>OY728135.1:1193182224-1198182224 GCA_963277665.1 Viscum album | reverse complement strand
ATGCAATTTTGCTTCAAAAAGAGTCAAGCCCTCCTTATTCAGCCTCAGAATTTTTCACATCTAAATCCTACCAACAGAAAGCCACAGAACAACACTAAAAAGTTATCATGATAAACATACTTCTTTGACTCACATCGGGTGGTGATGTAGGAATTTATCAAGCCTATGGTGACCCATGTATGAGTTCGGATGAGAAAGACATTGACAAAAAAAATGATATTTGTGTGATAAGAGAAAATTCAAGAGACGTAAGTGTTTTGTGCATGTGAGGATAAATAAAGTGGAAATATATTGAGTGATATAAATGAAGAAATTGAAATAACGGTTTTTTATGAGGCATGATATATTTTGTTTCTTGGTGTGTAATGGTTTTATCTCAAGGATATGTGTTTTAAAATTGGTTTTGATTTGATATTGATGTTTACTTGATATGAGGTTCTTCTCAAAAGTGATAAAGGGTAAGTGTGGGGGAGTTGATAAAACACTATTTTATTGAATATTTTATTGATAATAAATGATATAATTTCCTCACATTGTGTTAAATATGTTCAATTAGAATGTATTTTTGATTAGATCATTCATTTGAATATTTGATGAAAATTCCAGTTTTACCTTTTCAAAATCACTGTAGTATTTAAGTCATAAATATTTTTATTTGAATTATTTGAACATAATATTTTTTAAATGAGTTCCTTACTTCATGGTATATAACTTTTCTTCAGGAACCGTGATTAAAATAATGAATCTAGATGGAGTAATTGGGTCATAAATTTAAAGGTGGGCTGGACATGCCAGAATGGAAAATATTCTGTATTTCGGCCATAACTCCTTCATCGGGGCTTGTATTGAGCCCAACTTTTTAGAGGAGATAGATGACCCATATACTTATATATGATCCTTCACAAAGTTTGGAAAATTCACGTGTTTTGGAGGTCAAATTGGCGGTGAACTTTGGCACAAAATATTTGGATGAGATTCCCCATTAACACTTGAAACCACGTTGAACCTAGCCTCTCCACCACTCTATAAATTGGTTTTTTTATCATTTGGTGGGGTTGGTACGTGAATTGGGAATTTTAGGTCAGAGGATAAGTGGATCCACTCTAAATATACAACCATTTCAATAAGGGTAGCTCTTGAAGCAAGGATCCCTTCGACGAAGCCTTCTTCTTCTCCTTCGTGCTGTAATGATTTTGTTTATGTAATAAATTTCTTTGTAATTCTTTTATTTCTTATAATTTATTTTGTTTTGTTTTAATTTATTCTTCTCTTAATCTTATTAATTGTTCTGGAATCAAGAGTAGTAATGTGATTGGGTTCTAATCTTTCTAAACCTTTGCACATGCAAAACGTTTCTACGATGACTACACCGCCCATGGAAGAGTAGTTTTTTTAGTAATCGATCAACATCTATACTTATTCATTAATTTATTTTGAATCAATGAGTTACTTTAATTCACAAAATATGATCCATGAATTGTGTTTTTAAATTACAAGAAACTAAGAAATCAATTGAACAATTAATACAAAAACACGCGACGTCGAGATTTTGTGTAAATTGTGAGAGCGCGATCTTAATCGGTAATACAAGACCACACGTGATAAATTTGTAGAGTTCAAATATAATCCCTAAACACAATTAATCATCATTTCCAGAATGTATATGTTCTATTGTTAACCACTGACCATATTCTATCCTTAGAACAACAATCAAAGTAGGGTGTCGCGATTGCGTGTTTCGAAGCTAGCCTAGGGTTTAAGTAATTTCATCTTTGTGGTTAAGTTAACTCTCATAGGGTTCAAGGGATTACAAATTAGAGGATCATAATTAAGCGGATATTTATTTAAATTATAATGATTAATAAGTTAATGAAGAGGTATATTTAGAACTTTTACGCCTTCTAAAATAGATTTCTAAAAAAAACCTCTTCTTGTTATGTCATTTTATCAAAATTCATTTCAAAACTAAAAAAAATATACAATCTTCTTCCAGAAAACATCTTCTAGATTCATAAACTATAACAAACCCCAATCCTTTAAAGTAGTGTTTTTATTCTATTCTATTTTATTTTTTATAATACCTTTAATAAGTTGTTAAATTCTCTTCCTCCTTTGAGAGACAACCTTGGTCATCCACTCTGCTGCACCTAAGTACCCCAAAATCACACTAATCATTTGAGGGTTCCCACGACAGCGCTCTTCCAATAACCATACATTCTACTTCCACACATATCACTAAATGGAATAGCCGTACGACTGACTTCCATACCCAATACATTGGAGGTTATAACGTAATAACCTGTCCTGGTTTATCACGGAACCATCGGTCATATTGTTTATCACATAACCACCCATAAAATGTCCAAGTATCATGATAACACATATAATATTTCAAATATGAACATTTCACTAATACATTTCATTTTCAATCATAGGAAATAATTTCAACATATTTAAATAATCAATCCATTTTAAAAAAATCATTTTCAATATCAAAATATGTAAAAATGGTATTTGGTATTTATTTTCCCTAAAAAACATTATATCATGTTAAGGAAGCCAACGATTAAATAATACTCGCGGTGGCAGAAAGATCATTGTCACTGCTTACATTAAAAAGAAACATTCCTTTTATTGTCATTTAGTAAAATTATTCATAGAAAAAGGTTCAACATGAAATGAAAAGTTAAAAGGTTTTATACACTGTATAAAATAAATTCATGTAGAAATCAAAGGATGCCTCAATGAAAGAAGATTGAGACGATGTCTCTTATCTCTTTTCCAACATGACCCGTTCGTTCTTTAATATCATGAATAATAAACTAAAGTTAATTTTTACTTTTTTAAGAACCTTTTTAATGTTTATTATTCCTTTTTTATCAATTATTAAAATGATATAAAGATTATGTAATCATTTAAGTTAATCGTGGTTGTTTTGTCAGTATTTGGTACTTGAGTCGAAAAATGAACATCTTATAATTATAAATTGTTCATGTGGTCAAATATCAATTATCTCTATAATTATATTGATGATTTATATATCATATATATCATATATATCTAGTAAATCTATGTATTTATAATTGTATATAACATTTGGAGATAAGAATAGAAATGCATTGTTCATGGAAACGGTAAGCCGGATGTACGCATGAATGCTAATTTTGTAACTATTTCTTATTTTAATGTAATTAAAACATCATTATTCATAGGAATATTGTAATTACAGTATAATATCATATATAATATCATTTACTCTATCCTTTATATGTCCCACATATGGAATGATTGAGTCATATCTCTTTGAGGGGGTGGTAGTCCACACTTCCTCAAATGAAATTACCATGTTTACCCATAATGAAAACCATAAAGGTATTCTATAAATGAAAAATAAATAAGAATAAAGAAAACATAAACATAATATATGTCATATATAAATATTGTTCCACTATAATGTCCACCATGATAGGTGGTAGGAGATAATCAAACAATCATCGTTTCAGGAGGCGTTAGTTTTCCATCCACAGAAACATTATTTTCTTCACCCATTAGATGGAGATTTTTATAAGTGCAGTTTAAATCCTTCTCATAAAAATGTACTAGTATATTTAAGATACCAGTTTTGTTATGAAATAAAGGAACAAAAATATTTTTTGGGGTTGGAGATGTAGAATGAAACCAAATAATTTAAAAGAAATCATTACCTTTAATTTGGGTAACTTTTTTTGGTTTGAACCAAAACGACTTCTTGAAGTTCCTTATGCCTAAGGTAAGGCTTCTAAGAGGAGTAGAGGGATGTATGGAGATAAACTGGGAAGTGTTTGGATGATTATAGGGGCTTGATAGGTGTTAGGAATGGGTTATAAGTGGTGTCCTTTTATAATGGGGAGGAGGGGCTCTTTAGGAAAGTTTGAAACAATTATTTTATTATATACATAAATTAAGTTTCAAAAAGTCCAAAATTCATTAAAGTAGAAAATAAGATGTCTTATGGTAGAAATAAAATCATCTAATAAGAATCGGACAGATTTTGGATATTGTTTTAATATTTATAATCTTATTTTTTTAAATCATTTATTTATGAGGTAAATACTACAGCATTATAGTGTCATAAATAATTTAACTTATTCGATGTCTAAAAATTATAAAAAAAATACCATTATTTAGGAAATCAATTTATCTTTTCAATGAATATTTATAGTCAAAAATATAACTTATATAACCCCATGTAAAAAATATTTTACTAAAAGCTATTTTTTATGTTATTTTTTGCCTTTACTTTATGTTAATTATAATAAAGTGTCATTATCACTAATTTTTGGCTCCATAGGGGTCCCAAAATCAACACAAGGATTACCATGGTCATCCATGACTCATAAAATAAGGTTAGGACAAGTGTTAAGGTATTTTTGTATATTAAAAAAAATTACCTTGAATTACCCTATTTACCTTTAACGGCAGTAAATAAAAGTCAAAACGTTCTATTCACCAAAAATTATTTTCAACTTACTGAACAACATTTTACTTATTAATAACAACCATATATGCAATATTTTTGAAATTCAATTCATTGAAGCGATTAAATTTCATTTAAATGAAAAGTCAGTTTTTTTAACTACTACAAGGTGGTTTCACTATTCATCAAAAATTGATGTTTTTCAAAAAAAACCAAAAATTCAGCCTAAGATATATTTGATATTCCAAATTAAAAAATGTTTTCTATTTTACAAAATGAAAAACATAGTAGTTTCATTAATAAATTTAAAATTAATTCTCATTGTCAAAACAAATAGCGTGTTTTTAAGAAACAATAACTATCAAAAGATTGAAACATGTTTATGTCCAATTTCAAATTGAAATTAATTCCAATGAAAAAAATTGGATTAAATGGTAAAAATATAGTCTAATTACACTGTAAAAAAATTAAAACTATAATCTATCTATATAAATAAATTAGATTAAAATGCAGTTTTGAATTAAAATGCATTAATTTTCACTATTCATTAAAAAAATGAACATTATCAGAAAAATACAAAAATTTCATCCAATGTAAATTTTGGTGCCCCGATTATAAAGAATATTTTTATTGTGTCAAATAGAACATATAAAAGTGACAAAAACATGATTTGAATAGGCATATCCAATAAAAGGTGGTAAATCGTCCTTTTAGTGAATATTAAGTGTTTATGCTTAAAATCGAATTCTTTTCTTATGTCAGACCACTAACATTTAATAGATAAATGTAAAAACATTTAACAAACATATACGATCATATTTTATTTATCTATATTCATACCCTCCAATAAAATGACTACGTGTTAACTTCCATTTAAAATAATAATATTATATTATTATTGTGCAATGTAAGATTTCAAAGAAACTCGTCATTGCATATCAGGTTAGCCATCAGACATAGAATCCCCTTTGAAGTAAAATTATTATTTATTTCACAAATATTAATAAATACGAAAATATCTTTTTTCCTTATTTACCTGGGATGTTACAAGTGGTTGACAAATAAAGGTCATGTTTTAAGAATTATGAGGGAATGAGATCATTTAAATATCACTACAAGTATTGGATAGTTCATTGTTTTGAAAATTTCACTTGGTTTTCTTCAATTCTTTGGTTGAGGGTTGTCAAGATCATGATTCCCACCTTACCTGTTATAACAATGCACAAAGAAGAAACCCTTGACACAGGGATCATGTTGTCAATGTTTGATACTCAATAATAGAAAAATTGATACCAAGTCATAATGAAAAATAATATATGTGTGAGAGAGAAAGGATTCTTGTGATTTCTAGTTGAAACATCCCATTATTCCCACATAAATTCTCATCCCAATTGGTGTTGAAATAAAAATCAATCCTCATAATTATATCAAAGGAAATGAAATAAGGGGTGAAAAATGTCAAGATATGAAATAAGTAAAATATTTTATACACAAACTACACAAAACTAGTATAAGAACAAATATTGGAACTCCCCCCCCCCTTGTATGTGTAGGTCCCTAGGAATGATCATCCACCGTTTATTTCTCCAATCGGAGGATGAGGCTTAGATGGAACTCCGCCTTCATAGTTGATCCCCTATGAAGATAGGGGCCTCCATAATTCTTGGATGAGGAGATAAATCCTTTGGGTATCCATAATATCATATCATTGCCTCATGTCTGAACTTTCAAATAAAGAGCCCATGGTTCCATTTTATAGGCAAAGTGGAAGGTGGTTTTTGGCACACTGATTTATTAAAACCTATTGTAAAATGGTTTTAGACCATTATAAAGCCTTATATCACTTTAAAAAAAATTAAAATGTGGTATCCCCACCCCTGTAATATATCCATTGAAGGGTTGTCTTCATTTTTACACCTACAGATCGAGATATAGACATATCACACCACACCACTTTTGGCTTCGCGTAGATTCGGTGTGCTTGAAAGATCTATTGGGAAGGGCCACCAGATGGACGAATTAGGCTTTAGATTTTTAATATTAACTTCATCCCATTTAGTTTTTGGCTAGATAAACAAATATAATCTCATTTCTATCCACATTTTAGTAGAAATTTGTGGTTTAGTCCACTGATGTCCTTGGATCCTGCGCAGTTTGGACCATTTTTCTTAAGCTTCATCATGATCCCTCCAAATCACCTCCACCTTCAATGAAATTATCAAAAAAGAAACATTTATCTTTTTAATGGTGATAAATATTAAATAAATAAACAAAAAATAAAATTAAATTTGATTTTATATTTGACATTTATACCAAAAAACCAGTTTAAAACAATGGTGTAAGGGTGAAAATGAAATAGCAAATCGCAGTGCAATAAGTTTGACACAAGGGTGGTTGGTTTCCAAGGAATGTACTTGACGTTTGGGCACAAAACTACTTTGGTAACCTTGAGAAATGATCCACTTAGTTACTTTGCAATCAAGGGATTTCTCCCTTTTCTTTCGCCGTGTTACCTTTAGCTTCATTCAAAATTCACTTACTGGTTGTAGGGAAAATTGGCACAAATATAGGACATATATGTTCTCTTGTGAAATTGGCATGGATTCCCCCTTGAGAAATGAGGATGAGGGTGTTATTTTATAGAAAATACTCAACCTAGTCACTTATCAATGGGAAGTAACCACTTGTAATTTCCTTGAGGCTCTAGATATGGAATATGGGTTCATGTGGCAATGTATTGGAACATGAGGGTTCATCCTAGAGGGTGGAAAGACGAGATTAGGGGTTTCATAATAGGTTATTTCAATATGGAATTTGTTAATTGAGTGTTTATATAAACATTATTAAATATATAAATGAGGATGATCACCATGGTAGGGAATATAGAGAATGGAATAAATATTTTGTTGAATATGGAATGAAACAAATGGTTGGGTGCATGTGTAAGGGAATTAATGGTCAAGAACATGTGGAATGGTGAAAATTTATTAGCACACATGGAAGGTAGAAAATGGTTTTTAATGCATTAAAATATTTATGGGTATAGGCTTCAATAAAAACTCTATCATAACCTTCTAAATTCAAACAATCATAACTTTTTATCCATAGGCCCATTTTGGATCCATGATATACTAAATTCAATCAAGTGAAACAAGATACAACAATGGATATAACTTTTACCCACGGTATATGTTTTTCAAGTCCAAAATTGGTCTACAATGGATCTAATAATTAATATAATTACTGGAGAAAACTTTCCTCCAATAATATAAAAAATCCATGACTTACTCCCAATAAAATGTTCTCACCTCCACATCCCAAAATTGTGTGATGTTTTTGAAGGGTCTAAACTCTATTGTTTGTGATAATTAAAGTAGAACATGGATATAACATTGGTTTCTTCATTATCAAGTGTGTAACTCTATCATTTTCAACTCCACTCATGTCATATGATTTGGGATCATGTTAAGGTCATTATATAAAAGTGAAAGATATATGATTTTGTAAAGCCAAAAAATAATAGAACCCCCCATAGAATAATAAATGTGTAAAAAATATTACTGTGAGGTAATATATGAATATTTTTCATATATATTATATATCATGTAGTTTCCTAGATCATGTTCATAAATATGTTGTTCTCCAAGAGGAGAATCTCAACTTAGTTATTTTCGAAACCATGAATATAATCTCAACTCATGGTGCTGGGTTTTTTAATAATAGGATTTTAAGAAGATATTTTCTTAATAAGGGAATCTCAATAGGATGATTTTGTGTTTTTAGTTTATAATATTGAATAAAAGATTAAATAAATCCAAGATATATATTTTAACTCATGTTGGTTGGGTTTCTAATAAGAGTAATTTGGCCGAAGGAACATGTATCTCTTATAGAAGAACCTCAACTCATGGAATTTGGATTCTAATGAAGAGAATATTGATTCACAAATTTAAGATTTACATGAGGAGGATCTCAAATAAAGTAATTTTTTATCACAAAGGAGAATTTTCAACTCAAGGAATTTTATTTTCCAATAGGAATACTCAACTTGAGGCATATGATTTTTATAGAGGACTACAATACTCTTGGACTTTGATTTTATAAGAGGAATAATGAATTCAAGGAATTTGATGTCTTGGTAGAGGGGTAATGTGAGAAAAACTAAATCCAAATAGTAGGATGAAATACTATAATGGTGGGGGGATGAAATGAAAGTAAATTTTCTAGTTGGATCTAAGATAAGATATCTACACATCACTATGTATCCTATGAGAACAAGAATAAAGACACACATAGTTCTTAATAGGGGAATTTTAATTTAGATATAAGATTTTCAATAAAGGAATCTCAATGGTTATACCTATGATTATATATCCATGTTTATTCATATAGTTTCCCCATGTATTATTGATATAGAAAACCCAACATGAATTTAGAGACCATACACTATTATATTTTTAATAAAAGTAAAATTTATGATGGGTTCCTAAATTAGTGATGTTAACATAATTATGTATCCTGTAGTAATAACAATAAATACATTTTTATTTCTTAAAAAAGGGGTCTCTGTGTATAATAGCCTCATGCACAGGAGATAATATAGTGGTTTCTTCTTTTTGTAATCTTGTTAAATAAGTCCTAATGTGAATAGGTGAACACATAATCTAGTAACTTTTACATTGATCTGGCTCATTCATAAGGAAATTTTTTTACCTATAATGTACTACTCTAATTTTTTATATAATTTTATTATTGAAATTTTTATTATACATTTTGGTAAAATATGATGAAAACATTTTTCAATGTGAATCATCTAATAGAATAGCATTAAATCAGGGCATTGGGATTTTCAGTAGAAGTATCTAAACATAATGAATTTCGAATTCTATGCGTAGAATCGTGAATTATGGATTATTAATCTTCAAAAAAATCATTCCAAAATATTAAATGGTAAAAATATGGTATTTCATTATCTCATTTTAGTAATGGGTATGATTCACAAATGTGTAACATAAAGGGTATTTTAATACACTTGAAAAGTTGGTTTATAGAATATAAAATTAATAATTAAATAATGTCAGAGTAAATTTGAAATATATATGGGTGGGAATATTTATAACCATTTTTAATGGTGAAACTACAATTTCACTATCGAGAAATAGTACATGATTTTATGGGAAATTTTCCTCCCAGACCAAAAACATTAACTAGGGGTTATATAGTGGATCAAAGGAAACTATGTTATTCACCACATATTCATATTAATCTTATTCATATTATTCAATATCCTTGTTACCATTTTATATTAAAATGGGTAACCATGAGGATTCAATCAATATTTTATGTGTTCTTGAGGATAAACTTGACTTATGAATTTTAATTGATGAGGAACCAAACATCAATGGAATGAAGACTATTCATAGAGAAAAGGAATTAAAAGATGGGTTAAAGAATCCTAATGGTTGTGGAACAATGTACTGAACTTATTATTAGCACAAAAGTATTTGAAATTAAATAGTTTGGTTACCTGATCACTTTAATTGGTGGCTTTCTCAATGTGAGTAGATGGTCATATCAGGAACAAAAATGTGCTCATTGTGCAGTTAAAATCACTTATTGTGGAAATAATGATAGATTCTATATTTTTTATAATGGGGTGGTTCTAGTGAGAATATATTTAATTTTTATTGGATTATTTTTTGGTCATAAAAATATTCTTATCTTTCCCATTTTTTACTGTAACATTTTCCTAATCCATAAAAGGGAATGGATTAGGAAATTTAGGCTTGACTTTCATCAGGATATCCATTATAGGTTTTCATACTAAGGGGAATTTATGTATCTTTCCTGAATTTTTATTTTTGATACTCTAACTTTTCATTAAAACAACGGGACTAATGAGAATAGCTTGAATTTATCTAGGTCCATGCTTCAGTCTTTAAAAGATTAATGTCTTTTCCATTTTTTCTAAAAAACTTTATGAATCCATGAAAGGGAATTTCTTAATAATCAAAGACTTGAATTTTTTATCTCAATCCTCTCTTTATGGATTTCTCTACAAGATAAAATTTGGGTCCTTTCTATTCATTTTTTTTATAAAATAACATTTTTATAAGCTATGAAATAAAAGAGATTGGGGAAAGGATAGTTTAACTTTTATTTGGATACCCTTAATTGATATTAAACCTAAAAACCATTATGTCAATTTTTTCTAAATTCTAATATCATATCATTTAGAAAACAATTAGTTGACTAAGTTTTAAGGTCATGTATCTGAGAAAATAACTGGTTGAAAATTAGGGTTATACAACTTTAAGAGAATTATTTTTTTTGTCAAAGGTATCAATGGTTTTATCAAATGTGAAGTGTCATGTCAAGTAATAAGAGATAAAATTGACCTGATAGGAATGATGAAAATGATTCTATATATAAAACATGGATAAAGGTTATGTTATAACTTTTTATTGATGATATACCTCACACTAGCATAAAACGCATCAATGATGGGTAAAAATACATGTAGTTTTTGTTCATTATACTAATACCATCATTAGAAAACGTTTATGGAAATACCTATTTGACTAGTAGTGAGTGTGCCCATCTAGGGGTAGAGGAATTTAATTGATATGAATTATGAAACAAACACCATAATAAAAAAAACTTAGGTTGAAAATGATGCATAGGGTTAAAGGTAATGGTACATAGGCTAATGTATTACTCATAGTTTAAGTTATATAAATTGGAAATCATTTGTTCTAAAATAACCACTATATAAATGTAGATAATATGTCAGAGAAAATGGAATGGAATGAGGTAAGAACCCTAGAATGGTTGTAACGAGGCTATACCCAACATGAATTGGTAGTATTAAAACACTAGGGTCGAAATTAGGATTGAATGTAATGGAAATATATTTTTGTGCTTATTATAATGGAGATAGGAAACCCTTCATAAGCAGTGGTAATAAGAATCAAGCTACAAATAGTTCTTGATGAATATATGTCATCCTAGTGTTGAGTTTAATGTTAAAAGACCTGACATGAATGCAGACACTATATGTTCATAGGAGGTTTATAGTGATGAAATTTATAGTTTGTACCAGAATCGGAAATCTATTTTTTACTACATATCATATGGTAATAGGAATAAATCTATATATAGTTCTTGAAATATGATAGATATATATTAGTGTTATGCCATTTGAGGAATCCTGACAAGAATTAATGAGACCAAACACTATGATGGTCTGGAGGATTATATGGGAAAGAAATTTTTTGTGGGGCCCACGATAAAAGTTATGACTGAAAATTACTTTTTTTATTTCAACAACACTTTTTAAAGGAAAAGTGAGAAACCGTGGAAACAGACACCAAAATAAAAACAAGTCCAGAACAAACCACCAAGTCCTCCCCACCCTAGAAAATAAAACCTGACCGCAAGCCTTCACCAAAACATGACTCTTCGGCAAACAGTCCCGTGCAGAATTGCACGGGCACGGAACTGATGGAAAAGCCATACCCTCTCAAGCATCTAGATCCAAAAGGCCATTGTTGGTTAATGCTTCGTGCTCTGATCCCCATCTAGAGTGGACCCAAGTAGAAAGCTGGGAAACAAACAACACATCCAAACAAACAACACGAAGATCCAAACGCAGCAAGGAATTCCCAAACATTCCTTTAAGCCAACAACCCTACCGACAACTTAAAAAAAGTGATTGAAGGAAAAATGGACCTCACCTGAAACAGTATCCCTGAATAATTTCCATGCTAAGGATGAAACCTGCAGATCGGGTACCTCCATCAACATCCTCTCAAACCCATATGACAGCTGATCCCAGACCTGGATATATTCCTCAACGCTGAGCTTCCCTTTTTTGAAACCTCTAACCGAGATTAGGTCCTATTTGTCGATCCATGCATATTGATCATCATTGAGCGACACTTCTAGAGACCTTCCCATCATTTTAGCCGCTTATTCTTCCAATGCATTGATTAACAGTACCTGTTCTGTCCCTTCCTCCTCAGAGGTTAGTAGAAGAACCAAAGGATCACCCTGGTCGCTAACCTTCTGGTGGATTTGAGTCCCCAAAACCATCCTCTTCGCATATTCCTTCTTTGCTGAATGAGTCTCAAAAGGAGGAGGTAGCAAGGAATTGTCCTTACTCCCCCTCCTCTTGAGTCCCATGTTGCTCTTCGGGTTGGGCTCGTCATCAGCCGAGTGCCCGTGAACGAACCCGTTTGTCATCTCAACGCCAGGCCCTGCTCCATCTCCTAGAGCATTAGGTTCAGAACTCACATCCGCTTCTGAGAGGTTGTCAAACCTATTGCAAAGAAGAAGAGAGTTTTGAATAAGTTTTGGGCCACCTTTCTTCCCACTGGGTGTATCCACTTCCACGAATTCCATCCCCTTCCTCCCCTTCTCCTCATCCTCGCTGCCCAGCCTTGTCTCCTCATCTGCTAAAGCTATCGTATCCTCCTTGTCTTCCTTCTCTTCATCCATCTTCTGATCCCTATTCCATATAGCCAAATGGCCATCCTTCGGCGGTCCAGACAAGTCCTTCCTTAGTCTAGATAACACCTCCGACACCATCGGGTTACTTTGGGTCGATCCCTTCCCCATCCAGTCATTGCCAAACTTCTCCTTAGACACTGCACTACGGACTTTTGGACCAACAATTTTTCCTCCGTTCGTGACCATTGCGGCCCCTGTTCTCTCCCAACAACGCCATTAAACAGATGGGTTGAACCATTCTTCTCCCCTCCAACTGAATTCTTGCCTTTTCTGTCCTCGTCCATCCCTCCCCTGTATTGAGAACCTCGTCGGCAAGCTTCCAGTGTATGACCCGGTTTGTTGCACACAGATCATAAACCTCCACCCTTCCTCCTACCCTTCGCTTTTACTGACCCCCAATTGAAGACATCTGTAGGGTGACCCAGGCGGTTACAAGAACCGCAAAAATCGGTCCATTTGTCATACACCACTCATTGTTTACATTAGTATTCTTCACCGATTGAAACCCAGATGAAATCAAACGGAGGTCTGGATGGATCAACTTCCACACATACTCGTGGAATAACCGGATGGAAAACAGCCGTTGTTCGACTATCAGAACATAAAAATCTACCGACTAAATTGCCCATCGTCTTTATAATTGAAGGATTTTGAAACAGTAAAGGTAGCTTTGGGAATCTTACCCAAACCGCCACGGACGGAGGATCATGGTTCATGTGGAAATCAAAGGACCACCAAAAAAGGAAAAAGAGAAAACCATCACAACTTCGGGGTGCGCTCGACCAGGCTCGGATGAGGTCCTCCTCGCAAGCAATATGAATCATAATGTGCTGATTATCGAGCAATCCCACGGTCACCCTCTCTTGAAGATCCCATTTGTGAAAAACGAACATGTCGAAGGAGTCAACCAAGGGCCTCCTTTGCCTGAACCGAGCCACTAGGGTAAGATTCAGAAGAGCAGTGGCTTCTGTGAACTCCAATGAAGAAATCAAAAGGTTCGGATGGCCGTCAATGAGATCTGCCACTTTAGGGCTAAGCAGGACCTTCAGAAAAGGGGGCAAAAAATCCGGGTTGGAGAAAGGCCATAAAGAAGGCTCCAAATCCCTGCTCGACGATGGAGGTCCCTCCTCCGCCGGGGGAGGAGGGACCACCGCGGTAGCCGCCGTCGTCACTATGCAACAATGACCATCCGAAGGGGCCTGACGATGACCATCCGAGAAACTCTCCCCCAATGATAAGAGTTATGGTAATCACTACATATCGTATGATAAAATGAATCAATCCATAAAAATTTAATGAATGGAACACTCTCATACCTTCATCTCTATTTTTATGAATCCAATATTTAACGATAAATCAAACTTCAATCATTTTTCCAAAAATTTGGTGGTAGAGACAATAATCGAGATAACTATTCATAACTACCTCCATGAGCCTCTTGATTCCCAAAAACTAAATAAAATTATGATATAGTGAATAGATGATGTATACTCAGAGTTTATCTATCCTAAAAAAATTGAATTTTTTTAGCTACCATTTATACATAGATGATCTTCATTATTTCATAAACATTGTGTGTTATTCTTAAGTTGTTCACATGGATAAAGTAAAAAATTTGGGTTGTATTGAATTCATTATCCCCTTATTTATCTCCATCTGATGTTAATCATTAAAAATAAATCACTTCTTGATTTAATACCCTAAAAAGAGATGGTAGGGGTAGTAATTGTCTTGGTCTCTCAAATCTTCCTCCCTAGATATTTTTATCTTTGTAATCAAAATAAAATTGTTCCCCATCAAATATTTTAAATTCCTAAAAAAAATTGTATTCATAAGTGATATTTTTTACTTCCACCACTTCATTTTCAAAAATATAATTTCCCATGTATGGAACTTATTCCTTGATCATCGTCGGCACATGTTTTTTGATATATTTTCAAAATCATGATCAATATAAGGGAAGATGTTGAGGTGATTTAGGACTTGGACATCATGAGTTACATATATAGACAAAATAGATATACCTATATTTATAACTATGCAGTATTACTTGAGGCATAACAATATATTGAATGCACTCGATGAGGGGGTGAAGAATATTAAAATATCACCATTTTTTTGGGATATGTTACTTCATTATATGGAAGACCACTGTAGAAGGACTTTGAAATTCAATCATTGGGATATCCTTAATGAACCAATAAGGTGGTTATCCATTTAAGGGGTGATGTTATATGGGCCTAGATAGTAAATAGAGAGGGGGTGGATTTAACTTGAAAATCATCATAAAGCATATTTACTTCCTGGTGTAATTTTTAATTATTTTCTATATATTAAAATTTTAATCCAAAAACTTGGTGACATGTTATTTAGTATATATTAAATTAAAATATTTATAAGGATGATTGTAAGAACATGTGACAAGATACAGGTTGAAACCCCAATGGTTGGATCTGCCATTGATATAGAAAAAATACTTGATCAGCATTGGGTTCTAAGGAATCAATATGGTTGAAGAAACCTTCATTAGAATCTCATGTCGTGTCACAAATATCTTCTTCATCAATTCTAGGAGTATATGTTCAGAAAAAATATTCATCATTATGAAATGTTAAAACTATTCAATCATATCTATCAAGAGTTAACTCATTAAAACTAGGTGATAAAGAAATTCAGATCTAGAAAATACTATTTTTCTAGAAATAGAAGATCATATTTCATTAAACTATTCAAACTCATTTTACTTGTATTTTAATTATATAACATTAAAAAAGGGAAAATTAGTGATCCTTATCATAATAGGATCTTATTTTGTTGGATTGTGTATGTGGTATCATTCGATGGGATGGTTCTCATTCTCATAATCATGGGAGCATAGATCCCACTAAATTTCGGGGTTGATAAAGAATATTTGGGGTCACTTTTTTTTTCAAAATTTTTCCTATTATATTTTATATTTGGAGGATAAAAAGTATAAAGTGTTGTATTATAATTTTTATAAGTGATTAGGGTTAGGATATTTTGATTCA
The DNA here is from genome assembly GCA_963277665.1 of Viscum album. Classification (NCBI taxonomy): domain Eukaryota; kingdom Viridiplantae; phylum Streptophyta; class Magnoliopsida; order Santalales; family Viscaceae; genus Viscum; species Viscum album. Next base: position 1,198,166,228 of record OY728135.1, on the reverse strand, counting down.
TTCATACCCAGATTATGGCAAACACATGATTCACTACCTTATGGATTTCCAACCATCAAATTTTTGAGTTACTCCCATACAATTCATTCTCTCATTCTGTTTTTCCTTTAGGTAAAATAGTTGACACACATATTTCATGCTCCTTGGGGTTTTCTCATGGTATGTAACCATAATTTTCCATCATTTGAGATATATCATTGAATATAAATTATTCTTAGATCATTTGACCCAATATAAAATGGTAAGGGAAATAATTCATGTGATCATTGTACCCTAATTCATATTTATACATTAATTAGGTTGTTATCTAACACAAAGATGAATTACTATAGAACCAAATTAATATGGAATGAATAGATAAAAATATTTCAATATTCTAAGTTACACCAACTATAACTTATTAGTTTTTGGATAATAATAGTTGTTTTTTCTTTCCCTAACTTATTTATCGATGATAGTGCTTCCTGGTGATATTTGTTTCTAGTTATATAAATATAATACACTATAAATTATATTTTATTCGCAAAATATCAAAACTAACAAGTATTTATTAGTGGGATAAGTTTGGAAGACAACTTTTCATGTAGGTTCACCCCATATGTATTTGGTAATCATTCCTAGGGAATCTATATTAATAAGAATTATGTTAGACCCTTATCTATTTTAATGAAATTCATGAATATCACATTATCTCATTTCTAGTATTTATAGGGGTGAATTGGTGTTTTTTCAGTGTATAGATAAATTGTTATAGGAACCACTAAAAAAGATGTTCCCATATTTTAATTGATCCTATTGATATTTTATTATACTAAACAAATATATGACCTTTTAATGTCTAAATAAAGCATATATGTCTAATTTTCATTTATAGTTTTATAATTTTTATTATTAGGTTTCACTAAGAAGACGATTGGGTGAGAGAGTTGCTTGTATCTCTCATTCCATCAAATGTCGAGAAGTTAAGATTCCTACATATTAGTGAAGGAGGATTCAAGTCCACCAACATAAGATACATTTTCTTCTCCAATTGTAATAGTATATTTGTACATTGTGGAGAATATATTTTAATTATAATAGTATCAATGTATTCCATGGATGCCACTACCAAATGTTATGATTTAGTGAATTACCAAAAATGGTTGCTAATATTACCCCAATTGTGGGAACCCTTGATAACAACTGAGAACTGTATTCGAATGCTCCAACTAATGTAATCTAAAATTGATGGGGTTTCTAGATTATAAATTTTTGGGATGATAAATATCCTCGAATTGAATATATTTATCTAGATTTCATATGTCCTCAACTATAAAAACATGCCCATTTGGTATATTTTCCATGTTAAATTGAATATTGATCTCCACAAATTTTTATATTTCGGTATTCAATTGCACAATATTCTCTTATATTAAGAAAGTATCACCATATTTGGGTGGTTTATGGTTTGTGGATATGGCTATGTCTTTTTCTTTTTTATAGAAATTTACCATAAAGTGTTCATCAATGGAATATTTTAAGGGGGTCCCCAATCATCTGATTTCCTTTGATACTGGGTACATACTCCCTCTTTATATTCCTATATGAAAATGCAATTCCCTATATTTTCATCCTCTTTTTCACGTTATTGAAAAATATCATGTTTTGTAACATCAATTTCATTAATGTTGATTACATTTAATAGTGTGAAACTTGTGGTTGGAAACATAGATTCACATGGAAGATATATTTATATAACGATATTATATTTCTCCCTAATAAATGGTAGTCTTGATGATTGTGGGAATAAAAATTACCTTATCCCTTTGGTTTGGGGTTTCCCATAGAATATTTTAGTTATAGATACAACTCTCCCTACTTCTCAAGTTCATATTTTTTAATGTTCTAGAGGTGGTGGGATACCACTATAAGGGCATCCATGTTAGTAAATTCCCTCCCTTATTTGTTAAGGGTCTATTGAAGTGCCCACCAGGATCATATTTGATAAATTATTAATCTTTTGGATAATGGTGATAAAGAATTATACATGGTCATTATCAAGATGTGGTGATGGTCAACATAGATTCCAAACATTGTTGGTATGAGGAACAACTCTTAATTTATAATGGTTTCATTTACTTTGTGATAATCCTTTTAGACTCATGGGTTTTGATGAATGTGGGCAACATGTCTTCCGCTATACATTCTATAGAATTTTCTCTATGAAACAATGGAGTATATGTCCATGATCAATTGGATCCCTCTAAGGAATTTATTTATTATATATCTAGAAATAATATACTTCCATTTCACTCTAGTCCTGGTAAGGTAGGTAGGCATCATCTTGCTCTAGGGAGAGACTCCAAAAGATGGTTATTGTTGAGATAAGGGCTATTTTCCCACAGATACTTTATTTTCATGGTATTTTACTTCAGGGATTCATCCCATAAAACATTTAAATAGAGATTTAAATATTGTATTTATCCCATCATTGAGTGATAATTTCACTATTTTTTTTACTATCTGGTGTTTTAAGCATTGGTTATGTGATATTGTTCATTAGTTTGTTGGATCTGATGTTATAATTTCCCTTATTGTTGTGTGATTTCCCAAAAATAATTTGGGTAGCCCGGTCCTTCATTGTATTTTCATTACATATGACCATAGAATTTTGAAAGAGAAAATGGAAACTGATCTATTCAATATAAATAATAATAATAATACATTGTCAATTGAATTCTATCTTAAGTAAATGAATTCACATCAAGTTCACCATTCTATTTATGGGGGTTTCCTTTCACTTGGGACCATTTTAGCTATTCAAGATCTCATATGAATCTCTTCCTATTTTAAAATGTGGATGGATACATGATAAAATGGGGTGGTGATAGTGGATGATTTTATCATACAAGTGGATGGGTGGTTATATTATCCCTAGAATGGTTTTATTACCTAGTCTGGGATTCTATTATATATTTAAGACTTTTTATGAAATCCCTTAGCAACAATATGAATTACACTTAATTGAAATTGGTTAATATAATACTATAATTTAATTAGAGACTATAAATGGAAGTTATAATATCTCCCATTTGGTAAAACTATTTAGTTACTTTATAGTTTGAATCTGTATTGTCAAGACCTCTAGAATTTATAGCTTTTAAGAAAAAATTTGGTAGGTGTTGCATATTTTATATCTTCCCCATGAAAATTAGTTGCTATGTATTATTTTTAAGGGAATAAAACCACATATAACTTAGTACCACTTAACAAAACACTCTATACATTTTAATTGTATGCGACACGGGCTATAGTGGTGAATTTTAAAGTTGTGTATTCATATTTCACTACCAAAAATAGTAAATTAGAATTTTTTTTTAATTATCAATGTTTCAAAAACATGTATAATTAGTTACATATCATTTATTAATTTTTTAGAAGTTTTTTTAAATGACAGATATTTTTTCAACTTTTCTAAAAATCATTGGTAAATAATGTTTTTTAACTAATTGTTTTTTATGAATTTTTTAATCATTTAAGGATATTTCTAAAAAAAATATGTAAATGAATTTTTTTAATTCATAATATATATTTATATATATATATCATATTTCTCCCCCACTCCCCTAAGGCCAACACTCACCTGTGATGCACACACCATCTTCTTGGCCAGCTCCTCACGCGCAGACCTCTCCCACCTCTGACACGCACACCCACCACTCTCATTGGCTAGTTTAGTTCCCAAGAATGATGTTCACACACCCAGATCTCCCCTTGGATAGTTCTTGAGGAATATAAATCTATCCCTTCCACATACCTAGCTCTGTACGCACATGACCCTGCTAGGAATCAAACTAATAATCTTCTGCAAGACCACCAACAAACTGAAAAAACTAACCTAGAAAATTTTCAATTATAAAAATATACTCTCTTATATTTATACAAATGTTAATATATTTCATCATTAAAAAATAATATATATATATATATATGTGTGTGTGTGTGTGTGTGTGTGTGTGTGTGTGTGTTTGTGTGTCTGTGTTGTCACGACCCACCCTCGGGGTCCGTGCCGTGACTACCCCAAGCCCGCCTTCCATAGGCCAGGGGCTGGCGACTAGCACCAAGGCGTATATCCCAGTAAAAAGGGAAGGCATTGCCTTTGAAAAGTAAGCACACACCACAGAGTAAACAAGCGGAAGTAAACACTAAACAAGCAGAGTACAACTGAAAGTGCGGAAAAGTAAATGGGCCAGAATACAAACCCAAACTGAAAGTAAAGTACAACTCAAAAAGGGAAAAAACAGCAACTGTAAAGTAAAGGCCGCTACTCCGAGCTGTCCACCGGAAATCCCACCTGAAGGGTGGGTACAGATAGCTCCTCTGCTCCACGGGTCCCACCGTCCGCTCCGTGCTCGTCCCGCCCAGTGGTCCACCTCCGGGTACCGTCCCACTCCGCAAACCTCAGCTAAGGTCAACGCTGTCCGTCGTCTGCAACCATCACAACGTAGTGCGGGCGAAGCCCGTGCAGGGGTGAGTATAAGCTACTCAGTAGGGACCCCGAGACCCCTGAAGGTCTCTCAAAATCCACAAAGGATAAACCACGAAACAAAGTACAATCACGAAGTAACAACCAACACTGCTTAGGTATATGCCCATACATATACCTAAGTCATCAATTCAGATACGCTCCAACCTCCGAGCCCAAGTATAACTCAGTCCACGCAGGAAAGTATACGTATTCCACAAAGGAAAGTAACAGGATTCAGCTCACACAGGTATACTTCTTCAAGGACGATAAAGATGATCACTGATCCATCTAAGTCGTCGGACCCACGAAGGATCGATAGGTAACTAACCCCCGCAGAAGACCCACACAGGATCGGGCTCACACAGAACCTGTAGGCGCTGGCTCACACAGAACCGCTGAGCGCAAGGACCCACACAGGATCGGGCTCACACAGAACCTGTAGCACTGATCCTCGTAGGATCGCTGAGTGCTGTAGTCGTCGTCGTCGAATCCACACAGGATCTCTGTACTGTCGTCGTCGCAGTCACAGTAGCAGTCGTAGCAGTAGAACAGTCGCAGCCAGCACTAGGGTTCCCGCACACAGCAAGCTCGTAGGGAGGGTCCGCTCCACGAGCCGAGAGGCTGATACATCAACTGTCACGAAGACCGAAGTTGATGTATCCAGAAGTTCCGTATCGTCAACAGGAACTCAACGCAACAGACGGCGCGTCAATCGGACGCCCGGTCTGAGAGTTATTGGCATTTTCGTCTCCGGGGCCCGGTTAGTTTTTAAGGCAAAACCAACCCGACCGTACTCCACCTGCGTCCAAACCTCGGGCGGAGTATGCCAAAAGATCCGTCTCACTAAGAGGAACACTACGTGACTGACGGCACGTCAATCGGACGTCCGTAGCTCAAGATATGAGCGTTTCCGCTCCGAAGGCCCGGTTGGTTTCGTGAACGAACCAACCCGGCCGAACTCAAAGTAAACCGAAACCTTGAGTGCGATATACCGAAACGACCGTCTCGATCCAAGGATCGCGTTGCCGCAGACGGTTCGTCATTCGGAGGTCCGAGGCTCAAGTTATGAGCCAAGAACCGAATCTGGTCCGAAACGGGGGGTCCGGGTCCGGGCCGACCCGGCCCGACCCCCCCCCCCTCTGGACGGCGCGGCGGCCGGCGGCGGCGGACGGCGGCGGCGGACGGCGGCGGCGGGTGGCGGCGCGGCGGCTGGCGACGGCGGGCCGCGTGGCGGCGGCGGGCCGCGTGGCGGCGGCGGGCGGCGGGCCGCGTGGCGGCGGCGGGCCGCGTGGCGGCGGCGGGCGGCGGGCCGCGTGGCGGCGGCGGGCCGCGTGGCGGCGGCGGGCCGCGGCGGCGGCGCTGGGCGCCGCACGTGGGTCACGCGGGGGGCAATCAAGCCCCCCCTGCTTTGTGAGGGCGGCACGGCTTTAAGCCGTGCCTTTGCCAAAAAACGGCCCCCGCAAATGGGGGCCGGCTGAATAAAACCGGGGGGCTTTGCCCCCCCTCCTTAAATGAACCGCCCCCCTCATTAAGAGGGGGGTCTTGATGGACCGGCCGGGGGTTTAATCCCCCGGTTTTTATGACATCCGGCCGGCCCGCTGGCCGGCCGGTTTTTACCAACGGGACCGGAAATTCCGGTCCCGTCCTAGTCTTCCGACGCCGGCGGCCCGGCCGCCGGTCTTTCCTTCCGCCGCGGCCCGGAACCGGCCGCGGTCTCCTCGTCTCGCCGCGGCCCGGAACCGGCCGCGGTGTTCGTCGTCCGGCGCGGTGCGACGGCACCGCGCCCCTTTCGCCGTGTCATGAATCCTCCCAACGCGGCGCGACGGCGTCGCGTTCTTGAAGTCTCTCCTCGGCGAAGCGCGACGGCCTTGCGTAAATTAATCGCACGGCAAACCGCGTGGTGCGACGGCACCACACCACCTTGCTTCCATCGCAAGAATTTAAACAAGAACGTCGGAGGGGAGGTTCGGCCGTGTTCGTGCGGTCCGCCCCCCCCCCCCCTCGCGTTAATTATAATAACGCAACTTTAAGAAAACATGTCACACGTTAATCTTGCTAAAAGTACGATCAAGAATAAAAAGAGGAATCCAAAAGAAAATCGAAAACCCCTACCTCGGGTTTAAGATTCGAAGAAAACCTCTACGTTCCGCGGAAGACGGCGTCGCGGAAGTCAGGCGTCGCGGTCGTCGTTCGTCAAATCCGTTGACGAAGATTTACGTCCGATGCGACACGTTGTTGGCGGATCTTCGTTTGCCGACGAAGAAGGTCCGAAGAGGAAGCAGAGGTCCGAAGATACTAGGTCTCTGAGTCGATGATCCTTGACGAAGTGTTGTCGTTCTTCGTCGAGGATGAAGACGTTCTTCGTTCTTCGTCAGAGCTTGAAGATGAGAAGGCTCTCCAAAGGCAAACAAAGAAAATAAGACTACCTCTTATTTTATTAACACAACACAAAAGAATTTCAAAATTTGAAATTCAAAAAGGGCTTTAACTTCCTTAATTAAATAAGGGTAACGTAGGCCAAATAATTGGGGGTTAAGAACGTTGAGAGAAAAAGAAAAGACTTAGGGGTTCGTGTGGGCCCCACCACACTTAATCCTCCCAAGGGAGGTTAAGTGGGTGTGGGTCCCACTTTCAACCTCCTCCGATAGGTTTTAAAAGAATAAGTTAAAATAAAAATTGTTTTACACAAATTTATTTAACTTAATTGAAAAACCCCAAAACGTATCTTTCAACCCGCAACAAACGCAACTCCCGAAAAGGTCTCATTAAGCGAATATCGGCGCTGCGAGTTCATCGGTGCCCTCGGATTTCAATTCCGAGCACCGGATCAAAAGTTAGGAATTCCCGCTCGTTCGTTCACTGAACGTACCCGAGCCAAACTTCGGAAATTAATTCCGGGCACTCCGGGCCTCGGAATCAGGTGCCGTCTGAAACTGCGCTCTTGTAAAATTCTAAAGAAAATTAAGAAAAAATTTCCCTTGAATTTTACGGGTCTTTACATTACTCCCACCTCAGGGCTTTACGTCCCCGTAAAGATACATCAAAACTAGGGAAACAAATGAGGGTACTGAGCACGCATCTGAGCCTCCCGCTCCCATGTGCTCTCCTGGAGATTCCCGTGCTGCCATCTGATGCGCACAAGAGGAATCGATCGCCCACGTAGGACCCGCTCCTGTCGATCCTCTATCTCCACCGGGACCTCCGTAAAAGTCGCCCCATCGTCAACGTCAAGCTCCCCATGGTCAATGATGTGCGTCGGGTCGTGCACGTATCTCCTCAGCTGGGATACGTGAAAGACGTCGTGCACCCGGTGCAACTGAGGTGGTAGTGCCAGGCGATAAGCCACCTCGCCAATCCTGCTGAGAATCTGGAAAGGTCCGATGAAGCGCGGAGATAACTTGCCGCCTCGGCCAAATCTCCGAATACCACGTCGAGGCGAGACCCGCAAGAAGACGTGGTCGCCATCCTCGAACTCCAGTGGCCTCCGCCTCCTGTCAGCGTATGACTTCTGCCGGCTCTGAGCTGTCTTCATCCGCTCCTGGATGACCTGGACCTTCTCTGTCGTGGCCTGGACCATCTCCGGTCCCACCAGTGCTGACTCCCCGGGGTCTGTCCAGCACAAAGGAGATCTACATGGTCGGCCGTACAATGCCTCGTACGGTGCCATCCCGATAGTGGAGTGGTAGCTGTTGTTGTATGCGAACTCCACCAAGGGTAGGTGGTCCTCCCAGCTACGACCAAAGTCGAGGACACATGCGCGGAGCATGTCCTCGAGAGTCTGAATGGTCCTCTCCGTCTGACCATCCGTCTGAGGGTGAAAAGCTGTGCTAAGACGTAGCTGCGTCCCGAACGCCTCCTGCAACCCCTTCCAAAGCCGGGAAGTAAAGCGGGCATCACGATCGGAAACGATAGATGATGGCACGCCGTGGAGCCGCACAATCTCCTGAACGTAGAGACGTCCCAAGCTCTCCACCGAGCCCTGCTCTCTGATGGGTAAGAAGTGTGCCGACTTGGTGAGTCGGTCAACAATCACCCAGATGGAGTCGTGACCTCTGGAAGTGCGTGGAAGTCCAGTCACGAAGTCCATAGATATGCCGTCCCACTTCCACTCCGGAACCTCCAAGGGCTGTACCAAGCCTGCTGGTACCTGGTGCTCTGCCTTCACCTGCTGACAGGTAAGGCATCGAGAAACGAACTCTGCTACAGCCTTCTTCATGCCCGGCCACCAATGCTGTCGTCTGAGGTCCTGGTACATCTTCGCCACTCCAGGATGTACCGCTAAAGGTGAAGTGTGAAACTCCCTCAACACTTCCTCTCGCAAAGCGACTGGTACCATGGTACGTCCTCTGAAAAGGATGTCGTGCTCTGCTCCAAGGGAGAAACCATCAGGTGTCTGTCCCGAGGATATCTGTGCACGCCGTGTCTCACAGTCAGCGTCCCCATGCTGTGCCTCCCTGACTCGCTGCAGTAGTGGAGGAGTGACTGTGAGAGACTGTAGAAAGGCTGCTCCATCTCTATCCACGAAGGATATCTGCAAAGAGGCTAGCTGCTCCGTCGCCTCCTCAAGTAGTTGAATGCCCGTCCTCCTGCTGAGGGCATCAGCTACTACGTTCCCCTTCCCAGGAGTATAGACTATCTCAAAGTCATAGTCCTGGAGGAACTCGAGCCATCGTCGCTGTCTCAGGTTCAGGTCCTTCTGCGAGAAGATATACCTGAGACTCTGATGATCGGAAAAGACTGTAAAGCGCTCGCCCATCAGATAGTGTCGCCATGTCTTCAGAGCGAAGACCACTGCTGCTAACTCCAGGTCATGGGTAGCGTAGTTCTGCTCATGCGGCCTCAACTGTCGTGATCCATAGGCGATCACTGCCCGCTCCTGCATCAGAACACATCCGAGTCCGGTCCCTGATGCATCGCAGTAGACCACGTACCCTACTCCCTCCTCAGGCAACCTCAAGATAGGTGCGCTAGTCAATCTCTGCCTCAGCTCCTGGAAGCTCTGCTGACATCTGTCTGACCACACGAAGGGTTTTCCCTTCTTCGTCAAAGCTGTGAGTGATGCCGCAACTCTGGAGAAGTTCGGCACAAATCTCCGATAGTATCCAGCTAGTCCCAAGAAACTCCGAACCTCAGTCACGCTCCTGGGTGGCTCCCATGCTAACACAGCCTCAATCTTCGCGGGATCTACTGCAACTCCCGCCTCAGAGATAACGTGTCCCAAAAAGTGGACCTCACGTATCCAGAACTGGCACTTCGAGAGCTTACCATAAAGCTGGTGCTCTCGGAGTGTGTCAAGGACAACTCGCAAGTGGTAGGCGTGCTCCTCCTCTGTCGTAGAGTAAATCAGAATGTCGTCGATGAAGACCACGACAAACCGATCGAGGTATGGCTGAAAGATCCTGTTCATGAGAGCCATGAACACTGCTGGAGCATTGGTTACACCGAAAGGCATAACCAAGAACTCATAGTGGCCATACCGACATCTGAAGGCCGTCTTCTGCACATCCTCGTCTCTGACTCTGAGCTGATGATAGCCTGACCGGAGGTCTATCTTCGAGAACCACCGTGCTCCCTTGAGCTGATCAAAGAGGTCATCAATCCTCGGTAGCGGATACTTGTTCCTCACTGTCACCTGGTTCAGGCGACGATAGTCAACACAAAGTCGCAAGCTTCCGTCCGCCTTCTTGGCGAACAATATCGGGGAAGCCCAGGGTGAAACACTGGGTCGGATGAATCCCTTGCCCTGCAAGTCCTCCAACTGTACCCGTAGCTCTCGAAGCTCGGCGGGGGCCATCCGATATGCTGGAGTGGATATCGGGGCTGTCCCGGGGTACAAGTCAATATAAAAGTCTACCTCTCTGCGAGGAGGTAGCCCTGGAACGTCGTCGGGAAAAACGTCCGCAAACTGATCCACCACTGCAGGAAAACCAGGACTCCGCACGTCAACTGCTCCAAGGATAAGGCTAGCCAACTGATGAGTGATGGGCTGTCCTCTCCTCCGCGGAAGTCCATCCTGTGCTGCTAAGGCTCCCTTCTCGCCGGTGAAGGTGAACCTGCTCCCGTCGGTGCGTACACATCGCACCTTGCGCCTAAAACAGTCGATCTGGGCATGAACCGTAGATAGCCAATCCATGCCCAAGATGACGTCGTAAGGCCTCGACGCTGCTACAAGAAGATCCCAGCCGAAGCTCTCGCCTCCTAGAGTAAGCTCACACTGCCGGCACCAGTGCGTAATCGTCGAGTCTGCTCCCATAGGAGTCTCTAGCCGTAAGGATCGAGCCAACGGCTCTGTCGGAATCTCCGAGCTCCGAACAAGGGCAGCGGCTATGAAAGAGTGACTCGCTCCTGTGTCTATAAGAACTGCAGCAAGGGTGGAATAGACACAGATAGTACCTCGAATCATCTCGGGTGCGCCGTGGTCGTAGGCCTCTGCTGCCTGGAGCTGTGCCTGTCGCTGCCCGCCAGCTCCCTGTGGTCGGGGTGGACCTCCTGGTGGTGGTGGTGGTAAAGCCTCAAAGCGTCGGCCACCACCAGCTGCTCGTCCAGCTCCTCTGCCTCGTCCGCCTCCTCCCTGCGGACCGCCACGGTCGACCCTCTGCCTCTGCCTCGGTGGTCCATCAACTGACTGCTGCTCCTCGGCACGGCGGGTCGGGCAGTCGCGAGCCATGTGGCCCTGCCCGCCGCACGAGTAGCACTGCCTGCCTCTCGGAAGACTGGCTCCGCGCTGTGTGCCCCGCACTGCTGAGCCAGTGCCCTGAGATCGTCTGCCTGAAGGTCTGGTCTGTCTGGACCCCTGAGTCATCCGTCGACTGCCTGCTGCAGATGACTCTGCCACGTGCCGCCCTGCGGTGGGTCGCTGTGCTGGTGTAGACTCAGCAAGGAAGCTCTCGATCAGAAGAGCCCGCTCCAGTACTCCTGTCTGAGTCGGTATGCTGAGGGAGATCAGCGATGCCCTGATCTCGTGTCTCAAACCCTGCTCGAAGGTCCGGGCCCGGAAGAATGGGTCCCGTACCATGTCGGTCGAGTAGCGCGAGAGATCGGTAAATCTCGCCGAGTACTGGGCGACCGTCATGCTGCCCTGCCGCAGCTGTAGAAGCTCCTGGATGCGCACCGCTCGAAGGGTGGCCGGGACGAAATCAGAGCGGAAGAGGCTCTCGAAGTCCGTCCAGAGTAGAGATGCCTCATCGTGCACCTGGAGCATCAAGCTCCACCATCGTCCAGCTGCTGCGTGTAGTAGGCTCGCAGCGAGGATCACCATGAGGTCTGCTGGTGTCCTCACTAGCCTAAACACTCGAACCACTGCCTCCAGCCAGTCCTCTGCTGCCTGGGGATCCGTCTCGCCGCGAAACCTGGGTGGTCGCTGGCGCTGAAACTCATGCAGTGCGCTGAGGCGACGTGTATCGTCAGCGGCTGCTGCTGGAAGCATCAGGGGATCGGCGGGTAAAGCTACCGCCGGTGCCACTACTGGAAAAGGGCCCTGCACCGAAGCCTCGTCGCTCGGTGGGCTGTCGTCTCGCTCGACTCTCGGAACCCTAGCTGGCTGTCGTCGTGGGGGCATCCTGAAAAGAAAACAGGTGCGCCACGGTCAGAACAGTATACCTGGTGAGCTGATATATAAGTAATCACAAAGAAAACTTTGAAACACACACGCAATCAATGTTTTCGTGCATTAAGTCGGAAATCAGAAGTCAGGGTCCTGGTGTATGGATACGTCGGCCGCCGCACCAACACTGGACTCCCTGGACTGATAACCACACTCAATACGCTAAACATTATTGCTTCACATAGAAAAGATCAGAGTTCGCGGTAGAACCGAACTCCTCTGATACCAATTTGTCACGACCCACCCTCGGGGTCCGTGCCGTGACTACCCCAAGCCCGCCTTCCATAGGCCAGGGGCTGGCGACTAGCACCAAGGCGTATATCCCAGTAAAAAGGGAAGGCATTGCCTTTGAAAAGTAAGCACACACCACAGAGTAAACAAGCGGAAGTAAACACTAAACAAGCAGAGTACAACTGAAAGTGCGGAAAAGTAAATGGGCCAGAATACAAACCCAAACTGAAAGTAAAGTACAACTCAAAAAGGGAAAAAACAGCAACTGTAAAGTAAAGGCCGCTACTCCGAGCTGTCCACCGGAAATCCCACCTGAAGGGTGGGTACAGATAGCTCCTCTGCTCCACGGGTCCCACCGTCCGCTCCGTGCTCGTCCCGCCCAGTGGTCCACCTCCGGGTACCGTCCCACTCCGCAAACCTCAGCTAAGGTCAACGCTGTCCGTCGTCTGCAACCATCACAACGTAGTGCGGGCGAAGCCCGTGCAGGGGTGAGTATAAGCTACTCAGTAGGGACCCCGAGACCCCTGAAGGTCTCTCAAAATCCACAAAGGATAAACCACGAAACAAAGTACAATCACGAAGTAACAACCAACACTGCTTAGGTATATGCCCATACATATACCTAAGTCATCAATTCAGATACGCTCCAACCTCCGAGCCCAAGTATAACTCAGTCCACGCAGGAAAGTATACGTATTCCACAAAGGAAAGTAACAGGATTCAGCTCACACAGGTATACTTCTTCAAGGACGATAAAGATGATCACTGATCCATCTAAGTCGTCGGACCCACGAAGGATCGATAGGTAACTAACCCCCGCAGAAGACCCACACAGGATCGGGCTCACACAGAACCTGTAGGCGCTGGCTCACACAGAACCGCTGAGCGCAAGGACCCACACAGGATCGGGCTCACACAGAACCTGTAGCACTGATCCTCGTAGGATCGCTGAGTGCTGTAGTCGTCGTCGTCGAATCCACACAGGATCTCTGTACTGTCGTCGTCGCAGTCACAGTAGCAGTCGTAGCAGTAGAACAGTCGCAGCCAGCACTAGGGTTCCCGCACACAGCAAGCTCGTAGGGAGGGTCCGCTCCACGAGCCGAGAGGCTGATACATCAACTGTCACGAAGACCGAAGTTGATGTATCCAGAAGTTCCGTATCGTCAACAGGAACTCAACGCAACAGACGGCGCGTCAATCGGACGCCCGGTCTGAGAGTTATTGGCATTTTCGTCTCCGGGGCCCGGTTAGTTTTTAAGGCAAAACCAACCCGACCGTACTCCACCTGCGTCCAAACCTCGGGCGGAGTATGCCAAAAGATCCGTCTCACTAAGAGGAACACTACGTGACTGACGGCACGTCAATCGGACGTCCGTAGCTCAAGATATGAGCGTTTCCGCTCCGAAGGCCCGGTTGGTTTCGTGAACGAACCAACCCGGCCGAACTCAAAGTAAACCGAAACCTTGAGTGCGATATACCGAAACGACCGTCTCGATCCAAGGATCGCGTTGCCGCAGACGGTTCGTCATTCGGAGGTCCGAGGCTCAAGTTATGAGCCAAGAACCGAATCTGGTCCGAAACGGGGGGTCCGGGTCCGGGCCGACCCGGCCCGACCCCCCCCCCCCCCTCTGGACGGCGCGGCGGCCGGCGGCGGCGGACGGCGGCGGCGGACGGCGGCGGCGGGTGGCGGCGCGGCGGCTGGCGACGGCGGGCCGCGTGGCGGCGGCGGGCCGCGTGGCGGCGGCGGGCGGCGGGCCGCGTGGCGGCGGCGGGCCGCGTGGCGGCGGCGGGCGGCGGGCCGCGTGGCGGCGGCGGGCCGCGTGGCGGCGGCGGGCCGCGGCGGCGGCGCTGGGCGCCGCACGTGGGTCACGCGGGGGGCAATCAAGCCCCCCCTGCTTTGTGAGGGCGGCACGGCTTTAAGCCGTGCCTTTGCCAAAAAACGGCCCCCGCAAATGGGGGCCGGCTGAATAAAACCGGGGGGCTTTGCCCCCCCTCCTTAAATGAACCGCCCCCCTCATTAAGAGGGGGGTCTTGATGGACCGGCCGGGGGTTTAATCCCCCGGTTTTTATGACATCCGGCCGGCCCGCTGGCCGGCCGGTTTTTACCAACGGGACCGGAAATTCCGGTCCCGTCCTAGTCTTCCGACGCCGGCGGCCCGGCCGCCGGTCTTTCCTTCCGCCGCGGCCCGGAACCGGCCGCGGTCTCCTCGTCTCGCCGCGGCCCGGAACCGGCCGCGGTGTTCGTCGTCCGGCGCGGTGCGACGGCACCGCGCCCCTTTCGCCGTGTCATGAATCCTCCCAACGCGGCGCGACGGCGTCGCGTTCTTGAAGTCTCTCCTCGGCGAAGCGCGACGGCCTTGCGTAAATTAATCGCACGGCAAACCGCGTGGTGCGACGGCACCACGCCACCTTGCTTCCATCGCAAGAATTTAAACAAGAACGTCGGAGGGGAGGTTCGGCCGTGTTCGTGCGGTCCGGCCCCCCCCCCTCGCGTTAATTATAATAACGCAACTTTAAGAAAACATGTCACACGTTAATCTTGCTAAAAGTACGATCAAGAATAAAAAGAGGAATCCAAAAGAAAATCGAAAACCCCTACCTCGGGTTTAAGATTCGAAGAAAACCTCTACGTTCCGCGGAAGACGGCGTCGCGGAAGTCAGGCGTCGCGGTCGTCGTTCGTCAAATCCGTTGACGAAGATTTACGTCCGATGCGACACGTTGTTGGCGGATCTTCGTTTGCCGACGAAGAAGGTCCGAAGAGGAAGCAGAGGTCCGAAGATACTAGGTCTCTGAGTCGATGATCCTTGACGAAGTGTTGTCGTTCTTCGTCGAGGATGAAGACGTTCTTCGTTCTTCGTCAGAGCTTGAAGATGAGAAGGCTCTCCAAAGGCAAACAAAGAAAATAAGACTACCTCTTATTTTATTAACACAACACAAAAGAATTTCAAAATTTGAAATTCAAAAAGGGCTTTAACTTCCTTAATTAAATAAGGGTAACGTAGGCCAAATAATTGGGGGTTAAGAACGTTGAGAGAAAAAGAAAAGACTTAGGGGTTCGTGTGGGCCCCACCACACTTAATCCTCCCAAGGGAGGTTAAGTGGGTGTGGGTCCCACTTTCAACCTCCTCCGATAGGTTTTAAAAGAATAAGTTAAAATAAAAATTGTTTTACACAAATTTATTTAACTTAATTGAAAAACCCCAAAACGTATCTTTCAACCCGCAACAAACGCAACTCCCGAAAAGGTCTCATTAAGCGAATATCGGCGCTGCGAGTTCATCGGTGCCCTCGGATTTCAATTCCGAGCACCGGATCAAAAGTTAGGAATTCCCGCTCGTTCGTTCACTGAACGTACCCGAGCCAAACTTCGGAAATTAATTCCGGGCACTCCGGGCCTCGGAATCAGGTGCCGTCTGAAACTGCGCTCTTGTAAAATTCTAAAGAAAATTAAGAAAAAATTTCCCTTGAATTTTACGGGTCTTTACATGTGTGTCTGTGTGTCTATATATGTATGTATATAAAATTTATTTAAAAAATTAATATAAATATATATATATATGTATATATACATAAATTGAAATATATATTTTTCGGTACATATATTATTCTTTACTAGTATAGGGTATTGCAAAACCAACTCACCCATTAAGATTGAGTGATACCTTACACACATTGGTTTCATGATCTGGGATAGGCTACAAGCCCGGTTAATAAATAAGTAATATGTTTATACAAACATATATACATACATACATACACACATACATACATACATATATATATATATATTTGTGTGTTTATATATATGTATGTGTTTGTGTGTGTGTTTATATTTTATATATATGTTCTTGTTTATATGTCAGTGTGTGTGTGTGTTTATATGTGTGTTTGTGTGTTTATGTATGTTTGTGTGTGTTTGTTTATGTATGTTTATGTGTGTTTGTGTGTGTATTATGATATTTAAATATATGTTAATGTATTAGTATATCAATATAAATTTATATATATATAAACATACATATAATTATAGTTTTCAATATATATAGATATATATTAATTAATAGAATTAAAATTATATATATAATTATCAATTTTTTAAAACACTGGTAAAAATGTCACTAAAATAGCTCTGTTTTCATAGAAATCATGTTAAATTTAAAATTTATATGGGTTTTTTATATAAATATATGTTTACATATGTGTTCATGTTTATATATATATAATAATATAAATATGTTAATATATAAATATAAATATATGTATATATATATTATTTAATAAAAAATTAATACACATATATATGTATTTGCGTATATTATATATATATATATATATCTACATATTTTTTTTCTATATATATATGTATGTATGAATATATAAAAATATTAATGTCTGTGTGTTATTTATTACTAGTATATAGTATTACAAAACCATGTATCCCACCCTACATGACGAGCTCCACACTTGTACCCCAGCACGCCCTAGACTGCCTCCATACACAGACAAAACCCATGATGAAAATCATCCTCGAACAGAATTTGAATTCAGCACCATCAATGTCACACCAAAAGACCAGACCCACACATTTATTCAAATTTTTGATATATAATTGTATTATGGTATATATATATATATATATATATTAGTATTTCAAAAATTAATTATATATATATATAATTTTACAAATTAATAAACATATATTGTTATATATATGTTTATATTTTATGTATATATTTGTTTGTGTTTCAATTTTATATTTTATATATATGATTATATGTTATGTATATATGTGTGTTTATATTATATATATATATGTTTTTTTATTTTATATTATATATTATGTTTATATTTATATTGTGTGTGTGTTTGTTTATATTTTGAATATATGTTTACATATTATATTATATATATATATGTTTATATGTGTGTTTATATATTGTTATATATATATTCTTTATTATATATATATTATCATATATTAATATTTCATACATATTATATGTCTATATTAGTATATTTATGTTTACATTTTATACATGTGTGTTTCTGTGTGTGTGTTTATATTTTATATATATCCCATGTTTATATTAATATATACATACATGTGTTTACATTATATGTGCGTGTGTATTTATATATAAGTGTGTGTGTGTGTGTATCTGTGTTTATATATATATATATATACATATACATTTATATATACGTGTCGTTATTTGTATATATTAATATATATAAATACATATATATTTACATTGATGCCGGAAAATGATATATATAAATATATATACATTTAGTGATGTTTCATGAAATCATCATAAAATTAAAAATTAAAAACATTTTAAAATGTTTCTAAAAAACATCACTAAATTCCATCTTTTTTATAGTGACTAATTCCTAGTAGTTTAAATCCACGAAGGGTGCATTACTCAGTGAAAGGTTCTTAGCAATGGTTTTGGTGTGGGTCTTATATTAATGTGACCCATTTATGTTTAACCTACCAAATGAGTTGGGTGAATGAATTTCATGAACCAAGAGGATTATCTTAACTCAAATTAATTGAAGAAACTATGATGATAATCTCAACTCAAGGAATATGATAAGTCTAATAGTAGTTTCTCAAATAAAGAAATATTGAGAACCCAATTGGAAAATATTGACTTTTGTAATATGAGGAAACCAAGATGAGAATCTCTACTTGGGGAATATAAGTAATACCAGTGTAGGATCTAAACTCATAAAATCTGAGGAAACAAAGAGGAATAAATTAAATTAATATATAAAATAAACCCAAGAGAAGTTTCTTAAATCGTTATATTTTGGGTGCCAAGATTACTTTCAGGACTACTGGTGGTCGTGGGTATCATAAGAAAAATCCTATTTTCCTAGGCCTATGGTTTTGTAAATTTGACTCTAGATTTTTTATGGGGGTCAATGATGAATGAAAATGGATCGATATAAATTAACGAGACTTCATCCCTTCACTAATCCTAATCAGGGGAATGGTGGTGGATCCTATGTAGGTGAATTTGGTGAATGGTTGTCCATCTAGGTTACTTGGTTGAATGGGAACCTAGATAAGTGACATTGGTGGATGGGATCCTAGGTTGGTAAACTATGAAATGGGGTTCCAAAATAGGTGAAATAAGAATATGGCCACCAAACATAGAGGTCACGGTGAATGGGAGCCAAGTTATGGTCATGAATGATGGGCACAACTCCACTTTGAGATACCAATGTGTGGCTCCAATTTGGTATACTTGGGGGGGACAAGGAAATTCACAATTTTCTTCCGATCATACTCCATTAATATTGACTTTTAAATCACTAGTGGGAATTCATAGAAAATATCACTTATAGATATCATACTCTTTTACTTAGGTGACCTTAGTCTAGCTCCCCCACCCTCAAATGTTTGAAAATTGTCGCTTTAAAGGAATGCAGATCCCTCCATTTCTATACATGGGAGGTAATATCCTATAACTATCTATAGTTACCATATATGGATTATGGGTATACATGACTACATTTATGGTTTTTCATAGGCGTATCATGGCATGTATAGTTTTCTATTGGAATAATAAAATGGCCATGTTGTAATAGAGTTCATGGGGAAGGGTTTTCAAGTAGAGTGTTGGGATGATAGACCTAGGTTGGGAACACAAGGGGGGTGAAAATGGTCAGTCATGAATGGAAGTGTAAAAACCTCTAGGTGCACATAAAATGGAACAAATTTCCAAGTATTCATAAAAGGTCACAAATTTACTACTATATGCAGATTGTTGTAAATGTATTGGCAGGCACGAAACTAGTCATGGGAAATCACGTCAACAAAATCCATCATAAAATCCAAACTTCAAATCGGTGTTACTTTTTATCTCTAATCCTATATTGAAACAACAAGATGTCAAATTAATTCTGGTGATGTAAACCCCATCATTTTCTATAAATATTACCCATTCTATGAATTTTCATGGATAAAAGTGGTATATAGTGGCTCTAGATATTTATATAAATACCTGAGAAACCTTTTCTCCCAATAATATATGGAATCCTCAACCAACTCCAAATGATAGGTTTTCTTAACCACGTCATCATACTGGGTGATTTTCTTAAGGGTCTCCACCCCTTAGAATGTGGTTAATTAGCTCAAAAGTAATTTTTCCATGTCTACTCCCATGGGTCAATAGAAATTAACTACTATAAAGAAGTAAATACCACTTTTGAGCTAAATCCCATTACTCCTTCTATCTCATAATAGGTATTATATACTTAACCCCTCAAATTTACTAATTTTTTATTAAAAAACATCAACAACAAAAAAAGTATTAAAAAATTGTAAAAATTCTCTATAAAAGTTCATCCGAAAATCAATTATATCTAATTTCCTTTGTATGGTATATGTCTATTCAGTGCCCTCTTTCTACATATAGTGAATGTTTTTTTGGTGAACCTTACTAAAAACTTTTACCTGATATAGACTATTATATGTGCAATTGTTAAAACATTGTGCATTATAACTTTTCATGAAAACTCTATATGATTTCTATACTCTATAATATAAACATAAAATAAGTTTAATTTCACTAATCCAAACATCCTCTATCCATAATTATTCAACCCAAAATATATCTTTAGTTGAAAACTAACTTATGACACAAATACTATAGCCTTTCAACTTTTACATACATGTGAAAAGTTTCATGTATCAATGTAATTTTCAATCCTATTTATAGGTGCTCTAGAATAGAAAATATGGAAAACACTTTTCATTTTCCTACTCACTAAAATTCATAATTCCAAATTTCTTTCACATTTAAATTTCTTTTATATACTACTCAACTCTTCTACAATCTCCCTGAATCATCATGAATTCTCTATAAATTCTATCTTTACTAAAAAAATATTTAAATCACATGTCAAGGGATTATTTAAACTTAAAAATTTTCATCAATAATAGAACCCACTTTAAAAACACAGTACAACATCATCATGTTAATGGGATTTAAAAATATCAGTGTAATTGTTTTAAAATTCCATCTATAAAATGGTTGTCTAATGTCTACTTTAAAAAAATTATTTTTCCGGTCAAAAAT
This sequence comes from Viscum album, assembly GCA_963277665.1. Classification (NCBI taxonomy): domain Eukaryota; kingdom Viridiplantae; phylum Streptophyta; class Magnoliopsida; order Santalales; family Viscaceae; genus Viscum; species Viscum album. The sequence goes on along the minus strand of OY728135.1, from coordinate 1,198,145,793 downwards.
TTTTCTAGTGACTTGGCTATCAAAGCTTTTTTCAAATCCATTTATCTGATATCTAAACCTCATCTTCGCTTCAAAAAATAATCATTATAATAAAGGCATGTCTAACTTGTATTTATATTCATTAGGTCACTTTTCCTCCACTCAATCATTAATCATCAGATTCCTAGAATAATTTTTCTGAAAAAAAAACATAGTTATGAAGTGTACTTATTTATCACTTTAACACTTTTACCTATACACAGATCATAAAAAACTTTTTATCCAAATAAACCATCTATCATAAATTCACATTTTCCTCTATCCATTTTTTGACCCATTGAAGAACTAATGAACAACTTACTAAATATTGTTGACTACACTATTTCAACATCTAAAGTCTTCAAATTTAGGTGAACGTATTCAACCCAAAATTATAATAAAAAATTATTTGAATTATCCATATTTTTGTTTGATAAAATATTTTCATATGACATTTTATGCCACAATGAATTTATTTTATATTTTACCAACCTATAAAAACTCACTAATGGAGACATCAGTTGATTATTGTTTCCTGATGATCAGTATTTGGATGATCTGATGTTCTTAATTTTGAACATATAAGGATGAATAAAGAACTCCTTACCCAAAGTTAAGCTAATTAATAAGCATCTAGAGACTTCTAATCTTTTCTCATTCAATGATCAGTGTACAAAATTATTAATGGAATTTTTGTTTGATTAATTCTATCTTATCAACAATGTTGTAATTATATTTTCTATAGAAACAATTTTTTTTGGAATTTTTCACTTTTTTTAAATTTATTACTAGGTGTTACTATGATATTCAAAACTCACTTCCAGCTTCTTCATACAAATATTAGATCCATATTTTTCTTCAATGACTAGTTTGCACTACCCTCACCTAAGTATCGTCTTCACTAGAACAACATTTTTCAATTCATTAGAACTTCATAATAGTTTTTATAGACATTTTTTATAGAACATTAACTTTGGAAGGATATGACTTTATCTAGGTTTTTATAAACATGATATTCTATGATGAATTATTCATGATTTTTAAGACATTGATAAAATATCATATAATTGACTAATTTTTGTTAGAAAGTTCATAGAATGAACTTTCCAACCTTATTACTTTCGTCTTCTTGGAATTTTTTTAATAAAAATCTTCTTTATAATACACTCTTAAAAAATTACATAAAAAATTACAATACCTTTTTTTCTCACATGTTTCACAAAAAAACAATATTTAACAAAATCTATTTGGTAACAAATTCAAATATTTTTTTTGAAAACATCATAAAATATCGTGAATATCTCCCTTTGGAATTTTTTTCTACGTTACTTATAAACATTTAAATCTACCCCTTTTCACCACTCTATCATTTTCATAACTCATTTATTATAACAATTGTCTTTTTATGAACAATTTAAAAAACCTATTATTTCTCAAAGAGAATCTCCTAAGAGTACACACACAGATAAAGTAATTTGTTTAAGGAATTACATCCCGTGGTGACAAGAAATTTTTTGGCCATATAAAGATAAGATCCCCTCACTTTTACTCTATCATTTTTTATTTCCCCCCATTTTATGAAAAATATAGAATAAGATACAATTTTATAGAAATTATAGTCACTATTACTATTTCCAGACAAGTATTACTCCCCTCCTTTTAGGATATAGATTATTTTTTCCCATTTTAATAAAATGGTGTACATATTGTTCCCCTTTGAAATATAATAAAAATAATAATTGGGGACTTACATACATATTTTAGGAAGTCTTTGGTGGAGTCTAAACATGAATTTTCATCCTCAATTCAATAAATCTCTCTTTTAGTAGTGCTTTCATGAAAACATCAACAATTTATTATTTTTTAGAAATGTCTTCAAGCATAACTTATCAACCAATAACATTATATTTTATGAAATAACACTTAATATAAATGTTATTTAACCTTTATGGTTGTAAAATATTGTTTGAAAGATTAGTGTAACTCTGATTATCACAAAGTATCTTCAATGGTTTAGAAACATTTACCCTCATGTATTTCAACTGATCATTCATCCAAATCACCTATGTACAATAAAGTCTAGAAACAACATATTCTTCATCGGGTGTACTCAAGATTACTAAACTCTATTTCTTACTGTTACATCTTACACAACATTCTCCAAATAAAAATGTTCCTCCTAATCTTTATATTTTATCATTTTTAATATTCAACCCAATCAGAATTAGGATATCCAAGAATGTTCAAATCAAAATCTTTATTATAAAAAAACATTTCAGAAATTATTTATTTATTATATTTAAGAATTATTCTTTTCCCTTCATATTTTATTATTTTGGTTTACTTTGATTTATTACACATAGAGTTTGAACAAAAATGATGTCATACCTTAATGTTATAATAAATAATAAACTTCCTATTGAATTCTATAAATCATTATAATCCACACATCTCTAAGACTCATCTTTACTCAACATTACACTAATAAAAATATTTACATAAACATATTTAGGAAATATATTAATAAAATGAAAAAATTTCTAGGAATACTTACCTGAGATAAGGGAATGTATTTGTTTCTTATGTTGGACTTGTAAACCTAGATAGAAGGTTAATTCAATTAGAATTAAAATTTAAAAATTATACTTCAATTATTCATAATACCATTTACAAGAATTTTTTATATCATGTAAGTAATTTATGTCATCAATTTATATAATAACAATCATGGTACTTGTGTTTATTTTCATTACATATATGTTTATCTCATCTTTCCCTTTAGAAAAATTCTTCTTTTTCAATAAACTATAAATATTTTAATACAAATAATTTGGACCTTATTTTAACCCATAAAAGTTTTTATTTAAATCACACACCTTGGTTTCACCCTCAACAAGTATTAACGCACACAATTATTAAAAATAAACATCTTCCCAAATCTATCCTGTTAAAAAATATTATTTTACATCCATCTAATCAAATTTGTAACAACAATTTCGTCCACTAATAAATACATTGTGATAGTTACAATTATAAAATGGTTGAAAATTTTCTTCAAAATCCTCACCATTTACTTATGAATAGACTCTACAAACATGTCATGTTTTTTTTCTTAAAAAATCCCCATGTTTATTAATATTTATATATACACCCATTTTTTCCAATAATATTATTTCCTATTTAACATGGATTAAGTTCCAAGGATACATTTTTATCAAAATAATCATACTATTAATTCATATAATCTACCAAATATTTAAGATCAAATGCTTCTAAAACTGATCTTCTTCAACCTGTGAGATGAGTAATGTTGGGTTTATGAATTATAACTTTTTCCTAGCCTGAATATGAGATTTATAATATCTATTTAAATTTTGAACTTTAAATTATGGTATGAAATTTTATATTTTTTCTACGTGTTTCAAATTCCAAAATGAACTATTACATTTAACCATTAGTCATATCTTTTAGATCACTTTTATCTTACTTTTTTTCTTGTTGGAAGTCTTCAATTTATCATCCATAACATATTAAATAATATATGTTAATGAAGTTTTATTTTCTAAAATTTCCATATAATAGTAATCCTCCAAAAATTATAAACACCTATTCTAAAAATTAATGCAACTTTTATTGGATTAATATAATATAAAAATTCCATCCTCATCTTTTTCATCAAATTTTCCAAGATCCATATGTTTAATTTTTAGAAAATATTGACTGGAAAAACACATTGATATATTTTAATGAATTTATTATATTATATATAATTTTATATGAAGTGATATTGGATTAAGAGAAAAATAAACTTATTATTTATAGATGTATATTAGTACTAATAAATTCTCTCCAGAAAAACATAATTTTTTTTACTCAACTAGTATACTTCTTCCCATTTCCACAAATCTTTTTTCCTTTTTATTACACTCCAAATTATTGGGGGGTGTATGGAGAATTGTATTAATGTTTTATTCCATGATTATTCAGGTATAATTCAAAATTATTACATGCATATTCCTATCTATTATTGGTTCGAAAATTTATTATATAAACACTCATTTCTCACTCAACATATCTTCTAAAAATATGTGCATTTTTGAAGCCACTGATTTATGATTCATAAATATAATGTTTTACATCTGAGTGGAATTGTCAAAAAAAGTGATTAAGTAAAAAACCAAACTTTCATTTTATGATGTATAATCATAGAAAAATGATCTATTGAATTTTATCAAGTGATTTGGTTGATTGAATTTCAATTTTTCTTATGACTTTTACTAACCATCTTTTATTTCTAACATTTTTTACAAACATCATCTCCCTATATTTTCAAATGTGTCAGGTTACAAAAAGAATCACCTTTGGAAGTTTTTTTCCTGATTCTCTATCCATGATATGCAAGATCTTAGTTCCAAAATATATTCTTATCTTTAAAACTTAAATAAAATGTTTTACAATGTTCACCTATCTGCGGTAGATTTCTACTTGTTCTTTCTCTCCTCGTAAAAACATTACCATATCCTACATTTCTGATGATACATGAATATTTCTTAAATATAACTTATTTTACATAAATATAAACTTTTCTCATACTATATAAATTATATTTGAGTACATAAAAATATAAAACTTCATTTTATTTTAATTTCTCTACATCAATCTCACTAATTCATATTCTACTAATTTTTAAGAAACTATCATTTCAAATATCTATTACACCTATGTCATGATTTTTTATATCTTGAATTAAATTTAAATCACATTTCATATGTGATGAATTGAAAATATAATGAAACTATGTTTTTCCCTTTTTCTTACTTTCAATGATTTTTCAAAAAAAAGATCTTTCTATAATTGTTATCTTTCCTATCTTTATATCCTTTCTTTAATAAAAATTCTATCCTTTGAGAGTTGATAATAATTATTCCAAAATGTGACATGTTTCATCACATCTTTTTCACACTTAATCTATGAATTTGACCTAAATTTTTTATTAAAGCTTTATAACATCTTAAGATTTGGGTTTTCTAACTTCTTATAGATTAGAAATGTTCCATACTTCTCAGATGTTGTTGATCCCCCTAATTTTATGCATAATTCTAGGTAGTGACTTATTTTAAGAACAATTATATGTTTTGTGATTGAATATACCATAGATCATAAAATATTTATTTACACTTTTATTACTATAAAAATATAATATTTTTTGTATAGAAAGTTTGTCGAGGTTTATAAATTCTTTCAGCTTTTTCTCCTCACATGGGGAAACATTGGTATAATGTTTTTTTCAGCTTATATTTATGGGTTATATTTTCTACATCCTTTCTCAACCAAATATTTTCCAATATTATTCTTAACACATTCAATGTTAGTAAAATTAAATGATATTTTACATTTAGTTGGTGAATATTTCACCTTATTCAGGGAGAAACATTTATCTGTTTCTTGATATTTTACATATTTTAATTCTAAATCCATTCAAAAAAATTAATTCACCTTTATTGTTTCAATTTCAACCACAAGATGTTTTTACTAGGTTTTAAAAACTTCATATTCCGGAGAAACTTGTTTCTTACGGAGATCTTATACCCTTTTTATATGTTTATAAATATTTTTTTAAAAGATAAAAATATTATGAATATCTTAATATTTCTATTCAATGATATATTTCTCACCTTTAATGTCCTCTCTAATTTCATTATTTATCATTTTTATATCCTTCTTTTTTTTCCTCATCACATGCTACAAGTTATGATTTTATTTGATATTTTCTATAAGATTATTCACCTTCTTATTCTTATTCATGGGTAGGTAAATCTTATTTCTTCTCTAGATTTTAATAGGGTTCTAATTTTTTTTGAAAATATTTCTTATGATTGAATTTTTTCATTATTTATTCATATTTAGATTTCTTACTCAATTTGCCTCTTCTATTCATAGTGTACATTTTCTTACCCCCAATGTAATTTTTATGTTCCGTAGAAGATTTTTTGAACATATTCAACCAATTTTTTTTCTTTACTACTGTATTGTTATTCTCCACTTTATTCTTGTGGAAATTTGTGGAAAAATTGCTAGTTCCTCCACCCTGAAAAAATTTCAGTGGAATTTTTCCTCTACATTCCTCTATATTTATTAAAGTTTTTCGAGATTATAGATGTTATCTTTCCATTCATTTTAATAATATTATTTATCATCAAAATCATTATGATCACCATTATCACAATATTGGATTTTTATCTCTAAAATAGATTCATAATTCATCTGTTTATATTATTTTTGAAAGATTGTTCTTTCATAATATTATAAGAAATAAGAAATATCTTTAATTCATCAAGATATAAATCGTCATTTTCTTCCAAGGTATAAGTTTTAGAATCAAACCAATAAATAAATTTCATCATGATCTTATTTACAATGGTATAATATTCCAAGAAATTATTGAATCCTATTATGCTTCACAAAACATCATTTACTTGTTTTCAGTCTTAATCAATAGTTTCTTCATATTCTATCATTATATCCTCATTGTTTCTTCTCCAGATTTAAAACTTTGAATTATTTACTTTTGTATTTTAATAGAAGGTACTTTGGAAATCATCTCATGTTTAATTAGTTGTTTTTAGTTCCATCACCTTCCTAAAAACATTTTCTGATAAAGATATTACAATATAATATCTAACATTCCCATCAATATAAATTTTATTTTTGATAGAAAAAGTCACATGAGAATATTTTTACGATGGTGGAAAACCAAGTGACATTGCATCAATAAACTTGAAGTCAAGAGGCAGAAGATGATATCATTATATTTATTTTCATTCATGATAATTTGTTTCAACAAATATAGTATCCCATTTTTTGTTAACTAATTTGACATTTTCAATGATAAGGATTTAATAGGGGAACCTTGAATCTTAAACCAATTAATATTCTTAAGGATAAATGAACCACTAAGAAGGGGGGTTCAATTTGTTATTTCTATTCTACAAATTTAAAACATTATGATATTTAACACCTAAAACTTTTTAGAGTTAAATTACTTATCATATTTTATAGAAAAATATTAAGCATGAATATATGGAAGTAAATGAGGCTTGAAAGATTTAACAGGATCGGCCTTACCATGAGAAACTATATCATTATCACAGACACTCCCATGGTTCAATAGAAATTCACTGTTAGAAATAAGTGAATACAAATTTTTATCCAAATCTTATTAGACAACTTTTACCTCCCTAGGGGTTATAATGTTTTTTTAAACATGATCCAAAAAAATAATATAAAACCATGTAACTATTATATATATAAGTTTATATGGAAAAATAATCCATCTAAATTCTTCTATTCGGTAAATCTTCATCAAGTATTCCATTTTAATGTTTAGTGAAACTACATCTGGTTCATCTTACCAAAAATCAATAATTTATATAAACTGATATCTGTCTAATTATTATAATCTATAACCTTATAACTATAAATGAAAACTCTATCCAATTTCATTTCTTGGTACTCTGAACATAAACTGTTTCTGGAGCTTCTCAACAAAACTTCCTCTCTCCCAAATTCTTCAACCTCAAATAGAAATTTGTTTAGAAATTCAATTCTGAATCATCTTATTTAGTATTTATTATTTTATGTACATGGGAAAAATGTTAATTATCAATGTAATTTTACATCCCTATCTATAGTTATTCTAAAATTGCAAAGGTTGGAAAACCATTTCATTTTCACACTCACTGAAATTCAAAATTCGGAATTTCTCAAACATTTAAATTATCCTTATATTCTTCTCAACACTTCTAGAATTTTCTTAAATCACAATGAATTTTCTAGAACATCCAAAATTCGTCAAAATTCATTAACATTTCATGTTATGTAACTTATAAACTTACTCATTTTCGTCTAGATAAGAAATTAATTAAAATAAACAATATAACATTTTCATTTTGATGGGATTTACAAATATTGGGGTAAATATCCTTAAACTCTATTCATAAAAAGATTATCTAAGTACTCATTTAGAAAGGAAAATTTATGTGATGATTTTTTGGTAGACTTGTTTAGAAAAGATTTTTCTGAATCCATTTTTCTGATCTCTCAACCTCATCTTCTATTTGAACAATATCTATTATAAGAAAGGTCTTTCTACATGATTATTTTTTCTTCACTCAGTCCCAATTTCTGTGGGAAAACATTAAACATTAGTATATTTTAAAGATTCATCTAATAGACTTCCTTATTAAAAAACCTTCTTTATGACCTCAAAATATTTTCCTTTACACATCTCATAACAAAACTCTACATATCTAAAAATACCCTCGACCTACAAATCACATTTTCTAATGTCTTTTTTATTGACACATTTATGAACTACTGAATAACTAATAAAATATATTTTACTACAATACTAAAATTTATAAAGACATTAGTTCCATTAAAAAATCTTTGAATAATTTTTTGTATACAACTCCTTTCAGTTCTCCCCCTTTTTATTTTAACAGATATTATAATCTAGTGTTTTATGTCACTTTGAATTTATTTCACATTTTAAAAAATGTACAAATATATAAATATAAACTTCGTCGAATTATGTTTTTATGGTGATCATAATTTGGTTTGTCTTATTCTAATTGGTTTGTTTGTCAAATGAAGAATTAATAACTCCTTATAAAAAGACCGATTGATGGCTCAAATTTTGAACAGTTATGAACTCTTTACATCTAATGGTCAGTATGAAATATTTTGAATGGAATGTTTGTTCAACTAATTCATTATAATTAGTAACTTTATAATTCTATTTTCTCATCCAACAACTTCATCTGGAATTTATTCAATTTGAAAAACTTCCTAAATGCAGTTTCTCTGACACATCAAACTCACTGCTATATTCTTCATATAAAAACTATGTTCGACTAGTTTTCTTGATGATCAGTTTACACCATCCTAAATTTAGAAAATTCTTCACCTAAATAAATTATTTTACTTCTTTTAAACATCAAAATAGTCTCTCAGAATAGTTTTTGTAAAACATAAACATTAAAATATTTTTCATTTCACAACTTCTTCAAAAACATCATCTTATATTGTGACTTATTCATGATATTGAAAACCTTGATCAAACATCATAACAACACTTAATTTTTGTTACAATGCCCTTAAACTAAAATTTATAGCTTTCTTACTTTAATCTTCTTAAACAAAATTAAAACTAAAACATTATTATAACAAATTCTTACAAAAGTCCCATAATTAACTCACAAAACATATCTTTCTCACATGTTTGAAAAAAAATTCCTTAACAAAAGATATTTTGAAAGAAATACAAAACATTATTACCAAAACATCACAATGGAAATTCAATGTTTTGATGAATTATAGATATTTGAAAAATATTTAATATTTTAAAAAATACTATTTATAGCTATCACCTATCAGATTGAGTTGAATAGTTAATATATCCGATTTTAGGGCTCAAAAATTAACATTTTTAAAGGATTATTTTATCGGGGTGGATGATTTTATGTAAGAGAGGTGAAATTTTCTAGTTTTGGATTCAATCCCTTAAATATGCCTTTTCATGTTTAAAAAAACCCATCAATCAAACTATATTCATTTTATAAAATAATTGATCATAATATATTGATAGTCATAACAACTAGCACTGAAAGAAACCCAAGGATTCTGTTGATGAAATTTCTATACTCAGGATGGAATTAGTGATATTCTGGGATAAATACACAATTCTTCAAGTAATAATGAATCTTTTTATGTGGTTGGACTTTATTTTCATCTTAATTCATTTCTATTCTTATATTGATGTGAATTCATGTTTTTTTATTATTAATTATACCCACAAAGTCAATCCTTTTATTCATCACATTGATTAACGGACTCATAACTCCCAATTAAAAAAATTCATGGATCATAATTTTTGTGGACAATATTCTAGGTAGTTAAATTCTTACCAACAACTATTTCCTCACCCCACCTGAATTTTATTACATCAAGAATCAACCATCAGAACATGAAATAGATAATGATTATAAAATAATGGCTTTAAATGGTGGGTCATATGGAGTCATGGGTGAGGGTGGAAAAAATAAGTTGTAACAGAGGTCCTGAAACATCACATGATTAGTGTGGCAGGGGATAGTGTGACATAGATGATCCTCAAGCTGTAATATCAAGTAGGGTTTTGATAGAGAGCCATTTAAATGGTTTTGAAATTATTAGGGGTGATTTACAATGTTGTGGGGCATTGTTAATAGTTTATAAATGATGATATCTATACATCATGGTGGATCTGGAGGCAGAGGCATCCTAGAGTAGAAAAACTAATCATATAGTGTGTAGTGTTCTATAAATTTTTGTTCCATTTTATCTTATGTTTTGGGTTTCTAAGTAGAGTTAAATATAACATGGTGTTAAATGTTGGGCACACATCATGTTGTTTTTTAGTCGTTGTTAGGATTTATGTGGTAGAGTTAAGTATCGCACAGTTTGTAGTTTTAAAACATTTTCTTTGTTTAACCATGTGTCACAAACAATGTTTGGTTTGAGTATACATCTAACTATTCCCATAAAAATACATATCATTTTAGTAAGAGGACTACACCATGTATGGCATGGTGACATGACTCGTATGTCAACAGTGTTCAATGATTAATCCTCTAGGTTCATAGTCCATGTTTGGGAAGTATACATAGTGTGGATGACCTGGAGTCATGACTAGAGGGTGAAAATTCATTCCCAACATCTCATTAAGGATCACATTACCTATTTTACTAAATTATTTTCCATGTAATTATTCATCCTAGAGTAATACACAAATTCTTTACTAGTTGTTAAAATTGGAAAAATGAATTGTAAATTATATGTTTTTACATGTCAAGAAAATATTTTCCGATCCTCATTTCCATAAAACACCACTTATAAGTATTTATGGTAATTTAGTAAATATTTACTCTATAAATATGATGATAGAGTTTGGGTGAGATTTTCAATGTGAGCATTAGATTCGTACTCACCTAGAGACATTGTGATGATAATGCTTAGGTACATTTAATGAATTATAGATTTAGAACTCCCTCACAGTTTTATAGAATTGGTAATCTATATTTGTCTTGGTTTGGGTACACCATTTAACTCAATAAAAAATTCTTCCACCATATAATAAGTGAATTCATTACCCCCTACAAGATGGGGAATTATTTCTCCCTCTATATATTCAAAAGTCACTTAAAATTAATATTTTACATCAATGTAAAGTGGTTTCTCCGTAGGGACTGACAATCCTTTGATAGAAATCCATTTCATGGTGAGTTTTGTGTCTCTTACTATGATTTTGGGGTTACGAAATATAATTTATGAATGATTGGAAGTTAATATATTGTGGGGGTTTTATTTTAATGGATTTATCAGGTTTCGCTAAATATATGTTTTTGGATTAGTTAATCTATGATGATATGGATTTTTTCATTATCCTATTTTCTAAATCTCTAATTAATATATTGGTTTTACCTCCAATTTAGAGTAAATTGACTGGTTTTACCTTCATTATGTTTCAAGGGAATCCAACAGGGTATGTTTTTACTCACTCCTTCATGGGCATCATTCCCACATGTGTTGTGTTTATATAGATGATTAATAATTCAAAAAATAATTTAATAAACATAGAGCTATTAGATCCAGAGTGTTGTGGAGATTTTCAATAATGGATTTTGGTGATTTTCTTGTCTATAGATAGTTCAATAAAAAATACCCTTTCTCAATTGTTCATCGAATGCCTTTATTTTGGGATTATGGATATTTATTTTCGAGATACTTATCTGGTGTTATATTTTCCATATTTTTGTGTATGATTAATATATATCACATAAACAATGTTCTACAATTTTTTTTCTATATTTTTTCCACTATATTTATTTTTGGATATTTGTGTTTTTTACAGGTTTGTTTCTATATGTCTTCCCATGTGTGTGATATACCTTCTTTCTACTGGTCACTAACACCTAGCCTATTATTGGTGGGATTGGGGTGTTGAACTCATTTTACTTCAAACCTGTGGGGTCCCTTGAGGTTTGGTCATGTTAGAGAGATATGAATGTGGGTTTATCTTATGGATAGTTTTTTTTTATTTTGGAGTCTTTTTAGTTTTGGTTTTATAAAAATAAGGAAAATGTATTAAGGGGTCTTGAGTTCAATTAACAAACTAATGGTCCCATTATAAGTGTAAGTGGATAACATATAAATTATCAAATACTTTCACAATCTTTTAGTTAGAAAATAACTATATGGAATAGTTTTAAAGGTATATAAGTATGATACATGCATCATGTAGTGAGTTCATTTTTATTTTTTATACTTATTTACTAATTCAAATCAACTTTATATTCCATAATAACCATGGTATCAGCTTGTAAAGTATAGTATTATACCTTATAGAATTTTACCATGGATTTAAATAAAAGGTCATGAAAATCCCATTCTAGTGCTAAAACCTCTTTTCTGTACTCAATTGAGTTGTGATTCATTGAATTAGGGACCCACTTGGAAGGTATATCTATTCCATATGAGGTGACCCAATATTTACAAACATAAATACCATATCATTTTTTATGAATATTCTATATGTATTATAATAATCAATACCTCATAACTGTAATAGCTTTGTGAATTTAGAGACTTGATATATAATCAACTTATTTCATGAATGATATTCAAGATCACTTAGAAATTCCTTCTCACACAGTTCCCTTCTTACACATACCCTAATTAATATAATTAATTATAATCAGGGGAAAATGAATCATAAGAAATGGTGAGCTCAAATACTCACTAATAGTAAACATATGAGATACCAATCAATGATTATTAATGGCATAAGTTAAGAATAAGTCTTTAATAACATGATCAGAACTCATGAAAACAAACCTAATAAATCATACACCGTAAATCCTGATGCATGGAATAATGATTTTTCAAATAAAAAATAAATAAGACATAAGATCGAAGAATCACCAATAATCAATAACAAGAGTTTTTGTGAAAGAGATGGTGCCTCACTCAACTGACACATGTCCTCTACCCTCGGCCTCACCCACTTTGTTTTCGGCTTCTTCCCTCCTACATCACACTTTCTTCTAGGTGTTGGAGTTATCCTTATGCTGGATTAGAATATCATCCTTATTCTTACCTTGGTTTTCATCCATCCGATGTCTTATTCCCTTAGAATATATTACCCATTTTAATCTATTTTCCCTACACAATGTTACTTATTTGAGATTAAATCATGGATTCCCCTTTTTTCTTGATTCTCTTAGAGTTTTATCCCTTCATTCCTTATTTTCATTTTTGGATGTTGTTTGTTCTTTAAGGGATTCATCCCCGATTATCTCATTCTTGCTTTATGGTGGTTATATTAGGGTTTCATCCATATTTCTCCCCTTTCTTTCTCAATTGTGGTTCATGATTTGTGGATTTTTGGATTTTCTCTTGGTTTTTTTCCATTAGATTGTTTTAACCCTGTTATTTTTCATTCACATCTGCTCTAGCATCCTGGTTCTTGACTCCCCCCAGGTTGGTTGGGTGTGAATATTAACAAGGAAGTTTTGGGATGTGTGTGGTGGGAATGAGGTTCCGGGAAGTGTGACATATGGAAGACCTTTCTAATTATGTTGGATCTTCTAGTGATGTAGCAAGTGTGGTTGGATGGATTCCTCTTAACATAAGACATCATATTTTGGTTCTGATGGTCTATGTTGATAGTGTTTCATCACAAAAACATTGAATCTCTAGATTTTGGTTCTGATTGTGATGATTTTTTTGATGTTCATGCTGATTAGTAGTGTTTTCTTTTATGGAAATCAGTGGTGCATTGTGGGGTAGGGATTTTGATGGGTCTCATCGGTGTAGTGATGATGGGGAGGCAAACATTGACATTCTACTTGATGGGTGTGTGAATCAAGGTAGGTGTATAGCTCAAGATTTATAGGAACCAAGATGGGTTATGAGTTTTTTTGAAATTTTTTATGAGAAATTGAATTTTTTGGTCTTTGGAGTAGTAATTTTTGAAATTTACAGTTTCCTGCTAATGCTAAAGCTGCTTTTGGAAAATGAAAAACAACCCATTTAGAAGATCAATAATCAATCATGATCCCTGAGATCGTATCATTTTAAAAATAAACAATTTTCTTTAAATGCACATATAAATTGAAAAATAATTTTCTTATTCAAGGATCAATACCAAGACAATCATAGTTGATGATGTCCCATACCAGATTGGGTTCACTCCTCATTCCCATAATTTCTTTAGTCCATTCTCACTAGTAAGACTATAATAGTGGATAAAGTCCCTTAATTTACTAGGTTTAATACCCATGGAAATTCATATTATCTTATGAGGAATAAATATTTAAATTATTTATTATAGGTTTATATAATTCAAAACCCCCCATCATATATTGAAAATCATACATATGTGTTCTAAAGTATCATAAAAACATTCATCATTTCAACAAAGAATAATTGACCCATGGGTAAGAAATGGGTTTCATGGAATCATCCTTGAATAATAATAATAATATATATATATATATATATATATTAATTGTATGATATCATAATAGAATTTCTTACATGCTTTATAACAATCCTCAAATTATGTTTCCAATGATGAAAATTCTCGTTTGTAAAATCATTTAAAACATGCTTTCAAGATAGAGTTAAAATATCACTTTTCATTTGGTATTATTAGAAAATATTCTCTGAAAATTATGAATATGATTATATTTGTAAAACCTTTAGAAAATTTAAAGGAATCTTCATAGTAAGATAAAAACATGAAAAATACAAAATCTAATCATGTCGTATAATTTAAAATACAACATTTTTTCACACAATGTAAAAAGTAAAAACTGATTCTTATAAAAACCCATTGAATATATTCATTTTTATAATTTGTAAAAAAATAAAATATAGGGAATATTAACTTTTTATGAAATTTTAGTATAGGTAAAAACTTCCAAAAAACAATTTAATGAACATGGATTTATAATGGAAAGACACTTGACTGAAAATAGAATATAAGTTCAGTTACTCTTAAAACAATTTCTCGAATATTTTAAGCACTAAGGAGAGGATATTGAATAAAAAACCTGAAAATCCCAAAAATGAATTAAAGATAAAAAAATTAATATTATTTTATTTATATTTATTATATAATTTATTTTATTGTAAATTTAGCATAGATAATCTAAAAAATAAAAGAGATGTTAATATAAACCACTACCTAAAGTCCCAAAATTTTCATAAGATTACCAAAACTAAAATATAATAAATTTATATTTATTATAAAACAATCACATAATCATATCCATAATTATCATAAAATTTTCCATTCCCTTATAGTTTAAAATTACCAATTTATTTACATTTCTTAATTTAAATCATTATTTGGGTGTTAAATGTGATGTTTACCATGCATGTCTTGGTTCAATGGTTCGGTTTCTTTAACCCTGGTTATGGGTTCATCATCTAAAAATTATAATTACCTAATAATTAAGATATTTATTCATTTTATAAACTTTTATAACCTTTTTATTATTTTGTGATGCAAATGAATCACATCACTTCATGGAGATAGTGGTCCATACCTATGCATAAGTGATGTTTTCATTTTCCAACGAATGAAATGAAAGAATGGTAAAAAACAATATATATTTCTAGATTAATAATAATATCAAAAATACAATATATATTCATTAAATATATCTCTATTACCATACATGTTAATATTAAATGAAAAACCAATCATTTTTTCATGGATGTGGTAGTCCACATATACGCCCAATCAATGTTATCATTATCCAACATAAGAGGGTAAGAATGTAGATAATAATTTTATCATAAAATAGTCATAATTATTTCTTAAAAATCATATATGTCCACTAAATTCTTCTTTATAACTATTGGTGTGGGGTGGGTATGGAAAACAAAACACATAGATTCATGGATGTTGTATTTCACGTGTACACACATAAAAAGTTTTCATTTTCCAATGAATGAAATGAAAGAAAGGTAAAGAACAATATATATTTCTAGATTAATAATAATATCATAAATACAATATATATTCATTAAATATATTTCTATTACCATCCATGTTAATAGTAAATGAAAAACTAATCATGTTGTTTCATGGATGTGGTAGTCCACATGTATGCCCAAACAATGTTATCATCATCCAACATATAGGAGGGTAAGAATGTAGATAATATTTTATCATAAAATAATCATAATTATTTCTTAAAAACTATATATGTCCACTAAATTCATCTTTATAACTATTGGTGTGGGGTGGGTATGGAAAACAAAACACATTGATTCATGGAAGTGATATTTCACATATACACACATAAAAAGTTTTAATTTTCCATAGGATAGAAAAAAGGTAGAAAATGGTTATAATATAAACATAAAACATTAGTAATTTAAAAATGAATATTTAATTATGTTAAAATTATTATTAAATATTTTTAGGATGTTTTAGGAAATGAAAATTGAAATATATTGGTAAATACAATTACCTCTTCTTTTGTAATCTTCCTTTAGCCTTCTCAATAAGCCTTATTGAGTTGTTTTTTAATGGGTATAAAACTCCTAACATGTGGGGTGTTAATTTAGAAAGTTAATAGGGTGGGTATTATCCAAACTATATTGTTCAAGTTTTTTGGATAATTGGGAATAAGTAGTTTCATTTATTAAGTGAGGGGAGTGGAACCCTTGTAAATATGGATAAATTTAAAATATAATAAAGTCACACTAAAGTAAAAGTATCTCAAGAACCTCCAATTAAAAAAGATAAGGTGATGGAGGTTATAATAAATACAACCAGTGATATTTAATCTTTTTTTTTTGTTATTTTAAAACTTATCTATTATGTAAACCCTTAGTAACCTTTTTAACTATTAAAGTGGTAATAATATTTTTAACATGGTAACTATTCATTATGGATAAAACGTAATTTTAACTTAATACCAAATATTAATTATTTCTATTAGAAATGGAATAAATTAAAAAATATTAATTTCCTAGTTATGGTATAAATTAACTCTAATATTCATGCACAGAACAAGTAAAATATTTTTTTGATAAAAATGTATTTATAAGCATAAAAAAATATTTCATTCTCATTTCATTCTAAGGAAAAACGTTTAGATGAATATTAATATATATTTATGAATATTATATATACACTTTTAATTTTAATTATTAATCAATAGTATTAAATTAAAAATATTAATATAAAATACCTTGTGAATAACAAAATTAGTTTCCTGAAAAATATCATGTTTTACCTTCAAATGATCTTTTCTTAATTTCTAAAAGATTAATAATCAAAATTTAATTTTTTTTTAATTTTTTCATATACATTATCTACATATTTCATCATTTATAAATAGGGATTAATATATTTTATTTATATAAAAATACATAATATGTGAAAAATTCAACTGTTGAAAAATTACATCTTATATGATTTTATTCTAATTATTAAAATTTGAGAAGTTATTTCTTAATAATTAATAAAAAAATTTAATTAATGAAAACACATATATATATATATTTCATGACTAAATTATTCATATTTATAACCATCTATCCAACTACAATGCGATAACAATCACATTTAATAATAACATTTTAATATTATATTATGGTTTGTATAAGCTTAGTGTTTTGTGGGAAAATAGCTATCAAATTGTTAAAATTTATAGAAAAATATATTCTAAAATAATGGGGTGTTAGATTATACACCATTATAATAATTTTACCTCTACATATTATTAATATAATATAAACAAACATATATACTTCTACCTAATATCATCCTCAGGTTCCCTCGTAGCTTACCCAAACTTATTATTTTTCCATTGAATGTTTACTAGGTGAGTGGTATTATTTTGTAGAATGGTGTCACTATAATTAATGATCTATAATATTTTATCCAAATAATAAGTATTATACTCTATTGGTATGAACTATTAGTTTATTACAAGTGAGTGATAAATTATGTAAATCCTTAAAAGAGATACGTGGAACACATCATTAAATTGGGCTAGGTTTAGTGCAAGAACCGAGCTATATGATTCCATCATGATATTATCAATATTTTTAATGGAAATAATATATCTAGTTATAAACTATAATTTTTTTAAAAACATGATATCATTATTAAAAGGGTATATTTGAGGGAATAATTTATCCTCAACATCAAACATTAAATCATGACAGTGATAGTCATCATAAATATTTTGTCTACTCTTGGATACCATGATATACTGTAAATAAATCTAACATTCCTTACTATTATCTAAAATTTATCATGTCCCAATATATTTCATTCCTTTACTTTATCACAACATTTTGGATTCTTATACTTCTTTCCATTTTGGGATTCATAAGGAGTCATCTAAATTCTTGAGTGAAAGCAATTATTCTAATGAAATTTTACAATATGATGGTTTTCATCCCAGCCATATTTGAAATCCATTGATAAAGTTCATAGCATATCTTCTTTGGTTTTAATGGTCCTCTCAGACTAACCATATGTTTTAGGATGATATAATTGCAAAATCAAAATTCTATATTCAAATCCTTCTAAATACATCTAATCAACTAAAGGTAATCCATTGATATCAATCAGAAACAATAAAATATCATACTTCATAAAATATTACCACTCCTTAATTTATATCCCATTAATATGATCTAGAGGGAATTATTATCCTATAATTATAAAGTGTGATGACTTTATAAGGTGATAATATCCATACCAAATGGAGTTACAGACTATAGATGGCTTGATAAATACTATGACAAAATCCATGGTGATGTTTCCCAATTTATTTATATGTATGTGTATCAGTTTCACCATCCCATTATATTTCAGATGTTTATCCTTGAATTGCTGACATACCTGGTAGAAATTAATATATTCTATAATATATCTCTTCATTTTTTCCACTAAAAATTCTCTTTAATATATCACTACATATTTGGTCTTCCATGATGAATAGATAATGATAGGCTATGTGATTCATCCAACACCTCCATATAGAATTATAGTATTGAAGGGATGTATATTTTTTCCATGAGTATGATAATTTTATCATGTTCAAGGTTAAACTATAGAATAATATGTTTTTTCCTTTTTCAATCCACATCTTCTTTCTACATCATTTCAATATCCATGTGATTTTATGGTTGAACATTCATCTAATAAGGAGGGTATATTTTCCATTTACTTATGATTTCATGGTACATACTCTTAAAATCCATTAGTACTGGATCAATTTCAATTCTCATGATTAAAAAAACAAAACATACAATTATAAAATAAGTTTCATTCATAGTGAAAATATTTCATTATTATGTAATAAAATTATGTAAAACTCAAAAACTAATTTTCATTATTATTTTTTACCATTAGAGAATATAGACATAATATGGTTGAGGGGATTAAATACCATTAAGATTCATTGTTTTGGTAATATAGTTATTATATAGTTATTTTTTATATTAATATATATATTAGGTTATAATAAAATAAAACATATAGAAAAAGAAGAAACAATGGCCTTAACTAGTAAGATCATACCTTAGGAGAAACATTTATTGGAGCATCCATGGGAGATTGCATCATTGGGCTTCACCCTTGACCAATATCATACCTATATTTAATAAATAAATCTCAAGTAGAACCATTTATTAGAGAATTTCATACTTATATAGATCACTTCCCAAACATTGTTCTTAGAACCACACTAATAATGTGCTATCATTGCACACCTTACCATTAGGGAATATGTTGGAGTGATAAGGTGTTATGTATCTAAACCCTATCAGTATAAATATTTAAATTTTATTTTTATAAATAATATAGTAGTTATATTTATCTCTTTCCCATTAATGTTTTATATACACTCACGTATTGAACTAATTAGATAAAAACTAAATTTTGATACAAAGAAACAAAAAAAATTATTTTTTGTAATATATTTGTATAATTTCAATTAAATCAAACGAATATGATAAATTAAAAAAAATCATGAAAAGGACTTATAAAGTATATTTATTTAAATATTAATGATAATATAATTTAATAAATACCCATGAAATATTTATATGTGTCTGAATATTATTGGTGACATAAAAACTAGTATTTTTAATAAATAATAATTTTTTATTTTAAAAAAGATATTAAAAACTTATTTTGGAAAAAATAAATGTTATTTTTTACATTATCAAGTCATAAATATATATTGGTGAATGTTTCATAACGTTCTATGATGGAAAAAATTTTGGATAAAAATCTAAATAGTATAAATATTCATTATGTATTATGTTATCATTATGTCCCAAAAAGGGATGTAATAAGTACCATATAGGTGATATTAAATAAAAAAAATTGGATTAAAATAATGTGTTTTGATAGGAATAATATTAATTTTATAAACAAATAATTAATATTCTAAAATAAATAGTATATTTTATGATTTTAAAAACAATTTTTTATGGACATGACATAATTCTACAACATGAATGGTATTATTTTAATATGTTCAGTTCTTAAAATAATAAATATTAAAAACAACTCTTCATGGAAAAATATAATGGGAATAATCTATGATAATTTCAATAGTTTATTATTATTTATTAACAATGGGTCCAAGGATTGATTTTTGAAATTAAAAAACAATACACTCTCTTTTTCTATAAATACCTACCCATTATCCCATTAATCATCACTCCACATCCTATAATAATGAATTTAATATCATTTAACTTCGCTATATCCCTCCCATGGATATTTTTGGGTTTTAATTACCTCCCCCAATCTTGAAAAAGAAACCTCTCAAGGTAGGGGATTATATCCCTCTTCTTTTCTATTCAAGCACTAAATTTGTGATGATCATTTTGATTATCAATTTATTATCAAGTACTATTCTTATGAAAATTCATTAAAATTTAAAATATTTCCCAACTAATGAGACCCTAACTTCCTCCCATATTTATTTCTTATATAAGAGTTTATGTACATGAATTGTGTTTCTTAAATTATCCAATGATTTTTCATGCATTACAATTGTGTTGTGAATACCCAACCCTATTTTCAGTAATGTGTATTTTCATATATAAATATATTTTTCATCGATTAAAGAATTATAGGTATAAAACCTGAATTTCGTAATCATGGGATTGAAATTATGAAATAAGTTTTAAAATTATATGATCATTTTGGCATATATAATGTTATATATATGAAGGATGAGCCCCGATAGTTCTCTAATGCATTGGATAATTTTTTCATCTCATGATATAGAATGTATGGTTCACGGATTGTTATCCTAAGCACATTATTTTATTATTTCTTTATTTTTATCCTTAACATATTCTTATGATGTCATGTTTTATGTTATTGACACATTCTATTGACATCGTGATTTGAAGATGTTTTTTTTCTTATAACATGCCTCAATGTGAGTATGTTTTATTATATAATTTTTTATCTTGTTATTATATGAATCAGTGATAACATATATTATTTATCAGCATTATTTTCTTTTATTTATAAGTCACTAGGTTTTATATCTAACCCCTTCCTTTATATGTCCCTAGGTTACCCTTTACTGTTTTAAGAGTTCAAATTAAACTAAAATCACATTGTGCAGTATTAAATAATTATGTTTTATTTTAATTTATGTTAATTATATATATACATAATTTCTCAAAGATATTGGGCCTCACAATTTTATACGTTTATATTTTATGGATATTTATGTTAAATAATCATGAAATAGAATTCATTAGAAAAATTGATTCTTTTAGTTTGTGTCATAGTAAGGTCTATTTATTTTATTAGATTTTCATTGAAAATAATTAGTGAAAAACATATTGATATGTTTAAGTATAGTATAATATCCTAAATTTTATGTGAAGTATAGAGTAAGTGGTTTCTATGGAGTGAAATTTATATCTAGATACTATAGGTGTATGTATATCTAGAATTGATTTACCTAGGGGTAATAACTATGAAATTTCCCATTATGTAATAACATATCATGTACCTAGTAAAAAAAGAGGCCTTATTGTACAAGTAGTTTGACAATCCCAAGGAATATACATCGGTAAATTCACAAGCCCATTATAAAAAATTATAAATGAATTTAATAGATTTTTATAATAGAAAACCAAATAGGAAATTATTCATGTAAAACCTAGATTAAAGCTTATAAATTCGTTAGATAAGGTTGAAATTTAATTTTTGAGTTATCCATTTTATATTCACAGTTTCCTTTATTTATGCTTATTAGTTTGAGTATTATTATCCCAATGTTTATTCTAGATATATTAAATTACTATAACTAGGATAAAATAGTGAAAGGTGCACTCATTATCCATTCATAAAATTAAAATGTTTTCTATGATTATAGTCTTATTCATTATTTCATATCTCACAAGTTTAGTAAAACTATTCAAACATCTCCTAAAAACATAGAAGTTAAGTTATACGTGAAAATAAAAAATTGGGAAATTATTACATCCCAAGAATAGAATTCTTCCCTAATATATATTTGGAGGATTGATTTCCCAGAAAACCTTTAGAGAGTTAATTTATTAGTATTTTATTAAATTCTGGTAATTTATTTTTGGTCCTTATATAGAAACAACATAAATTTCTATGGGAAGAAAATCACATTCTGTATCTCAAATCAACATCTGATCCTATAAAAATATAAGGAGGAAAATATGTATCCTCTAAAATACTCATCTAAAACCTGGATATAATTTCCCAAATTGAAATTTTTTCTAGATCAAATGATTGATACTAAGGAAAACATCATCCTTTAGGACATACCCATTATAAGAGAGTATGTTGATGTGTTCCCTAAAAAATTATTTGTTCTTCCACCAAATTGAGAGTTTGAGTTATTAATAAAACATATACTTGAATACCTTCCAATATCCAAGACTCCATATAGAATGGACACATTTTAACTTGAAGATCCAAAGAAGTAACAACAAGATAATCTATATAAATGGTTTATATGCCCAAGAGTATCACCATGGGGTCTGTCGATCCTATTTTTTTTTAAAATATAGTTCAATGAATCTCTTCATTGACTATAATGAACTTAATAAGATCATGATAAAAAACTTGTACCCACTTCTATATATTGATGAATTACTCAATCAGTTACATGTATCAAAATACTCCACTAAATTGGATCTTTGGTAGGTATATTATGAAGAAACAATGAAGAAGTAGAATATTCCCAATATATCTTTTCGTAAAAGATAGGAACACAATAATTACATAATAATTCCATTCAAAATCCATAATTCTATAGAAATGATTATTTATTTGATAAATATAGTAATTATATACTACCTCAATAAATGATTGGTAGTATTTATAAATGATATTATGATATACTCCAAAATTAAGGAGGAATATGAGGATCATTTTAATAAAATGATAATGAATTTATGAAATTATTTGTTATTTGTGAAGTATAATAATTTTTAGTTTTAGATAGAGAAACTAACATTCTTAGGGAATGTTACCACAAAAAAAATAGATGTATATGGATCCTTAATAGATACAGGGGATCATGTAATGGACTAGACTAACATTTTTAATGGGTATTCAGTGTATATTTGGATTAACTATGTAATATTATAATTTTTTGTGAAACTTATCATGATTTTAAAACCCTCTAAAGAGGTTAACTTAGAAACGAATAATGTTTTTTTGAACTAATTAATATGAGGAGGTCAAAAAGTGTAAAAAAGATGTTAATCACTAGAAATTACTTAGAATACCCACTAATGGGAAATGATTAAGTTCAATAGTGTTATTTCTAATAAAGTTTGGGATTAATAACTCATCAAAAATGATAAATTTATTGTCTATGCCTCCCACCAATTAATTATCCATCTGTAGAACTATATAACACATGATCTAGAGTTGTTATTAGTAATATTTTCATTTAAGATTATATACAATTATTTATTCATGGACAAGTATTAGATATATAGATAATAAGATACACATGTATATATTAACAAAAAAGAGCAGAATATGTTCCAAAAAACATGCTTAGAACTGATTAAGGATTATAATTGTCAAACTCATTACCATATAAGAAGAAAAAAGTGTCAAATGCTCTAAAAGTCAAGGTTAAATGGAATTATTCTAATTTTATGATGAATCTATTTCCCATAAAAGTATGGAAATTTGAAAACATAACTAGGAATTTTGTTGTAGGACTCCCCATAACATCTAAAGGTCCTAAAACTATTCGGGTGGTAATTTCCTCACTATGTAAATGCATTTCACTCTTATTAAAGAATATCTATATATTGAGAAACTCACCAATATATAAATAATATAAGTGGTAATACTAAATGTATACCCATTTTCTGTTGTATCTGATTGAGTTCTAATATTTGCCTCAAGGTTCTGAAGAATCCCTTAGCAAGCATTGGATACAATGTTATGTTTCAGTGAAACTTATCACAATTAGATGGATGGTCGGTATGATAGAACCATTAAAAATAAATAGGTTAAAATAATATCATGTTCAATATATTTCCACGTATTTTGGTTTCAATTCCTTCCCAAGAAAAATTATCTTATAACAACATTTTCAAATATTGCATTCAAATGGTTCCTTGTGAGGATCGGTAAGGGAAGAGGTGTCAGACTTCAATATTTTAGAATGAACTTCAAGAGAAGAAGATAATACTACCTTATATTATCTTATAGATTATAAAAAATGTTTAAATAATTCATCATTATATTAAATCCATGAAACTTCATTAGAAAATCTACATGGAAAATCACGGATGGGACCTAGAGTTTTAGGTCATAGATAATATATTTTTTTTATATCACCATAGAAGAAATTCAGAAGTTTTGGAAATATGTGAAAGTTTAGTTGTATTTAAACTAACCCATTGAGATTATTTATCACATAAATTCAGTTTCATACTAAATATTTCTCCCACCTAACCTATCCCAAGTACATGATGTGTTACATGTGTCCCTATTAAGGGATAATATACCAATACTATAACATATACTAAATGAAATGTGATGAAATTATTGAATGATCTTTCTTATGATGATTAGTTAGTGAAAACCTTGGGTTATAGAGATGAATTTCTATGAAATAATAAAATACACCTAGTAAAATTATAGTGGTGGAACCACATGTTCAATGAGTCAATATGGGAACTAGAAGAATCAATAAAATAGAAGAACCCTCATCTATTTTATGGTAAAAAATGCAAAATTTAAGGTAATATTTATTAATGGGTAAGAATTTAATAACTCGTAATTTTACAAGGGAAATTTTTATATAAATGAATATTTTACTTATTAATTAATGTAGTTATCTATTACTCATGCAGTTTATTTAATTATGATTTTAGACCATTAATTTTTTTTTCATAATATGACTATGGGGTATAAAGACCATTAATAAACAAGACCATTGGTAATATATTAACTATACAAATACCATTAATATTAGTATATATTTTGTTTTACAATAAAAAATAATTAATGTTGATGGGAGAAATAGTGTGCTCAACCAGAAGGATCAGACAATATAAGGTTCATTAATCAGAGCTTCCAAGGGAGATTACATAATTGGGATTCACCCTTGACAAAGACCAATCTGATATTCAACAACCAACCCCAATTGAAACCATTTATAGTATATTTTTATGTTTATAGAGACCACTTGCCAAATTATTTTTGTTAACCCACCCAATGAATGTACATCCATTTCACACCATACCCATAAGGTTTATGCATGAGTAATAAGGGATTATGTATCTAGAACCTAGTAGTGTGAATAAGAAAATTTCATTTTTAGAAATAAGATCATTTGTAATATAGATCATTTATCATTATTATTTAATATATTATTGATTAAATTATGAATTTGAAAAAAAATTATATTTTGATACAAAAATGCCAAAGGTTTATTTTTTGATATATATATATATATATATAAATATATATATATCCAATTAAAAAAATCTTTTGAAATAAATTAATGAATTTTGAATGAAATTTATTTTTCCGAAATAGTATTATAAAAAATATTTATAAAATTATTAATGAAAATATAATTTAATAATGTCCAAAATAAATTTTATAATGGTTGGAATGTTATTCATAACATAAAAACAAGTATTTTTAAACAAATAAGTATTTTTTAATTAATAGAGAAAAATATCCTTTTAAAAAATTATTTTAAGAAAAAAAATATTGAAATCATCTAAAAAATATCCAATGGTGAATAATTCATAATTTTCTATAGTGGTAAAATTAATGGTGAAAAAGTAAATGTGTATGAATATACCTTAGGTATTATGACATCATGATAGCCGAAAAGTGATATAATAAATACCATAGGGTCATTATCAACAAAATACGGATTTTTTCAATAAAATATTGTTTTATAAAGTAATAATATTAATTTTAAAAACTTATAATAAATCTTCCAAAACCTATATTAAATTATATGATTGAAAATATTAATTATGGACATGACTCACCTCCAAATCATGAAGGTTTTTATTTTAAATATTTCATTTCTTAAAATAATAAACTATGAAAAAAAATACTCTTTGGAATATACCAAGTGAAAAAATCTTATTAGGGTTAATGGTTTTTATTTTTAATAAACTAGATATTCAAGGCCTATGTTTCGAAATTAATAAACATTCCCTTATCTTTTTCAATAAATACCCACCGATTACCCCATTTATCTTCACTAAATATCCTTGAATTACTATGATTCTCTTATTTTATATCAATATATCCCCACCCACAAGGAATTTATACAATTTTAAGGACATCCTCTTAAGATTTAAGAAGCAATCTCTGAGTAATGGGAGCATATCATTAGCATAACATATTAGTATTTGGAATCAAAATAAACATAGAATATCATTTCCTTAGTTAAGGATCACATCCTAGATTATCATAGTAGATAGAGTCCCGTAATAGATTATATTCACAACCCGTTCCAAAAAAGTATTTACTCAATTCCCACTACAAAGACGATCATAGTTGATAGATTCCCTCTTCAGAATGGGTTCACTCCCCATTCTATTTCATATTATCTCATGAGATATAAATATTTAACCAATGTATTAGATGGGAATATAATTTTTAACCCACCCATCTTATAACTAAAACTGAACATATGTTTTCAACAACATCAAAAAAATATTAATCATTTCATTATAGCATAATTAACTTATGGAAAAGAGATGGGTTTCTTTAAATCATCCTTAAAACATCATAATAATAATACATCCATTGATATAATGTGGATAGTAACATAATAGAATATCTTTATTGAATCAAACAAATCCTTAAAGTATGTTCATATAGATGAAAAAAGTCTTTTATAAAAAATTTTAAAATAATATTGTGAAAATAAAGGGAAAAATTCAATTTTAATTTGGTAACTTTTAAAAACAAAAAATCAATGAAAATGGAATAATATCTTTTTTATAAAATAGTTGAAAATTATAAAACAGGCTTTATTATGAATTAAATACATGTTGGTTGTAAAATATATTTATACAATATATAGTTAAATATAACATTCTTTTAAGAATTTTGTAAAAATTTAAATTTGAGTCGTATAAAAAACAATAGAAAATATTAATTTTAATAATTTTAAAAAAAATTAAAAAGTAGTAAAAATGAAATTTTTTTAAAAATTATTTAGGTGTAATTACGTATTTACAATTATTTTAATAGCATTTATATGGAATATAAATATTCTTGATCAAAAATCGTAAACAATATTGGTTTTTCCTAACATTATTTTCTCAAACCATTTAAGTACCATGTAAAATACAATTAAATTAAATGATGAAAATACTAGAAATTACCATAGTATGTTAAAATATATGGGGTTTAAAAGATAAGGATAAAAAATTACCCTCATTTTAAATTTAACATAGACAATTTCAAAAAAATGATATTTTAACATCTACCCTTACCTATGGTCTAAAATTTATTTGTACACTCCCTTAACCTCATATATAATAAATTTTAGTTTATTATAAATCTATTAGAAAATAATATTAATATAATACAATAAATAATAACAATATTATTTCATGTTACCCATTTATTAATAATTATTCATTAAAATAAATATTTGGGTGTTAATTTTTTTTGTTCACCATTCATGTATTTTTTCATTGATTCCAATGCTTGTCTGAAAAAGAGGTATTATGCTTTACCAAGGGCATTTATTTTATTTATTCCTAGAACACATTAAAATATGATTAAATTAAGTTTATATAATAACACAATTATCTAATATATACTCATATGTTATTATGTCCGTAGAATAAAAAAAATCACCTCTTCCATCTAATGGGATACGAAATCAATATTCGTGTGTACAGCGGGCCACCACCTTGTGAAATGATGTTATTTTTTCCATAACCACCTCTTAGATATAGTTATAATATTGTATTTAAAGTATATATTTGATATTTATAACATATTTATATTATTTTAGTTGTGATATAACATATATCTTCTTACTTTCTAGTCCTTGGGGGATATGATTACATCCCCCGAGTGTACGGTGTACTACAACCTAGTGAAGAAATGTCATTCATTATTCACTAACACTATAAATGGGAGATAATTGGTATAAAATTGATGAATTTATATTATATACATGAAATAATTATGATACTAATTACATATTTGTGAGATAATATATCATTTTTTTCTTACAATAAAAATTATAGTGTCATTCGTGTATGTGTGGACTACTGCCTCCACAAAAAAATGTGATTCTTTTTATCTTAACCACATACCAAGAATGATATATATATATATATAATATTGTATATTTGATATTATTATAATTATTTAGAGGTAAAATATTACTTGCCACCTTTCCATAACGATCATTGAAAAATGAAAATGTTACTCATGCATTCGTATGAACTATCGTCTCCATGATCGTAACAGAGTTCATTATTCATAAAACACATTAATTATTTATCTTAAAAGTATAATTTATATATATATATATGATAAATAAGACATGAATATTATTCTAGATATGTTTAAATAATTACCTCTTTGACTAATAGTAAACTCGCGGAAGTCATTTTTGACATATAAGTCAAATATGATAGAAACACTCAACATAAACATAATTTATTAAGTAAGTGTATGTAACCTGGTAATAAGTTAAATAAATCAAAAATAATCTTTTTAAATGATATTTAGAAATTAAATAATCAATATAAATTTATTATTTTTGAAGATAAATAATGATCTTGATGAATGTAACTTAAAGTAAAGGACTTCATCTAAACTCAATTTCATCAACCTATATTTTCATATTATGCACCAATATTCTTTTTAATAGGTGTATATAAAGCCCTTTTAAAATTTTATGTAATTAATTTCTCTATTATCATGGTATTTCGTTTTTAATTATTATTCATTCGTGGGACTTATGATTCAATTATTTCTATAGTGATTAGTGACTTTTCATCAAATGAAATATCTTTTAATGTTTCAATTATAACAATCCTGTTATTATGTTTTCATGTTTTAAAAAATATTTTATTATGGACATGATAAATTTATAAAGTGAATTTTTTTATTTAATTTTTGTTTCAAAATAATGATTCATTGCGTGTAAGGTATTTTTATCTTTACAAACGAAAAAGGAATATTTTATTTTAACGTATATATAAATAATTACTTTTACACCATTATATATATTATTTAAATTTTGGGTTCCTTTTAAATAATTTATAGTTTAGAAAAATAAAAACCCATATTTTTAATTTCTTTATATTAGTTTTAGAAAAATAGAATGGTATTTTAATATCTGCAATTGATTTGTATAAGTGTTTAAAAAATTATATGTTTTTTATGAAAAATTGAAATTATAAAATGTTTTATTCATTATATGGTACTTGATATTTATATAAAAAATTGGTTCACCTGATAAAACTGTGTGAACCTGATATATCTTATATGATGGGTGTGCCTAGATAGCACCGGGTGAGCTCGATATAGCTTATATGATGGGTGTTCCCGTATAGCACTGCAATGAATTGGATAATCTTCCATGTCTTAAAATGAATAAATGAGGGAGTTACCAAAGGGTTTATCTTATTAATTTAACAATGATTTAGTAACTTATTATATAGTTTTAGAATAGGTTTTGAATGTGGTGCTCTAAATTACAAAAAAAGGGTTTGAAATTCTTTCTATGGGTTTTAATTTTTTTATTTTAAAAAATATTGTATTTTCATGTAAAAAATGTTCTATTTATTTCTCTGAATGCCCATTGGGATAATAGTGAAACATTTGGTGACTTTTCAAGTTTTTCACAATACAAATATTTTTTGTTTCTTTTTTGTCTCTTACTAATATTTTCATGCTCATCCCATATTTTAAAATGTTTTTCATTGCGTTTAAGGAAGGGTAAGGGAAAATAAAAAAAAGTAAAGTTGAAAGTTGTAAAGACTTTATATGACGATAAATAATTATTTATTTTCTATGTTTCATATCATGGGATGAATGGATAATATTTGGAAGTGTCTACTTTGACATTTATGGTTTTTTAATTAATGAGTTATGAGATAATTATCTAAAACTATATACCTGAAAAGATCCTAAAATGTAATAGAGTATGTATTGAATTAAAACTCAAGATTATTTAATTTTTAAGGTTAATTATTTATATTTGATATTAGAGTTAGGTTTAGATAACATTACAGTTTAGTATAATGATAATAACATTCCCTTTAATTATTTAACATTACGGTTATGTTGCAATGACATGGAATTTAAATATTAACATGTTTATTTATTTAAAATATGGTTGTTCAGAATGGTTTTCTATAGGGAAACTGGTAAGACCATGTAGGAAGGAACCAAGAAGAAAAACTCCATCCAAATCAGTAGCCCAAGATAGTTAGAATTGTAAAAAAAGTAGTATTTATTAGTGATGGATCAATTGACATAATCTATTAATGGTAGTGGTATCCCTACTATAGTGTAAGTATATATACTACGAAGGAACATGTATATCATTGATAATTTCAAGAGAATACATCTTCCATAATCCATTGTATCATAGGACACTATGGTAGTTGAATAATGGATCAATTATCTTGGAATGATTTTAGAATTCTTGGGATGTTCTAATTGTAAAAAGATAACTCTTTCTACTTATCATTTTGACGGATATTCTGATTGATAGATGTATTTGTGTAAGAATTCTAGAGTGAAAGATGATCTGTATTCCATAGAATGACAAACATTTAAGGATATTTTCATTGAGAAATATTTCCTTATGTTTTTTACTCCAGATAGAAACAAATTCCTATAAGTGAGGTAAAAATATTAATATTCTTTAGCCACATAGGAATAAAATTTAATAATAATGGCTATGTATGTGTTATAATAAATTTGGGGAACTGGTTGTAAAATTAATTTATTTTACCCAAGGTTAAAACCAATTTTGCAAATAGTTTGGGTCGTATAATGATATAAAATTTATTATATATTAGATCATTGTGTTGAGAATGTGTATTTGACATGTATGTACCTAGAGATAAAAATAGTATAAAAATGTCAATATGGAAGGGAATGGAGAAGAAGACAAATAATGATTCAATAGTTAATCGCCCAAAATGTTCTAAGTGTGGTAAATGAAATTTTGAGGAATGTTTGACATGATCTAGAAAGTGTTTCTAGGGTCTTTATCTTGGTTACATAGCATGTAACTGTAGATAAAAGAGTCATGAACATTCAAAG
Organism: Viscum album; assembly: GCA_963277665.1. Lineage (NCBI taxonomy): Eukaryota > Viridiplantae > Streptophyta > Magnoliopsida > Santalales > Viscaceae > Viscum > Viscum album. The sequence continues at coordinate 1,198,113,857 of OY728135.1, read as the reverse complement.
AATTGGGTAATTGATATCTATCCAATGTTGATGTTTTTTATTTTTAATGAGTTGTGTTATTATGATAATATGTATCTGAAGTTAGTTACAATGGATGTAAATCATCATGATTGTTAATGGAAAGGATTTACAAGGTCATTTTCTACTACTATAGTTCGTGATGTGCTATGGAATGAAGTGGTGAAAGGTATGATACTTGTTTTTTCTAATTATACCAATTCGCTATATGACTTTTTATCCTTTCGTTCTTTCATTTCTATGAAGTTCTCATGTAAAATAAGAATATTTCCATGTGAAAAAAGATATATCTTTTTTTAAAAACTCCGAGTGGAAATATTAAAGTAAACAAGTTTTATATGAATCTTCTTATTGTTATCTGTAGGATTGTATTTCCTAAAAATAATGTTAAAATGGACATAATATAATTTTATATCACTATATTTATTGATTATATTATATTTTATCATGATAAGATAGATTACAATGCTAGGAAAATTTTGTTCAATGATTTGATACCATTGATAACATAATAATAAGACGAGAAATTGGTTAGAGTTGGTGGTGAAAGTTATCTATCAAATATTGTTGACAATGAAGAAGCTATTAAAATTCGTGTTTAATTGATAGTGAATGAATACCTGGATTTATTTCCTAATGATTTTCATATTGTTATTTTTGATTAGGAGGTTTAGTTTACTATTGACTTTGTTTCTAATGTTAATACAATTTTCAAATCCACTTATCAAATTTCTAAAGATGAACTTTTAGAAACTAAAATTCAATTGTAGGAGTTGTTCGAAATAGTATTCATTCAACCTAGATCTTCACCCTGGGGTTCTCTAGTTTTTTTTATAAAAAATAAATATGTTTTAATGATAATTTTCTTTATCTATAAAGCTTTTAAAGATATCATCATTAATGACATGTATATTTTTCCTCGTATTGATTATTTATTTGATATCCTCCATGGATAATAGAATTTTCCCAAGGTAATTCTCTTCTGGGTACTATAATTTTAAATTTAAAGAAGTAAATATCCCAAAGACTGTGTTTTGGAAAATATATATAAATTATGAGTTTGTAGTAATTCACTTTTTGTTGTCAAATGCACATGTTGTCTTTATAGACCCTATAAATAGAGTTTTCCATGATTTATTGGATAATTTTGTGGTTTTTATTATTGATAAATTTTTGAATATTATAAAATGGAATAGGAACATGAAAGGAACATAAATATTTTTTTTAAAATATTAAATAAAAAGAAACTATATGAAAATTTAGTATGTGTGAATTTTGGTGGAAACAACTTTCGTCCCTTGGACCCATTATTTATAGAGATAAAATAATTTCTAAAGAAGCTAAAAATTTATATAATATTATCTAAGTCCAAAAAATATCATCGGTATTTCTAGCTTTATTCGATTAACATGTTACTACCGATGGTTTGTTTAAAACATTACTCAGTTTTGTATCCCATTGACAAAGTTAACTTGAAAAGGAGTAAAATTATCATGAAAATGAATGTGATGAATTTTTAGGGACTAAAATTGGATTGTTGAATTCTCCAGTTTTGAAATTAACTTTCAAAAATCATGAATTTTTATTCTACAGTGATGGTTTATTGAAGGGAATTGGTTTTGTACTGATACAGAATGATCAAGTAATTGTTTATTATTTGTTTCATTTGTAACAACATGAGTTTTTTTAACATAAAAATGATATGCAATTATATTATAATTTTTTTTATTTAAAAATTTCAAGGAATAATTAAATCAAAAAGTATTGAACCTTAGATAGCTAATATGGTTGGAACTGATCGTGTATTATGATTTCATGATTAATTATCATATGGGAAAAGTAAAAAAAGTATTTTACTCTTTTAATAAAAACAATAATGCTATATTAACAATTATAAATTTGGAATATGAACCTTTGGTTACTGATCTGATGAGTTTTCAGCTAAATATTTTGTATGCAATAAAATCATATATTTTTTAGTGAAAATTACATGGTCAACAAGAATTAAGAATGCTTGGAAAGAGGTTCTTTGATTTTAGTAAATGGTAGAATAAATTAATAAGAGTAAGTTCTTAATTATAATATTGATGAATAATATGTTTTGTATTTTCTTAAAATATTGTGTATTCCATGTGATTTCTTATTGAAGAGATATCTATTGAGTGAAGCTCTGAAGCCTCCATTTTCTATTAATCTAGGTATAACTAGGATGTACTGACACATTTAGGAATATTATTGGTGGTATGGTATGAAAAATATATTATTGACATTACTAGGAAGTGTTTGAATTTTTAGTAGGTTAAAGAAGAATGAAAATTTCCAAAGATAATACTTCATCCTTTTCCAATACAAAATTGGATATGGGAAAATATATCAATGGATTTCAAGGATTGATTTCCAAATAATTCTTGAGTTAATAATGTGATTTGGGTTTTTATTGATTGATTAAATAAATATATGCATTTATTTCCCAATTAAGATAATATGTATCTAAATAAAATTTCATGGTCATATATAAACAACATAGTCATGTTATATGGTTTTTCCCTCTCCATTATACCATATCATGTTCCTAGGTTCATATTTAATTTTTTGAAAGGGATTTAGAAGTCCTTAGGTATTAAATTGAATTTTAGTACAATATTTAATCCTAAATAGAATTAAACGCTTGAGTGGAAATTTAAGACCTTTGAAGATTTTATTTATTATTATTAAATGTATTACCATATAATTTGATATTAACATATATCTCTAGTTGGGTTTTCTTATAATAATATTTTTCAGTCCAACATATAAATGGAATCATTTGAGGAATTATAAGGAAGGTGGGGTTAGACATGATATTGTTGGGATGAAGTAGGAGAAAGGAACTTTATGGTATAATATTTAATAGAGTAATTGGTGAATAAGGTGAAATTGATTTAGAAAAATATGAGTATTTCTTAGAGAGGGTTGAAAATTAATATAGATAATAAGAGGAAATATATTTCTTTTAAGATAAGTGATTATGTCTTTCTTAAATTATATCCAAAGAAAAGTGTTATGTTTTTTTTAAGAAAAGAAAAAATAGGTACAAAATTAATTAAACTATATGAAATCTTGGAGAATGTTGGATAATTTTCATGCTTAGTGGCTTTCCCACCATGTTTATCCAAAGTACACAATGCTTTCCATGTCTCGATATTAAGAAAATAAGTGCCAGATTCAACACATTTATTGATCCTTCAAGTAGTTTAATTAGAAGATAATATATCTTATGAGGAATATAATTTTCACATTCATGACCATAGAGACCATGTTTTGTGTAATATGGTGATTCTATATGTTATGATTTTATGTAAAAACCATATGGTTGATGAGGAAACATGAGAATCTAAAAATTCTATGAGAGAAAGATATCCCCACTTTTTAAAAAATGGGAAAAATTGTTAGGATCAAATTTCCTAAAGGGGGGCATGAATGTAGAATCCTAGGAAATTATGTAATAATTAAGCTTAATGTTTATTAATATAGTTATATTCAATATAAAAATGTTCAGTTATTTTTTAAAATCAAAAAGGAAAATGTTTTAATTAAACACTTTTATTATAATATTTTATTTTAAAGGTTAGTTTAAAAATATTAGAATTTAATATTAAAAAATAATATTATCATTTTTGAAACAAGCATATAAAAATTTACATTGGGTGAAAGTTATGGATTTTTCCAAAAATATTGGATTTTCAATTAATAGTGAAAATACCAATGTTTTTAAATAAATCAATTCCATTCCTTAAATTAAGTAATTTTAAAGTGCCATTATATTTTGAATATGATTTTAACTAATATAAATATTATTTAGTTATATTTAATATACTTAATTTATTTTTAATAAAATTAATATTGGATGTTGTTATAAGATTGTTTTTGGGTTTAAAACGGGGTTTTTCAGAAAATAGTTTTACAGTGCATAATGATTCTTCATTTTAATTAAAAAAGATAATACCTAATGAGAAATTATTTAAATAAAATATATATATTATATATAAATAAATATTAATTTATATTTATACCATGATTATTATTAATCTACAAATAATATAAAATCCTTTTTTGAGTTAATAATACACTTCTTGAAAACTCGCTTTATCGTTGTGTCTACAAGATTAATTTTAAATTACATTTCCCCTCTTTGGTGAATTTAATTTTTTTAAATGGATTATATATTTTTAAACAGAATAATTTATATTATATAATAATTTAATCTTAATTTTATACCATAATTAATTGTAAATATAGTAAAAATTAATTACCACAGTTATGGTAAAAAAAGATTTACTAGAGGGTTAAATTAAGAAGATAAGGGTTAAAATTCCCTAAAAACTTGTCTAAAATCAACTTTTTTGAAATATATATGACTTAGAATGTATAAATATCTATAATTATATATTTTAGACTATTTTTTCCTATGAAAAATGTGGGTACACCTTTTTTTCAAATACTATTTTTGTGTCACTCACCTCACATATAAAAGTTCACCTTCTCTTATCTCCTCTTCATAGATTAAAATAATTTTGGATAAATAAGTAATAAAAAAAATACCTTATAACTTCAATCCCAATAACCTAGAGCAATAATTTTTTATCATAAATTAATCCTAATAAGTATTTTTTTGCTTACCTAAGGAGGTTGTCCGAGGAAGAGGTATCGTGCTTTACCCGACATCTTTATTTTATTTCTTTTTACAATCCCTTAAAATATTATTAGATTTTTATTATATAATTACAATAGTATATCAAATATACTAATATGTCATTATATTAATTTCATAACAAAAATCCATCACCTATTCCTTCAAATGGAATATGAAATCATCATTCATGTGTACGATGAACTACCGCTTCACAAACAGATGTCATTTGTTTTCCATCGTCGCCTCTCATGAAATGTGGTAATGACGTATTTAAAGTATATATATATATATATGATATTTATAATCTATTTATACCTCTGGGATTTTTATATCACATAAACCTTCTTGTTGCCCATTCTATTGGGGATACAATAATGTCCCTCATGTGTACGGTGGACTACCGCCTCACGAATTGATTTGATTTTTTTCACTAATGATTTAAATTTAAGGTAATAATGTAAAATTTAATTAATATAAGTGATATAAAAGAAATAGTTATTACTTTAATTATATATTTATCATCATTAAAATAAAATATAAAATTTTATTTCTTACACACACAAAAAATGATAAAGTCGTTCATGTATGTGTAAACTACCACCTCTATGATGGGATATGATTCATTTTTTACCTAACCAAAACAAAAAAAAAATTATATATATATATAAATTTATATATAAGTATATTGAAATTAATAATATTGTATATTTGGTATAATTATCACTCTATAATGAGAAAATACTACTTTCCTTTTTCTATACTGATAATTAAAAAATAGAAACATTACTCATGTATAGATACGACCTACCATCACCATAATCATAACATAGTTAAATATTCATAACCATATTTGATGATTTTTTATAAAAGAATAATTGATATATAAATATGATAAATATTTTATTATTTTTATTCTCGATATGTTCAAGTAATTACCTCTTAAATAAATAGTCAACCTACCAAAGACATATTTGATACATAAGTGAGATATCATCAAAACACGCAACATAAATTTAATTGATTAAGTAATTTTATAAAACATGGTAATAAGTGGAATAGAAGGAATAATTAACTAGAATAATAACATTATTAAATTAAATATTTATCATTATTTTATTATTCCTGAATATAAATAATGGTTGTGATAAATATAACTTGAGGTAATGGACTTGGGCTCAATTTCCTTTCATTGAGATATATTTTGATGTTAGGAAACTATATTATTTTACGAGGTGTATATACATACCATTTTACATGTTATGTCATTAATTTATCTGTTATAATGGTATTTAATGTTTTATTTAATGATATTTATTAAAGAGTTTTATGATTCAAATATTTCCAAAATGATAAGGAAATTTTCTTCAACAAAATTCACATATAATGTTTATCCTTTTAAATAAAATTTTACCACATATCCATGTTTTTAAAATTATTTTATTAATGAAATGAGAGTTTTAAAAATGTAATTTTTATCTTTATTTCATTTATTTTCCAAAAAATTGAATCATTTTATGGAATGTGTGAATTTCTTTACAAGAAAAAGGAATGTTCAACTCTATTATATGCTGTGACGATGACTTTTCAACACCATAACCATTATTTGAAGGGTTAATTACTTTACAATTTTCATGTTTTATTCAAATAAAAAACCATTATTCTCCTTTTCTATGTATTTTTATATTGAAAATTTGTTTTTAAAAGAAAAGTGTATTTTATTATCTGAATTTAATTTCATATGAGTTTTAAAGAGTGTTTAATTTGTTTTATGATGAAAAATTGAAGGAATAAAATGTTTTATAAATTATATGTTACATGAGAATTATATGATAAATTGGTGGTCCCAGTATATCTTATATTATGGGTGTTCCCTGATAGCTCTAGGTGATCCCAATATAGCTTATATGATGGGTGCACCCAGATAGCACTAGATGGGCTGGATATATCTTATATGTTGAGTGCACCCAGATATAACTCTAATGAATTAGGTAATGTTACTTATCTTAATATGAAATAAATATGTTGTTAAAAAGGGTTTATCCAATGGATTTAACTAGGCTATAGTTACTAATTACATGGGTTTAAAACTAGTTATGAATGTGATGTTTTAAGTTTTTTAAAATGGGTTTTGATTTTTTTTCTAGGGATATTAGTGATTTTATTTGAGAAAAATGGGTGTGTTTTTCATGTTAAAATCATATTTTTTTTATTCAAAAAACATTAAGATAAAGGTAAAACATTTCCTGAATTATCATTTTTGTCACTATATTAACATTTTATTTCTTTATTTTATGTCCCTTACTAAGATTTTTGTTATTATACCATGATTAAAAATATTTTTCATAGGCTTTAAGGATGGATAAGGGAAATGAGTAATTAAATTTTAAAGTTATAATGATTTTACATTAAAATAAATGATGAATTATTTTAAATTTTTTGATATTATGGGAAAATGGATACTAATAATAAGTTTCTACTTTTTAATTTATGGTTTTTATTATAAATGATTTATGATATAATTCTTTTAATATATAAACATGAAAAGATCCTCAAATGTAATAGAATTAATTGTTGACATAAAACTCAAGATTATGTAATTTTTAAGGTTAATTATTTATGATATTCCATTTTCACACCATGATGAACAACCTAGAACCTTCCTTTTGAAGTGTATGAAGAACTAGACTATCCTTTGTTCATACCAAGGAATAATTGAAAACCGATTCCTTTTATTAGACCAAAGAACAGAAAAAGTCCTATATTTTTCTACCTGAATTCATAAACCAATTTACCTTTTTTTGGTGTAATATAATCTTAATTGGTGTCATTTTTTAATGTGAAATCATAAACCAAAATATTTTCACACATAAATGATATATATAAATACACCACCATAAAAACTAATTGGAAAATGAATGACCAGAATGTTGAGGTACAAAAATAACATCAGTAACAAAGGAGAGTTTTCGTGAAGTCTAGAGAAGAGTGTTATAGTGATTACCAAAACTAATTATATGAAAAAAAAATTGATAATAGTAGAAAATTCATTCTATCTATATTCATTGGATTCATCAATATCTATTTATAGAGTTAATTCATCCATAAAAATTCATAAGCTGATAATTTCATGCACAAGAACCTTAATATTTTATATGTTTCATTTATTCTTTTCCTAAATCACTTGTTACACAAGTGAATCCAAATAACTACTCAAAAGTTGACTGATTCTTATTACCTTAATAATACATTGTGTATGTTTTCTCCATTAAATTAAATGTTTAATATTCACATGGATTTGAATTTTAATCATCTTTGTTATTTTATAAAAAAAACATCGAGTATAACTAAACAACATAAAATTACTAAAAAATTAATATACAAGTAAATATCTCTATAATAATCAGTATTAAATTCCTTTAGGATATCCCATAAATTATTTAATAACAATTAACCACATTTCAATCAGTATAAATTTGAATAATTTTCAAATATGTAGTGTGTCTATTTAATCATTTCACTTATCATATTATATTATTTTAATTATATATAAAACACATTATTTTTTAAAATGAGAAGAAATTATTAAAATAGAATTATTGAACAATAAAAATAATAAATTTCAACATAATTACAGAAGGGTATGAAATATGAAAAATAAGGGAAAAATATCAAGTTATGAGTTTTAGGGAAAAAATGTTATATCATAAAAATAACCTAAAAGTAATTTTATATAGGATTAATTATAAGAATGAGTGATTTTACATAATATTTAGTTAGTTTTTGACTATGAATCTTTTTAATGTTTGGTTAAATCGACCAAAAAGTGAACCATGTAAGAGTTATTCTATTCTTTTCATAAATATAATTCTATTGTTTCAAAAATTTTATATATATTATGATTTAATTGTACTTTTGTACATGTCGGATCTCAAACATTATAAAAGTTATTCAATGTTTCTTATGATTAATTCTTGACACTATATACAATTTATTCAACACTTATGAAATTTCAAGTAAACAAACATACAAAAGATTCATTTATAATGCCTTTGTGAGTCATATTCCTTTTATGTATGATTTATATTCTTATTCTTTTTGTGTATGTGTCATATTAATTTGTGTATGATTCATATTCTTTTATGTACGAGTCATATATAGTTGTGTTTGAGTCATATACCTTTGTGTATGAGTCATATGTCACTTATAACAATTTTATCATATTAGTTAAAACCTAACTCAAAAAGATATAAGTTTTCATATGAAATAAGTTCATAATACATATAAAAAATGTGAATAAAAAACTAAACAAACTATAATAAAAAAAATATAATATTCTATAGGTAGTATAAACCTCAAAACTCGTGAATTTTTTATTTATCATAACATAAAAAATAATGTGGAAATATTCACTCATCATTCTCTCCCTTTTGGAAATTAAAAAATCAAATATGAGGTGACCCAATCCAAACATACCTATGTATTTCATAATATTTGTTGAATATTCAATATATTTCAGAATAATATATATCATGAAAGCATAATAGTTTTGTGTATTAGGTTACAATATTCATAATAAACATATTTTATTAAAAATATTCAAAATGTACCATATTGTTCTTCTCTCATAGTACCCTTTAAAGACATACCCCACTTAAAACCATTCTTCATAACCTATAAAAATGGAAATATAAGGAAGGGTGAGTTCAAATGCTTAGTAAGAGTAAAATATGACACATAAATAAATGATCACAAGAGATAAAAATTAAAATAAGTGTATGATAACATAATCATAAATTATTGAATTCATACCCAATCAGTTAAGATCATTACTCATGATTTATGTCATAAGTATTTGTTATAAAAAATGAAATAAGTCATAAGTGTGAAAAATCATCAATAATCAGTCAAAATCCATTAGAATGTATGATAAGCATAAGCTATACGTTTGTGGCATGAATATAATAACATAAAATATAACACTGTAATATTTAAATATATAATTCTCCTCTAAATGAATATAATTTTCAATAGCATGTATCACATACAATACTATTCTAAAACAAACCATTATATAATATAGAAATATAGTTATTCAAATATGATTGTTATAATGTAGTCATTGGTTTCGAGGGTATGAATAGAAATAATCATACTATGAAATATATGTATAAAATTTTTCTTAATAGAAATTTATTGATTAGTTCCTAGGAAATAAGAACTCAATTTTAAATAAAATTATATAAGATTAAAGGTGAAATTTTTTTATAATTTTTTTATGTAAAATATATTTTAATTAAAATTAATTATATTAATCACTATAGAATAATTTGTTAAGTGATTTTAATGGTATTATATTTAATTTAAAAAATTAATTTTCATCTAATGGTGGTTACTAAACAATGAATTAATATAAAATCTTTTTCTATTTAAAAATACATTATTTCAAAAAAAATGGTTTTCATTGATTTTTGTATATTGATATCATGCCTAATTTTTCGTTAGCTAAAAAATAGTATTTAAAATCGGAATAATTTTTGAAATAATAATTTCAAAAAAATATTATTTTAAATTTTTGGGTTTTTCTAAAATGATTTATTTTTTAGTGAATATTGAAAAATTCATTTTTTTTGTAAAACTATCTTCTATTAAATCATTTAATTTGAAAGTATCTTTATATTTTTTACTTTATTATGAAAAATTTAATCCATTCTTTTAAAAAAATTATTAATTCTATAGTAATCAGTATTAACTTCTATTTTTATATAATTTCATTTTTATACTTAAAACAATTTTTTTCTAAATTTTTTTTATTTCATTTTAGGTACTGATATTGAAATAAATATATAACATTTATACGAATTAAATATTGAAAAATTTATTTCATATTTATAATTATTAGGTTCAAAATTTTTAAATATTTTAATTTATTTTTTACTTATAATGAATATTAACCATGGTAAAAGTTATAACCACGATAATGGGTAAACTAGATTAGTTAAGGATAAAACAATGGGATAAGGTCTCAAGATAATAACAAAAATTAGGTTTTATTTCATTTCAAATGTTTTTTTATTCCATAATTATCCTATATTAAAAAATTTATAAATTTGGTATCATTTTCTTCGATTATGACATTTATATTATTTTAAAATGTGAAAAAATTAAAAAAATGTCTCCCTCTAGCCTTTTATTTATCTTAAATGTTGTAATTGGGATAAAATTATATGAATGAATCTAAAAGATTAATTTTTAAAAAATACATTATTTTTTATGATAATTTAATTTTAATTTTTACTGATGTTAAAATAATCATAAACACTTACGCAACATTATAACAGTGCTTGTGCAATATCAGTTTAAAAATCAAAGTAAATGACTTTCAAAACCTAAAAAGTAAAAATTTTTAATAATTGAGGTTTTCCTAAAATAATATGATTAATATTAATTTATATTTCATTGTTAAAGAGTTTTTATTTAAAATTAACTGTTATCATGTTGTATTTACAGTAAAATTTTGTGATTAGTTCTAAAAAGGACTTTAATGATATTTTAGGTAAAATAATATTATATTAAATGATTTAAAAACATGGAAATCATAAAAGAGGACAAATTCAATGTAAAATAGTCTAAAATTTCAACCATGGACTATCTTTTAGTACCTTTCAACCTTAGAAGTAAATTTATTACCCTCAAATATTGAAATTTTTTTTACCGCTACTAAAGTAATAAATGTTTGATGAGGGAGATAAACCAAAATATAATGTTTAAAATTTCAATTAAATTTATGAAAATTTTATTGGTTGTTGGTATTTTAATATTTAACTATATTAGATTGGAAATTATTGTTACTTTTTCCACTTTACATGATTATGATATTTATTATATTTTATTGTTCTACAAAATTGAAAGTGTATCATTTCGGCCTCTTATAAAAGGACACAAAATCTCCCCTCTTACTCACACCTAAAAGGAAAATTATGTCAGACAATATCTATCTGAATACCTTTATATATTCCTTATTTACTTCCTATATCTTCTGGTATTCCCCCATACCATCTTAAAAAGACATATGTTGTTATCCAATAGAGGATTTCTAAAGATGATGTATAACTCTTAACCAAGTCCTTTCATGTTATTTCTTCATCTACATCTTTCAATTATATATAAACCATATTGATATAATAACAATAGTATATTCCATATAAATAAATTTTATTATGATGATTTCATAACCCATGTTCTATGTAACGTCCCCTGCTTGGGATCTACTAAACCATTGTCCTCGGTATGGTCGTCACATGATGTCAAGTGTGCCTCCCAATACCCCAAAGCATTCCAACATGTTGCAAGGGTCTAACAGATCATATGGGGAGATTATAACCTATTCACCACATTAAGAAACAATAGATAAAAAATGAAATAAGGGAAACATTATGTAATAAACTAGAAACACCTATTACCAACCATTTTTAAAAAAGTTTACAAAACATAACCAAACAATAATAATGTTATGTCATCCCAATAGTGCCAAAAATTAAAGAAAATCCAAAATAATACAAATCTCAAAATCCACCAAAACATTCATGACTATATGTTTGGATCCTCTTCTAAACACATACCAAGCCCAACTCAACTCTCTATCATATGACTTTTTCTAGTATCCTAACCTACAACCATAATGTTTTCTCAGGTACCCTATGGCAGCCTGAGGAGGGTGTGAGTATAACTAAGTAGGACATCAAAAATAGTTTCTAAAATATATCCATTCTAAATAGATTTTGAATTCAAGTATTAAATAATTTATAAGGTAAATAAAATACAACTTTGGTTCCCTTATTTCACAACATTCACATTACTAATTTTAATCACTTAATCGGTTTCATCACATGTTCAATGATAAGGAATTTACATAATTTAAACAATGGACCAATCAAGTTAATTACAATGTGGAAGGGAATAATTCGGGGTTCCTCTCTCACTAGTGAAAACATTAAATTAACAAACACAGTACACATACCTTGGAGCCTCGGTCCAGGTAGTTTCATAAAATGAAACTCTTAGGGGAATAGATCATGAGTCTCATTCCCTAACATGTGCATTATGGGTGGCATTTAAAGCCTCGGTAAAACCTAACCCATCGTCATGGATCCTCATGTTCAAAACCCCACAACATCCTAGTGATTTCACATGCTTATTTATCCAAATTCTACATATACCAAGTCAAAGACCTTTCAAAATCCATATACATAACATTCAAATTTAATAACTATTAATCATTAAGAATGAACCCATTATCGCATTTACCATTTACATTTCATTTCCCATTAATGAAATTTACCTTTCTTATTGCTTTACCTGTTAAGAATATTCCACAATTCTCATACACAACTGATTTTTCACATTAAAAAAGTTACAAATATTTAACCATTTAACATGTTCATCGTTTCACATGAATTAACCCATGTATTCAATTCATGTAAAATTCATTAGTCAATTATCAAAATTACAACATTTCATACAAACAGTTTCATGTTAATCCAAAAATTACCTTATGACACTAAAAATGTATAGACTCAACTATCAATGTTCCCTTGTCAACGTAACTAATATATCAACATGTTTATCATGGTATCTACTTTACCACAAGTCAATTCTAGTATTAACATTATAGCTTCCATGTTCGGGATTTTCGGAACACCCCCATGGGTGTCTAGAAATTGGTCTAATCGATCTCAATGCATCCCATGAGAATGATGATAGTTTAAATTAATCATTTAAACAACCATTTTACCAAATTTCACTAAATACATCCAATTCATAACAAGAGAGAAGAAACAACACAACAACACAAATAAAAAAAATTTAAAACTATGGGATATAAATTTTATACCAGCTACCTCAAATGTGAAGATGAACACTTTCTTAATCTTAGAAATAGCTATGTATTTAATCTCTCTTTGAAGCCTCAACCTAGAATCCACTAGAAATATAGGGTTTTAGGGATTTTAAAGATAAAAAACTAATTAATGAACCCAAATTAAGGGTAAAATGAAGAAATAACAGCACTATACATACTCATAGCTTCAATCTATAATGAACGGTGCTCTAAACAGCCTAAAAATGAAGGAGATAAACTCTTAGGAAGATTTTTAGGCTTATGTTCATCACTAGGGATGGAGCTAGAAAAAATTGAAGAAAATCAGGTAAGTAATTTAAAATTCTAATGAGGAAAATAATAATTTCTCACTTTTTAATGGGTATCATGGTTTGGCAACACAGTTTTCTGACCCATGCGCAAACCACGCACCAGCCTCTGTCTTAGAGGGGTCCAAGTCACATGGTTACCATAGAATCCCACATGTCTTGACAAATTGTACACCAACAATGTAGAATTCCTCTATAAAATTCCGAATGGTTTGGATTTCCCCCTTTCATAGTTTTACATAACTCATCACCCCTCCTCTTGGCTTTCATGGTTTGGGTGCATGATTTACTCTAACTATGCGCCAACCATGAAACATGCACTAGAAGGACATTTTATCTTCCATTTATATTGTGAACCCCCAGAACACCCCAGAACATCTTCATACACCTGAAATATATTACATTATCCAAAATTAAGATATTAAAACAAAACATTAACCAAGTACACACCTCCATGAAGTTTAGGATCTTACAAACTCCCTAAATTATAATAGTTCATCATCGATCCATACTTCCAATCATCACTGAGCTTCCTAAGTAAAGATATTGGGCCACTGATCTCATATATCTAACTACATCTCCAATGTTGTTTCCTAAACATTATCATGCATCCATAAAAATTGAACTAATGGCATGTTATTTCCCTGTAATACATTCTCATGATGATCCACAATACAAACTAGATGTTCCTCAATGGATGCATCAACCTTAAGCTCAAAATCATCAACATTGATCACCTGAGATGGGTTAGGTGATACTATTAAAGCTGTGACACTTAAAAAACATCATGCATGAAACTATACAACTATGGAAGATTCAGTTGGTACACCACTGATCTGATCCTATCCACAATCTCAAACGGACCCACATTCCTAGGTGAAACTTTTCCTTGTTTCCAAATTCGACAGTGACCTTACATTGGAGACACCCAAAGAAACACACAATCACTGACCAAAAATTAAAGAGGTATATGACACCAATATGATTACATATTCTATTTACTCTGATCCATTACCATATGATTCTGAAACAACTAAACCTTATATGACATCTAACACATGGGACTTAGTCCCAAAAACATTAATTCCTCAGATTTCATCCAATATAATGGTAACCTACATGGTCTACCCTAAAGTTCCTCATATGGTGCAATATGAATCTTTTCTTGGTAACTATTTTTGTAGAAAAACCAAACAACCATCCAGTATTTCTCCCATATATTCCAAAATATAGGACACAAGCTCTCAACATGTCCTCTAACACCTGATTTGTATTCTTTGATTTCTCATACATCTGTGGGTGAAAGGGCATACTCAAAACCACCTGGGTACCAAGTGACCCCTATAATCCTTACTAGAAGCATGATTTTAAGCATGGATCATGATCCAAAACTATCTTTTGCAGAACACCATGCAACCATACTGCCTACCAAATAAAAAACTCTCACAACTGATCAATCGTGAAGGTCTCTCATATCGATATGAAATATTCCACCTTGGTCTATCGTCCCATAACTTCCCATATTGAATCATTCATCTTTGTTATCCATTAAGGACCCACAAAAAAATCCATCATGAGGTCCTCCATTTTTCATTTTGAAGTGCTTAATGGTTGCAACAAACCACTCAGCAATTGATGCTCAGCCTTCACATACTGTAAGGTAAGGAATTGTACCACGAAACCTATACCTATTTCATTATTCCTAGAAACCAATACATCCTATGAATATCATGGTAATTTTTTTCATAGTATGATGCATTATCTACATAGATGCATGAAACTACCATATCAACTCTTCTCTAACACAGATTAGAACAACCACATGACCACAAACATAAATGGTCACATCACCTCCAATGGTCCAATTAGAATGTGACTCCCCACCTTTAAAACATTCCCTTATAGCCAAATATTTTGAATCCTTATATTTTCATTCCATAATCCTACTCTGATGTGTGGACTCAACTACCAAGGACAAAATGGTCATCTTAACTTGGACATCCTATACCTCAAGATGCATCTCATTATACAATGTCATCATCTTCCACTCCGAACATGATTACTAAACTGCCTGATTTTGACGCTTCCAACCCAAAAAATCTACAACACTTTTTCCCTTTCTTAATGTGTAAACTAGCTAAAACAAAAAGGATTCCATGTATTTTACCCCTCCCCACTGGATAATATTCAAATCCTGATGAGAGAAGATGTACTTCAAGATTTTATGATTGTTATACACTGCAAACCATTCCCCAAGCAAGTAATGTTGCAAATATTTTAAGGCATGAACTACCATGGCCAGTTCAAGACCATTTGTAGGGTAATTTTTTACATGATGCCTCAACTGTCATGACCCATATACCAAAACAACATAATCCAATATCCACAACTCCCCAAGACCAACACCAGACACATGAAAAAACAAGATGTATTTCATAACTAGATTAGGTAAGATTGAAAATAGTGTTGTTGTCAACGTCCTCTTTGATTTCTGAAAGGCAATATCACATGCGCCATACCACTCAAAATAGATACCCTTTTTTAAAACATGAAAATATCATTAAATAGTGGAAAATTATTTAATGAACCTTCGATAATATCCATCTAAACCCATAAATCATTAGACATCAAAAACATTTTTGAGATTATATAAAGACATAATTGCCTTAACTTTATCTAAGTCCACTAACACACCTTACTCATAGAAAATGTGACCCATGAAATTCAACCATTCAATCCAAAATTGACACTTTCTAATCCTGGAATATAGCCAATTCTCTCTTGGTGTTCCTAGAATGATGCCATATTATTTTTCATGATCATCATGGGTCTCAGAGTACACCAAGATGTCATAAAAAATAAAATCTACAAACCAATCTGGGTAATAATAAAATATTTAGTTCATTAGGGCCATAATCATTACTGGTGCATTCGTCAACCTGAACGGAAACACAAAAAATTTATAGCACCCATACCTTCTCCAAAAAGGCATTTCGCGGTATATCGGATTGAATCACCCTCAACCGGTGATACCATGATCTCAAATCAATCTTGGACAATAAGGAATAACCTCTCATTTAGTAATAGAGATCATCAATTTGTAGAAGTGGGTATCAATTCTTAACTCCCATCTGATTCGTCTTCCTATAATTAACACATAGTCACATGAATTTTTTAGCTTCCATGGAAAAAAACACAAGAGATCCTCCAAGGTGACATATTCATATGAATATATCCCATGTCATCTAGTTCATACAAAAGTGTTTTGAGTTCCTATATCTCTATCATTTCCACTATATATGGATGAATATAAAATGGTTTTTCTCCTGGCATCAACTCTTTCATTAACTCAACATCCATCTCCGATGGAAGCCCCAAAAAGTCCTTATGAAACGCATCCTAACACTGATCCACCATAGTAGAGATGATTTTCTTCTATACCACACCATTATCAATCATAAGTCAATAAGCTTGGGCAATGAGTTCTCACAACAGCTGATAAATTTCCTCTATATATCCTTCCCGAACATCCCATTCACCGCGATGGACATATGTGTCTCCATCAAAAGACGTGAATGTTACTCTATGAAATAAATATTCAATGTGGTTTTGGTATAACACTATCTTGTATATATCCAAAATCATATTAGAACATAATATCTAAAACATAAACAAGTCCCATAAGAAATGAAACCCATCAAACTCGACCACACAGCCCTTACATTGCTTAATATTTTATTCATTTACTCCAAATGGTGTATCAATCGAAAATACCTCACACATAAGTTCAACTGCTAGACCTAACACAACAAAAAACTAAGAAGATATATAAGAGTGCATGGAACCTACATCAAATAAATAACTAGAAAGAGTGGAATCCCCAATAATCATACCTTCATCTGTCGACGGTCTAACCTCAACGCCTCTGAGTATAGACTAGATTGCATTGAGATGAACATCCCCTCTACTTTGGGCCCTAATCTGAATCCTTATTGCAGTATTGACCTACTGGTTTGGTCGCTCTTATCCTAAATTATTATTCCTTCCACCTAGACCAGGGTGGCTAGTTGAGCTCCAACTGTCTACCTGATATAGGGTAACAAAACCCCTTCTTTCACTCAACATCATCTTCGATCCTCCATCTATAGCAAGATAATGATGGTTCATACAAAACCCCTATACATTCCATATTCTTCCTCATGCTCGTAACTCAACTGGTGATCAGGGGAAATGACTCAACTTGTGTCTTGGCCTACAGAATTGATAACAAACCATCTCATCACAACCCTGAGAGTTTTATCCTCTCTTCTGACTACTCTGCATGCTACCACAATGGTTAAGATTCTATAAATGATGATTTATTCCATTAGAAGTCGCACCACTGCTCCATCCAAATGGACGCACATGTATACCACCAAAATGATCCCTATAGTTCTCATATAAAATAAGGGCTTGATCCACCACTTCTTCAAACCTCATTAAATTGAATATTCTTATTTGGGACTTAATCTCATATCTGATCCCCTCATGAAAATGTTTTTTCGTAGCATCCTTATCTTTTTCCAATATTTGGACAAGGCCTTTAAATTCCCTAAAGAGGCATGTA
The DNA here is from genome assembly GCA_963277665.1 of Viscum album. Taxonomy (NCBI): domain Eukaryota; kingdom Viridiplantae; phylum Streptophyta; class Magnoliopsida; order Santalales; family Viscaceae; genus Viscum; species Viscum album. The sequence goes on along the minus strand of OY728135.1, from coordinate 1,198,095,357 downwards.
ACGCCCTAACCCCGGTTACGGAGAGTTGGTGAATTATTACATAAAATTGGAATGATCAAAAAAGATAAATTCTATAAATATTAATTAGTTTAGTAGCCTTAGAAGTAGTAGAAATATACATAAGTTAAACATTACAACATTAAACAAAATACAACAGTAATTTATTCCATAAGAAACATCAAAGACTCCTAGATTATGCCTGTCAGTCACTCATAACTAACATATTCATATCCTGGGAAAATGAAAGATAAGAAAGGGGTGATCTCAAACACTGAGTAAGAGTAAGAAATACAGCAGAAGATAACATAAACATTAGGCATGGTGAATAATTGAAAACTCATGCCTTTACAAATAATAAACATGAACATTTTATGGAAGGAATATGAGCTGAGTAAATAAGGCCATAATAAATCATAATCATGGGTATTCTACTAGTTGAATAACCACATGAACCATCAATATTATTTTTATAATGAGGTTATGTATAATGCGAGACATTCTTAAACATTTTTTTAAGGCCTCAACCAAGATGTTTAAAATTGATTAAGGCCGCAGTCAAAAACATATATCAAATTGGAAAAGGCCTCAGCCAATTGCTTGTATAATTGTTTCATTAGACCTAACAATGCACTGAGGAGTTATACTGGGCTCCACCCATCCCTTACTAAGTCCAATACATTACTCATATGAAAAGGATGAAATATAACATAAACATTCATATTATAACTTGCCTAAAAAATGTCAATACTTAAACCCAAAACCATGAATGGAATAAAAATAACACATCCACAGTAAAACATATCACAAAACCATAAATAAAATATGGAAGATTTGTATCATTATAAATCAACTTCAAATAATTGTAAAATTCATCAAAGGGTGTTGATGTTGATGAAATCAAAACTATTTGAGAGAAAGATCTATTTATATTTTCAAATCATTTAAGAGTCACATAACTATAAAATAAAACATTTATTTCCAAAATATTCTTATAATATTATAAGGTATGATCTAATAGTGTTATAATGACAGAAAATAGCTACACCTGCAATATAAGTTAAAAAACATTCTTACATTAATTTGTCAAAAAGGTCATAAAGTACCTTGTTTGGAAAATTATGGAATGATTCATTTAAACACATTTTATAAAAAGTCAAGAAAAGGTATAAATGACTTTAATCCATTGTCTAGTAAATAGTAAAAAAAATTGAGATACATTTTTAAGAAACACAGATGTGGATGATAAAGAGGTCCCAATAGATACTCACGTAAAAACAATCTCGGAAAATAAAGAGATTGTGAAATCAACCCTTAACTTGATCTTTTCCTTAGTCGATGGTACGTTAAACTAATTTATAATATTTAAAACATTATTATTAAATTATACATGAACTATATACATAAATATGATATCATATATGATCTTATAATATTTATTTGTTGATAATATTTTAGTAGTATTATTGTTTCAGATGATAACTAATTCATTTTCCTTTATGTGTTTTTTATGTATGTAATTTTTGATATGGATAGAATGTATATTATTCCTATCCATAATTAAATTAAGTATTTAAATATTATTTTTAACCATAAAAAATTATTCTTGAATGGTTATGATGGGGAATGAATCTCATCGCGTTTTAGACACGGTAATCCGTACGTACGAATGAGCACCAATATCATTCAATTGAAGGTGAAATCATATATAATTTAATGTTATATCATATATTCAGAATATTTAACATGTTATATTTATTATTTTCATCAATTATGCATCATTATTATAAAAATACAAATAATTAAGTGTTGAATGACGACTACACCACGACGTGGAGATGGTAAGTCATACGTACGCACATATGGTGACTTTTTCATTCATAGGATGGATTAAATAATGAATATAGTTGTACCATATTTAAAATAACATCACAGTATTTTTAAGGTACACAAGATATTATTTTGGTATGGTAATAATAAATAAATTGGAAGTGAAAAAGTAAAATAATGTGAAAGAGGTGGTGAAATAATTACCTCTTCTTCAGGTTTTTCCTTTTGATTTGATCAAAATGGATCCTTAGGTTGTCTTCTAAAAAAATTAAGTACTCTAGGACGATGTGACGGTATTTGAGAGTATATTTGGGTAGGGTTTGTCTGAGCCAAATGGATTTGGTGGTGTTATCTTGAGAGAAGGGTAGGTTCCTTTTTATAAGAGATGAGAGGGTCACTTTAGGAAAAGCTTGAAATATTATTTTATAATAAACTCATATTCAGTTTCTAATGGATTAAAAAGAATTCATTTAAAAGATAAGGTGGGGATGGGTCTAAATCCTCTCAAATAATAAATTTTTGACTGGTTTATGTAACCATATTAACCTTATCATTTAAATTTTACTCTTAGTTAAAAAGTTTGACATTTACCATGTCTCCATTTATTTTAATATTGTATGGTTAATAAACTTACTATAAACTAAAAAGAGAACCCCAAGTGGTTCATTATCGATGTATATAACCTTATCTAGGTTCTTTGGATGAACCTCATATTTTAATGTATATTATATCATTTAATAAAATATTATTTGTTTTATAAACTCATTTATTTCAATTTTGACACTATTTAGTATTTGATGTTTGTGAAAGTCCTAAAAACTTTATAACATAGAATAAAATTTATTTAATCACCCCTAACATGTCATATTAACCACAAAAATACTTTTAATTCATCAAAATTCCCAATTTTCATTTATTTGGTTATTTATAATATCAATTATTTTAATCTTTCATTAATAAGATAATTACTGCATCATCATCGTATCATAAATAAATTTAATTATTTAAAGTCTAAAATTTATAAATAAAATACCATTACATAGGATATATTATTTATCTTTCTATTGAATATTTATAGTCGAATTTATCTTATGTATAAACCTATATTAAAAATGGTTTATTTATTAAACATTGAATATAACACTTTTAACTCTTCTTTAAATAAAATGATAATAAATTTATTAATCTAATACAAGTTTCTAAGAAGGATAATATTTTATTCCAAAGGATTATGTTGGTCGAAATAAACTTATCCAATAGAATTAGGACATGTGTTATGGTAATAATAATATCATTTTTAACTTTAATTGCCCAACATACTTTTAATCGTGGTAATAAAAGTCAAAAGTTACTATTCACCAAAAAACTATATTCATCTTATTGAACCAATTTTTACTTACTGATGTCAACTGTGTCTCTAGGATTTTTGAAATTAAATTTAGAGAAGTGTTACAATTATGTTTTACGCAAATTTATAAATTCTCCTAGAAGGTGAGTAAAAGACGGTAAAAAGTTCAATAAAATTTTATACATCTAATATTATTATAAAATGACTCCAATGAATTATATTGAATATTTATAAGTATTATGTATCGATTTTTACCTAATATAAATTTAAATAAAAAAACTAATTATTTAAATAAAAATTTGGTTTTAACCAATAACATAGTGTTTTTCACTATTCATCAAAATTTGAAATTTTTCAGAAAAATACCAAAAATCCACCTTAAGCCAATTGTGATATTTATAGTCCAAAAATGAAGTCCATTTTTAAAAAATATAATTTATAAAATTTTAAAATGTGTGTATTATTATTCTTAATGGGTTGTTTGATTGGTCATGGTGTGTTAAAACTCCAAGTTGCATACAATGCAAGCTATTGGACTATTCAAAGGGAAACGTACCATGGAAACATGGGGTGTTACTTTCTAACCTCCTTCAAATAATTTTATCCTAAAAAATTCTAGAATATTACTTCGTAAAAATATTTGTGTGTTTCTTCATCATAAGCTCCTCGGGTTCCCACGTTGCCTCTTCCATCTTACAAATTCTCCATAGTAAATTCACCATACGAGTCGTCCAGTTTATCAACACTTGTTCTCTGGTATCAAGAATTGTAATAGGATCTTCACAATATGAAATATTGAGATCCAGTTCTATTTCATCATAGTTGAGTACATGCATTGGTTCTATCATGGTTGTTCTCAACAGTGATAAGTGGAACACATCATGAACTTTGCAAATACTTGGCGGCATTTCCAAACGGTAAGCTACAACCCCAATTTGTTCTAGAATTTCGAAAGGTCCGATGTACCTGGGACATGATTTAACCTTCTTAATGAAGGTTCCAGGTGCAGCGGAAGTGCATTGGTGGATGTACCCACTTGGCTTTTTTGTCATTAGAAATGATCAATCCATGATCCATACGATGACAAACGCGCGTCTCCACAGATTGAATCACCAAAAAAGAAAAAGAAGATTGTTTGTCCCGAAACCACAAACAAGGATCGTTACAGGTTGATTATAATTAATTTAATTAATTATAATGAAATACCTTTTGGGTGTTCTTTCTTCATTGATGTTCTCGATCATGTTGTCGATGTGATCTGTCGTTGCGTCGCAGAATCCAAGTGTATAATCCATCTAGTGGTGATCCACACGTGTACCTCGTATCTCTGGACATCGCCAAAGGATTCTACAGGTGCTAGCATGGAGAATACATTGATTGTGTTGTCCTCCTTAGATCGCCTTGATCTGATAGAAGAGGAACTCTCTCAATCTTGAGAGCGTTCTTGGAGGAAGAGGTTCTTTCAACCTTGAAAGAATTCTCCAGAGATGTTGTGCACAACGATTCTCTTATGTCGAAAAAGAGTTTGGGTTGTGAGGATATTTATAATTGAGTTTGAGGTTGTAGAGTTACGACAATAAATAAACGTGTTACACATTTTATTTATTTCATTAAATCTTATTTAAAACCCCCATGTCGAATAATTATTTCCTTGACATGCGGTCACGATGATTATAATAAATATAATTTAATAAAACCATATTATATCCTCAAAATATCGAGTGGATAAACTACACGGCATGTAATAATAAATACATTGCGTGTACTTGTTTTTCATTGAAAACTACAGGGCGTGTACATTAAATGTACACGACATTTATATCTTGTTTTCATTTATTCAATTCCTTTCCAAAATAAAACTACACGACGTGTAAATTTAATAATATACGGCGTGTACTTGTTTTATTTTATTTTTCCTCCATCATTTAAAACAACTTAAGCTTCCTGGAATAATTATAAAACCACATACATGAATAATATTTATTCAACATGAGATACTTGGATACACTTAGTGTGCGACCCTCTAGGCCTCTTTCTCATTGGAATTATGAAGGCTTGCCTAAAGTCCAAGATTACTGTCTAGCAATGGGTCAAGGCACCCAAGAGAAAGAAGTTGACACCGCATTGACGTATCACCTCATACGAATGTTTACTATGTAATTTAATCCCTTTGTCTCGATATCTCATAAAGCAGGTCTCATGGCAGTGTCATAAACCTATTCTTCTTGATATGTCGTTCTTTGACTTCCAGAAATAAACTCGTCGTTTACACCATGGCCCTAGAATTTAGTGCGACAATTCTATTTCAATCAAAGGGTCGAGATATCAACTTCCATAAATGGAAGGGACAAATCCTTCCTCAACTTATCCATTAACAATATGTCACTCGTGACGCACCCAGCGTACCCTACTTCCTGCCAACTGTTTGCATGACGATTTTCGTCAGTAAATCTAAGTGCGCGAGTCATGACATGAGTTAATGATAATCTTCCAGTCTAAGGACCATTACACACACTCGTAGATAGCAATATACGATGACACCAAGACATGAGGAATTACTACTGGAGGGTCTGTTCTCATAATCTCCCATCATGGAGATTACCAAGTGGAAACTCCATGAGAGAGAGTCTCGTCTTCTTATGAGTACTCGCACATGATGTCCTATATTATATGTGTCCTATCATAGTATGTCATCCAACCGCAGAACTTTATTTAAGAATTTTTTTATAGCATTTCAAGGTTATCATCATAGCGGGGATCTGCTATGACCTTATTAATGCAACAAATAATCCAGAACATTATTATATTATAGTCATGCAGAACAATGAACAATATATAATAAGTGAACATTCATGTAATCAAAGTACAAAACAGTTGGTTCTGAGGACACCGACCCATACAAACTCCCACTTAGACTAGAGCCAACTGCATACGACTTTTATTCCTCTAGACCTCACATGATGATCATGTTTCTGCTGAGTCAAGGCTTTAGTAAATGGGTCTACCACGTTGTCTTCCGTGGAAATACTGCTCACTGCAACTTCACCTCTCTAAGAAAAATCCCTCAAGAGATGATACTTCTGATATATGTTCTTTTTCCACTGATGTGACCTTGTCTCTTTTGCAAGTGTCGCCGCTACAGTATTATCACAATAGAGTGTGATAGGATCTTTACTGCTCGGTACAACATCCAGCTCTTGGACGAAGCTTCGCATCCATACTGCTTCTTTAGCTGCCTCAGAAGCTGTGATATACTCGGACTCCGCTGTAGAATCTGCCACCACACATTGTTTTGAGCTCTTCCAGTTCACTGCACCTCCATTCAAACTGAAGATGTATCTAGTCTGCGACTTCATGTCATCTTGATCAGTCTGGAAACTAGCATCTACATGTCCTCTGATGACTAGTTCCTCATCTCCTCCATAAACCAGGAACATATCCTTAGTACCCCTCAGATACTTAAGGATAGTCTTGACTTCCATCCAATGGCGGTCTCCTGGATCAGCTTGATATCTGCCTATCACACTTAATGTGTAAGCAACATCTAGCCCCGTACATAGCATATCATACATGACTGACCGAATCGTGGATGCGTAAGGGATCCTTTCCATCCTCTTTCTTTCCTCATGTGTCTGAGGACACATTTTCTTGGAAAGATGAATGCCATGTGACACTGGCAACAATCCCCTCTTGGATTGTTCCATACTAAATCTCTTCATTATCTTGTCAATGAATGTACTTTGACTTAGGCCCAGCATTCTCTTGGATCTATCATGATGGATCTTGATCCCAAGAATATATGCCACCTTTCCCAAGTCTTTCATGGAGAACCATTTATGCTACCATGCCTTAACTGATTGTAAGACAGGTACTTCATTTCGAATTAGCAATATGTCATCAACATATACTTTTAGGAAAACAACTGCACTTCCACTAAACATTTTTTAGACACAAGGCTCACATTCGTTCTTAACAAATACAAATTCTGTAATAGCTTCATCAAAACGAATGATCCATGACCTTGATGCTTTCTTTAATCCATAAATGGATTTCAGCAACTTGCATACGTTGTTGGCATCCTTTGGATTCACAAACCCTTTAGGTTTTGTCATGTAGACATCTTCATGGAGGTTCCCGTTAAGGAAAGATGTTTTGACATCCATTTGACAAATCTCATAGTCGTGGTAAGTAGCAATGGCCAATAGGATTATGATGGACTTCAGCATTGCAACCGGTGAAAAGGTTTCATCATAGTCAATTCCTTGACGTTGTGTAAAACATTTTTCAACCAGTCGTGCCTTGTAGGTGCTGACTTGCCCCTCCAAGTCCAGTTTCTTCTTGAATAGCAATTTATTACCAATAGGCTTTACATCAACTGGAGGATCTACCGAAATATAGACTTGGTTTTGGTACATGGAATCCATTTCAGAATTCATGGATTCTTTCCACTTGGCAACGTCTGTGCCTTCAACTGCTTCCTTGTAGGTAAGAGGATCATCATTGTCAACCAATAATGAGTCACCATCCCTGGTGACAAGAAAACCATATCTTTCTGGATCTCATACCTCTCTCACGCTCCTACGCAGTTCTTGTGTCTCTGGAACATATTGTTCTTCCACGAGGCTTTTTGGAATCTGTTCTTGTACCAACTCATGTGTATCTTGAGCCTCGACTTCATCGAAGTCTATCTCGCTCCCACTATCTCTTTTGGAGATGTGATCCCTCTCAAGGAATATGGAATGTCTTTCCACTGTAACCTTTTTGTCTGAGGGGTTTTATAGGTAATATCCCCTTGTTTCCTTTGGATATCCTATAATGATACACTTTGTGCCTCAGGGCGAGAGTTTGTTACCTGAAGAGGCCTTAACAAATTCTTCGCTACCCCACACATGTAAATTCGATAACATGGCTTTGCGTCCACTCCATAATTCGTATGGAATACCATTTATCGATTTAGTTGGTACTTGGATTAGTATGTGCACTGCTGCTTGTAATGAATATCCCCAAAAGGATAATGGAAGACTTGCATGACTCATCATTGATCTCACCATGTCCAACAGGGTGCGGTTCCTCCTTTCACTTACACCATTCCACTGCGGTGTGTAAGGAGGAGTGATATGAGATAGAATCCCAAACTCCCGTAAGAAATCAATGAAATCCTGATTAAGATATTATCCTCCTCTGTCTGAGCGGAGTTTCTTGATCTTCTTACCAAGCTAGTTCTCAACTTCATTCTAGTATTCTTTGAACAGATCAAAAGAATCTGACTTCTACCTCATTAAATAGATAAATCCATATATACTAAAATCCTCAGTAAAAGTTATGAAGTATGAGAACCAAACCCTTTCTTCAACTAGAAATGGTCCACACACATCTGTGTGAACTAATTCTATAAGATCTTTAGCTCTTTCATCATTCCCACTAAATGGGGATTTGGTCATTTTTCCTTGTAGACATGCATGACATACACTAAGTGGTTTTAGTTCTAAAGAATCTAAATACCCATCTTGATGTAATTTTTTCAAACATTTCTCATTGACATGACCTAGCCTGTGATGCCAAATTTGGGTGTGGTATGAGTCATGTGAATTAACTTTTTTATCGATTTCCATTACTTGGTTTGTGTAGTCTAACACATGTGCCCTACCAAAAAAATGCTATCTTTATAAAAGTAGAAACATTTATTTCCAAACGTGAATATGAATCCATCAGTATCTAATCTTGATACTGAAATAATTTTTTTAGTAACAGAAGGGACATAATAACAACATTTCAAAACCATGACCATCCCAGTAGGCAATGTGTGGTGGTAGTCTCTGACTGCTACAACAGCGAGTATGGCTCCGTTGGATGCTTGTAGATCTACCTCCCCTCGATCAATCTTCTTGAATATACTTGGTTCCTATATTTGGATACAGTTGTGAGCACCACAAGAAGTATCTAATAACTAATTAGTAGAAACAGATATATTGCATTCGATAACAAAGGCACCTAAAGCTTCCCCTTGCTTCCTTGGTTGGGTGCAGTTTTTCTTCCAGTGACCCTTCTTGCCACTTGAAAAACAAATAGCATCCTGTTCCTTTGCCTCCCCTTTGATCTTCCTTTTCTTGTAAGGCCTTGAAGAAGCTTTGGGCTTAATGATCTTTGCCTTCCCTTTCCTTTTATTCACCATGAGGACAGAATGATTTTCACGCTTCATGTCAGTGTCAACTTGGCGAATGAGGATGAGAAGATCGGACAGAGACTTCTCAATGTTGTTCATGTTGAAATTAACAACATTGTTTGAGAAGCTCTGGGGGAGTGATGCAAGAATGAGATCGGTGCCTAGTTCTTCGGGGAGTTTAAACCCCAGAACCTCCAAGCACTCAATGTAGCCAATGAGCTTGACTACATGAGGCCCGGTTGAGGCACCCTCTCCAAGCATGCTCTGAAATAGAGCCTTCGAGATCTCAGACCTTTCCTGTCTTTCTCTCTCCTGGTATAGACCACAGAGATGCTCGAGCATGCTATAGGCATCCATGTCTTCATGAGACTTCATGAGCTCACTAGACATTGATGATAGCATCAAACATTGAATGTCGAGTGCATCGTTCAAATGTTGATCATAGACTATGAAATATTTATCACTCGCCCCTAGGGCAGGGGAATCAGGAAGTGAGGACTCCAGCACGTAAAACTTTTGTTCATGGTGTAGGATAACCCGAAGGCGCCTAAACCATTCCTGAAAGTTACTGCCAGTGAGGATGTTGTCTTTATCCAGAATTAATCACAGAGAAAAAGTGGTTGATGAGTTTGTCATCTTGATTCTACAATTTCAAATAGCAGATTTATTAGTACTTTCTTGATTACATTTTTATGAGAAATAAATTTTTTTATTAATTCTCCCACTATTTTATCAAGTCCCAATGGCCCTCACCATTGAACTGGGATTGTCTAGTTGCTTTGACATTCTATTGGCAAGGGTCCATATTTCCCTTTTCATAACCCCAACAAGGGTTGGTCAAGATATTTGAAGGTATTTAGGTTGGTAGGTCTTTGCCAACTGTGAGCTTACAGTTCCTTGATCCGTTGAGTGGACTCCCCAATCCTGAAATCCTGACATGGATTTCCTCAACTCTTGCCTCCAATATTATATCATGTCTAGCAAGGGGTACTTCTCTTTATGCAATCTGGTTAAGTTAACCCGAAACCTTTCATAAGGGCTTCCTTTATAAAAGTAAGTGTCCCAACAAGGGTTGGTCAAACACATAGTTTTATTGAGTCTTTCCGTTAATCATGTAACAAAGGCTTGGTCTGACTTATTATGGTATTTGTGGGATTTTATTCTTTATGCGTATTTTTCCATTCTCACTTGCTTGTTAATATTAATTGATTATTGCTTAAGTGATTAACCATGTGCCAATAATGTTTACGCATAGTCCGGTTTTTATTTTATTCCATCTTTGCATGCTTGTTCATTTAATTAATTATGTGATTGTGAAAAAACATACATAATAAATAAACCATGAAATCAGATACAAATAATATAAGATGGAATAATCATGAGCTTCTATTTGGTTAGCTTATCTAGTGGTTTGATAAGCTAACCCTAACCTAGGGAAAACACCTTGAACCTGATGGTTCATGTTTTATAGATCCCACCAGTCCACCTTCGTATCTTCTTGCATCGGTTTTGCCATGGCTTCGGGATTTGAACCGTCTCTTGATCATCCATAGTATGAAATGACATTTACGCATATTTAGAATTCAAATTCTTTTAATCATTATTTTATTTAAGATAAGACGCGCTCGAATTCAATTAATTATGATCTTATAATTAGTCAATTCTTTATCTTAAATTCCTTTCTGAATTTCCATGAGATTCTTCTCATCCATATTCCTTGTATGGGTCTTTGTAAATTGGAGTAAACCTGGTGAAATTCAATTTCTGGAAAGTACACGGCATGTAGTTTATAATTACACGGTGTGTATTTTTCTTTTCGCCCTTTATCCAAAGTACATGCTGGGGATTTGGCGTGTTTTCTGTACTTTGAAAATTTTAGAGTACATGGCGTATAGATCAATCATACATGGCGTGTACTTCCTTGTTATGTGGTAACTGGCCTGGTGATCTCGTGTACGCGGTACACAGCTTATCATTGTACACGGTTTCACCTGGGTCGGAACGGACTACACAACGTGTTGCTCAAACATACACGCCGTGTATTCCGGTTTCCACGCGCCATTCAATTCTGGTCAACATGGCGTGATTAAAACTTAGGAATAATCAATTCACACGGCGTGGTTTGGCGGACCAGTTCCAGTTCGTTGAACCTAAGTACACGGCATGTAGTTTTAATTACATGTCTTGTAATCCCGTGTTGTACAGACAGAAAGAGCGGCTCCTCCGGATGAGTTCCTCGTTTTTATTTTAGTCAAAAATTAAAATTAAAAGGTCTTTTTTTGTGATATGAATCGAGAAACGAAGGAGGAAGAATAGATATCGTTAATTAAGAGTTATAGAACAATTTATTTCGAATTGAATCAAATATGAATGCGTAAATTATCAACGAAAATTAAATAACTATAATCAACGTTGTAACCACCCTCCGATACCATTTGAAGGTTCCGGGCACAGCGGAAGCACGTGGGTGGATGTTCCCACTTGGCTTTTTTTCATTAGTAATGATCAATCTGGGATCAATACGAAGATAAATGCCAGTCTCCACGGATTGAATCACAAAAAAAGACAAAGAATATGGTTTGTCCTGGAACCACAAATAAGGATCATTACAGGTTGATTATAATTAAATTAATTAATTATAAAGAAATACCTTTTGGGTGTTCTTTCTTCGTTGATGTTCTCGATCACGTTTTCGATGTGATCCATCATTGCGTCGTAGAAGACAAATGTAGACTCCCTCTAGCGGTGATCCACACGTGTACATCATATCTCTGGACGTCACCAAATGATTCTCTGGGTGCTAGCGTGGAGAAGCCTTTTCTTGCGTTGTCTGCCTTAGTTCGTCTTGATCGGATGGAAGAGGATCTCTCTCGGTCTTCAGAGCGTTCTTGGAGGAAGAGGTTCTTTCGACCCTGAAAGAATTCTCCAGAGATTTTGTGCACAACGATTCTCTTGTGTCGGAAAAGAGTTTGGGTTGTGAGGATATTTATAATCCGAGTTTGAGGTTGTAGAGTTATGACAATAAATAGACACGTTACGCATTTTATTTATTTCATTAACTCTTATTGAAAACCCCCATGTCGAATAATTAATTCCTTGACATGCGTTCACGCTGATTATAATAAATATCATTTAATAAAACGATATTATATCCTCAAAATCCCGACTAGAAAAACTACAAGGCGTGTAATAATAAATACATGGCGTGTACCTATTTTTCATTGAAAACTCCATGGCGTGTACATTAAATGTACACGACGTGTATATCTTGTTTTCATTTATTCATTTCCTTTCCAAAATAAAACTACACTGCATGTACATTTAATAATACACGGCGTGTACTAGTTTTATTTTATTTTTCCTCCATCATTTAAAACAACATAGGCTTCCTTGAATAATTATTAAACCATGTACGGGTATAATCTTTATTCAACTTGAGATACTTGGATACACTTAGTGTGTGACCCTCTAGGCCTCTTTCTCATTGGCATTAGGCAGGCTTGCCTAAATTCCAAGATTACTGTCTAGCAACGGGTCAAGGCACCCAAGAGAAAGAAGTTCATGCCGCATTGACATATCACCTCATACGAACGCTTACTATGTAATTTAATCACTTTGTCTTGATATCTCATCAAGCAGGTTTCAATGCAGTGTCATAAACCTATATGCTTGATCTGTTGTTCTTTGACTTCCTGAAATAAACTCATCGTTTACACCATGGACATGGAATTTAATGCGATAGTTCTATTTCAATCAAAGGGCCGAGATATCAAATTTTATAAATGGAAGGGAAAAATCCTTCCTTGACTTATCTATTAACAATATGTCCCTCATGATGCACCCAACGTACCCTACATCCCGCCAAATATCTTCATGACGGTTTTCGTCAGTAAATCTAAGTGTGCGAGTCATGACATGAGTTAATGATAATCTTTCAGTCTAAGGACCATTACACACGCTCTCAGATAGCAATATCCAATGACACCAAGACATGCGGAATTAAAACTGGCGGGTCTGTTCTCATAATCTCCCATCTTGGAGATTACCAAATGCAAACTCCATGAGAGAGAGTCCCGCCTTCTTACGAGTACTCGCACATGATGATATGTATACTATGTGTCCTATCATAGTATGTCATCCAACCGCAGAACTTTATTTAAGAATATTGTTATATCATTTCAAGGTTCTCATCATAGTGGGGATCTACTATGAACTTATTAATGCAACAAATATTTCAGGACATTATTATATTATAGTCATGCAGAATAATGAACAATATATAATAAGTTAACATTCATGTAATAAAAGTACAAAACAGTTGGTTCTGAGGACACCAACCCTTACACATACAGAATCTTATAACTCTCTTCTGTGTAGACACCTTCATGAAGACTTGATCTCCTACCTAAAATTAAAAATCCTTCCTTCGGTTATCAGCACATCTTTTTTCCCACTTCGAACTGCTTTGATGTGGGTTTGGATAACCATCACATTTTCCTTTGTCTCCTCAACAAGTGTTGGGCCTACGTGTTTTCATTGACCAACACCATCCCAATAAGTTGATGTGCATCATCTCTTTCCATATATCGCTTTCAAAACTGGAAAAAATACCTATTCCCACGGTTCAAAATCATGGCAATAGGCCCCAAAACTATGGCCTTATGCTACGACCACGGTTTTGGATAACTGTGGCCAATATCGTTGTGGTAGTAGGTCCCAGCCTATTGCCACATATTTAACTATGGAAATATCTGCCTATGGCCATGGTTTTGAAAACCGTGGCGATAGCTGCATATGGCCACAGTTTTGAAAATCGTGGCAGTAGGTCATAAAAACTATCACCATGGTAGTTGACTTATGGACACGATTTAAACTATGTCTATAGGAAGCTATTTCCACGGTTTTAACCATGACTATAGCCTTGGTAAACCATGGAAATAGCGTAAATACAAAATGTCACCATTAGGTTTCGATCCCTGCACCATTGCTCTATGAACCAGTGTATTTACCACTACACCAAGAGATATTATGGGTATATATATATATATATGAAATAATTTAAACCAGGGGAATATCCTAAAAACGGTGGCGGTAGGTTTTATCGCAATTTTTTGGCAGGAAATTTTTTTCCCGCCAAAGCATGAGAAGCCTATTTCAACGATTTTGAAAAACTGTGGTAATAGGCCATTGAAAAAAGTTTCATATAGCCGTGGTTCTAAAACCATGGCTATAGCCACAACCTATTGCCACGGATCCAAAAACTGTGGCCATATGCAATGATAACTGTCCTATTTCCATGGATTTAAATCTGTGGCAATATGCCACAAAAACAGTGGCTATAGGTCCGTGTCAGTAGCCTCATTTTCCAGTTCTGTTTATATGGGGCCATCTGAATACTTGGATGGAAGCTATTGTTATAGGAAAATTCAACCAGAGGTAAATACTTATCCCACATAACTTGAAAGTCTAGTGAGAAATATCTCAACATGTTTTCTAAGGTATGAATTGTATGTTCTGATTGTCCATCAGTATGAGGGTGGTAGGCATTGCTCAAATGATGTTCACTATCCAGGGCCTTTTGATGACTTTTCAATGATCTTTATTTAACACGAGGATCACGATAAAAAACAATCGATAGGGGTACACCATAAAGTCTTACAACTTCATTAATATATTGTATTTATAAACATTCAGGTGGTAAATATTCTCTAATATAAAGAAAATGTGATGACTTTGTATGAAGGTCAATAATGACCTATATTGAATCATTCATTCTATGAGTCTTTGGTTTCCCCATGAAAAATTCTATCATAATATCATCCCATTTCCACTCTGGTATGGTAAGAGGTATCATGACTCCCCTAAGATGTTGTCTCCCAACTTTCACTTGTTGAAAACCCATACATCATGACATGTACTTAGAAATCTCTGTCTTCAATTTATCCCAAAAAAAATGTTCCTTCAAATATTTATACATCTTAGTACTACTAGTGTTTATATAGAAATTGAAGCTATGAGCATCATCCAACAATTCCTTTTTTAGATTAGGTATATCAAGGACAAAAATTCTCTTCCAAAATTTCAAATTTCTATCTTTATATACAATGTTACTCAATATCCCTTCATTAACAGCTTTAATCTTGTTTTGAAACTCCTCATCATCATTCTAAGAACTCTTTATCCTTTCTAGTGATGATTTTTTGGAAACCATTTGAAAAATTATTGATGTTTCACCTTCCATTGTTATTCCCATATCCATCATTACCATATTAATAAAAATAGGTTCCCTTTCAACTCTCATATGGTTCAAAACTCTGTGATCCTTTATGCTCAAAGCATATACTAACATATTAG
The DNA here is from genome assembly GCA_963277665.1 of Viscum album. NCBI lineage: Eukaryota > Viridiplantae > Streptophyta > Magnoliopsida > Santalales > Viscaceae > Viscum > Viscum album. The sequence continues at coordinate 1,198,079,665 of OY728135.1, read as the reverse complement.
AATTTCCATATCTGGTCGATGGTCATGAGGAAAGTATTTTTCTATGAAAATCACTTTAAACTCCCTACATTCCATATTTGATACCTTTTCATCTTCTTTTTTTCAATTAACTACCACCATTGATTTGTATCTCCTGTGAGGTGATAAAATGTCATGATAAATGTTTTCCCTTTCGCTACTCCCCAAAGCATGACATATATTCTCTAAAGAACATATCCATTTCTCATCTACAAATGGATTTCTAGTCCCATTGAATGTTGGTCGTTGTGTTCTCATGAAGCAGTCTAGAATTGATCCTCCACGTTTGGGATTAGGGTGATCCATAAGGGTAATGCTATTATTCATAACATGGGTGAGTTGTCCCAGTATGGTGTTAAGATTATTAGCACTAGTTGCATCACCAGCTTCACTATAAATATCATGAGTATGAGAAAAATCATAACATGTATTACATGCATTGATATGGTTTGTGTTCCCTCCACTAGGCGTCATTTCTAAACTATGGAATACACTACATTAGTATATGAATCGCAATACATAATTCCAAACTTGTAAAACACTTAACATAAATTGAACAGTGTATGGATATAATCCATAATCATAAAAAATGTTTTCATCATGGAGGAATATACTCATAAATCCTTCATAATGGTTTGTAATGAAATTGTGAATTATCCTAAGAATATCCCTGAGAAGTGTCGTAACCAAGAGTGCAGCACGACCCATTTTCTTGTACCAGGATACCCTGATTCAAGACCGAAACTCCTTTTCAGAGTTTTCACTCCTAGGTACATCTGTTCCAGAGCCTCCTTTACCTACTCAAATCTATATAGGGATTTATTTCTCGGAAAACTCACAAAATATCTACATTTAAAAAATTATAGGAAGTTCTTCTATACTAATCCTCAAAGTCTATCTTAGGGTAGTGTTCTCTAATCAGAGTTTTTCTAAATCTAGCTTCTAATGTTTGTACTAAATTTAATTTGATAGTAACTGTAATTCCCTGACCCTAATTACCCAGAGTCGTTGCATTATTACATAACAATGGAATGATCACAATATATCATGTCTTGAAACAATAATTATTTTAGTAGCCTATGAAGTACTAGATACATACATATGTTCAACATTACAACTTGAAAAGAAATACAACACTAATTAATTCCATTAGAGACATCCAAGAATACTATATTATTCCAACAAGTCACCCATAAATAACTTCTTCATATCCTTAGAAAAAGAAACATAAGAAAGGGGTGAGATCAAATGCTCAATACGATTAAGTAATACCGTGGAAGATAACATAAACATTAAGCATGGTGAATAATTGAAAACATATTCCTTTACAAATAATAATCATGAACACTTTATGACAGGAATATGAGCTAAGTAAAAAAATACCATAATAAAACATAATCATTGGTATTCTACTAGTCTAATAACCACATGAACCATCAATATTATTTTCTTAATGAGGCAATGTATAATGAATACCATTCTAAAACATTTTCTCAAGGCCTCAGCCAAGACATCTAAAAATGATTAAGGCCTCAGCCAAAACCATAAATAAAATTGGGAAAGGCCTTGGAAAATTACACATCTAATTGTCTCATGAGACCAACCAATGCACCGAGAAGCTATATTGGGCTCCACCTGTCGCTTAATAAGTCCAATACATTCCTCATATGAAAAGGATGAAACATAACATAAACATTCGTATTAAAACTAGCATATTAGATGTCAATACTGTAACAATAAACCTTGAATGGTATAAAAATAACGCATCGATAGTCAAACATATCACCAAACCTTAAATATAATATGTAATATTTTTATCCTAATAAATCAACTTCAAACAAGTGTAAAATTGATCAAAGGATGTTGACATTGGTAAAATAAAACCTATTTTATAGAAACATCACTTTTAATTTTGAAATAATTTAAGAGTAACATAATTATAAAATAAAAAAAATTAAAATATTCCTATAAGCTTGTAAGGGAAGCTTCAAAAGTTTTATAAATTTGGAAAATATCTTTACTTGTCTTATAAGTTAAAAAAACATCCTTACCTTAATTTGTGGAAAAGGTCAAAAAGTACCTTGTTCGGAAAACGACAGAAAGATTCCTTTCAAAAAAAAATTAAAATTAAAACAAGGGTATAAATGAATTTTACCCATAGTTGAGTAAATAGTAAAAATGTTTTGAAATACATTTGTAAGAAACACTAATGTGGATTATAAAGTGGTCCTAGTATATACTCTTGTAAAAACAATCTCGGATAATAAAGAGATTTTGAAATTAACCTTTACCTTGTACTTTTCATTAGTCTATGGTATTTTAACCTCCTGTATAAAAGTTAAAACATTTTTATTAAATTATAAAAGAACTGTATACATAAATATGATATCAGATATGATCTTCTAATATTTCTTTGTTAAAAATATTTCAGTAGTATCATTATTTTGGGTGTTAACTGATTCATTTTATTTTATATGTTTTATTACATAAGAAATGTTTGTTATAGATAGAATATATCTTATTCATATCCAATTATTTTTAGCCATAAAATTAATATTATTCTTGACCGGAAATGATGGGAAATGAATATCATGGCGTTCATGGAGACGGTAATCCGTATATACAAACGAGCAACAATATTATTCAATTGAAGGTGAAATAATATATTATTGAATGGTATATCATATATATGGAATCACTAAAATGTTATATTTATTATTTAAATCAATTATAATTTATTATTATACACATCCAAATAATTATGTGTTGAATAACAACGACACCCTGACGTGGAAACGGTAAGCTGTACGTACGCACATATGGTGACTTTTGAATTCATAAGATGGATATAAAAATGAATATGGTTGTAACATATTTATAAAAAAATCACAGTATGAATAAGGTACTGGATTCATTATTTTGGGATGGGAATAATAAATAAAGTGGAAGTGGAAAAGGAAAATAACTTGAAAGAGGTGGTGAAATAATTACCACTTCTACAGGTGTTTTCTTTTAATTTGATCAAAAGGGATCCTTAGGTTGAATTATGATCAAATGAAGGTCTATAATATGAATTTATGGTATTTGGTAGGATATTTTATTAGGTATTGGCTGACCCAAATGGATTTGGAGGTGTGATTTAGAGAGAAGGGGAAGTTCCCATTTATAAGAGAGGTGAGGGTCACATTAGGAAAAGCTTCAAATATTATTTTATAACAAAATATTTTTCAGTTTATAATGTCTCCAAAAAGATTTATTTCTAGGATAAGGTGGGTAAGGGTCTCATCCTCTCAACCAATATATTTTATATAGATTTATGTCACCGTGTTAACCTTATATTTTAGATTTTACTCTTAGTTAAAAAATTTGACATTTACCATGTTTCTTTGTATTTTTATATTATATGGTTAATAAACTTAATATAAACTATCAATAGAACCCCAAGTTATTAATTAATGATATATATAACCTTATCTAAGTCATTTGGTCGACCCTTATATTTTTAGTTATATTGTATTATTTTATTTAAAAACTCATTTATGTCAATTTTGACACTATTTAGTATTTGATTTTTTTGAAAGTCATAACAACTTTGTCACTTAGAATAAAATTTATTTAATCAACAATAAAATGTCATGTTAACCTATAAAATTCATGTAATTCATCAAAAGTCTCAATTTACATTTATTTTGATATTTATAATATTAATTATTTTAATCATTCATTGATAATATAATTACTACATCATCATTGTATCATAAATAAATTTAATTATTTAATACCTAAAAATTATAAATAAAATACTATTATATAGGAAATATGTTTATCTTTCTCATGAGTATTTATTGTTGAATTTATCTTATGTATAACCCTATATTGAAAATGGTATGGTTTTTAAACATTGAATTTAACACTTTTAACTCTTCTTTAAATTAAATAATAATCATTGTCGTAATCTAATCCATGTGGCTAAAAGGGTCATATTTTATTCCTAAGGTTGATTTTGGTAAAAATACACATATCCAATAGAATTAGAACATATGTTGGGGTAATAATAATATCATTTTTACCTTTAATTACCCTATTTACTTTTAACCATGGTAAATAAAAGTCAAAAGTTATTATTCTAAATATATTATTTTCATCTTATTGAACCAAATTTTACTTACTGATGTCAACCGTGTCTCTAGTATTTTTTAAATTCAATTCACAGAAGTGGTAAAATTATGTTTTATGCAAATTTTCAAATGCTCATAGAAGTGGGTAAAAGACGGTAAAAAGTTAATAAATTTTATACATATAATCTTATTATAAAATGAATCTAATTAATTATATTTAAAAAATGTAGGTATTATGTATCTATTTTTAACTAATATAAATTTAAATAAAATAACTAATTATTTAAATAAAAATTCGATTTTAACCAATAACGTAGTGTTTTCACTATTCATAAAAAATTGAATATTTTCAAAAAAATACCAAAAATCCAACTTAAGATAATCTTGATATTACGAATCCAAAAATGATGTCCAATTTGAAAAATAAAATTTAAAAAAGTTCAAAAAGTGTGTATTACTATTCGTATCGTCTAGTTTTATTGGTCGTGGTGTGTTAATACTAAAAGTTGCTACAATGCAAGCTATTGCATTATTCAGAGGGAAATGTACAATGGATGGAGGGGTGTTACAAGGACCACATAATCCATCACTGATATAGTTCCCTAAATAAACTTCATAAACTCTACAGCCCAATCCTATCTCAAATTCTCCAAATAGAATTGTTCTAGAAACTTTTATAGAAATTCCTCCCATAGAATACCATCAGTCTGCTGAGTCTAAACCAAGATATACCACAAGTGATTCATCATTCCCCACAATATATATTCTTCCAAATTGAATCTATTCTCCATATGAGTCTCCAAGTGATCCAAATTAATCTAGATAGACTCTTTCTATAACTTAGCATACTCGGTTCCACCCTATCTGGAAAATGTTGAGTAGTTTTGCAACTGAAACTTTGTGTTTAGGAAAAGCATACTAAGCATGACCCACCCTAGGTCCCATTCCATAATCTTCATAAAACAAGAAATGTTCTCACAAAACTACTCCTCTCCTATATTACTTATGGACACTAGGTTCCATTCCTCCATTTTGAGAGGATCCTTATTAATAATGTCATATTTTCTCCCAACCAACACACATCTTCATGGTGGAATCATCTTAAAATTCCATGAATGAGTATTAGAAAACATAACATAAAGCTTCCAAAATTAAAATAAAATAACGCTCTCCACTATCCATAAACAACCCATTTCTTATACATTATCCCAATGGATATCATCACACCTAGAAAAATGCCCTCAACCATCCCTTCTATGGGTCTTGGTCAACATGGGTGATCCTACTTACATAGTCTTGAGTCTTTTATTAAACAAAATGTTTTTAAAACATTTCCACACTTATGAAGTAAATCGTTCCTCTTAGTAACATATCCATGTTTTCAACTTGTTACTACCAAAATTTTAACTCATTTACAAACTGTCATTAAGCATAATTCATGAACCATTCTTTAACACTCCTTCTATTTAACCCATTTGGATCATCTTTATTAGACATATTTTTTTAAAAATCTTGCAAAAAATTAAAATGAATCCTACCCTTCATGTCCCACATACCCATACCATGTGTTCCTATTATAATTCATTAAACCTATATCCCTAGGTTCAAATATTGATGCCCAAACATACAATATCATGCCATTCTGGCCATGAAAAAATATAATAAAAATATCACATCACATTACAAGTGAAGAATCTAATGCAGAGGTATCATTCAACAATAACAACACACGGTAATAACAACAATCCCACCCTAAGAACATGGGGTTTCTCTCATACATAGGGTATCCACTTTTAGGAATGATCTTATTTCCAAGGCTCAACACATCCAACTCTCAAATCTACTATCCCCCAATTAAAATACCACATAAAATAACACTTATATGATACAACTCTGTTACATCCTCGACCTAGTACACATTGAACTATGTTTCCATGATAGGTAATCACATGACCTGAAGCATGCCTCCTTGTATTCTATTTGTTTATAACTATCTACATGGTTATAATAGATCCTGTGGGGATATTATACCATCTTTTCGAAAGAAATCCATGAAAATATCAAATGAAATAAGTGAACAAATAAGAAATAAACCAAACTGATGCTTTACCAACCATTTCCAAAATAAGGTAAAATAAATTACCAAAAGATAATTATACCTTGTTATGTCAATAGTGCCAAAAAGTAATGAAAATTCAAAATAAGAAAAACATCTAAATCCCCAAAATGAGTTCTGACTCCATGTTCATATTATCATCCATTCCCATCCCATGCTCAACTCAACCCCATATCATAGGTCTTTTTCCCTTATCCGTACCTACAACCATGAAGTCATCTAGAGTACCCAATGGATGCCTAATAAGGGTGACAGTACAACTCAGTATGACACCACCAAAGGTTTATAATAAATCTAGTTTAACATATTGTTCATACAAGTATTAAAAAATGAAATGGTAAATAAAATGAAACTCGGGTTCCATTAGTTAATAATATTTACTTTGACCATTTTAATAACCTAATTTATTTCATCATATTTTCCAAGGATTATGCATTTACATCATTTACACAATAGACTATACTGGTTAATTACTTTGGGGAAGGGAATAAGTAATGTTCCCAATTTCAATAGGTAAAACATTACCTTAAGAAACATAATACACTTACCTTAGAGCCTAGATCCATATAGTTTCATCAAATGCAACTATTTGGGGCATAGATCTTAGGTACCCTTCCCAAACCCATACATTGTAGGCTGGGTTTTAGAGCCTCATTCTATCACGACCAGTGATTGTAGATCCACAAGTCCAATGCCCCAAAACAACAAAGACATGTGCACATGCTTATTTCTCAAAAATACAATATATACCAATTCACAAACCATACACAATCCATATACATAACATTGACATTTCATAACTATTAAATATAATGCCTTAACCCATTATTACATTTACCATTTACATTACATATCCCATAAAACCTATTTCCCTTTCTCATGCCTTGCCTATTAAAAATATTAACCAATTCTTATACATTAACCCATTTACCACATTCAAAAAGTTAAAACTATTTATGAATTTAACATGTTTGTCATATCACATGCATTAAACAACTTATAAAATTCATGTAAAATTCATAATTAATTATTGTCAATCACTACATTTCATCCAACCCATTTCATGTTATGAGAAACATTCCCTTATGGCAATGATAAAATCTTGACCGTACCATCAATGTTCAATTTTAAACTCAACTAACATATCAACATGTTTTTCATGGGATATACTTTATCAAAAATGTATTATAATCATAACATTACAAATTCCATGTTTGGTATTATTAGAAAACCCCCATGGGAGGACCTAAATTGGTCTAATCAATCTCAATGCATCCCATATGGATCATGAGAGGTTAAATTCATTATTTAACCCAAAACTTTACTAAATGTCACTAAATACATCCATTTAAAAACAAGAGGGAATTAATAACACAACCACACATGAAAAAATCAACTTCATGACTCTAGGATAAAACCTTTAGACCACCTACCTTGAATCCATTGATGAATCCTCTCTTAATCTTAGACTTATGTCTAGATTTAAGATTCCTTTCATGCCTCAACCTGTGATTCTCTAGAAAAATAGGGTTATGGGGATTATAAATAAGTAGAACAAATCTAAATGCCTTAATTCAGAAAAGATAAGCTAGATTTTAATTAGAAAAACCTAGATCTTCAATCCAAAACCAATGGTGATCCAAATAACCTAGAAATGAAGGAGATAAACCCATTGGAAGACATCAGTGCTCAGAATTGTTACTAAAACTGGAGGAGGAAGTAATAAGAAAAAAATCATTTGATGAACATAAAATCACCTGGGGGAAAATAATAACATCTAACTTTTTAATGGGGTGCATGGTTTTCAAAACAATGCACCAACAATGCAAAAAACTCTATCCAAGAGGAGTCGAAGTTGCACGGTTACCTACGAAACCCACGTGGTTTGAAAAACCATGCGCCAACCATATAGAATTTCAATATCAAAGTCTATACGGGTTGACTTTCCCCTTTCACAATTTTACTTAACTATGCACCCATCCTTCTGGATAGCACGATTTGGGAACATAGGTTACTCTAACTGTGCACCAACCATGCAACATGAACTAGATGGAAATTTTCTCTTCCTTTTATTTCTTAGACCCCATAAACACCACCAAACCTCCTCAAACACCTTATAGATGTTCCACTAACAAAAATTAATATACATAATGTGAAATTTAAGAAATTACATTATTACCTAATGTCTATGATCTTACATTCATCTTCTTTTCTATCTGATAAGAAATGAAAGCATCGGTTGAGTGTATATGTAGACTACAATCTCCACAAACCGATGTTGTTTTTTCATATATTCTATTCACACATGATTATAAAATTTTATTTGATGTATGAAATTGAAAAATATTTAATGATTATTATTATTTATATGATGTAACCATATCCTATTTTATCATGATCAACATACTGAATTTGTTTTGGTATTATAAAAATAATGTCATCAGAATGTATGAAATAAACTTCATTGATTTTGTAACTAAAATGTTGGAGGTAATAAATGAAATAAAATAAATAATAAAAAAGGAATAAATATGGAAAATTTTAATAAGAATGTACAAAACTAATATAATTTTATTATTGAAGGGTAAGAGAGTGTATAAAATGATTCATGACATGAGAGAAGTTATTTTCCTTTAAAACCCCATTCTAATATATCCTTTAAAAACCTGTATCCTCCATATCCATGTTCATAAAAAAAATTCAGAATGTTCTTATTTAGATTACAAATATATTTAATGGTTATTTTTAAATAATTTTTTCCTTTTAAACAAAATTATTAATAGGAATTTTTTTAAATGTTTTCTTTATGAATCAATTTTGAATTTTTAATAATGTGAGAAAAATAACCTATTTTAACATATATAGAATGAACATATTTTTACATATTCAGGACTATTATTTTTTTCATGATTTATTTTATAATTTTCTTTCGTTATTTTCAATTAATTTCATTTTCACAATATTATGGAAATTTTTATTTAAATTTTTTTCGAAAGAAACTTATATTTTTATAATGTTATCAATGATAATTTGGAATATTATTTTAATTATATTTTGTTTATATTTAATGATACATTGATGAATACTATGATTTATAAGGTATATACTCTAATGATATGGTACATCAAATTTCTCTGGATGGATTATGGTCATGTTGTTCTATTTATTAAATGGAGAAAATATTTATGTTTTATATGCTAGTTTTACAATATGAATGTTTATATTAATTATGTATTGTATTTCAATTAATTCTTATGAGTAATTAATTAAACATCATGTGTGATGGATGGGGTCCTCTTATAGATACTCCTAGATGTATTGTTAGGTTTCATGAGACAAATTTTCTGTGGTATTTGATGTATGTCTGCCCAATTATTTGTTATATCCTCGCATAAGGCTATAGATATTTGATTATGATGTTCGTAATTATGAATTACATTATTATGAAATTAGTTATTATTAAGAATGTGATTATTTATATTTTTATCCTTTGATATATTTCATGTTTTATTATTTTATGTTTTTTATGGAAATATTTTGACTTCATAAAATTAGAAAATGAACAATAATTTCAAAGAGTGTTATGATCTACTATGGTTAAAAGGTTTTTTGAAGGAAAATATTTATGGATTTTTTCAATAAAGATTCATGATTTTTTATTTATGATTTATGATGAAATTGTTTATGAAAAACATTGGGAAAATATTTTTCTTCAAGTGTTTGTAAGTAGAAATTTTAAACAGAAAGTTCATTATGATAAAATTCGACCATCCTTATGGGTTTTCATGAATTTAAAAGGGATTAATGGGTCTAATTTATTTCTATATACATTACGAAGATTTTTTTCTCAATCTATGTTTTTAACTATTTTTCTTATAGATTAAGGATAAGTAGGAACTATAGCAAGGACTATAATTATATTATATGGATCTATATTAAAATAATCCAATTTATTTTTCATGAAACATTATATTAAAGTTAAGAATAAAATTTTTATTAAATAAAATGGATAATTAGTGGAAGTTTCCACTTTTGTTATGGGTTTTATATGTAAGTGTTTTTTCTAATTATCTAAACCCCTAAACTGAAAAGATCATCTAAATATAAGAAAGTGAAACCCTTATTAAAAATCAACTAATTATTGGTTTTTTAAGTTACAAGTTGTTATATAAAATAAATTTCTTAGTCAAGGAACACTAATTGGAATATCATAATGGATGGGGTTCACTCCCCATACAATAATTTCCTTAGAAAAGGTTCACTCCCAAGACTATTATAGTGGAAAGTGTCCCTTAATGAATTAGGTTAACTCCTCATTCCATTTAATATTATCTCGGGAGATATTATTATTTACCCAATGAATTTTTGGGCCTTATATTTGATTTCCCATCCATCACATAAATAATACCATACTTAAATCTTCCATGATATCATAAAAACATTTCTCATATCATCATAGCATAACCTATTGAAAATAAATTTGTATCATAAACATTTCATTATCACATAATCGTAAAAAGTATAGAATTTTTTTTTATGATATCCTAGAATCATATCCCAAGTGAAGCATAAAAATCATTAAAGGATGTGGACAAAGTTCAAAAATACCTTTTAAAGATCATTTAAACACTTCCTTGAAAATGGGTCATATAAACTTTTCTTTTCTTATCTTTAAAAACTAAAAATTCATCAAATATTGAGAAAAAACGTTTCTTTTAAAATAAAAATCAAAATATTTAAAGGATATTTCAAATAAAATAACAATCATATAAAAGAAAAAATCTATTAATTATTTATACAACAAAATAAATACTCCTTTCACACTTTTGTAAAAAGTCATAAATAGCTTATTCTAAAAAAATTATATAAATTCCATTTTAAAAACCTTTCTATTAGAAATTTGAATATGGATGATGATGAATTTAAATATCCAATAAATAATATAAAATAAAATTCTTTTAAAAAATTACATAATGTAGACATGGAATAAAAATTTCATCGTCCAAAGAGAAAAAATAGTTATTGAGTTTTCTTAAAAACATTTTCTTGATCATTTTAAGTATCATGGAGAAGACCAAGAAATGAAAAAAAATGAAAACCCATAAATAATCATAGAATAAATAAAAATATATTGGTTTAAAAAATAATAATCATATAACTTATATAAATTTATATTTAACATAGATAATCCTGAAAAGAATTGAGATTTTAACATTATCCCTTACCCCAATGGTTACTTTTGAATCATAGTCCCATTATAACAGATAAATTAAAATTGATATTATAATACCATGAATATAAATATATTCATGATATAATATATAAAATATGTAATAAATATACTATTTAAACATAAATAGTTGTATAAAATAAGACATGTCTCAATGAAACAGTATTGAGCTGAAGTACTCTTACCTCAAGCCTCATCATTCTACGGCTGCATTAAAATAAAATATATAATAAAAATATATTTATTATAAAAATATTATAGAACCAAATTCATATATATATATATATATATAAATTACTATATATCATTCTCTTATATTTTTTTAATTTCCCTTTTATTAACAATCCTTCATTAAAATCATTATTCAGTTGAAAACTGGTTCATTTTCCATGCATGTTTTGGTTCGAATGTTTCGATCCTTACACCTCAGACATGTTTTATAATATATATAATATTAATAATGTTATAATTGTATTATTTATTCGTTATTAACACTTTTAAAATTATTCATTAAATATTTTAATGAAAAACTAATCAAAACACTTCATTGAGGTGGTTGTCTACACATATGCAAGAGCAATGTTATCATTTTCCAACGAATAAAAGCGTAAGAAGTTTGATAATATATTATATTTATGAAAGAATTATTATATTATAAAAATTATTTAAATCCATTAAATTCATCTCTATAACCATCCAAGAACTATGATTATTAAAAATAAAATGAACCACTTCATGCAGAAGTTCTTATGTGTGGATGAGTAATGTTTTCATTTTCTATTTGATATAACAGTGATAGAAAATGGTTGTACCATAAAAATAAATCCATATAATAATATTAAATATACTGATTTAACCATTTATATACAGTTATGGAATAATTATAGGAGGTTTCATAAGAAAGAAATCTGAAATGGGTCCGTAAGAACATATACCTCTTCTTCAAGAAACCGCATTTGGATTACCCATTAATCCCTCATAAAGTGGTGTTTTATAAAGAAACATACACTAAGATGATTATAATAAGGTTGGGAGATTATTTATTAATATGTTTTCAACCTAAAGTGATCAATTTGGGTGGATAATATATTTGAGTAGGTTCCCTTTTATAAGTGAGGGGGAGTGGAACACATATAATTATTAAGAATATTAAAATAAATTGAAGTTAATATCAAGGTCAAGTGGCACCAAAATTGTATCAAAATATAATATTGGATGATGTAAGATCTAAAAAATAATTAAATAGTATTTATTGAATATTTTAGTTCATTTTAATACTTATATCTTTAGTTTAAATGCTCATTAACCCTTTTAACCTTTTACGTATTAATGAATTTTTACCTCACTTACTATTATTAATGACCAAAAATTAAATTGAATTCATTAATAAATTTTGAAATTATAATTTTATATATGGATACCATTTTATCTGATTAAATTTCTTTACATTTTAGAAAATTGTTTCAATACAAGTTCACAAAATAGAATGAAAACTCATTTTAGAGAAATACTTTTTTAAAAATCAAAATGAATTTATTCATATTACATTCATGATAAAAACCATTATGTGAATGTTGATATATTTTATTCCATATATTATCTAAAAAATTATTAAATAATTTATCAATATTTATTAAAAATATTTATTAATATAAAACTAAATTCAAATAATAAAAACCTTTCTATGAAAAAATATATCTTTTTACTACTTTAATTACTTTTTTCTATATTTCAAACCTATAAAAATAAATGTATAAATTGTTATTCATTTCATCATATTAAATTACATTATATTTCATCAAAATAAAATTTTATTATTGATCAAGACACAAGATATATAGAAAAATAAAATAAGTCAAAAAACTAGCCTTTTAGCATAAAATTATATTAATTTTAATATTTAAAATTGATTACTTATTTACCTGGAATTAATAAAGACTTTTAATACTAAATATAATTTGTAAATTATTTTTATAATTTATTTATTTTTATTTATACCCATGATTTCTAAGTCTTGTTGATAATAATCGCATTTAATGATAATATATCAATAGTATAGCATGGTTTGTTTAAGCTCATTTTTTCTTGTAAATTAATCTATAAAAAGACTAAAATTTATTCAAATAAAAATATAACTTTAAATACTAGGATTTTATATTCTACCCTATCTAATAATTTCTCCATTTAAATTTTTTCACTCTGATACAAAGAACTAAGGATACCTCAAACTCATCACAACATTTGGTTCCCATATATGTTTCCCAAATTTATGGTTTCACCACAAAACATTGACCCGGTAAGAGGTATTATTCTAAAGTATTATCTATCATCAATCTATAATATCCACTGGTTTTTCATCATAAGACATATAATCCTATATTAGTACAAACTCTAATTTCAGCACATCTGAAGGATCTGATATGTACTTCCTCTGTAGAGATAGATAGAACACATCATGAACATAAGAGAGGTTTAGTAGAATCTTTGAATGTAAAGATAAAATCTCAATATTATAAATAATATCTAATAGATAAATATATATAATAATTGTATTTACCTTATTTATAAATCCCATACCCTTGTTCCAAAATTACATTCATATAAACACTTTTTCACCAAACTTTAAACATTAAATCACACTAATGATTCTTAGAATATCTTTTCCATGGACTCTATGCTTCCCTGATGTGTTGTTGAATGAATATACCCTTCTTCTATATTTACCTAACCAGATCTAGTCTAAACTAATTGAATTCTATAAATTTATCCCAAATCATTTATATTATGAACATCTTACCATAGTGTTCTTCATAAATAGTCATCTAAATGATTGAATGAAATCTATTTTTATAATAAAAAATTAATAGAGAATGGTGTTGATCCAAAACAAATTTAAAATCCAAATAATAGTCTCATAAAATATCTTATAATGTTTTAATGTTACTATCCAAATAACCATCAGCTGAGGATGATATGTAGGGCTAAATTTTTACTCTATATTCAAATATTACTAAAATATTCTCTAGAAAATTAAGGTAAACATCAAACCAAGATTACATATAGTAGAACGTGGTAATCCATTAAACGGTATAACCTCAAAAAAATTATATCCTATAATTTTAATCATGATAGAAATATTCTTTTATTTTAATTAAATTTTCTACCTTTATAATTTGAATAGATACAACCCAAATAACATTATTCACTTTAGGTGTATTGAGGGGTCCGACAGTGAAATCCTTGGAAATGATTTCCCATTTCAATTTTGTTATGGGTAATAGTAATAACACCCCCTTGAAAAAATTAATCTCAACAATATATTTATATAATACCAAGAAATGATATAAATTCGATATAATATTCCTTATTTATGTTGTCCCACTAGAAATTTTATTTCACATATCTATAAATATTAATACATCCAAAATGGAAAAAGAATAATGAACTATAAGTTCTATCTAAAATTTCATCCTTCAAGTTTAGTATACATCAGACACATACTAGGTTCCTAAATTTTATTATTTTATCACAATAATTGATGAACTTTTGAAAATTACAGGCTTTCTTATATAGTTCCACATCTTCCTTCAACAACTCTTTAATCTTCATATATTTGGATGGTTAAACATTCATCTATGAAAGATATCATATGTCTCATTTCATTATGATATAAAAATCCATATTAAGAAAATATAAACGTTCTATATCTCTTCAAATCCTCATCATGGTTAAAAAGTATGGTCCTTTAAACATATGCATATACCACCTTTTTCACCTTCCAAGGGTGGTAATGTATTGAGTATTTATAATCATTAATCAACTCTAATAATATCCTTTTTAAAATATTATAGTATATATGTAAATATTTTTCATGATTTTATGATCAGTATATATATAACACCTTTCAGCATATACATAATTCCTCTATATCTTTAATGAAAAAAAATTTATTACCAACTCTAAAATAATTAGTTAGGTAATTTTTTTCAAGAATTTTTAATTGGTACGAGGTATGAGCTATTACCAAATAATTTTAAATGATTATTCAGACTAGTCCCTTTATTGATGAATAATTATATATTCCAGAACCTTATCCTATATAAGGTTGTGTGAGTACAAGTTCATAGATAAAAATTCTTTTAAACTCCTTTAAAGTTTCATCGTATTCATCTATCCAATGGAGCTTGGATCCCTTCTATGTCAACATAGTTATTTTATTTGATAACTATGATAAATGTATTA
This sequence comes from Viscum album, assembly GCA_963277665.1. Taxonomy (NCBI): domain Eukaryota; kingdom Viridiplantae; phylum Streptophyta; class Magnoliopsida; order Santalales; family Viscaceae; genus Viscum; species Viscum album. The sequence goes on along the minus strand of OY728135.1, from coordinate 1,198,063,941 downwards.
TAAATTATCAGAAGTATCCAATAAAACCAATAAATATATGGATCTTGGTCACTAGGTTTGGTCTTGTCCATTTCACAATAACTCCCATCATTGAAGGATATAATGATATACCATCAATTGAGATTATATAACCCAAAAATGAATCTTTTTGTAACTAAAATTCACATTTGAGGGATTTTTATTACAACTTATCCTTCCATAATGTTTTAAATTCAATAATCAAATTATATACACGCTTTTACATTATCTTAAAATATATAATAATATAATCTATTTGTACAAACACAAACTGATCAAGCTAATCTCCAAAGGCTCTATTCATTACATCCATAGACATAGTAGGGGAATCGGTAAGTCAAAATAAAATCATTATAAATTCTTAATTATCATAACTTTTATGGATTTTTCCTTGTATAAATCCCCTTCTTTACCCTCATTTTATGATATCCATATTAAAGAATTGTCTTTTAAAAATTTTGAGCACTTATTAATTGACCAAACTGATCATCAATACAAGGTAGATAATACTTTTTCTTAATAGTGATCTTATTAAGTTCATAATAATAAATGAAAAAGTGAATTTTCCCATCATTGATATTAATAAAAATAATAGTTTCAACCTATGTTGATGAACTAGGGTGTGTGAATATCTTATCTAGACTCTCATAGAGTAACTTATTCAATTACTAAAACTCAATCAGAACCATTCTATATGGAGTTATTCAAATAGGTGTAGCACTTTCTATGAATACTAAACCCAACTCTAATACTTATTTAGTTAATAGGATCATAACATACATTAATATTGCATCATTTTATATGAACATTAATCATAATTAAAAACAATGCAAGATCTAAAACCATAAAAGTTTGGTTAATATTGGGAATTGTAAAGACCCAGAAATCCCATGGAATTTTTTTTGAAATACATGGGATTTTATGAGTCTGCAAAAATTTACGGCGCATAATTCGGAGGCCCGGTGTGCCCAGAATCAATTTTCTGACGTTTTGTTCGGGTACGTTCAGTAAACATATAGGCAGGATTTTATAACTTTTGAACTGGTGCTCGGAATTGAAATCTGAGGACACCATTGAACTTGCAGTGCCAGTTTTTGCTTATAAAGTCTTTCACCTCCATGGTAGATGGTCGAGAATAAATGTTAGTTTTTGGCTTTTTATAAAAGAAAATTAAGTGTAAAACATGTATTTTATTTTATGCTACCATGTGTGTGATTGTTGGTTAAAACCTCCACTTGGGAGTTGGAGGTGGGACCGCCACACCCTAACCTCTCATGAGAGGTTACAGTGGTAGGGCCCCAAATAATTTAACCTCCAGCAAGAGGGTATGACATGGGGACCACCCGAGAACATAAACTCTCATTTAAATAATAGGGGTGGGGACCACCTAACCCCTATTAATGGGAGGAGAGTATAACCTCCCAACTCTCCCTTATTAATGTGGTAAAGCCTCTCCACCTCCCCTAGTTTTTTAGATTTTTCCAACTCCCTAATAAGTGTTCCAGCCTAGTGCATTAAATTGGAGGAGCCATTTCAATTAATTTACCTTTTTGAATTTTGTGCCAACTATTAAAATAATAGAAACACTATTATTTTGGGAACTTTAATTTTGGTGGAAATTTGGGAGAGGAATAGCTCTTGGCAATACTTATCCTCTCCAATGAATAATGCCCCTTCCTATGAAGAATGAGAAGAATATCGGCGACGATTCTTCTTCGACTTTCTTCTACACGGACACCTACCGACCTACCCTCCGCAATGTCAACGAGCCGATGCAGCATGAGATTTCAGACATGCGGCGAATGAAGCGAACAACAACCGGCGAATCAACTTATTGAAGATTTACCCTTTTTCGTACCTTCTTAAAAGGATAGTAAGGGATTGTTGAGGATGTATTATTGATAATCTTCTTCTCATGATGATCCAAATGATACACCCCCTAAACCCAAAGGGTCTGGGTCAATCTATCATGGCTCGACATCATCCATTGATCTATCTCTTCTGGTGATGTTCTATGGCATGGTGACGTATCAAAAATGAGGCGACGGAGGCAGAAACAACAAATTTTTTCCTACCTACGGCCTCCGCGAACCGCGCTGCTTGCCCGCGTCGGCCCGAGATCCGACGAACCGGCCTGCCCACGGCCTCTCGATGCGTTTCCCGGCACCCAGGCCGCCTACCTGTGGCCCCCCAGCACCCTACTCGGTGCCACGCTGCCTACCCGCGGCCCTCCCCGTGCCATGCCCAGTGCCCCGGCGGCCTTCTAGCGCCCTGCCGCACCATGCCCGGTGCCCCTGCGGACTACCCGGCACCCTGCCAGCGTCTCAGCGGTCTGCCCGGCCGCCACCGAGCCGGCTTCCGCGTGTTCCACCCCAAACCAGATGCTCTCGAGCCAGCCTTCGCATGACAGATGCACTACTGACTGAGTCGGCATCTCGGCTCCCTCACACCCTCTGGGTAGAGCCGCACTATGCCACACTCTCACAACACTCAGGGCCGAACTGGCCCGAGCCTAGACTAAACCACCCTCGTAGTCTGCTGGGCCGGGCCCAGTGAACCAGGCCAAACATAGAAGGTTGACCCACCCAACGGGCCAGGTCAGACCCAATGAGTCTGACCAGGTCGACCCAGGCCAGCTTGGCCCAGGTTGGGTTGGGATGAGTCCGTCCGACCGGGTCGGACCGGACATGGGCCCACTACTGACCCCATTCCTTCTTGGGCAATATATATGGAACCAGATGTCCTTTTGACAAACCATCAACGGTGCCGGAATTCTGGGAGAGAATCCGTCCCTTTGAGAATACCCCAATGGAGTTTGGGGTATAGTTCAGATATGATTAGGTTGAATCATTCACGAATCCAAACTGACCCCCGGGACAAAAATGTTAATAACTAACTGACCGGGAATCCGACTGACACTCCCTATATTGTGTTGAGACCCCTATGACGTGGCAGGCCTTTGAGATAATTCTTTATGGCACTTTGTGACGGTTAGAGCATCGACCAGTATCTCATGGAGCGGATCCTTCTAGAGGCGAGCAGACAGAGTACGGAGCCCTAGTAACTGGCTGAGACTTGACGACAACTTGACTTATTCGTCTCGGAGTGACTCGACTAGACCAATGGGGAGCGCTTCTGTGTGACGTGGCAGACCCACAGTGGGGAGTTCCTCTGTATGAGCATAGCAGACACACGGTACTCGACAGGAGGATTACCTCAGCAGGCTATGAGGGGGAGTGCCTTTGTGTGAGCAGGGCAGACCCATGGTGGGGAGAGCCTCTGTGTGACACGGCAGACCCATGGTACTCGACAGAAGGTGTACCTCAGCAGTCCAAGGATATTGGGATGCATCTCTTTGTGAGGTGGTAGGCCCACTATACTCGATAGAGGAGGATTATGCCACTAGTCGTGGTTTCGATAATAACAATCCTGGTTTGAGCTGAGTCAATGACTTTTCTATTTTCCTCATGATTGATATGGGTTACTAGATAACTTAGGTATATGTATGGGCATATACCTAAGTAATGGTTATCCATTGATTTCATACTTTTTGTTTTATCCTTGTTGGGTTTTGTGAGACCTTGAGGGTCGTGGGGTCCCTACTGAGTATCGTTTTACTTACCCCTACATGGGCTATGCCCTCACCTCGTTGTGTTGGTTGTAGATGACAGGAAGTTCTGACTAAGGTAGAGAGTAGCAGGACTAGACGGTACCCGAAGTTTGACCACTCAGTGTGATGGTACACGGGGGAGAAGGATGGACGGGAGTGCTGAGGAGTTCATCTGTACCTACCCTTCAGGTAGGAACAACAGAGGATGACCTAGTAGCGACTTTACTTTTCTTCCGTTGTACAGGCTTTCTGTTGTACTTGTACTTTCATGTTGGACTTCTATTTCCATCCCCTTTTACTTTCCATCACTTCTTTTATACACAGTTTAACTTAGTATTTTTTTTCTTCTGGTTGTGTACTCTGATGTGGTTTTTATTGTTTTAAAGGAAACTCTTTCCCAGTTTAGGTATTTACACATTGGGTTCTAGTCGCCAGCCCCTAGCCAATAGAAGGCGGGCCTGGGGTACTCACGATACAGGCCCCAGGGGACAGGTCATGTAAAATTGGTATCAGATGAGTCTATTCTACCACATAACATAGAACTCTGATCTTTGTTTTATGTGAAGCAGTATTGTTAAGGGTACTATGTGTAGTTTTCAGTTCATGGAGTCCAGTGTTGGTGCGGGTGGCCGATGTATCCATACACCAGGACCCTGACTATAACAACCCGAGATTTTAGGATAATTATTATTTTTAATTTATTTTATGTATTTTGTTTTATTCTACACAAAGATTTTGTTTCTCTATATTCAACACTGTATTAGCTTTAAATATACGCAACACTATTCTTGGATCGTGTTACACACAATTTCAAGTTTGTTTGATAGTAGTTATTCTATGCAAAATTGAGTGTATATATATATATATTCAATGTATAACTGGAATATGGTTGGATTTTGTAATACAAAACAACAAAGGAGTCTTTCACTACACGCAACCCTAACATGGCTTGCATTGCACACAATCGTGACCTTCCTCGATATCGTGTGTTGTACGCAATACCGGGTTTCACTAAACAATGATATATTGTTATAAAATTATTATAGACTAGCTGTTATGAATAGTATTAAATAAATTTTTAATTTTATAACATTATTATTCAACTTAAAAATTTTCTAGAATATGGTATGAGAACAAAATAAATTTTTCTGGTAAAATAAGTATTTTTCAGAAAATGCAGTTTTTCCACCTTTTGATGGCGCGCCCACTTTAAATCTAGTTTTTAAATGTTTATAAGTTCAATTTTACAAAATTAAATTCTTCTTTGGAATCAGGATATAAAAATTTACTTTGGATAAATTTTTTGTATTTTTCTGATAACTTTCATATTTTAATGAATAGTAAAAACACTATATATTTTAATTAAAAACATCTTTTTTCATCACAATAATTGATATGGTTAAATTATAAAGTTAAATGGTTTTAAAGTATAAATAGAATATATTTTTACCATTTAATATAATTTATTTCATTACTATTAATTTTACATTGAATTCATAGGTAAAAACAATTCAATCTTTTGCAATGTTTTAACTTTTAAAACCCATTTTTTTAACAACGGGATTAATTTTAAATTAATTACTGTAACTTCTGTTTTTTGAAATTTGATAAATGGATTCCATATTTTAATTCATGGGGTCCAAATTATGTTAATAGGTTACTTTTTTTATATTATGAATAGTAACTACGGTAATTTTTATTAACTGCAGTAAAAGGTAAATCGGGTAATTAAGGGTAAAAATAAGATTATAAAATTACCCTAACACCTGAAAACATTCTATTTGATGACTAAATGTAGGCCCATATCACTTAAGGGTCAGATTAGATTCATTTTATGGTCTTTTGACCATGAAAATAATTTAATTAATATTAAAACCAAAGAAAGTGACAACATGTCACTCTCTTAAATCTTATAAGTATAATAATTTTAATTTAGTGATAAACATCATGAATCTTCGAACATGAATAGTCTCCAAAAATATAATAAAATTATATATATCATGAGAATTTATTTAGAATTTTTAGGGATTAAATAATTATCATTAATGGTGATACAATAGTGATATAGAAATTGTTTATTTATTGAAAAATAAATAATATAGTTTTTATTAAACTAATAGTGACAATAAAAGGAATAGAAAACCTGGAAAAACTTATTGGTCATGAAAATGTAAATTATAATCATCCAATGGTCTAATATATTTCCATTTGGAGACTTATAAAAGCGATTATGACACTTATATTATTTTATCTTAAATGAAGTCAATGTTTTCACCTTCATAATGTAATAAAGATAAAATTTTAAAAGTGGGTTGTTTTAGAAGATAAATTCAACTAAAAGTATTATTCTGAAATATAGTATATTTTCCTTCATCATAGTATTTTATTTTTAATTTATATACAACAAATAATAATATTACATAATTATAAAAAAATGTTGTTTTAATTATTTTATTAATAGAAATATCAAATAAATGATTTTAAAAGTATTAAAATAAATATTATATGAACTAATTAATGCACTACACTAATTTTATAGATTCATATGACTTTTTAGTAATCTAATAAATAAGAGGTTTCGAAAATATATTATACGTGTATTTTATTTACACTCAAATAAATGAATTGTGTCAAAATTGACACTATTGATATTTTATGTTATTAAATTTTTTAAAAATGACAAAGAAATTTACAAATTAAGAATTAAAATTCATATAATCTAAAATTTATATTATATCAAATTATTTATAATTAAAAACACATAATCATGTATATATAACCATATAAAATTTATAACATTATTACCACAAATAAAATTAATTTGATTAAATAAGGATAAATCAAAATTATAAGGTTTAAAATAAATTAAAAACATGTATAAATTTAAATGGTTGATGATATTTCAACCCTATATTATCTAAAATCATAATTTTAGTCACTTTTGAAGTTTTTATGTGGGGTTTCGGTTTATTATAAATTAATATTTTAGAGGTTTCCAAAGGTGCCCCTCTCCTCCCTTATAAAAGGGAACCTCCTCCCTCGCCTATTTACACAACATTGAGACATCATGCTCGGCAAAACACTTCCCATTTCTCTTCTCAACATCTCTAGTTATATATTAGAGTTTCTGGTTATCTCAAAAGACCAAACCTAGTGCCTTAAGAGGAAGCTTAAAAGAGGTGTGTCGAAGAAGAGGTAATCTCTTTTACCGATTCTTTCAAGTTTCTTTCTTCTTCAACTTATTCTTCTTTAGTTGTTTCATTATAAAGTAATAAAATAACTATAAATAATATACTAATATGATATTTGAAATATTAAACAACCCCATTTCACCTTCTATCCATCCTACAGAAAATGAAATCACCACGCGTGCGTACGTATAGAATACCCTCTCCACGCCATGGTGTAATTAGTTTTTCTACCACCACCTTACTTAGATGGGTATAATGGTGTAAAGAATAACTATATATGGTTATTATAACATCATATTGATTATTATAAATTATATCATTCACTTAAATTCTATTCAATAATTATGGGAATGATATCATCACTCGTGCGTACGTACAGACTACCTTCTCCACGAACGCGATGAGATTCATTTTCCATGATTAACGATTCAAGTATAATTATAATGTATATATGTAGTAAATAATCATGAAATATAGTACATAATAATGATATTGGATTTATTTACATATATGTTTAATTTACTTAATTCTATTCAATTCAGTAAGCAAACAAAAACAACGTTCATGCGTACGTATGACCTACCGTCTCCATGAACAGTGTATTTCATTACATTTATCAATTTATTATATATATATTTATATAATGAATATATATTATATATATATATTTATCATGATTTACATTTTTTAATTATGTAAATCAGGATATGAGTAATAATATCAAGAATAACAAATCAAAACACGTATGATAAATGAAACGATTTTACCCAAAACGCTGCTTTAACATGGAATTTACAGAAGAACGGGTAATATAAAGTCATAAGTGAACCATATATAATATCATACCAATGAATATGATTCTGTAATAATGGAATAAAATTATTTAAATCATTATACAGGAGATTTGGATACATACGATGCATATCTTACATAAGGTAAGGGATAATTTTACAATCTCATTTTTATCCGAGATTGCTTATTCGTAAGTATTTACTAGGGTTATATTTTTCATCCATGTCCGTAAAAATGTTTTCATAAATTTTTTAATATTCTTACATGTATGTTAAAAGTCATTTTTACCAATCATTACTTTTATTTTGTGTTGTGGATGGAATCTTTCTTTTGTTTACCATACATGGTACTTTTTGACTTTTCTGTTAAAAGTACGAGGATAATTTTTCTTTAACTTATATAGCATGAACGAATTTTTATGGTTCTATAACGCCCTTTTTTCATGAAGCTTAATATATAATATTTCATTACTACTTTCAACAAAATCCTTTTCTTTTAAAATTGCATGGAATTTTGTGAAATGAAAATTATTTTGAATAAGAAAGGATATTTTCGTCAGGAATTCATTTCAACTGTTTTATCAAAATTGTTTTCCATCTAAGATGAAATTATTTCATATGTGTATGTTTTAAGTATAATGTCTCTATGATTTACATGGTTTCACTTTTCTTATGATGAAATTTTATCCATTTGTTTTATATGTATTATGTTATGATGGGATGATGTTTATGAAACCAATTTTATTCTTTGGGTTATGATGAATGATTTATGTTTATGTTGTGGCACATGTAAGAATGATTTATTTATGAGATGGTTGGTACCTATATCTCCCTACAATGCATTGTGTAAAGATTTATATCTCATGAGATAAACATGGTTGGAACGGTAAGTTAATCCGGTTTAGTGATACAAGACTATAATGAGGATTGTACTCGATTCAGAAAGGGACTTGGTCCAATAAGATGGTCATGGAAACAATGACTTGGATACTATTGAAATAATATCATGTGCTTAATGGTTCCCATAATTAAATGTTTTATTCCCATGCTATTTTATCATGATTAATGTGTCTTTATTATCTATTCCTTATGTTCTACCATGTTTTATGTCATTGATCAAGATTTTAATGTTTAAACATTGTGCTCATGTTTTTTAAGTTCAAATGTATATGATTTGTTTTATTTTCTCCATTCCTTCCCTTACTGATCATTTGAGATCACCCTTTATATGTTTTCTTTTCCCCATGATTTAAATAAAGGTTTTAGGTAAGAAAACAAAAAGGGGAAGATCTTTATGGGAGATGTTGGAGATCTTTCACGTGATTAGAAGATTATGATCTGAGTTTACAAAGACACTAAACTATTACGGTCCTTGTGTGTCTATTTTTGATATTTATTAATTATTCTGAAAAAGTAATGTAATGTCCATGTATGTCAAACTTTGGGTCTCTACAGTTGGTATCAGAGGAAAGGTTAAGTTAACCTTTGGAAACTATGATGTGAATACTTTTGTGATATCCCTAGAGATATTTCTAAGGTATGTCTAGGGATTCCTTTAAGGATAATTATAAGTATAGATTATAGTTCTCGAATTATGGTAACGATATTAGAATTAAACCTAATATGATAGATATTGAAGGTACTCCCCCTTTATTATGTAGTTTTCCTAGCATGTTTTTTTCCTCTCACACTATTCATTTTGGGTTTTAGACGATGGCTGGAACCCGAAGGAACTGTGTTGATCAATGTAATGAAAAATGCAATGATTTTCCTCCCGAACAACAAAATGTCATGGGAGATTGAGTGAAAAATCTTATTGTTATACTTACACAAGTTATGAATCATTCTGGATTTCCAAATGATCAGAGAAGGGAACAATATTCTGTTCAGTCCTTTATGAGGAAACGTCTATCTTCTTTCAATGGGTCTTCTGATCCACTTTTTGCTGAACAATGGATCAGTACCATTGAAAAGATATTTTCTAGACTTTTGTGTTCAGAACATGACAAATTCATTTTAGCTGTTTACCGTTTAGAATGTGAAGAAGACCAGTGGTGGACTCTAAATACGAATACAAGGCCCCAAGATGAAATTGAATCCATGGAATGGGACGAGTTAAAGAACTTTTTTTTCAGTAATTACTTCCCTCGTATTCTTCAAAAAAAAATTGGAAATGGAGTTCCTTGAGCTTAAGTAGAAGGATGATGAATCTGTTGGTATATACGAAGTGAATTTTACAAGACATTAAAGGTATGCATCTGGCTTTATCATCCAACCTGAAAGTAATGTTGATCAATTCTTCAGTGTCTTAAAACCTTGTCTTCGAAGGGCATTAGATATAAGAGTCTCCATAATCTTCAAAGAAATTTTGTTTTGTGCTATCAAGGTAGAACTAGAATTTGGTTTTACATATCCATCTCATGGTTTTGAAAAAAAACGAAATATGGAGGTCAAGGAGAAATCTCAGAACAATGGTGAAAAGATTATGAATGTTTCTTTATGCTCAAAGTGTGGAAAGAAGCATGGTGAAGATTTCCTAAAAGGTGCTAGAAAACGTTTTAAGTGCGGAAAAGAAGGTCATCGAGCAGTTGAGTGTCAAAGAAATGGGAAAAATGTAGCTAATTATGTGAGTAAAAAAAACACTACAGAGAACTCTCCAACAACACTTCAATGCTTCAAGTGAAAGGAAATGGGTCATTATGCTAATCAATGCCTTAATCCAAGGGTTAATGATGATCAACATGAGAAACCTCTTAAGGCAAAGGATAAAGGGAAGTCACATGAGATCACTATTTGTGATGTTGAGTATGACAATGATTTTGTGGAATGATTAAGTGTTTATGTAATAGGATTTCAAAATAGTATCATGGAATCTCATTTATGGTATCTTGTAATTTGGGAATATCAATATTTTGGTTTTCAATAATTAATTGTACCGGTAACTATGAAAAGTGATTGTAATATTTTTGCAAACATGATGATATGCGCATAATGATGGGATAAGGAGAAAATAATATGTTTGATAGTATTAATGAGCTCATTTCTGATATAAGGACAAGTGATATCATTGTTTGAGTATATAAAATTTTTGAGATTTTTGTATGTGGAAAGACATAAATTTTGATAGTATTCATGTCTTCACTAAAGTTCAATGGGTATTCATTTTTCAAGAGAATACATGATTAAGGTATTCACATTTTTTGTAATGCGATCAACAAGATATATCTTATGATATATGGGGGAAAATGATGGTATTCACGTGCTTGTTATTTGACCTTTATGATAATCATTTTCTTTATACTATGAGATTGTACATATGTATTTTGTATAAGTCTAATGATTAGAATGGATTATGTTGAACATAAGTTAGTATTGTTTAAGGATAAATTTTTTTCCGATATTGTTGATGGGATGTTATAATAATGTAGTTTTAGAAAAAGGAAAACCTATTGGACGGGCGACAACCCATCGTGTCATACAAGGTTTTGGGAATCGAACCCACAACCAAAGTGTGACATGCATTTATTTCCTACCACTCACCTATAGGAAGTCCCCAGTTAGTAGAAATTAGTTTTATTTTATTAATCAGTATGATAGTTGAAGTATAAGTCCATTTTTGGAATCATATACGGTTAATATCACCATAAGATGGACTTATGTACATAACTTTTTCTAACCATATGGTTGAGACAGATGGAATGACCTATCATGTTGTCTCATGATCTGCTAACTCTTCACCGAAGACAAATTCAACTTCATTTGTTTAAGAGATGAAGTGTAAATAGTTCAAGGCATGAACAACAGTGAGATTGTACCAAAATAAAGTAAGTATTTCTTATAATTGAAATTCTTCAACTTTAGGGAAATGTTCTTGAAAACCAAAAATGTTGTCCTAGTGCTCTTATATTTGATGAATCATATGGTACCTTCTATCATAAAAAATTTATGGCTTTGTGATTATTGGATTTTTCATAGCCATGTTCTCTACCACTCTCCATCAGAACATGATGGTTAGATTTCTCTTCCATATCCATATTTTCACCTTTGTTCTCCTATGTGGAAACCCAGTGATGAGTTAATTTGGGTAACTGTTATGTTTCATACTTCACTTTTTAAAATTAATTTTTTGTATTCATTTTTACGATGTGGGTTTCTATGAATAAAACTTTCAAGTAGTAAACGATTTATAACCCTGACGAATTTCGAGGGTGAAATTCATTTTAAGAGGGGTAGAATGTAACAACCCGAGATTTTATGAGAATTATTATTTTTAATTTATTTGATGTATTTTGTTGAATGCTACACCAATATTCTCTTGTGCTATACACAACACTTTATTAGCTTGTAATATACGCAACACTATTCTTGGATCATGTTACACACAATTTCAAGTTTGTTTGATAGTAGTTATTATACACAACATTGAGTATATATATATATATATTGAATTTATAACTAGAATATGGTTGTATTATGTTATACACTACAACGAAGAAGTCTTTCACTACATGCAACCCCGACATGGCTTGCATTACACGCAATCGCGACCTTCCTCGATAGCGTGTGTTGTACGCAATACCGGGTTTCACTAAATAAAGATATATTGTTATAATATTATTATGGAATAACTGTTATGAATAGTATAAACTTAATTTTGAATTTTATAACATTATTATTCATCTTACATATTTTATATAACATGGTATGAGAACAAAATAAATTTTTTGGGTAAAAAAATTATTTTTCAAAAAATGCAGTTCGGCCGCCTTTTGATGGTGCACCCACTTTAAATATAATTTTTGACATGTTTATAAGTTCAATTTTACAAAATAAAATTATTATTTTGAATCAAGATATAAAAATTTACTTTGGATAAAATTTTCATATTATTCTGATAACTTTCATATTTTAATGATTAGTAAAAACACGCTATATTTTAATTAAAAACCATGTTTTTCATCACAATAATTTATATGGTTAAATTATTATATTGAATGGTTTTAAAGTATAAATAGAATATATTTTTACCATTTAGTATAATGTATTTCATTACCATTAATTTTACACTGAATACATAGGTAAAAACATTTCAATCGTTTACAATGTTTTATCTTTTAAAACCTGTTTTCTTAACAAAGGGATTAATTTTAAATTAATTACTACAACATCTGTGTTTTGAATTTTAGAAAATGGATTACATATTTGAATTCAGTGGGTATAAATTTTGTAAATAGGTTATTTTTTTAATATTATGAAAATTAACTTTGGTAATTTTTATTTACTGTAGTAAAAGGTAAATCAAGTAATTAAGGGTAAAAATAAGATTATAAAATTACCCCAACACCTGCATAAATTCTATTTGATGAATAAAACATGACCCAAATCACCTAAGGGTCGTATTATATTCATTTTATGGACTTTTGACCTTGAAAATAATTTAATTATTATGAAAACTAATGAAAGTGACAACATGTCACTCTCTTAAATATTATAAGTATAATTATTTTAATTTAGTGATAAACATCATGAAACTTCGAAAACGAATAGTCTCCAGAAATATAATAATATTATATACATCATTAGAATTTATTTATAATTTTTAGGGATTATATAATTGTCATTAATGGGACATAATAGTGATGTAGAAATTGTTTATTTAGTGAAAAATCAATAATACAGTTTTTATTAAACTAATAGTGACAATAAAAGGAACAAAAACCTAACAAAAACTTATTGGTCATGTACATGTATACCATAATCATCCAATGGGATAATATTTGACCATTTGGAGCCTTATAAAATCTTTTAATACACTTATTGTGTTTTATTTGAAATGATGTCAAAGTTGTAACCTTCATAATTTAATACAGGTAAAATTTTAAAACTGGGTTTTTTAGAAGATAAATTCGACTAAAAGTATTATTATGAAATATATTATATTTAAATTCATCATATAATTCTATTTTTAATTTTTAAACAAAAAATAAGTATATTAAATAATTATACAAAAATGTTGTATTAATTATTTTATTAAGAGAAATATAAAATAAATGATTTTAAAAGTTTTAAAATAAATATTATATGAACTAATTAATTCCCTACAATAATTTTCTAGATTCATATGACTTGTTATTAATATATTAAATATGTTTTTTAGAAAATCTATTATATGTGGATTTTATTTAAATTAAAATAAATGAATTGTGTCAAAATTGTAACTATTGATATTTTATATTCTGAAATTGTTTAAAAATCACAAAAAGATTTAAATATTACAAATTAAAATTTATATGATATAACATTTAATAGGCTATCAAATTATGTATAATTAACAACACATAAGAAAGTATTTATAACCATATAAAATTTATAACATTATTACCAAAAATAAAATTTAATAGATTAAATAAGGATAAATCAAAATGATAAGGTTTAAAATAATATGAAAACATGTATAAATTTAATTGGTTGATCATATTACAACCCTAGATTATCTAATATCCTAATTTGAGTCACTTTGGATGTATTTATGTGGGTTTTGGGTATATTATAAATTAATATTTTAGAAGTTTCCAAAGGTGCCCCTCTCCTCCCTTATAAAAAGGAACCTACTCCCTCTTCTATTTACACAACTTTGAACCTTAAATCTCAGCCAACCCCTGCCCATTTATCTTTTGAACATATCTATTTATATTTTATAGGTTCTTGCCTCCTCAAAAGACCAACTCTAGTGCCTTAAAAGGAAGCTTAAAAGAGGTGTGTTGAAGAAGAGGTTATCTCTTCTACCGATTCTTTCATTTTTCTTTCTTCTTCAACTTTATATTATTTAGTTGTTTCATTATAAAGTAATTACATAAGTATCACTAATATACTTTTATTTTATTATAAATATTAAAAAACCCCATTTCACCTTCTATCCATCCTACAGAAAATGAAATTATCATGCGTGCGTACGTACGGAATATCGTCTCCACTCTGTGGTGTAATTAGTATTTCCTCCACCACCTTACTTGGATGGGTATAATGGTGTAAAGATTAATTATATATTTTTATTATAAACTCATAATTATTATGAGATATTATATCATTCACTTAAATTCTATTCAATAATTATGGGAATGATATCATCGCTCGTGCGTACGTACGGACTACCATCTCCATGAATGGGATGAGATTCATTTTCCTTGATTAACCATTAAAGTATGATTATAATTAATATATGTAATAAATAATAATGAAATATATTACATAGTAGTGATATAGGATTTATGTACATATATTTTTCATTTACTTAATTCCATTCAATTCAGTAAGGAAACAAAAATAGTGTTCATGCATATGTACGACCTACCGTCTCCATTAACGATGTATTTCATTACATTTATCGATCTATCATATATATTTATATACTGAATATTATATATATATACATATATATATAATGTTTTAAATTATAGAATTATGTAAATCAGTATATGAGTAATAATATCAAGAAAAACAAATCGAAACATGTATGATAAATGAAACGATTTTAGCCAAAACGCTGCTTTAACATGGAATTTACAAAAGAACGGGTAATATAAAGTCATAAGTGAACCATTTATAATATCATAACAATGAATATGATTATATAATAATTAAATGACATTATTTAAATCATTATACAGGAGTTTCGGATACATACGAAATATATCGGACATAAGGTAAGGGATAATTTTGCAATCTCATTTTTATCTAAGATTTCATATTCGTAAGTATCTATAGGGGTTATATTTTTCATCCATGACCATAAAAATGTTTTCACAAAGTGTTTAATAATCTTCCATGAATTTTTTAAGTCATTTTTACCCATCTTGACTTTTAATTTGAGTTATTGAAGGAATCATTCTTTTGTTTACCATACATGGTATGTTTTGACTTTTCCATAAAAAGTACGAGGAAAATGTTTTATTTAACTTATATGGCATGAACGGAATTTTACGTTTTTATAACACCTTATTTTCAGGGAGCCTAATCTATAATATTACATGACGATTTTCAACAAAATCCATTTCTTTTAAAATTGCATGGCATTTTGTGAAAAGAAAATGATTTTGAATAAAAAGGGATATGTTCATCAAGAATTCATTTCAAGTGTTTTATCAAAACCATTTTCCATATAAGATGAAATTATTTCATATGTGTATGTTTCAATTATAATGTCTCTATGATTTACATGTTTTCATTTTTCTTATGATGAAATTATATCCATTTGTTTTATATGGATTATTTTATGAGGGGATGATGTTTATGAAACCCATTTTATTCTTTGGGTTATGATAAATGATTTATGATTATGTTGTGGCACACGTGAGTATGATTTCATTATGAGATGGGTGGTAACTATATATCCTACCAAATCATTGGTTAAAGATGTATATCTCATGAGATATACAAGGCTGGAATGGTAAGTTAATCTGGTTCAGTGATAAAGGACTGGAACAAGGAGTGAACTTGATTCAGAAAGAGACTTTTTCCACTAATATGGTCTTGGAAGAAATTCCTTGGATACTATGGAAATCATATCATGTTCTTAATGGTTTCCACAATTACATGTTTTATTCCCATTCTATTTTATCATTATTAATGTTTCTTTATGATCTATTCCTTACGTACTACCATGTTTTATGTCATTGCTCAATATTTTTTTGTTTAAACATTATGTTCTTTTTTTTAAGTTCAAATGTATATGATTTGTTTTATTTTCTCCATGCTTACCCTTACTAAGAATTTGAGATCACCCTTTATATGTTTTCTTTTCCCCAGGATTTAAATAAAGGTTTTAGATAAGAAAACAAAAAGGGAAAGATCATTATGGGAGATGTTGAAGATCCTTCACATGATTAAAAGATTATATTCCTTGTTTCCAAAGACACTAAACTATTATGGTCCTTGTGTGTCTGTTTTTGATATGTATTAATTATTCTGAAAATGTAACGTATTGTCCATGTATGTTATTCTTTGGGTCTCTACACTAACTTCTTATTTTCAACTCAGTGCATGAAAACACTGATTGCGTGCATGTTTCCAAAAGTTTTATTTAAGTCAACTCAACCAGGTCATCTCACCGGGTATAATCTTCTGACCGTGTAGCATCTGTTTCATTCAGGATTCCTCCCCACAAATGACCAATTAGATCCCAGAGAGTCGTATGTACTGACAGCCAACCCAGCGACGAGGCCTCAGTGTAAGGCCCTTTACCAGTAGAGAAACCAGCAGTACTACCTCCCATTGGTCCACTGATGCCACTAGCCCCACCAAACGATGATGCACACCACTTGTTAACATTGCACGAGTTCCATCGCCAGAGGCCACCCAGGTTCAGGGGAGAGATGGACCCACAGGCGGATGAGGATTGGATGGAGGTTGTGGTGAGAGTTTTCGGGCTAGTAGGGACACCAGCAGACTTTATGGTGATCCTTATCATGATTCTCCTTCAGGAAGTAGCAGGCAGATGGTGGAGCCTGATGATCCAGGTGCATGACAAGCCGAAGCTACTCTAGGAAAACTTCAAGAGCCTATTTCAGGCAGATTTTGTTCCAGCCACTCTCCGCGCAGTGGGGATACAAGAGCTACTGCATCTACATCAGGGTAGCATGACAGTGGATTAGTAATCAACAAGGTTCACCGACCTCTCGCTATACTCCCAAGATATGGTGAGGGACCCATTCTTCAGGGCTTGGACCTTCAAGCAGGGGCTCAGGTAAAATATCAGAGCATCAATAATCTCCCTCAGCATCTCTACGTAGGAGGGGGTGTTAGAGAGATTCCTACGAGTGGAGAGTTTCCTTGCTGAGCTGTCACCAGTAGCGAGACCCACTACTAGCTGACACGCAGAAGAGTCTTTTGCAGAAAGCAGTAGAAATATGTCACAGAGGTCCCATAGGACTAGACCTACAGGTGGTCGACCGCATGATTCCGGATCAATTGTGTGGTGTAGACGGAGTAGAGACACACGTGGCAGTAGCCGGCAGTGTTACTCATGTGGTGGGAAGAGTCACATGGCTCGTGACTGTCTGACCCGCCATTCAGATGATCATCAGATAATTGAGGGACCTCCCTGGCAGTGGTAGTGGTTCACAAAAGGTGGTCTGCAGGGAAAAGTTAGACGTGGAAAAGGAGCTGGACGTGCAGCTAGAGGTGGACGACGTTACGAGTTGTAACCAACACCACCACCAAAAGTCCACCCAGACTATAGGGAGTGGGTGGATAGGGTAGAGCTCGGCTTCAGGCAGCTAATGCCTACGATCAAGGTGCTCCAAAGATGATACGAGGTATGATCTGTGTCTACTCAACCTTAGCTACAGTTCAAATAGACTGAGGTTCTAGTCACTCTTCCATTTCCACTGCCCTCATTCGAATCTCTAAGATTCCGACCAAGCTGTTGGATCGATCTTTATAGAAAGACACTCCTACGGGAGCAGACTTGATGATTATGCACTAGTGTCGGCAGTGTGAGATTACTCTAGGAGGCAAGAGCTTTGGCTAGGATCTCTTTCTAGCGGCGTCGAGGCCTTATGAAATCATCTTCGGTATAGACTGGTTATTTATAGTCCATTCTTAGATTGACTGTATTAGGCACAAAGTTTGGTGTGTCTGCAAAGATGGGACCAGGTTCACCATCACCAACGAGAATGTAGCCTTTGTAGTGCAGGACATACTTACTCAGAAGAGGGTGCAGCCGATCACTCATCAGTTCTCCTGCCTTACCATCAGAGCATTAGATGTGGAGTGTCCAAGCTATCCTATAGTGGTGGACCAGTATGTGGATGCTTTCCCTTACGATGTTTCGGGACTACCTCCTCGCAGAGAGGTGGAATTCTACATTGACCTATTCTCCAGGACAACACCAATATCTACTCTAGCATATTGGATGTCTCCCGCTGAGCTTTGTGAGCTATGGTTATAGCTAGCGTACTTGCATGAGAAGAGATTCATCTGACCCAGTGTTTCTCCCTGGGCAGCCCCAATTCTGTCCTCCAAGAAGGCGGACGAGAGATTGAGGAACTATGTTGAGTACTGTTGCCTAAACTAGGTGACCGTGAAGAAAAAGTACCCACTTCTACGAATTGACGACCTCTTTGATCAGGTGAAGGGAGCACGATTGTTCTTAAAGATAGACCTCAGATTAGGCTATCACCTACTCAAAGTTTGAGATGAGGATGTGCAGAAGACATCCTTTAGGTGTCGGTACGACCACTACGAGTTCCTTGTTATTTCATTCGCTGTAACCAACACTCTATTAGTGTTCATGGGACTCATGAAAATGATCTTCCAGCCATACCTCGATCACTTTGTCATAGTCTTCATTAATGACAATCTGATATACTCGACTATTGAGGATTAGCATGCCTACCATTTTTGGGTGGTACTGGACACACTCCAAGAGCACCAACTTTATGGTAAGCTCTCGAAGTGCTATTTCTGTATCCAATAGGTTCACCTTATCATTCCGGTTATCTCAAAGGCTGGAGTTGTAGTGGATCCAGTGACGATTGTGGAAATACTTCCTTGGGATCCACCCAGGAGTGTGACGGAGGTATGGGCTTTTTGGGTTTTGTTGGATATTACCAGAGGTTCGTACCAAACTTCTACAGAGTTTCATCACTTCTATTAGGCTTGACAAAGAAATGGAAACCCTTTATATGGTTGGAGAGATTCTAGCAGAGCATTCAGAAGCTGAGGCAGAGGCTAACTAGTGCCCCCATCTTGAGGCTTCCAATGGAGGGCGTAGGGTATGTAGTTTACTACGACGCATCAGGGACCTGATTTGGGTGTGTCCTGATGTTGGAGAAAGCAGTGATCGCATATGGTTCTCGGTAGCTAAGACAACACGATCATAACTATACTACCCATGACCAAGAGTTAGCAGTAGTGGTCTTTGCCTTGAAGATGTAACAGAACTATCTGATGGGTGAGCATTTTACCGTGTACTCTGATCACAAAAGTCCCAGGTATATCTTCTCTCAGAAGGACCTGAACCTAAGACATCGATGTTGGCTTGAGTTCTTCCAGGACTATGACATCAAGATAGTATATACTCCTGGGAAGGGGAATGTTGTTGCAGATGCGCTCAGCAGGAGGACTGGTATAAAGTTTCTAGGACAGGTGACAGAGCATCTGGATTCCTTACAGATATCCTTTGTGGCTAGAGATGGAGCAAAATTTTTCCAGTCTCTTACGGTCACTCCGCCACTTCTTCGGTGAGTCAGGGAGGCACAACATGGGGATGTTGACTGTGAGACATGATATGCTTAGATATCCAAAGGGTAGGCACCTGATGGATTTCTTGAAGTTGGAGAGCACGTCATCCTCTTTAAGGGATGTACTATGGTACCAGTGTCACTTCAAGATAAAGTGTTGAGGGAGTTCCACACACCCCTTTAGCGGTACATCCAGGAGTGGTGAAGATGTATCAAGACCTCAGACGACAACACTGGTGGCTGGGTATGAAGAAGGAAGTAGTGGAGTTTGTCTCTCGATGCCTCACTTGCCAGCAAGTGAAGGCAGAGCACCAGGTCCCAGTAGGCCTGGTCTGGTCTTTAGAGGTCCTAGAGTGGAACTGGGATAGGATATCCATATACTTCATGATGAGTCTTACACATACATCCATGGGTCAGAACGCAATTTGGGTGATTGTCAACAGACTCACAAAGTCGGCCCACTTCCTACTGATCAGAGAGTAGGGATTAATAGAAACCTTGGGATGCCTCTGTGTGCAGGAGATTGTGCGGATACATGGAGTAACCTCATCTATTGTCTTCAATCATAATGCACGGTTTACATCCCGGTTATGGAAGGGGTTGTAGATGGCTTTCGGGATGTATCTACGTCTGAACACCGCCTTCCATCCTCAGACGGATGGATAGACTGAGCAGACCATTTAGACTCTCGAGGATATGCCCCGTGCATGCGTCCCCGACATCGATCACAGCTGGTAGGATAACTTATAGTTGGTGGAGTTTATCTCCAATAATATCTATCACTCCACCATCGGGATGGCACCTTTCCAGGCATTGTATGGATGACCTTGTAGATCACCCTTGTGCTAGACAGACCCTAGGGAGTCCGCACTGGTGGGACTAGAGATGGTATGGGCTACCACAGAAAAGGTGAAGATCATCCAGGAGTTGATGAAGACTACACATAGTAGGCAGAAGTCATATGATGACAGGAGATGGAGACCTCTGGAGTTTGAGAATGGCAACCACATCTTTTTAGGGGTCTCACCCCGATGGGGTTAATGGAGATTTAGTCAAGGCATAAATTTATCTCCAAGGTTCATCGGACCTTTCCAGGTCCTCAATAGAGTAGGTGAGGTGGCTTACTGCCTGGCTCTACCACCACAGTTGCAACGGGTGCACAACGTCCTCCACATATCCTAACTGAGGAGATGTGTGCACAACCCTTCACACATCATTGACTATGGGGAGCTGAACGTCGACGATGGGGTGACTATTATGGAGGTTCCAGTATAGATTGAGGATCGATAGGAGAAGGTCCTATGTGGATAGTAGATACCTCTGGTGTGCGTTCCCTGGAAGCACAGGAACCTCCAGGAGAGCACATGGGAGCGGGAGGCTCAAAAGAATGCTCAATACTCCCATTTTTCCCTTATTTTGAGTTGTACCTTACGGGGACGTAAAGCCTTGATGTGGGGAGAATGTAAAGACTCGGAAATCCCATGTAATTTTTTTTAAATACATGGGAATTTTACGAGTCCACGAAAATTTAAGGCGCTTAATTCCATTGCCCGGTGTACCCAGAATCAATTTTCTGTTGTTTTCTTTGGGTACGTTCAGTAAATGTATGGGTGAGATTTTATATCTTTTTAACAGGTGCTCAGAATTGAAATATGAGGACATTATTGAACTCACAATGCCAGTTTTCTCTTAAGAATACTTTTACCTCAATGGAACATGGTCGAGAATAAGAGATATTTTTTTCATTTTTATAAAACTAATAAAAAAATAAAGTATACAACACTTTATTTAATTTTTTTGTTTCCATGTGAGTGATTTTTGGTTAAAACCTCTGCTTGGGTGTTGGAGGTGGGACCTCCGCATCCTAGCCTCTCATGAGAGGTTATGGTGGTGGGGCCCACCTGAATTTAACCTCACTGAGTGGTTACGACGTGGGGACCACCCGATACCATAACCTCTCATTTAAATAATAGGGGTGGGGACCACCCGACCCCTATTAATGGGAGTATAGTATAACCTCCCAACTCTCCCTCATTAATGTTGGAGAGCCTCTCCACCTCCAAATGATTTTTAATTTGTGCCAACTGTCCAATTAATGTGCCAACCTAGTGAATTAAATTGGAGGAGCCTTTTAAATTAATTCACTTTTTTGAATTTTGTGCCAACGATTAAAATAATAGACAAACTATTATTTTGGGAACATTCATTTTGGTGGAAACATAAGAGAGGAAGAGAACTTGGAGAAACTTATCCTCTCCAATAAAGAACACCCCTAACAATGAAGAACTTGAAGAATTCTGACAATGATTCTTCTTCGACTTTCTTCTACTCGTACACATACCGATCTACCCACCGCAACATCAACAACTAACACAGTACGAGATTTGAGACATGCAGCGGACGCGACGAACAATGACTCGAGAATCAAAGGTAGGGGTTTATTACATGTTGGAGTTATACCCTTTTTATTAGATTTTTCAAAGGATAGTAAGGTATTGTTGTAGATGTATTATTGAACATCTTCATCTCATGATGAACCAAATTATACGCCCCTAAACACGGAGGGTGCGGGACAACCTAACATGGCCCGACATCCTCCGTCGATCTCTCCCTTCTTGTGACGTTCTATGGCATGGCGATGTTTACACTATGAGGCGACGGAGGAGGCAATGACAAAGGTCATTCTACCCACAGCCTCCATGAATCGTGCCCCTTTCCCACACTGGCTCGAGCTCCGCTGAACCGACCTGCATGCAGCCCTCCCCGCGGCCTACCCGACACCTTTCTTGTGCCCCTGCGGCCTTCTGGCACCCTGCCACGCCATGCCCGACACACCTGCGATCGTCCCAGTGCCCCCAAGGCCTCCTGGTGCCCTGCTCATTTCCCCCACGGCCTGCCCGATGCCCTGATAGCATCCCCGCGGGCTGCCCGGGGCCCTGCCAGCGTCCCTACATCTAGCCTGGAGCCCTACTGCAGCCTGCCCGGTCGCCCCCGAGGACGCCTCCGCAT
This sequence comes from Viscum album, assembly GCA_963277665.1. Lineage (NCBI taxonomy): Eukaryota > Viridiplantae > Streptophyta > Magnoliopsida > Santalales > Viscaceae > Viscum > Viscum album. The sequence continues at coordinate 1,198,041,080 of OY728135.1, read as the reverse complement.
GAGACACCCCAAATTTTCCACCATCGATCTGGCCACCGTGTGACCCGCACGCTCCTGGTCAAGCCGAAATACTAGCTCCCTCACACCCTCAGGGACAAGCTGCGCTAGGTCACGCCCTCGCAACGCTTCAAGCCGAACTAGCCCGAGCCCGGGCAGAACTGCCCCCGCAGACTGTTGGGTCGGGCCCAGTGAACCGGGCCAAACATAGAGGGATGACCCACCCAACAGTCTAGGTGAGACCAAAAGAGTCTGATCGGGTTGACCCAGACCAGCTTGGCCCAGACTGAGTTGGGCCGAGTCAGTCCAGCCGGGTTACACCGGACCCGGTCCCACTACTGACCTCATACCTTCTCGGGCCATATCATTGGCACAGGATGTCCATTTGATGAACCGTTAGTGGTGATGGTATTCTTAGAGAAAATTTGTCCCTTTGAGAACACCCCACTAGAGTTTGGGGTATAGTTATGATATGGTCAGGTTGGATCATGCACAAATCCAACCAGGCCCCCAGGACAAAAGGGCTAATAACTAATAGATCGGGCGTCTGACTGAGGCGATGTCTATTTCATTGAGACCCCTATGATGTGGTATACTATTGAGATAATTCTTCATGGAACTTAATGAAAGTTGTAGTATCGAACAATAACTTGTGTAACAGATCCTTCTAGAGGTGAGAAGACATATTATGGAGACCTTGTAGATGGCTGAGACCTGACGACTGCTTGACCGATTCGACTCGGAGTGACTCGACTAGCCTATTTGGGATTTAATCTATGTGACACGTCATACCCATGGTGGGGAGTGCCTCTGTGTGAGCATGGAAGACCCATGATACTCGACAAGAGGAGTACCTCAACAGGCTGTGAGGGGGAGTGCCTCTATGTGAGTGTGGCAGACCCATGGTGGGGAGCTGCTCTGTGTGACGTGGCAGACCCACGATACTCGATAAGAGACGTACCTCAACAGTCCAAGGATAGCGGGAAGCAACTCTGTGTGATGTGGCAGGCCCACTATACTCAATAGAAGAGGAGTACACCATTAGTCGTGGTTTCGATAATAAAAATCCTGGTTTGAGCTGAGTTAATGACTTTTGTGTTTTCCTCATGATTCAGATGGGTTACTAGATAACAAAGGTATATGTATGGGAATATACCCAAGTAATGTTTATCCATTGATTTATTACTTTGTGGTTTATCCTTGTTGGATTTTGTGATAACTTGGGGGTCTCAAGGTCCCTACTGAGTATCATTATACTCACCCCTACACAGGTTATGCCCGCACCTCGTTGTATTGGTTGCAAACGATGGACATCACTGATTGAGGTAGAGAGTAGCAAGAATGGATGGTACCTAGAGGTGGACCCCTAGGTGTAACGGTACACAGAGGAGACAAATAGATGGGAGTGATGAGGAGGCCATATGGGTACCTACCCTTCATATAAGAACCCCAAAGGATGAACCAGTAGCTGCTTTATGTTTCTCCAGATGTACATGCTTTCAGTTGTGCTTGTACTCTCATGTTGGGCATGTATTTCTAGCCCCTTTTACTTTACAACACTTCTTTGTATACAGTTTTACTTTGTATTTTTTTGCTTCCCGTTATGTACTCTGATGTGTTTGTTTATAGTTATAAAGGCAACACCTTCCTAGTTTAGGGATTTATGCCTTTGGTGTTAGTCATCCGCCCATGGCCTATGTATGGTAGACTTGGGGTAGTCACGATACGGGCCCCGGGGGACGGGTCGTGGCAAGAATAGATACATAGTAAACTTATTTTATCAGATATATTCAACATTTCCATTAAATTTCTTCTCATATAGTACCCATATTAGATATATCATATATAAAAACTTTATTCATAACCTAGGGAAATAGAAACATTAGAAATGGTGAAATAATGTACTCGTTGAGGGTATATAAAGGAGATATCAATCAATTTTTATAAGTGAGCATAATATAAACATAAGGGTATGAAAATATGATCATAAATTATGAAACGCATACCATATCATTCCGGATAATAAATCATGATTCCTGGAATGGGTATTTTTCATAACAAAATGTATAAGACATAAGAGTGTGGAATCATATATAATCAATCATGAGCCATGAGACCATATCATAAACATAAGAATTTGGTTTGTGGAATAAAAATAAACATATATAATCATTTCATTATTCAAGTATCATAACCAAGAACATCATTACTAATATAATACAATAGTTAATTTGGATTACTCTTTATTCTACCATTTTCATAGTCAAGGATCACTCCCAAGACCATCATAGTTGAAAAAGTTCATTTCTGAATAGGGTTCACTCTTCATTCTAGTTCATATTTCCTCATGAGATATCAACTATTACTGAATGTATTTTAGGATTATATAAATTTATTCCCACACATAACATAATAAAAATATATATATATTTGTTCCATAAGATCATAAAAACATTCATCATATCATCATAACATAATATGTGGAAAAAAATGGGTTTTATAAACATTTCACCATCACATCATCATAATATATCCAAATAATATAATTGGACGTTATCATAAATTCATAGTTAATCTTAAAAAACACTTTAGGATGTCTACATAGACAAAAAATAAATTTAAAAGAATATTTGATCTTTTCATTGAAAAAAGGGATAATAGTTGATTCTTTTTATAATATTAAAAAATAAAAATTCCCAAAATATTGATAAATTTATTTTCATTGAAAATAGACATGTAAAAATTTAATGAAAGATGAAGATAAAACAATATTAATGTAGATAGTATAATCCATTCATTTTATTGATGTTAAATTATGTATTCCTTTCATGTTTTTATAAAAATTTCTAAATAACTTGTTTGAAAAATATTCTAAAAATTAATTTTTAAAAACATTATACTAAAAGTAAAATATGATTGAATTTAGATATAAAAAATAATGCACCCAATGAAAATAAAATCCCCTGAAAAAATTTTAAATAACATATACATGAAAGAGGATGTTTATAAACCAAATACAATAAATAATATTGGTTTTCTTAAAAACATTTTCTCGATCATTTTATGTAAAGAAGAGAGGATAATGAATGAAAAACATGATATTTATCGAAATAAAAAGTGGTGAATAAAACAATTGGGTTTAAAATATTAGTATCATATAGATTCCATTAATTTAAATTTAACATATAAAATCTCAAAAAGAAATTAGATTGTAACCTATACTATTACCACTTTGGTTACATTTGAATCATAAACCCATTAAAATAGATAACTTAAAATAAAAATTTTAACACAATGAACATGAAAATATTCATGATGTAATATATCAAAGTGGTATTAAATACAAAATATAAACACAAATTGGTTGATAAAATGAAACATTTCTCAATAATATAATATTGAGATAAAAAACTTTTACCTTAAGTCTCGTCATGATGCATAAGTGTTAAAAACACATACATGATAAGTATAGATATATTGTACATATGTTATATATCCATATTAAAATATATATTACTATATATATCATTCCTTTATAATTTTTAATTACACTTTTATTATCAATTCTATAATAAAATAATTATTCACATGAAAACTAATCCATTTTTCATGATGTTTTTATTCGATAGTTATAGCCCTTACAATTGATTCATGATTTCATCCTACATAGAATCTTAATAGTATAAAATTTACACATTGAATACAGATTTATAATCATTAATATAATGTGGTGATGAAAATTTAATCACATCACTTCTTAGAAGTTGTAGTCTATGCATACACACGAGCGACATTATCACTTTCCAAAAGATATAATTATAAGTATATAGATAATATATTGTATTTATAGAATATAAATTATATTATAAAAAAATTATATAAATTAAATTAATCTTCATAACCATCCAAGATAGAGGGTGTTGAAAAATAAAAATGTATTGCTTCATACACACGATAGTATGTACGTACACATGAGGGATGCTTTTATTTTCTATTAGATAAAAATTCAATAGAAAATGGTCATACCATAAAAACAAAAACAAATAATTATATTAAATACACTTATTTAGTAATGTTGGTAGGGTTATAGAAGATTTTATGTGGTTTTTTGAGAAATAAACATGAAAAAGTTTAGTAAGAACATATACCCATTCTTCTGGAATCCTCCTTTGGCTTACAACATAAATCATCTTAAATTGGTCCTTTATGATGACCAAAACCTCTATAAAGTGGGGTGTAATATTGCGAGAGTATTTTGGTAAACCTTGGTTAATAAAAATGGATTAATTAGTGTTTATATGATTGGATAATAGGTTCCCTTTTATATGTGATGGCAGTGACACATTTGGAATTATAAAGAATATTAAAATATAATAAAGTTACTATCATGTGAATGTGGAACAAAATTGGATAAAGTTAAAATATGATATGATATAGGATCTGAATAAAATCATAAAATAGGATTTATTCATATTTTTAGTCCATTTAAACACTTGTCTCTTCATTTTAACCCCTTGTTTACTCTTTTTATCCTTTACCATTGTAATGAATGATTACCTTGATTAGTATTCATAATGGCCCAAACTGAATTTAAACTAATTAATGGATTTTTATAACTTGTTTAAAAATATGGAAACCATTTAATTAGATTCAATTTCAATAAGTGGTATAAATTCATTTTAAATTAAGTGCATAAAATGAAATGATAATCATTTTTAGAAAACTAATGTATTTTTAAGCATAAAAATGAATTTATTATTATTCCAAGTATAATATAATTCATTAAATGAATATTAATATATTTAATTTAATATTTTATCTAAAAATATCATAAAATTAATTCATAAATAATTAATAATTCCATTTTAAGATAAAATATATTGTGCACAATAAAAAAAGTCTTCTTATAAAATGTATATGTTTACCTTTAAAATATTTTATCATCATTTATAACCAACTAATTTTCAATGTTTAAATGATTATTAATTTTTCCCATTTAATATTAATATATTTCACCAAAATACTAGTTTATCGGTGTTCAAGAAACATAACATTTAGAAAAATAGAATACTTTGGTAAATTAATCTTTGTAACATAAAAAATTTATTTTTCCTATTTAAAAAGATTAATTATTTTCTAAGAATTAATACATAATTAATATTTAAGGAATACTTTTATAAATACTTTTCATAATTTAGTGATTCTTATTTATGTTCATCAATCAAATGGATTGAGGATAGCAATCAAATTTAATAATAATATTTCAACAGTATATTGTGGTTTGTTTACGCTTCGTGATTCATTTAAGAAAATCCATCAAACAAATATAATTTATGTAATGAAAAATATATCATAGAATTTTAGGTTTTTAGAAAACTGAATATCTAAAATGTCTCCCGCTTTTATAGATTATCAAAAACATTAAAACAATGAAATATTAAAACATATCTACCATTTTTAGAACATTTGTTTTCATAAAATGAAAATATTTCTTTCTTTTTAAGGAAACCTATAATGAATAATTATTTTAGAATTTATTAAATTTTGTTCATATTTAAAAATAGACCCCCACCATAGTTATTAATTCTAAAAATATATATCATATTAAATAAAAATAGTAGTATAGAAACTCCACTTTAATTATTCTTTTCTCCCTCTTTAAATAATATAATATTAAAAACATAATCAACTATAATTTAAAAAATACTTTGATAACGTATTAAAAAACTCTCTTGAAAAGTATTTGAAAATTTTCAAGGATAATTGAAAACTATTTAAAATAATGAACTAGTAATAATAGTAATAAATTGTGTTGAATTCCAAGCTAGTAAAGGTGTCATGAAGTTGGTTTTTGAAGGTTGAATGGGTTTATCCTTTAAAATTCACCATAAAATATTTTTGGACACATTTTATCCATAAATAGACTCTATATTATGTATTTAAAACCTTTTATTTATAAAAATATCATTAAATTTTCATAGATCATTTTTTAAAACATATATAAATATAAATTCATTGTAAAACTATTTTTATGATCATCATCAATTAGAACATATTCTAAATAGCTATCACATTTTTAAACCTAGTCTCTCATAAAATGATATATATCTTCAGTATTATATTTTATTTACTAATGAAAATGATTCTTTTAAATTTAAATAAATGATGAATTATAACTTAAAATAGGTAAATTTTCAGAGAAAATATCAAAATCAATCTACATTTTTTAATCCATAATGATTGAGAACAAAAACATGCTATAGGTATGTATTATAAATTTTTAGAAAACAATGAAAATAAAAATTTCCTCTTAAATCTCCAAGAAACTAATATTTTCTTTAGAAAATGACATATTCCAATTGTTCCTTTTATATCTGTTTTAAATCCATAAAAATCTAAATTTTAATAGATTTTTAAATCAAATGATATTCTTCAAGGACAGAAAAAAACCAATGTTTAAATAACCTTTATCATATTTTATCATTTTCCTAATATATTTTAAGTTAATTTATTCATGTTAATATTTAAATACATCAAAATTACAAAATAAAAATATTAAATAAATCTAACAGGTATATAAAAATTCTAAACTATCAATCATAAATATATAAAATTGAAAATCCATAGATTTTTTATATTTATCAACATCTACATTACATGAATTACTCATGGGGATGTTTTAACTTTTAAAATTATATATTCTCAACTTATTAAGATGTTCATTTTCATACTTATATGTATTTTATAATATTATCTTAATTCTTTGAAAATTTTTATGCACAAGGTATAATTTTAATTCCCCCATAATACTCTTATCAAATTAGCTTATTATTAATTCTAAACATAATTTTCCAAAATAATTATCTGATGATCCAAAATTTATATTATCCTAATAGATTTAAAAAATCAATATTTCCTTAGATATTTTCTTAATAAAAAATGCAGGACTCATCTTTCCCTTTATAAAATCATTTTTGGAATAAAACTGTATAATATTTAATACCAAGCTCTTAGATCTTATTTACTACTATAGAGATATTTATAATGTTTAAAAACATTATGAGAAAGGTTTTAATTTTCAAAAATATGTGGTTTTCTAGGATACACTTCCTTATAAATAAATCCATTTATAAAATCATGGTTGACATCAATTTAAAATAGTTTGAAACCATCACAATGGGATTATGCTGAAAAATATTTGAGATTTAAACCTTTAAACAAGGTAAAATTATTCATCATAATATATGTTTTCTTCTTGAAAATATCCATACAAAAATAATATATATTTATTTATAGTAATATTTATATATTCATCAAGATCATTCTTAAAATCCAGTTAGTTCCAGTTACTTCTTATTAATTGCGTAATTAATCAAAATTCAATCCATTATTCTTTGAAAATAATTTAGTTCATATTCCTTTCAAAATATACAATTATACTAAATTAGGACCTCATAAATATCATTATGAACAAAATTTTAAATAAAGGAAGAATTAGCACAAAAATCCTTAATGAATTTATATTTTGAATCAATAAATTAACAATTCTAATCACTATATCTAAAGGGTGATATTAAGGTGTTTTAAAAGCTTTTTTCATGTTGTTTTCTCTCCCCCTAACCATTTTAATTTTCATTTTTTGGTTTAGCTTCTCCAAAATTAAAATCTCTAAACTCATATTCAATTTGATATTAATCATAAACATTTTATATTAAATAATTTTCATCAAATTTAACATGTATAGACACTTCAACTATCACAGTTCTATTATATTAATTTTTTTAGGATTTACTTGAATATGAATAACACAAAATAAACATTCGTCGGAATTTTAATCTAATTTATCTATTGAATATTTATTGTTAATAATATATACTTTATAATTAAATAATCTAAACTATCCAACTATTGGTTTTATTATTTTCCAAAGATTATAAGATGTATTCCTGAAAATAGTTCTTAAAATAACACTATTAGAATCTTATAAAAATGTATTTATATATTATTCCTAAAAATATATTATCTTTTAAAACTAATTTATCATGGTTTCAACCATTTATTATAAGGTTATATTTTTTTGTCTACAACCCCAATCTATTAGTGTATCTCTTGGATAAAAAGTTATGAGAATACCCACTTTATTGAAAAAAACCTTCAAATTATATATTTAAATATTATCAACCCATATCATTTCAAATGGAAAATATTATGCAACCCTTTTCATTTTGAACTAATTTTCAATAAGTAAAAAATTTCAAATCATTTTTTTATTTATTATTTAAAAACTAAAACCATTTATATTAACTAAAATAATATAAAATTAAAAATATATACATTTTCCCATAGATAATATAATTATTTACAGGTAAAAATAAATAATTTTAAGAGTACATACAATTTTCAATTGCATAATAAGTCGGAAAGACATTTTATGATGTTTACCTATTATACAGGTGCCACAAAATTTAGTGTTGGCCAATTTTAATACTATAATCTACAGAATATTTTGGTTCTTGGATAGATTTTATAGTATCCAAAATTTAGAATTCCCAATACTCCTATAACAAAAAATGTTATCAGTCTATATAACACTTAACATTTTATAATTAATTAAATAAAATTGATAGAATAAATATTATCTTTTTCTTATGTATAAAATAGAATAAATTATTCTTTAAAAACTGGGAACATATAATTTTTAAATTTAAATGCACACCATTATGACATAATATATAAATACTAATAAAATTGATTTTTACCCCTTCAATAAATTAAACTTTTGAAATGATAATAGATTTTGATATGTTAACCTCTCTAAAGACATTAATAATAACTTTTGAATTATCACCAAAAGTAAAAGTAACTCCTTAACATTTTTTAAATTTTAGAAAATTAGATTCATAACATGTTACCTTCCTGGAGCATCCACTATCCACATACCAAGTTTTGTTTCTCAAACTCTAAAGAAAAATATTCTACAATGTCATTTTAAAGAAAATTTTGGTACCCATGCAAATTAGGGTCCAATTTAGTTAGAATTAGAAATATTTGGTATCCATATTGGTTTAAAACATTTACTCAAAGGTAATTTATATGATAATTATATATAAAATATAGTTTTAATTGTAAACAATATAATTTGGAAATTCCAAAGAATGCACACCTGCACAATGTTCTTTTATCATGCATCTAGAACAAGTAAGTATGGATACGTCTCCTATTGAGATTTTGAAAATGAAGGTACTGAATATTTTTGTTAAATTTTTATTATAAATATATTATTTATTTATTTATTTATTTATTTATTATAATTTTATCATATTTTTTCCTTCTTTGAACACATTGATAAAGATCTTATTTGAATATTTCAATTTCATTTTTATCTTATATTTTTCATCCAGAATAAAATTAATTTTTTATCTTGTGCATCGTCATTTTTTAGAAAGATAACACTTTGGATAAAGGTTTTAATTTTGACAAAAATAAAAAGTCTCATCAAATTTTATCTTTATATAATGAATCAGTATTCCTTATTTTCTCATTTTATTCAAGTATGATCTTTTTCTCTTAAATAATCTTCGTGTTCTTATTTTTGAGTTATCTAAATATTTATAAAATTTTAATTATATTATTCTCCAAACTCTAAATTTAATCATATAAATAATCAGTTAATTGTTTTTAATATTCAATTTTAGTTTTTTAAAAATCATATTGACTTACTTGATTTGAAGAATACATCAAGAACATATTTTTCATTTACTTTTCAGAAGTGTATTCTTAACTAGAATATAAGTCTTTTATACAACTCCATCAAACTATTATATTTAAGTTTTATGTTTTTTATCTTATTTTTCCTTGAAACATTAGATTTAATTTTCCCATTACTCTTATATTCATAAAACATTACATCTGTGACATCATTAGAAATAAAAATATTTTTTTTTTAATTTTGGTTTATTCATGGGACAATCCTTTCCAGATCATCTAGAATATCCTTTATTTTTTTATAAACTTCCTTAGAATATTGAGTGACATCATCTCCTTAATTTCCCAAGATCTAGAAATCTAATGATTATGTCAAAATATTTAGAAATTTAAATCCACCACATTTATTTTTAGTAGATTCTTACATATAAATATTTTTATTTTTAGTTCCATATTGCATTAAAGAAACAATAATTCTATTAATTTTGTATTATTAAATGTTATTAAATAAATTATTAACCAATTTTATGTCATCCCACATATTAGGTAAATACATAAGAACTATTTCAACCATAAATTTTTTTATACAATGATTCTTTCTAAAATACTTATAAAATTAACAGTACTTATAAACGTATGAAACATTTGGTTAAAACATTCTTATTTACCCATTTTAATGTCTTGAAATTTAGCTTAAATCATATCAATTTTAGTTAATTTAAATTTATTAGTTTCATAATTAGTGACATCCAATATTATCAAAATTCCATGTATAGTTTTTCATGTTGAGATATAAAAAAATAAATTTATTCAAATGGAATAATAAAAAATGTTAATTATAGTGTGACCCAAAACATAAATAATAGAATCATTTTCAGTCAATATATTTGGATCAGTTTTGGGTAATTTAAAATGTTTTAACATTTCTTATAGTGATTTCTAATTTTTAGTTTTAGGTATTCTTCCATACTTTCATTCAAATATCCATTACAAGTACCATAAAAAATGGTGGTCTTTATGGCATCCAACTAGAATTATAATTTGAACCTACTATCTATGATTGATCATTTACATAGATGGATAAGTCTAGGATTTTATTATCAATAGGAATATATATATAATAGTTATAATAATTAATTTTATTTTTAAGATCTAATATAAACTTGTTTTTCTAAATGATATGATAAGAAGTTTTTAATGATGGGGTGAACTGTCCTCTTTAAATAATTTTTAAATTCCCTACTGTTAAGTTAAATTATAGAATAAAGTATAATATAAACAAAAATATATTTATTGTACATAAAATAAAATTTATCTTATGTATGGTCTTAAAACACAAAATATGGGAGAGTTTAAAACCCTATATAAAAATGAACATACTTCTGATAGGGTGTCACAACTCTTTAAAACTGAGTTTTTCACACCTGGAGTCACAACCCAGTAAAACATCTTTTTTACACCTATTGGAATAACCCAATTACCCTTCATTTCTATATCCTAGATGTACAACCCAAAATATTCTTTATAAAATGGTGGACGAAACAAAATTGCCTCTTTTCAAACCATGTAACAATAAAAACCCGTACTGTTCACCAGAACATGGCCTTACCAAAGACCTGGCTTTTTTCTACTATGAGGCACAACCCTATGTACCTTTTTTATGGGTAGTATAACCAAACACTATATTCTTAATTTTTAATGATAAATCATAAATCATAAATCACATACAAAAAAAAATTCATATCAAAATAAAGTACCATAGAAACTAGTTGGATAGTGAAAGACTTGAATGTTGAGGTAGTAAGGATAAATTCAAAAACAATAATTATTTATGATCAATTCCGACAAAGTTTTTTAGTAATTATTGAAAAAATATATAGAAAAAAAATAGTTTGAGTATCCTCAAAAATTTAATCTATATAAATACAAAGGTTCTATAAAACTATATTTGTAGTGTTTTATCATGCATATGAATTCATAATTTTATAGTTTCATACATAACAAATTGAATAATTTATCCATTATAGTTTTTTTATTTTCTTAAAGAACTATTTAAACAACAGTTAACAATTAACAGCTTCAAATCTATTTTATTCTTATTTCCAGCTAAATAATTCATATTTATTTCTCTATAATTGAAAAAAATAATATTCAAGTAGCTTTGACATTAAATTTACATCATTATTTTTATCACAAAATAGCTTGTACATATAAAATTTTTATAATGAGAAAATATTTAATTAAATATTAAATATACCAATAATAATCAGTATTAAATTCTATAAATATCTCCAAGAAATTATGTGAGACTGACGCATTATATTTCAAATAGTATAAAGTTAATAATTTTTATATACAAATTAGAAATAGTTAATCATACAATTCCTTTATGATCTTTTTTAAATTTTATACAACAAACATATAAATTATTTTTCATTAGACCAAACTCTTAAAATATAACTATAGAAAAACTAAATTAAAGAAAAAAATAAAATGATTATATAGTAGCTCAAACTATTAAAAGTAATAAAAACAAAACATATTTTGAGTTTTAGAAAATAAAAACTATTGAATCAAAAAGGTAATAGAAGATTTATTCTATATAGGAGTTAATCTATATATTAGTGATTTCACATAAGATTCATTCATTTTTTCATATGATTCATTTTAAATTATTTATAAATCCATATAAGATTGAAACGTTAAATATTCATTCTATAATCAATGTAATTATAATTATATACTTAAAATAATTTCATCTATCATATATTTTAATTATACTTACTTATGAGTCACTTCTAAAGATATGTAAAAGTGATTGTGAGCATTATATGAGTCGTTATTTACTATATATGTGATATATTTTACATGTAGAAAATGTAGAGTAAATTGATAAATATATGAGTCATTTACATCTGTATTATGAGTCATATGACTTATGTATATGATTCATATGCCTACTAATTTTGTATACGAGTCATATTCCTTTGAATATGAGTCATATTCCTATTTATAGGAGTCATGATCGACCTTCCAAAATTTAAACATATGAGTCATTACCTAAATCATTCAGAGATTTATTTTTCATTGAAATGAGCTCATAAGACACATAAAAATGTTATGTAAAAACAAAATAAAATATAAAAAACAAAATAAATTCTTATAAAAGTAATGAATGATTCTAAACTCATGTATTTTTTAATTAGAAAAACATTAATAAATAAAGTAGAAAGATCCACTCAATAGATCATGTATTGGTTAAGGTATCACTATAAAATAGCTTAAGGAGGTTTGTATTATGATGTAATATATACTTGATGTTCATCAAGAAGTTCTTGATTCTGTGTGGGATTGGGAAGGATACTTACTACCCAGTGTTATCCCCATAGTTAGACCAGATTCACAAAATTTTCAATGTTCCATGACTTATTATATATGTGTATGATCCATTAAACGTTGTTTATTGGGAAAAGTTTGATGTTAAGGATGTATCTTCCATTTTATAGTACCCATTGGTGATCAAAAATCATTAAGAGATTACCCTTTAAGGGAAAGTTATTCTATTAATGATTACCTCTTGGTGTTGTTGAAATCATTAGAAGAGTTAATGGGAGAGTGAGGATCCTATTTGATCAAATTACTCTCACCAATTTGAGTTGGTTTCTTTTTTTAAGAAAAGAATCTTTAATGTTTAGGAGGATGTAATAAGAAAAATATTTTCTCAAAAACTATTTGAATATTTTTTAAAATATTTATTAAGTTTCAATATTGGATTGATTATTTTTTAATCATTGTGGGTCCTTAAAATATATTTAATACTTTGAATATATTTTCCTATCTCATTCATGTGTAAGAAAATTAAATAATTAATATCACATAAAAATATCCCTGAATGAAAATTATTAAATCACGATTATGTCCATGGTAGGGTATGTTTCTAGTTGAGTTGTAATTTTTTTTATTTAGGCTTTGAGCCTCATATAGTTAATTTTTGGGTTTTAAATTAAATCATCAATTGAACTAAATTACGTTTATAACATTATTTCTATTTCCTTTTTAAGATGATTATTCCTTGACATTTCTGTAAACCATAAGAATCTATGGTTGATATTTTATCCATTATAAAAGCATGGATGATGTTCATAGATCATGCCTAAATTCTAGAATCAATGGGAAATATTGCATGGATGTGTCACTTTATTCGTTGTTTAATGCCTTGTTATTCTTCTATTATTGTGAATTCATGTTTATATTTTATTAATTTAAACCCTATAATTCATGCATTTTATTTATCATTTCGTTTTTTCCTCCCATAATTCTATATTTTCCAATTCATGGGTGATTTTTTTTACAAAAATATGATTGGTTAGATTTTCATCGATCACCATTTCCATATTTTTTCCCCTATTCACTTTCTATCACATCACTCATACATTTTCTAGCTTCTCAATTTTGATATTTTTTATACAAATTACTCTAATTTGAAGAATAGACAACTGCATGGTGAGAATAATACTTGTAAGGTATGGTTATAGGGATATAGTGACACCAAAGATGCATAGAAATAGATGGTGTGTGATAGAGTATCCCCTAATTGGAAACATTATTATAAGATTTATGGTGAGTGTTATAAATTGATGTTACTATTCTATGGAGAAAATTTGACAAGATTCAGAAGTGTTAGGAATTATTAATGGCGGAACAATGGTTATATCTAGAAATTAAATTAGATATGTTGGTTAAAGATTCCTCGAAAAAAAACATGATCACATGTTGTATGTCTTTCTTTAACATTTCATGTTTTTATTTTATCATGTCAATAATAATTCCAAAAATAAATTAAATATCATCGGGTTTTCAGCTTCGGTCACACATCCTGTCTCATTTTAGCAATGGCTAGTTTTTATATGATAAATATAAGTATCAGATACTATGTATTTATAAAACACATAAAATATTTGAAAATTTTACAAAAACTGGTCGAGGATATAGTATATACACAACTATACCCTAAACCATACCTTCCATGATGGTAGGAGGATCACACTATGTAAGACCTTTCAATTCTACTCAATTCTTGGAAGTGCATGTTGACTAAACCTCAACCATCACACACTATATATAGGAAGTTGTCAAACCGTTTATGACCAAGAGACATGACTGAGGAGTAGAAGTAAAAAAGGTAATTTCTCCTCATACATCAACAATTATGTAATAATAAATTACATATCATGTACTTTTTAATCCTTTTATTTTTATGTACCTTCTCACCCATGTGTAAGAATTCAAAAATTTAATAGTCAATTGTCTGTTGTTTTTAATGAAAGGAATGATGGTGTAATTTTATCTTCAAAATAACTTCATTTTAAGGGTTTTTTGGTTACTAAGAGGATCATATCTCCATAGGGATGACCAAAAGATTTTTGAAAGGTGTCCATTCTGATCATGTGGTTGCTACTTAGAGGCATCCTACTAAAATGAGAAAGTTCCTCCATATGAATTAAAAAATTAATACTCCAATAGGTGTTTGGGTTTTTAGTCCTCTCCAATATGAATGGGTGGTACTAATTTTCATTACACATCAAGGTTACCTTATGTGATATATGAAGTCAATAATGAATCTAAATATAAGTAATGGTTCATCCATACATAGACATAAAACTCCCTCAATCATTGCTTTCCCCATAAGAAGGAGAATGTCATCCATGGGAGCTAGAAATCCTTCAACCAATATCTATTTCTTAGTACGGTGTTGATTAAGAACTATGATTTCAATGTAGTGATGTATAAATTATTGAAGTTGGGTAGTTAATATATTGTTGGTTTTCCATTTCACTAGATATCTTGAGTTTTAATCAATATATATTATTGGTATATCTAATATTTAAATATTGGGATTTATTCTTAATCCTTGGCTTTCGCAAACCATAAATAATATCAAGGTTTTATCTGAATTTTTTATCTATGTTATTTGTTTTTGTTTCCATGTTTACTATAGTGTATGGATTGATATTTTTATACTCAACTCCACATGTGTATCATGACCATACATGTTATACATATGATAAAAAATTCATTGGTAGCTTTTGTGGACATTAATCTAGTGGATCTAGAGCTTAATAGTTCTCGATAGTGTTAGTTGTTAATAGTGTTCATGTATAGTGGTGGTTTGATGAGGATCCCCATTTTTAATTTTTTAAGTTATTACTTAATATTATAATGATGGGATCCTATATTCACCCTTACTTTTCTATTTATGTATTTTTTATTTTTTTTGAATGATTAACATGTTCCATATGCATATTGTACTATATTTAGAAATTATATCTAGTTTTCACTATTTTATTTCAGAGATATATGGTTTTGAGAAATATTTTTCAGATTAGTCCTCCTATGTGTGTTATATTATTTCATAGTGTTGGTCAATAGCCTCTATCCTATTAGATATGGGAGTACGTGGAACACTCAGTGTACTTTTGACCCAGGATAGGTCCTAGTGGGATATGTCATGTTCATTTTTTATCTTTTTCAAAACAAAGTGCCTTCTCCAAAACACTCAAAAATTATTTCAATGGTAGATTATTTCCTATCCATATCTCATAAATGGTATACTATTCATTAATAAAGAACATGGATCTATTTAATATTTAAACTTACAACATCAAAACTTCATTATAAAACTTATATAAAAATGCTTTTTCTAAAAAAAATATTTTAGTTGTTTTATTGATTTCATTGATCATACTCTCTACAACTACATTTTGTTTGGGATAATTTATCCCAAAGACTTAGTGTCTTAACATATAACTCTCATGGTAATTTTTTACTTTTGTATTTATTACTTTTATGTTTTTTTCAGGTTCTAAAATAGATAAATTTTCATCTAATCATATTTGCATCTAAACTACAATACTATTTTATAAAATCAAGTAACTCAATTTTGTGGAGGTTCTTTAACTACTAGTACAGTTTGTTATAGCCACTAATAAATAAAATATATTACAACAATGTAATTTGGATGTATTATACTTGAAAAATATTTTTGAACCAACTTTAGCAATGTATTTTAATTATTTAATTTTTTCTTGTAATTCTTCCTTATGATTTTTCATTATTTAAAAGATCTGCATGTATGGTAATGATTTATTATAAAATTTAGAATTTATCCGGTAGTATCATGCTTTACGGAATCTTTCATTTAGTATTGATCATTTAACTAAGACACTAGTGTCCTAATTTATTCTCCTTTTCTTTGAAAATAATAAACATTTCATCATCTCCAATCACATAATAAATATTTCCTTTCATAGATTTCCCTAAAATTACAACATCTCCATATTATTAATTGACCAAAAATCACATCTTATTGAAATGAATTGAATATCATGAGTAGAAAAGCATACTCACATTATGAAAAGTTTAATTTCATCCTTCCTCCACTAAAAAAAATTATGAACTTTTTTCATTAATTACTATAATACCATAATTGTTACATTACAAATGTTTTATTTTTTTCATATCCTACGGGATGTGAATATATTATCAAGTATAAACACATAAAATCAATCAATATATTTAAAAGAGAATTCATTAAACACTTTATTCTCATATTATCTCTTCTTAATCCAAACTTCTATCTTACATCATTAAATCTTAGAGTATTTATTTTTTTCTTATTGATATAAAATTTCATTAACATATTTTAAAACTATAAATATTTTTTATGATTTCAGATATCTTAATGATTAATTTAATATTTTATTTGAATTAGTGTGCTTATTCATTTGTGTAAATCTTTTCCATCTTGATAAGAAATTAATTTTATTATTTTCATTCCCAATATATAAATATTAATAACTTTAAAAACAATAAAAATAAATATCAATTCTCATTGGTTTTCATATTTTCTCTTCGTCCCTTAGATTCCTTTTTTTGGAACACATACTTTAATAATGTCCCATGTTTCTGAAATAAGAACACTTAACCTAATGTAAAGGCTTGTTACATATTCATAGAAAAAAATAACATTTTGTGTCTCAATAAATTAAATTTTTTTATCATATAATCCTACATCATCACTTTATCTTTGCAGTTCTTTCAATTTCCACCATAGGCTCAATAATATTTTCCTTCAATGTGAGATCATTATTTTTATAAGAATATATCAAGATTATTTTATGATTATATCTAATTCTCTTTTATTTATCATTTAAATGTATTGAGAAAACCAATATCATTCCCCATGTTATATTCGGTGTCAAAGATATTAATTTATTGTATTTATTTCTTTTCATGTCAATGAATTATATTTGATTCTCCCCAATCCTCATGAACATTAATAAATTGAGTGGTCAGTATATCATTTACTATTTCATTCTCTTATTCCTTAAGATTAAACTCAATAATCGTTTTGGGGTTTTATAGTTATTATAATATAAAATTTTCAAGATCAGCATTCAAACTAATATTATCTTTATTTTATTATTGAATTTAATACATAGAGTCACATAAATGTAACATCCCAAGTAAGTAATGAATAATATATATTTTTATCTATGTCTATTAATGATTAATATGGTGTTTTAGAGGCTTAAAATGAAAATAAATACAATCTTAGGCATGGAATACACTATTATTCTTAAAAGATTGTTTTACTTCCTTTTAATGGAAAACAATTTTTAAATCTATCTTTTGACAATTTTATAAGCTATGTCTGTCAAAATAAACTTATTATTTATGATTGGGACATCAATATTTACTTTGTGTGATTTTTTGGTATTTTTCCGATAAAGTTCATTTTTTAATGAATAGTGAAAAATGATGTATTTTAATTGAAAACCTATTTTAAATCTAATTTATTTATATGATTTGATTATATTTTTAATTGGTTTTGAAGTGAAATTAGAATATATTTTTACCATTTTATCCAATGGTGGTCATTAAAATCAATTTCACTTTGAAATTGGACTTAAACTAGTGTCAATCTTTTGATACTTATTGTTTCATAAAAACACGCTATTTGTCAGGACAACGGAATTAATTATTAAATTAATTAATGCATCTTATATGTTTTGAATTTTGTAAAATAGACATAATTTTTGAATTCAGAATATCAAATATATCTTAGGGTGATGTTTTTGTATTTTTTCTGAAAAACTTCAATTTTTGATGAATAGTGAAACCACTAAGTGGTACTTAAAGAAACTGATTTTTCGTTTAAATGAAACTTTTCCACTTCTGTGATTTGATTTTCAAAAATCCGACATACATGGTTGTCATTAAGAAGTAAAATGTGGTTCAATGATATTAAAATAATTTTTTGGTGAATAGTAACTTTTAAGTTCTTAATCACGATTAGTGGTAATTAGTGTAGTTTAAGGTAAAAATAATGTTTTAATAATATGAGATTAGCT
The DNA here is from genome assembly GCA_963277665.1 of Viscum album. Classification (NCBI taxonomy): domain Eukaryota; kingdom Viridiplantae; phylum Streptophyta; class Magnoliopsida; order Santalales; family Viscaceae; genus Viscum; species Viscum album. Next base: position 1,198,021,965 of record OY728135.1, on the reverse strand, counting down.
TTACACATGTCCTGCCCTCATTGTATGTGTCATTTACTACCAAGACAATCCATGGGTCAATTTGGGGACCCCATGGAGCCACTTTGGTTGGGAAATGACATAAATAACTTTTTATTTAATGTTAAAGTAAAAATAACAGAAACATGAAATGTTTTACTAAAAAAAATTTACATGGAGTTATACAAGTAAGATTTTTGACTCTAAATATTCATTATAAAGTAAAAATATTTCCTACATCATGATATTTTTTTATAATTTTTAGACTTTAAATAAATTTAATTATTTATGACATCATGATGATGCAGTGATTACCTCATTAATAAAGGATTTAAATAAAATGAAATGATAATGTAAACTCTATTGCCTACACATGTCCAAAACCTATTGGAGGGGTGTATTTCGAACACTTATCACCTTACCCTCGACTTATATCAATGTGGGACCTTTTGAATCCGAAACTCATTTTAAAATAAAGTAACATTTTTTTTACTTTCCAAGAGTGCCCCTCCTCTCCTCTTATAAAAAGCCCAAACCTCTACCTCCTTACCCACACTTCCAAAGCCTTTGCCTTGTCCAACCCCTACCCATTTTGTCTCTCCACTTCCCTCTCTTACTCCTTGAAGCCTCACTTTGGGCAGAAGTCTTCCCAAGGAAGCCTTTTAGCTCAAATCTAAGAGAGTTACCCGATTTTGAGGTAATGTGTTCTCTTCTGTTTCTTTTGTTTTATTTTGCTTCTCCAACCCCCTAAACTCTTTTTATTCATTTCATTTGTAACAACTCCAGTATCTTCAATATACTAGGATGTTGTTATAAGAAGGATTATATCTACACTTACACACACCTACATCTAATTGTTAAAGGACATACGGTTTCTGTGGATGGTGAATTTATGCCTCCCGAAACGATGATTGTTCAACATTATTTTAACACCTTCAAAGGTGGACATTAAGATGTCACTATATTTATATATCATATATAATATTTTTAAGTTTTCCTTAAGCTTCTGTATTTTTCATTTTGGCATACCTTTATGGTTTCCATTATGGGTAAACGCGATATCTTCATTTAAGGAAGTGCGGACTACCGCCCCCTCAAAGTGATTTGATTCATTAAATACCATATGTGGGATGTATAAAGGATGGAGTTATGATATTATATATTATATTACACTGGAATTATAATATACCTTTATATCATTATGATTTCATTCTATAAAATACGAAATAGAAAGGAAAGTAGCGTTCATGCGTACGTACGGCTTACCGTCTCCATGAACGGTGAATTTCATTTCTTACCTCTAAATGATTATGAAATATTATAAATTAATGTATATACTGGATATATGTGATATATAAATCATGATTATAATTCTTGATATAATGGATAAATGAAAAACTTGTAATTATAAAGGGCTTATTTTTTACTCAAGTACCAATGATCGTTAAAACGACCGTTATTAACTTAAATAATTACATAGTGTTCATGACATGGCAATAAGTGATATAAAAGGGATAATGAACTTGAAAATGTTCATAAACAAGTATAAATTAACTCAAGTTTATTATTCAGGAGATTAAAGAATGACCGAGTCAAGTCGGACACGAGGTATGGGACTTCGTCTCAATCTCCTTTCATTGAGGCATATTTTGTTTTATACAAAACCTTCTTTTATACGGTGTATAAACACATTTGACTTTTACATTTATTCAAAAGGAATCTTTTTTATACGAAGCGTTTACTAAATGAAAAAAGGGAATGTTTTTGTCATACGTATGTGGCGACAACGACTTCTCCGCCGCTGTGACCATTATTTGAGTTTCGTCTTTCTCTACAAGCCGTACCTTTTTTAAAAAAAGAAAAATAAATACCATGTTTTACTTTTCTTTTATTTTGGTATTGAAAATTGTTTTCATAATTTTTTTATATCAATGTGTTGTATTGATATCTTGTGATTGAAAGGTGGAAATGTTATGTTTCCTTTATACATGTTTTATTTGATACGATTATGTTGAGCTTCTTGGGAATTATTATGAATATGGGTGGTTCCATGATAGACTAAGGGCGGGTGAGCCCGATATAGCTCTCCAATGCATTGGGTAACGCGAAGGAGTGAAACATTAAGGTTTCTCCAAATAGATTTAGGGAATATACTGTGATGGGTATTCCAAACGTAACCAAGAGGGTTACTCTCTACGTAAGAAAGTTATGAATGCCTCAAGTTACATTTATGTCTTATGATTTATAAGATTTATTCATGATTTGATGAGGTATGTTAAAGTGCTTATGTTTTATGGGTAAAGTAGGATTTCATTCTTCTGTATATATGTACCCATGTTTCCTTTCCATATTTTTATATCCCTTACTGAGCTTTTTATGCTCATCCCAAGTTATTTTTGAAATTTTTTTCACAGGTCAAGGGAAAGGTACATGATATGATGATAGTGTCAAGGAAGTGTCAAGAAAGAATCCATGTTTTATTTTAAATATGTTTCCATTGATGGGAAAGAAGAATACTATCATTATGTAACCACTTTGTTTATGTGTGGAATGTAATGCAAGTTTGATGATCTAATTCTCTAAAACTCTAAACCCGAAAAGATCCTCAAAGTGTAATCTTGTAATAACTCAAGATTAAGTAAGGTTTAAGGCTGGGGCCTTATAGTTGGTATCAAATGTCGGTTTAGATAACTTTAGGAGTTAGAATTCTATTAAATGATTATCCAAAAATATATTTTTTTTATGGTCAAATTGAAATGATATAGTATTTGAAGATTACAATGTTTCATCATCTAAGACATGTTTGTTCAGAATGGTTTTCCGCAGAGAAAATAGGGAAGCAGTGCTAGGAAGGCATGCAGAAGGGAATAGCCTTCTGAATCAGCATCCTGAGATGGTCGGAATTGGAACTGAACAGTTTGTTGCAGTAATGGCGCATTTGACTCAAGCGATAAATGGTGGTGGTACCCATGCATGAGATCAGCCAGATCAACCGCAGAGGAACATGCCAGTGGTGGAACATTTCATGAGGCAACATCCCCCATCATTCAGAGGATCATCTAACCTTGTACTAGCTGAAGGGTGGATTAAAGCACTGGAGAGGATTTTCAATGTCATGGGGTGTTCAGACAATCAAAAGGTTAGTCTTGCTGTTTACTGTTTGGAGGGTGAAGCAGATCAGTGGTGGTCGATGGTTAAAAATATCAGGGACGCCGATGAGATTGATGCTCTTGACTGGGATGAATTCAAAGGTATGTTTCTTGATAAGTATTTTCCTAAGGCTATTCGACTTGGGATGGAAAAGAAATTCTTGGAATTGAGGAAAGAGGAAGACTCAGTGGCTACCTAGGAAGAAAGGTTCACTCGATTGGCAAGGTATGCTCCAAATTTTATCCAAGACCTTGATAGTAAAATCAATTGTTTTTACTCAGGATTAAAGCCAAAATATCGAAGGGCATTAGCTTCTCGTGAGTTTAAAAGTTATGAAAAGCTTTTTCAATGTGCTGAGAAGGTGGAAATGGAGTTTTCCGATGATCAAGTGTTCTATAACAACCAACAGAAGAAGAGACCGAGGTGGTAGGAGAAAGGTAAGAATTCTTCAAAAAAGTCTGATGGTAAGAAAACTAAGATTCCAGTTTGTGATAAATATGGCAAAAGGCATGCTGGGGAATGTCTTCTGAATTCTGTAAAGTGCTACCGATGTGGTAAGATGGGACATAAGGCTCGTGATTGCACTGAAAAGGATCAAGGTGAAGTTAAGACCAAATTTTATTTACAGTTAGTGAAATGTTATAAGTGCAATGAGATGGGTCACTATGAAAATGAGTGTCCGAAAAAGAGCTTGAGTTATGGGAAGCAGTTAGACTACCAGTAGAAAGGGGTGGTGAAATCCTTTGCAACTACTTCAGCAGATGTCGGGCCATCAAATGAAGTTGTATCAGAAACTTTGTTTGTTTTTTCAGATTACGCCAGTGTGTCGTTTGATTCGGGGTCCACGCATTCATTCATCTATGAAACCTTTTCTAGTAAAATGGAATACCATCTCAAGAAATGACTCCTGAACTATTGGTAAAAACAAATGGGGGAAATGTTGAGGCAAAAATAATTTATAAGAATCTTCCTATCCTTATCTGTGGAAAGAACCTACTTGCAAACCTTATTGTTCTACATCTAGTAGAGTTTGATGTTATCCTGGGTATAGATTGGCTCTCTATTTACCATGCTAAGATTTACTTTAGAGCTAAAGAAGTTTCTTTTCATAAATACTTTTAGTTTGTGTACAAGAATGAACCCTTACTGTTGATAACTTATAAAGAGTCCAAGAAACTTGTAAAAGATGTAAATGAATGTTACCTTGCACACATTGATGAAAACAAGGGAATTGTTCAGATTAATGATGTGCTAGTGGTAAATGAGTATCCTGATGTTTTTCCTAATGAGTTGCCTAGAATAATATCAGATCGGGATGTTGAGTTTACTGTTGACTTAGTTCCTGATGCTAAGCCAATTTCAAAACCCCCTTATATAATGGCTCAAATTGAACTTTTAGAGTTGAAGGAGGAATTGCAAGATTTATTAGAGAAAGGTTTCATTCGACCTAGCACATCACCATGGGGTGCTCTTATTTTATTTGTTAAAAATAAAGATGGTTCTATGAGACTTTGCATTGATTATAGAGCCCTGAATAACATCACTGTTAAGAACAAATATCATTTTCCTCATATCGATGATTTATTTGATCAGCTCCCGGGAGCTCAGTATTTTTCAAATATTGACCTGCGATCGAGGTACCATCAGCTGAAGGTAAAGGAAGCAGATGTTCCGAAGACTGTGTTTCATACAAGATATGGCCATTATGAATTTGTAGTAATTCCTTTTTTTCTAACCAATCCATGTGCTGTATTCATGGACTTAATGAATAGAATTTTCCATGAGTTCTTGGATAAGTTTGTGGTGGTTTTGATTGATGATATTTTGGTGATTTCTAAAAGTAAAGAGGAGAATGAAAGACATTTAAGGGTTATCTTGAAAACCTTAATAGAAAAGAAATTGTATGGGAAATTCAGCAAGTGTGAGTTTTGGTTGCAACAAATTTCTTTCCTTAGTCACATTTTTTCTAAATATGAGATAACTGTTGATCCTGCAAAAACAAAAGTTGTGGAAGACTAGACAAGACCCATAAATGTAACTGAGATTCGCAGCTTCTTTGGTTTGGCGGGCTATTACCGAAGGTTTGTTAGAAATTTTTCACGGTTATCTAGTCCATTGACTAAGCTAACTCGGAAGGGTGTTAAGTTTATCTGGACAAAATAATGTGATGATTGTTTTCAGGAATTGAAAAAAAGATTGGTCAATGCTCTAGTTTTGGCACTACCTTCCAGGAATGGTGAGTTTGTTATATACAGTGATGCTTCATTGAAAGGACTTGGTTGCATCCTAATACAGAATGATCAGGTAATTGGATATGCTTCACGAAAGTTGAAAACTCATGAGGTAAATTTCCCTACATATGATTTGGAATTAGCTGCTGTTGTTTTCGCTTTAAAAATTTGGAGGCATCATTTGTATGGAGTAAAGTGTGAAATATATACTGATCACAAAAGTTTAAAGTATATATTCACTCAGAAATAGTTGAATATGAGACAGATGAGATGGCTAGAATTAATCAAGGATTTAGATTGTACAACTCATTACCATCCGGGAAAAGAAAATAAAGTGGCTGATGCTTTGAGTCGAAAAAGTAATGCTTCATTAACAATGTTGCATTTGGAACATGATCCTTTGGTTAAGGATTTGATGAACTTTGGAATAGAAGTTTTTGGCACAGGATGTTCTTCTGTTTTGTTTCAGGTATCAGTGAGATCATATTTATCAGATAGAATCAAGAAAGCATAGAAGCAAGACAGTGAGTTGCAGAAAAAGGTAGAGTTGGTTCATAAAGGTAAGTTGCCTGAATTCAACATTGATAATGATTGTGTTTTGATATTTGGGAAGAGATTGTGTGTGCCTTGTGATTCACAGTTGAAGAGAGATTTGTTTTGTGAAGCTCATAGTTCTCCGTTTTCAGTTCATCCTGGCAGTACTAAGATGTACAGAGATCTGTGGGAGAATTACTGGGGGGATGGAATGAAAAGAGATATTGCTGATTTTACTGTGATGTGTTTGACTTGTCAGCAGGTTAAAGCAGATCGGAAGTTACCGAACGGGATGCTTCAGCCTTTACCAGTGCCAGACTGGAAATGCGAGAATATATCCATGGAATTTGTTGTGGGATTACCGAATACATCTCGAGGTAATAATGCAATCTAGGTTATTGTTGATCTCTTGACTAAATTTTCTCATTTTCTTTCTATACAAGATATTTTTTCCATAGATAAACTTTCTCGTTTGTATCTTAAAGAGATAGTCAGGTTACATGGAGTTCCTCTCTCCATTGTATCTGACGGTGATCCCAGATTCACTTCTAACTTTTGGAAAGGCCTTCAGAAGTTGTTGGGTACTGAATTAAATTTTAGTACAACTTTTCATCCTCAATCAGATGGGCAGTCAGAACGAACAATTCAGACCATGGAGGATATGCTATGATCTTTTTCGATGGATTATCAAGGAATTTGGGACCAACATATTTCTTTGGTTGAATTTTCATATAATAATAGTTTTCATTCCAGTATACATATGGCACCATTTGAGGCGTTATATGGGAAGCGATGTCAAACTCCAGCTTTTTGGGATGAAGTGGTTGAAAGAAAGCTGGTGGGACCAGAATTGGTAGAAGAAATGGAAGAAAAAGTTCATCTGATACAGAAACACATGAGAACAGCTCAGAGTAGGCAGAAGAGTTATGCGGACAATAGGAGGAAGGATCTCTCTTTTGAGGTAGGTGATCATGTTTTTCTCAAAGTATCACCATGGAAAAGTGTGATGCGATTTGGAAAGAAAGGAAAGATGAGTCCAAGGTTCATTGGACCATTTGAAATTCTGGAGAGAGTTTGATCAGTTGCATACCGGGTGGCTCTACCTCTGAGTTTATCTCAGGTACACAATGTTTTTCACGTTTCGATGCTGAGAAAGTACATGCCAGATCCATCTCATGTTTTGAGTCCAGAGGTAGTTCAGCTGGAAGAGAACCTATCTTATAAGGAACAACTTTTCCAGATTTCTTGACCACAGGGAGCAAGTGTTACGATATAAGGTGATTAATCAGTTAAAGGTTTTGTGGAAAAACCACATGATGGATGAGGCAACATGGGAATCTGAAAATACAATGAGGGATAAGTACCCCCATTTTTTCGTTAAGTAAATAAATTGCGGGGACGCAATTTTCTAAAGGGGGGAAGGTTGTAACATCCCAAGTAAGTAATGAATAATAGATATTTTGATATATGTCTATTAATGATTAAGATAGTGTTTTAGAGGCTTAAAATGAAAATAAATACAATCTTATGCATGGAATACACTAATATTCTTAAAAGATTGTTTTACTGCCTTTTAATGGAAAACAATTTTTAAATCTATCTTTTGAAAATTTTATAAGCTATGTTTTTCAAAATAAACTTATTCTTTATGATTGGGACATCAAAATTTACTTTGTGTGATTTTTTGGTATTTTTCGGATAAATTTTATTTTTTTAATGAATAGTGAAAAATGTTGTATTTTAATTCAAAACCTCTTTTTAATCTAATTTATTTATATGATTAGATTATCTTTTGAATTAGACTTGAAGTGAAATTAGAATATATTTTTACCATTTTATCCAATGGTGGTCATTGGAATCAATTTCACTTTGAAATTGGACTTAAACTAGTGTCAATCTTTTGATACTTATTGTTTCATAAAAACACGCTATTTGTCATTACAGCGGGAATTAATTATTAAATTAATTAATGCGTCTAATATGTTTTGAATTTTGTAAAATAGAAATCATTTTTGAATTCAGAATATCAAATATATCTTAGGGTGAAGTTTTGGTATTTTTCTGAAAAACTTCAATTTTTGATGAATAGTGAAACCACTAAGTGGTAGTTAAAGAAACTGATTTTTTGTTTAAATGAAACTTTGCCACTTCTGTGATTTTATTTTCAAACATCCGACATACATGGCTGTCATTAAGAAGTAAAATGAGGTTCAATGAGATTAAAATAATTTTTTGGTGAATAGTAACTTTTAAGTTCTTAATCGCGATTAGTGGTAAATAGTGTAGTTTAAGGTAAAAATAATGTTTTAATAATATGAGATGAGCTTGACACATGTACTACTTTCATTGGATGTGTCATGGCCGACTAAGACAATCCATGGGTCAACTTGGGGACCCCATGGAGCCACTTTGGTTGGGAAATGACATTAATAACTTTTTATTTAATGTTAAAGTAAAAATAACACAAACATGAGATGTTTTACTAAAATAATTTTTACGTGGAGTTATACAAGTCAGACTTTTGACTATAAATATTCATTAGAAAGTAAAAATATTTCCTACATCATGATATTTTTTTTATAATTTTCAGACTTTAAATATATTAAATTATTTATGACATCATGATGATGCAGCGATTACCTCATTAATAAAGGATTTAAATAAAATGAAATGATAATGTAAAATCTATGACTTACACATGTCCAAAACCTATTTGATGGGTGGATTTCGAAACCTTATCACCTTACCCTCGAATTATATCAATGTGGGACCTTTTTAATCCAAAACCCATTTTAAAATAAAGTATCATTTCTTTACTTTCCAAGAGTGCCCCTCCTCTCCTCTTATAAAAGGCCCTCACCTCTACCTCCTTACCCACACTTCCAAGGCCTTTTTCTCATCCAACCCCTACCCATTTTGTCTCTCCACTTCCCTCTATTACTCCTTGAAGCCTCACTTTGGGCAGAAGTCTTCCCAAGTAAGCCTTTGAGCTCAAATCTAAGAGAGTTACCCGATTTTGAGGTAATGTGTTCACTTGTGTTCTTTTGTTTTATTTTTCTTCTCCAACCCCCTAAACTCTTTTTATTCATTTCTTTTGTAACAAATTCAGTATATTCAATATACTTGGATGTTGTTATAAGTAGGATTCGAGCTACACTTACACACACCTACATCTAATGGTTAAAGGACATACGGTTTCCATGGATGGTGAATTTATGCCTCCCGAAACGATGATTGTTCAACATTCTTTTAACACCTTCAAAGGTGTCCATTAAGATGTCACTATATTTATATATGATATATAATATGTTTAAATTTTCTTTAAGCTTCTGTATTTTTCATTTTGGACATACATTTATGGTTTCCATTGTGGGTAAACGCAATATCTTCATTTAAGGAAGTGCGGACTACCACCCCCTCAAAGTGATTTGATTCGTTAAATATCATATGTGGGAAGTATAAAGGATGGAGTTATGATATTATATATGATATTACACTTTAATTTTAATATCCCTTTATATCATTATGATTCCATTCTATAAAATACGAAATAGAAATGAAAGTAGCGTTCATGCGTACGTACGGCTTACCGTCTCCATGAACGGTGCATTTCATTTCTTACCTCTAAATGATTATGTAATATTATAAATGAATGTATATACTGGATATATATCATATATACATCATGATTATAATTCTGGATATAATGGATACATGAACAACTTGTAATTATAAAGGGATTATTTTTTACTCAAGTACCAATGATCGTTAAAACGACCGTTATTAACTTAAATAATTACATAGTGTTCATAAAATGGAAATAAGTGATATAAAATGAATAATGAACTTGAAAAAGGTTCTTAAACAAGTATAAATTAACTCAAGTTTATTATTCAGGAGATTAAAGAACGACCGAGTCAAGTCGGACCCGAGGTATGAGACTTCATCTCAATCTCCTTTCATTGAGGCATATTTTGTTTTATACACAACCTATTTTTATACGGTGTATAAACCCCTTTGACTTTTACGTTTATTCAAAAGGAATATTTTTTATACTAAGCATTTACTAAACGACAAAAGGGAATGTTTTTGTCGTACGTATGTGGCGACAACGACTTCTCCGCCGCCGTGACCATTATTTGAGTTTCGGCTTCCTTTACAAGCCATACCTTTTTTTAAAAAGAAAAACAAATACCATGTTTTACTTTTCATTTATTTTGGTATTGAAAATTGTTTTCATAATGTTTTTATATTAATGTGTTGTATTGATATCTTGTGTTTTAAAGGTGGAAATGTTATGTTTCCTTTATGCATGTTTTATGTGATACGATTATGTTGAGGTTCTTAGGCATTATTATGAAGATGGGTGGTTCCGTGATAGACTAAGGGCGGGTGAGCCCAATATAGCTCTCCAATGCATTAGGTAACGCAAAGGAGTGAAACGTTAAGGTTTCTCCGATGATATTTAGGGAATATACTATGATGGGTATTCCAAACGTAACCAAGAGGGTTACTCCCTACGTAAGAAAGTTATGAATGCTTCAAGTTACCTTTATGTCTTATGATTTCTATGATTTATTCATGATTTGATGAGGTATGTTAAAGTTCTTATGTTTTATGGGTAAAGTATGATTTCATTCTTATGTATATATGTACCCGTGTTTCCTTTCCATATTTTTATATCCCTTACTGAGATTTTTATGCTCATCCCAAGTTTTTTTGAAATGTTTTTCACAGGTCAAGGGAAAGGTACAAGATATGATGATAGTGTCAAGGAAGTGTCAAGAAAGAATCCATGTTTTATTTTAAATATGTTTCCATTGATGGGAAAGAAGAATACTGTCTTTATGTAACCACTTTGTTTATATGTGGAATGTAATGCTAGTTTTATGATCTAATTCTCTAAAACTCTAAACCCGAAAAGATCCTCAATGTGTAATCTTGTAATAACTCAAGATTACGTAAGGTTTAAGTCTGGGGACTTATAATAACTGAGTTTTATTTTTTCTCATGAACTTTATACCTAAATTTCTTTAAAGCTCTCACCAAATTCCACATTGAGGTAGAGAACCCCTACTTCATTATATACATCTATGTCACTGATTTCATTAAGATGAGATTCACAAATTATAGTTACATTGAATTATTCTTTCTAATCTTTGAAATTTTTATTTAATTATATTATGATTTATCTATGTCAATATATTATATTAAGATCATTTTATTCTTCTTAAATAATTTACTTATGTATTTTATTTTCCACTCTTATATTTTGAATATTTTTTATGGATTAATCAGTGGGATCCTCTTATTCATCATTATAATTATTTATAAACTTTTAAAGAAATTAATAAATTTTATTAATGGTAAAAATTTTATTAGATGCATCAGATTGAATTTTATATCTCCTCAATTGTGATTAGAATAGTGTAAATAACAGTCATTATTAAACTATTTGTCTTTTGGTTCATCTTCCATGATGAGTTATTTTTTGGATTTTAATGTTACATCCTTTATTTTGTTTCAATATTACGTATATTTTTGTTTATCCTCATCTCATATGTAATGTTTATGTTCTGAATAATTTCTAAGTATATAATCATGAGATTCATTTCCTTATTCACTAAAACTTATATATTGAAATTGGTATGACATATTTTTATTATTTAGTTCATTATTACTAGGACTTCAAATTTATTACCAATTCTAGGCATATTTTCCATTATACTATTCACCTTATTCAAGAACATATCAAAATAATATTTAAATTTTCTTCAAATATACATATGTTATCATTTAAAACATTGAGTTATTCTTCCTTGAATATTGAATCTCTATTATAGATGTTCAATATCATTCCCTATATTACCTTTGAATATTTGACAGATATAACCTATATCTGCACAAATTTTGATATATATCCCCCTAGTTCATTCTAAACATTGTAGTATGCATCCAAACCCTTATGTCTATTTAGTAATTGGTCCAATATCCATATCAAAAATAATTCCATGCATCATATAAATTCATAAATTCAATCAAAAAAATTATAATTAGTGTTTTATATGATTCTTCTATAATTATAATAATTTCCATTAAATATTTAAAATCAATTTTTATTTATTATTTCATCCATAATTAGTTAATGTAGTGAAAATATCTTTAAAAAAACTTTTCTCTAATACCACTAGTAAAGACCCCCCAAGGGAAGGCGGTAACATAATGGAGGTGAATTAGAGTTTGTAAAAATAAAACATTTAGAAAATTATTCCCCTTTTAAAAGATATTTTATTTATGATTAGTTAAGACACACACCTATATTTTCTTTTTACCTATAATTTTTTTATTTCATTAAAGTTAAACTTTTTATTTTAAGTGATAACTCATAAAAATTTAAACATAATAAAATAACAAACAACAAAGAAAAAATCATCTACCACTAGCACAAACTAAATTATAAGAGGAAAACAATTATTTCAAGAAAATTATCTTATACAGTACTCTGGACTAAGAAAAAGTTATTTTTTAATATAATGGATTATAAATTCTATGGGTGTTAAGTAATCAATAAAAAATTAATCAGGCTTTACTTTAGAAAATATAGTATCAACTTATGATTTGAATCATTTTATAAATTCATCATTCAGACCTAGTGTAAATCTTTCTTATTCTATTTTGGAGAATTTATTTCATCTCAATTTTATATTAAAATTGATTTATTCATGATATTATTCAATTTATACCTTTCCAAAAAAAATAAACAAATCTTTTATAATTTGGAAAAATATGGGGATGTAATATATTAAGTTCCTCCTTTTTATAGACTTATTTAACACCTAATTTGTTCTAGTTGATCTTGTTACCAATAGTTTATAAATGTTATAGTAAATTTTTCAACATCATGATTTATTTTTAGGCGATAATATAAAACACTATGTATTAATTATAACCTTTTCCCTTTTATAATACATGAGTGAAATAAATATTCTTATTAAAATATTATTTATTTTTTAAGAGAGACTAGTAATACTAATAATAATCAATTAATGGTGATAAAAATTGTGAAATAGGTGTGATATCATTTTTTTCATCCCTAAGTTCACAAATTTTCTTTCTTATTAACAACACCAGCACTATTGGTAAATAAAATAGAACACATTCTAGTTTTGGACTTGAATGTAACTTCTCAAAAATTCCACATGATTTTACATGGTTAATCTAATTTGGGAAATGGACAAGGAAAAAAATTTAGAGATAGGTCAGGGAACCAAAAAGACTGACTCATTATTTTATATATTTTAAGTGGATGCACTATCCCTCAAGGTTTTACATCTATCAAAATAAAATATTACTTTTTTATCTGAAATTATTAGATAACTACTAATAATAATCATTAAATATGATTAATGAAATATTAAAAGTTAACTATCTTGTGAAATAACATATTGATCCATCTTCACATTATATAAAATGAGAAACTTCAGTATAAGTGTAACATCGTTATTCCTCCTTTAGAAAGATATTTTAATGTATGAAAAAACTATCCCTTGATTTTACTATGTTTATAATGATCTAGAATGTATAAAAATATACAGTCAAAGTTGAGTCTCATAAAATAATTTATTCTTTTTCAGGTTCATGACTCAAAATTTCATATATCATAATCTTAAGTTAACTGAAATTATATTGTGTTAATCTTCACTATAGAATAGTCTTCTATGTTTGAAGGAGATATGAAATCCATGTCTAGTTAAAATAGAATCCCTCCATTTTTTAATTTATATATATTTAATTTTAAAATTATTATATTTAACTCAACATTTCTTATTATATACTTTTCACATAATGTTTTGCAGCTTTTAATATCGAGTAGTCTATCTCAAGGAAAATTAAATCTCCACCTCAATGTGAATTTGATTATCCTAATTTCATTTAAGGTAAGTTCATAAGCCTAGATTGAATTTTTTTTCTCAATAATAGCAATTTTCAAAATGATGTGACATTATTAATGTGTGTAAGTAATTAGTTAGGTAATACTTTTATATATGGAAAATACGGGAAAAAAGATCAGGTAGTTACTTAGAAAAAACTGAATGGGAATTTTCAAGGAACAACCCCTTAATTGTTATAATTGATTTTTTGATCTTCATGATAGAGGCATTTAGATATGGTGAGAGTACTATCTAAAAATTGTTTTTGAATTTTGAAGATATTAGGATTTATTAAAAATGATTTGAAGTTGTTTTTAGTATATATGGGTACCTTCATAAATTTACCTACGGGTTTATGAATTCTATATCAAGGAACCATTAATAACACTACCTAATTGAAGGAAACAATAAAATACTAGAATTATTTAAAGTGTGTGTAAAGGTAAACATGAATCAATGAAAGGATAAATCAAAATTAATGAAGGGTATAAGAAGGAAAAAATCTAAGATGGGTAGAGGTAAATATAAAAACCCAATAACTGACTATGTGTACTAGTAGGTGTTTAATGGTAAACTAATACCTACATAAAAGTATTTTTGGAATTTTATGAGTTTCATAACAGTTTTATTGAACTAAGTGAGTTTACAATGATTTTACCTATGTTTTGTATAAATTTTGTAAAACCATATAACCTTGATTAATATTTATTGTGAATTTCAGTTTTTCATATGGATTTAGAGGTCATATAAAATTTAAGTTGGAATAAATAGTGGAGAACAACTAAGAGTATATAACTTATGTCCACTTCTTGTGACTCTGGTATATAACTTTATAGATGGAAACTAAAAGAAATTCATGTGAACATAAATTCATCTGAAATTAAAAATTCATAAATGAGTGAGAACTTCATATGATTTAAAAAGTTATATGAAATGGGAAAATGAAGAGTTTCAAAAAATCTGAATTCATAAATAAAATTAAAATTATATGACACTTTGTATAATTAACATAATGGATTAAACATTGAAATAAGATTATGATTCATCTTGATATGAAAATATTATTATCTAGGGAATATGTTGTGGTGGATATATATCCTATAATGTTTCATAGTACAGTCGTGAAGTGAAAAATGACATCGTGATGGATACCACATTTTAGTGATGAATTTTTTATGTGATATAATAACATAGGATAAATGAAAGCCTAATTATTTCATAATTATGATAATTTCATATGGTTTTCATCTCAAGGAAGAATAAAATGTCATCGTATTTAAAAAATTAGAAAATGAATAACATACTATAGTATAGGATGTTATGAAATATTAGGAAGGAAAATTTTAAAGGGCCGTATTTCGGTCCATTATTGATGACTGTTTTAGAGATGGCATTATTGCTAAAAGTTATTTTAGGTCCATCTTGGGGTGAAAAACACTATAGGAAGTCCATGTGGAAAATATTTATGATCTAATTCACACATGGATATTTCCAATATAATTTAAAACCAAAATTTTTTGGAATAAAATGATTGAAATATTCAAACATTTTGTGGGACCTTTCCATGTGGGTCTTAAGGAAAATTTGAATTCCTTAACTCAGCGTATAATTATTTTTGAATGAGGAGATGACCCTTCCTAAAATAAAATATATTCCATATATCTTAGGGAAAATAAAATTAATGATACCTATGGATATATAATTTAAAGGAGAAGGATATTATTATGTGCCCTTCGATAATACTATTGTTATATAGAAATTCAGTCATTCAATGATGAAAATTATAACCCAATATAGATAAATATTTCATAACATCTATTATGTATAAAATAAGTATAATCCAATGAATCTAGGGGTGTATTTGTGTATTAATGAAGAAGAGGGAGATAAACATATGACACAACTATTTTTGTCTATATTTGGAATATGTACTCCATAAGATTGATAACAACTATGATTCAGTATCACATTTAGCCTGAGTGGTGAACAATGATATCTTGAATTTGTGTCTTCTAATCATTATTTTGGGGTTTAATAAATTTTCATTAGTTCATTGAGGACTCAATATTGACTGGTATTACTAGTAAAAATAATGTCATCACACCAACAGGGGGATGAAGAACTACAAGGCGGTAGTTTTTTCCATAACACTCAAGTAATAATGCCTAATTTATTATACATGACACTTATATAATATATTGAAGTAATCATCTTATGATTTGAGGACAAAAAAGACCCTCATTATTTTAAAATCACTCTCCCATTATCTGGTTGTTACTCTAAGCCAAGAAGGACTCTAACACCCCGATATTTTTTGAGAAATATTCTTTTTAATTGCTTTGATGACTTGTGTTGTATGCTACAACAATAGTATCTTGTGATATACCCAACACCTAATTATCTTGTATTATACCCAAACACTATTCTTGGCTTGTGTTGCTCGTAAGAGCAACCTTCCTCGATAGCGTGTTTTGTACGCAATACCGAATTTCACTAAACAACGATATATTGTTATAATATTATTATGAACTAGCCGTTATAAATAGTATTAACAAAATTTTGAATTTTATATTATTATCATTCATCTTACACATATTCTATAACATGGTATGAGAACATAATAAATTTTTTGTGTATAATAAGTATCTTTTAAAAAATGAAATTTTTCCTCCTTTTGAAGGCGCACCCAATTTAAATCTAATTTTTGACAAGTTTACAATTTTAATTTGAAAAATTAAACTTATTATTTTAACTCTTGATATAAAAATTTATGTTGGATAAATTTTTTACATGATTCTAATGACCATCAGATTTTGATGAATAGTAAAAATATGCAAAATTATAATTAAAAACAACCTTTTTCATCAAAAAAATTTATATGGTTAAATTATAAAATTTAATGGTTTTAAAGAATAAATAGAATATAGTTTTACAATTTAATATAATTTATGTCATTAGCATTAATTTTTTATTGAATTCTTAGGTAAAAACATTTCAATCGTTTGCAATGTTTTAACTTTTAAAACCCATTTTCTCAACAGCGAGATTCATTTTAAATTAAATACTGCAACTTATGATTTTTGAATTTGGAAAAATTGTTTCCATGTATGGAATTAGTAGGTCCAAATTATTTTAATAGGTGACTTTTTATTTTTAGGAATTATGAATAGTAACTATGGTAAATTTTATTTACTACAGTTAGAAGTAAATCAGGTAATTAAGGGTAAAATAATATTATAAAATCACCCTAACACTTGTATTAATATAATTGGATGATTATATTTCTTCCTAAAATATACATGAGTCTATATTGAATCTTTTGGAACCAACTTGGATGTGATTAAGACCCTTAATTAATTTTATATAAAGAAAGTGAAATATTTCTCACTCAAACTTTAATAATTAAAGTATTTTTAGAATAAGGTTATACATAATATAAATTTTATTATAAATACTCATTTGAAATATAAATTGTTTTTATTTGGTATGGTAATTTATTTGTAATTTTTATTAAATAATTAATTACCTTAATAGCTTATATATTAATGATGCAGAAATTATTTATTTAGTGAAAAATCAATAATATAGATTTTATTAAAATAATATTACCCTTAAAAAGGCCCAAAAACCAGACCAAAACATATTTTTCGAGTATATCTATACCCTAAACATCCAAGGGTCGGCTTATGGACCATTTTGATCCTTAGAAAACAAATTATGACATTTATAATATTTTATTTAAAAGGATGTCAAAGTTGTAACCTTCAAAATTTAATGAATATAACAATTTAAATGTTGTGATTTTAAGATGATAAATTAGACTAAAAGTATTCTTATTAAATATATTAGATTTATCTTCATCATACTATTTTATTTTTAATTCTTATGCAAAAAATAAGTATATTAAATAATTATACAAAAATGTTGTAGTAATTATTTTATTAAGGGAAATATCTAATAAATGGTGAAATAAATATTATATGAACAAATTAATGTTCTCCATGAATTTTTTAGATGAATATGGCATTTTAGGAATATATTAAATATTTTGGTTCTAATATATCTTTTGTGGGGATTTTATCTAAATTCAAATAATTGAATACTGTCAAAATACACATTATTGATATTTAATAAAAATAATATATTATTAAATTGTTTAAAAATCAATAAAAAATATTTCAAAATTACAAATTTAAAATTATATGGTGGAAATGTAATAATAATTCTAATTATGGAAAATTCACAACACATAAGTAAGTATTTATAATAATTTAAAAATTAGAATATTATTACCGCAAATAAAATTAAGTAGATTAACTAAGGATAAATCAAAATGACAAGGTTTAAAATAAAATCAAAACATGTCTAAATTTGATTGCATGATGATATTACAACCCTATAATATCTCATATCCTAATTTTAGTCATTTTGGATGTTTTTATGCGGGCTTTGGGTTTATTATAAATTAATATTTTAGAGGCTTCCAAAAGTGCCCCTCTCCTCTCTAATAAAAGGTCACCTCCTCCCTCAACTCTTCACAAAATTTTGAGCCATAAATCTTGGACAAACCCTATCTATTTAACTTCTCCACTTCCCTAGAAACATACTAGAGGTAATAATCTTCTTCAAAGACACCCTTTAGTTCCCTAAGAGGAGATTTAGAAGAGGCGCATCAATGAAAAGGTAATATCCTTTATCGATTATTTCAAATATATTTCTTCTTCTAATTCCTCTAATTTATTTGTTTCGTTATAAAGTATTAACAAACGTATCACTAATATACTGATATTTTATTATAAATATGAAACCAACCCATTTCACCTTCAATCCATCCTACAGAAAATGAAATCACCGCGTGTGTGTTCGTACGGAATACCGTCTCCACATCGTGGTGTAATCTGTTTTTCCACCACCACATTACATGGATGGGTATAATGGTTGAAATAATAACTATATGTTATTATTATAAAATAATACTGATTATGATATATTATCCAATCCAATTCCATTCAATAATTATGGGAATGATATCATCGCTCGTGCGTACGTACAGATAATTGTCTCCACGATGCGATGAGATTCATTCCCCATGTTAACCATTCCAAAATGATTTTAAAGTATATATAATAAATAATAATGAAATATATGAAATAATAATGATACATTATTTATTTATATGTTATTTACTTAATTCCATTCAATTTATAAGGAAATGAAAACAACGTTCATGAGTACGTACGGCCTACCGTCTCCATGAACAGTGTATTTCATCCCATTTATCGATCTATTATATATATTATATTATGAATATATATAATATATAAATAATTTTTTAAATTCTTAATTTAAGTAAATCATGATATAAGTAATTATATTAAGAATAAAAAGTCCAAACATGTATGATAAATGAAATGATTTTACCCAAAACACTGCTTTAACATGGAATTGACAAAAGAACGGGTAATATAAAGTCTTAAGTAAATAATATATGACCTCATAATTATTATAATGGTTTTTTTAAAAGTTAATAATATTTTTAAACCCACTATACAGGTGTTTCAGACACGTATGGAAGAAATTGGACCTAAGTTAAGGGAAAATTTTGCAATCTCATTTTTATCCAAGATTTCTTATACATAAGTATTTACTGGGGTTATATTTATCATTCATGTCCGTGTTTTATAAAAATGTTTTTATAAAGTGTTTACTATTCTTCCATGTATGTTTAAAGTCATGTTTAACCATTTTTTACTTTTACTATATAGTGTGGAAGGAATATTTCTTTTTTTACCATACGAGGTACTTTTTGACTTTTCCAGTGAAAATTACAAGGACAATGTTTTTTTTCAACTTATACGGTGTGAATGGATTATTACGGTTTCATAACACCTTGTTTCCATGAAGATTATTCTACAAGATATCATTATTATTTTCAAAAAAATTATTTTCTTTCAAAATTTCATGGTATTTGGAGAAAAGAAAATGATTTTGAAGAAGAAATGATATTTTCCTCAAGAATTCATTTCACGTGTTTTATCAGAACTATTTTCCATCTAAGATGAAAATTTTTAGTATGTTTATGTTTCAAGTATAAAGAATAAATTATATACATGGTATGATTTTTCTTATGATTAAATTATATCCATTTATTTTATATGGATTATGTTATGATGGGATGATGTTTATGAAACCCATATTATTCTATGGGTTATGATGAATGATTAATGTTTATTTTATGGAATAAGAAAGAATGATTTAATTATGAGATGGTTCGTACCTATATCTACCTCCAATTAATTGGGTAATGATATATATTTAATTAGATATATATGGCTTGGATGACAAGTAAAATCTGGTTCTGTAATAAAGGGCTGGAAATGCTGGTAAACCCGGTTGAGTAATGGAATTTGTCCAATATGATGGTCTTGGCAGCAATTCCATGGCTACTATGGAAATTATATCATGTTCCTAATGGTTTTCCACAATTAAATGTTTTATTCCCATGCTATTTTATCATGATTAATGTTTATTTATGATCTCTTCCTTACGTACTGCCCATATTTATTTCATGACTCAAGATATTGATGTTTAAACATTATGTTCATGTTTTTAAGTTGAAATGAATATGGTTTGTTTTATTTTCTCCATTCGTACCCTTACTAAGCATTTGAGCTCACCCTTTTTATGTTTTATTTTCCCCATGATATAAAAAAAGGTTTTAGGTAAGAAAATAGGGAATATATTTATGGGATATATTGAAGATCTTTCACCATGATTAAAAGATTATGTTTCAAGTTTCCAAAGAGACTAAACTATTACGATCCTCTGGTGTTTATTTTTTGTTATTTATTTTGTATTCTGTAAAAGTAATTTAATTTCCATGTATGTCAATCTTGGTTATCTATAGTTGGTATCAGAGGAAAGGTTTAGTTAAACTTTGTAAACTAGGATGCAAAAACTTTAGTGAGATCCCTAGAGATATTTCTAAGGTATGTCTAGGGATGTCTGTAAGGTTAAGTATATGTATAGGTTACAGTCCTAGAATTATGTTGATGATCATGAATAACCTAGGGTGAACCTAAGGAATCATGGATTAAATAATTTTTGATATGTTAGACATCCCATAAGTAACTTTTTATGATTATGTGGTTCCTCGTTATTTTAACCATTTCTTACAATATGGTTTCTAGTTTTAGTCAATGGATCGAATGAGAAGAAATTCTGTTAACATTGATTCCAATGGAAAAATTGGCGACTATGATCAGTGAAATTTTGTAATGCCATGAGATAAAGATATTGTGATTATTCCGAATCAGTCATTGTGATATATGATTAACAGGGTGAACTTTAGTTGTATTCCTATGTCATCAAATTTGAAGAAGATGAACTTTTATGCATGTTTGAATGGTGAGGAAAATAGAGGAAGGAAGATTAAGATTTCTACATATCAAGAAGAAGGGAAAAATAAACTAGAGTAATACCTCAAATGGAATGGAAGATGTTATATGTGTGGGTAAAAGTGGCATAGAGTGACAGACTGTTATAGAGATCAGTGTCTTATTTGTGGAGAACGTGGGCATTACCCAACTAAATGCCCTTACCTAAGAGGTTCCTTATAAATCGTGGAAGGTCCTATTTCATGCCAATAATTAAATAATATTGATTTAAGGGCTTATGTATTGGAATTCAAGAATAATGTTGTTGAGGAACTTTTATGGGATATTGAAATATCTATTTATTGGTCCATTGTGGTTTTCAATAAGAATATGGTACTGGCAACCATGAAAAGCGATTGAAATATTTTTTGAAAGCAGATGATATGTGCATAATGAAGGGATAATGAGAAAATAATATGTTGGATATTATTGATGAGATCATGAATAATATAAGGACAAAGTGATATCATGATTTGAGTATATATAATTTTTTGGATTTTTTTATATGGAAGGAGATCACTTTTGATAACATTCATGTTTTCAAAAAGGTTCTATGGTAATTTATGTTTCAATAATACATGATTAAAGTATTAACATGTTTCAAATGTGACCAACAAGATATATTTTATGATATATGGGGGATAAAGGATGGGGTTCACATGCTTGTTATATGTCCTTTCTAGTAATCAGTTTCTTTATACTGTGACTTTGGACAGAAGTATTTTGAATAGGCCTAAAGTTTGGAATGAATTATGATGGTTATTATACAGTATTGTTTAAGGCTAGAAATTTTTAGATATTATTTCTGTAATGTTATAATAGTATAGTTTTAAAAAAAGGATAACCAGTAGGACGGGTGACAATCCATCGCATCAGACAAGGCTACGGGAATCGAACCCATACAAAAGTGTGACGGACTTTATCGCCTACCACTGGCCTAAAGGAAGTCCCTGGTTTGTAGAAATTAGTTTTATTTTATTAAGCGGTATGATAGATGATGTATAAGTCCATTTTTTGGAAGCATATATGATTAAACTCACTATATATTGACTTCTGTGTATTTTATATCTTGTGCAAAACTTTTTGTGATAGAGACAAATGGAAAGACCTATCATTCTATCGCATGATCTACTAATACATAAAGAATTAAAAATTCAACATCTTTTAATTAAATAAGAGATGAAGTAGAAATTGATCATGGAATGACCAATGATGATATTACCCTGAAATCAAGTAAGTATTTATCCTTATGCTAAAAAATCCATCAACTTTAAGGAAATGATCTTGAAAACCAAAATTGTTGTCCTAGTACCCTAATATTGATTAATAAAATGGTACATTAGATCATCACAAATTTATGGCTTTGTGATTGTTGGATTTTTTATAGCCATGTTCTCTACCACACTTCATCAGAACATGATGGTTAGATTTCTCTTCCATATCCATGTTTTAACCTATGTTCTCTTATGTGGAAACCTAGTGACGAGTTAATTTGGTTAACCATTAAGTTTCTTACATTAATTTTTAAAATTAAGTTTTAGTATTCCTTTTTACAATGTGGGTTTCTAGGAAAGAAACTTACAAGTAGTAAACGATTTATAACCATGACAAATTTCGAGAGTGAAATTCATTTTAAGGGGGGTAGAATGTAACACCCTGAGATTTTATGAGAAATATTATTTTTAATTCCATTCATGACTTGTGTTGTAAGCTAGAGAAAGATTAACTTGTGCTGTACACAACACCATATTAGCTTGTAGTATATGCAAACACTATTCTTAGCTTGTGTTGCATGCAAGAGTGACCTTCCTCAATAGAGTGTGTTGTATGCAATACTGAATTTCACTAAACAACAATATATTGTTTTAGTATTATTATGAACTAGCCGTTATGAATAGTATTAACCGAATTTTAAATTTTATAACATTATCATTCATCTTAAACTTATTCTATAACAAGGTATGAAAACAAAAAAAATCGGGTAAAATAATTATTTTTTATAAAATGCAGTTTTTCCGCCTTTTGATGGCGCACCTATTTTAACTCTAATTATTGAAAATTTTATAAGTTAAATTTGAAAATTTTAACATCTTAATTTGTATCTGGATATAAAAATTTATGTTGGAAAAATTTTTGACATTATTCTGATAACCTTCACATTTTGATGAATTGTAAAAATACGTTAAATTTTAATTAAAAACAACTTTTTTCATCAAGATAATTTATATGGATAAATTATAATATTGAATGGTTTTAAAGTATAAATAGAATATATTTTTACCATTTAATATAATATCTATCATTAGTATTAATTTTACATTGAATGCATAGGTAAAAACATTTCAATCTTTTGCAATGTTTTAACTTTTAAAACATGTTTTCTCATCATCGAGATTAAGTTTAAATTAAATACTACAACTTCTGTGTTTTGAATTTGGAAAAATTGATTCCATATTTGGAATCAGTAATTCCAATTTATGTTAATAGTCTAATTTTTATTTTTAGGCATTATGATTAGTAACTACGGTAAATTTTATTTACTACAGTTAAAGGTAAATCAGGTAATTAAGGGTAAACATAATATTATAAAATTATCCTAAAACTTTTATTAATATAATTGGATGATTATATTTCATCCTAAAATATACTTGGGTCGAAATTGTATCTTTTGGAACCAACTTGGATGTGATAAAGAACCTTAATTTTTTTAATTTAAAGAAAGTGAAATATGTCTCACCCAAACTTTAATAATCAATGTATTTTTAAAGTAAATTTATACCGAATATTAATTCTATTATAAATACTAATTTAAAATCTAAAATGTTTTTATTTGTTATTTTAATTTATTTTTAATTTTTAAGAAATATTTAATTACCTTAATAGTATATACACTAATGATGTAGAAATTATTTATTTAGTGAAAAATCAATAATATAGTTTTTATTAAAATACTATTACCCATAAAAAGACCCAAACACCTGACCAAAACATATTATTCGAGTATATATATACACTAATCATTCAAGGGTTTACTTTTGGACCATTTTGATGCTTATAAAACAGATTATGACATTTATAATATTTTATTTTAAATGATGTCAAAGTTGTCACCTTCCTAATTTAATGAATATAATAATTTCAATTTTGTGATTTTAATAGGATAAATTTGAATAAAATTATTCTTATGAAAAATATTAGATTTATATTCATCATAGTATTTTATGTTTAATTTTTATGCAAAAAAATCGTATGTTAAATAATTATACAAAAATGTTGTAGTAATTATTTTATTAAGAGAAATATAAAATTAATGGTAAAATAAATATTATATGAAAATATTAATGTGCTCCATGAACTTTTTATATTCATATGAATTTCTAAGAATCTATTAAATAAATTTGTTTGAATATATCTTCTATGTGGATTTTATTTAAATTCAAATAATTGGATAGTGTCAAAATTTACACTATTGATATTTTTTAAAAATAACATATTATTAAATTTTTAAAAAATCAAAAAAATATTTAAAAATTTAATATTTAATATTTTATGGTCGGAAATGTAATAATGTATCTAATTATGGAAAAATAACAACACATAAGTAAGAATTTATAACAATTTAAAAATTAGAATATTATTACCGTAAATAAAATTAAATAGATTAAATAAAGATAAATCTAAATGATAAGGTTTAAAATAAAATCAAAACATGTATAAATTTTATTTTATGATAATATTACAACCATATCTTGCCTCATATCTGAATTTGAGTCACTTTGGAAGTTTTTAAGTGGGTTTTGGGTGTATTATAAATTAATATTTCAGAGGTTTCCAAAAGTGCATCTTTCCACTCTTATAAAAGGGAACCTCATCCCTCTCCTATTCACAACATTTTGAGCCTAAAATCACGTCAAAAACCTATCCATTTATCTTCTCCACTTACCTTTAAACATACTATAGGTCCTGGTATTCTTCAAAGACAAACTTTAGTGCCCTAAGAGGAGGTTTGGAAGATGTGCATCAAAGAAGAGGTAATATCATTTACCGATTATTTCAAATTTATTTTTTCTTCTACATATTCTTATTTAATTATTTCATTATAAATTAATAATATAGGTATATATCATATAGTTATATGTTATTATAAATATGAAACAACCCCATTTCTCCTTCTATCAATCCTATGGAAAACGAAATCACCACGCGTGCGTACGTACGGAATATCGTCTCCACGCCGTGGTGTAATCTGTTTTTTCCACCACCACCTTACTTGGATGGATATAATGGTGGAAATAATAAATATATATGATTATTATAAAAGCATACTGATTATGAGATATTATCCATTCCAATTCCATTCAATAATTATCAGAACGATATCATCGCTCGTGCATACGTACGGATTACTGTCTCCACGACGTGATGAGATTCATTATCCATGTTAACCAATCCAGAAAGATTATAAAGTATATATAATAAATAATCATGAAATATATGAAATAATAATGATACTAGATTTATTTATATGTTATTTACTTCCTTCTATTCAATTTAACAAGGAAACGAAAACAGCGTTCATGCGTACGTACGACCTACCATCTCCATGAACGGTGTATTTCATTCCATTTTTCAATCTATTATATATATTATATTCTGAATATATGTTATATATAAATCATTTTTTAAATTATGTAAGTAATTAAATCATGATATATGTGATTATATCAGGAACAAAAAGTCCAAACACATATGATAAATGAAATGATTTTACCCAAAATGCTTCTTTAACATGGAATTGACAAAAGAACGGGTAATATAAAGTCTTAAGTAAATCATATATGATATCATAAATATTATAATGGTTTTATTACTTGTTAATAATATTTTTAAACCCACTATATATGTGTTTTGGACACGTATGGAAGAAATTTGACCTATGGTAAAGGAGAATTTTCCAATCTCATTTTTATCCGAGATTACTTATACGTAAGTATTTATTAGGGTTGTATTTATCATCCATATCCCTATTTTATAAATATGTTCTCCTAAAGTGTATATTATTATTCCATTTATGTTTAAAGTCATGTTTACCCCTTTCTTACTTTTACTACGTAGTATGGATGGAATATTTATTTTGTTTACCATAGGAGGTACTTTTTGACTTTTCTGGTAAAAAGTACGAGGAGAATGTTTTTTTAACTTATATGGAGTGAACAGATTTTTACGGTTTCATAACACCTTATTTCCATGAAGCATATTCTACAGGATTTCATTATTATTTTCAACAAAATTCTTTTCTTTTAAAATTTCACAGCATTTGGAGAAAAGAAAATGATTTTGAAGAAGAAAGGATATTTTCATCAAGAATTCATTTCACATGTTTTATCAGAACTATTTTCCATCTAAGATGAAATTATTTGGTATATTTATGTTTAAATTATAATTCCTCTATTATGTACATGGTGTGATTTTTCTTATGATGAAATGATATCCATTTGTTTTATATGGAATATGTTATGATTAGATAATGCTTATGAAACCCATATTATTCTTTCGGTTATGATGAATGATTTGTGTTTATTTTGTGGCACACAAAATAATGATTTCATTATGAGATTTGTGGGACCAATATCTCTCTCAAATTAATTGGTTAATGATTTATATCTCATGAGATAGACATGATTGGAATGGAAAGTAAAATCTGGTTCAGTAATACATGGATGGAACGACTGGTAAACCTAGTTCAGTAATGGACTTAGTCCACTATGATGGTCTTGTCAGCAATGCCTTGGCTACTATGGAAGTAATAACATGTTATTAATGGTTTTCCAGAATTATATGTTTTATTCCCATGCAATTTTATCATTATTAATGTTTCTTTATGATCTATGGCTTATATACTGCCACCATTTATTTCACGACTCAATATTTTTATGTTTAAACATTAGGTTCATGTTTTTACGTTCAAATGAATATGGTTTGTTTTATTTTATCCATGCTTACCCTTACCATGCATTTGAGCTCACCCTTTTTATGTTTTCCTTTACCCAGGATATAAATAAATGTTTTAGGTAAGAAAAAAAGGGAAGTTCTTTATGGGAGATGTTGAGGATCTTTCACCATGATTAGAATATTATGTTCCGAGTTCCAAAGACACTAAACTATTACGGTCCTTGGGTGTCTATTTTTTTTGTGTATTAAGTATTCCACAAAAGTAATTTAATTTCATGTATTTCAAGCTTGGGTCTCTAAAAACACAACATGAACATATAAGGAGTAGGATTTCATGGTTTAACATTCACTACTGGAAATATAGGTTTTCCCAACGGATATATACCAACGGTTTGCTTAAACCATTGGTGTATATTAGTATACCATGCATAAACAAACAGTTTATCAAAAACCTTTGGTAAAGGTATGTGGTGGTGAAGATATACCAACGGTTTCTACAAAACCATTGGTAAAGATTGTTTTTGATAAAGATATACCAACGGTTTTGTAAAACCGTTGGTAAAAGTGAGTTTTTGAAGGGCTTTACCAATGGTTTTTTAAAACCGTTGGTAAAAGTTTTCATTCCCAACAGTTTTTACAAACCGTTGGGAAAGATTTCCCAAAAATAGATAGAACCTAGGGCTCCCCCATTCCGTGCGACTGGAGCCCTAAACCGAAGTAGAGAAGTGCAATTCTCTTTACCCTACTCTCCAAATCATTCCATCTTCAAAATTTCTTAGATTCTCATTTGTAATATGTAAGTTATACTTTCATTTTAATGTTACGTATCTTCTATTTTGATTTTATGTCTTCCATTTTGATTTTGTTTTTTCAATTGGTTGAAGAGGTGAATTGGGATTCTGTTTACCCTACTGCAAAAATCCTTCATTCCAACCCATCTTCAAAATTTCTTATTTCTATATTTCCTGTAAGTGATATTTTTATTTTTATTATCTACATCTACTATTTTGGTTTTTTCTTTATATTTGGGTTTTTATGAATTTTGTTTCCTATTTGATTTGGGTGCGTGTGTTGAGCTTTGATAGTGGCACACATATAGTGATTATAGTATGAGTTTGGTCTATTAGGATAAGTAGTAAAGTGAATCAAATTTGATTCAAAATGAATTGTGTGTTAATATCATCCATAAATTTTCAGTTTTTAGAAGGCTTGGTATTTTTGGGAATTTTGTGTTAATATCATTCATATTACACATGATTCACATCATGGTAAGAATGTGTGATGATGTTGTTGAGATTAGAGAGAAAACTCATACACTCTAGGTTGTTTATAGTGGCATGGTTAGTTATGAGTGATAATTTTCTTAGTTTTTAGTTTTGATTTTGATGTGGGATGAGACCAATTTCTATTCTCATATTCCAGCCAAATTTCTATTCCAGCCCAATTTATGTTTTCTTTCATTATTTACATTCCATGCATATTCCAGCCCATATAGATTGCATTAGACAGTTGTCTAATTTTTTGATGTTCCTTTCATGTTCCATTACCTTGAAATTTTTATTATATGTTATAAAATTCAAACACATGTTTAGTTTTAACATTCATTGTTACTTTATTATCTTGTTTTAATAATTTATATTAATATTCTTTTCATATATTCCATCGTTGAGTGTTTTTACTTGTGCAACAGAATTCCAAGCTCATTTTACTTCATAGTGATTATTTAGATTTCAAAGTGTTTTATTTTCATGTTAAATTTATTAAAACGTTTTGGGGACTAATTAAAGTTATTAGATTCTAATTTCCATGCTTCTATGCTTGTTAAGAATTAAATGAAATATGATGGTTGTAATTAAATGAAAGTCAATGTTCAATTTTTATCATGTATGGGTGATTAATAAATTGGAATGTGATGAACCATATAATTGAACCATTGTTGATGCACATTATATACCGAAAGGTTATTGAATAAAAGTTATTCTTGAGAATTTCGTTACATCATAGATAAAAATGGTTGTGGTTATATGAGAGATACCTCTGATGGTTATTCGATCATTTTTTTATGGAGAATGAATGGTTTAGGTCCGGTATTAATAGTGGCTTCCAGTGAGACCATTTTAGTATAAGGGGAAATGAGATTATGATCTACAAGGGGTGATTGAGTTGGTAGAGACCAAACATTGTTTGTTCCTTGTGTTCAAGAACCATAAATAGAGTGTTCAAATTAGGTGGTAATCAGTAAAGACATAGGTAAGATTTCCATGTCCTGTTTCATGAAGTTGAATATGTGGTGCTATAGTGGTTTTGGATTGTTTGAGGTACTCTTAGTGTATTATAAACCCTCATTTGTTCCATATCCATTTAAATTGATTTAATATCATTTTTTTCACACACACCATTATATCCTCTAAAACTATATTTAGAGTGTATTTTCATTCGTATGGTGTTAAATATTTTAGTAAATGTCCATACTAGCTTCTTTTATGTGTTCTAGGGGTTTAGACTAATGACAGGGCTGCATGATTATTGTGGGGGTATTCTTTTCCTATAAATATACCTATACACCGTGACCCCCTTGGACAACCTGACCACCCCCATGGACAGCCCGCCCACCTCGACACCCTGACCCCCCTAGACAGCCCCCCACCCCCTGGACACCTCCGACACCCCGGACGGCCCCACCACCCCCTAGACACCCTGCACCCCCTGGACACGCCACACCCCCCTTGGACAGTCTCGCCTCTCCCATGATCCTCATCCTACTCCTCATCCTGATCTACTTGAAGAAGTTAAAGTATAAAACTCATATACTCCCAACAAGACCCTTAAGGATTATGTATTCCTTGATCCACTTCCAATATCTTACTGGTCAATCCTTGAATATAGGCATTAGAAATTTTGTATCTTATTTTCTTATATACATTGTATTTTGTTGTATTTCTTAATATGATTCTTATATAGAGTAATGTGTTAGTTATGATTTTATATAGAGTAAACAATTGTCATTTACATAAATATTTTTTTGATTAAACTTTAATATTATTGAATTGCTTTGAAATTACTTATTGCGATTTTTTTACAGAATGGATAGAAGTTGGATGTACGAAACTGATCGGATTTCAACCGATTTTCAAAATAATTTGAAAAGATTTCTAGATTTTTCATTTGACAAGGCTTCAGATAGTGGTCGCATACACTTCCCATGTTTTAATTGTGTTGGAAGACCTTGGTTGGGCAGTGAAGTAGTTAGCTATCATATAACCAAATATGGTTTCCAAACATACTATTATGTGTGGTATCACAATGGAGAGAAAATGGAATCTCAAAATGTTGATGATCCAAATGATAAGACTGAATTGGAGAGTTTGATATATGATCGGTTTCCATTTATTCGAAATCATGAGAAGGAAAGGATGTCCAGCCAACAAGATTTCGATACAAGCACACATGATGCGTCCAATGAAAATGGTGATGTTGATAGGGTGAAAAAATTGAATGATGTTGCGACGACTCCAGTATATCGGAAATGTGATAAAATGAAAAAGTTGGAATTTTTAATCCAATTGTTTCATGGGAAAACTATGTATGGGATTTAAAATACTATAATTGATTACATTTATACCTTCTTGAAGGACTTACTTCCAGATGATGGAGATATTCCCTCAAACCACTATATGGCAAGGAAGTTGGTTGATGAACTTGGATTCTCAAAAAAAATCATGCTTGCCCGAATGATTGCAGCTTATTTTGGAAGGAAACTACTGAAATAAATGATTGTATAAAATGCGGAACCTCCCGATGGAAGCCAAAAGATGATGGAACACCATCTCGTGTTCCCCAAAAAGTAATGTGGCAGTTTCCATTGATCCCCAGATTACAGAACCTTTTCATGTCTGATGAAATATCCATAAAAATGTGATGGCATGACACCGAGAGAAAAAAGAATAATGAAGAGTTGGTTCACCCTACAGATGGATTTTCATGGCAGAGATTTGATGCTCGATATCCTAAATTTGTAGCCGACGTGCGTAATGTGAGACTGGGTCATTCATGTGATGGTTTTAATCCATTTGGGAAGATGCTTACTTCGCACAGCACATGGCCGGTTTTCATACACATTTATAACCTTCCCCCTTGGTTGTGTATGAAAAAGCCTTACACTTTCTTGAGTATACTGATATCTGGCCCTTCTGATCCGAGAAATGATATAGATGTATACATTCAACCTTTAATAAAAGAGTTGAAACTTCTTTGGGATGTGGGTGTGCCCACATACGATGCATGTTCGAAAGACATATTTCATATGCGTGCTGCACTTATGTGGACTATCAATGATTTTCCTGCTTATGCAATGATGTCTGGATGGAGCACAAAAGGAAAATTGTCATGTCCTGTTTGTATGAAGAATACTCGATCGAGAAGACTGAAATATCGTCATAGTTTTAGTTTTATAGGACATCGACGATACTTTCCAATGAACCATCCATATAGAAACAATCGTCGAAGATTTGATAATACCATGGAGAATGATGATCCATCTCAGCGTATGTATGGAACTGATGTGCTTAATGAATTGAAATATTTCAGTTATTCATTTGGGAAGAGTGTAATGAAATATAGAAAGAGGAAAAATGTTTCCAATGATACCTGTTACAATTGGAAGAAGAAGAGTATATTCTTTGAGTTGTCATATTGTTCAACCAACTTGTTACGTCATTGCTTAGACGTAATGCACATTGAAAAGAATATATGTGAAATGTTGCTTTCGATTCTTCTAAATGTCAAGGGGAAGACAAAAGATGATTTACAATGTCGGCGCGACTTGGTAGATTGGGGGATCAGACCAGAATTGCATCTTGTCTGTATTAGTGAAAATAAATGGCATGTTCTATGTGCTTCTTATGTGATGACTCCTGCTGAAAAAAATCAATTTCTGGAAGTTCTAGAGACTATTAACGTTCTTGATGGCTATTCAAGAAATATATCAAAACAGGTCAACAGAAAAGAGTTGAAGTTGAAATCTTTGAAGACTCGTGATTATCACGTCCTTTTGCATGAGTTGATTCCAATAGCAATCCGTCATCTCTTGTCCAATAATGTTAGAGTCTCAGTTATTCTGTTGTTCTATTTGTTTAGAGATCTTTGTGCTAAAAGGTTGTCCAAATCCCTCATGAAAAAACTGTTGGCAGAGACTACATTAATTTTGTGTGAGTTAGAGAAAATATTCCCTCCATCATTTTTTACATGGATGTTACATCTGACTGTCCATCTTCCGACCGAAATACTTCTTGGAGGACCCGTTGCTTTCCGTTGGATGTATCCAACTGAAAGAAACATGTGCACATTGAAATCATATGTTCAGAATAGGAATTATCCCGAAGGTTCTATTATGAACGGTTACTTGGCTCAAGAATGTATGGATTTCTTCTAAATGTATTTGTCTGGTCATACTAAAAGAATAAACAGACCAATGAGAAATGAAGAAGAATAGTTTGAGAAAATTGAACCCATTTTTCCATCACTTCCTCAGATAGGAGGAATTCTGGGATCATATACATTGACAACATTAATCCTTGAAGAGCGAGAGATGGCACATCGCACAGTGTGGTTCAATTGTGATTTGTTCGATGAGTATATCAAGTACGTTAATTGTACATGTATCTGTTATCTTATCTCTTGTAATTTTAAATATTTGTTAAACTATTATTATTTTTATCTACAGGGAACATAAAGAATTGATATATAGAAAGCATCTTTCTTTATGTTTGAGAAAGATGGAGACTTTGTATAGCAAAGGGTTTTCTACTTAGTTGAAATTGAAGGTAAAAATATTTCTGTAATAACTAAATAAAAATAATATTTAATTAAGTTTACTATTTGTTTATATTTCAGGTATCGAGTTTGCCTACAGACTCTGTTTCTGAGGAAATAAGAGCTTTGGCTTTTTGTCCTAATACCATGGTTCGTGCTTGTAAATCACTTGGGATCAATGGATACAAATTTATTATCACTGAACGAGCAAGAAACATGAGAACACAGCATAATTGTGTTATGATAACTGCCACAACAGACTGTTATGCCAGTTCATCGGACACTAGACCTCGATATGAAAATGTTGCTTATTATGGTGTCATGGAGAAAATAATAATTTTGGATTATTACTCGCATGGTCGAGTCACGATGATGAAATGTCAATGGTTTGATACAATGACGAGGCAAGGCACCTTTGTTGATGATTGTGGATTTCGAGTTATTGACATGACTCGAACTCTTTCCACCGATGAACCATATGTATTAGCATCAATGGTGAAACAAGTTTTTTATGTCAAAGATCATCATCATCCTAAATTCGGTGTAATTATTGAAGTAAATCCCAAACATTTTTTTGATGATGGTGATGATGAAGTTGACACTATCCCTACTGCAATTGGAAGCAATCCGTTTATTACTTATGATGACCCCAACAGCTCAATTGTCATAGTTGATTGTGAACCCGAAGATGTGGTGGGAAATATATAGAATCATACAGTCGTGTTCTCACCTACATGTTTCACCTACATCATTCAGAGTGTGTATCCTAGTACTTACCTTCATAAAACCATAAATCTTCTGTTTCATTATGTTCTTTTTATCATAATGGTTTTTCTATATTTTGTTTTTTGGGTTACACATTAGTTATCTGTTTCTAATTACTTCCATATTTGTTTTTATTGTAGGAAATGACACCCATTGAAGAGAGGCAGCGGAAAAAGATGACAGATAATAATCGCTGCATGGTACAGATGGGTGTTCCTCCACTCATCCCTGTTGTGAGTATTTTATTTCAAATATAAATATTTCAATAACTTATAATATCATGTTTTACTTTTCTTTCAAACTTTTTTTTAGGATCCTCCCCCTAAACGACAGATATCTGACGAGGAGCCTGATATTGCTCCCAGTATAGAGGTTGGTGGTAGGAGGAAGGGTGGTGTCAAAGATGGACGATCATCTAGAGGTCCCGGTACTGAGGCCGGTGGTACGAGGGTTCGTGGGGCGAGAGTTAGACGACCCACTACCATAGACGTATCTTCTATGCCATATTTTGATCCTAGCATGTCTTCAGGGACATATGAGATATTTAGACCTGCGATGATTACACTACCAGCTGGACAGATGTCTATTCCATCATCTTTTGCTTCTGGTTCATTGTCTATGGGCTATTATATTCCACCTTCTTCGACTCCTGCTGCAACACAGTATGTGGCTGAGGAGCATACACTGAGGGACACTACACATATACAGGATACTCCTTCATCTTCTCCACCCATTGATCCGACTACCACAGGTATATTTATATAACTCTATCAAATTTTTATACCAAAAATTATTTTTATTATAACGTGTATTGATATTATTTTTCTTTAATAACAGATTCATCTACAGATAGGTGGCAGGGTAGGGGGCGTACTCACTTGCATGCAGTATGGAACCACCAGACAGAGTTGATGGTTGAATACAATGTTGATGGACAAATGATTGAGAAATCTGGGCAGCAATGTCGAGGTTTTTTGGCGACGCTAGCCAAATACTCTGATATCATTCTGGTTAGCCCTCTCTCTTGGAGACATCTACCACCTAAAGTCAAGGTTAATGCGTGGGTAAAAATATGGGTAAAAAATCTATTGGATTTAATGTAATATATTTTTTTATTTAAATGAACTAATCAATTTGGTTTCAGCTTCGGTTTAACTTCCCTGATGGCGAAGGTGCACAACCAGCGCGTTTAAAAGAGCTAGGAGAGATTTGTAGAGCTTATAAGCATGAGCTGTATGTTGGATAGTGTGATGGAGTGGGCACGCAGTTAGAGAAATTACCTATCGTGGATGACTGCCCGATAGAGCAATATCGCCAAATGATTACCCATTGGGCGACTGCCAAATTTAATTTATTAATCTCATTTGAGTTATTTAAATTAGAGTTTTCATATTTTGCATTAATATAATCTTATTAATTATTAATCATTATTTTGGAATCTTCTGAAAAAAACAAAAAAACATTGATTCAAAGAAATACCTCCACACTTTAGGGCACACAACTATGGAAGATCATGAGAGGCAGCAGGTACGATATAGTTGTTTATAATTTTTCTTTAGGAATTTCCCTTTTTAGTGGATCCTACTTAAATTATGTGATTTATTGAATAATGAATATATTATTATACTTTAACTTTATATTGTTTCAATGTCATTACAGAAGCACAAAATGAATATTGAAGGAATTATCCCTCGAGAAAAATTGTTTTGCTCGAGTAGAAGAAAAAAAGATGGAACTGGGGTAAATGAACCGGCCCAAGAGAAGATTATAAGTTTTAATTTGTTTATTTCAAAGTTTAATATCTAATTTGAAATTTAATAATCTATTAATATTTTTTACAGGCTGCTTTAGAGGCTCTTGATGCCCAGGAGCCTGACAATTTTTGGCCACACCAACATTTATATCAGGTTTTGGGACATGAGCACTCTGGTTGAGTACGCTGCCGACCTGGTAAGAATATAGTCCCGACGAGGTATTGGTCGTCTCCAGGTATCCATTCTAGTACCACCGTGTTGGAACAGGTCAAGGAGCATGCAATAAAGTCTGATAAAAGGGTCACAGAGTGGGAAGTACATGTTCAAACAAGAGACCGAGTATTTATGAAACTAATGAAAGCATTATCTTCATCACTTCCACCAGAGGCTAGTGCGGCTTGTCAGACATTTATGTCGTCGAAGGGTGCATCATCCAATGCATCAGGCTGCAGCTCTAGTGGCGATAGAGATGATGACGTTCCTGGTGATGATGAGGATGCTGAAGAAGAAGAGGGCGAGGATGAGGATGTGGACGAGGGCGAGGATGGGGCCGAGGGAGAGGATGTGGATGAGGGAGAGGATGATGCCGATGATGAGGATGAGGTCGACGATGAGCATGGGGACGATGACGAGGACGAAGACGAGGACAAAGATGGCAGCGAGGATGAGGCTGATGATGATAGTGGTGATGATGACGGTGATTAGAGGCAGATTCATCCATTATATTTTTGAATACTGTAAAACTCTTTATTTTTGAACATGGTTTTCCACTTTGGGGTTTTCCTCTGCTTCATAGGGACATTGCATTCGGATTCTGTTTTTTGCACTTGATTCTTATTGTATGATTAGTCTACTACCTAGAACTTTAGTATTCCTTGGTACTGTGATACTCATTTTTCTATTTCTTTTACGTAGATTTATTAGTTAGCCATGTATTTCATGTTTATGCATGTGGAAAATGATATGGAAAATGTGCTTTGAAGTAGTGGCCGACACCACTCAAAGTGTCTAACTTTTATTTGAAATGGACAGGATTTTAAGTGAAAACAACAACTGGCATACAGAAAACAGACCAAATGCATTCGAATTCTATTTAAACTATAGGACAATGATCCATGGGTCATATGTGACGTGTATGAGTCAACCCTGCCTCAATCCGAGGGTCGGTGTGGCCGGTACAACTCAAAGTGTGTCACTTTTCTTTGAAATGGATGCGCTTTTAAGTAAAAAAAACCACATACAGAAAATGGACCAAACACATTCAGATACTGTTGATACTTTAGGAAATGTATCCATGGGTCATATGTGACGTGTACGAGTCAACCCCGCCTCAATCTGAGGCGAGGTGTGGCCGGCACCACTCAATGTGTCTAACTTGTATTTGAAATGGACATGATTTTAAATGAAAACAACAACTGGCATACGAAAAACAGACCAAACGCATTCGGATTATTTTTAAACTATAGTACAACGATCCATGGGTCATATGTGACGTGTACGAGTCAACCCCGCCTCAATCTGAGGGTCGGTGTGGCCGGTACCACTCAAATTGTGTCACTTTTCTTTGAAATGGATGCGCTTTTAAGTAAAAAAACCACATACGGAAAATGGATCAAATGCATTCGGATACTGTTGATATTTTAGGAAATATATCCATGGGTCATATGTGATGTGTACGAGTCAACCCCGCCTCAATCCGAGGCGCGGTGTGGCTGGCACCACTCAAAGTGTCTACCTTTTATTTGAAATGGACAGGATTTTAAGTGAAAACAATAACTGGCATACAGAAAATAGAACAAACGCATTCGGACTCTGTTTAAACTATAGTAAAACTATCCATGGGTCATATGTGACGTGTAAGAGTCAACCCCGCCTCAATCCGAGGGCCGGTGTGGCTGGTACCACTCAAAGTGTGTCACTTTTCTTTGAAATGGATGGGCTTTTAAGTAAAAAGAACCACATACGGAAAATGGACCAAACGCATTCAGATACTTTTGATACTTTAGGACATGTATCCATCGGTCATATGTGACGTGTACGAGTCAACCTCGCCTCAATCTGAGGCGCGGTGTGGCCGGAACCACTCAAAGTGTCTAACTTTTATTTGAAATGGACAGGATTTTAAGTGAAAACAACAACTGGCATACGGAAAACAGAACAAACACATTCGGATTCTGTTGAAACTATAGGACAACGATCCATGGGTCATATTTGACATCTATGAGTCAACCCAGCATCAATCCAAGGGCAGGTGTGGCCAGTACCACTCAATGTGTCTTTCTTTTGTTTAAAATTGATGCTCTTTTAAGTAAAAAAAATCACATACGGAAAACGGACCAAACGCATTCAGATACTATTGATACTTTAGGACATGTATCCATCGGTCATTTGTGGTGTGTAGGAGTCAACCCCGCCTCAATCCGAGGTGCGGTGTGGCCGGCACCACTCAAAGTGTCTTTCTTTTGTTTAAAATGGATGCGCTTTTAAGTAAAAACAACCACATATGGAAAATTGACCAAACGTAGTCGGATACTGTTGATACTTTAGGACATGTATCCATTGGTCATTTATGATGTTTACGAGTCAACTCCGTCTCAATCTGAGGCGCGGTGTGGCCGACACCACTCAAAGTGTCTAACTATTATTTGAAATGAACATGATTTTAAGTGAAAACAACAACTGGCATACGGAAAACCGACCCAACGCATTCGAATTCTGTTGAAACTTTAGGACAATGATCCATGGGTCATATGTGACGTCTACGAGTCAACCTTGCCTTAATCCAAGGGCCGGTGTGGCCGGGACCACTCAAAGTGTCTTTCTTTTGTTTAAAATGGATGTGCTTTTAAGTAAAAAAACGACATACGGAAAACTGAACAAACACTTTCGGATTCATTTGAAACTTTAGTAAAATGATCCATGGGTCATTTGTGATGTGTACAAGTCAACCTCGCCTCAATCCGAGGCGCGGTGTGGCCGGAACCACTCAAAGTGTGTGACTTTTCTTTGAAATGGACAATAGTTTAAGTTAAAACAACAACTGACATACGGAATATTGACCAAAGGCATTCGGATACTTTTGATACTTTAGGACATGTATCCATGGGTCATTTTTGACGTGTATGATTCAACTCTGCCTCAATCCGAGGCGCGGTGTGGTCGTTACCACTCAAAGTGTCTAACTTTTCTTTGAAATGGACAACAGTTTAAGTTAAAACAACAACTGACATACGGAAAACCAAAAAAACGTGTTCGGATTTTGTTGAAACTGTAGGAAAACGATCCATGGGTCACATGTGACGTGTACGAGTCAACCCCACCTCAATCTGAGGCCCGGTGTGGCTTGTACCACTCAAAGTGTCTTTCTTTTGTTTAAAATGGATGCGCTTTAAGTAAAAAAAACGACATACGGAAATCGACCAAACACTTTAGGATTCTATTGAAACTTTAGGAAAATGATTTATGTGTCATTTGTGACCTGTACGAGTCAACCCCGCCTCAATCTGAGGTGCGGTGTGGCCGACACCACTCAAAGTGTCTAACTTTTATTTGAAATGGACAGGATTTTAAATTAAAACAACAACTGGCATACGGAAAACCGACCAAACGCATTCGGATTCTGTTGAAACTTTAGGACAACTATCCATGGGTCATATGTGACGTGTACGAGTCAACCCTGCCTCAATCCGAGGGCCGGTGTGGCTGGGACCACTCAAAGTTTGTCACTTTTTTTTGAAATGGACAACGGTTTAAGTTAAAAAACTGGCATACGGAAATTGGACCAAATGTATTCGGATACTATTGATACATTCGGACATGTATCCATGGGTAATATGTGACGTGTACGATTCAACCCCGCCTCAATCCGAGGGGCGGTGTGTCCGGGACCACTCAAAGTGACTTTCTTTTGTTTAAAATGGATGCGCTTTTATGTAAAAAAACCACATACGGAAAACTGACCAAACGCAGTCAGATACTGTTGATACTTTAGAACATGTATCCATTGGTCATTTGTGACGTGTACGAGTCAACCCCACCTCAATCCGAGGCACGGTGTGGCCGACAACACTCAAAGTGTCTAACTTTTATTTGAAATGAAGATGATTTTAAGTGAAAACAACAACTAGCATACGGAAAACCGACCCAACGCATTCAGATTCTGTTGAAACTTTAGGACAACGATCCATGGGTCATATGTGACATGTACGAGTCAACCTTGCCTCAATCCAAGGGCCGGTGTGGCCGGGACCACTCAAAGTGTCTTTCTTTTGTTTAAAATGGATGCGCTTTTAAGTAAAAAATGACATACGAAAAACCGACCAAACGCTTTCAGATTCTATTGAAACATTAGGACAATGATCCATGGGTCATTTGTGACGTGTACGAGTCAACCCCGCCTTAATCCAGGGCGCGGTGTGGCCAGCACCACTCAAAGTGTGTCACATTTCTTTGAAATGGACAACAGTTTAAGTTAAAACAACAACTCACATACGGAAAATAGACCAAAGGCATTCAGATACTGTTGATACATTAGGACATGTATCCATGGGTCATTTGTGACGTGTACGAGTCAACTCTGCCTCAATCCGAGGCGCGGTGTGGACGACACCACTCAAAGTCTCTCTTTTATTTCAAAAAGAAATCATTGTAAGTGAATACAACTGAAATTTACACTCATCAATGATA
The DNA here is from genome assembly GCA_963277665.1 of Viscum album. NCBI lineage: Eukaryota > Viridiplantae > Streptophyta > Magnoliopsida > Santalales > Viscaceae > Viscum > Viscum album. The sequence continues at coordinate 1,197,981,718 of OY728135.1, read as the reverse complement.
GTCGCAAACTCTTTTTCATGAGTTGGGTAGTTTCATACATGGGGTCATAAGTGACGAGACTCCTAAGAAAATATCATTTCACCATATATTATAAACAATACAAGTTCAATGAAAAATTCATCACAAATCATTACATACCAAAACCTAGTATTGCAAAAAAATGGGATTTGAGTCAATTTGAATGTCTTATTCAACTCTAATATATATTTATCAAACTATTATGCCTATTAGAATTTGATGGGTGAGGTGAATTACCATCGGATGATTTTTGTCATATGTGTTTTTTGGGATATTTTAGGTGTTTTTTATACTTTTTGAAGTCTATATGTGGCTTTTGTGATATTTTTTATGCAGGTGTATAATGGAGGGTATACTGGAGGGCTGTTGTGCACTGTTTTTTTATGCAGGTGTATGGTAGGGCTTCTGGAGGGCTTCTGGAGGGCTTCTAGGGGCTGCAGTGCAGCAGCTCTGGGAAACTCTTTACCAACGGTTCAGAACCGTTGGTAAAGCTTTTTCCAGAATTCTGGAAAAACATATACCAACGGTTCTGAACCGTTGGTAAAGAGTTTCTCAGAATTCTCAAACACCTATACCAACGGTTTAAATGAAACCGTTGGTATAGGGCTTTCCTCATGGCTAACTGGCCAACGGTTTGGAAAACCGTTGGTATACCCCATACCGACGGTTATAAACCATTGGTATAGCCTACTTTTCCAGTAGTGATTTTAAATATATTTGTGATCTAATTTTTATTCAGTTCTATATAGTAAAAATAGTTATATGGTGAGATTTAAATCATTGATCCATACATATTAACCAAGATGGATTCTTGGGATTTGAGATAGGATTAGTAGTAGTGAAATTTAAACTCAGTAAAAATTCAATACAATAATTCACCCCCAGTCTCCTTATACCTCCTAGTATGAAATATATTATGGATATAAAATATTTTAATTCTATGAAATAGGATGAACCATATTGTAGTGATTCATATATCCTATTTTGGATGAAAAATCCATTAAACTCCATTTCAGATTTCATTTTTTACGATGTGTTTTTATATATTCTCCATTTTTGTAGTAACTTTGCAAAAGCATCAATAGATTATGATTGTTCTATTATTACATAATTAAAGAATTATGGTTTTCAACATGACATGGTTTAAGATATCTTGTAATGGTTTTTTTAATTCATACCAAAACTCCTCCCTCACCCTTTAAACATTTTTAATACCTATAAATCTTCTTCAATGGCAATATAATATGTCTCTTCATAATTTTTATTTGTTTGTCAAAAAACCCCTAAAATCATACAAGGATTATAAATCATTATTATCTGTATCATTGTATGAAAACTAAGATATAGATGTAAGTAATAAGAAATATATGATTTGATCAAATTAAAATAACTTATTATCATATTATACCTTAAAAACATTTCATGTTTAATATTATTTTTAGATTAGTTCCCTAGATATAAATCACATATGATGTGATAATATTGAATGAGATAGGATCATTAATTTTTTATTAAAAAACCTTTAAAATAGTTATATTTCTAACAAATAAATTATTGAAAGTATCCATTTTGAAAGGTATAGAAAACTATAGTGTACTAGAGAGAAAGACAAAAATGGGAAGGAATCTTTTAAAAAGAGGATAACCAAATAAAAAGAATAAAATTTCTTTAAAATATGATTAAATTAAAACTCCATTATTTGGGGAAAACATTTATGATAAATACTTTATTTTATAAGAGATAAATATTGAAAAGGGATTCCTTTTCAGCACTTCCATGATTGATGAAATGATAATATCAATGATTGTAAAATTTATTTAATGGATTCCTTTTTTGAGTCAAGGAATACTCTTAAAATAATATCTTATTCATTAAAACATTTATCTTAGGTATAATTTATGATAATTTATGTAATATGTAATTTTTTATAGCTTAATTAAAATAATATATCAAATTAAAAGAGTAAAAATTGAGACCAAAACTAAATCCTTTATATTAGTGATTAAAGTATTCTAATCAAGTTGATCTATAAAAACCGTATGAATTCCAAATTTTTATGACTTGATAGATCACCCATTTCCCACATACTTCTCACGGTCATTAATAGTACCACCCTATAAATATTGGCAATCCTTACCTGCTAATTTTATAATCATTGTGTAAAGATTAAAAGTATAAATGGTATTTTAGTGTGATGTTTTCCCCTAAAATTGAGAAAATACATTCATTTATAAATTATTTTTGACTCTTGTAACAATTAATGTGATTATTAAAACAATTATAACCTCAAAATAATATAGATGAACTTCATAGAAATCATCTAACCCAATATAAATTTTATCAATAGGATATATCACTTTTATGCAATAAACCTTAGAGTTATTATTTTTCCCCAATATATACGTTATGAGTGAAACAGTAATTCAATTGAACTCATTATTATTGAAATTTACCAATATCTATTGTCAGTGAGGATAAAATTTTTGATGATATAATACAATTCATCAAACACTCTAGATTTGGAAGGTATATTTACATTTGAGTATAATTGGATATTAGATTAAAATATAATGTTTTGGTAGGAATGTGATAATGTATAATTATGTGTATGGTTGTAAAAACCATGTATATCAACTATTTTTTTTGGAAACTCACAAAATAAATCTTGAAAGTTTACACTGACAGTTCATCAAACCATAAGACCCAATCATCCAGTTAGATTTAAATTCTATAATTTAACATTTTAAAAACATATTATCTACATTATCTAATCCAAGAACTTCTTATGAGTATTTTTGGGTGTTTATGCCATATAACATTCGTTTTGTCACTAGTATCTTGAATATTTACACAGGATCAGAGTTAAGAAATCTAAGATCTTTTTAGTTCTTTAATCTCCGTATATATATATATATATATATTATCCCAATAATGGAAGATGGATCTTGGGATATTTAATTGCATTAAATAATATTATAATAAGTATACTCATGATCATTACTCTTTTTTATAAGATTTTATGAATTGGATACTTATAATTAACACCAAATCAGTGATTTATGGATATTTATGATTTATTTAGATAATGTAGGTGGATCTTATTCATTCCTTAGTGAATTGTGATTCCATGATGGTTGATAGGTGTGATTTAAAAATATTTTATATTGAAATGGATTTTATGAAGGAATTTTTGGAATTTGATTTGAAAATTTTTTCCAATTTCTAGATTTGTTTTCAATTGTTTTATTTTATGAAAAATGTTGGTTTTATCTTAAATTGGATAAAAATTTAGATATAGATTTTTTAAACATTGTAATAGTAGTTTTTAAATGAAAAAATGTTTTTATTTAATTAATAAAACATGAATAAAAAATATTATTGGAATGTTTCATAAAATATAAATTATTATAATTGGACATGGGTAGAGAGTTTTATATTATGTGATATGGCATGGGAGGGTCATTAATTTTGAAACACTCAAATGGATGATGATCCATGGTGGTTTATTTTTTTAATTATTGGAATGTATTATTGGATTATTAGTATAAATTCCTAATTATTACTAATAATATTATTATCTAATGAATTTAATTATTTTTTAGTAATCTACGTAGGGTTACACTTGGTTTAGGGTAAACTTTAGTGTGAGTTGTTTTTAAATGGTGACATTTCATGATGTGAAACTATTTTTTGAACTTTTGTTTTGTTTAAATTTTAATAATATCATTTTTATATGGTTTGGAATAGATCATATGTTTCAATTACTAATAATAATTTGGTAAAATGAAACAAAGTATTCTATTAACCACACCTACTTTCACATATTAGTGTGAACATATATATTGTCACACCTTGTTTTTCATATCTTTGTTTTGATCCAGTTCATTGAAAATCCCAATAATTTTTCTTGGGACTTGGGTGTGATGATTTTTGAGTTTTAAAGATTTATTTATTTATTATCACCCTAATTTGGGTTCCCCATTTCTTGTCTGGGAATTTTTGGAGAAAGGGTGGTTACTTCATGATTTGGGTGAAACAATGAGCCCATTTCTAGATTTAAAAACAAATTTTGTATTTTAATAAAGCATTTTTTATTAAAGATTTTTCACCTGTTTCACTTTATAATTTTCCTACCCAAATATATTAAAACCACCATATCCTTTTTAACCCCTTAATAATTCATCATAATGGTGAATTTGGGTTACTTATTTTGGTATTGGGCTAGCCTGTGGGCCCATTTCCAATTTAAAAAAAATACTTTATCTCTCTTATATATTATTCATTGTTTAATAATTTTCAGTGATTATAAATCCCACTAGAATCCAAAATCCCTAGACTCACCCCCATAATTGATTTACACCCATTGGATATCATTTGCATCACATATTAGAGAGAACGTTCTCAAGGTTCCTCAAATCGTCCCGATTTGAGAAGGTAAATTGTTTCATCCATAAATCATTAATTTCATACTATTTACCCCCACCCCCAATTTGTTTCCCATGGTTATTCCAGACCTAATATGACCCTACACTGAGTTTCAAGACATTCCCTCCCCTCTAAGAGTGTGAATCTAAGGGAATACGAAGGGTTTCCTACTTTCCAATGTGAGATTCCTTCTCCTTTGTCCTCCCTCTTCCTCCTCTTTCCATTATTTCATCGTTATTTATTATACCCTAGTCATGAATGACCTAGGATTATGTTTGGGAATAATTTTATATGGGTATTATTTTCATTAAGGAATTTTATTCAAAGTTTTAGGGTTTATAAACCCGCGGCTGGTGATTTCAGTTGTGTGTTTCCATTCCGCCAACGATTTGAGTTAGGTTTGTAATTGCACTTGACTTTTTTATTTAAGATACAAATATTTAATGTTGTTTTCATCTTTCTCATACTCTGAAAATTGTGATACATACTTTTTTTAATTTTTTGGTTTTGCAATGTATCGGTTGAAACCTTGTTTTTAGTAATGTGGTGTAGTTTTGTTAAAATGGTGCACACCGCGTGTTTCATTAACTGATTTGTTAGATTATGCACATGGTTTATGGCATTTTAAACATGGATCCGTCTCTTGAATAAATTTATGTCATTCCATTGATTTCTTTTCAAGTGCTTAAAATTAATTTTTTTGTTAAAAAAATGCATGTTATGTGTTTGGTAAGTTTCCCAGTTGGCTTTCATATGATGAGTGTGGTTTAAAATGATTGGTTTGACTTTATAGACATATTAGAAGTGGGAAAAAATTTGGGTTCCTTATGTGGATTCCAAGTAGTTTTTGGTTTTTACAAAGTTGTTTTATTAGTTTTAAGGTATCTTGACATGTGTTTCTAATGGAAGGTCGGTTGGGAACTTTTATAAAAAGGGTTGTGTAATGGACAAGTAATATGAATATTTTCAAGTTGGTTGACAATGTTTTGAATCTTAAAATGGTACATTCTCACATCCCAATTAAATTTGGTATTTGTGGCTTTGAAATATGTCTTTCTGGTAAAAATGTTTAAATGCCCATTTAGCCTTTCCTAAAAAAATTGAAGAATGGGTGTTTTAAATGTATATACAATGTTGTGCCAATTGGTAATTTTTATGGTCCATGAAATGATTTTATTAAGTGTTTTTAGGGATAAAAATATCATTGGTTATGGTTTTGTTCTCATTTTATCCTCCAAAGAGTAATTTTGAATGATTTTTATGTGTAAAGCCTCATTACACTCTTTGAAATTGTTTTATGAAGATTTTAAGTAGTTTATTGATTCGTGAAATAAATGTGAGCATGTTTGTGGAATTTTTGTGTGTTTATTGTTTGGGAATTGAATTTTCATATGGAAAGTGTATTTGATAATATGTTTAACTTGATTGAGCACTAGGGGAATTCTGGGTATCTAGGTGGGTGGATATGTACTATTGTGATAGTGATCCCGTGGGATTTAGCTCCTGTTTAACATAGCAAGTTAGATGATGTAAACACTAACTAAACTTTGATGATTATGTTGTTGTATGAACACTATGTAATGGGTATTCTCCCTAATAGTTGATTGTGTGCACGAGAATGGATATTTATTAAGGTTACCTTCACCGAGATATGAAGTACCTGGGGCGCACAACAAACTAGTGCCAAGAGGTGTTCCCGTGACTTGTGATCATTCCCTATTTGGTACTCATTGTTGGAATACAGTGTGTTTAGTTGGTAAATTAAGAATCCTATTTGATTTATTTAAAATTTTACATTCTTTAAAGAAGTCCTCTTGAAAACTATTTTCATTTTGAAGTTTCACCTCTTTGAAAATTATTACTAGAATTATTGTGTATAAAACATGTATGTTTTTTTCTAGTAGTTTTTCTATAGCATCGAAAATCATTTGGAAAACATACCATTATATCTTGTATTTAAAAAATGAAATTGATGTTTCTTTTATTTTAAAGAACATTCATTGGGAAAAGATATCAGGCTAACCAACTGAGTTTTAATACTCACGCCTATAGTCTATTTCTATTTTTAGACCTTGTTTAGGTTTCATCTTGAGTTTGATCACCATGGAAAACATGTGATCATTGTGTTGGAGAGTGACCAGTATGGTCACATGGAGTTAGTTGGTTATCGTGTTTGTTTAGTTGAGTTTTTGGTGTATTTGTACTTTCAGTTTCTTAAACAATTAATATTCTGTTCAATATTTATGTAAATGTATTTCAGACATTCCATTTCATTCTTTTGTTTGTTTAATTTTTTTATATTTGTGAAAAAAATTTCCCTTGTGTACTCTATTGATTCCCTTGGTGCTTGTCTCCATCCCAGAAGGATCAAAAACTCCTCTCAGGACTTGTCACAGGCTATCCTGGGTGATCGGTTCAGGGTCGACTCAGGCTGGTTCGTGAAAAATATCTTCTATAACGATTAAATAAATCGAAAAGAAACTTTATTCATTAGTGATCAATCCTTTTAGTTATATTCATGGGTGGATTTTTTATATTTATAATTATTACTAATAAATTATTTGGATAATGAATTTATTTTATTCTTAGTAAACGATGTATGGTTATATATGGTTTTTGGAAAACTTTTGTCTAATTTTTTTTTATGATGACATATATTGATGTTAAACTATTTTGTGAAATATTGGTTTGGAAAGATGATTAAATTTCACAAAAATTCTTTTTATGTTTTTTAATAGATCATATATAATAATTCCTATTAATAATTTGGGAAAATCCAACAGATTATTCTATTATCCACACCTGCCTACACCTATAAGTGTGCACATGTATATCATTTATAGGTATTAAATAAAGGGGAGACAAACATTATTCATTATTGATGGACCCTTTTAGTTATATTAATTGAGATATTTTTTTTGTTTTTTCATACTTAATTGGAGAGGATAGACTATTCTAAATGGTTAAGTTTCATTCATCATAATTTATCTTGGTTATGTCATCTTTGAATTTTGCTTATTTTTTTCCACATCATTTGATTTATCACTGTGTTACTTTAAATGGATTGTTTTAAAGATATTTTTTCATATAAATAAAATGAAATTTCATTTCTTATAGTTTGTTTTTTAGGGAAATTTATTCCCTGATAACTATTAATCCTCACATACCATTAGCTGTCATCCTCCAATAATTGGGGTATACATATTTTTTACTAGGATGGTTTGTTTTTCACTAGATTTTATCAATAATGATAATCTAACAACATAAAGGTTCAATATAATGTATTGACTATTTATTATTTCAATTTTTATCCCCTTATCTATCCACCTATGAAAGAGTATTGAATAATTTTATTATTGTAGAAGAAGACATGATAAATACTAAAATTTCAAGTGTTTTTATTTCTTGACTAGTTGGTGGAGAAAAATATAGTTCAATAAAAAATGAAACATAATGAATTCTAGTAGTTAAATAGTCACAATAAGTCAATGTGTTTGAATTCATATTAGGTGAGATATACCCTTGGGTGTTAATAGTGTTGGTAAAAATGAATATGGGATTTAAGAATGACACATGGGATTGAGACGCGTACAAAAAAATTGGGTATTTAAATAATTTTAAAAAAATATTATTACAAGAGGCTAGTGCTAGGGTTTTAAGTGAAATTAATGGATTAAAGGTTCCAATAGATAAAAAATCAATGTGGCGGTAAATCATAAATGATGGTAGCAATAAATCCTTAAAATTAATAGATTTTTGATAAATAGGTGTATTTAATTATAGAGAATGCATTAGAATAATATAAAAGAGGGTATTTGAAATATGAGGAATGCTAATTATTTATTAAAGATTATATTTGATATGTTTTTATGGATGTATCTCATTTGTTCGTATTTTATCAAGTAGTAGACCAATTGAATTTTTATATGCAGTTAATTCTTTATTATATGAGGATTGAGATGCTTCTTGCTGAAAAGATAGATCAAGGTATTAGGTTTCTATTTTATTCAATCATTATAGGTGATATAGATATATCAAGAAAATTACTGGTTTTATAGATAAACATATACAACATCATAATTGAAATGGATTTAATGGGGAATTTAAAAAAAATTATAGTCATTAAGTTTTTTACTTATATTGATAAAACATTTCTAAATTTTTTAGGATATTTGGACAACTATGGTATTCATATAGGTTATATTTTTTGAGTCTATATAGTTTTATTGTGATGGATAGTGAGTCAGATTATTGATCTATAGAATGATAAGATGAATTTCAGTTTCTAGTGATGGTGTAGGGTTTCTTGGCATGTTTCTTGAATAATTTTCTAGATTTATATTAGAGAAAATCGTTGAGGATTTCATCAACTTATTTTCAAGAATTACTTTAATATCATTAATTTCATATCAAATATTTTACATTGAGCTACGAGATCTTTATATTCTACTCTATTATTTTGAGTTAAACTGATTTGTTTGATCAAGTATTTCATATTTAGTGGAACTAATTCTATTTGTGATAATTTTTTATAGTATCTTGAAGCTATGAATTAAATATCAGAAGCTAAATCGGGTAACAGGGAATAAGAAACACCATCCACCATGAATTAATGATCTATTTGAATAGTTAAAAGGAAAGAGTTGGTTTCTAATGATAAATTTAAAATCAAGATATCATCAGTTTAGGGTGGTTAAAGAGTATATTAAAAATGTGTTTTAAGATAAGAAGAAATCATTATGATTTATTGGTAATTATACATGAGGTTAGTAATGACACAAAAAAAATTATTTCTTAGAGCAATTGAATCTTCTAGAAATACCTTGCCTTATTTTCTTCATGTTTTGGATGATGTTTTGGTTTACTAGAGATTAGAGGGGAATCATGTAAGGATTTTATATATAATGTTACATAGATTATATAAACATTAGTTGTTCATTAATTCATCCAAATATAAATTTTGTAGTCACTATGTGACCTTTTTAAGATATATCTTTAGTTATGTCACATTATTTTATAAATAGAATATTCAAAATATGGATTTCATGTTTCTGGGTTTTAATTGATCAAATTGTGATGATCAAAAATCATATCTAGGGTTTGAAGATTTATATTTTTTAAATTCAAAGTTATATGGATATTATTCCATACTCAATATAATGATATTAATTATTGTGTTATTTAAACTCTTTTAAACATCTTAATACTGATATAAATTTTATCAAATGATTTTCGGAAATTAATTGGATAAAACACTAACTTTTCAAACATTATTAAAATTGTGGTATTTTATGAAAAATATTTTATTATATTAAATATGATCAAATTTATGACATTTTGGTTTTATGGATTGTTATAGAAACAATTATAATGAACACAAAAAGCTTTTACTAAATTAATAATCCTTAATTATGATAAAAATATATAAGTGTTGGAAAAAATGGAATGGTCAATTATTGATTAATAGTATCATAATTTGATATTTATAGAAAGTTTAATCATATATTATATGGATGGAATATGGTCATTAATTAGGAAACACACAAAATCATTATGTTCAATGATGGGTTATTTCTATGATCATATTATTTCCATCATATTTGTGATGAATTTTTCATGATTTATTTTCATACGATGACCTATATTAACGTAAAATTGTTATATAATTTTTTTTAATAGTAAATATTTTTCAAATGGAATTACATCCATGTTTTGAAATAGGTTATACGTAGGGTTCCATGGGAGTGATCGTGAAAAATTATGCTATGTTTTCTGTTACTCACCCCAACCTAAACATTTTTTGTTATTTTTAATTATATTTAGTGTGATGTAGGAAAGAGAAAGGCTAATTTATTAATCAATTATAGTACTTGTGAGCAATATACATTTAGGGATATTTTAGTGTTTGGTTGTACATTATTATAGGGATTTTATTATCCACATTATAATTTTGTTCTTTATCTGTATTAATTTTTTTTCAATTCATAATTGTGGTTGTATTGTTACTACTATTTTTTTAATTACCACACTATTAATTTATAAAATGCTTGTATTACATAATATCATGTATTTTAATAAACAATTATTTTTATTTAAAATATTTTATAATTTAATTTGAGTTAAAATAATTCCTCAATGATTATATTTAATTTCTTAGCTCTATTTATCAGCCAAAATATATCTAGGGACATGCGTGAGGATTTAAATTTACTCAAGTTAGGTATTGGGGCTTAATTATCGTCATTGGGTCATTAAAAGTTATTTTTTTCATGAAAGAAATCACAAAAATATTATATTGGGTAATACTTTCATCCTTAATCTCTTAATACATGGTCATCTGGTAGTCATTTTACAAAGATATTTTGTGAGTTCCCTAGAAATAGACATCCATAAATAACTCCCCTTGGGAATGTAAACTATATATATCATTGAAAATTCAAAAAATAAAATCAAGTTACCCAATTATTATAATTTTAAGAAAAAATATGATTGTATTTTATCGCAAAAATAATAGATAAAAACAACATCTTTATTTTGAATATAAATATGCTTTTGTAGAGAAATAGAAACATCCAAATGAAGACCCAATATTGTAAATGATAGGTGAGAAGGGTTATTGGTAGTAATAATTATTTTTATTGGTTAACCAGTTAACATATTGATAGCCTATGATGATTCAGATATAGATAAGTGAACGTGGATCCTACAGAGCCCTACCCAAACAAGGAAAAATAGTGAATCCTCGATAGTATTATAGTTAAATGAAAATTTTTATGTAGTGACTCCAGTTGTAGTAGCCTGGAGCCGGTTGTGGATTTATTAAATAGGAATTATATAAAATGAATTTCATCCAAATGGACTGAATAGTTTATTAGTTCAGGTAAACTAGATACATACCTGAGTCTTGTATTAAATTTAAACAACATAATTGTTTTCTTGAATATAATTGTTACCTCTAACATATTTATGAATATCTTTCATTGTACACCTCATGGATTCTTGGGGAATGAATAATATTAAGGGAGATCTAAAATGATTGGTAAGGGTTAATTATATTTTAAGTAATCACAAATCAATAAGCCTAATCAAAATGGAATGGTAAATAACTAAACACACATGTCATTTAGTCAATAAAATGAGAATGAAATGCATCCAAATATAATATCATTATAAATATCTCATGGATAATAATCATTATGGAATGGTAAATAACTGAAAACATATCCCATTTAATAAATAACAAGACTATCATAATTGGATAAGTCATATTCAATATGTCAAGGTCAATAACTTAACACAGATGGCATTTAATCAATAAAATGGGAATAAAATACATCTACAGATAATATCATTACAAATATATCAAGTTTAATAATAATTAAATTCTGAATGAAGTCAATTATTAATTATTTGAAATCATGTTTACCGAGAACATGATAAATCTACCGTCAAGATCTATTCTTAAGTTAGTTTAAAACTGATGGGTAGAAACATATTTAATTATAGTTAGCCAACAGATTTTTTTCCTGAGACTATCGATGCACTAAGGGGATATCTATAATCAGGACCCACACAATTATTTCATTTCTAAACTATTACTCATATGTACAATAATTGATTTAATTCAAAAACATTGTTCATTATCAAAAAATATCTATATTGAGTAAAGAATATTAATTTATCAATATTTCCCTATATAAACAAATTACTTTTAATGTATAACACCATATATAAAAACGATATAGTTTATAGAAAATAAACATATCTATGATAAATAATAGGGATATTTTGGGAAAATTTAATTTATAATGATTACAATAAATTAAACATTTATATGAAAATTTATTTACTACAAAAATGAATAAGGGAAGTGAATGTCAATACTTTCCTTATTCAAAGTAATCATAAACTATCCCAAGTAAGAATAATGATGGTATGACTAAAAAAATCCCTAGTATAGTGTCTTGAAAATTAATAGGTTTTTCATGGATGAATAAAAATATCATAAAATATCCGTAAAAACATTCTTGAGAAAAATATTATTTTCATTTTAAACATAACCTTTTTAAAACATAAAAATATTAAAAATCATTGTATTTAAAAATCAATTTTTTTTAAAAGAATTTATAAAATATTATTGGGGAAAATATTTATAAATAACCTAGTAAAAATATAAAGGACGATTCAAATAAATAATGGTATTGTTAGTGGGTTATTTGGTACATGTTGTACAAGTTAAAAAGTATATACCTTTTTCACGTTAAAAATGGTAGAAAAGCACCTTGTTCAGAAAACGACAAGAATATTACTTTCAAAATAATTTTAAAAAAAATAAAGAATGGGTAAAAAGTTATTTTATTAGTAATTTTAATATTGTTAAAAGTATTTTTGAAAAAAATAGATTTCATTGTTCTGGAAGAAAACAGATTTCTGACCCAAGAGAGAAATGAAGTAAAATTTTATTTAAAAATATTTATAAATTATTTTGAGTAATAAAAAGTGGATAAATGGTAATATTACTATAAAATATCATGAATAACGAGAATAATATAAAATGGAATTTTTTTTATTTATAAAATAATCAAATAATTTCCTTCAACTAAAATTTTATAATAAAAAATATCGATTAGATTGATATTTTCAAATAAACCCTTGAAATCAACATAACATTGAAGTAGGAATTATTCAATGAATATATTATCTACATCAAATTTAAATACATAAAAAATATATTTAAATAAAAAATAATATAATAAAATTAAATTGGACAGATAAAATTATTATATCAATGACAATAAATAAGTAATATAACCCAATGAAAAGAAATTAATTTATGAAATTATTTACCACGTGATATTTTAAAAGTATAATCCCCTAGGACGAAATAATTCAAACTAAAACTTAAAATTCCATGAATTATTAATTAATAATTATATAATGTGCATATAGGTTATTATACACACTATATAAAATTAATTAAGTGAATAACATACAATATACCTCAATGAAATGAAACTGAGATGAAAATACATTACCTCACATATAATTTCTGTTAAACCTTATATAAACTCTTTTAAAGTAGTTTTAAACATGTCATTAACTTATTCCAAGAGTGTAAAACTAGGTATTAAGTAAGGCTAGTTTTTTTACACCAGGTGATGATCAAGTCAATCCCAATGTTCCCTTTTAGAGTTATTAACCCTATATGCATTTTTCTAAAACCACATCAACTTTTAGTATTCTTATGAGGGTGTATTTCAAGGAAAAACTACATAATATCTTCCATAACAAAAAATTAGGATGTTCTTATACTTTTTCGAAAGTTTATTATAGGGTTGTGTTCCCTATCTATGATTTATTAAATCCAGTTCCAAATGTATCTACTAAACTTTCTATGATACCAAATATGGTGGCACTGACCTGACTAACCCAAATCTATTTTATGATTTAATAAATTGGTATAAGATATATGGATTCTAATCCTTAATGACTTAATATTTTAATAGTCTTGATATTCTATACACATACATGATTTTTTCATTATATTTGAAAAAACATAATTTTTTTAGGAATATAACTATTAACTCTAGTATATTCTTTCATATCTATCTTAATACACTTCACAAATTATTGATAAAGGAAAAAATAAAAGGTTTAAGTATAATAAACTAACTCATGAATCTATAAGCTTAATAAATATATAAACTCAAATAATTTAAAACACATTTCATTTAACTAATATACTGAGAATGAAATGCATCGAGAGATTATATCATTGTTAAAATATCAAAGGTAAAAATCTGTATGAAAATTTAAATAAATTAAAACATATTACATTTAATCAATGATATTACTATAACAAATGGATAAGGAATAATCAGTATAGAAATATAAACAATTGAAAACTTGTTTCATTTGATAAAAAACGAAGAATTAATGCATACAAAGATAACATTATTGAGAAAATATCTACGATATTAATAACTGAATTATGAATTTAGTAAATACTTAATAATTGGATTTCATGTTTCATAGAAACATGATACCTCTACCATGATGATATTTCCTCAAGGCAGATTAAAACTGATGTTTAAAAACCCATTTAAATAAGGTTATCCAACTAATTCGTCCCATGAACCTACTCATGCATCAAGGGGTTATCAATTACATGTCTCCACCAATTTCTTTCATGTCCAAAACATTCCTTATATATCACATAAACTATTAAATTAATAAAAAATGTTCCTTATTATCAAATATCCATATTGACAAATGAATGTGGATTTATTAAAATTTCCCCAGATAAGAAAACGACTTTCAATGTATAACACGAAACGTATAAATGATATACAGTTTAAAAAATAAACATATTTGTAATAAATAATTTTTAAAATTAAGGAAAATTTAATATCCAGTGATCTTAGGGAAGTCAACAATTCAAGGGAAATTTATTGACTACAAAAATGAATCAAAGGAGTGAATACCAACACTATCATTGGTTAAAATAATCATAAACCATCCGGAGGAAGAATAAGGATAGTATCAATAAAATTTTCCCCTAATGTACTATATTTAAAATGATGGTTGTTTTTGTTTATGAATATAAATACCATAAAAATATCAAAAAACATTCTTGATGTAAAAATACTTTTCATTTTCAAAATCAACTTTTTAAAACAAAAAACATTTTTAAAATAATATTATTTGAATATAAATTTTAAAAACTAATAGTTTATTGAATATTAGAAAAAATAGTTTCTTTAAAAATATACTTGTAAACATATAAAGGGATATTAAAATAAATTACATTCATTCCATAAGGTAATGATATACATGTCATACAATATAAAAATATCATTCCTTTTCCATTGTAAAGAGGATAGAAAAGTGCCTTTTTTGGAAGATGAAAATAAGATTCCTCTGAAAAATATTAAATAGAAAAAATGGGTAAAAGTACCTTTAATAAATATTTTTTACAAGTTAAAAAAATAAAAAACGTTTTTAGAAAATAAGGTTATGTAATAAAACAACTGAAGAGAGAAATGATGTGATATTTTCATAAAATTATTTTATCAATTATTTTAAGTTTCAAAGACTGGTAAATTTTTAATATTACTTAAAAATAACATTAAAAACTTCAGGATGATAAAAAGGAATGGTTTTATTTATAAAATTGTTAAATAATTTACATCAACTGAAATTAATGAATAAACAAAATAAATTAGAATGATATTGTGAAATGAACTCTTATAATGTTCATAACGTTGATATGAGAATTAATGAATGAATCAAATTTGTGTATGAACATAAAATAAACATAAAAAACTTCAAAATAAAACATAATATAATAAAAATTAATTATACATATAATCTTATAAAATCACCGACAAAGAAGAATTAATATTACCAAAGAAAAAAAATTGACTTAGGAAATTTTTTACCACTTGGTAATTTTCAATTCAAATCCCCTTAAATGAAAAAAATTTAATTTATACTAAAAATTCAATGAATAATTAATTAATAATGATATAAAATGTCAAATTAGATGTATATACACCATATAAAATAAATTTGTGCTTAATAATACAATATTCTCTAATGAAATGAAATTGAAACGAAAAGCCCTTAACTCACGCTTCCTTTTGGTTGAATGTCATCAAACCTCCTGTATAGTGGTATAATATTTTTAATTAACTTAAACCATAATCAAATTAATATTTATAATATAATATATGATCTTTTTTCACAACTTATCACCCTTCCACTAACAATCTTTCATTATTTTCATTGTTTCAAGTTTTAATTGCCTTGTTTTCTCATATATATTTTACCATAAAAGATCATGTTCTTGTAGATGTTATATAGTTATGTCATCTACAGAATAATAATAATGACATAATTATCATATTTTTACATAAATTAAATTTTTAAAACCAATCATGAATTATGGTTTTGATAAAATGGGTATATTGAGGTTATAGAGACAGTAGGTCATACTTACGCATGGGTAACATTTCCATTTTCCAATGATCATTATGGAATGGTTGTGAGTAATATTTTATATTTCAGTAATTATCATAATATAATATATATCATAATATTTTTTTAAATATAAATATATATATATATATATATCATCAATGTGGTGTGGTGATGAAAAGTGTTTCAAATCTCTTCTTGACGGTGATAGTCCACAAGTACACGAATGATGTTATCATTTTTCAATGTAAAAAAATAAAATGATATATTATATTTTCAGATTAATAAATATGTAATTAATATTATAATTATTTCATTTATATCATCTATATTCATTAAATTTATCTTTATAACCTTACACATAAAATATTAGTGAAAGATGAATTACATCGCTTAACGGGGCGGTAGTCTGTCGTACACATGAGCAATGTCTATGAATCCCCTATAGAATGGAAAGTAAACAAAAATATATATATTTTTTGATTATGAGATAGGTAAAAATATTGTATAAATATTATTTATATACTTTATATCTCTCTTTATACCCAACTGTGTGAGGTGGTAATGGAAAAAATGAATGACATTGGTTCTTGAGGTGGTTGTCCTCCGTACACATGAATGATGATTTCGTAATCCATTTGATGGTAGTGGAGGTGGTTTTATATAATTAAACTAACATAAAAATATCTCAGTATATAAAAGATACTAGTTTTATTATATCATCATGGTTTAAAAATAATTTAAGTAGGTGGAGGAGGAACTAAAATAAAAATGATTGTTGAAGAATGTTGCATCCTCGTTTGGTATCTTCCATAGGTTTTCTCCAATGGCTTTCTAGGTAATATTTCATCTATAAATAAGTATCATAGGATGATTGGATTTAATTTTGAAAGTGATTTTCTCAGTTTTTTTCTAAACCAAAAGACTTTGAAGTTGTGAATGAGGGAGGACAATGGGTGGCCTTTTATAAGTGAGATGAGTGGTATACATGTAATTTTTTGAAAATATTCAATAATTCCCATGGTTTAATGATACTAAAAGCCTCCAAATGGTCTATTATCAATCCTAGAATATATAATATTTAAATATGGTCATATAATGGGAGTATTAAATGTTGGTATGTCGTTTTTAACCCTTATCTCCTTAGTTTAACACCTAGGCAAAACAATTTCTTCCTTCACTGTGGAAATAATTTTTAATATTTTCACTATTAATTTTTTTTAAATTTGAACTTATTTTAAAATATAAATTTTTATGATTCCAAACATGGAACCCATTTTTCAAAATTTCACTCACAGAAGGTGTAAATTTTAATATAAAATTAATCCTCTAGACGTGAAGAGAAAGATGATTTTTTAAGAGAAAATGTTCAAAGGTTTACAATGTTTTTATATCAATATTAAATATAAAAATGATTCCAATAACCTAAATTAGATTAATTCATATATAAATGAACTAATTTTATGTTAAAACCAATTTATAAAATAATTTAACTTTTTAATTAATTTTAATGAAAAGACAATTTTCAATTAAAATTCACAATTTTTCACTATTTTTTGAAAATTGAAACATTTTTTAAAAATTCCAATAATTAATCAAAAAATAATTTTGGTTTTATTATTTAAAAAATGGATTTCATTATTTCAAATAAAATTTCTAAAATTGGAAAAATTAATTTAGATTATGCGCACAAAGCATGACTAAACTGTCTTCTAGGGAAAATACATTATCTTAGAAAAAAATACTTCTAAATGATTGTTATTTTATTTATAATGAGTAGCTAACCATATTTTTTATAATTTAGTTTTTATTATTCATTCCCTCTAATTTAATCTCTAGGTTATAACTATTATATTAAATAATAATATTTCACATTTCGATTAAACTCGGGGTTGCATATAATGCAACATAAACTCAGGGTTGTGTGTAGCACAAGATAAAAGTGGTGTTGTGTGTAACAAAAGAAAAACTAAGTGTTTTATGTAATGAAATATATTTAAAATATTTATTTCTTTTAAAAATAAATATATCCTATAGTCTTGGGGTGTTATATTTTCTTCAAAACTTGGTGTTGTGTGTCTCATTCACTATTGAATATAATTTTCTTATTTTAAAATCTAGAGGTGTTGCATTTTGAAAATAATTAAAAATAATAAAATAATAAACAAACTTCAACACCAATAATATTATTCTATATCTTCAAAATAACATTGGAAATCATGGCCATTAAGGATTCCCATATAAACTATAACCAAATCAATTCCTTCTAAATCCCTTTAAATCAAAGACATTAAAGAGAAACCACTATAAATATAAAGAACCTAATATTATTATAATAATAATACTAGAACCCATTTAAAATAGAAAGAGGGGAGATAAAGGAACTCTTTTGGTCAACCAGAGTTGTGAGAACAACTGAAGTTAGGGGAATATTGTTGAATATTTTTTATACTCTATTTTAATTCAACATATCTTAGTTTCAAAACAAATAAATTCAATATTTGTTTTACTAATGTGGATATTTATTTCTATGAAAGGATATTTACTAATTTTATAAATAGTTTCTATTGGTTGGAGTATATTACTCAAGAGTGGGTTGAATTGAGTATCTATAAAAAAAATTATTCAAAAGGTATAATTTAATATTCCCCCAATATTTAAAATTCAATTTCCCAGATATCCAGTTTTGAATTTATAAGAGATTGACTATTCTATTAATTTCTCAAAAGATTTATTAGTTCTTAGTTTTATCAATTTTATAATTAATACATCTTTTGAAACTAACATAATATGTCAATTTTGTTATAAACACTTTCTATGACTAACTATCAGAGTTCAATTAAGTTTTATAAAATTTGAGATAAAACAAAGTAAAATTATAAGGTAAAAACATAGTAGAAATAAAACAGGAGGTTCGATCTCAATAATATACTTAATCCTCTCTACTTGGTGATCACCAGCCACCAAGTAGTTTAATTTAATAAACAGTTTGACCCACACCTTTTATCGGGGTTCATATCAGTATATAAGGTTGTCCAGGTCACCCTTGACCTCTACCACAGTTATTCATGGGAAAAAAATAGGTCGCACATCACCTATTTGAAAATTCAACATGGGGTACAAATTGATAAATAGAGTGTGATATTGAGGATATCAAGTATCCTCCAATTATGAATAGGATTCAGTGTGCGTGTGTGTGTGGTTTACAGATAAATACACACAATACTCAGAAATGTAACTAAATGAACCCAATAGAGATAATGATGTAGTATTAGGTTTATAAGGATCTATGTGTTATGTGGTGTATCTTTGGACTCATTTGATGAAGTGGAATTTAAGTTCAAGTCCTCTTTTAGAAGTTGACTCCAAAATAGAGAGTTGTAGCCTTTGTGTTCTAGCATCTAGGAGTGAGTATGGTCCTGCAGGTATAACATTTTTCTTCTTTGATATTATGAAGTAATTTTTTAATTTGATGTGTAGGTTTTTTTGATATCACCTCATGTTTTTTTATTTTGTTCTTGAGTTCATAGTGGTTTCATGAGAGTTGTAGATGTTATTTAGTATGCTTCTATAGCACAAGAATGTACAACCTCACTCTTATGTATATCTCTTCTCTCTTTTAAAATGCTTCTTGTTTCTAAGGGTTGAAAAAGAGAATGATATTTACATGTTTATAGGTTCATATTACCTTGTACTGTCGGCTAAAATTCGTAAAACATATTATAAAATATTCCAGTATCATTAAATGAAAAAAAATATAACCATTATAAATAATACTAATAAACGCAGTTTAAAACAGTCTATCGGTGAGTTGTCTGTCGGTGTATCATTCTATCAGTGTCTCCTTCTATCAGTGTCTCCTTATATCTGTGTCTCTTTCTGTTTGTGTCTCAACCCATTGGCACATCATTCTTTTGCTATTTCCCTGCAATGGCGACTCATTAAATTGGTGAATTCTTTCAATAGTGATACATTACTTCTGTCAGTGAGATAGTTGATCTATCAGTGACTCATTTTAACTGACGGCGAGTCATTGAGTTTCTAGAACCATGTAATGGTAAGTAACTTGGACTAACTTTAGGTCATCTACATCGGTGAGTCATATGAAGTGGTGAGTAATCTGTGTCAGTTTCATCTCCAACGATGAGTCATATACATCAATGTCATGTGAAACGGTGATTTTTATTCATCAGTGTCATGTGCAATTGTGAGTCGTTTGCATCAATGTCAGCATCACATACTTAGAACATATGATTCTTAGGACTGTCTATCAGTGAGTCATATGTCTATCAGTGAGTCATCTTTTTGTCGGTGTTAGTGACTCATACTTAGAAAATTTTAGATGTTTTGTCTGTCTTATAGTGTTTCAAAGTTAGAGAGTTTTAATACCCATAACTACACATATATAGTTAGTTATAAGCTTGTTTAGACATAAACACACATAAATTATTACATGATTTAAATGATCTAATATAAAATATAGTGCTTTGATATAATTTAGGATCTAACATGAGGTAATATATATGTTAATATATGACTTGATTAGTGATAATTAAAACCAATATAGTCAGAGATGGTGTCTAACAATCTCTATGGGATAACAATATCCCCCTTTTGATGATCACAAATCTTGGCTTTATTATGTACTATTAGAGAATGTCTAAAGTAAACTATAAGATAATGATGAATATACTCAAAAATAATTATGGGAAGTGAAACTGTATCAAAGATAATAATTCATAAACATATAATAATGTTGTATAATCACATAATAATGATTAAACCCATAATAATACTTAATAATTATCTCATCCATTTGTGATTAGAAAAAAATGGAAGGAAAAAAAATGAAAAACCAAAATTTAGAAATATTGAAATATCATTCATAATCAAAGTTCACTGAATTATAAAAAGTATAAGGACACATCCCTATCAAAAAATATCACTTCACGCTATATGGTAGGGTCAAGGGGTTCCTTCCCCTTATCATAAGGATCAATGTATGGTTTAATAGAAGGAGTAGGCTGAGAAGCATGAGGTTCTGAATGGATATTTAGAGATGGTAGAGGCACTCCATCAGAAACTATAGATTCTAGGGAAGGTCTGTACTGAGAAAAAAATCTGAGGGTGAATAGGCCCTATAATGATGGGTATGATCTGAGATGAGGCCTGAGAAACTGACATTTGATCTTGAGTAGGCACTGAACCAGAAGAGACATGTAATGTAGTAGTAGGGATAATAATGGATTCACTTTGGACATGGAGATAGTTTTTTAATAGCAAGATGAATTCTTCAATTATCTCTCCACCATATTTTGTTGCCATTTTAAAATAATATTCTTTGTATGAACTTGTCTAACATGTAGTGAATTCTCTCGGATTATGAATCTTATCCTTAAAATCTTATATCATTGGAGGAATAGTAATATTAGTGGCCAACTACTTTAATAGAATGTTCATTTTATGCTTTGTGATGAGTTTGGAGAAAAACTCATTAATCATTTTGGTTAGCTTTTCCTGAGTCTGTGAACAAATACTTGTATAATACTTCACATGGTTATGAACATTATCTGAATTTATCTCAACCTTGGTAACACTTGAAATAAAATCTTGTAACTCTTCTTTCAAAACTGAACTGACATAAAGAAGATCTACATATTGTGAAGGCTAAACTGGTGGAGCAGAGGTTCATGTAACAGCAAAGAAGGAATGTTATTTAACTAATTTTCTTAGCTTGGAAAAATAAAGAGCTATAAATGATAAACATGATTCTTATGTCCTTTAATGAAACATTTCATTGTATTCTTATACTCGTTAGATAAAGCATTGATGCCAATAGTTAATTTCATCATCTCAATTCCAAGCTTGGTCTTTTTTATCATAATTATTTCTACATTGGTAATAAAATTTATCAGAATTCATTTTATCATGATATTAGAAACCGAAGCGGCATCTTCTTGAGATACACTTGTTGAGGTAGGAGTAGAACTTGAGTTCTATCTTCCTTTACACCATTAACCATTGAAAAAATTGATTTCAAATTTTCATTCTACTCAGTATTATCTCTCCTTGCTTCATCAATATCATATCTCATTTTAGATTGTATTAAGTGTATTATGGAGGAACATATATATTGATTAAATTTTTCAAAATCGGCCTTAGTGACATAGTCACTAAAAGAAGTCTCATCCACTGGTTCCCTTGCAGTAAGTGCAAAGACTTCATCATATAAATCTTCATAATATAGTCCAAGTTCCATATACTCGGGATTCATTACCCATTCATCCATAATATCAAAATCTAGATGAGTAAGAGTATCAATACTTAATATTCCAATTTGATGGTATTCATCAGCTTGAGAAACTATTTATTGAGGCTCCCCCTTAATGTCATATTTCTTGGAAGCTTTCTCCCCCTTCCTTAAATATTACTTTTTATGTTTCTTCTCTTTATATATATTTTTTTTTAAAGTGTATACATCTTGAGAAACCGGATCAGCTGGAGCAACATTTTCATCTAGAACATCACCCTCACTAGATTCACCATTATTAGCTTCAACAACTTACGTACTAACTACATCAAGATTCCCATCAAGATGACGAGATTCACTATGATTTTCAGTTTCACTACATTCTTCATTATCACCATCTTCATTATTTTCATCTCTATTTTCATCGTCAACTTTATCATCTTCTTCTTCCCTACCTGATCCTGAACCACTTTCCTCTTCTTCTTCTTAATATTCTTCTTTACTAAATTCACTGACATATTCTACACATCCATCAACTATTGTATGTTCACATTCAGTATATTAGAGAATAGGTTCATTAGAAAGTAAGTCCAAAGGTGGAATTAGTGGTCTAGTATAAACTATTTTTGTTTGTCTAGTTGTGTATGGGTTACTTCAATCATCAATTGGTGATCCCGCATCACTAATATGAGTATCAGGATCTTCCTCCTCATATTATGAATAGATTAATTGATCATTTAGACCAATTACAGGAACCACTAGATTACTTGTTCTAACTAGATGATTTATGGGATTGAACTTTTCATACAGTCTATCTTCATAAGAAACCCATTTCTTCTTCCATGGGTTCTAGTTAATTTTCATTCTCTTATAAATGTCAAAACATAAGCAGATTCCACTACATTCACTAACTACAGCATCATCAACTTCACTAACACAACCTTTATCCTTTAGCATTTCTGAAATCATTCTATAGTAGAAAATAGAAGTTAACTTACAATTATGTTTTATCATCTCATTTATGTTAACCATCATATATCTGCAAATATTATATTTAACTTCTTTCTATAGAAAATACACTATGTATACATCTCGATACTTGAAAGAATAAAATTACCCTTTCCTATGAGAAATCCAGTACTAAATAAACATAAATAAAATTCTACATTCACCATTTAACTCTAATGAAATGGGTCTCTTATGTTCCTCATTTCTAGTTATCTCTTTCAGAGTGGTCTCATAGAAAAATAATTCCCTTTTTAGAGGATAAGTACCTTGATAATTATAAAACATTACCCCATGAGGAAACATAAGACATTCAGACCAATGTCTTGAAGAGAAATATATTTTCTTCCCTTTTACAGTCAACTTGACTCAAGGAACATCACTTCCTTCTAAAAAAAGTTCCACATTCATTTAAAATTCATGTACCGTCTTTAAGTAAAAAACTATGTCATGTTTTGAGAACCAGACAATCTATCCTTGATCTTGAAGCACCTTTAACAATAATCTATTTCTCTCTAAGATCCATTCCACCATGACTTATTTCTCTGAGGTTATAACACGGTTTTATAGACAAGGATTTACAGGAGATGAAGATCTACTCGATTCACCTTTATGTTTCTTATAAGAAGGAGACTCACCATCATCAAGATCTTGCTTCACACACATCATTCCAATCAGTTCATTATGGAGTTCAAAATGTGAAAGGTTGGGAATAAAGAGAGAGAACATAAAACAAAATAGAGAGATTTTAGGTAAAGTAGTAGAGTGTATATATTCAAATTTATATTATTTAAGGATTTTAAAATTATACAATAATGAAATCATGAACTGGGTTCAAAAAATAATTAAATAGTGTTGTTTTGATAAAAAAAATATGTATAGAAATAATTAGTCATAGGTGTCTGTATGATATATTTTTTAAAACACTAATGGTGATGGTATGACAAAGCATTAGTGTCGCATGACAACTATGTTAGTATGACAATGGTGTTGGAATGACAATGGAATCGGCATGACAACAACGTTGTCATGACAATGGTGTTATCATGATAACTTCCCTAAACAGATCAAAGGAAAGGCAATGCAATGTCTTACTGATTGATCACTCATAACTCATGTCTAATGTAATTCATTCTTTCAAAGTTCAAAGGCATAGTGAATATGTCAGCAAGTTGATATTCTATGCCAATAAATTCTAATGTCATATCACTCTTTTGGTAATGATCTCTCAAAAAGTGATTTCTTATATCAATATATTTTGTTCTATAATGAGAAACCGGGTTCTTAGAAATGTTAATAGAACTTTTATTGTCAAAATTTATTGGTATGTGTCTAAATTGATATCCACAGTCTAGAGGTGTGTGTTTCATCCACAAAATATGGACACAACAACTACCAAAAGCTATGTATTCAGCATTAGTGGTAGCTAATGCAACATAATTTTGTTTCATACTACACCATAAAACAAAATACATTCCCAAAGAGTGACATGTCCCAGAAGTTATCTTTTTATATGAATTTTATCCACCAAAATCAGCAACATAGCAACTCTCTATATCAAATGATTTTCCATTGGGGTAAAACAGACCAAATTTTATAGTATGTTTGATGTATTTGGAAATTATTTTAGCAGTATTGAAGTGAGATTATTTGGGATTAACATGAAAATGGGAAAACATACACACGCTAAAAATTATATCCTGCCTACTACTAGTCAAGTACAGAAAACTTCCAATCATTCTTCTATAAGTGGTTTGATAAACAGATTTACCATCTTCATCAAGATCCAACTTACAAGTAGTAATCATTGGAGTGTCACTACTTTTAATTCTGTCAATGAAAAATATTTTTTAAAAATATTTTATATATTTACTTTGATTTAAAATGATACCATATTTATTTTAAAAAAATTGAAATCCAATATAGAATTTGAGTTCACCCATCAAACTCATTTAAAATTCATTTTTCATCATCTTAGAAATCTCAATACATAATGAATTTCTTAAAGATACAAAAATAATATCATCAACATAGATTTGAACTAATAAAACATCTTTAGAAATTCATTTTATAATTAGAGTATGATCAACAATTCCTCTTGTAAAACCTTTTGAAATAACAAAACAACTTAATCTATCATATCAGGCTCATGGAGATTGTTTTAAACCATAAAAATATTTTGTTAAATTGACAACATGATTTTGAAAATGAGGTTTTGTAAAACCATGGGGTCTATCAACAAAAACATCCTAAACTATATACCCATTTTGGAATGAACATTTAACATCCATTTTTTAAGGATTGAATTTAAGATTGGAAGAATAATAATGGAGGATTCTAATGGACTCAAGTCTCGAAATATGTGAAAATTGTTATTCATAGTCAACACCTTCATTATAAATATAATCTTGGGAAAAAAATATAGCTTTATTTTTGAAAATATTACCAGATTCATCTATGTTTTTCCTAAACACTAACTTAGTGCCTATGGTCAAGGTGTCATTGGTTCTATGGAGAAGTTTACAAATTTTATTTCTTTCAAAATTTTTAAGTTATTCTTTCATATTCATCACCCAAAATTCATCTTTAATTGCATCATTTATGTTTTTTAGGTTCAATCTGTGGCAATAAAGCTTGATGTTCAACCATATTTCTAAGAGAATCTCTTGTTTGTGTTGTATTATCTAAGTCTCCAACAACATCATCTAAAGGATGGTTTTGTGGGTTCTAGTTGGTCTAGAAAATAAGGGGATTGTAAATTCAGGTTCATCTATAGTTTCGGGTTCATCATGTTCTGATTCGGAAGAATTTATAGAACTATTTGATTTAACAATTTTGTTAATAAGAGGATTATATGATTTTTCATTTATGTCCAGGTTTGACATATCATCTTCAAGATTTTCTATAGATATATTAGGTTCATGTGGATATGTTTCATCAAATTTGATATGCATAGATTCTTCCACACAAATAGTTCTTTTATTAAATACTCTATGGGCTTTATTAGAGTTTGAGTAACCTAGGAATATTTCTTTGTCACTCTACGATGAAAATTTGTCAATATTTTCCTTCGTTTTCAGGATACAGACATTGCAACCAAAAACTTTGAAATAACTAAATTTGGGTTTTCTATTATCCCACAACTCATAAGGAGTCTTATTTATGATAGGTATGATTAAGAACCTATTAATTATGTAGCAAGCAATATTTATAGCCTCAACCCAAAAATGAACAGGTAGGTCATATTCATTAAGCATTGTTCGAGCTATCTCATAAAAAGTTATATTCATTCTTTATACAACTCTATGTTTTTGAGGTGTCCTAGGGGATGAAAAGTTAGGACTATATCCATTGTGTGAGAAAAGATATTCAATGTCCTTATTTTCAAACTCATATCCATGATCACTTCTTATGGATATTTTCTATATTCAATTAGATTGTATTCCGTTTTACCTTACTTGGTAAGTAATTACATGATTCACTTTTGTGAGCTAATAAATAAGACCCATGTATACCTAGAATAGTAATCTACAAGAACATAAATATATTAATTCCCATTTAAAATAAAAACTCGAGATGGTCCAAACAAGTCCATGTGAACCAACTATAAAGGTTGAGAAGTTGAAAATTATTTCTTTGATTTGAAAGATATCTTGTGTTGTTTACTTTTTTTTACAAGGATTATAGACTTTTTCATTTGAAAATTCATGTTTCAGTAGATCCATGACTAGTATTTTTCTTGTAAGCTTTATAAGAGAGCATACATTACAGTTCCCCAATCACATATAACAAATACAAAGACTCTTTATGAAAGTCACTTAAATAAGAAAAATTTTAAGAAACTAAACAATCTATGTTAATTGAATATACATTTTCATTTATAAAATTATACAATACTAATTCATTCTTAGAGTTAAAAAAATTTCAAGCATCATTTTAAAATTCAAGATTAAATCTATCACCACATAATTGTGAAATACTAAGAAAAATATATTTCAATAAATCAAAAAATTACTTTAGAAATTAAAACTCGGTTAGAGTTACTAATCTAGACTAATCCAATTATTTTTCTTTTAGTATTTTTGCCAAAGGTTACATATCCACCATTAATCTTGATTAGGTTCTTGAATCTTGAACAATCTCCTGTCATATATCATGAACATCTACAATCCAAGTACAAATGACTCTTGTAGGAGCTCTTCAAATAGGCTTCCTATAGAATAATCAAACAAAAACATATTTTGGTACTCAGACTTTTTTGGGTACAGTTATAAAAGTAATCAATGCTTTAGGTACCCACATTTGCATTATGGGTTTCTTATATGCATTATGTAACTCATTTTGATAATAGACTTTATTAGGTCCAGAAAAACTATAGGTAGAAAAATATTTTCCAAAACTGGATGTAGGAGTAGAATTTTGATTTTTAGGAAGAAGAACATATTTTCTATATTTAGTTACAAAATGTGTTTTAAAAAGGTTTCTCTATCCGGGAGGATATCCAATACTAGAAGTGTACTTATGAGCCATCTATTTACCAGGAATTTGAGTAGGAGTATTTTTTCCATTGCAAAAACATTTCTAGATCATTCATTAATTTCTCATTATACATTTTTAATTCATTATCTTCATTGAGAAGTTGAGAATTTTTTCCATTTCAGTGGTATGTTCAGATTTCATACTTACCGTAAGAGCATGGTGTTTCTTTAAAGATTTATATTTATCTTTTAATTCATTACAAGTGTCTTCTATCATGTTACAATATACATATAGTTAATCACTTTTCATATTTCAAGACTCACTTTCATTTTTAGAATAATAAGAATAGTGTGTAGGAGATTCTAAGGTTAACTCATATCTATTTTTCATAAAACATATATTTTCCATGTCATCTTTTTCATCATGAGATGATATTGATTAACTAAAGCTATCCTCAGAGTCACTCTTGGTGGCTTTTATATCTTTCTTATATTTCTTGCCTTTGTTTTCATACATTATTTTGTATTTTAATTTTGGATTGTTATATTTGACACCCCCTCGACACTTTCATTCATAGCATAAAATGTCCTCTGACTTTTCTTTTCTTTTCCATTCCTGCTTTCAGTTACCTTTGTTATCATATATTCCGTTATAATTGGGATTCTTGATGGACTTATTCTTTCTATATAATTTCTTGAATCTTCTGTTCAGCTGAGCCATCTATTTATCAATATCTGATGTTGATTCATCATTAGTGTAGTGTTCAATATAATCTAGAACCTTCTATTTTTTCTTTATTTTTAGAGGTAGTAGTCTTAAAGTCTATAGATTTTCTCTTAGGTTTATCCTCTTCATCTTTTTTTACTTTCATCTCTTCCTCATAAATCATTAGTTTTCAAATGATTTATTTGATATGTAGTTTGTTGATGTCACGTGATTCTCTAATTGAGACATAAGTTCTTCTCCATATATCGGGTAATCATCTAAGAATCTTCATTATTTTTTCTTTGGTAGTAAAATCTCTTCCCAGAGAAATAATAGTGTTCACTATTTCATTAAACCGGAGATACATGTTAGAAATAGGATCATCAAGCTTTATCTTAAAATTGTCATATTTTATATTATATGTGTTAAGTCTCATTACCTTAACAATAGAAGTTCCATCAAGTGATATAGACAAAGTATCCCAAATTTCCTAGGCTATTTTATATATGGAAATCTTTTTAAATTCTTCATCTTTTAAAGAATAGTATAAGGAATCAATGGATTTGTAATTATTGTTATAAGTAGTCTTATTTGGTTCATCCCAAGTAGATCCAGCAGTAACATGAATTTTATATTTATCTACAATTAAAGATAATATTTTGAAACCCATACTTTCTAAGTGAATTTTTATTTTAAATTCCCATTTTTCATAATTTTTTCCATTAAAAAATGTAGGTATGTTCATAGAATCACCTTCCTATATATTATTCATAATAAAAACTTTATAAAAATATTTTAAAGAGATAAAAATTTTGTATTAACAGAAATTTTATTATCTTTTAAATACAACTAAAATCATAGTTGAAAATGTTTTAAAAATATTTGAAAACTGAAAATTATGAACACCTCTGATACCAAATATTGGTTGGTGTAGTGTACTCAAGAGGGATTGAATTGAGTATCTATAAAAATTTATATTCAAAATGTTTAATTTGAGATTCCCAATTATATAAAATTCAATTTCCCAATTATCCAGTAGTGAATTTATAAGATCTTAACTGTTCGATTAATTTCTCAAAATATAGATTAGTTCTCAGTTGTTTCAATTTGATAATTAATACAGATTTTGAAACTTATATAATAAGTAAATATTGTTATAAAAACTTATTAAGAAAAACTATTAGAGTAAAATTTAGTTTATTAAATATGAGATAAAATAGAGTAAAACAAAAAGGTAAAAACATATCAGAAATAAAACAAGAGGTTCAGTATCAAGAAGAGACATAATCCTCTTTACTTGGTGATCACATGCCACCAAGATGTTCAAATAAATAAACAGTGTGAACCACACCCTGGTTCGGGGTTCACAACAGAACACAAGTCTATCCAAGTCACCCTTGATCTCTACTATAGGTATTTGTGGGAAAAACAAAAAACAGGTCACACATGACCCCTTCCATAGTTCTACATGGGATAAAAATGGATAAATAGAGTGTGAGATTGAGGATATCAAGTATCCTCTAGTTATGCATAGGATTCACTATGTGTATTGAAGATAGATACACACACTCCTTAGAAATGTAACTAAATGAATAGAATAGAACTAAATATGTGGGTTTAGGTTTAAAAGGCTCTTTGTGTAATGTGGTGTAGATCTGGACTCATTTGATGAAGTGGAATTTAATTTCAAGTCCCCTTCAATAATTTGACTCCAAAACAGAGTTTCGTAGACTCTCTGTTCTATCTTATAGGAGTAAGTATGGTTATATAGGTATAATCATCTTCTTCTGTGATATACGGAACTAATTTTTCAATTCTATGTGTTTCTTGATTGAGATTTCCTCATGTGTTCTTCCATTGTTCTTGAGTTCACAGTGGGTGAATGAGGGTTGTATATGTTCATCAATACATTTCTCTCTCAAAAGAATCCACCACCTAACTCTTCTGTATATATATTATCTCATTTATAATTCTATTTTATGATGGCTAACAAAGATCATGTTTTTTCCATGTGCATAAGTCCATCTTACCTCATACTGTCCACTAAATGTCCTACAAAATATTATAAAAAATTTCAGTGTCATTAAATAAAAATATATGACTGTTATAAATAATATTAATAAATTCAATTTTAAACAGTCTATTGGTGACTCATCTGTCAGTGTCTCCTTCTTTCATTGTCTCATTTTGTGTGTGTCTCCTTATATCAGTGACTCATTTCAACTAATAGTGACTCCTTGCATTGGTAGCACTATGAAACGATAAGTCACTCGGACTGACAAAAGGTCATCTATATCAGTGATTCATATTCAAAGATTAGAGATCTATATCGGTTTCATGTGCAATGGGGAATCATCTGTGTTGGTCTAATGTGCAATGGTAAGTCATTTTTGGTGGTGTCATGTGCAACAGTGAGTCACCTAGATTGGTGTTAGCTTCACATACTTTGAACATATGCCTGTTTGAAATGTCTGTTAGTGATTCATATATATGTCGGTGACTCATTTGTCTATCAGTATCACTGACTCATACATAGATGATTTTATATGTTCTGTATGTCTTACAGTTCAGAAAACTCAAAGAGTGTTAATACCCATAATTACACATAGATATTCTGTTATAATCTCTTTTATACTTAAAACACAGATAAATTGTTACATGATTGAAATTATTTGACATAAAAGATAATTCTTTGATATAATTTAAGATCTGACATAAGGGAAGATATATGTAAATATATGACATGATTTTTGATAATTAACACCATTATAATCAGAGATAGTGGCCAACAATCTCAATGGGCCAACAGTTTCTCAATAGTAACCTTCTGTAATTACTATAGATTGTCTCAAAGAAATTATTTTGAGAAATATTTCAATTTTTTTGATAATTATAGTTAAGTTATATGTTATTATAGTTTAAAGGAAATAATCTACATATAAAATTTTATATAGATAGGGTTCAATATTGTCAAAGTTGTTAAAATAATAATTTATTCATATGTAATAAAAATTTTCCATATAAAAAATATTATATAAAGAGAAGTTGATATTACGTGAGTGGTTAAATTCATGCATTAATCATGCATGATAAAATTTTTAAAACTGAAATATCTTAAGGAAATAGTTATATTCAATGTTTAATATTTATTGAATATTATTTTATTGATATATGATTTTAAAATAAAAAATTATTCATACATAAAAAAATGGTAAGTTGTTCTTACATAATGTATATATTTGAGGATTTATAATAATTAATTTATTAATATATGTTCATTTATATATAGATAAAATTTTAAATATATTATTTTAGAGTTTTAGTTTCTCATTTTAATAATTTATTTTAATTTAAAATTGTTCATTTTATATGAAATGATTTTTAAGGAATGTTTGACTAACTTATTGTTAATATATTTTCAATTAAGACTGAAAATTTTCAATTTTAATAATATAAAAATAATAATATATATGAATTTTTGGGACAAAGTTTCTATTATCTTGAATTCTTTATTTCATGATAGAGATTGAAAAAAATACAATTGATCCTGAATATTGTTTTTTTTGTGTCACAATGAATAAGTGAGAATCATTCTATATTTCTAAAGATAATATTGTTCTTATAGATCTTATTCATAATATAAATGAATAATAAAAGACCTTTTAAAGAGTATTAGAATCTATGTTTTTTGTTTCATCACAATTATTTGTTATTTAATATTTTATAAACAAAATTATTTCTATTTTATTATAATTTCATGCTTCTTGTACTAAATGTGAGTTTTTAATATCAAGTTAAGGTCTTGTTGTAAAGAGCATAGTTGAAAGATCTATGTTTATAAACACACTAAGTGAAAGATACTTGTACATGCCTATAAAAAGCCCTAGTAAATGGATCTATATAAAATCATAAAGCCTGTATTGGTTGTCGGTTTTTATCTATGAACTTTATTTTATTTTAAAATTCATATCTAATGAAAAGTGATAAAATTATTAAGTCAATTTGAATAGTAAAATTAAAAAAAATAAAATGGATAATTCAAGAACTAAATCAACCTCAAATTGAGATATTATTATAGATAAATCTATTATAATATTTGGTATCAGAGATAAAATATATTGATGTATCCCCAATGATTGGTTAAATTTTAAAGTTCATTTAATATTAATTCAGATGGATGATCAAAAATAAGTAGTGTATATAATTAGAGAACCATATTTTAATTAATAAAATTATACATATTGGAAATACAAAAATGGATATTTATATCTAAAAGAATGGTTTTAAAATTTTATATAAAAATAAGTAAGACATAGAAAATTCATACCAATGCACGCAAGTTAGAGATTTAATAATGAGAAGGTGGGATTGATTTAAATTATAGAGATATGATTTATATTTTTTATGGTTAAGTTTTAAATATTTTTAATATAGTTTCTAAATGTTCCACTATATATGAAATATGGGAAACCATAAAAATTATTTATAAGGGTATTGAACATTTTAATCAATTGATATATAATACTAAAAATCTATAATTTTATATTTTAAGGTTGTTTGATAGAGAATGTATTAAAAATATGAATGTCAGAATCACTAAAATAGGTAACATTTTTTTCCCTTGACAAATATAGTTCCTAAACCAAGTCAATATTTGAGTGTTTTGAATGTTTTATCTACCAGAAATAGTGGAATTTCATTCATTTTTACCCAATATACACCTTTTCAAAAATCAAAAATGAAAAATCTTATTGGAATTTTAATCATTTATGAAGCTGAAATAAAATCTGGAGAAAGTTGGAAAAATATCCCTTAAGGTAACATTGTAGTGTTATTGGGTTGATTGTGTTTGTTGAAAAATATGGTTTAAAAGATCATTTTTGTGAAGTTCTAGAGATATTTCTGAAAATTTATTTTGATAAAGATTCAAGACAAAAGGAATGGATTCTCTAAAGGTGTTATAGAAAATTATACAAACAATGTGGTTTTGTTTCCTAATGTTTAGATAATTTTTGGGATCCAAAATTTAGAGAATGACTCAATCATCATGAAACTTGGATTTCCATTAATTCCTCATAAAATATTGATAAGTTATGAGTTTTGGGAATATTGGAGTCTTTATAAAGATGTTAAACTTCATGAATATAGTCGGTACTTTGAAGGGTTGATGTTTCGCGAATGCGTGATGGATATTCGGTAAATATTTATGTCTATGAGAAGACTCACGAATGGAAAATTTCTAGATTTATTTACAAAAATGAAGTGCTTCCTGATAAATTTTCGAGAAATTTTGGAAAAGGTGGTTATGAGGATAAAATCTTTGGGAATAGGGGAAACACCTATAAGTTGGCCTTTACCCCCTCAAAAAATAAGTGCAAAACATAACAAAAAATCCAAAGGATATGAATTCATAAAGGTGATTTATGAAGTTTATTATTGAGAAAACATTCTTCAATAAAATAATATTATGAAGTCCACATAGGAAAAATGAAAATTTTAAACATCTTAAATGTTTTGAACTTTGTGAAGGCTATATATTCTTCTCAACGTTGTTTATATTCGTGAAGGTTAAGGGAGCTTCATAAAATTTGTGAGCTTCATAAAGGTTAATATATATTCTATAAATGATAAAACTTTTTGAATACTACATGAGATTCGAAAAGGTTGTGGTGTTTAAAAAGGTAGTATATTCTTGGGAATAATTGGATAGTTTCATCAAGTCTATGTGAGTATTGAGAAAGTAGTGATCATTGTGAAAGTTTTGATAATGGATTTCCTGGTAAATATATTCTAATATATTATTCATCAAGTGGATCAAATTGGAAAATAATTATTCACCAAATGAGGTGTAAAACATATTGATTCGGGTGATGAATAGAAGAATCATTAAAAAGATTAGTGAGAAAAAATTTGTTGAGAGAGTAGTGAGATTTCAAATTATGATTGATTATAAACTAGAAGGGGAAGTGTGTCTACTCCAAAAATTGTAATAGTAATTTGATTTAGTGGATTTTGTATATAGTCAAATTTCATTTGAATTCTATTTAGACATATCCCAGTGTGGGTGAACCAAGCAAAATGTTTCTTTCATGTGAATGATTTCATTTATTCTCATACATTTTATATAGGAAAGTGAGAGAAGATTGTTCTATTTAACAATGAAAAAAGATATGAAGGTCAATAAGGTTAAATATATCATACCCTGGTCCCTCCCCCATAGGGTATTTAAACTAGATGGGCTAACAATTTGTATCAGAAACAGAGGTTAATTTAAGTGTTTCTCTCTAAGTGGTTTCAACAGAGGTTGTCAATCCTAAAAGGATTATGATCTTAGATAGAAATTATGTTCAATTATAGAAACATTGGATGAAAAAATACTTCCAAAAAATAGTAATTGATGTATTTATAGTAGCTATTCATGGTATTTTGGATAGTGCTAACAATGAGGCTTTATAAAAATCACACAAAAAGTAATTGAATGGTGACACTAAAGGAATCAATGATTTAGGGGTATCATTGTACCATGAAATCTATACTAAGGTGATATCATGTATTCCATGAAATTTTCTGTGGTAAAAGTTTCTAAATATTTACGAGGGTGACTCAAAATTCAGAGAAGCAAAGATAATGGTTCCATAGAAAAAGCATGAGGATATGATGGTGCGCCCTAATGAGTCTGTTGATGCATTATTTTACCAGGTAAATTTAATTTTGGAAGACATGCATGTTCTCAGAGAAATTATTAAATATTTTATTATTTATAATTTTATATTTAGAATACTTCCACACCGATTAAATCTAAAAATTTCTATTTCAGAAGATAAAGATCTACAGTATTTGACTTTGGAGATCTTTCACATTACTCTTATTGCATATGAGATGAGAAATAATGATAATGATTATGTGTGAAAACGAAAGTCCAAATAAGATGCATTCAAATCCCTAAAAAATAAATGTTTAATATGGGTAGAAAGAAGATAAAATAAATGAAGTCATGATATTTATTTCCAAATATCTACAAATAGGAAAAGGAATGATCTACGGGAAACTCTTATTTTCTTGATTTTGATGCGGAAATGTTGTACATAATGTTGGAAGGTTCCCAAAGATGTGCCAATATGATTATGAAGATTAATTTTAAATTACCATAAATAAGACATAAGAATATTTGAAAGGAAAGGTAAAGTTTAATATGAACTTCTTCAAAAAGAAAAATCTTCTTTCCAAAGAAAATAAATTTTTAGAAGAATTTGAGGTTGAAGAGATAGAAAACTATAATAAAAATGGAGAAAATTCTATAGTTGTAGTTGTAGGTATCTTCTAGACTAGAGAATAAATAGTAAATGATAAAGATGAATTTTAAGTAAGTGTTTACCTCTATATTGAATTAAAATACACTCTTGAGGAAATGGATGTATAGAGATTCAAAATGAATAAATCCTATAGATTTATTCATGATGAAAAACATTATATACAGAATAAGGAAGAAGTGAAGTCTGAGATGAATAAATAAACTGAAATAATTAAGTGTTAAATGTCATTAAACTTATAATTTTTGATGAGTACAAGATCAAAATTGAATAATAAAAAATACTTATCGATGGTTTAAATAGTACAGTTAAATATCATGTAAAATGTATATAATAACATGAAGAAGAAGTCATTGGACATTGGTGAAAAATTGAGTATCAATAAATAATCTTGACTCTTTATATGACATCAGAAAAGAAAATCAATCATGTGATAGAAAAGATATATGTGATCCATAGAAGATAAGATTAATAGAAAAAATATTAATATCCAAATGATAAGGCAAGTATGGGGCTTGATCAAAAAATAAAAGTTGTGGTGAAAGATGTTAGACCGCAAGCACCAACTCCAATGTTGAAAATTTAGATGGGTACAGTTTAAAATTAGAAGACTCGTGGAACCTAAAGAGGAATTGGTCCTATAATTATGTATAGGAATACACCTCATCTTAGGTGTTATTTTTTTGGTAAGATAATGCATTATCAAAGTGTATAGTCCATTGAAAAAAGATACCAAAAGAGAAAAGATAAATAAATATAATCAAGTTGAATTAAATGTTCAAGAAATAATTTTTATGTCACTTTTTCTAGTCCAGAGAATTCAGACACATGGAGAAATATTTATCATCAAAAATATGAAGTAATGTGCTGAATCAGAACCAAATTGGTACTAAAAAGCAAATACATGAATCTTTAAGTTATATGAAAATGAAAAATATATTTTTAGCTCCCCAAGATGAATTTGGAGCATCATACTACAATGAAGACCATTAATATCATTCCATAACTCGTATGAAGTTATCGAAATGGATCAAAAGGAAAAGATCTGTTTAGGAATTAGTTACAGATATTTCCCTTAAATAATCATATTTTGATGGGGTATAGATCCCTTTCAATGGATGAACATCCCATGTTATGGTAAATAAGGATCTTGTTAAATAAATTAAATTATAAAATTATTGAATTATTGAATTTTGGAATTATGAAGGCATACATAGAATTGTCTTGGTTAAACCCAAATTTGGAGGTAAAGAAATGAGACATGATGATGTCTTGGTTTTCAAATGTCTTAGAAACAACTTTCTTAGTGTTATTCAACTATTTGACTCTATGAATAAGATAATATTTATAAAGACGTTGTAATTTTGAAGGGAAAAAATGGTGAGGTTTTTTTGTAGGGAAAAAGAACAGCATGGAATCTCTACCTTGTGAGTGGAGAAGAATATATGTTTATTATATCCACGGAGGTATAATACAAGTTTTGGTATAAAAAAATTATAAATTTATGATAACCAACCCCATAATATCGATCCAAATTTGATGCATCCCCATATCTCCCTATGGTATCACATGATTGTACTCACATGTAATCTTCTTGTCAACAAGGGAAAATTATTATAAATATATACAAGGAAAAATAAAAAAAGTAAATAGATTACATGAATTGGTTCCTAAATATGTGTGTGGACCAATCTCACCAATATTCATTAATGGGAAGAGGTGTCAAGTTATTTTCATTGATGATTTCAGAAAAATTTCATTGTTATTTTTCATTGCACATAGGTCTGACGTATTCAGTTTCATTAAAAAGTACCATATGAAATATGAATTTTTTTTATAGAACATAATGAATATTTTTATTGATAATGGTCTGGAATTCAAAAATATCCAAGAGAAATCTTATCTAGATAAATAAAGTATAAGGAATCATGTTTCAGTAGTGAGAACTCCTCAATAAAATTGATTTATTGAGGTGAGTAATTAGATCATAAAATGCATGGCTATAAAAATAATTTTGGAAAAGGACATATTAGAGAAATTATGGATGGAGGAATTATTGAAATTAGTCTACATATCCGATAGGGATTTTTTTATGTATGAAGGAATAAAATATTTTATTAGAGACTAAATGTTTTGAAAAAAAATTGGAAATTATTTATTGGTTTAGGATTTGAATAAGGAGCCTGAAAAATAGAGAAGAATCAGACATCATATATTGTTTTGAGACCAGTAGATAAGATTTTCATTGGGAACAAATGGATATTTCATAAAAATATGAATGAAAATGGTATAGTTATCCAAAAATGGATGGAATGTGTTAAAAGGGTGGTCATAGATAGAGTGTATTGATGTTAGTGAGACATTTTCACCTATTTCAAGGCTAGATATAATGAGATTATTCTTATCCATAGTAATGAAAAGAAAGTTCAATGTTTTTCCGGTGGACGTCAAGTTAGAGATTCTAAATGGGGTTCTGGATGAAGAAGTGTTTATCAAGTAGCTATATGGTTTTATCATTAATGAATATGGAAATAGATTTTTATCATATGAGAAATACACTATATGGGTTGAAGAAAGCATCGAGAATATAGTATTCAAGACTTGATTAGTTTTAAAGAATCTTGGTTTTCAATTTGGTGGATTTTATTACAATATCTATGTCGAAAATGATAGTAATAGAAGTATTATGGTGTTTTTGTATGTATATGACATAATATTTTTTGGATTTGATGAATCATAGTAAAAACAGTTTATAAAATTCATGAAAAGTGAGTTCTAAAAGTTAATTATTACTAAACTAATGTTTTACTTTGATTATAGGTGACACAAGGAAGGAATGGAACACACATATATTACTCAAAATATTACAAAGAGACTCTGAGAAAATTTAGAATGTATTATTTCAAATTGATGAACAATTTTGTTGATACCTAGATTAAATTTTCACAATATGATGAAGGAAAAGTGGTTAATTTCAAAGAATAAATGCAGAACATTGGATGTCTATTTTACTTAATAGTGACAAGATAGAATTTTATTCCACCTTCAAAGAATCATAGTATCAATGAAATTACAAAAAATTCCACTTAATTTTAGTAAAAAATAATACTATGTTATATCAATGGAACTGTGGATTTCAGTTTGTCGTACAATGAAAAATATCGTTTAGAGTTATTGGGATATGAAGATGAAGATTGTGCTCTTTCAGAAGATGATATAAAATCAATATCTGGTTTTGAATTTTATCTTGGAAGATTTTATATTTATTGGATCAGTGGTAAATAGGATTTCATTTCATTGAGAACTCTATAAGCTTAATATAGTTTGGCTACTCAAGCATACATGTAGTTATTGTGGATAAACC
This sequence comes from Viscum album, assembly GCA_963277665.1. NCBI lineage: Eukaryota > Viridiplantae > Streptophyta > Magnoliopsida > Santalales > Viscaceae > Viscum > Viscum album. The sequence continues at coordinate 1,197,942,183 of OY728135.1, read as the reverse complement.
CTCAGAATGATGATACGGGACTTGAAGGGAAGTCTCCAATTGAAATCAATTATGATAATTCAAGTGATATAAATATTATAAACAATCCAATCGATCACTTATCGACATAGAAAATTTAAATCAAGTATCATTTTATCAAGATGAAGGTAGAGCATTTGCTTTTGAAGTTGAAGTATGTTCCTAATAAACTGTAGGTTGTGGAAATTTTGATGAAGGCATTACCCAAAGAAGTATTTAAACAGAATCGACTGGCTCTAGTATCCAATTGACTCCTCATACTTCATAAAGTGTGTATTTGGGAAACCCTATCCCTAAGGTATTATGTGTTTTTCCATAATGTGTTGAAATGTGCTCTTTACAATATTTCACCCTTAGAACATTGAAATTTTGTTTCTTTGACAAAGGGTGAGAAAATATATTGATGAATAAAATGGGATAATATAATAGTTTTAATAACAAATTATCGGGGTTTTTAAATATGATTATTTCAAATATGTTTGATCAAAGTTTATATATCACAATAGATGGGGTTCGTGGTGAAATCATTTGACTTATTTGGAAATGAAGTGTTTCATTGATGGAATTTTCATGCTACTTTTGTTTCTCATGCCGATCATGGATCATGTTATCTTATAGTGTGTGTTTAGTAAATATTTTATCTCTATTTTAATCACATGAAGTGCATTTTTTTATAATATGGAAGAAGCTTTAATGAGGTATTATTATGTGAAGAGTTGTTAATAAACCTAAAGGGGGAGAATATTGGAGAAAATCACTCAAGTTAACAATGCAGTTATTTTTGTTTAGTTGTGTTTGTTGAAAAATTAGGTCACCAAGGTTATTTTTGAAGTTCGAGATATATTTTCGACAAGTTATGTTGGAAAATATACAAGGTATGGGAATTAATTATATAGTTTAATTATATAAAATTGTGTATACAACGTGGTGTCATATCAATGTGTTTTTTAATTTTTTTGGGTCTAAATTTTGGGGAAGGAGCCAATCATCACGAAGTCTATATTTTCATGAACACCTTATAATAATGTTCCAAAGGCATTTTTTTCATTAATATTGGAGACATCACAACAATATTGAGCTTCACGAAGGAAACTGGTGTCATAAAGGTTTGAAGGTTTGCGAATACATGATAGAAAGGCAGTAATAATCTACGACTATGAGAATATTCATGAATAGAAAATTTTAATGTAGATATGAGAAAACATGGATATTTTTAAAAAAAACATTTATGATATTTGTGTTACGATGATTATGATGATGGATTAATTGTTAATGTGAGGTAATTTCTATAAATAGGCCTCTATCCCCATTAGAAAATGAGAGACAGCCTTAACAAAAATAAAAAGGATTTGAATTTGTAAAGGTGATTCATGAAGTTTGTTCTTGTGAAAATGATAACAAAGAAAATAATTTTGTGAATGATATATAATATAACTGAAATTTATTAGAATACTGAATGTATTGAGATTCTCAAGGGATATATTTATTTTTTGAAAGGGTTCATCTTCATAAAGGCTATGTGAGATTCACTAAAGTTGTGTAATTCCAAAGGATAAGTGAGCTTCACGAATGGAAAGATATTCATGAAGGATATGTGAGATTTGATAAAGTTTTGGGGTTCATAAAGGATTTATATTATTAAAAATAATTTGTTAGTTTTATGATGGTTGTCTGAGATTTGCAAAAGGAATTAGAATCGTGAATGTAATAAGGATATATTTCCCAGTAAATTTGTGGTGAGAGTATATAAATAAAGTGGATAAAAGTGGAACATAATGATTTACCAAATGAGTTATAAAATATATTGATTTGTGTGATAAATAGAATAATCATCTAAAGGATTAGTGAGCACACTTCAGTTGAGAGATCAGTGATATTTTTAATTGTGATTGGTTGTAAACAAGGAGGATAGTGATTCCTCTCAAAAAATTATAATTGTAGTGAACATTAGTGGGTTTGGTACATATTCACATTGAATTTTTAATCTCCTTAGATGTTTCATAGTGTTGAACCAAGTAAAACGTTTGGGTCTTGTGCATGCTTTCAATTTCTACTCATGCATTACTGTGGGAAAGGGAGAGAATATTGTTTTGTTTAATGATGAAACAATATCTAAAGGGGTATTAGTTTTAATCTATCATACCCAGATTAACCCCCCCCCCCCCATAATGGTATTTAATCTAATTAATAAAATATAGAATATGGTTCTAAATTGATTAAAAATAAAAGTTGTATACTCAAAGTTACTATGTTTCAGTATGGAAATAAATACAAATATTGTTTTCTAATTTATCGAAAAAAGTGGATTAAGGTAATTCAAATTTTAGTACTGAACATAATTAGATAAAAATAATGTTTAAAAAATTGAACAAAATTAAGGAGTCCATAATATATTTTCATAAATTCCAGGAATAATAAAGGAACTTCTAAGGGAGTTTGTGGTTATAACTACAATAAAATCAGGAATATCAAGCATGATTATCCTCTTCTTAAAGAGATGAATAAATATGAAATAAAATATCATAGAATTCCTTATTACAAAAATGAATGAATGAAATATGTGAAATATAATTAGAATTATATTTTAGGCATAATTGATTTATATAACTCAAATTTATATAATAAGAAATCGAATCAATATAGTAATATATATTTTATATCTAAAATAGAATAGGTATATTCATTTTGTTCATCTTTACCTAAAAATTGTGATTATTATTTTGATCAAATCAATTAGTATTTATTTTTTCTCAAATATAAATATAATTTTAATAAATAACATAAAACTCTTTTAAAATTCGAAGATTCTATTATTTTAGATAAAGAATAATTTGTTTACTCATCTTTCAGAGTTTAAATCTAAATTTCTTAATGTTATTTTTCTTCTACTCGACATGATAGTAAAATTAATGAATCATTATCTAAAAAAATCATTTAAATTGGATGCTAGTTTGTTTACTCAAGGAAGTTAACTCAATTAATTACCCTTTAGTCAAAATTATGCTAACAATAAACAAGGTATTAAATTCACCAATCATAAACCATAACAATATATAAATTAGTTTGATTTTAATTATAGTGAAAAACATATATCTAATATTACTTAAATTCATTATAGTATTACTGTTCATCATGTCAATTATTATTATTTGAAATTACCTAAAATATTTTGTGTTAAACTTTCCTTATTTTAAGGATTTATTTTTTAAAACCTTGAAAATATTTTTAAGAAATGAATATTGTTTTTTATAAATCATTAATAAATGACACAACATGAACCAAAATTATATAGAAACTAAAATATCTACATGATTTACATTTTATTATAAAATTATCCATCAAAATAAAAATGTAAAATAGTATATATATAGTGGTTTCTCAGGATATATGATTGGTGATTTATAAAAAAATTATCTATCAAAGGTAGACTGTGTAATTGTTATTTTTTGATAAATTAAAAAAGCAAAAAAAATTATTTCATTAAGATTAGTTGTACATTTATAAGTTATTCTCATAAAGAGTATATATGTTGAAGCGTTAAATAATAATATGATATATACTTCCTAAATTTTTTATTATGGTTATACTATTAATGTTTTTAATAATTCTTGTCCAATTTATAAAGATAAAAAAGTTATGTTTAAAAGCTATGAGAACTAAAAATGATTACACACTATACCATGATAATTTGTTTAGAAAAAAACTCCTTGAATATGAAAATTAATGACTCTTGTATTTTTTATAGTATACTTGTATATTATAATATAAATTAATTTAGAAAAAAATTAAGGAGATATTTTTTTGACCAAAATAATGTTTAAAGAAATATGATTATGTGATGAATTTCAAATGGGAGATAAATATATATATAATTTTAAATAAATTAATGTGGAATATACTTTGATATCTTTATATCTTATACACAAGGATTTTATTGTTATTTCTAGAACTGAAATCCTTAATGTATTTTTTTTGTTTTTATTTTAGTTGATTTTTTTAATATTTACATGGGTTTTATTTTTTTATTTAAATTTTAATATTTTTATTTCTTTATAAATCTATATAAACTAATTTTTAATGTAAAATATTCCGAAATTATTTTTTTAAAGAGTGACCATATAAGAGAATTTGAAACTCATGATTTTGACTCTTTTTCCTACTAATATGGAATCAAACATGAATTTATAATCTTAAAACACCTCAAATGAATGTTTTTGTTGAAAATAGAAATGATACATTGAAAGATATTGTTAATAAAAGTACATATGTCATAAATATAGTTTTTATTTGTCCTATGTTTTTTTTAAAAAAATTATAAATGAAGAGTACACGTCAAAGGTTTTACTTGTTTGTAAGGATAAATTTTTTGATAAGAAATATGATTTCCATATATTTACAAGGGGTATATTATAAGTATATTGGGAATGAGAATAGAGTTTCCATGCAATGAATAAATGTATATAAAGGTCTATATATTATTTGAGCATTGATGATTTACCTAAGAACATGAAATCCTTGAAATTAAATTCATTTATTATATGCCAAGGGAAAATTATAAGGTTCTCCTAGGATTTAACTTACATGATAATATGAATAATATTTTTGAAAAGATAGTTGGGAAGATTTCAAAAAATTATAGTTTATTCCAAATTCAATTTAATTTTAGGTTTATTCTATGAGTTTTGAAAGCAATGATAAATTGTAAATGGGCTAATAATATGTGTCATTTTGAACTCAACGTATATGTCATTGGCTTACTTTCATAGGATTATGTTCTATTTCTGATCTCCCAATGCATGTGTGATTCCATTGTGCATAGATCTGAACATTCAAATAAATGATGGGAATATTTATCATTATAATAGATGGATACTATGAATTTAAAAAAGGAATACGACTCATCCTTGTTGTATTTTTATTTGAATCTGTAAAAAATTGAAGATATTAGAAAGTATGGGTAACTATATGGACACTTTCACATGTCAAAGCAGGAGAAAAAGTGAGCACCAACATATGGGGTCCACATTGAGAAAAGGGATATGTCATTGATTGAGGCTATAAGATGTATTCTAGAGACTTATTGAGTGTTTAGATTTATTAAGTGATTTTATCTCAAGACTCTTTATGATATGGGATTAATATATGGCGTGAATTATTCATATAATAAAAAAACAGGGACACATGTGACATGATGTTGTGGGGGGTATCACCTTCAACCTCTAACATTATAGTTTTTTAATTCAATTCTCTCCTCTAGAACTTATATTGTACCATTGGAAGGATCTCGACCATATAAGAATGCCCACATCACACCCCTATACATTGTTCCATGAGAATAGTTCATGTGATCATACAAGCATCTCTCATGAACATGTTTATGACTCCTCAATTATCATGAGGTGAATGTGTGGGATACAATATAACACGATTTTCAATAATCTAAAGCATTGAGTGGATATGATATATTTATTTTAGAATGAATATATTCATTCATATATAATTTATATGCATGATAAGTTCTCCATGATAAATAAAGATAACATGGATGATGTTAGATGATAAATGTTTCATGCATTCAAAGTGACGTTTTCCTGACTTCAATATTCATGTTATCCTATTAAACTTTTTTATATTTATTATACATTCATGAATAAAAGAAAATTAAGATCAATAGAGAAATATATTGTGACTTTTATAATGTTCACTAAATAAGTTCATACTTCAAATGATGGATATAACTGGTCTTCATGGGATATATATCACTGTAATATGATACCTATTGATGTCACACATGATGTCTTTGGCCCACATAAAAAAGGAAAAAATGTTATGATATAAATAGATTAACAGATTTTAATTCCATATTGTTGTGGAAGGTGATTAAAGTTGTATTAATTGTGGATAAATGAGTTATAATATTTTTAATCATCAGATAAATATTAAAATGCTATGGATATTTAGGAGGATTAGAAGAAACATAAAAACCAAATATCTTGATCCTTAAAAATGATATCATGGTGAATTAAATATCAAAATTTTAGGATATTTAAATGTGAATAATGTGAGAAAAATACCCATCCATCACTATAAATATTTAATAGATATAAAAGGATTGAGAAGAGGTTTATGAGTATTTTATTTCTTATATACATTCTTCAAGTTGAGGAAAAATATTGTTATATTCTATGTAATGATGATATTGTAAAATTTATGAAGCTGAAGGTTAGAGGAAAAATAATATGATCCTCTCAAGCTTACAATTATAAAGATAAACAATATCTACTGAAGAATAAGAAGAAGAATATTGTTAATGTTTTTTTATCACCCTCGGTTTCAATTAAGAAACACTTTATTTATGGTTTTTATGTATTTAAAGTATATGTGTAAAGTTTGGGAGGGTTTTAAGTAATTTGAAATATTTATTGATTTTTTTTGAATGTGGGTATGTTGTTTACAATTACTGTAAACCACGTAAATCCAATAAGAAACAATGCACAATGAGACATGGGCTAAGAGGGAAGGTGCATGGGTCAGTGCATGGTTATCCAAACTCTGTATCCACCTAGCAAAAATCGTACAAAGTGAGACAGTGATATTTTAAATGGTTAGCACATGGTTTTTCTAACCATGTGATCCAACCATTTGAGGCCCCCTTTGATGAAGATTTTAGTGCACTATTAGAGTACGGTTTTCCTGAACGTGTGACTAATCACGCATAATTTAAAAACAAGATCCTGCAACTGTAAATCTAGGTCAGTTTTATGATTTGACCAATTTTTTTCCCCAAAATGGACCTAAATTGGTATTTTCTTCTCCCAATGGATGTAGAGGCTTTTCCCATCAATCCAGAGGTGATATGGAGACCTCTCTTCGTGTATTGAAGTAGGATTTTGGTAGTATGTCTTTGTTTATAATAGGATTTGTCAGTTTTTCTCATATCTTCTTCTCCCCCTCTCTCGGTTTCTTAGATCTACTCCATTGTGGATATATCTAAGGTTTTTTTTCAATAATTTTTTGATTTTTCCTTCTTTATTATAGTGGAATAGATATAAGGTATATTTTGGATATTTGACCCAGTTTCATTGTAATTTTCATGCCGTTATTCATTTCTTCATATATTCTTGAGGTATGTGGCTTCTCTATCAAATACTCTATTTAGAACATAAAGTCTTGATTTCAAATTGATTGTTTTTATTTATATTAGTTGTGATTTTTTTTTTAAATTTATCTTTGAATGCCCTATTTTGTGACGGTTTATATAATTTTCAAAATTTGGAATTTTTGGGGAAAGTGGAATTGGTAACATGATTTTATAATGATGATTTAAAAATGGTTGTTTGGTTTTGTATCATGGAAATGTGTTTTCAATAAAAGGGATTATTTTATTGAAATGGTTTCTTTGAAATGCTTTCAATAAAAGTATGGATTTTTTGAAATGTTTTAAATGGTTGTTTTGGTATTGGTTTTTATCATAATGGTTGTGTGTGTTCATGTGCATTCAGGACTAATAAAGGGTAAGAAGTATCCCCATAATTAGTGGGACGTATAAGGGGCAGGAATTTCCACCATAAAATGGTTCATTATGTTAAATCTTAGTAAAAATATGAATCACCACTTTGGATTATAGGGAGGTATATATTTTTTGCATGATTGGATGTGTGAAAATGTGGAATGGAATGGACTATACAAAAATAGATCATCTGAAATGGATTTAAAATATTGTTTGGTTTCTATCCTTGGAAAATGAATTTTATTGAAAACTGTTTCTTATGGAAATTTTTTTATACTCTATTATAAACTGTTTAAAAGTGTTTTATATATATTTGATAACATGTTTTATCCCAGTGGCATGAGTAGGGAAGTTATTTTGGGAAAACCTACTGAGTTTCATTACTCAAACCTACATTATAACATTTGTTCATGCATAGATATTTTTTATCAAGACATGGGAAAGGGTAAAGTATAAAACTTAACTAGTGGTTCATAGTGATATATAGACTATTTTTTGGAGTTAGAGCATGGGGTATATTAGGAGATTTGGATCTTTATCCTTGGAGTCTTTATGTTGTATTGGTTTTTTCTTCTACTATATACATTGATATTCAGTAGTCTACTGTTGTGGTACTTTGCCATAGATTAGTTTGAATATCAATTGTATTTCTTATAGTTTTATTACATTTATATAATGAATAATTTAGTAGTTATTTTTTAAGGTGTGTTTTGTTAGGTTGTTTTACTTTTAAAGGGGAATCATCCATATAATTGTATTGAATCCCTTGGCATTTACTTATACTTTTTGGTGCCTTGGTGATGTCCCTTAAAGCCGAGTAATATCCTCCCACCTTCTCAGGCCAATGAGTAGGGGTGGGATTTTACAAGTGGTATCAATCATGTTTCTTCAAATTATTATCATGGAACAAATTGTATTATATTTTCCATTACTTAACTAACAATATGTCATCCGTTTTTTCAGTCTTGGAGTTGACATTGGTTATAGTATATTCTTTGGTTTGGGATGGTAGAATAGAGTAGGACATTCAAGACATACAATATAGATCATAAATATATGTAGATAAAATTATATTTTTTACTTCAATCTACCAAGAAGTTGGGTACATAAGTGTTTTTTTGACACTTAAAGGATTAAAAATCTCATTTTCATGGGTTTATCAAATGAGATAATAATGACTTGAATTTTAGAAATGAATTCCCACTAGGATTTCATATTGAATTTTTAGTAATGACTTATTATTTTTGGTGCAACGTTGTTGATTTATGATAAATGTTGTTGTTTGTTTCAAAAATTATATATTGAAAAAGTAATGATACTTGTATTTTATAATGTTATGATTTTCAAAAACATGGTGAAATTTCCAAAAAATGTTGAACAAGGAAATTCTTAATTTTGGAAAGAAACTTTGTAATAGTATGATGTAGAAGAATATGAAATTGTTAAGACTTTACTTTCTAGATAGCGAGACTTGTGGCATTGGTTGTGTTTATAGATAATGGCTATTGATATGTGTCATAAAAACAACCAGAAGAAGTTGTTGAAAATGTGGTTTCACCTGAGCCATAGGTGAACCAATTACTGGTTCATAGTATCATTCATGCCTTTTAGGTTGTGAATAGAGGGAATGAACTGGAAGAATAAAGGAAATTGGATTATTCAGTTCAATTCTAGAAGCATAATCCACCCATCATTTAGGGTGATTCAGAACTATAGAAAGTGGAGGTTTTCCTGAATAAGATTAATCATATATTCAATTTCCTTGGCACACCAGTAGAGTTGAAATTCAAGATGGTGTTTTACATGTGGGTGGATCTCTCATGCCAGTAGTGGGATTTACTTTTTCAATATAAATTAGACCAGGTCATCACTTGGGAGTATTTTGAAGAATTTTTTAACAAAAAATTCTATCCTCATATGTTCATAACTTCAAGAATAATCTAAATATACATCTTTAAGTAGGATAGCCTCATAGTGATAGATTATGAGGATAAATTCAAAAATTTAGTCTACTTCACACTCAAAGTTGTTTTTAGTGCATCCTTTAAGGAACACATCATTGAATTAGGGATGAGTTTGGAGATTCACTCCAAAATTATTGTGCATTATATAATAGATTATACAAAGACAATAATTAGAGTTATGGTAGCTAAAACGGACATCTCAAGAGCTATGGTGGGAGGGATTATTTTGATACCAACAAGAAATTTTGGGAACTCCATTTCAATTATAAAGTAGAATAGGAACACCTATTTCTATGGTGAGGGTAGGACATAGATTCAAATGGTTGGATCGGTGAATCTTCCTCTAAGACCCGAGGGCAATGACGGATATTTCCAATGTGGTTTGTTTGACCACACAAAGTAAGAATTTATGGAACCACCAACATCATGACACAATTGAAATAATATTTTTCATATTCAGCTTTATTGTCATAGTTCTCTATGGTCGGGCATTCAGAACATTTCTCAGGTAGCACAGAAGTCGTATGATTCGATGGGATGAGGGAAGCAGAATCGGTCTTGTTTTCATAATAGAGCTAGATATAGTGATTCCATGAATACCTTGACTTCTTAGTAAGGGAAATATCAATATGGAAATAAGGAGAAAATTTTTACAAGAAAGTAATTATTTTTATTCGAAAAGTTTATTGTTTATGATTACTCTGGAACATCGATAGTGCGAGGTACAATTATTTTGAATTTCACCCTTATGCAAGTGTTGTTTGATATGGGTTCATCCATCACATCATTTCTTATATGGTTGTTTATTTCTAGTGTTTAAAATGGTAGATGATGTATTATATATTAAAATCGAAAACTCCTCTTGGTCAAAGAGATTGTAGATCCTTTATAAGTAAATCATGTTCTATAACTTTTAATGGAGCTGAGATGATATTGGATCTCTTAAGGTTAAATAAGGATGTATATGAAATAATCATAGTTCTAGATATGTTGATAATGTTAAAGTCTCACATCAACTATTATACACAGAGAGTCTATTTTACGACTACGGATGGTGTTAAGCATTTATTTAGAAAAGACATGAATGTTAAGGTGGGTGGAATGGGATTATTTTCACCATCAGTTAGAATGATATTTTACTAGTTGGGAGCATTGAATCTAGAATCTAGGTATGATATTGAGAAGAATTGTTTTCTAGTAGTCATGGAAAATTTTCTAAATGTTTTTCCTAATAATTTCTTAGTTTTTTCACTTATAAGGGAATTGATATTTACGATTGATCTCCTCTTAAGGACCAGTCCTTTTCCCTATTGTCTCACCAGATAGAACCAATAAAATTAGGGGCATTAAAAGTGAATTTCACAGAGCTTGAAAGAAAATTTTTAATTCGTCCGAGCAAGTATCTATAGAAAACACCAATCTTGTTTTTCAAAAAGATGGATGAAAATATTTGGATTTGTGTGAATTTTATTAAGCTTAACCAAGTTATAATAGAGAATATATATCCACTTCCATGCATTGATGATCAGTTAGATCAATTGAGGGGATCTTAGCGGTTCTGTAAGACTGAATTGGGCTTAAGATATCACCAATTTGGAGTTCTAAAGGGGAATATTTTGAAGATAGCATTAAAAAGTAGATATGGCCATTATGAATTTGTTATCTAGACTTTCGATCTTATGAATGAACCTGTGGTCTTTATGGAATTGATGAATCAAATATTTCAGAGATATCTGGATTTCATTGTGGTGGTGTTTGTGGATGACATATTGGTGTATTCAAGGTCAAGGGGTTAGAATGAGTATAACATTGTGACAATGTAGGCAATCATAATGGATCATAATTTGTATTCCAAATTAACATAGTGTGATTTTTAGATAGAATAATTACATATCCTTGGAAAATTAATTTCTGAAAGATGTCTTTTTATGGATCTAAAAAAGGTAAAGGCAATTATCTCTTTGAAAATACTAAATAATGTCTTCAAGATATGTAGTTTCCAGGACTTAGATGGTTATTACTAACATTGTTTTTGTGGTTTATCATGACTAGATTCACCTATTAAAGATTTGAAAAGGAATAATGTTCCATTCCAATGCAACAAAAAATTTCATAAGTCTTTTAAAGAGTATAAATTTTTCATTACATCCGGATCAATCATGGTTTTTACAAAATCATCACAATGGTACATGGTGTATTATGATTTGTTGGGATTAGATATGGGATGTTTCCTAATGCAAGGAGATCGTTTTTTTGCCTATGGATCATGGTGGTTATAGCTTCATGAGAAGAACTGCCCACACATGATTTGGAGTTAGATATTGTAGTCCATGATTTGAAAACTTGGTGTCATTATCTCTTCAGTGAGAAATATATTGTGATTATAGATCATAAGAGCATGAAAAAAAATTTCTCACAAAGGGATTTGAACCTAATACAAATAATTTTGATGATGTATATTAAAATGATTGAATTTGACTTGATATATACATAAGGTAAAGGAAATTTAATTGTGGATGCATTAAGTAGAATATATTCTTCTCATTTGGAAAAAAGATTTGATGAATGGTGGTTGATGTCATTCCTAGTTGACATGAACATAGAATTTGATGATTGAGGTGATGTTTTGGTTTTCATTCTAGTTTCTTTTTATCTTAATTTGGGGAAGATGGTTAAAGAGCCACAAGCATCTGATTCATAATGTGTTTCTATGAGACCAAAACTCAATGGTAGGGAGACCATTTAAGGATGGATGTTGGATGAAAATTCCATGTTGTTGTTTTGAAATCATATTTTCATACCTATGGCTTGTCTAGAAAAAAAATCTTCATTATTATCACAATTTATTATGGGTTATTCATCCTAGAATAAAAAAGAATTATAAGGTGTTGAAAACATAGTTTTGGTGGGTATTTATAAAATGTAAATTGGATGATTTCATTTACAGATTATTTACTTTTTTGTAGGTTAAAGAAAAACATCAGTGAAAATTAGGTATGCTATAGTATTTATTAATTCCAATTTATAAATGTAATTATATGGAAAAGGATTTTGTAACAGGTATCCCAAGATTGGTTCAAAAACATGATTCCGTATGAGGGATAGTAGATCGTCTTACAAATTCTACACACTTTATCCCTATTATTAAATCTCATATAGTGTATAACTTGTAAAAAATATATATCCAAGAATTTATAAAGAGCCATGGTGTACCAATTTTAATAGTGTAATAATTGGATCTAAGGATTACATCTCATTTCTGGAAATATCTAGAAAAATATATTGGGAGTCAGTTGACTATGAGTATGGAATATCAACCTCCGATGGATGGAAAATATAATTGGATGATACAAATGTTGGAAGACTTGTTGAGATCTTGTGTAACAGATTTTGGTGGCTCATGGGAATAGAAAATATAATTGGTGGAGTTCTCATATAAAAACAGTTTTAGGCCTCAATACATATAAATCCTTTTGAAGCATTGTATAGGTGTCATTGTCATTCTCCATTATGTTGGGTGAAAACAGGCGAGACTTCACTAGTTAAGATGATCTATGTTCAATAAATAATAGATAATATTTTGGTGATTGAGAAACTAATTTAAATGGAACAGAGTCACAAAATATTGTATACATATAATCATTAATGGTTGTTGTTGTTTGAGGTGCGTGATTATGTGTTCTTTAATATCTCTCCAAGTCATGAACATATTCTCTTTAGGAATTAGAGAAATTTATATCCTCAATACATATTCTGTTTTGAGATACTTGAACGGGTTGGCAAGGTGGTATATCAGTTCACATTTCCACCATGGTTCGTTGTTGTACATAGTTTGTTTTATGTATCATAGTTGAAAAATTATCATCCCAATCCTAACCATGTGATTCTATGGGATCACGTTGAACTAAAGTTGGATAATTCATTTTTATATATCCAAGTGTAGATTGTGGATAGGAAAGAGAAAGTATTGAGTGAAAAAAATCATCTTTCTTGTGTGGGTTTTGTGGAAACACTGTCAGATTTAGGAAGAGACTTTACAATGTGAGAAAGAAAAAATTGAGAAGTGGCTTGAACTCTTTCGAGACAGTAGTGGTTTTTTACTGTCTTAGGATATAAAGTCTAATGGTATGTATAATGTAACACCCATGGTTTCAATTAATTAACCCTTTAAATGTTATTTTTAATTGTGTAAAGTATATGGGTGACATTAGGGAGGATTTTGAAGTCTTTTGGAATGATTTTGGGACATTTCTAAAGTTTAAGAATTTTTTATGGCTTCTAGAAACCATGAAAATCCTATAGAAAATTATGCATAGTGAGATATGGGATAAGAGGGAGGGAGCATGGGAAAGAGAACCGTTTTTCAAATTGTGTGTCTGCCTAAGAGAAACCGTGCAATGTGGGATAGTGGGATTTTTCATGGTTGGTGCATAGTTTTCCTAACTTTGCAATCCAATCCAGTGAGGTCCTCTTTAAGGTAGATCATGGAACATGGTTAGTGTACAATTTGGATAACTATGTCACTAACTAAGAATAGTTTAAATAAAAGATCATTTATTTGTGTATCTAGGTCAGGATTATGTTTTGACCACTCATTTGTTTCCCAAAACAAACCTAACTTGAGATTTTGTCCTCCCAAACGTATTATATGCTTATCCCATTGATCTAGAGGAAATTTTATGGCTTCTCATGGTGTGTTGAAGCTATATTTCTGTAGTATGTATTATTTTATGGTAGTTTTTGTCAATTTTTCATAGATTTGATTATCTCTCTATCAGTTCCTTTTATCTAGTCTATTTTGGATAGATGTAATGTTTTTCATGCTAATCAGGGTTATATTTGACCTTGTTAATGATAGGGGAAGAGATATGAGGTGGTTTTTTTGGATATTTCACCCAATTTTGTTGGTATTTTCATGTAATTCTTCATTATGTCATAAATTCCTAAGGTCGGTGGCTTCAATCTCAACTCCTCTATTTAGAAATTGAAGTGTTGATAAATTGATTTTTTATTGAAATTGGTAGTGAAATTATTTTTAATTTCTCATTGGAAGCCCTTTTTTGAGATAGTTTATAGATTTATGAATGTTGGGAATTTTTGTGGAAAGTGAAATTGGTAGCATGTTCTTAAAATGATGATTTTAGAATGATTTTTTTGTTTTGTTTCATGGAAAAAAAATTTCAATAAAATGGTTGGTTTTTTTGAAATAGTTTTTTAGAAGGGTTTTCAATAAAAGTATGGTTTTTTTGAAATGGTTGAAATGGTTGAAATGGTTGTTTTTCATTGATTTTTTTAATAATATTTTTGTGTATTCATGTGCATATGGGACAGATAAATTTTAAAAAGTCTCCAAAATAATTAATGGGGTGGATAAGGGTCAGGTATTTACCCCATCATATAGTTCATTAAGTGATATCTTAGTGAATGGATGACTCACTACTCATGAGTATAGGGAGTTATCACTTTCATGCATGTTTGGATATATAGATATGCGTAATGGAATGGATTATGACAAAATAGAACTTGTGAAATGGTTTTAAAGTATTTTTTGGTTTCTTTCCTTGAAAAAATTGCTTTTTTTGGAAAACTATTTGATATGGAAATTGTTTTATGCTCTTTTATAAACTATTAAAAAGTGTTTTATATATTTTTTTTAAAAAAAATGTAGTAATATGTTCTATATTAATGATATGAGTAGGGAATTCATTTGAGGATAATCTACTATGTTTCATTAATCACCACTACTTTGGAGCATTGGTGCTTTTGCAGATATTGTTTATAAAGATATGATAAAGGGTAAAGTATTGCACATCCCTAATGGTGTATAGTGATACTTGGGCTATTTTTTGGAGTCATAAAATAAAGAATTTTGAGATATTTTGAGATATTTCATTAAAGTCTTTGGGTTGTATTGGTTTTTTCATTCGTTGAATACTTTAATATTTTGTATACTTATTTTGTTGTATTTTATTAGAGATTGGTTTTATATAAATGGTATTTCCTTGAGTTATTTTAATTTTATTATGATGAATAATTTATTAATTATTTTTTTAAGGTTTTTTCTTTTTTATTTTTTTATTTTCAAAGTGAAAATTGAACCCCCCCCCCCCCAACTTGTGTTGATTCCCATGGTATTTATTTCAAGCCTTTGGCACCTTAGAGATGTTGCTTAAGGTCGTGTAATATCAATCCCCCTTATCAATCCAATGAGGAGTGGAAAGAAGTTTATGTTTTGATATTTCTCCTACTGAGTATCTTTTGGTATTAAAACTCTAGAATATTTAAAACCACTATGATTTAATATCATAGTGATTATGAGTGAACAACAATGCTAACGTGTAAGTGTATTTTCTTATCATTTTTTGGCGGTTTAAGACCAGATTATTAGTTCAAGGATTCATAAAGAACATGTGATACCTATATAAATAACACCATTTAATAGCTGTTGTTTTTAGTATAAATAATTCCTATAACATCCCAAAACATTACCATATATTTCTTTTAGAATAAATTTAATTTTTTTAATAGATAATGATGCACAAAACACCATGTTTAAATGAAAATATGCTATTAAAATATTCTCTAACCATTCCCATTATATACTATAAATTACTTTTGTGAGTATTAATATTAATCACTAAAATACTAATATTATTATTATATTATTATTATAAATAAAATAAGAATCATCGAAAATTAATATAATTGTTTTTTAAAAACTGTACATTTTTAAAAGAAGAATTAGCTGCACTTTTCAGACATAATATAAATTGTATTTTTACAAAATTTATAAATTTTATCTGATAAAATGAACTTAATTTCTGATATAGAAATACCCAAATTATATTTCGGTTGATTTTAGTTATTTTTTTTAAAAAAATCACTTTTTGATGAATAATGAAAAATACTGAATTTTAATTGAAAACATCATTTTAATTTAAATAATATATAATAGTAAAAAATATAAATTGGTTTTGAAGTGAAATTTGTTCAATTTTATATCATATAATCTAATTTAAGTTATTTTAATACTTTTTATATTGAATTTTTATATAAAAATATTGTAAACTTTGGATATTTTTTCTCAATAAAAACCTATTATCTCTTCGTGAAAGTAAGAATAATTTTAAATTAAATTTATTCACATGTGTGAATGTAATTTTGAAAAATGAATTCATTATTTATAATAGAAATAATTTCATATTTATAATAAGAAAAATGTAATTTTTTATGAAAATTAATAGTGAAAACCTTAAAAATTAATTATCATGGTTAAGGTAAAAACTGCTTTATCGAGGGTAAAACTAAGAGTACAAGGGTTAAAACGACCTAGAAACGTTTAAAACACAAATTTTCTGGGAATATTTCAACCTTATATCTTAGAGGTTCAAGAATATTCTATTTTATAAGTCTGTTACATCATAAAAATGTTGGAATTATTTAATCTATTCAAACAATAACAAGTGTGCCACTCTCATCACTTATAAAAGACCACCCCTATCCTCTATTATTCACACATTAAAAAATATTTGGTTTAAATAATACCTATAAAAACCACTTAAAACTTTTACTAAAATAATTCTATAATCCTGATCTAGGGCATAAATCCATGTTAGGAAGGATTTAGTTCAAACCTAATGAGGATGCCAGTAGAAGAGGTAGTGTTTTTCAACATGTGTTTTTATTTTATTTCATCTTCCACATCATTTAATTCTTATTAAACTACTATTATATAATAACCTCATCATATTCCATATAATGGGATTTATTTTAATATGGTCATTACCTAAAACCATCTCCACTTCCATCAAATTGGTTACTAAATCATCATTCGTGTGTACGGTGAACTACCGCCTCGTGAACCAATGTCATTCATTCTTCCATTACCAAATTTCATGGTTGGGTGCGATGATGGATATAAAGTATATATATTATATTTATAACATATTTATACCTTTGGAGTCATTAAATTATATATATATATATATTACATTCTATTCCATATGGGATGTGATAACGTTGCTTGTGTGTACAGTGGACTACCGCTTCGTGAAGCAATGTAATTAATTTTTCACTAAGGCTTTTCATGGAATATAATAAGGTTAAATTCAATGAATATATATGATAAATATGAAATAATTATGATATTAATTACTTTTTTATCATTTTATAATGATAATATATATCAATTTATTTATTACCTTTTCAATCGCTTAAAGATGATAACATTGTTCATGTACTTGAGGACTATCATCTTCACGAAGCGACGTGACTCTATTTTCATCATCAAACCACATGTATGATATATATAATTTTATAATATGGTATATATTATTTTATTATAATTCTATAATGATAATATATTACTTACCTTCCCTCCATAATGACCATTGGAAAATGGGAATGGTACTCATTCATACGAATTGACTACCTTCTCCATGATCTTAACACACAACGTTTTTCCTAAACATATTTCATTATTTTTTTTAATGTAAAATTGATTTTAAAATATGATAATTATTTCAAGAATAACATTTTTTAGATAAAAAACAATATAATATTTTCAAGAACCAGATCATTCATGATGAAACAAACATGAAAAAACAAGGTAATTAACACCCGAAACAACAAATATAATAAATGATTATTAACGTATAGGTGATAATATGTTATAAAAAGATCATGTATGATATTATAAATATTAATATTGTTCTTTAATAATTTAATAACTTTTTTAAAACCTCTATACAATAGTTTAAATCATGTACAACCAAAATAATGTGCGAGGTAAGGGATTTCACATCAATTTTATTTTATTGAGGCATGTCTTAATGTTTTGCTCATAGTTTCATTTATTTGGTGTATATACTTACCCTTTTACATGTAATATAATAATTAATTCATAATTCGTGGTATTTTTAGTTTGAATTTGAATTATCTCATCGATGGGGATTTTACATTAGATTTACCAAGTGAAAAAAGTAATTGTACAATCTCACTTTCTTTTGTGATTGTTAAATTTCTATAGAAACAATCACTTTATTATGATCATTTTTTATTGTAAATTAAATTTATATTAAATAAAAATATTATTTATGGTTAATATGATTATTTCATAAAATATATACCATTTTTACATAGGCTGTAATATTTAAAAGATATTTGATTAACTGGGAAAACGTTGATAAATCTATATCTTTTACTCAATATATATATTTGATGATCAATAAAAATGATTCCTTAATTAAATATATTATTTTATATATGATTAATTCTTCAGAAATCTAGTTATGGGTTGGCCCTAGAAGTTATATATCCACTTAATGCATCAACTAGTCTCATGGGACAAATCAGTTTTCCAAAATTAAATGGGTTTCTACCTATAGTTTTAAACTATTTGGAGGATAGATCTTGATATTAGAGGTTTTCATGTTCTTGAGACATTATTTAATATAATTAATAATTTCATTAATTGATAATTATGTTATTATTATTATCCATGAGATATTCCCAATGACTTGGAAAGGGGAACAATGGTCTGGACCTGATCACCACCAAGTGTATGAAAATGGGTCTTACTGCACCCATGGTTTGATGATCCCAAAAGATATTCCTAGGATAATTTATATTTTCATTACACACCATTGTGGATTATTTTAATATAAATATATCCCTAAAGGAACCATGTTTATGATATTGAGATTAAAAATGCATAAATTTTATGTTATTATTAGTGTTCCACCATATTCATAATTATACATTCTCATTTTAAATTCAAAATATTATAATCTAATCTAGTATATTCAGTTGTTTTGAAGTGGAACCTGTAAGGAAGAAGGGTATCAATACTCATGGAGAATTTATAAATTTTCCTAGTGATAAAGATAATACAATTGGTATTGGAACTTATAAAATTATAGTTATATTGTGGAATATTAATATGGTTATGGAAAATAAATTTCCAGGATGGAGAAACATTTTACACAGTAAGATTCTCTTATTTTGGATCTCTTTTTATTACATAATCCTTAATAATTTAGTGGGAATACTAATACAGTAGTAGAAGAGTCAAGGGCTGTGTCTTTGGATAAGATATTTAGGGGTTTAGTTTTTTCTGAAAAGGAAAATGTTACACTTTTAGTGTATTTTCTCAAATGAGATGTTGATAAATGGTTGTTATTAATCTAGAATACAAGGGAGAAGTATGAAATAAAACTCATGGAATGTAAATATTTGGAGGATAAATTATCCAAAAAATATTACCCTCATGGGAAATAAATTAAAATGAATAGAAAGTTCATAAACATAATGAAAAAGGAATAAGTAAGTGTTATGGAGTATGAGGCTACCATTATAAGGTTGGATAGTTATGCTACAGATTACATATGAAAAACAGAGTGAAAGATTGACCATTTCTCTGAAGTTCTTAAGAAAAGCCTCTGAAGGGAACTTGTATCTCAATAATTTTCATCTTATGATGAGATGGATTTATTCACCATCAAAATGGAGAAATAAATCTATAAATATTATATATCCTGTGGAAACCAAGAGAATAAGAGGTCATATGATCACCAAGAGAAAGGGAATGCATCATATAAGAATAATAAAATAGAATTATTTCCACATTATGAAAAATTTTCAATGAATCACCATGGGAAATTCTTGAAGGGGTTGGTAATATGTTATATATACAGAGAGAAGGGTTACTAAGAAAAATAATTAAAAGGCAGGAAATAAAAAATTAGTGCTTTAACTGTAGGGAGATGGGGAACTGTGAAAATAAATTCCCTAATATTCAAGGGAATCTACCCTAGGAGAGGCCAAGGGGTGATGGCCAAGTGTATTTGATCACTAAAACTAAGGAAGACGTACCTAATGATATAGTGGAAGGTACATTAATCCTATCTTAAAATTTAAGAAGTGAATTTTCAGTCGTGAATTTTTCATTTAAATTTAAGTAGTGAATTTTCAGTCATAACTTATAAGGGAATTCTCATTTCAATAAGGATGTTTCTGGAAGTCCCCATTATGACACAGAAATGCGCTTTATTTTCTGGAATTATATTCATACATATGGTTGAGTTTGATTTAATCCTTGGTATGGAATTAATTTCAAAATATTATTCAAATATTTGTTTGAATAATAAGAAAATTATGATTTGTAAGGAAGATGTAGAATTCCTTATCTTTAGATAAGAGACTTCATTATCTGATTCATATCTAGATTCACTCCCAGTTTCTTTACTAAATGATATTATAGGGGAAGAAGACAAAAAATAATCTAGGGATAGAGAAGGTAATATTAAAATTTAGGATGTACCTATTTTATAGGAACAGACTGATGTATTTCATAAATAATTACAAGGACATCCCCCAGAGCTTGACATTGAGTTTTACATTGATTTTTCAATGATGCAATACCAATATCAAAATTTCTCTATAGAATGGTCACTATAGAATTAGTGGATTTAAAGAAGAAACTAGAGTATTTGGGTTATAATATATTTATTTTCTCTAGTGGTTCACTATGTGGATTCATTATTCTCTTCATTAAAAATAAATATAGATCCATGAGGCTATATATTGATTATAGGGAAATAAATATTATTATGATAAAGATCAAGAATACTCTACATCACATTGATGAATTATTTGATCAAATTCATGGAGATAAATATTTCTTAATGATTGGCCTTCATCCTAGGCATCATCAATTATGAGTAAAGAAGGAATAAATTTCAAAGATAAATTTTTTAATGACGTATAAACATTACAAGTTTACTGTAATTACCTTAAGATTGATTAATTATCCCTCTATTTTTTAGATTTAATGAATCGAGTATTTAATGAATATCATGATTATTGTTTTGTGTTATTCTTTAATTATATATTTTTTGTGGATTATAAAAGCTATGAGGAACTTTAGAATCACTAGTGGGTCTTCCTTGAGACACTTAGAAGTAAATAGTTACATGGGAAATTTAGTAAGAGTTATTTATAACATAACGAAGTTTCTTTTCTTGTCCATATTGTCTCTAAGGATGGAAAATTAGTTGAAACTATGAATAAAAATGTAGTCAGTGAATGGTCTACACCAACAAACATAATTGAGGTATTTAATTTCGTTATTTTGGTAGGTTACTACCAGTGATTCATTCATAAAATTTCCCGATTGGAAAACCCCTTAACTAATATTACACATAAAAGAGTTAAGTATGTTCTGATAAAGGAACGTGAATTATTTTTTGATGAACTAAACAAGATATTGATCAATTCTCTGATTCTGACTCTGACATATGGAAATGATGGGCTAGTAATATATAGTGATGCATCGAAGAAGGGACTTGGTTATGTCCTAATAAAAAATGATTAATTTATTACATATGCATCAATGTAGTTGAATACTCATAAACCAAACTATCTAAAACATGATCGTGAGTTGGGGGCTATAATATTTAATTTGAATATATGGATACATTAGCATTATAGTGAAATATTCAAGATATACATGGATTATAAAATACTAAAATATATATTTTCACAAAAAGAGATCAATATAAGGAAAAGGTAGCGTATTGAGCTACTCAAGGATTATTATTTCCCAATACACTACCACTTAAGGTGAGAAAATAAGGTAGTGGATTCATTTAGTATATAATATCATGAAATTATAACCCAAATCATAATTGAGAGGGATCTTATGTTCATGGATCTAGTAAATATGGATTTGGGAATTATTAAGTAAGTGGAGACATCAATAATTTTCCAAATGATTAAAAACCCATATTTATTTGAAATGATAAAAATTTTACAACCTGATGATGAAAACTTTTGGATGAGAATTACAGTTGTGAATGATGAGAAATTAGCAGACTACATTTGTGAAGATGTTGTTCTAAAACTATGAATGATATTATGTATCCTATCTATACCTGAGATAAAAATTGAATTATTGGATGGCGTGCATAGCTCGAATTTCACTACACAATATGGTATCATAATGATGTATATTTATTTGAATGAAAAAAATTTATGGGATAACATGAAGCATGAAATTATTGATTATGTGTCCATATGTATTGTTTTTTAACAAGTGAAAGTTACGAAACAACATCCTAGAATATTCATGCAGCCTCTTTATATAACTTTCTAATAATAGGATGATATGACTGTGGAATTTTTTATAGGACTTCCAAAGACTCCTAGAAATAATGATGCAATTTGGGATATAATTTATCTTCTAACCGAATATGCACATTTCATCTATATAAGATAATATTTACCACTTGATCACCTCACAATGATCTATATTATTGAAATTATAAGACATTATGATGCACATATTTTAATTATGGATGATCGAGATTCCCATTGTACATCAAATTTCTTGGATATTATTCATAAATATCTTGATATTGAGCTTCATTTGAGCACTTCCTACAATTCTCAAATTGATGGATAGTTTGAAATGATTATTCAAATGATATGAAACGTGTTAAGGTCATTCTCACTTGACTTGAAAGGTATGTGGGATCAATATTTATCTTTGGTAGATTTTTTCTATTAAAATAGTTTACATTTATGTATTTAAATGGTGATGTATGGAGAATTATAATGGAAGTGATGAAATGCTCCAACTTGTTGGGATAAAGTTGGTGAAAGGAAACTTATAGGCCCAAAACATATTAAAGAGACAAAAATAAAGGTAAATGCAATTCAGGATCACATCAAATCATCTCAAAGTAGGTAAAATAAGTGTTCAAGGAATTGAAGTAAATATTTTCCATTTCAAGTGCAAGATCATGTTTTCGTGAAATTACCTCTATGTAATGGCATTATAAGTGATAAGGGTATTTCATTCATTAAATTTAAAGAGTTTTATTCTATTTATTTATATATTTAAATTATGAATCCTTCCAATTTTTGATTATTTTGAATCATTTTATGATTTTTGGTAGGAAACAATGAATTTATGAAAAATGAATGTAAATGGGTGAATAATAGAGCTAAAAGAGACTTTGCAACATAATAGAAGAGAAGCGAAAGAACACTAGATTTTTTATTCCAAAGAAAAGATGGAAAATTGGGAGTTGAATGATTACATGATGTGTAATGAAATTACACATCATGAATTCTTCAAAAGAAGAATCAATGGTTGGAAAAGTCATGAAACCCTTTCTTGCTGTGAAAGATAGTTACACATTTTGTATTATTGTCACACAATGTGACTTTCTTCAATATATTTTTTGGAGGAATTATGCTAAAATTCTTGGAACCTAATAATTGAAGGATTTCATGAAGTGTAAACACATTAAACATTTTGTAAATGGTTGGTATAGGATTAAACCTTAGGGATTCATTGTATCTTTGATTTTTGAAAAACTATTCAACAAGGGACCCTACCCAAAACACCTATGGAACAATTATTTATGTTATTCATAAAAATTAGATCCCTTAAAGTTCCTATAAAAGGAGAGCTACCCTGCTACTATTGGAATCATTCAGATCCAGATCCAGCGGAGAAAAAATCTCAAAGTGAGATGTTTCTCCCTCCCAAATTTCAATATTAGTTTTATTTATTTGTTATTTTTATCCTTCCCTCCTCTTTTCTCACCAATATGTTGAGGGGGTAATCTCTCCATGTTCTATAGTGATATAAATAGAGGGGGAAGATTTTTTTGATTTATTTTATCTCATTTATTCATGTATGTGGTCTTTTACAATTCATATTCATCTTCCAATCCCTTTATTTTTCTTCAATCATAACCATTGACAATTGAAACAAAAATAAACATTTAAAATGTTCAAATAAAATCCCTAAATAAGGCAGGACCATTGTCAACATTAGGGGAAATCAAGATTAAATATGGTATCAAGACAAACATGGTTTGACAACACAAGAAATTACCAAACTGAGGGAAATAGGGTATTGTTTTTTTAATGAGTAGATACCATGACTATTGGATCTTCATTATCTTATCTCTAGCAACAATAATGAATTAATCTGCCTATTTTACTAAATCAAATTACACATGAACCTTGAAATTACAAAACCACATCGCGTTTTCAAAATCTAGTTACAATCCAACCAATCTATCTATTTCATTTCCATTCTGCTTTCTTAACATCAATAAAACCAAAAAAAATTACATGTTTCTCTAAATTAAAACAATTAAATATTTTGAAAACCTAAATAAACTAATTTCTCTATCTCTGTGTACCTATCCCATCTTTCAGTTATCCACATTTTAATTAATTAAGTAGCATAATTGAGTTTTTATAAAAACAAACTTTGTATAGACCCATATGTAATTAAAAAATACCTTTGTGGTTATCAATAAAGTTTATTAAGAAAGTTAAACTAAGACCCAAGAACATAATATCCTTTTAAATTCTTGAAATAATTGGATATTTTCGTTATAATTTTATAATTCCTCAAAATATCTCAAAAGTACATGATGTGTACTATATATTTTTACTCAAGAAGTACATACTAGACCAAATTCATATATCATCCTTTGATGAAATAGAATTGGAACATAATCTATCTTACAATAAATAAACCATCCAAATTCTTGATAATAGAGAGAAAAAGTGGAGGAATATGATGAGTTGTTCGGTAATTTTAATTTGGAGAAATCACAAAATTGAAGAAGTAATGTGGGAATCAGAAGATATTTTAGGGAAGAAAAACCCTTATATGTTTAAAAAGGTAATATCCATGAAATTTTGTGGATGAAAATATTGTAGTATATAATAATAAAACACCCCAAGATTTTACAATATATTACTTTTAAAATAATTTTAATTTCATTAATTGCTTGGGATGCATGCAACACCATATTGAAAATAAAATACTCTATTAAAATATTATTTAAGAATTTCCATTATAAAATATATGTTATGTTGGTGGGTATGAATATTACTAAAAAAATATAAATATTATGGTTATCTATTTTTATAAATAAAATAACAATCATTTGAAAGTAAAAAAGTGTTTTTATAAAAAAACTGTATTTTTTAAAAAGATGAATTAGTCATGCTTTGAACACATTATTTAAAATCAATTTTTACCACTTTTATAAAAAAAATTAAAAAAAAGAACTTAATTTTTTATATTGTAACACCAAAATAATTTTAGGTTGAAATTTTTGGATTTTTATCAAAATTTTAATTTTTTGATGAATAGTGAAAAATACAGAATTTTTATTGAAAGTTGTCTATTCATTTAAAACATTTATAATGTAAAATTATATTTTTAATTGGTTTTAAAGTATATCCAGTTAAATTATATATTAATTAATCCAATTTATATAACTGGATTACATTTCATATTGAATTATGAAATAAAAACTTTGTAAACTTTTGGACATTTTCTCTTTAAAAACTCACCTACTCTTCATATCTGAAGGATTAATTTCAAATAAAATTTTTTCATTTCTGTAAATGGAATTTTGAAAAATAGATTATATATTTTTAATAAAAATAATTTATTATTTTAAAAATGCTAAAATTAATTTTTGACTAAAATGAATAGTGAAAAGAGTAAAAATTAACTATCATGGTTAATGTAAAAACTAAATTACCAGAGGGTAATCTAAGAGGATAAGTGTTTAAAATTACCTAAACACATATCCAACATACATTTTATAAAAATATTTTGACCTTATATCTTACATTTTAGATAATTGAAAATATTTTAATCATTTTACATGAAAAAAACATTGGAATTATTGAATCTTTTCAAAAAATATTATAAGTGTGAAACTCACCTCACATATAAAAGGTCACCCGCTATCTTATCTTATTCACATAATAAAACCAATTTTTTCGAATTAAATTATGAAAATAATAATTCAAATTACCTCACCTCATTCTAGAAGCCTTATCTTTGGCATAAAGACTGCCTTGGAAGTCTTTAGTTCAAACCTAAGGAGGATACTCGAAGAGGTTGTAATGTTCTTCAATAAGAGTTTTCATTTTATTTATTCCTCCACCCCATTAATTTATTATTAAACCATGATTATATAATAACCTTGGTATTTACTATATTTTGGTATGTTTTTATAAAAATTATGTGACCTAAAACCATCCTCACTTTAGTAAAATGAGTTGAGAAATCATTATTCATTTGTGTGACAGATTACCGCCTCACGAACCAATGTCTTTTTCTCTTCCATTATCACCTTTCACGGTTGGTTTTGATGATGGATATAAAGTATATATATTATATTTATAACATATTTATACCTATGGAGTCATTATATCATATATATCTTCTTAATTTCTATTTTATAGGGGATACCATAACGCTTCTCATATGTACAACGTACTACCATCTCATAAAGTGATTTGATTTCACTAACACTTTACATAGAATGTAAAAAAGTTATAATTAATGATTATATGTGATAAAAATTAAATAATAATGATATTAATTACATTCTGATCATTTTAGAAAGAAAATATTCATTATTTTCTTTCTTACCTTTTCACTCACTTAAAGAAGATAACATTGTTCATGTATTTGTGGATTACCACCTTCACGAAGTGATGTGGTTCTATTTTGATCACCACACCACATGGATGATATATATCAGTATATAATATTATATATATATTAAATTAATATAATTCTATAAATATAATATATTACTTACTTTTTTTCATAATGATCATTAGAAAAAGGGAAGTGACTTGTGCATACTTACAGCCTACTGTCTCCATTAATGTAGCATACTAAATTTTTCATAACCATATTTCATGATTCGATTTAAAAGTAAAATTTATATACAAATATAATTAATATGAGTTTATTAGTATTTTATATATGATTAAATTATATATTATTTGCATGAAATGGATCATTCATGAGGAAACATGCATGAAAAAACAAGGCCATTAACACCTAAAACAATACAAATAATGCAAGATTATTAATATACAGGTGATAAGATATTATAAAAGTAACACATATGTTATTATAAATATAAATACTATTCTTTAATAACTTAAAAACATGTTTTAAAATAATATACATGATTTTAAATCATGTTCAACCAAATGGACGTGTAAGGTATGGTATTTCACCTCAATTTCATTTTATTGAGGCATATTGTAATATTTTGAACCTAATTTTCATTATATGGTGTATATACTAACCATTTGACATTTAATATCATTATTAATTCATAATTCATGGTATTATAAGGTTCACATTGAATTATACTATCCAAGGATATTTTACTTGAAAAATACACAGTGGTAATAGTTATTGTATAGTAGTGAAAAAAAAGATGATTTAATGTCAGTTTTTTTAATTTAGATGTAAGTTTTTAACTAAAATATATAAAGGTGACATAAAAAAATAAGGTTTTTGGTGTCATTTTTTTATAAACTGATGTCAAAAATGAAACTGTGCTTAATGTTTTGTGTTGGATTATACATAAACCGACACTGAAAAGTGTTTTTGGTTTACTTTAAAGATTCAGTGTCAGTTTTTATAAAAACGACACAAAAAGATAAAAAATTGAAATATTTGAATATTACATCCCTATAATAATAAAAATCACTTTAATAAAAAACAATTATATGGAAATAAAACATAATGTAACATTGACTACAAATTTACAAAAAAATACATACTTTTATGTAGTTAATGAAAAAATAATCTACACATTTCTATTATAAAGTAGAATTAAAAAATATATGCCTAAAATTTACAAAATTATGATTATTGGTTATTGTTTAAGAATGTATTTGATATCATTATACTCAAACACCAATTACAACAACAAAAATTATATGTTTTTTTAATATATTTTTTTAGGAAAATGTAATACTAATAAGAAACATAAGAATATACATACCTTAAATCCTAATTGTACTAAACAAGTAGTTTATAAATAACGGTTAAAGATGGTTAAGATCTTCCTACGTGTATTAATTGACATGATTGAACATATACAATGAAGTTAAATGGTATAAGATTAAAAATAGAATACTATGATAGAAAATATAAAATAATTAATATGACTAACCTTGTCATAATAAATTGTTACCCCAATTGTGATTATCTTATAAATGAATCATAGAATATAATAACCACATTCGACATATCCTTGTTAACGATGACACTAAAATTGATAAAAATATAACTTTATAATAAAAACCAATATATATTCATATATATATATACACAAATAAAAAAATCTAATATAAATAATAATTACCTTTACTTTCACATATTAAATTTCATTTGGATTTTATATTGACAAGTGAACATTGCTATGTTTTTTCCATGGTATGAATTTTAATACATACATACATATAATACATGTATAAATAATGATATTTAATCATAAAGAATATATAAAATACAAAAAATATACTTGTCTAATAAGGTGGAATTTTTTTTATGAAAACAACCTAATAAAGAGAAAAACCAATATAATTTATTTTCACTTGGGTAGAATATGCCTAAAATCCAATGCATCCAACAAAACTAAAAGTTCACATTTAATGACATTATAATGAACATTTTTTGATAATTAGGTTTATTCTCTTACCTATCAAGAAATGGAATAAACCAACACCCAATATTCGTTATTAATAACGTCTCACATATATATTACACTCTATTTTCAGTCGGCACATATTTCACATCCATTGAAATATATTATGGATCTATGAAACAATAAAAACTTGTGCATTTATTTTGAACAGTTATCATGTGTAGATACCTAATTAAAAAAGTAATATAGTAAGTCAATTTAAATGAAAATTAATTGAAAAAAAAATAAAAACAGAAATGTCAATTTACTTACATGGAAAACAACTACAACAATTCATAGTGAGCTATTTAAACTAAATTAGATCCATGATATCATTGTGTAATATTCTCAATGGATCGTCTCTTCCACATATATTGGATGACATTAAATACTCATTGATATTATCTAAGGAATAAGAAACCTAAGATTATCTTTCTATCCTATAAAAATATCTAAAGTATCTACCATTGTTTTTTCATTATCATTTTTTTCCTTTGTTTTATTTTGTTGGATTTTAGATACTCTTATATAAGTTAGATGTCATTAAACATTATGAGTAATTTTCAATCAGATGTAATTAATATTTAAAAAACACATACCTCATATTTAATATGAAGAACAAAGATAAATGGTTAAAGTAAAAAAAATAACACATACAATCCCCAACTCTGGTAACCTCCATTGTAGGAAATTGTAGTAGAGTAGTATGATCAATAATACCATGTATCGATACCACAACCTGACCCATCTGAATAGGCTAGTGATGTATAGAATATCCTAAAAATAAACGACTCAAAACGGTAAAATATGTACATCAGGAACTCATACATATAACTCACAAAATGAGGTTTTGTCTGAGGGCGGAGGTAGAGGATCTGAGTAGGCGGGTTGGGAAGGCTGGGTGGGCTGGGAAGGCTACACAAACTATGATTGTATATTCATTTGTTATAACATTTTTTATTGCATAGATTATTGAATTTAATCACCTATGGATTCTTTCATATCTTTCATCTGAGCTTTTAAGGATTTAATTTCTAGGTCTCTTGATTGTTTACTTTGATAACCAAACACTTTTATAATACTAACACCAACCTCATATCCTGTTATGCGGATGAGGTGTTCTTTATTTCTTAATGCAGTGGCTAGGATGTCCATCCTACCCTCATGGATAAAATTTCCATGCACCGCGGCTCTTGAATTTCATCCTGAAATGAAAAAAGATAATGAAATATTATTTTTGTTAATTTATAAATTACCAAAATTCATGAAAAATAATAACTATTTACTTACAATTATTTCGGCTGCTTCTTTAGATTTCTCTTTAAGATAATATTAATTTTTTATTCTTCTGGCTCTTTTCCATTTTTCATGGTGGGAGGGTGGATATAGAGGACAGAATTAGACCTCATCAGAACCATTAGTGGAGTGAGCTCTTAGTGCTTCAAACTTTTCCTCAATAATTTATTGACTCAATGAATGATACCCTCCACATAATTAAGTATGAGGGTAAAAATTCTGCAACTGAATTTCTTGATTTGATTTCTTAGAGGCATATTATATAATATGTAAACTAGTAAGTAATTAGGTACATATATATTAAATTTTAAAATAAAATATAATTATCATACCTAAAATGTTTCTTCATGTTGGGTGGAAACAAATTCATTCAATGTATCTACATCTAAAAATAGATACTTGAGTAATGGACTTTCATTTTTTCTCATTAAGAACACATAATTTTTTGTCATCTTCATTTTTAAATCCCTCCATGAAACTACTACTAAATTAAGGAATCGTTTCTTAACATATTTTTTTTCTTTAAAATTAAATTGTATATGTAGTTTCATAACATAAATATTACTGATTTAAAATATATCATATTTAAAAAATGACATAAAATAAATCAGTTTAGATATTTTACCTTCATGACCTCCTAAAGCTGATCTATCACCATCTTGTTGACAGACATACAATTAGGATATAAAATTCTTATCCTTCAATGGATCTACATTTCGAAATAGATAGTAAATTGTTTTTTATTTGTGGTAGTTGTATTATTATTCTCATCAAAATGAATATGTAATTGTTTCTCTCCATAAGAAAGTGAAATTTTTGGTAAATTGTTTATGCCACATTTACCAACTCAGTGGTAAGATTTCGGAATACTAAATACAGAGGAATCCCTAGATAAAGTCTCATCAGTAGGCCTATAATTATGTTTTTTTAAATTAAAAGTTATCTTTTATTATCTAATTATATTACTAGATATTTAATATTATGAAAATAGAAAAAAACATCAGTAGATGTTCATCTATCTCTATATTTGTATCAGTCATTGTAACGTGGAAATGTAGTGAAATTATTGTGTGCCTAAATATTATTAGACAAGTTAGTAATTATAAAACATGGAAATAGAAAAATGTAAGTAAAAAAGTGGCACACATGTGTATATTTTTAAAAAATAATTTTATGATTCATGAACAAAAAATATGCAAGCTGGACTATTAAATATAAAAATTACTTCTAAAAAGAAATAAATATTTAAAAAATTAAATATCAAATTTTTAAAAGTTCTCATATGCATAAAATAAACCAAAATATAATAATGTACATCAGGTGTTTCAATGAAAAAATGTTTAACCAAAATCATGGAATATCAAAATTTAACACAAAAAAAATTAAATAAATAATCAAATATATATAATTAAATATCATATAGTTTTTAAATAATATGTTTTTTCTATATTTAAAATTCAAAAAATTAAATATAATGTAAATAATTACCAGATTAATTATGAGAGTACTTTCATATTTTCCCACATCCCTTTAGCATGATCATTTTATATTTCATGCACTGTGTCTACATTTTAGACACTATTATCTGAAAATTGTGTAATAGATGAAGAAGACTCATATAAATCAATAAAATCATCATCATCCTCATCAACCAAATGGAATATTTTACCTTAAAAATGGTAGCACACTTCTCATTCAATGGATTGATAATATAACATATTTTGTTTACATGTGTGGCCATGATAAATAGTTCCTAGTTACAATGAAATATTTTCAAATTAGCCAGTTTAAACCCATATTCATCATTTTTTAACACCACTGTTACTTGAAAACCTATTACACGTAAACATGGTGACTCTAAAATCAATATAATCAATTCCCACATGTCTTCAAGAACTCCAAAATATGGTGTTGATTAATAAATTGGGTTTTTATCTTTTTCACTCAAAAAATGTAGCACTTTTGTAATGACCATTACACCAATATTTTGAACTATACTCTTGTCATCCATCTTCTTGGTGAAAAATTTGTACCCATTAATATAAAAAAAAGACCATGTGATCATATTAAGGGATTCCCCCTACCAACCATTTCAATATCTCTAATGTAGATATATTTGTGATGAGTTTCTCTTTAAACCATGAAATAAATTCCTTTTCATGCCCAATACTCAACCACTTTTAATTTATTTTTTGGATATCGTAACTTTAATTATACAATATGTGATGATATATATGATTGAACCTCAACTATGTTTTTAAAAATGTATAAATTTTCCTATATAACTTTATCACATGGAGTGATCTTTATCTTTAAGCATTGAATCCTACTACCTCCATTATCAACGGTCATATATTGAGATATAGGGAGACTAATCTTCTCCACTTCACATAAATGATCAAAATAGAACTCAATAACCTCTTCTGGTACATATTTCTGAACAATAGTGGCTTATAGTTGGTAAGTATTTTTAACATATCCCATCAAAATTTTCATATATCTTTCATAATGATACATCCATCATAAACAAGAAGGCCCACATATTCATATATCATGCACTAAATGAGTCCCTAGATGAACCATTACATCAAAAAAACATAGGTGGGAAATACATTTCTTGGTGACAAAAAATAATAGTTACATCATTCTCTAAAACATCTATGAAATTTGGATCAATGACTTTGCTACAAATAAATTTGAAAAAATTACATAACCTGATGATAGTCCTTTTGACAGTTTTCAGCAATATACCATGGAGTGCGACTAGTAGAATTTATAGCATCAATACATGAAAATCGTGAG
This sequence comes from Viscum album, assembly GCA_963277665.1. Classification (NCBI taxonomy): domain Eukaryota; kingdom Viridiplantae; phylum Streptophyta; class Magnoliopsida; order Santalales; family Viscaceae; genus Viscum; species Viscum album. The sequence continues at coordinate 1,197,909,040 of OY728135.1, read as the reverse complement.
ATTTCATACCTATTAATTTTCAATCCTTCAATAAGACAAAATTCTTCACATTTGAATAATAACCATCTCGTGCCTTAATACCATGAAGGCACTGAAAAGAATTTATCTTCTCAATCTTACTTAGTGTTCGACAAGTCAGAGTTAAATATGTTATTTTTTATTTCATAGTGGGAGCTAACTTCAAATGTATTCCCATTCATATCAAGTCCAATCTAGCATGAAATCCACCTATTGTATTTCCTTCTATGTCTAAAAATGTTCTATTTAAACTGTCACATATGTTTTTCTCAACATGCATAGCATTGATCTTATGTTTCACCACTAAATCTCTCTAATAACGTAGTTCAAAATTGAGAGACTATTTCATCTAGATACATTTTTAGTAGAAAAACATCTTTTTTTTCCAAATTTCAGGTAAATATTTTTCACTCTATCATAATATTCTTCAACTAACAATACTCAAGGTGTATGGTTTTATTATTTTAAAACATTTAATTATTTCTTAAATCTATGATAAGGATGGTAAATTGGAAAATATCTTTGATGTCACATTTACACAATCTTTCTTACACTTTGGAATTGATAATACGAAGTCCCTTCTTCACAAATTAGACATGATTTATGTCCCATAACACTGTATCTAGATAAGTTTCCATATGTTTGAAATTATTTTATAGTGAACATTATCATAGAATGAAAAATAAAATACTCTTTATTTTATGCATCGAAAACTATAACACATGTATCCCATAAAAGTTTTAAATTATCAATCAATGGTGAAAGATATATATCAATATCATTTCCCTGTTGTTTTCTTCCATAAAAACTCAATCTCATCATAACATATTTTTTCTTCATACATAGAAGTGGGGAAAATATGTAAGATACCAAAAAAATAGTCTATGAACTATGTTTTCTATATAGAACCCGATATGTATTCAAGTCATCAGTACACAATGTCATTCTGAGATTTCTAACTTCACTTACAAAATCAAAAAATTGTTTATCAAATTTATTTTACAATGTTGAATCAACAGGGTGATGTAATTTAACTATCAGACATGCGCTCATCTGAATGCCTTCTTAACCTTTTTGCATCAATTAAATTTGAAAAAGTATGCTTCAAACAAGGAATTATTGGAAGATACCAAATTATTTTAGAAGGAGATGTGATTCTAGTACCTAAGAATGAATCATAGTGGAATTATCATAATTTTCTGAAATAATTATTGAGTAATATCATTGGAAAGTACAAAATTTATTTTTCATGATGTTATATGTCAATACATAAGAAATAATTTGAGTTGAATTTTTCATCTATCTTATAACATGATGTCCCACATGTATGAAAGATTGATAAATATTTATATTCATTTATATACAAAACTTAATCATTAGGGAAAGAATTTATATTTTTATACCCTAATCCCATTGGTTGTAATACTTTATTTACCTCATAATTGGAATCTGGAAGCTCGTTTCCAATTGGAAGTAGCTCTTTAAAAATCTCATGTAAGTTATAGAAACTTTTATCACTACACCCATTTATTTATTTCAAGTTAACAAATATCAAATTTACTGATGACATTGTATATTTACTACAACTTGGTAATAACGGTTTCTCATAATCTCCATATAATTATTCAATAGTTTCTATTTTTTTATGGTTTCAACACCTAAATGATGAATTAATTCTTCAATATAATCCTCTACCTCATTATGGATTTTTTCATCAACATTAGATGTTGAATTTTGAGTTCTTTCACCATGCCAGATTCAATGTGCATAATTAAGGCTAAAACAATAACAAATCAGATGATCCTTGATTTCTATAGACTTTAACTTTCTTATATTCAAACACATCTCACATGGACATAAAATGAAATCAATGTTTTTAATATTTCAATAAGAAAATTCCAATAATTCATTAACTCTTTTTCATATTCACTAGTGGTTCTTTGTATATTTACCCAATTATGATCCATTCAATACCTGATATCACAGTATAATTTGTGAATATATGAAAACATATAAACATTTAAATATATATATATAGATAAATTGTAAACAGTAACACATTTAATAAAAAACTATTGATAATCATATAGAAAACATCATATATGAAACACATTTAAAAATAGTAAACTTTTTATTTTCATATTATATACATCTATTTTATTGAAATTGGAATTTAATTATTTTAAATCAGTAAACATTTATTTGTTCATTTTATATAGTTTTTATATTAGTCTGTTGTTGGGTGTTTCAAAAGCATTAAAGATTGCATTGATTTTATGGGTAAAAAATATGGAGTCATTACATGTGATGCCTATTTTATTAATGAATGATGACACCATATATCATTATTCATTTCATAATATCATGACCATTAGAGAATTTCAATAAATAATTTTTTTCAAAATAAAAACAATTTACAAAACAATTTATAAATCACAATAAACTATAATTGAATAATTGAATAAAATCAAAATTATAATTAAATGATAAATAATTTATCTTAAAAACTAAAAAAACATACAAAATTCAAATTTTTAACGAGGAAAATGGATCTTTAATCCGAAATTAACTCCCTTCAATGCGTTGGAAGAATAACCACTTCCGGATCTATACAAAAATGATTGTAAAAATGAACAATAAAGATGAATAAAAAAATAAAATCAAACCACAGTTGAATGTCATACAAAAAGTGGTTTCCAAGAAAAAAATAATTTAGTGGATTATGGACAATGGTAAAGGATGATGGATGGAGACCGTAAATTGTGAAAATCAAATAAAATCAACAAAAAAGGTCATTAGGGATCACCAGGTTGACTTCAGAGTCATTGTTAGTTGGGAGGGAGTCGTCATGGGTCGGAATATAGATTTTGTAGATAAACAAATGATGTTTTTCCAATACCGAATGATTATAAAATATTTTTTTCATTAGTTATTAGAAAAACAAACACCGTAGAGTTCAATATAATTATGTTTTAACATCGGTTTTTTAAAAAATCTATGTAAATTTATTTTCTTGATTTATGATGTTGGTTTTTAAAATAATCGTTGCCATAAAAAAAATCAACTATTTTTGGCATCAATTTTTAGAAAAATCGGTGCCAAAACAATATATATATTTTTTCCATGTCTGTAGTTAGTAAAACTGACACAAAAAACCTCCCACACATACTTTTACTATAGATTTATCAAAAAGGTAACATCATTTATCTAACATGAAAGACATGATTTCCACTAGTGGTATAATCTCCATTTATTTTATGATTGTTAAATTTCTTTTTGAAATAATCACTTTATTAGGATAATTCTTCATTGGTCATTAAATTTATTTTATGTATCCATATTATTGTAGTTTTTATATGATTATTTCTTAAACCATATACCATTTTTACATATGGTGTATACTTTGAATATTATCTAATTAACTGGGGAAATATTGATAAATATGTATATTTTACTAAATATTGATATTTTACGATAAGGCATAATGATTCATGAATAAAATCAATTATTTTATATATGAGGATTTATTATGACATGTAGTGACTGGTGGGGCTCGAACATTATATAGCCCCTCAATGCATCGACATGTCTCATGACACAAATCATTTGACAAAATTAAATCATTTTCTACCTATAGTTTTAAACTATCTATAGGATAGATATTGATAGTGTAGGTTTTCATGTGTCGGATACATGAATTCCATTAATTAAGAATTTACATAATTGAGAATTCATTTACTATTATTATTCCTGATATTTTCAATACGATATTATCTATGGATTCATTTCATTCTCAGTTTTGTTATTAAATGTCATGTGTTTTCACTTATTTACCTTTCCATATTGATTATTTTATATCTTACCATAATATTAATGTTATTTGAATGGAATATGTGTTCAGTCGTTTACATTACTAGGTTGATTGTGCTTACTGATTAAAGATACGTTCTGTTGTACATACCCCATTCTAATCATTTGAGATCACCTTTATTTTGTTTCCACTCCCCATTTTATGAATATGAATCTACTGAATTAGTTTCATGAATGATGATAATTTTCTTTTGTTTTGTTTTTTTATTCCCATCGAAAAATCGGTATCATATATGTATCAAATTCTCCAAAACTAATAAATATATCAGTCCTTTTGGATTTGATTCTACGTATCTATGTCAATGTAATAAAGTAAGGAAATAGCTACTAGATACTGGGGTTGGGGTAATTTCAATTCCAAAAAAATTGGGAAGATTGATTGTTCCAACCTTTTAATATTTTTATAATACTAGCTCAACCATTTTATGTAACATTAGACTTCACTTGTAATCACTATAATTCTATAGTGATAATAAAATATGTGTACTCTATAAAAATCAAACACAACAAGGAGTAGGATCTCACATTGTGGTTGAATCATGTAAATATCACGTGTTTTTTTCTTTTCTTATTTTTATATTTGTTAAGTGGGTGATACTAGAGAGAACATCTATTAATTCATGCCTCATAATTGGGGCATAATTTCAAGTGTGAGAGGGGTTAATTAAAATAAAGGAAATCCTGGTAAAAATTTTGTATATTGATCCCCCTAATAGTGTCCCTACAGGATCCATCTCAACTCTAGAAGTGGGTTCATAGTAAAGTTCTAACTGTAATTGGATTAAATTATTTTTCCCATATTTTTTTACATGACCTATATAAATTGAATATTTAAAGAAAAATTTTAAGTGACATGAATAAATAATTTAAATAACATCCCTATTAAAAATGAATGAGGGGCTCCAATGAAAAACATAAGGAATAGGAAGAGTAAAGAGTTAATTAAATTGATAAAATATCAAAAAAGTAAAGAAGAATCAGTCACCATTTGAAGTAGATCAATATGATAACTACTCATCATCTAAATATTTTAACATTGATCCTTTTGAAGAAAAAAGATCAAGTTATAGAGAGTGTGGGAAGGATGAATAGATTAAAATATTTAAATACTTCTACTCTTAATTTTAATGTTATTTAAATAATATTACAAAAGAAATAATCACATATATTCATGGATTTATTAAGTAAATTCTTAAAGACAAATTGTAATTAGAAAAACATAAATTTGAAAAAATGGAGGATGCACTATTAAATATATTATAAAGGTTCATTGGTAGCACCGACCTTTTTATAGACAAGAAGAATCTATGTATCTTTTCAATAGAAAGATTTTCTTGATTAAATAAAAATCCTAAAAGAATGTTTGTGGGAATTAAGTGACATATATTTTTCTTAAAGGAGTAATTCATTCATTGAAATTTTTTAACAAAACCTCCATGAATGTAAAAGTTTTAATATTGGAGATTAGGTAAATAAAAATAAAAGGTATTGACACCTCTCTATAAGAATCAAGAAAAATGAATGAATATTACATTCAAAATTTTAAGTGATGTTAAAAAGTCATGTTAAGATTAGTTGAGAAAAAAAAATATCCCCATGATATGAAATTCAACGAGTTAAAGATAAAATACAATAACCTAGAAACTACTCAAACTGGACTTCCTAAAATATTGATAAAATTGATACTAACAAAAAATATTCAGAATAGTATTCTTTCCAAAAATAAGATCTTAATAGTGGAAAAATACATAATATCATCTAAAGAAGGATCTGCTTCTAGATCTTTGTTAAACATACCAACCAAGTAAAAAAATTGATCATTCTAAATTTGTTTTTCCAGATATTATAGATTTTAAAGAAAATTATGTGTAAAAATAGATGTTGAAAAGTGATTAAAATTCAACCACCATGTCGAGTTTGGATAGAATAGTGTGCTCAAGAGGTGGTTCCCCAAAATAATATCAAATATTTGTGAGAAACATTCATAAATATAAGCATCCAATTATGAAGATTCTAGAGAGAAAGAACTCTAAAGACGAAAAGTAAAGATTATAGGCAATTATTGGTTGTGTTATAGGTTCAGTCATAAGGGATTGGATTTTTAGAATAGTCTATCAATTTCTGAAACTCAAAGAAGGTTAAAATTAAAGGGTATAAATCCAATGATGTTGTATCGCCTACAGATTAATATTTTTTCTCCTTTAAATAGCTTTGATATTCTAAGAAATTCCTATGGATATTTCACATTAAAATTTATTATAAAGGATCATTTTTGAGAATAAATTAGTTATGCACTTTAATTACATAAATGGATAATACCATAAAAACATACATATGGAGAAAATGAAACATTTTAAAATTTTCAAAAGAAGAATGTTGGAAACACTATTACCAAGATGTTTTAATGGAATATTGTTGATGCATCCTTGGATAAAACACGCATGAATACTAATAGGGGGTTAGGATCACTTGATGCTATTATAGAAAAAGAGTAAATACCATGGACACTTGAAAACAGGCCATGTGTACTTTCATTGGTGGAAGAAATAAAAAGAAAAAAGGGAAATTTTCCCATGAAAAATACAAAGAGACTAGCCATGTGAATGGAACTCTTAAAATCAATGTGGAGGTTTAGAACAGGACGATTTTTTTACAAAAGATCATTTGATTTTAGGGCAAGTATTTTTTGAAGAAGTAGTAATAATGTATAAAGGGTGAGCTAAGGAAATTTTTAAAGGGTGGTAATTTATTCCATATGAAGAATCCAAATTTCATGATAGGTTATCAACTCATGATTCAATAATTTCATAAGAGCTATGTAGGAGGGTTAATAAGGCTAGAAATATTAACCTAAATTATTTAACCATGTTTCTAGCCCAAGAATATTTCTTTCCAGTAAATAAGGATGACATAAGGAGATGCTTGTTGAGTATTATGAAAATAGTAACACCCTAAAAAAATAATCTATGTCACTGAAGACTTCCATGCATCTAAAAGACAAAACAAGATTAAAGTTCAAATGTATAATCATAAATGATAGAGTGAAATGGGAAATGGGGTGGGAAAAAATTTCAACCTTTTTGTTCACAATGAAAATTAAAGAGAACCTCAATATTCATTTTTTTATTTATGTGCTATTACCCAGCACAATGTTGGGTTTCAGGTGGTCATCGACGATGGGAAATCGCTAAAGTGACTCTCCTTGAGCGCCATCATCTCCCCCCTCTCATTCTTTTTGGAATTATCAACTACGGCGGATGTGATAGATGCGGGAATTCATAGATGTAGATGACGGAAACTTCCTGGTCTAATAAACGATGGTGGTTCCTTTGATGATTTTTTCATGTTGGCCTCCAGCTTCGATATTCTTGGTATGGATTATTCATTCCAGTTCTGGGATTTGTACTACTCTAGTTCAAAGGATCTATTTTTCTATTCTTTGTCTCGTTGATGTTATTTTTTCCAAGATAATATTTTATAGTTGGGATGTGGTTCTTCCCTGTGATCTATTATTGCTTTTACTTCAATTGGTCGGTGGTTAATGGCGCAGTGAGAACTATAATAGCTGGTTTGGTATCTCAGGACTACTGAATGACACAGATTTATTTTTTCGCATGTCATGCTCAGGTGCGATGAGAAAGTGGATGGTGGATGTTCAATTATACTTTCTATATTTTTGACTATTCTGACAACTCTTTATTTCAGGTTCAATGTGAAGTGATTTTCGAATTTTAGGTTAACTTTTATTTCATGCACTGGGAGAGATTTGCATCAGTTTTTTTTTGTAAAACACAATTTTTATATATATTTCATTTGAATTTGTACGAGATGATTTTTATATTAGTGATAAATCCTATGTATGTTTGGATTATCTTGTTTTACAACTATCTTGAGTTTCCAAGTGGAATTAATGACTATTCTTTTCAAAGATGGTTGCAGGACCCATGCTTTTTGAAGTATTATGGGATTTTCGTAAATGATGTGAAGTGTTGGTGTCAATACATTGTATTTTTTTCATGTTTTATCTTTGTTCGTTTGGAAATGTGTTAGTTCACAGTAGTGTGATTATGTGTTTTTGTTTTTTGGATGTAACACCCTAAAATTTCGTAGTACGTTATTTCTTCAAAGTAATTCAATTACTTGCACTTCACACAACACCTAGTTCAATCACACAAAGACTTACCAAACTAGATGTTCAAAAGCGGTTATGAATAGTATAAACATAATTTTGGACTTTATATAATCCTTATAATATTGTAATACATTTTTTGAGTTTCTTAGACATAATGTAAGGCCAAATTCATTTTTTAGATAAAAGAAGTATTTTTTTTAAAATGCAATTTTACCGCCTTTTAATGGAGAACCCTTTTTAAATAAAATATTTGAAACTTTTATATATTATATTTAACAAAATAAACATTTTTTTAGAATCTGGACATAAGAATTTAGTTTCAATAAATTTTTGGTGTTTTTCTGATAACATTTATATTTTGGTGAATAGTGAAACATACTATATTTAAACTGAAAAATTACTTTTTAATAAAAATAATTTATAGTGTACAAATATATATATGACTAGTTTTTAAGTATAATTAGATTATATTTTTACTATTTAATCCAATTTTGGTTATTGGAAGTAATTTCCCTTTGAAATTAGACATAAACAAGTGTCAATCTTTTGGTAGTTATTATTTCTTAAAAATACGCTTTTAGGTTTTGACATCAGGAATAAATTTTAAATTAATAAATAAAATTTTTGTGTTCTAAATTTGGTAAAATAGACTTCATTTTTGAATTCATAATATCAAAATTATCTTCGGGTGAATTTTTGGTATGTTTCTGAAAATGTTTAATTTTTTATGAATAGTGAAAAACACTGCGTTATTGGTTAAAATTGAATTTTCTTTTAAATTATTATTTATTTTATTTAAATTTATTTTAGGCCAAAATAGATACACAATACCTATATATGTTCAATATAATTCATTGGAGTCATTTTTTAATAGTACGAGATATATAAAATTTTATTCAACTTTTCACCGTCTTTTACCCACCTCCTAGGAGAATTTGCAAATTCGCATAAAACTTAATTTTAATACTTCTCTGAGTGGAATTTCAAAAATCCGAGAGACATGGATGATATCAGTAAAAAAAATTGGTTCAATAAGATGAAAATAATTTTTGGTGAATAGTAACTTTTTACTTTTATTTTCCACGGTTAAAAGTAAATAGGGTGATTAAGGGTAAAAATGATATTATTATTACCCTAAAACATGTCCTAATTCTATTATGTAAGTTTAATTTGACCAAAAACATCCTTAGGAATAAAATATGATCCTGTAGGTCTAATTTTATTAGATTAGGAAATTTAATATTATTTTATTTAAAGAAGAGTTAAAAGAGTTAATATCAAATAAAAAACATTGATCATACCTTAAACATATTTTTCAAACCAATTTAAAAGATTAATCAAGAATTTTTTGTAAAAAATACAATTCATTAAACCAAAAACCTCTAAGCACATGGAATTTTAATGAATAGAACGACCCAAAATTGAGAGAGATGTGGGATCAGTGAAGAAAAGAGTAAGACACCGAGAACCAAAAATACAAATTAGAAGACTAAAAATGAGTTTTCATAGATTTCAATTATTTACATATCAATATACAAGAGAAAAAAAATTAATAGGATATGATACCAAATATATGCTAGGAAATCCCAAAGATAATCACGACATCGATTAACACATTTATTATCTATGTATTTGAGATGGGAGATACAATGTAATCCAAAGAGATCCCCTAAAAATCATATAAGTAATGTTTGGGTTGAGGTAGGAGGAATAATTACTAAAATAAGGGTTCCCATATAAAAATGGGACATTACACTAACTTTTATTGACCATATCGGTATCATCAGTTACCAAGTGGATCCCGCCAGCTAGCTGATGGCTTCACTAGATTACTAGATGGTGATCATTTGAATTGCTAATGGTTTCAGTGAGAATTCATATAACCCATTTTTTATTGTCTAGATAATGGTTAGTCATCAGCTACTAGGTGTACTTCCTATAGCCTATTTTATCTATTATTAGTTCACCAACTGGTAGGTGACCCTTCCCATCCAGTTAGTAGTCCTCTCATTGATTTTACAAATATGATCTCATGTCTACAGTTAAACTTACCCTCAAGAAACACCCCCTGAACATTGATAATGATATAAAATAGCTAGAAAGAACAAAAAAATAGGAATAAAATAAGGTAAAAAAAACAAGATTTGTCATAACTAAAATCAACACTGGGATGTGAAAATTCACCCCACTATAGTGGTATTTACCCCATTAAAGCTGTGATAAAGAAGGTTGATCCACAAAGATATGAGTTCATTGATCTACCATTATAGAATCTCACTCCCACGTCTCATGAGTATAGGAATCATGCTACTGTAAAACATGAATAGATGGTATATAATTATCATGTAGAATATTTACTTGAGAATCCATAATTCAAAATAGCTTATTTGATACAAACATATCAGGTTCTAATTTGTGGTCTTCCCAATCTAGAACATCTCATGTGTCAATTTGGTACTTATTGACTTGAGACACATTGAATACATTATAGATTGAATACATTTGATGTGGTAATTACAAGAGATATGTCACATTTCTAATGAATTCCATGATCTTAGACGAACCCACATACCTCGAAGTCAACTTCCCTTACTTCCCAAGACATCGATAACCCAGTCATGGTGATAATTTTATGAATAACTAATTACCAAAAGTAAAATTCAAATGATGATAACTTCATTCCACATAACATTTATATCAGCTCTATACTACCACCAAACATTGATAAATCAATTAGATATTCATTGTTTTTTCCTAAACCAAACCTGGTCCGACCAAGGAATATTATCCCACATATGACCAACATAGTGGTGAGTTACATGGTTGGTCATATAAAAATTAAAAAAGTTTTATCTTGATGAATGATTATAAAAAAATTATAAGAAAACTAAACCATTCTCAAATGGTTATCCCAATCACCTATGATGTTCAAGAAATAATCACGAAGAATATCTTCCAAAATCATAATTGCATTCTTTATTTTTTCCATCCCTATTTGGATGATTTATTGGGATCAATTTTACCTAAGATCCCATCACCTCTTAAATATACTTTCAAAACCATGAGTAAAAATGAGGATCGCCGTTTGAAAAATTTCCTATTGGAGTCCCATGAAACCTTATGATCACAGGAACAAAAAACTTCTCCAATTTATCTACTTTGGTGGTGTTGTGACTCAGTATAAAATGATGTAACTTGGTCAATAATTCAATCACTGAATAAATGGAGTTTTTACCAAAGGTATATAAGGTAAACCAAAAAAATCCATTTATATTTTATATGTCTATATTGGAATAATGAGAGGCCAAAGCAAACCAAAAGTATTTTGCTGCTTAGCATAAATTTATTGGAATGTTTAGCATCAAGATAAAAATTCAGTATTGTTACATTTCAAACTAAACCACAAAAAATGATGATTTATGTTATAAAAAATCTCTATAACTTCAGGGTTGACGGCCCATAAATAATTATAATAATCTCTCAGTATGATCTTTGATGTGGATGAAGGCATGACATACTAGTTCCCAAAGAAAATAAAGCCATATGTGTTGATAGACCACTCAACAGTAGTCTCTCCTCCATAATAAGAATATATGATATTATAAAACTCTTTATCATACTACTTATCCTAAAGGATCATCTCACGAATAGTGTATATCAATTAACAGCTTTCCAAAAAAATACCAAAATCTTCCTCCCTAAATCTTATGTGCATCCATACAATGATTCCCATCAAGTTGCATTCATCATTAACCTCATTAACATTCTAGGAAGGTAACTTCCTACTAAGAGTGTCAGAAAATGCATAACCCTTTCTTGGGGTATAAAAAATGTGAATTTCAAATGACTACAATTATTCCACCCATTATCTCTGGTGGAGATTCAAATATCATTACAAAAATATGTATCTTAAACTCATATCTTCTGAGTAGATAATGGACTTGTATCTAGAAATAGAGCATTATTAAATCTTAACAGAATTCACAATAGATATGAGTTCCAAGTGAGGAATTGAATAATTATTTTCATGTGTTTGAAGATAAAAATATCCATAATCCATCACATGATCTCTCTTCATATGTACGTAGACCAAACATACACAAGAATCATCACAACAAACCATGTACCATAATTTGTCCTCTATTAGAGTGAGAATTGGTGTTATGGCCAAAATACTATTTTAGTTCATCAAAGGATTCCTAAAATTTAAATCCCATAATAACTTCACCCATTTTGGGTGAGAGTAGTAAAGAGTGATACATGTTTTCAGAAATACCTCATGAATAGTCCAAAATATCCTTCCAAACACATGAATCTCTGAATCTCAAAGACATATTGTTGTTCTTCCAATGATATAAATGTTATTAACTTATCATGATCAATTGATATATCATGTTCATAGATCACATGTCTGAAGAACATAAAATATCTAATCCAAAATTAAAATGTTGATAAATTTTCATATAGGTGGTGATCCCTTGGGATATAAAAATATGTCTAAGGTGATGCACATGACCCTATTTGGTCTTTGAGTACACCATAATAGAATCCATGAATACTACTACAAAAGTGTCAAGATATTGGTGGAATATTTTATTTATTCGCACCATGAATATTATAAGAGTGTTATCCAGGCCAAACGACGTTATAAGGTACTCGAAATGGAAAAAATTCATGATGAAGGTTGTCTTAAAAACATTCAACACTTTGATTATAATAAGGTGATAACAAACTGAAGATCAGTTTTTTAGAACCAATTTTCCCCTTTCAACTGATCAAAAAAATCAACAATGTGATCCAAAGGGAACTTTTTTATTTTTACCTAATTTATATTTCAATAACCAACAAAAAAGAAGATATTTCTATCAACTAACTTAGAAATGCGCACAAGGGACACCCATGATCACACAGTTTGGCATATAATTCCCTTGGATCTCAAATCGTCATACTAAATTTTATTCTCTTTTAACTCGGCTAGAACCATGTGGTAAGATATAATTGATATTGATTGAGTTATGAACATTAACACAATTGAAACTCTACTTATCTCTCCAGATATAAATAAAAAACCATTCATAAACTACTCAAATAATTCTTTGAAATTTAAAGGGATCTCACTATTAATATATTCTTGTCCCAATTTGACTACAAACAATCATATTAACCTACCAAAATCAGGAATATGATGCCCTTTTCAATTGGATCACTGGTCACATTATCCTTGAAACGCATGGGAACCCCCATAAGGGATAGTAATGTAAAACCACTACTGATAGCATTAAATTAGATCTGGGTGAGAAATCACCCAATTCATCAAAATATTAACATAAAAGAGGCATCAGTCAAGGACTAATAAATCCTAAACTATCTAAATGTCGAACATAAAGAAAGATAATTAGGGGAATCAAAAACATTAATCCATTCCTAGATGTGTTACTAACTCCATAAAAAATGTATGAGTTCCATTGGATGTTTTAAAAGATCATAAATACTTGTTTCAATGAGATATTGAGTGGTTCTTATCTCAAAAAAATAATATTAGAAAGTCAATGAAATAGAAATGGTACATATCACAATTGCAGGACCCGATTCCAATTCCATTAGACACTATTAATTTTTTTGTAACAACTAAATTCTAAAGTCATTTTGCTGGAACCCTATTAACTATATAGCATATTACTATACTATATATCCTCTAGGTTACAAACATCTTATACCTGAGCATAGAAAATAAAGGTACTAACATAACTTTTTCAAGTGACCATGCATTCCACTTGAGTTGCATATTTTTTAACGTATGAAGAAAGAATGATTCTTGTTTCCCATCTAGAAGCACTTGTAACAATTCAGACCACTAACTTCTAATGGTGTTGAAGAATAACGGTTTGGTGAAACACCTCTATTATTTTCTCTCTAAAACTCACAGTACTTTCTCTTCCCCTTAAAAGAACCATTGAATCTTCCATCAGATGTAGGAGGAACTCTAGTGAGCCCTAAACTATCATCCATGTCAATATCTTCCATCATCAACTTATCCACCACCACAATATAGTTAAAACATACTAGTATGAAAACTTGATAATGCATATTAAATATAATGCCCATTTGAAACTTCAAAGTGATCATCTTCTCATTTGACACACTCTCATGTAAAAACATAGCAATCTAGGAAAAGTGATTAGTTTATTTCATCACTCTATAATTTCTTTCTTAGGGTGAGTAACTCCATGAATTTCACCATTATTATAGACTCTTGGTAGATTTTATCAGTAAATATGGCCTTCAAATCATTCTACTCCAATAAATCATTGTTATTTTCTAAAAATATTGAATCACACCACCTTTTACATTGACCTTTAGGATTTAGCACATCACACCTCACTTTGATAAATTGTGTGGTCTTTAGTAACTCAAAGGGTCTCTCAATATCTCTTAACAAATCTTCCACCTCCGAAGGATAATTCTCCATTAGAAATATGATGGTTTCTGGAAACGAAACTATTGGGGTAGATTAATATCCTTATCCCTTTAAGGTTCTACCTCTCCATCCTTAGTAAAGGAAAATGTTGCGTCTTTGTCCATAACATAGACAGTGATCAAAACTACTTCAATGAGATTTTGTTCAACTGGAGGGTTTTCACCCTCTATGAGATTCTCTAAAGACCTTTTAGGATGTATAATATGACAGAATATCGAAAATATATATACAATAATATGATACTAGATAATCAATTCCATCTTGAGATAATGAATGTAAACTATAATCATAGTGAGTTGTTGAAAAACATTATTGGGATTAAATCACTATTTATCCTAAAAGACTCATTTCTCAACCACTCACGGTATCTTTAATCTTATCACAATGATATCTATTCCAGAACCCACTAAAAAACTACCCCTAAAGTATTAACAATCACATCTGCTATCTAATAATACATCTCAAGATGCATGCCAATAATGAGAAAAGAAAAACATCACTTTGATATAAATATTTCATGAACCAACCTAGATCATCCAGCTATATAAGAAACTGAACTAGCTCTGACACAACAAAATGAGTGTTCCTAATCCAAAAGATATAACAACATGATCATATGTATCATGAACTACCTTTGGGGGTTATTTAACCAATGAAAAATCATAAACCAATATAGTATATATAAAGAAAATATCACCATTCCAATACAAGTAAATCGCTTAAAAGATACAAAAAGAAGTAAGAATATTTTCCAAACTACTAACTGAACCAAGGTACAAAATAACAAAAAACAATCTCCACATAACATTTAGTCACCACCATACTCCCAAAATATTTTAATAAGCAATCATGTCACCACCCTACAATGATTTTCCTTTACCTATATTAGAAGAAACAAGTTCAACACACACCAAAAGTTGTTAATACGGTGTAAGAAAAGCAATCATAGTGGGATCCCACAAATGTTTTGATGAAAAATTATTATAATGTAAACTAATAATAATCAAAAAATAAATTCAAGGTTCAAATTACAACTTTCAAAAATTTATATCAATACGTGAAAATTCACCCTCTTTAACAACATATAGAACATTTCTAAATAGACATTTTCAAAAAAACTTTCATATCAATCAGTTTATCAAATAATTAAAAACAAACATTCAAGTATTATAAACATATAATTTATACATTGGGAAACTTGGTCTAGGTTTCCAGGGATACTCTCATAATTTATGTGATTAAAGGCTATGTAGAGCGCACATTACCCTAGAACTATAGGATTAGCGGTTAAAATTTCACCCTTCAGAATATCTCTCAACCACAATAACCTTGGCCCACTTAGTGTGAAAATTAACCTAAAACAATAGGCCTAGGGGAAAGAGTCAATTCCATGGATTTTCTCCGTGCCTCAAGAATGACCCCACATGGATTACCATTTTTAAAACTAAAATCATTCCAATGGAATTTTATAAAATTAAAATTATAAAACCATTGAAACAATTAAAATTATGTTTTGAGATCCATTTTACTAATAATACCAAAGGAAATATCCATTTCATATTTTTTCATAAAACAACCATATTTTCCCAAATCCTACCTTTAAAACCATTCCAAACCATTTCCATGATAAATCCTTAAAAAACAAAAACATGGATCGTGCCTTAAATGGATTTTAAAATCCAATTTAGAAATGAAATAAAGTATAGTTTGTATAAAAATCCATTCCATGAAACCACCTACCTCAAAACATTTAGAATTTTAACTACTAAAAGGGATCCTCAAGACAGATTGTGGTAAGGCTCAAATAAGAAATAGGAAGAGTCCAAGAATCATAATTACCAATTAAAATACTGGATCAAATAAAATCTTATGGTTTTCAAGTAAGTTTCACTGTATGAAATAAGAGGAAGACAAATAATAAGATCAAACAAGACCAAATCATATTTAGACCTTCCAAAATTGGTTCACGGATTTTATTAAGAAATTGATCCGCTAAGGATTTGAGTTTTTAGATCCATATTCATCTAAATAGAGCCCTTAGAAATCATATCATCCAATTATAGTTTGAGGGGTAGTAATAATAAATAAAAAATGGGATCCAATAAAAAAATATAATATTACCATTAAATTTCCCTACTATATCATCATCACCGGCTAATTGGTAGATCCTACTAGATATCTTATGGTTATGGGAATAATTTATACAAACCTTGTTTTCATTATATAGATTGTGGTTTGTCACTGGTGATACAATGGACTTTCTTTATCCTAGGTTATCCCAGGTTATTCCCCTATCTAGAATGTGGACCCCATCGGTTAACTGGTGTACCATATATAGCATTTCCAGTTATAGACTCATGTACACACTAACAATTACTCTCAAATGACATCCCTAACCATTTACAAGGATAGAAAAACTATAAATAGTGAATAATCAATAAAAAATCTAAAAAAATGAGAGAATTATCCTAACTAAAATAAATTTGGTGTGTGACATAAAGAGGAGAAATTTATTTTAATCAATGAAATAAAATTAAATGTTTAAAAATTATTTCAAGATAGATTCTCAAAATTAATTACTACCATAGATACTTAATCGTTTTAACCTATGTTATTAGTTAATTTTAATAAATCAAGTTGGATAATTTCTCCTAAAAATTGGTCTCAATTACTTGGTACAACTAGGGAGTGTATTAACATACTTTGATTTATATTAGAGTGTATTAATTAAGGAGGTTCTATAATTTAATAGTTCAATTTTCTTAATTACTATAATCTCACATTTCTATATATTACTCTTAATATTAAAGGATAAAGAATTTCAATCACATTTTTTATCCCCAATTTTGTTATATTAATTCTATTCTAATGCTATAAATTTGGTTGATGGAAAATAAGTTTTAAAGTGGGAGTTAATCTTAATATATATGAATTGTATTTAAGGGGTTTTTAAGTGTTCTAGTATAAATATTCTTGACAAAAATGATCATTTATCTCTTAATGTGAGGAATTGAAAGTGGTATCACATGTATAATTATGGAAATATTTAAACACCATGGATACCATAATTTTTTTATAAATAATATTTTCCCATATATACATAGAGTGATTAACTTGAGTTTCATTGTTAAGGGAATATATGGTGCTGATACTTTATTAAATTTATTCAAGTCTAATTGAAAATAAAAAATAAAAGGATATGTATTTTGAAGAGTATTGAGTTAATCCCCTAAAAGCACCTTTTCATTTTTTATCAATAAAGGAGTGATGAAAAGGTTTATATACACACATTTTTGTATAAAATTAATTTGATGGTATTAACAAAAGACATAAAGGGTGAAATGAGTATCCCATGTCAATGGTTTTATTTATTGTTAATAATAATGAATTACTTGATAAGAAATATCATTTTAATGTGCGTAAAAGAGGGATTCTCTAAGCCTATTGAGAAGGAACATTGTGCTATTAAGAAATGAATGAATGTGTGAAAAGGAATAAATATTATTTGAGGAATGATGATTTATCTAGAAACATTGAAGTAATTAATGGAAATTTTTTCCTTTTATACCTAAGAAAGATTTTGTTTTTCTTTAAAGATTTAACTTTCTTTATTATATGGAGAATGTTTTTGAAAAGGAGGTTGAGACGATATAGAAATAAATCGAGAGTTAATGAAAACTTCATTCCATATTTTAATTATATTATGCGATTTTTATAGGAACTGATAATTTGGTAATGGTATGAGTGTATATGTCATTTTCAACTTAGAATATGTGTCTTTGTCTTAATTAAATAGGTTTCATTGTAATTTCTAATCTCCAAACATATGTGTTATTTTTTTTTGTTTATGTGTTGACTTTTATCTAAAATATGGGAAGGTGTTCTTTTAAAATTAGTGGATTCTAGTAATTTGATAGAGGAATATGAATATATGGTTGTGTGGTTCGATATATTTGTATATATTTTTTAAATGAATCAATAAAAAATTACATATATTAATAGGTATAAGTGAATGCATGGACACCTATGTGTGTCATCATAGGAGACATGAGGATCACCATCATATGGGGTCAATATGGTTGAAAGGTCCATGTAAAGGGTTGGGGCCATAGGAGGTATTTTAGAAACTTAAAGATCATGTCGATTTTATAATCAATGTTATACAGAGACACATTTTGATGTGGGATAAGTATATGTGGGACAATATTCATCATCTTAAAAAACATGGAAACATATGATATGATGTTGTTGGGGTCTCATCATTAACTTCCCAGCCTGTAGGTTTTTACTACTAGTCTCACCAGTAAAACTTTTATAGCACCACCGAAAGGAGATCGACCACATAATCAAGCTCATGTTACACCACAAGACTTTATTCCATTAAGGTTTTCCCTGTAATCATGCATGAATCTATCATTAAAAATTCACTAGTTCCAAAGCATTCATAATGTGAATATGAGGGATACAATATAATATGAATCTCACAACGTTCTTTTATAGAACAGATATGCTGAATGGATATCATAAGGAAGATATTCATGTATACAAAAGCTACATGCATGAGAAGTTCTCTAAGATGAAAAATATATTTCATATGATTATAGATGATAATGATTATACACATACATAATGTTGTTTGCATGATTTCAAGGTTAACATTGTACCATTATAATAGTGTGGGTTGATTTGAAGTCCACTCATATGAGAAAATGTAGTGAAAAAATGAAAAATCAGGTGATGTTTGTAATGTTCACTAGAAAAAGGAATAATTTAGATGATGAACACAAATATGGATTCATGGGATATATTTCAAAAAAAATTATACTTCCATAGGTTACTCTACATGGTTTCATCTCATTTTATAAAAGGAAAAAAATGTTATTCAAAAGGGAGATTAACCCGTTTTAAGTTCATGCTGATGTGGAAGGTGTTTAATGTGGTCGGAATTATAGATGAATAATTTTTAATATTTTGGAAAATAAAATTATGATATAAATTATCTTGGTATTTAAGAGGATAATATAAAAGCTTAAAACTGAAGATCTTTAGCCTTTAAAATGAGATTATAGTGAATTGAATTCCAATATTTCTGAAAGTTTGAAAGAAAATAATGTAGGAAACATATTCATAAATCACTGTGAATATTTATGATATAAATAATATTTAATAAAAGGTGTTTTAATATATTATTTTATATATTATTTTATATATTATTTTATAGATTATTTTATTTAATTAAAATAAGAAGATATTGAGAGTCTCAGATTTGATGATGTTCGATTTTTTTGGAAACCAAAATTGAGAGGAAAAACCAAGCGGATATTTATGCCATTTCATCCTAGAAGATATATAGTATTTATAGAAAAAAAATGGAGGGGGATAAGATTTAGAAATAACCTACACGACACCTATAGAGTATCTTTTAGCATTAAAACTCTTGAATATTAAGAACTATTGTAATTTAATATCTTAATGAGTCCATGTTGAGAACAAGTTACACCTTAATGGGTATTTTCTTATCAATATCTATCATTTAAAGAGTCTTTCATTAGTTTAAGAATAATTCATAAAAATATATTTTACCTATTTAAATAATCCCATTGAAGAGATTGTGGTTCTATTATAAATAGTATCATACACTATGAGAAAATGATTATTTCTAACTTTTGGGATATGGATAATACCATCCCGACTATTGTGTGTGACATAGGATTGTACGTGTTATCAATAAATTTATATAACGATGACAAAATACATGTGATCAATATAACCCAAACATGGAAAGAAGTAGGAACTAGTAAAAAAGGATTTTTCACATTAGTTTTTTTAATATAGATTACTATGTGAAAATATTGTAAGCAACATTGTGAATAATTTTTTAACATCAATTAATAAAAATAGACATTATAAATAAATTTTTAATGGAGATTTCCACGTCAATTATGAAATAAATTAAATGAAAGGTATATAATAATTAACTTTTCACACTGATTATATAAAAATCAACAACAAAAATAAAATCATTAATCAGGTTTTATATTGTTTTTAATATAACTGATGTGAAAAATCTTTTATCATGTTAGTTTTTAAGAAAAACTAATATGGTAAATATTATTTTATATTTTTCTTGTTGGTTTTAAAATAACCGATGTGAAAATAGTTTTAAAAAATAAATCTCAATTAACTGATCTCTCCCAATACTAAATCAACATCCTAGAAAAATAATAGCATAAAAATTAACATTCCAAAAAAATCAGCAGCACAAACATTTACAATTAGAACTTTCAACTTTACAATGTATATTATAAATAAATTAAAACCCAATCTAACCAGTGAAATAAAATATCCATTGAATTTTTATGTTTCATATCTCTTGTCTAGTGTATGGACTAGGGTCATAAAAAATTTAAAATTAAAAATAAATCATTTAACAAGTATTCTAAATAAAATGAATGAAAAACTAAAATAATTGTTTATTACAAGATCTAACCCTCTTGAACATTGTAACTATCTCGTTTTAAATTATTTTAAATAGAAATTATAGAACATAGTATCCACATTCATTTAGTACTTCTTGTATATGAAAATTCTATTTAAAATAATTTTCAATTGAAAATAACATTTTATGTACTTATAACCAAAATATAGTAATTGTAAATGAAAAGTCACCTTTACTTTCACATATTTGATATTTTTTCTCTGCTTTATTTTTTCCTCTATAAAGTAATTCCATGAAGAGTTTTAAAATAATATGTATTAAATAATTTTAAATGGAATTATAATATATACAAGTATTCAAATATTCAAACATACATGTTCAATACATTTATAAAATTATCTCTCACTTTACCATGGATAGAGCATTGCAAGTAATTTGTCTTCTCACTTGTAAAAAACACCTAACTTTCAATGGTAACTAATATATATAAAATATAATATGAGTTTTTATTATGTTAAGAGATTTATAACACTTAATGATATTTATGTTTCATTCTCTTGAATATAAGGAAGCATCCAATACTAGATAATTTCATTCTTTTAAAACCTTTCAGTGATATAATCTATTATTTTTTCATTAGTCAGTATCCTTACTATAGGTGAAATTAATTGTATACCTATACATTCATTTTATAATTTCATGTCATGATATATAAAATTTTATAAAAATACATAATAAAAAATAAACATAAGTACAATGTTTCATTAAAATAACAGAAATATATGTGTTAATTAACTTACATGGAAAATAATAGCATGGTTTTAGTACCCCAATCATCTCTAGTTAGAAGATCCATGATATATTTTCTTTAAAATAATAACATCAATTACACACCTAAGAATTTTATCTTCCATTAGAATTCCATAAACATCCAACAACCAATTTGAATATGTTGATAATCTATCATGACTAGAAGAAGTTGAATCTAAAGTAATAAAAGCATGTATGTTTTATTGTCTATATTATATGTCTTTACGTTTAATGTATTCCTATAAATATTTATATATATATATAAACTTTAAAATGTTAAACCTAATTTAATAAAAATATAAAATAAAGTATATAATATACATATACCTCAATTGTAATTTTTTGAACAAGTCTTGATGTCTAAACAAACCAATGGTTAATACTTTCTCTAGCTGTACTGGACTCAACTATAGGAAATGGTATTCTTGTTGATCTACCAATAATATCATTAATAGTGGCCCTATAATTCTATATATATGTGTGTGTGTGTGTGTGTTTATAGTGAATCGTATTTTCAATCCCATATATCATCTCATATGATGAAATACTATATCATGGATCATCAACATATAGCTCATAATAAATGGGAAAATCTGAATGAGGAGGTGTCAGAGTCAGATTAGTATGAGGGATGGAGGGGTGGTATCTATAAGACAAGGTGGAGGAGTTGATTCAATAGCTTGAAACAATATTTTTATGTCTATAAACATCGATTTTACTAATGCTTTGATCCTTTCCTTCATCATCTCATGATTTTCTTGAACATTAGATTCCAATGATTCTATTTTTATTTTATAAAAATATTCTATTAAAGAAGAATCAAAATAAGGAAACATGTTTTATACTGATACAACTACTGGATATCCTCATACATGACCTTGGTGTTCGAGATTTCCCATTAAAGTAGCTAAAATATCCTTCCAATCCTTAACTATGAAGCCCCCCTAGGTGTTCTTCTCCATAAGAGATCCATGTATAGATTATTTGAAAAAATCCATAGTAAATAACGATATATAAATAATAGATTTAACTAAAATAAATAAATTAATTAAACCCCTTAAAATACTCTAATCTAAAAATCTAGACTCTTATATAAGATATGATCCCTTTTTTCTCATTTGAACCCTATTCCTTTTTCATGTCTTCTTAGTGGAGGAGGGTGAACCTCTGTAGAGCCTGAAGACTCAACTCCTTATTTGTAGAAATTTTAGCTATCATTTGATCTTCCAATAACATATACCCTCCATGAGATAATTAATTAGGGTATACATTTATGGATTCTATATTCTGACCAGATCTCCTCATTTTCTTGAAATAAATCATTAATATGAACATTAATATAAAAAAATCTAAAATCTAACAGTGCACTTCCTAATATATACATTAAAAATATTTCTTCCATGTATCATTATAAAAAAATGGATATATATATATATATATCTATTACATAGATATTTATGTTGTTTATTCCCAAAAAATGAAAACCAATGTGAGGGTTGATTAAAAATCCCACTACCTCTTAACATCCAAGGTTAAACAATTCCTCATGACTCCTCCAGTATTAGGTATATCATATGTCATATAATAAAAAGAGGGAAAATATATATTTTTATTAAAATTTTATGATATGTAAAATAATAACAAAGAAGCTCACTAAATCTATCTCTCACAATTGATGTATTTTTCATTTTTTCAACACTTATCCAACCAAAAAAAATTCTAAATTTTATTTTAGCATGCACTATTACAAAAATCTATAATTATTTTAAATTTAGACCCCTTGGAAAATCATTATCATCAAATTCAAGTTCTATTCTCTGGTCTCAGCAATAGGAAACAGATAATTTTTTAAGCATGTGCTTCCATGTTTACCAACCCTATTACTCTTTTTTCTTTTATGGATGTAGATTCCTATTATGAAAAAAGGATGAAGAGATTCATCAATATGAGTACATGTATGGTACTCCACAAAGGTATGTGTATGATCCTCCCCAGAATTACGTAGTGTATTATATGTTTGATCTACCATTATACTAAAATTATAAGTAATAAATAATTAATACACAAAAATACAAATCTAACTATTCCATAAAAATATAAATGAAAATGAAAAATGATGAAACAAAAATTAAACTAAACTAAACACATTTTTATTTATATTTTTTATAGTAAACTAAAATTCTAAATACTCTAATGATAAATTAAAGGATATAAATGAATAAAAAAATATTAAAATGATGTGTACATTAAAAATAATTAGTACGCAAATATTAAAATCCATCAATTACATATTAAATTAAATAAAAATAAAAATGGTACAAAAAAATTAAAATAAAATAAACACATTTATATTCATATTTTTTAATGTAGTTAACTTAAATGGTAACAACATAAATGTGAGATAAATTGATATAAATGAATAAAAAACCTGAAATTTTGCATGGTTAGTAAAAATGATCCAATGTATTACACCATTTTTTACTCCATAAATAATATTATTTGAATATACTATTTTATAAAAAAAATATTTAGAATATAAGATTAAAAGTAATTGTTTTTCAACAAAATCAATAAATAACTAAGTTAAGTAAGGGTATAAATGGTAAACTAAACATAACTAAACTCAAATGAACAAAAATAATAACTTATAAGTTATAATATGTGTTTTAATAAAGAAAATGAGACTAATATATCGAAAATATTATGAAATTTATATTCCAAGGGATGTTACTCAGATTAAAACTATGAAAAATTAAATAATATTTGAACTCTTTGCTTGTTAGATTCAACATATTTAAACATATCTGCAATAGATTGAAAAAAAATTACATTGTTTAGAACATTTAATTTATAAAATTCCAAAAAAAGTATTGGAACCTTCTTCATATTCATCAACTTTTCAATGTACATTAATTCAACTTAGACTCATTATTATCTATAATAAATATAAAAAATTTAAAATAAGTTATTATAGTTTCAAATATAATTTCAAAATCACTTTCATAAATTACAATAAAAAATACCATAAAATACTTAACAAAAAACAAAATACAACATACTTGATAAAAAATATAAATTTAAATATATTAAATTATCATTATTTAGGAAAAAATAAAAAAACATAATCTAAAAATAATCATTCATCAGTTAAAAGATTCTAAGATATGCAAATAATCGGAACTGAAAATGTAAATTGCAAAGATAGAGTGAGATCAATAGAAAATAGTAACTGAAAAAAATGAAAATACATTGTGTGAATAGAAAATTAAAGAAAATAAATACAAACAATAAATTGATATTAGAACCGAGAAAATTGAGAAGATGGAAGAATTGGTAAGAAGGCACAAGCAGTGGCAGATGACAGGTGATGTTGGATGGTGGTGGTGAATGAAAAATGAAAGATAAAGTGACAAAAATGGAAAATTGGAGATATAAATACAAATTAGAATTCCTTAGATACCTTCAAATATGTAGAAACAAATATAAATTATGAATTTCTATCAGAACTAGGATGATTGAGAAGTCAACACCAATATAAAGAAGTCACAATTAGCAGATGACGATGTATGATGGTGGTGTATTCCAACTCAATGTTAAAGTGACATCAATGAAAAATTGTAATCACAAAAACAAATAGCTTGAATGCATGGAAAATGGTAACAATAAACACTAACCATAAATTAAAATTAGAACCAAGAATAGTGACACTAAGGAGAATAAGAACGAGTGGTGGTTCATGATGGGTGATGGTAGGTAGAGGTGGTGGATACGAAATGAAATATATTCAAATCCTATAATTGGTGAATGAAGATATTTGAGTCCAAAAATTAAATAATAAATAGACATGAGCCCACAGATTGAAGATGGAGGGGTTGGGGTTCACCAAATGAGAGAAAAACAAGGTCCATCATATGAAATAATGAAACAAAAATGACTCCACTCGACACCTGATTAAAATTATAAAACATTACTAAGTTGGTTATTTAGAAATAATGTGGAAAATTATATTTTTCATGTCGGTTATTCAATAATCTATGTGGAAAACCTTTCTCGATGTCATTTATTAGATAATAAGTTTGAAATATATTAAATTATTATTTACAACATTAATTATTTAATAAATGGTGTATAAAATCAAATTTTCAGGTCAGTTATAAATAACTGGCGTGAAAAAAATATTGAGATAAATCAATTTTGTACTTGTGAGGATCTCAAATATAGGTTGACCCTTATTAATATTGTGTGTTTTTTTTCATTGTATATTTTTATTTTTCATTCTAATTTTAGATTTATGTGTATTTATTTTGATCCATAACTCATAACTAGGGAATAGGTTTGAGTTTGAGAGAGGTTAATTAAAAGAAAGAAAAATTTGGTAAAATTTGGGGACATTATTTCAACCCCCTCCATCTCAATTCCCATGATTGATCCATCTAGTGTCTATAATGATTTATGAAATTAGAGAAAATAAAAAAATTTATTCTTAAATTTTTTTTGAATGCAAAACTTATATTTTAGTTTTTAATTATAAACTTAGTAAATTTGGTCTAAAATTTGGTGAATGAATATCCATTTGTTTTTTAAAAATTCTAAATATTATATAGTTTTACAAAAAAATTGTGTATAATTGAAGAATATATCCATTTAAATTATAATGAATGTGATATTTTTAATTACATGAGAATATATATTAATTATTTAGGTAACAGTTTTAATATATTTTGATTTTATCTTCCTATAAACACTAAAAGATATGATAATAAGGAAAACTTTAATGAAAAACTGAATCAAGAGTTGTTATAAATAGAAGAACATGAGAAATTACTCCCTGGATAATCTATAAATTTTAAATACTATTAATTAGATTTTTAAACTACTATTTTATAATAAGGTGTTATTAAAAGAATAAGTGCTTGAAATACAACTTAATTTTCTACTTTTATCTCATAGATTGACCCTAAATTTGTAAAGGAAGCCTTGGGTGAGGAAAATTAGGATTTATCTCTATAAGATGTGTTAAACAAATTTTAGATAATTTAACTTTGTTAATTACTTGAGAGTATCTATAAATATCTAGTTATATGAAATAAATGGGTTTTTAGTAATAAACCTCATGACCAAGGTGTGATTATAAGGAATAAATCTTGAATAATTATAAAATTTTATAATTAATATGAATTTATAAATTATAAAAAATACTTTGCACGTATTTATGGCTTATTATCCATTAAGATCCTCCCTGATTGTCCATATTATAGAAATTTTAAAAAAAATATGTATTTTAAATATTCTTTTTTAAATTTTTTTATTTTATAAGATGTTTAGTTGAGAAAAATTTCCATTTTTAAATTCCACTTGTTCCTAATTCTTTTTTAAATCTTACATAAAATTTTTATAATATTAAGAAATAACCTAGATATTGGTAGAAAATTATTAGTTATTTTATTTTATAAATTTTTTTAATATGGAATGAAAACCCTAGTCTCTTTAATAAATTTTTTTCTTTGGTATCTTTTTTGTTCAAACATATATTGAAGATTTGATTATTGGTTCAGCTAAATATAAGTTATGAAACAAATTTTATAAACTCATGCAATAAGAGTTTCAAATAAGAATGATGGGTGATTTAAATTTATTTAAGGGTTTCCAAATATTTTAAGAATCATTTCGGAATGTCTTATATCAAATAAAATATACACCAAATTTTTTGAGAAATTTTTTATTTGAAAATAGTAATGCTTAGACTACACCAATCAGTTCTTACATTAAACTTGACATAGATGAATCTGGGAAACCATATGATAGAAATTTTTTAAGTGGGATGATTGGGAGATTGTTATATCATAATTGTATTATACCACCTATAACACCCTAATACTTAAAAAAGAAAACTATGTTTGGTACCATATATGACACCCAATATTGATCCAAAACAAACCATGATAGATTATTATTTAAACATAAAAATTATTACCTAAAAATTAAGTTTGAGGGTATGAATAGTATTAACTAATTTATATATAAAGTTCCTACTCAACATAAATTTATTGATAATTTCTTAGTAATAACAACTCTCTTTTAGTTAAGTCATTTTATTCTTGAAAAATTTTGTATTCTTCCAAAATAGTTTTTATTTCTTTTTGTTATAAAATATTATATTTAATTTATGAAACTTTTAAAAATTTAATTCAATATATAGGATATCATTTCTTTAAATCATTATATCAAAATTATCTTATGGTAGAATTTTCATATTTTTCTAAAAAGTTTCATTTTTCATGAATAGTGAAAAATACTTATGTTTATTTAAAATTGTATTTTATTTAAAAGTAATTAAAAGTTAAAATTATATTTTTGGTTATTTTTATTTTTTTTTTAGTTCATTTGGAAATAATATAATCAAATTATAGTGTTTTAAATTAATTTTATGCATGAATTTGTTATAAAACATTTTTTTACTTAAAAGGGAAGTTTTCTAAAAAAACAGTTTTTCTTTGCATCTTGATTTTGAATATTAAATTAATTTCAAAAATTTCTAGAAATTTAATATTAAAAAATTACTTCCATATTTATAATTATGAGATCCAAATTTGGTAAATATGTTCGTTTTATTATTTTTTTCATTATAAATAGTATCCATAGTAAATAATTATCACCACGGTAAGGGTAAATCGAGTATTTAATGATAAAAAGTAATATGATAAGGAATAAAAAAGGATCCAAAAATTTTAATTCATATTATTTTATGGGTTTATTTCATCTGTGACCCTAAAATTTTCAAAAAATTGGAATATTTTATTCAATATTTCAATGATCTTGATCTTTATATTGTCTTATGTTAAGAAAACTAAAAAATCTCTTTCTCTTTGTTTTGTTATCTCTAATTTTTTTACAAAGGATAAACAGAAGATATATTATGTTAGAAAATATTAATTTAAAATATAATTTAATTTTTATTTTGTTAACTTCTATTTAATTTATGCTGATGATGTATTTATATTAAATATTTAAGCAATGCTGACATAGTACTTATTCAACTAATAGAAAAATAAAATAACTGATTTTAAAAAGACAAAAAGTAAATTATTTTTAATTAGCTACTCTATTCAATTAATTTTTTAGATAAATAAAACATTTTAGTTATTTTTTATTTTATTATATTTAAATTATAATATTTTCATATTTTCTTTAAAATTCAAATTAAATGAATAGTTGCAAAATGATATTGATGATATTTTATAATAAATAATATTTTATTAAATCATTTAAAATTCATTAGAAACATATATTCTAAAATATTTATTGTTATGTATTTAAAAATATCAACTATCATCCATTCATAGTCCAATTCTCCATATATAGCAACTATATTGACCCCTGATTTGTAAAAAATCAGTTATCGCGATAATTGTCAAAAAGGGTTGACGTGGGTAAAAACAAAGAGAAACGAGGTAAAACTAATATAAACTTGTAAAATTTTATTGTATGACATTATTTAAACCCATAATCATCCTATATTAAAATTATATCAGTCTGGATCTTTTTTCATTGAAATTAATTTATATTAATTTAATATTTTTTGTAATTTCAAGAGTACCCCTCCCCTCACTTATAAAAGGAATCTCCTATCCTCTTCTAATAAAACATAAAAATCATTCTATTTCTACCAATAACTATCCAAATACTTTCCTAAAATATATTATCTTATTCTATAGATATTTTTTGTCATTATATTGACTTTATAGGGATTAAGGTGTAAAGAAATGGGGATTGTCTGAAGAAAAGATATAGCATTTAACAGAATGTTTACGTTTTACTTATTCTTTCGCCACCTTAAAATATAAAGAAATCATAATGATATAATAAAATAATTGTCTCCCATATATATATATTATTATGTTAATTTAATAATCTTTATCCATCTCCTTTTCCATTACATGGGAAATGATATCGTCATTCGTGTGTTTGAAGAACTACCACCTTGCGAACTATCATAATTAATTTTCCATAAAAGCCTCTTCTTATTGGCTATAATGATAGATTTAATTTTTATATATGATATTGATGAAATAAATTTCATTCATTAAATATAATATAATATCTAATTTCTTACCTTTTTCCATTGAAAAAATAACATTGTTTGTTCAGACATCTAGATTACCACTTCCGCGAAGCGATGTGATTTATTTTTCATAACCACATTACAAGGATGATATATGTAATATTATTCCAATAAATTATATTATATTCATGATATAATCATAATTATATAAATATAATGTAACACTTACTTCCCTTTCATTACGGTCACTGAAAATTGGAAATGTTACTCATGCATACATATGGCATACAACCTCCATGATTCTAACATTGCTCCTTCTTCATAACCATATTTCATGGATGGTTTGAAAGGAATAATTTATGCATAAAAATAATAATTATTTAATTATTATTATATATATTATTAAATAATGACATGTTTCACAATATTTAACATACTGATGTCATTTTGGGCATACAGTTTGAATATTGTCAAAACATTTTATGTGAACTTAATTGATTGGGTAATTAAATATAAAATGATATTAAATAAAATAAAAGGATTAAAAATAATTAAATAGGTTCTTAATCAATAATAAAATTAAAATAACCATATTATTCAGGAAGATAAGGAACTTACATGATGATTTGGACTCGAGTTTAAAGGCACTTAACTTTAAAAACAACATTTTAAATGTTTTAAATATTTATATTATAAATAATTTCATTCTGTGTAAATATTTTAAAAATAAATTTTCTATAAGTATTTATATGGTAATAATATCTTTATAAAGGGAATTTTATGTCTCTTTTTTCCTTATTTCAATTTTTTTAAAGAAACCTTTTTTGTAGAATGTTTTGACTATCTTTACAAAAGATAAAAGTAATATTATCTATCAATATATATTATGTTAACTACTTTTACCACCAACACAACCATTGTAACATCCCAGGTAAATAAATAACATGAAATTATAATTTTTGGATTAAATATTAATTTTACATTATGGGGGATTCTATGATCGATGGCCTATCTGATATGCAATAACAGGTTTCTTTGAAATCTTACATTGTACACTAATAATATATTATTATTATTTTAAATGGTAGTTAAAGCCTAGTCGTTTTAATGGAAGTAATAAATATAACAAAATACAATATTTTTATACATGTTTGTTAAATATTTTTACATTTATCCAATAAAAGATAGAGGCTTAAAATGTGAATGAATCTAATTTTAAGCATAAATACTCTAACATTCTTTAAAAGGTCAATTTACAACCATTTAATGGAGAGACCTCTTTAAATATTGTTTTGGTAACTTTTATAAGTTCTATTTGACAAAATAAAATTCTTATTTAGAATTGGGACGTCAAAATTTACATTGGTTATATTTTTGGTATTTTTTGATAAAATTCAATTTTTAATGAATAGGGAAAAAATACTATATTTTAATTCAAATATGCATTTTGATCTAATTTATTTATATGGTTAGATTATATTTTTAATTGGTTTTTAATTTTAATTATATTATATTTTTACCATTTAATCCAATGTTGTCCATTGAAATTAATTTCACTTTGAAAATGAACATAAACAAGTGTCAATCTTTTGATAATTATAATTTCTTAAAAACACGCTATTAGTTTTGACAACAGAAATTAATTTTAAATTATTTAATTAAAATTCTATGTATTTAATTTTTTAAAATAGATATCATTTTGTAATTTAGAATATAAAATATAGCTTAGGCAGAATTTTTTTGTATTTTTCTGAAAAACATCAATTTTTTATGAATAGTGAAACAACTTAATAGTAGTTAAAAAATTGAATTTTTTTTTAAATGAAATTTTACTTCTTCTATGAATTGAATTTGAAAAATATGACATACATGGTTTTTATTTGTAGTAAAATTTGGTTCAATAAGATGAAAATAATTTTTGGTGAATAGTATGTTTTGACTTTTATTTACCGCGGTTAAAGGTAAATAGGGTAATTCAAGGTAAAAAAATATTATAATAATAATAAATTGCCTTAACACTCATCCTAACATTATTTTGTGTGTAATTTCTGAAAATGGGCATCCTTGGGTCGATTTTAGGACCCCATGGAGCTACTTATGAGTGATAATGACACTTTATTTTAATTAACTTAAAGTAAAGGAAAAAATGAAATAAAGAAATATCTTTTAGTATATCAAATTTTACACGGGGTTATATAAGTCATCATTTTTTCTATAAATATTCTTTGTAAAGATAAAAATATTTCCTAAATTAGTGCATTTTTTTATTATTTTTAGACCTCATATTAATTAAATTATTT
Source organism: Viscum album (assembly GCA_963277665.1). NCBI lineage: Eukaryota > Viridiplantae > Streptophyta > Magnoliopsida > Santalales > Viscaceae > Viscum > Viscum album. The sequence goes on along the minus strand of OY728135.1, from coordinate 1,197,876,931 downwards.
ATAAAACAATAATGATGCACTATTTACCTCATTAATAAATGATTTAAATAAATAAGATTATTAATATTAAAATAATATACAAAACATGTCCAATTCATTTTAATGATTTTATTTACACCATTATACATCTTATATTTCACTTTAATTAGTTTGCGACCTTTAGAAACCGAATATCATTATATAATAAAATAATATTTTCACACTTTCCTAAAGAGCCCCTCCTCCCCCTTATAAAAGGACACTACTTCTAACCCATTCCTCGCACCTCTCAACCCATTGGTTCGTCAAAACCCAGCCCAAATTATCTCTCAATATCCCTATATTCCTCTTAGAATCCTTACCTAAGACAGAAGGATCTCCAAGAAGTCCTTTTGTTTCAAACCAACGGGAGTTACCCGAATTAAAGGTAACAGTTTTTCTTAAATTCTTTTCTTTTATTTTACTTCTCCAACCCCTAAAATATTTTTATTACATTATTTTGTAACAAAAACCTTATCATAAATATACTAGGACTCTTTTATGAGAATTATTCTAACTACACTTACACAAACCTCCATCAAATGGGTTAAGAACATACTGTTTCTATGGATGGAAAACTAACGCGTCATGAAACAATGATTGTTCAAATATATCCCACCACCTCTCATGGTGTACATTATGATCACACTATATTTATATATTATATATATTATGTATTTTTCTTCTATATTCTTATATAATTTTTATTTACAAACATACCTTTATGCTTTCCAATATGTATAAACACGGTAATTTCATTTGAGGAAGTGCGGACTATCGCCCCCTCAAGGTGATATGAATCGTTCATGACATACATGGAGTGTATAAAAGATGGAGTTAGTGAAATTATGTAACATATATATCATATTATATTATAATATAATTATAATATACCTATGTATAATTATGATTTCATTCCAATAAATATGAAATAGAAATGAAAGTAGTGTTCATGCATACGTACGACTTATTGTCTCTATGAACAGTGCATTTCATTTATTATCTCCAATTTCTATAGTATAATACATATATATACTGGATATATATTATTTATATGACATATAAATCATGAATATAATTCTGTAGATAACGTAATTTTGACCACATGGAAAAATTGTAATTATAACAAGTTCATTTTTTGGACTCAAGTCCCGAACATCGATAAAATATCCAATATGAACTCAAATAATTAACTAATTGTTATAGAAATGTAATAAGTGATATAAAAGGAAAAATAGTATTGAAAAATGTTCTTAATAAAGTATAAATTAACTTAGGTTTATTATTTTTGGAAGAACAAGGAATATACAAGACAAGTCATACTTGAGGTAAGGGGTTTCTTATCTCACTCCTAATTTCATGAGATTTCCATTGTTAGCCACTTATTTATTACATGTGGTGTATTTTTTAATTCCATTTGATATATATTATCATTATTATCATTATATTCCTTGTATTATGCGATTCATTTGGAGGTTATTAACATTTTTTCATACGACTCGATTGATTAAAATGTGGTAAGGGTTTTTAATCTCACTCTTTATTCCAGTGAGATTCATGCTATATTAGCCACTATTTCCTTTTGTGTGGTGTATGTACTACCCATGATTGTATTCTTTGTGTAATAAACTTTAAACTATGGTTATTTACATCTTTATTTAAATACACTTCTTTAAAGGGGTGTATGTTTTGTAAGTTACCAAATCGGTAAGGGAACTTTTTAACCCAATTTCCATTCCTTGGGTAAATCTTCGAATTCGTAATTATGTCATGCGATGATTATGTGTGAATTTTTATTTTTATTTTTTGTGTTTTAATTTCCACTATATTTTGTGTGGATATAATTTTGATACACATAATCACTCCATTGGTAAATTCTTAAGTCATCGATATGAACTTGATAAGAGTAAATTTAACTCAATTTTTATTCATTGAGTTAAACATCAAAGACATTGGTGTTGTTTTTAAAAAAAATATGTTTGAATATCATATAATATATTTACACTTAATATCCAATCATATTGAGTGTATTTATATTTTTCACACATAATTATGTCATTTATTTATCCTTAACCTAAGGATACAGCCTTTAAAAGGGATTTCGTCTCAATTTAAATTCTATTGAGACTTCATTGTTTTTATGAGAAAATCCACTTTTATTGGTGTATATACTCCCCTTTGAAATTTTATATCATAAAACTCTTTATTTTCATGATATTATAATGTATTTATTAAATTTAATTCCTCAATTATTTTTATTCAAGCCTCTCTCATTTTTTTTAAAACTTTTTAACTAAAATATCGTTTAAAATTTTTTAATTATTTATTATTCTAAATCTACCCCTTTAATTTCCATGTTTTAATAATGGTTTTGAGGATTTATATATATGAAAATTAATGTTTTAAATTATAATTCCTTTAAAATCATCAATTTTTTATGGGACACTTGGATTTCAAAATCACTTTTTAAATGGTTTTTGAAAATGGGTTGATTATTTGAATATCTTGAAGTAATTTATTATGACTAAAAATGAAATTTTATTAGTGAAATGTTTATACTTGCAATATTTTATGTGTAATAATGATACTAGGACATTTTACGGGGGGTTACATGAAAAATAAAATGACGGGTGGTGTCTTGATAAACCCGGACGGGTGGTTACGTTATAACCTTCAATACATTGGGGATGGAAGTTGGTTGTATGGCTATTTAATTTACTGATATGTGTGGAAGTCGACCGTATGGTAATTCCACTTAAATATGTTTGTGCCCCAAGTTACCTTTATATGTTATTTTTTCTTTATATGGGTTTTATGGTAATCGTTTTGTTATAAAAGGGTAAGCAATGATCTTTTATTTAGTGAAGAGTATTTACCAATTCATAAAATTAAAAAGTATTACATATGATAAAGTATTCATGGTTTACTTGTTGTTTCAAAAAAATAACAGTTTTCCTAATTTTTATATCCCTTATTGAGATTTTTATGCTCATTCCTTGTTTTCTGAAATGTTTTTCATAGGACATAAAGTAGAATAGTGTCAAGGATGGGATCAATGAAAACTCATGTCGTCTAAAACATTGAACTAGAAAAGACACTTTTTTTGAAGTGTTTATATTTTATGAAAAAATGTAAACTGAGTAAAAGTGTATACTTTGTAATTCTAGAGATGAAATGTAATAGTTATGTCCTAACTCTCTAAAACACTAAACCTGAAATGATCCTTAATGTGAATTACTCATTTAATTCAATATTATGTAATGTTTTAAGGTCGAGTCCTTATTGTTGGTATCAAAGGTTGGTTTAGACAACTTTAGGGATTATAAGTTTTCGTTAAATACATTTTTAGTCCCTATGTATATTATTTCAGTTAAATCATTGTTTTATAACTTTTCAGATCAAGGAAAGTCAGTTACAGATGGAAGGAGGAGGATCTCAAAGGACCTTCCTATCTCTTCCTAATAACTGCCAATTATTTTAGTTAAATCCTTATTTTAAAACTTTTTCATATCAAGGAAATTCAGGTATATATAGAAGGAGGAGGATCGCAAATGACATTCCTATCTATTCCTAATGACTTGCTTGCAATAAATATTATAAAGTCATGTTTGGAGTATTGTGAATATTTTTCTAACATACAACTCACTTGCAAGTAATTTTTTGAGATATCAAACACCTCCACTATAACCCAATATCATCGTGGATCATGGGTTGTATTTAATCAAATCCTATTTTCACAATATTCTCATATTTTCAAGAAATGTAAACATTTTCAAAGAATTTTCAAATATTTTAGTTTATCACAAGATTTTGAAGCATATTTTGATTTTGAAAAAGGTGCTGAAAAGGAGACCCTTGCACAACCTATTTATATTTTCTTTTAAAATATAGTCTCTCAACACATAGTTCATGTATTTTAAAATGACCACTGATTGAAAGTTTCAACTCATACCCAGTCTGACTGTTTTATAAAAAACATGTTTTATCAGATGTTTTGAAATTATGTGTTATACATGATTATTTTCAAAAACTATTTTTCTACGAACACCCTTATGACCCAAGTTATACAAGGTGAATTTTAATGAAGGAAGAAAATGATTTTGAAGGATCTCTAAATAATTTTTGCAATTCCTGGACCTTCTACCTGTGTGAACAAGATAATGATGAAACCATATGGACACAATGATGAAGGTATGATGTTATTTCTTTCTATAATAGTTTTATTTTATTATATGGAGGTGAAAAAAATGAAAATATATAACATGTTAAGGTCATAATTTGTTGGGATGAAAATGAAAGGTATAAGAAGACCTTTGAGGTTGAAATATGTTAGGGTTATTTTTGAGTTTTATAAAAAGGACAACACATAGACCGTGTGACAACCCGTCACATCAGACAAAGCAATGTGAATCGAACCCACAACCAAAGTGCGATTGAGATTTATCACCTACCAGTGTACTAAGTGAAGTCCCTAGTTACTATGACTTATTATTTTTAGTTAAATGAATTTATGGATAATGAATAAGTTGATTTTGGGAAATTATGTTTTATTAATTGGATATCCTTAATATAGGAAAATCATTTGGTGTTTATGTGATAAAGGTTATTTTGGAAGATGTTCTCTATTTTGGGGGAAAATATATGTCTATGGTGTAAAGACCCGTAAATTTCAAGGAAATTTTTTTCTTAATTTCCTCTGTAATTTTACAAAAGCTCAGTTTCTGACGGCACTTGATTCTGAGGCCCGGTGTGCCCGGAATCATTTTCCAAAGTTTGGCTCGGGTACGTTCAGTGAACGGACGAGCGGGTTTTTCTAACTTTTGAACCAGTGCCCGGAATCAAATTCTGAGGGCACCGATGAAATCGCAGCGCCATTATTTGCTTTGAAACGACTCTTCTGGAGTTGCGTTTGCTCGGGTGTGGTTTTTAATTTTCGGGCATAAAGTTAAGAAATAAAATAATTGTTCGCCAAACTTTATTTTATTTCACTTAAGCCACTTGAAGCCACTTCAAAGCCACTTAAACTGAGTTGAAACGGATAGGGTACTATCCAAACATATCCTACCCTCATGGTAGGATATTTGTGATTGGGGCCCGCACGAGCCTCGCCGTTTCTTTTCCGCTAAGTAACGCAACCACGAAAACCCGTCATTATGAAAGTCAACTGACACATTTTCATAAATTCTTAACGCACCATTTAATTGGGCGGTTTTATTCGTGAATTAAATGGGCAGTTTCTTTCATTGAATTAATTCTTCGAATTAATGGGTCGTTACTTACCTCTTTTTCGTTTGTTGGCGTTATAATAAAATAAGACCAACACGACATTTGGAGGCTTACACGTTGAGAGGTTTTTGACAGAAGTTCTTGTGCCTTCACCCTTCTTCGCGAAGAACGTGAAGAACGCGAGGAACGCGAAAAACGCGAAGAACGCCAGCCTCCGACGAAGAACATCGAACCCGCGGAAATCGATGACACAACGTTGTGTGCCGCGACGCCGACGTTTCATCTCCCACGACGTTCTTCGGTGACGTTCCTTAATCCGCAACAAGAACCTTCGATCATCCGTTAAGGTGAGGGTTTCGTATTTTCTTTTAAATTTTCCTTTGTGGTTTTTAAATCAAGAAGGATTTGATTATTATTAATTAAATCTTTTTGTTCTTAAACCTCGGAATTCGTCGACGCGACACCCTTCCGTGACGACACGACGCCAGATACCGCGACGACGCGACGATCCTCAATTCCATGAAGAACTCGTGGACGACGACTTGACGAGGTAGGGGTAGTTGTGAATATTTTATATTCCCATGAACGTTTCTTTAAAATTAAAGAACCGGATTCATATGAACAATTTGATTTTATTAAAATTGTTGTTTCATGTGTTTAATAATTTCTCCTGTTGTTTTATCTAACACAGAGGGTGCGGGCCAAACGAACACGGCCCGACAACCCTCCGTCGTTCTTCGTGGTTGTGCGGATTTGGCGGGAAATGGGAAAACGTGACACAAGGGCGTTTTGATGATCCCGCAGTGAAGAACGGAACCCGGGAGGAACAACGGCGTAGACGGGAAGGAAAACGGACCATCGGAGCGACTCTGGTGGCCCGCGGAAGCGGCCGGCGGCGCGGGTCGCCGACGCGGCGGCGCCGGTAGCCGGAGGCAGCGACGGCCAGTGGACTCACGGCCGTGCGGGTCCGGCTCACCCGCTCGGGACACGGCGACATGACGCGTCCGTTTGAACCAACACGGCCCCACGCGGGGCCGCGGCACCTCCAAACCGCGGGGGCGGTGTCCAGCTGCTCGGCCGCTCGGCCGAGCCGAGCCAGGCTGGTCCGACCATCCGGGCAACGCCCTGGCCGGACCGGACCGGGTCCAGCCAGGTCGCACCGGGTCGGGTCGACCCGGTTCGGCCGACCCTGGGGGGGGGGGGGGGGGGGGGGGGTCGGCCCGGGTCGGCCCCGGCCCGGACCCCCCGTCTTCGGACCATTTTTTTTCTTTCACTCATAACTTGAGCTACGGACCTCCAAACGATGCGCCGACAGCGGCAACGCGATCCTTGGATTGAGATGGTCATTTCGGTATATCGCACTCAAGGTTTTGGAATACTTTGGATTCGGCCGGGTTGGTTCGTACACGAAACCAATCGGGCCCTCGGAGCGGAAACGCTCATATCTTGAGCTTCGGACGTCCGATCGACGTGTCGTCGACTTCGTTGAATTCCTCTAAGTGAGACGGATCTTTTGGAATACTCCGCCCGAGATTTGGACGCAGGTGTAGTACGGTCGGGTTGGTTTTGCCTTAAAAACCAACCGGTCCCCAGGACGAAAAAGCCAATAACTCTCAGACCGGGCGTCCGATTAACGCGCCGTCTGCGACGTTGAGTTCCTGTTGACGATACGAAACTTTTGGATACATCAACCTCAGACTTTGTGTCAGTTGATGTATCAGCCTCTCGGCTCGTGGAGCGGACCCTCCCGAACGAGCTTGCTGTGTGGGGGAACCCTAGAGCTGGCTACGACTGCTACTTCGACAGTGACGACCGTGCAGAGATGCTCAGTGGACTGCGACGACAACTGTGCAGAGATTCTCAGTGGACTGCGACGACGACTGTGCAGAGATCCTCAGTGGACTGCGACGACGACTGTGATGAGATCCTCAGTGGACTGCGACGATTACTGCACTCAGTAGTTCTGTGTGAGCTAGCGCCTACAGGTCCTGTGTGGGCCCGATCTTGTGTCGGTCTTTGCGGGGGTTAGTTACCTATCGATCCTTTGTGGGTCCGACGACTTAGGTGGATCAGTAATCATCTTTATCGTCATTCGAAGAAGTATACCTGTGTGAGCTGAATCATGTGTTACTCTCCTTAGTAGATTGTGTTGAGCTATCCTGTGTGGATTTACTGTTTACTCTCCTTTGTGGATTGTGTTGAACTATCCTGTGTGGATTTACTGTTTACTCTCCTTTGTGGATTGTGTTGTCCTATCCTGTGTGGGTATACGTTTTGCATTCCTGTGTGGACTGGGTTGTGCTTGGTCTCGGATGTTGGAGCCGAACGGGAATTGATGACTTAGGTATATGTATGGGCATATACCTAAGCAGTGTCGGTTGTTACTTCGTGATTGTATCTTCCCTTTGTGGATTACGGGAGACCTTCGGGGGTCTCGGGGTCCCTACTGAGTAACTTATACTCACCCTTGCACGGGCTATGCCCGCACTACGTTGTGTTGGTTGCAGACGACGGACAGCGCTGATCGTGGTGGAGGCTTGCGGAGCAGGATGGTACCTGGAGGTGGTCCACTGGGCGGGACGTACTTGGAGCAGTCAGGTGGACCCGAGGAGCAGTGGAGGCTACCTGTACCCACCCTTCAAGTGGGACTTCCAGAGGATGGCTCGACGCTGTGGATTTTCTTTTCAGTTGTTGTTTTCCCCTTTCAGTTGTACTTTACAGTTGGGCTTGTATTTCCGTCCCCTTTTACTTTCAGCACATCTTGTTACAGTTTTTACTTAGTGTTTACTTTTCCGCTTGCTTACTCTATGGTGCTTGTTTACTTTTCAAAGGCAATGCCTTCCCTTTTTACTGGGATTCATGCCTTGGTGCTAGTCGCCAGCCCCTGGCCTATGGAAGGCGGACTTGGGGTAGTCCGGGCACGGGCCCCGAGGACGGGTCGTGACAAATTGGTATCAGAGGTTGTCGGTTCTACCGCAGACTCTGATCTTTCTTCTATGTGAAGCAATAGTGTTTAGCGTATTGGGTGTGGTTATCAGTCCAGGGAGTCCAGTGTTGGTGTGGCGGCCGACGTATCCATACACCAGGACCATGACATCTGATTTCCGACTTAATGCATGAAAACATTGATTGCATGTGTGTTTCATGTTTTCTTTGTGATTACTTGTGTCAGCTCACCAGGTATACTATTCTGACCGTGGCGCACTTGTTTCCTTTTCAGGATGGCCCCAGGACGGCAGCCAGCTAGGGTTCCGAGAGTAGTGCACGGCGACAGCCCACCGAGCGATGAGGCCTCGGTACAGGGCCCGTTGACAGCAGAGGCACCGGCGGTACCTTTACCCGCCGAGCCCGCGATGCTTCCAGCACCGACCGCTGACGATGCACGTCGCATCGAAGCTTTTCACGAGTTCCAGCGCCAGAGACCACCCAGGTTTAGTGGGGAGACGGACCCCCAGGCAGCCGAGGACTGGATGGAGGCAGTCGTACGAGTTTTCAGGATAGTGAGGACACTAGCAGACCTCATGGTGATCCTCGCGGCGAGCCTACTGCACGCAGCAGCGGGCCGATGGTGGATCTTGATTCTCTAGGTGCACGATGAGGCATCTCTTCTCTGTACGGACTTCGAGAGCCTTTTCCGCTCAGAGTTCATCCCGGCCACCCTCCCTGCAGTGCGCATTGAGGAGCTTCTTCAGCTGCGGCAGGGCAGCTTGACGGTCGCCCAGTACGCGGCGAGGTTTACTGATCTTTCTCGCTACTCGACCGACATGGTACGAGACCCCTTCATCCGGGCCCGGACCTTTGAGCAGGGTCTGAGACACGAGATCAGGGTATCGCTGATCTCCATCAGCATCCCGACCCAGGTAGGAGTGCTGGAGCGAGCCCTTCTGATCGAGAGCTTTCTGGCTGAGTCCACATCGAGACCTACCGCAGGGCGGCAGGTAGCGGAGTCTTCGGCAGCAGGTAGCCGACGGATGACTCAGGGTTCCAGACAGACCAGACCCTCTCATAGACGACCTCAGGACACCGGCTTGGCAGTGCGGGGCACACAGCACGGAGCCAGTCTTCCGAGAGGCAGGCAGTGCTACGTGTGCGGCGGGCAGGGCCACATGGCTCGTGACTGCCCGACCTGCCGTACCGAGGAGCAGCAGATGGTGGAGGGGCCACCCAGGCAGAGGTAGAGGGTTGACCATGGCGGTCCGCAGGGAGGAGGCGGACGAGGCAGGGAGCTGGCGGGCAGAGACAAGCACAGCTCCAGGCAGCGAAGGCCTACGACCACGGCGCGCCAGAGATGATTCGAGGTACGATCTTTGTCTATTCCACCCTTGCTGCAGTTCTTATAGACACAGGAGCGAGTCACTCTTTCATAGCCGCTGCCCTTGTTCGGAGCTCGGTGATTCCGACAGAGCCGTTGGCTCGATCCTTACAGATAGAGACCCCTACGGGAGCAGACTCGACGATTACCCACTGGTGCCGGCAGTGTGAGCTTACTCTAGGAGGCGAGATCTTCGGCTGGGCTCTTCTTGTAGCGGCGTCGAGGCCTTACGACGTCATCTTGGGCATGGATTGGTTATCTATAGTCCATGCTCATATTGACTGTTTTAGGCACAAGGTGCGATGTGTGTGCACCGACGGGAGCAGGTTCACCTTCACCAGCGAGAAGGGAGCCTTCGCAGCACAGGAGGGACTCTCACAGAGGAGGGGACATCCCATCACTTATCAGTTTTCTAGCCTCATCCTTGTAGTAGTTGACGTGCTGAGTCCTAGTTTTCCTTCAGTGGTGGATCAGTACGTGGACGTCTTTCCTGATGACATACCAGGGCTACCTCCTCGCAGAGAGGTAGACTTTTATATTGATCTGTACCCCGGGATAGCCCCGATATCCACTCCAACGTATCGGATGGCCCCCGCTAAGCTTCGAGAGCTACGAGTATAGTTGGAGGACTTGCAGGGCAAGGGGTTCATCCGACCCAGTGTTTCACCCTGGGCTTCCCTGATATTGTTCGCCAAGAAGGCGGACGGGAGCTTGCGACTGTGTGTCGATTATCATCGCCTGAACCAGGTGACAGTGAGGAACAAGTATCCACTACTGAGGATTGATGACCTCTTCGATCAGCTCAAGGGAGCACGGTGGTTCTCAAAGATAGACCTCAGGTCAGGTTATCATCAGCTCAGAGTTCGAGATGAGGACGTGCAGAAGACGACCTTCAGGTGTCGGTATGGCCACTATGAGTTCTTGGTTATTCCATTCAGCGTAAAAAATGCTCCAGCAGTGTTCAGGAGCCTCATGAATAGGATCTTCCAGCCATAACTCGATCGATTTGTCGTGGTCTTCATCAATGACATTTTGGTGTACTTGACCACAGAGGAGAAGCACGCCAACCGCTTGCGGGTTGTACTAGACACACTCCGAGAGCACCAGCTTTATGGAAAGCTCTTGAAGTGCCAGTTCTGGTTACATGATGTCCACTTCTTGGGGCACGTCATTTCTGAGGCGGGAGTTTCAGTGGATCCCACGAAGATCGAGGCAGTTCTAGCTTGGGAGCCACCCAGGAGCGTGACGGAGGTGTGGAGTTTCTTGGGTCTAGCCAGATACTATCGGAGATTTGTGCCGGACTTCTCCAGAGTTACGACGCCACTCTCAGCGTTGACAAAGAAGGGTAAACCCTTCGTGTGGTCAGAAAGATGTCAGCAGAGCTTCAAGGAGCTGAGACAGAGATTGACCAGTGCACCTATCTTGAGGTTGCCTGAGGAGGGAGTTGGATACGTAGTATACTGTGATGCATCAGAGACCGGACTTGGGTGTGTCCTGATGAAGGAGCAGGCCGTGATTTCCTATGGATCACGTCAGTTGAGGCCGCATGAGAAGAACTACGCTACCCATGACCTGGAGTTAGCAGCAGTGGTCTTCGCTCTGAAGACATGGCGGCACTATCTGATGGGCGAGCGCTTTACAGTCTTTTCTGACCACCATAGTCTCAGGTACATATTCTCTCAGAAGGACCTGAACTTGAGACAGTTGTGATGGCTCGAGTTCCTCCAGGACTATGACTTTGAGATAGTCTATACTCCCGGGAAGAGGAACGTAGTAGCCGATTCCCTCAGCAGGAGGACGGGCATTCAGCTACTTGAGGAGGTGATAGAGCAGCTAGCCGCCTTGCAGATATCCTTCGTGGATAGGGACAGAGAAGCCTTCCTTCAGTCTCTCACAGTCTCTCCTCCACTTCTGCAGTGGGTTAGAGAGGCACAGCTTGGGGACACTGACTATGAGACGCGGCGTGCACAGATATCCTCGGGACAGGCACCTGATGGTTTCTCCCTTGGAGCAGAGCACGACGTCCTTTTCAGAGGATGTACCTTGGTACCAGTCGCTTTACGAGAGGAGGTGCTGAGAGAGTTTCACACTTCTCCTTTGGCGGTACATCCTGGAGTGGCGAAGATGTACCAGGACCTCAGACGATAGCATTGGTGTCCGGGCATGAAGAAGGTTGTGGCATAGTTCGTTTCATGGTGCCTCACCTTCCAGCAGGTGAAGGCAGAGAATCAGGTACCAGCAGGCTTGGTACAGCCCTTGGAGGTCCCGGAGTGGAAGTGGGACGGGATATCTATGGACTTCGTGACTGGAATTCCACGCACTTCCAGAGGTCATGACTCTATCTGGGTGGTTGTTGACCGACTCACCAAGTTGGCACACTTCTTTCCCATCAGAGAGCAGGGCTTAGTGGAGAGCTTGGGGCGTCTCTACGTTCAGGAGATTGTACGGATTCACGGTGTGCCATCGTCTATTGTCTGGGATCGGGACGCTCGTTTTACTTCCCGGCTTTGGAAGGGGTTGCAGGAGGCATTCGGGACGCGGCTACGTCTGAGCACCGCCTTTCACCCTCAGACGGATGGTCAGATGGAGAGGACCATTCAGACTCTCGAGGACATGCTCCACGCATGTGTCCTCGACGTTGGTCGCAGCTGGGAGGACCACCTACCCTTGGTGGGGTTTGCGTACAACAACAGCTACCACTCCACCATCGGGATGGCACCATACGAGGCGTTGTACGGCAAACCTTTCAGATCTCCTTTGTGCTGGACAGACCCTGGGGAGTCAGCACTTGTGGGACCAGAGATGGTCTGGGCCACGACAGAGAAGGTCCAGGTCATCCAGGAGCGGATGAGGACAGCTCAGAGCCGGCAGAAGTCATACACTGACAGGAGGCGGAGGCCACTAGAGTTCAAGGATGGCGACCACGTCTTCTTGCGTGTCTCACCTCGATGTGGATTATAGAGATTTGGCCGAGGCGGAAAGTTATCTCCGTGCTTCATCGGACCCTTCTAGGTCCTCACCAGGATTGGCGAGGTGGCTTATCGCCTGGCTCTACCACCTCAGTTGCACCGGGTGCACGACGTCTTCCACATATCTCAGCTGAGGAGATATGTGCACGACCCGAAACACATCATTGACTATGGGGAGCTAGACATGGATGATGGGGTGACTTTTGCGGAGGACCTAGTGGAGATCAAGGATCGACAGGAGCAGGTCCTATGTGGACGATCGATTCCTCTAGTGCGCATCAGGTGGTAGCACGGGAACCTCTACGAGAGCACTTGGGAGCGGGAGGCTCAGATGTGTGCTCAGTACCCACATTTGTTTCCCTAGTTTATGATGTATCTTTACAGGGACGTAAATCCCTGAGGTGGGAGTAATTTAAAGACCCATAAATTTCAATGAAATTTTTTTCTTAATTTTCTTTGGAATTTTACAAGAACGCAGTTTTTGACGGCACTTGATTCCGAGGCCCGGTGTGCCCGGAATCATTTTCCGAAGTTTGGCTCGGGTACGTTCAGTGAACGGACGAGCGAGTTTTTCTTAATTTTGAACCGGTGCCCGGAATCAAATAATGACGGCACCGATGAAATCATAGCGCTGGTATTTGCTTAGAAACGCCTCTTCGGAGTTGCGTTTGCTCGGGTGTGGTTTTTAATTTTCGGGCTTAAAGTTAAGAAATAAAATAATTGTTCGACAAACTTTATTTTATTTCACTTAAGCCACTTGAAGCCACTTGAAAGCCACTTAAACTGAGTTGAAACGGATAGGGTACTATCCAAAAATGTCATACCCTCTTGGTAGGATATTTGCGAGGTGGAGCCCGCACGAGCCCCGTCGTTTATTTTCCGCTAAGTAACGCACCCGCGAAAACCCGTCATTATGAAAGTCAACTGACGCGTTTTCTTAAATTCTTAATGCACCATTTAATTGGGTGGTTTTATTCGTGAATTAAATGGGCGGTTTCTTTCGTTGAATTAATTCTACGAATTAATGGGTCGTTACTTACCTCTTTTTCATTTGTTGGCATTATAATAAAATAAGACCAACACGGCATTTAGAGGCTTACACATTGAGAGGTTTTTAACAGAAGTTCTTGTGCCTTCACCCTTCTTCGCGAAGAACACGAAGAACGCGAAGAACGCGAAGAACGTGAAGAACGTGAAGAACGCGAAGAACGCCGGCCTCCGACGAAGAATGCCGAACCCGCGGAAATCGACGATGCGACGCCGTGTGCTGCAACGCCGACGTTTCCTCTCCCACGACGTTCTTCGGCGACGTTCCTTAATCCGCAACAAACACCTTCGATCATCCGTTAAGGTGAGGGTTTCAAATTGTCTTTTAAATTTTCCTTTGTGGTTTTTAACTCAAGAAGGATTTAATTATTATTAATTAAATTTTTTTGTTCTTGAACCTCGGAGTTCGTCGACGCGACACCCTTTCGTGACGACGCGACGCCGGATACCGCGACGACGCGGCGATCCTCAATTCCGCGAATAACCCGCGGACGACGACTTGACGAGGTAGGGGTTGTTGTGAATATTTTATATTCCTGTGAACGTTTCTTTAAAATTAAAGAACCGGATTCATATGAACAATTTTATTTTATTAAAATTGTTGGTTCATGTGTTGAATAGTTTCTCCAGTTGTTTTATCTAACGCGGAGGGTGCGGGCCAAACGAACACGGCCTGACAACCCTCTGTCGTTCTTCGCGGTTGTGCAGATTTGGCGGGCGACATAAAAACGTCACACAAAGGCGTTTTGATGATCCCGCAGTGAAGAACGGAACCCAAGAGGAACAACGGCGCAGACGGGAAGGAAAACAGACCACCGGAGCAACTTCGGTGGCCCGTGGAAGCGGCCGGTGGCGCGGGTCGCCGGCGGCGCCCCGGCGCGCCGCCGGACAGAACCGTCGCGGCTTCAGCCACGCGGGTCCGGCTCGCCCGCTCGGGACGCAGCGACATGCCGCATCCGTATGAACCAATGCGGCCCCACGCGGGGCCGCGACACCTCCAAACCGCGGGGGAGGCGCCCCGCGGCGTCCAGCTGCTTGGTCGCTCGGCCGGGCCGAGCCAGGCCGGTCCGACCGGCCGGGCCACGCCCTGGCCAGACCGGACCGAGTCTAGCCGGGTCGGGTCGACCCGGTTCGGCCGACCCCGGTGGGGGGGGGGGGGGTCGGGCCGGGTCGGCCCGGGCCCGGACCCCCGTCTTCGGACCATTTTCGGTCTTTCGTTCATAACATGAGCTATGGGCCTCCGAACGGCGCGCCGTCAGTGGCAACGCGATCCTTGGATCGAGACGGTCGTTTCGGTATATTGCACTCAAGGTTTGGGAATACTTTGCATTCGGCCGGGTTGGTTCGTACACGAAACCAATCGGGCCCTCGGAGCGGAAACGCTCATATCTTGAGCTTCGGACGTCCGATCGACGTGCCGTCGACTTCGTTGAATTCCTCTAAGTGAGACGGATCTTTTGGAATACTCCGCCCGAGGTTTGGACGCATGTGGAGTACGGTCGGGTTGGTTTTGCCTTAAAACCCAACCGGGCCCCTGGGACGAAAAAGCCAATAACTCTCAGATCGGGCGTCTGATTGACGCGCCGTCTGCGACGTTGAGTTCCTGTTGACGATACGGAACTTTTGGATACATCAACCTTGGACTTTGTGTCAGTTGATGTATCAGCCTCTCGGCTCGTGGAGCGGACCCTCCCGAACGACCTTGTTATGTGCGGGAACCCCTGAGCTGGCTGCGACTGCTACTTCGATAGCGACGACCGTGTAGAGATCCTCAGTGGACTGCGAGGACGACTGTGCAGAGATCCTCAGTGGACTGCGACGACGACTGTGCAGAGATCCTTAGTGGAATTTGATGACTATTGCACTCAGCGATCCTACGTGGATCAGTGCTACAGGTCATGTGTGGGCCCGATCCTGTGTGGGTCCGATCCTCTGTGGGTCAGCGCTCAGCGGTTCTGTGTGAGCCAGCGCCTACAGGTCCTGTGTGGGCCTGATCCTGTGTCGGTCTTTGCGGGGGTTAGTTACCTATCGATCCTTTGTGGGTCTGATGAATTAGATGGATCAGTGATCATCTTTATCTTCATTCGAAAAAGTATACCTGTGTGAGCTGAATCTTATGTTACTCTCCTTTGTGGATTGTGTTAAGCTATCCTGTGTGGAATTACTGTTTACTCTCCTTTGTTGATTGTGTTGACCTATCCTGTGTGGATTTACTGTTTACTCTCCTTTGTGGATTGTGTTTTCCTATCCTGTGTGGGTATACGTTTTGCTTTCCTGTGTGGACTGGGTTGTGCTTGGGCTCGGATGTTGGAGCCGAACGGGAATTGATGACTTAGGTATATGTATGGGCATATACCTAAGCAGTGTCGGTTGTTACTTCGTGATTGTATCTTCCCTTTGTGGATTTCGGGAGACCTTCGGGGGTCTTGCGGTCCCTACTGAGTAGCTTATACTCACCCCTGCACGGGCTATGCCCGCACTATGTTGTGTTGGTTGCAGACGATGGACAGCGCTGATCGTGGTGGAGGCTTGCGGAGCAAGACGGTACCTGGAGGTGGTCCACTGGGCGGGACGTACTCGGAGCGGTCAGGTGGACCTGAGGAGCAGTGGAGGCTACCTGTACCCACCCTTCAGGTGGGACTTCCAGAGGACGGCTCGACGCTACGGCTTTTCTTTTCAGTTGTTGTTTTCCCCTTTCAGTTGTACTTTACAGTTGGGATTGTATTTCCGGCCCCTTTTACTTTCAGCACATCTTGTTACAGTTTTTACTTAGTGTTTACTTTTCCGCTTGCTTACTCGGTGGTTCTTGTTTACTTTTCAAAGGCAATGCCTTCCCTTTTTACCGGGATTCACGCCTTGGTGCTAGTCTCTAGCCCCTGGCTTATGGAAGGCGGGCTTGGGGTAGTCACAGCACGGGCCCCGAGGACCGGTCGTGACATATGGAAAATAGAATAATTTCGGATTTCAATTGGGAATTAATGGTGGAATTTTATTATAGAAGAAAATATGTTTTTATTGTGGACATATAGGAATTTGGGTTATTTATGGAAATGATTGACTTATCATAGAGAAATTGTGATTTTTTTAATTATGCATCAATATGAGACTTTAAGAGTAGTCTATGTTTTTGGAGTTAAATTTTATGATTTACTATGGAAGACTATGGGATTAAATCCTTCTGAGTTTTGGGTTTCAATTTTAGTTTGGATTATTTTGAAGAATTTTAAGGATAATTGTGTAATGAATGGTCTTTCTTGAACATTTGGTACTTTTTGTTGAATTTTGGAGATTAAGAGTAGTATTTTATTTTATAATGGATTATCCTTTTTGGGGATTATATGAATATTTACAAACCATTTTTTTTGGTTAATTTCTAAAGGAATGGGAAATATATAACTCTTTTTTTGTGGATTATGTGATTCTCTAGAATTTGATTCTTGTGATTTTGATGTGACCAAGTCTTCCTGAATAATCTTTATTTGGTGAAAAGATTAGTTTTTGGTAGAAACATATTAAAGGATGAAACTCTACTTAATGGTAAGTATATTTTCTTAAGTTCATATTCTATGTAGTAAATTAATTCCTCAAATTATGAAAAAGAAATTAAAACAAAAACATTGTTAGATTACATTTCCTACTGGGTAATAAAAGACCTCTTAACACATCATAGGCTTGTGATTTTCTTGTGGTTAACTTTCATATAATCATGTTTTATTTCACTCTCCATTATAACATGATGGTTTTTTTCTCTTCTATATCCATGTTTTCCTACATGGAATCCTAGTACTGGTTATCTTGGGTAACCTTTGTGTTTCTTTCTCTTTCTTTTAAAGTGATAGTTTTGTTGAATCTTTTTCCCATATGGGACTTTAAATGATTTTTCTAAGAGAAATTTTAAAATTGTGAGGAAACAATTTCCAAAAGGGGGAAGTATATAACATCCCATGTAAATAAATAACATGAAATTATCATTTGTGGGTTAAATATTAATTTTACTCTAAAGGGGATTCTATGTTTGATAGCGTACCTGATATGCGACAATGGGCTTCTTTGAAATCTTATGTTGCACACTTATAATATAATATTTTTATTTTAAATGATAGTTAATGCCTATAAATTTTAATGGCAGGAATAAATATAACTAACTATAATTTTAATATACATTTTTGTTAAATGTTTTTACATTTATCCAATAAAATTTAGAGGCTTAAAATGTGAATGAATCTAATTTTAAGCCTAAATACTCTAATATTATTTAAAAGGTCAATTTACCACCTTTTAAGGGAGAATCCTCTTTAAATATAGTTTTAGTGACTTTTATATGTTCTATTTGACAAAATAATGTTATTCATTAGAATCTAGACGTCAAAAAAAATTTCGGGTAAAGTTTTGGTATTTTTCTGATAAAATTCAATTTTTAATGAATAGTGAAAACATACTGTATTTTAATTCTAATCTGCCTTTTAATCTAATTTATTTATATGAATAGATTATCTTTTTAATTGGTTTTAAAGTGTAATTATATTATATTTTTCCATTTAATCCAATGTTGTTCATTGGAATTAATTTCACTTTGAAATTGTACATAAACAAGTGTCAATCTTTTGATAGTGATTATTTCTTAAAAACACGCTATTTTTTTGAAAACGGGAATTAATTTTAAATTCATTATTGAAAATTCAATTTTTCAAATTTGGTAAAATAGAAATCATTTTTGAATTCTAAATATCATATAGATCTTAGGCTGAATTTTTGGTATTTTTCTGAAAAAATTCAATTTTTCATGAATAGTGAAACCACTTAGTAGTAGTTAAAAAACTGAATTTTTCTTTTAAATAAAATTCAACTGTTTCTGTGAATTGAATTTCAAAAATCTAACATAAATTTTTTATTATTAAGTAAAATGTGGTTCAATAATATGAAAATAATTTATATTTAATAGTAACTTTCCACTTTTTTTACGGTTAATGGTAAATAGGGAAATTCAAGGTAAAAAGAATACTATAATAATACAAAATTACCTTAACACTTGTCCTAACCTTATTTTATGAGTAATTTCCGACCATGTCCATCCTTTGGTAGATTTTGGGACCCCATGGAGTCACTTATGAGTGATAATGACACTTTATATTAATTAACTTAAAGTAAAGGGAAAAAAGAAATAAACATATATCTTTTAGTATATCAATTTTTACATGGGGTTATATAATTCATCCTTTTTAATATAAATATTCTATATAAAGATAAAAATATTTCCTACCATAAGTTATTTTTTTATTATTTTTATACATTAGATAAATTAAATTATTTATGAAACAATAATGATCCAGTATTGACCTCATTACTAAATGACTTAAATAAATAAGATTATTAATATAAAAAAATATACAAAATTTTTCCAATTCTTATTAGATGATTTTATTTAAACCATGAGTCATATTATCTTCGAATTTAATTAGTTTTTGACCTCTATAAACTGAATATCATTATATAATAAAATAATATTTTTATACTTTTCTAAAGAGCCCCTCCCCCATCCTTATTAAAGGACACCACTTCTAACCCATTCATCGCACCTCTCAATCCCCTTTTATCATCCAAACACTACCCAAATAATCTCTCAAGTTCCCTATATTCCTCCTAGAAGACTTAACTTAGGTACAAGTAACTCTAAGAAGTCCTTTTGGTTCAATCCAAAGGGAGTTACCTGAATAAAACGTAACAGTTTCTCTTAAATTCTATTCTTTTATTTTACTTCTCCAAGCCCTAAAATATTTTTTTTACATTATTTTATAACAAAACTAGTATATTAAATATACTAGGAAGTTGTCATAATAATAATTATAACTACACTTACACACACCTACATCAAATGGGTTAAAAACTTATTGTTTCCGTAGATGGAAAACTAACGCCTCACGAAACGATGATTGTTTAAATATCCCTAACTGCCTCTCATGGTGGCCATTATGAGGGAAATTTATGTATATATGATATATATTATGTTTTTCCTATATTATTTGGTAATTTTTATTTACAAACATACCGTTATGACTTCAAATATGTGTAAACATGATAATATCATTTGAAGAAGTGCGGACTACTACCCCCTCAAGGTGATATGATTCTTCCATGACATACATGGAGCATATAAATGATGGATTTAATGAAATTATGTAACATATATATCATATTATATTATACATGAATTATAATATACCTATGTATCGTTATGTTTTCATTCTAGTAAATATTAAATATAAATTAAAGTAGTGTTCATGCGTACATACAACTTATTGTCTCCATGAACGGTGCATTTCATTTCTTATCTCTAAATATTATGTTATAATACATATATATACTGGATATATATGATTTATATGATATATAAATAAATAATATAATTACAGAGATAATTTAATTTTGACCCCTTGGAAAATTGTAATTATAACAAGTTCATTTTTTTACTCAAGTTCTGAATATCGATAAAATATCCAAATATGAACTCAAATAATTAACTAATTGTTTTAGAAATGTAATATGTGATTTAAAAGGAATAATAATATTGAAAAAATTTCTTAATAAAGTATAATTTAACATATTTTTATTTTTCAGGATGAATAAGGAATAAATAAGACAAGTCAGACTTGAGCTAAGGGGTTTCTTATCTCCCTCCTAATTTCATGAGATTTCCATTGTTCACTACTTATTTATTGCATGTGGTGTATTTTCTACTGCTATTTGATATATATTATCATGATTCTCTTTATATTCATGGAATTCTGGGATTTATTTGGTGTTTATTAACATTTTTACACACTACTGGATTGATTACAACGTGGTAAGGGTTTTTCATCTCACTCTTTATTCCTGTGAGATTCATGTGATATTAGCCACTATTTCCTTTAGTGTGGTGTATGTAATACCCATTATTGTATTATTTGTGTAATAAACTTTAATATATGTTTATTTACATATTCATTGAAATAGACTTCTTTTATGAGGTGTATATTTTGTAAGTTACTGAATCATTAAGGGAACTTTTTTACCCAATTTATATTCCGTAGGTTAATCTTCTAATTCTCAATTATGTCATGATATGATTATTTGTGGAATCATTGTCGAATTATTTGTGTTGTGATTTACACTCCCTTTTGTGTTCATATAATATTTATACACAAAATCACTCCATTGGTAAATTCTCAAGTCATCAATATGAACTTGGAAAGAGTAATTTTAACTCAATTTCTATTCATTGAGATAAACATCAAAGACATTGGAGTTGTTTTTAAAAATATATGGGTGAATTACCTCTGATTGATTTACACAGAATATCCAACCATATTGAGTGTATTTATATTTTTCACACATAATTATGTCATTATTTTATCCTTAACCTTAGGATATAGTCTTTATAAGGGATTTCATCTCAATTTACATTCCATTGAGACTTCATTGTTGTTATGTGCCAATTCAATTTTATAGGTTTATATAGTGTCTATTGACATATTATATCTTGAATCCCTTTATTCTCATAATATTATAAAGTTTTTATTAAATTTAATTCTTCAATTATTGGTATTCAAGTGTCTCTCATTTTGTTAAAAACTCTTTAACTAAAATATCATTTTAAATGTTTTAAATATTTATTATTATAAATATTTCCCTTTAATGTCCATGTTTTAAAAATGGTTTTGAGGATTTATATATATGGACATTAATATTTAACAATTATAATTCTTATAAAAGAATCAATGTGGTATTGGATACATTGATTCAAAAATCTATTTTTAAATGATTTTTGAAAATGGATTGAATATTTCAATATCTTGAAATTATTTCTTATGATTGAAAATGAAATATTATTAGTGAAATGTTTATAATAGAAATATTTTATGTGTGATAATGGTACTTGGACATTCTATGGGCTATTACATGAAAACCCAAATGACGGGTGGTGTCGTGATAAACTAGGATGGGTGGTTGCGTTATAACCTCCAATTAATTGGGTATGGATGTTGGTCGTATGGATATTCCATTTAGTGATATGTGTGTAATTCAACCGTATGGTTATTCCACTTATTAATGTTTATGTCCCAAATTACCTTTATATGTTATGTGTTATTTATATGGGTTTTATGGTAATATTTTGGTTACAAAAGGGTACGAAATTATCTTTTATTCTGTGAAGATTATTTACTAATTTAAAAATGTGAAAAGTATTACTTATGATAAATTATTAATGGTTTACTTGTTGTTTTGAAAAACTAACTGTTTTCCTTTTTTGTGTTTCCCTTATTGAGATTTTTATGCTAGTTACATGTTTTTGATATGTTTTTCATAGGATATAATGTGGAATAGGGTCAAGGATGGGATCAAGGAAAATTCATGTCATCTAAAACATAGAACTATATATGACATTTTTTAAAAGTGTTTATATTTTAAGAAAAAATGGAAACTAAGTATAAGTGTATACTTTGTAATTGTTGAGATGAAATGTAATAGTTATTTCCTAACTCGCTAAAAAAATAAACTAGAAATGATATTTAATGTGAATTATTCATTTAATTCAATATTATTTATAATTTTAAGGTCGGGTCCTTATAGTCATTATATTATATTTTGATTTCTTTAGAAGAGATCATGTTTTATTCAAATAAAAACCTTCATTACCCACCTTATAGTTATTTTCTAAAAAAATTTTAAATGTAATATATTTCTTGAAATCCGGAAACTTTTTTTATGGGTGTAAGTAATCTTTTTATAATTATGAAATATTTCATTTATTATTATAATGTTATGGTTATTAGGAATTGTTTATAATTATTAGTGGTTATGTAATAAAACAATAATCGGTGGTTCCATTATAAACCAAGGATGGGTGGTTCTATTATAAACCATTGATGGGTAGTTCTTTTATAAAACAAGGAAGGGTGGTTATGTTATTAACCAAAGATGGGTGGTTTAATTGAATCCCTCCAATGCATTGTTATAGGATCATTATTTATATTGACCATATAGGTTATTTTAGTTTTAGGAATGATAAAAAAAATTCCCAAGTTACCTATATTATTTATTATTTCTTTTTATTTATCCATTACTTAGATTTGTGTTCCTATTCAACATTTTAAAATGTTTTTATAGGGTTTTAAGGATGACTAAATACAAGGATGAGATCAAGATGAAAATTGAAAAGATGTGTCATCAATGGAAAACTTATAACATCATGAAAGTTTTATTTTTTTGAAAAATAAATATTAGGTGGACTTCTCCACTTTTAGATGTAATAATCATTTATATAAATGTGATTTCCTAATTATATAAAACTCTAAATTTTAAATATCCTCAATTTTCTGTAAATGAATTCTTGATTTAAATCTCAAAATTTAGTAATGTTTAAGGTTGGGACTATATAGTTGGTATCAGAGGAATGGTTTAAAAATTTTGGAGATTAGTATGCTTTCATGCTTTCTTAACTTAACTATCATGGATTCCAACATAGGTTTTTAATTTTAAGTTTGATAAAATATTTAAAGTCCTATAACCCTTTTTTTGGTTTCAAGTGATTGAACTCTAATGTTATTAATAGTATTTTGGAAAATATTTATGTTAATATAACCCTTGGGTTTTTTATGGGTTTTAGTGAAAATTTTATTTTTGAAATATATTCTTTACATTTTGTGAATAAAAGTTTAATAGTATTTATAACTATTAGGTTATATATGATCTTTTAAATTTAGGTAATTATGTGTTATTATAATTTTGGTATATAAGTTTTATTTTATAGACAACATTGGATTTTAAAATCGATTTGATGATTAAGTAATTAATGTTTTTTTATTAGAATATCACTTTAATTTTTTTGAACATATATGATTAAGTTAAATATAATATTATGGGATTTTAGTTGAGGAATAAAGATGAATAATATTTTAGAATAGTATATGATTTTAATGTAAATTTGTGGTGATTTGGGCTATTTATAGAAATGGTTGGCATATTTTAGAGACTATATGTTTAGCTCATATAAAATTTTAAATATATGAATTTATGAGTGACTCATGTTAATTATAGATAAACATTAAATTAATATTTGAAAAATTTCTTATCAAAACATTCTTATTTTGGGGTTTAAAACATGTTCAGGAATATTTTTGAATAATTTTACGGTTAACTATTTACCAAATGATCTAATATGAACCATGGGTATTATTATTGAGGATTTGTAGATTAATTTTTTATTTCTTAGCATAAAGGATTATTCATATTGGGAATTATCTTACCCTCTTATAAACATTTTTTGGATAATGTCTAAAGGAAGGAGAAATTGTCTTTATCCTTTTGTGGAATTTTGTGAGCCAATATAAATTTATTTTTTTTCTTCATTAATGAAAAAATCATCTTTAATATTCATCACATGGATAAAAAGATGTGATTTTAGTTTAAATTTAATAAATATTGAAATGATACTTTTTAAGTAAGTATATTCTTTATGATGAAATTTTTGAATTAGTTCGTGCAACTTTAAAATCTGATGGTGTTTTTCGTAGTAGCCCAAGAGGTTGGTTCACTTTTGGACATGCTTCGTTTGCTCTGCTGTTCTTCTTCGGAAACAGTTGGTATGGTGCTAGAACCTTGTTCAAAGATGTTTTCACTAGTATTGACCCCAATTTGGATGCTCAAGTGGAATTTGGAACCTTCCAAAAAATTGGAGATCCAACTACAATACATGTAGTTTGATACAACATGACATGAGAATCTTTCGCCGATTCTTCGAGAATCATCCTTTGAAAGTTTTCATTTTTTCATTTTGAATATGGGTTCTTCTACTACTATTTTATTTCCCAATCTTTCTATCATTTCCCTTCCATCATTCCTGAAGTCCCCAGTGATTTCCTTGACCCATTTTCTTATCATTGACCGAAGGGTAGAAATCAATCTGATTGATTTTTCGATCCAAATACAATATCTTTTATGTGAAATCCTCGGTTTTTTAAGTCTATATGATAAAAAAATTATTAAACTCAAGAAAAATGATCTTTAAACAAAAAAATGTGTTAACCTATTATATTCATTTTCAATTAATTAGTTTTATTTTTCACACATCTTTGGTTTATGTTATTGTGGTTGTTAACATTTTCATAGTCATTTACTTTCTTGTGATCAATGTTCCTTAACAATATATATGATTATTTTGGATACTAATTTTTACTCTATGTAAATACTTACACTTCCCACTAATTTTATACTATTTGGAAATACCGTCCTCCAATGGCCTAAAGGCCTTCGTTTTTTATTGATTTTGATAATCCACCTTTCAAGGGGTGAGGTGGAACCCATACAAGGCCAATAGTCGTAAGTATTACATGGCCCGTAGGCCTTAGTGAACTATATTTCCCATAGTATTCAAACATTTCATACAACCTAGATTATCTACCTGGAACTTCTCCTCCCCAGCATATTCATCATGAAATCATCTCTCCACTTTCTCATGGATTTTTGGCTAGGCTTTATCATGCATGCATAGGCTTGTCCCGATGGCAGGTGTCATACCCTCTCATTCATACAATCCATTTAGTTTCTTCTATGGTGAAAGCTCCTTTCTCCTCCTCCTTCTGAATATTGTTCCTTATAGATTATCTGGTCTGCATCTACACTTAAGGTGTCCTTAAGGTCTTGAGGTGGCCCGAAGGCCTTACTGGCCCGAAGGCCTGGGTGGCCCGAAGGCCTTAAAAGACTCCGGGACCAAATCGGAGGTCTGAAGGCCCAAACGGGGGAATATTCCCTGTGGATATAGTGTCAAACAGTTCTTTCTACAGTTTTCACTACAGTACCTTCAATAGTACCCTGGAAACATAGTTATGTGTTATTCTATATGACCATTGTATTGCCTTTTCCCTTTTTCAAGAGGAAGTTTGGTTAAACCTTTTTATTATGTAGGACTTCAACAAAGGTAGTTTTTACATCAAAGCCTTGATTATGGAGATAAAGGTGAATTTTAAAGTAAAAAATTACTAAATAGTGTAGAATGAAACACCTTAATATTTTAAAAATAAAACTATATTTGATAGTGTATACCACAAGTAACATCATGCCTAAACTAACCATTAAATATTATTATTTACCTATGATCGTTATCAACTTGCTTTTAAATTAGTGAGTATGAATAGGATTAACTATTTTATGAAATATATATAATGGTCCTACTAAATATAAATATATGGATAACTTCTTAGAAAATAATATCTATATTTTTAGTAAAGTTGTTTTATTCTTCAAAAATATGTTTTCTTCAAAAATGGTTTTTATTTATTTTTATGAGAAAATGTTTTAATTAATTTCTATAAAATTTTAAAATTTTATTTGTTAAAAAGGATATCATTTTTTAAATTAATATATAAAATTTATCATTGTTAAAATTTATAAAATTTTGATTTTTCAATGAATAGTGAAAAATTATATTTTTTATTGATAATTATATTTTATTTTAAAGTAATTACAAAGTTAAATTCTAGTTTGGAATATTTTTAAAATTTAATTATTTAATTATGGTTAATAATAATCCAATTATAGTATTTTGAATTAATTTTGTACTTGGATTCGGTATAAAAACATTTTTATATTTAAAAATTCATTTTTATGAAAAATAGTTTTTTTTTGGATTTTACGTTTTCAAATTAAATTAATTTCTTTCACTTATTTAATTTGTGTCATTAAAATGAATACTATATTTTGAATTAATATGTACAGATTTTTAAATAGTTTCCTTTTATTTTTTGTCATTATGAATAATAACCATAGTAAATAAGAGTCACTGTAGTAAGGGAAAATAAAGTAACTATGGCTAAAAATAATATGATATGGACTAAAAATGACACTAAAACTTCCCTTTATTATATAGTATGATTGGAGTTCATCCAATTATAACCATGTTTTAAAAATATTCTATCTTTGAGTCGTATTTCTTTTATTTTATGATTATATTATTTTATGTAAAGAAAAGTAAAAAATGTCATTCTCTTTGTTTTATTATAACCAAATTTTTCACATAGGGATAAATAGAGTCTATGTTCAGTTCTAAAAAGTAAATTTAAAAGGAGAATGATTTTATTTATTAGGTTAATTTATTTCTAAATTTTAGTGATGAAATAATTACCATAAATTCTTATGCAATGCAAACACAATATTTATTCAATTAATTGAAAAATAAAATAACTAATTTTAGAAATATTAATTGTGATATAATATGAATGAAATATTATTTTCAATGAATAAGATAGATAAATATAACATTTTAGTTATATTTTAAGGTATTATATTCGAATCCTATTATTTTTATGTTGTTTTCAAAGTAAACGTAACTTAATTGTTCCAAAAAATGACATTAATGTATCTTTATAATAAATAATATTTTATTAAATAATTTAAAATTCCTAAAAATCATATCATCTGATAGGTGATTGGTTTATGTTTTAAAATATCAAATATGTTCCATTTATAGACAAATTATTCTTTTATTCTAAAATATTAACCCTTAAATTGTAAAAACTTTGTTATCGTGGTAATTGTCCATAAATGGATAATGCAAGTTAAAGCCAAGATATAATGGTATAAACAATATCTAAACTTGTCCAAATTTTTTTGGATGATAGTATTTCAATCTAAAATCATCTGATCATTTAATTATAATAGTTTTTAGCCTTTTTATATGAAATTTAATTTATATTTATTTAATGTTTTATGTAATTCCATGAGTGCCCCTCCCCTCATATATAAAACGGCACCTCCTCTCCTCTTCACTTCACACTTCAAATGCTTTTTAACCGAATTTTTTATTTTTATTGCCTCTTCCAGATCACTAGAATATTATTAAACAATAATAATATAATAAATTCATAATCTAACATATAATTAGATATTATTATTTTAATGGAAAAACCTAAATTCATTCCCTTCTTCAATCAAATTTGAAACAAAATCATCATTCGTGTGTACGGAGGACTACCGACTCACGAACTGACATAATTTATTTTCTATAAGCAACTCTCATGGATGGTTATAATGATGGATTCAATATTTAT
Source organism: Viscum album (assembly GCA_963277665.1). Classification (NCBI taxonomy): domain Eukaryota; kingdom Viridiplantae; phylum Streptophyta; class Magnoliopsida; order Santalales; family Viscaceae; genus Viscum; species Viscum album. Next base: position 1,197,849,278 of record OY728135.1, on the reverse strand, counting down.
ATATGATAGTCATGATATAATTATCATTCTATAGATATTATATATCATTTAATTTCATACCTTTCCATCTATTGAAAAAACAATGTCGTTCATGTGTACATGTGGATTACCACCTCAATGAAGCGATATAATTTGTTTTGATAACTACATTGCATGGATTATGTATATGAGTGTATTTGAATAAATGATCTTATATTTATGATATAATATTTATTATATAAAGATTAATTTCTTCTTTCTATTATGATTATTTAAAAATGGAAGTGTTACTCATGCATATGCACAACCTATTTTCTCTATGATTGTAACGTAGTTCATTTTTCGTAACTATCATTCATAGATGGTTCTAAAAGTATAATTTATGTATAAAAATGATAATTATATCAAGGTTATTATTTTTTATATGATTTAATAATGATCTCATTGATCATGGTCTAACTACTAAAGTTATTTTGAACATACAATCCAAATGTTGTCAAAACACCCAATATAAACTTAATTGGATTATTAATTAAATATAAAATGGTATTAAATAAAATAAAAAGAATAATAAACTAGAAAATATTATCACATAATTAAATATTAAATATATTTTTATTATTCATGAATATAATGAACATACGTGATGAATCGGACTTGAGATAAGGGACACATAACTTTAAAAGCCTCATCTTAAATTTTTTATAGATTTATTTTCAAAATAATTTTATTCCATGTCCATATTCTTAAAATAAATTTTTTTGATGTATTTATATTTAGATAAAAAAATTATAAATTATATTGTATATATATATATTATTTTAGAGGTTTTTAAAGATAAATAATTTTACAAAAAAAATATGAATTTATTTACAAAATAAAAAATGAATATTATATCTTAATATATATGGTGTTAACTTATTTTCCCTATATGAAAACCATTATAGTATATTTTGATTTATTTATAATATTTCATATTTTATTAAAATAAAACCCCTCCATAAATATGTCCTGGGTGTTTTCAAAAAGGTTTTTAAGTGCACAGTTTTTTATATCTAGAAACATTTTTCTTATGGGTGTAAGGAATTTTTTTATAGTTATATAATCATTCATGTGTTCTGATTATGTTATAGCTTCTTGAAAATTTTATGATAATGGGTGGTTATTTTATAAAAGAAGGATGAGTGGTTGTATTATAAACCAGGTATAGTTGGTTCCATTAAAAACCAAGGATGGGTGATTCAATTATAAACCAAATATGGGTTGTTACCGTATAAAATAAGGATATGTGGGTCCGTTATAACCTTCCAATTCATTAGATAATGATAATAATAGAAGTTGACCCTGAAAGTTATTTGATATTTAAGAATGATACAAAAATTATTTCCCACATTACCTATATGATTTATCTATTCTTACCATGGCCTTTTATAGAAATATTTTGATTTCAAAATGGTAGTGATGCGATTATTTTTCAAGGAAAGTATATGTTAATTATTTAGGATGAAATTTATAACCTTTATAAAAAGGTTTTCACGAGTTTTCAATATTTCTATGAAATATTAATGAGATTTATTTTTCATATAACATTTCGTATGAAAGGTTTTATGAAAATGTTTTGGTACATAACTTTATTTTTTGGGTAAGAAAATGTTTATTTTTAGCTCCATGTTTATTTAAAAAATTACTTTATTTTACATTATTTATGGACCAATATTTTTATTATTAATTTATATTTTTACTTTAATAACATTTTTGTATAGATCTCATGTTTTAAAAAAATTATAGGGATGTAAGGATGAGTAGAGAAAATAATGTGGTCAAGATGAAAATAGTAAATATGTGCCAGAAAAATAAATCATGTTACATCACAAAAGTTGTTTTGTTAAAAATTAATTCTAGGTGGATGTTTCTACTTTTTGATGAAATATATATATATATATATATTTTTAACAGTGGTGGAATAATTATCTAAAACTCTAAACCATAAAGACCCTCAATAATAACAAAAATAATTCATTATATAAAACCGAAGATTATGTAATTTTTAATTTTTGTTCCTTATAGTTGGTATCAAATTAAGGGTTTAGGTAACTTACAAGATTAGGATGTTTTCACATGATTTTAAATTAAGTGTGGTAGATTCTATCATAGGTTTATAAATTTAAGGTTGATAAAAAAGTTTAATTGATTTTAAACCTATTATTATGTTTTAAGTGATGGAAGTCTAATATTATTAAGAGTATTTTAGGAGATAATTATGTAAATATATAACTTGGTTTTAGTTTGGGTTTTAGTGAAAAATTTATTAAAAGAAGAATGCATTTACATTTTTTGAAATAATATTAATGGTGTTGACAACCTTTAGGGTTTATATGATCTTTGAAGTTGAGTTAATTATGGGTTATTACAATTTTAAAAAAAATATTGTATATATATCTATGGGATTGAAAAGTGATTTGGTGATTAAGTTATTAATTCTATTTTGGAAGAAGATCACTATAAGTTTTAGGAATATTATATAATTAAGGTAAATAGAATATAATAGGATTTTACTTGATGAATAAATGTTGAGTGAATAATGTTAATTTAACATAAATGTTAAACTAATATAAGATGAATTTGTGATCAAATACTTCTAATTTTTGGGTTTTGAACTTGGTTAAGAATATTTTGAATATTTTTGTGGTTATTTACTTATAAAATGATATAATTTGAAATTTGGGTGTTAATTTTTGTGTCATCTGTGATTAATGTTGTATTAATTTGTATGAAGGTTTGTGAATTTTGGAAATTATATTACCTTGTGATAACCATTTTGGTTTTGGCAAATCTATAATGACATGATGACCTTCTTTTTATCTTTTTTGGAATTATGTGATCCACTAGAAGTTTATTTTAGGGATTCAAACATGAAAAAACTCAACTTTAAAACTCATCATTTGGAGAAAAATATGAGATTGTGGATGAAATTTATTAAATTATGAAATTATACATTTCAAGAAAATATACATCCTTATATTATTAATCTATATAGTAAAATAATTACTCAACTTTAGGGAATGGATCTTGAAACAAAAAAAAGTGTTATCTTGTTACCTTTATTTTCTATGAATCGATGGTCTCTTTCTCACCCCTTTGGTCTATGGTTTTTTGGTTGTTAACTTTCTCATGATCATTTAATTTCTTTTGATCAATGTTATTTTTCACTCTATATCATTATTTTGGACATTAATTTTCTTCCTTTTCTATATTTAAAATTCCCACTAATGTTATCCTTTTTGGAAATTTAGTTATCTATTATTTAAGATGACCATTATATTTCATTTTCCCTCTATTCAAGAGGAAGTTTTATTAACCCTATTTATGGTGTGGTATATCAAAAATGGTATTGTTATATTTCAAACCCTTGATTATTGAGATAAAGTTCAAATTGAAATGAGTTAGTTTATTAAATGGGGAGAATGCACCACCATAAGATTTTAAAAATAAAACTATATTCGATAACGTGTATGACAAGAAACCTCAATTTTAATCAAATCATTGAATATTATTATTTAAATATCACTTTTATCACATTGATATTAAATTGGTAGGTTTGAATAGAATTAAATAATTTAGGAAATATATATAAAGTTCCTAATCAATATAAATTTATTTATAACTTCTTAGTAAATAGTCACGCAGTTTTTACTAAAGTCATTTTACTCTTCAAAAATAAGTTTTCATCAAAAATATTTTTTATTGTTTTTTGTGATAAAATATTATAATTAGTTTCTGGAACTTTTAGAAATTTTATTTTATAAAAATAATATCATTTTTGAAATCAGTATATCAAAATTATCTTTTGGGAACTTTTGATGTTTTTTAATGAAAATTTATATTTCTCAAATAATAATGAAAAATATTCATTTTTGTTTAAAATTATATTTTATTTTAAATTAATTAAATAGTAAAATTTTATTTTGGATTAGTTTTAAATTTTTATTAGTTAATTTTTATTAACATTAATCTAACTATAGTATTTTTAATAAATTTTATACTTGAATATGGTATAAAAATATTTTTATAGTAAAATGGGCATTTTTTGGAAAATTGTTTATCTTTACATTTTGTGTTTTGAAATTAAATTAAATTCATCAACTTCTAAAAATTGAATCTTGTATGACTAATCTCATCTTTTGAATCATCTTTTTCAAATTTTTTAAATAGTACCCCTCTATTTATGACTATTAAGAAAAGTAATTATTATAAATAATTTCCATTATGTTACGAATAAATTGGGTAATTAATGTTAAAAATAATTTGACGAGGATTAATAAATGACCCTAAAAGATGACTTTAAACTATTGGATGAGTTTATTTTTTCCATTTACCTCAAATTTTAAAAAATATGGCATCATGGTGCTATATTTCATTGATTTTGACCTTTATATTAATTTAAGTAGTGAAATGTTGAAAATGGAATTCTCTTTGTTTTATTATCAATAAATCATATATATATGTATAAATAGAGATTATTATCATTTATAAAAGGTTTATTTTAATTATAAATTATTTTTATTATCATGTTAATTTATTTATAATTTTTAGTCATGAAATAATTACCTTAAATACTGACATAACTCTGACATAATATTTATTCAATTAATAAAAAATAAAACCACTCATTTTAAAAATATTTAAAGTTTTATAATTTTAATGAATTATTGTGTTATAAATTTTTTTATATAAATATAAAATCTTGTTTATATTTGAATGGGTTATATTCTAATTCCATTGTTTTCATTTTTCTTTCAAAGTTAAATTAAATGAATTATTCCAAAAATCATGAAAATGTTGTTTTATAATAAATAACACTTTATTAAATGATTTAAAATTCATAAAAATCATATATTTATAGAATTTATTTTATATGATTAAAAATTTCAACTATTATCCATTTACAGAAAATTATTCTTTTATATTAACTACACTAACCTGTAAAGTGTAAAAACTCTACTATAATGGTAATTGTCAAAAAGGGTTAACATTGGTTAAAACAAATATATAGTGGTAAAAACCTAATATAAACTTCTGAAAGTTTTTATGGATGAAATTATTTTGACCTATACTCATCATATCATCTATGTATATCCCTTTTTATCCTTTTTACCGTGAAAATTAATTTATATTAATTTAATATTTTAATTAATTATAAAAGGGAAACTCTCTTTACTTAAAAAGGGAACCTCATCTCCTCTTATATCCACACTTCAAAAGCAATTGTTTTCAGAAAATGCATATCCAAATATCCAAAGAATATCAATACCAAACTACTATATATTTTTTTATCATAACACAAACCTTAGAAGGATTAAGGTGATAACCAAAGGACATTGTCTGAATAAGAGTTATTGTTTTTAACCAAATGTTTTAAATTTATTACTTATTCCACCTCCTTAAAATATCCTTCAAGAATGTTGATATAATAATATCTATATTATAAAAAAAATTCATTATGTTAATTTAATAACCTATAGATATAAGATAGAGATATAGACGAGATTTATAGATAGATGAGAGACAATATCTCTCTAGAATCATGAGAATCTAGGGTTTGTTTAGTTCTCACTCTATTCCTCTAATGGATGATGAATTTCTTATGCCTAGGATATTTGACTCCCACCTACTCTGAAATTAAGAGTCTGATATGTGAGGATCTGATGCTGAAAACAATGAAATAAAATTTAATGATGGAGGTCTCACCCATCTATTCGCTGGGAGACCTAATAGTGTTTCTTTCCTAGATGTGCTCAAAAGTACGGATCTGAGAAAAGATATTTTATCAAAAAGGAATCCTCTTTTAAAGAAGTTCGACAATGGTGGTCTCATGGTTAAATAAGATCTAGAGGCACTTCATCAACGTGAGCTACTCTGCAAATTCTCCATCATGTGCCACATATCCTAGTTGAAAGGTGACATCCCCTAGACTTTAATAGATCATAAACCTAGAATTAAAATTATTGGGGTATATAAAAATTAAAATTAGTTCTCATAGTTCATGGATACATTCACATTATATTAAATTCTCATTCTGACCATGATAGAGTATGGGAAACTGGTAACCTACATCTAAAACATGTTTTACTCTGAATTTCTGAATGGGGCTATGTGTTCAATCCTTACACTCATCGGAATATAATGGACCAAATATGGGATAGATTATATAGATTAATTGGTACTTTTGGAATCCAAAAATACTTAATGACATTGTTTCATGTATTGGATTACCACTGAAATTGACCAGAGAACACTAAATGCTGATTTGGTCCTCTTTTCACGGGTAATGGTTGAGGATAACCTTACTACACCACTTCCTAATTAAATAAGATTATCGGACAAAGAATAAAAAATAAAAATTAGGATAGAATATGATCAAAAACCACCATACTGTGAAATTTGAAAACTTATTAGAGACACTATAAAAATTGTAGGGTTATTAGGAAACAAGTGGTCCAACCGATATAGAATTAATATTTAGGAAATGGAAATAAATAAAAAATCAATCCACCGATCAATGATACCCCTGAATCTTCTAAAATAAAGAATGAGGTATGGGTAAAGAAAACCATTAAATCGCAATCCATAACAAACACCTCGATTTCCTCCTAGGATGATTTTATAGAAGAGGGAGAAATTAAAGATCACCACCTCCTTAATGAGCTTAAATCCACTGTTATGGATGCTATTCAAAAACAGTTGGAAAAGGAATCTGGGGTGGATGATTTAGGTAAGGTATCTACCACCATTGGTATTATTATTTATAAATCTCATGATTTGGGTAATAATTCTTTTAACACATGAAATTATATTCTTGAAGGTATGGTAAATGGAAAAGATATTGGGCACTCTATTGGTAACCTGATTGTTGGAATAGAACTCGAATAGGAGTCACTAACATGAAGCCACTTTCCCTCATCTTTGGTTTTGGGCAGTGACTCAACCTCCACTAAAGGAATTTTCACAAATGATACTGCTTTACTAGTACTGCCTCCTCCAAAATCCCATAGATTATGTCATGCAAAACAGGTTATCACCCTGCCTAAGACCAAATAGGTTATTGAAAATGATTCTGAGAATAATTAATGAAAACCCACACTTGGTTTATATGTGGGATTCGATATTTTAATTGGTTGTTTTAAACAATCAATTATCGTAAGTAGTGCCCCCACAAGGGAGTTTTCATCTGAACTTGCGATTCTATACAATCCACCACATTTCTATGAAATTCCGTGGATCTTGCGGTCTCGGTTCTATAGGGGAAATCAGAGGGCACATCATCTTGGAAACAGAATTGTACCATCCATTCTTCACATTATCATCTGAACCTGATGGACACACCAACAATGGATTCTAGACTGCAACTAGGAAATCACTTAGGTACATAAAATCAAGGTCATGCCTCATATATTTTAGGTACAATATCTCTTCACTCTGGCATTAAATCAATAGATATATCTCAATCTAATAATAGTGTTATGCATGTAAATTTTGTGACCTGAATACTCACCAAGATCATAAACAAGATTCAAATAGCAGTAAAAACACTATGGATTTACTTGTGAAGGATAACTCTAAGACAGGTAGCATAAATAACCTTCATGCTTCTAAAAGCAACCAATAAATGACCGAGATCCAAATTACTTCTAAAAAAGTATAAGATCTACAAGACACAAAGGGCGAGAAATAAAAAAGGAGTTCTAACTTAAAATATTTTTCTAAATGAAGTTCTTTTTTGGAACTGTCAGGGTATTTCCAACTCTAGATCTCTCTTTATTTTAAAAAGAAAGGTCATCACGCACTACCCTATTTTGTTTTCTATTATTTAACGAAAAATCATTTTCTCTCCCATGTTCCACCACTTATGTCAACATGGGTATTCATTCACTAGTGCAACTAAAAATTCCTTTGTGGTTGATTCTCTATGGATCTTTTCGCACTTTTCCATCCAAAATGTAAATATATTTAACATATCAGAACAAGTCATCATAAGTGATTTTGTTTGTGAGGACACTAATATTTCCTGGTCCTTTTTTTCAAAAATAGATATCAAGGTAGGAGACCCCTATGGGATGATCTCAGTTATCTAGGTACTAGAATACAAGAATATTGGTTTATAATTGGAGACTTCAAGTCTATTATCAATTCAAGTGACAAAAATTGGTCCTTCACATGATATGATCTCTATGAGATAATTCAAAACCAATATCTAAGACAACAACCTCGTTGAAATAAATCTTATGGGTTCCAAATACACCTCGTATAGAAAGAATTATAATATGATGGTCACCTCAAAATTGGATAGAGCTTTCACAAATGTTCTTGCTTTAGAAAAATGGGAAACCATTTCCAGCACCACCCTTCACAAACTCTAATTTGATCATCATCCTATTTTGGTTAATGTCTCCACCAACATTGTTAAACGTCTACTTCCTTTTGGATTTAATAATTCCTCATTGGATAACTGGGCTACCACTCCTTTAATTTCTAGGGTTTATCTTAACCAAAGTCCTTAGAACACCAACCTCTCTATCAGATATGTTCTTAATTCTCAAAATGATTCTCTTCCTGATAACATTATGAATTTCATTGAAACATATCACTTCTTTAACACTGATGATTTCTTAGTATGGGAACCTAATCACAATGGAATGGTTAATTCAAAAACCTTTTACAACCACTCTTTTTGTAACTCTGAAAGTGATTTTGGGTTTTTAAAACTTTTTGAAAAACCTTGGATAAAAACGTCAAGATTTACTCTTATCTAGATTCCTTCCCACAATAGAATCCCAACTGATGATAGCCTTCAATCATTAAGTTTTAATGTCGTTCTAAACGTATTCTCTTCAATCAACACAGGGAAGATGCTAATCATTTTTTTAATTCTTCTCCCACTGCTTCTGCTCTTTAGAATTATATTTTTGACATTTATTTTTGTAGATGGTGGATGCATGAATCTGTCAAATCTCAATTAAAGTGATGTATAGATATGAACAGTTCTTAGAAAATTAAAAATAGTTTCCTTACTGTTATTGTTGAGCTACACCACATGATCCGGTATGATAGAAGTCCTCTTATTCGTAATAAATTTTCATCCAGTCATAATGCAAGACGAATGTAGATTCTCATTGTTATTTTTGAATCTGCTTCGATCAAAAAGGGTCACTAAAACAACACGGTGCATCAATTTGGAATCCAATCATAATTTTGTATTACAGGAAACTATTTCCAACCTAGTCATACTTTTGAGGTCATTTGGCGTGCCCCTCTACCAGGATGGATTACAGTTAATGTGGATGGTGCTTCCAATGAAAATCTGGGCCCTGAATGTTATGGCTCCATCTTTAGGATTCATATTGGTCAGATCATTGGTTGCTTCTATCGTAGATATAGCATTTATTTCTCACTGGAATCTGAAATTATGGGTATGATTCATGTCATCTTTTTTCTAAACAACACTTTTGGAACAACCTCTAGGTTGAGAGTGACTCGACCACTATTTTGTAAGAAGTTCGGAATGGTGTGATACATCTTTCGTGTCTGATCACCACCCATTTGATGGACTACATATGTGCTCTTCACGACATCAACTACATCATCACTCATATATATCATGAAGCTAACATGGTTGTTAATGGTTTTGCGAACAAAGAAGTCAATCAAGACATTAAATGTCTTGATGAACTTCTTATTGAATTACTACCTTTTCATAATAAATATTATAATATGTTTCCATCTTTTAGACTCTTGTTATTCTTTTCCTTTATAATAATTATGCCTTAGTTTTCTGGCTAGGCACCATATTCTTCAAAAAAAATGTAATAACCTATAACCTTCCTCTTCTTCTATCAAATGGGAATTGGAATTTTCATTCATGTGTATCGTAGACTACTGCCTTGTGTACTGACGTAATTTATTTTCCATCAACACCTCTCAGGGATAGTTAAAAATATAGATTTAATATTTATATAATATATTAATGACCTAACTATTATTCGTAAATATAATATATCTTATAATTTCTTTCCCTTATATCAATTGATAAAATAACATCATTCATGTGTGTGTGTGGATTACCACCTCTACGAAGCGAGATGATTCATTTTTCATAACCACGTCACATTGATGCTATATATAAGTATATTTAAAGAAAGGATATGATATTTATGATATAATCATCATTATATTATGATAAAATAACACTTACCTTATATCCATATTGATCATTGAAAAACGGAAAAGTTTCTCAAGCATACTTGCGGCCAACCGTATCTATCATTGTAACGTTGTTCGTTTTTCAAAACCATCCTTCATAGATGGTTTTAAAATTAAAACTAATTTATAAAAATGATAACTTGTTCATGATTATAACTACAAATATGATGAAATAATGATCTCATTGAACATATTCAACCTACCAAATTCATTTTGGATATAAAATCCAAATATCATCAAAACTATTGATGTGAATTTAATTGATTGAGTAATTAAATATGACATGTTATAAAATAAATTAAATAAAAAAATAAATATGAAAAATAATCTAAAGTAATTAAATAATTAACCTAATTTTATAACTCAAGAATATATGGAATTTATGTGATGAGTCAAACTCAAGGCAAGGTACACTTCACTTTAAAAATATCATTTTAAATGTTTGAAATATTTATGTTCTAAACATTTTATTCAACGTCAAAATTCTTAAAATAATTTTTTAGTATGTATTTATATAGAAATAAAATATTTATAAAGGAATTTTTATGTCTCTTTTAAGTTTATTTAAAAGGTTTTCAAAAGGAAATATTATTATAGAACATTTTAAATTTTCTTTACAAAAGACAAAATGAATACTCTATTTTAACATATACAGCGTTAACATATTTTCCCACCAAAATGACCACTATTAGGTATTTCTATTCAGGTATAATATTATATGTTTTTTCAATGAAAAACCCTCCTTCTATATGTTTTGGTTTTTGGGTAATTTTATGAAATACTTCATTTTTTTACGAATAGTGAAATTACTACATTTTAATTGAAAACTGATTTTTCATCAAAATAATTTCTAATGATAAATTAACTTTTAAATTGGTTTTAATGTTATATTATATCAAAAATACTTTTATTAATTCGATTATGGTCATTTTAAACCATTATATTGAATTAGGATATAGAAACATTTCAAAAAAATCACATTTTCACATTAAAAACTCATTTTCTAACCCCATCTATGGGATTATTTTTAGAATAATTTTAGATAATTGTGAATTTTTAATTTTTAAAAATATAATAAATATTTTTTATAATAAATTCTAACATTATTAAATATTTCCCTTTTAATTTTTGACAATATTAATAGTAAACATAGTAATTTCATTACCATAGTTATGGGTAAATTATGTAATTAAGAGTATAAATAATGTTATGAATATTATAAAATTACCCTAACACTTCCTCAAATTTCATTTTATGTATATTTTTCCCAAATAGTTAAATTATTTTTTATTTGACAATTTATGGCCATTTGGATGTGAATATAACTTTTATAATATTGTATTCAGACAAAGTCAAACATGTCATACTTTTGTTTTTAACAAGTTAAATACTTTTAATATGTGGTTACCTAAGAGATATATTCTAATATAAATTTTATTTTGATATCTAAAATATTTAACTTCCACATGGTAATTTATTTTTAACTTTTAAAAAATAAATAATTATTATAAAGTCTTGCACAATGATGATGTGGTAGCTTTTTAATTAATGGAAATATTAAAATAAATATAATTTAAGATAATTAATGTCACCCCAAAATATTATATATTAATTTGTCTTAATAGTGATATTTTGGAACATTTGGTTTTGGTTTATCTTTTTTTTGTAAACGTCAAAGTAATTAATAGTGCAAAAATTGACTTTAATGATATTTTAAAATAAATAATAATTTTTTAAATGATATAAAATTATTAAAAATATTAAATTCATTAAAATTATTGGAATAACTTTTAAAATATCATAATTATTAGTTTATGGTATTTTTGGAATTTTATTATAACTATATTAACCCTTAATGAGTAAACTTCCAAGATGTCACACTAGGAGTTTATGGGTTTAAATAAGGGTTAAAGACAAAATACAAGGATGAAAAAAATCAAAAACTTGAATAAATTTAATTTATTTTATTTATTTATAAAAATATCCCCATATATTTTAAATTAATCAGTTTGGGTTAATTTTTATTAGAAAATAATTTATATTAATTTAATATTTAAGGAATTCCATGAGTGCCCCTCTACTCTCTTATAAAAGAACATCTCTTCTTCTCTTTTATTCACACTTCGAAAAATCTTTACATTATCCAATATATTCCCAAATAACTTCTTATAATCCCTCCCCACATTTTAAAGATCTTATTTTATGCATAACACAACCCTTAGTGGTCATAATGTTAAGCAAAGGGGATTGTATGAAGAAAATGAATCATTTTTAATTAAGTATTTTTGTTTTATTTCTTATTTAAACTCATTAAAATTTTATTCATCCATGATGAAATAATAAATTGAGTATCCTAAATATAATTTGTTTTTATAATACTAATATCATCAACTAAATCAATCTCTACTTTCATCAATTGGGAAAAGAAGTTATCATTCATGTGTATGGCGGTCTACCACCTCACAAACTGATGAAATTAGTTTTTCCATCATCATTTTCTAATAAAGTTTATAATGATTGAATTAAATTTTATATATTATTTTCATGATATATTTATCATTATTAAAATATAATATATCATTTATGTTCTTACATTTCTATGCAGAGAAAAATAGAAATTTGTGTGTGTGTGTGTGTGGATTATCACCTCCATGTAGTGATATGATTCTTTTTTTCATCATCACATCACATGAATGATATATATAAGTATATATAAATATTAATGTCATAATAATTATTTTATGATAATTATGGAATGTAAAATAATATTTACATTATTTTTATAAAGATCATTGAAAAATTGAAACATTACCCATGCTTATGTACAACTTATCGTCTCCATGATTGTAACGTAGTTCATTTTTCATTTCCATATTTAATAGATGGATTTAAAAGTATAATTGATTTATAAAAGTGATAATTATGTAATGAATATTATCATAGAGATAATGTACTAATTACTTCCTTGATTATTGACTTCATAACAAATTTTTTTTAGACTCATGTACCAAATATCATCAAAATGTTCGGCGTGAACTTATAAAATTATGTAAATGTTATAACATGGTAATAAGATATATAAAAGGAATAATTAAAATTAAAATGGTACTCAATAAATTAAATAATTAACATAATTTCATTATTCATGAAAATAAATATTGTGTGTGACAAGTCAGACTGAAGGTAAGGGACTTCATCCCAATTATTGGTTCGTTGAGATATATTTTTGATGTTATGCACCTATATTATTTTATAAGAAATATATAAAAAACATTGGAATATTATATCATTAATTTATTTATTATAATGATATTTAAAGTTTTATTAAATGTTAAACTTTCATGTGGAATACAATTCAACAGATTACACGGTAGTAAGGGATTTTTTTACGCAATTTCCATTAATTGGGATAAACTTCTACTTCATAAATTATGTCACACTAAGGTTATGTGTGAAAATACTTTTTATTATTTTATGTTGGGATTAAACATTATTTATGTGGATTTTCAAATGATAAACATAATATATTGATTTCATTGACACTCAGTTCAATGATATGCTCATTTTAAGGTTATCTTTAACTAAAACACATCTTTTTAAATGTTTTAAAGATTTATTTTATAAATATTTATATTTCAAGTCCATGTTATTAGAATTATTTTTATTAATGTGTTTATATAGAAATTAATATTTTAATAATTGAGTTTTATAATTTCTCTCAAAGAAGTTCTGATGGAATTTCTTCAGGTTTTATGTAAGGGTTCTTCTTTTAAAAAAACATCTTATAAAGATAATATTTCAACTATTTTTAAAAAAATAATAAATAGAATGAATAGAATTTCTTTCTTTCATATTTATTTAATTTTTTGAAGATTACTTTACATGTTTATGATTTTATTTTAAAATAAAGTTTCTTCATTTATGAATGCATGACTTTTTTAAATTGGAAATTGATTTCAAATATGGAAAAGATATTTTTCACCAGAATGATTCATCTATACAAACATTATGTGTTGTGTTTATGTCATGGTTTTCATAAATTGTTTATAATGATGTGTTGTTCCATGATAAAATTAGGGCGTGTTAGACCATTATAGCTCTCCAATGAATTGGGTAAAGGGATTGAGTTAAATGGTAGAGTTTCTCCTAACAGATCATAGGAATATACTTCAGTGGTAATCCCAAATGTAGCTATGATCGTTACTACTTGTGTCGCTGAGATAGCTAATATATTTATAAATGTGACATGGAAAATTAGGTCCTAAGTTACCTACTTATCTTTTATATTATTTATTATGAGTTATCATGAAAATATTTTAATTTTAAAAAGGTAATAAAATTGTCTATTTGAAATGTTGATTCCTTTTTTAGGATAAAAAAGGTATGTTTTTTAGAAAATGTTTTATGGTTTTTCACTAGACTAAGGGTTTCCTTTATTTTATGTCACTTATGGATATTTTTCTTCTCATACTATAAGATACAAATCTTTTCTTGTGATATCTTGGGTTTTTCAAGGTACACTCCAGCCTTGTTCTGAGTACTTTTTGTTTGGGCTGTAACTAGGGTGTCTTCGTGTAGAAATGAAATTTTTTTAAAGAATTATTTGAAGTGAATGGTTGGCGCATAGTTTTACTAAACTGTGTGCCCCATCCCAAAAAAAACATGTGAAAAAAAATTGGGTATTTTCACATTTGACACATGGTTTTTCAAACCATGTTCTCTCTTAGGTGAAACTGTGTACCCCAAGGAGAGGTGCACGGTTAAGGAATACGATTAGGGGAAATTGTGCACCTCTGCCCAACAAACCATTCATGTGGTTTTAAGTAACCTGAAAACTAGGTTTTAAAATACATAAACCACTATATTAACCCTAAACTAACCCCCAAACATCCCCTAATGATTCCTCTTGATTTTGGATATTCTATGATGATTTCATAAGGCTCTCGACCACAGTTCACGATGATTTGAAGCCCTATTGTCAAATCTGCATCACTCAAGGTATGTGGTTTATTCCTGATTGATTTTCCCATATCACTTCCATTCTTCTCCAATTCCTTTATTAAGTAGTTATCATAAGTCTTTATGAATATAGATCTAGATTTTAGATATCTCGTTTCATTTAATTTGGAATTTATGTTTCGGATAGAGATAGTGTTCTTCATCGTGTTCTTAATTGATCTACTTCAAATCGGGGTTTTCTGTTAGATGATCGCTCATCAAGAAACTGATGTAGGTTGTCTATAATTCAAATCTGAAAGTCTTGATATTGATTATGTATATGTAATCTTATAATTTAACCTATATGACTAACAATTATGTTTTCTTACATTGAATTGATTAATTGATAGATTAATTAATTTGGGGATTTGTAAAATTTGGGGATATTTAATTGATTGAGATAGAACAATTAATTGAGGAACTAGTTGGGGGAAAATTAATTTATTGAGATAGAATAATTAGTTGAGGAATTAATTGGGGGATATTTAATTGATTAAGATAAAATAATTAATTAAAAAATTAATTAGGGGATATTCAATTAATTGAGATAGGAAAGTTAATTAAGGAATTAATTTGGGGATATTTAATTGATTAAGGTAGAAAAATTAATTGAGGAATTAATTGGGGGATATTTAATTCACTAAGATAGAATAATTAATTGAATATTTAATTGGGGAATATTGAATTGATTAAGATGAAAAAATTAATTGATGAATTAATTAGAGTTTTTTTATTTTAGATGGGATTAAATAATTGATGAATTAATTAAAGGATGTAATGTGATTATTTAATTCTTTAATTGAATAACAGGGTTGATAATATTAATAAATTGATAAATATATTACTATAACTAATGTGATTATTTATTTTTTTAGTTAAATAGTGGGATTGATGGTATTAATTAATTGATAAATTAATTTAAGGAAGTAATGTGATTATATAATTGTTGCATTAAATAATGTAACTGGTGGGATTAATTAATTGATGAATTAATTAATAGAAGTAATGTGATTATATAATTACTTAATTAAATAATATGATTGATGTGATTAATTAATTGATGAATTAATTAAGGGTAGTAATGCGATTATTTAATTGTTGAATTAAATAGCGGGATTGGTGGGATTAATTAATTAAATAATTAATTAATATGATTAATATGATTATTTAATTATTGAATTAAATTATGATATTGAAGAGATTAATTAATGTAATGTAATGTGATTATTTAATTGTTTAATTAAATAATGGTATAGATGAGATTAATTAATTGATGAATTAATTAATGGAAGTAATGTGTTTATTTAATTATTGAATTAAATAACGGGATTGATAGGATTAATTCACTGATAAATTAATTAATGGAAGTAATGTGATTATTTAATTTTTGAATTAAAAAATGGGATTGATGAGATTAATTAATTGATGAATTAGTTAATTGAAGTATTTTAGTTAATTAATTATGAATTAATTAATGGAATTGATTTGAACAATTAATTAGTTAATTAATAGATTGAGTTAGATTAATAATTATGTAATGTGAATAATTAATTGGTGAATTAATTGAATGGATTGAGTTAGATTAATTAGTTGTGGAATTAAATAATAGAATTTATGAGAACAATTAATTGGTGAATTTATTAAAGTGAATGAGTTAGATCAATTGATATGAACATTAGTTAATCAGGATTGTTGGGTTAATGAAATTGAATGAGTTAGATCAATTTGTTAGTCAATTAATTCATGGGGATTGTTGTATTGAAGCAACTGAATGAGTTAAATTAATTAATTGGTGAATTAATTCATGGGGATTTTTGTGTTAATTCAATTGAAGTAGTTATCAAAAATCAATAAAAAAGCAAGGCCTTTGGTCCATTAGGTCAATTGAAAGAGTTAGATTAATTAACTAGTGAATTAATTAATGGGGATGGTAGTGTTAATATAATTGAATGAGTTAGATTAATTAACTGTTAATTGATGGAGATTTTTTTAATGTAATTGGAGGGGTTAGATTAATTAATTAGTGGATTAATTAATGGGAATTGTTGTCTTGGTGAAATTGAATGAATTGAATTAATTAATTAGTGAATTAATTAATATGGATTTTGGGGATTTAGAATTCATAAAAATGGATAATTATTTTTTGAATTAACTATATTGAGATATTTTATTAGAGAACGTAATTGTTGAATTAATTATGAGATATTGGGATTATTGAATATGAATAATTAATTATTTAATTAACTGTTGAGATTTTGTGATGATTTTATAGGATTAAATAATTGTCAAATTAATTAATGGGATTGATGTTATTAATTAATTTATTAATAAATTAATGAACTTATCATGATTAATTAATTACTGAATTAATTAATTATTAATGAAAATGTCATGATTAATTTCTTTTTGAATTAATTAATAAGGTTACGGTGATTAATTAATGGAATTCTTGTGAAGAAATAATTTTTGAGTTAATTAATGAGATTGATGTGATTAATTCATTGGAATGTTAATTAATGAGATTAATGTGAATAATTAATTGTGGTGATTGATTTTTTGAACTAATTATTGAATTAGTGTTTAGATAGGGATGATTAATTAATTGTTGAATTAATTAATGTGATTTATATGATTAAATTTTTTTGAGTCAATTAATGAGATTGATATGATTAAATAATTATTGAATTAATTATTGGAATTGATGAGATTGATTAATTTTGGAATTGACTAAATATTAATTTTTTATTATAAAAGACTTTTAAGGGATAAGTAAGAAACCTCATACACCCAAAGTAGACTATCGGACCGCCCCAACCCAGCAAATCAGCCAACAACAAGTCTATGCCGACACAGAACCCCTAGGAAACCAGTCTCGTGCAGAAGCACAGGCATGGAATTGATGGTGAATCCATACCCCCTCAAGAATCCAAATACAAGAGGCATGTATTGATGAAGACATAATGCTCTAGTCCCCATCCAGATCAAGTCTAATTAGCGTGCTAAAAAAAAGAAAAAATAGAACTGCAAAGAAAAATAAGAGGTGACCTGACGAAACAAAGCTCAGACAACCGATTCACCCACACCCGCCCACCAAAGCCACCGGCTTACATTAAGTCTCTAACAAGGAATTTATTGTTATCAGAATCTGTCTCCCTAAATAGTTTCCAAGTCAAGGATGATAACTTTAATTTTTCTCCTTCTACTAGCCACTTCTCAACTACAGACACAAGTTGGTCACAAGTCTGAATGTACTCCTCAATACTTATCTTTCCATGGTTGAAACCCCCTACCAAAATTGAGTCATGTTTGTCCATCCAAGAGTATTGATCCTCACTAAGGGACACCTCTAGAGTCCTCCCCCTAATTTTAGCTACCTCTTCTTCAGTAGCGTTGAGAAATAGAACCTGTTCTATCACTTCTTCTTCGGAGCTAAAAAGAAGATCCAAGGGCTCAAAATCATGCTCCCCTGGCCTTAGATGTCTCAGAAGCTCCATAGACATCCTTTTTTCACTCATCTTCTTTACTGATCGAGTCCTCATAGGAGGAGGTAGCGATGAATAGACTTTCCTCTCCTTCCTTATCCTAGAACCCGAAGTACTCTTCAGGCTTAGAGCTTCATCAGTGGAATGGTCATGCACACTCCCTTTAGAAAATGTCACACTGAATCTGTCTCCCTCACCTGGAATATCAAAAACTGAACTCAAAACAACCTCATAATGGTCTTCAAACCTATTGCTCAACGCAATCGATCTCAATATCCCTTCATTCACACTTCTGTTTGAAACAGTCTTAACAATATCAAGCCCCAACCTCCCCTTACTCCTATCCATGTTGCCCACCCATGTCCTCTCAGCCACCGAACTAGAAATGTCCACCTTCCCTTCATCTAACATCGAATCCATTATTGTTTTACCCCCTTCCTCTGGAATTCCACATGAAATTCCTCAAGCTAGTATTCTCCACCTTCATTGTGCGCCCTATGACTAGAAAAAGTCATCAGATCCCTTTTCAGCCTGCTGAACACATCCACCACCATCGAGTTACCATGGAGTGCTATCGCACTAGTGCCAAGTGTCTCCACACCCACTACAATGAGGCCCTATTCCTCAATTACTGCTTGTGCCTCCTCCACTTACCACAACAAATTTCCCTAATCTCAAATCTCATCACCCACTGTATACAGACCCAAGATCGATGTCTCAAAAACTAGAGGACATTTTTCAATGCCACTGGCCACCGTGTGAGTCGTGTCCTACCCATCCCTAAGGACAACATCCATTAATTGAGGACCAAAGCCCCTGCCTGCCAATGTTGCTGGTCTCTGTTGATAGAAATCAGAAGTGTGCCCTAACCTCTTACATGATAAACAGAACTCCATCCAACTCTCATAGAAAACTCTCTGCATGAACCTATATTCTTCTTTAATCATAACCCAAACATGATCAAATAGAACCCCAGATACATCCATCTCCACCCACGGAGTTGATGTGGTTAAATAAAGAATAAATTGATAATGTGATAATGGTTGATTATGCATTATTTTTATTTATTTTTATATATTCATACACTGTTATTAACTATATATTGTTTAATACCCCATTGGTTGTGGTCTAATTATTTGTACTCACACCCTACTTGGGTTTTCTATTCGTTTCCCCAATAGATTTCATAGTAGTAGGATATGATAAGAGAAAATTCCTTGGGATAGATTAAAAATTTACGGATGGAGCCTGGATGAGGGAATCTAATATTTTTTGAGACACACTTGGGGTTTTCAGTGTCTTTACTTTTGGTTTTACATTTTGAAACTTGGCATGTACATGAGCGTGACATCTTTGTAGTTCATTTGATATATTATTTCTATTTTTGGTCATTATGTTATATTGGAATCTTTTTTGTTATAAATAAATATTTGGTTGTTATTTTTTTGTTTTATGCTTCTGTTTTACTTTGAAAATTTATGGTATTGTCTCCCCATGATTGGTATTAGACTATCAATGTTAATCGACAACCTCTGGTTTATGGGGTAGCACAGTTAAGGTCATATGACTAACTGGATTGGGTGATCGGCCTTTGGCACCCAGTCCCGGATGTCGAAAATTGGTATCAAAGCACCATTTTATTTTTTTTCTTCTGTATTACAATTTGGGAATGTTAAATAGAATACTATAATGAGTTAAAACTTTTTTATGATCTTGTTCCCATGTACAGGCGAGAACCTAGGTGCTCAGGGAGAGATTTTTTTTTTCTTCGGTTATTGTTGAATAATATTTCACCTTGGGTGATTCACTTGTGGTGTTATGTAATTTTTTTTTCTAAAATTATTCTGAGAATTGACTTGTGGACTAGTATTAAACAAGATTTGAGTTTTCATGCATAATACTAGGCACCCATGATTATTTTTTTACATGAATAATTTGAGGCATGCATGGAAAGGAATGTTTTGGGTAATTTGCGAACATGAATTTTTTTCCCTTGCCTGTGTGATTAAATTGAAAATGATGCCTATTGTGAAATTGAAAATGTATTAAATGGTTAAAATATTGAATAAATGTGTGTCTAATGAGTAAGTGAAATTTAGAACATGTTTACCCTTTTATAACCATGACTTATATGTAGGATGAATAGGGTAGTGATAGTGCCTCATTTTTAACTGTGTGGTGGGAAAAAATGGGAAAGGCTCATTATGGTTTTGTGTAAATCCCCTTTATTATCTATGTTAATGTTGTGAAATGAGAATCCTTTGTTTTGCCTATTTGGACCTTGATGTTGGTGGTTTTGGTAGTAATAGTTCCCTAGTTTGAGAACTCGGTTGTAGGTTGTGTGAGGGACCATCTAGTTTTAGATCAGTGTGTTGAGATGTTGGCAGATAGGGAAACCCAATACCTTCGAAAGATTAAGGTGTTTCCCTATTGGGAGGTAACATTGATGAGAGACAATTTTTTGTGGCTTTCATCGAAGACTTATTATCATAATTTTAATTACTGATGATATTATCCAATACATTTACTTAATAATAGGTATTCTAAGAAATCTATGGCTATAAGCCATGCTTCTTGAATGTGTTTCAGTTGGATATGTAGACCCTTAAAGGTTTCACTTATGAAGCAGTATATATAGATATGGATGGTGGGAGTTATTCCATTGATAGTTTATAAATATGTAGCCTATAAGGATCATGTTTAAACTCCTGGAGTAAAGGACAGGTGGTACTTGGAGTTAGTGGATGTATGTCTTTTCTAGGTGGGTATTGATGATAAGGCTATGTGATAATGTTAGATAGTGTTCTTGTGATTTTTGGGAACAATGAGTTAGGAAATGGGTTTGGTATATTGTGGAAGTCAAACTTGAGATCGATGAATCCTTTGTGGAGAATCCAATACATCTACAAAATCACAATGAAAAAGTGTTGCGGGGAAAGACTGTGTTGATACTTCATGTATTATGGAAATGTGGATGGATTCTGGAGGAAACATGGGAGAGTGTAGCAGATAAGAGGGCATAGTGTCCCAATATTTTTCACTCGGAATCTTGTTGTTTCTTGGGAGTACAGATCAAAGATGATTTTTTATAATGTGGGGAGATTAAATATCCTAATATTTTTTGGTGATTTCTCATGTTTTTTATAGGTTCTCTTTTTCCTTATATTTAGTACTTTTTTCTCTATAAGTTGGATTAGTTTGAGTAGAAATTTAAATTTTTTTTAATAAGGATTGGCTGTCCATGGTTTGAAAAAAAAATTTCCAAACTATATACCCTATCCTTGAAAACTGTGTGAACCTAAAAATAGGGGATTCTCATGGTTGGAACACTAATTTTTCAAATTATGTTCCCTCTTTGGAAAAACTATCCACCCCCTAGAAGAGGCACATGGTTAAGGAACGCGGTTAGGGGAAATCATGAGCCCATTCCCATCAAACCATGAATGTTGTTTTAATTAAAAATAAAATTATATTTTCAAATACCCAAATCCATTTATTAACCCCAAACGTCCCGTAATGATTTCTCTTGATTTTTGAGGCTCCTGTGTGATTGCCTAATGCTCCCAACCTCAATTCTTAGCAATTTGAATCCCACTTGTCAAATCTAAATCTCTCCTGGTAAGTGGTTTCATCCTGATTGATTTTTCCATATCACATTTTTTATTATACCATTTATTTATTGAGTATTTATCCTCCATATTGTTGGATATAGAACTAGATTTAAGAGATATTTTTTACCGCGGATTTAGGTTTCATATCTAGATCGTGTTCTTCATCGAGTTCTTGATTGATCTGCTTCAAATTAGGGGTTTCCATTGGGTGATCACTCATCAATGAAATGTGGTAGATGATATATTATTCAAAAATCAATTTCTTGACACTAGTGGAAAAACGTTTTTCCACATCATTTTTTAACCGATGGTTATAAAGGTAGCGTTAAAAATTGATGTTTCAACGTCAGTTTTTATAAACTGATGTAAAAACTCAACCCTAGGGGGTCTTTAGCGATGGTTTTCACACAAACTCATCTCCAAAGTTAGTCCTTGTTGGTCTTTGACATCAGTTTTTATAAAAACTAACACCGATTTTTGGATTCTATATTGTTTTTAAAAGTCAGTTTTTGATACAAACTGACGTGAAAAGTACTTTTTCAAAAAAACATTTCATTTTTGAAAAAAATTATTTTAAAACATTGAAACTCTTAATATTGGAATACATTAGTTTTCCCAGTAATTTATGTGATTATTCATATAACTGAAACATACTTATAGACCAAAAGTTATGGTAATCTTAAAGTGTATGTAACACCCTAGAATGATAAAGAGTTAAATGACTAAATGATATGACTCATGTCAACATGGTGTGCCTTCCTTTTTAATATTCTACCTGATTAGAGATCCACGGTTATGCGTTATTAGATTGTATTAGTGATTAGGATGGGTGACCTTCTGAGAAGTTTATTAGGGTGTGTGTGAATGAGAACAATGCACACTAGAAAGGACATGTGTTGGACTGTGGGGGGCTGTTATTAGTCTGATGACTCATTTAGGCATATGGGTGGGCCCCATAGTGGGGACCACGTGTCTAGGGGGAAACTTGTGGTATCTAATGGGCTAGGACTATATATCAATGTTAAAGGAGGGGTGTCTGTGTTGTCAATGGGACCGAGTTGTCACATTTGGTATCAGAGGTGGAACCTAGCCTTATGTGCAGTGCACTGCCTTGGTTGTGATATAGGGCCCACAATGAGGAAGTTGTGATCTAAATGGGGAGAATTTAACCCCCAATAATAGTAAAGGGTTAAATAAATAAATGATATGAATCATGTCAACAAGGTTAACCTTACTTTTCAATAGCCTACCTAATTAGAACACCACAGTTAATCGTGTTTGTCCTAGAGTAGTAATCCAGATGGGTGACCTTCTAGGATGTTTCACAAGGTGTATGTGAGTGAGGAAAAATCATAATGGAAATTACATGTGATGGAATATGGGGACATTCATTATTCAGATGACCCGTTTAGGCATGTGGATGGGCCCTAATGTGGAGACTACATGTCTGTGGGGCAATTGGTTGTACCTAGCAGGCCAGGACCTGACAGCCATGTTAAAGTAGGGGAGTTTGTGATATCATCGGGAATCAGTTGTCATAGTGTATCTCTTTAATTTGAAATATATACAACTGGCTTCGATGAAAAAATGAGAAACAAGAACCAAAAATTATACACCAAATGACCAAAAATTGAATAAACTTAAATATTAATCCTATTTTTAATTCTTTTATTCTTTTCCTTTGAACCGATATGTTGTTTATTGTCATATCACTTCATTTTAATGAAAAATCACGCTGTAATGAAGATGGTTTTCGATAATTAATTTTTTACCCCAACCAATGAATATTATACATATTTTTTATCTTCGTATCTACATCAGAAGAATTCATAATCATTATAATAAAAATTATCAAGATTTTTAGTGATAAGGAAAACAATAATAATGAAATTAAATGATGAGAACACATACCCTTTATAAATCATTTATTTAAAAAATTTTGAAAAATGTTGAAAGAAATAGAATGAGTATGTATATATTCTAAATGAAAATATTTATGGTGGTGATGCATTAAAATTTTGGAGGGATTATGAAAATAGAAACGTGTATTGTGAAAAAATTGAAATATCAAACCCACATATTTTAATTTGACTTTTACTTTCAGGTAAATATATAACCGATGTTAAAACTATTCACATGTTGGGTTATTAAAATCATTTATTAAAAACGTAACACCAAAAAGTGAATTTTAACAACATTTATTGGAATAAATGACTCCAAAATGTGACATTTTACATCAGTTACTGAAAAAACCGTTGTTGAAAATCATGTCTTATAATGTTCAACTTCTGAAATCTATAAAATTTAATCTATAAGTTTGTTTTATCTCTACAACCTATTAAATAGAATTTTGAGAAATTATATGAAACTTCTTTTATTTTTAACTTCTGTAATGTGCAGAAATGGCACAAAAAATGACCTTTATTGTTGGTTATTGAAAAACCCGACATTAAAAATCAAATCTTATAGTGTTTAACTTTTGACATCCATAACATTTGGTCCGTATATATTTTTTGTTATAAGAACTATAAAATAAATCATTGAGAAATTTTCTACAACTTTAGTTTTATTTGTAACATTGGATATGTGAAACACAGATGCCAAAAAGTGAATATTAATGTCTTTTATTGAAGAAAACTAACATTAAAAATCAAGTCTTATAATGTTTAACTTATAAAATCCATAAAATTTGATCTGTAAGTTCGTTTTAGCTCTAAGACCTATCAAATAAAAGATTTTAAAATTATATACAACTTTTGTTTTATTTTTAATGTTAGTTATGTGAAACATAGATATCGTAAAGTGAAATTTAACATCAGTTTTTGAAAAAAAACCACGTTAAAAAATCAATTATTATAATGTTCAACTTCTGACATCCATAACTTTTGATCCTTAAGTATGTTTTAATTCCACGACCTAAGAAATCAAATCTTGTGAAATTATCCAAAACATTTGTTTTATTTTTAACATTATTTATTTGAAAAATTGATGCAAAAAGTGAATTTTAGCACTAGTATGTTAAAAAATCGACGTTAAAAATCAAGTCATATAATGTTCAGCTTCTGACGCCCATAACTTTTGATTTGTAAGACTGTTTTATCTCCATGACATATAAAATTAAAGATTTATAAATTATACGAAACTTGGATTTGTTTTTTAATGTAGGCTACTTGAAAAATTAATGCCAAAAAGTGACTTTTAACGGGCTTTTTGAAGAACCTGTGTCAAAGTGCTAACGTGAAAGACCATCTGTCTACTAGTGTGATTTTGATTATGTATATGTAATTATGGAATTATTATTGTATTATTAGAAATTGAGTTTTACTACATTTAATTAATTAATTTAGTGGATTAATTAATTTATGGAATTATGAAATTTGGGGATATTGAATTGATTGGGATAAAACAATTAATTATGGAAATAACTCTGGGGTATTTAATTAATTAAGATAGAAAATTTAATTAAGGAATTAATTGGTGATATTTAATTGATTGAGGTATAATAATTATTTAAGGAATTAACTAGGTTATATTGAATTAATTAAGATAGAATAATTAATTGAGCAATTAATTGGGGGATATTGAATTGAATGAGATAGAAAAATTAGTCAAGGAATTAGTTGGGGTATATTGAATTAATTGAGATAAAACAATTAATTGTGGAATTAATTGGGAAATATTAAATTGATTGAGATGGAAAAATTAATTGATTAATTAATTGGGGTTATTTAATTGTTTGTGTTGGAATAATTAATTGATGAACTAATTATAGGAATTTTTTTTATTATGGTTGGGATTAATTAATCGAAGTAATATGATCATTTAATTTTTGAATTAAATAAAAGGATTAAGGGGATTAATTAATTGATGAATTAATTAATGGGCATAATTTTATTATTTAATTTTGTAATTAAATGTTTGGATTGATGGGATTAGGTAATTAACGAATGAATTATTTGAAGTAATGTGATTATTTTATTGTTAAATTATATAATGTTATTGATGGGATTAATTAATTTATTGATTAAATAATGGAAGTAATATAATTATTAAATTATTAAAATAAATAAGAGGATTAATGGGATTAATTAATCAATGAATAAATTAATTGAATAATTGTGATTATTTAATGTTTTGAATTAAATAATGGGATTAATGGGATTAATTAATTGATGCATTAATTAATAGAAGTAATGTTAATATTTAATATTAGATTTAAATAATTGGATTAATGGTATTAATTAATTGATGAATTTATTAATGTAAGTAATGTGATAATTTAATTGTTCAATTAAATAACATGATTGACGGGATTAATTAACTTATGAATTTACTAATGGAAGTAATGTGATTATTAAATTTTTTTTAATTAAATAATGGGATTGATGGGATTAATTAACTGATTAATTAATTAATGAAAGTAATTTGAATATTAATAATTGAATTAAATAATGGGGTTGATGAGATTAATTAATTTATAAATTAATTAATTGAAGTAATGTGATTATTTAATTATTGAATTATATTGTGGGATTAAAGGGATTAATTAATTGATGAATTAATTAATGTAATTATTCTGATTAATTAATTGTGAATTAATTATTAAAATTGATGTGAACAATTAATTAGTTAATTAATTGAAGGGATTGAGTTAGATTAATTAAATGTGGAATTATTAAATATAATTGAGGTGAATAATTAATTAGTGAAATAATTGAAGAGATTTAATTAGATTAATTAATTGTGGAATTAATTAATGGAATTGATGTGAACAATTAATTATTGAATTAATTAAAGGGATTGAGTTAGATTAATTAATTAATGGATTTGATAGGAAAAATTAATTGGTGAATTAAATAAAGGTATTGAGTTAGATTAATTAATTTTGGGTTTATTTAATTTAATTTATGTTAAAAATTAATTTGTGAATTAATTGAATGGAATTAGTTAGATCAGTTAACAGAAAAATTGGTTGATGGGGATTGTTGTGTTAATGTAATTAAATGAGCTAGATTAATTAATTGGTGAATTAATTGAAATGGATTTTTGTGTTAATGAAATTTATTGTGTAAGAATAATAAAATGGTGAATTAATTAATGGGGATTATTGTGTTCATTCAGTTTAAAGAGTTAGATTAATTATTTGGTGAATTAATTAGGGTAAATTATGGTGTTGATGCAATTGAATGAGTTAGATTAATTAATTGGTGAATAAAAAATGGGGATCTTTTTGTTAATGAAATAAAGAAGTTATATTATTTAATTATTGAATTAATTAATAGGGATTGTTGAGGTGGTGAAATTGAATTTACTGGATTAATTAATTAGTAAATTAATTTTTGTCGATTGTTGGGATATTGAATTAATACAATCGGATTATTAATTGTTGAATTAATTATATTGATATAGTTCTTTAGTGAAAAATTATTGTTGAATTAATTACGTGATATTAGGATTGCTGAATAGGAATAATTAATTGTTGAATTAATTATTGGGATTTTGGAAAGATTTTATAGGATAAATTAATTATCAAATTAATTAATGGTATTAAAGTAATTAATTAATTGTCAAATTAATTAATGATCTTATCATTATTTTTCAATTGTCGAGTTAATTAATGATTAGTGAAATTGATGTGATTGATTAATTGTTGAGTTAATTAATAGGGTTGAGGTGATTAGTTTATTGAATTGTTGTAAATAATTATTTTTTTATTAATTAATGATATTGACATGATTAATTAATTGGTGAATTAATTAATGGGATTTATGTTATTAATTAATTTTTGAATTATTTTAGGGGATTAATGTGATGAACTAATTGTTCAATTACTAATGAGTTTGTGATGGTTAATTAATTAATGAGTTAATTAATTAGATTGATATGATTTATTAATTGTTTAGTTAATTAATGATATTAAGATGATTAATTAATTTTTGAGTTAATTAATGACATTTAGATTAATAATTAATTATTTAATTCATTAATTAAATTGTTGAGACAAATTAATTGTTGATTTCATTAATGGGTTGTTGTCATATGTGATTGAAATTATGAATGGATATAATGACATTCATTTGTGAATTTATATCTAGAATGGTATGTGTGGAGTTTTGATATATGACATGGAATATAGAATGGTAAAAATTGAATTCTAAGGTATGACTTGGAATATAGAATGGTAATGATGGCATTCTTGACTGTGATAACCCTTGGGGATAATTTACAATCTAGTGTGGTTCGAAGAAGGTATTGAGGTACGAGTATCCTTGGGAACTTGGGGAGTTTTTGTGTTTAAATAAAGAATAAATTGATAATGTGATAACTGTTTATTATGAATTTTGATTATTTATTTATACAACTACATACAATTTTATTGAATGGATATTTTTTTAGACACCATTGACGGTGGCCTAATGAGTTATACACACACCCTACTCAGGCTGCCTGATCGGTACCCGAATAAATTTCATGGTTATAGGACAAGATAAGTGCAAAGGACCTGTGTTAGAAGGTTGATTAGGGTATGGACATGGATGAAGGAACCTAATTTGGTTTAGGACCGGCTTGGTAGTTGTTATAATATTTACTTTTGGGTCTGCATTTTGACACTTGGAATATACATTATCTTGACATCTCTATCTTTCAGTTGATATAGTATTTATAGTTTTGGTCATCATGTGACATTGGTATCTTTTCTATTATGAACAAATATTTGGTTATTTTTTACTTATTTTTTATGGCTTCTTACTTTGAAAAATAGGGTATAGTCTCCCCATGACTGATATTAGACCCTCGCTACTAGTCAGAAGCCTCTGGTGTATGGGGTGGCACACTTGAGGTCTTGTGACCGGCCAGATAGGGGCACCGGTGTGTGTGAACCTCGACCAAGATGTTACATATACCAAGTTTTAAAGTGTTTTTCATAGGGTATAAGGATGTGTAAGAGAAAGGATTAAGTCAATATGAATGTTATTAATATTTTCCATGGAAAATAAATAATATTTTTTTTAAAGTTTCATTTAGTGAAAAAATAGATATTGAGTAGAAGTGTCAACTTTGTAATATTTAAGTC
Source organism: Viscum album (assembly GCA_963277665.1). NCBI lineage: Eukaryota > Viridiplantae > Streptophyta > Magnoliopsida > Santalales > Viscaceae > Viscum > Viscum album. The sequence continues at coordinate 1,197,819,876 of OY728135.1, read as the reverse complement.
GTTATGTATGAGTTATGACCTAATTCTCAAAAAAATATACTGAAAAGATTCTTGGAATTGTAAGAAACTATATTCAAGTTAAAAAACACTAGAATATATAATTTTTAAGGATGATCCATGTAGTTTGTATCAAATAATGTCTTAGACAACTTTTGATATTAAGATTATTTTTTTTGTGGTATTTTTACGAGTTATAGATATCATCATGGGTTTTTAATTTTCAGTTTTATTATAAGTTTAATGTCATAGAAACCACTTTTGAGGATTTATGTTAGGAAATTGTAAGGTGACCTGCAGTATTTTTAGAGACATTTTTTATTGTAATTTTTATTTATTACATTTGTGATTGAAAATAAAAAGTGTGAGATAAACTTTGAAGTTAAGACGTATTAAGGATATTTTTGAGGATGTTTATCAAATTGATGTAAATTTTATGAGAATTATAATAATATAGTTGGATAAAAAAAGGAAAACTCATAAGATGAGTGACAACCCGTTATGTCCGGCAAGGTCATTGGAATTGGACCAATAATCGACGGGTGATAAGTTTGCAGTGCCTATCGTTATCCTACATGATTTCCAAGTTAGTATGATATTTTTTTATTTATTTAAACTATTCGAAATAGAATGGTTTTATTTATTTTGGTACATATATTTTATTGAATAAATAACTTTGGGATTGGAAAATGATTTTGTGATTAATTGATTAATTTTATTTTGGAAGAGGTTCATTAGTTTGGGAATCCAATAAGATTAAGGTAAATAGAATAATATGGGTTTTATTGGAGGAATAATAGATTAATTATATTATTTAAGAATTTATGATTATATTATGGGATTATTTTGATTTAGGTTATTTTTAGAAATTTTCATCATATCTTGGAGATTAAGTGATTTAATAAATTAAATTTTTCAGATGATACATTAAGATTCATTGATGTTATTTGGTGATAAAATACTTTCTTAGAAGTATATTTGAACAAATTATTCTGATTTTTGGGTTTGAATATTACTCTAGAATATTTTTTGAGTAAGGATAGTTAATTTTGGAATAATCTATGTTGATATTTGGGTGTTACTATTGAATTTTAGAGATTAAAATAGTTTTTCAGCATATAAAGGATTATTATATTTGAAGAATTGTCTTATATTGTACTAACAATTTTGGTTTTTGTTAATTTTTCATTAAAAGAGAAATATATATTTAGTATTTTTTGGATTATTTTATTCTCTAGATATTGATTCTAGTGCATTAGTTGTGAAAAAAAACATCTTGAATGTTAATCATTTGGAGAAAAAATGAGTTTTGGTGGAAATTGATTAAAGGATAAAACTATACTTTTTAAGTAATTATGTTTACTTAATTTATTATTATAGGGGTAAAATGATATCTTAAACTCTATTAAAATGATCTTGAAACACAAAATTTATTAGTTTAATTTTCTTATAATGAAATAAATGTCATTTTAACCCATCAAGATTTATGATTTTTTAATAAATAAATTTATATTGACCATGTTCTTTATCACTCTCTATTAGAACTTGATAGTTGGTTTTATATTCTATGTCCCTATTTTCCTACATGGAATTATATTATGTGTTATCTTAGGTGACCTTCATACTTTCATTTCATTCCTTTAAATTGGATGTTTTATTAATTCTTTTTTTTGATGTGAGATTTCAAGAAAATGTATTTTGAATAGTGATACCCCAAGTTTTTTATCTTGAGTTCATATTATGGGAACAAAATTTATTTAAGGTGGTAAAATGTAACATCCCAGTATTTTAAGAAGGAAACACTATGTTTGATAGCGTACATGATATTCCACATCGAGCTTAAATGATCAACTAAATATTATTATTTTAATATTCTCGTTATAAAATAGCCATTAGAATGGCGGATATGAACAAGATTGAAGTAATTATGAAAATATTATTTACACAAGTTTATATAATTAATTCATTTGTTACCTATTAATTATAAATGAAACTATAAAACCAATTAAATATAAATGATGTTTTTTATGAAAAACTATTTTTATGCTCACAGAGGAATTTTATCTTAACAAATTAAATTAATAACTATTAGTTAATAAACATAATGAAATATATATATATTAGATATTAAATAAATTTTTTTTCAAATTTATCCAATAAGTATGATAGGAATAGTATAAGAATAAATCCAATTTTATACATAAAAACTATATTATTTCTAAAAAGAAGTTTTACTACCTTCTAATGGAAGGCTTGTGTTAATGATAAATTTTTAAACTTTTATAAATTTTATATTATAAAATAAAATTCATTATCTTAAAGCGGAATATAAAAATTTAATTTCTTGAGTTTTTTTTTATTTTTCTGAAATGTTTCATTTTTTTGATGAATAGTGAAAGTACCTCATTTTAATTAAAAATGACTTTTCATCTAAATAATTTATAATGTTAAATTATTTTTTATATTTTTTCAATTTAAAATTATATCAATAATAAATATATTATTTCAATTAATTTCATAGAGTCTTATTTATTTTTTAATTTGTAAATGAAAACATTTCAACCTTATCCACATTTTCACTTTTAAACACTGTTTTTTACCCAACCTATGGGATTTATTTTAATTTAATTTTTTCCCCATATGTGTTTTTAATTTTTAAAAATTGATTAAATATTTCGAATCATAATTTATAAATTTATTAAATAGGTTCTTATTATTTTTGAAACTTAGTAATTTTATTTCCACTGTTAATGGTAAATCAAGTAATTAAGAGTAATATAATGTTATAAATTTTATAAAATGACCATAAAACTTGAACCAGTTTTATTTTATGGTTATATTTCATCAATAATTATTACATTATCAGTTTTTTAACTATTTATGGTCATTTTGGATGAGAATATAACAATTGTAATATTTTATTCAAAGAAAAGATAAACATGTCATACTTTTGTTTTTAACAAGTTAAATATTTCTAATATAGGGAAACCTAGAGGAAATATAAAATTATAAATTGTCTTTTTAAATATAAAATATTTATCTTAAATAATGAAATTTATTTTTAAATTTTATAAAAGAGATAATTACCTTAAAGAATTGTGCAATTGTGATGTAGTAATTATTTAATTAATAGAAATATCAAGTAAATGATAGTAAAAATATTAAAATAAATATAATTTTTTATAATTAAAATCATACAGTAATTTTATATAATACTATTATATGTTATTTATGTTTTATAATTCTCATTGTAAATTATCTTGTTGTTTAAATTTTTTTAACAGTCAAAGAATGAATAGAATCAAAATTGACATTAATGATATTCTAAAATAAATAATATTTTTTTTAAATGATATAAATTTCATTAAAAAATTAAAATTGATAAGATTATTATTATAAGAGTATAAATTTAATCAATGATTCATTTATGTTTCTTTTTTAATTTTATAGTAACTATATTAACCCTTAACGATTATAAATTCAAGTTTTCACGGTAAGAGTTAAAGTGGTTAAATAAGGGTAAAATCCAAAAGACAAGGATTAAAAAATAGTAAAAACATGTATAAATTTCATTTTATGAATTTATTTATACCCATAATAATTTTATATTCTAACTAAATTATTTTTTAGTCATTTTTAATTTAAAAATATTTTATAATAATGTAATATTTTGAAGAATTCAAATAGTTCCCCTCTCATCTCTTATAAAAGGGATCCTCTTCTTCTCTTTTATTAACACTTAAAAACATATTTTATTCAAAAAATATCATCCCAAATAACTATATATAATTAATACCCACATTTTAGATCTCTTATTTTAGTCATAACACTACCCTTATTGGTCTTAAGATGTTAAGGAAAGAAGATTGTCTGAAAAAGGGTATCATTTTTAATTAAGTGTTTATGTTTGTTTCTTCTTCCAACTCCTTCAAATATTTTTCAATAGTGATGAAATAGTAAATACACTATCCTAAATATAATAATATGTTATTATGTTAATATCATTATCTAAACCCATCTCTTCCTCTATAAAATTATAAAAGAAGTTTCCATTCATGTGTTTGATGGATTACCGCCTTGCGAACTAATGAAATTTGTTTTCCATCACCATATCATAAGACTGGTTATAATGATGGAATCAAAGTTTTTATATGATATTAATTAAATATTTATAATTATTAAAATATAATATGTCATTTATTTTCTTACCTTTACATTCACAGAAAATGATAACGTTGTTCATGCGTACATGTGAATTTTCACCTCCACGAAGTGATATGATTCGATTTTCATCCCCACGTCACATGGATGGTATATAAAACAGTATTTATAAATGATTAATATGATAATAAATATATTATTATTATTATTTAATGATAAAATTATACTTACCTTATTTCTATAATGATCATCGAATAATAGAAGTTTTACTCATGTGTACGTATGGCTTACCATCTCCATGATTATAACTTAGTTTATTTTTAATATCTATTTTTAATAGATAGATATAAAATTATAATTTATATATAAAATTTATGATTATTTATTTAATATTAATCTATATAGTATGTTCTTATGACAACTTTGACTGTTGATAACATACCAAATTCATTTGGGACTCATGAACCAAATATCATCAAAATGTGTAACTTGAACTTAAATAATTAAGTAAATGTTATAACAATTTATAAAGTGACATAAAATTAATATTTAAGTTGAAAAATTTTATCAATAAAGTAAATAATTAATATTAGTTTAGTATTTAGTAATATAAAGATTTTATGTGAGGAGTCGGACTCGAGGTAAGGGACTTCTTCTCAATTTTCATTCATTGAGGCATATTTTTTATGTTATTCACATATATTATTTTATGATGTTTATATCACTAACATTTAAATGTTATACCATTAATTTATTTATTATTTTTATTTTTAGTGTTTTTTTAATGTTAAAATTTCACGTGGAAAATGATTTGATTGATAACAATGTAGTAAGATATTTCTTACTACTATTTTAATTTTTTGGGTTAAACTTCTACTTCATAGATTATGTCATGATAAGATTATGTGGGAAAATAATTTTTAATATATTATGTTGTATTTAAAAAAAATTATGTGGGATTAAGTAAGATACATTTTATATTTTCATTTTATTGACACTCAGTTCAGGGATATGCTCATTATAAGGGAATATTTAACTAAAAAATTGTTTTAAATGTATTAAAAATTTATTTTCTATATGATTATATCTAAATTACATTTTTTTAATGATTTTTATGAATTTATTTATATGGAAATGAATGTTTTAATAATATAATTTTATTATTTTTTTCAAATTATTTCATAAGGGATCTTTTTCAGGTTTTATGTAAGCTACTTTTTTTTAAAACCCCTCTTTTAATGTTACTTTTTCAACTATTTTTTAAAGAATCCTATGGAAATTTTTTTAAATTATATGGGATGATAATAATTTCTCACATTCTTTTCACTTTAATATTTTGAATATTTTTTTCATGTTTAAAAATTTATTTTCAAAAAAATTCTTTTCATTTATGAGTGAAAAACATTGTAAAATGAAAAGTTATTTCAAAAATGAAAAAATTATTTATCTCAAGAATGTTTCTATTATTCAAGATTTATGTTTTATGTTTATGTTATAGTTATTGTGAATTGATTATGAGGATAGATTGTTTCATGATAAACCAAGGTTGGTTGATCCTCCAATAGCACTCTAATACATTGGGTAAAGAGACAGAGTTAACCAGTATGGTTTCTCTAAAAATATTATCGGAATATACTGCGGTTAATATTACAAATTTATTTATGATGGTTATACTCTTTGTAACTATTAAAGCTACAGTATTTATAATATTGGTATGGTAAATTATTTCCTAAGTTACTTAATTATCTTTTATATGATTTTTTATAATTTATCATTAAAATAGTTTAATTTTAAAAAGTTAAGATAATGATATTTTTTAAATAATGATTTATTTTTTGGGGTAAAATGGTATGTTTTTTAGAAAATGTTTTATGGGTTTTCATTGGACTAATGGATTTCGTTATTTTATGTCCCTTATTTTTATTTTTTTCTCATACCAAGTTTCAAAATTGTTTCACATAATTTAAGTATCGATAAGAGAAAGGAGGAATTCAAGTTGAAAGTTATAAAGATTTTTTAGGAAAAAGAAATCAATTTTTAAAAAAGTTTAATTTTTAAAATAAATTTATATTAACTAGAAGTGTCTAATTTGTAATATTTTTGTTGTTATGTATGAGTTGTGAACTAATTATATAAAACTTTAAACTAAAATAATCCCCAAATTTCTAATAAATTGTATTCTAGTTCAAAAACACTAGAATATGTAATGATTAAGTTTGGTCCCTTAAAACCAACATTCTCTTGTGAAAGAACCTAATTGGGTCCCTACTCCATCATTGACTAATGAAAAGGAACCTTACCCACTCGTTTTTTACCCAAAGGATTCCTACAAGGTCTATAAAAGGAACCTTACCTGATCCTTTCTCTCCCAGAAAAACCCTAAAAGACAAGGTAATGCATCTTATGGCTCCCTGCAATCATGATTCACCCATTCCCATAAGTAAGAATAATTATTTCATCAATAAAAATAGAGTTGTTAATTTTAAGGAGGTTAGATTCAATAAGGCCTTTATTTCCCTATGAATGAAATAATAAAATGTGTTTCAGTTTGTAGATTTTAGGCAATTTGGATTGAGTCACTCCTTGATTTTATCACACAAGTGAATTAAATAATCAATAGTAGTGTCATCCAATCTCTGGTATTGTTTTTCTCGAGAAATCATGCTCCCTGTTTTGAATCAACCCACATTTTCTTCATGGACTACTATATACATAGGCATTTATAAATTAGTATTTCAACTTGATAATGACCCTAAAATAATTGATTTATAAAATTAAGTTTTTATTAAATATAAAAAAAATTAATTATTCAAGTTTATGAATATTTTCTACATAGCTATTATTTTAAAAAAAAATGGAAAATTCTCTGAGTACTATCAATAAATTAACATATAAAACTAAAATAATATATAAACCCAATGTATTTTATTCTGGATAAATTATAATATAAAATTAAATTTTCATATATTTGTGTATTATTTATTGTAATCACCATACAAATTATATCCATTCATATTTATTATAAATATAATATCATTATTTTAATTATATATATTCATTATTCCTCTATGATAAGTTTGACCTCCAACTCTATGAAAATAATTTTCATTTTTTTCTTGGATTAATTCTATATATGTCTAATATAAACCCTTCAAGATATGTTTTGTGTGGTTTTAAAACTAATAACAATATTTTTTATTTTATTTTTCCTTTATTTTTTATTATCCCATGTAAAGTGTATTTTCATTATAAAAATACATATATCAAGGATGATGATTGGATTGTTTTTAATTCTTGAATAAATTGAAACAAATAAAATTTATATAGCTTTAAAACTTTCACTATGTTCCCTAATAAATTATATTTTTTAAAATTATCTTATTTTATTCATTAATATACTTTCATTGGAATTCAACCTATTCAAATAAACTATATTTTTAAAATACTAAATATTTAAAATTATTGATATATTTTTTCTGTCAAAATAAACTATAACATCCATATATAATTATAAATCAATAGTTCATAAATGTTTAATAACATAGAATTAAATATTCTTCACTTAATGTTCCCTTACTTCAAATGTTATTTTCCTTTTTAGAATATCTATCAATGACATAGAAAAATAATCATTATTTCATTTATAATATTTAGATATTTTTTTTAAAATATTCCTTAATTTTCACATTAATTCTTCCATTGTTAAGTAAAAATATCTTATAAAATTTTTTATATAATATATATAGATTAAAATGATCATTTCTTGAGAGAATTGGGAAATATTACTAATGTGATTGCCCTTATAGGTACCATATTTTTTAATTGAATATTTATGAACATTAAAAATATCATATTTATTATTGAAAAACATAATAAAAGAGGATTTTTATATTTAAATAGATTTAATTACATTTTGGAATAGGTTAATTCTCACCCAAAAAAAGAAAGTTAATTACCTATTGGAATGGCTCCACTTTTAAGGTATTTGACTGAATTGTTTTGTTAATTTTTTTTTATTTTCTAAATTTAAATATGTATTTCATTTCACTATATGTTATATTCTAATTGTTTTAAATATTTTTAATCATGATTTTAGATATTTCATTGTTGTTCTATATGAAATTTAGAATAAATATTTGGGTGTTTCTTCAAAGTAATGGGAATCATTTTTCAATTTTGTGTCTTAAAAGGGAAGTTTCTTTAAAAAGTAATGGTGGTGTTAAAATGATCATCATATTAATAATAATATCAGAATTCTATATTCTCAAAGCTGATTTGTAAAATAATAAGACTTTGTAAATTTAGTATTTTTGAAAAATTTCTGTGATATTTGATTTTTAAATGAAATATAGTTTTATATTGAACTATTTTTTACGTAATAATAATTGTATAAAATATGGAATCCATAAATGATTAAGAATTATTGAAATAAAAAATAGTTTTTTGTTGAATTGTTTTTGATCTTATGCTCATTTTCTACAATATTCCATTACCTAATAAACAACCTTATATATTTTTCAATATGAATTGATCAATTTCATTAAATTTTTATATAGTATTTATTTAAAAATAATGAGTTTGAAGAAATTATAATGACATAAATATAAGATATATATATTGAGGTTATTGGAATTTATTTAAATAGTTAAAAACATCTAACTATGATTACAAAGTCAAAAATAAAAAAAATATGCATAGTAAATATAGCTTGGTTCTATGTATCAATATTATTATAAAGGTATAATTTTATTAAAAATGAAAATAATTATTGTAGTTATAATTTTGAGAGATATTGAGTTGCCATTTCTCATAAATCTGTGTATAAATTCAAATCATTCAGAATTATTTTACAAATAACGTCCATATGATTATATTTTGAAGAAATAAATACTACAGAACCATGAACATGATTATCAAATATATAGACTAAGTGATATTGATGAGTGATTTTTCCTTGAATTCCAAAATCTATATATATTTTTTGTCCATAATGTTTCATTAATTTATAGAGACAAAAATCTATTTGGTCATTTTGATGAGAACTAACAATTTTAGTTTTGAAGGAAAATTACACTGTTACTCTTGATTTATTTGGATACACACGGTGGAGGATGTTGGTAAATATTACTTCTATGGTCGAAGATCTAGAAGATTAGTGTTGAAATCAATATTATCTAATTAAATGATTTATTAGTTTTGGTGCTTCATGACCTCCTAAAATGCATGATTATTGTGTAACAGACTTTCAGTAACCATCTAATAATTATAATTGAATAGTACCTCGCTTGTCCATGTCACTATCTAGTGTTGATAAACATAGACCAACCTCTATTTTTTAGGCCATATAATGTGACAGTAAATATAAAAAAACTGATAAGTAAGGTGTGTATTGTAGATAATCTTTTTTTTGCAATAAGAAATTTATTTAATACCTTTTTACCTCTTGGACTTAATAGAACATTATTTAGATCATTTTAGTCAACTTGTAAATTTTACCAGGGATAATTACTTTCTAAAAAACATATGTTAAAATATTTTCTTCCACCATGCTATCCATTGATTAAGTATTGATTTAATAAGGTGTAACCACATTGGTGTTTAACTAAACATAATACAATTAGTATTTTTTATAATTATTATTCAGTAAATTATTAAAAAAAATTATTCATCATTTAAATTTTTAATGACTCACCATGTACATCAATTTTTTACATAAGAAGTAATATTTTACTTTATTTGATAATTTAAGTGGAATTTTATGTTATATAATACCCTGAAGTGATATGAATTATATATAATTACAAGTTTATCTAATAAATGGAATTTTTTGAATAATATATGGAAATAAATATATATAATATTGAATTAATTATAATATTTAATGAGGGTATTGTTTGGAACTATGTTATCAACATGAAATATAACTTATAAATGAATATCCAGAGTTTCCCATGATGATTAGGATTACATAATAATGTCCTGAATTAATTAATGAACTAATATAAATTATTAAATATGACATGGTGACTGGAATTCATAGATTAATGTGTAAAACTAGAAGGGAGGGAAATGAAATCTTGTAAATTTTATTTTTTAAAAAAATAGTGAATAAAAAGTATAAACTAATAAAAAATAATGATTGTACTAATAAAGTAAACAAAAATTATCTTGATGATGATAAAGTATTTTTTTTGTGACTTTAGAAATGACTTGAATAATTAATAGTATCATATTAATTATTTAATGTAAACAATGAATGCAGACATGAACAATTTCAATTATTCATAGGGATTTCTGGTGATAATTATTTGGATAAAATATGATAATCAAATGGAAATATTGAAATGATTATTTGAACCATGTATGTTAATATTGATATTCATATTATCATAATAGTGATATAGTGAAATAAATTTTCTAATAAATAGAACTTAGAAGTCCTTTTATTTTTTATGATATGGAAATATTGGAAAATATTATGATTGATTGAAGACTTTACCTAGAAATTCCACATCGCTAATAAATTGACGATTGATTAATAATAAATATATTATTTCCTAGTTTACGAAATCACCACTTCATTATATGTCATATATTTTAGTGGGTTTAAAATATTGATGGATCAAACATGCTAAAATAATTCATATTAATGTTTTCAGTAAACTAAACTTCAATGAAATGATAGGTTTTGGAAAACAGTGTATTATAAAAAAAAGTATACCTAGTATTATTTAATAATCATGAAATACCAAGTCATATATTTAATTATATAATATTAAAACTATTATGATATTATGTTTAAATAATGCTATTATTTTTAGTTTAGATTGTGTTTTAGAACCACGTAATCATTTATCTATGAAAGCATGTTATATGTTTTCATTTTTTGTAGTGTATCATAATAACTATTATTGTGCATAACTCATAAGAATATAATATGTTATATTCTTTGTGAAATGTTATTAGAGGTGAGGATTCTAGAAGTTATAAACCAGTAAAAAAAATTATATTTTAGTTTTGGGAACGCTCATTCATATTTCATAGTTGAGCTATATTAAATTTGAAATAAACATTTTCTTATTTTATAAATGAAATGGTTTCTCAATTATTTGTCTTAGAAGAGAAGTTTATTCCTAAATTTATGTTGGTTTAAAAATGACCATCATATTCGTAATAATATAATAACTAAATATTCTTAAATTCGGTAGGAAAATGATAAGACCTTGAAAATTTTAATGCTTTGGAGAAATATCTATTATATATTTGGGTAGTGATTCTTCTAGAAACATTTTAGTAAGAGTAACATAGGAATATTTGAATTTCACCATTGAGAAATCAATAAAAACAAGTTTTAAATGATTAATAGAAAAATCAAAATAAAAAAATGAAAATATGATCAAAGTGACATAAGGTGTATATTTTTCCATTCCTCAAGAGAAAGCAGTACTGGTTGAAATTTTTTTATAGATCATTCACATGATTTATAATGATGGTTGTACGATGATTATTGATGATGCAGGTAGTTAGAGTGCAACTTTTATAGGTGATTGTGTTGATTCTACTGTCGAAAATGATATATTATTTTAGGATGGAGATGATATTTATGATCATCAAAATTATAAAAATTTTATATCTATATGTGGTGACATATGAGTGGGTTTTGTTTGTTGGTGGTATATGAAATTGAATATTTGTTTTGACAATTGTTTTATAAGTAGCCTATTATATAAAACATTTTATAACATTTTGAAATAGAATTCTATACATGGTATAATAAGGTAAAAAAATTAATAGAATGAAAAAAATCCATGGTTTTAACCATGGATGTGAGATTATATAAATTCATGGGATAAAACATTGGAATATTCTTGTCTACAGCCATGGTCATTCCCATAGAGGAACATCCTACTTCCATGGTTATTAATAACCATGGAAATATGTCTACCACAATGGAGTTATTAGCCAAATTATTTCAAACCATGGTCATAACAAATGGACATGGTTTTTGAATCTATATTCATGGATTTAAACCATGATAGTAGGTGATTTATCTAGTTTTGAGAGTTTATTTTGAAAAAAGGATATTTTTATGAGTATTTATGGACTGACATGTTTATTATTTATTTTAATATTTACTTTAGTTGTTTTAGCTCATCCCAAATTTTAAAATGAATTTCTTAGGGTTTTAATAGTGAGTAGATACAGGGATGAGGTCATGAAAAATTTGTGAATATGTTTCATTAAAATAAGACATGTTACATCATAAAACTTTTATTCTGTGAGAAAATAGATACAAGGTGGTAGTGTCTACTTTTTGATGAAATATTTATTTATGTAATGGTCATGGTCTAATAAACTAAAAATCTAAACCTAAAAGATCATAAAATATAAGAAAAATTAATTCTTGATTTAAAACTCAAGATTTTGTAATATTTGAGGTCGGTTCATTACATTATACATCATTTTTTTGTGTCTTTGTGCTAGAATTCAAACTAATCCTAAAGAATCACATCTGAATATTACTCAAAAGAATTTAAATATCTTAAAGGAACTATGAATAGTCATTTTAAATTTCTTAAAACCTATGTATTTGATTTTATTTCAAATTATAGTATTAATTTTGGAGGTTGGGGTTATATATAAAATATAAAAAAAGAAAATTTCTTTACATAGGAAGGTATTTGGTCCCATAGTTAATTAAAAAAACAAATTTTCATTACAATTTCAAAAAATAACGATAAATATGTTTCGGGTGACATTTGATGTGACCAAGTGTTTTGTATGAAATAATCATTGGACGTTTTTCCTTTTAATGTTAAAAATGATCCTATAAAATATGATAATTCATTTTTCATCAATATTTCTAAAAATATTAAAGATAATTCTAGAATAAAGCACATTTATAAATATATTGGGAATCATTTCATAAGATATAAATCTCAAAATTTTAATATTTCACTTAATTTTTTTAATAGTCAACATTAGTTGGTATATATATTGGAAATTACTCTTATGGGTAATAGATTTGATTCTATTAAGTGTGAGTTGGGTTTTGTCTTTTTTAAATAAACTTTTTCTATTTTTTGTTGTTATATTTTTTTAGATTTTTTAATATTTTTTTGTGGTTGATTATTTAATCATATATAAGCATTTCTATTTATATTTAATTTTATATTTTTATTTTTGTTTTTTTTAATCTTACTTAATTTTTGGTTTCAATCTTATATAGAAATTTATTTTATTAGTTTAATGTTATATAATTTTTTAATTATAAGTAACAGTATCATTGCATAACATTAATTTGTATTTAATGATATTACAAAATATTAAATTTATAGATATTTTTTTTCATTTGATTTTAATATTTTTATGCTTATGCATATGATTTAATTTTTTTTATTAATTTTTTTTATTTATTTTCTAATTTTTGTATGATCGGTATTCTAGTAATTTTTATTTTATTTATGGAATAATTTTCATTATAGTCTGAGCTTAAATAATTTTGAAATATTTATCCATTCCTCATTATTTTGAAATTTAACCTATGATTTTATTTACTTAATTGAATCATTGACTTGGGGAATAAAAAGTGACCAGAGGTTGGTTCACCATCTAGTATATCTATTTCAGTGAACAAATTTTATTTAGATCAGAAGATTATATGGGGTAAAGCTACCAATTTTGCATTGGCTAAATAGAAAGAATATGGTATTGAATAAAATTTTAATCTTTCAGAATTATTATTTTTTCTTGGGTTCTAGTAAAATTATGTTTCTATATGAAAATTATGTTAATAAATTTTATATGAAGGTTATTCTTTTAATGTAAACATAGAATATGGTATGTAAAATAAATTTGATTGAAATTAATTTTAATTTAATTTTATTGAACTATTTTATTGTTTTATTTCCCACATGAAGATAAGTTTATGTTAAATATTTAATCTAGTTTCAATTAATATTTAAATAAATTATTTCTAGTTAAATAAGAAGTTTAAAATTATGCTCATGTTTAGGAAGATATATTTTATGGTGCTAAGAGAGGATATTACTATTAGTGCTAAGAACATATTAGTTGAAGTTGAGATAAAAAAACTATAAGATATTAATTATTTTATGTTATACCAAGATTTGGATTGGTTGAGACATATTATATTATGTCTATGTTTAAAATAACTATTGATATTTAAGGAGATTGGGATAATGAAAAGGGTTTTATTATTAAACTGAAATGAAACAAATGATCATGGTATAGAAAATGTCCATACTGAGATTTATTATTTTGAGATAGTTGATATGATAATTGATATTAAATATAGGATTGAGTTATTCGATATTCATGTTGATGAGGTTGGTATTTATGAAGATGGATATGTTGTTAATTTGTTCTAATAATGATAACCAATAAATTATTATAAATATTAATATCAAAGTAATTAAATTTAGTGAAAAGAATATTAGGGATTCCAAGAAAGAAATTCTAAATTTTTTTGTTTCAATAGTTTATATTTGTTACAATTCTTATAGTGGTGTTGAGATTTAGGATATTAATGATTCTAGAGGTGATATTGAAATCCTATAAAAGGATGTTTATGATGTCATTACTAATGATGATATTGTGATTAATTTTAACCATGATATGGTTGTCAATGATGAAAAATTAAGGGATTCCCTCTCAAAAAGAGGGTAAATCTATTTTTCATGATAATATTTATCTATTTAATTTGAAAAATTTCTGAATTCAAGTATTTGATTATTAGATTATATAAAACTATAGTTTATTGTAAATAATTTAGGAGTGACCTTAAGAAATGGAAAGATAATTATTCTTCAAGGAAGTATTTTTAAGTTATATGTAAGATTATGGTTTTTAAATATTAATTTTATTAAAAAAATTAATTATTAATGGTTTAAACTAAATTTTTTAAAGTAATGAAACTTATTCATACAAGTAACATAAATTTAGTTATGGAAAATTTAAGGTAGGTTAAATATCAAATGACCTATATAATATCTACTAATTATGATTCTAATATTTATGGAATGTTAAAAAAATTTAATAAATGTTAGTCCCTATGGACGGTTTATAAGATTAGAAATTACATATTTTATTAGAGGTGAAAGATGTTAAAGTAAAATTTATTTTTGATCAATCTTGTTTCTTTTTTTGTTAAAAGTAATGCTGATTTTTTTCAATTTAATAGTTATATTCAAATGAGGTTATAAAAATATTATAATTTCTTATAAGTTATTGGTAATCAACATAATATTTTGTATGATATTATTATTTTAAAATTTGAATCTTTTTCTGATGAATAAGAATCTGGTATAGTAAGGAATATAGTTTTCGATGTAACCTTTAAAATTATTTAGATAATTATTTCGGGATATTAAAAAGTCTAATAAATATATGGGTGTGTTCCAAAATAATTTTAAATATCTTGAAACTACATTCATACTTTCTAATATAATGATTATAAATTTGAATATAATCTCTATGAGAACATTAAAAATATTTTAAGTTAACTCAAAATTAATATAGATTTATTTTTTTACATATTTTGTTGATAAAGAAGTGTTAAAATGCATGAAAATATTTTATACATATACATCGATGCATGGATATGGTTTTTTTTCTTTTAACTATAACAAGGATGAAATTTTGAAGAGGTGAGATATTTGCTGACATTACCTATATGAGTTAATGGAAAATAGAGGATTGGGTCCTCATATTTTAGATTCTCTTTTTTCATCTCTAGATTAACTAGAATGAGATTTAGGACTTCATGGATCATTACAAAAGAAATACCTTAGTGATCCATCTTTTATATGGAAAAGTTATGTGTCTATTGTTTATAATCCACTGATTACCTTTTAAATTTCAATCAAATTACTATATAACCCTAAATTTGCTTCTATTATCTCTTCACATCCCAAACCATCTGATCCCAAACACTCAGAATCTAAAAGAAAATGATTTTATATTTTATTCTTTATTATCCTTTGGATAAATACTATTGGTTACTGTTTATATAAGTGTGTTAATTAATTTCTATTACAAATTACTGCCAAATTATTATTCATTTTCAATTAATTATTATATATTAATTATGTTATATATAATCATTCTTTTTTATATCATAAAATGGGGTTGATAAATGATATAAGCAAAATTATAATTTTAAAATAGATTTCAATATATCAAAATATGTTTTTGTTAAATATATAAGGCTTTGTTATTTAAGTTTTTTTTATATAATTTTTTTTTATATTTTATAAATTTTGATATCATAAAAATGGGGGATAATTTTAGATAGTTATTGTGATCTGTTTTAATACAACATATATTAGTTTTGATACTCACAAATTTCAGTGTTTTTACTGATGTGTTTCTTTATGTGTGTGACATGTCACTTACTATAGTTATTAAACTGTTATTGATAATTATATTTTGAATTTATTATTTATTATTTTGAGAATATAATTATAAAAAATATTTTAATTGTTGTGATAATTTTGGTTAAGTTCATAATTAATCTTATGTGAATGAAATTATCTAAGTACAAAATCTTATGTATATATGGGGTAATATTATAAAATCATCTAAAACCCATATTTATACTTAAATGATAAGGATTTTCCAAATAAAAAATCTTATGTAATAAGAATTTGATCATACATAAGTAGTTTATGTCATGATTTAATGTTACATGGTAAAATTCTAAAAATTTAAATACATTACATAAATAATTTTATTCATAATTTAATATTATGTAAATACTTTTTTCTTTATGATTTTAAATAATGACTTATTCATATGTGAACACAAGAATTTTTATCTTATTCTTATAAGAGATATATATTTTAATATTTATATTACAAGAAATATTTTAATACCTTTATTCATATATAGTTTAAATTTTGAAGGTATTTTCCTAGATTTTTGGTTACTGATTTAATGGAATGGTTTTTTAAACATTGAAATATTTTTTAAAAGGTGTGATTTCGATAGAGGGTTTAATTGAGTTATTACCAGGATATTTTCAAGGAATACTGGAGAGTTTTATAAAAATTATTACATATGTTTTGATAGGATGTTGTGGAATCTCATAATTCAAAATAAATGAATAATATATTCAAATAATTGTTTAATAGTGATTTATAGTTGGATAAAAAGATATATGAATTATTGAGACACATATTATATTATTCTAAATTCTTTATTTCATGGTAAAGTATGAATAAAAATATAATACATGTTAAATATTGGTTTATTAACTATATTATAAAAAAGATAAAAAAAATTATGTATTATTTAAGAAAATATCATGCTTATAAATCTAATTCCTAATTAATATAAACTATAAAAGACTTATTTCTAAAGAATATCTTCTCCAGTCAGTTATATTTTATCAAAATTGTGTGTCTTCTACTATTTCCTTTAATGACACAAATTTTCTCTTATTTTAATTTTAAAAATTTATTTGCAAACTTCTGAGACCAAGTGCTCAGACGTCTTGATATTCCAAGACCCGGTGTGCCCGGAATGATACGATGAAAATTGTGAAATTTTTAATAAATCATGAGGGAGTTTTCTATTTTAAATGGAAATAACTTCTAAATGGGTGCCCCGATCTGAAATATGAGGGCACCATTGTGTTCAGAGCAGTTAATTTACCTTAGGTGGGACCTAACGTCTACTGGTGCTGGTTGACTTTGGAAGTTAGAAATTGGATATAACATTCATTAAATTTTTTTAATAAAAATAGTTTATTTAAATATTTGTTAGTTTATTTTAAATTAAGACATATTTTTTAGAATCCAGGGTGATACCTATAACCCTAGAAATTCCAATTAGTCAAGGAGATAGAAATATATCTAACGAATGAAGATGAATGTCGGCAGATCAAGAAACGACGATGGCGTGGAACCTCGTTCTTCATCAACAATTTATCCAACCTTGAGGTAGGGTATTGATCTCTTTGTGATTTCCTTTCTCATCTTTGATTAAAATTATTTATGTGGACCAACCCACAAACAGGTTGATCCGGGATTCATTCATTATTTTGGAATGGATAATTTTATTGCGGGGATTAAAGGGATGGTAAACCTTTCTTAATATTGGTTTCTTGTTCTTTGTTAAACCTTCTAACATGAATGGATCAAGGCCAACATGAATATGGCCAAGATCTATCCATTTGGACATTCATGTTCATTGTCTCTCTACCCCAATCTGATGAATTTATTGTTCCTCATTCCTTCTGATTTTTAATCAAAAGATTGTTGTGACTTCGATCCGTGGTGCGACACTCTAAGACTATCAATCTGATCCTGTAGTGGTGCAAGGCTATGGCAGTGCAAGGCAGCGATGGCTCCAACTAGCCTAGGTAGAATGTGATAGGACGGGCTACCTATAGGGTGGCTGTGGGTAGTGGGAATATGCGGTCTAGGTGGGACCATGTGTGATAAGGTATGCGGCAACATAGGCCACAGGCAGAGACCAGGGTCCATAGTAGGAGGTTGTGACGGTGGCAGTTGGGACACGGCCTGGAGTCATGACGGATGTAGGAACTTGTGGATGGAGGTGAATCCATGGGACCATGTAGAGGAGGAGGGATGGCCATGTGAAATGTGGTCCAACGCTGTGTTGGCCAAGGGATCTTGATGGCTACGCAGTCAGTCGACTACCTGGACCAGAGGGATGCAGTTGGGGTGGGCTGTGTTCGGCGAAGCAAAGCTAGCCCGTGTGATGCATTTCAAGATAGAGAATTTATAACGACCCATAATTTACATACATTGTAAATACTTCAAAATTGAAGCATACTTATTACAACATATAACAAAACCATGGAAAGGACCACATAGGTATAGAGTCTTTAGAAACTTGGAAACATAAACAACTGGTTCATAAAGCATCTACTTTTCCTCCCACTTATTTCATTATATCTAGAGTCCCTTTTTGTAATATCCTACTTAATAACATTATTCCTGACCTGGGGAAATAAAACATACAAAAGGGTGAGCTCAAATGCTCAGTAAGGGTAAACAAAATAAATATCAATCACATCATATACATAAGGACATAACTTTTGGAATCTTAACCTGCAAAAGAAATCATAATTTCATAACATGGGATAAATCATAGTAGTGAAATGTAATCACAATAATAATAACATAAAACATGAAACTTTTTGGAATACACACATAATCATAGAGAATCATTTCTTATTAGTCAAGACTCATTTCCAAGACTATCTTAGTGGACAAAGTCCATTTTTGAACCAAGTTCACTCCTCATTTCAGTCATGTTTCACTGAACCGGTTTAACCTGCCATTCCATCCATGTATATCTCATGAGATATAAAATCTTTACCCAATGCATTGGAGGGAGATGTAGGTCCCACCCATCTCATAATGATACCATTCTTATGTGTTCCACAAAATCATAAATCATACATCATTGCATAACCCATGTAATAAAAATTGGAATCTTAAACATCGTGACATCATAAAACAATTCATATAAGATAAAGGAATTCATAAATATAATTCCATCACAACATAATCAAATCAATGTAATAATAGGCGTAGAAACAGAACCCTTTATTATCTTAGATGGAAAATAGTTTTGATAAAACACTTGAACTCCATTCTTGAGGAAAATGTCCTTTCTACTTCAAAAACACTTTTCCTTTCTTAACATGTCATACAATTCTAAACTAAAATAAGTTGATTAAAAAAACTTGAAAACTTGTAAAGTAAGCTTCTTGGAAATATTGGTTTAAAAATCCATTCATGTCGTATAAGTTAAAAAAACATTCTTCTCGTACTTTTTTCGGAAAAGTCAAAAAGTACCTCGTACGAAAAATGACAAAAGATTCCTTTCATATCTTTTAATAAAAACTCACTGAAGGGTAAAATTGGATATAAACTATTGTAGAATGATATAATTATTACGTATTGAGGAAACATTGATGTGGATGATAAAATACACCCTATTAAATTTCAAAGTATAAACAATCTCGGATAAAAATGAGATTATGATATTTCCCTTACCATAGGTCTGATTTGCTTCGTAAGTGTCCGAACCTCCTGTATAATGATTTAAATAATGTCATTGACTTATTCCAGAATCATAATCATTGTTATGATATCATATATTGTTCATATTCTTAGCTTCTTATTAGTAATATTTCATTACTACTTGTTATTCGGGTGTTTATTACTTTTTGTTCTTATGCGTGTTTTGTCGAATAAATTCTTATTATTCTATTTAGGTTATAGATACCTCATTTCCAGAATGGTATTAGTGTAATATATATCATATTAATTCATTCAATTCATTTATATAATCATTATGCAATGAAGATCATTTAGAACGAGTCGCACCACATCGTGGAGACGGTATTCCGTACGTACGCACGAGCGAAGATATCGTTCCCATGATCGTGGAATTGTATTGGAGTGTATGTATACTATTTCAAAATCAATATCACTTTACAATAATCATATATAGTTATTATTTACACCATTATACCCATCCAAGTAAGGTGGTGGGGGATAATAGATTACACCACGGTGTGGAGACGGTATTTTGTACGTACGCACGCGCGGTGATTTCTTTTTCCGTAGGATGGATAGATAGTGAAATAGGGTTGTTTAATACTTATAATGACATATCAGTATATGATTGATACTTATGTTATTACTTCATAATGAAATACCTAAAGAATAATAAGTGGAAGAAGAAATAAAGATGAAAGAATTGGTAACGGACATTACCTCTCCTTTGAAGTGCTTCTTTGAGACCTCCTTTTAGGGCACTAAAATTGGTCTTTTAAGAATACCAGGACCTATAGGATGTATCTAGGGAATTGTAGAGGAGAAATTTTCAGTGGTTGGCCGAGCTTGAAGGCTAAAAGTGGTGTGAGGAAGAGGGGGGGGGGAGGTGCCCTTTTATAAGGGAGGAGAGGGGCTCCTTTGGGAAAACTAAAAATATTATTTTATTATGAATCCAAATTCAGTTTTAAATAGCTCCAAATTGATTTATTTAGTATCTAAGGTGGGGATGGGTCGAAATCCTCTCATCCAATAGAATTTAGACAAGTTTAGGTTCCTATTTTAACCTTATCATTTATATTTAACTTTAAGATAGATAATTTTACTTTTATCGTGTCTTTTTGTGTTCTTACACTATAAGGTTAATAAACTTATTATAACAAGCCAAACGAACCCCAAGTTGTTTATTATTAATATATATAACCTTATCTAAGTCATTTGGCCGAACCTTAGATTTTTAGGAATAAAATAAAAATTATTAATATAATATTTGTTTTAAAAACTATTTTATGTCAATTTTGACACTATTTAGTAATTGATTTTTTTGAAAATCATAACAGAATGATTATTTCTAAAAAAGTTAATTAAATCAATACTAACATGTCATATTAACCTAGAAAATTAGTTTAATTCATAAAAAGCCTCAAATTACATTTATTTGGATATTTGTAACATCGATTATGTCAATATTTCATTAATAAGATAATTACTGCATCATCATTGTGTCATAAATAAATTAAATTATTTAATGTCTAAAAATTACAAATAAAATACCATTATGTAGGAAATTGTTTAATATTTCTAATGAATATTTATAGTCGAATTTATCTTATGTATAAACCTATATTAAAAATTATTTAGTTATTAAACATTGATTTTAACTATTTTAACCCTTCTTTAAATAAATTAATTATAAATGTCCTAATCTAATCCAAGTGGGCCTAAATGGTCATATGTTATTCCTAAGGTTGTTTTTGGTCGAATTAAACTTATCCAATAGAATTAGGACATGTTTTAGGATAATAATAATATCATTTTTACCCTTAATTACCCTATTTACTTTTAACCGTGGTAAATAAAAGTAAAAAGTTACTATTCACCAAAAATTATTTTCATCTCATTGAACTACATTTTACTTACTGACATAAACCGTGTATCTCAGATTTTTGAAGTTCCACTCACAGAAGCGGTAAAATTATGTTTTATGTAAAATTCAGTTTTTTTAACTACCACTTAGTGGTTTCACTATTCATCAAAAATTGAAAGTTTTCAGAAAAATACCAAAATTTCACCCCAGGATAATTTTGATATTACAAATCCAAAAAAGAAGTCAATTTTGAAAAATAAAATTTAAAAAATTTCAAAAAGTGGTTATTACTATTCATAACGGCTAGTTTTAATAATATTTTAATTACATATCATTGTTTAGTGAAACTCGGTATTGCGTACAACGCAAGCTATCGAGGAAGGTCGCGATTGCGTGTAAAGCAGACAAGCAAGTGTTGTGTGTAGTGAAAGATTTATTTGATGATTTATATAACATAAAAACAAAATATTTCTCATAAAAGTCTCGGGTGTTAGATTCTACCCCCCTTAAAATGAATTTCGCCCTCGAAATTAGTCACTTTGTAACAAACAGATGAGTATACCTCTCCCTCATCATATCCTCAATCTCCCATGTATCTTCTTGTAATTGGTGGTTCCTCCATTAAACTTTCACCAAGCGATTGGTCTTGTTTTGTAGGAATTTTTCACTACGATCGAGAATCTCTATCAGCTATTCTTCATAAGAAAGATCATGTTCCAGCAGTACAACTTCTGAGCTGAGTACATGTGAAGGATCAGGTATATACTTTCTCAGGAGAGATACAAGGAACACATCGTGAACTTGATAGAGATTCGGTGGAAGCACAAATCGGTAAGCTACCTTCGGAACACGATCCAGTATTTCAAAAGGACCGATATATCTAGGGATCAACTTCCCCTTCTTTCCAAATCTCATGACCCTCTTCCAGGGAGATATTCATAAGAACACCTTATCACCCACTTAAAACTCTAGGTCTTTTCTTTGGTTGTCGGTATAACTTTTTTGTTGACTCTGAGCTGCTCTTATGTGTTGTTGAATAGATCAGACATTTTCTGTCATCTCATCAACAAGATCAGGTCCTAATAGCTTTCTTTCCCCAACTTCATCCCAGAAAGTTGGAGTCCTGCATTTCTTTCCATAGAGAGCTTCATACGGAGCCATCTGAATACTGCAGTGAAAGATATTATTATAAGAAAATTCCACCAAAGGTAGGTGTTTATCCCAACCACCTTTGAAATCCATAGAGAAAGATCTCAACATATCTTCTAGAGTTTTAATTGTTCTCTCAGACTGACCGTCTGTCTGAGGATGATAAGCAGTGCTGAAACTCAACTCTGTATCCAGAGTATGTTGAAGACTTCGCCAGAACTTTGAGGTAAACCTAGGATCCTGATCAGATAAAATAGAAAGCGGTACTCCATGCAATCTTACCACTTCCTTCACATATATCCTGGAAATCTGATCTAGAGAGAAATCCTCTCTAATAGCGATGAAGTGTGCAGACTTTGTAAGACGATCAACTATGACCCAGATAGAATTATTTCCTTTAGATGTTTTAGGATCTCCTATGACAAAGTCCATAGTGATTTTTTTCCATTTCCATTCGGGTATGGGTAATGGTTGTAACGTCCCCTTAGAATTCTGTCTCTCAGCTTTAACTTGATGACAAACCAAGCATCGAGAGACATATTCAGCAACATCTCTTTTCATGCCATCCCACCGGAAGTACTCTTTCAGGTCCCTATACATCTTCGTTCTTCCAGGATGAATAGAGAATGAATAACTATGAGCCTCATCCAGCAGCACCTTCTTTAATTCGGGGATGGGAGGAACACAAACCCGATTCCTAAACTTTATTATCCCATCACAATCAAGGTTAAATTCAGGAACATTTCTCACCTTCTTTTGTAACTCTACATCTTCTTTTTGTGCCTCTTTAATCTTCACATATATAGATGTTTGAACATTAATTTGAGAAAGATACGATTTTCCCCCTTCCATTATAATTCCAAGATCCATCCTTTGTAAATCCATAAATATTGGATCTTTTGTGATCCTCATCATGGATAAGCTAGCATGGTCTTGTCAACTTAATGCATCTTCCACCTTGTTTGCTTTCCCAGGGTGGTAATGGATTGAGAAGTCGTAATCCTTAACCAGCTCCAACCATCTTCTTTGGTTCATATTCAGCTCCTTTTGTGTGAAAATATACTTTAAACTTTTATGATCAGTATAAATGTCACACCTTTCTCCATAAATATAATGCCTCCAAATATTTAATGCAAAGATTACCGCAGCGAACTCCAAATCATGAGTTGGGTAATTTTGCTCATGTATTTTCAACAGTCATGAGGCATAAGCTATCACCGTATCATTTTCCATAAGAACACACCCCAATACCTTCTTGGATGCATCACTGTAGTTCACAAACCTTTCTCCACTACAAGGTAGTGTGAGCACAGGTGCAGTGGATAACCTTCTTTTCAACTCCTTGAAATTCTATTCACATTCTTACGTCCAAACAAACTTAACTCCTTTCTGAGTCAACCTGGTGAGTGGATTAGATAATAATGAAAAATCTTTCACAAAACATCAATAATATCCAGCCAAACCAAGAAAACTTCGGATCTCAGTTACTGTTGTTGGTCTCGACCATCTTTCGATAACCTCTGTTTTTGCAGGATCCACAGATATCCCCTCTTTTGAGATTATGTGACCCAAAAATGAAACTTTTTGAAGCCAAAATTCACACTTGGTAAATTTGGCATAAATCTTCTTTTTTCTTAGGGTCTTCAATATAATTCTCAAGTGATCTTCATGTTCTTCCTTTCTCTTTGAATATACCAGAATATCATCTATAAAGAATACCACAAACTGATCAAGATAGTCTCTAAAGACTCTATTCATCAGATCCATGAAGATAGCAAGGGCATTAGTAAGACCAAACAGCATCACTATAAATTCATAGTGTCCGTACCTTTTACGGAAAGCCGTCTTTGGTATATCCTCTCTTTTGACCCTTAATTGATGATACCCTGAATGAAGATCAATCTTGGAAAAGTATTGAGCTCCTCATAGTTGGTCAAATAAGTCATCAATGTGTGGGAGAGGATATTTTTTCTTGATAGTGACCTTGTTAAGTTCTTGATAATCAATGCAGTGTCTCATTCATCCATATTTCTTCTTAACAAACAGAACAGGTGCTCCCCAAGGTGACGCACTAGGGCATATGAACCACTTATCAAGATTCTCTTGGAGTTGCTTCATCAATTCCTGCAACTCAATTGGGCCCATTCTACAAGTTGTCTTTGAAATAGGTAAAACACCTGGTACGAGTTCTATTGAAAACTCAACTTCACGATATGGTGGAAGACCCAGCAATTCCTCTGGAAAGACATCGTCGAACTCACGTACAATGGGCATATTCTTAATTGTGAGTTTCTCACCATCCATTTGAGATAAATAACCTTAATTTAGTGGAATCAAGACCCATAGGATGGAAGAAATTTCCACTGGAAGGTTATGTTCATCCTTGCATCGATAGACGATCATAGATTGATCTGGAATATGAAATGTGACTTCCCTTCTTTGGAAATTGATATGAGCTCCATATAAAGAAATCCAATCCATGCCAAGAATCACAACAAATTCCACTATAGGAAGGATCACAAGATTTGCAGGAAGCACTTTCCCACAAACTTCAATCGGAGAAGAATTATAAACTTTTAATGCGACTGTTGTGCCATTAGGGGTTGTCACAGCTAACTCAACATCTAATTGTTGAGGTAATACGGTGATATCCTTAGAAAATTCTTCAGAAATAAAGGAGTGGGTGGATCCCGAATCAAATAAAACATTTGCTACTTTAGAGTGGATGGTAAGTGTACCTTTCACCACATCATTATCGTACTCCACATCGCTGATAGAAATTGCATGTGACTTTCCTTTTTCTTTAGCCTTAAGAGTTTGTTGATGTCGACCATCATCATCAACCCTTGGATTTGGGCATTGATTGGCATAATGCCCCATCTCCATGCACTTGAAACATTGAAGTGTAGTAGGTTCATTCTCTGTATCCCTTCCTTTGTTTGCATCATTAGACATCTTCTTCCCATCATTGTGGCATTCAAATGCCTGATGACCTTCCTTTCCACATTTGAAACATATACTTGTCCATTTAAGAAAACTCCCTCCATGTTTCTTTCCACACTTTGAGCATAATGGAAAACTCATCTTCTTTTCAGTGTGCTCTTTAGATTTTCCTTTGAATTCCATTTTCCTCTTCTTATCAAACCAATATGACTTATGGGTTACTCCAATCTGCATCTCGACTTTGAGAGCACATCGAACGATTTCCTCATAGCTATTGAAGTCCCTTATGGCTAACGCCCTTAGAAGACTTGGTTTTAAGCCACTAAAGAATTGATCAATCTTACTCTCAGGTTGGATAATAATACCAGAAGCGTACCTTGCAAGTCTTGTAAAATTTGCTTCATAGGTACCAACAGATTACTCATCCTTTTTCTTTAGTTCAAGAAACTCCATCTCCATCTTTGTTTAGAGAATACGAGGGACGTACTTATTGAAAAACTAGTTCTTGAACTCGTCCCATTCCATGGACTCAATTTCATCTTTTCTCCTCGTATTATTGATAAGATTCCACCATTGATCAGTATCACCTTCCAAACGATACACTGCTAAGATGACTTTATCTTGTTCAGAACATTGAAGAACTGAAAATATCTTTTCCGTAGTACTAATCCATTGTTCAGCAACTAATGGATCAGTAGACCCGTTGAATGAAGGTGGACGCTTCCTCATGAAGGATTCAACAGAATGTTGCTCCTTCTTTTGCTCGTTTGGAAGTCCTGCATGATTCATAGCTTGAGAAAGTTGTGTGAGAATGGCTAGAATATTTTTCATTCCAGCTCCCATAACGTTTGGTTGCTCAAGGGGACAATCATTGCATTGCCCGTCGCATTCCGCATTAACACGGTTTTTTCGGGTTCCAGCCATTGACTAAAACCAAGAAGAATAGTGTGAGAAATACTAATAATAATAGGAAAACCACATAATCAAGAATAAAATTTCACACTTAAGGTCTTATCCTAGGTTATTCATGGCCATTTCTAAAACACTAAGACTGTGTTCTATGCTTAGACTTATCCTTAGGATTCTTACTAAGGCTTTCACATCCTAGTTTCCAAAGGTTGGCTATACCTTTCCTCTGATACCAACTATAATAACACATACATTACATACATTGTAAATAATTAAAAATTAAAGCCTACTTATTACAACATATAAAAAAATCATGGAAAGGACTGCATAGGTATAGAGTCTTCAGAAACTGGGAAACATAAACAACTGGTTCATAAAGAATCTACTTTGCCTCCCACTTATTTCATCATATCTAGAGTCCCTTTTTGGCATATCCAACTTAATAACCTTATTCCAGACCTAGGAAAATAAAACATACAAAAGGGTGAGCTCAAATGCTCAGTAAGGGTAAACAAAAGAAATATCAATCACATCATATACATAAGAACATAACTTTTGGAAATCTTAACCTGCAAAAGAAATCATAGTTGCATAACATGGGATAAATCATAGTAGTGAAATGTAATCAAAATAATCATAAATTAAAACATGAAACTTTGTGGCATAAACACATAATCTTATTGAATCATTTATTATTAGTCAAGACTCATTTCCAAGACTATCTTAGTGGACAAAGTCCATTTCTGAACCGAGTTCACTCCTCGTTTCAGTCCTGTTTCACTGAACCGGTTTAACCTACCGTTCCAGCCATGTCTATCTCATGAGATATAAAATATTTACCCAATGAATTGGAGGGAGATATAGATCTCATCCATCTCATAATGATTCCATTCTTATGTGTGCCGCAAAATCATAAATCATACATCATTGCATAACCCATGTAATAAAAATGGGAATCTTAAACATCGTGACATCATAAAACAATTCATATAAGATAAAGGAATTCATAAATATAATTCCATCACAACATAATCAAATCAATGTAATAATAGGGATATAAACATAACCCTTTATTATCTTAGATGGAAAATAATTTTGATAAAACACTTGAACTCCATTCTTGAGGAAAATATCCTTTCTACTTCAAAAACACTTTTCCTTTCTTAACATGTCATACAATTCTAAACTAAAAGAAGTTGATTAAAAATAAACTTGAAAACTTGTAAAGGAAGATTCTTGGAAATATTGTTTTAAAAATCCATTCATGCCATATAAGTTAAAAAACAGTCTTCTCAGACTTTTTTCGGAAAATTCAAAAAGTACCTCGTACGAAAAACGACAAAAGATTCCTTTCATATCTTTTACTAAAAACTTACTGAAGGGTAAAATTGGATATAAACTATTTTAGAAGGATATAAATATTACATATTGAGGAAACATGGATGTGGATGATAAAATACACCGCAGTAAATTTTAAAGTATAAACAATCTTGGATAAAAATGAGATTGTGATATTTCCCTTACCTTAGGTCCGATTTTCGTCGTTAGTGTCTGAACCTCATGTATAATGATTTAAATAATTTCATTGAATTATTCCGGAATCATAATCATTTTTATGATATCATATATGGTTCATATTCTTAGCTTCTTATTAGTAATATTTCATTACTACTTGTTATTCGGGTGTTTATTACTTTTTGTTCTTATGCGTGTTTTGTCGAATAAATTCTTATTATTCTCTTTAGGTTATAGATAACTAATTTATAGAATGGTATTAGTGTAATATATATCATATTCATTCACTCAATTCATTAATATAATCATTATGCGGTGAAGATCATGTAGAATGAGTCACATCACATCGTGGAGACGGTATTCCGTACGTACGTACGAGCGAAGATATCGTTCCCATGATCGTGGAATTGTATTGGAGTGTATGTATACTATTTCAGAATCAATATCACTTTAAAATAATCATATATAGTTATTATTTACACCATTATACCCATCCAAGTAATGTGGTGGGGCAAAATAGATTACACCGCGGCGTGGAGATGGTATTCCGTACGTACGCACACGCGGTGATTTATTTTTCCGTAGGATGGATAGATAGTGAAATAGGTTTGTTTCATACTTATAATAACATATCAGTATATGAGTGATACTGATGTTATTACTTCATAATGAAACAACTAAATAAGAAGAAGAGGAAGAAGAAATAAAGATGAAAGAATTGGTAACGAACATTACCTCTCCTTAGAAGTGCTTCTTTGAGACCTCCTTTTAGGGCACTAAAATTGGTATTTGAAGAAGACAAGGACCTATAAGATGTTTCTAGGGAAGTGGAGAGGAAAAATTGGCAGGGGTTGGCCGAGCTTGAAGGCTCAAAGTGGTGTGAGGAAGAGGGGGAGGAGGTGCCCTTTTATAAGGGAGGAGAGAGGCTCCTTTGGAAAAACTAAAAACATTATTTTATTATGAAGCCAAATTCGGTTTTAAATAGCTCCAAATTTATTTATTTCTAAGCTAAGGAGGGTATGGATCGAAACTTCTCATACAATATAATTTATAAAAGTTTAGGTTCCTATTTTAACCTTATCATTTATATTTAACTTTAAGATAGATAATTTAACTTTTATCGTGTCTTTTTGTATTCTTACACTATAAGGTTGATAAACGTACTATAACAAGCCAAACGAACCCCAAGTTGTTTATTATTAATATATATAACCTTATCTAAGTCATTTGGCCGAACCTTATATTTTTATGAATAAAATAACAATTAATAATATAATATTTGTTTTAAAAACAATTTTATGTCAATTTTGACACTATTTAGTAATGGATTTTTTGAAAAATCATAACAGAATGATTAGTTCTATAAAAGTTAATTAAATCAATAATAACATGTCATATTAACCTATAAATTTTTTTTAATTAATAAAAAGTCTCAAAATACATTTATTTGGGTATTTATAACATCGATTATGTCAATATTTCATTAATAAGATAATTACTGCATCATCATTGTATCATAAATAAATTAAATTATTTAATGTCTAAAAATTACAAATAAAATACCATTGTTTAGGAAACCTTTTTATATTTCTAGTGAATATTTATAGTTGAATTTAACTTATGTATAAACCTATATTAAAATGATTTAGTTATTAAACTTTGATTTTAACTATTTTAACTCTTCTTTAAATAAATTAATAATAAATGTCCTAATCTAATCCAAGTGGGCCTAAATGGTCATATTTTATTCCTAATGTTGTTTTTGGTCGAATTACACTTATCCAATAGAATTAGGGCATGTGTTAGGGTAATAATAATATCATTTGTACCCTTAATTACCCTATTTACTTTTAACCGTGGTAAATAAAAGTAAAGAGTTACTATTCACCAAAAATTATTTTCATCTCATTGAACTACATTTTACTTAATGACATCAATCGTGTCTCTCGGATTTTTGAAATTCCACTCACAGAAGCGGTAAATTTAAGTTTATGTAAAATTCAGTTTTTTTAACTACCACTTAGTGGTTTCACTATTCATCAAAAAATTGAAAGTTTTCAGAAAAATACCAAAATTTCACCCTAGGCTAATTTCGATATTCTGAATCCAAAAATAAAGTCAATTTTGAAAAATAAAATTTACAAAATATCAAAAACTTTTTATTATTATTCATAACGGCTAGTTTTAATAATATTTTAATATCATATAATTGTTTATTGAAACTCGGTATTGCGTACGATGAAAGATATCGAGGAAGGTCGCGATTGCGTGTAAAGCAAGCCAAGAAAGTGTTGTGTGTAGTGAAAGATTCCTTTGATGATTTATATAACATAAAAGAAAAATATTTCTCATAAAAGTCTCAGGTGTTACAGAATTGGGCCATTCTAGTGGCCCAATGGGCTGGACCATGTTCTAGAGGTCCATCGGGTTGGGCTGGTTCAGGCCATCCTAGACTGACCAGGTCAGTTCAGGTTGGCTGAACCCGGTCTGGTCCAATCGGGTAGCCCGGACCGACCCCTTTTTACTAAATTTGTCAGATCTTTCAAACTATTTGTCTATTTGAAGATCTTTTTACGGAATTGGGACCCTTGAGATGAGAAAGTCCTTTTGAGAAAATTATATTGAGTTTTTTTGGAATTTGGTTTACGACCTAATGGCTTGTGGAATAGGTTCTCCCAGAACAAGCGCACTACCACCAAAATCCTACAACGAGTTGTGACTATGAGTTATTGGTGAATATGTGACTATGTTATCTTAGTGAATATGTGAATTATGGGATTCTTGACCCATCAATTATTTGTTCACCATCGATGCTCTATGTTCCATCAACACTTCGTGCTCTATCGACGCTTTGTGTGTCGTCAATGATCATTGATCCATCGACTCTTAGTGCGCCATCAACGCCCAATGCACCATCGACACCACAGGTTCCATCATCTCTCTAGTTTCCATCGATGATCACTACACCATTGATGCTCTTTTCACCATCAATTCTCTATGCTTCTTGATCCATTGACACTTCTAGTGTCAAGGAGATTGAGAGATCAGTGTACTTCAACTGGAAGTCCTTCTCTTCATGTTTTACACTTATACCTATGTGAGCTGACCATATCGACTATAATTCACGTGTTTCCTTTGTGGTGTAATTCACATGTTTAATTTTTGATATAATTTTTGTATTTATTAGTGGTATTTTCCTTTGTGGTTTCAAGGTCCCTATTGAGAATTTTTTTACTCACCCTTGCACAGGCTATGCCCACACGTGTCATGTCTGTTGCAGATGATCAACACATTTATATATTCCTTGTTGGATTGGAGCTAGGTGGTTCTTAGAGAGTGTCCCAATAGACGAGGTGTGCTTCACCAACTTCAGACATCTAGTTTTATACCTACCCTTCATGTAGGGTTTTCTTTGGATGAATTTCAGGAACTTGTACCGTTCCTTTTTGTTAACCTTGTATTCTAGACCTATTTACTTTTCAGTTTTATACTATTACCCTATGTGGGTAACGTAGTGGTATGAATATATGTTTACTTAGTGTTTTTAGTTAAGCACTTTTTCTAGTAGATGTGTGCTTGCATAGAGGTACTTAGGAAAATGTCTCCCATTTGTCGGATATGACTACTTGGTGCTAGTTGACAACCCCAATCCTATTGGAGGTGGGCTTGGGGTAGTCACCGCATGGGCCCCAGGGGATGGGTCATAACCGTGTGATATTAGAGAGAAATTATATTCTAACTAATGAACCAAGTGTATGTGAGATTGGTTTGGGGAAATATTGTTAAGTGTTTTGTGTTCGGATTTTAGACCAGGGACTCCAGTGTTGGTGTAGTGGCCAATGTATCCATACACTAGGACTCTGAATTCTGATTATCAACTCGGTAAATGAAAAAACTATTTTCATGGAAAATAAATTGTATGTGCATTATATAGGATTGAGTGTATTCTCATGTCCTTCTTGAGTTAGTTTTAGATCACCAGGTATACTAGATTGACTGTGTTATATCTTGATCTATTTCAGGATGCCTCCACGCAGACAGCCAGCCAGGATTCCAATAAATGATCACAAGGATGATTATCCCAGTGATGTGGAATCGGTATAGGTACTAGTAAAAGAGATATCACAATTAGGTGGTGTGCTAGTGATAGCCCCTCCCAGAGAGTAGAAGTTACTGCCAGCATTACCGGTAGAGGATGCACGCAGGCTGAGTGTGTTTCATGAGTTCTAGAGGCAGTGAAATCCAAGGTTTAGGGGTGAGCCAGACTCCCAAGCATCTAAGGATCAGCTGGAGATTGTTATGTGTGTCATTAGCCTAGTGAGGATGCCTCTTGACCAGATGGTGTTCCTAACTATGAGTCTTCTATAGGGCTCAGTGGGGAAATGGTGGAGCTTAGTGATCCAGATACATGACGAGATGACTCTCTCTTGGGAATACATTGGAACCCTCTTTAGGGAGGATTTATTTCTAGAAATTTTATTATCCATATGTATACATGAGCAATTTCATCAACAATAAGGTATCTAGAAAGTAACGGATTACTCAGCAGTATTTTTGGATCATTGTCAATATTCCTCAGATATGGTATTGTACTTGTTCTTCAAGGCTCTAACATTGGATCAGGGAATATGCTAGGAGATTAGGGAATCCATGATATGTCTTATCATTCTGAAACATTTGGGGGTACTAGGGAAAGATCTGGTAGTAGATAGATTTATATCGGAGCAGACACCGATAGTGGAAACTACCACCGAGTGTCTGGTTGTTGAGTTTTCAGAATAAGGTAATCGACAGTTGACATAGGGATCCTAGTAGATCAGACAGCTTAGGGGACAACCCCATTACATGGGGTCAATAGTGCGCAGCTCACAGGGTAGAGCAATTCATCTGAAGGTAAGGTTGGGTTACTTGTGTGACGTTTGGGGGCACATGGCTTGAGATTTCCTGACTTGACATGTGGATGATTAGTAGATGGTTGAGGGACCATCAAGGTAGTGGTGAAGGTAGTAAAAGTGTGGTATGACTGGTGTTAGACATTCCCATGGAGCTGGATATATAGAAAGAGATGGGATGAGATTTGAGGTACTACCACCACCACCCACAGGTGGCCCACCACGGGCTCAGGGAGTTGGTGGACAGGGAAAATGCCATATTTAGTAAATAGAGGCTTATAACCTCATCGATTCATAGATTATTAGAGGTAATATCTATGTCTTTTCAACCCAAGATAAAATTTTGATAGACACATGTGTCTGTCATTATTTTCTAGCCAAGAACTTTGTTCGTAACTCGGATATTCTAGTGGAACTGTTGACTCGATCCCAATGCGTAGAGACTCCTATGGGGGGAGATTCGATGATCACAAACTGGTTCCAAGAATATGACCTCACTCTATGGGGTGAGAGTTTTGGTTAGTATCTCTTGGTTTAAAGATCTAGGACTTATAACTTTATCCTTGGTACCGATTGGTTATCTATAGTTCATTCCTAGATTTACAATTTTAGGTGCATAGTGTGGTGTGTCCATGGAAATGGGACTGGATATTCCTTTGTTAGTTAAAATAAAACTCAATAAGCATAGGATGTACTCACACATAGTAGGGTTCATCCGATTACACACTTGTTGACTATCATGCCCATCGGTGCAGTGGGTGAGATAAATCCTCAGTTTTCTGTAGTGGTGGACAAGTACGATGACATCTTTCTAAAAGATGTTCCAGGACTACCTCTCCATATGAAGGTTGCGTTATGCATTGATCTTTACCCCAATATGGCACCAATATCTACACATACATATCGTATGTCTCATGTGATGATTCGTGAGTTAAGGGTACAGTTGGAGGACTTGTAAAGGAAGGTCTTCGTGAGACCAAGTGCTTCACTTTAGGTGGCCCCAGTTTTGTTTTCCAAGAAGGAAGATGGGATATTTAGATTATGTGGGGAATTTTAGAGCTTGAACCAGGTGACCATGAATAATAATTATCCACTACCAAGGATTGAATACCCCTTCAATCATTTGAAGGGAGTGAGGTGGTTTTCAAAGATAGACATCAGATCTGGATCGCACCATCATTGTGTACGGGATGAGGAAATCCATAAGACAGACTTTAGATGACGGTACATCCATTATAAGTACTTAGTGATTTCATTTTTCATGAGTAATTCCACAGTAGTTCTTATGGGACTCATAAACTGGATCTTCCATCCTTACTTAGATTAGTTCATTGTGGTCTTAACTAATGAAATCCTTGTGTACTCAGAGTCTGAGGAGGACCATGTGATACACTTGAGGATGGTCATAGACACACTTCATGAGCACCATCTTTATGGGAATCTCTCTAAGTGTCAGTTCTAGATTCGAGAGGTCAAATTTCTAGGACACATAATTTCAAAGGCTGGAGTTGCAATAAGTCCATCCAAGATTGAAGTGGTACTTTCTTAAGAGTCACCAGGAGAGTTACTGAGGTTCATAGTTTCATGGTCGTTTTCGGTTACTATCGATTTTTTGTAACAAAAGTTTCCAGAGTATCATCACCCTTGATGGCCTTTAAATGGAAGGGGAAGCCTTTCTTGTTGATTGAGAAGTGCCAACGGCGATTTTAGTAGCTGAGGCAGAGATTGACAGGTGCCCCCATAATGATATTACTGGATGAGGGTGTTGAGTACGTGGTGTTCTGTGATGCATTAAGTATCGGGCTTGGTTGTATCTTAAATTAGGGTTAAGAGGTGATTTCCCATAGTTCACGCCAATTGAGGAAATATGAACTAAACTACATGACCCATGATCTTGACCTTTCAACAGTAGTCTTTGAATTAAAGACGTGGACACACTACCTGATGGGCGAGCGATTTACCATCTAATCTAACCACAAGAGTCTCAAGTATATCTTCTCTCAAAATGATCTGAAATTAAGACATATGTGATGGACAAAGAACCTCTATAACTATTACATTGATATTATCTATAATCCTTGTAAGGGTAACATAGTGAAGACACACTCAGTATGAAATCCATCTTTTAGTTGTTGAATAAGGCGTTGGGGTAGTTTTTTTCATTAGTGATATCCTTTGTGGATGGGGATGGATCAAATTACCTCCATTCAATGGTTTTCACCCCTCCAATATTACAGTGAGTTAGGGAGGCATTTCTTGGAGACACTACCTATGAGACTTTACGTGCTCATATGTCCATAGGGAATGCCTATTATGTATATTGGAAAGGTAGGGAGCACGTCTTTCTCTTCAGAGGGTGCATAGTAGTGCAAGTGACATTGCAAGAGGAGGTGTTGAGTTAGTTCCCCAATTCCCCTTTGACGGTACATTCATGAGTGGTAAAGATGTATCAAGACCTATGATGTAATTTCTAGTGACCAAGATTGAAGAAGGCGGTGGCAGAGTTCGTTTTTCAATGCCTCACTTGACATCAAATGAAGGTCTAGCACCAGTTCTAGCGAGCTTTACCCAACCACTAGAAGTGATAGAGTGGATGTGGGATGGGATATCGATGGACATCATGACTAGTTTACCATGAAAATCTAGGGGTAACGATGCTATATAGGTAATCATTGAATAACTCACCAAGTCATCCCTCTTCCTATCGAACTATGTGTAGATCTCAATAGAGATCTTGGGATGCCTTTACATGTAGAAGATAGTATGACTCTATGGAGTCCCATCGATGATAGTCTCATATCGTGATGCTTAATTTATATCTCAGTTATGCAAGGGATTTTAGTAGGTGTCTGGGACTCAGTTTCTCTTGAAAACATCATGTAAACCCCATATATATGGCCATATAGAGAGGACCATCCATGTTCTTGAGGACATTATATGGGATTTCATCCAAGACATTGGTCATAGTTGGGAGGAACACCTACCACTGGTGGATTTTGCGTACAACAACATATATCACTCCACCATTCATATGCATCATTAAGGGCCCTGTACAGAGACCATGAAGGTCACCACTATACTGGATGGACCCAAGGGAGTTATCACTCATGGGTCCAGAGTTTGTACAAGCTACCACAAAGAAATTTCAGATCATCATGGATTAGATGAGGACTGCACAAAGTTGGCAGAAGTCGTATGTTGATAGGATATGGAGGCTTATGGAGTTCTAGGGGGAGACAATCTATTCTTTCGAGTCTCGCCTCGATGGGGATTGTAGAGATTTGGTCGTGGAGGCAATTTATCTCTGATATACATTGGCCCTTTTCACATTCTGAGTAGAAATTGGGAGCTAGAATACTGCCTAGCTCTACCCCTTGAGTTACACCAGGTGCATCATGTCTTCCATGGGTCACATCTGAGGAGGTAAGTGCATGGTCCAACACATTTCACCGACTAGGGAGAGATAGACAATGATGATGGGGAGACTTCTGTGGAGTACCCAGTTCAGATTGAGGATCGACGAGAGTAGATCCTTCATGGGTAGTTGATTCCTCTGATGTATTTTTTATGGGAGCATGGGAATCTCTAGGAGAGTACATAGGATTGGGAGGCTCAAATTTGTTCTTTGTACCCTCATATCATTGTTGATTAGCCTTTGTTTTGGATTTTGACGATGCAAATCCCTATTGTGGGGAGAATATAATAACTCAGATTTTATTCCGTTTTATATTTGTAAAATAATAGGGATAATTTTGAGACAATTCAATGAGATGGAATGAAATTTTGAGGCCTATTGTTCTCGAAATGATACGATAAAAAATGTTGAGTTTTTAACAAAATGCATGAGTTTTTTATCCTTTTTAATGGGAATAACTTATAAACAGGTGCCTAGATAATAAATCTGAGGGAACCATTGCATTTAGAGCAGTGACTTTACCTTAGGAGGGGCCTAATGTAGACCGGTGTGGATCGACTGTGAAATTTAGAAACTAGATGTAACCATTACTAAAATATTTTAATAAAAATATTTTATTTTACATTGTGTTGGTTTCTTTAAAATTGACGAATAAAATCATGAATCCATGGTGATCACCATAACCCTCAAAATTTCTCTGAGGAAAGGAAAAGGAATCATATCTGACAAATGATGACGAACAATGGGGGTTCAATGATCAACAGCGACATAGAACCCCATTCTTTGTCAATGACTGATCTAACCTTGAGGTAGGTTTTCGATCTCTTTGTGATTTCCTTTCCCCTCTTAGATTTATTAGAAGAACAATGACCAACCCATGAACAGGTTGATCCATGTTTTTTTCATTCTTGTGGGTTGGATAAATTTATTTTTGGGGACTAAAGGGATCATAAATCTTCCTGAATATTAGTTTTTTGTTCTTCGTTAAACCTTCTAACATGAACAGATCAAGCCCGACAAGAACAAGGCCAAGATCTATCCATTTGGGCATTCATATGCTTCATAGCTTTCCCACAATCTCTTGTGTTCCTCATTCCTCGTTCATTATTTCTCATGACTTATGATCAAATTATTGTTTCCCCTTTAATCCCTGGAGCAACGATCTAAGACAGGGGATTTGATCATGTGGTGGGGCAAGGTGATGGCAGCGCAAGGCGGCGACAGGTCGGGCAGGCCAAGGCAGAACATGGTAGGACGGGCCGTCGAAAGGGAGAACAATGGTGGTGGAGAGACGTGGTCTAGGTGGGAATGTGTCGGAGGATTCCCATAGTAGTGCAGGTTGAGATAGGTGACCTGAGACCGCAGTAGGAGGTTACGACGGTGATAGCTAGGACGTGGCCTAGAGCCCCGTCGGACAGAGGACCCTGCAGCACCAGTGAAGACACGAGACCTGGAGGAAGAGGGAGGCCAACTACATGAAATGAATTTCCTGTGCTATATTGACCAAGGGAGCCAGCTGGTCACATAATTGGGAAACTGCGTGGACTAGAGGGATTCAGCCAGGGTGGGCTGCGTTCGGTAGAGAAAAGCTGACATGTGACGTGGGATGGACTAGAATATCGGGATACTTCAGAGGCCTCACGGACTGTGGTAAAGAGGCTCATTGGCAAGGCTAGCTCAAAAAAATTGGGTTAGGTTGGGTTGGTCAATCTGGGTTGGGTACGGTCCAGAGGACCGAGTCAGGTTCGATCGGTCAGACCGGTTCGGGTCGGACAAGGACTAGACCCTTTTTACTAAATTGGCCATATCTTTTAAACCATGTGTCTGTTTGAAGAGACGTTTGTGGAATTGGGACAAATGAATTAAGATGGTTATTTTATGATACTCTAAGTGAGTTTTTGTTGATGTTTTTTTTACAACCTAATGGATTGAAGTGTAGGTTCTCCCAGAACAAGAACTCTAGGAGTTGAATCATGCGGTTGGCTATGTATATGAGATCTTAGTGAATATGTGACTACATGATATTGGTGACTACATTACTTGGGGGATACATGACCCATCGATGTTCTGTGCACCATCAACACTCCCTGCACCATCGACGCTCCATGCACCATTGACGCTCCATGCGCCATTGACGCTATATGCTCCATTGACACCCCGGGCACTATAGCCTCTTCGGGCACCATCGATGCTATGTGATCCATCGACACTCCATAATCCATTAATATTCTGTGCACCATCAACACTTTCTACACCATTAATGATTTGTGTGTTGTTGACACTTCTAGTGTCATGGAGACTTAGAGATCTGTGGACAAAAACTGGAAATACTTTATTTCATGCTTTAGACTTATACTTGTGTGAGATAACCGTATAGACTATACTTAGTGTGTTTCTATTGTGGTATACTTTGTGTGTTTACTTTTTGGTATAATTTATGTATTTTTTAGTGATATTTTCCTTTGTGGTTTTGGGGTCTCTACTGAGTATTTTTTTACTCACTCATGCACAGTGAAATGCCCAAATGTGTCATGTCTTGTAAAGATGATCAATACTTTTATAGATTCTTTGGTGGACCAGGGTCAGGTGGTTCTTAGAGAGAGGCCTGATAGATGAGGTATTCTTTAGAGACTTTTGACATTTCTTTCTATACCTACTCTTTAGGTAGGGTTTTCTGTAGATAAATTTCAATATCTTGTACTTTTTCTTTTGTTTGGGATTGTATTTTGGCCCAATTTACTTTTCAGTTTTGTAATATTACTCTGTGTGGGTATCTTAGTTGTATGAATTCATGTTTACTTAGTATTCTCAATCCAGTACTTTTTTATGGAAAATTTTCATGTGTACAGGTACTTAAGAAAATGACTCAAATTTTTGGGATATTCCTACTTAGTGATAGTCTGCATCCCTATGCCTATTGAAGGGGTATACCTTTGAGGAATTCATGACTTATAGAATTAAAAGTACATTCAGAGGTTTTATCATTACTAAATCGACCAAAAAATAAGAGTGTTTTTTGTTTGCTGTGAACAATGTCATATTTAATAGTATATGTGTTAAGTCTCATTCTCTTAAGAATAGAATATTATTTCATGTGAAACAGACAAAGTATTTCAAATTTCCTGGGCTATTCTATATAAAGAAATTTTGTTAAATTCCTCATCTCCTAAAGAATAGTATAAGGAATCCATGGATTTGTAATTATTGTTATAATTAGTATTAGTTGGTTCATCCCAAGTAGTACTAGTAGTAACATAAATTTTATATTTATCTACAATTAAAGACAAAATTTTGATGCCCATACTTTCTAAGTGAATTTTCATTTTAATTTTCCATTTTTTATAATTTTTTCCATTAAAGAATGTAGGTATGTTCATAGCATCACCTTCCAGCCTATTATTCATAATAAAAAATTTAGAAAAATATTTTAAAGAGATAAAAATTTAGTATTCATGGAAATTTTAAGATCTTTTAAATAAAACTAAAATCACAGTTGAAAAAGTTTTAAAAAGCTTTCAAAACTAAAAATTATGAAACACCTCAGATGCCAATTGTTTGTTGGATTAGAGTACTCATTAGGTATTTAATTGAGTATCTATAAAATTTTCAATTCAAAAGTTTTAATTTGAGATTCCCAAATACTTACAATTTAATTTCCCAACTAGCCAGTAGTGAATTTATAAGAGCTTGACTATTCAATTAATTTCTTAAAAGATAGATTAGTTCTCAGTTGTATCAATTTGATAATTAATACATATTTTGAAACTAACCTAATAATTCAATACTGTTATAAACACTTACTAATACTAACTATTAGAGTAAAATTTATTTTTATGAAATATGATATAAAATATAGAAAAACAAAAAGGTAAAAATGTAGCAGAAATAAAACGAGAGGTTCAGTATCAAGAAGATACATAATCCTCTCCACTTGGTGATCAGATTCCACCAAGAAGTTTAAATAAATAAACAGTGTGATCCACACCCTGGATCATGGTTCTGAACAGCACACAAGTCTGTCCAAGTCACCCTTGAGATCTACTGCAATTATTTGTGGGAAAAATAAAATACAGGTGAGACATGAACCCTTCTATAGATCTGCATGGGATAAAATTGGATAAATAGAGTTTGAGATCGAGGATATCAAGTATCCTCCAGTTATGCACAAGAGTTAGTGTGTGTATAATAGATAGATACACACACTCCTAAAAAATGTAACTAAATGAACAGGATAGAAGTAAAGATGTGGGGTTAGGTTTAAGAGGCTTTTTGTGTAATGTGGTGTAGATATGGACTCGTTTGATGAAGTGGAATTGAATTTCAAGTACTCTTCAATAATTTGACTCCAAAACAGAGTGTTGTAGACTCTATGTTCTGGCTTCTAGGAGTAAGTATTGTTCTATAGGTATAATCTTCTCCTTCTATGATAGACTGATCTAATTTTTCAATTCCATGTGTTTCTTGATTGAGATCGCCTCATGTGTTCTCCTTTTGTTTTGAGTTCACAGTGGTTGAATGAGAGTTATATGTGTTATTCAATACATTTCCCTCTCACAGGTATGCACCACCTAACTCTTCTTTATATCTATTATCTCTTTTATAATGTTTTTTTCTAAGGGCTGACAAAGAGCATGTTTTTTTCATGTGCATAGGTCTATAGTACCTCATACTGTCTACTAAATGTCCTACAAAATATTATAAAATATGTCTGTATAATTAAATAAAAAAATATTATTGTTAGAAATAATATTAATTAATTCAATTTTAAATAGTCCATTGGTTACTCATCTGTCAGTGTATCCTTCTGTCAGTGTCTCATTATGTGGGTGTCTCCTTCTATCAGTGTCCCTTATCAGTGTCTCAACCCATCAGTACGTCATTCTGTAGGTCTTTCCATGCATCGATGACCCATTACAATAGTGAATTGTTTCAATAGTGATTCCTTCCTTCAATCTGTGTGACAATTGATCTATTGGTGACTCATTTCAACTGACAGTGACTCCTTGCATTGGCTGCACCATGCAACGATAAGTCACTCGGACTGATAGAAGGTCATCTGCATCGGTGATTCATATTCAATGTTGAGTTATCTACCTCGGTTTCATGTGTAATGGTGAGTCATCTACATTGGTCTAATGTGAAATGGTGAGTCATTTTTGATGGTGTCATGTGCAATGGTGAGTCACTTGTGTCGGTGTCAGCTTCACATACTTAGAACATATACCTGTTTGAACTATATGTCAGTGAGTCATATGTCTTTCGGTGAATCATTTTTCTATCAGTGTCAGTAACTCGTACTTAGATGATTTTAGATGTTTTGTATTTCTTACAGTTCTGCAAATTCAGAGAGTGTTAATACCCATAATTATAGATAGATATTCAGTTATAAGCTTGTTTATACATAAACACACATAAATTTTTACATGATTGAAATGGTCTAATATAAAATATAATGCTTTGATATAATTTATAATCTGACATAAGGGAATATATATGTCAATATATGACAATATTTTTGATAATTAACACCATTATAGTCAGAGATAGTGGCCAACAATATCTATGGGCCAACAGTTTCACAATAGTTACCTTCTGAAATTACAATAGATTATCTTGAAGAAATTATTTGGAGAAATATTTCAAGTGTTGTGATAATTTTATTTAAGGTACATGTTATTATTGTGTGAAGGAAATAATCTAAGTATAAAATTTATATAGATAGAGTTCAAGATTGTCAAAGTTTTTAAAATAATAATTTATTCATATGTAATAAAAAATTCCCATATAAAAAATATTATGTAACGAGAAGTTGATCTTTCAAGAGTGGTTCAAGTCAAGTGTTAATCATGCATGATAAAATTTTGAAATCTGAAATATCTTATGAAAATAGTTATATGTAATGTTTAATATTTATTGAATACTATTTTATTCATATATGATTTTAAATAAAAATTTATTCATAAATGAACAAAATAATGGTAAGTTACTCTTACATAATTTATATATTTGAGGATTTATAATAAGTAATTTATTAATATATGTTTATTTATATATAGATAAAATTTTAAATATATTTTTGAATAGTTTTAGTTACTCATTTTAATGATTTAATAAAATTGAAAATTGTTCATTTTATATGAAATGATTTTTAAGGAAGGTTTGACTAATTTATTGTTAACATATTTTCAATTAATACTACAAAATTTCAATATAAATAATATAATAATATTAATATATATCAATTTTTGGGACACATTTTCTATTATCTTGAATTATTGATTTCATGATAGAGATTGAAAAAAATATACAATTGATCATGAATATTGTTTTTTTGGTGTCACAATGAAAAATTAAGAATCATTATATATTACTAAATAAAATATTGTGCTTATAGATATTGGTCATAATATAAATGAACAATAAAAGACCTTTTAAAGATGATTGGAATCTATATTTTTTGTTTCATCACAATTATTTGTTATTCACTATTTTATAAACAAAATTATTTCTATTTTATTCTGATTTCTTTCTTCTTGTTCTAGAAGTGAGTTTTTAATATCAAGTTAAGGTTTTTTTGTAAAGAGCCAAGTTGAAAGATCAATGTTTATAAACACACTAAGTTAAAGATACTTGTACATGCCTATAAAAATCCCTAGTAAATGGATCTATATAAAATCACAAAACCAGTATTGGTTGTTGGTTTCTATCTATGAACTTTATTTTATTTTAAATTTCATATCTAATGATAAGTGATAGAATTAATAGGTCAATTTGAATAGTAAAATTAAAAAAAAGTAAATTCAAGAACTAAATCAACCTCTAATTGAGATATTATCATAGATAAAACTAGGATAATATTTGATATCAGGGAGAAAATATATAGATGAATCCACAATGATTGGTTAAAGTTTAAATATCATCTAATATTAATTCAGATGGATGATCATAAATAAGTAGTGTCTATAATTAGAGAACCATATTTTAATTGATAAAATTATACGTGTTGGAAAACAAGAATGGATATTTATATCCAAAATAATGGTTTTAAAATTTTATATAAAAATAATTAAACCTTATAAAACTCATACCAATGCAACCAAGTTAAAGAGTTAAGAATGAGAATGTGGGTTTGATTTAAATTATAGAGATATGAGTTATATTATTTATGGTTAAGTTGTAAATATTTTCAACATAGTTTCTCAATGTTCCACCAGTTATGAAATATGGGAAACCATATAAATTATTTATAAGGGTATTGAACACTTTAATCAATTTATATATAACACTAAAAATACATAATTTTATATTTTGAGGATATTCGATAGAGAAATTATTACAAAAATGAATGTCAAACTCACTAAAATATGTAACATTTCTTTTTTCCTTAGGAAATATAGTTCCTAATCCAAGTCAATATTTAAGTGTTTTGAAAGTTTTATCTACCAAAAAGAGTGTAATTTCAGACATTTTTTACACAATGTACACCTTTTCAAAAATTAAAAATGAAAGATCTTATTGGAATTTTAATTATGCATGAGGCTGAAACAAAATCTGGAGAATGATGGGAAAATGTCCATTAAGGTAACTTTGTAGTATTATTGGGTTGATTGTGTTTGTTGAAAAATAAGGTTTCAAAGACCATTTTTGTGGAGTTTAAGAGATATTTCAAAAAAGTTTTGTAGATAAAGATTCAAGAAAAATGAAGGGATTCTATAAAGGTGTTTTAGAAAATTATACATACAATGTGGTGTTGTTTCTTAATATTTGGAAAATTTTTGGGATCCAAAATTCAGAGAATGACTCAATCATCATGAAAATTGGATTTCCAATAATTCCTCATAAATAATTTATAAGGTATGAGTTTTGTGAATATTGGAGTCTTTATGAAGATGTTGAACTTCATGAATATAGTCGGTACTGTGAAGGGTTGACATTTCGCAAATGAGTGATGGATATATGA
Organism: Viscum album; assembly: GCA_963277665.1. Classification (NCBI taxonomy): domain Eukaryota; kingdom Viridiplantae; phylum Streptophyta; class Magnoliopsida; order Santalales; family Viscaceae; genus Viscum; species Viscum album. The sequence goes on along the minus strand of OY728135.1, from coordinate 1,197,775,010 downwards.
TAAATATTCATGTCTATGAGAAGACTCATGAATAGAAAATTTACAAAGTGCTTTACAAAAATAGGGAGCTTCCTGATAAATGTTTGAGAACTTTTTGAAATGGTGAGGATGAGGATAAAATCTTTGGGAATAGTGGGAAACACCTATAAATTGGCCTTAACCTCCTCAAACAATAAAAGAAAAACATAAAAAAATCCAAAGGCTATGAATTCATAAAGGTGATTTATGAAGTTTATTATTGAGAAACAATTCAGGAAGAAATGAATTTTTTGAAGGCCACATAAGATAAATGAAAATTTTAAACATCTTAAAAGTATTAAACTTTGTGAAGGCTATTTATTCATCTCAACAGAGTTTAGATTCATGAAGGTTAAGAGAGCTTCATGAAATTTGTGAGCTTCATAAATGTTAATATATATTCTATAAAGGATAAAACTTTTTGAAGGCTTCCCGAGCTTAGAAAAATTTGTGTAGTTTAAAAAGGTAGTATAGTCCTGGGAATAATTGGATAGTTTCATGAAGTCTATGTGATATTTGATAAAGTAGTGAGAATTGTGAAAGATTTGATAATGGATTTCCTGGTAAATATATTTTATGATTATATACATCAAGTGGATCAAATTGGAAAATAATGATTCATCAAATGAGGTGTAAAAAATATTTATTCAGGTGATGAATAGAAGAATCATTATAAAGATTAGTGAACAAACTTTAGTTGAGAGAGAAGTGAGCTTTCAAGTTATTATTGATTGTAAACTAGAAGGGGCGGTGTGTCTACACAAAACATTTTAACAGTAATGTGATTTAGTGGATTTGGTATATAGTCACATTTCATTTCAATTATCTTGAGACATATCCCAGTGTGGGTGAACCAAGTAAAATTTTTCTTTCATATGAATTATTTCATTTCTTCTCATACATTTTCTATGGGAAAGTGAGAGAAGAGTGTTCTATTTAACAAAGAAAAATGATATGAAGGGGAATAAGTTTTAATATACCATACCCTAATCCACCCACTATATGGTATTTAAACTGGTTGGGCTAACAATTGGTATCAAAACCAAAGGTTAATTTCAGTGTTTCTCTCTAAGTGGTTTCAATTGAGGTTGTGAATCCTAAAGGGATTATGATCTTAGAGAGAAACAACCATCAATTATAGAAACATTGGATGAAAAAATACTTCCAATAAATAGTAATTGATGTCTTTATAGTATCTATTCATGGTATTTTGGATAGTGTTGATATAATGGCTTTATGAGAAGCTTACTAAAAGTAATTGAATGTTGATTTGAAATAAATCATCGCTTTAGAAGTATCTTTTTACAATGAAATATATACTAAGATGATATCATGTATTCCAAGAAATTATATATGGTAAAAGTTTCTAAATATTTATAACGGTGACTCAAAATTCAGGGAAGCAAAGTTAGAGGTTCTACGGAAAAAAGCATAAGGAACTGATGATGCGCCCTAATGAGTCTATTGATGAATTAATTGACTGGGTAAATGTAATTTTGGAAGAAATTCATGGTCTAAGAGAAATTATTAAATATTTAAATATTGTTAATTTTATATTTAGAATACTTACACCCCTATACAATCTAAAAATTTCTATTTCAGAAGATAAAGATCTAAAGGATTTTAAATTGGACATCTTGCACATTACTCTTTTTTCATACGAGATGAGAAATATTGATAATAATTAAGTGTAAAAAGGGAAGTCCAAATAAGTGGCATTCAAAGCCACAAACAAATCACTATTTAATATGGGTAGAAATATGATGAAATAGTTGAATTCATGATATTTATTTCCACATATTTACAAATAGAAAAAGGAAGGTTTAAAGGGAAACTCCAATTTTCTTGATTTTGATGTCGAAATGTTGTACATCATGTATCAATGTTCCCAAATATGTGTCAAGATTATTATGAAGTTTAATTATAAATTACCATAAATAAGACTAAAGCATATGTTAAAGGAAAGGTAATGTTTAATTGGAACTTCTTCAAAAAGAAAAATCTTCTTTCTTAAGAAAATGAATTTTTAGAATAATTTGAGGTTGAAGATATTTAAAACTGTAATAAACATGGAGAAATTTCTATAGTGTTAGTTGTAGGTATCTCCTAGACTAGGGAATAAATAAGAAATGATAAAGATTAATTTTAAGGAAGTGTTTATCTCCATGATGAATTGGAAGACACTCTTGAGGAGATAGATGTATAGAGATCCAAAATGAATAAATCCTATAGATTTATTAAGGATGAAAAACATTATATATAGAAGAAGGAAGAAGTGAAGTATGATATGAATAAAGAAATTGAAATACTAAAGTCTTAAATTCCATTTAACTTATAAATTTTGTTGAGTACAAGATCAAAATTGAAGAATAGAAAATACCTTTTGATGGTTTAAATAGCACGATGAAATATAAAGTCAAATGTATATAATAACATGAAGAGAAAGTCATTGGACGTTGGTGAAAATTTGAGTATCAGTAAAGAATCTTGAATCTCGATATGAAATCAGGAAATAAGATCACTAATGTGATAGAAAATATGTAAGTGAACCATATAGGTTAAGAGTAATAGAAAAAAGTCATATCCAAATGACAAGGCAAGTATGGGGATTGATCATAAAATAAAAGTTGTGTTGAATGATGTTAGACTACAAGCACCAACTCCATGGTTGAAAATTTAGTTGGGTATAGTTCAAAATTAGAATACTCAGGGAACCTAAGGAGGAATCGGTCCAATAATGATGTATAAGAATACACCTCATATTAGGTGTTATTTTTTTCTAAGATAAGACATTATCAAAGTTTATGATCTATTAACAAAAGATACCAAAAGGGAAAAGATAAATAAATATAATCACATTGATTTAAATATTCAAGGAATAATTTTTACATCACTTCTTCTGGTGCAAAGCATTCAGACACATGGAAAAATATTTCTCATCAAAAATACAAATTAATGTGCAGAAGCATAACCAAATTGGTCCTAAGAGGAAACTACATGAATATTTAAGTGATATGAAAATTAAAATTCGATTTGTAGCTCCTCAAGATGAATTTGGAGCATCATACTATAATAAAGAACATGAATATAATTCCTTAACTCGTATGAAGTTAATGAAATGGATCAAAAGGAAAAGATCTGTGTAGGAATTAGTTATAGATATTTACCTTAAATAATCATATTTTGATGGTGTATGGATCCTTTGCAATGGATTCACATCCCATGTTATGCTTTTTGAAAAGGATATACTAGAGAAATTATAGAAGGATGAATTATTGAAATTAGTCTATATATCCGATAGGGCTATTTTATGTATGACGTAATAAAATACTTCATTTGAGATGTGTTATTTAATGAATATAACATTAAAATACTTTATAATCTATGGAAGTAAGTTTTTTTATTAATAAAGATAAAAACATGTATTTTAGTTAGTGGGGATGGGGGGATATTTCATGGATACATAACAAAAATAAAAATAAATAAATTCTTCCACATGAGGCTGGGAAAAGTCTTTAAAGTCAATAATCTCACTGTAGTTGATAATGAACAAAATCTTCAACAACATAGTGAATTGTTCCTTAATGAAACTGATGAGCATATAAGTACCTTAGGGGGAGGTGAAGTGGAAAATTATGATTTCAAAGAATATGATGATGATAAATAATAAGAAGTCAAATAAATATATGCACAAAATTTTAAGAGTAAAGATTAAATTAATAGATATAACATCATTGGTGATCGAGCATCTCCAGTTCAAACAAGAAGAATTAATTCATTATAGAAATAATCTTACCTATCTGAGGTAGAGACTAAATGTTTTCAGGAAACAATTGGAAATGATATATTTGTTTAGGATATGAATAATGATCTTGAACAAATAGAGAAGAATCAGACATCATATATTGTTTTACGACCAATAGATAAGAATGTCATTGGGACAAAATGGATATTTTATAAAAGATGAATGAAAATGCTATAGTGATCCAAAAAAGCATGGATTGTGTTCAAAGGGTGCTCACAGATAGTGTGTATTGATGTTAATGATACATTTTCACCTATTTCAAGGCTAGATATAATGAGATTGTTCTTATCCATGGTAATGAAAAGAAAGTTCAAGGTTTTTCTGTTGGACGTCAAGTAAGAGATTCTAAATGGGGTTCTAGATGAAAAAGTGTATATCAAGTAGCCATATGGTTTTATCATTCATCAAGATGGAAATAGATTTTTTTCATCTGAGAAATCCACTGTATGGGTTGAAGAAAGCATCGAGAACATAGTATTCAAGACTTGATTAGTTTTAAATAAGGTTGGTTTTTAGTTTTGTGGGTTTTATTACAATATCAATGTTGAAAATGATAGTAATAAAAGTATTATGGTGTTTTTGTATGTAGATGACATAATATTTTTTGGATTTGATGAATCATAGTAAAAACAGTTTATAAAATTCTTGAAAAGTGAGTTCTAAATGTCAATTATTACTAAACTGATATTTTCCTTTGTTTATAGGTGACATAAGGAAGGAATGGAACACCCATATATTACACTAAATATAATAAAGAGGTTATGAGAAGATTTAGAATGTATTTTTCCAATTAGATGAATAATTTGGTTGATACCTAGATAAAATTATCACAATATGATGAAGGAAAAGTGGTTAATTTCAATGAATACATGTAGATCATTAGAAGTATATTTTACTTAATAGTTACAAGATAGAATTTTTGTCCACCTTCCAAGAAGTGCAGTGTCAAATAAATTACAAAAAATTACACTTAATTGTAGTAAAAAATTAGTATTTTTGTATATCAATGGCACTGTGGATTTCATTTTGTTGTACAATGACAAATATCATTTAGATTTATTGGGCTATGAAGATGAATATTGTAATCTTTCAGCATATGATATAAAATCAATATCAGGTTGTGAATTTTATCTTGGAAGATTTTATATTTATTGGCTGAGTGGGAAATATGATTTCATTTCATTGAGAACTGTAGAAGCTTGATATATTGCAGCGACTCAAGCTTATATGTAGTTATTGTGGATAAACCCACAGAATAATGATATGGGACTTAAAGAGAGTCCCAAATTGAAATCTATTATAATAATTTAAGTGCTATAAATATTATAAACAACCCAATCAATCACGTATAGATATCGAAAATTTAAATAAAGTATCATTTTATCAAGAAGAAGGTAGAGCAATGTTTTCTGAAGTTGAAGTACGTTCCTACTAAACTATAGGCTGTTGAAATTCTGATGAAGGCTTTAGCGAAAGAAGCATTTAAATAGCATTGACTGGCTCTAGTATCCAATTGACTCCCCATAATTCATAAATTGTGGATTTGGGAAACCCTATCTCTAAGGTATGATGTGTTTTTCCATAATATGTTGAAATGTGTTCTTTATAATATTTCACCCACAGAACATTGAAATTTGGTTTCATTGACAAAGGGTGAGAAAATATATTGATGAAGACAATGGGATAATCTAATAGTTTGAATAAAAAAGTAGGGGGGTTTTAAATATTATGACATTAAATATGTTTGATCAAAGTTTATATATCACGATAGATGGGGTTCGTGGTGAAATCATTAGACTTTTTTGGAAATGAAGTGTTTCATTGATGAAATTTTCATGCTACTCTTGTTTCTCATGCCGGTTATGGATCACATAGTCTTATAGTGTGTGTTTAGTAAATATTTTTTCACTATTTCAATCACATGAATTGGATTTTTTTAGAATATGGAAGAATCTTTAATAAGGTATCATTATGTGAAGAGTTGTTAATAAACCTAAAGTGGGAGAATGTTGGGGAAAATCACTCAAGTTAACATTGTATTTATTTATTTTTAATTATTTTTGTTGAAACATTTGGTCACCAAGGTTAGTTTTGAAGATATAGATATAATTTTGACAGGGTATGTTTGAAAATATCCAAGATAGAGGAATTAATTATCCAGTTTCATTATATAAAATTGTGTATACAACGTGGTGTCATTTCCTAGTGTTTTTTAAAAAAATTGAGTCAAAATTTTGGGGAATAACCCAATCATCACAAAATCTAGATTTCCATGAACACCTTATAATAATATGCCAAAGCCATGTGTTTCGTGAATATTGGAGTCATCACAAGTATATTGAGCTTCACAAAGGAAACCGGTGTAAAAAAGTTTTGAAGGTTTGCGAATGCATAATAGAAAGGAAGTAAATCTCGACGACTAAGAGAATCTTCGTGAATAGAAAATTTTAATGTAGCTTTGAGAAAACATGGATATTTGTTAAAAAAATTTAATATATTTGTGTAACAGTTATTATGATGATAGAATATTTGTTAATGTGAGGTAACTTCTATAAACAGGCCTCTATCCCCATTTGAAAATGATAGATAGTCTTAACAAAAATAAAAAGGATTTGAATTTGTGAAGGTGATTCATGAAGTTTTTTCTTGTGAAAATGTTCACAATGAAAATAATTTTGGGAAGGATATGTAATATAACTGAAATTTCTAATAATATTGAATGTATTGAGATTCTCAAGGGATATATTTGTTTTTGTTAAGGGTTTAACTTCACAGAGGCTATGTGAAATTCACTAAAGTGTTGTGATTCCGAAGGCTAAGTGAGCTTCATCAAAGGACAGATATTCATGAAGGATATGTGAGATTTGATAAATTTGGGTATTCATAAAGGAAGTATATTATTAAAAATAATTTGTTAGTTTTTTGATGGTTGTGTGATATTCACAAAAGGAATTAGAATCGTGAATGTATTAAGGAGAGATTGGCCAGTAAATTTATGGTAAGAGTATATTCATCAAGTGGATTAATGTGGAACATAATGATTCACCAAATGAGATATAAAATATATTTATTTGTGTGATCAATAGAATAATAATCTAAATGATTAGTGAGCACACTTCATTTGAGAGATCAGTGAGATTTCAAATTGTGATTGGTTGTAAACAATGTTGTTAGTTATTCCTCTCAAAAAAAATTTAGAGCAGTGAACATTAGTGGGTTTGGTACATATGTGCATTGAATTTTTATTCTCCTTGGATGTGTCTTAGTGGTGAAAAAAGTAATATTTTTGGGTCTTGTGCATGATTTCAATTTCTAATCATGCTTTACAATGGGAAAGGGATGGATGATTTTTTTTCTTAATGATGAAACAAGATCCAAAGGGGTATTACTTTTAATCTATCATACCCAGATTAACCCCCACCCTTAATGGTATTTAACCTAATTGGAAAAATATAGAATATGGTTATAAATTGATTAAAAAAAGTTTTACACTCAATGTTACTATGTTTCAGTATAGAAATAAATACAAAGTAATTTTTTCTAATTTATCTAAAGAAGTGGATTATGGTAATTCAAATTTTAGTGTTGAACTTAATTAGATAAAAATAATGTTAGAAAAATTAAAAAAAATGAGTCCATAATATCTTTTCATAAATTCATGAATAATAAAGTAACTACTAAGGGAGTTTGTGGTTATGAATACAATAAATTCAAGAATATCAAGCATGATTATCCTCTTCTTTAAGAGAAGAATCAATATGAAATAAAATATCATAGAATTTCATATTACAAAAATCAATGAATGAAATATGTGAAATCTAATTAGAATTATTTTGTAGACTCAATTAATTTATATAAGTCAAATTTATAGAATAAGAAATTGAATCAATATGGTAATATATATTTTATATCTGAAACAGAATAGTTATACTTATTCTGTTCATCTATACCTAAAATTGATGATTACTCTTTTGATGAAATTAATTAGTATTTCTTTTTTATAAAATATAAATATAATTTTACTAAATAACATAAAACTCTTTTAAAATCCTAATATTATATTATTTAAAATAAATAATAATTTGATTAATAAACTTTCTGAGTTTAAATCTAAATTTCTTAATGTTTATTTTTCTTTTACGTGACATAATGGTAATATTAATGAATAATTATCTAAAATAAATTCATTTAAATTGCATGCTAGTTTTCTTACTCTAGGGTATTAACTCAATAAATTACCTTTTATTATAAATTATTCTAATAATAAATAAGTTATTTAGTTCACTAATCATAAACCATAATAATATAGAAATTAGTTTGATTTTAATTATAGTGAAAAACATATGTCTAATTTTACTTAATTTCATTATAGTTTTACTGGTCATCATGTCAACGATTACTGTTTAAAATTATCTAAAATTTTTTGTGTTAAACTTGCCTTATTTTAAGGATTTATTTTTTTTAAACCATGAAAAAAAAAAATTTAAAAAGAATATTGTTATTTATAAATCATTAATCAATGACACAATAGGACCCAAAAGTATATAGATACAAAATAATCTACATGATTTACATTTTATTATAGAATTATCCATGAAAATAAAAATGTCAAATAGTATATATATATATAAATAGTGTTTTCTCAATATATATGATTGTTAATTTATAAAAAATTTATCTATCAAAGGTAGATTGTGTAATTGTTATTTTTGGATAAATTGAAAAAGGAAAAAATTATTTCTTAAAGATTAGTTGAACATTTATAAGTTATTCTCATAAAAAATATATATGTTGAAGCATTAAATAATAATATTATATATACTTCATAACTTTTTTATTATGGTTATACTATTTATGTTTTTAATAATTCTTGTCCAATTTATAAAGATAAAGTAGTTATATTTAAAATCTGTGAGAACTAAAAATGTTTACACACTAGATAACGATACTTTGTGTAGAAAAAATATAAACTCCTTGAATACTAAAATTAATGACCTTGGATTTTATATAGTATACTTTTATATTATAATGTATATTAATTTATAAAAAAAAATTATGGAGATTTTTTTTTACCAAACGATTGTTTAAAGAAATAAGATTATGTGATGAATTTCAAATAGGAAATAAACATATATATAATTTTAAATAAATCAATGTGTTATATACTTTTATACATTTATATCTTATACACATGGATTTTATTGTTATATCTATAACTGAAATCCTTAATGTATTTTTTTATTTTTATTTTAGTTGATTTTGTTTTAATATTTACATGGGTTTAATTTTTTTATCAAAAATTAAAGCTTTTTATTTATTTTTAAATCTATATAAACTAATTTTAAATGTAAAATATACCAAAATTATTTCTTAAAAGAGTGACTATATAAGATAATTTGACACTCGTGATTTTAACTCTTTTTCTTACTAATATGGAATTAAACACGAATTTGTAATCTTAGAATACCTAAAATGAATGTTTTTGTTGAAAATAGAAATGATACATTGTAAGATATTGTTAATACAAGAAGATATGTCATAAATAGAGTTTTAATTTGTCCTATTTTTTTAAAAAAAAAATTATTAGTGAAGAGTCCATGTCAAAGTTTTTACTTGTAAGTAAGGATAAATTTTTTGCTAATAAATATGATTTCCATATATTTACAAGAGGTATATTCTAATTATACTGGGAATGAGAATATAGTTTCCATGTAATGAATAAATTTATAAAAAGTTCTGCATATTATTTGAGCATTGATTATTAACCTAAGAACATGAAATCCATGAAATTAAATTCATTTCTTATATACTAAAGGAAATTTATAAGGTTCTCCTAAGATTTAACTTACATGCTTATATGAATAATATTTCTGCAAAAATAGTTGGGAAGATTTAAAAAAAATATTGTTGGTTCGAAATTCAATATAAATTTAAGGTATATTCTATGAGTTTTTTAAGCATTGATAATTTGTAAATGGGCTAATAATATGTGTCATTTTGAAATTAGTGTATATGTCATTGGATTACTTTAATAGATTTATGTTCTATTTCTAATCACCCAATTCTTGTGTGATTAATTTATTCATAGATGTGAACTTTCAAATAAATTATGGGCATATGTATCATTATAATAGATGGATACTATAAATTTGAAAACGTAATATGACTCAACCATTTTGTATTTTTATATGAATCTGTAAAAAAATTGAAGATATTAGCAAGTATGGGTAACTGCATGGACACTTACACATGTCAAAGTAGGAGAAAAGGTGAGCACCACCATGTGGGGTCCACATTGATAAAAGGAATATGTCATCGGTTGAGGCTATTAGATGTATTCTAGAGACTTATAGAGTGTTTAGATTTATTAAGTGATTTTATCTTGAGAATCTTTATGATGTGGGATAAATATATATGTGGAATTATTCATATAATAAAAAAACAAAGACACATTTGACATGATGTTCTGGGGAGTATCGCCTTCAACCTCTAACATTAGAGTTTTTAAATTAAAGTCTCTCCTCTAGAACTTATGTTGCACCATTAGAAGGATCTCGACCATATACGAATGCCCATATCACACCACTATACTTTTTTCCATGATTATTTTTCATGTGATCATGCTTGCATCTCTCATGAACAAGTTTATGACTCCTCAATTATCATGAGGTGAATGTGTGGGATACAATATAATATGATTATAAAGAATCTAATTCATAGAGTGGCTATGATAAATGGATTTTAGAATGAATATATTCATTCATATAGAATTTATATGTGTGTGATGTTATTCATGATAAATAAAGACAACATGGATGATGTTTGATGATAAATGTTTCTTGCATTCATAGTGATGTTTGAATGATTTCAATATTTTTGTTATTCTATTAATCTTTTTTATATTGATTATATTTTTAGGAATAAAAGAAAATTAATTTCAATGGAGAAATATAATGTGACTTTTATAATGTTCGCTAAATAAGTTCCTACATCGAATGATTAACATGAACTGATCTTCATGGGATATATATTATAGTAATATGATACCTAATGATGTCACACTGGATGGCTTTGGCCCAGATCACAAAAGGAAAAAATGTTATGATATAAAGAGATTAACACATTTTAATTCCATATTGATGTGGAATGTGACTAAAGTTGTATTAATTGAGGATAAATGAGTTAAAATATTTTTAAGCAATACATAATGATTAAAAGTTTATGGATATTTAGAAGGATTATAAGAAACATAAAAACCAAAGATATAGATCCTTAAAAATGATATCATGGTGAATTAAATATCAATATTTTAGGATATTTGAAAGTTAATAATGTGTAAAAAATACCCATGAATCACTATAAATATTTAATAGAAACAAAAGGATTCATAAGAGGTTTATGACTATTTTATTTCTTATATGCATTCTTCATGTTGAGGTAAAATATTGTTATATTATATGTAATGATGATGTTGTAAAATTTATGAAGATGAAGGTGAGAGGAAAAATAAGATGATCCTCTCAAGATTAAAATTAGAAAGATATACAATATCTGCTAAAGAATAATAAGAAGAATATTGGTAAAGGTTTTTTAGCACCCTCGGTTTCAATTAAGAAACCCTTCATTTGTGATTTTTAAGTATTTAAAGTATATGTGTGAAGTTTGGGAGGGTTTGTAAGTAATTTGGAATATTTTTTGAACTTTTATGAAGGTGATTACGTTGTTTAAAATTAGTTTAAAATGTGTAAATCCTATAGGAAACAATGCACAATGTGACATTGGCTAAGAGGGAAGGTGCATGGGCAGGTGCATGGTTTTCCAAACTCTGCATCCACATAGGAGAAATCGTGCAAAGTGAGACAGTGAGATTTTAAATGGTTAGCACATGGTTTTTTAACCATGTGATCCAAACATGTGAGGCCCCCCTTAAAGAATATTTTAGTGAACTATTAGAGTACGGTTTTCTTAAACGTGTGACTAATCGTGCACAGTTTAAAAACAAGATCCTACAATTGTGGATCTAGGTAAGTATTATGTCTTGACCCCTTTTTTCCCCAAAATTGACCAAAATTGGTATTTTTTCCTCCCAATGTATGTAGAGTCTTTTCCAATAAATCCATAGGTGATATGAAGACCTCTCTTAGTGTATTGAAGATGGATTTTTGTAGTATGTCTTTGTTTATAATAGGTTTTGTCGGTTTTTCTCATATCTACTTCTCCCCCTCTCTCAGTTTCTTAGATCTACTCCATTTTTTATAGATCTAAGGTGTTTTTCCAATAATGGTAATATTGTTTCTTATTGATGATAGGGTGATAGATATAAGGGATCTTTTGGATATTTTACCCAGGTTCATTGGAATTTTCATGTCGTTATTCATTTCATCATAAATTCTTGAGGTAGGTGGCTTCACTCTGAAATCCTCTATTTGGAACATGAAGTCTTTATTTCAAATTGATTTTTTTTATTTATATTGGTTGTGAATTTTTTTAAATTTATCTCTGAAAGCCCTATTTTGTGAAGATTTATATAATTTTGAAAATTTGGCATTTTTGGGGAAAGTGAAATTGGTAACATGATTTTAAAATGATGATTTAAAAATGATTGTTTGGTTTTGTATCATTGAAATGTGTTTTCAATAAAAGGGATTCTTTTATTAAAATGGTTTCTTTGAAAGGTTTTCAATAAAAGTATGAATTTATTGAAATAGTTTAAATGGTTTTTTTGGTATTGGTTTTTGGCATAATATTTGTGTGTGTTCATGTGCATTCAAGACTGATAAAGTGTAATAAGTTTCCCCATCATTAGTGGGACATATAAGGGTCGGGAATTTCCCTCGTAAAATGGCTCATTGGGATAAATCTTAGTAAAAATATGAATCACCACTTGGGAGTATAGGGAGGTCCATATTTCATGTATGGTTGGATGTGTGGAAATGTGGAATGGAATGGACTATACAAAAATGGAACTTCTAAAATGGATTTAAATTTTTTTTGGTTTCTATCTTTGTAAAATGGATTTTATTTAAAACTATTTTGTATGGAAATTGTTTTATACTCTATTTTAATCTGTTTAAAAGTGTTTTATATAAATTTGATAACATGTTCTATCCCAGTGGCGTGAGTAGGGAAGTTATTTTTTGAAAAAATACAGAGTTTCATTACTGAACCCTATATTTTCACTTGTGTGCTTGCAAAGATATTTTTTTTATCTAGACATGGGAAGGGGTAAAGTATCACACATCTCTAGTGGTTCAGAGTGATATATGGACTTTTTGGAGCCAGAGCATGTGGTATATTAGGATATTTTTATCTTTGTCCTTAGAGTCTTTGGGTTGAATTGATTTTATCTTCTACTGTATACATTGATATTCAGTAGTCTTCTGTTGTGGTACATTTTAATAACTTGGTGTTAATATAAATTGTATTTACTTGAGTTTTTTTTCATTTATATCATGAATAATTTAGTATTTATTTTTTAGGTGTGTTTTTTTAGGTTGTTTTATTTTTAAATGGAAATCATCCATATAACTGTATTGAATCCCTTGGCATTTATTTATACCCTTTGGCGCCTTGGTGATGTCTCTTAAAGCCGTGTAATATCCTCCCACCTTCTCAAGACAATTAGTAGGGGTGGGATGTTACAAGCTCTATCAATCTTGTTCCTTCAAATTATTATCATGGAACAAATAGTATTATAATTTTCATTCCTTGACTAATAATAGGTCATCAGTTTTTCATTCATTGAGTTTATATTGGTTCTAGTATATTCTTTGGATTGGTATGGAAAAAAGGAGTAGGACATTCAGGAAATATAATATAGAGTATAAAAATATGTAGATAACATTCAATTTTTTACTTCAATCTGCCAAGAATTTGGGTACATAAGTGTTTTTATAACACGTAAAGGATTAGGAATCTCATTGTCATGGATTTATCCAATGAGATAATAATGAATTGAATTTTAGAAATGACTTCCCATTAGGATTTCATATTTCATTTTTAGTAATGACTTATTAATTTGGGTGTAATGATGTTGATTTATGATAAATGTAGAAATTTGTTTCAAAAATTAGATGTTGAAAAAGTAATGATAGTATCATTTTTATAATGGTATGATTTTCAAAAGCTTGGTGAAATTTTCAAAAAATGTTGAACATGGAAATTTTTTATTTAGGAAAGAGATTTTGTAATAGTATGATGTGGTAGAATATGAAATTCTTAAGACTTTACTTTCTAGATAGTGAGAATTGTGGCATTAGTTGTGTTTATAGATTATGGTTGTCGATATGTGTCATAAAAACAACCAGAAGAAGCTATTGAAAATGTGGTTTCACATAAGCCACAGGTGAACCAACAGTTGGTTCATAGTATAATCCAAGCCTTTTAGGTTTTCGATAGAGGGAACAAACTAGAAGAACTAAGGAAATTTGATCATTCAGTTCAGTTCTAGAAGTAGAATCCACCCATCTTTTAGAGTGATTCAGAACTAGAGAAAGTAGAGGTGTGGCTGAATAAGATGAATCATATATTCAATTTCCTTGGCACACCAGTATAGTTTAAAATCAAGATGGTGATGTACATGTGGGAGGATCTCTCATGCCAGTAGCGGGATTTATATGTTCAATATAAATTAGACCAGGGAATCACTTGGGAGGATTTTCATGAAATTTTTAACAAAAAATTATATCCTCATATCTTCATAACTTCAAGAATAATGTAAATATCCATCTTGATGTAGGATAGCCTCGCAGTGATAGATTATGAGGATAAATTCATAAATTTAGTCTACTTCACACTCAATGTTGTTTTTAGTGCATCCTTTAAGGAACACATCATTGAATTTGGGATGAGTTAGGAGATTCACTCCAAAATTATTATGTATTGTATAATAGATTATACGAAGATAGTAAACAGATTTATAGTAGCTAAAAGGGACATCTCAGGAGAAATGGTTGGAGGGAGTATTTTTATACCTACAGGAAATGGTGTGAACTCCATTTCAAGTATAAATTATAATAAGTACACCTATATCCAAGGTGGGGGTATGACTTAGATTCAAATGGTTAGATTGGTGAATATTCCTCCAAGACCCGAGAGAAATGATGTATATTTACAATGTGATTTGTTTGACCACACGAAGTAAGAATGTATAGAACCACCAAGATCATGACACAATTAAAATAATATGGTGCATATTCATGTCTATTTTCATAGTTCTCCAAGTTCATGCATTGAGAACATTTCTCAGGTAGCGTAGAAGTCATATGATTCGCTCAGAGGAGGGAATTAGAATCAGTATTGTTTTCATAATAGAGCTAGATATAAGGATTCCAGGAATACCTTGACTTCTTAGTAAGGGAAATATCAATAGGAAAATAAGGAGAAATTTTTTTGCGACAAAGTATTTATTTATAGTTGAACAGGTTATTGTTTATGATTACTCTAGACCATCGATATTGTGAGGTACAATTCTTTTGAATTCTACCCTTATGCATGCATTGTCTGATATGGGTTCATCCCATTACTTCATTTCTTCTCTTGTTGTTGATTTCCAATGTTTAAAAGTGGATATGATATATTATATGTTAAAACTGAAAACTCCTCTTGGTCAAAGATAATGTCGATCCTTTATATGTAGATCATGTTCCATAACTATTTATAGAGCTGAGATGATATGAGATCTCTTGATGTTGAAGAAGGATGTATATGAAATAATCATAGTTATGGATTGGTTGATAATATTCATATCTCACATCAATTATTATACACAGAGAGTCTATTTTACAACTAAGGATGGTGTTGAGTATCTATTTAGAAAAGACATGAATGTTAAGGCAAGTGGAATGGGCTTCTTTTCCCCATCAGTTAGAATGATATTATACTACTTGGGAGCGTTGACTCTAGAATTGATGTATGATATTGAGAACAATAGTTTTTCAGTAGTCATGGAAAAGTTTCTAAATGTTTTTCTTGATAATTTCTCATGTTTTCCACTTGTAAGGGAATTGAATTTTATGATTGATCTTCTCTTGGGTACCAGTCCTTTTTCCCTTCTATCTAACTGGATAGAAATAATAAAATTAAGGGCACTAAATGTGCAGTTCATAGAGTTGGAAAGAAAAAGGTTTAATTTGGTCGAGCAAGTATCTATAAGAAACACTAATCTTGTTTTTCAAAAATTTGGATGGAACTCTTTGGAATTGTGTGGATTTTCATATTCATAACCAAGTTATGATAGAGAAAATGTATCCAATTCTATGCATTGATGATTATTTAGATTTGAGGGTATCTTAGTGGTTCTCTAATACTGAATTGTGCTCAAGATATCACCAATTTGTAGTTTGTAAGGATAATATTTTGATGATATCATTCTAAAGTACATATAGCCTATATGAATATGTCATCCAGACTTTCGTTCTTATGAATGAACCTGTGGTCTTTAGGGAATTGATGAATCATATATTTTAGACATATCTGAATTTCATTGTGGTGGTGTTTTTGGATGACATATTGGTGTATTGATGGTCAAGGGGTGATAATGAGGAGCACTTTGTGACAATGTTGGGAATCATAAGAGATCATCATTTGTATTCCAAATTATCATAGTGCGATTTTTGGATAGAATAAGTACATTTCCTTTGACAATTAATTTCTGGAATATGTCTTTCTATGGATCTAGAAATGGTAGAGGCAATTATCTCATGGAAACTACCGAATAATGCCTTCGAAGTTTCCATGACTTAGCTGGTTATTACGAACATTATTTTTGTGGTTTATCATGACTAGATTCACCTACGACAGATTTGAAAATGAATAATGTTCTATTCCAATGAAACAAAAAAATTTATAAGTCTTTTAAAGAGCATAAATTTTTCCTTACATCAGCATCAATCATGGTTTTTCCAAAATCATCACAAGGGTACATGGTGTATTTTGATTCGTTGGGATTAGATATGGGATGTTTTCGAATGAAAGGAGATCATTTTGTTTCTTATGGATCATGTTTTTTATTGCTTCATGAGAAGAAATACCCACACATGATTTGGAGTTAGATATTTTAGTCCATGATTTGAAAACTTGGTGTCATTATCTCTTCAGTGAGAAATATATTGTCTTTACAGATCATAAGAGTTTGAAATAAATTTCTCTAAAAGGGATTTAAACCTAATACAAATAATTTGAATGAATTATATTAAAATTCATGACTTTTACTTGATGTATATATAATGTAAATGAAATTTGATTGTGGATGCATTAAGTAGAATATCTTCTTCTCAGTTAGAAAAGAATCTCTTAATGAATGGTAGTTGATGTCATTCCTAGTTGATATGAACATGAAATTTCATGATTGAGGTGATGTTTTGGTTTCATTTATAGATTATTTTGTTCTTAATTTGTGGGAGATGGATAAAGAGCCACAGATATCTGGTTCATAATGTGTTTCTATGAGGTTAAAACTTAGTGGTTCGGAAACCATTTAGGGATGGATGCTGGATGAAAATTTTGTGTTGTAATTATGAAATCATATTATCATACCTATGGATTTTAAGGAAAAAATTATTCATTATTATCACAATGTAATATGGGTTATTCATACTAGAATAAAAAATATTTATAAGGTGTTGAAAACATATTTTTGGTGGGTATTTATAAAAAGTAAATTAGCTGATTTCATTTATAGATTATTAACTTTTTAGAAGGTTAAGGAAGAACATCAGTGAAAATTAGGTATGCTATTGTATTTATTAATTCCTAATTATAAATATAAGTATATGGATAAGGATTTTGTAATAGGTATCCCAAGATTGGTTCAAAAACATGGTTTCATATGGGTTATAGTGGATCATCATACAAATTCTGCACACTTCATCCCTATTCTTAAATCTCATATATTTTATAACTTGTAAAAAAATATATATCCAAGAATTGATAAAGATTCATGGTGTACCCATATTAATAGTGTCATAATTGGATCTGAGTTTTACATCTCATTTCTATAAACCTATAGAGAAATTCCTTGGGAGTCAGTTGACTATGAGTATGGAATATCATCCCCAGGTGGATGGAAAATCTAATTGGATGATACAAATGTTGGAAGACATGTTGAGATCTTGTGTAGAAAATTTATGTGACTCATGGGAAGATAACATATAATTGGTGGAGTTATTATATAACAACAGTTTTAGGCCTCAATACATATAGATTCTTTTGAAGCATTGTATAGGTTTCATTGTCATTTTCCATTTTGTTGGGTGAAAACAGGTGAGACTTTACTAGTTAGGATGATCCCTGTTCAAGAAACAATTGAGAAGATTTTGGTGATTGATAAACTGATGGAAATGAAATAGAGTCACCAAAATTGTATACAAATCATCATCAATGGTTTTTTTCATTTGAGGTGAGTGACTATGTGTTATTGAAGATCTATCAAAGTCTTTAACATCTTCTCTTTGGGAATCAGAGAAATTTATATCCTCATTATATATTCCTTTTTGAGATACTTGAACGGGTTGGAAAAGTGGTATATCGGTTCAATTTTCCACCATGGTTCAGTGTTGTACATATTTTGTTTCATGTATCGTAGTTGAAAAAGTATTATCCCAATTCTAACCATGTGATTTGATGTGATCACATTAAAATAAAGTTGGATACTTCATTTTTATATATCCATGTGTAGATTGTGGATAGGCAAGAGAATGTCTTGTGTGAAAAAAATCATCTTTCTAGTGTGGGTTTTTTGGAAACATGGCCAGATTTAGAAAGAGTCTAGACAATTTTAGAAAGAAAAAATTGAGAAGTGGCTCAAACTCTTCCAAGACAGTAGTGGTTTTTTCCTTTTTTAGGATATAAATTCTAATGGTATGTAGAATGTAACACCCCTGGTTTCAATTAATTAACCCTTTCCTTGTCATTTTAATGTATATAAATTATATGGGTGAAGTTTGGGAGGATTTTGACGTATTTTGGAATGATTTTGGGACTTTTCTAAAGTTTCACGATTTTTGTATGGTTTGTGGAAACCATGAAACTCTTATAAGAAATAGTGAATAGTGAGATATGGGCTAAGAGGGAAGGTGCATGGGAAGGAGAACAGTTTTTTAAACTGTGTGTCCGCCTAGAAGAAACCATGCAATGTGGGATAGTTGGATTTTTCATGGTTGGTGCACAGTTTTCCTAACCGTGCAATCCAATCCTGTGAGGTCCACCTTGAGGTAGATCCTGACATATGGTTAGTGCACAGTTTGGATAGCTATGTCACTATCCAATAATAGTTTAAATAAAAGATCCTTTAATTGTGAATCTAGTCTAGGATTATGTTTTGACCACTCGTTTTTTCCCCAAAACAGACCTAACTCGAGATTTTTTCCTCCCAAAGGTAGTAGAGGCTTATCCCATTGATCTAGAGGAAATTTGAAGGCTTCTCTTGGTGTGTTGAATCTTGATTTTGTAGTGTGTATTATTTATGGTAGTTTTTGTCAATTTTTCTATTATTTTCTTATCTCTCTCTCTCTTGGTTCATTATATCTAGTCTATTGTGGATATATGTAATGTTTTTTATGATAATCAGGGTTATATTTGACCTTGTTAATGATAGGGGAAGAGATCTAAGGTGGTGTTTTAGAGATTTCACCCAATTTTGTCTGTGTTTTCATGTCATTCTTCATTCTTTCATAAATTACTAAGGTAGGTGGCTTCAATCTCGACTCCTCTATTTAAAAATAGAAGGTTTGATTTCAAATTGATTTTATTATTCAAATTTGTTGTGAAATTGTTTTGAATTTCTCAATGGAATCCCTTTTTGGGGATAGTTTATATCATTATGAATGTTGGGAATTGTTGTAGAAAGTGAAATTGGTAACATGATCTTAAAATTATTATTTTAAAATCATTTTTTAGTTTTGTTTCATGGAAATGTTTTTTTAATAAAATGGTTGGTTTTATTGAAATAGTTTTTTTTTGAATGGTTTTCAGTAAAAGTATGGTATTTTTGAAATTGTTGAAATGGTTGTTTTGTAATTTATTTTTGGCATAATTTTTGTGTGTATTCATGTGCATCTGGGATAGATAAAGGGTAATAAGTCTCCAAAATCATTATAGGGGTGGATAAGGGTTAAGGATTTCCCCCATCAAATGGTTCATTAAGTGATAGCTTAGTGAAAGGATGACTCACTACTCATGAGTATAGGGATTTATCGGTTTCATGCATGGTTTGATATATAGATATGTGCAGTGGAATGGATTATGAAAAAATAGAACTTTTGAAATGGTTTTAAAGTATTGTTTGGTTTCTTTCCTTAGAAAAATGGCTTTTGTGGGAAAATTTTTTGATATGGAAATTGTTTTATGCTCTGTTATAAACTATTAAAAAGTGTTTTATATAAATTGTGTAATATAAATGTGATAATATGTTCTATCTTTGTGATATGAGTAGGGAATTAATTTGAGGAAAACCTACTATTTTTCACTAATCACCCCTGCTTTGGAAAATTGGTGCTTTTGTAGATATTTTTTATCGAGATATGGGAAAGGGTAAAGTATTGAACTTCTCGAATGGTGTATATTGATACTTGGTCTACTTTTTGGATTCATAAAATCAAGAATTTTGGGATATTTGGAGATTTTTCCTTATCGTCTTTGGGTTTTATTGGTTTTGTCTTTCATTGTATACTTTAATATTTTGTAGTCTTCCAGTGTGGTATTTTGTTAGAGATTCGTTTTGTATAAATGGTATTTCCTTGAGTTATTTTAATTTTTTATGATGCATAATTTATTAATTGTTTTGTTAAGGTGTTTTTTGTTTGATTTTTTTTATTTTCAAAGGGAAAATTGTACCCTCTCCCCCCCCCCACTTTTGTTGAATCCCATGGTATTTATTTCCAGCCTTTTTCACCTTGGGGATGTTGCTTAAATCCATGAAATATCAATCCCCCTTCTCAATCCAATTAAGAGTGGCAAGAAGTTGATGTTTTTATATTTCTCTTACTGAGTATATTTTGATATTAAAACTCTAGAATATTTAGAACCACTGTGATTTAATATCATAGTGATTCTGAGTGAATAACAAGGCAATATGTAAGTGTATTTTCTTATCATTAGTTGGTGGTTGAAGACCAGTTTGTTGGTTCAATAAGGAGTCATAAATAACATTTTATACCTATATAAATAACACTATTTAATATATGGTGATTTTAGTATAAATAATTCCTATAAAATCCCAAAACTTTACAATATATTTCTTTTAGATTAAATTTAATTTTTTTTAATAGCTAATGATGCACACAACATGAAACATCCCAAGTAAGTAATGAATAATATATATTTTTATCTATGTCTATTAATGAATTAGATAGTGTTTTAGAGGCTTAAAATGAGAATAAATCCAATCTTAAGCATGGAAGACACTAATATTTTTAAACAATTGTTTTATTGCCTTTTGATGGCAAACCATTTTTAAATCAAACTTTTGACAATTTTATAAGCACTATTTTTCGAAATAAACTTATTCTTTATGATTGGGACATTGAAATTTACTTTGGGAAAATTTTTGGTATTTTTTCGATAAAGTTCATTATTCTAATGAATAGTGATAAATGTTGTATTTTAATTCAAAACCTCTTTTTAATCTAATTTATTTATATGATTGGATTATCTTTTGAATTGGTTTTAAATTTAAATTGGAATATATTTTTACCATTTAATCCAATAGTGGTTGTTGTAATTAATTTCACTTTAAAATTGGACTTAAACTAGTGTCAATCTTTTGATATATATTGTTTCATAAAAACACGCTGTTTGTCATGAAAGCGGGAATTAATTATTAAATTAATTAATGTAACTTATATGATTTGAATTTTGTGAAATAGACATCATTTTTGAATTAAGAATATCAAATATAACTTAGGGTTAAGTTTTGGTATTTTTCTGAAAAACTTCAATTTTTGATGAATAGTGAAACCACTAAGTGGTACTTTAAAAAACTGATTTTTACTTTAAATGAAACTTTACCACTTCTGTGTTTTAAATTTCAAAAAAAACCGACATACATGGTTGTCATTATGAAGTAAAATGTGGTTCAATGGGATTAAAATATTTTTTTGGTGAATAGTAACTTTTATGTTTTTAATCGCGATTAGAGGTAATTAGTGTAATTTAAGGTAAAAATAATGTTTTAATAATATAAAAAGAACTTGAAACATGTCATACCTTTAATGGATGTGTCATGGCCGACCAATACAATCCATGGGTCAACATTGGGACCCCATGGATCCACTTTGGTTGGAAAATGACATTAATACCTTTTTATTTAAAGTTAAAATTATAATGTCACAAACATGTGTTGTTTTACTAAAACAATTTTTAAATGGGGTTATACATGTCAGATTTTTGCCTATGAATAATCATTGGAAATATAAAAAAATTTCCTACATCATTTTATTTTTTTATAATTTTTAGACATTAAATAAATTAAATTATTTATGACATCATGATGATGAAGCGATTACCTCATTAATAAAGGATTTAAATAAAATGAAAAGATAATGTTAAAACAATAACTTTCAATTGTCAAAAACCTATTGGATGATTATATTTATAACCCTTATCACCTTATCCTAAAAATACATCAATTTAGAACCTTTAAAATCCGAAACTCTTTTGAATATAAAGTAACATTTTGTAACCTTCCAAGAGTGCCCCTCCTCTCTTCTTATAAAAGGCCCCCACCTCTACCACCTTAAACACACCTCTTAAGAATTTGTCTCGGCTAAAACCTATTCATTTTGTCTCTCCACATCCCTCTATAACTTTTAGAAGCCTAACATTGGGCATAAGTCTTCCCAATGAATCATTTGAGCTCAAATCAATGAGAGTTACCCGATTTTAAGGTAATGTCTTCACTTGGGTCCTTTTGTTTTATTTTTCTTCTCCAACCCCCTAAACTCTTTTTATTCATTTATTTTGTAACAACTACAGTATCTTAAATATACTAGTATGTTGTTAAAAGAAGGATTCGAGCTACACTTACACACACCAACATCTAATGGTTAAAGAACATACTGTTTCTGTGGATGGTGAATTTCTGCCTCACGAATCGATGATTGTTCAATATTATTCTAACACCTTCAAAGGTGGACATTAATATGTCACTATATTTATATATGATATATAATATGTTTATTTTTTCCTTGATCTTATGTATTTTTCATTTATGGCATAACTTTATGGCTTCCATTATGGGTATACGCGATATCTTCATTTTAGGATGTGCGGACTACCGCCCCCTCAAAGTGATTTGATTCGGTAATACCATATGTGGTACGTATAAAGGATATATTTAATGATATTATATATGATACCATACTAGAATTAAAATACTATTATGTTTCATTATGTTCTAATTCCATTAAATATTAAATAGAAATGGAAGTAGCGTTCATGCGTACGTACGGTTTACCGTCTCCATGAACGGTGCATTTCATTTCTTACCTCTAAATGTTATGTAATATTATAAATGCATGAATATACTGAATATATGTGATATATATGATATCTACATCATGAATACAATTCTCGATATAATGGACATTTTACCACATGAACAACTTGTAATTATAAAGAGTTTGTTTTTGACTCAAGTACCAATGATCGTTAAAACGACCGTTATTAACTTAAATAATAACATAGTGTTCATGACATGGTAATAAGTGATATAAAAAGAATAATGAACTTGAAAAGGGTTCTTAAGAAAGTAGAAATTAACTCAAGTTTATTATTCAGGAGATTAAAGAACGTTCAAGTCAAGTCGGACCCGAGGTATGGGACTTCTTCTCAATCTCCTTTCATTGAGGCATATTTTGTTTTATACACAACCTTCTTTTATACGGTGTATAAACCCCTTTGACTTTTACGTTTATCCAAATGGAATCTTATTTTTATGAAGCATTTTACTAAACGAAAAAAGGGAATGTTTTTGTCGTACCTATGCGGGGACAACGACTTCTCCACCGTCGTGACCATTATTTTAGTTTCGGCTTCCTCTACAAGACATACATTTCTTTAAATACCATGTTTTAATTTTCTTTTATTTTGGTATTAAAAATGGTTTTCATAATGTTTTTATATCAATGCGTTGTATTGATATCTTGTGATTGAATGGTGGAAATGTTATGTTTCTTTTATGTATGTTTTATGTGATACAATTATGTTATGGTTTTTGGGAATTATTATGAAGACGGGCGGTTCTGTGATAAACTAAGGGATGGTGAGCTCGATATAGCTCCCCAATGCATTGGGTAACGTGAAGGAGTTAAACGTTAAGGTTTCTCCGAAGAGATTTAGGGAATATACTGTGATGGGAATTCCAAACGTAACCAAGAGGGTTACTCCCTACGAAAGAATGTTATGAATGCCTCAAGTTACCTTTATGTCTTATGATTTCTATGATTTATTCATGATTTTATGAGGTATGTTAAAGTGCTTATGTTTTATGGGTAAAGTATGATTTTATTATTATGTATATATGAACTCATGTTTCATTACTATATTTTTATATACCTTACTGAGCTTTTTATGCTCATCCCCAGTTTTTGAAATGTTTTTCACAGGTCAAGGGAAAGGTACATGATGTGATGATAATGTCAAGGAAGTGTTAAGAAAAAATCCATGTTTTATTTTAAATATGTTTCTGTTGATGGGAAAAATGAATTCTATCTTTTATGTAACCACTTTGTTTAAATGTGGAATGTAATGCATGTTTTATGATCTAATTATCTAAAACTCTAAACCTGAAAAGATCCTCAATGTGTAATCTTGTAATAACTCAAGATTATGTAAGTTTTAAGGCTGGGGCCTTATAGTTGGTATCAGAGGTCGGTTTAGATAACATTAGGAGTTAGAATTATATTAAATGATTATCCAAAAATATTTTTTTATGGTCAAATTGAAATGATATAGCATTTGGAGATTACCATGTTGCTTCATCTAAGATATGTTTGTTCAGAATGGTTTTCCGTAGAGGAAATAGGGAAGCAGTGCTAGGAAGGCATACAGAAGGAAATGACCTTCTAAACCAGCATCCTGAAATGGTCGGAATTGTAACTGAACAGTTTGTTATAGTAATGGCACAGTTGACTCAAGCGATAAATGGTGGCAGTATCCATGCACGAGATCAGCCCGATCAACTACAGAGGAACATGTCTGTGGTGGAACATTTCATGAGGCAACATCCCCCATCATTTAGAGGATCATCTGACCCTGTGCTAGCTGAAGGGTGGATTTAAGCACTGGAGAAGATTTTCGATGTCATGGGGTGTTCAGACAATCAAAAGGTTAGTCTTTCTATTTACCTTTTAGAGGGTGAAGCAGATCAGTGGTGTTCGATGGTTAAAAATATCAGGGAGACTGATGAGATTGATGCTCTCGTCTGGGATGAATTAAAAGGTATGTTTCTTGAGAAGAATTTTCCTAAGGCTGCTCGACATAGGATGGAAAAACAATTCCTGGAATTGAGGCAAGAGGAAGACTCAGTGGCTGCCTATGAAAAAAGGTTCACTCGATTGGCATGGTATGCTCCAAATTTTATCTGAGACCTTGATAGTAAAATCAATCGTTTTTACTCAGGATTAAAGCCAAAATATCAAAGGGCATTGGCTTCTTGTGAGTTTAAAAGTTATTAAAATCTTTTTCGATATGCTGAGAAGGTGGAAATGGAGTTTTCCGATGATCGAGTGTTCTATAACAACCAGCAGAAGAAGAGACCGAGGTGGCAGGAGAAAGGAAAGAATTCTTCAAAAAGGTATGACGGTAAGAAAATTATCTTTCCCGTTTGTGATAAATGTGGTAAAAGGCATGCTGAGGAATGTCTTCTGAATTTTGGAAAGTGCTACCGATGTGGTAATATGGGACATAAGGCTCATGATTGCACTGAAAAAGATCAGGATGATGGTAAGACCAAATTTGATTTACCAGTAGTGAAATGTTTTAAGTGCAATAAGATGGGTCACTATGCAAACGAGTGTCCGACAAAGAGCTTGCGTGATGGGAAGTAGTTAGACTACAAGTAGAAAGGGGTGGTGAAATCCTTTGCAACTACTTCAATAGATGTCGGGCCATCAAATGAAGTTGTATCAGGTACTTTTTTTGTTTTTCAGATTATGTCAGTGTGTTGTTTGATTCGGGGTCTACATATTCTTTCATCTCTGAAACCATTTCTAGTAAAATGGGAATACCATATCAAGAAATGACTCCTGAACTTGTAGTAAAAACACCTGGGGGAAATGTTGAGGAAAAAAGAATTTATAAGAATCTTCCTATCCTTATCCGTGGAAAGAACCTACATGAAAACCTTATTGTTTTACCTCTAGTAGAGTTTGATGTTATCCTGGGTATGGATTGGATCTCTATTTACCATGCTAAGATTGACTGTAAGGCTAAGGAAGTTTCTTTTCAGAAAGTCTTTCATTTTGTGTACAAGAATGAACCCTTACTGTTTATAACATATCAAGAGGCTGAGAAACTTGTAAAATATGGAAATGAATGTTACCTTACACACATTGTTGAAAATAAAAGAACTGTTCAGATTAATGATGTGCCAGTGGTAAATGAGTATCCTGATGTTTTTCTTGATGAGTTGCATGGAATAATATCAGATCGGAAAGTTGAATTTACTATTGACTTAGTTCCTGATGATAAGACAATTTCAAAACCCCCTTATCGAATGGCTCAAATTGAACTTTTAGAGTTGAAGGAGAAATTGCAAGATTTATTAGAGAAAGGTTTCATTCGACCTAGCACATCACCATGGGGTGCTCCTGTTTTATTTGCTAAAAAGAAAGATGTTTCTATGAGACTTTGCATTGATTATAGAGCCTTGAATAACATCACTGTTAAGAACAAATATCCTTTGCCTCATATCGATGATTTGTTTGATCAGCTCCAGGGAGCTTGGTATTTTTAAAGATTGACCTGAGATCGGGGTACCATCAGTTGAAGGTAAAGGAAGCAGATATTCTAAAGACCACTTTTCATATAAGATATGGCCATTATGAATTTGTAGTAATGCCTTTTGGGCTAACCAATGAACCTACAATTTTCATGGACTTAATGAATAGAATTTTCCATGAGATCTTGGATAAGTTTTTGGTGGTTTTCGTAGATGATATTTTGGTGTTTTCTAAAAGTAAATAGGAGCATGAAAGACATTTAAGGGTTATTTTTCAAACCTAAAAAGAAAATAAATTGTATGGGAAATTCAGAAAGTGTGAGTTTTGGTTGCGATATATTTCGTTCCTTGGTCACCTTGTTTCTAAAGATAGGATAACTGTTGATCCGGAAAAAACAAAGGTTGTTGAAGAATGGCCAAGACCCACAAATGTAACTGATATTCGTAGCTTCCTTGTTTGGGCAGGCTATTACCGAAGGTTTGATAGAAAGTTTTCACGGTTATCTAGTCCAATGGAGAAGCTAACTCGGAAGGGTGTTAAGTTTATCTGGACAAAAAAATGTGATGATTGTTTTCAGGAACTGAATAGAAGATTGGGTAATGCTCCAGTTTTGGCACTAACTTCTAGGAATGGTGAGTTTGTTATCTACAGTGATGCTTCATTGAAAGGACTTAGTTGTGTCCTAATGCATAATGATCAGGTAATTGCTTATGCTTCAGATCAGTTGAAAACTCATGAGGTAAATTACCCTACACATGATTTGGAATTAGCTGTTGTTGTTTTCGCTTTAAAAATTCAGAGGCATGATTTTTATGGAGTAAAGTGTGAAATATATACCGATCAAAAAAGTTTAAAGTATATATTCACTCAGAAATAATTGAACATGAGACAGAGGAGATGGCTAGAATTAATCAAGGATTATGATTGTACAATTCATTACCATCCAGGAAAAGTAAATAAAGTGGATGATGCTTTGAGTTGAAAAAGTAATGCTTCATTAACAATGTTGTGTTTGGAACATGATCCTTTGGTTAAGGATTTGATGAACTTTGGCATAGAAGTTTTTGGTGCATGATGTTCTTCTTTTTTGTTTCAGGTATCAGTGAAATCTTCTCTATCAGAGAGAATCAAGCAAGTATAGAATCAAGATAGTGATTTGCAGAAAAAGGTAGAGCTGGTTCAGAAGGGTAAGTTTCCTGAATTAAACATTGATAATGATTGTGTTTTGAGATTTGGGAAGATATTGTGTGTACCTTGTGATTCACAGTTTAAGAGAGAGTTGTTATGTGAATCTCATAGCTCTCCGTTTTCATTTCATCCTGGCAGTACTAAGATGTACAGAGATCTACGGGAGTATTACTGGTGGGAAGGGATGAAAAGAGATATTGCTGATTTTACTGTGAAGTGTTTGACTTGTCAGCAGGTTAAAGCAGAGCAGTAGTTACCAAAACGGATGCTTCATCCTTTACCAGTGCCAGAGTGGAAATGGGAAAATATAACCATGGACTTTGTTGTGGGATTGCTAAAGACACCTCGAGGTAATAATGCAATCTGGGTTATTGTTGATCGCTTGACTAAATCTTCTCATTTCCATGCTATATGAGATACTTTTTCCCTAGATCAACTTTACCATTTGTATCTTAAAGAGATAGTCAGGTTATATGGAGTTCTTCTCTCCATTGTATCTGATCGTGATCCCAGGTTTACTTTTAACTTTTGGAAGGTCCTTCAGAAGTCGTTCGGTACTGAATTAAATTTTAGTAGATCTTTTAATCCTCAATCATATGGGCAGTTAGAACGAAAAATTCAGACTTTGGAGGATATGTTACGTGCTTGTTCGATGGATTATCAATGAAGTTGGGACCAACAACTTTCTTTGGTTGAATTTTTATATAATAACAGTTTTTATTCCAGTATACAGATGGCTCCGTTTGAAGCATTATATGGGAAGCGGTGTCGAACTCCAGCTTTCTGGGATGAAGTGGGTGAAGGGAAGCTGATGGGACTAGAATTCGTAGAAGAGTTGGCAGAAAAAGATCAGCTGATACAGAAACACATGAGAACAGCTCAGAGCAGGCAGAAGAGTTATGCGGACAATAGGAGGAAGGATCTCTCTTTTGAGGTAGGTGATCATGTTTTTCTCAAAGTATCAACATGGAAAAGTGTGATGCGATTTGGTAAGAAAGGAAAGATGAGTCTAAGGTTCATTGGACCATATAAAATTCTGGAGAGATTTAGATCAGTTTCTTACCGAGTGGCTTTACCTCCAGGTTTATCTCAGGTATACAATGTGTTTCATGTTTCGATGATGAGAAAGTATATGCCAGATCCATCTCATGTTTTGAGTCCAGAGGTAGTTCAGCTGGAAGAGACCCTATCGTATGAGGAAAAAATTGTCTAGATTCTTGACCATAGGGAGTAGGTGTTACGGAATAATGTGATTCATCAGGTAAAGGTTTTGTAGAAAAACCACATGATTGAAGAGGCAACATGGGAATCTGAAAATGCAATGAGGGCCAAATACCCCCACTTATTCGATAAGTTAATAAATTATGGGGATGCAATTTTCTTAAGGGGGGAAGGATGTAACATCCCAAGTAAGTAATGAATAATAGTTATTTTTATCTATGTCTATTAATGAATTAGATAGTGTTTTAGAGGCTTAAAATGAGAATAAATCCAATCTTAAGCATGGAATACACTAATATTTTTTAACGATTGTTTTACTACCTTTTGATGGAAAACCATTTTTAAATCAAACTTTTGACAATTTTATAATCCCTATTTGTCAAAATAAACTTATTCTTTATGATTGGGACATTGAAATTTACTTTGGGTAAATTTTTGGTATTTTTCCGATAAAGTTCATTTTTTTAATGAATAGTGAAAAATGTTGTATTTTAATTCAAAACCTCTTTTTAGTCTAATTTATTTATATTATTAGATTATCTTTTGAATTAGTTTTAAAGTTATATTAGAATATATTTTTACCATTTAATCCAATAGTGGTTGTTGGCGTTAATTTCACTTTTAAATTGGACTTAAACTAGTGTCAATCTTTTGATATATATTGTTTCATAAAAACACGCTATTTGTCATGACAGCGGGAATTAATTATTAAATTAATTAATGTAACTTATATGATTTGAATTTTGTAAAATAGCCATAATTTTTTAATTAAGAATAACAAATATAGATTAGGGTGAAGTTTTGGTATTTTTCTGAAAAACATAAATTTTTAATGAATAGTGAAACCACTAAGTGGTACTTAAAAAACTGATTTTTCCTTTAAATGAAACTTTACCACTTCTGTGTTTTGAATTTAAAAAAATCTGACATACATGGTTGTCATTAGGAAGTAAAATGTGGTTCAATGGGATTAAAATAATTTTTTGGTGAATAGTAACTTTTATGTTTTTAATCACGATTAGAGGTAATTAGTGTAATTTAAGGTAAAAATAATGTTTTAATAACATGAAATAAACTTGACACATGTCCTAACCTTATTGGATGTGTCATGGCCGACCAAGACAATCCATGGGTCAACTTGGGGACCCCATGGAGCCACTTTGTTTGGAAAATGACATTAACACCTTTTTATTTAAAGTTAAAATTATAATGTCACAAACATGTGTTGTTTTAATAAAACAATTTTTACATGGGGTTATACAAGTCAGATTTTTGACTATAAATAATAATTGGAAATCTAAAAATATTTCCTACATCACAGTAGTTTTTTTTATTATTTTTAGACATTAAATAAATTAAATTATTTATGACATCATGATGATGCAACGATTACCTCATTAATAAAGGATTTAAATAAAATGAAAAGATAATGTTAAAACTATAACTTACACTTGTAAAAAACCTATTTTATGAGTATATTCCAAACCCGTATCACCTTGTCCTCAAAATACATCAATGTGGGACCTTTAAAATCCGAAACTCATTTGAATATAAAGTAACATTTTGTAATATTCCAAGAGTGCCCCTCCTCTCCTCTTATAAAAGGCCCCCACTTCTACCACCTTAACCATGCCTCTCAAGCCTTTGGCTCGGCCAAAACCTGCACATTCTATCTCTCCACATCCCTATATAACTCTTAGAAGCCTCAATTTGGGCAGAAGTATTCCCAAGGAAGCCTTTGAGCTCAAACCAAAGGGAGTTACCCGATTTTAAGGTAATGTCTTCACTTGAGTCCTTTTGTTTTATTTTGCTTCTCCAACCCCCTAAACTCTTTTTATTAATTTCTTTTGTAAAAACTCCAGTATATTCAATATACTAGGATTTTGTTATAAGAATTATTCTAGCTACACTTACACACACCTACATCTAATGGTTAAAGAACATACTGTTTCCGTGGATGGCGAATTTCTGCCTCACGAAACGATGATTATTCAATATTCTTCTAACACCTTCAAAGGTGGCCATTAAGATGTCACTATATTTATATATGATATATAATATGTTTATGTTTTCCTTATGCTTATTTATGTTTCATTTATTTCATACCTTTATGTCTTCCATTAAGGGTATACGTGATATCGTCATTTTAGGAAGTGCGGACTACCGCCCCCTCAAAGTCATTTGATTCGTTAATACCATATGTGGTACGTATAAAGGATATATTTAATGATATTATATATTATACCATACTGGAATTAAAATATTATTATGTATCATTATGTTTTAATTCCATTAAATATGAAAGAGAAATGGAAGTAGCATTCATGCGTACGTACGGCTTACCATCTCCATGAACGGTACATTTCATTTCTTACATCTAAATGTTATGTAATATTATAAATGCATGAATATAATGGATATATTTGATATATATGATATCTACATCATAAATAAAATTCTGGATATAATGGATATTTTACAACATGAACAACTTGTAATTATAAAGAGTTTATTTTTGACTCAAGTACCAATGATCGTTAAAACGACCGTTATTAACTTAAATAATAACATAGTGTTCATAACATGGTAATAAGTGATATAAAAGGAATTATGAACTTGAAAAAGGTTCTTAAGCAAGTATAAATTAAATCAAGTTTCTTATTCAGGAGATTAAAGAACGATCGAGTCAAGTCGGACCCGAGGTATGGGACTTCATCTCAGTCTCCTTTCATTGAGGCATATTTTGTTTTATACACAACCTTCTTTTATATGGTGTATAAACCCCTTTGACTTTTACGTTTATCCAAAATGAATCTTTTTTATATGAAGCGTTTTACTAAATGACAAAAGGGAATGTTTTTGTCGTACGTATGCGGCGACAACGACTTCTCCGCCGCAGTGACCATTATTTGAGTTTCGGCTTCCTCTACAAGCCATACCTTTTTTTTAAATACCATGTTTTACTTTTCTTTTATTTTGGTATTGAAAATGGTTTTCATAATGTTTTTATATAAATGTGTTGTATTGATATCTTGTGATTGAAAGCTGGAAATGTTATGTTTCCTTTATGCATGTTTTATGTCATACGATTATGTTGTGGTTCTTGGGAATTATTATGAAGACGGGTGGTTCCATAATAAACTAAGGGCGGGTGAGCCCGATATAGCTCTCCAATGAATTGGGTAACGCAAAGGAGTTAAAAGTTAAGGTTTCTCTGAATAGATTTAGGGAATATACTGTGATGGGTATTCAAAACATAACCAAGAGGGTTACTCCCTAAGTAAGAATGTTATGAATGCCTCAAGTTACCTTTATGTCTTATGATTTTTATGATTTATTCCTGATTTTATAAGGTTTGTTAAAGTGCTTATGTTTTATGGGTAAAGTATGATTTCATTATTATGTATATATGAACTCGTGTTTCCTTACTATATTTTTATATCCCTTACTGAGATTTTTATGCTCATCCCACATTTTTGAAATGTTTTTCACATGTCAAGGGAATGGTACATGATGTGATGATAATGTCTAGAAAGTGTCAAGAAAGAATCCATGTTTTATTTTAAATATGTTTCCGTTGATGGGAAAAATGAATTCTATCTTTTATTTAACCACTTTTTTTAAATATGGGATGTAATGCATGTTTTATGATCTAATTCTCTAAAACTCTAAACCTGAAAATATCCTCAATGTGTAATCTTGTAATAACTCAAGATTAAGTAAGGTTTAAGGCTGGGGCCTTATACAACACCTTGTTTAAATTAAAATATTCTATTAAAATGTTATCTCACCATTCCCATTATATACTAGAAGAATAGTTTTGTGAGAATGAATATTAATCATTAAAATATGAATAATATTATTATCTTATTATTATAAATAAAATAAGAAGCTTTTAAAATTAAAAGAATTGTTTTCTAAAAACTATACTTTTTTAAAAGACGAATTAGCTGCACTTTTAAAACAAAATATAAAATTAATTTTTACAAATTTTATAAATTTTTTCTGATAAAATGAACTTAATTTCTGATATATAAATACCAAAATTATATTTGGGATAGGTTTTGTTATTTTTTAATAAAGTTTCACTTTTTGATGAATAATGAAAAATACTGAATTTTAATTGAAAACATCATTTTAATTTAAATAATTTATAATAGTAAAAAAAATTAAATTGGTTTTAAAGTAAAATTAGTTCAATTTTATATAAAATAATCTAATTTAAGTTATTTTAATACTTTTTATATTGAATTTTTATATAAAAAGATTGTAAACTTTAGAACAAAAATTTCAGTAAAAAACCTATTATCTCTTCGTGAAAGAAAGATTAATTTTACATTAAATTTATTCAATTTTGTGAATTTAATTTTGAAAAATGAATTAATTATTTATAATAGGAATAATTTCTTATTTATAATAAGAAAAAATTAATTTTTTTTGAAAATTAATAGTGAAAACCTTAAAAATTAATTATTGTGGTTAAGGTAAAAACTGCTTTTTTGAGGGTTAAACTAAGATGATATGGGTTAAAATGACATAGAAACTTTCAAAACACAAATTTTCGGGGAATATTTCAACCTTATATCTTATAGGTTCAAGAAAATTCTATTTTATAAGTCTGTGACATGATATAAATGTTGTAATTATTTATTCTATTCAAACAATTACAAGTGTGACACTCTCCTCACTTATAAAAGGCCACCCCTATCCTCTGTTATTCACAAATTAAAACATATTGGGATCAAATAATACCTACCAAAATAACTTAAAAACTTAACTAATTTTATTCTATAATCCTTATCTAGGGAATAAATCCAACTTAGGAAGGCTTCAGTTAAAACCTAATGAGGATGCCAGTAGAAGAGGTAATGTTTTTCAACAAGCATTTTTATTTTATTTCTTCTTCAACATCATTTAATTCTTATTAAAACACTATTATATAATAACCTCAAAATATTCCATATAATGGGATTTTTTTAAATAAGTTAATTACCTAAAACCATCTCCACTTACATTAAATTTGTTACAAAATCATCATTTGTGCGTACGGCGAACTACCGCCTCGTGAACCACTATCATTCATTCTTCCATTACCAAATTTCATGGTTGGGTGTGATTATGGATATAAAGTTTATATATTATATTTATAACATATTTATACTTATGGATTAATTATATATATATATATATATATATATTATTTCATCTAATTCCATATGAGATGTGATAACGTCGCTTGTGTGTACAGCGGACTACAGCTTCGTAAAGCAATGTAATTCATTTTTCACTAAGTCTTTTCATCGAATATAATAAGGTTAAATTCAATGAATGTATATGATAAATATGACATAATTATGATATTAATGACATTTTTATCATTTTATAAGGATAATATATATCATTTTATTTCTTACCGTTTCAATCACTTAGAGATGATAACATTGTTCATGTACTTGAGGATTATCATCTTCACGGAGCGACGTGACTCTATTTTCATCATCAAAACACATGGATGATATATATAAGATTATAATATGGTATATATTATTTTTTTAATTCTATAAAGATAATATATTACTTACCTTCCCTCCATAATGACCATTGGAAAATGGTAATGGTACTCAATCATATGAATTGACTACCTTCTCCATGATCTTAACACTCAACGTTTTTCATAAACATATTTCATTATTTTTTAATGTAAAATTGATTTTAAAATATGATAATTATTTCAAGAATAATATTTTGTAGATGAAAAAAATATATAATATTTGCAAAAACTGGATCATTCATGATGAAACAAACATGAGAAAACAAGGTTATTAATGCCCCAAACAATAAAAATAATAAATGATTATTAATGTATATGTGATAATATGTTATAAAAGGATCATGTATGATATTATAAATATTAATATTGTTATTTAAAAATTTAATAACTTTTTTAAAACCAATGTACAACTTTTTAAATCACGTATAACCAAAATAAAGTGCGAGGTAAGGGATTTCACCTCAATTTCATTTTATTGAGGCATGTTGTAATGTTATGTTTATAGTTTCATTTATAAGGTGTATATACTTACCATTTGACATGTAATATCATAAATAATTCATAATTCATTGTATTTTTAGTTTCACTTTTAATTATCTCATCTATGGGGATTTGAATTTAGATTTACCAAGTGATAAAAGTTATCGTACAATCTCACTTTCCTTTGTGATTGTTAAATTTCTATAGAAACAATCACTTTCTTATGGTCATATTTCATTGTAAATTAAATTTATATTAATTATAAACATTATTTTTTGGTTAATATGATTATTTCATATAATATATTCTATTTTTACATAGGCTGTAAAATTTAAAAGATATTTGATTAACTGGGAAAATGTTGATAAATCTATATCTTTTACTCAATACATATATTTGATGATCCATAACAATGATTCATTAATTAAATATATAACTCTATATATGATTAATGATTTGGAAATTTAGTGATTGGTTGGCCATAGAAGTTATATATCCCCTTAATGCATCAACTGGTCTCATGAAACAAATCGGTTTTCCAAAATTAAATGGGTTTCTACCTATAGTTTTAAACTATTTGGAGGATAAATCTTGATATTAGGGGTTTTCATGTTCTTGAGACATGATTTAAAATAATTAATAATTACCTTCATTGATAATTCAGTTATGATTATAATATAGGATATTTTCCCAATGATATTATCTACGTATGCATTTCATTCTCAGTTTATCGATTAAATGGCATGTGTTTTCAGTTATTTACCATTCCATATTGATTCTTCCTTATCCTACAATGATTTTTAAGTTATTTAAAAGGAATTTGTGTTAATTTATTTACCTTTCCATGTTTATTATTCTTATTGATTCATGATATATTATATTTTACATAACTTTTACTGGGTATTTGAGCTTACCCTTATTTTCTTTCATTTCAAAAGGTTATGAAGATGAATCCTTTGAATGTGTTTCAATTACCTAGATAATTTATTTTTTTTTATATTTTTTTTATATTCCTAATGCAAAACTGGTATCATGTAAGTAACTAGTCCTCCAAAACTACTAAATATGCCATTTCTTGAGGATTTTATTCCTTCAATCTATGTCAATATAATAAAGTAAGGCACTGACACTATGATACTGGTATCAGGGTTGTTATAATTGGTATTGGAGGGAGCTTAGTAAAAATATTTGGGACTAGATTAAGGAAATAATATATTAGGGAAACATAATAATTTGAAATATTTTGAGTATAATTATAGAAGAAGAACCTAATGATTTTTTAATATAAATATTATGTGGTTTTGTGGATATTATAGGTGGACGTGGTTCTAGAATAGACATACCAAGGGGTAATAACTTGGAAAAGGGAACATTGGTCTTGACCTGATCACCACCAGGTGTATGAAAATGGATCTTTCTACACCCATGGTTTGATTCTCCCAAGGGATATGCTTAGGATAATTCATATTTTCTTTACATACCATTATAAATTATTTGAAAATAAATATAACCCTAAAAGAACCATGTTTATGATATTGAGATTAAAAATATATAAATTTAATGTTATTCTAAGTGTTCCACCATATTTATAATTATACATTTTGATTTAAAATTCAATATTTTATGATCTAATCTAGTATATTCAATTGTTTGGAAATGGAACCTAGAAGGAATAAGGGTATCAATACTCATGGATAATTTATAAATTTTTCTACTGATAAAGATAATACAATTGGTATTGGAACTAATAAAACTATAGTTATATTGTGGAATATTAATCAGGTTATGAAAAATAAACTTTCCAGGATGAAGAAACATTTTACATGGTAAGATTCTCTTAATTTGGATATATTTTTGTAACATAATCCCCCATCATTTAGTTGGAATACTAATACAGTATTAGAAAAGTCATGGGTTAAGTCTCTAAATAAGATATTTAGGGGTTTAGTTATTGGTGAAAAGGAAAAGGTTACACTTTTAGTGTATTGTCTCAAAGGAGATGTTGATAAATGGTTGTCATTAATCTAGAATACAAGGGAGGAGGATGAAATAAAACTCATGGAATATAAATATTTAGAGGATAAATACTCCAACAAATATTACCCTCATGAGAAATAAATTAAAATGAAGAGAAATATCATCCACTTAAAGAAAAAGGAATAAGTAAGTGTTATAGAGTATGAGGTTGCCATTATAAGGTTGGATAGTTATGCTACAGATTACATATGAAACATAGAGTAAATGATTGACCATTTCTATGAAGTTCATAAGAAAAGCCTCTGAAGGGAACTAGTATCTCAATATTTTTCATCTTATGATGAAATGGATTTATTCACCATCAAAACAAAGATGTAATTATCTAAATATTATATATCTTGTGGAAAACAAGATAATATTAGGTTATATGATCACCAAGAGAAAGGGAATGCATCAAATAAGAATAAGAAAACAGAATTATTTCCACATTTTGAAAATTTTGCGAAGAATCGCCTAGGGAAATTATTGAAGGAGTTGAGAGTACATTATAAATACAGAGAGAAGGATTACTAGGAAAAATAACTAAATGGTAGGAAATAAAAAAATTGTTGTTTAGTGATTTAATTGTAGGGAGATGGGGAAATGTGAAAACAAATTCCCTAATAACCAAGGGAATATACCCCAGGAGAGGCCAAGGGAGGGTGGCCAAGCGTATTTGATCACTACAACTAAGGTGAAAGTACCTAATTATGTGGTGGAAGGTACTTTAGTCCTATCTTAAAATTTAAGAAGTGAATTTTCGGTCATGAATTTTACATTTTAATTTAAGTATTTAATTGTTAGTCATAACTCATAAGGGAATTATCATTTCAATAAGGATGTTTCAGGCAGTCCCCATTATGACACACAAATGCACTTTATTTTCGGGCCTTATTTTCATACATATTGTTGAGTTTGATATAATCCCTGGTATGGAATTAATTTCAAAATATTATTCAAATATTTGTTTGAATAAGAAGAAAATTATGATTTGTAAGGAAGATGTATAATTCCCTATCATTAAAGAAGAGACTTCATTATCTGATTCATATCAAGATATGCTCCCAGTTTCTTCACTAAATGATATTATAGGGGAAGAAAAGAAAAACTTATCTAAGGATAGAGAAGGTAATATTAAAATTTAGGATGTACTTATTTTGTAAGAATAGACTGATGTATTTCCTAAGGAATTACAAGGACATCCCCCAGAGCATGACATTGACTTTTCCATTAATTTTTTCAACAATGCAATACCAATATCAAAATTTCACTATAGAATGGTCATTATAGAATTAGTGGAGTTAAAGAAGAAACTAGATGATTTGGGTGATAAGATATTTATTTTCTCTAGTGGTTCACTATATGGATTCATTATTCTCTTTATTAAAATGAAATATCGATCCATGAGGCTATACATTGATTATAGGAAAATAAATATTATTATGATAAAGAACAAGAATCATTTACCTCGCATTGATGACTTATTTGATCAACTTCATGGAGATAAATATTTTTCAAATATTGGCCTTCATTCTAGGCATTATAAATTAAGAGTAATAAAGGAATAAATTTCAAAGATATATTTTTGAATGAGGTATGAACATTACAAGTTTACAGTAATTCCATTAAGATTGAATAATTAACACCTTATTTTTTAGATCAAATGAATAGAGTATTCAATGAATATCTTGATTATTTTTTTGTGTTATTCATTAATTATATATTTTTTGTGAATTCTAAAAGCTATGAGGACTTTTAGAATCACTATATGGTCTTCCATGACACACATAGAAGTTAATAGTTACATTGGAAAATTATTAAGAGTTATTTATAACATAAAGAAGTGTCTTTTCTTGTCCATGTTTTCTCTAGGGGTGTAATATCAGTTGAACCTATGAATAAAAATGTAGTCAGTGAATGGAATACACCAACAAACATAATTGAGGTATTTAGTTTCATTATTTTTGTAGTCTACTATCAGTGATTCATTCAAAACATTTCTCGATTGGAAAACACCTTAACCGATATTACACATAAAGGAGTTAAGTTTGTTTTGACAATGGAACATGAATAATTTTTTGATGAACTAAAATAGAGATTGGTCAATTCTCTGATTCTGACTCTAACATATGGAAATTATGGGCTAGTAATATATAGTGATGCATTGAATAAGGGACTTGGCTATGTACAAATGAAAAATCATTAATTTATTTCATATGCATCAAGGTAGTTGAATAATCATAAACCAAACTATCCAAAACATGATCTTGAGTTGGGGGCTATAATATTTAATTTGTATATATGGATACATTATCTCTGTAGTGAAATATTCGAGATGTACATGGATTATAAAATACTAAAATATATATTTCCACAAAAAGAGATCAATATGAGGAAAAGGTAATGCATTGAGCTACTCATGGATTATTATTTCCCAATACACTACCACCTACGGTGAGAAAATAAGTTAGTGGATTCATTTAGTAAAAAATATCATGAAATTATAACCAAAATGATAATTGAGAGGGATACAATGTTCATGGATCTAGTAAATATTGATATGGGAATTATTAAGGAAGTGGAGACTGTCGTACCTCTCGTACCCCTCGTGGTTTAATTTTCATGATCACAATCACTCTCTTATTTTGTTCTAACTTGTTTTCAAGTGTTTTTGTTGATAGGAAAAAGATTGCCAAGGATTTGGGCCAAGAAGGAATGAAAGTAGACTCTCTGAGTCTACCGGCCAACCGGTGGATACCCACCGGCCAGCCGGTGGTCTCTGGCAGTAGCAATGCTTACTGTCCAGAGCCACCGGTCAGCCGGTGTGTGCTCCCCGGCCAGCCGGTGGAACCTGGGCAGAGAGCTTGCTCTCTGTGTGGACACCGGCCAGCCAGTGGCTCAGGACCGGTCAGCCGGTGGACCACCGGCCAGCTGGTGAGACACCACCGGTTAGCCGGTGAGCCCAGTCAAACTAGCCGTTGGGCTTTGACCAGACTTGTTCTTTTGACCCCCAACGGCTCTGAAGTCCTCTCCAACGGCTCCGAAGACATTTTCAACGGCTCCGAAGACCCCGAACGGACATATGAGGTTTCCCCCTCTATAAATAAAGGACTAGGAAGCCCCGGAACAAAGTGTGGAACTATAACCAAGCCAACGGAAGCCAACAGACACATTTTTCATCATTTGGCAAACCTCCGGCAAATTCCTTCAAGGAACCTCAATTGCTCCAACCCATTTCCACATCCAAGGAGCATCACCATAGAAGCTTGGGAGCGCTCTTCATCAACTCCAATCAATCCATTGGCGCCCAAGACTTCTCCACATTACGGTTTTTCTTGTTTTATTATTTTGAGCATCAATTTGGGTTTGTGCCTACAAACCCCACTTTCTCTCATCTTCCCTTTGTTTGGGTTTTCACACCACCTTCAAGGTGTGAAGAGGTTAGTCAAGCCTTCCCTTTAAAAGGCTTGAGTCATAGGTGAGCTAGCCTTCACCTGTAAGAAGGCTAGTGGGTTCTTGCTCAACCATTAAAAGCAAGCTGTAATAGGTTCTAGACTACCTTAAAGTCTAGTGGGTTTCTTGCTAAAACCATTAAAAAGCAAGCGGTAGTAAATCTCTCAATGGTTGAGTTGGGAGCGGAGACGTAGGCTTTGGTTTAAGACGAACTCCGTTATCAAGTTTTGTGTCTTGCCTCTTTTATTTCCGCTGCACTTTTAACTTTGTTTTTAAATTGTTAATTATTTTTTAAAAGGCAATTCACCCCCCCCCCTCTTGCCATCACTCTCCTACCCAACAATTGGTATCAGAGGTAGTGTTTGTGTAATACCTTAACCAGTTTCAAATTCAAGATCCATTGTGATGGATTCATCTTCTTTCGCCCCCGAAGGTCATTCATTGGGTCGTGCTCCTTTCTTTGATGGAACCGACTATACCTATTGGAAAACCCGCATGACTACTTTTCTTAGAAGTATAGGTTATCCTTTTTATAAAATTGTCATGCATGGTTATTCTCTTTCTTCTCCGGATGAATCCAAATGGACTCAAGCCGATATTAAAAATTTCGAGCTTGATGGCAAATCCATGAACGCTCTTCATTGTGGCCTTGATCGTAATGAATTCAATCGAGTTTCCACATTCACTTCATCTCATGAAATCTGGAAACTATTGGAGGTCACCCATGAGGGGACCAACAAAGTTAAGGATGCTCGATTGGATATGTACCGTCATGATTTTGAGTCTTTTACCATGCATCCATCTAAAAATATAACTGAAATGTTTACACGTTTTACTGATGTTTTCAATGGGAGAAAGTCCCTTGGTGATGATGTTTCTACAGAAATGATGGTCAAAAAGATCCTTTGGATCCTACCATGCTCATGGGCACCGAAAGTCACGGAAATCCAAGAAGCAAAAGACATCAAGAACATGCCGGTCGAAGAGCTCATCGGATGCCTCATGACCTACGAGATCACCATGAGGAGGCAAGCTGAAAAGGAAGGCAAACCGATCAAAGTTCCAAAGAACATCGCCTTCAAAGTTCAAAAAGAAGAAATCTCCTCCTCCTCATCGTCTTCCTCTTCAAGCGGCGATTCAGAAATGGAGAATATTGCCCGCAAAATGCACAAATTCATGAAGAAGCACAAAAAGAAGAAATCCCTCAAGGCTCAACCCAACGAAAAATCCGAGCCCGAGGTAACATGTTACGGGTGTTGCAAGAAAGGCCATTACAATCCCGATTGTCCACTCAATAAGAAAAAGGCCAAGCAAAAGGAAAAGAAGAAGGCATTCAAGGCCACATGGAGTGATATCTCCACATCCTCCTCCTCCTCCTCCTCAAGTGACAACGGTAAAAAATGCCTAATGGCATTTCATGAGGTATCCTCTTCCGAATCCTCATCTTCTAGTTCTTCAAATTCTTTCAATCATTTATCTTATGAGGATCTCCAACATGCTAGAGATCAATTGGAGGAAGGCTTTCATGAACTTTCTTCCAAATTTATTGCTTTAAAAAAGAATTTCAAAAAACATTCTTCCGAAAAGGAACAACTTCTCAAAGAAAAGGAGGAGTTGTCCCTCAAGATCCAAAACCTTCCCGATGTTGATTCTATGGAATTAACAATCAAGGATTTAAGGGAATCCCTAGCTAAGTTCACTGAAGGTGAACATAACCTTTCGAAGCTCCTTGGTTCCCAATGCATATCTAGAACCACCCAAGGGCTTGGCTATTCCAAGCAATCTTCCTCTTCCCATGCTCCAACTATTTTTGTAAGGGGGAGCTCCCAATATAAATTTTGCAACTATTGTAAAAAACCCAGGAACTTAATTTATGAGTGCGATTGCAAAAATTCCCGGTATGGAAGGCCCAAAACCATTTCCTTTAATGATGAATTTCATAGGAGAAGACCCGCCACTAGACAAGTATGGATTGAAAAATCCCTTTTAGCGAGTCTCTCCGGACCAAAATTTGTCTCGGTTCTAAAATCCTCTCCCCGGTGATTTGTTGTTTTTATTTAGGGGGAGTTAGGATTGTTTAAGCCTTTTTGCTTTATTTTCAAAACTTTCAATTCAAAAATTTCAATTCAAATTTCAAAAATTTCAATTGGTTTAAAATCTCTATCTTGTCTTTCAATCCTTTCCCTCAATCAAGTTTTATGCCCCGTGCTATTTTGATAATCACAAAGGGGGAGAAATTCTTGGTTGATTGGGGGAGAAATCTTTCTCTCATGCTTTTCTTTTCTTTTCAATTTATCCTTTAAAGCATGCCTTTCATTTCAGTCTTTTACATTGCTTGTTTTGGTGATTGTGATCATCAAAATAGGGGGAGATTGTTGTACCTCTCGTACCCCTCGTGGTTTAATTTTCATGATCACAATCACTCTCTTATTTTGTTCTAACTTGTTTTCAAGTGTTTTTGTTGATAGGCAAAAGATTGCCAAGGAGTTGGGCCAAGAAGGACTGAAAGTAGACTCTCTGAGTCTACCAGCCAACCGGTGGATTCCCACTGGCCAGCCGATGGTCTCTCGCAGTAGCAATGCTTACTGTCCAGAGCCACCGGTCAGCTGGTGTGAGCTCCCCGGCCAGCCGGTGGAACCTGGGCAGAGAGATTGCTCTCTGTCTGGACACCGGCCAGCCGGTGGCTCAGGAACGGTCAGCTGGTGGACCACCAGCCAGCTGGTGAGACACCACCGGTCAGCCAGTGAGCCCAGTCAAACTAGCCGTTGGGCTTTGACCAGACTTATTCTTTTGACCCCCAATGGCTCCGAAGGCCTCTCCAACGGCTCCGAAGACTTTTTCAACAGCTCCGAAGACCCCGAACGGCCATATGAGGGTTCCCCCTCTATAAATAAAGGACTAGGAAGCCCCGGAACAAAGTGTGGAACTATAACCAAGCCAACGGAAGCCAACGGACACATTTTTCAACATTTGGCAAACCTCCGGCGGATTCCTTCAAGGAACCTCAATTGCTCCAACCCATTTCCACATCCAAGGAGCATCACCATAGAAGCTTGGGAGTGCTCTTCATCAACTCCAATCAATCCATTGGCGCCCAAGACTTCTCCACATTACAGTTTTTCTTGTTTTATTATTTTGAGCATCAATATGGGTTTGTGCCTACAAACCCCTCTTTCTCTCATCTTCCCTTTGTTTGGGTTTTCACACCACCTTCAAGGTGTGAAGAGGTTAGTCAAGCCTTCCCTTTAAAAGGCTTGAGTCATAGGTGATCTAGCCTTCACCTGTAAGAAGGCTAGTGGGTTCTTGCTCAACCATTAAAAGC
Organism: Viscum album; assembly: GCA_963277665.1. Taxonomy (NCBI): domain Eukaryota; kingdom Viridiplantae; phylum Streptophyta; class Magnoliopsida; order Santalales; family Viscaceae; genus Viscum; species Viscum album. The sequence continues at coordinate 1,197,731,016 of OY728135.1, read as the reverse complement.
AAGCTGTAATAGGTTCTAGACTACCTTAATGTCTAGTGGGTTTCTTGCTAAAACCATTAAAAAGCAAACGGTAGTAAATCTCCCAACGGTTGAGTTGGGATCGGAGACGTAGGCTTGGGTTTAAGCCAAACTCTGTTATCATGTTTTGTGTCTTGCCTCTTTTATTTCCGCTGCACTTTTAACTTTGTTTTTAAATTGTTAATTATTTTTTAAAAGGAAATTCACCCCCCCTCTTTCCATCACTCTCCTCCCCAACAGAGACATCTATAATTTTTCAAACGATTAAAAACCCATGTTTATTATAAATGATAAAAAGTTTTCAATCTGATGATGAAAACTTTTGGATGAGAATTAAGTTTTGAATGATAGAAAATTAGCAGTCTCCATTTGTGAAGATGGTGTTCTGAAATTATGAAAGATATTATGTATCCTATCTATACCTGGGATAAAAATTGATTTATTGGATGGCGTGCATAGCTCATATTTCTCTAAAAACTTTGGTATCAAAAAGATGTATATGGATTTGAAGGAAACTTTTTATGGGATAACATGAAGTAGGAAATTATTGGTTATGCGTCCATATGTATGGTTTATTAACAAGTGAAATTTACGAAATAGTATCCTGGAGGAGTCATGAGACCTCCTCATATTACTTTGTGACAATAGGGTGATATTATTGTGTAATTTTTCATAGGATTGCCAAAGACTCCTAGAAAGAATGATGCAATGTGGGTTATCAATGAACTTCTAAATGAATATGCACATTTTATCTCTATAAGATAATATTTACCACTTGATCACCTCACAATGATCTATATTATTGAAGTTATAAGACATTATGATGCACATATTTCAATTATGGATGATCGAGATTACCATTGTACATCAAATTTCTTGGAGATTCTTCAGAAATATCTTGACATTGAGCTTCATTTGAGCACTTCCTTCCATTCTAAATTTGATGGATAGTTTGAAAGTATTATTCAAATGATATAAAATGTGTTAAGGTCATGATCAATTGACTTGAAAGGTGTGTGGGATCATTATTTAACTTTGGTACATTTTTTCTTTTAAAATAGTTTACATTCATGTGTTCAAATAGGGACGTATGGAGAATTTTATGGCAAGTGATGACATGCTCCAACTTGTTAGGATAAAGTTGGTGAAAGAAAACTTATAGGCACAAAAAAAATTGAGGAGACAAAAATAAAGGTAAATACTATTCAGGATCACATCAATTCATCTCAAAGTAGGTAAAATAGTTGTTCTAGGAATTGAAGTAAATATTTGAAATTTCAAGTGCAAGATCATGTTTTCTTGAAATTACCTCCTTGGAATGGAATTATAAGTGATAATTGTATTTCATGCGTTACTTTTAGATAATTTTATTATATTTATTTATTTATTTATTTTATTAATATTTCCAATTTTGGATTATTTTGAATCATTTTATTTTTTTTGTAAGAAATAATGAATTTATGAAAAATGAATGTAAAGGGGTGAATAATAGAGCTAAAAGAGACTTCGCATCATAATATAAGAAAAGTGAAGAAACACTAGATTTTTTAAGCCAAATAAAAGATGGAAAATTGGGAGCTGAATGATTAGAAGATGTGTAATGAAATTACACATCATGACTTCTTCAGAAGAAGAATCAATGGTAGGAAAAGTCATGAAACCATTTCATGATGTGAAATATAGTTACAAATTTTCTATTCTTATTACACAATGTTAATTTTTTCAATATATTTTTTTCAAGGAATTATTCTAAAATTTATGGAACCTAATAATTGAAGGATTACATGATGTTTACACACATTACACATTTTGTAAATGGTTAGTATAGGATTAAACATTCCATATTCATTGTATCTTTGATTTTTGACAAAATATTAAACAAGGAACCATCCCCAAAACACCTATGGAACACAGATTTATGTTATTCATCAAAATCAGAGCCCTTAAAGTTCCTATAAAATGATATCTACCCTAATACTATTGGAAGCATTCAGATCCAGATCCACCGGAGAAAAAATCTCAAAGTGAGATGTTTCTCCCTCCCTGAGTTCATTATTAGTTTTATTTATTCATTATTTTTATCCTTCCCTCCTATTTTCTGACCACTAGGTTGAGGGGGTAAACTCTCCATGTTCTACAGTGATTTAAATATAAGGGGGAAGGTGTTTTGGATTTATTTTATATCATTTATTCATGTATGTGGTCTTTTACAATTCATATTCATCTTTTAATACATTTGTTTTCCTTCTATCATAAACATTGATAATTGAATCAAAAATAATAATTTAAATTGTTCAACTCAAATCCCTAAAGAATGCAGGACAATTGTCAACATTAGGGGAAATTAGGTTTAAATATGGTATCAAGACAAACATGATTTGAAAACACCATAAATTACCAGACCAAGGGAAATAGGGTATTGTTGTTTTAAGGAAGAGATACCATGACTATTGGATCTTCCTTATCTTAACTCCCAAAACAATCATGAATTAATCAACCTATTTTACTAAATCCAATTACACATGAACCTTGAAATTACAAAACCACATTGCGTTTTCAAAATATGTTTACAATCCAACCAATCTATCTATTTCATTTTCATTATGATTTCTTAAAATCAACAAAACCAAATTTTTTAACCTATTTCTCTAAATTAATAAAATCAAATATTTTGAAAACATAAATAATCTAATTTCATTGTCTCTGTGGATCTATCCCATATTTCGGTTATAGTCATTTTAATTAATTAAGTAGCATATATGATTTTTTATAAAAACAAACATTGCATAGACCGATATGTAATTAAAAAAAACCTCTGTGGTTATCAATAAGGTTAATTGAGAAAGGTAATCTAAAACCCAGGAACATAATAACCTTTTAAATTCTTGAAATAATTGGATCTTTTCTTTATAATTTTTGAATGCCTCCAAATATCTCAAAAGTACATGATGTGCACTATATATTATTACTCGGGAAGTACATACTAGAACAAATGCATATGTCATCCTTTAATGAAATAGAATTGGAACATAATGTATCTTTCTATGAATAACCTATCCAAATTATTGATACTAGATAGAAAAAGTTGAGGAATAGGACGATTCATTTTCTAATTTTAATTTGGAGAAATCAGAAAATTGAAGAATTAATGTGGGAACCAGAGGATATTATAAGGAAGAAAAACCCTTATATGTTTAAAAGGTAATATCCATGAAATTTTTAGGATGCAAATTTTGTAGTATATAATAATAAAACACCACAATAATTTACAATATATTACTTTTAGAATAATTTTAAATTCATTAATTGCTTGCGATGCATGCAACACCATATTTAAAAGAAAATACTCTGTTATAATATTATTTAAGAATTACCATTATAAAATATATATTATATTGTTGGGTATGAATATTACTAAATAAAATATAAATATTATGGTTATCTATTTATTAGAAATAAAATAATAATCATTTGAAAGTAAAAGAATGTTTTTATAAAAAACTGTATTTTTCAAAAAGATGAATTAGTCACGCTTTGCGCACATTATTTAAAATTAATTTTTACCACTTTTCAGAAAAAAAAATTAAAAAAATAACTTAATTTTTTATATTGTAATACCAAGATTATTTTAGGTTTAAATTTTTGGATTCTTCTCAAAATTTTAATTATATGATGAATAGTGAAAAATACGAAATTTTAATTGAAAGTTGTCTATTCATTAAAAAAAATTATAATGTAAAATTATATTTTTAATTAGTTTTAAAGTATATATAGTTAAATAATATATTAATTAATGCAATTTAGATCATAGGAATACTTTTTATATTGAATTCTGATATAAAAGCTTTGTAAAATTTTGGACATTTTCTCTTTAAAAACTCATCTTCTCATCACATATACAGGATTTATTTCAATTAAAATTTTTTCATTTAGGTAAATGGAATTTTTAAAAATAGATTCTATATTTTTAATAAAAATAATTTATAATTTATAATAAGGTAAACTTAATTTCTAACAAAAATGAATAGTGAAAACAGTAAAGATTAATTATCGTGGTTAATGTAAAAACTAAATTACCGGAGGGTTAACTAAGAGGATAAGGGGGTAAAATTACCTAAAAACTTATCCAATATAAATTTTATAGAAATATCTTGACCTTATCTATTAAATTTTATATACTGAAAAATATTTTAATCTTTTTACATAAAAAAATGTGGGAATTATTGAATATTTTCAAAAAATTACAAGTGTGTACCTCACCTTTATTATACAAGGTCACCCACTATCCTATATTATTCACACAATAAAACCTATTTTTTGAAATATAAATATGAAAATAACTTTTCAAATTACCTCACCTCATTCTATAAGACTTATCTTGGGAATAAAGACAGCCTAGGAAGTCATTAGTTCAAACCTAAAGAGGATACCCGAAGAGGTTGTAAGGTTCTTTAATAAGAGTTTTCATTTTATTTATTCTTCCACCTCATTCATTTATTATTAAACCATGATTATATACCAACCTTAGTATTTACCATATTTTTGGATGTTTGTTTAATAATTACATGACTTAATCATCTTCACTTCAGTAAAGTGGGTTCTGAAATCATCATTCATTTGTACGACGGATTACCACCTCACGAACCAATGTCCTTTGTTCCTCCATTATCACATTTCACATGTGGGTATGATGATGGATATAAAGTATATATATGATATTTATAACATATTTATACCTATGTAGTCATTATATCATATATATATTCTTAATTTCTATTTTATAGGGAATACCATAATGCTGCTCATATGTACAATGGACTACCACCTCAAAAAGTGATGTGATTTCACTAACACTTAACATAGAATGTAATAATGTTATAATTAATGATTATATGTGATAAAAAAATATTTATGATATTAATGACATTTTGATCATTTTAGGAAGATAATATACATTATTTTCTTTCTTACCTTTTCACTCACTTAAAGAAGACAACATTGTTCGTGTATTTGTGGACTACCACCTTCACAAAGTGATGTGGTTTATTTTCATCGCCACACCGCATGGATGACATATATAAGTATATGATATGATATATATTAAATTATTATAATTCTATAAAGAGAATATATTACTTACTTGTTTCCCATAATGATCATTAGAAAAAAGGAAGTGACTCATTAATACTTACAGCCTACCGTCTCCATTAATGTAACATACTTAATTTTTCATAACCATATTTCATGATTGGTTTTAAAATTAAAATTTATATAAAAATATAATTAATATGATTTTATTATTATTTTATATATGATAAAACAATATAATATTTTCAAGAAATAGATCATTCATGAGGAAACATGCATGAAAAAACAAGGCCATTAACACCTGAAACAATACAAATAATGAAAGATTATTAACGTACAGGTGATAAGATATTATTAAAGTAACACATATGATATTATAAATATTAATATTATTCTTTATTAACTTAAAAACATGTCTGAAAATACTATACATTATTTTAAATCATGTTCAACCAAATGGAAGTTTGAGGTAAGGGATTTCACCTCGATTTCATTTTTTTGAGGCATATTGTAATGTTATGCACATAATTTTCTTTATATGGTGTATATACTAACCTTTTGACATATAATATCATTATTCATTCATAATTCAAGGTATTATAAGGTTCACATTGAATTATACCATCCAAAGAGATTTTACTTGAAAAATACATAGTGGTAAAAGTTATTATACAGTAGTGAAAAAATATGATTTAATGTCAGTTTGTTTTAATTTAGATTTAGGTTTTTAAATGAAATATATATAGGGGACCTAAAAATGAGGTTTTTGGTGTCGTTTTTTAAAAAACCGATGTTAAAAATGAAACTATGCATAATTTTTGGTGTCGGATTACATAATTCGACGTTGAAAAGTGTTTTTGGTTTACTTTAAGGATTCGGTGTCAGTTTTTATAAAAATGACACCAAAAGATAAAAAATAGAAATATTTGAATATTAAATCCCCATAATAATAAAAATCTCGTTAATAAAAAACCATTATATGGAAATCAAACTTAATGTAACATTGAATACAAATTTACAAAAAAAATACATACTTTTATCTAGTTGATCAAAAAATTATCTACACATCTCTATTATAAAGTAGAATTAAAAAATATATACATAAAATTTACAACATTCCGATTATTGGTTATTTTTTAAGCATTTATTTGATATTATTATATTCAAACACCAATTGTACAAAAATTATAAGTTTTTTTAATATATTTTGTTAGGAAAATGTAATAATAATCAGAAATATAAGAATATACATATCGTAAATCCTAATTATACTAAACAAGTAGTTTATAAACAAAGATCAAAGATGGTTAAGATCTTCCTATGTGTATGAATCGACATCATTGAACATCTACAATGAAGTTAAATGGAATAAGATTAAAAATATAATACTATGATTGAAAATATAAAATAATTAATATGACTAACCTTAACATAATCAGTTGTTACCCCAATTGTGATTATCTCATAAATGAATCATAGAACATAATAACCATAATCGGCATATCCTTGTTAACAATGACACTACAATTAATAAAACAGTAACTTTACAATAAAAACCAATATATATTAATATATATATATACACAAATCAAAATAATATCTAATATAAAAAATAATTACCTTCACTTTTATAAATTTGATTTCATTTGGATTCTGTATTGACAAGTGATATTTTATAAAAAATTTCCATAACCAGCATTTTAATACATACATACTTATAATACATGTATAAAAAATTATAATTAATCATATAGAACATATAGAATACAAAAAACATAATTTTCTAACAACGTGGAAATTTTTCTATGAAACCCACCTAATAAAGAGAAAAACCAATATAATTTGTTTCCACTTGGGAAGAATATGCCTAATATCCAATGCACCCTTCAATACAAAAAGTTTACATTTAATGACATTATAATGAACATTAGTTCATAATTATGTTTATTCTCTTACCTATTAATAAATGGCATAAACCAACACTCAATATTCATTATTAATAATCTCTCACATATATATTCCACTCTATTTTCAGTCGACACATATTTCACACCCATTGAAATACATTCTGGATCAAGAAAACCATAAAAACTTGTGCATTTATTTTGAACAATTATCATGTGTAGATACGTAGTTAAAAAAGTAATATAGTAATTCAATTTAAATCAAATTTAATTGAAAAAAATAAAAACAGAGATTTCAATTTACTTACATGAAAAACAACTAAAACACATTCATGGTGAGATTTTTAAACTCAATTAGATCCATGATATCTTTGTGGAATATTCTCAATGGATAGTCTCTTCCACATATATTGGATGAAATTAAAAAAAATTAGATATTATCCAAGGAATAATAAAACTAATATAATCTTTCTATCCTATAAAAATATCTAAAGTATATACCATTTTTTTCTTGAACCTTTTGTTTCATTTGTTCTATTTCGTTGGATTTCAAATAATCCTATATAAGTTAAATATCATAAAACATTATTAGTAATTTTCAATCAGATGTAATTAATATTAAAAAAACAGATATCTCATATTAAATATGACGAAACAAGATAAATGGGTAAAGTAAAAAAAATAACACATACAATCCCTAACTCTGGTAACCTCCATAGTATGAAATGGTAGAAGAGAAGTAGGATCAATAATACCATGTATCGATACCACAACATGGACTATCTAAATAGGCTAGTGATGTATAGAATCCCCTAAAAATAAAAGACTCCAAACGCTACAATATGTACATCAAGAACTTCTGCATATAACTCACAAAATGAGGTGGGGTCTGAGGGAGGAGGTGGAGGATCTGAGTAGGCAGTTTGGGAAGGCTGGGTGGGCTAGGAAGGCTACATAAACTATGATTGTCTATTCATTTGTTCTAAAATTTCCTATTTCAAAGCTTCTTAAATTTAATCACCTATATAATCTTTCATATCTTTCATCTGAGATTTTAAGGATTTAATTTCTAGTTCTCTTGATTGTTTACTTTGCTAACCAAAAATGTTTCGAATACGAACACCTACCACATATCCTCTTATGCGGACGAGGTGTTCTGTCTTTCCTAATGTAGTGGATAAGATGTACATCCTACCCTCAGGGATAAAATTTCCATGTGTCATTTTCTCCTAAAGTTCATCCTAAAATGAAAAAATAAAATGAAATATTATTGTTGTTAATTCATAAATTACCAAAATTCATGAAAAATAATTATTATTTACTTACAATTCTTTCAGCTAATTCTTTAGCTTTGTCTTTAAGATAATTTTCCTTTTTTATTATTCTCTCTCTTTTCTATTTCTCATGGTAGGATGGTGGATATGGAAGACTGAATTAGTCCTCATCAAAACTAATAGTGGAGTTAGCGCTTAGAGATTCAAACTTTTTCTTAATCATTTTTTGATTCAATAAATGATACCCTCCACATGATAGAGTATGAGGGTAAGAATTTTGCAACTGAATTTCTTGATTTGATTTCCTAGAGGCATGTTATATAATATTTAAACTAATAAGTAATTAGGTACATATATAAGAAATTTTACAATATAATCTAATATAATTATCATACCTAAAATGTTTCATCATGTTTAGTGGAAAAAAATTTATTCAATGTATCGTCATCTAAAAATAAATACTTGAGGAATGGGCATTCATTTTTTCTCTTTCCAAACACATAATTTTTTGTCAACTTTGTTTTTAAATCCCTCCATGGAACTACTACTAAATTAAGGAATCTATTCTTAACATATTTTGTTTCTACAAAATTAAATGTCATCAATAGCTTCATAACACAAATATTAGTGATTTAAAATATATCATATTTAAAAAATGAGATAAAATAAATTAGTTTAGATATTTTATCATCATGACCTCCCAAATATGATCTATTGCCATCTTTTTTATAGACTTCTAGTTAGGATATAAAATCATTATCCTTCAATGGATCTAAATTTCGAAATAGATAGTAAATTGGGTTGTATTTGGGGTAGTTTCATTATTATTATCATCAAAATGAATATGTAATTGTTTCTCTCCATAAGAAAGTGAAAGTTTTGGTAAATTTGTAATGCCACATTTACCAACTCAATGATATAATTTTTGAATACTAAATACAAAAGACTCCCTAGATAAAGTCTCATCAGTAGGCCTATAATTATGTTTTGGTAAATAAAAACTTATCTCTTATTTTCTAATTATATTACTAGATATTTAATAATATGAAAATAGAAAAAAAACATCGATCAATGTTCATCTATCTCTATATGTGTATGGGTCATTATAACGGGAAAATGTAGTGAAATTAATGTGTACCTAAATATTATTAGACAAGTTAGTAATTAAAAGACATGGAAATAAAAAATGTAACTAAAAAAAGTGGAATGCATGTGTATGTTTTGAAAAAAATGTTATGATTCTTGACCAAAAAATATGCAATGTGAACTATTAAAAATAAACATTAATTCTAAAAATAAATAAACATTTAAATATTTAAATATCAAAGTTTAAAATGGTGTTCTCATATGCATAAACTAAATTAAAATATAATAATGTACATCAGGTGTTTCAATGAAAAAATGTTTAACCAAAATTAGAGAATATTAAAATTTAACACAAAATATCAAATAAATAATCAAATATATATAATTAAGTATAAAATATTTTTTAAACAATATGGTTTTTCCACATTTAAATTTCAAAAAATAAATATAATGTAAATAATTACCAGATTAATTATGAGAGTAATTTCATATTTTCCCACATCCCTTCTGCATGATCATTTTATGTTTCATGCACTATGTTTTCATTTTAGACACTATTATCTGAAAATTGTGTAATAGACGAAGAGGACTCATATAAATCAATAAAATCATCATCATCCTCATCAAACCAAATGGATTATTTTCTGTTACTAAACGGTAGAACACTGCTCATTCGATGGATTGATGACATAACATATTTTCTTTTCATGTGTGGCAATGATAAATGGTTCCTCATTGCAATAAAATCTTTTTAAATAAACCAGTTTAAACCCATATTCATCATTTTTAACACCTTCATTACTTGAAACCCTATTACACTTAAACATGGTGACTCGAAAATCAATATAATAAATTTCTCATATGTCTTCAAGAACTCCACAATATGGTGTTGATTCATAAATTGGGTTTTTATCATTTTCACTCAAAAAATATAGCACTTCAGTAATGACCATTACACCAATATTTGGAACTACACTCATGTCATCCATATTCTTGTTGAAAAATTTGTACCCATTAATATCAAAAATGGACCATGTGATCATATTAAGGGATGGCCCCCCTACCAACCATTTTAATATCTCTGATGCAGATATATCTATGATGACTTTCTAATTAAAACATGAAATAAATTCCTTTTTATTCTCAGTCATCAACCACTTTTAATTTATTTTTTGGATATCATAACTTTAATTATACAATATGTGATGATATATATGATTGAACCTCAACTCTATTCTTTAAAATGTATAAAAGTTCCAACATCACTTTATCACGTGGATTGATCTTTATCTTTAAGCCTTAAATCCCTCTACCTTCACCATCAACGGTCATATATTGAGATATAGGAAGACTAATATGCTCCACTTCACATAAATAATCAGTATAGAACTCAATAACCTCTTCTGATATATATTTATGAACAATAGAGTCTTATAGTTGGTAAGTATTTTTAACATATCCCATGAAAATTTTTGTATATCTTTCAAAGGGATACATCCATCATTAATAAGAAGACCCACATATTCCAATATCATGCACTAAATGAATCGCTAGATGAACCATTATATAAAAAAACGTAGGTGGGAAATACATTTCTTGGTGACAAAGAATAAGAGTTTCATCATTATCCAACACATCTAACAAATTTGGATCAATGACTTTGCTACAAACATATTTGAAAAAATTACATAACCTAATGATATTATTTTTGAATGTTTTCAGTAATTTACCATGGAGTGTGACTGGTAGAATTTATAGCATCAATACATGAAAATCATGAGATTTAATACCTATTCATTTACAATCCTTAAATGACACAAAATTCTTCACATTTGAAGAATAATTATTTGGTACCTTAATAACATGAAAACACTGAAAAGAATTTATCTTCTCAATCTTTCTTAGTGTTTGACAAGTCAGAGGTAAATATGTTATGTTTTCTTTCATAGTGGGAGCTAACTCCAAATGTATTCCCATTGATATCAAGTCCAATATAGTATGAAATCCATATTTTTTCTTTCCTTTTATGTGTAACAAAGTTCTAATTAAATGGTGACATATGTTTTTCTCAACATGCATAGCATCGATGTTATGTTTCTCCTCTAAATATCTCTAATAAGGTAGTTCAAAAATGAGATATTGTTTCTTCTAGATACATTTTTTAGTAACAAAACATCTTTTCTTTCCAAATAAGTAAATATTTTTCACCCTATCGTAATATTCTTCAAATGAAAATAGTTTTGGTGTATGGTTTGATTCTTGTAAACCATTTAATTCTTTCTTAAATCTATGATAAGGATGGTAAATTGGAAAAAAAAATTGATTTCACATTTACGCTATCTTTCTTACATTTTGGAATTGATAATACGAAGTCCCTTCATCACAAATTAGACATGATTTATGTCCCTTAACACTATATCTATATAAGTTTTCCTTTGCATGAAATTTATTTATAGTGAACATTATCATAGAACGCAAAATAAAATACTCTTTATTTTATGCATCGAAATCTATAACACATGTCTCCCATAAAAGTTTTAAATTGTCAACAAATGGTGAAAGATACACATCAATATCATTACCCTATTGTTTGGGTCCATAAAACCTCAATCTCATCATAACATATTTTTTCTTCATACATAGAAGTGGGGAAAATTTTTATACTACAAAAAATAGTCCATGAACTATGTTGGATACATAGAACCTGATATGTATTCAATCCATTAGTACACAATATCTTTCTGATATTTCTAACTTCACTTCCAAAATCAAAAAATTGTTTATAAAATTTCTTCTACTATGGTGAATTAGCAGGGTGACATAAGTTAACCATTAGACATACGCTCATCTTAATGTCATTTAAACCTTTTTTCATTAATTGAATTTGAAATAGGATGCTTCAAACAAGGAATTATTGGAAGATACAAAATTACTTTAACAAAAGCTATGATTCTGGTACCTAAGAATGAATCATGGTGAAATTATCATAATTATGTGAAATAATTATTGAATAATATCATTGGAAAGTACACAATTTATTTTTCAGGATATTAGATGTCAGTACCTAAGAAATAATATGAGTTGAATTTTTCATATATCTTATAACATGATGTCTCACATGTAAGAAAGACTGATAAATATTTATATTCATTCCTATACAATACACAATCATTGGGGCAAGCATTTATATTTTTATACCCCAATACCATTGGGTATAATACTTTATTTACCTGAAAATTGGAATCTGGAAGCTCATTGCCTTTTAGAAGTAGCTATTCTAAAATATCATGTATATTGTAGAAACCTTTATCACTACACACATTTCTTTATTTCAAGTTAACTAATCTCAAAACTACTGATGACATTGTATATTTACTACAACTTAGGAATAATGGTTTCACATAATCTCCATACAATTATTCAATAGTTTCTATTTTTTATGGTTTCAACACCTAAATCATGAATTAATTTTTCAATACAATCCTCTACCTCATTATGACTTTTGTTTATCAACATTGGATGTTGAATTTTGAGTTCCTTCACCATGCCAGATCCAATGTGCATAATTAAGGATAAAACAATAAAAAATGATATGATCCTTGATTTCTCTAGAGTTTAACTTTATTTTATTCAAAAACTTCTCATATGGACAGAAAACCAAATCAATTTTTTTAATATTTCAATAAGAAAAATCCAATAATTCATTAACTCTTTCATATTCACTAGTGGTTCTTCATAAATTTTCCCAATTACGATCTGTTGAATACCCGATATCACAGTATAATTGGTGAATATGTTAAAACATATAAACAATTAAATACATTTATATATAGATAAACTATAAATAGAAACACATTTAATAAAAAACTATTTATAATCATAAAGGAAACATCATATATGAAACACATTTACAAATACTAAACTTTTTATTTTCATATTATATACATCTATTTTATTGAAATTTAAATGTAATTATTTTTAATCATCTAAAATTTATTAGTTCATTTTATATAGTTGTTACATTAGTCAATTGTTGTGTGTGTCAAAATCATTAAAGATTGCATTAATTTTATGGGTGAAAAATATGGATTCATTACATTTGATTCCCATTTTATTAATGAATGATGACACCATATATCATTGTTCATTTCATAATATCATGACCATTAGATAATTTCAATAATTAAATGTTTTTCAAAATAAACACAATTTAAAACATAATTTATAAATCACAATAAACTATAAACGAATAATTGAAACAACTCAGAAATATAATTAAATAATAAATAATTTATCTTCAAAATTTAATAAAAACTTACAAAATTCAGAGTTAAACAAGGAAAATGGATCCTTAATCCGAAATTATATCCCTTCAATGCATTGTAATAATAAACACTACCAGATCTATACTAAAATTATTGTAAAAACGAACAATAAATATGAAAAAAAAAATCAATCCACAGTTGAATGTAAGAATAAAAGAGGTTTCCAAGGAAAATATAATTTGGTGGATGATGAAAAATGGTAGAGGATGAATAAGAGAGACCACAGATAGTGAAAATCGAATAAAATCAACCAAAATGGTCATTAGGGATCACCAGGTTGACTTAGGAGTCATCGTGAGTCAGGAGGGAGTCATCTTGGGTCAGTAGATGAATTTTTTACATCCACAAAATGATTTTTTTTTTCAAAAGATAATATTTTTAAAAGGTTTTTTGCATTAGTTATTAGAATAACTAACACCAAAGATTTCAAGAAAAATATGTTTTGACATCAATTTTTGTGAAAATTGACCAATATTTTTTCCTTGATTTATGTTTCTTGTTATTTAAAAAAATTGATGCCATAAAAAGATTTTTCAACTATTTTTTTCATCATTTTTTAGAAAAATTGATGGAAAACCCATATATAAAAATTTTTCCATGTAGTTAGTTAGTAAAACCGACACCAAAAACCGACCACACATACTTTTTGTATCGATTTATAAAAAAACCAACATCATTTCTCTAATGTTAAAGACACTGTTTATCCTAGTGATATAATCTCACTTTATTTTATGGTTGTTAAATTTCTTTTGAAATAATCTCTTTACTAGGATAATTATTCATTGGTAATTAAATTTATTTTAAATATCCATATTCATGTATTTGTTATATAATTATTTCTTAAAACATATACCATTTTTACATACGGTGTATACTTTGTATATTATCTGATTAACTAGGGAAATATTGATAAATCTGTATATTTTACTAAATATTGATATTTTAAGACAAGGCATAACGATTCATGAGTAAAATCAATTATTTGATATATGAGGATTTATCAGGACATGTAGTGATTAGTGGGTAACGAACTTTATATAGCCCCTTAATGCATTGACATGTCTCGTGATACAAGTCATTTGGCCAAAAATAAATGATTTTCTACCTATAGTTTTAAACTATCTGGAGGATAGATCTTGATAGTATATTTTTTCATGTGCCTAATAAATGAAGTCCAATAATTAATAATTTACATAATTGATAATTCAGTTACTATTATTATGCATGTGATTTTCAATATGATCTTATCTATGGATTCATTCCATACTCAGTTTTTTTATTAAATTTCATATGTTTTCACTTATTTACCTTTCCATAATGGTTATTTAGTATCTTACCATGTTATTAAAATTATTATAATGGCATATGTGTTCAGTAATTTACCTTACTAGGTTGATTTTTCTTATTGATTAAGGAGATATTCTGTTATACATACCCCTTGCTAAGCATTTGATATTACCTTTATTTTGATTCCATTCCTTATTTTATGAATATGAATCTGTTGAATGGGTTTCATGAATGATGAGAATTTTCTTTTGTTATGTTTTTTTATTCTCATTGAAAAATGGGTATCATGTATGTATCCAATTCTCCAAAACTACTAAATGGATTGGTCCTTTTGGATGTGATTCTTTGCATCTATGTCAATGTAATAAAGTAATGAAATTTCTACTGGATAGTGGGGTTGGGGTAATTTCAATTCTAAAAAATTGGGAAGATTGATTATTCTGACCTTTTAATTTTTTTATAATAATAGCTCATCCATTGTATGTAACATAGGACTTCACTTGTAATCACTATAATTATATAGTGATAATAAAATATGTGTACTCTACAAAAGTGAAACATGACAAGGATTAGGCTCAAACATTGTGGTTGAATCCTTTAAATATCATGTGATTATTTCTTTTATTATTTTTTTATTTATTGAGAGGGTGATACTAGAGAGAATATCTATTAATTCATGCCTCATATTTGGGGCAGAATTTCATGTATAAGAGGGGATAATTAAAATAAAGGAAATCCTAGTAAAAAAATGTATATTGATCCCCCCTAATAGTGTCCCTACAGGATCTATCTCAACTATAGAATTGAGTTCATAGAGAAGTTATAACTCTAATTGGATTAAATTATTTTTCCCATATGTTTTTACATGATATATATGAATTGAATATTTGAAGAAAAAATTGAAGTGACATGAATAAAGAATTTAAATTGCATCCCTATTAAAACTAAATGAGTGGCTCTAATGAAAAACTTAAGAAATATGAAGAATAAAGAGTTAATTAAATTGAGAAGATATCAAAAAAGGAAAGAAGAGTCAGTCCCAATTTGACGTAGATCAATATGATAACTTCAAATCTTCTAAATCTTTTGAAAGTGATCCTTTTGAGAAAAAAAGTTCAAGTTATACAGAGTGTAAGGAGGATGAATAGATTAAATTATTTAAATACTTCTACTCTTAATTTTACTGTTATTTAAATAATATTCCAAAAGAATTAATCACATATATACATGGATTTATTAAGTAAATTCTTAAATACAAATCATAATTCAAAAAACATAAAGTTGAAAAAATACAGGATGCACTATTAAATAAATTATGAAGGTAGATTGGTAGCACAGACCTTGTTGAAGAGAGGAATAATCTATGTATCTTTTCAATATACAGTTTTTCCTGATTAAATAAAAATTCCAAAAGCATGTTTGTAGGAATTAAGAGATATATATTTTTCTTAAAGTAGTAATGCATGCATTGAAAAATTTTAACAAAACCTCCATGAATATCAAGGATTTTATATTAGAGATTAAGGAAATAAACATAACAGTTACTGATACCTCTCTATAAGAATCAAGAAAAATGAATGAATATTACATTCAAAATTTTAAGTGATGTTATAAAGTCCTGTTAAGATCCATTGAGGAAAAAATATCCCCATGACATGAAATTCAACGAGTTAAAGATAAAATAGAAAAACCTAGAAACTTCTCCAACTGAACATCCCAAACTATTGATAAAATTGATACTACCAAAAAATATTCAGAATAGTATCCTTTTCAAAAATAGGCCCCTAATAGTGGAAAAATAACATAATATCATCTAAAGAAGGATATGCTTCTAGCTTTTTGATAAACATACCAACCAAGTAAAAATTTTGTTAATCATTCTAAATCTTTTTTTCCATATATTATAGATTTTAATGAAAATTTGTATAAAAAAAGTTTTTGAAAAGTTAATAGAATTTTACCACTATGTTGAGTTGGGATAGAATAGTCTGCTTAAGAGTTGGTTCCCATAAATAATCCCAAATATTTGTGAGAAACATTCAAAAATATAAGAATCCAATTATGAAAATTCTAGAGAGAAAGAACTATAAAGAATAAAAGTATAGATTATAGGAAATTTTTGGTTGTGTTATAGGTTCATGAATCATGAATTGGATTTTTTGGAATAGTCTATCAATTTCTGAAACTCAAAGAAGGTTGAATTTAAAGGGTATAAATCCAAAGATTTTGTATCGCCTACAAATTAATATTTTTTCTCTTTAAAAGAGGTTTGATATTCCAATAAATTCCTATAGAGATTTCACTTTTAAATTCATTATAAAGGGTTATTTGTGTGAATAAATTAATTATGCACTAAAATTACATAAATGGATAATACCACAAAAACATAAAGATAATTAATAGGAAACCTTTTAAAATATTCAAAAGAAAAATATTGGAAACACTATTACCAAGAATTTTTCACGGAATACTGGTGATGAATTCTTGGATAAAACACCCATGAATTCTAATAGGGAGGTTAGGATCAGTTGATTTTATTATAGATTAAGATGAAATAACATGGACACATGAAAATAGACCATGTGTATTTTTATTGGTGGAAGAAAGAAAATGAAAAATGAAAAATCTACCCATGAAAAAGACAATTGGACTAGTCCTATAAATGTAACTCTAAAAATCCATGTGGAGGTTTAGAATTGGCCGAATTATTTCAAAAATATCATTTTATTTCTTGGATAGTATATTTTGAATACGTAGTAATAATGTATAAAGTGCGAGCTAAGGAAATTTTTAAAGGGGAGTAATTTATTCCATATAAAGAATCAAAATTTCATGACAGGTTATCAACTCATGACTCAATAATTTCATAAGAGCAATGTCAGAGGGTTAATAAGGATAGAAATATTTACATAAATTATATAACCTTGTTTCTATCCAAAGAATATTTCTTCAAGTAAATAAGAATGAAAAAAGGAGATGCTTGTTAAGTATTATGAAAATAGTAACACCCCAAAAAAATAATCTATGTCATTGATGACTTCCATGCTTCCCAAAGATAAAACAAGATTAAAGACCAAATGTAAAATCATAAAAGATAGAGTGAAAGTAGAATTGGGATGAGAAAAATGTTCATCTTTTTTGTTCATAATGAAAATCAAGGAGAACCGCCTTATTCCTTTATTTTATTGATGTGCTCTTACCCAGAACAATGTTTAGTTTTATGTAGTCATCGATGATGGGAAATCACTAAAGTGAATCTCCTTCTGCGCCATCATCTCCCCCTCTCATTCTTTCTGGTATTATGTGCAATAAAAGATGTAATATATGTGGGAATGCACATATGTATATGACAACAACTTCCTAGTCTAGTAAACGATGGTGGTTCCTTTGATGATTTTTTCATGTTGGCCTCCAACTTCGATGTTCTTGGTATGGATTGTTCTTTCTAGTTCTGGGATGTTTACTACTCTGGTTCAGAGGATCTATTTTTCTATTCTTTGGCTCATTGATGTTCTATTTCCCAAGTTATGATTTTCTAGTTGGGTTGTGGTTCTTCCCTGTGATCCATTATTTCTTTTACTTCAATTGGCTGGTGGTTAATGGCGTAGTGTGAGCTACAACAGATGGTTTGGTATCTCAAGACTACTGATTGGCACTGATTCATTTTTTCACATGTTTCACTCGGGTGCGATGAACAGGTGGCTGGTGGATGTTTAGTTATAATTTCTAGAGTTTTCAAAATCGGGACCACTATTTATTTATGGTTCAAAGTGAAGAGATTTTGTAACTTTAGGTTAACTTTGATTTCATGCACTAGGAGAGATTTGCATCAGATTTTTTTTGTGGAACACAATATTAATATATGTTTCTTTTGAATTTGTAAGTGGTGTTTGTTATATTAGTGATAAGCCCTCTGTATGTTTGGATTATCTTGTTTTACTACTAGATTGATTTTCTAGGTGGCTTCAATGACTATACTTTTCAGAGATGGTTACAGGACCCAATCTTTTAGAAGTATTATGGGAGTTTTGTAAATGATTTGAAGTGTTGGTGTCGATACATTGTATTATTTTTTTTCATGTTTTGTCTTTATTGGATTGGTAGTGTGTTGGTTTAGATTAGTGTGATTATGTGTTTTTTTTTGTTTTGATGTGACACCCCAATATTTCATAGTACGTTATTTCTTCAAATTAATTCAATAACTTTCACTACACGCAACACTGAGTTCAAGAACACCACGACTTACCAAACTAGCCGTTCAAAATCAATTATGAATAGTATTAACAGAATTTTGAACTTTATATAATCCTTATAATTTTATAATCCATATTACGAGTTTCTTAGACATAATTTTACGACGACTTCATTTTTTCAGATAAAAGAAGTATTTTTAAAAAATTGAAATTTTACTTCTTTTTAATGGCGAACCATTTTCAAATACATATTTGAAACTTTTATATTTTCAATTTGACAAAATAAACATCTTCTTTAGAATCTGGAAATAAGAATTTATTTTCAATAAATTTTTGGTGGTTTTCTAATAACTTTCATATTTGGGTGAATAGTGAGAAATACTATATTTTAACTGAAAAAAACTTTTTAATAAAAATAATTTATAGTGTTAAACTATATATATGAATGGTTTGAAAGTATAATTAAATTATATTTTTACCATTTAATCCCATGTTGGTCATCATAAGTACTTTCACTTTGAAATTGGACATAAACAAGTGTCGATCTTTTGGTAGTTATTATTTCTTAAAAATACGCTTTTGGGTTTTGGAAACGGGAATTATTTTTAAATTAATAAATGAAATTTCTAAGTTTTGAATTTGGTAAAATAGACTTCATTTTTGAAATCAGAATATCAAAATTATCTTAGGGTTAATTTTTTGTATGTTTCTAAAAACTTTCAATTTTTGATGAATAGTGAAAAACACTACGTTATTGGTTAAAACCGACTTTTCATTTAAATAATTATTTATTTTATTTAAATTTATTTTAATCCAAAATAGATACATAATACAAATATATGTTCGATGTAATTCATTGGAGTCATTTTTTAATAATATTAGATATATAGAATTTTATTGAACTTTTCACTGTCTTTTACGCACCTCCTAGGAGAATTTGCAAGTTCGCCTAAAACTAAATTTTTCTACTTTTTTGAGTGTAATTTCAAAAATCTGAGAGACACGGTTGATATCAGTAAAAAAATTGGTTTAATAAGATGAAAATAATTTTGGGTGAATAGTAACTTTTTACTTTTATTTTACATAGTTAAAAGTAAATAGGGTAATTAAAGGTAGAAATGATATTATTATTACCCTGACACATGTCCAAATTCAATTGCATAAGTGTAATTTAACCAAAAACAACCATTGAAATAAAATATGATCCTTTAGGTCCACTTGTATTAGATTAGTACATTTATTATTATTTTAATTAAAGAAGAGATAAAAGAGTTAAAATCAAATAAAAAACATGGATCATACCTTAAACATATTTTTCAAACCAATTTAATGAGTAATCAAAAAAGTTTTGTAAAAAATACAATTCATTAAACCAACAACCTCTAATCACTTTGAATTTCAATGAACAGGAGGACCCCAATCCAGAGAGAGGAGGGATCAATGAAGAAAAGAGTAAGATACCTAGAACCAAAAATACCAATTAGATGACTAAAAATGAGTTATCATTGATTTTAGTGATTTTACATAGCAATATACAAGAGAAACACAAAAATTAATAGGATCTGAGACCAGATATATGCTAGACAATCCCAAAGAGAATCACGACATCGATTAACACGTTGATTTTCTCAGTATTTGAGATGAGAGATACAATGTAATCCAAAGAGATCCCCTAATAATCATATAAGTAAAGTTTGTATTGAGGCAGGAGGAATAATTACAAAATTAAGGGTTCCCAGATAAAAATGTGACATTACACTAACTTTTATTTACCATATCGATATCATTAGTTACAAAGTGGATACCACCAGCTAGCTGATGGCTTCACTAGATGACTCGATGGTGATTAGTTTAATAGGTGATGGCTTCAGTTAGAATTCTTATAACCCATATATTTTTATTTTCTGGATAATTTCTAGTCATCAGCTACTAGGTGGACTTCAGTAGCCTATTTTATCTATTATTAGGTCACTAATTGGTCGGTGACCCTCACCATCTAGTTATTAGACCTCTTATTGATTTTACAACTATGATCTCATGTCTACAGTTACATTAACCCTCAAGAAACACCCCCTGAACATTGATAATGATATAAAACAACTAAAAAGAAAAAATAATTAGGAATAAAATAAGGTAAACAGAACAATATTTTTCATAACTGAAATCAACACTAAAATGTAAAAATTCACCCCACTATATTGGTATCTACCCCATGAATGCTAAGATAAAGAAGGTTGATCCACAAAGATATGAGTTCATTGATCTCTTATTATAGAATCTCACTCCCACATCTCATGAGTATAGTAATCATGCTACTATAAAAATTGAACTGATGGTATAGAATTCTCATGTAGAATATTTTTTTGAGAATCCACAATTCAAAATAGTTTATTAGTTACAGACATATTAGGTTCTAATTTGTGGACTTCGCAATCAAGAACATTTCATGGGTTAATTTGGTACTTCTTGAATTGAGAAACATGGAATACATTATAGATTGAATACATTTGATGTGGAAATTCCATGGGATATGTCACATTTCAAATCAATTCCATGATCTTATCTTAACCCACATACCTTGAAGTCAACTTCCCTTACTTCCCAAGCCATCGATAACCCAATCAAGATGATAATTTTAGGAATACCTAATTACTAAAAGAAAAATCCAAAGGATTATAACTTCATTCCACATAATATTTATATCATCTTTATACTACCACAAAGCATTGATGATCAGTTGGATATTCATTGTTTTTTCTTAAACCAAACTTTTCCAACCAAAGAATATTATCCAACATATGACCAACACAGTGGTGAGTAACATGGTTGGTCATATAAATATTAAAAAATTTCCATCTTGATGAATGATTATAAAAAAAATTATAAGAAAACTAAACCATTCTCAAATGGTTATCCCAATCACCTATGTTGTTCAAGACATAATCATGAAGAATATCTTCTAAAATCATAATTCAATGATCTATTTTTTTATCCATGTTAGGATGATTTGTTGGGATCAATTTTACCTAAGATCCCATCACCTCATAAATATACATTCAAAAGCAAGAGGAAAAATGAGGATCGCCATTTGAAAAAATGTCCATTGGATTTCCATGCAACCTTATGATCGCAAGAAAAAACAACTTCTCTAATTTCTCCACTTTGGGGGTGTTTTGATTCAGTATAAAATGATTTAACTTGGTCAATAATTCAATCACTGAGAAAATGGAGTTCTTACCAAAGGTATAAAAGGTAAAGCAAAAAATCTAAATCCATTGATATATTATATTTCTATATTGGCATAATGAGAGGCCAAAGCACACCAAACGGATTTTGGTGATTAGATTAAATCTATTGGAAAGTTTATCATCAAGATAAAAATTCATTTATGTTACATTTCATACTAAGCCACCAAAAATGATGATTTATGTTATAAAAAATCTCTATAGTTTCAGGGTGGATGGCCCATATATAATTATAACAATCTCCCATCATGATATTTCATGTGGATGAACGGATGACATACTAGTTATTAAAGAAATGAAAACCTAATGTGGTGATAGACCACTCAACAATAGTCTCTCCCCCATAATAAGAATTTATGATATTATAAAACTATTTATCATACTACTTATCCTAAAGGATCATCTCGTGAATAGTGTACATCAATTAACAGCTTTCTAAAACATTACCAAACTCTTCCTCCCTAAATCTTAAGTGCATCCATAAAGTGAGTCCCATCAAATTACATTCATCATTAACCTCCTTAACATCCTAGGAAGGTAACTTCCTACTAAGAGTTTCAACAAATGAATTACCCTTTCTTGGGTTATAGGCAATGTGAATTTCAAATGACTACAAGTATTCCACCCATTACCTCTGGTAGAGATTCAAATATCTTTATGAAAATATGTATCTTAAACTCATATCTTCTAAGTAGATGGAATTATATCTAGAAATATAGTGTCACTAACTCTTAACAGAATTCACATCAGCTATGAGTTCCGAATCATGATTTGAATAATTATTTTCATGAGTTTGAAGATAAAAATATCCATAATCCATCACATGATCTCTTTTCATAGGTACGTAGACCAAACATACACAGGAATTATCATAATAAACCATGTATCCCAATTTGTTATCTATTAGAGTCAGAATTGGTGCTAAGGCCAAAACACCATTTTAGTTCATCAAAGGATTTCTAAAATTTCGAAACCACAATAACTTCACCCCTTTTGGTGAGAGTAGTAAAGAGTGATGCATGTTTTGAGGGATACATCATTAATAGTCCATAATATCCTTCCAAACACATGAATATCTAAATCTCAAAGACATGTAGAGGTTCTTCCAATGATATGAATGTTATTACCTTATCATGATCAACTGATATATCATATTCATAGATCACATGTCCCAAGAACATAACATATCTAATCCAAAATTAAAATTTTGATAAATTTTCACGTAAGTGGTGATCCCTTAGGATTATAAAAACATGTATAATGTGATACACATGACCTTCTTTGGTCTTTGAGTACACCATAATAGAATCCATGAATACTACTACAAAAGTGTCAAGATATTAGGGGAATATTTGATTTATTAGCACCATGAAGACAGTAAGAGTGTTATCCATACGAAATGACATTACAAGGTACTCAAAATTGATAGAATTTATGATAAAGGTATCCTTAAAAACATTCAACTCTTTGATTCTAATAAGGTGATAACCAAACTGAAGAGTAATTTTTTAGAACCGATTTTTTCATTTTAACTAATCAAAAAAATCAACGATCTGATCCAAAGTGTACTTTTTTTTATTTTAACCTAATTTATATTTCAATAACCAATGAAAAAGAAGATATTTAAAGAAAAAAACTTAGAAAATAGTATAAGGTACACCCAGGATCACACACTTTGGCATATAATTCCCTTGGCTCTCAAATCATCATACTAAATTTTATTCACATTTAACTTGGCTAGAGCCATGTGGTAAGATAGAATCGATATCTATTGAGTTACCAACATTAATACAATTGAAAATCTAATTCCCTCTCTAGATATAAAAAAATAATTTGGAAACAACTCAAATAATTCATTGACACCTAAAGGGATCTCACAATTAATATATTATTATCCCAATTTGACTGCAAACAATCATATGAACCTACCAAGCTCAGGAATATAAGGCCCTTCTCAACTGGATCTCTGGTCACATTATCCTTGAAACACATGGGAACCCCAATAAGGAAAAGTAAATCACACCCACTAATGATATCATTCAATTCGATCTAGGTGAGAAATAAACTAATTCATCAAACTAATAACATAAAATAGGAATCATTCAAGGACCAATAAATCCTAAACTATCTCAATGTGGAACATAATGAAAGATCATTAGGGGAATAAAAACCCTAATCCTTTACTAGAGGTGTTACTAACTCCATAAAAAATGTATGAGTTCCAGTTGGACGTTTTAAAAGATCATAAATACTTGTTGAAATGAAATATTGAGAGGAACCTACATCAAATAAATAATCTTAGAATGTAAAATAAATATAAATGGTACCTCTCACAACTGCAGGACCTGAATTCAATTCCATTAGACACCCATAATTTTTTGTAACTACTTAATTCCAAAGTCATGTTTCTTGAACCCTATTATCTACACTGCAAATTATTATACTATATATCCTCTAGGTTACAAAAATCTTATACCTAAGCATAGAAAATAGAGGAGGTGACATATCTTCTTCAAGTGACCATGAATTCCACTTGAGTTTCATATTTTTGAAGTTATGTGGAATGAATTATTCATGTACCCCATCTAGAAACACTTGTAACAATTCAGACCACTAACTTATAATGGTGTTGCAGAATAATAATTCGATGAAACACCTATACTATTTCCTCTCTAAAACTCACAAAACTTTCTATTCACCTTAAAATAACCATTGAAGCTTCCATGAGAGGTAGGAGGAACTCCAGTGAGCCCTAAAATATCATCCATGTCAATATCTGCCATCATCAACTTATCCACCACCACAATATAGTTAAAACATACTAGTATGAAAACTTGATAATGGATCTTAAATAAAAGTCCCATTTGAAACTTCAAAGTTGTAATATTCTCATTTGACACACCCTCAAGTAAAAACATAGTGATCTTGGAAAAGTGATTAGTTTATTTCATCACTCTATGATTTATTTATTAGGGTGAGGAACTCAATGAATTTCACCGTTGTCATAAACTCTGGGTAGATTTTATCGGTAAAGATGGACTAGAAATAATTCTACTCAAATAAATCATGGTTATTTTCGAAAACTATTGAATCACACCACCTTTTACTTTGACCTTCATGATTTGACACATCACACCTCACTTTTAAAAAATTTGTGGTCTTTAATATCTCAATGGGTCTCCCAGTATCTCTTAACCAATCTTCCACCTCCGGAGGATTATTCTCCCTTAGAATTGTGGTAGTTTCTAAAAAAGAAACTATTGGTGTAGATTAATATCCATATCCCTTTAAGGTTCTACCTCTCCATCCATAGTAAAGGAAAGTGTCTCGTCTTTGTCCATATCTTTGATAGTGAGCAAAACTACTTCAATGAGATTTTGTTCAACTGGAGGGTTCTCACCCTCCATGTGATTCTCTAGAGGCCCTCTAGGATTCATATTATGACATAATATCAAATATATATATATATAATAATATGATACTAGATAATAAATTCCAACATTAGATAATGAATGTAAACAAGAATCATATAGAATCGTTGAAAAAATTATTGGGATTAAATCACTATTTATCCTAAAAGACTCATTTCTCAACCACCCATGGTATCTTTAATCTTATCACAATGATATATATTTTGGAACCCACTAAAATATACCCCTAAATTATTAATAATCACATCTACTATCTAATAAGACATCCCAAGATGCATACCAACAATGAGAGCAGAAAAACCTCACTATAATATAAATATTTCATGAACCAACCTGGATAACCGAGTTATATAAGAAACTGAACCGGCCCTGACACTACAAAAAGGGAGTTCCTAATCCAAAAGATATAACAACAATATCATAGGTATCAAGAACTACCCTTGGGAGTTATTTCACCAATGAAAAATCATAAACCAATATGGTATATATAAAGAACATTTCAGCATTCCAATACAATTCAATAGCCTAAAAGATACATAAAGAAGTAAAAATATGATCCAAACTATAAACTGAACTAAGGTACACAATAACAAAAACAATCTCCATATAACATTTATTCACCACCATACTCCCACACTCTTTTAATAAGCAAACATATCACCACCCTGCAATGATTTTCCTTTACCTATGTTAGACAAAACAATGTCAACACACACCAAGAATTTTTAATATGGTGTAAGAAAAAAAAATAGTGGGATCCCACATATTTTTTCATGAAATATTATTTTAATATAAACTAATAATAATCAAAAAAGAAGTTCAAGGCTCAAATTACAACATTCAAAAAATTATATCAATACATGAAAATTCACCCTCTTTAACAATATATAAAACATTTATAAATAAACCATTTAAAAAACTTCAATATCAATCAGTTTATAAAATAAATCCAAGTAAACATTTAAAGTATTATAAAAATATAATTTATCCCTTGGGAAACTTGTTCTAGGTTAGCAAGTATCCTCTCACAATTTCTGTGATTAAAGGCCATGTAGAGTGCACATTACCCAAGAACAATAGCCTTAGTGGTTAAAAGTTCACTCCTGAGAATATAACTCCTCCAAAATAACCTTGGCCCACCTAGTGTGAAAATTAACCTAAAACAATAGGCCTAGGGGAAACAGTCAATTCCATATATTTTCTCCATGCCTCAAGAATGACACCACATGGATAACTATTTTAAAAACTAAAATCATTCAAATGGAATTTTACAAAATAAAAATTATAATACCATTGAAACAATTAAAAATATGTTCTGAGATCAATTTTACTAATACTACCAAAGGAAAGATCCATTTAATATTTTTTACATAAAACAACCATATTTTCCCAAATCTTGCCTTTAAAACTATTCCAAACCATTTCCATGATAAATCCATAAAAATCCAAAACATGGATCATGCCTTAAATGGATTTTAAAATCCAATTTATAAATGAAATAAAGTATAATTTCTATAAAAAAACCATTTCATGAAACCACCTACCTCAAAACACATATAATATTAACTACCAAAAGAGATCCTCAAGATAGAGTGAGGGAAGGCTAAAATAAGAAATAGAAGGAGCCCTAGAATCATAATTACCAATTATAATACTAGTTCAAATGAAATCTTATTGTTTTCATGTAAGTATCATTATAAGAAATAAGAAGAACAGAAATAATAAGATCATACAATACCATTTTGTATTTAGAATTTCCAAAATAGGATCACAGATTTTATTAGGACTTTGATCCACTAAGTATTTGAGTTGTTAGATCCAAATTCATCTCAATAGAGTCCCTTGAAATCATATCATCCAATTTTATTTTGAGGGGTAGGAATAAGAAATAAAACATGGGATCCAATACAAAAAATAAAATATTTCCATTAAAGTTCCCTGCTAGATCAGCATCATCGGCTAATTGGAGGATCTTACTAGATATCTTATAGTTATGGGAATAATTTAGAAAACCCATTTTTTCATTATCTAGACGGTGGTTTTTCACTGGTGATACGATATACTTACTTTATCCTAGGTTAGCTCAGGTTATTCCACTATCTAGCATGTGGACCTCATCGGTTAACTAGTGTAAGATATATAGCCTTTCCAGTTATAGATTCAGGTCCACACTTACAATGACTCTTAAGAGACATCCCTAACCATTAACAAGGATTGAAAAAAAACTATAAATAGTGAATAATCAATAAGAAAAAAATATCTTAAAAAATGAGAGAATGGTCATAACTAAAATAAATATTGGTGTGTGACATAAGGAGGAGAAATTTATTTTAATCAATGAAATAAAATAAAAAATTTAAGAAATATTTCAATATAGATTCTCAAAATTAATTGCTACCATATATACTTAATTGTTTTAACCAATGTTATTAGTTTATTTCTATAAATCTAGTTGGATAATTTATCCTAAAAATTGGTCTCAATTGCTTGGTACAACCAGGGAGTGTATTAACATACTTTGATTTATATTAGAGTGTATTAATTAAAGAGGTTCTATAATTTAATAGTTCAATTATATTAATTATTGTAATCTCAAATTTCTAGATATTACTCTTAATATTTAAGGATAAAGAACTCCAATCACATTCTCTATACCCACTTTTGTTATATTAAATCTATTTTAATACTGTAAAGTTGGTTGATGGTAAATAAGATTAAAAGTGGGAGAAAACCTTAATATATATGAATTGTATTTATTGGTTTTTTAAGAGTTCTAGTATAAATATTATTGAAAAAAATTATCTTTTATCTCTTAAAGTGAGGAATTGAGAGTGGTATCGCATGGATAATTATAGAAATATTTGAACACCTTGGTTACTCTAATTTTTTTATAAATCATATTTTCCCATATAGATAGAGAGTAATTAACTTGAGTTTCATTGGTAAGGGAATATATGGTTCTGATAATTCATTATATTTATTCAAGTTTAATTTAAAATAAAACATAAAAGGATAAGTATTTTAAAGAATAATGAGTTAATCCCTTAAAAGCACATTTTAATTTCTTATCAATAAAGGGGTGATGAAAAGGGTTATATGCACAAATTTTTGTATTAAATGAATTTGATGGTAATAAGAAAACACAAAGGGTGAAATGAATATCTCATGTCAATTGTATTATTTTTTGTTAATAAGGATGAATTACTTGATAAGAAATATGATTTTAATATGTATAGAAGATGGATTCTCTAATCTTATTGAGAAGGAACATGAAGTTCAAAAGAAATGAATGAATGTGTGAAAAGGTATGAATATTATTTGAGTAATGATGATTTATCTAGAAACATTAAATTCGTTAATGGAAATTATTTTCATATATACCAAATGAATATTTTAACGTTATTTAAAGACTTAACTTACATTCTTATATGGAGAATGTTTTTGAAAAGGCAGTTGAGAAGATATAGATAGAAATTGAGAGTTGATAAAAAATTCATTCCATATTTTAAGTCTATTATGCGAGTTTTATAAGCACTGATAATTTGGTAATGGTATGAGTTTATATTTCATTTTCAACTCAATATATATTTATTTGTCTTACTTACATAGGTTTCATTGTATTTTATAATCTCCAAACATATGTGTTATTTTTTTGTGTTTATGTGTTGAATTTTATCTGGAATATGGAAATGTGTTCTATTGAAAGTGGTGAATTATAGTAAATTTTTAAAGGAATATGAATATATGGTTGTGTGGTTGTGTGGTTAGATATATTTGTATATATTTTTTAAAATGAATCAATAAAAATTACATATATTAATATGTATAAGAGACTGCATGGACACCTATTTGTGTCAACATAAGAGATATCAAGATCGCCATCATATGGGGTCAATATGGTCAAAAGGTCCATGTAATGGGTTGGGGCCACAGGAGGTATTATAGATACCTAAAGAGTATGTAGATTTTTTAATCAATGTTATACCAAGAAACTTTTTGATGTGGGATGAATATATGTGGGACACTATTCATCATCTTAAAAAACATGGAAACATAAGATATGATGTCGTGGGGGTCTCATCATCAACTTCCAAGCCTGTAGTTTTTTACTACAAGTCTCACCAGTAAAACTTTTATCACACCATAGGAAGGAGATTGACCACATAATCAATCTCATGTTACACCGCAAGACTTTATTCCATTAGGATTTCCCATGTGATCATGCATGAATCTCTCATTAAAAATTTATTAGTTCCAAAGAATTAATAAGTTGAATATGAGGGATACAATACAATATGAATCTCGAAATGTTCTTTCATAGAACGGATATGATGAATGAATGTCATAATAAAGATATTCATGTATACAAAAGATACATGCATGAGAAGTTCTCTAAGATAAAAAATATATTTCATATGATGTTAGATGATAAATATGAAACACATATGTAATGATGTTTTAATGATTTCAAGGTTCACATTGTACCTTTATAATAGTGTGGGTTGATTAGATGTCCATTCATACGAGAAAATGAAGTGAAAAAATGAAAAATCATGTGATGTTTGTAATGTTCACTAGATAAGGGAATAATTTTGATGATGAACACAAATTGGGATTCATGGGATATATTTCAAAAAAATTGATACTTCCTTAGGTTACTCTACATGGTTTCATATTATTTTATAGAAAGAAAAAAATGTTATTCAAAAGGGTGATTAACACATTTTAAGTTCATACTGACGTAAAAGGTGTTTAATGTGGTGGGAATTGTGGACGAATGAGTTGTAATATTTTGGAAAATCATATTATGATATAAATTATATTGGTATTTAGGAGGATAATATAAAAGTGGAAAACTGAATATCATGATCCTTTAAAATGAGATTATAGTGAATTGAATTCCAATATTTTTGAAAATTTGAATGAAAATAATGTAGGAAACATATTCATAAATCACTGTGAATATTTACGATATATATAATGATTGAAAAAAGGAGTTTTAATATATTATTTTATATATCATTTTATATACCATTTTATATATTATTTTATATATTATTTTATTTAATTCAAATAAGAAGATATTGAGAGTCTCGGATCTGATGACGTTTCATTTTTTAAAACCAAAAGTGAGAGGAAAAAAGAAGAGGATATTTATACCATTTCAAATGAGAAGATATATAGTATTTGTAGAAGAAAATGAAGGGGGATAAGATTTAAAAATAACTGACACTACATCTATTGAGTATCTTTTAGAATTAAAACTCTTGAATATTAAGAACTATTTTAATTTAATATCATAATGAGTCCAAGTTAAGAATAAGTCCAACTTTCATGGGTATTTTCTTATTAGTATCTATCATTTGAAGATTCTTTAATTAGTTTAAGAATAATTCTTAAAGAAAATATTGAACCTATTTAAATAACCCCAACGAAGAGATTTTGTTTCTATTATAAATACTACCATACACTATGAGAAAATGATTGTTTCTAACTTCTTGGATATGGATAATACCATCCTGACTATTTTGTGTGACTTAAGACTGCACTTGTTATCAATAAATTTATATAATGATGATAAAATGTATGTACTCAATATAATCTGAAAATGTAAAGGAGTATGAACAAGTGAAAAAGGATTTTTCATGTTAGTTTTTTTAATATAGATTACTACATGAAAATATTTCAGGCAACATTGTGAATAATTTTTTAACGTCAATTAATAAAAATGGACGTTATAAATAATTTTTTGATGAAGATTTTCACATCAGTTATGAAATTACTAAAGTGAAAGGTCTATAATAATTAATTTTTCACATTTATTAAATAAAAATTGACATCCAAAAGAATATCATTCATTGGGTTTTATATTGTTTTTATTATAACTGATGTGAAAAATCTTTTATCATGTTAGTTTTTAAGGAAAAATAATACGGTAAATCTTATTTTACATTTTTATTGTTGGTTTTAAAATAATAGATGTGAAAATTGTTTTAAAATATAAAGATCAATTAACTCATCTCTCCCAATACTAAATCTACATACTAGAAAAATAATAGCAGAAAAAAATAACATTCCAAAAAATCAGCAGCACAAGCATTTACAATTTGAACTTACAACTTTACAAAGTATATTATAAATAAATTAAAACCCAATTTGGCCAGTGAAATAATCCATCCATTGAATTTGTAAGTTTCATATATCTTGTCTATTGTAAGGACTAGGGTAATCAAACATATAGAAATTAAAAATAAATTATTTAATAACTATTCTGAATAAAATGAATGAAAAACCAAAATAATGGTTTATTACAAAAACTAACCCTATGGAACATTATAACTATCACGTTTTAAATTATTTTAAACATAATTCATAGAAATAAATAATTAATATGAACATTAATAAATCATTAATATGATCATTAATTTAAAAAAATCTAAAATCTAACAGTGCACTTACTAAAAACACTTCTTAATATATACTTTGAAAATATTTCTTCCATGTATCATTATCGAAAAATGGATGTATATATATATATATATTACCTAGATTTTTGTGTTGTTTATTCCCAAAAAATGAAAACCAATGTGAGGGTTGATTAAAAATCTTACTACCTCCTAACATCCAATGTTAAACAATTCCTCCCAACTCCTCCAGTATTTGGTATATGATATGTCATATAATAAAAAGAGGGAAAATATATATTAGTATTAAAATTTCATGATACGTAAAATAATAACAAAAAATTTTACTAAATCTATCTCTCACAATTGATGTATTTTCCTTTTTTTCATATCTTATCCAAACAAAAATCAAAATTCTTACTTTTCTTTTATCCTTCACTGTAATAAAAGACTTTAATTTTTTTTAAAATTTAGACCCCTAGGAATATCATTATCATCAAATTCAACTTCTATGCCCTGGTCCGAGTAATAGGAAAAATATAATTTTTTGAAACATGTGCATCCATGTTTACCAACCCTATACCTCTTTTTCCGTTAGGGATGTAGATTCCTCTTATGAAAAAGGATTATGAGATTCATCAATAGAAGTATATGTATGGTACTCCAAAAAGGTATGTGTATGATCCTCCCAAGAAGTACATAGTGTATTATATGTTTGATCTACCATTATACTAAAAATATAAGTAAAAAACAATTAGTACACATTAATACAAATCCAACTATTGTATAAAAATATAAATGAAAATGAAAAATGATTAAACAAAAATTAAACTAAACTAAACACAATTTTATTTATATTTTTTATAGTTAACTGAAATTTTAAATACATTAATGATAAATTAAAGGACATAAATGAATACAGACAATACAATAATTATGTGTAAATAAAAAATAATTAGTACACAAATATAAAAATCCATGAATTACATATTAAAGTAAATAAAAATGAAAATGATACAAAAAATGTAAAATAGAATAAAAACATTTATATTAATATTTTTTAATGTAGATAACATAAATGATTACAACATTAATGTGAGATAAAATTACATAAACGAATAAAAAATTTGAAATGGTGCGTGAATAGAAAAAATGATCCAATGTATTACACCATTTTTAAAACATAAATAATATTATTTGAATATACTATTTTATAAAAAATTATTTAGAGTATAAGATTAAAATTAATTGGTTTTCAACAAAATAAATAAAAAGCTAAGTTAGGTAAGGGTATAAATGGTAAACTAAACTTAAATAAACTAAAATAAAAAAAAAATTACTTATTAGTTATAATATGTGTTTTTATAAAGAAAATGAAACTAATATATATAAAATATTATGAAATTTAAAAATGTAAATAATAAATAAACATATGTTACCTATAATATTAGGAATTTACTGAAGTATTGTTTTCCTAAATTTCATCCTCATGATTATTCCAGATGGAAAAACATTTCTATAATGTTTTTATCAATATTATTTTTAAATATTTCCATGGAAATAGGGATCTCAAATAAATCAGCATCTTTTTTCAATTTTTTCATCACTAATATTCAAATTTTTCATCATAAAATTATAGACCACTACATATCTGATTTATCAAGATCATATAAAATTTTTTTTGCATGAGTTTCCATAATAAATGGATTAGATGTATATTCAAAGGGATGTTACTCTAATTAAAACTATGGAAAATTAAATAATATTTACCTATTTTCTTGTTATATTCAGCATATTTAAACATATCTGGAATGGATAGAAAAAAAATGACATTCTTTAGAACATTTCATTTATAAAATTCCAAAAAAAATGTATTGGAACATTCTTCATATTCATCAATTCTTCAAAGTGCAGTAATCCAACTTCGACTCATTATTATATATAACAAATATAAAAAATTTAAAATAAGTTATTATATTTTAAAATATAATTTCAAAATAACTTTTATAAATAACTATAAAAAATACCATAAAATACCTCACAAAAAACGAAATACAATATATAGTTGATAAAAAATGTAAATTTAAACCTATTAAATTATATTCATTTAATATAAAATAAAAAATATTAATCTAAAAATAATCATTATCCAATTAAAAAATTCTATGATATGCAAATAATCAGAACTGAAAATGTAAATTGCAAAGATAAAGTGAGATAAATAGAAAATTAGAACCAAAAATACAAATAAAAATACCATGTATGAATAGAAAAAAAAACAAAACAATAACTTGATATTGGAACCAAGAAAATTGATAAGATGAAACAATTGGTAAGAAGGCACAAGCAGTGGCTGACGACAGGTGATGGTGGATGGTGTTGGTGAATGAAAAATTAAATATAATGTGACGTAAATGGAAAATTGGAGCTGTAAATACAAATTAAAATACCTTAGATACATGAAAATTTGAAGAAACAAATAAAAATTATGAATTTCTATCAGAACCCGGATGATTGAGAAGACAACACCAATAGGATGAAGTCACAATTAGCAGATGACAATGTCTGATGGTGGTCGATTCCAACTCAAAGATAAAGTGACATCAATCAAAAATTGGAACCACAAAAACAAACAGCTTAAATTCATGGAAAATAGTCACAATAAACACTAACCATAAACTGAAATTAGAACCAGGAAGAGTGAAACTAATGATAATAAGCACGAGTGGTGGTTGATGATGGGTGATGGTTGGTAGAGGTGGTGGATACCAAATGAAATATATTCAAAGACAAGAATCAAAGAACTATGATTTTTGAGTCCACAAATTGCATAATAAATAGACATGAGCCCACAGATTAATGATGGAATGGATGGAATTCACCACATGAGAGAAAAAAAGGACCATCATATGAAATAATGAAACAAAAATGACTCCCCTCAACACCTGATTAAAATTATAAAACATTTATAAGTTGGTTATTGAATAACTGATGTGGAAAAATATATTTTTCATGTCGGTTATTCAATAATCGATGTGGAAAACCTTTATCCATGTCATTTATTAGATAATAAGTGTGAAATATATGAAATTTGTATTTAAAACATTGATTATTTAATAACTAATGTAGAAAATAAAATTTTAATGTCGGTTATAAATAACTGACATGAAAAAAAATATTGAGATAAATCAATTTTGTGCTTGTGAGGCTCTCAAATCGAGGTTAAACCTTGTTAAATTGTGTTTATTTTTTCATTGCATATTTTTGTTTTTCATGAAAAGTTGAGATTTATGTATATATATTTTTATCAATAACTCTTAACTAGGCAATAGTTTTGAGTTTGAGAGGGGCTAATTAAAAGAAAGAAAAATGTGGTAAAATTCGGGGACACTGATTCAACCCCCTATATCTCAATGCCCATAAATGATCCATCTTATATCTATAATGATTTATGAAATTAGATAAAATAAAAAATAGATTCTTAAATTTTTCTATTGAAATACTTATATTTTAATTATTAAGGAAAAACTTAGTAAATTTGATCCAATGTTTGGTGAATGAATATCCATTGGTTTTTTATAAATTATAAATATTGTAAAGTTTTTAATAAAAACTTTAGGATAGTTGAAGAATATATTCATGTAAATTATAATTAATGTGATCCTTTTAATTATAATAGAACATATATTAATTATTTAGTTAATTATTTTAATATATTGAGATTTTATCTTCCCATAAACACTGAAAGATATGATAATAAGGAAAAATTTAATGAAAAAATAAATCCACAGTAGTTAGAAATGGAAGAACATGAGAAATTACTCCCTGGATAATCTATAACTTTTAAATACTATTAATTATATTTTTAAACAACTATTTTATAATTAGGTGTTAGTAATAGAATAAGTTCTAGAAATATAGCTTAATTTTCTACTTTTATCTCATAGATTGACCCTAAATTTGTAAAGGAAGCCTTGGGTGAAGAGAATTAGGATTTAGATATATAAGATATGTTAAACTAAGTTCATATAATTAAACTTTGGTAATTACATGATAGACTCTATAAATATATTTTTATAAGAAATAAATGGGTTTTTAGTAATAAACATTATGACCAAGGTGTGATTATAAGGAATAAATCTTTAATAGTTATAAAATGTTATAATTAAGATGAATAGATAAATTATGAAAATCCTTGGAACATATTTATGGGTTAGTATCCATTAAGATCCCCCCTGATTGTCCATATTATAGGAATTTTAAAAAAAAATATGTATTTTAAATATTATTTTTTAAATTTTTTTATTTTATAGGAAGTTTAGTTGAACAACCTTTTAGGTTTTAAATTCCACTTCTTCCTAATTCTATTTTTAATCTTTCTTAAGATTCGTATAATATTAATAAAAAACCTTGATATTGGTACAAAAGTATTTCTTATTTTATTTTATCAATTTTTTTAATATGCAATGAAAACCCTAGTTTATTTAATAGAATTTTTTCTTTGGTATCTTTCTTGTTCAAATATTTATTGAAGATTTTATTATTAGTTCAGCTAAATATAAGTTATGAAACAAATTTTATAAACTCATGAAATAAGAGTTTCAAATAAGAATGATGGGTTATTTGAAGTTATATCATGGTTTATAAATATTTTAAGAATAATTTTGGAATGTCCTATATCAAATAAAATATACACAAATTGTTTTGAGATATTTTTTATTTGAAAATAGAAATGCTTAGAATGCACCAATCAGTTCTTATATTAAACTTGACATAGATGAATTTGGGAAACCATATGATAGAAATATCTGAAGTGGGATGATTGGGATATTTTTATATTTTAATGGTATTATACCACCTGTAACACCATAGTACTTAAAAAATAAAACTATGTTCGGTATGATATACGACACACAAAATTGATCCTAAACAAACCATGAAAGATTATTATTTAAGCATAAACATTATAACCTAACAATTATGTTTAAGGGTATGAATATTATTAACTAATTTATAAAATATATATAAACTTCCTACTCAATATAAATTAATTGATAATTTCTTATAAAATAATAACTCAGTTTTAGTTTAGTCAATTTATTCTTGAAAAATGTGTTTTCTTCCAAAATGGTTTCTATTTCTTTTTGTTATAAAATATTATATTTAATTTTGAAATATTTAAAAAAATTATTCTACAAAAATGATTTCATTTTTTAAATCATTATATCAAAATTATCTGATGGTAGAATTTTCATATTTTTCTAAAAAGTTTGATTTTTCATGAATAGTTAAAAATACTGATGTTTATTGGAAACTATATTTTATTTAAAAGTAATTAAAAGGTAAAATTATATTTTGTGTTAATTTTAAATTTTAAGTATTTTGTTTGGAAATAATATAATCTAATTATAGTGTTTTAAATAAATTTTATGCTTGAATTTATTATAAAAACATTTTTATACTTAAAAGGGAATTTTTTGAAAAAACTGTTTTTCTTGGCATTTTTATTTTTAATATTAAATTAATTTCAACCATTTCTAGAAATATAATATTAAAAATTTAATTCCTTGTTTATATTTATGAGGTCCAAATTTGGTAAATATGGTCGTTCTCATTTTTTTCATTATATATAGTATCCATAGTAAATAATAATCACCACAGTAAGGGTAAATCGGGTAATTTATGTTAAAAAGTAATATGATAAAAACTAAAAAATGATCCAAAAATTTTAATTAATATTATTTTATGGGTTTATTTCATCTATGATCCTAAAATTTTAAAAAAATTGGAAAATATTATTCAATATTTCATTGATCTTGATCTTTATATTATCTTATGTGAAGAAAACTCAAAAATCTCTTTCTCTTTGTTTTGTTATGTCAAATTTTTATACAAAGGATAAACAAAAGATATATTATGTTATGAAATATTAATTTAAAATATAAATTATTTTTTATATTTTTAACTTCTTTCTAATTTATGCTAATGATGTATTTATCTTAAATTTTTAAGCAATGCTGAAACAGTACTTATTCAATTAATAGAAAAATAAAAAAACTGATTTTAAAAAAAAAAGTAAAATATTTTTAATGAATTACTCTATTTAATTAATTTTTTATAAAAATATAACATTTTAGTAATTTTTTAATGTATTATATTCAAATTATATTTTTTCAAATTTTTTTCAAATTCAAATTAAATGAATAGATCCAAAATGATATTGATGCTATTTTATAATAAATAATATTTTATTAAATGATTTAAAATTCATGAGAAACATAAATTCTAAATATTTATTGGTATATATTTAAAAATATCAACTATGATTCAATAATATATCAATTATCCATTTATAGCAACTATATTGACCCCTAAAGAGTAAAAACTTCGTTATCTTGGTAATTTTCAAAAAGGGTCGACGCGGGGTAAAACTAAGAGATAAGAGGTAAAATCTAATATAAACTTGTAAAATTTTATTGGATGAAATTATTTAAACACAAAATAATCTTATATTCAAATTATATCAATTTGGATTTTTTCATGGAAATTAATTTATATTAGTTTAATATTTTTTGTAATTTCAAGAGTACCCCTCCCTTCACTTATAAAAGGAATCTCCTCTCCTCTTCTCTTAAAACATCAAAATCATTTTATTTCTGCCAATATCTATCCAAATACCTTACTAAAATATATTATCTTATTCTATAGAATTTTTTTGTCATTATATTGACCTTATAGGGATTAATATGTAAAGAAATAGATATTTTCTAAAGAAAAGGTATAGCATTTAACTGAATGTTTATGTTTTATTTCTTCTTCTGCCTCCTTAAAATATTATGAAATAATAATGATATAATAAAATAATTATCTCCCATATAATTATATATTATTATGTTAATTTAATAACCCTTATCCATCTCCTTTTACATTAAATGGGAAATGATATCGTCATTCGTGTGTATGACGAACTACCACCTTGCGAACCATCATAATTAATTTTCCATAAAAGCCTCTCCTTGTTTTCTATAATTATAGACTTAATGATTATATACGATATTGATGAAATAAATTTAATTCATTAAATATAATATAATATCTAATTTCTAACCTTTTTACATTTAAAAAATAACATCATTTGTTCATACTTCTAGATTACCACTTCCACAAAGCGATGTGATTTAATTTTCATAACCACATTACATGGATGATATATGTAATTTTATTCAAATAAAAGATACTATATTCATGATATAATCATAATTATATGAATATAATGTAACACTTACTTCCCTTTCATTATGATCACTGAAAATTGGAAATGTTACTTATGCATACATATGGAATACAGCCTCCATGATTCAAACATTGCTCGTTTTTCATAAAAATATTTCATGGATGGTTTTAAAAGAATAATTGATGAATAAAAATAATAATTATTTAATTATTATTATATATATTATTAAATAATGGCCTTTTTTACAATATTTAACCTCCTGAAGTCATTTTGGGCATACAATTTGAATATCGTCAAAACATTTGATGTGAACTTAATTGATTAGGTAATTAAATATAAAATGGTATTAAATAAAATAAAAAGATTAAAAATAATTAAAGAGGTGATTAATAATGTAAATAATTAATATAATTTTATTATTCATGGACATAATGAACTTTCAGGATGATTTGGACTCGAGTTTAAGGGAACTTAACTTTAAAAACACCATTTTAAATGTTTTAAATATTTATATTATAAATAATTTTCATCCATGTAAATATTATAAAAATACAATTTATATAAGTATTTATATGGTCATAATATCTTTATAAAGGGAATTTTATGTCTCTTTTGACTTTATTTCAATTTTTTTAAAAGAAATCTTTTTATAAAATGTTTTGACTGTCTTTACAAAAGATAAAAGTAATATTCTCTGTCAATATATATGGTGTTAACTACTTTTACCACCACTACTACCATTGTAACATCCCAGGTAAATAAATAACATAAAATTATAATTTTTTGATTAAATATTAAATTTTCTTTAAAGGGATGCTTTGTTCGATGGCGTACCTGATATGCAACAACAGGTTTCTTTGAAATCTTACGTTGCACACTAAAAATATAATATTATTATTCTAAATAGTAGTTAACACCTAGTTGTTGTAATGGCAAGAATAAATAGAATTAACTAAAATATTATTATACATGTTTTTTAAATGTTTTAATATTTATCCAATAAAAGTTAGATTCTTAAAATGGGAATGAATCTAATTTTAAGCATAAATACTCTATTATTTTTTAAAAGGTCAATTTACCACCTTTTAAGGGGGAACCCTATTTAAATCTAGTTTTGGTAACTTTTATAATTTCTATTTGACAAAATAAAATTTTT
The DNA here is from genome assembly GCA_963277665.1 of Viscum album. Taxonomy (NCBI): domain Eukaryota; kingdom Viridiplantae; phylum Streptophyta; class Magnoliopsida; order Santalales; family Viscaceae; genus Viscum; species Viscum album. The sequence goes on along the minus strand of OY728135.1, from coordinate 1,197,690,371 downwards.
CTTTAGAATCGTGATATCAAAATTTACTTTGGGTATATTTTTTGGTATTTTTCTGATAAAATTCAATTTTTAATTAATTGTGAAAAAAATAATGTATTTTAATTCAAATCTTCCTTTTAATCTAATTTATTTATATGGTTAGATTATATTTTTAATTGGTTTTAAAGTTTAATTAGATTATATTTTTACCATTTAATCCAATGTTTGTCATTGGAATTAATTTCACTTTAAAAATGTACATAAACGAGTTTTAATCTTTTGATAGTTGTTATTTTTTAAAAACACGCTATTAGTTTTGACAACAGAAATTAATTTTAAATTAATTAATGAAAATTATATGTTTTGAATTTGTAAAAATAGACACAATTTTTTAATTCGGAATATCAAATATAGCTTTGTCTGAATTTTTGATATTTTTCTGAAAAACATCAATTTTTGATGAATAGTGGAACCACTTAGTAGTAGTTAAAAAACTGACTTTTTGTTTTAAATGAAGTTTTACCTCTTTTGTGAATTGAATTTCAAAAATATGACAGACATGGTTTTTATTGGTAACTAAAATGTAGTTCAATGTGATGAATATAATTTTTGGTGAATAGTAACTTTTGACATTTATTTACCGCGGTTAAAGGTAAATAGGCTAATTCAAGGTAAAAAGAATAGTATAATAATAAAAAATTACCTTAACACTTATCCTAACCTTATTGGATGAGTAATGGCCAACCATGGTCATCCTTGGGTCTATTTTAAGACCTCATGGAGCCACTTATGAGTGATAATGACACTTTATTTTAATTAACTTAAAGTAAAGGGAAAAGTGAATTAAATAAATATATTTTAGTATATCAATTTTTACATGGGGTTATATAAGTCATTGTTTTTCCTTTAAATACTATGTATAACTCTAAATATATTTCCTATATTAGGATATTTGTTTATAATTATTAGACCATAGATAAATTAAATAATTTATGAAACAATAATGATGCACTATTTACCTCACTAATAAATGATTTAAATAAATAAGATTATTAATATTAAAACAATATCCAAGACTTGTCCAATTATTTTTGGATGATTTTATTTACTCCCTGATTCATCTTATCTTCAACTTTAATTAGTTTGGGACCTTTAGAAACAGAATATCATTATATAATAAAATAATATTTTCACACTTTCCTAAAGAGCCCCTCCTCCCCCTTATAAAAGGACAACACTTCTAACCCATTCCTCACACCTCTCATGTAACGACCCAAAGTTTCATTAATGGAAATCCCTCTTGATCTAATTAAATTTATCTTTATGTTTATTTAAAATTTCAACTTCATTGGTTTTATGTTAAGAATTTTGAGCGTTGCTAATATAGTTGTTGAACAGTGATCACATGATTAGTATAAATATAGGGCCTTAACAAATCCAAATTTACTCAGACAAAAGAAGTGATGGCCTCATCTAGTGGAATTGCTCCAGACGAAGCCCATTTGTCAGAGCTTGGAAAAGAGGTGGCATCCTTGGGCTTTGCTCTTGACCAAGCCCAAGCTGAGCTTCATCATGTCAAGCTTGAACGGGACCATCTACGGTAAAAGTGGAAGTTGATAGAAATTACCACTCGAGCGATGTTATCCTAGCCCCCCCAAGATTCTGTCACCATCGCACACCTTACCCTTAGGTCTTATGCGGCTGTTTTAAGGGTTTATGTAACTAATCGATAGTACTATGTTCATGTACATTATTTTTTTTTGTATATAATAATGAATATAATTTCTTGTCATTATTGATACATTGTAAATAGTTTTTAAAGTACAAATGGTGTTTTTAGTTATTATTTAATTAGGAAATCTATTTTATTAAATTAAGGGATTTTTGAATTAAATAATATTTTAATAAAATATTATTATTATTATTATTATTATATTAATTTTATTATATATAAATAATCATATAATTGTATGAATGCAATTATAATTTTTATTAAGGTTTGAAAGCCATTTTTGTCAAAACCCATGAATTTTCGATAAATGTCGGTTTTTATTTTACAAGTAAAAATTAAAATATTTAGAAAATTATTTAGATAAAATAAATGTTATTTTTGTAATCAGGACGTCGAAATTATCCAACGGTTATTTTTTCATAATTTTCTGAGATAGTCAAATATTTGAGTAAAAATTAAATACCATTTAAATATATAATGTGTTTTATGACTTCATAATGACCCAATAGTGATGTAATAAAAAGCTATAATCTTTATTTTCGGCCAATATATGTTTTACCATTAAAATAATGTGATTTTGGGTTTGTTTGGCTTACTTTTCAAAGCATTAATGGACCCCTCAAGACTTATTAAACATCTTGTCTTTTTAAATTAATTTCCATGGGAGTGTGACTCACCTCCACATAAGCAACCTCATTATTTTAAGAATTTCGTACTTTGGCCTTATAAAATATTTTTTTCCTCTTCCCTTTTCCAAAAACCATGGGTAAAAACCATGGTATGGTTTGTGGTTTGGATTAATTTAATATGAGGGGTCCCAAACCTAAATAATAAAGAATTCCCTCACCTTTCCTATATAAACCCACCCAAGCTCCCACTTACTCCTCACTCAAAGCCTTTCGAGTTTGTCCAAACTCTGCCCTACTCTCTCTAGAATCCTCCCAAGGTGACCCAAGCTCCCAATAAGCCTCTCACAAGCCTCTCTCTAGCCTTTGGAAGCACACTTCCATGTAAGGGTTTTTTTATTCCTTTCTCATTTTTGTCCAATTTTCTTTAAGTTGTTTTCCCTTTTAATTTAAATTATGAATGTTAGGGTATGGTTTTGAGCCTCCCTCATACTTAACTCTTTATGTTTTAATGATGGGATACCCTTTCTCTCTCATTAAATTCCTCCCATGTACACTCATTACTATGCTGAAATTCCGAAAGGAACTTCTCTCTCCTCTTTTACATTCAAGAAATACTTTTGTATCATGAATCTAAATTCCATTACAATTGTTGGTACATGTATCTATATGATCTCCATACTGTCAATTACATGTAAATATGATGAGGAACCCCTTTCTCTCTCATCAACCATTTTTATGAATTCTTATGTCACGTCGTTACGATACCGAAATCGCATCGATCTTCTAAGCCAATGTCATTGTGTAGTGAATACCATGCCCATTTATCCATCAAGGGTATTAACCTTTATTCACATTTACTTATTTATTTTAAAGTTTCATGTATGATTTCCATATTCCTTTATCGTGGAATAAATGATTATGTATTATGAATCCATGTTTTATGATCCATGTGGCACACTTATGCCTGAAATGAGATGTTTAAGAAGGGTGCGCCCTTATAGCGCTTCAATGCATTGGGTAAAGTATAGTATCATGATACCTCATGTGCAATGATTGTTGACTCATGCTAATTCAAGTGCAACGAGGTTTTACTCGTTCTTTATGTGCAATGAGTATTTACTCATGCTTCATGTGCAATGAGCTTTGGCTCATGCCAATTCCATGTTAAGCGTTGTTGCCACATTTCCATGTTATGATCCTCATGCTTTATCATGCCTTTATGTTCATGTTTTTCTTATGATCTATTGATATGCCTACTGTATAACATTTATTTTACTCCTCATGTTATTCCATGTGTACTCCCTTATTGGGCTTTATATCTCACCCTTTTCTTATGCATGTCCTCATGTTATCCAATGAAATGCTAAGTACGAGGGAATGTAGTGGTAATGTAAAGGAAGTTTTCAATAAAGATGATGCATTTCATGTTTTCATGTTTTTATGTAATGATCCTAAGCCCCAAAGACACTAAACCTCTTTATCTTCTTTGTTGTATCAAGTGATGTTTTATTTAAAAAATCATGTTTAATTTTTTCATAAAAGAAGGGTTGTGATAGTTGGTATCAGAGGATAGGTTTGGTTATTTTTGGGATTAGGATTATAAAACCCTAGTAAAAAATTATAGACAAGACTAAGTATAATAAAAACATCCCTAAGTTTTGGTAAGTACTGAGTAAGTGGTTTATCAAACAAATACAGCCCTGTCTGCATACGAACAAGTAGAGGCGGCTCTGACACAGATGTTTCCTAGGTGTAAAACCTGAAAACACCACCTTGAGCTAGACTCGAATGGGAACTGGTGCACGGCAATGGGCCTTGATGCACTCTTGGTTACGACACTCTCGGGGGATATGTTTTGATAAATTCACAATCTTAGTATGAACCCTTATTAAGGTAATTACAAAAAATTTCCCCTAAGAATATATGTTAGAAAGTAGATCATGAAAAGCCTAGATTGAAGCCTATAGACTCATGATTAAAGGAAATAAAAGTTTATTTATAAGTCATCAACTTTTTTCTTTGGATTACACTTTATTTTTTATCCCCTAACATTCCTTTTATTCCAGCCAATGTTCGGTAATATGAAGACTCGGGCTAACAACCATTGTGAAGATCAGTGTGATGATTGTACTAATGAGATGCCCAATCCAATGGGAGCGGGAATCGTGAACTTTTTCATGCTTCTCTCCCAGCTAAATCAAGAATTTAATAGAAACACGGGTCAAGTGGAACGTCCAAACCCCCCTATGAAAGAATAAGTCACTATCAAGAGCTTCATGAGACAAAGGCCTCCTACTTTTAGTGGATCATCTGATCCCATGATCGCTGAACAATAGATCAACTCTATTGAAAAGATCTTCTCCATCCTTAAATGTTCTGAACAAGAGAAGGTTCTCCGGGCAGCTTATCGTATGGAGGGTGAAGTTGATCAATGGTGGACGTTGATCAAAAATATGAAGCCTGAGGAGGAGATCAAGGCGTTGGAATAGAAGGATTTCTGGAAGATGTTTTTCGATAAATATTTTTCGCGCACCCTCCGGCTTAATATGGAAAGGGACTTCCTTTCCCTCAAGCAAAAAGACGAAGAATCTGTTGGAGCGTATGAGGAAAACTTCACAAGGCTTGCACGATACACTTCCAGCTTTGTCGTTACCCCTGAATGCAAGGTTGACTGCTTCTTTGGTTGGATGAAGCTTAGCATGCGGAAAGCATTAGCAATCCATGATTTCAATAGATATGAGGAAATTGTCTGATGTGCCCTCAAGGTCAAAATGGATATCGGAGAATCAAAGGGGTATCATGGGGACATAAAGCATAAGGTAGAATCCAATGCTGGCAGTCCGATGGATAAATCCAATGGTGCTAAGAAGATCCAGCACCCCACTTGCCAAAAGTGCGGAAAGAAGCACCCAGAAAATTTCCTTAAGGGGATGAGGAAATGCTTCAGGTGTGGAAGAGAAGGGCACCTAGCTGTTAACTATCAGCAAGAAAGACCTGCGACTGCGACAGAGGAGAGGAACGCTCTATTCGAACCTCAACGCATTGTTCAATTCTACAAATGCAAATAACAAAGTCATTTTTCAAAACACTGCCCTAATACAAGAGTTTTCGGAGACAACCAACAACCTTCAAGGTAGCAAGGAAGAGCTTTTGCCATCACTTCTACCGAAGTGAATCCCGACAACGAAGTGGTGACAAGTATGCTAGTTATTAATTCATGAATAGCGAACATACTTTTTGATTCAGGTTCTATGCATTCCTTTATATCTCGAAATTTTAGTAGAACAATCACAGCACCACCACAAATCATGGAAGTAAAGATGTCGATGAGTACGGAAAATGGCGCAATCATTGCATCCCCTGAATATAAGTCCTCCCCTGTTATAATCTGTGGATTGAACTTCCTGGAAAACCTCATCATACTACCTCTAGTGGAATTTGATGCAATTCTTGGCATGGATTTGCTTTCCTTATATAGAGCCAACATAAATTGTTGGGAGAGGGAAATCACACTCCATATGGAGAATCGACCCCCGATTCTTTACAATTGTAAGGAGGAAGATGAATCACCTTTAGCTCCATCATCTCAATCATGGATATTACTACCTTATGAGCACACGTATCTGGCTCAGATGATTAGGTCCAAAGAAGAAACCATCCTTGAGGAAATGCCTATTGTGAGGGAATTCGTTGAAGTGTTTCCTGAGGAACTGTCTGGTGTTCCTCCTAGAAGATATGTTGAATTCTCAATTGAACTTATACCCGGGGCTTTAATAATATCCAAGAATTTATATGGAATGGCTATTGTAGAGCTTGAAGAGGTGAAAAAATAACTACAAAATAATCTGGATAAAGGGTTTATATGCCCAAGTGCTTCACCATGGGGTGCACCAGTCCTCTTTGTCAAGAAGAAGGATGGGTCAATGCGGCTTCGCATCGACTATCGTGAACTTAACAAAATCACGATAAAGAAAAAGTATCCTCTCCCAAGAATTTATGACTTGTTCGATCAGCTGTGTGGAGCACAATACTTCTCCAAGGTGGACTTGTGGTCGGGATATTATCAAGTAAAGGTGAAGAAGGAAGATATCCCCAAGACTGCTTTTCGCACAAGATACGGGCACTATGAATTCAAAGTAATGCCTTTCGGACTCACTAATGCTCCAGAAATCTTTATGGAATTAATGAATAGAGTCTTTAGAGATTACCTAGACAAATTTTTGGTAGTCTTTATAGATGATATTCTAATATACTCCAAAACAAATAAGGATCATGATGAGCATTTAAGAACTGTATTGGAGACTTTGCGCAAGGAGAAGCTCTATTCAAGGTACAACAAGTGTAAGTTCTGGTTGAAGGAAGTCTCATTCTTGGGCCATATCATCACAAACAATGGGATATCTGTGGATCCCTCCAAAACAGATGCAATTGAGGGATGACCAAGGCCAACATCGGTAATAGATATCCATAGATTCTTGAGGGTAGCTAGATATTATCGACGGTTTGTGAGAAATTTCTCACTATTGTCCAACCCTCTTACCAAGCTACCTTGAAAGGGAGTAAAGTTTTCCTGGAGTGACGAATGTGAAGAAAGCTTCAAGGAGTTAAAAGGGAGGATTATCACTGTGCTCGTGCTCACTTTACCCACAAGTGGGGAACTTTATGTGGTATTCAGTGATGCTTCGAATAAGGGCTTAGGATGTGTGCTAATGTAGAATGATAAAGTGATATCCTATGCCTCAAGGCAGTTGAAAATCCATGATAGAAACTATCCAACGCATGATCTGGAGTTGGCAGCGGTGATCTTTGCCTTGAAAATCTGGTGGCATTATCTCTATGGGTAGAAATGTGAGATATATACTAACAACAAGAGTCTTAAATATATATTCACATAGAAAGAGCTTACTATGCACCAGATAAGATGGATAGAGCTCATTGAGGATTATGACTATTCAATCCATTACCACCCTGGGAAAGTGAACAAGGTGGTAGATTCCCTAAGTAGAAAGGATCCATCGATTCTATCAAAGATAAGAATTAAGAAGGATCCAATCTTCTTAGACTTGATGAAGATGGACATGGGAATCATTGAGATGGTAACATCATCAATCCTTTCAAAAATGATTGCTCAATCGTCTCTTTTGGAAAGGTTAAAGGATGCTCAAAAGGATGATGTGGGAATTCAAGAAAAAGTGGAAGCTATAGAAAAAGGGAAATCCTCGGAGATTAATGTTAATGAAGAAGATATTGTGTGGTTTGAGAAAAGACTATGTGTTATATCAAGTCCATATCTGAAGAAGGAACTTTTGGAGGATGCACATAGTTCAAATTTCTCTATTCACCCAGGGAGCACAAAGATGTATCAAGATCTCCGAGAAAACTTTTGGTGGAATAATATGAAGAAGGAGATTTCTGAATATACATCAAAGTTCTTGGTGTGTCAGAAAGTGAAGGCAGAGATGCAAAAGTATAAGGGGATGATGCAACCATTGCAAAAACCAGAATGGAAATGGGAAAAATCACCATGGACTTTGTCACCAGACTTATGAGGACATCCAAAGGCAACAATGCAATCTGGGTTGTTGTGGATCGTCTTACAAAGACCTCACACTTCATTGCTATTCAGGAGGATTTCTCATTGGATCAACTGGCACAGATATATATCAGGGAAGTGGTAAGGTTTCATGGAGTAACACTATCTATTGTGTATGAACAAGATCCAAGATTCACCTCTAAGTTTTCGAAGAGTCTTCAACATGCTCTAAATACTGAACTGAACTTCAATATAGCCTATCATCCTCAAACTAATGGCCAATCTGAGCGGACTATCCAAACACTTGAGGAAATGTTGAGAGAATGCTCAATGTACTTTAAAGGAGGATGGGATCAACATCTTCCTCTAGTTGAGTTCTCTTATAATAACAGTTTCTACTCAAGCATTCAAATGGCACAATATAAAGCCATGTATGCAAAAAAGGTGAAGAACACCGGCATGTTGGGATGAGGTCAGTGAACGTAAGCTTCTTGGACTAGAAATGGTCGAGGAAATGGTGGAGAAGGTGAAAACCATTCAGCATCATATCAAGGAAACCCAGAGTCGACAGAAGAGTTATACAGATAATCGTCGACGAGGCCTTGAGTCTAAATTTGGAGACATGGTTTTTCTATGCATATCTCCATGGAAGAAGGTCATGAGGTTTGGAAATAAAGGTAAGTTTAGTCCAAGGTACATGAGCCCCTTCGAGATTCTTGATCGTGTCGGAGCTTTGGCCTATCGACTAGCACTTCCACCTACTATGGACAAAGTACATGATGTCTTTCATGTATCCCTATTAAGGAAGTACATACCGGACCCTTCACATGTACTCTCTTCTGAGGTGGTAAAATTGGAAGATGATCTTTCTTATGAGGAGAAACCAGTGAAGATCTTAGATTGTAGAGAAAAAGTTATACGAAATAAGACAATGCCCCACGTCAAGGTGTTGTGGAGAAACCACAAGTTTGAAGAAGCAACTTGGGAATCAGAGGAAGTGATGAAGCTGAGTTACCCACATCTGTTTTAGAGTTGGAAAAAGAAAATTTTGAGGGTGAAATTTCTTAAGGGGGGAATATTGTAACGACCCAAAGTTTCATTAATGGAAATCCCTCTTGATCTAATTAAATGTCCCTTTATGTTTATATAAAATTTCAACTTCATTGGTTTTATGTTAAGAATTTTGACCGTTGCTAATATAGCCGTTGAATAGTGATCACATGATTAGTATAAATATAGGTCCTTAACAAATCCAAATTTACTCAGACAAAAGAAGCGATGGCCTCATCCAGTATAATTGCTCCATACGAAGCCCATTTGTCAGAGATCGGAAAAGAGGTGGCATCCTTGGGATTCGCTCTTGAACAAGCCAAAGCTGAGCTTCATCATGTCAAGTTTGAACGGGACCGTCTACGGGAAAAGTGGAAGTTGATAGAAATTACCACTCGGGTGATGTTATCCTAGCCACCCCAAGAGTCTGTCACTATCGCACACCTTACCCTTAGGTCTTATACGGCTGTTTTAAGGGGTTCTGTAACCAATAGATAGTACTATGTTAATGTTCATTATTTTTTTTGTATATAATAATTAATATAATTTCTTGTCATTATTGATACATTGTAAATAGTTTTTAATGTACAAGTGGTGTTTTTAGTTATTATTTAATTAAGAAATCTATTTTATTAAATTAAGGGATTTTTGAATTAAATAATATTTTAATAAAATATTATTATTATTATTATTAGATTGATTTTATTATATATAAATTATCATATAATTTTATGAGTGTAATTATAATTTTTATTAAGGTTTGAAATCAATTTTTGTCAAAACCCATGAATTTTTTATAAATGTCGGTTTTTATTTTAAAAATATAAATTAACATATTTAGAAAATTATTTAGATAAAATAAATGTTATTTTTGGAATCAGGGCATTGAAATTATACTGGATATATATGATTTATATGATATATAAATCATGAATATAATTCTGGATATAATGGAATTTTGGCCAAATGGAAAAGTTGTAATTATAACAAGTTCATTTTTTTGAATCAAGTTCCGAAAATCGATAAAATATCCAATATGAACTCAAATAATTAACTAATTGTTATACAAAGGTAATAAGTGATATAAAAGGAATAATAATCTTTAAAAATGTTTATAATCAAGTATAAATTAACTTAAGTTTATTATTCAGGAATAACAAGGAATATACAAGACAAGTCGGACATGAGGTAAGGGGTTTCTTATCTCACTCCTAATTTCGTGAGATTTCCGTTGTTCACCACTTATTTATTGCATGTGGTGTATTGTGTACTTCCATTTGATATATATCATCATGATTATCTTTATATTCATGGAATTCTATGATTAATTTTTAGGTTATTAACTTTGGTTCATATGACTCGATTGATTACAACGTGGTAAGGGTTTTTCGTCTCACTCTTTATTCTCATGAGATTCATGCTATATTAGCCACTATTCCCATTTGTGTGGTGTATGTACTACCCATGATTGTATTCTTTGTGTAATACACTTTAATCTATGTGTATTTACATCTCCATGTAAATACCCTTCTTTCATGGGGTGTATGTTTTTTAAGTTACCAAATCGGTAAGGGAACTTTTTAACCCAATTTCTATTCCTTGGGTTAATATTCTAATTTGTAATTATGTCATGATATGATTATGTGTAAAATATTTTTTTATTTATTTTGTTTTAATTTCCACTCCCTTTTTATTGGATATAATTTTTATACACATAATCACTCCATTGGTAAATTCTCAAGTCATCGATATGAACTTGATAAGAGTAATTTTAACTTAATTTCCATTCATTGAGTCAAACATCAAAGGAATTGGTGTTGTTTTTACAAAAATATGTGTGAATGTCCTCTAATTTATTTACACTGAATATCCAATAATATTGAGTATGTTTATATTTTCCACACATAAATATGGCATTAATTTATACTTAACCTAAGGATACAATCTTTAAAAGGGATGTCGTTTCTATTGACATTCCATTGAGACTACATTGTTTTTATGCACCAATTCACTTTTATATGTGTATATACTCCCCTTTGGAATATTATATCATCAATAACTTTATTCTCATGATATTATAATGTTTTTATTAAATGTAATTTCTCAATTATTTGTATTTAGGCATCTCTTATTTTGTTAAAAACTCTTTAACTAAAATATCATTTGAAATGTTTTAATGATTTATTATTCTAAATATCTCCCTTTAATGTCCATGTTTTAAAAATGGTTTTGAGGATTTATGTATATGGACATTAATGTTTTAAAATGATAATTCATTTAAAATATTTAAAGTGGTATGGGACACTTTGATTCAAAAATCTCTTTTAAATGATTTTTGAAAATGGATTGATTATTTAAATATCTTGAAATAATTTCTTATAATTGAAAATGAAATGTTATTAGTGAAATGTTTAGACTTGAAATATTTTATGTGTAATATTGGTACTTTCAAATTTTACAGGTGGTTGTGTGGTAATTCAAATGACAGGTGGTGTCGTGATAAACCAGAAAGGGTGGTTACATTATAACCTCAAATTCATTGGGGATGGAAGTCGGTCGTATGGCTATTCCATTTAGTGATATTTTTGGAAGTTTACCGTATGGTTATTCCACTTAAGAATGTTTATGTCCCAAGTTACCTTTATATGTTATGTGTTCTTTATATGGGGTTTATGGTAATATTTTGGTTACAAAAGGGTAATCAGTGATCTTTTATTCAGTGAAGATTATTTACTAATTCATAAAGGTGAAAAATATTACTTATGATAAAGTGTCCATGGTTTGCTTGTTGTTTTGAAAAACTAACAGTTTTCCTAATTTTTGTATCCCTTACTAATCTTTTTATGCTCATTACATTTTTTGAAATGTTTTTCACAGAACATAAAGTGTAATAGTGTTAAGGATGGGATCAATGAAAAGTCATGTCGTCTAAAACATGGAACTAGACCAGACACTTTTTTAAAGTGTTTATATTTTATGAAAAAATGGAAACTGAGTAGAAGTGTATAATTTGTAATTCTAGAGATGAAATTTAATAGTTATGTCCTAAATCTCTAAAACACTAAACCTGAAATGATCCTTAATTTTAATTATTCATTTAATTCAATATTATGTAATGTTTTTAAGGTCGGGTCCTTATAGTTGGTATCAAAGGTCGGTTTAGACAACTTTAGGGATTAGGAGTTTTCATTAAATACTTGTTTAGTCTCCATGTCTATTATTTCATTTAAATCCTTGTTTTATAACTTTTTTGGATCAAGGAAATTCAGTTACAGATGGAAGGTGGAGGATCTCAAATGAAATTATTATCTCTTCCAAATGATTATATATTATTTCAGTTAAATCCTTGTTTTATAACTTTTTTAGATCAAGGAAATTCAGTTACAGATGGAAGGAGGAAGATATCAAATGACATTCATATCTCTTCCTAATGACTTTCTTGCAATAATTATTAAAAATTCGTGTATGGAGGATTGTGAAACTTTTTCTAACATACAACTCACTTGCAAGAAATTATTTGAGATATCAAACACCTCCATTATACCCCAATATCATCGTGGATCATGGGTTGTATTTAATCAAATCCTATTTTCACAATTTTCTCATATTTTCAAGAAAGGTAAATATTTTCAAAGAATTTTCAAATATTTTAGCTTATCACAAGATTTTGAAGCATATTATGATTTTGAAAAAGGTGTTGAATATGGAGACCCTTGCGTAACCTATTTAAATTTGATTTTAAAATTTAGTCTCTCAACACATACTTCTGGTATTTTAAAAGGACCACTGATTGAAAGTTTCAACTCATACTCAGTCCGACTGTTTTATAAAAATAAAGATTTATCATATGTTTTGAAATTATATGTCATACATGATTATTTTCCAAAACTATTTTTCTGTGAACACCCTTATGACCTAAGTTATACAAGGTGAATTTGGATGAAGGAAGAAAATGATTTTGAAGGATATCTAAATCATTGTTGCAATGCCTGGACCTTCTACCTACATGAACAAGATAATGATGAAACCATATGGACACCATGATGAAGTTATGATTTATTTATTTTTGTAATAGTTTTATTTTATTATATGGAGGTGAAAAAATAACACTATATAAGATTTTGAGGTCTTAAAGTTTTGGGATGAAAATGAAAGGTATAAGAAAACCTTTGAGGTTAAAACATGTTAGGGTTATTTTTGAGTTTTATAAAAAGGAAAACACGCAAACGTTGTGACAACCCATCGCATCAGATAAAGCTGTGGGAATCAAACCCACAATCGAAGAGCAATTGGGATTTATCACATACCACTCGACTATGTGATGTCCCTGGTTCATATGACTTATTCTTTTTAGTTAAATGATTTTATAGATAAAGAATAATTTTATTTTTGATACTTATGTTTTATTAAATAGATATCCTTAATATAGGAAAATAATTTTGTGATTATGTGATAAAGGTTATTTTGGAAGATTCTCTCTATTTTGGGGAAATACTATATGATTATGGAAAATAGAATAATTTGATATTTCAATTGGGGAGTAATGGTAGAATTTTTTGTGGAAGAATATCTGTTTTTATTTTGGATATATAGAAATTTGTGCTATTTATGGAGATGATTAACCTATCATAGTGAATATGTGATTTGGTTAATTATGCATCAGTATGAGACTTTGAGAGTAGTCTATGTTTTTTGAGTTAAATGTTAAGATTTACTATGGAAGACTATAGGATTAAATCTTTCTGAGTTTTGGGTTTCAATATTAGTTTGGACTATTTTGAATAATTTTAAGGACAATTGTGTAATAAATGGTCTTTCATGAACATTGGGTACTTTTGGTTGAATTTTGGAGATTAAGAGTAGTATTAATTTTTATAAAGGATTATCCTTTTAGGGATTTTATGACCACGTACTAACCATTTTTTGTTTTGGTTAATGTCTAAAGGTAGGGGAAATATATATCGTTTTTTAGGATTATGTGATTCTCAAGAAGTTGATTCTTGTACTTTTGATGTGACCACTTCTTTTTAAATAATCTTTGTTTAGAGAAAAGATTGGTTTTTGGAAGAAAATATTTAAAGGATTAAACTCTACTTAAATGTAAGTACATTTTCTTATGTTCTTATTCCATGTATTAAATTAATTCCTCAAATTATGAAAAGTAACTTAAAACAAAAACATTTTCAGATTACGTTTCCTACTAGGTAATAAAATATCGCTTAACACATCATAATTTTGTGATTTTCTGTTGGTTAACTTTCATCTAATCATGTTTTATATCACTCTCCATTAGAACATGATGGTTTATTTTTTCATCCATATCCATGTTTTCCTACATGGAATCATAGTATAGGTTATCTTAGGTAACCTTTGTTTTTCTTTTTCTCTATTTTTAAGTGATAGTTTTATTAACTCTTTTTCCCATGTGAGAATTTAAATGATGTTTCTAAGGCCAATTTTAAAATTGCGACGATGCAATTTCCAAAAGGGGGGTAGGATGAAACATCCCAGGTAAATAAATAATATGAAATTCTCATTTTTCGATTAAATATAAATTTTACTTTAAATGGGATGCTATGTTTGGTGGCGTACCCAATACGCAACAACGGGTTTCTTTGAAATCTTACGTTGCACACTAATAATATAATATTATTATTTTAAACGGTAGTTAATGCCTAACCATTGTAATGGGAGGAATAAATATAAATAATAGAAAAATTATTATACAAGTTTTTTAAAGGCTTTTACATTTATCCAATAAAATTTAGGGGCTTAAAATGTGAATGAATCTAATTTTAAGCATAAATACTCTAATATTCTTTAAAATGTCAATTTACCACCTTTTAATGGCGAACCCTATTTAAATATAGTATTGGTCACTTTTATATGTTCGATTTGACAATATAAAATTATTCTTTAGAATCTAGACCTTAAAATTTTATTTCGGTAAATTTTTGGTATTTTTCTGATAAAATTCAATTTTTAATGAATAGTGAAAAAATATTGTATTTTAATTCAAATCTACCTTTTAATATAATTTATTTATATAGTTATATTGTCTTTTTAATTGGTTTTAAAGTGTTATTAGATTATATTTTTTCCATTTAATTCAATTTTGGTTATTGGAATTAATTTCACTTTGAAATTGTACATAAACAAGTGTCAATCTTTGGATAGTTATTATTTCTTAAAAACATGCTATTTGTTTTGACAATGGGAATTAATTTTAAATTAATTAATTAAAATTATCTGTTTTAAATTTGGTAAAATAGAAATCATTTTTGAATTCAAAATATGATATATAGCTTTGGCTGAATTTTTGGTATATTTTTCTGAAAAACTTCAATTTTTTATGAATAGTGAAACCACTTAGTAGTAGTTAAAAAAAGTGACTTTTTCTTTTAAAAAAATTACCATTTATTTGAATTTAATTTCGAAAATATGACATACATGTTTGTTATTAGTAAGTAAAATTTGGTTCAATAATATGAAAATAATTTATAGTGAGTAGTAACTTTTGACTTTTATTTACTATGGTTAAAGGTAAATAGGGTAATTCAAGGTAAAAAGAATATTATAATAAAAGAAAATTACCTTTCCACTTTTCATAACCTTATTGGATGAGTAAAGGCCAACCATGGACATCCTTGGGTCGATTTTGGGACCCCATGGAGCCACTTATGAGTGATAATGACACTTTATTTTAATTAACTTAAAAGAAAAAATGAAATAAATAAATATCTTTTAGTATATAAATTTTTACATGGGGTTATATAAGTCATATTTTTGAATATAAATATTCTATGAAAATATAAAAAGATTTCTTACATTATCATTTTTTTGTAGTTTTTAGACATCAGATAAATTAAATTATTTATGAAACAATAATGATGTAGTATTTACCTAATTAATAAATGATATAAATAAAGAAGATTATTAATATAAAACAATATCCAAGACTTATACAATTATTATTGGATTATTTTATTTAGACCAAGAGTCATCTTATATTAAACTTTAATTAGTTTTGGACCTTTAGAAACCTAGTATCATTAAATAAGAGAATAATATTTTCACGGTTTCTTAAAGAGCCCCTCACCCCCCTTATAAAAGGACACCACTTCTAGCCCATTCATCACACCTCTCAGGAATATTGTCTCATCCAAACCCTAGCCAAATAATCTCTCAATATCCCTATATTCCTCCCTGAATCCTTACCTTAGACATATGTAACTCCAAGAATTCATTTTGGTTCAAACCAAAGGGAGTTACCCGAATTAAAGGTAATAGTTTCTCCTAAATTCTTTTATTTTATTTTAATTCTCCAACCCCTAAAATATTTTTATTACTTTATTTTATAAAAACACAATTATCTTTAATATACTAGGATTTTGTTATGATAATGATTCTAACTACACTTACACACACCTCCATCAATTGGGTTAAGAACATATTTTTTCTGTAGACGGCAAACTAATGCCTCACGAAATGATGATTGTTCAAATATCTCCAACCGCCTCTCATCAGGGCCATTATGATGGTACTGTATTTATATATGATATATATTATGTTTTCCTATATTATTCAGTAATTTTTATTTACAAACATGCCTTTATGATTTCAAATTTCTATAAACACGAAAATTTCAGTTAAGGAAGTGCGGACTACCACCCCATCTAGGTGATATGATTTGTCCATGACATACATGGAATGTATAAAGGATAGATTTAATGAGTTTATGTAACATAAATATCATATTATATTATACTATAATTATAATATACTTATGTATCATTAATTTTTCATTCCCATAAATATGAAATAGAAATGAAAGTAGTGTTCATGCGTACGTACGGCCGACTTTCTCCATAAACGGTGCATTTCATTTCTTATCTCCAAATATTCTGTTATAATACAAATATATACTGGATATATATGATTTATATGATATATAAATCATGAATATAATTCTGGAGATAATGTAATTTTGACCACATGGAAAAATTTAATTATAACAAGTTTATTTTTTTACTCAAGTTCCAAACATCGATAAAATATCTAATATAAACTCAAAAAATTAACTAATTTTTATAGAAATGTAATAAGTTATTTAAAAGGAATAATAATCTTGAAAAATGTTCTTAATCAAGTATAATTTAACTTAAGTTTATTATTTCGTAAGAACAAGTAATATACAAGACAAGTCATATTTGAGGTAAGGGGTTTCTTATCTCACTTCTAATTTCATGAGATTTCCATTGTTCGCCACTTATTTATTACATGTGGTGGATTGTATACTTCCATTTGATATATATTATTATTATTCCCTTTATATTCATGGTATTCTGTGATTTATTTGGTGTTTATTAACTTTTATTCTTACGACTCGATTGATTACAACGTGGTAAGGGTTTTTCATCTCACTCTTCATTCCCGTGAGATTTATGTTATATTAGACACTATTTCCTTTTGTGTGGTGTATGTAATACCCATTATTGTAATATTTGTGTTATAAAATTTAATATATGGGTATTTACATCTTCATTAAAATACCCTTCTTTCATGGGGTGTATTTTTTGTAAGTTACCAAATCAGTAAGGGAACTTTTTAACCCAATTTCCATTCCTTGGGTTAATCTTCTAATTATTAATTATTTCAGGATATGATTATGTGTGAAATCATTGTTTATTTATTTGTGCTGTAATTTCCAATTCCTTTTGTGTGGGTATAATTGTGATACACATAATCACCCCATCGGTAAATTCTCAAGCCATCGATATGAACTTTATAAAAGTAATTTTAACTCACTTTACATTCATTGAGTTAAACATCAAAGATATTGGTGTTTTTTTTTAAAAATATGTGTGAATGTCCTCTGATTGATTTAAACTGAATATCCAACCATATTGAGTGTATTTATATTTTTCACACATAATTATGTTGTTGATTTATCTTTAACCTAAGGAGACATTCTAAATAAGGGATTTCATCTCAATTTATATTCCATTGAGACTTCATTGTTGTTATGCGTCAATTCACTTTTATATGTGTATATACTATCCTTTAGCATATTATATCATGAATCCCTTTATTCTCATGATATTATAAATTTTTTATTAAATTTAATTCCTCAATTATTTGTATTCAAGCATCTCTCATTTTATTAAAAACTCTTTAACTAAAATATCATTTTCAATGTTTAAAAGATTTATTATTCTAAATATTTCCCTTTAATGTATATGTTTTAAAAATGGTTTTGAGGATTTATATATATGGACATTAATGTTTAAAAATGATAATTCTTTTAAAATCTTCAAAGTGGTATGGGACACTTCGATTCAAAAATATCTTTTTAAATGGTTTTTGAAAATGGATTGATTATTTCAATATCCTGAAATTATTTCTTATGATTGAAAATGAAATTTTATTAGTGAAATGTTTACACTTGTAATATTTTATGTGTAATAATGTTACATGGACATTTGATGGGTGGTTATGTGATAAACCAAATGACGGGTGGTGCCATGATAAACCAGGATGGGTGGTTACGTTATAACCTCCAATTCATTGGGTATGGAAGTTGGCTGTGTGGATATTCCATTTAGTGATATGTGTGGAAGTCGACCTTATGGTTATTCCACTTAAGAATTTTTATGTCCCATGTAACTTTTATATGTTATGTGTTCTTTACATGGGTTTTATGGTAACCTTTTCATTACCAAAGGGTAATAAATGATCGTTTATTCAATGAAGAGTATTTACTATTTTATAAATGTGAAATGTGTTACTTATGATAAAGTATTCATGGTTTACTAATTGTTTTGAAAAACTAAAATTTTTCCTTATTTGTGTAGCCCTTAATGAGATTTTTATGAAAGTTCGAAGTTTTTGAAATGTTTTTCACAGGACATAAAGTGGAATAGGGTCAAGGATGGGATCAAAGAAAAGTCATGTAATCTAAAACATAGAACTAGACATGAATGTTTTTTTAAAGTGTTTATATTTTATGATAAAATGGAAACTGATTATAATTTTATACTTTTTAATTATTGAGATAAAATGTAATAGTTATTTTCTAACTCTCTAAAACTCTAAACCTGGAAAGATTATTAATATGAATTATTCATTTAATTCAATATTATGTAATTTTTTAACGTCGGGTCCTTATAACCATTATTTTATATTTTGATACCTTTAGAAGATTTCATGTTTTCTTCAAATAAAAACTTTCATTACCCATCTTATAGTTATTTTCTAAAAGTGAATTAATGGAATATATTTCATGATATCTGGAAACGTTTTTTAGGGGTGTAAGGAATATTTTTATAATTTTGTAAGATTTCATTTATTATGATTATGTAATGTTTATAAGTAATTGTTTATAATTATTAGTTGTTATGTTCTAAAACAATAATGGGTGATCATTATAAACCAAGGATGGGTGGTTCTGTTATAAACCATTGATGGGTAGTTCTTTTATAAAATAAGAAATTTTGGTTATGTTATTAACCAAGGATGGGTGGTTTAATTACATCCCTCCAATGCATTATTAGATGGTCCTAATTTAAGTTACTATATCGGTTGTTTTAGTTTTAGGAATGATAAAAAAAATCTCAAGTTACCTATATGATTTAATATTTCATTTTATATATCCATTACTCATATTTTTGTTCCTATCCAAAATTTTAAAAAAAATTATAATGTTTTAAGGATGAGTAAATACAAGGATGATATCAAGATGAAAATTTAAAAGATGTGTCATGAAAATAAAACTTATAACATCATAAAAGTTTTATTTTTTTGAAAAATAAATATTAGGTGGAATTCTCCACTTTGTGATGTAATAATCATTTATATAAATGTGATTTCCTAATTCTATAAAACTATAAAATGTAAATATCCTCAAATTTGTGGAAATGAATTCTTGATTTAAATCTCAAAATTTAGTATTGTTTAAGGTTGGGACCATATAGTTGGTATCAGAGGAATAGTTTAAAAATTTTGGAGATTAGGATTCTTTCATGTTTTCTTAACTTAAGTGTTATGGATACCAGCATATGTTTTTAATTTTAAGTTTGATAAAAAAATTTAAAGGCTCAGACACCCCTTTTGTGGTTTTAAGTGATGGAACTCTAATGTTATTAAGAGTATTTTGGTAAATATTTATATTAATATAACCCTTGGGTTTTGTATGGGTTATAGTGAAAATTTTATTTTTGAAATATTTCCTTTTCATTTTGTGAATAAAAGTTTAATAGTATTAATAACTGTTAGGTTATCTATGATCTTTTTAATTTAGGTAATTATGGGTTATTATAATTTTGGAATATATGTTTAATTTTATAGACAACAATGGATATTAAAATTGATTTATTGATTAATTATTTTTATTTTATAAGAATATCACTATAATTTTTGGAAACATATATGATTAAGGGAAATATAATATTTTAGGATTTTACTTAAGGAATAAAGAGGAATAATCTTTTAGAAGAGTACATGATTTTAATGTGTATTTTTTGTGATTTAGGTTATTTATAGAAATGGTTAGCATATTTTAGAGACTATATGTTTAGCTCATATAATATTTTAGATATATGACTTTATAAGTGACTCATGTTAATTATAGATAAACATTAAATTAATTTTAGAAAAATTTCTGATCAAAACCTTCTTATTTTGGGGTTTCAAACATGTTCAGAAATATTTTGAATAATTTTATGGTTCACTGTTTACCAAATGATCTGATATGATCCTTGGGTGTTATTATTGAGGATTTGGGGATTATTTATTTATTTTTTAGTATAAAGGTTTATTCATATTGGGAATTATCTTACCCTTTGATAACCTTTTTTTGTTAATGTCTAAAGAAAGGAGAAATTGTCTTTATACTCTTGTGGAATTTTGTAATCCACTAGAAATTTATTTTTTTTATTCATGAATGAAAAAATCATCTTTAATATTCATCACATGGATAAAAATATGAGACTGTGGTGGAAATTGATTAAATAATGAAATTCTACTTTTTAAGTATGTATATTCTCTATGTTCTATGTCTATATGATAAAGAAATTCCTAAAAATAGAAAAAGTATCTTTAAACAAAAAAATGTGTTAACCTATTATCTACATTTTCAATGAATCAATTTTCTTTTTCACAGATCTTTGGTTTATGTTTTTGTGGTTGTTAACCTTTTCATGGTCATTTACTTTCTTGTGATCAATTTTCTCTATCAATATATATAATTATTTTGGACACTAATTTTTACTCTATGTAAATATTTACACTTCCCACTAATTTTATACTATTTGGAAACATAGTCCTCCAACAGCATGAAGGCCTTAATTTTTTATTGATTTTTATAATCCACCTTTCAAGGGGTGAGGCGGAACCCTTACAAGGACATTAGGCATAAGTATTACATGGACTATAGGCCTTAGAGGAATTTATTGACCATAGGATTCAAACATTTCATACAACCCAGACTAACTACTTGGAACTGCTACTCCCCAGTATCTTCATCGTGAAATCATCTCTCCACCTTCCCATGTATTTTTGGATTGACTTTCTCGTTCATGCATGGAAGGTTCCATGACCTCTCATTCTTGAAATCCATTTAGCTTTTACTATGGTAAAAAATCCATGCTCCTCCTCCTTTTGAATCTTGTTCCTTGTAGGTTGTCTGGTTTGCATCTACACTTAAGGTGGCCCGAAGGCCTTGAGGTGGCTTGAAGGCCTTACTGACTCGAAGGCTTGGGTGGCCCGAAGGCCTTAAAGGACTTGGGGACCAAATCGGTGGCCCGAAGGCCCAAACGATGGAATATTCCCGGCTGCTATAGTTTCAAACAGTGCCTGCTACAGTTCCCACTACAGTACTTGCTACAGTACCCCAGAAACATAGTTATGTGATATTCTAGATGGACATAGTATTTCCTTTTCCCTTTTTCAAGAGGAAGTTATTTTAAACCTTTTTACTTTGTAGGACTTCAACAAAGGTAGTTTTTTATATCAAACCCTTTATTATGGAGATAAATCTCAAATTTGAAGTAAAAAAATTACTAAATGGGGTATAATGTTACACCTTAATATTTTAAAAATAAAACTATTTTTGATAGTGCATACCACAAGGAATATTATGCCTAAACTAACCATGAAATATTATTATTTACCTATAATCATTATCACATTACTATTAAATTAGTGAGTATGAATAGGATTCACTGATTTATAAAATATATATAATGGTCCCACTCAATATAAATATATTGATAACTTCTTAGAAAATAATATCTAGATTTTTAGTAAAGTTGTTTTATTCTTCAAAAATATGTTTTCTTCAAAAATGGTATTTATTTATTTTTATGAGAAACTATTATAATTAATTTAAAGAAAATTTTGAAATTTTATTTGTTAAAAAGGATATAATTTTTTAAATCAACATATAAAAATTATAATTGTTAAAATTTTAAAAAAAATTATATATTTTTTATTTTTCAACGAATAGTGGAAAATTCTAATTTTTATTGATAATTATATTTTAATTTAAATTAATTACTAAGTTAAATTCTAGTTTGCATTAGTTTTAAAATTTCATTATTTATTTATAGTTAAGAATTATCCAATTATAGTATTTTGAATGAATTTTGTACTTGGATTTGGTATAAAAACATTTTTATACTTAAAATTTCCTTTTTAGGAAAAATTGTTTTTTTTTGGATTTTACATTTTAAAATTAAATTAATTTTTTTCAGTTATTGAATTTGTGTAATTAAAAATGATTAAAATATTTTTAATTAATATGTACAAATTTTTAAATAGTTTCCTTTTATTTTTTTCATTATGAATAATAACCATAGTAAATAAGAGTCACCGTAGTAAGGGAAAATCAAGTAACTATAGCTAAACATAATATGATAAAGACTAAAAATGACACTAAAATTTCCCTTTATTATATAGTATGATTGGCTTTCATCCATTTATCACCAAGTTTCAAAAATATTCTTTCTTGGAGTTTTATTTCTTTTATTTTTATGTTTATATTATTTTATGTAAAGAAAAGTAAAAAATGTCATTTTCTTTGTTTTATTATCACCAAATTTTTTGCATGGGAATAAATAGAGTCTATGTTAAGTTATAAAAAGGTAATTTAAAATATAAATTATTTTCTTTGTCATGTTAATTTATTTCTAAATTTTAGTGATGAAATAATTATCTTAAATTATTATGCAATGCAAACATAGTATTTATTCAATTAATAGAAAAATAAAATAAAAGATTTTAAAAATATAAATTATGAATTAATATGAATGAATTAATATATTCAATTAATAATATAGATAAATATAACATTTTAGTTATATTTTAATGTATTATATTTGAATCCCATTATCTTTATGCTGTTTTCAAAGTGAACTTAAATGAATAGTTCCAAAAAATGACATTAATATAATTTTAAAATAAATTAAATCATACTAAATAATTTAAAATTCCTAAAAATCCTATCATCAGATAAGTGATTGGAATATGTTTTAAAATATCAAATATGGTCCATTTGTAGACAAATTTTTATTTTATTCTAATATATTAACCCTTAAATTGTGAAAACTTTGTTATTGTGGTAATTTTCCAAAATGGATAATGCAAGTTAAAGCCAAGAGATAATGGTAAAAACAAAATCTAAACTTGTACAAATTGTTTGGGATGATAGTATATCAATATATAATCATCCTATAATTTAATTATAATAGTTTTTGTCCTTTTATATGATGTTTAATTTATATTTATTTAATGTTTTATGCAATTCCTCAAGTGCCCCACCCCTCATATATAAAAGGTCTCCTCCTCTCCTCTTCTATTTACACTTCAAATGATTTTTAACTGAATTCTTTAGTTTTATTGATTCTTACACATCATAATAGTATTATTCAGCAATAATAATATAATAACTTCAGAATATAATATATACTTATATATTATTATTTTAATTTCAAAACCTATATACATTCCGTTCTTCAATCATATTTGAAACAAAATCATCATTCGTGTGTACGGAGGACTACCGACTCATAAACTAACATAATTTATTTTCCATAAGAACCTCTCATGGATGGTTATAATTATGGATTTAATATTTATATATGATATTCATGATATAATTATCATTATATATAGATTATATATCATTGAAATTCTTACCTTTCCATCCATTGAAAAAATAATGTCGTTCGTATGTACATGTGGATTACCACCTCCATGAAGCGATGTGATTTGTTTTCCTAACTAAATTACATGGATTATTTATATAATTTTATTTGAAGAAATGATCATATATTTATGATATAATAGTTATTATATAAAAATTAATTTCTTCTTTCCATTGTGATTATTTAAAAATGTAAGTGTTACTCATGCATGTGCATAGCCTATTATCTCCAAGATTGTAACGTAGTTCATTTTTCATAAATATCATTCATGGATAGTTCTAAAAGTATAATTGATGTAAAAAAATCATAATTATTTCATGGTTATTATTTTGGATATGATGTAATAATGACCTCATTGACCATGGTCTACCTACTAAAGTTATTTTGAACATACAATCCAAATATAGTCAAAACACCCAATATAAACTTAATTTGTTAATTAGTTAAATATAACATGGTATTAAATAAAATAAAAAGAATAATAAACATGAAAATATTATCACATAATTAAATATTAAATAGATTTTTATTATTCATGAATATAATGAACATGTGTGATGATTCAGACTCGAGATAAGGGACACTTCACTTTAAAAACTTCATCTTAAATTTTCTATTGATTTATTTTAAAAATAATTTTATTCCATGTCCATATTCTTAAAATAAAATTTGTGGATTTATTTATATGTAAATAAAACATTTATAAACTATATTACCAATATATATATATTCTTTTAGAGGTTTTTAAAAGATCAATCTTTTTACAAAAAAAAATATGAATTTATTTACAAAATAAAAAAGGAATATTATACTTTAATGTATATGGTGTTAAATTATTTTCTATATATTGAAACCATTATAGGATATTTGGATTTATTTATAATATTTCATGTTTTATTAAAATAAAACCCCTATGTACCTATGTACTGGGTGTTTTCAAAAATGTTTTTAAATGCACATTTTTTATATCTGGAAATGTTTTGATTATGGGTGTAAGGAATATTTTCATAGTTATGAAATCATTCATATGTTATGATTATGTTATAGATTCTATAAATTTTTAGGATAATGGGTGGTTATTTTATAAAACAAGGATGAGTGGTTTTAGTATAAACCATGTATAGATGGTTCCATTAAAGACCAAGGATGGGTGATTCCATTATAAACCAAATATGGGTTGTTACGGTATAAAATAAGGATAGGTGGGTCTGTTATAACCTTCCAATTCATTGGGTAATGATCATAATATAAGTTTACCATGTTGGTTATTTTATTTTTAATAATTATATGAAAATTATTTCCCACATTACCTATATGATTTATCTATTCTTACTATAGTCTTTTATGGAAATATTATGATTTCAAAATGGTAGTGATGATATTTGTTTTTAAGGAAAGTATATGTTAATTATTTAGGGTGAAATTTATAACCTTTATGAAAATTTTTTAATGAGTTTTCAATATTTCTAAGAAAACTTAATGAGATTTATTTTTCATTTAACATTTCTTATGAAAGGTTTTATGAAAATATTTTGGTATATAAATTTATTTATTGGGTAAGAAAATGTTTATTTTTAGCTCAATGTTTATTTAAAGAATTACTTTTTTACATTATTTACAGAATAATATGTTTATTATTTTTTGATAATTTTACCTTAATAACATTTTTGTACAGATCCCATGTTTTACAAAATATCATAGGGTTGTAAGGATGAGTAGGGACAAGGATTTTGTCATGATAAAAACAGTAATGATATTTTAGAGAAATAAATCATGTTATATAAAAAAAGTTTTTTTGGTAAAAATGGATACTATGTGGAAGTTTCTACTTTGTGATGAAATATTTATTTATGTAATGGTGGTGGACTAATTTTCTAAAACTCTAAACTATTAAGATCCTAAAATATAAGAAAATTAATTCTTTATTTAAAACTCAAGATTATGTAATTTTTAATGTATGTTCCTTAAATTTGGTATCAAATGAAAGTTTTATATAACTGTAGAGATTAGGAGGTTTTCACATGAGGTTAACTTAAGTTTTTTAGATACCATTATAGGTTTATAATTTTAAGTTTGATCAACCCTTTATTGGATTTAAAACCTATTCTTATGTTTTAAGTGATGGAAGTATGATATTATTAAGAGTATTTTGGGAAACATTTATGTTAATATAAAACTTGGTTTTAGTATGGGTTTTAGGGAAAAATTTATTAGAAGAATAATGCATTAAAAAAAATTTTGACATAAATTTAATTGTGTTGATAAACTTTAGGGTAAATATGATCTTTGAAGTTGAGTTATTTATGGGTTATTATAATGTTTAAACAAATTTTTTATTGTATATATATCCATGGGATTAAAAAGTGATTTTGTTATTAAGTTATTAATGCTATTTTGGAAGAAGATAACTATAATTTTTAAGATCATTATATAATTAGGTAAACAGAATATAATGGTATTTTACTTGATGAATAAATATTGAATTTTCTTCTGGAAGAATATATGGTTTCAATGTATCTTTATAGAAATTTGAGTCATTTATGAAAACGATTAACATATTTTGGATATTATATGGTTAAGGAATATATATTTTTGGATATATAACATTATGGGTGAATAATGTTAATTGGACATAAATTTTAAACTAATATTAGATGAATTTGTGATCAAATAATTCTATTTTTTGGGTTTTGAACTTGGTTAATAATATTTTGTATAATTTTGTGGTTATTTACTTATAAAATGATATAAGTTGAAATTTGGGTGTTAATTTTTGTGCCATTGGAGATTAATGTTGTATTTATTTGCATTAAGGTTTGTTGATTTTGGAAATTATATTACCTTGTGATAACCATTTTGGTTTTGGATTATGTCTAATGACATGATGAAATTCTTTTTATCATTTTTTGGAATTATGTGATCCACTAGAAGTTGATTTTATGGATTCATGCCTTAAAAATTCAAATTTAATACTCATTGTTTGGAGAAAAATATAAGATTGTGGATAAAATTTATTAAAGTATGAAATTATACATTTCAAAAAATTATACTTCCTTATATTATTAATCTATATAGTAAAATAATTACTCAACTTTAGGGAATGGATATTGAAACAAAAAAAAAGTGTTATTCTATTACATTAATTTTTAATAAATCGATGGTCTTTTTCTCACCTCTTTGGTCTATAGTTTTTTGGTTGTTAACATTCTCATGATCATTTAAATTCTTTTGATAAATGTTATTTTTCACTCTCTATCATTATTTTGGACTTTAATTTTTCTCCCTTTTCTATATTTACACTTCCCACTAATGTTATCCTATTTAGAAACCTAGTTATCTGTTATTTTAGATGACCTTTGTATTTCATTTTCCCTCTTTTCAAGGGGAAGTTGTATTAACCCTATTTATGATGTGGTATTTTAAAAAATGTATTTTTAGATTTCAAACCCTTGATTATAGAGATCAAGTTTAAATTTTAAGGAAGTAGTTTATTAAATGGGGAGAATACACCACCATAAGATTTTAAAAATAAAACTATTTTTTATAAAATGTATGAAAAGAAACATCAATCTTAATCATATCATTGAATATTATTATTTAAATATCACTTTTATCACGTAGATATTAAATTGGAAAGTGTGAATTGAATTAAATAATTTAGGAAATATATATAAAGTTCCTAATCAAAATTAATTTATTAACAACTTCTTAGTAAATAATCACTCAATTTTTACTAGTCATTTTATTCTTAAAAAATATGTTTTCTTCAAAAATAGTTTTTTTGTTTTTTGTAATAAAATATTATAATTAGCTTCTGATACTTTTAGAAATTTTATTTTATAAAAATAATATCATTTTTGAAATCAGTATATCAAATTTATCAATTGTGATCTTTTGATGTTTTTTATGAAAATTTATATTTCTCAAATAATAATGAAAAATATTGATTTTTGTTGAAAATTATATTTTATTTTAAATTAATTAAATAGTAAAATATTATTTTGGATTAGTTTTAAAATTTAATTGGTTAATTTTTTATTAAAATAAATCTAATTATAGGCTTTGTAATGAATTTTATACTTGAATATGGTATAAAAACATGTTTATAGTTAAATATGCATTTTTCTGGAAAATTGTTTATCTTTACATTTTGTGTTTTGAAATTAAATTAAATTCATACACTTATAAAAATTGAATCTTGGAAGATTAATATCATATTTTGAATCATATTTTTCAAATTTTTTAAATAGGACCCTTCTATTTATGTCCATTAATAAAATTAACTGTTATAAATAATTGTCATTATGTTTCGGATAAATTGGGTAATTAATGTTAAAAATAATATGATAAGGATTAATAAATGAACCAAAAACATGACTTAAAACTATTGGATGAGTTTATTTTTTCCATTTACATCCAATTTTATAAAATATGGAAACTTGGTGCCATATTTCATTTATTTTGACCTTTATATTAATTTAAGTAAAGAGAAGTCAAAAATGGAATTCTATTTGTTTTATTATCAATAAATTTTATATATATGTATAAATAGAGTTTATACTTAGTTATAAAAGGTTTATTTTAAATATAAATGATTTTATTTTCATTTTAATTTATTAATTATTTTTAGTCATGTAATAATTACCTTAAATACTGACATAACCCTAACATAATATTTATTCAATTAATAAAAAATAAAATCACGAATTTTAAAAATATTTAAAGTAATATAATATGAATGAATTATTGTGTTGTTAAATATTTTTAGATAAATATAAAATATTTTTTATATTTTAATGTATTATATTTTAATTCCATTGTTTTCATTTTACTTTCAAAGTCAAATTAAATGAATTTTCCAGAAATCATGAAAATGATGTTTTATAATAAATAACACTTTATTAAATGATTTAAAATTCATAAAAATCACATATTTATAGAATTTATATTATATGATTTAAAATTTCAACTATTACCCATTTATAGACCAATTATTCTTTTATATTAACTACACTAACCTGTAAAGTGTAAAAACTCTACTATCATGGTAATTTTCAGAAAGGGTTAACATGGGTTAAAACAAAGTGATAATGGTAAAAACCTAATATAAACTTCTCAAAGTTTTATTGGATGAAATTATTTTGACCTATACTCATCATATCATCTTATTATATCCTTTTTTATCCATTATATAGTGAAATTTAATTTATATTAATTTAATATTTTAAGTAATTACAAAAGGGAAACTCCCCCTAACTTAAAAAAGGGCACCTCATCTTCTCTTCTCTCCACACTTAAAAAGCATTTTTTTTAGAAAATTCATATCCAAATATTCAAAGAAAATCTCTACCAAAATACTATATATATTTTTGGCATAATACCAACATTAGAAGGATTAAGGTGAGAAGAAAAGGACATTGTCTTAATAAGTGTTATAGTTTTTAAAACAAATGTTTTACCTTTATTACTTATTCCACCTCCTTAAAATATTCTCCAAGCATGTTGATATAATAATATCTACATTATAAAAAAATTTCATTATGTTAATGTAATAACCTATAGATATAAGATGCAGATATAGACAGGATTTCTAGAGAGATGGGAGACAATCTCTCTCTAAAATCATAAGAAGCTAGGGTTTTTTAATCTCTCATTCTCTTCCTCTAATGGTTGATGCATTTATTGTGCCTAGGAGATTTTAATCCCACCTATTCTGAAATAATAAGTTTGATATGTGAGGATCTGATGCCGAAAACAATGAAATAAAATCAAATGATGGATGTCTCACCCATCTGTTCACAGGGAGACCTAATAGTGTCTCCTTCTTGGATGTGCTCAAAATCACGGATCTGAGCAAAGATCTTTTATCAACGAGACCTCCTATTTTAAAGAAGTTAGATGATGGTGGTTTCATGGTTAAAGAATATCCATAAGCACTTCATCAGCATGAGCTACTCTGAAAATTCTCTATCATGGGCCACATCTTCTACTTGAAAGGTGACCACCCCTGGAATTTAATAGATCTTAAACCCAGAATTACAATTTATTGGGGTATATCAAAATGGAAATTAGTTCCTATAGTTCGTGGATACTTTCACATTCTATTCAATTCTCAATTTGACATTGATAGAGTATGGAATATTGGTAACCTACATCTAAAACCTGGTTTACTCAGGATTTCTGAATGGGACTATGTGTTCAATCCTTACACTCATAAGAATACAATGGCTCAAATATGTGTTAGATTACATGGACAAAATTGGTACTTTTGGCATCCAATAATACTTAATGAAATGTTTTCTGGTATTGGATTACTACTGAAATTGACCAAAGACAATTAAATACTGATTTGGTCCCCTTTTCATGGGTCATGGTAGAGGTTAACCTTACTACACCACTTCCTAATTCAATAAGATTATTTGTTAAAGAATATAAAAAAGAAATTAGGATAGAATATGATAAATAATCACCATACTATGAAATTTGAAAACTTATTGGCCACACTATAGAAAATTGTAGGGTGATTAGGAAACAAGTGGTCCAACTGATAGAAAATTAATGGAAGGAAATGAAAATAACAAAAAAGTCAATCCGCCGATCACTGATATCCCTGAATATTCTAAAATAAATAATAAGGTATGGGTGAAGAAAAACATTAAATCACAATCTGTAACGAACACCTCGATTGCCTCCTAGGATGATCTTGTAGAA
This sequence comes from Viscum album, assembly GCA_963277665.1. NCBI lineage: Eukaryota > Viridiplantae > Streptophyta > Magnoliopsida > Santalales > Viscaceae > Viscum > Viscum album. The sequence continues at coordinate 1,197,659,534 of OY728135.1, read as the reverse complement.
GAGGAAGAAATTAAATATCACCACCCCCTTAATGATCTTGAATCCACTATTATAGATTCTATTCAAAAATAGTAGGAAAATGAATTTGGGTTGAATGATTTAGGTAAGGTATCTACCCTCGTTGGTATTGTTATTTCAAATTCTCATGATTTGGGTAATGATTATTTTAATACAAGAAATTGTATGCTTGAAGGTGTGGTAAATGGAAAAGATATTTGGAACTCTGTTGGTAACATAATTTTTGGAATAGAACTCGAACAGGAGTCACCAAATTGCAACCACTTACACTTGTCTTTGGTTTTGGGCAGTGACACAACCTCTACTAGAGGAATCATCACAAATGATACTGCATTACTAGTACTTCCTCCTCCAGAATCCTATACAGTATGTGATGAAAAATAGGTAGGCACCCTTCTTGAGACCAAACAGGTTTTTGAAAATGCTTCTGAGCATAATAAATGAAAACCCAAACCTGGTTCAGACATAGGAAGTGGTATTTTAATTGGTTGTTTTGAACAATCAATTGGCATAAGAAGTACCCTCACTAGGGGGTTTTCATCTAAACTTGGGATTCCACACAATCCACCACAGTTATGGGAAATTCCCTGGATATATCGGTCCTAGTTCTACAGGAGAAAGCAGAGGGCACTTCATCTTTGAAAAAAAAATTGTACTTTCCTTTCTTTAAATTCTTATCTAGTCCTGATGGACACACCAACACTGGATTCTAGAAAGTAACTAGGAAATCACTTAGGTACATCAAATCATGGTCCTGCATCAACTATTTTAGGTAAAACATCTCTTCACTATGGCATTAAATCAGTAGGTATATCTCAATCTAATGATAGTGTTATGCCTGTAAATTTTGTGAAACTAAATACTCACAATGATCATAAACATGATTCAAATAGCACTAAAAACACTAAGGATTTACCTGTGAAGGATAAATCTAAGACAAGTAGCACAAACAACCCGCATGCTTCTAAAAGCAGTCAGGAAATGACCAAGAGCCAAATTACTTCTAAACAAATGAGAAGATCTAATAGACACAATGGGTGGGAAACAAAAAAATGATTTCTAAATTCAAATCTTGGTGTAAATGAAGAGCTTTTTTTTGGAACTATCAGGGTATTTCCATCTCTGAAACTCTCTCTATTATAAAAATAATGGTCATCATGCACTACCCAAATTTGTTTTCTATTGTTGAACTAAAAATGATTTTCTCTACCATGTTCCACCGCTTATGTCAAAATGGATATTCATTCACTAGTGCAACTAAAAATTCCTATGTGGTTGGTTCTTTATGGATCTTCTCGCACTTTTCCATTCAAAATTTCAATATATTTAACATATCGGAACAAGTCATCATGTGATTTTTTTTAGGACACTCATATTTTCTAATCCTTTTTTAAAAAAAATAGATATCAAGATAGGAGACCCATATGGGATGATCTCACTTATCTAGGTACTAGAATTTACAAACCTTGGTTTATAATTAGAGACTTCAATGCTATCATCAATTCAAGTGATAAAAATTGGCCCTTCACATGATATGATCTCCATGAGAGAATTCAAAACCACTATCGAAGATAAAAACCTCATTGAAATAAATCTTACCGATTCCAAATACACCTAGTATAGAAAGAATTGGAATATGGTGGTCACCTCTAAACTGGATAGAGCGTTCAAAAATGTTCTTGTTTGAATAAATGGGACACCATTTCCAGCACCACCCTTCACAAGAATTAATCTGATCATCATCTTATTTTGGTTAATGTCTCTACCAACACTGTTAAACTTCCACTTCCTTTTAGATTTAATAATGATTGGTTCTCTAAAACTGAATGCACTGATATCATAAAGAATTTTTGGCTCTCTTTGACACATTTCAATGATTATTTTTATTGACCTTTTAAATTAAATTCTCATAAATAAATTCTCAGAGGTTAGTGTAGCTCTCATGCCAAAAAATCAACAACGATATCCTCCACCTTGAGAATGAGCTCAATCAAATTCAAAATAATAGAACAAACTCTGAATTTAGAACTAATCCAAATCATAAAATTAACATTTTGATAAATCTCAATTCTTTACTCGCATTTAAAGAGACGATGAGGAAATGGTTATCTAATGGTGACAAAAACACTAAGTTATATAATTCCCTCTAAAGAGATCGGAAAGCATGTAGACTACTTGCCTCTTCAAAAGATGGTGAAAACATTTTAGACAATGAAAATGATATTTCCAACCACATTGTTTATTATTTTTAATCTATAATTATCGGGCCTGATAATAACAAATACCTTTTACCTGAGATGATTATAATGGTGGTTTATGATGAAGATGAAAACTTTCTTCTTAACATTCTGCTTGATCATGAAATTAAAGACATTGTCTTTAGTTTAAATCCTGATAGTGCTCCTAGCCCTGATGGCTTTAATAATTTTTTCTTTCAAAACTATGGGGATATTATTAATTTTGATATTTGAAAGCTTTTGAAATCCTTTTTCTCCAATGGTGTTCTCCCTCATGGTCTAAATGCCCAGTTTCTCTCTCTAATTCCTAAGGATGAAAATGCTTCTAAGATTCACCTGTTTAGGCTCATTGCCTTCATGAACACCCACTATAAAATCATAACTAATATCATTCCTAATAGGATCTTTATTATTACTGATAAATTAGTCTCCTGGAACCAATTTGGGTTTATTAAGTGTAGATCCATCCAAAACTACATTTTTTTCCTTCTGAGTGTTTCAACGCCCTAAAAATCAACATAGGTGGTAATATTTCCATTAAACTTGACATTAAAAAGACTTTGATTCCATGGAATGGATTTTTATTTTTAAAGTGATTGAATATTTTGGTTTTAGTGATACTTTTATCACTACTATCAGAACCTTTTCCAATTTAGAATCCATCTCCATTCTTATCAACAATTCCCCTAGGGGATATTTCAAATGCACCAAAGGTGTCAGACAGGGGTACCCTCTTTAAATCATCCTTTTCTCCATTACGGAGGACTATCTTATCCATTTACTCAATTGTATGGTTGACCAAAACAAACCTAAACCCATCCATTTTTCATGGAATATGAACACTCCCACTCACCTTTTGTATGATTATGATATCATTCTTTTTCTTCAAGGTGATAAAAGTAACATTCGAACCCTCAAAAATTCCCTTTCTCATTATTAGTAGTTCTATGGTCAAATGATTAGCTAGAAAAAATGTTCTATCTTCTTTGGAAAGAATTTTCCCCCTAATCGGAAATGCAGAATTATAAGTGACTTAGGTATAAAAGAGGTATCTCTACCTTTTAAGTACCTAGGTTTCCTCACCTTTTGGGGAAGACCCAAATCTTTTCATTTCCCGAAAAATTCCAATCAAGTAATAAATCAACATTACTCTTGGAAAGGAAAATCCCTTTATATAGCGGGTAGAATATACCTTGTCAAATTTACTATTATCTCTAAAATGGTTTACTCTATGATGGACAACAAATGGATTGTTATTATTATAAAAAAATTAATACCTCAATCAAAATTTTTGTTTGGACAGGTAGAACTGTGGAAAGAAAATGTATCACCATCCTCTGGTCAATTTGTTACAAGCCTATTTGTAAGGGAGGCATTGGAATTAAAAAAAATTAAACATTTTAAGGAGGCTCTTAAATCCATGCTCACTTGGAATCTTTTCTATAATAAATCTGATTCTATCAACTTTCATAAAAAATTATTTCTTAAAAAACTTAAGAAAGGAAACTCTATTTTTCTTTCCTCCTCTATCTGGCCATCCATAAAACATTCCTTTTCCGTCATTTTGAATAACTCCATGTGGATGGTCTCTTGAAACTCTTCAATTAAATTCTGGTTGGATAACTGGGTTGCCACTCCTTTAATTTCTAGGTTTTCCCTTGACCAAAGTCCTGAGAACACCAACCTCTCTATCATATATGTTCTTAATTCTCAAAATGATTCACTTCTTGATAACATTATGACTAAAAATGACACATATCCCTTCTTTAACACCGATGATTTCTTAGTTTCGGAACCTGCTCACAATTTAATGCTTAATTCAAAAAACATTTTCAACCACTCTTTTTGTAACTCTGAAAGTGATTTTGGGTGTTTAAAACTTTTTGAAAAACATTAGATAAAACCCTCAAGATTTACTCTTATCTAGAATCTTTCCCACAACAGAATCCCCACTGATGATCGCCTTCAATAATATTGTTTTTAATGTTGTTCTAAATGCATTGTATGAAATCAACACAAAGAAGATGTTAATAATATTTTTATTTCTTGTTCCACTACTTCTTCTCTTTGGAATTATATTTTTTAAATTGTTTATTATATATGGTGGATGCATGAATCTATAAAATCTAAACTAATGTGATGTTCAGATATGAAAAGTTCTCAAAAAATTAAAAAAATTCCTTACTATTGTTTCTTAGTTGCACCATGTGATCCGGTATGATTAAAATTCTATTATTAATAATAAATGTTCATCCAATCATAATTCAAGATTAATGCATATTCTCATTTCCATTTTTAAATCTAATTTGATCCAAAAGGGTCACTAAAAGAACACGGTGCATGACTTTGGAATCCTACAATGATTTCATATTACTGGAAACTATTGCCAACCTCATCATAATTTTGAAGTCTCTTGGTGTGCCCCTCTACCCGGATGGATTACAGTTAATGTGGATGGTGCTTCTAATGGAAATCTGGGCCCTGCAGGTTATGGTGCCATCTTCAGGTTTCATGTTGGTCAGATCATTGGTTGCTTCTACGGTTTCTATGGAATTGCATCTTCATTGGAATTTGAAATTATGGGTATGATTCATGCTATCATTTTTTCCAAACAACATGGTTGGAACAACCTCTGGATTGAGAGTGACTCAACCACCATTGTGCAAGAAGTTTGGAATGGTGTGATACATCTTTCATGTCCAATCACCACCCATTGGATGGACTGCATATGTTCTCTTCATGACATCAACTACATCATCACTCATATATAACATCAATCTAACATGGTTGTTGATGGTCTTGTGAACAAAGTATTCAATCAAGACATTACCTGTCTTGATGGACGTTTTTTCTGAATTATTTCCTTTTCATAATAAATATTGTAATATGTTTCCATCTTTTAGACTCTTCTAATTATTTTCCTTTATAATAATTATGCCTTGTTTTTATAGTCAGGAACCATATTCTTGAAAAAATTTAATAACCTATAACCTTCCTATTCTTCTATCAAATGGGAAACTAAATTGTCATTCATGTGTATGGTAGACTACAGCCTTGCGTACCGACGTAATTTTTTTCCATCAACACCTCTTAGGGATGGTTAAAAATATGGATTTAATGTTTATATAATACATTAATGATATAACTATTATTTTATAAATACAATATATCTTATAATTTTTTTCCTTCTATCCATTGATAAAAAAACATCACTCATGTGTGCGTTCGGATTGCCTCCTCTACGAAGCGATATGATTCATTTTTCATAACCACATCACATTGATTCTATATATAAGTGTATTTAAAGAATGGATATGATATTTATGATATAATCATCATTATATTATGACAAAATAACACTTACTTTATATCCATATTGATCATTGAAAAATTGAAAAGTTGCTCATGCGTACTTGTGGCCAACCATCTCTATGATTGTAACATTGTAAATTTTTCATAACCAGCCTTCATGGATGGTTTTAAAATTATAATTAATTTATAAAAATGATAATTTTTCATTATTATTACTTCATATATAATGAAATGATGACCTCATTGACCATACTCAACCTACCAAAGTCATTTTAGACATAAAATTCATATATCATCAAAACTTTTGATGTGAATTTAATTGATTGTGTAATTAAATATAACGCGTTATTAAGTAAATAAAATAAATAAAATAAATGTGAAAATATATCTTAAGTAATTAAATAATTAACATAAATTTATAACTCGAGAATATAAGGAATTTATGTGATGAGTCAGACTCAAGGCAAGGTACACTTCACTTTAAAAATATCATTTTAAAAGTTTGAAATATTTATGTTCTAAACATTTTATTTGACATCCAAATTCTTAAAATAATTTTTTTATGTATTTATATGGAAATAAAATATTTATAAAGGACTTTTTATGTCCCTTTTGAGTTTATTTTAAAGGTTTTCAAAAGGAAATATTTTTACAGAACATTTTAAATTTTCTTTACAAAAGACAAAACGAATACTCTATTTTAACATATAAAGTGTTAATATACATTCCCACAAAAATGACCATTATTAGGTGTTTGTATTCAAGTATAATATTATATGTTTTTTGAATAAAAAACCCTCCTTCCTTATGTTTTTGGGTATTTTTAAAAAATAATTATATTTAATAGATTTTTGGATTTATGGAAACATTTTTATTATGGGTGCAAGAAATATTTTTATAATTATGAAATCTTTCATGTTTTATGATTATGTTATGATTATTAGGAATTGTATATGATGAATGGTGGTTCCATTATAAACTGATTACATGTGGTTCCATTATATACGACGGACAGGTTGTTCTATTAGAAACTGAGGATTTTTGGTTCTGTTATAAACCCAGGAAGGGTGGTTATGTTATAAACCAAGGATATGTGGGTCTATTATATCCCTCTAATTCATTGGGTAATGATAATTATGGAAGTTAACTATATAGGTTATTCCATTTGTGATAATTTTATTAAAATGATGTCCTAATTTACCAATATGGTTTATCTTTTCTTATATGGGGTTTTATAGAAATATTATAATTTCAAAAAAGGTAGTAAAGATATTATTATTTATGTAAAGTATACACTAATTTATATGGTTGAAAAGTATAAAATTTTTGAACAAAATTTCATGAGTTTTCATAATTTATAAGAAACCTTTATGAGTTTAATTTCTTCCTATAATATTTCTTATGAAATTTTTCATGAAAATATTTTGGTAGATAAGTTTATTTATCAAGTAATAAAATGTTACTTTTTATCTCAAACACAACTATGTAATTATTCTATGTCCATACTTTCATATCAATATTCTTTGTTAACTATGTAAGTAGGGTAACTTATTTCCACAGTTTATATAAACCGTATAAATATGCCCATGACTTATTGAGACCCCCCCACCCTTGTTCACACAAACTTCCATTTCAAGCGAACACTCCATGCTCCATATGTAACATCCTAATATTTTAATAAGGAAAGACTATGTTGAATAGCACACATGATTTGCCACAACGACCTTAAATGAATAAATAAATATAATTATTTAAATGTTACCATTATAGAATAGCAGTAAAAATGGCAGGTTTGAAAAAGATTAAATTAATTATGAAAATATGATTTAAAAATATTTATATAATTAATACCTTAGTTTATAATTAGTTATAAATGAAAATGAAAATCAATTGAATGTAAAGGATGTGATTTTATGAAATACTAAATTTATGCCCACAAAGACATTTTTTCTCAATAGATTAAATTAATTATTATTAGTTAATAATATTAATTAAATATATATTACATATTTAATCAATTTTTTACATTTATCAAATAATTTTTATAAGAATAATATAAGAATAAATCAGGTTTTATGCATAAAAAGATATATTGTTTTTCTAAAAGGCAGTTTTACCACCATTTAATTGAAGGCTTATGTTAATGCTAAATTTTGACACATTAATAAATTTTATTTGATAAATTAAACTTCATTTTTTAAATATTAATATTAGAATTTATTTTGGTTGGGTTTTGGGTAATTTTATGAAATACTTCATTTTTTTACGAATAGTGAAAATACTGCATTTTAATTGAAAACTGATTTTCAATAAAAATAATTTCTAATGTTAAATTATTTTTTAAATTGGTTTTAATGTAATATTATATCAAAAATACTTTTATTAATGCAATTATGGTCATTTTAAAATTTTATATTAAATTAGGATATAGAAACATTTCAAAAATTGGCACATTTTCACATTAAAAACTCATTTTCTAACCCCATCTACTGGATTAATTTTAAATTAATTTTAGATAATTATGAATTTTTAATTTTTAAAAATGAAATAAATATTTTTAATAATAAATTCCAAATTTATTAAATAGTTCCCTTTCATTTTTGGACAATATGAATAGTAAACATATAAATTTTATTACCACGGTTATGGGTAAATTAGGTAATTAAGAGTATAAATAATATTATAAATATTATAAAATTAACCTAAAACTTGCTCAAATTTAATTTTATGTATATTTCTTTTCCCAAAGAATTAAATTATTTGTTATTTGACTATTTATGGCCATTTGGATGTGAATATAACTTTTATAATATTGTATTAAAAGAAAAGTCAAACTTGTCATACTTTTGTTTTTAACAAGGTAAATATTTTTAATATGGGGTAACCTAAGAGATATATTCTACTATAAATATTATTTTGAAATATAAAATATTTAACGTCCACAAGGTAATTTATTTTTTACTTTTATAAAAGAAATAATTATTATAAATTCTTGAACAATGTTGATGTGGTAACTTTTTAATTAATGGAAATATTAAAATAAATATAATTTAAGATAATTAATGTCATCCAAAAATATTATAGATTAATTTGGCTTAATAGTGATATTTTGAAAATTTTGGTTTTGGTTTATCTTTTTTTTGTAGAATTCAAAGTAATTAATAGTGTAAAAATTGACGTTAATGATATTTAAAAATAAATAATATTTTATTAAATGATATAAAATTATTAAAATTATATAATTCATTAAAATGATTGGAATAAAATTTAAAATATCAAAATTATTCATTTATGGTTCTTTTGGCATTTTATTGTAACTATATTAACCCTTAAAGAGTAAACTTCCAAGTTGTCACGATAAGAGTTTAAGGGATTAAATAAGGGGTATAGCCGAAAATATAAGGATGAAAAAAAATAAAAAACATAAATAAATAAATATAATTTATTTATTTATAAAAATAATCATCATATATTTTAAATTAATCAGTTTGGGTCCATTAGTAATAGAAAATAATTTATATTAATTTAATATTTTGAAGAATTCCATGAGTGCCCATCTGCTCTCCTATAAAAGGACATATCTTCTTCTCTTTTATTCACACTAAAAAAATATTTATTTTAGCCAATATAATCCATAATACCTTCCTATAATCCCTCCCCGCATTTTAAAGCTCTTATGTTATGCATAACACCACCCTTAGTGGTCATAAGGTGTTAAGAAAAGGGGATTGTATGAAGAAAATAAATCATTTTTAAAGAAGTGTTTTTGTTTTGTTTCTTATTAAAACTCAATAAAATTTTATTCAACCATGATGAAATAATAAATTGAGTATCTTATATATAATTTGATGTTATTATACAAATATCTTCAACTAAATCAATCTCCACTTCTGTCAAATGGGAAAAGAAGTTATCATTCATGTGTATGGCGGTCTACCGCCTCGCAAACCGGGAAATTAGTTTTTCCATCACTATTTTCCAATACTGTTTATAATGATTGAATTTAATTTTATATATTATATTCATGATACATTTATCATTATTAAAATATAATATTTCATTTATGTTCTTAACTTTCTATAAAGAGAAAAATAATAATGTTGTTTGTGTGTATGTGTGAATTATCACCTCCATGAAGTTATGTGATTATTTTTTCATCACCACATCAAATGAATGATATATATAGGTATATATAAAAAATTAATATGATAATAATTATATTATGATAATTATGGAATGTAAAATAATATTTACCTTATTTCTATAATGATCATTGAAAAATTGAAACGTTACCCATGTTTATGTATGGCTTACCGTCTCAATTATTGTAACATGGTTCATTTTTCATTCCAATATTTAATGGATGGATTTAAAAGTATAATTGATTTATAAAAGTGGTAATTATGTAATGAATATTATTCTAGAGATAATTTATGAATTACATCTTTGATTATTGACTTCATACTAAATTTAACTTGGACTCATGTACCAAATATCATCAAAATGTTCAGCGTGAACTAATAAAATTATGTAAATGTTATAACATGGTAACAAGAGATGTAAAAGGAATAATTAAAATTAAAAGGGTTCTCAATAAAGTAAATAATTAACACAAGTTTATTATTCATGAAAATAAATATTGTGTGTTATGAGTCAGACTCAAGGTAAGGGAATTCATCTAAATTTTTGGTTCGTTGAGTTATATTTTTGATGTTATGCACATATATTATTTTATAAGGAATTTATAAAACCCCTTGGAATATTATATCATGAATTTATTTATTATAATGATATTTAATGTTTTATTAAATGTTAAAATTTCATGTGTAATACAATTCAATGGATTACATAGTAGTAAGGTATTTCTTAACTCAATTTCCACTTATTGGGTTAAACTTCTACTTCATAAATTATGTCATGCTAAGGTTATGTGTGAAAATACTTTTTATTATTTTATGTTGTATTTAAACTTGTTTTATGTGGGTTTTCAAAGGATAAACATAATATATTGATTTTATTGACACTCAGTTCAATGATGTGCTCTTTGTAAGGTACTCTTTGACTAAAACACGTCGTTTTAAATGTTTTAAAGAGTTATTTTATAAATATTTATATTTCAATTCCATGTTATTAGAATTATTTTTATGAATGTTTTTATATTGACATTAATATTTTAAAAATAGTGTTTTATAATTTCTCTCAAATTTTTTCAGATGGTATTTTTTCAGGTTTTATGTAAGTGTTATTCTTTTAAAAACCCTCTTGTAAAGATAATCTTTCAACTATTTTAAAAAAATAATAAATAAAATAAATAGAATTTCGCCCTTTCATATCGCTTTAATGTTTTGAAGATTACTTTACATGTTTATGATTTTATTTTAAAATAAAGTTTCTTCATTTATGAGTGAACAATTTTGTTAAATTGGAAATTGATTTCAAAAATGGAAAAGATATTTTTCACCAGAATGATTCATCTATACAAACATTATGTATTATGTTTATGTTATGGTTTTCATGAATTTTTTATAATGATGTGTTGTTCCATAATAAAATTAGGGTGTGTTAGACCATTATATCCCTCCAATGAATTGGGTAAAGGAATTGAGTTAAATGGTTGGGTTTCTCCTAAGAGATTATAGGAATATACTTATGTGGTTATTCCAAATGTAACTATGATCGTTACTCCTTATGTAGCTAAGAGAGATATAATATTTATAAATGTGACCCGGAGAATTATGTCATAAGTTACCTACTTATCCATTATATAATTTATTATGAGTTATCATGAAAATATTTTAATTTTAAAATGGTAATAAAATTGTCTTTTGGAAATGATTATTCTTCTTTTAGGATAAAAAATGTATGTTTTTAAGAAAAATGTTTTATGGTTTTTCACTAGAGTAATGGTTTCCTTTATTCTATGTCACTTATGAAGATTTTTCTTCTCATACTATAAGATCTCAATCTTTTCTTGTGATATCTTGGGTTTTTTATAAGTAATCTTCAGCCTTGTTTTGAGTACTTTCCGTTTGGGTTGTAACTAGGGTGCGTTCGGGTGGAAATTTAAATTTTTTTAAAGAATTATTGGAACTGAATAGTTGGCGAAAAGTTTTCCCAAACCGTGTGCCCTAGCCCAAAAAACCATGTGAACAAAAACATTGGGTATTTTCACATCTGACACATGGTTTTTCAAACCATGTTCTCTCTTAGGTGAAACTGTATACCCCCTAGAAGAGGTGCACGGTTAAGGAACACAATTAGGGGAAATTGTGTGCCTCTTCCCAACAAACCATTCACATGGTTTTAATTGACCTGAAAACTATGTTTTAAAATACCCAATCCTCTATATTACCTATAAACTAACCCCCACAAATACCCTAATGATTTCTATTGATTATGGATACTCTAGGATGATTTCTTAAGGCTCCTGACCACAGTTCATGGTGATTTGAATCCCTATTGTCAAATCTGCATCACTTAGGATATGTGGTTTATTCCCGATTGATTTTCCAATATCACTTTCATTCTTCTCCAATTTCTTTAGTGGGTAGTTATCATAGATCTTGATGGATATAGATCTATATTTAATTGATCTTATTTCATTTAATTTTGGATTTATGTTTCTGATATAGACAGTGTTCTTCATCGTGTTCTTAATTGATATGCTTCAAATTGGGGTTTCTGTTAGGCGGTCACTCATCAAGAAACTAAGGTAGGTTTTCTATAATTCAAATCTCAAAATCCTGATATCGATTATGTATATGTAATTTCAAAATTTATACTATATGACTAAAAATTAAGTCTTATTACATTAAATTGATTAATTGGTAGATTAATTAATTTGGGGATTTGTAAAATTTGGGGATATTTAATTGATTGAGATAGAACAATTAGTTGAGGAACTAATTGGGGGAAATTGAATTAAATGAGATAGAGAAATTAGTTGAGGTATTAATTGGGAGATATTGAATTGATTAAGATAGAATAATTAATTAAAAATTTATTTAGGGGATATTGAATTGATTGAGATAGGATAATTAATTAAGGAACTAATTAGGGGATATTTAATTGATTGAGATCTAAAAATTAGTTGAGGAATTAATTGGGGGATATTGAATTCACTGAGATAGAATAATTAATTGAATAAATAATTGGGGGATATTGAATTGATTAAGATGGAAAAATTAATTGATATATTAATTAGGTTTCTTGAATTTTTTATGTCGGAATAATTAATTGATGAATTAATTAGGGTTTTTTTATTTTGGATGGGATTAATTAATTGATGAATTAATTAAATAAATTAATGTAAATATTTAATTCTTAAATTGAATAATATGGTTTCTAAGATTAATAAATTGATGAATTAATTAATATAAGTAATGTGATTATTTATTTATTTTAATTAAATAATGGGATTGATGGTGTTAATTAATTGATAAATTAATTTAAGGAAGTAATGTGATTATATAATTGTTTAATTAAATAATGTAATAGGTGGGATTAATTAATTGATGAATTAATTAACAGAAGTAATGTGATTATATAATTACTGAATTAAATAATAGGATTCATGGGATTAATTAATTAAGGGTAGTAATGCAATTATTTAATTATTGAATTAAATAATGGGATTGGTGGGATTAATTAATTAAATAATTAATTAATAGGAGTAATATGATTATTTAATTGTTGAATTAAATTATGAGATTGAAGTGAATAATTAATTAATTAATTACTTAATGAAAGTAGTGTGATTATTTAATTGTTTAATTAAGTAATGGTATTGATGGGATTAATTAATTGATGAATTAATTAATGGAAGTAATGCGATTATTTAATTATTGCATTAAATAATGGGATTGATTGGATTAATTAAGTGATTAATTAATTAATGGAAGTAATGTGATTGTTTAATTTTTGAATTAAATAATGGGATTTATGATATTAATTAATTTATGAATTAATTAATGGAATTATTTTTATTAATTAATTATGAATTAAATAATGGAATTGATTTGAACAATTAATTAGTGAATTAATAGATTGAGTTAGATTAATAATTGTGTAATGTGAATAATTAATTGGTGAATTAATTGAAGGGATTGAGTTAGATCAATTGATAGGAAAATTAGTTAATGGGGATTGTTCGGTTAATGCAATTGAATGAGTTTGATCAATTAGTAAGTGAATTAATTCATGGGTATTGTTGTATTGATGCAATTGAATGAGTTAGATTAATTAATTAGTGAAATAATTCATGGGGATTGTTGTGTTAATTCAATTGAAGTAGTTATCAAAAATCAATAAAAAAGAAAGCCTTTATGCCATTAGGTCAATTGAAGAAGTTAGATTAATTAACTAGTGAATTAATTAATGGAGATGGTAGTGTTAATATAATTGAATGAGTGAGATTAATTAACTGGTAATTAATAGAGATTTTTTTAATGTAATTGGAGGAGTTATATTAATTAATTAGTGGATTAATTAATGGGAATTGTTGTCTTGGTGAAATTAAATGAATTGAATTAATTAATTGGCGAATTAATTAATGTGGATTTTTGGGATATTGAATTTATAAAATTGGATAATTAATTTTTGAATTAATTATATTGAGATATTTTATTAGAGATAATTAATTGTTAAATTAATTATGAGATATTGGGATTGTTGAATAGGAATAATTAATTATTTAATTAACTATTGAAATTTTGGGATGATTTTATAGGATTAAATAATTATCAAATTAATTAATGGGATTGATGTAATTAATTAATTTTTTAATTATTTAATGAACTTATCATGATTAATTAATTATTGAATTAATTAATTATTAATGAAAATCACATGATTAATTAATTTTTGAAGTAATTAATAAGGTTGAGGTGATTAATTAATGGAATTATTGTGAATAAATAATTTTTTAGTTAATTAATGAGATTGATGTGATTAATTAATTATCATGTTAATTAATGTGATTAATGTGATTAATTAATTAGGAAATTAATTAGGGGGATTGATTTGATGAAATAATTATTGAATTAGTGTTGAGATTGGGATGATTAATTAATTATTGACTTAATTAATGTGATTGACATGATTAATTAATTATTGAGTTAACTAATGAGATTGATATGATTAATTAATTATTGAATTATTTATTGAAATTGATGAGAATGATTAATTTTTGAATTAATTAATGGGTTTTTGTTACATTTGGCTGAAAAGATGAATTATAACACAAGAATTAAAGTGTGAATTGAGGTATATAATGGTAAAAGTAGTAATATGAGATATGACATGGAATATAGATTGGAAATAATGGAATTATGAGATTTGACCAAGAATATAGAATGGTAATAGTGGAATTAAATTATGTAATATTCCTTGGGGATGGTTTATACTCTGATGTGGGCCGAATCGGGTATTGAGGTATGGGTGTCCTTAGGAACCCAGGGAGTTTATGTGGTTAAATAAAGAATAAATTGATAATGTGATAACAGTTGATTATGCATTATTTTTATTTATTTATATATATTCATACACTATTATTAACTAGATATTGTTTAAGACCCCATTGGTGGTGGTCTAATGATTTGTACTCACACCCTACTTGGGTTTTCAAATCGTTTCCCCAATATATTTCATAGTAATAGGATATGATAAGAGAAAATGCCTTGGTTTAGATTAATAATTTGGGGGTGGAGCATGGATGAGGGAATCAACCATGGATTGAGACCCACTTGGGGTTTTCAGTGCCTTTACTTTTAGTTTTACATTTTGACACTTGGCATGTAAATTAGCATCACATCACTATCGTTCAGTTGATATAGTATTTCTAGTTTTGGTTATCATGTGATATTGTAATTATTTTGGTTATGAATAAATATTTGGTTATAATTTTTTTATTTTATTCTTGTGTTTTACTATGAAAAAATAGGGTATAATCTCCCCAGGACTTATATTATATTATCACTATTAGTTTACAACCACTGGTTTATGGGGTAGCGCAGTTGTGGTCATATGACCGACCGGCTTTGGTCACCGACCTATGGCACCCGGTCCTCGATGTTGCAAATAGGTATCAAAGCACCATTTTATTTTTTTTTCTGTTGTCTTACTATTTATGAAAGGTATATAGAAGACTATAATGAGTCAGGCCTTGGTTATGAGCTTGTTACCATATACAGGGGAGAACCTAGGTGCTCAGGGTGAGATTTTTTTTATTTTTTTCTGTTATGGTTGAATATTATTTCACCTTGGGTGATGCACTTGTGTTGTGATGTGATTGTTGTTTCTAGAATTTTCTGAGAATTGACTGGTGGACTGGTACAAAACAAGAGTTTAGTTTTCATGCATAATACTAGGCCTCCATGATTATTTTTTCAGATGAATAATTTGAGGCCTGTACAGAAAAGAATGTTTTGGGTAAGTTGTTAAACTTGAATTTTTTCCTTTCCTATGTGATTAAATTGAAAATAATGCCTAATGTGAAATTGAAAAATTCTAAAATGGTTAAAATACTGAATTAATGGGTTTCTAATGAGTAAGATAAATTGAGAACATGTTTACCCTTTTATAACCATGACATATATGTAGGATGGATAGGATAGTGATAGTGCCTCATTTTTTACTGTGTAGTGGAAAATAAAGGGGAAAGACTTATTATGGTTTTGTGTAAATCCCCCTTATTAACTTTGTTAATGTTGTGAAATGAGAATCCTTTATGTTGTCTATTTGGACATTAATGTGGGTGGTTTTGGTAGTGATAGTTTCCTAGTTTGAGAAATCGGCCATAGGTTGTGTGAGGGACCATCTAGTTTTAGATCGGTGTGTTGAGATGTTGGCAGACAGGGAAACCCAATAATTTCGACAGATTAAGGTGTTTCAATAGTGGGAGGTAACATTGATGACAGACAATTTTTTGTGGTTTTCATTGAAGACTTATTATCATACTTTTAATTATAGACGATATTATCCTATACCTTGACTTCATCACAGGTATTCTAAGAAATCTATGGCTTTATGCCATGCTTCTTGAATGTGTTTTGGATGGATATGGAGACCCTTAGAGGTTGTGCTTATGAAGCGGTATACGTGGAGCTGGATAGAGAGAGTTATTACATTGACAGTTTATAAATATGTAACCTATAAGGATCATGTTTAAACTCCTGGAGGAAAGGCCTAGTGGGATGTGGAGGTAGTGGATATATGTCATTTCTAGCTGTTTATTGATGATAAGGCTATGTGATATTGTCAGATAGTGTTATTGTGATTTTTGGGAACAATGAGTTAGGAAGTGTGTTGGATATATTGTAGAAGTTGAACTTGAGACCGATGCATCTATTGAGGAGCATCCAATACATTTATAAAATCACAGTGATAATGTTTTGTGGGGAAAGACTGTGTCGATACTTCATGTATTGTGGAAATGTGGATGGATTCAAGAGGAAACATAGGAGAGAGAAGAATATTAGAGGGCATAGTGTCCCAATCTTTTTTACTCGGAATCATAGGGATGCTTAGTAGTGTAGATCAAGGATGATATTTTATAATGTGGGGAGATTAAAGATCCCAGCCTTTTCTGGTGATTTCTTAGGTTTTTTTATAGGTTCTCTTTTTCCTTATTTTTAGTACTTTTTTCACAATAACTAGGATTAGTTTGAGTGGAAATTTAAATTTTTTTGAATAAGGATGGGTATTCCATGGTTGGAAAAAAAATTCCCAAACCATATGCCCTGTCCTAGAAAACTGTGTGAACCTAAACATTTGGAATTCTCATGGTTGGAACACTAATTTTCAAATTATGTTCCCACTTTGGAGAAATACTTCACCCCCTAGAAGAGGCACATGGTTAAGGAACGTGGTTAGGGGAAACCATGAGCCCATTCCCATCAAACCATGCATGTTGTTTTAATTAACCCTAAAATTATATTTTAAAATACCAAAATCCCAATATTAACCCCAAACTCACTCCAAACATCC
Organism: Viscum album; assembly: GCA_963277665.1. Taxonomy (NCBI): domain Eukaryota; kingdom Viridiplantae; phylum Streptophyta; class Magnoliopsida; order Santalales; family Viscaceae; genus Viscum; species Viscum album. The sequence goes on along the minus strand of OY728135.1, from coordinate 1,197,641,982 downwards.
ACTAATGATTCCTCTTGATTTTGGAGGCTCCTGTGTGATTTCCTAAGGCTCCCAACCTCTATTCTTAGCAATTTGAAGCCCGCTTGTCATATCTAAATCTCTCATGGTAAGTGGTTTCTTCTTGATTGATTTTCCCTTATCACTTTTTTAATTATACCATTTATTTGGTGGGTATTTATTCTCTATCTTGTTAGAGATAGAACTAGATTTAAGAGATGTTTTATTACTGTGGATTTGGGTTTCATTTCAATATTTTGTTCTTCATCGAGTTCTTGATTGATCTGCTTCAAATTATGGTTTTACATTGGGTTATGACTTGTCAATGAATTGAGGTATATGGTTTATTATTCAAATCTCAATGTCTTGACACTACTGGAAAAAAAATTAACATAGGTTTTTAACCGATGTCTATAAAGGAAGCCTTAAAAATTGATGTTTCAATGTCAGTTTTTATAAACTGATGTAAAAACTCAACCCCATGTGGTCTTTAGTGATGGTTTTCATATAAACACATATCCAAAGTCAGTCCCCGTTGGTCTTTGTCATCATATTTTATAAAATCTAACACCGAATGTCAGATTCTATATGGTTTTTAATGTCGGTTTTTGATAAAAACTAACGTGAAAAGTAATTTTTCAAAAATAAACATTTTATTTTTGGTAAAAATGATGTTAAAACATTGAAACTCTTAATATTGAAATATATTAGGTTTTGAAAGACTATATTTGATTAGTTATATAGCTAAAATGGACTTACAGACCAATAATTATGGTAATCTTAAATTGTATGTAACACCCCAAAATGTTAAAGAGTTAAATGACTAAATTATATGACTCATGTCAACAAGGTGCACCTTCCTTTTCGAGATTCTACCTGATTAGAGCTCCACAGTTAAGCATTCCTGGATTTGATTAGTGATTAGGATAGGTGACCTTCTGAGAAGTTTCTTAGGGTGTGTGTCAATGAGGATAAATCCCACTAGAAAGGACATGTGTTAGACTGTGGGGGTTGTCATTAGTCTGATGACTTGTTCAGGCATATGGGTGGGGCCCATGGGGGGGACCATGTGTTTATGGGGAAACTGGTGGTACTTAATAGGCTTGGACCCGATATCAATGTTAAAGGTGGGGTGTATGTGCTGTCAATGGGACCGAGTTGTCACATTTGGTATCAGAGGTGGTACCTAGCCTTATGTGCGGTGCACTACCTTGGTTGAGATGTAAGGCCCATAATAAGGATGTTGTGCTCTAAATGGGGAGAATGTAACACCCCATAATGGTAAAGGGTTAAATAAATAAATTATATGAGTCATGTTAACAAGGTTCACCTTTCTTTTTGATAGCCTACCTAATTAGAACTCCACCGTTAATCATTCTTATCCTGGAGTAGTAATCCAGATGGGTCACCTTCTATGATGTTTCACAGGGTGTGTGTGTGTGAGGAAAAAGCACAATGGAAAGTACATGTGTTGGCATGTAGGGACTTTCATTATTCAGATGACTCGTTTAGGCATGTGGATGGGCCTTAGGGTGGGGACAACATGTCTATGGGGAAATTGGTGGTACCTAGCAGGCCAGGACCTGACAGACATGTTAAAGGAGGGGTGTCTGTGCTATCATCGGGACCCATTTGTCATAGTGTACCTCTTTAATTTTAAATATATACAACTCCCTTCAATGAAAAAATGGGAAATAAGAACCAAAAATAATACACCAAATGACCAAAAATTGAATAAACTTAAATATTAATCCAATTTTTAATTCTTTTATTGTTTTCCTTTTAATTGATATGTTTTTTATCGTTATATCACTTCATTTTAAGAAAAATAATCACGTTGTAATAAATATGGTGATCGATAATGAATTTTTCACCCCAATCGATGAATATCATAGAGATTTTTTATCTTTTTATTTACATCAGAAGAATTCTTAATCATCGTAGTAAAAATTATCAAGATTTTTAGTGATAAGGAAAACAATTATAATGAAATTAAATGATGAGAACACATACCCTGTATAAATAATTTATTGAATAATTGTTGAAAATATTGAAATAAATAGAATGAGGATGTATATATTCTAAATGAAAATATTTATGGTGGTGATGCATTAAAATTTAGGTGGTATTATAAAAATAGAAACGTGCATTGTGAAAAAATTGAAATATCAAACCTACATATTTTAAATTGACTTTCAATGTCGGGTAAATAAATAAATGATGTTAAAACTATTCTCATGTTAGGTTATTAAAATAATTTATTAAAAAACCAGCACCAAAAAGTGAATTTTAACAACATTTATTTGAAAAAATGATGCGAAAATGTGACATTTAATGTCAGTTACTGAAAAAACCGATGTTGAAAATCAAGTCTTATAATGTTCAACTTCTGACATCCATAAATTTTAGTCTATAAGTTCATTTTATCTCTACATCTTATTAAATATACTATTGGGAAATTATCTGAAACTTTTTTTTATTTTTAACTTCTGTAATATGCAAAAATAATACAAAAAAGTGACTTTTAAGGTTGGTTATTGAAAAAAACCGACATTAAAAATCAAATCTTATAATGTTCAACTTCCAACATCCATAACATTTGATCCATATATATTTTTTAGTACTAATAAATATAAAATAAAACATTAAGAAATTATCTACAACTTTAGTTTTATTTGTAACATTGTATATTTGAAACACCGATGCCAAAAAGTGAATTTTAACGTATGTTATTGAAGAAAACTAATATTAAAAATCAAGTCTTAAAATGTTTAACTTCTGGAATCCATAACATTTGATCTGTAAGTTTGTTTTAGCTCTACAACCTATCAAATAAAAGACTGAAAAAATATCTACAAGTTTTGTTTTATTTTTAATGTTAGTTATGTGAAACATTGAGGCCATAAAGTGACTTTTAACAACAGTTTTTGAAAAAAAAACCATGTTAAAAAATCAATTCTTATAATGTTCAACTTCTAACATCCATAACATTTGATCCCTAAGTCCGTTTTAATTCCACAACCTATAAAATCAAATCTTGTTAAATTATCTAAAACATTTTTTTTATTTTTAACATTAGTTATTTGAAAAATTAATTCCAAAAAAGTGACTTTTAGTACCTGTTTGTTAAACAAATCAACGTTAAAAATCAAGTCTTATAATGTTTAGCTTCTGATTCCCATAACTTTTGATCTGTAAGCCTATTTTATCTCCATGGCCTGTAAAATTAAAGATTTATGGATTATATAAAACATGGATTTGTTTTATAATGTAGTCTATTTGAAAAATTGATGCCAAAAAGTGACTTTTAACGACCTTTTTGAAGAACTTGTGTTAAAATGCTAACGTGAAAGACCATATGTCTACCAGTGTGATTTCGATTATGTGTATGTAATTTTGGAATTATTATTCTATTATTATAAATTGAGTTTTCCTACATATAATTAATTAATTTGGTGGATTAATTAATTTATAGACTTATGAAATTTGGGGATATTTAATTGATTGGGATAGAAAAATTAATTAAGGAAATAATTTTGGGGATTTTGAATTAATTGAGATAGAAAAATTAATTAAGGAATTAATTGGGGATATTAAATTGATTGAGGTAGAATAATTATTTAAGGAATTGACTACGGTATATTGAATTAATTGAGATATAATAATTAATTGAGCAATTAATTAGGGGATATTGAATTGATTGCGATAGAACAATTAATCAGGGAATTAGTTGGGGGATATTGAATTAATTGAGATAGAGAAATTAATTGTGGAATTAATTGGGGAATATTGAATTGATTGAGATGGAAAAATTAATAGATGAATTAAGTATGGTTATTGAATTTTTTATGTTGGAATAATTAATTGGTGAATTAATTATAGGATTTTTTTATTGTGGTTGGGATTAATTAATTTATGAATTAATTAATAAAAGTAATTTGATCATTTAATTTTTGAATTAAATAAAAGGATTGAGGGGATTAATAAATTTATGAATTAATTAATGGACGTAATTTGATTATTTAATTTTGTAATTAAATATTGGGATTGATGGGATTAGGTAATAAATGAATGAATTAATAGAAGTAATGTGATTATTTAATTGTTCAATTAAATAATGGGCTTTATGGAATTAATTAAGTGATGAATTAATTAATGGAATTAATATGATTATTAAATTATTAAATTAAATAAGGGGATTAATGGGATTAATGGGATTAATTAATTAATTAATTAATGGAAGTATTGTAATTATTTAATATTTGAATTAAATAATGGGATTAATTAATTGATGCATTAATTAATAGAAGTAATGTGATTATTTAATATTTGATTTAAATAATTGGATTAATGGTATTAATTAATTGATGAATTTATTAGTGTTAGTAATGTGATTATTTAATTTTTTTTAATTAAATAATAGGATCGATGGAATTAATTAACTAATGAATTAATTCACGGAAGTAATGTGATTATTAATTATTGAATTAAATAACAGGGTTTATGAGATTTATTAATTGATAAATTAAATAAATGAAGTAATGTGATTATTTTGTTATTGAATTAAATAGTTGGATTAAAGGGATTGATTAATTTATGAATTAATCAATGTAATTATTATGATTAATTAATTGTGAATTAATTATTGGAATTGATGTGAAAAATTAATTGGTTAATTAATTGAAGGGATTGAGTTAGATTAATTAAATGTGGAATTAATAAATATAATTGAAGTGAAAAATTAATTTGTGAATTAATTGAAGAGATTTAATTAGATTACTTAATTGTGGAATCAATTAATGGAATTGATGTGAACATTTAATTAGTGAATTAATTAAAGGGGTTGAGTTAGATTAAATAATAAATGGATTTTATGGGAACAATTAATTGGTGAATTAATTGAAGGTATTGAGTTAGATTAATTAATTTTGGGATTAATTAATGTAATTGATGTTAATAATTAATTGGTGAATTAATTGAATGGAATTAGTTAGATCAGTTAATAGTAAAATAGGTTAATGGGGATTGTTGTGTTAATGTAATTAAATGAGCTAGATTAATTAATTGGTGAATTAATTGAGGGGGATTGTTGTGTTGATGCAATTTAATGAGTTATAATAATTAAATGGTGAATTAATTAATGGGGATTATTGTGTTAATTCAGAATAAAGAGTTAGATTACTTAATTGGTGAATTAATTAATGTAAATTATGGTATTGATGTAATTGAATGAGTTAGATTAATTAATTGGTGAATTAAATAATGGGGATTTTTTGTTAATGAAATGAAAAGGTTAGATTATTTAATTAGTGAATTAATTAATGGGGATTGTTGAGTTGGTGCCATTGAATTTATTAGATTAATTAATTAGTGAATTAATTGTTGTGGATTGTTGGGATATTGAATTGATAGAATTGTATAATTAATTGTTAAATTAATTATATTGATATAGTTCTTTAGTGATAATTAATTGTTAAATTAATTACGTGATATTAGTATTATTGAATATGAATAATTAATTATTGAATTAATTATTGGGATTTTGTGATGATTTTATAGGATAAATTAATTTTTGAATTAATTAATGGGATTAATGTAATTAATTATTTTTCTAATTGATTATTGATCTTATCATGATTAGTTATTTGTTGAGTTAATTAATGATTACTGAAATTAACGTGATTTATTAATTGTTGAGTTAATTAATAGGGTTGAGGTGATTAGTTAATTGAGTTGTTGTGAATAATGATTTGTTTATTAATTAATAATATTTATGTGATTAATTAATTGGTGAATTAATTAATGGGATTTATGTTCTTAATTAATTTGGGAATTAATTGATGGTATTAATGTGATGAACTAATTGTTGAATTACTAATGATTTTTAGATAATTAATTAATTAATGAGTTAATTAATGAGATTGATATCATTAATTAATTTTTTAGTTAATTAATGATATTGAGATGATTAATTAATTTTTTAGTTAATTAATGAGACTGAGATTAATAATTAATTATTTAATTTATTAATTAAATTGATGAGACTAATTAATTATTGAGTTCATTAATGGGTTGTTGTCACATGTGATTGAAATGGTGAATGGAAGTAATGGCATTCATGTGTGAATTTAGATCTAGAATGGTAAGCATGGGGTTTTGATATATGACATGGAATATAGAATGGTAAAAATTAAATTTTAAGGTATGACATGGAATATAGAATGGTAAAAATGGAATTCTAGAATGTGATATCCCTTGGGGATACTTTACACTCTAGTGTGGTTCGAAGAAGGTATTGAGGTACGAGTGTCCTTTGGAACTTGTGGAGTTTATGTGGTTAATTAAAGAATAAATTGATATTGTGATAACTATTTATTATGAATTGTGATTATTTATTTATAAAAATACATACAATGTTATTGAATGGATATTGTTTTAGACACCATTGGTGATGACCTAATGAGTTATAAACACACCCTACTCAGGATGCCTGATCGGTACCTGAATAGATTTCATGGTTATAGGACAAGATAAGGGAAAAGGACCAGTGTTAGATGGTTGATTAGGGTATGGACATGGATGAGGGAACCTAATGTTGTTCAGGACCATCTTTGGATTTATTATCATATTTACTTTTGGGTCTACATTTTGACACTTGGAACGTACATTATCTTGACATCTCTATCGTTCAGTTGATATATTATTTCTAGTTTTGGTCATCATGTGACAATGGTATCTTTTTTGTTATGAATAAATATTTGGTTATTTTTTACTTATTTTTTATGGATTTTTAGTTCTAAAAAGAGGGTATAGTCTCCCCATGATTGATATTAGACCCTCGCTACTAGTCAGCAGCCTCTGGTGTATGTGGTGGCACACTTGAGGTCATGTGATCGACCAGATTGGGGCATATATGTGTGTGTACCTCGACCGAGATGTTACATATACCATGTTTTAAAAAATCATAGGGTATAAGGATGGGTAAGAGAAAGAATTAAGTGAATCTAAATGTTATTAATATTTTTTATGGAAAATAAATAATATTTTTTAAAAAGTTTCATTTAGTAAAAAAAATAGATATTGAGTAGAAGTGTCTACTTTTTAATATTTGAGTTTTTATGTATGATTTATGACCTAATTCTAAAAAAAAATATACTGAAAAGATTATTGGGACTGTAAGAAAGTTTATTCTAGTTCAAAAACACTAGAATATATAATTTTTAAGGATGATCCGTGTATTTGGTATCAAATAATTTCTTAGACAACTTTTTATATTAAGATTATTTCTTTTGTGGTATTTTTAAGAGTTATTTATATCATCATGAGTTTATAATTTTTAATTTGATTATAAGTTTAGTGTCATGGAAACCCCTTTTGAGGCTTTATGTTATGAAATTTTAAGGTGACCTACAGTATTTTTAGAGACATTATTTATGGTCATTTTTTGTTTATTACATTTTGGGATTGAAAATGAAAGTTATGAGATAAAATTTGAAGTTAAAACATATTAAGGATATTTTTGAGGATGTTTATCAAATTTATGTAATTTTCATAATAATTATAATAATATAGTTTTATAAAAAAAGGACAACCCATAGGATGAGTGACCACTCATAATGTCTGGAAAGGTCCTTAGAATTGAACCAATAATCAATGGGCGATAAGTGTGCAGTGCCTACCATTATCCTACATGATGTCCTGGTTAGTATGAAGTCGTTTTTATTTATTTAAACAATTTTAAATATAATGATTTTATTTATTTTGGGACATATTTTTTATTGAATAAATAACCTTGGGATTGGAAAATGACTTTATCATTAAGTGACTAATGTTATTTTGGAAGATGTTCATTAGTTTGGGAATCCTATAAGATTAAGGTAAATAGAATAATATGGGGTTTTATTTGAGGAATAAAGGATAAATTATATTTTTGAATAATTTATGATTTTATTAGGGGATTATTTTGATTCGGGTTATTTATAGAAATTGTCATCATATCTTGAAAATTATGTGATTTAGGAAATTAAATTTTTCAGATGATACTTCAAGATTCATTGATGTTATTTGGTGATAAAATACTTTCTTGGAAGTATATGTGAACAAATTATTCTGATTTTGGGTTTGAATATTAGACTAGATTATTTTTGAGGAAGGATAATTAATTTTTGAATAATCTATGTTGAACTTTGGGTGTTACTGGTTAATTTTGGAGACTAAAAAAGTTTTTTAGCATATAAAGGTTTATTATATTTAAATAATTGTATTATATTGTACTAACATTTTTATTTTTTGTTAATGTTTCATCAAAATAGAAATATATATTTAGTATTTTTTGGATTATGTTATTCTATAGAAGTTGATTCTAGTTCTTTATGTGTGAAAAAAACATATTGAAGGCTAATCATTTGGAGAAAAAATGAGTTTTTGGTAGAAATTGATTAAAGGATAAAACTATACTTTTTAAGTAAGTATGTTTATGTATGTTATTATTATTGGAGTAAAATGAGATCTTAAACTCTATTAAAATGATCTTGAAACAAAAAAATTATCTATTTACTTTTCTTATAAAGAAATCTTTGTCTTTTTAACCCATCAAGATTTATGATTTTTCAATAAATAAATTTATAATGACCACGTTCTCTATCACTCTCTTTTAGAACTTGATAGTTAGTTTTATATTCCATGTCCCTATTTTCCTACATGTAATTATATTATGTGTCATATTATGTGACCTTCAAACTTCCATTTATTTCCTTTAAATATGATGTTTTATTAATTCTTTTTTTCATGTGAGATTTCAAACAAATGTATTTTGAATAGTGGAACCCCAAGTTTTTTATCTTGAGTTCATATTATGAGAACAAAATTTATTAAAGGTTGTAAAATGTAACATCCCAATATTTTAAGATGGAAACACTATGTTCGATAGCATACATTGTATGCCACATCGAGCATAAATGAACAACTAAATATTATTATTTAAATTTTCTCATTATAAACTAGCTATTAGAATGGCGGATATGAACAAGATTAACATAATTATGAAAATATTATTTACACATGTTTATATAATTAATTCATTGGTTACCAATTAATTATAAATGAAATTAAAAATCAATTGAATATAAATGATGTGTTTTTATGAAAAACAATTTTTTTCTCAGAAAGGAATTTTATCTTAACAAATTAAATTAATCACTATTAGTGAATTAACATAATGAAATATATATATATATATATATATTATATTCAGTAAAATGTTTTGAAATTTATCCAATAATTATGATAGGAATAGGATAAGAATAAATCCAATTTTATGCATAAAAACTATATTTTTTCTAAAAGGAAGTTTTATCGCCTTCTAATGTAAGATTTGTGTTAATGAAAATTTTCAATCTTTTATTAATTTTAATTTACAAAATAAAATTAATTATTTTAAAGAGAAATATAAAAATTTAATTTTCTTTATTTTTTTTATTTTTCTAAAATGTTTCATTTGTTTATGAATAGTGAAAGTACCTCATTTTAATTAAAAAATTACTTTTCATCTAAATAATTCATAGTAGTAAATTATTTTTTAAATCGGTTTCAATTTAAAATTATATAAATAATAAATATATTATTTCAATTAATTTCATAGAGTCTTATTTATTTTTAATTTTCATATGAAAACATTTCAACCTTTTCCACGTTTTCACTTTTAAACCATGTTTTTTACCCTATCTACAGGATTAATTTTAAATTAATTTTACCCAAATATGTGATTTGAATTTTCAAAAATTGATTAAATATTTTGAATCATAATTTATAAATTTATTAAATAGGTCCCTTTTATTTTTGAATCTTAGTAATTTTATTTCCTCGGTTAATGATAAATCAAGTAATTAAGGGTAAAATAATGTTATAAATTTTATAAAATGACCTTAAAACTTGAACCAATTTTATTTTATGGTTATATTTCATCAATATTTATTAAATTATCAATTATTCAACCATTTATGGTCATTTTGGATGAGAATATAACAACTGTAATATTTTATTCAAAGAAAAGTTAATCTTGTCATACTTTTGTTTTTAACAAGTTAAATATTTCTAATATAGGGATACCTAGGGGGAATATTATATTATAAATTTTCTTTTAAAATATAAAATATTTACCTTAAATAATGAATTATAATTTTAATTTTTAGGAAATAGATAATTACCTTAGAGGTTTGTGCAATGGTGATGCAGTAATTGTTTAATTAATATAAATATCAAGTAAATGATAATAAAAATATTAAAATAATTAAAATTTTGTATAATTAAAATCATAAAATAATTTTATATAATACTATTACATGTTATTTATGTTTTATAATTCTATTTCAAAATTATCTTGTTGTTTTAATTTTTTTTAACAGTCAATGTAATGAATAGTGTCAAAATTGACATTAATGATATTTTAAAATAATTAATATTTTTTAAAATGATATAAATTTCTTTAAAAAATAAAAATTTTAATGATTATTGGTATAAGTTTATAACTTTCATAAATGATTCATTTATGGTTTTTTTTAAATTTTATAGTAACTATATTAACACTTAAAGATTATAAATTCAAGTTTTTATGGTAAGAGTTAAAGTTGTTAAATAAGGGTTAAATCCAAAAGACAAGGATTAAAAAATAGTAAAAACATGTATAAATTTACTTTTATGAATTTATTTAGACCCATAATAATTTTATATTCTAACTAATTTATTTTTTAGTCATTTTTAATATAAAAATAATTTATAATAATTTAATATTTTGATGAATTCAAATAGTTCCCCTCTTTTCTCTTATAAAGGGGAACCAATTATTCTCTTTTATTAACACTTAAAAAACATATTTTATTCAGAAAATATCATCCCAAATACCTATATATAATTAATACCCACATTTTATATCTCTTATTTTAGTCATAACACCACCCTTATTTGTCTTAAGATGTTATAAAAATAATATTGTCAGAAAAAGGGTATTATTTTTAATTAAGTGTTTATGTTTGTTTCTTCTTCCAACTACTTAAAATATTTTTCAATCATGATGAAATAGTAAATCCACTATCCTAAACATACTAATATTTTATTATGCTAATATCATCATTTAAACCCATCTCTACCTCTATCAAATTATAAAATAAGTGATCATTCATGTGTACGGCGGACTACCGCCTTAAGAACCAATGAAATTCATTTTCCATCACCATATCTTAATACTAGATATAATGATAGAATTTAAGTTTTTATATGATCTTAATAAAATATTTATAATTATTAAAATCTAATATATCATTTATTTTCTTACCTGCCCATGCACAGAAAATGATAATGTTGTTCGTGCGTACCTGTGAATTTTCACCTCCACGAAGCGATATGATTTGATTTTCATCACAATGTCACATGGATGGTATATATATAAGTATTTATCAATGATTAATATGATAATAAATATATTTTTATTATTATTTAATGATAATATGATACTTACCTTCTTTCCATAACGATCATTGAATAATAGAAATGTTACTCATGCGCACGTATGGCTTACCATCTCCATGATTGTAACTTAGTTTATTATTCATATCCATTTTTAATAGATAGATTAAAAATTATAATTTATATATAAAAGTTCTTATTATTTATTTAATATTAATCTGTATATGATGTACTAATTACCACTTTGACTGTTGATAACATACCAAATTCATTTTGGACTCATGAACCAAATATCATCAAAACGTGTAACGTGAACTTAAATAATCAAGTAAATGTTATAAAAATTTAAAAAGTGATAAAAATTTAATATTTAAGTTGAAAAAAATTATCAATAAAGTAAATAATTAATATTAGTTTATTATTTAGTAATATAATGATTTTATTTGAGGAGTCGGACTCAAGGTAAGGGACTTCTTCTCAATTTTCATTCATTGAGGCATATTTTTTATGTTATTCACATATATTATTTTATTAAATGTATATCACTAAACAGTAAATGTCATATCATGAATTTATTTATGATTTTTACTTTTAGTGTTTTTTTAAATGTTAAAATTTTACGCGGAAAATGATTTGATTGATTACAAAGTAGTAAGATATTTCTTACCACAATTCTCATTTATTGGGTTAAACTTCTACTTCATCGATTATGTCATGCTAAGATTATGTTTGAAAAAAAATTTGAACATATTATGTTGTATTTACAATTTTTTTATTTAGTTTTAAGTGTGATACATTTTATTTTTTTCATTTTACTGACACTCAGTTCAATGATATGCTCATTATAAGGGAATATTTAACTAAAACCCAACGTTTTAAATGTTTTAAAATTTTATTTTCTAAATTAATATGTATCAATTCCATTTTTTAATTATTTTTAAGAATTTATTTATATGGACATGCATTTTTTAATAATATGATTTTATTATTTATATGAAATTATTTAATAATGGATCTTTTTCAGGTTTTATGTAAGATACTTTCTTTTAAAACCCCTCTTTTAATGTTACTTTTTCAACTATTTTTTAAAAAATTATAAAGGAATTTTTTTAAAATATATGGGATGACAATAATTTCTCAATTCCTTGTCACTTTAATATTTTTAATATTCTTTTACATGTTTACAATTTTATTTTCAAATAAATTATTTTCATTTATGAGTGCAAAACTTTGAAAAAATGAAAAGTGATTTCAAAAATGAAAAATTTATTTATCTCAAGAATGTTTCTTTTATTAAAGATTTATATTTTATGTTTATGTTATATTTATTGGGAATTATTTATGAGGATATATAGTTTCATGATAAACCATGTATCGTTGATCCTGTTACAGCTCTCTAATGCATTGGTTAAAGAGACAGAGTTAACCAGTAGGGCTTCTCTTAAAATATTTTCAGAATATACTACAGTTAATATTACAGATTCATCTATGATGGTTACTCTCTGTGTAACTATGAAAGCTATAGTATTTTTAATATTTGTATGGTAAATTTTTTCATAAGTTACCTACTTATCTTTTATATGATTTCTTATGATTTATCATGAAAATAGTTTAATTTTAAAATGTTAAGATAATGATATTTCTTAAATAATGATTTATTTTTTGGGGTAAAAATGTATGTTTTTTAGAAAATGTTTTTTGGGTTTTCACTTGACTAATGGATTCCTTTAATTTATGTCCCTTATTTTTAGTTTTCTTCGCATACCAAGTTTCAAGATGTGTTTTCACATAGTATAAGTATCAGTAAGAGAAAGGAGGAAGTCAAGTTGAAAGTTATGAAGATTTTTCATGAAAAATAAATCATTTTTTAAAAAAGTTTCATTTTTAAAATAAATGTATATTGAGTATAAGTTTCTAATTTTTAATATTTATGTTGTTATGTATGAGTTATGAACTAATTATATAAAACATTAAACTAAAATAATCCTGAGATTTTTAAAAAATTATATTCTAGTTCAAAAACACTAGAATATGTAATGTTTAAGGTTGGGTCCTTAAACCTACATGATCTAGTGAATGCACCTAATTGGGTCCCTACTCCATCATTGACTCATTAAAAGGAACCTTACCCACTCATTTTTGGACCCAAAGGAATCCTACAGGGTCTATAAAAGGAACCCTACTTGATCATTTCTCTCACAGACAAACCCTAAAAGCCAAGGTAATGAACCTTATAGCTCCTTTCAATCATGATTCACCCATTCTGATAAGTAAGAACAATTCCTTCATTAATAAAAATAGAGTTGTTACTTTTAATGAGGTTAGATTCAATGGGGCCTTTATTTCCCTATGAATGAAATAAAAAAATGTGTTTCTGTTTGTAAATTTTAGACAATATGGTATGATTCACTCCTTGATTTTATCAAACAAGTGAATTAAATAATCAATGGTAGTGCCATCCAATATCGGGTATTGTTTTTTTTCGAGAAATCATGTTCCACGTTTTGAATCAACCCATATTTTCTTCATGGACTACTATATATGTAGGTATGTATAAATTAGTATTTAAACTTCATAATGACCCTTAAATAATTATGTTATAAAATTAAGTTTTTATTGAATATAAAATAATATTGAATTATTCAAGTTGATGAATATTTTCTACATTGCTATTATTTTAAAAACAAATTGGAAAATTCTCTGAGTACTACCAATAAAATAAACCCAATGTAATTTTTTCTTGATAAATTATAATATAAAATAGAATTTTCATATATTTGTGTTTCATTTATTGTAATCACCACACAAACTCTATCCATTTATAATTCTTGTAAATATAAGATCATTATTTTGATTATATATATTCATGATTCCTCTGTGATAAGTTTTACCTCCAACTCTGTTAAAATAATATTCATGTTTTTCCTTGGATTAATAATATATATGTTAAATATAAACCATTAAAGATATGTTTTCTATGGTTTTAAAACTAATAACAATATTTCTTATTTTCCTTTATTTTTTATTATCCAAGGTAAAGTGTATTTTCATTATAAAAATACATATATCAAGAATTATTATTGGATTGAATTTAATTCTTGAATAAATGGAAACAAATAATATTTTTATATCTTTAACACATTCACTATTTTTTCTAATAAATTATATTTTTTTCAATTCTCATATTTTATTCATTAATATACTTTCATTGGAATTCAACCTATTTGAATAAAATATAATTTTAAAATACTAAATATTTAAAATTATTGACATATTTTTACTGTCAAAATAAATTATGACATCCATATATAATTATAAATCAATGGTTCATCAATGTTTAATAACCTATAATTAAATATTCTTCACATAATGTTCCCTTACTTCAAATTTTATTTTTCTTTTCAGAACATCTATCAATGACTTAGAAAAAAAATCATTATTTCTTTTATAATATTTAGATATTTTTTTTAAATACTCCTTAATTTTCAAATTAATTATTCCATTGTCAAGTAAAGTTTCTTATGAAGATTTTTGTATAATATATGTAGAGGAAAATGATCATTGATTAAGAGAATTATAAAATAAAACTAATGTGATTGGCATTGCGAGTACCATATTTTTTAATTGAATATTTATGAACATTAAACATATCATATTTATTATTAACAAACAT
Source organism: Viscum album (assembly GCA_963277665.1). Lineage (NCBI taxonomy): Eukaryota > Viridiplantae > Streptophyta > Magnoliopsida > Santalales > Viscaceae > Viscum > Viscum album. The sequence goes on along the minus strand of OY728135.1, from coordinate 1,197,626,852 downwards.
AACCAAGGAGGATTTTTATATTTAAATAGAGTTAATTACATTGTGGAATAAGTCAATTCTCACCCCAAAAAAGTGAGTTGATTACATATTTGAATAGCTCCACTTTTAATGTATTTGACTTAATTGTTTTGTTATTTTTGTTTTATTATTTTCTAAATTTAAATATGTATTTCCTTTATATCTATTTTTTATTATAATTATTTTAAATTTTTATGAGAATTCTTTTAGATATTTAATTATTGTTCTATATGAAATTTAGAATAAAAATTTGGGTGTTTCTTCAAAGTAATGGGAACCATTTTCCAATTTTGTGTCTTTAAAGGGAAGTTTCTTTCAAAAGTAATGGTGGTGTGAAAATGATCATCATATTAATAATAATATCTGAATTCTATATTCTCAAAGCTGGTTTGTAAAACAATAAGACTTTGTAAATTTACTATTTTTGAAACATTTCTGTGAAATTTGATTTTTAAATGAAATATAGTTTTATATTGAACTTTTTTTTACCTAATAATAATTTTACCAAATATGGAATCCATCAATGATTAAGAATTATTGAAATAAAATATAGTTTTCTGTTGAATTTTATTTGATCTTACACTCATTTTATACAATATTTCATTACCTAGTAAACCACCATATATATATTTTACAATATTAATTGAGATATGTAGTTAAATTTATATATAGTAGTTCTTTAAAAATACTGAATTTGAAGAAATAATAATGACATAAATATAAGATATATATTAATGTTATTAGAATTTCTTTTAATCGTTAAAAACATATAACTATGATTATAAGATCTAAAATAAAATTATTTATGCATGGTAAATATACTTGATTCTATGTATCAATATTATTATAAATGTATAATTTTATTAAAAATATGAATAATTGTTGTAGTTATAATTTTGAGATATATTTTGTTGTTATTTCTCATAAATCTGTGTATAAATTCAAATCATTTAGTATTATTTTACAAATAACGTCCAGGTTATTATATTTTGAAGAAATAAAACCTATAGAACCAAGAACATGATTATCAAACATATAGACTAAATGATATTGATGAGTGATTTTTCTTTGAATTCCATAATCTATATATAAATATTCGTCCCTAATGTTTCATTCATTTATAGAGACATAAATCTATTTGGTCATTTTGATGAGAACTAATAATAGTAGTTTTGAAGAAAAATTACATTATTACCCTTGATGTATTTGGATACACAAGGTAGAGGATGTTTGTAAAGCTTGGTTCTGTGGTAGAAGATCTAAGAGAATATTGTTGAAATAAATATTTTCTAATCAAATGATTTATTAGTGTAGGTGCTTCATGACCTCCTAAAATACATGAACATTGTGTAATAGACTTTCAGTAACTATCTATTCATTATAATTGAATAGTACCTCGCTTGTCCATGTCACTACATAGGGGTGATAAACATAGAATAAAATCTATTTTTGAGGGCATATAATGTTCTAGAATATATAAAAAACTGATAAACAAGGTGTGTATTATAGATAATATTTTTTTCAATAATAAATTTATTTGACACCCTTTTACCTCTTGAACCTAATAGAACATTTTTTAGATCATTTTAGTTAAATTGGAAATTCCACCAAGGATAGTTATTTTCTAAAAAACTTATGTTAATATATTGGCTTCCACCATGCTATCCATTGATTTAGTATTTGTTTAATAATTTTTACCCACATTGGTGTGTAACTAAACATCATACAATTAATATTTTTTATAATTATGATTCTATAAATTATTAAAAAATTAATAATCATTTAAATTTTTAATGACTCACCATGTACATCAATTGTTTACTTAAAAAGAAATATTTTATTTTATTTGATGGGTTAAGTGGAATTTTATGTTATATACTACCCTGAAGTGATATGAATTATATATAATTACAAGAATATCTAATAAATAAAATTTTTTAATAATTTATGGAAATAAATATATATAATGTTGAATTAATTACAATATTTAATGAGGGTATTATTTAGAACAATGTTATCAACAAGAAATATAAATTATAAATGAATATCAAGAGTTTCCCATGATAATTAGGATTACTTAATGATCTCAAGAATTAATTAATTAATTAATATAAATTATTAAATATGACATGGTGACTAAAATTCATAGATTAATGTGTAAAACTACAAGGAAGGGAAAAAAAATCTTGTTAATGTTATTTTTTACAAAAAAAAGTGAATAAAAAGTATAAACTAATAAAAAATGATGATTGTACTTATAAAGTCAAAAAATTATCTTTATGATGATGGAATATTTTTTGTGTGACTTTAGTAATGACTTGAATAATTAATAGTATCATATTATTTATTTATTGTAAATAATGAATGCTGACATGAACCATTTTAATTATTCTTAGAGATTTCTAAAGATAATTATTTGGATAAAATATGATAATCAAGTGGAAATATTGAAATAATTATTTGAACCATGTATGGTAGTTTTGATATTCATATTATCATAATGGTGATATAGTTAAATAAATAATCTAATAAATGGCACTTATAAGTCCTTTTATTTTTTTCTGATATGGAAATATTGGAAAATATTATGATTGATTGATGACTTTACATAGAAATTCCACATCGTTAATAAATTGATGATTGATTAATAATCAATCTATGACTTCTTAGTTTACTAAATCACCACACCTAGTATATCTTATATAGTTTAGTGGTTGGAAAATATTGATGGAGAAAACATGCTAAAATAATTCATATTATTGTTTTCAGTAAACTAAACTTCAGTGAAAGGATAGGTTTTGGAAAGCAGTGTATTATAAAACAAATTATACTTAGTATTATTTACTAAGAAAGAAATACCAAGTCTTATATTTAATTATATAATATTGAAAGTATTATGATATTAAGTTTAAATAATGCTATTATTTTTAATTTACATTGTGTTTTAGAACCACTTAATCATTTATATATGAAAGCATGTTATATGTTTTTTTAGTAGTGTATCATAAGAATTGTTACTGGGCATAACTCATAAGAATATAATATGTTTTATTCTTTGTGAAATTATATTAGAGGTGAGTTTTCTAGAAGTTATAAATCAGTAAAAATTGTTTTATATTTTAGTTTTGGGAACGCTCTTAGATATTTCATAGTTTTGCTATATGAAATTTGAAATAAACATTTGCTTATTTTATAAATGAAATGGTTTCTCAATTATTTTTCTTAGAAGAGAAGTTTATTCTTAAAGTTATGTTAGTTTAAAATTGTCCATCATATTCATAATAAGATAAAAATGAATATTCTTAAATTGGGTAGGAAAATGATAAGACCTTGAAAATTTTAATTCTTTGGAGAAATATCTATGATATATTTGGGTGGTGATTATTCTAGAAACAATGTAGTAATAGTAACACAGGAATAGTTGAATGTCACCATTGAGAAATCAATACAACAAGTTTTAAATAAGTATTAGAAAAATCAAAATAAAAAATTGAAAATATGATCAAAGTGATATCAGGTATATATTATTCTATTCTTCAAGAGAAAGAGGTACTGGATGACATTTTTTTATAGATCATTCACATGATTTATGATGATGTTTGTACGATGATTATTGATGATGCGGGTAGTTAGAGTGCTACTTTTATAGGCGATTGTGTTGATTATAGAGTAAAAAATGATTTATTCTTTGAGGATGGAGAATATATTTATAATCATCAAAATTATAAAAATTTTATATCTATATGTGGTGACATATTAGTAGGTTGTGTTTTTTGGTGGTATATGAAATTGAATATTTGTTTTGACAATTTTTTTATAAGAAGCTTATTATCTAAAACATTTTATGACATTTTGAAATAGAATTCTATATATGGTAGAATATGGTAAAACGTTTTTAATAGAATGAAAAAAAATCCATGGTTTTAACCATGGATGTCAGATAATATAAATTTATGGGATACAACATTGAAATATTCTTGTCTACAGACATGTTCATTCCCAAAGAGGAACATCCTACTTCCATGGTTATTAATAACCATGGAAATATTTCTACCACAATGGAGTTATTATCCAAAATATTTCAAATCATGTTCATAACTAATGGACATGGTTTTTGAGTCTATATTCATGGATTTAAACCATGATAGTAGGTGATTTTTCTAGTTTTGACAGTTTATTTTGAAAAAAGAAAAATTTCATGAGTGTTTATGGAATGACATGTTTATTATTTATTTTAATATGCACTTTAGTTCTTTGAGCTCATACCAACTTTTAAAATTATTTTCTTATGGTTTTAATGGTGAGTGGGGACAAGGATGAGGTCACGATAAAAATTGTGAATATGTTTCATGAAAATAAGACTTGTTACATCATTAAACTTTTATTTTGTGAGAAAATGGATACTAGGTGGGAGTGTCTACTTTGTGATGAAATATTTATTTATGTTAGGGTGATGGTCTAATAAACTAAAAATATAAACCTAAAAGATCCTAAAATATTAGAAAAATGAATTATTGATTTAAAACTCATGATTTTGTAATATTTGAGGTCGGTTCCTTACACTATGCATCATTTTTTTGTGTCTTTGTGCTAGAATTCAAACTAATCATAAAGAATCACATTTGAATATTACTCAAAGGATTTTAAATATCTTAAAGGAACTATGAATCATTATTTTTAATTTCTTAAAACCTATGTGTTTGATTTTTTTTCAAATTACAGTATTGATTTTGAAGGTTGGGGGTTATATAGAAAATATAACAAAAGAAAATTTCTTTACTTAGAAAGGTATTTGGTCACATAGTTAAGTAAAAAAAAATTTCATAACAATTTAAACAAATAAAGATAAATATGTTTTGGGTGGCATTTGTTGTGCTCAAGTGTTGTGAATGAAATAATCCTTTGCTGTTTTTCCTTTTAATGTTAAACATTCCCCTATAAAATATGATAACACATTTTTTATCAATATTTCCAAAAATATTATAGATAATTCTAGAATAAAGAATATATATATATATATTAGGAATCATTTCTTAAGATATAATTCTCAAAAAATTAATATTTCCCTTAATTTTTTTAATAGTAAAAATTAGTTAGTATATATATTGTATATTACTCTTACAGGTAATATATTTTATTCTATTAAGAGTGAGTTGGGTTTTGTCTATTTTAAAAAAAATTATTCAATTCTTTTTGTTATATTTTTGAAATTATCTAATATATTTTTTTGTGGTTGAATATTTGATATTATATAGTTATTTCTATTTATATTAAATTTTCTTTTTTTGTTTTTGTTTTAATCTTACTTAATATTTGTTTTCAATCTTATATAGAATTTTATTTTATTATTTTAATGTTATATAATTTTTTAATTATAAGTAACATTTTCTTTGCATAATATTAATTAGTATTTAATGATATTACAAAATATTAAATTTATAAATATTTTATTTCGTATGATTTTAATATTTTTATGCTTACGCATATGATTTAATTTTTTATATTAAATTTTCATATTTACTTTCTAATTTTTTTGATGATCGGTATTCTAGTAATTTTTATTTTATTTATTGAATAATTTGCATCATAGTCTGAGTTTAAATAATTTTGAAATATTTATCCATTCCTCATTCTTTTGAAATTGAACCTAAGATTTTATTTATTTAATTGAATCGTTGACTTGGGGAAGAAAAAGTGATCAAGTGTTGGTTCACCATTTAGTATGGCTAATTTAGTGAACAAATTTGATTCAGATCAAAAGATCATATGGGGTAAAGCTATGGATTTTTCATTGTCTAAATAGAAAGAATATGGTATTGAATAAAATTTTAATCTTTCAGAATTATTATTTTTTATTGGGTCCTAGTAAAATTATGTTTCTATATGATAATTAAGTTAATAAAGTTTATGTGAAGGTTATGTTTTTTTATTGGAAACATTGAATATGGTATATAAAAAAAAGTTGATAGGAATTCATTTTAATTTACTTTTATTGAACTAGTTTCTTATTTCATTTCCCACATGAAGATAGATTTATGTTCAATATTTAATTTAGTTTTAATTAATATTTAAATAAATCATTTCCAGTTAAAGAAGAAGTTTAAAATTATGTTCTAGTTTAAGAAGATATATTTTATGGGGTTAAGGGAGGAGATTACTATTAGTGCTAAGAACATATTAGTTGGTGTTGAGGTGAAAAATATAACATCCCAGGTAAATGAATAATAAGAAATATTTCATATTTATTAATATTTTTGAATTAAATATTAATTTACTTTAAATGGGTTTCTATGTTCGATAGCGTACCTGATACGCAACAACGGGTTTCTTTGGAATCTTATGTTGAACACTAATAATATAATATTATAATTTTAAATGGTAGTTAACTCCTAGTCGTTGTATTGGCGAGAATGAACAAAAGTAACTACAATATGATTATACAGGATTGTTAAATGTATTTACATTATCCAATAAAAATTTCGAGGCTTAAAATGTGAATGAATCTAATTTTAAGAATAATTTACATTAAAAGGCCGATTTATCGCCTTTTAATGGTGAACCCTATTTAAATATAGTTTTGGTCACTTTAATACATTCTAATTGACCAAATAAAATTCTTCTTTAGACTGGGGACATCAAATTTTTCTTTGGGTAATTTTTTGTATTTTTCTGATAAAGTTCATTTTTTAATGAATAGTGAAAATTATTGTATTTTAATTCGAAAGTGCCTTTTAATATAATTTATTTATATGGTTATATTATCTTTTTAGTTGGTTTTAAAGTGAAATTAAAATATATTTTTACCATTTAATCCAATTTTGGTCATTGTAATTAATTTCACTTTGAAATTGGACATAAACGAGTATCAATCTTTTGATAGTTATTGTTTCTTAAAAATAGGCTATTTGTTTTGATAACGGGAATTAATTTTAAAATTAATTAATTTCACTTATATGTTTTGAATTTGGAAAAAATAGACATCATTTTTGAATTCAAAATATCAAATATATCATAGGCTAAATTTTGGTATTTTTATGAAAAACATCAATTTTTGATGAATAGTGAAACCACTTAGTGGTAGTTAAAAAAACTGACTTTTTTATTTAAATGAAATTTTACCACTTCTGTGAATTGAATTTTAAAAATCTTACATACATGGTTGTTATCAAGAAGTAAAATGTGGTTCATTAAGATGAAAATAATTTTTGGTGAATAGTAACTTTTGACTTTTATTTACCACGGCTAAAGGTAAATAGGTTAATTCAAGGTTAGAAAAATATTATAATAATTCGAGATTACCTTAACACTTGTCCAAACCATATTTTTGGAGTCATTTATGACCATGGGAATATTTGGGTCGATTTTGGGACCCCATTGAGCCACTTGGAGTGATAATGACAATTTAGATTAATTAATTTAATGTGAATACAAAATTGACATTAACAAAAATCTTTTAGTAATTAATTTTTTTATGGTGTTATATAAGTCCTATTTTCTACTATAAATATTATTTGGAAATATAAAAAAAAATCCTATATCATGGTATTTTTTTTATAATTTTTATACATCAAATAAATTAAATTATTTGTGACACAATAATGAGGCAGTATTTTCCTCATTAATAAATGATTTAAATAAATAAGATTATAATGATTAAAATATTATCCAAAACATGTCCAATTCTAATTGGATGATTTTTTTTCTATCATGACTCATCTTATCTTCGACTATAATGATTTTTGGACCACTAGAAACAGAATATCATTATATTATAAAATAAAATTTTCACACTTTCCAAAAGAGCCCCTCCTCCCACTTATAAAAGGAGACCACTTCTAACCAATTCCTCACACCTCTCAAGCCTTTTGGCTCATCCAAACTCTACCCAATTGAGCTCCCTACATCCCTATCCTCCTCATAGAAGCCTTACCTTAGGCATAAGGTACTTCAAGAAGTCCTTTTGGTTTAAACCAAATGAAGTTACCTAAATTAAAAGAGATTAAAGAACGAACGAGTCAAGTCGGACACGAGGTAAGGGACTTCATCTCAATCTCCTTTCATTGAGGAATTTTTAGTTTTATACACGACTTTATTTTATATGATGTATAAACCCCATTGAAATTTCATTTTATTCAAATGGAATCTTTTTATACAAAGCGTTTCACTAAATGAAAAAAGAGAATGTTTCTTTTTTTATGTAAGCGGTGACAATGAACTTTCCGCCACTACGAGTGTTATTTGATCTTTGGCTTCCTTAACAATCCAAAATGTTTTTAAAAGGAAAAATAAATACCATATACTCTTTTTACGTATTTTGGGATTGAAAATGATTTTGAGAATGGATTTATTATTTCAATATCTTGAAATGATATTTCATTATTGCAATGTGGAAATGTTATCTTTCCTTTATGCTTATTTATATGTTATGATCATGTTATGGTTATTGGGAATTATTTATGTATACGGGTTGTTCTGTGATAAACCTAGGGTGGGTGAGCCTGATATAGCTCTCCAATTCATTGGGTAACGTGACGGAGGTAAACGTGAATGTTTCCCCTAAGAGATTTAGGGAATATACTGTGATGGGTATTCCAAAGTAACTCTCTATGTAGCTATGATAGCTACAATGTAAGTATTATATGGATGCCAAAAGTTACCTTTATGATTTCTGATTTCTATGTGTCTTTCATAAATCTTATGATTTCACAAGGTATGTAAAATATTTCATGTTTTTTATGTATTTATGAACAAATGTTTTCATTCTTTCTTTTATAACCCTTACTGAGCTTTTTATGCTCATCCCATGTTTTGAAATGTTTTCACAGGACTTAAAGATGGATATGTTCAAGGATGGGATCAAGGAAAAGTCATGCTTTCTAAAACATGGAACTAGACATAAATTTTTTTCAAGTGTTTTTATTTTATGACAAAAATGGAAACTTTGTAGGTATTTATACCTTGTAATCTTTTGAGATGTAATAGTTATGTCCTAATTCTCTAAAAATCTAAACTTGAAAAGATCCTCAATGTGAATTATTCATTTAATTCAATATTAAATAATGTTTAAGGTCGGGTCCTTATAGTTGGTATCAGAGGTCAGTTTAGATAAATTTAGGAGTTAGGGTATTGTTAAATTAATATCCATAAAGTAATTTATGTTAATATTGAAATCATATAGAATTTCTAGATTACCATATTGCTTCGCCTAAGGTATTTTTGTGTTCGGAATGGTTTTCCGCAGAAGAAACAGGCAAGCTATGTTGGGACGACATCAGGAGGAAGAAAACCTTCCAAATCAGAATCCTGAGATGGTCGGAATCAGAATTGAACAGTTTATTACAGTGACGGTACAGTTGACTCAGGATATAAATGGTGGTGGTATCCATGCATGAGATCAGCCAGATCAACCGCAGAGGAACATGTCTGTAGTGGAGCATTTCATGAGGCAATATCCCTCATCATTCTGAGGATCATCTAACCATGTGCTGGATGAAGGGTGGATTAAATCACTGGAGAAGATTTGCGTTGTCTTGGGTTGTTCATAACATCAAAAGATTAGTCTCGATGTTTACGATTTTGAAGGTGAAGTTGATCAGTGGTGGTCGATGGTGAAAAATATCAAGGATAGTGAGGATATTGATTCTCTTGATTGGGATGAATTCAAAGGTTTGTTTCTTGAGAAATATTTTCCTAAGGTGGTTTGTCTTAGAATAGAAAAACAATTCTTGGAATTAAGGTAGGAGGATGACTCAGTGTCTTATTGTAACACCCCAATCTTTCATAGTATGCTTCTCTTTGAATAATACAGTAGTGTGTGTTATACGGAACTTCGAGTTCTAACACACCACAACCAATCATACTAGCATTTAAGAATAGTAATACCCACTTTTTGAAATTTTATACATTTTATCTTTCAAAATGAACTTCATTTTTGGATTCAGAATACCAAAATTAGCTTAGGGTGAAATTTTGGTACTTTTCGAATAACTTTCATGTTTTGATGAATAGTGAAAATTACTAAATTTTAATTAAAAACAACTTTTTAATCGAAATAATTAATAGTGATAAATTATGAATTTGAGTGGTTTTAAAGTATATTTAGAATTTATTTTTACCATTTAACACAATGTTTGTCATTGGACATAATTTCACATTTAAACTGGACATAAGTAAGTGTCAATCTTTTGATAGTTATTATTTCTTAAAAACATGCTATTTGTTTTGACAATGGGAATTAATTTAAATTAATTAATGCAACTTATATGTTTTGAATTTGGTAAAATAGAAAGCATTTTTGAATTCATAATACCAAATATATCTTAGGTCGATTTTTTGGTATTTTTCTGAGAAACATCAATTTTTGATGAATAGTGAAAAACACTGGGTTATTGGTTAAAACCGATTTTTTTTATTTAAATAATTATTTGTTTTATTTAAATTAATTTATGTCAAAATAGATACATAATACTTATATAAGTTCATTGTAATTCATTGGAGTCAGTTTATAATAATTTTAGATATATAAAAATTTTATTGAACTTTTCACGGTCTTTTACCCACCTCCTAGGAGAATTTGAAAATTCCCATAAAACATAATTTTACCGCTTCTATGAGTTGAATTTAGAAAATCCAATAGACACTATTAATATCAAGGAGTAAAATGTGGTTCAATAAGATAAAAATAATTTTTTGTGAATAGTAACTTTTTACTTTTATTTACCGCGGTTAAAGGTAAATAGGGTAATTCTAGGTTAAAAGAATATTGTAATAATTAAAAATTACATTAACACATGTCCTAACCTTATTGGATGAGTAATGGCCGACAATGGGCATCTTTGGGTCGTTTTTGGGACCCCATGGAGCCACTTATGAATGATAATGACATTTTAGATTAATTAATTTAATGTAAAGGCAAAATTGACATAAACAAAAAACCTTTTAGTAATTAATTTTTATATGGTGTTATATATGTAATAGTTTTTACTATAAATATTCATTAGAAATATTAAACTATTTCCTACATAATGGTATTTTATTTATAATTTTTAAACATTAAATAATATAATTTATTTATGACACAATGATGATGAAGTAATTACCGTATTAATGAAAGATTAAGATAATTGATATTATAAATAACCAAATAAATGTAATTTGAGAGTTTTTATGAATTAAATAATTTTCTAGGTTAATATGACATATTAGTATTGGTTATATGAATTTTTTTATAAGTAATAATGCTGTTATGCATTTTTCAAAAACAAAATACCCAATAGTGCCAAAATTGACATAAAAGAGTTTTTAAAACAAATATTATATTATTAATTGATATTCTATTCCTAAAAATCTAAGGTTAGGCCAAAGGACTTATATCATTATAGGTGTATCATTAATGAACCAGTTGGGATCTATTGGAAGTTTATAGTAAGTTTATTAACCATATAATATAAAAATACAAAGAGACAGGGTAAAGGTCAAACTATTTAATTAAGAGTTAAACCTAAAGGATAAGGGTAAAATAGTGACCCAAACTTGTCTAAAACCTATTTGTTGAGTTTTTTTAGACATATCCCCACCTTAGACTTTTAATAATCCACTTTGGAGCCATTATAAACAGAATATGAATTTATTATAAAATAATACTTTAAGTTTTTTCTAAAGAGCCCCTTCTCCCCCTTATAAAAGGACACCACTTCTAACCAATTCCTAACACCTCTCAAGACTTTTGGGTCGTCCAAAATCTACCCAATTAAGCTCTCTAAATCCATCTCCTCCTCTTAGAAGCCTTACCTTAGGTATAAGGCACTTCAAGAGTCCTTTTTGGTTCAAACCAATGGGAGTTACCCAAATTAAAGGTAACGACTTATCTTAGCTTCTTTTCTTTTATTTTACTTCTCCAACCCCTAAACTCTTCTTATTATTTTATTTTGTAACAAAACCAGTATCCAAAATATAATAGAATATTTTTATGAGAATTATTCTAACTACACTTACACACACCTCCATCTAATGGGTGAAAAACATAATGTTTCTGTGGATGGAAACCAAACACCTCACAAAATGATGATTGTTCAATTATCTCCTACCACTCTCATGGTGGCCATTATGATGGAAATATAATTAAATATGATATTTATGATATTTATTTTAAGTATAATCTTCTGTAATTCCATTTTATATCTTACCATTATTCATTTCATGTTGTATATATATACGATAATTTCATTTGAGGTAGTGCAGACTACCGCCCCCTCAAAGTGATATGACTCATTCACACCATACATAGAACTTATAAAGGATGGTGTTAATGAACTTAAGTAACATATATAAGATACTATATTATATTGGAATAATAATATACCTATGTATCATTTGGTTTTGATTCCTTTTAAAATGAAAAATGAAATGGAAGTAGCGTTCATGCGTACGGATTATCGTCTCCACGAACATGATGAGATTCATTTCCCCATCATATCCATTCAAGACTAATTATCATTTGATGATTAAAAGTAATTTTTAAGTACTTGATATTATTCTGGATATGAATAAGATAAAACCTATCCATAACAAACATGGCTTACGTAACAAAGCATATAAAGTCAAATGAATCAGTTAACACCCTAAACGACGATAATACTAAAATATTATTAACAAAACAATATTAAAAGATCATATATGATATCATATTTATATATATGATTATTTTATATTTTAATAACAATGATTTCAACTATTATACAGGATTTTAACCTACCCTCAACCAAGTAAAAGTACAAGGTATTGGGTTTTCATCTCACTCCTTATTCCCGTGATATTCAAGCCATATTGCCACTATTATATTTTGTGTGGTGTATGTACTACCCATAATTGTATTCTTTGTGTAATACACTTTATTTTATGTGTATTTACATATTCATTTTATGATACCTCTTTCATGGGATGTATGTTTTGTAAGTTACCAAATTGGTAAGTGTTACTTTCATAATCTCTTTATTATTCGAGGTTGTTTTTACGTAAGTATCTAATGGGACATATTTATTATCCATTTTCATGTTTTATGAAAGAGTTATCAAAGGGATTATTTTAAGGGACTTTTTTTACTAAAAAATCATCTCAAATGTTTTAAATATTTATTCTTCTAAATCTTTCTCATTAATGTCCATGTCTTCAAAATGGTTTTTAAGGATTTATTTATATGGACATGAATGTTTTTAAAATGTTAATTCCTTTCAAAAGTTTCAAAGTGGTATGGGACACTTTTATTCAAAAATGTTTTTAAATGAATTCTTTTCTAAATTGTGTGACTTTTAAAAGTTTTCATGAAAAAAGGGGTATTTCTCTCAAAGATTTTTACAAATCATTTTAATCTATGTAAAAATTCATTATTGAATTTTAAACTTGTTTTGAAGTTGATTTATCATGATAAAAAATATTACATATTGTGTTGAAGGTTTTGTGATATGTTTGGATGTAGATGTGATATTTTTATACCATTAATGGTTTATGGGTAAAGTATTTACATTTTGTATGATAGTTTTAATACGTTATGTTTAGACCTTTTCATGTGAGGAATGCGTTGGACTTAATAAGTGACGGGTGGAGCCCGCTATAGCTCCTCGATGCATTGGTAGGTCTCGTGAGACAAACTAGTGTCTTGGAATGAGTCCTTGAAAAAATCTTATTTATAGTCTTGGCACGAGGCCTCGGCTATGTGGTTATGATAGTCTAACATTATGCATTCCATCATTATGAAAGTGGTTATTGATATTGCATGTGATTATTCGATTAGTAGAATTTCCATGTGAATAAGTAAATGGCATTATTTCATTTTATTTCTGCTTTATTATGTTGAAGTTCAAGTTTAAAAGTCTTTTGTTTTAGTTATAAATTGCCTTAAATGTTTATGCTTATTTATGAAAGTTTCCAATGTATTGTTATCCTTACTGAGCATCTGAGCTCACCCCTTTCTATGTTTTATTTTTCCCAGGATTCCAAGAAGTGTATTGTGATTGATATTCAAGGTTAAGGCAATGGAATAATGGAGTTTGTGAAGGATTATTTATGTTGTTTTGTATGTTATTAATTGCAATGTAACATTCATGTATGTAATATATTTTCCAAGACTGCTAAACCGATCTGTCCTTTAGGACATGATTCCTTGTAATCATTCCAATGTATTAAAATAAATCACCAACTCTGGGTAACTAGGGTCGGGGCATTAAGGTTGGTATCAAATGAAATTTAGAAATAACCTTGGAAACTAGATTTAGATAAACTTTGATTAGGGCACATAGTCTTAAGATAGACTTTGAGGATTAGTATAGAACAACATCCTCGAATTTTGGTAATGTAGAGATTTTGTGAGTTTTCAAGAAAATACATCCCTGTCTAGATACGAGCAGGTAGAGGCGGCTCTTCATAGATGTACCCAGGGGTAAAACCCGAAACATCACTTTGAGCTAGACTCGAACGTGAACTAGTGGAGGACAACGGGTCTTGCTGTACTCTTGGTTATGACAGTCCTGGGGGATATTCTTAGGATAATTCTCGTTTTCTTTACAAACCGATATGAATGGTTTATGAGTATATATTCCTCAAATAAAACATTTTTGTTTATGGATTATATCCATAAACTATTCAATTTATGTTAGGTATTTTACATGTTTGGAATTATGAATTGTGATTCATAAACTGACCTAGTGTATTCCATTGTTTAAAAATGGTTACCAATAGAAGGAATGAAGAAATCCATCATTACGTATGATCCAAAGAGTAAGAAGGATCATATCTTTCATGGTATTAAGCCAACATTAAGAAGGTAAATAGTCTCCCATGTATTCTCAACATATGAAGAAATAGTAGCATGTGTTAATAAGATAAGTAAATAATTCTCCAAGTCATATGTATTTGATGGGAAGCAAGAGAAGAAATTGATGGAAGAGAGAAAGATGGATGAAGGGAATAGGGAAAAGAAGAATTTTCCCATATGTGATAACTATTGGAAGAAACACCCTTGAACTTTCCTGAAGGTAATGGGAGTTTGTTATAAGTGTGGAGAAAAAGGACTCCATGTACGTGACTACATGGGTAAGAAAAAAGTTTCAAATGTACAATGATTCATCTATAAGAAGTTGGGACACTACGCGAACCAATGTCCAAATCATCATAGTATGCCCCAAATGATATTATTAGATAATAATCAAGTTATGATACTACCTCAGATGAAGAAGGATGACTAGTGTTCTTATGTTGTTATTATAGGATTATTTCATTTGAGTGTTGTATCAACAATATACTGGTTATATGAATTATGGAGATAAATAAGGATTGTACTGCAGTACTATTTTATTGAGGATTTGAGATTATATGGTTCTATGAAAAGTTACATAATATTAAGCTACACTTTTGGGAAAATACATGGTTAAAGGAAAGGTAATCCTTAATATGGTCCCGATAATGAGGTAGTGATTTTGAAATAAGAGATGGTTGATTTGAATAATTATGTTGGATATTCTTGACTACCTTGAAACTGATTAATGATCTTTCATCATTGGAGTTTAAAAAAAAATTGGATAGAAGGATTATATCAAGTATTCTATAAATAATAAGGGAGCATGAATTTAATCAATAAGGTTTTATGGTAATTTAGGATGTTACCATGTTTTAAAATAATACATGATGAACGTGTTCACATGTTATTACGTGGAAAAAGGGATCTTAATTATGTTTAAATTCCTTATAAATTTTGGACTGTGATTTTGGATAGTAGTATTTTGGATAAGTCTAAAGGTTAGAATGGATTAATTTTGAAAGGTTATTTTTTGGATTTTTATAAAAGGACAACACGCAGACCGTGTGACAACCCGTCACGTCGGACAAAGCTGCGAGAATCAAACCCACAACCATAGTACGATTGGGATTTATCACCTACCATTAGACTATGTGAAGTCCCTAGATTGTATAATGTAGTTTCTTTTTTTAAAGGGTCTGATATGTCAATTATAAATTCATTATATTTGGGACCCTATACGAATAGGATAAATAGAGTATTATTGAGTTATATTATGTTTTGTAGTGAAAGATGAATTTGTGGTAGAAATTTATTAATGGATAAAACTATAATTATAAATTAAGTATATCTCCTTATGATCTCATCCAATCTCATAAATAAATTCATCAACATTAAGAAAGGAACTTAGAAAAAAACATTGTCCTAGATCGTACCTTAGATCATCACAAATTTTTGGCTTTGTGATTGTTGGACTTTTCATAGCCATGTTCTATACCACTCTCCATCAAATATTAATGGTCAAATTTCTCTTCCATATCCAAGTTTTCCTACATGGAACCCTATTATGTGTTATTTTCGGTAACCTTCATACTTACCACTCTTTATTTTAAATAGACGCCTCATTAATCCATTTTTCGATGTGGGATTTCAACTATGATATTTTGAAATGTCAACCCCAAGTTTCCAATAGCGAGCATAAATTGCGAGGACGCAATTTACTGAAGGAGGGGATAATGTAACACCCCAATCTTTCACGGTACGCTTCTCTTTGAATAATACAATAGTGTGGGTTATACGCAACTTCAAGTTCTAACACACCACAACCAATCATACTAGCCGTTAAGAATAGTAATACCCACTTTTTGAAATTTTATACAATTTATCATTAAAAATGAACTTCATTTTTGGATTTGGAATATCAAAATTATCTTAGGGTGAAATTTTGGTACTTTTCGGATAACTTTCATGTTTTGATGAATAGTAAAAATTACTAAATTTTAATTAAAAACAACTTTTTTAATAGAAATAATTAATAGTGATAAATTATGAATTTGAGTGGTTTTAAAGTATATTTAGAATATATTTTTACCATTTAACACAATGTTTGTCATTGGATATAATTTTACATTTAAACTAGACAAAATTAAGTGTCAATCTTTTGATATTTATTATTTCTTAAAACCACACTATTTGTTTTGACAACGAGAATTAATTTAAATTAATTAATGCAACTTATATGTTTTCAATTTGGTAAAATAGAAATCATTTTTTAATTCATAATATCAAATATAGCTTAGGCCGATTTTTTGGTATTTTTCTGAGAAACATCAATTTTTGATGAATAGTGAAAAACACTAAGTTATTGGTTAAAACCGATTTTTTTATTTAAATAATTATTTATTTTATTTAAATTAATTTATGTAAAAATATATACATAATACTTATATAAGGTCATTGTAATTCATTGGAGTTAGTTTATAATAATTTGAGATATATAAAAATTTTATTGAACTTGTCACCGTCTTTTACCCACCTCCTAGGAGAATTTGAAAATTCCCATAAAACTTAGCTTTACCGCTTCTGTGAGTTGAATTTTGAAAATTTGAGAGACACGGTTAATATCAAGGAGTAAAATGTGGTTCAATAAGATAAAAATAATTTTTGGTGAATAGTAACTTTTAACTTTTATTTACCGTGGTTAAAGGTAAATAGGGTAATTCAAGGTAAAAAGAATATTGTAATAATTCAAAATTATCTTCACACATGTCCTAACCTTATTGGATGAGTAATATCCGACCATGGTCATCTTTGGGTCGATTTTGGGACCCCGTGAAGCCACTTATGAATGATAATGACATTTTAGATTAATTAATTTAATATAAAGGCAAAATTGACATAAACAAAAAACCTTTTAGTAATTAATTTTTATATGGTGTTATATAAGTAATCTTTTTTACTATAAATATTCATTAAAAAGCTAAAACTATTTAATATATAAATTTATTTTATTTATAATTTTTAGACATTAAATAATTTAATTTATTTATGACACAATGATGATGTCGTAATAACCGTATTAATGCAAGATTAAGATAATTGATATTATAAATACCCAAAAAATGTAATTTGAGACTTTCTATGAATTAAAATAATTTTATAGGTTAATATGACATATTATAATTGGTTACATGAATTTTTTTCTAAGTAATAATGTTGTTATGAATTTATCAAAAACAAAATACCCAATAGTGCAAAAATTGACATGAAAGAGTTTTTAAAACAAATATTATATTATTAATTGATATTCTATTCCTAAAAATCTAAAGTTCTTCCGAAGGACTTATATAATTATAGTTGTATCATTAATGGACCACTTGGGGGTCTATTGAAAGTTTATAGTAAGTTTATTAACCATATAATATAAAAATACAAAGAGACATGGTAAATGTCAAACTATTTAAATAAGAGTTAAACCTAAAGGATAAGGGTAAAATAGTGACCCAAACTTGTCTAAAACCTGTTGGTTGAGTTGTTTTCGACCTATCCCCACCTTATACTTTTAATAATCCACTTTTGAGCCATTAGAAACCAAATATTAATTTATTATAAAATAATACTTTAAGTTTTTCCTAAAGAGCCCATTTTCCCCCTTATAAAAGGACACCACTTCTAACCAATTCCTCACACCTCTAAATCCTTTTGGATCGTCCAAACTCTGCCCAATTAAGCTCCCTAAATCCGTCTCCTCCTCCTATAAGCCTTAACTTATGCATAAGGCACTTCAAGAGTCCTTTTTGGTTCAAACCAAAGAGAGTTACCCAAATTAAAGGTAACGACTTATCTTAGCTTCTTTTCTTTTATTTTACTTCTCCAACCCCTAAACTCTTCTTATTATTTTATTTTGTAACAAAACCAGTATCCAAAATATACTAGAATTTTTTTATAGTAATTATTCTAACTACACTTACACACACCTCCATCTAATTGGTGAAGAACATAATGTTTCTGTCGATGGAAACCAAACGCCTCACGAAACAATGATTGTTCAATTATCTCCTACCACTCTCATGGTGGAAATTATGATGGAACTGTAATTAAATATGATATTTATTTTATATATAATCTTCTATAATTCCACTTTATATCATACCATTATTTATTTCATGTTGTATATATATACACGATAATTTCATTTGAGGAAGTGCGGACTACCGCCCCCTCAAAGTGATATGACTCGTTCACACCATACATGGAACGTATAAAGGATGGTGTTAATGAACTTAAGTAACATATATAATATACTATATTATACTGGAATAATAATATACCTATGTATCATTTGGTTTTTATTTATTCTAAAATGAAAAATGAAATGGATGTAGCGTTCGTGCGTACGGATTACCGTCTCCACAAACGCGATGAGATTCATTTACCCATGATATCCATTCATGAATAATTCTCATTTGATGATTAAAAGTAATTTTTAAGGACTTGATATCATTTTGGATATGAATAAGATACAACCTATCCATAACGAACACGACTTACGTAACAAATCATATAAAGTAAAACGAATCAGTTAACACCTGAAACGATGATAATACTAAAATATTATTAAAAAACAAAATTAAAAGATCATATATGATATCATATTTATATATATGATTCATGTATAATTTAATAAAAAATATTTAACTATTATACAGGATGTTAACCTACCCTCAACCAAGGAAAAGTACAAGGTAAGGGGTTTTCATCTCACTCCTTATTCCCAAGAGATTCAGGTCATATTGCCACTATTACCTTTTTTGTGGTGTATGTACTGCCCATAATTGTATTCTTTGTGCAATAAACTTTAATTTATGTGTATTTACATATTCATTGTATGATACCTCTTTCATGGGTTGTATGTTTCGTAAGTTACCAAATTGGTAAGGGTTAATTTCATAATCTCTTTATTATCTGATGTTGTTTTTTACGTAAGTATCTACTGGGACATATTTATTATCCATGTCCATGTTTTATGAAAGAGTTATTAAATGGATTCTTTTAAGGGACTTTTTTTACTAAAACATCATCTCAAATGTTTTAAATATTGATTCTTATAAATCTTTCTCATTAATATCCATGTCTTCAAAATGGTTTTTAAGGATTTATTTATATGGACATGAATGTTTTTAAAATGTTAATTCCTTTCAAAAGTTTCAAAGTGGTATGGGACACTTTGATTTCAAAATGTATTTAAATGACTTCTTTTATAAATTTTGTGACTTTTAAATGTTTTCATGAAAAAAGGGTATTTCTCTCAAAGATATTTGGAAATCATTTTAATCTATGTCAAAATTCATTAATGGATTTTAAACTTGTTTTGAAGTTGATTTATCATGATAAAAATCTTACATATTGTGTTGAAGTTTTTGTGATATGTTTGACTCTGGATGTGTTATTTTTATACCATTCATGGTTTATGGGTAAAGTATTGACATTTCGTATGCTAGTTTTAATATGAATGTTTATGTTATGTTTAGACCATTTCATATGAAGAATAAATTGGACTTAATAAGTGACGGGTGGAGCCCGCTATAGCTCCTCGATGCATCGGTAGGTCTCATGAGACAAACTAGTGTCTTGGCATGAGGCCTTGAAAAAAATCTTATTTATAGTCTTGGCACGAGGCCTTGGCTACGTGGTTATGATAGTCTGGCATTATGCATTCCATCGTTATGAAAGTGGTTATTGATATTTCATGTGATTATTCGATTAGTAGAATATCCATGTGAATAAGTAAATGGAATTATTTCATTTTATTTCTTCCATATTATGTTGAAGTTCAAGTTTAAAAGGCTTTTATTTTAGTTATACATTGCCTATAATGTTTATGCTTATTTATGAAATTTTCTGCTGTATTGTTATCCTTAATGAGCATCTGAGCTCACCCCTTTCTTTGTTTTATTTTTCCTAGGATTCCAAGAAGTGTATTGTGGTTGATATCAAAGGTTAAGAAAAGGTAATAATGGTGTTTGTGAAGGATTATTTCTGTTGTTTTGTATGTTATGAATTGCAATGTATCATTCATGTATGTAATCTATTTTCCAAGACTGCTAAATTGATTGGTCCTTCGGGACTTGATTCCTTGTAATCATGCCAATGTATAAAAATAATGCACCAACTATGGGTAACTGGGTTCGGGGCGTTACACTTCTTATGAAGAAAAATTCACTCGACTGGAAGGGTATACTCCAAATTTCATACGAGATCTTGATAGTAAAATCAACTGTTTTTACTCAGGATTAAATCCAAAGTATCGAAGGTATTTAGCTTCCCGTGAGTTCAAAAGTTATAAAAAATTTATTCGTTGTGGAGAGAAGGTGGAAGTGGAGTTTCTTGATGATCATATATTCTTTGACAAACAACAGAATAAGAGGTCTAGGTAGCAGGAGAAAGGGAATAACTCTTCAAAAAAGTCTTATGGTAAGAAACTTAAGTTTACAGTTTGTGAAAATTGTGGTAAAAAGCATGTTGGGGATTGTCTTTTGAATTCTGGTAAGTGCTATTGATGAGGTAAAATGGGACATAAGGCTCATAATTGCACTGAAAAAGATCAGGGTAATGGTAAGACAAAATCTGATTTACAGTCAGTAAAATGTTTTAAGTGAAATGAAAGGGTCATTATGAAAATGAGTGTCTAACAAATAACTCAACTGAAGGAAATCAGCCAGACTAAAAGAAGAAAGGGGTGGTGAAATCCTTTGAAACTACTTCAGCCGATGTTGGTCCATCAAATGATATTGTATCAGGTACACTGTTTGTTTGTTCAGATTATGTCAATGTGTTGTTTGATTAAGGGTCTACACACTCATTCATTTCTGAGAAGTTTTCTAGTAAATTGGGAATTTCATCTCATGATTTGAATATTGAACTTATGGTTAAGACACCTGGAGTAAATGTAGAGAAAAAAAGAAAACATAAGAACATTATTGTCCTTGTGTGAGGAAATAATCTACATGCAAACCTTATTTTTTCCTCTAGTAGTGTTTGATGTTATATTGTGCATGGATTGGATTTCTGTTTATCATGCTAAGATTTACTGCAGAGCTAAAGAGGTTTCTTTTCAGAATGATTTTTAGTTTTTATAAAAAAAATTAACCCTTGTTGTTGATAACATATCAGGAAGCTGAGAAACTAGTAAAAGATGGAAATGAATGTTACCTTGCACATGTTGTTGAAAATAAAGGAGCTGTTCAGATTAATGATGTGCCAGTGGTAAATGAGTACCTTGATGTTTTTCCTGATGAGTTGTCTGGTATTATACCTGATCGAGAAGTTGAATTTATTGTTGACTTAGTTCTTGATGCTAAGAAAATTTCAAAACTCCTTTATCGAATGGCTCAAATTGAACTTTTTGAGTTAAAGAAGCAATTGTAGGAGTTATTAGATAAAGGTTTCATTCGACCTAGCACATCACCATGGGGTTCTCCTATCTTGTTTGTTAAAAATAAATATGGTTCAATGAAACTTTTCATAGATTATAGAGCATTGAATAAAATCACTACTAAGAATAAGTATCATTTGCATTATATCGATGATTTGTTTGATCAGCTCTAGGGAGCTCAGTATTTTTTGAAGATTGACTTGACGCCAGGGTACCATCAGTTGAAATTAAAGGAAGCTGACATTCTGAATACTGTGTTTCGTACTAGATATGGCTATTATGAATTTGTATTTATTCCATTTGGGTTAACCAATGCGCCTGTTGTATTCATGGATCATATGAATAGAACTTTCTGTGAGTTCTTGGATAATTTTTTGGTTGTGTTCATTGATGATATTTTGGTTTATTCCAAAAGTAAGGAGGAACATGAAAGTCATTTATGGGTTGTCTTTCAAACCATAAAAGAAAAGAAACTTTATGGGAAATTCAGAAAGTGTGAGTTTTGGTTAAAAAAAATTTCTTTCCATGGTCACATTGTTTTAAAAAATGGCATAACTATTGATCCTGTTAAAACAAAAGTTGTTGAATAATGGCCAAGAACCACAAATGTAACTGAGATCCATAGTTTTCTTGGTTTGGTAGGTTATTATCAGAGGTTTGTTGAAAATTTTACACGGTTATCTAATCCAATGACTAAGCTAACTCAAAAAGGTGTAAAGTTCATCTGGACAAAATAATATGATGATTGTTTTCAGGAATTGAAAAGAATATTGGTGAATGCTCCAGTTTTAGCACTGCCTTCCAGAAAAGGTGAGTTTGTTATCTACAGTGATGATTCGTTGAAAGGACTGGGTTGTGTCCTATTGCAGAATTATCAGGTAATTTCTTATGCTTCACGTCAGTTGAATCCACATGAGTTAAATTACCCTACACATGATTTTTAATTAGTTATTTTTGTTATTTCTTTAAAAATTTGGAGGCATAATTTGTATGGAGTGAAATGTGAAATATATTCTGACCATAAAATTTTAAAGTATATATTAACTCAAAAAGAATTGAACATGAGATAGAGGAGATGGTTGGAACTAATCAAGGATTATGATTTCATGATCCATTACCATCTTGGAAAATCAAATAAAGTGGTCGATGCTTTGAGTTGAAAAAGTAATGTCTCATTAGACATGCTACATGTAACGTCCCAGACCCGGCCAGCCACCCGAACAGTGCTGAATGGGTCGGGTGTTACTACCTTAGGCACACCTCCCCGAACGCTAAAGGCTGCCGACTAGCAGTGAGGGTCTGTTAGGTATAGTGGGGAGGCTATACCCTCTCTGAGGATCTTAATAAGGGTACTGGTCCAAGTATAATAGTAAAGATGAAGTGGAAATAAAGACTCAGTAGACTCAAACCAGACCCGCAGAGCGGAAGCATAATCAATATAGATAAACATCGGAAGTAGTAAATGAAACAACAGCCGCGGAAATAAACAAAACAGCATGCTAAGAACATGTAACTACAAATGAATAGTAAAACATGCATCCAGAGCAGGTCATACACAATTGAATATAAAAAGGGCGCCAATGGATAACCAACAGTAGCTACAACAATCATGCCAATACAGAAAAAATAAACAAAACAAAGTAAACCCAGCTAGGCATGACCTCAAGGTCTATACCATCTCCATGCAATAACTAATGTAGCCTAGATCCTAAAGCTAGCATCTTTCCTGCACGTAAATCCATAAGGACTACACATGTCCCGAAGGGCCCATGTAGGGTGTGAGAGAAATCTTAGTAGGATACCTCCCAACGGTGCGTACCAAATATATTTGATTGAGCAGTCATGCATTTACAAGGAAAGTAGTAAACAGTACGATGCACAATTAAACACAAACTCCACTGGTGCTCAACAGCCACCATGGAGCGTCACCTGCTTCGGCCAATTCCAGAATCTCTGTCGTGTAACCCGGCACCACGTGCCACCTGACACCTCGTGTCTCAAATACCGACGTCCCGAAGGCACGCCCAAAAATAGTAACCAGGCACCATGTGCCTCCTGACACCTCGTGTCTCACGTACCGACGTCCCGAAGGAACACCCAAAAATAGTAACCCAGCACCACGTGCCACCTGATACCTCATGTATCAAGTACCGACGTCCCAAAGGCACGCCCGAAAATAGTAACTCAACACCATGTGCCTCCTGACACCTTGTGTCTCAAGTACCAACATCCCGAAGCCACGCCCATTTCTTGAAGGCTCCTCACCTCCCACATGGATTTCTATGGCAAGCACCCCCAACCAAAATACCTAACCACAACTACAGGGGCCTCTACCCACACGAGTGGTCAAGACCACCTCATCACGGAGTATCTCTGTGTACACACTACTCAAAGTCCTAGTGAGCGGTAATCACCCAAAATAGTCCTAAGACTCCAACACATCTGACACCTCGTGTCCCTGCGACCATGTCGCTCAAGTCCGATGGAATCGCCACCCTAGTAACCCAGGCCATGCCCAACCAGACAGTTGTACTGCCTCAAGCCGACATCCATGATGCCCAATCTCGTGGTCAAAACCACCCAAAGTATCCCGGGCAAAGCCCCAACCTATGATCAGCATCACTCAAGCGTAACCAGGCCAAGCCCAACACAACCCAAGGGGGTCCAGCAGATGCAATTCAGCAATTGCATATATAACATATGTAAACAGAAAACATAACCAGGAAAAACAAACTAAACAGTTGAATTTCACCCTACTAGGTGTTGTCCCATACCAGCACTGAGGTCTTAAATGCCTCTAACAACTTATAACAGGATTTAACAAATTAAACTAAACATTTTATAACAATCATATTTCAATTAAAACCATTTTGGCGTTCCCCAGCCAAAATGACCCAATGAGAAACGACCCCTCACTCAGCCCTGATCACGCACACTGGTAACCAGGCATACCCAAAAGCATCCCAGAGGTCCCATAAGCATTACAGTATGAAAAAAAAAGATAAAATGGGTCCCTCTCAAAATACCCGAAAATGCACCGAAGGCCGCGTTATCCAAAAAATTACGAAAACACAAAATGAGGTATGCACCACCTACCTGAGACTTGCACAATGCTACTCCTCCGGTAACACCCTCCAATTTGGTCTAAAACGTGGTAAATCTACAAAATATTCAAAACCACTCAAAGGGATATAACTCGTTCTTGAACGAAAATCAGAAAAAACGGCCAAAGAGGAATCGAGGCCTTACCGAGGGGGTTCCAATGCATCCAACCGAGATCTGATTGGAGTTCGAACGAAGAACCAAGAAGAAAATGAAGATCTGGCCGACTTGGTTCGTTAAACCCGGCCAAAATATTGAGGTTCTGCCTCAATACGAGGATACTGCCCATTTTAAGCAAAAAAATAAAGTACACGGCGTGTACTTTGGGACTACACACCGTGTATGGTTCATTTAACTGTTCATAAGATGGAAAGATCCCGCCGACTTACTTTCCGAGCCTGCCGACATGAGTACACGGCGTGTACCTGGGGGTACACAGGGTGTACTTGGTTCCTCTTCCTTTCCTCGCCAATGTACTCACACACCATGTGTATCCCTTATACACGGCTAGACTACAAGGTGTGTCCAAGGGGAACACGGTGTGTCCTCATTTCTACCTAGCCAACAGGCCTACACGCCATGTATGGCCTCACACGATCAAGGGTATACATGGCGTGTTCAAAAATACACGCCGTGTAGTAAGAAAATTCTACACGGTCACTACACGGCATGTACTCGGCGAGCACACGTCTAGTCACTCACCTACACATACATTGAGTGTACTTAATGAACACAGTGTGTAGTCTAGAAATTTCCAGAAACCTCCCATTTACTCCAGTTTCCTCAGAAACCAGTCAAAATAATTCAAACAGGGTCGGGATTTTGACCCGTTCTGAAAACTCTGGTTCTTACAAACTCCCCATCTTAACGTAGCTCATCCCCGAGCTACCAAACGAAACCCGAAGATGGCACCGAACACGTGCATCCCAGTTAAATAATCTGGACTACCCCTGTCCCATGGTTCTGGCTAAATTCCTCAAGGGGCTCCCCACCTTAGGAATTGCACACTCGGTCTCAACCAACAAAATTTAAAGCAAACAAGGTTTATGAACCTGTTTTCCAGACACAAAATCCTCTCGTGACGCATCATCACCCCTACACCTCATTGGTTCTCCTGTGTCGCTTCTAACACCCAAAGTATCCCGCACCGCATCAGTGTCCGCCTCTACAAGGTACTGGTGCCTAGCACCTCAAGTAACCTGCAACCACGATTCCCCGATTCCCACGGCACCTCATGTAACCCGCATCCACGATGCCCCGATTCCCACGGAACCTCAAGTAACCCGCATCCAGGATGCCCCGATGCCCATGACACCTCAATTAACTTACATCCACGATGCCCCAATGCCCACGGCACCTCATACATATATATATATATATATATATATATATATATATATATATATCCTGCACCCGATCTGGTGCCAACCCATTGACTAGCATCTAGTGAGTCCATAAAGATCGTGTGCACCTCGTGCACTCAAAATAGACATACCTCTACAGGTCATGCCAAAAAAGAAACATGGAGATCACGGTCACACCGCGGTGTACCTCTAACTATCACCGGATCACCGGCCTGATCAGCCTCTGGCAACTCCACGGCATGCACCTGGCCTGAAACACGGCTTCCTGACACCTGACTTCCCGATGCTTCTCCAGTCACCGACCACTGACCCCTCAGCTGGGTCCCACCATCTCTATCACAACCTCCGCGCACAGCTGAACCTCAACTACCCTCTCTGGGTAACGAACCTGAGCCAACTCTAGACACCATAGTCTGTCTTGGTCCCTGCCTACCGGCTATCTGAGAAGGTTGCCTACAAAACCTCCCCAGATTCCCATCCTGTCCACATGCCCGACACTCCTTCAGAGGCCTATCGCATTGTGCCCAAACATGTCCCGGCTGTCCACACTGGAAGCAAATCACCGAAGAACTCCCACGTGGTGGTCTAGCTGAATCCCTGACCTGACTGCCCTATGGAGACTCATCCCATCCACGCTTCCTACTGTCTGAACCGTTACCCAAAGCTATCGTCCTTCCCAAGAGAGATTTCTCACTTTCGTTGCCCTCGGCTATGAGTTCCTGATTCACCGCTTCGGAAAAAGAACCCAACCTGAAGATGTTCACCTATACCTGAATGGCGTGCCGTAAGCCATCCTCGAAGCGCCTCAACCTAGCTGCATCGTCATTCACCATACCCGGTGTAAAATGGGACAACTCTGTGAAGGTAGAAGCATAGTCCATGATGGACATATCTCCATGTTGAAGACTCAAGAACTCTCGAGCTCTCTATGCCCTCAATATCTCTGGGTAGAAGTGCTACCTATCCTCGAAATCCTTCCAAACCAGCCCCTCGTGCCTACGAGCCTGTACCTGTACATCCCACCAACGCTTCGCTGGTACTCTTAGCATGTATGTTTCCATCTTGACCCTCCGCCCTGGAGGCATCTCGAGATGCTCGAAAATCATCTGCATACTCTCTATCCAGTTCTCAGCCGCCTACGGACCACCCTCTCCCTGAAAAAGCGGCGGGTGCTGCGACTGGAAATCCCGTGTTAGATACGCCATAGAAGGATCTGTACTCTGCGTGCCTCTGTCAATCCTCTGCATGACACGTACCAGGTTAGCTCGGAGCTTCTCTTCAAGCCATGGACCGAACGATGCCAAACCCGGCTGTTGTCCTACCTGCACTGGATCCTAAACTTGTTCCTGTCCCTGAGCCTGTACCTGCGGCTCGTGCTCAGCCTGTACTGAAGTCTGACCCTGGTCCTATGGCACTGTATCATCTCCTGTCTGACGCTCCATCGAGCCGTGAAGGAGTAACCTGCTGAATACCATAAATGGTCAGACAACCGATATATATATATATAAATATATTCTACGCAGATAAGGAAAGCAGTAAAAGGCAGTTCATAACAACTACCCTTACTCCCCCTCATCACAACCCATGCCCCACAGCATCTGGGCCTCATGGCCTCCTTACCCGCCCTCAAAAGAGCCAAGTATCACAAGTACCTCGGTCCATACCCGTCCCGACAACTCACGTTACCTCAAACCGACGACCGAGTCACCCAATCCTGACAGTTACACTGCCTCACCCATAGTACCTGCCTGGTCTAATAAGAGCCAGACCCAATTATACTGCAGCATGTAATTCTACAAAATATAAAGCAAGGCATACACATTTGCACAACTATCAGTTCTATCAGGAATTTCACCAATTCACATTTTAAAGCATATAAATCATGGCATTTGATATTTCATTCACATGGCATTATCACTTCACAAAGCATACGTGCAATTATGAAATTGAAATACCCTAAAAATGTGCCTATCAAAAGCCAACAACTAGCCTTACCATACCGGGCCATGGTCCAATTCTCCCTTACCATACTGGGTCAAGGGTCACATATCAAAATCAAAAACATTACACATCAAGTGAGCCACTGAGGTGGAAATCATATCAACTGTAATCTGAGCAAAAGAAAACAGCAATTCCTACCCGCGGTAACAACGTCCATATCTCGTACCTGGGGCTGCAGGAACCCAAGCACAAGCTAGAAACCCAGTCCCTGTAACAAACTATCTCCAATCTACCATATCCCAAATAGTAAAACTAGTAGAAAGAAACAAGAAGCCTCAAACTCATTAGTAGCCAGTAAAACGCTGCTACTAAATCCTTGTCAAGAACCCCTCTGATAACACTTTGTAACGTCCCAGACCCGGCCAGCCACCTGAACAGTGCCGAACGGGTCGGGTGTTACTACCTTATGCGCACCTCCCCGAAGGCCAAAGGCTGCCGACTGGCAGCGACGGTCTATTAGTTATAGTGGGGAGGCTATACCCACTCACAGGGTCTTAATAAGGGTACTGGTCCAAGTATAACAGTAAAAAAGTAGTGGAAAGAAAGACGCAGCAGACTCGAACCAGACCCATAGAGCGGAAGCATAATCAATATAGATAAACAGCAGAAGCAGTAAATGAAACAACAACAATGGAAATAAACACAACAGCATGCTAAGAACATGTAACTACAACTGAATAGTAAAACATGCATCCAGAACAGGTCATACACAACTGAATATAAAAAGGGAGCCAATAGATAACCAATAGTAGCTACAAAAAGCATGCCAATAGAGAAAAAATAAACAAAACAAACTAAACCCAGCTAGGCATGACCTCAAGGTCCATACCATCTCCATGAAATAACTAACACAGCCCAACTCCTGAAGTTGGCCTCTTTCCTGCACATAAATCCATAAAGTCTACACGCGTCCCGAAAGGCCTGTGTAGGGTGTGAGACAAATCTCAGTAGGATACCACCCAACGGTGCGTACCAAATATATGTTTTTAAGCCTTCATGCATTTACAAGGAAAGCAGTCAATAGTACGGTGCACAATTAAACACAAAATCCATTGGTGCTCAACAGCCACCATGGAGTGTCACGTGCATTGGCCAACGCTGGAATCTCTGTCGTGTAACCCGGCACCATGTGCCACCTGACATCTCGTGTCTCAAGTACCGACGTCCTGAAGGAACGCCCATAAATAGTATCCCGTCACCATGTGCCTCCTGACACCTCGTGTCTCACGTACTGACGTCCCGAAGGAACGCCCAAAAATAGTAACCTGGCACCATGTGCTTCCTGACACCTCATGTATCAAGTACCGACGTCCTGAAGGCATGCCCAAAAATAGTAACCCAACACCATGTCCCTCTTGACACCTCGTGTCTCAAGTACCGGCGTCCCGAAGGCACGCCTATTTCCAGAAGGCTCCTCACCTCCCACGTGGCTTTCTATGGCAAGCACCCCCAACCAAAATACCTAACCGCAACTACGGGGGCCTCTACCCACACGAGTGGTAAAAACCACCTCATCACAGAGTATCTCTGTGTGCACACTACTCAAAGTCCTGGTGAGCGGTAATCACCCAA
The DNA here is from genome assembly GCA_963277665.1 of Viscum album. Classification (NCBI taxonomy): domain Eukaryota; kingdom Viridiplantae; phylum Streptophyta; class Magnoliopsida; order Santalales; family Viscaceae; genus Viscum; species Viscum album. Next base: position 1,197,596,572 of record OY728135.1, on the reverse strand, counting down.
AATAGTCCTAATCCACCAACACATCTTACACCTCGTGTCCCTGCGACCATGTCGCTCAAGACCGATGGAATCACCACCCTAGTAACCCAGGCCATGCCCAACCAGACAGTCGTAATGCCTTAAGCCGACGTCCATGACGCCCAATCCCGTGGTCAAAACCACCCAAAGTATCCCGGGAAAAGTCCCAACTTGTGATTATCATCACTCAAGCGTAACCGGTCCAAGCCCAACACAACCCAACGGGGTCCAGAAGATGCAATTCAGCAATTGCATATATAACATATGTAAACAGAAAACATAACCAAGCAAAACAAACTAAACAGTTGAATTTCACCCTACCAGGTGATGTCCCATACCAACACTGAGGTCTTAAATGCCTCTAACAATTTATAACAGGCTTTAACAAATTAAACTAATCATTTTATAACAATCATATTTCAATTAAAACCATTTTGGCATTCCCCGACCAAAATGCCCCGATGAGCAATGGCCCCTCACCCGGCCCTGCTCACGCAAGCTGGTAACCGGGCATACCCAAAAGCATCCCAGAGGTCCCATAAGCATTACAATATGAAAAGGCAGATAAAACGGTTCCCGCTCAAAATACCCAAAAACGCACCGAAGTCCGCATCACCCAAACAACTACAAAAACACAAAATGAGGTATGCACCACCTACCTGAGACTCGCACAATGCTACTCCTCCGGTAACACCTGCCAATTCGGTCTAAAACGAGGTAAATCTACAAAAGATTCAAAACCTCTCAAAGGGATATAACTCATTCTAGAACGAAAATCAGACAAAACGGCCAAAGAGGAATTGAGGCCTTACCGAGGGGGTTCCAACGCATCCAACCGAGATCGGATCGGAGTTCGGATGAAGAACCAGGAAGAAAATGAAGATCTGGATGACTTGGTTTGTTAAACCCGGCCAAAATATTGAGGTTCTGCCTCAATATGAGGCTACTACCCGTTTTAAGCAAAAAAATAAATTACACGGCGTGTACTTTGGGACTACACGCCGTGTATGGTTCATTTAACTATTCATAAGACAGAAATATCTCGCCGACTTACTTTCTGAGCCTGGCGACATGAGTACATGGCGTGTACTTGGTTCCTCTTCCTTTACTCATCGACGTACTCACACGCCATGTGTATCCCTTATACACGGTGTGTCCAAGGGGAACATGGTGTGTCCTCGGTTCTACCCGTCCAACAGGCCGACATGCCATGTATGGCCTCACACGGTCGAGGGTATACACGGCGTGTTCAAAACTACACGCCGTGTAATAAGAAAATTCTACATGGTCACTGCACGGCATGTACTTGGCGAGCACATGGCCGGTCACTCGCCTACACATACACGGCGTGTACTTAATGTACATGGCGTGTAGTCTGGAAATTTCCAAAAACCTCCCGTTTACTCCAGTTTCCTCAGAAACCAGTCAAAAAAATTCAAACAGGGTCGGGATTTTGACCCATTTTGAAAACCCGGGTTCTTACACTACGTTTGGAACAAGATCCTTTGGTTTTTGATTTAATGAACTCTGGAATAGAAGTTGTTTGTGTAGGAAATTCTTCTGTTTTGTTTCAGGTGTCAGTGAAATCATCTCTATCAGACAGAATTAAGGAAGCGCAGACGGAGGATAGTGAGTTGCAGAAAAAGGTTGTGTTGGTTCATAAGGGTATGTTTCATGATTTTAACATTGATAATGATTGTGTTTTGAGATTTTGAAAGAGATTATGTGTACCTTGTGATTCACAGTTGAAGAAGGAGTTGTTATGTAAAGCTCATAGTTATCTGTTTTTAGTTTATCCTGGCAGTACTAAGATGTACAGAGATATTCAGGAGTATTAATGGTGGGATGGAATGAAAAGAGATATTGCTGATTTTACTATGAAGTGTTTTACTTGTCAACAGGTTAAAGAAGAGAGACAGTTACCGAAAGGAATGCTTCATCCTTTACCAGTGCCAGAGTGGAAATGGGAAAATATATCCATGGAATTTGTTGTGGAATTACCAAAGACATCTCGAGGTAATAATGAAATCTAGTTTATTATTGACTGATTGACTAAATTTGCTCATTTCCTTCCTATTAGAGATACTTTGTCTCAAGATCAAATTGATCGGTTGTATGTTAAAGAGATATTCAGTTTTCATGGAGTTCCCCGCTCCATTGTATCTTATCGTGATCCCAGGTTCACTTCTAACTCTTGGAAAGGCCTTCAGAAGTCATTGGGTACTGAATTAAATTTTAGTACAGCTTTTCATCCTCAATCATATTGGCAGTCATAACGAACAATTCAGACCTTGTAGGATATGTTACGTGCTTGTTCATGGGATTATCAAGGAAGTTGGGACCAACATCTTTCCTTGGTTGAATTTTCATATAATAACAGCTTGCATTCCAGTATACATATGGCTCCATTTGAGGCATTATATGGAAATCATTATCGAACTCCATCATTTTGGGATGAAGTAGGTGAAAGGAAGCCGATGGGACAAGAATTGGTAGAAGAGATGGCATATAAATTTTAATTGATTCAGAAGAACATGAGAATAGCTTAGAGCAGACAGAAAAGTTATACAGATAACTGGAGGAAGGATCTTTCTTTTGAGGTAAGTGATCATGTCTTTCTTAAAGTTTCTCTATGGAAAAGTGTGATGTGTTTTGGTAAGAAGGGAAAGTTGAGTTTTGAAGGACCCCGGGACACCCTGAGAGGGGAGGGGTGAATCAGGGTGACCACTTTTTATTTTAATGTGATGGATCTTGTTCCCACGTTGGTAGGAACTTGTTGAACCTGTATGAAGATTATGATCAGAAAGAAAACATTCACAAGCACAGAGAAGACATAGCCATTTTTACTTGGTTCACCACTAAGGGCTACGTCCAAGGAGCATACGCCGATAGGTTGTCGGTCGTACCAAAATCCACTATGCTTCACTAGCTGTAGATTACAAAAGTTTGGGTACAGTCACTCTGTCCTAGGCTCACTGACTTTACAAAGGTTCAGGGATAGCTCACTACTTCCCTCGGGTCACTCCCGTTGACTCCCCCTAGCTCACTGCCGTTGGTGAAGTCCCACTCAGTTTATAAACGTGAGGGTCTCTTCTTAATTTGCATAAGAGTGCATCCTTTGTTGTATGTAGATGATCTATTGAAGTCCGATTCTCACCAGAAGAAGAATATCACTTTTCCTCGAATGTACTGAGTAGTCTCTCGGCTTTCGTGCCGCTCCAAACACGCCGGTGGGCTGCAGCAAAACCAGGCGTGCTTCTCCAAGATAGTCGCGCAAGTCCCACTACGGAGCGCAAGTCCAAACTGGCGCGCAAGTGTCATCAACACACATGCGCGACTCTTCCTTCCCCAACTACAAACTTGCGCGGTCCACTTCCTTTCTCTTCCAAACCACCTTGGGTGCACAGCCAAAAACCGGCGCGCAAGCTCTACTTGCGCGACAAAACAACCACCTGCGCGACTCAACCACCTGTGCGACGAGAGCTCGAACAATCTCTCGACCTTGAACTTCGTTCGAAATGAGGAGGGGTGGTCCAGTATTTATAGGCAAACTGGACCCCCTGCGCGGCGGTGCGCAAGTCCCTCGATGGCGCGCAAGTCTTGTCTTCAATAAACTATGTCGCGCAACTCACTTGCGCGACCCAACCAACACTTGCGCGACCTTCTTTCCTTAGACAAATTTTGATGTTCTGATCCTTAAAAACATATGGCGCGCAAGTCTTTTATCCTCCAAGAGCACGGCGCACAAGTACCTTTTCCAAAAACACTTTACTTTATTGGCCGATTTTTAGGCCCAAAAATTTGGCAAACACTGGGAAACAGCGCCACCTTCACTACTATTTTCTGCTTGAACGGTATGATCGCTTTGTTGGTACACACCCTGAACTTCCACTGAGGATTGACAACAAACACAAACCATACACCAAATCATGCTTTGAAGAACCTGGTTCCAACAAGTTTGAGGTTCATTGGACCTTATGAAATTCTGGAGAAAGTTGGATCAATTGTGTACAGAGTGTATTTACCTCCATGTTTATCCCAGGTACACAATGTTTTTCATGTTTCGATGTTGAGAAAGTATATACCAAATCCATCTCATATTTTGAGCCAAGAGGTAGTTCAGTTGGAAGAGAATCTCTCTTATGAAGAACAACCAGTCCAGATTCTTGACCGTAGAGAGCAAGTGTTGCAGAATAAAGTAATTTACCAGGTAAAGGTTTAGTGTAAAAACCATATAGTGGAAGAGGCAACATGGGAATCTGAAAATTCTATGAGGGATAAATACCCCCACTTATTTTGATAAGTGAATAAAAATTGTGGGGACACAATTCCAAAAAGGGGAGAAGGATGTAACATCCCAGGTAAATGAATAATAAAACATATTTCATATTTATTAATATTTGTGAATTAAATATTAATTTTACTTTAAAGGTGTTTCTATGTTCAATAGTGTACCCGATACGCAACAACGTGTTTATTTGGAATCTTACGTTGAACACTAATAATATAATATTATTATTTTAAATGGTAGTTAACTCGTAGTTGTTGTATTGGCGGGAATGAACAAAACTAACTACAATATGATTATGCATGATTGTTAAATGTATTTACATTATCCAATAAAAAGTTTGAGGCTTAAAATGTGAATGAATCTAATTTTAAGCATAATTTACATTAAAATGCCGATTTATCGCTTCTTAATGGAGAACCCTCTTTAAATATAGTTTTGGTCACTTTAATACATTCTAATTGACCAAATAAAATTCTTCTTTAGACTGGGGACATCAAATTTTACTTTGGGTAATTTTTTGGTATTTTTCTGATAAAGTTCATTTTTTAATGAATAGTGACAAATATTGTATTTTTAATGCAAAAGTGCCTTTTAAAATAATTTATTTATATGGTTAGATTATATTTTTAGTTGGTTTTAAAGTGAAATTAAAATATATTTTTACCATTTAATCCAATTTTGGTCATTGGAATTAATTTCACTTTGAAATTGGACATAAACAAGTTTCAATCTTTTGATAGTTATTGTTTCTTAAAAACATGCTATTTGTTTTGATAACGAGAATTAATTTTAAAATTAATTAATTTCACTTATATGTTTTGGATTTGGAAAAATAGACATCATTTTTGAATTCGGAATATCAAATATAGTTTAGGATGAATTTTTGGTATTTTTATGAAAAACTTCAATTTTTGATGAATAGTGAAACCACTTAGTGGTAGTTAAAAAAACTGACTTTTTCATTTAAATGAAATTTTACCACTTATGTGAATTGAATTTAAAAAATCCGACATACATGGTTGTTATCAAGAAGTAAAATTTGGTTCATTAAGATGAAAATATTTTTTGATGAATAGTAACTTTTGACTTTTATTTACCGCGGTTAAAGGTATATTGGGTAATTCAAGGTTAAAATAATATTATAATAATTCAAAATTACATTAAAACTTGTTCAAACATTATTGGTTGAGTAATTTACAACCATTGGCATCTTTGGGTCGATTTTGGGACCCCATTGAGCCACATGGGAGTGATAATAACAATTTAGATTAATTAATTTAATGTTAAGACAAAATTGACATTAACAAAAATATTTTAGTAATTAAATTCTATATGGTGTTATATAAGTCCTATTTTTTACTATAAATATTATTTGTAAAGATGAATATATTTACTATATCATGGTATTTTTTTATAATTTTTAGACATAAAATAAATTAAATTATTTATGACACAATAATGATGCAGTATTTACCTCATTAATAAATGGTTTAAATAAATAAGATTATAATGATTAAAATATTATCCAAAACATGTCCAATTATGATTGGATGATTTTATTTCTACCATGAATCATCTTATCTTCGACTATAATTATTTTTGGACCATTAGAAACCGAATATCATTATATTATAAAATAATATTTTCACACTTTATAAAAGAGCCCCTCCTCCCCCTTATATAAGGAGACAACTTATAACCAATTCCTCACACCTCTCAAGCCTTTTGGCTCATCCAACCTCTTCCCAATTAAGCTCCATACATCCCTCTCCTCCTCATATATGCCTTACCTGATGCATAAGGTACTTCAAGAAGTCCTTTTTGTTCTAACCAAAGGAAGTTACTTAAATTAAAGGAGATTAAAGAAAGAACGAGTCAATTCGGACACGAGGTAAGGGACTTAGTCTCAATCTCCTTTCATTGAGGCATTTTTAGTTTTATACACAACTTTATTTTATACAGTGTATAAACCCCTTTGAAATTTCATTTTATTCAAAGGGAATCTTTTTATACAAAGCGTTTTACTAAATGACAAAAAGGAATGTTTCTTTTTTTACGTAAGCGGTGACAATGACCTTTCCACCGCCACAAGTATTATTTGATCTTTGGATTCCTTAACAAGCTGGAATGTTTTTAAAGGAAAAATAAATACCATATACTCTTTTTACGTATTTTGGTATTGAAAATGATTTTGAGAATTGATTTATTATTTCAATATCTTGAAATGATATTTTATTATTGCAATGTGGAAATGTTATCTTTACTTTATGCTTATGTTATGTGTTATGATCATGTTATGGTTCTTGCTAATTATTTATGTATATGGGTGGTTCTGTGATAAACCTAGGGCGGTTGAGCCCGAGATAGCTCTCCAATGCATTGGGTAACGTGACGGAGGTAAACGTAAATGTTTCTCCTAAGAGATTTAGGGAATATACTGTGATGGGTATTCCAAAGTAACTCCCTATGTAGATATGATAGCTACAATGTAAGTATGATATTGATGCCACAAGTAACCTTTATGATTTGTTATTTCTATGTGTCTTTCATAAATCTTATGATTTCATGAGGTAAGTAAAAGATTTCATGTTTTGTATATATTTATGAACAAATGTTTTCATTCTTTGTTTTATAACCCTTACTGAGATTTTTATACTCATCCCAAGTTTTGAAACGTTTTCACAGGACATAAAGATGAATAGGGTCAAGGATGGGATCAAGGAAAAGTCATGTTGTCTAAAACATGGAACTAGACATGACTTTTTTTCAAGTGTTTCTATTTTATGAAAAAAAAATGGAAACTGTGTAGATATGTCTACCTTGTAATCTTTTGAGATGTAATAGTTATGTCCTAATTCTCGAAAACTCTAAACCTGAAAAGATACTGAATGTGAATTATTGATTTAATTCAATATTAAGTAATTTTTAAGGTCGGGTCCTTATAAAAAACCATAGGATATTAATTATTTTTATGTTACACCAAGATATGGATTAATTGAGACATATTATATTATGTCTATGTTAAAGGAAACTATTGAAGTTTAAGGAGATTGGGATAGATAAAAAGGTTTTATTATTTAAACTAAAATGAAATAAATGATCATGGTATAAAAAATGTCCATACTGAGATTGATTATTTTGAGATAGTTGATATGATAATTGATATTAAATATATGATTGAGTTAGTGGATATTTATGTTGATGAGGTTGGTATTTATGAAAATAGAGATGTTGTTAATGGTTCCAAAAATGATAACCAATAAGTTATTATAAATATTAATATCAAAGTAGTTAAATTTATTGAGAAGAATATTAGGGATTCCAAGAAATAAATTCTAAATTTTGTTGTTTCAATTTTTTATATTTGTTACAATTCTTATAATGGTGTTGAGATTTAGCATATTGATTATTCTATCGGTGATATTGAAATCCTATAAAAGGATGTTTGTGATGTTCTTACTAATAATGATTTTGTGATTAATTTTAACCATGATATGTTTGTCTAGGATGAAAATGTAAGGGAATCCCTCTCAAAATGAGGATAAATCTATTTTTCATGAGAACGTTCATCTATTTAATTTTAAAAAAATCTGAATTAAAGTATTTGAATATTTTATTAAATAAAACTACAGATTATTAGAAATAATTTGGGAGTGACCTTAAGCAATGGAAAGATAATTATTCTTCAAGGAAGTATTTTTATGTTTTAGGCAAGATTATGGTTTTCAAATATTAATTTAATTAAAAAAATTAATTACTAATGGTTTAAAATAACTTTTTTAAAGTAAATAAACTTATTCATACCAGTAACATAAATTTAGTTATGGAAAATTTGAGGTAGGTTAAATATCAAATGACCTTTATGATATCTACTAATTATGATTCTAATATTTATGGAATGATAAAAAATTTAATAAATATTAGTCACTATGGATGGTTTATAATATTATAAATTAGATATTTTATTAGAGGTGAAATATGTTAAAGTAAAATATATTTTTGATCAATCTTATTTCTTTTTTTGTTAAAAGAAATTCTGATTTTTTCAATTTAATAGTTATATTCAAATGACGTTATAAAAATATTATAATTTATTATAAGTTATTGGGAGTCAATATAATATTTTTTTTCATGTTATTATTTTAAAATTCGAATCTTTTAGGCTGAATAAGAAGCTATTATAGCAAGGAATATAGTTAGAGATATAACCTTCAAATTATTTGGATAATTATTTCGAGATATTAAAAATTCTAATAAATATATGGTTGTGTTCCAAAATAATTTTAAATATCCAGAAACTACAATCATATTTTCTAATATAATGATTATAAATTTTAATAGAAGCTTTATGAGAACTTTAAAAAGATTTTAAGTTAACTAAAAATTAATATAGATTGATTTTTTAAATATTTTTTTGATAAAGAAGTGTAAAGATGCATGAAAATATTTTATACATATACACTGATGCATGGATATGATTTTTTTTCTTTTAACTATAATAAGGATGAAAGTTTGAAGAGGTGAGATATTTTTTGACATTACCTATATGAGTTAATGGATAATAGAGGATTGAGTCCTCATATTTTGGATTCTCTTTTTTCATATATAGATTAACTACAATGAGATTTAGGACCACATGGACCATTACAAAAGAAATACCTAGGTGATCCAACTTTTATATGGAAACATTATGTGTCTATTGTTTATAATCCACTCATTACCTTTTAAATTTCAATCAAATTACTATAAAACCCTAAATTCTCTTCTATTATCTCTTCACATCCCAAACCATCTGATACCAAACACTCAAAATATAATAGAAAATGATTCTATATTTTATTCATTATTATCCATTGGATAAATGCTATTGGTTACTATTTATATAAGTGTGTTAATTATTTTCTATTACAAATTACTACCAAATTATTATTAATTTAGATACTATATTCATTCATTTTCAATTAATAATTGTATATTAATTATGTTATATATATATTCTTTATTTTTTTTATATCAAAAAAAGGGTTTGATAAATGATATACGCAAAATTATTATTTTAAAATAGATTTCAATATATCATAATATGTTTTTGTTAAATATATAAGGCTTTATTATTTATGTTTTTTTCTATAAAATTTTATTTTTATATTTTATGAATTTGTATATCATAAAAATGGGGGATAATTTTAGAGAGTTATTGTGATCTGTTTTAATACAACATATATTAGTTTTGATACTCACAAATTTCAAAGTTTTTTTACTGATGTGTTTCTTTATGTGTGTGAAATTTCACTTACTATGGTTATTAAATTTTTATTGATGATTATATTTTGAAATTATAATTTATTATTTTGAGGACATAATTCTGAAAAATATTTTTGTTGTTTTGATAATTTTGTTTAAGTTCATAGTTAATCTTATGTGAATGAAATTATCTAATTACAAAATCTTATGTATATATGGGGTAATATTATGAAATCATCTAAAACCAAAATTTATACTTAAATGATAAGGATTTTCCAAATAAAAAATCTTATGTAATATAAATTTGATCATACTTAAGTAGTTTAAGTCATGATTTAATGTTACATGGTAGATTTCTAGGAATTTAAATATATTACATAAATAATTTTATTCATAATTTAATATTATGTAAATAATTTTTTCTTTTTGATTTTAAAGAATGATTTGTTCATATGTGAACACAAGAATGTTTATGTTATTCTTATAATAGATATATATTTTAAAATTTATATTACCTAAAATATTTAATTACTTTTATTTATATATAGTTTAAATTTTGAAGATATTTTCCTGGATTTTTGGTTACTGATTTTAAGGAATGGTTTTTTAAATTTTGAAATGTTTTTTAAAGGTGTGATTTCGATAGTGGGTTTGATTGAGTTATTACTAGGATATTTTCAAGGAATACTAGAGAGTTTTATATGGAAGAATTGTTACATATGTTTTAATAGGATATTAAGGAAGCTCATAATTCAAAATAAATGAATAATATATTCAAATAATTATTTAATAGTGATTTATAGTAGGATAAGAAGATATATGAATTATTGGGACAGATTTTATACTATTCTAAATTATTTATTTCATGGTAAATTATGATGAAAAGATAAGATATGTTAAATATTGGTTTATTAATTATATTATAAAAAAGATAAAATCATTATATATTGTTGAAGAAAATGTCATGCTTATAAATCTAATTCAGGACTAATATAAACTATAAAAGACTAATTTCTAAAGCATAACTTCTCCAGTCAGTTATATTTTATCAGAATTGTGTGTTTTATACTATTTCCTTTAATGACACAAATTTTCTCTAGTTTTAATTTTATAAATTAATTGGAAAAATTCTAAGAACAAGTGCTGAGACGTCTTGTGATTCTGAGACCCGATGTGCCCGAAATGATATGATGAAAAATGTGAATTTTTTAATAAATCATGAGGGAGGTTTCTCTTTTAAATGGTAATAAATTCTAAATGGGTTCCCTGATCCAAAATATGAGCACATCATTGTGTTCAAAGCAGCAACTTTACCTTAGGCAGGGCCTAACGTCGACCGGTGCTGGTTGAATTTGGAAGTTAGAAATTGGATGTAACCATCATTAAAATATTTTAATAAAAAAACATTATTTAAAGATGTGTTGCTTTATTTTAAATTAAGACATATTTCCAGAAATATAGGGTGATACCTATAACCCTTGAAATTCCACTGAGGCAAGGAGATAGAAATATCTATGACGAATGATGATGAACGTCAGTGGATCAAGGATCGATGATAACACAAAACCTCATTCTTCATCAACAATTGATCCAACCTTCAGGTAGGTTATCGATCTCTTTGTGATTTAATTTCCTATATTAGATTCAAATGATTAAAATGGAAAAACCCACAAATAGGTTGATCCGTGAATCATTCATTATTTTGTAATGGATAATTTTATTGCGGGGACTAAAGGGATGGTAATCCTTTGTTAATATTTGTTGTTTTTTCTTCATTAAACCTTCTAACAGGAATGGGTCAAGTCCAACATAAGTAAGGCCAATATATTTCCATTTGGGCATTCAAGTTCTTTGTCTCTCTACCCCAATCTCATGAATTCCCCATTCCTCATTCCTCATGATTTATAATCAAATGATTGTTGTGACTTCGATCCATGGTGAGACACTCTAACATTGGGGATCTGATCCAGTAGCGGTGCAAGGCTATGGAAGTGCAAGGTGGCGACGGCTCCAGCTGGCCTAGGCAGAACGTGACCGGATGGGCTACTTATAGGTTGGCTGGTGGCAGTGGAAAGATGCATTCTAGGTGGGACCATGTCTGATGAGGCATGCAGTAGCACATGCCTTAGGCAAAGACCAGGGTCCACGGTAGGAGGCTGTGACAGTGGAAGATGGGACACGGCCTAGAGACATGTCAGATGTAGGACCTCATGGATGGAGGTGAATCCATGGGACCTTGAAGAGGAGGAGGGTTGGCCACGTGAAATGTGGTCCAATGCCACATTGACCAGGGGATCTAGATGGCTACGTGGTCAAGCGACTACATGGACTAGAAGGATGCAGTAGGGGCGGGCTGTGTTCGGCGGAGCAAAGATTGCCCATGTGATGCATACTGATCTAGAGAATCGGGCCACTCTAGTAGACCAATGTTCTAGACCATGTTTTATAGGTCCATCGGGATGGGCTGGTTTGGGCCATCCTAGACTAAAAAAATCATTTTAGGTTGGCCGAATTGGGTTAGGTCCTATCGAGCAGCCCGGACCGACCCCTTTTTACTAAATTTGTCAGATCATTAAAATTTTGTGTCTATTTGATGAGCTGTTTATGGCATTGGGACCCCCGAGATGAGAAATTCCTTTTGAGATACTCTTAATTAGTTTTTTTTTGGAATTTCTTTTATGACCTAATGGCTTGTGGAGTAGGTTCTTCCAGAACAAGCGCACTACCAGTAAAATCCTAAACTGGCTGTGACTATGAGATCTTGGGGAATATGTGACAATGTTATCTTGGTGACTACGTGAATTAAGGGATGTTTTACCCATCGATTATTTGTGCACCATCGATTCTCTATGCGCCATCAATGCTTCGTGCTCAATCTATGCTCTGTGCGCCGTCAATGCTCCTTGATCCATCGACACTCAGGGCGCCATCAACACCCAATGCACCATCGACACCCCAGGCTCCATCGCCACTTTGGTTTCCATCGATGCTCAGTGCACCATTGATGCTCTATGAACCATTGAAGCTCCATGCTCCATCAATGATTCTTGCTCCGTTAATAGTTCTAGTGTCATGGAGACTGAGAGATCTGTGGACTACAACTGGAAATCCTTCTCTTCATGTTTTACACTTATACCTATTCGAGTTGACCATATCAACTATAATTTGTTTGTTTCCTTTGTGGTTTAATTCCCATGTTTCATTTGTGATATAATTTTTGTATTTATTAGTGGTATTTACCTTTATGGTTTCAGGGTCCCTATTGAGAATTTTTTTTACTCACCCTTGCACAGGCTATGCCCACACGTGTCATGTCTGTTGCAGATGATCAACACTTTGATATATTCCTTGGTGGATCAGAGATAGGTGGTTCATAGAGATATTCCCAAATGAGGAAGTGTGCTTCAGAAACTTCAGACATCTAGTTCTATAGCTTCCCTTCATGTAGGGTTTTCTGCGGATGAATTTTAGGAGCTTGTATTGTTTCTTTTTGTTGGCCTTGTATTCTAGACCTGTTTACTTTTCAGTTTTATACTATTAATCTATGTGGGTAACTTAGTGGTATGAATATTTGTTTACTTATTGTTTTTATTTTATCACTTTTTCTTGTAGATGTGTTCATGTGTATAGGTACTTAGGAAAATGTCTCCCATTTGTCGGATATGACTACTTGGTGCTAGTCGACAACCCCTGTCCTATTAGAGGTGGGCTGGGGTAGTCACAGCATGGGCCCCAGGGGATGGGTCATAAAAAAGTGATATTAGAGAGAAATTCTATTATAACTAATGAACCAAGAGACTGTGAGATTGGTTTGGGGAAATATTGTTAAGTGTTTGGAGTTCAGATTTCAGACCAGGGACTCTAGTGTTGGTTTAGTGTAAAATGTAACCATACACTAGGACTCTGAATTCTGATTATCAACTCAGTAAATGAAAAAACTAGTTTCAAGGAAAATAAATGGTACATGCATTATATAGGATAGAGTTTATTCTCATGTACTTCTTGAGTTAGTTTCAGATCACCAGGTATACTAGATTGACTGTGTTACATCTTGATCTATTTTAGGATGCCTCCACGCAGACATCCATCTAGGATTCCAATAAATGATCACAAGGATGATTATCCCAGTGATGTGGCATTGGTATAGGGACCAGTACAAGAGATATCACCCTCATGTGGTGTACCAGTGATACCACCACCCGGAGAGTAGCAGTTACTACCAGTATTACCAATAGAAGATACACACATGCTGATTGTGTTTCATGAGTTCTAGAGGTAGTGAACTCCTAGGTTTAGGGGTAAGCCATACCCCTAAGTATCTAAGTATTGGTTGGAGATATTTATGTGTGTCATCAACCTTGTGAGGATGCCTCTTGACCAGATGGTAGTCCTAAATATGAGTCTTTTATAGGGCTTAGTGGGGCAATGGTGGAGCTTAGTGATCCAGATACATGACGAGATGACTCTCTCTTGGGAATACATTGAGAACCACTTTAGGGAGGAATTATTTCTATAAATCTTATTCTCTATATGTATACATGATCTATTTCATCTACAATAAGGTATCCATAAAGTAACTAATTACTCAGCAAGATTTTCGAATCTTTCTCATTATTCATCAAATATGGTGTGGTACTCGTTCTTCATGGCCCAGACATTGGATCATGGACTATGCTAGAAGATTAGGGAATCCATTATATGTCTTATCATTATGAAACATTTGGGGTAATGAAGAAATCTCTAGTAGTAGATAAATTTATATCGGAGTAGACACCAACAGTGGAAGCTACCACCGAATGTCAGGTAGTTGAATATTCAGAAGAAGGAAATCGACAGTTGACATAGGGATCCAAGTAGATCAGAAAGTTCAGGGTATAACCCCTTGAAATGGGGTCAGTGGTGTGCATCTCTCGGGGTAGAGTGAGTTAGCCGAAGGTAAGGTATTGTTACTCATGTGACGTTCGGAGGCACATGGCACAAGATTTCCCAACTTGCCATGTGGATTATTAGAATATGGTTGAGGGACCGCCGAGGTAGTGGTGAAGGTTGTAATAGTGTGGTATGACTGGTGTCAAACATTCCCAAGTAGGTGGATATGTAGAAAGAGATGGGAGGAGGTTTGAGGTACCACCACCACCACCCACAGGTGGGCCACCATGGGCTTAGAGATTTGGTGGACAGGGATGAGGCCAGCTTTAGGAAATGAAGGCATATATCCTCATCGATCCATAGATTATTAGAGTTATGATCTATTTCTTTTCTACCCTAGATAAAAATTTTATAGACACAAGTGTATGTCATTATTTTCTAGCTAAGAACTTTCTCTGTGACTCGGATATTCTAGTGGAACTGTTGACTCAATCCCAATGCTTAGAGACTCCTGTGGGGGGAGATTTGATGATCACACACTGGTTCCAAGAGTGTGACCTTACTCTATGGGGTGATAGTTTTGGTTGGTATCTCTTGGTGTAAACATCTAGGACATACAACGTTATACTTGGTATCAATTGGTTATCCACAGTTCATTCCTAGATTTATTGTTTTAGGTGCATAGTGTGGTGTGTCCATGGAAATGGGACTGGAGTTTCATTTTTTGGTTATAATAAAACCCAAGAAACATAGGATGTACTCACACGTATTAGGTTTCATCCGATTACACACTGGTTGACTAGCATGACCCTCAGTGCAGTGCGTGAGATAAATCCTTAGTTTTCTATAGTGGTGGATAAGTATGAGGATGTCTTTCTAGAAGATGTTCCAGGACTACCTCCCCATAGGAAGGTTGACTTCTGTATTGATATGTACCCCATTATGGCACCGATAGCTACACATGTGTATCATATGTCTCCTACAAATATTTGTGAGTTAAGGTTACAGTTGGAGGACTTGTAGAGGAAGGGCTTCGTGAGACCTAGTGCTTCACCTTGGGTGGCCCCTGTTTTGTTTTCCATGAAGTAATATGGGAGATTTAGATTATGTGTGGAATTTCAGATCTTGAACCAGGTGACCATGAAGAATAAGTATCCACTACGAAGGATTGAATACCACTTTGATCATTTGAAGGGAGTGAGGTGGTTTTCAAAGATAGACATCAGATCTGGATAGCACCATCTTTGTGTACGGGATGAGGAAATTCCTATGACAAACTTTGTATGTCGGTACATCCATTATAAGAACTTAGTGATGTCATTTTTAATGAGGAATTCCACAGCAGTGTTCATGGGACTCATAAAGTGGATCTTCCATCCTTAGATCGGTTTTTTGTGGTCTTAATTAATGAAATACTTGTGTACTCAGAGTCTGAGGAGGACCATGTGATACATTTGACGATGGTCTTAGACAAACTTCCAGAGCACCATCTTTATGGGAATATCTCTAAGTTTCAGTTCTGGATTTTAAAGGTCCACTTTCTAGGACGCGTCATTTCAAAGGCTGGAGTTGTAATAAGTCCATCCAAGATTGAAGTAGTACTTTCATGAGAGTCACCAGGAGAGTTACTGAGGTTCATAGTTTCCTAGTCTTGTTCGGTTACTATTGAAGGTTTGTAACCAACGTTTCTAGATTATCATCACCCTTTATGGCCTTGAAATGGAAGGGTAAGCCTTTCATGTGGATTGAGAAGTGCCAACATTGATTTTAGTATCTGAGGCAGAGATTGATAAGTGACCCCATCATGAGATTACTGGAGGAGGGTGTTGAGTTCATGGTGTTCTGTGATGAATTAGGCATCGGTATTGGTTGTGTCTTAAAGTAGGATAAAGAGGTGATTGCCCATGGTTTATGCTAGTTGAGGCAATATGAGCTGAACTACATGACCCATGATCTTGACCTTATAGTAGTAGTCTCTGAATTGAATATGTGGACACACTACCTGATCGGTGAGCGATTTACTTTCTACTCTAACCACAAGAGTCTCAAGTATATCTTCTCTCGGAAGGATCTGAAATTAAAACATAGGTGATGGATAGAGAACCTCTAGGACTATTACTTTGATATTATCTATACTCCTAGTAAGGGGAACGTAGTGGCAGACACTCTCAGTAGGAAATTCATCTTTTAGTTTCTAAATAAGGCATTGGAGCAGTTTTCTGCATTACAGATATCCTTTGTGGATGTGGATGGATCATATTACCTCCATTCAATGGTTTTTACCCCTCCAATCTAACAGTGAGTTAGGGAGTAATTTCTTGGAGACATTTACTATGAGACTTTACATGCTCATATGTCCACAGGGCATGCCACTTATGTATATTTGAAAGGTAGGGAGCACGTCATTCTCTTTAGAGGGTGCACAATAGTGCAAGTGACGTTGCGGGAGGAGGTGTTGAGGTAGTTCCCAAATTCCCCTTTGATGGTACATTCAAGAGTGGTAAAGATGTATCAGGACCTACGATGTAATTTCTAGTGACCAAGGATGAAGAAGGTAGTGACAGAGTTCATTTCTCAATGCCTCACTTGACAACAATTAAAGGTTAAACGCTAGGTTCTAGAGAGCTTTCCCCAACCACTTGAGGTGATAGAGTGTATGTGGGATGGGATATCGATGGACTTCATGACTGGTTTACCATGAACATCTAGGGGGAATGATACTATATTGATGATCACTGAACAACTCACCAAGTCCGCCCACTTCTTATCGATCTGTGAGTAGATCTCAATAGAGATTTTGGGACGCCTCTTCATGAAAGAGATAGTATGACTCCATGGAGTCCCATCGATGATAGTCTCATATCATGATGTTTGATTTACATCTCAGTTGTGGAAGGGATTATAGGAGGTGTTTGGGACTTAGATGCGCTTGAGAACATCATGTTATCCCCATACAGATGTCCATATGGAGAGGACCATCCATGTTCTTGAGGACATGCTACGGGCTTTCATCCTAGACTTTTGTCATAGTTGGGAGGATCACCGAGCACTGGGGGATTTTGCGTAAAATAACATATATCACTCCACCATTCGTATGAAATCATTCAGGGTCTTGTACAGACAACCATGAATGTCACCACTATACCGGATGGACCCACGGGAGTTATCACTCATGAGTCCAGAGTTTGTACGAGCTACCACCACAAAGTTTCAGATCATCCCGGAGCAGATGAGGACTTCACAAAGCTGGAAGAAGTCGTATGTTGATAGGATACAGAGTCCTATGGAGTTTGAGGGGGGAGACCATGTGTTCCTTCGAGTCTCACCTCGATAGGGATTGTACATATTTGGTCGGGGAGGCAATTTATCTCTGATATTCATTGGCCCTTTTCACATTCTGAGTAGAGTTGGTGAGTTTGAATACTTCCTAGCTCTACCCCTTGAGTTAAACTAGGTGCATCATGTCTTCCATGTGTCGCAGCTGAGGAGGTAAGTGCATGATCCATCACATTTCATCGACTAGGGAGAGATAGACATTGATTATGGGGAGACTTCTATGGAGTACTGAGTTGAGATTTAGGATCAATGGGAGCAGATCCTTTATGGGTAGTTGATTCCTCTGGTGCGTGTTTGATGGGAGTATGGGAATCTCTAGGAGAGTACTTAGGATTGGGAGGCTCAAATTTGTTCTCTGTACCCTCATATCTTTTTTTATTAGCCTTTGTTTTGGATTTTGAGGATGTAAATCCCTATGATGGGGAGAGTGTAATAACTCATATTTTATTCGGTTTTATATTTAAAAAAATAATAGGGATAATTTTGAGACCAGTCATTGAGATGGAATGAGATTTTAGGCCTAGTATTCCCAGAATGATACAATGAAAAATGTTGAGTTTTTAACAAAATGCATGAGTGTTTTATCCTTTTGAATGGGAATAACTTATAAACAAGTGCCTAGATAAGAAATATGAGGGAACCGTTGTGTTTAGAGCAGTGACTTTACCTTAGGAGGGTCCTATTGTCGACCGGTTTTGGTCGACTGTGAAAGTTAGAAACTAGACGTAACCATTATTAAAATATTTTAATAAAATTATTTTATTTGACATTGCATTGGTTTCTTTTAAATTAAGGCCTACAATCAGGAATCCATGGTGATCACCATAACCCTCGAAATTTCTCTAAGAAGGAAATAACAACCTATCTGATGAATGATGACGAACAATGGGGGTTCAAGGATCAACAGTGACACAGAACCCCATTCTTTGTCAATGACTGATCCAACATTGAGGCAGGATGTCGATCTCTTTGTGATTTCCTTTCCCCTCTTAGATTTAAAAGAAGAACACGAACCAACCCACAAATAGGTTGATCCATGGGTTTTTCATTCTTGTGGGATGGATAAATTTATTTTGGGGATTAAAGGAATCATAAATCTTCCTAAATATCAGTTTTTTGTTCTTTGTTAAACCTTCTAACATAAACAGATCAAGTACGACATGAACAAGTCCAAGATCTATCCATTTTGGTGTTCATATGCTTTGTATCTTTCACCGAATCTCATGTGTTCCTCATTCATCATTCCTTATTTCTCATGATTTATGATCAAATTATTGTTTCCCCTTAAATCCATGGAGCAAAGATCCGAGAACGGGGATTTGATCCCGTGATGGGGCAAGGCAATGGCAGCGCAAGGCGGCGATAGCTCGGGTGGGCCCAGGCAGAGCACGGTAGGATTGGCCATCGAAAGGGATGAAAATGGTGGTGGAGAGACATGGTCTAGGAGGTAATGTGTCAAAGAAGTCTCGTAGTAGTGCAGGTTGTGATAGGTGACTTGGGGCCACAGTAGGAGGTTCTGGTGGCAATAGCTAGGACGCGGCCTAGAGCCTCGTCGGATGGAGGACCCTGCAGCGCTGGTGAAGACACGAGACCAGGTGGAGGAGGTAGTCTAACTACATGAAATTTATTTCTAGTACTACATTGACCGAGGTGGCCGGCTGGTCACACAGTTGGGAAACTGCGTAGACCAGGGGGATTCAGCCAGGGTGGGCCGCGTACGGTGGAGCAAAGCTAACATGCGACGTGGGATGGACTGGAAAATCGGGCCGCTTCTATGGCCCGGTAGGTTGTGGTATAGAGGCTCATTGTCCAGGATAGCTCAAAGCAATTGGTTTAGGTTAGGTTGGTCGATCTGGGTTGGGTACGGTCAGTAGGACTAGGTCAAGTTCGATCGGTCAGACCAGTTCAGGTTGGACTAGGACCAGACCCTTTTTACTAAATTGGTCACATCTTTTAAACCATGTGTCTATTTGAATAGAAGTTTGTGTAATTGGGACCATTCCAATGAGATGTTTATTTTAGGATACTCTAAGTGAGTTTTTTTATGTTGTTTTACAACCTAATGTCTTGAGGTTTAGGTTCTCCCAGAACAAGCACGCTACGAGCTGAATCATGTGGCTGGCTATGTTTATGAGATCTTAGTGAATATGTGACCACATGATATTGGTGACTATGTGACTTGGGGAATACTTGACCCATCGAAGTTCTGTGCACCATCAACACTCCCCGCACCATCGATGCTCCATGCACCATCGACGCTCCATGCACTATTGACACTCCATGCTCCATTGACACCCCAGGCACCATAGCCTTTCTGGGCACCATCAATGTTATGAGATCTATTGACACTATGTGCTCCATTGATGTTCTGTGCACCATCAATGATTTTTTCACCATCAATGATTCGTGCACTGTCAACACTTCTAGTGTCATAGATACTTAGAGATCTGTGAACTACAATTAGAAATCCTTCTCTTCATGATTTAGACTTATACCTATGTGATATGACCATATAGACTATACGTAGTGTGTTTCTATTGTGGTATACTTTTTGTGTTTCCTTTTTGGTATACTTTATGTATTTATTATGGTTATTTTCCTTTGTGGTTTTGGGGTCTCTACGGAGTATTGTTTTACTCACCCCTACACAGGGCATTGCCCAAATGTGTCATGTCTTGTGAAGATGGTCAATGATTTTATAGATTCCTTGGTGGACCAGGGTTAGGTGGTGCTTAGAGAGAGTCCTGATATACGAGGTGTGCTTTAGATACTTTAGATAGTTCTTTCTGTACCTACTCTTCAGGTAGGGTTTTCTGTGGATAAATTTCAAGATCTTGTACTTTTTATTTTGGTCGAGATTGTATTTTGGCCCTATTTACTTTTCAGTTTTGTAATGTTACTCTGTGTTGGTATCATAGTTGTATGAATTCATGTTTACTTAGTGTTTTCAATCCAGCACTTTTTCAAGGAGACATTTTCATGTGTACAGTTACTTAATCAAATGACTCACATTTTTGGGAAATTCCTACTTAGTGATAGTCTACATCCTTATGCCTATTTAAGGGGGTCTACCTTTGAATCATTCACGCCTTATAGAATTAAAAGTACATTCAGAGGTTTTATCATTACTAAATACACCAAAAATAGGAGTGTTTTTTGTTTAGTGTGAACAGTTTCTATGTCTAGGATTAATATATATTATAAATATTTTTTCTAAGAGACCATTTCGAGTTAATATTGAACTTGTAAAATCTTAAAATTATAAAAAGTGAGGGTTAAAAAAATTATTATTTCTTATATAGTAGTTTAATAAAAGTGGAACTCACATGTTATATATATTGGTATGTAATATCCTATGATAAATTTAAAAAAATTCTTATTCAAAATGATCTAAAAGAAGTTTTGTATTTTATAATATTCTTAGAAAATTTCTAAGTGTTGTTAATTTTTGACAATAATAGTGTAAATGTATAATAATATAGGATATTATGAAGTAAGGTTAAATCATATAAAGATAAAGTATTGGACATAAGGATTATGAATTATAATCTCACCATTATTACAGTACTATTTTTTAAAACATGTTATCTCATTAAATATTTTAGTGAGAGGATTGATTTTTTATGGCTACATAGTTGTATAATTTGTTTCTCATAGTGATGTAACATAATTTTATAAAATTAGTTTTGGTTGTAGTAGAGTAATCAAGAGGTGGTGAATTGAGTGTCTATCAAAATTTCTTCTAAAATGGGGATATTTTTAAATTCCCAAATACTTGAAATTCAATTGCATAGTTATCTTGTAGTGAATTTATAAGAGCTTAATTTATCAATTAATTTCTAAAAATATTTATTTCTTCTCAGTTATATCAATTTTATAATTAATATGACTTTAGAAACCAACCTAATAAGTCAATACTCTTACAAAAACATTCATAGACTAACTATTAGAGTTCAATTTAGTTTTATGAAATATGTGATAAAACAGAGTAAAACTAAAAGGTAAAAACATAGCTAAAATAAAACAAGAGTTTGTATCTCAAGTAGGGGATTAATCTACTCCACTTGGTTATCACCTTCCACCAAGAAGTTTATATTAATAAAAAGTTTGATCCACACCCTGGATCACGGTCCACAATAGCACACAGGTTGTCCAAGTCACAAGACCTATACCACATTTCTGCATGGGTATAGACTACTAGGTCACACAAGGACCTCTTACACAATTTCATGTGGAAGTAAACATATATAAGAAGATTTGAGTGAAAGGATATATTGTATCCTTCAGTTTGATACAGGTGATAGTGTATTCTTAACAAATAGATGAACTCACTGTTCAAAAGTATGTAAAAATCCACACAAGAGAGAAAAAAATGAGAAAGGATTTAGAAGGATCTGTGTGTATTGTGATGTAGATTTTGACTCTTCAGATGTAGCTGAGATGAAATATGAGTCTTTTTCTGAAAGTTTACAAAAAAATAGAGTTTTGTATTCTAGCTTCCAGGTTCACGTATGGTTTTTCTAGTATATTCTTCTTATTCTTTGATATGATGAAGTAGTTTGTCAATTCGATGTTCAACTCGGCTGATATTTCCTCACGTGTTCTTCCTTTTGTTCTTCATTTAAAAGTAGTTTCATGAGAGTTATAGATGTTCTTCAGTATGTTTCTCTCACACGGGCTTGAACCACTCTACTATACTTCTGTATTTTTATTCTCTTTAAAAATGATTCTTGTTTTTGATGACCAACAAAGAGAATGATCTTCCCACATGAATAGTTTCATCATACCTTGTATTGTCTGCTAAAATTCTTACAAAATATTATAAAATGTGTCAGTATCATTAAATGGCATAAATATGACCATTATAAATCATATTAATAAATTCAGATTTAAACAGTCTATCGGTGACTTGTCTTTCGATGTATCCTTATGTCGGTGTCTCTTTCTATCGATGATTCAACACATAGGTATGGAATTCAATAATTCTTTCCATAAGTCAGTAACATATTACAGTGGTGACTTGTTTCAATGGTGATTCCTTCCATCTATCGGTGACACAGTTGATTTATTAATGAATCATTGGAACTGACGGTGATTCCTTATGTCGGTAGAACCATGCAACGGTAGGTCACTTGGACTAACGGTAGGTTATCAACATCGGCGATTCATATGAAATAGTGAGTCATTTGCATTAGTTTCATATACAACGGTTATTCGTATACGTTGTTGAGTTATATTCAATGGTGAGTCATCTCATCAGTGTAATGTGAAATGGTGATTCATCTGTTTGTCAGTTTCAGTGACTCATACTTGGATAATTTTTAGATGTTCTGTCTGTCTCATAGTTCATAAAAGTCAGAGAGTTTTAATACCCATAATTACGCACAGATAATCAATTATAATCTTTTTGAGACTTAAAAACACATAAATAGTTATATTATTGAAATTATATGATATTCAAGATAATTCTTTGAAAAAATTTAGGATCTTACATGAGGTAAGATGTATGTTAATATCTGACATGATTTATAAAAATTAAAACTGTTATAGTCCGATATAGTGGCCAATAGTATCTATGGGCCAACAATCTCCCCCTTTTTATGATCGCAAATCATGTCATTATTAAGTACCATTAAGAAATGATTAAATTAAATGGTTAGATTAGTAGCTCCCATAAAGATAAAATATTGTATTTGAGATTATAATGAATAAACACATAATAATTCTTAATAATGTTCTCCCCCTATTAATAATTCTAAATAATGTTCTCCCTATTTTAATAATGTGGAATAAAGTTCCCCCCATTTTGGGATTAGAAAAAAGTGGATTGGGAAAATAATACAAAAAATAGAAGAAAAATAAGAAATAGTGAATTTTCATTCATTAGAAAATGATACGGAATTACCAAAAGTATAATTTATTACAAGGCGCCAATCAAAATCATAAATCAATTATGTAATTGTAGTACCCCCATTTTGAGGAATGTGGCATTTTTTTATGAATTTTTATGTGTTTAAAGTACATGGGATGATTTGGGGAGAGGTTGGGAGAGTTTGGAATGGTTTTGGATGAGTTTGGAGGCCTTTAAAGGGGTGCACGGTTTGAGCACGGTTAGTGGAAACTGTGCGGGTTATCCAGGAAACCGTGCAGGGGAGGTAGTAAGCTTCACATGGCCTACACACGGTTTTCAAAACTGTATGAGGCAACCATGCAGACCCTTTCTCCCAAGGAAGAAGCGTGTGCACAGTTAGCGCATGGTTTGCCAAACTGTGCGGGCTAACCATGCGGCCACTTAAAAATAGGGTTATAAGTTCCAGACTCCCTCTGGCTTAACCTATTTCACTTCAATCTTCCTCCCACTCGATCCTCACTTAGTATTTTGGGTTCTCAGGGGTTAAGGGTGCTCTCCCACCTGATTTGTAAGCGTTTCAAAGGGGTTTCAAGGTGGTTTGAAAGTGGTTTCTCCCAGGTAAGTCTTCTCTCATGGTTTCTTTGTGTTTTCCTCTAGATCTGATCTTCCCTCTTTCTTGGTTTTCTAGATCTACACTTGTTTTGTGTAGTTCTTGGTTTGTGGCTACCTTGGATGATTATTTGAAGGCTTGTGAATGTAAGGGAAGGGGATCTACAGAGGTTTCGGTGGTTTGTTCGCCGTATTTGAGGTGTGATTGTTCGTGGGTCGATTTCTCAGGAACCCTAAAGGTAGGTGGCTTCTCTCTCGACTCTACTTGGTTAGAGCTAATGGTTTTGGTTAAAATTAATTTTTTGTGCTTGAAATTAATTTTGTTTTGATGTAAGAAATTGATTAGAAATCCCTTGGGTGATGTTTTGGGGATTTTGGGGAAAATGAGGGTTTTTTGGTCAAATGTTATTGTTGTGGATTTTAAAATGGAGATTTTAATATGGGATGCTATGGTTGATTTTTGAAAATGATTGATAGAATTGGTTTTCAATAAAAAGGGTTATTTTATTGAAATGTTGTTTGGAATGGAAAATCGTTTTCAATAAATGGATAATTTATTGAAATGGATTGATATTAAATGGAATTGGTTGATTGCATGTGTTTGTGACCTTGGTGGGATATATTCTTGGCTTGGCTTGTATGGAATGTTGTGTGGAAGTGGCATGAAGTACCACTATAAAAAAGGGATGGATAGTGGACGGAAGGGCCACCATCAATGGTAAGTGGACGGGAAGTTCCACTAAAGTGTGAATGGGTGAACGAGTTGGATGAAAGCTCCACGGTTTGGTTGTTCGGTTGTTTTGGTTGTGTTTTTGTGTATTTCTTTGCAAGATGGAAGTTTCTGTGCTAACGTGTAAATGATGAGATGGTCTGTATCATGTTTGATTTGGCTTTCCCTTGGTTTCTTGGGATAGATGTGATGGCTTGGTAAGGGCATGTTTTTCTTATGAAAATGGTTTCACTTGGGATTTAATTTATATAAACTATTTTATATAAATGTGCTAATGGTTTTGTCTTATTGGTGTGTGTAGGGTAGTCATTTGGGAAAATCCTACTGAGTTTTAGTACTCACCCCCTGCTTTGGCATGTTGGTGTCTTTGCAGATGTCGTGTACCATGACGTGGGAAAAGGTAAGGCATCAACCTCCTTTAGTGGTGTGTTGTGATGTCTTGGTGGAGCTTGGAGCATGGAGCTGGGTGTGGAGCTGTGGAGGTGTCATGGCTTGTGGTGCTTTGGTTGTTTAGTTTCTTCTTTTACTCTGATGTTGGTAGACATGTCTAGTTGTATTGGTTTGGGGTTGTATTGTGGAACAACTTCGTAGTTTTGGGAATACATGTTTGGGTGTTTTCTTGACATGCATCATATAGTGGTTGTTAGTGGATGGTTTGGTTGGTTTTGTCTTAAAGGAAAATCATTCCCCAACTTTATCTTGAAGCGCTCGGCATTAATTTCAAGCCTTTGGCATCTTGGGAACGTCGCCTAATGACAAGTACCCCTCACCACCTCCTCAATCCAATGAGGTAGGGGCGGGGTGTTACAAGTGGTATCAGTTTGTTTGGTCCTTTGGAGTTGATTCTCGGATTTTGTGTTGACATTCGTTGTGTTACATTCCTTGAGTTGGGATGGTAGCAAGGCGTACAAATTTTGGAACTTGGAATGTATAGCATAAAAGGATGTAGCTAACCCTTTTATGCTGAAATTCAAGTTACCAGGGATTTGGGTACATAAGTGTTTTAGAGACACATATAGGCATTGGATATCTCATTGTCGTGGGTGTAGCCAATGAGATGAGCATGGCATGCATGGTAGAAATGACTTCCCACTAGGATGCATATTTCATTGGGGTATAATGATTTATGATGTGATATGAATGTGTGAAATTTTAATGTGAATAAATTGGTATTATGAAAAAGGTTTGGTTTTCAAAATGGTAAAACATGGAACATGTGGAAAATGTGGAAAGCCTTGTTGTGATAGTGTTGTGTAATGTGATTTGAAATGGGATTTTGTGATGTCTACAGAAGTGAGACTCATGGTTGTTTGTTTTTTATTTATAGAAATGGAACTGGGTAGGCATCGTAGAGACTAACCGGAGGAGGATTCTGAGAATGTGGTAGCACCTGAGCCTCAGGTGAACCAGAAGCTAGTGCATAACATAGTGCAAGCTTTCCAAGCTGTGGAAAGTTGAAACAAAGTGGATGAACCAAGACATGTGGATCATGCGGTTCAGTTTTAAAAGCAGAATCCACCCATCTTCAGGGGTGATTCTGAGCTGAATATGGAAGAAGCATGGTTGAATAGAATGAACAAGATCTTCGAGTTCTTGGGAACTCCGGTAGATTTAAAAGTTAAGTTGGCCACGTATATGTTTAAAGATCTTTCCCTTCAGTGGTGTGAGTTGGTAGTCCAAGTGGGGATGGACCAGGGTATGATGTGGGAAGGATATGGGGAATTTTTTAACAAAAAATTATACACACATATGTTTAGAATTCAGCATACGACTGATTTCTTCAGTTTTAGGAAAGAGCTTATGTCTGTGACAGAGTATGCAGCTAAGTTTATGAACTTAGTGCGGTTTTCACCTGAGGTTGCAGGTAGCACATCATTGAAGGAAAGGATATTTGAAGTGGGGTTAAGGTAATAAATATGTTCAAAGATAGTGGTGTTGTGTATAGATGATTCCACAGAAATGGTGAATAGAGCCTCGATGGCTGAGCGGGATCTGTTGGGAGCTCCGGGCGGGGGAAGAATGGTGGTACCCATGGGGAATAGTGGTAACTCTAATGCTGGGTTCAAGCGGAAGAGGGACACTTATTCACAGGGCAGAAATATGGCATATAATCCAATGGAAGTATTGGTAAATCTTTGTCTGAATCCCCAGAGCAAGCCAGGATGTTTTCAGTGTGGTTCTATGAGCCACATCAAGCAGGATTGTATGAAACAACCTCGAGCATGTCATAATTGTAATAATATGGGGAATCTGCAGCATTATTTTTAGAATACATCAAGGTAGGGTGCGTGTGACACTCCTCAGGGATCGCAGACTTTATATGCTTCGATAGAATGGGGACAGCAGTATACCCCTCATCAGCAAAGTAAAGTGGGTTATGGTGATTCTTGGAATACAATGATGCCTCACCAGGGCAATAAAGAGCAGAGTGTGGAAAGCAAACATCTTTTCATAACTGAGCAGGTTGTGGTGGATGATCAGTCGGGACTATCCACGGTGCAAGGTACTATTCTTTTAAATTCTACATTGATGGAAGTGTTGTTTGATATGGGTTCTTCACACTCTTTTATTGTTGCACGTGTGGTTGATTTTCTAGGTTTAAGGGTAGAAATGATGCCCTCCGTTTTGAAACTTCAAACTCCTCTGGGTCGAAGAGATTGTCGAGCCTTCTTGTGTGGAGGATGTTGTATCGTTGTGGGCAAAGTTGAGCTAGTGTATAATTTCTCAATGCTTGAGATGGATGGCAATGATGTAATCCTTGTAATGGATTGGCTGGTGGAGTTTAAGGCCCACATCGACTGTGATGTGCGGACAGTGGGTTTTACGACACATGATGGTGTTAGACATCTCTTTAGAGGAGAGAGGCATGAAAGGCAGGGTGCAATGGGTTTGTTGGCACCAGCAGTGGGTACATTATCGTATCAGTTGGCGATATTGTCATTGGAATCGGTAGATGGTGTTGAGCGGAGTGTTCTGCCAGCAGTGGTGAATCATTTAATGGATGTTTTTCCTGAATAATTATCTAGGTTACCTCCCATGAGATAAGTGGAGTTTACAATTTTTCACCTTCTAGGGACTAGTCCTATCTCACTTCCGTCTTACCAGATGGAACCTACTGAATTACGAGAATTGAAAATCTAGTTGGAAGAGTTAGAAAACAAAGGGTTTATCTGGCCTAGCACGTCTCTGTGGGAAACACCAGTGTTTTTTGTGAAAAATGAGGATGGAACTTTGAGGTTATGTGTTGATTATCATAGACTTAACCAAGTTACGATAAATAATCGATATCCACTTCCACGAATTGATGATATGTTCAACCAGTTGAGGGGAGCTCAGTGGTTCTACAAGATCGACCTGAGGTCGGGATCATCAATTGTGGGTGAGGAAGGAGGATATTCCTAAAATAGATTTCAGAAGTAGATATGGCCATTATGAATATGTGGTTATGCCCTTTGGTCCAACGAATGTGCCAGAGGTGTTTATGGAATTGATGAATCGGATATTTCAGAGATATCTAGATTCATTTTTGGTGGTCTTTATAGACAATATTCTGGTGTATTTAAAGACAAGGCTGGAGCATGAGCAGCACTTGGAGACAGTTCTAGGGATCTTGATGGATCATCGGTTGTATGCCAAATTGTCAAAGTGTGACTTTTGGATACAGGAAGTTCGATTTATTGGCCATTTGATTTCTAAAAGGGGTGTTTCAGTGGATCCAGAAAAGATAGAGGTCGTTATCTCATGGAAATCTCTAAAGAATGTGTTTGAGATACGAAGTTTTCTTGGTCTAGCTGGGTATTATCGGCATTTTGTTCGTGATTTTTCACGTATGGCTTCACCAATGACAACTTTGACAAGAAACAATGTTCCATTCCAGTGTAATGAACAGTGTCAACATTGTTTCGAAGAGCTAAAGGGTCTTCTTACATCATCACCAATCTTGGTTTTTCCCGAACTAGGAAAAGGGTATGTGGTGTATTGAGATGCATTGGGATCAAGGTTGGGGTGCGTTCTCTTTCAAGGGAATCATGTGGTTGTGTATGGCTTATGGCAGTTGAGGGTGCATGAGAAGAACTACCCAACTCATGATTTGGAGTTGGCAGCAGTGGTCCATGCTTTGAAAGTATGGCATCATTATCTCTTCGATGAGAAATTCACGGTATATACAGATCATAAGAGCTTGAAGAACATTTTCTCACAAAGGGATTTGAACTTAAGGCAAAGGAGATGGATGGAATATCTCCAGATGTTTGATTTTGACTTGATGTACACATCGGGTTAGGGAAATTCGCTGGCAGATTCATTAAGTAGAAAATCATATGCTCAGGTGGTGAAACAGGCATCAGAACAGTGGAAGTTGATGTCAGTGATAGCCGATATGTGGTTGGAATGTGAGGAATAAAGTAATAGAGTGGTCTTCTTTCTGGTTTTTTTTATTCCTAACATGGGTGTCCTAGTTAGAGAGACACAGATATATGATTCTGAGTGTGTGACCATGGGGTCAAGACTCAATAGTGGGGAGACCATTGAGGGTTGGAAACTGAATGAAGATTCAGTTTTTTGTTTTCAAAATCAGGTTTTTGTACCAATTTCTTCTCAAGAGGATATTCTCAGGGCGTATCATCATTCCAGGTGGGCTATTCATCCTGGAATTCAGAAAATGTATAAAGCGCTGAAAGCATAGTTCTGGTGGGTTGGTATGAAAATAAGTGTGGTTGAGTTTGTTTCAAGATGCTTGACTTGTCAACAGGTCAAGGTAGAGCATTAGAGGCTAGCATGAATGTTTCATTCTTTACCAATCCCTGTTTGGAAGTGGGAGTAGATAGCGAAGGATTTTATCACAGGTCTCCCAAGAATGTTCAGAAATCACAATGCCATCTGGGTCATAGTGGATCAGCTAATGAAGTCGGCCCATTTCATCCCAATTCATGAATCTCATATAGTGGAGGATATGTCCAAAATCTATGTCTGGGAGGTGGTAAAGAGTCATGGTGTTCCAGTTTCGATTGTATCAGATAGATATCCATGGTTTACATTTTGTTTCTGGAAATCCTTACAGCAAGCCCTTGGAACGTAGTTGACGATGAGTACGGCGTATCACCATCAGAAGGATGGTCAATCCGAGAGGACGATACAAACTCTGGAGGATATGTTGTGGGCTTGTGTCATGGATTTTGGTGGCTCATGGGAGGAGAACTTTTCTTTGGTTGAGTTCTTGTACAATAACAGTTATTAGGCATCCATACAGATGGCTCTGTTTGAAGCATTGTATGGGCGGCCATGTTGTTCTCCACTATATTGGGTGGAAACGGGTGAGTCCTCGATAATTGGACCGAGCCTTGTCTAGGAAACTACAGATAAGATCAATTTCATCAGGAAGAGAATGGAGATGGCTCAGAGTTTTCAGAAATCGTATGTGGATCATCTTCGATGGTTGTTGTCGTTCGAGTTGAGTGATCATGTGTTCTTGAGGATCTCTCTTAGGTTGGGAAATCGTCAGTTTGGGAAGCAGGGAAAGTTATCTCTAAGGTATATTGGGCCTTTTGAGATTCCTGAGCAGGTTGGTGAGGTGGCTTATCGTTCGGCTTTGCCACCTAGGTTCAGTGCGGTGCACAATGTGTTTCATGTGTCGCAGTTGAAAAACTATCAGCCGGATCGTGACCATGAGATTCGCTGGGATCATGTTGAGCTTGAACCGGATGCTTCGTTGGTGAACGTTCCAGTGCGGGTTTTGGATAGGCAAGAGAAAGTCTTGTGTGGTAAAATCATTGGTTTAGTTCGTGTTTTGCGGAAGCATGGTCATATTCAATAGGAGACTTGGGAGTGGGAGAAAGAGATGGTCGAGCAGTGGCCTGAGCTCTTTCAGCAAAGTTTGGGATCACTACTTTCTGAGGATGGGAAGTACAATGGTAGGATAAATTTAGTACCCCCGTTTTGAGTTATGTGGCCTTTTTTATGAATTTTTATGTGTTTAAAGTGCATGGGATGAGTTGGTAAGACTTTGGGAGAGTTTGGAATGGTTTTGGATGAGTTTGGAGGCCTTTAAAGGGGTACACGGTTTGAGCATAGTTAGTGGAACTGTGCGTGTTCTCTAGGAAATCATGCAGGGGAGGCAGTAGGCTTCGCACGGCCTGCGCACGGTTTTCCAAACCGTGCGAGGAAACCATGTGGACCCTTGCTCCCGAGGCAATAGCGTGTGCACGGTTAGCAAACAGTTTTCCAAACTGTGCGGGCTAACCGTGCGACCACTTAAAAATAGGGTTATAAGTTCTATGCTCCCTCAGGATTAACCTATTTCACTCCAATATTCCACCCACTTGATCCTCACTCGGTATTTTGGGTTCTCAGGGGTTAAGGGTGATCTCCCACTTGATTTGTAAGCATTTCAAAGGGGTTTCAAGGCGTTTTGAAGGTGGTTTCTCCCGGGTAAGTCTTCTCTCATGGTTTCTTTGTGTTTTCCTCTAGATATGCTCTTACCTCTTTCTTGTTTTTCTAGATCTACACTTTTTTTGTGTTTATCTAGGGTTGTGGTTGCCTTGTATGATGATTTTAATGCTTGGGAATGTAATGGAAGGGGATCCTGAGAGGTTTCGGTGGTTCCGGATTTGAGGTGCGATTGTTCATTGGTCGATTTCTCAGGAACCCTAAAAGTAGGTGGATTCTCTCTTGAATCCACTTGGTTAGAGCTAATGGTTTTGGTTACAATTAATTTTTTTTCTTGAAATTAATTGTGTTTTGATGTGCGAAATTGATTAGAAATCCCTTGGGTGATGTTTTAGGGATTTTTGGGAAAAGAAGGGTTTTGTGGTGAAATGCTATTGTTGTGGATTTTAAAATGGAGATTTTAAAATTTGATTCTATGGTTTATTTGTGAAAATGATTGATGGAATTGGTTTTTAATAAAAAGTGTTGTTCTGTTTCAATTTTGTTTGGCATGGAAATTTTTTTTCAATAAATGGATAATTTATTGAAATGGATTGATATGCAATGGAATTGGTTGATTGAATGTGGTTGTGACCTTGGTGGGTTATATGATTGGATTGCCTTGTTTGGAATGTTTTGTGGAAGTGGCAGGAAGTACCACTATAAAAAGGGGATGGATAGTGGATGGAAGGGCTGCCATCAATGGTAAGTGGATGGGCAGTTCCACTAAAGTGTGAATGGGTGAACGGGTTGGACGGAAGCTACACCATTTGGTTGTATTGTTGTTTTGGTTGTGTTTTTGTGAATTGATTTTCAAGATGGAAGTTGTTGTGCTAACGTGTAAATGATGAGATAGTTTGTATCATTTTTTCTTTGGATTTCCCTTGGTTTCTTGGATTGGATGTGATGGCTTGGTAAGGGCATGTTTGACTTATGAAAATGGTTTCACTTGTGATTTAATGTATATAAATTGTTTTATATAAATGAGCTAGTGATTTTATCCTATTGGTGTGTGTAGGGAAGTCATTTGTGAAAATACTACTGAGTTTTAGTACTCACCCCATGCTTTGGCACGTTGGTGTCTTTGCAGATGTCGTGTATCGTGACGTGGGAAAAGGTAAGGCATCAACCTCCTTTAGTGGTGCATTGTGATGTCTTGGTGGAGCTTGGAGCTTAGAGCTGGGTGTGGAGCTGTGGAGGTGTCAGGGCTCGTGGTGCTTTGGTTGTTTAGTTTCTTCTTGTACTCTGATGTTGGTGGACATGTCTAGTTGTATTAGTTTGGGGTTGTATTGTGGAACAACTTGGTTTTTTTGGGAATACATGTTTGGGTGTTTTCTTGACATGCATCATATAGTGGCTGTAAGTTGATGGTTTGGTTGGTTTTTTATTAAGGGAAAATTGTTCCCCAACTTGATCTTAAAGCCCTCGGCATTAATTACCAGCCTTTGGCATCTTGGGAACGTCACTTAAGGCCAAGTAGCCCTCACCGCCTCCTCAATCCTATGATATAAGGGAGGGGTGTTACAGTAACCCTATCACAGAATGATCTATAATACTTGGTAGAGTCAAGAGGTTCTTTCCCCTTATTAGAAGGATAAGTGGATGGTTCAGTAGAAGGAGTAGGCTGAGAAGCATAAGGTTATAAATGGATTTTTAGAGGAGGTAGAGGCACTCCTTCAAGAACTGTAGAAGTTGGGAAAGGTCTGTGCAAACAAATAAGCCAAGGATGAACAAGCTCTATAAGGATGGGTCTAATCTGGGTTAAGTCTTGAAAAACTGACATCTGAGCTTGAGCAGGCACTTAACTAGTAGGGATAAGTGGTGCAATAGGAGGCACCACAATGGTTTCAGTTTGGACATAGAGATATAGTTTTAATAGCTTTATGAACACTCCAATGATTTCACCACCATATTTCATTTCCTTTTCAAAATTATATTTGTTTTCTGTGAACATTTCCAACAAGGGAGTGAATTCTCTCATCTTCTGAATCTAATCCTTAAAAACCTCTGTCACTGGAGGAAGAGTAAAATTGCTGGCTAAATACTTAAAGAGATGATGCATTTTATGATTTGTGATGACTTTATATAAAAACTCATTAATCCTATTGGTCAGGTATTCATGAGTCTGTGAAGCACCCCTTGTATAATACTTCACATGATCATTAAAATTATCTGAATTTTCCTCAATATTGGGCATACTGGAAATTAAAGCTTACAACTCTTCTTTCAAAACTAAACTAACAATAGAAATATCTATAGATTGTGAAGGTTGAATAGGTGGATTAGAGGTTGAAGCAAGAGAAGAGGAGGAAATTTCATTAACTTCTTTTCTTAGCTTAGAATAATCATGATCTTTAAAATGAGAACCAATATTTTCAAGTCCTTTCATGACACTTTCCATTGTATTCCAGTACTTGGTGGTTAAATCATTGATGCCGAAAGTTAAATTCTTTATCTCATTCCCAGGATTGGTGTTTCTTGTCAAAATTGTTTTTGTAGTGCTAATAAAATTTGGATGAATTTATTTTATCACCTTCTTGGAAACTAAAGCAGCATCATCTTGAGACACTGGTTGAGGAAGGAGTGGAACTAGAAGTCCCTGCTTGCTTTACACCTTCAACCATAGATCGAATTTCTTTCAAATTGTCATTTAGACCAATGTTCTCTCTCATGGATTCATCAATATCATATCTCACTTGATATTGTACTGAGAATATTATTGAATAACATATTTCTGTCTTGAATTCTTCAAAATTAACCTTAGTGACAAAGTCACTAAAAGAGGTCTCATCCACTGGTTCCCTTACAGTAAGTGAAAATAGTTCATCATTTTAATCTTTATAATCTATTCCCAGAGCCACATACCTAAGATTCCTCGCCCATTCATCCATAATATCAGAATCCATAGGAGTAAGAGTATCAAGCCTTACTCTTCCAAGTTTATGCTCTTTATCAGCTTGAGCAACCCTTTATTGAGGCTCCCCTGCCTTCTTAGAAATTTTCTCCCCCTCACTTAATACTTCATTTATAGATGAATTTTCCTTTCGTAGAGTTATTTTTCTAGTATATACAGCTTGAGAAACTGGTTTGTCTAGAGAAAAAATTTCATTTTGAACAGCACCCTCAAAATATTAACCAAAATTTGCTTCAACAATATCCATACTAATAGCATCTCAATTTTCCTTAGGATGACCAGATTCACTGTAACTATCACTTTCACTAATTTCTTCATTATCACCATCTTCAACCTCTTTATTTCCATTTTTATCATCAAATTTCTCATATCCTTCTTCTATAACAGATTATGAACCACTTTCACCACTAACAAATTTTTTTCTTCATCTTCTTCTTCAATACATTCACTGACATGTTATGCACTTCCTTCAACTTTTGTTTCTTCACTCCCAATAGATTGGAACACATGTTTGTGAGAAGGTAAGTCGAAAGGTGGTCTTGGGGGTCCAATAGAAACTATTTTTGTTGATACAGTTGTGTTTGGGTCACTTCTATCATTAATTGGTGACCCCACATCTCTGAAACGAGTAGCAGGCTCCTCTTCCTCCTCTGAAGAATAAATTACTTGAGCATTTGAACAGAGGCCAAGATACACTAGATTCCTTGGTCTAACTGGATGATCTATATGATTGAACTTTTCATACAATCTATCTTCATCACCAACCCATTTCTTCCTCCATGGTTTTTAGTTAATTCTCATTCTCTTATATAGGTCAGAGCTTAAATAGATTCCACTACATTCACTAACTACAACATCATCAACTTCACTTACACAACCTTTATCTTTTAGCATTGCTGAAATAATTTTGGATTTGAAAATAGAATTTGAATTATAACTAGGATTTATCATCTCATTTATGTGAACCATCTGATATCTACATATATTTCATTTAAATCCTTTCTATAGAAAATACACTAAGTATACATCTTGATACTTGAGAGAAGAAAATTCCCCTTTTATAGGAAAAATCTGGTGTTAAGTAAACATAAATAAAATTCTATACTCACCATTTAACTCTGATGCAATGGGTCTTCTATATTTCTCATTTCCAGTTATTTTTTTAAGAACTATCTCATAGAAAAAGAATTCACTTTTAGGAAGAGAAGTTTGTTGATAATTAAAAAACATTCCTTCATGAGAAACCTTAATACATTTATCACAATGTCTTAAAGAGAAAGATATTCTCTTCTCTTTTACAATCAACATGAACCAAGAAACAACACTTACTTCTAATAGAAGATCCATATTCATGTAAAATTCATGTACCGACTTCAGGTAGAAAACATTGTCACTGTTTGTGAACCATTCAATCCATCCTTGATCTTGTATCACTTTTAAGAACAAATTCCTTCTCTCTAGGATCCATCCCACTGGTACTTAATTTTTTGAGGTCAAAAAATGGTTTTCCAGACCTAGATTCATAGGATATGAAGATTTTCTTGATTCGCCTTCCTATTTCTTAGAATCATGAGACTCACCCTCTTCAAGATCTCTCTTCACACATTCCATTCCAATCAGTTCAGTCTGGAGGTCAAAAAGTGAAAGATTGGGGCTAAAGAAAGAGAGCGGTGGCCAAGAGAGAGTAGCAGTAAAGAAGTATCATGGATTGATTCAAATTTATATAATTTAGGGATTTTGAAATTAAAAAATCACGAAATCATGAACTGATTTCAACAAAAATTAATGAAACAATGTCATTTTGATAAAAGCATAAAAAATATAGAAATAATGATTCATCGATGTCGGTATAACAGACTTTGTATAACACTAACGGTGTTGATATGACAAGGCATCAGTGTCGACATGACAACGGCGTCGGTATGACAATGGTATCGGCATGACAATGATGTCAGTGTGACAACTTCACTGAAACAGATCAAAGGAATGGAAACACAAGGTCTTACTGATTGATTATTACTAACCCATGTCTGGTGTATTTCATTCTTTTAGAGTTCAATGTCTTAGTGAATATATTAGCTAGCTGATATTTAGTTCCAATAAATTCTAAAGTGATATCACCCTTTTGATAATGAACCCTCCAAAAGTGATGTATTACATAAATATGTTTTGTTCTGGGATGATAAACTGGGTTCTTAGAAATGTTAATAGAGCCTATGTTGTCACAATTTATAGTTACATGTCTAAATTGATATCCATATTCTATCAGAGTGTATTTAATCCACAGAATTTGTGCATAACAACTACCAATATCTATGTATTCAGCTTCAGCAGTGGACAATGCAACATAATTCTATTGCTTACTACACCATGAAACCAAATACTTTCCCAAGAAGTGACATGTCCCAGAGGTGATCTTTCTATCTAACTTACATCCACCAAAATAAGCATCAGAATAACTCACTATATCAGATGATTATCCTTTGGGGTAAAACAAACCAAAATTTATAGTATATTTGAGGTATTTAAAAATTCTTTTAATAGTATTTAAGTGAGATTATTTAAAATTAGCTTGAAAATGGGCACACATACACACACTAAACATTATATCTATATAACTAAAGGTTAAGTAGAGAAAAATTCCAATCATTCCTCTATATGTTGTTTGATCAACAGATTTACCATCTTCATCAAGATACAACATACAAGTAGTACTCATTGGAGTGTCACTAATTTTGATTATATCAAATACAAATATTTTTAAATGATATTTTGTGTATAAACTTTTATTTAAAATGATACCTTCTTTGTTTTGAAAAATTTGAAATCCATGGAAGAATTTAAGTCCACCCATCAAACTCATTTCAAATTCACTTTGCATCATTTTATAAAAATCAATACACAAATAATTTCTTGAAGATCCAAAAAAATATCATCTACATAAATTTTAACTACTAAAACATATTTAAAAATTCGTGTTATCAATAGAGTAGGATCAGAAATTCCTTTTGTAAAACCTTTTTAAATAATAAAACTACTTAATCTATCATTACAATCTCTTAGATCATGTTTTAAACCATATAAATCTTTTGTTAATTTAAAAACATGATTTTGAAAATGAGGGTTTTTAAAACTAGAGGGTTGTTCAAAATAAAATCCTCAACTATATACCGATTTAGGAATGAACTTTTAACATCCATTTGATTAAGTTTGAAATTAAGATGAGCAGTAGAAGCAAGCAGGATTCGAATGGCCTCATGTTTAGCAACTGGTGAAAAAGTTTCTTCATAGTCAATGGATTCTTCTTTACTATAACCTTGTGCAACCGATCTAGATTTATTTCAAACAATATTGCCAGATTCATCTACTTTGTTTTTAAACACCCACTTAGTGCTTATGGTCAAGGTGCCTTTGGGTATATCCATAAGTTTCCAAACGTTATTTATTTCAAATTGGTTAAGTTCTTGCATATCCATCACCCAAAATTCATCTTTAATTACATCAGTGAAGTTTTTAGTTTCAAGTTATGATAAGAAATCTTGACGTTCAATCATATTTCTAAGAGAAACTCTAGTTTGTTTGTTTTTTTTAAAGGTTGGGGCCGAAGCCTCATTTATTATTAAATCAAAGAAAAGACCTCTTTTATCTGGGTAGAGGGAGACCCATTACATAGCCCGAAGGCCCAGTGTGCATATAGCCCATTACATGGCATGTAGGCCCAAATTTTTGGCCCGAAGCCCATTTTGTGAATAATACTGCTACAGTGCCCGCTCTGCTACAGTACCGCACAGTATCTGTCGCCGCTACAATACCCTGCATCTAAGTCTTCAACTACATCATCTAAAGGATGGTTCTTAAGGGTTCTAATTGGTATTGAAAAATTGGAGCTAGTGATTTCAGGTTCATCTTCAAGTTTGGGTTTATCATGTTCAGATTCTAAAGAATTAACAAAACATTTTGATTTAACAGATTTCTTGACAAGAGGATTAGATGATTTTTCATTTTTGTCTAGGTTTAAAACATCATCTACAATGTTGTATATAGAAGTATTAGGTTCATGTGGATCTATTTCATAAAATTTGACATGTACAGAATCTTCCAAACACTTGGTTCTTTTATTAAAGACTCTATAGGATTTACTAGAGGTTGAGTAACCTAGAAATATTCCTCTATTACACTTAGATGCCAATTTTTGAAGATTATCCTTTGTATTGAGGATATTAACTTTTTAACCAAAAACTTATAAGTAAATAACTTTGGGTTTTCTATTGTTCCAAAACACATAAGGATTTTTCTTTAAGAAGGTTCTAATTAAGACTCTATTAATTATTCATATCCTCATCCCAAAAGTAAATCGGTAAATCATATTCATTAAGTATTTTTCGAGTTATCTCTTGTAATTTTCTATTCCTTCTTTCCACAATTCTATTTTGTTGAGGTGTCCTAGTGGCATAGAAGTTATTACTATAGCCATTATGTGAGGAAAAAGATTCAAAATCTTGATTTTTAAACTCTCAGACATGATCACTTCTTAAGGATTTTATTCTATGTCCACTTAGATTTTCCATAGTTTTAGCACACTTGGTGAAGTAAGAACATGATTCACTTTTTTGAACTAAGAAATAAGTCAAACTATACATATAATAGTCATCTACAATAACATAGACAATGTTCTTCCCATTTAAACTAGAAACTTGAGATGGTCCAAACAATTCCATGTGAACCAACTCTAAAGGTTGAGAAGTTGAAACTTCTTTCTTTGATTTGAAATATATCATGTGTTGTTTACCTTTTTGACATGGATTAAAAACTTTTTCATTTGAAAATTTAAGTTTAGGTAGATCCTTTACTAGTCCTTTTCTAGTAATATTTCTAAGAGTGTACATTAAAGTGTCTTAATCTCCTATTCCAAAACCAAGACTCTATGAAAGGCACTTAAATAAGAAAATTTTTGAGAAACTAAATAATTTATGTTAATATAATATATATTTTCATTTATAAAATTAGAAAATACTAATTCATTTTTAGAGTTAAAAACATTGATAGCATCATTTTCAAATTTAACATGAAATCCACCATCAATTAATTGTGAAATACTAGGAAAATTATATTTCAATCCATAAAAAAAGTACTTTAGAAATTAAAACTGAGTTAGGGTTACCAATCTATCCTAGGCCAATTATTTTTCCTTTATCATTTTCACCAAAGGTGACATATCCCCCATAAATATTGATTAGGTTCTTGAAGCTTGAATAATTACATGTCATATGTCTTGAATATCCACTATCCAAGTACCACTGACTCTTATATAATCTCTTTAAATATATTTCCTATAGAATAATCAAACGAAAATAGATTTTGGTACCCATACTTATTTGGGTCCAGTGATATTATTAATCAATGCTTTAGGTATCCACATTTTCCTTATGGGTTTCCTATAACAATTATGTAACATATTTGAAAAATAGACTCTATTTGGTCCAGAAAAACTCAAGGATGTAAATGATTTTCTAGAACTAGAACTAGAAATAGAATTTTAGTTTTTAAGTATAAGAACATGTTTTTGAAATTTAGTTACAAAATGTGTTTTAGATAGGTTTCTCTATCTAGGATGATATCCAACACCAAAATTGTACTTAGGAGCTATCTGTTTACCAAGAATTTGAGTAAGAGTAATTTTCCATTGGTAAATTTTTGGCATCTTTATTTAATTTCTCATTATACACTTTTAATTCATTATTTTCTTTGAGAAGTAGAGTATTATTTTCCTTTTTAGTATTAAGTTCAAACTTAATAGTTAAAATTAGATCATTTTGTTTCTTTAAATGTTTATAATTATCTATTAGTTTATTTCATGTCTCTTCCAACATATTGAAGTATCTAAATAGTTCATCACTTGTCAAATTTTCAAAATCACTCTCATTTTTCGAATAATAGAAAGTGTGTGCAAGAGAATATAAGGTTACCTCTGATGTGTTTGTCATAAAACACATATTTTCCATGTCATCTATTTCATCATGAGATGATGCTGATTCACTGGAGATATACTTAGAGGCACTTCGGGTGGCCTTCATAGATGTATTATATTTCTTGTCTTTATTTTCATACTTCTTTTTGTAATTTAATTTTGGATACTCATCTTTGATATGTCCTCTCTTCTGGCATTAATAGTATAAAATATTCTCTGATTTTTCTTTTCTTTTCTAGTCCTTTTATCAGTTGCCTTTATTATCATATCATCCATTATAATTGGTATTTAGGAAGAACTTCTTCTTTATATATAATTTCTTGAATCTTTTAAACATCTAAACCATCACTTAATCATGGTTTGATGTTGATTCATCCTTACTAGAGCTTTTAACCGAGGCTAGCACCTTATCTTTTTCTTTATTCTTAGAGGTAATTGTCTTGAAGGATATAGATTTTCTCGTAGGTTCACCCTCTTCATCTTTGTTGACTTTCAACTCTTCCTCATACATAATAATTTTTCAAATGAGTTATTTGATAGGTAGTTTGTTGATGTCACATGATTCTCTAATTGATATAGAATTTCCTCTCCATATATCAGGTAAGAATCTAAGAATCCTCATAATTTTTTCTTTAGAAGTAACATCTCTTCACAGAGAGATCATAGTATTCAAAATTTCATTAAACCTGAGATACTTGTCAGAAATAGGCTCACCAAGATTAATTTTAAAATTATCATATTTAATAGTATATGTGTTAAGTCTCATTTCTTTAACACTAAAAGTTCCTTCGTGTAAAATAGACAATGTATCCCAAATTTCATGGATTGTTTTACATTCATAAATTATGTTATATTCTTTATCTCTTAAATAATAGTATAAGGAATTCATGGTTTTTTAATTTTTATTGTAAGATGCCTTAGTTGGGTCATCCCAAGTAGTTGTAGCAGTAGAAGGAATATTATATTCATTTACAATTGAAGACAAAATTTCCAAACCCATACTTTCTATGTGAAGTTTCATTTTAATTTTACATTGTGCATGATTTGTTCATTAAAGAATTGAGGTCTGTTGGTAGAAGCACCTTCCAAATGATTATTTATAATAAAATTTTAGAATAGGATTTTAAAAAGATGAAAATTTAGTATTAACATAAATTTTAATATCTTTGAAATAAAACTAAAATCACAGTTTAAAAAGTATGAAGAATCTTTTAAAATTGAAAATTCCAAACTCCTTTGATACCAAATGTTGGTTGGAGTAGAGTACTCAAGAGGGGGGTGAATTGAGTGTCTATAAAAATTTCTATTAAAATGGGGATAATTTGAAATTCCCAAATACTTAAAATTCAATTTCCCAGTTAGCTAGTAGTGAATTTATAAGAGATTGAATGTTCGATTGATTTCTCAAATGATTTATTAGTTCTTAGTTATATCAATTTGATAATTAATACAACTTTTGAAACCAGCCTAATAAGTCAATACTATTATACTTTCTAAGACTAACTATCAAAGTTCAATTTCGTTTTATAAAATATGTGATAAAACAGAGTAAAACTAAAAGGTAAAAATACAGCGGAAATAAAACAAGAGGTTCAGTCTCAAGTAGAGACTTAATCCTCTCCACTTGGTTATCACTTACTACCAAGCAGTTTAAATTAATAAATAGTTTGATCCACACCCTATATCGGGGTTCACAATAGCACATAGGTTGTCCAAGTTATAAGACCTCTATCACAGTTCTTCATGGGTACAGACTACCAGGTCATACAAGGACCTCTTCCACACTTATATATGGGAGTAAATAGGTGTAATAAGACATGAGTGAAAGGATATCTTGTATCCTTCAGTTTGATATAGGATATAGTGTGTGCTTAATAGATAGTTGAACGCACTGCTCAAAAGTATATAAAAATGAACCCAATAGAGAAAACAAATATGAGAAAGTATTTAAAAGGATATTTGTGTCTTGAGAAGAATCTATTGACTCTTCAGATGTAGCTGAGATGAAATCGGAGTCGTCTTCTATAAGTTGACACAAAAATAGAGTGTCGTATTATGGCTTCCAGGTATAAGTATGGTTATGCTGGAATATTCTTCTTCTTCTTTGATATGTTTAAGTAGTTTTTTAATTCGATGTTCATCTCAGTTGAGATTTCATCATGTGTTATTCATTTTTTTCTTCAGTTCACAGTGGTTTCATGAGAGTTTTATATGTTCTTCAGTATGTTTCTATCGCACAGGTATTCACCACTCTGTTATGCTTCTGTATTTTTCTTCTCTCTTTAAAAATGATTCTTATTTTTTAGGGCCAAAAAAATAGCATGATATTTACACGTGAATAGGTTAATTGTACCTCATACTATCTTCTAAAAGTCCTAAAAAGATTATAAAATATGTCAATATAATTAAATGACACAAATATGACCATTATAAATAATATTAATAAATGAAAATTTAAACAGTCTATCGGTGACTCGTCTGTCGATGTCTCCTCTTGTCAGTGTCTCTTTTTGTCAGTGACTTAACCCATTGGTATGTAATTATTTTTGTATTTCTATATGTTGATGACTCATTACATTAGTGACTTATTTCAATGGTGAGTCCTTCCTTCTGTCAGTGAGACATTTGATATATCAATGACTCATTTCAACTGACAATGAGTCCTTACGTTGGTTGCACCATGCAACGGTAGGTCACTTGGACTGATAGTAGGCCGTCTGTGTCATTGATTCGTATGAAATGGTGAGTCATCTGCATCAATTTCATGTGCAGTGGTGATTTTTCTGCATCGGTGAGTCATATGCAATAGTGAGTCGTCTGCGTCAGTGTCATGTGCAATAGTGAGTCATCTGTCTATCGGTGTCAGTGACTCATACTTGGATAATTTTTATATGTTATGTCTATCTCACAATTCACCAAATTCAAAGAGTTTTAATACTCATAATTACACATATATAATAATTTATAATATTTGTTAGGATTAAACACACATAAATAGTTATATGATTTAAATGATCTAATATTCAAGATATTGCTTTGACATAATTTAGGATCTGACATGAGGTAAAATATACATTAATATATGCATGATTTGTGATAATTAAAACCATTATAGTTATATATATTTTCTAATAGTATCTATGGTCTAACAATTAGTAATGGTAAAAAAAGATAATGCCATATAAGGTCACTATGCTAAG
The DNA here is from genome assembly GCA_963277665.1 of Viscum album. NCBI lineage: Eukaryota > Viridiplantae > Streptophyta > Magnoliopsida > Santalales > Viscaceae > Viscum > Viscum album. Next base: position 1,197,553,119 of record OY728135.1, on the reverse strand, counting down.
TTTTAGTAATGATATTAAAACTCAAATTGTAGTCTCTGTATTAATAAATACTATCCAATATCATAAAGGGTAAATTAAAAACACATTAATTTAATTATTAAATAGAATAAATTCTTTAAAAAAAGGTTTTGAATATTTATATTAATCTTGAATTATTAAATCCAAGCCTCCTTTGGTATCTACTAATAATTCAAATCACTAATGTCTTGGTGGGATTTACTTCTGATTAAAATGATTATTGTCACTCCAAAAAGGAAAAGTATGGAATAATTAAATGATAAAATCCTTCCATCCAAACACATGGAATATGCCAGAACCCTATCTTAATTGATATATTTTTGGTGATAGCTTTAATACTATGATTTCATCACTGTAGGCATATTCATTGATCTAAGAGCCTACCTTAGTTACCACTATTGTGTTAGTTTTCATCAGGACACCAACATTCTTTATTATTTCAAATGCTACCTCATTGCATCTTCCCATCTCTTAGACCCAAATCCATATTCATCATCCTAGAAATAGATACATGTGTTTCTATTATGTAGGTCGTTAATGGGATTCCTCTTATGAATAGGTATTAACAGATCTCCCCACAACGTCTAGAGTCATCATTTCCCACTAGTTGTGTTTTCAATTTAATCCTCCTAAGTGGTCACCACCCCACCATTAAGGGTTCTATTACCTCTAATTTTATGGATCCCCTTGGATTTGAAACCTCTTGGGTCAATTGAGGGTATTTTTGTGATCTCTATTTCCTTGGAAGAGTTTGATGTAATTGCATATTATCATAAATGGTCACTCATATCCAAATTTAGTTCACATCACCACACTCTCCTAGTGTTATCAAAATTGATCAGATATAGGAACCTACCTTTATCTAGTACCATTTTCATTCAAAATTGTTGATATATCTATATCTATTTCTACTTTTAGATTAACTTAATCTAGTCCTAGGCAAGAGATATTCACACTAGTAAAAAATAAGATTTATAGATTTTCATTATTCCTTATACTTCCATAGCGATAGGGATTATTCTTCAGTGATGTCCAAGATTCATCTCCCAAGGATCCCCTTTCAATTTCACAACCCTATGACCCTTAAGAGTGTTGGTAAAACTTTTTATCACTTTATACGCACTAATAAAGCCACCCCGAGGATGGATTTCACCATAGTATCTTGTTTTTATATAATAAGGTATTTGGTAGCCCCTTTAAAATAAAAAATTCTTCTTGAAATTGGTCTTAATATTTATTTCTAGAAAATGTTCCTTTACTCCAACCCAATTAGATTATGTTTTTTATATCATTTTCAAGGTCACTCGAACTCGGTTTTTAAAAAACATATCATTTCATCCTCTCCCCCAAGACCTGTTTTATATAGATAAAATATATATTTCAAGATAATCCATCACCACACTAGTGCTCTAGGGAAATACTCTTTAGTATTTGGTGATCTATACAATTGGGATCTTAAAGACATTGGCTGTAAGGATAGATAATTTGACTCATATTATTCACCCCTTCTAGTAGATAAGACACATGAAACAACATCATATGAGGTGTCTATTTCCATTTTTTATGGACCTTAGAGTATTTATAACCCATGGACTTTTCCACCAACCAAATACCTTACCTCTTTATTCAAATGGAGGATCTGATTTCCATATTATAGATGCTTAAGGACCTTATATTTTTTCTTTAAATTCCACTCCTACTACTAATATCTCAGGTGATTTTTTCCCTTATTACTCTAGCCTCTTGATGATGGTATCATATTTAGGTCTAATAGGTGGTTTTTCTCCATCCTCGCTTCAGTTTTCATATGTTCCTAACACACTCCATCTTCTTCTAAGTATTGTTTCACCAGAAAGGGATATTTATTCTTCTTCTAATGTTGATATTCCATTAGTTATTATTGATAATACCTCTTTCATAATACCTAATTATGATTCATTTTCTAATACCCGATAAGATATTATCTCTTCTCCCGTTGTTTAAAGGTTCTTTCATTGATTGGTGAAGATCCATAGCCATCACCTTTAGTTAGTCGACATCTAATGAAGAATAGTTCTTGAACCTCATCCTCTAGTTTCATGATTAGTCAATAAAAATATAAATATATAATTTTATCCTCGTCTCCACAATTATAAATTGATTAATTTTCTAATACCTACTCCATATTTCTCTCATGATTTCCTCTATTTTCTAGAATTATAGGGGTATTAACTTCATAAGAAAATGTGGGTTTGTGTCTAAAGTTTTATGATATGACCATATTTCTCTAATAGATGTTCTATAACCCAAAAAAAGACATTTTCTATTATTTAGTTTTCTTAAAAACTGTATATTTATAAAAACCTTCATGGGAATCTTGAAAATTCTCACATATATCTTTTCTAGAAAAATATTATTTAAATTAATCTTAGAGATGTATCCACCCATCATATTATGAGAAAGGTAATTAAATATTCCATTTAATTATTTATATCCATCATTTATATGAAAATTTCAAGTAGGTTAAAGTGAATAAAATTTGTAAGATCTATCTTCCATCAATCCTAGATCTAGTACTAGGTTTATAGGATCTGAATTCAACACTATACTTGAATAGATAAAAAATAAAGGATGGGATTATATTATCTTAATTTTATGAGTGATTTTTAAAACATCATTTCTCATAATAATTTCATAGATATGGGTTTTAATTATAATAGTTTTACATAGTACAACAATAAGTAGGGTTAGAGTCAAACCTAGGGAAAGATAGATATATTTCTTGAAAACCTACATGAAATTTCTAGTCTTATACTTTTGAATATTACTAAAATGGATTTCCCCTATTTAATCATTCTCCACTACTTATTCAGATAAAATTCTCAATGGTTACTAATTATAACTTATTTTCTACAAATTATTGTTTGAATATAAATATTTTATGAACTTGGTTTTCTCATATTAGAATACCCCCACATAGGGGTATATATCGGACACACTTCAAAAAAATCATAAGATTAAACATGGACATTATTGAATATAATAACACTCAGTGGACCACTATTATTATATTAGAATAGATTTAAATATATATCATTCAACCCAATAGCTGGTTGCAAGAATATTGGAATGATATTCTTTTCTCTAAAAATGAAAATTTATATAATAAAATAAACTCAAAGAAGAGAGAGTAGAAATAGAAACATTCAAGCCTAGATAGATGAGGGGGAGAGATAACAATATAGATTATTTTATTATATAAATTTTCATTTTTAGAGAAAAGAATATCATTCCAATATTCTTGCAACCAGCTATTGGGTTGAATGATATATATTTAAATCTATTCTAATATAATAATAGTGTGGAGTCAAATTTCATAGGGGAATTCGACATTCTATTAAAGGATAGATCTTATTCTAGTGATATTGATATTTCATGATTTCTTATGATATGTCACTTCATTTCCTTACACCCCAGGACCTTCTCAAGGTGAAAAAGAGGGGTATTATTTTGAAAAATATATTGATTATTTGATTAAAACAATTATGATAATAGTTAATGAGTAGGAAAACAATTCACTCTGATCCATTCTAGAGGAATATAAGATTAAGGGTGTAATTAATATACTTGACACAAATAGAGAATCTAGGATAGATGGGTCCCTAATATCTTGTTACTATGGTACATGGGACTGTATTAAAAAGGATCTCATTGAATTGGTAGAATGTTACTTTAAAGGAGGCTCACTCTTAATAGTAAATACTATGATAGACCTTAACTTAATCCCTATGGTAAACCAAGCCAGTTGATTTATCTAGTTTCATCCCATAATCATGTTTAATTACTCCTATAAAGTTCTTGTAGTGATACTCAATAAAGGACTCTATCTTCTCACAACTCATCAAATATCATATAAAAAATAATTTCTTAAAAGGTAGAAGCATTCATGAAATGATTAGTATTGCCCAATAAATGATAATGGACCTTGATAAAAGAAAAGTGGGGTCTAATATAATGATAAAAATAAATAAGGGAAAGGCATATAGTTGATTAGAATGAATCTTCATTTTGAGAGTTTTGAGGTAGTGTGTCTTATCACAGTGGGTTTGTGATATTTTATTTCACTATTTCTTCTATCAATGGTTCATGATCTATATCATGGGTTAAAGATTAAAAAAATTCAAGTTAGTTTGATTTATTCATCGAGGTGATATTATTTCCTTGGATTAATTTTTCTTGGCCTCAAAAGTTCCAAGAAATAATCTCAATTATAGGATTTCTAGAGCTATGGTTTGTCCTATTTGGGGTTGGTATATCTTTATTGGAATATCTCATATATTCTTTAAATATGATATAATTTTATTTATTAATATATGAAGCAATTCTATTCAAGGGTTTAAGGTCATAATGAATTCCTATAATATCTGGAGTGTCTAGTTCATTAATTTATCCAATAATAGTATTTATGTTTCTAAAAAATATATAGGTAGGCATACCAAAATCATTGTAGAATAGCTTGGAATATTTAAAAAGAACCTCCCAATAGATTACCTGAATTCTATATTATCTGATGGAATAATATGTATTTGTCACATTGACGGTATTGTTAAGAATCTATAATAAGAGGGGTTTCTTCCTCTCCTTCAGTGGTATAACCAACCTATTAAATAATGTTCTCCCTTCCATCCCAAAAAATGTGTTATCCATTATTTGGGTTCCCAATTCTATGATTGGAAATTTTTAGCTCATTCTTAATAGATTTATATATAAATATCATCATGAAGGATGGAATAACTAGTCCAGCTAGTTTAATTTAGAAAAACTGATCAAAGAATGAGGCATTAACCTTCTAAGGAACAGTGAATACATACATTTCATACATGAAAATATTACATGGGAATATATTTTTGGGAACTACCTTTAGGTTAAAAAATCATGAATAAAAACATGAAACATCCCAATTTATGGTTGGAAGAGTGTTCCATGGGTTCACAGTTGTTGTGTAGCTTCTAGGGTTATATCAACACTATTTATGATAACTCTCATTAGATTCATTTAAGAGGTTAATTTTATTTTTGAAAAGATAAATGATCTATAAAATCTCTCCTTTTTCTAGGGTTCTAAGTTCTATACATCATATTTAGGTGTTCTAGTGCTAACCCACATTTTATTGAGGTTTTTCTCAGTTAATAGTAGAATTTTCTTTATTCCAATATTGAAAGTGTTAAGGAACCTAAACTTTGGGTATTCACTCACTTATTATATTGATCTTTTAAAATCCCATATGTTCACAATAGTATTCAAAATCATTAAAACATAGATAAAAGGTACAAAAGTATCAGATAAAATTATATCCTAGTAAAAATCTAATTCCTTATATTAAGTACACATAATCAGGCTATTTAGGAAGATGTTCAGGTGTAAAGGATAGGTATTAAACTCACCTATAAATTCATGTGATGTGTGTGTTCCAATACGAATATGGTTTTATACTTTTTTATAGAATATGAGTGGTTGAACTACATATGGTATAAAAATTGGATATTCATGAGGGTGATGTAAAGTATTCCATAGTGGTGTTTTTATACTACATGTATCACCAACCCTATATGTACATATATGGAATCACAACCCCTTATTTTTCACTTTTTAAGAGGTTTTTGGGAGATATGGGAGATGTTTAATAATTTTAGTCATCAAGGCTTGAGTTCATCTTTATTCCTCCTAAAAAAATTCATCCCATGGTTATTTCTCTCAATCCACTATACAAGGGTGTTGTTCTCCCTTAGTTCGTAAGGAATTAGATTCACTGAAACTTTTAGTTTGATACATTGGATAATTATAATTTCCTTGAACTTGCACTCTCAAATATGGTGATAAAAACATAATCATTTCATTTCTATCTTGATACCGATAAATGTGGACCAACATTATACATATAAACTTACAACATTAAAATGAAATATTGGATCACTTATACAGTTACAGACCACTTAGGTTTAGAGGTTTATATAATTTGTAAAAACTATTACATAAAAACTTGGATACATAAAAAACTAGTTCAAAAAAATCTATATCATATCCCACTAAGTTCTTCACATATAGTAACCTTTTTAGGAATAACATACTTAAAAAATTTCTTCACGACCTAGGGAAAATGAAACAAATGAAAGGAGAGCTCAAATACTCAGTAAGGGTAAACATAAGAATTAAAAATTTGATTTCATCAATGAGAATAATATAAGAATGAGTTTATTATGACATAATAAATGTATATGAGAAAAATATAATTGAATTAATACCCATTAAAGCCAAGTTTGGAAGTTATGAAACATGTAATAAATCTTTAATATAACAAAATATTCATATAAGTCAACAATCATGATCCATATAAAAACAATCATTAAGAAAAATATCCATTATAATATGATTTAATAATAATTAAAACAAGTTTGTAACTTAAAACATCATTTTTATATCACTCTTATAATTACTCTTATAAATAGAATAACATTCTCAGTAAATTTCAATAAACTCTTAGAAGAAACTTGTAACAAGTTAACTTCGTCCCTTTACTCAATGTATTGGAGATCTAAATTAATCTCACACATCATCTTGAGCTATATTGTGCTCACTCCTCATAAAAAATAACATCTAATAACCACAACATAATCATAACATATGAAAGCTTTCATTTTTTAACATAACAATAACCATTGTTCTTTCTTTACTTGATTTACCCAAATAAAAGAAATGTGTTCCATGAAAATATCTTTAAAAAATCATAATCCATACAGATAAATAATAATGATGTTATCATTATAACTTATCCCCAATAAAGTAAAAGTAAAATCATGTGTTTTTTCCTTAATAAATATAAATATCATAAAAAGATAATTAAAAAAATTCTTGAGAAAAATACCCTTTCACCTTTGAAAATCAATTTTCAAAACTAAAAAATCAGAAAATATTATGAAAATACTTTTATTTGATAAAAATATTGTGAACTTTTAAAGGAATATTTAAATAAAATAACATTCATAATGGTGCTAAAATCCATTCATGTCATTAATGTTTAAAATAATCATTAATTTCAAGATTTTTAAAGTGATTCAAAAGTGAAACATATAGAAAAAGAATAATATTTCATTTTATAACCTCTTAAAAGTATGTCAAATATCATGTAAAATAACTTTATTAAATCATTTATGTACAAAAAATAACATTCTTGGAAAAATTTTAGAAAAAATGGATATATAATCAAATGACTCCCTATCTTAAATTAGATATAATATTAGTATAACTTACAAACAACATTATTGATGTTTCTTTAATCAATAAAGGAGGAAATAAAAAATAAACATGTAAAACACATTCATAACCGTATGAGAATAAAATATATGTGGTTCAAGGAAATAATAGAATATGATCCATAACAAAGGAATACTGAATATAGAAAATCCTAAAATAATATGAGTTTATATGAATAAAATCATCACTGTTTTGGTAACTTTTAAATCATAAGCCCCATAGAAGGACAAATTCAAATGAAACTTTAAATATCATGAAAAAATAATATTTGTGATATAACATTTAAAAGGTATAATATATACACATCAAAAATAACATATGTTCATAACATAGACATATGTCTCAAATAAGAAAATTTTGAGATGAATAACTGTTACAAATATCATATCATTGAACTGAGAATTGATCAATGGAGAGATTATGTGTAATAAATTTAAATCCAAAAAAAATACATTATAAAATAATAATGGGTAATTTTACACATAATCATGGATTAATATAATAAATAAATTATAATTATAACCCAATGAATGTAAATTGAGTTAAGAAAACTCTTTCTAATTTGGTAACTTCCCAATCAAAACCCATTGGATGAAGTAACATGAGTTTTAACTTAAAATACCATTAATTATGAATTATTTGTGATATAATATTTAAAATTGGAACTATATACACCTTATATAATAAATTAGGTGTATAACATTAAAACATTCCTTGATGAAGCAAAATTGACAAAAAAATCCCTTACCTCGAGTCCAAATATTCTAAGTATGTCTTTTAATTCTTATATACTAAACTTATATCAATTATTAATTTTCTTAAAAATATTATATATTTTTATTAATATATCATTAAACAATATTTTTTATTTATTACAATGAAATATTTAATAACTTAATTAGTTATGTCCATGTCGGGTGTTTTGAGCAAGTTCAGTTTATAATTTTAAAACGACTTTGGTATATTGACCATATTCAAAGTGGTCAGTGTTACATATTATATAGAATAAAAATAATTACAGAATCATCATATTTATACATTAATTATACCTTTAAAACGAACCATTAAATATGTTTATGAAAAATTCATTACGTTATAATCTTAGAGATGGTAAGTCATACGTAAACATGAGTAGTGTTTTCATTTTTCAAAGGGCATGAGGGAAAAAAGTTAAGTATGATTTTATCATTACATAATTATTATTATTTCATAAACATAATATTTCATCTTTAAATTAACTTATATATACCATCAATGTGATGTGGTGATGAAAAACGAATCACATCGCTTTGTGGAGGAGGTAATCCACACGTACACATAAATGATGTTATCATTTTTCAATGGATGGAAACGTAATAAAATATATAATATATTATATTTACATAATGATATTTATGTTATTAAAATTATATATATATATATATATATATATATATTAAATCCATTATTATAACCAGTCATGAGAGGAAGTGATGGAAAACGAATTACATCAATTCAAGAGGTGGTAGTCTGCTGTACAAATAAATGATGGTTCCATTTACCATTTGATAGGAAAAAGTATATGGATATAGTTTATTTCATTAAAAAAAATTTATCTATACAGATGATTTTTTTTATTATTCAATCATGTTTTCTAAATATTTTAAGTATGTTTAAGAAGAATAAAAATGAAAACGCTAGGTTATGAATAATACCTCTTCTTTAGAAAAACCTTTTTTGGTTTATACTTAAAGTCTAACGAGGTTGGTTTTATAATCAAAAAAAGGGATCTAATATGTGGGGATGAATTTTATAAAGGTATTTTGGAATTTTTTTGATTAAACAAAAGTTTTGTAAATTTTTTAGAGGAGATGGGAGGGGGTCTCTTTTGTAAGTGAGGGGATGGGAACTTTTAAAAATACATAAAATATTATAAAATAATCTCTTTCTAACTCATGTAAAATGGTTCTAGAATTAAATTTATTCAAATATAAAGATTATATAGTCTTATCATAGTCATAAAACTAAAATTTACTAGATTATACATAATTTTAAACATTATCTTCTGAATTAACCCTTCCATTAACCATTTTAAACCTTAACCATTATAACAATTTTTTCAATATAAAAATGTTATAAATTTATTTGTAAGTTAAAAATTGGAAAATAAATTTAAAATGGACTAAAGTATGAACATTTATAATCCTAATTATAATATTTACATATTTTTATTATTTTTAAACAATTTTATAAATTATATTTACATAAAATACTATTACTATCATTTTAAAAACTATTCACATAATTTGACTTTTTAAATAAAATGAAAGTAATGGAAATAAAATATAATATATTAAACCACAAATAATAAATTATTATTAACTTTAAAATTCATGGTTAACCATAATTCATCCAAAAAATATTACTTTTGATGTTTTTAAAATCATTAACTTCACTTTTCAACTACATGCACAAGCATTATGCTAGTATTGTGTATGAATTTAAGGTAATTATTTAATCTCTAAAAATTAAAATTAAATTACCATCATAAAAAAATTTATTATACCCAAATTAATCTTTAATATTCATTTAAAACTTATTTTTATCCCACTGTGAACATAAAATAAAAATTTTAAAGCAATAGAGTGATATTTTGTATTTTTATTTACTTAAATTAATATATAATTAATTTTCTAGAAACAATTACACAAAATTGTCATAAATTAGAATAATAAATTTTTATAGTCAATCCCCACTCATAAAAAATATTAAAGGAATGTATTAGGTAAATTTTTATTCTTTATCGTATTATTTTTAACCTTAATTACCTAATTTACCCTTACCATTGTGAGAAATATTTACGATGAATACTATTTATAATGACCAAAAATAAAAGTCAATTACATAAAAAAATTAATATATTTATTATAAATATGTTATCCATTTTATCAAATTCAATTCATAGAATTGGAATTTTTAATTTAAAATTAAATCTACAAAACGCAATGGATAAGAGTTTTTTTTAGAAAAATGACTTTTTAAGAATAAAAATGTTTTTATAGAAAAATAAATTATATTTTTTATTAATATAAAATTTATTATATTATATTTAATAAAAATTTACAAATTACACTTTAAAACTAATCCAAAATAGAATGTAACTTTGTAAATACTTGGAAAGAAATGATAGTTTTCAATAAAAGTTAGCATTTTTTAATATTATATGAAAACTAAAAATTTTCAGAAAAATATAAAAACTTTATCTTAAGATAATTGGAAATTATAAATTAAAAAATGATGTTTTTTTCTCAAATTAAAATTATATAATATGTAAATCAAAATTTTAAATAAAACCACATAATGGATGAAAAACTAATTCGATAAGAAATAAATCCTTTTCATTTTTGATGAAAAATTACCTAATATTATTGTAATGAATATAAATATAAAAAATAATTAATTAATATTAATAAGACCTAAAAATTATTTATATTCACATTACCTATGTTGTTACATTCTTCCCCCTAATTGGAAATTGGGTCCTCACAGTTTTATCTCATGCCTAATAGAAAGGGTTTAAAACATTTTCAAAACAAATTCCAACAACTGGAAGATAAAACATATAGACATGAAAGGAAAATATTTTAATATTTGAAAAAATAACTTTTTTTAAATCACATATAATAAGAAGTTATAATAAAAATTTCTTTTAAAATAAGGGAATAGGAAATATTAAGGTCATTTAGATAACACATAAATAGGTTTCTAAATAAGAGAAAATTAGTGGGAAATGAAAATATGGATATGGAGGAAAATCATAATGTCTAAATAATGATAGAGAGTTATAGAGAACATTGATCGTAATAAATTTAAGTGTGATGATAAATTAAATGGCTAAAAGGCCAAAAATCAATGTGTTGTGAAAAATACCATCAATTCATTAGAAATGAAGTTAATAGGATAACATTTCCATTTCAGGATCATTTACCTAGAGTTGGGAAATTCCTGTTCCAACTAGACTTTGAACATAAGAAAATATACTTACTTGAAAAGTATAATTTTAACCGTTAAAAAATTTCTACTTTAACTTCATCTTTTTCTCCAATTGATGAGTATTCAAGATGAATTTCTCATGTTTAAAGCACTAAAATCAACTTCTAATGGGTCACATAATCCATAAAAGGATACAAAGATATTCCTACTATATTTTTGTATTAAAAAAAATGGTTATCACAAGGTAATATGATATCTAAAATGTATAAACCATTATATTAATAAATAACACATTAATATATAAAAATACACAATAACACAAAAAGGTCAACATAGATGATTCTATAAATAAATGACACTACATACCAAATTACCTCAACAACCTTAACATTTAATAATTTTTTAACCTCAAAGGATACATCATACCCTCTATATTATATCACCAAAATTTTAATAGCATTTTTTCCAAATAATCTTTCATTTTAAACTACATGATACACCTAAGGATTATTTGTACCTTCACCAAATAAATGCCTCTCCAAAATATCATTAATAACTTTAAAATACCATCACTTAAATCCTAACAATGGTTTTCTATGACTTTTAGTATATGTTATACCGTAAAATTATAAACCCATGGTTGTTTCCATAACTCTTAAGTTAACCTCATGATAAAAAATATTAATCTCCAAGGTTATATAAACCTTTTATCTAATACCAACTATAATATCCACGAACCCACACTCCCATATTTGGTGTTAAAAATATAATCTTTACATTTTTGGATTGATATCAATAAACGTGACCCAGAATTTTCCATCGAGAACTTTCAATATAAAAACAATATTAGATCACTTACATACCCAAGGACCTTTCCCGTTTAGAGTTTTAGTGAATTAGGATAAACTCTTACATAACAACATGGCTACATAAATAAATATATTGAAAAATGTACATCATATCCCACTAATTTCTTCACATCAAGTAACCATATTATGAATAATGTACTTAAAACTCTTTTTCACAACCTGAGGAAAGATAAGAATAGAAAAGATGTGTTCAGATGAACAATAAGAAAAAAAACATAAGTGTGAACAATCAGATTCTATCAGTGATAATACAATGAGTATAAGTGTATGATTACATAATCAAAGTGTGTGAGAAAAACATAATAGAATCCCTTCCCATCAAAACTTGGTTCATAAATCATGAAACATGGAATAAATATTTACCATAAGACAAGATTCAACTAATTCAAAAATCATGATCCAAGTGAAATAGTCCATAAGAAAAGGATCCATTGGAACTTGATGCATGAATAAATAAAACATTTTAGTTACTTGGAACATTATTTTCATGTCACTCTTATAATAACTGTTATAAATTTAATAAACCACTGGGTAAATTAAAATATTCTCTTAGTATAAACCTATAACTAATTAATTTTTTTCTTTTACCGAATGCATTAGAGAGATATATTAGGATCAGAAGTTATCATTAGAGATATCAGGCTCACCTATCATTATAAAAAATCTCCAATAGCCATAACATAAACATAATACATGAATGATTTTATTTTTCAATATAATAATAACTATTATTCTTTCATATATTTATTAACCCATAAAAAAATAGGTTACATGAAAATCTATTAGAAACAATCATAAAACATCCTGAGAAAGAGTAAGGATGGTATAATTAAACTACTAGAAAAATAATCTATACCCATAGTTTGGAACCATGGGTATAGCCCCTAAAATTGTGGGTATAACTTATACCAATGGTTTAAGGAATCGTGGATTTAAGATCTCTCAGTATAGAGATATGACCATAGTTTATATATAAACCATGGGTATGGCCTTAGAAGATTTTATCATCCCCGCGATTTAACCCAAAAAAGGGTATATATCTATACCCATAGTTCTAAAAATCATGGGTATAGATTTTCCCAGTAGAAAACATATACCCATGATTCTCCAAACTATGGGTATAGGTTTTTGTCCCCATTTGGTAGCAGCAATAACTCTTTGATCCCCTGAACCACATTCAATGTAATATGAATATTGTATATTTATAATTCAACCAACTTATTGTAATAAACCATTTACAATACTATAACATACAAATAAATCAATAAAACCAATCAATTTACGTCATTAAACAACATCTATGTGCCACTTTACTGCTAAGTCAAAATGGAGGGGATCAATATCTCCCTCATCAAAAACATCCTCATCACCAATAGAATCATTTAGATCATCATCATCATAATCATAATTTCTACCACCATCAGCTCGACCGCTATTAGGAACCTCATGGGAATCAATCAGTGCATCATTTAAAGAGATCATTGATACCATATATAAATCAACAGTAGTAAAATCCTCTGATTTAAGTGATTTAATTATAAATTAAATAGATTTTAATAAGTGTTTGGTGATTATTTTACTTCTTTCACGCTCCAGTAAAACTATTTTTTAGGCCTCAAATGATTCTACAAGAGAATTTTACATCTCAATGGTCTGAGAGGTTTTAGAGGATCCTGATGAGGACTAATACCTAATGGGTATGATGTTTTTCCCAGGTCGACATTATACTCTACTCTAATTCTACCCACCTAATAACTAACTCAAATGATCATATGGCCTAAAGTTGTCATCTTCTTTATCATCGAAGGACTCAAAGGAAGACTGTTGAAAGTATAAACAATATATTTAATTATAAACTTCATATAAATATTTGAAATATAAATAAAAAAACTTACAATATTTTCTTGGTTTTTTTCATTTACTACACTTCCATCCTTTTTCTTCAAGCTTAAGAAAAATAATTTTTCTTAAGGCACACAACCATTGATTCCCAATATAGATTACTAAAAATTAAATTGATTAGTATACACATATTCACAATATGAACATTTTATTATCTTGAATAATAATGAAAGGGAATAACTTTTAAATTAATGAATAATTCCTAAAATTAAATATATGGTAAATATTGATGTAAAATTCATAAATAAAATCTAATCATAAACAAATTACAATTTTATCTACTCATTATGAACATTCCATAATCTTGAATATGAATTCTTTATATTCATTTCAGAATATGAACTCCATATTATTAATTATATGAAATTTCCTTTATATATATGACATATTTATTAAATATACATATTTTATATTTGAATTTATTATACAAACTAGTTAGATAATATAAATTTATATATTCAATAATATTTTATCTTTGATCAAATCAATCATCAAAAATATTTTTATGTGGGTTTAATAATATCAAAATAAGGCCCATAACTTGAATAATTTGAATTGTGTATTTATAAACAATTCATAATATTTAAATATATTTACATTATTTATTAGTCATAAGTAATGCCAATTGGCTAACAGCCTGATGGTCATTGGGTCAATTGGCTAATTAGTCATTAGTTGTTTAGGAAATTAGGCCAATTTTCCAATTGGACATTATACCGTTAGTCCAATTGTTCATTAGTACATTAGGATAATTGTCCAATTGCCTATTCATCAATTAGTTCAACCAGACAATTGGACATTAGTCCATTAGGCCAACTTTCCATTTGGTCATTTGTCCATTAGGACAACCAGACAATTGGCCATTTGGTTGTTAGTCCATTAGGTCAATTCATCAATTCATCATGCCATTAGGCCAATTAGCCATTAGGCCATTAGGCTATTATACCAATTGTCCAATTAGATGTTGGGACATTTTCCCAATTATTTGTTAGTAAAATTGGATATTAGACCATTATTTCATGACCCATCCCTTGGAACCCATGTCGTGACATCCCCCAAGCCTGCCAACCGAAGACTAGGGGTTGGAGACTAGCATCTAAGGTGTAAACCTGAAAGATGGAGGCATTTTCCTGAGTACCTATACGCAGGCACACACAACCACATCCCAAAGATGAAAAGATAAATATGCGTTCCACCAAATAAACACTGAGTAAAAATACAAATTTTAGGTTAAATGGGATAGAATACAAACCTAACAAAAGATAAACTGAAAATATGAAAATAAAGGGAAACTATGAAATTATTCCGCTGAAAACCCCACCTGATGGGAAAGTGTAGAGTAAATATTGGAAGCTATAAAAGTACACCCTACCTTCCTAGTCTCACTAGGCACCACCAGGTCCTGGGCCACCAAGTCCTCCATTAAGGTGGCGGTCATCTACACTAGACAAAACAAGTTCGAGAAAATCCTGTTCAGGGGTGAGAAACAAAAAAAATCAGTAGGGACCCCAAAACAACAAGGAAAGACCAAAAATAAATCCACAAATAAAACAAAAAGTATGATTTCAAATAATGATCTTAAAGTAAGACAACTCACACCAGGTATAATCTAGAGTAGGAAAGTATGACCATTAGTCGTATCATCGATCCCCTTGGGATGCTGGAGAACTCCTCCTCAATGAGTACAGTGGGCCTACTGGGTCACAGAGAGATTCTTCCCAATAACCTTAGACTATTTTGGTACTCATCCCTAATGATAATCATCAGTATGCTAGGTCACATAGAGCCTTTCCCCACTGTGGGCATGTCGAGTCCCAAAGAGATGCTTCCCACCTTGGCCATACTGAGGTACTCCTCCTATTGAGTATCATGGGTTTATCGGGTCACACAGAGTCACTCCTCACCATTGTTTTACCGGGTCACAGAGATCTGGTTCCCCATAGTCCACCATACCTAATCCACACAAGGTTTCTTGTTAGGAGTCTTCAGGTCTCAGCCAACCGCAGGGTTTCTTCATGCAGTGTGCTTGATTCTAAGAGAACTAATCCTCAAGACAATAATCACATTAAAAATTCCATGAAATCCTCCACATAGTATTCCAAAAGATCCACCTCATCTTGAGGGTTCCAATGACTCAAATGTCTCATCAATCGGACATCTGGTTTGGAAGATACTGGTGTTTTAGTAAATAGGGGGCCAGTTGTGTCTAGGCACGGTCCGACCTGGTCGAACCGACCCGGCCAACATAGCTTGGGGGCCCCACATGACCCAGTTTAGTTCAACTAATCCAAACCAACTCGGTTTGGGTCTGTGTTGGCCTAGTCTGGCCTGGACAGTGGACCAGGCCCATTGGGCCTCGCTGGACCCGACCCGATTCGGCCGGGGGTCCAGCCTGCCGGGTCGCCCAGCAAACTGGTCTTATCTGGCCAGGCTCGCAACTAGTGGGTCGATTTGTTCCTAGACTGGGATGCTCAGGGTTCCAGTATAATTTTGCTGGCCCTACCCACAAAAGTAGTCTGGATTTGATTTCGACCTAGGCCGCATAGTCGCCTGGCTTGTGCACCCCGGTCTAGCCTGACTTCAAAATCGGTCCCCTCTGCCCGGCCCACAAGCACTGGCTGGCTATTCCTCTAGCCCGGACGTCTACAGGTTTCTGGTTCAGTTCCCTTCAGCTGTATAAGCCGGTCTTGCTTTGGGTCTCACACATATTCGCCAGACCATGTACCAGGGAAGGACCACAGCCTGCAAGCACGGGCCACTTTGTCGATGTGATCGGGTGGCCATGTCCGCCACGACCCACTGTTGGTAGTTGTCAGCGGCTCCTGCTACCTGACTGCTGCCCGAGATAGACATGACTACTGCCTCCGACATGCCATAATGGCATTCCACCACCCACCGGCAACTTCTGTTTCCACTGTCGGGTTATTCTGTGGACCGTCGGGTCCACTCTGGTGGTCCATTCTTCACGCCATTTAAGCCTCCAGCCTCCATGTGGTGCTTCCTTCCATGCCAAGGCCTAAAAACCTTCTTATCACAAATTTGAGGGTTCATCAATGAATAAAGAAAAAGGCGTATGGGATTGGGCCTTGTTCATGTTGACTCGTGCCCTCCTCCTTATAGTTTAAAACATGGAGAGGTTTGGGATTGAGGTTCTATCAACAAATAATAAATCCCAGTATAGAAAACCTAATAAAAACACCCTCATGCAAGAACAATTGATCCGCGAATCAACCTAATCATGGGTTGATCCACGTTTGTCGTTTAAGAAAAAGGTAGGGGGGAAATTGAAACAAAATAAACCCCTACCTCTTTAGAGTTAATCATTGTAGTGATCAGTCTACAGGGATTCAAGTTCAATTGGTGTTTAACACTCTCTAGTCCCATTCTTCGAAGTGTGTCGATGTATTTGGTGATTCATTGACATTATTCGTTCATAAATGGAGAGAAATATCAATCTAGGTTTGTTAGAGAAATTCCACCTATTGATCCTGATTCCTCCAATGCATTAACCCATTAAAATAAAACACATCATAGAAGTTCTATTACGCAATGCTGTCGCATCATTACGTTATTTCATTTGTGAAACATTGTATCTATTACGCTTCATTTAATACATTGTTAAACTGTACATTTGTGATCCATTAATGAGTTTCATTTAATTTGAATCGTCATTGCACCACAGCGTCACTATGTCACCGCCCAATGGTTGGGAAAAAATAAAATTACTTTTTTAAGTTATTTTATTTTTTTATGAAAAGTCTGAAAATTAACTTTTCTTGTCAACCCTTTTCGGTCGAAGTTAGGTCCATTCTAGTAAAATCCCTCCTTTATGATTTCAACGATTCCCTTATATTTTCAATCTAGGAACCTATTTAAAATTTTCCAAAATCTCACATGCGCACCATTTTAATTCGCTTAAAAAAATAAAAAACTAACTTTGTCCCTTGACCCTCATCGGTTGAGGATAAGTTTTGCTTAAGGATAACATTTCATTATAAACTAAATGGTGGTCTTGAATTTTTAATAAAATTTACCATTTGTGATTTATAAGGATTAAAAAATAAAATAACTTGTATTTAAATTATTTTATTTACAGTCACATCCCAAAAACCAACTATCATAGTCGGCCCTCACAGGCCAATGTTAGGCTCTACCTAAGAGAAGAATACACTCATGAACTCAATGGTACTCCCAAATTTCCAATATGAGTTATAAGTATTTTAAAATAAAATAACTTTATTCAATTATTTTATTTATATCCAAAAACTACTTTCCATTATTGACCTGAGCTGACCAATGTAGGCTATGCCTATGTAAAGAATACCCTCACGATCTCAGAGGTGGTCTCGGATTTTCAATTCGAGTCACCTTTCATGAGTTATAAGAATTTGGAAAATAAAATAATGTTATTTAATTATTTTATTTATGGTTATTCCATTTTTTGGTTTTCTCACTAGAGTCATGCGCCGACTAAACTTAAGTTGCACCTAGGATAAACCTACCATCCTAAACACAACAGTTTCATCGTATTTTGGATCTGGGAACCCATTTAAGAGTTATTCAACTTTTTTAAGAAAAATACTCATGCGTGATATTTAAAACATCACATTTTTCAACGGATCATTCTGGGCACTCTGAGCCTCAGAATCGCATGTTGTCTAAGCACCTAGTGTCGAAGCAATTTTATAAAATTAAAAAAATAGATTGAATTTCTAGGAGATTACATTACTCCCTCATTTTTGGGCTTCATGCCCTCGTAATCCAAAATAAGTCTAAACAAAAAAATGGGGGTACTAAGCATGAATTTGAGCCTCTCACTTCCATGTTCACTCCTGGAGATTCACGTGATTCCATTGAACACATACTAGAGGAATCGACCACCCATGAAGGACTAGCTTCTGTCAATCCTCTATCTCCACTGGAAACTCTACAAACGTCACCACATCATCAATGTTCATCTCACCCTAGTTGATGATGTTTGATGGATCATGCACATATCTCCTCAGTTGTGACATGTGAAAAACTTCATGCACTTGGTGCATCTGTGGGAGAAGAGCTAGGTAGTATCACCATGCCAACTCTTCTCAGAATCTGGAAAGGTTCGAAGAACCTTAGAGACAACTTGTCGCCCTATCTAAATCTCTACAATCCCCATCGGGGTGAGACCTGAAGGAACACATGGTCTTCCTCCTAAAACTACAAGGGCATCCATCTCCTATCCTCCTAATATTTCTACCTACTCTATATAGTCCTCATCTTCTCCTGCATGATATGCACCTTCTCAGTGGTAGCCCATACCAACTCTGAAGCCCTGAGTGCTGACTACCCTAGGTTTTTATAGAACATATGTGATCTGCAAGAAAACTTATACAAGGCCTCAAATGGTGTCATGCTAATGGTGGAGTGATAGTTATTGTTGTATGCAAACTCAACCAGTGGTAGGTAGTCCTTCCAACTACGACCAAAATCAAGGACACAAGCATGAATCATGTACTCCAAGGTCTGTATGGTCCTCTCTGTCTGACCATCTATCTAAGGGTGAAAGGTTGTGATCAAGCATAGCTGAGTCCTGAACAACTCCTGCAATCACTTCCACAACTAGGATGAGAAGGGAGCATCATGGTCTGACACGATTATCGAGGGAACCCTATGAAGATGCACTATCTCTTGGACATAGAGGCATCCCAAGTCCTCTACCATGTTTCCCTTGCTAAGAGTATAGACTAATTTAAAGTCATAACCTTGGAGGAACTCCATCCATTGTCTTTTTCTGAACTTCTGAAAAGCCTTCGAGAACCTTTCCATCCACATGAAAGGCTACCCCTTTTTAACTGATTGATGTGACCATCGACCCTTTGGTAGTGGGTACCCATTATCCCTGACCACTTGGTTAAAGTGATGGTAATCCATACATAACCCTGAACACTAGGTCTTACTAAGCCCTTCCTCTACTAGTCCCTCACCTACACCCCCTACTCGTGAAGCTCTACAAAATCCATCTGATATACTGATACTGATATCAGTGCCATCTCGGGGTGTATAATGATACTGAAGTCCATCTCCATGTGGGGAGTAAAACCTGGAAACATATTTTTAAAGGATGTTCCCACACTCTTCCACTACTATTGGGAACTGAAAACTCAAAACATCCACTTCCACAAGGGTAAGGCTAGCCATTCGAAGAGTGATCGGCAACACCCTCTTTTGCATAAGTTTATCTCGTGCTGCCTGGGTTTCCATTTTTTTGACCAAGGAAACCCCAATTCGAAAACTATAGATATACCAAATACTTTTTCCTAAAATAGTCAATTTGAGCATGAATTGTAGTTGACTAGTCCATACCCAAACTAATATTTTAAGGCCTCAAAGTTTCCACCAATAGGTTCCAACCAAAACTATTGCCTCAAGGGTGAGATCATACCATCGACATAAGTGTGATTATCGAGTCTCTTCCATAGGTGTATACAGATGTAAGGATCAAGTAAATAGTTTAACCATAAACTCTAGGTATTGAACAGGATTCATGACAAGAAGGAATGATTAACACCTATTTCTATTAATATGGTAGCTAGTAGTAGACACAGACCATACCTCAAATCATTCTTTGAACCCTTGGTTCATACTCATTGACTGCAAGCAGCTACTCCCTTCCCCTATCCTCCATCTCCCTGAGCCTGGTGTGGACCACGTTGGGGTGGTGGTTGTAACATGTTGAAATGTATACCACCTCTTACTGCTCTCCCAACTCCTCTTCCACATCTGTCGCCCTGCAGATTCATCTGTTCCTATCACTTCCTCTGCCCCAATGGCTTATCCACTATTTTACTGTCATCATGATGGGCTAGAAAATATCTAGAGAGATGTCCCCTTCCATCTTTGGAAAAGAATTACCTCTTCCTAGGCTGACCAGACTAGCCTCATAAGCCCTGAGCTATAGATACCCACCTTGGGACCTCTTCTCAGAACATCTCACACATCCAAGTATATGAGACTAACGTCGATTTCCTACTTCACCACTGTTGAAATCTACTAGGTGTATCTACTCAGCCAAATAAGTTTCAAACCATAAGGTTTCTCTATATAACCCTAGAATAATTAGGAATGCATAGAATAATAGCATTGGATCAGATGTCCCCAAACACACCTTACTTGGGGGGTCTGAGCCTTGAATCATTAGTCTATCATATTCATCAAGTACTTGGAAAAGTTGGTATACTTCGATGAATACTTATCTACCTTCATGTCATCCTACCAAGTTGTATAAGCTATAGCGCATGCATAGCACTTATCTTTCATGGAAAGATCCCTTTCGTTGGGAAAGTTTCTCAAGATCTAACCATGGAAGAGTCACATCATCGTAAGATCGGGTAATCTAAACCCTACCATCGCCCTAGTGAGCCACGTAGAAGTATCACTTATAGGACCACCATCTGGTCTAATGGTGTCCTAACTAGGTGGAAAACTCAGTCACCACCTCAAGACAGTACTTAACTGCCTATGAGTCAGGCTCGCCTCAGAACCTAAGGGGTCTCTGTCATTAAAATTCATGAATTTCACTCTACCCGTGCATCTCATATGCTAGTACTACAAGTACCATGTGCAACTCCACATGTGGTGGTATAACTAGTACACCACCTGGTGGTTCTATCTCTAGTAAAATCCATTATACCCATTTAGTCACCCCACAGATCATCCTTATGATCATGATATGGAATCCTGGACAGCTATCTATGTAGAATCATCTTGAAATAAAAACAAGATGTACCATGATCAATAGATTATACCTGGTGATCTGACTCTGTTTCAAGAAGAACATGAGGAAACACTCAATTCCTATATGAAGCATGCAACCCGTGTTTTTATGTATAGAGCCAAAAAGTAGAATTCAAAGTCCTGGTGTATAGATATTTCGGTCACCGCACTTACACTGGAATCCCCAAATCTAGAAGTCAAACATGAAACATTTAACACTATTTCTCAAAAAACAGACTCCATGTCTTTGAGGTTGAACCGAACACCTCTAATACCACTTTTTCATGACCTGTCTCTCGGGGCCCATGCCGTGACATCCCCAAATCCTGCCTTTTGAAGGCCAGGGGTTGGGGACTAGTTCCAAAGGAATCAACCTGCAAGTTGGAGGCATTTTCCTGTGTACATGTACACACACACACACATACACACGCAACCATACCCCAAATCTGGAAAGATAAACATGCATGCTACTAAACAACCACTAAGTAAATATACAAACTGTAGGTTAAATGGGTCAGAATAAAAACTCAAAAAAAAGATGAACTGAAAACAGAAAAATTCAAGGAAACTCTACAATTCATCTGCTGAAAACCCCGCCTAATGGGTAAGTGTAGAGTAGATGCTGGAATCCATAGAATTATGCCTCGCCTTCCTAGTCCCACTGGGCACCACTGGGTCCAGGGCCACCAAGTCATCAATCAAGGTGGTGTTTGTCTTCACCAAACACAACATGTGCGG
The DNA here is from genome assembly GCA_963277665.1 of Viscum album. Taxonomy (NCBI): domain Eukaryota; kingdom Viridiplantae; phylum Streptophyta; class Magnoliopsida; order Santalales; family Viscaceae; genus Viscum; species Viscum album. The sequence goes on along the minus strand of OY728135.1, from coordinate 1,197,530,578 downwards.
GAAAAGCCCGTGAAAGGGTGAGTAACAAAATACTCAGTAGGTACCCCAAACAAACAAGGAAAGACAACAAAGAAATCCACAAAAAACCATGAATTATGATCATGAAGCATGGTCACGAAGCAAGATAGCTCACACCAGATATAATCTTGAGTAGGAAAGTAGGACCATCATTTGTATCATTGAACACCTTGGGTTACTGAAGAACACATCCTCAATGAGTACAGTGGGCCTACTGAGTCACAAAGATCCTCTTTCCACTAACCTTGGATGGTTTTGGTACTCATCCCTTATGAGTATCATGGTTATACTGGGTTACACAGATCCACTCCCCACCATGGGCATGTCGGGTTACACAAAACTGCTTCCTTCCTTGGTCATACATAGGTACTCCTATTGAGTATTGTTTGTTTATCGGGTCACACAGAGTCTCTCCCCACCATGAGCCTTCCAGGTCACATAGATCTTCTTCTCACTGGGCCATCATAGCTGATCCACATAGAGTCTCTTTTCAGTAGTCTTCAGGTCTCACCTAACCGAAGAGTTTCTGCAAGTAGTGCGATTAATTCCATAAGAACTACTCCTCAAGCCACTCTTCGCATTCCAACATCAATGAAAGCCTCTGTAGAGTAATCCAAAATATATTCCTCATATTGAGGGTTCCAATTCCATAAAAAACTCATCAATCAGATGTGCGGTTTGAATGATATTTTCATTTCAGTAAACCGGGGTCGGTTGAGTCTCAGCCCTGTTTGACCCGGTCGAACCGACCCAACAAACCTGGCCTATGGAGGCCACATTCCCCAATTTAGTTCAACTAATTAGACCCAACATGGTTCAGGTCTGGTTCAGTTCGGTCCAGTCTGTCCATTGGGCCTTACTAGACTAGGCCCGATTCGGCTGTGGGTCTAGCTCGGTGACCCGGTCTCATTTGGCCCGGCCTCCAACCGATGGGCTCGTTTTGTTCCTATCTTGGGCCGCTCCATGTGGAAATGTTATTTCTCCCACCAGGACCACAAAAGTGGGATGAATTTGATTCCGTCATAGGCCATGTTGTGGCTCGGATTGCGTTCCACAATTTAGTATGCCTGCCAAATCGGTCCCCTTTGCCCGAACTGCAAGCGCTGATCGGTTCTTCCTCTAGCTCAGATTCCTAAGAGTGTTCAGTTTGGTGCACTAAGGCTAGCTAAGCTGGATGCACTAGGGGTCCAAAATGAAGTCACTGGACTACATGCCAGTGAGGGACTATGGCCCGTATGTGTGGCCCACTTCATCGATGTGGTTGGGTGGCCACGTTCACCATTGTCGGTGGCTCCTGCCACCTCACCGCGGCCTGATCTAGTCGCAACTGTTGCCTCTGGTGAACCTTTGTGGCATGCCACCACCTGGTTATTTTTTAGACCAGCGATTCTACTTCGGTGGTATGTTCTTCATTTATTTTATGCCTCCGGCCTCTGTGAGGTGTTACCTTCCCTACCAAGGCCTCAGAACCATATTTCCCCAAATTATAAGGTTCATCCCTGAATAACGTACAAGGCAGAGGGGCTCAGGCCTTGTTCGTATCATCCTTTACCCATTTAATTAGAGTTTTAAATGTGGGGATGTTTGGTATTGAGGTTCTATCAACAAATAATTAATCTTGATATAGAAAAAACAAGAAAAACACCCTCCCACAAGAACGAGGGATCCACGGATAAACCTGATCATGGGTTGATCCACATTCGTCATTTCAGAAAAAAGGATAGGGAAAACATGAAGCAAAATAAACCCATACCTCTTTGTATTTCGTCGTTGAAGCAATCCATTCACATGGATTGAAGTTCTGTTGGCGTTCAACTCTCTTTGGTTCTGTTCTTCGAAGTGCATCGATATCATTGGTGATTCACCAGTATTCGTCATTCGTTGTCAGAGAGAATTCTCATTGTAGGTTCATCGGAAAAATTCCACCCTTTGATCCTAATTTCTCCAATGTGGTAACCCATTAAAAGAAAATATGTCGTAGTGTTTCTATTATGTTGCATCATCACGTCCCTACGCTACTTCATTTATGAAACAACATATCTCTTACGCTTCATTTAATCTGTCATTATGTTGCATGTTTATGAGCTATTAATTAGCTTCATTTAATATGACTCATCGTTTCTTTGTCGTCGCACCTTAGTGTCATCATTCCACCACCCAACGGTTGGGAAAAACAAATAAATAACTTCTTTTATGTTATTTTATTTTTTTCAAAAATTCCAAAAATTAACATTTTTGATCGGCCCTTTCAGGTTGAATTTAGGTCCATTCTAGGAGAATCTTATCATTCTAAATTCAATAATGATCTAGGATTTTCAATCCGGGTACCCATTTAGAAATTTCCAAAATCGCGCATGTGCACCATTTTAATTTGTATAAAAAATCTCAAAAACTATATTTCTCCCTCAACCCGCGTCGGTCGGGGTTAAGTCATTATTTAGGAGAAAATGTCATTAAAAACTCAACAGTGGAGTTGGATTTTTAGTCTTAGTAACCATTTGTGAGTTATGAGTTTTTAAAAATAGAATAACTTTTATTTAAATTATTTTATTTACAGTCATGTCCTAAAAAACAACTTTCACAGCTAGACCATATAGGTTGATGTTAGGCTCTGCCTAAGAGAATCATACTCTCACAAACTCAATGGTACTCTTGGATTTCCAATATAAGTTACCATTTATGAGTTATAAGTATTTTAAACTAAAATAAATTTATTCAATTATTTTATTTATGATCAAAAACTACTTTCCACTGTTGACCCATGTCAGCCAATATTAGGTTCCGAATAAGGAAAGAATACCCTCAAGAGCTCAACTGTAGTCTTGGATTTTCAATATGAGTCACTGTTCGTGAGTTATAAGCATTTGAAAAATAAAATAATTTTATTTAATTATTATATTTATGGTTATTCTATTTTAAGATTTTTTCACTAGAGTCATGTGCTGACTAAACTCAAGTCGTTTATAAAGTAAACCCACCATACTGAACCTAACAGTGCCCTCAGATTTTGTATTTGGGTACCCATTTAACAGTTATACCACTTTTTCTAGAAAATTTCTCATGCGCGCTATTTAAAACTTAACATTTTTTATGTATCGTTCTGGGAACTCTGAGCCTCAGAATCGCACGCTGTCTCAGCACCTGGTCTTGAAGTAATTCTATAAAATTAAAAAAAACATGGAATTTTCGAGACATTACACATTAGGCCATTATCATAATTGGCCATTTGGTCATTGGGATAATTGGTTATCAGGACTTTAGTCCAATTGTCCATTGGGCCAATTTTCTATTAGGTTATTTGGCCATTATGCCAATTGGGAATTTTTTTAATTAGTCCATTATGAAAATTGTATATTAGGACATTAGGCCAAATTATAGTTAGGCCACTAGGTTGTTAGGCCAAATGGTGATTAGGCTGTTAGGATAATTGCCCATTAGGCCTTTAAGACAATTTTCCATTCGGTTATTGGGCCAATTATTCATTATGTATTTATTCCAATTAGCCATTAATTCATTAGGATAATTCTTCAATTGGCTATTATGAAAATTTCCCATTTGGCCATTAGGACAATTGTTCATTAGGACGTTGGTACAATTGGCCATTAGGTCATTAGACCAATTATCCAATTGTCCATTAGTCTAATTGGTCATTAGGATGTTAGGTAATTAATCTATGAGTCTATTAGTCCAATGGTTATTAGACCATTATGCCATTATTCCATTAATCTTATTGTCCATTATACTATGAGGCTAATTGGTCATTTTTCCATTATGCCAATTGTACATTGGGCGATTAGGCTAATTGGCCATTAGGTTATTACAACAATTGTCAATTAGGCAGTTAGGCTAATTGGTTGTCAATCCATTAGTTCAATTCAAAAAAATTACATTACTCCATTAGACCTATTCACCAATTAGACATCATATCATTAGGCCAATTGGTTGTTAGGCCATTAGGTCGTTTGGCTGATTGTCTATTAGACCATTATTCCAATTGGTTGTTAGTCCAATTATCCATTAGGAGGTTAGGTTAATTAGTCGTTAATTCATTAGTCCAATTATTTGTTAGTCCAATTATCCATTAGGAGGTTTGGTTATTAGGCTATTAGTCCATAAATAGAATTTTCCATTGGTAATTCGGTAGTTAGTCCAATTGGTCATTATATTTTAGGACAATTGGCCAATATTTCTTTAGGCCAATTTTCCATTAGGTTGTTAGTCCAATTGGGAATTAGGTCGTTATTCTAATTTTCCATTATTCAATTAGTCTATTAGGCCATTAGACCAACTGGCCACTGAAACATTTCACCAATTATCCAATTGGGCATTAGGACATTATATTAATTTTCCATTAGAACATTATTTTTATTTTCCAATTGGCCATTAGGCCAATTGACCATTTTGTGGTTAGGTTATTATGCCAAATGGCCAATTGGACATTAGTCCATTAGGCCAATTGGCCTATTTTACATTAGTCCATTAGGCCTATTGTTCATTATATCATTAGTTTATTATTACAATTGACCATTAGGACATTAAGACAATTTTTCATTAGTTTGTTAGGCCAATTGGCCATTAAGCCATTAGGAAAATTGGATATTTCGACATTAGACCAATTGGTCTTTATACCATTGGGTCATTAGGCCAATTGGCCTTTAGGATTTTAGGTCAATTGGACATTAGGCCTTTAGGTCAACTGTCCAATTGTCCATTAAGCCAATTAGAAAATTGGTCATTAGGCCATTAGGCCAATTCACCATTAGGAAATTAAGATAATTGGCCATTAGTCCATTTGAAATGGGTATTTTCATCTTTATATTAAATGGGTTAATGAAAATAAAACATAAATTTCATCATGCAAAGATAACTAAGTAAAAATATAAATCTAGATATTATTTCTATACATATTAAATTACCTGGCGCTTCTCAGGATTAGGAATTTTAGTGCGCCCTAATGTGTGCATATATGTCATTGAATCATTTTTATTTTCATTTTCTCTCAACGCGTCTTAAAAACAAAAATTCAATACAATTAACAAGAATTAAATTTTATATGGGAACCATTAAATATTTGGAATACTTTTAACTCGTCACTCCTCTAATATGATATCATTTTTTGATATTGTATCGTTGGATAATCAGGGAATATGGTTAGACCCTATAAATCATAACTGAATCTACTCCCCATCCAACTTATAACTCATGATTATATGATCTCTTGAACACCCCAAGGTCCATAAACATTGCAACCTTATTATATTCAACAAAAAGAAAGTTAAAATGACACTACAATGGGCATGTTAATTCATATAAATAAATATTATAATATAGATATAAATTTAACAAATTTTCTTACCCATATATCCACCCATTATTTGTCCTTAGTATCATTAATGATATGTCTCCATGATACTTGTTCCACCGAAATGATATCGTGGTACTTGGATAACGTTGACATGGAACCTCTACATTGCCTGAAATTTTTACCTATCATCTTATTTTTTTCATTGTAATCTACCATTATTTTTGTTTGGAAATTCTAGGCTTCCCACATATGGGTATGCCCATGTCACCTGCTAAAAGATCCAACTAAATAAGAAAAAAGGCGGAAAAAAAATAAATCACTATAAAAGAGAAAAAATGATGTGATATAATTTGACACACTTTTAATAAAAAAAACTTGATGTAGTATGCTCAACATGCTATGATTAATCTATGGGATATCCTATATCAGTAGACTATAAATGATGTATCTATTCCAATGCATACTCTGGTTGATCTATATGCACTGGAGTTGAAGCTAAAGAAATAGAATCATCATATCCTAGGTGGATAGTAGTAAATGGAGGTGGTATAGACATAGAAATATATGGGTATTCGGGTTGGGATACATCAAAGGATATAGATATGCTAAAGGTGGAAACATACTTGGAGGTGGTGTAGACATGGTATGGGAAGAAGAGTCTAAATGATATGATGATGGAGTTATGGGTGGGAACATCCCTGGAGGATCAAGAGAGGGATGAAAATGTGTGGTATATGGGGTGTCCACTAGTGGGTCAGGGTGGGAATGTGTACAATGGGTGCTTTGTCTAGGTCTAGGAGCATCCCTGCTCAGACCCATACTTGTAGGATGAGGATCCAACTATGGTGCAACTGAATGTCCCTAAAAAATAATGATGAATGTGAAAATGAAATTATATGTAATTAAAAGGAAAAATATTACACTTATTATACTCACTAATGGAAGAGGAGGGGTAAACCCATGCTCTTGAATCTATTGATCAACATCAATTAATTGATTCCTAAAAACTTCTACATTATTTTTCATAATCTACACAAGTATGAAATTTACATTTTTTAGAAAGAGTTTTTAAAAATAATTCATACATCTTAGAATTCAAAGAATTCATAAATAATTTCATGACATGTTTTAGTAACAATAATTTAAAACCAAGTTATACATTTTATAAAAAGCCATTTCAAATGCAGTTTTTTGAATTAAAATAATTCTAATTAAATTCAATGAAACCAAAAAATACTAAAAAAACATTTCGTTACAAAATAAAACTAAATTAAAGTAATTACAGTAATACCGGCCTGAGAAACCCATTTCAAGGTAAATTGAATGAAATGTGAACATATATGGTTACTTATATATATTACCCACCACTATATCAAGTTCAACATTAACTCTCATAATAGAACAATTTCAGTCATCAAATGAAATATTTTGGTCAACACCAATGGGGGTGTCAATGGTGTCAACTTCATCCCTAACATCATGAAAAATATTTCTTGGGATTACTTCATTAATGACACCATAATCTGGACTCAAATGATCTTTCACATAAAACACTTGCTTTTTCATTGAAGTCAAAATTTACGGTTCATCGGTAGTTAGGAATTGACTCATATCAATAACTATGAATCCATAACTATCAATAAATATATCATGTTGCATAAGTGAATTTAACTATTTATATTTTATCATAGTGATACTACTTATATAGTAGTAACCCAATACCAATATTTTCTCAAAAAATACATAATAATAAGCATTTTCATATTGGGGTCGAAAATTTGAGGAACTGTAATAAAAATTCATTATAACAGTTAATATAACGCCATAATGTTTTCTTATTATTTTCACCACTCAGTCTGTTGAAAAAAATTTATACCCATTGATTAATAGGAATTTACATTCACGAACCAAAGAATTGGGACCAAAATCCAAATATCTTAATTCTTGAGAAATGGATTCAATAGGTAAACTCAATACCTCAAACATATATCTGAAAAATATGACTAAATGAATATCTATATTTTAATTTAATTAAGTTAATGGTCATACCTTTGATTTCAACCAAGCAGGAAACTCTTAGATATGAAAAGTATCTCTCCTTCTCAAAGTCACAAATCTATGAACTCTAATTATAATTTTTTTATGTTCCCTACATAAAATGATAAAAAAAATTAAGGTATATGTAAAATGGAATAGTATGAGATAACATATAAATATTTAAATTATTTAACAAATATATTTATTGAACAAACCAAAGTTAAACATGAATTTATGATGTTCCATATCCTGCTCTTCAAGGCTCAATGCGGCCAATGTACATGACCCATTAATTCCACCTATCTTGGGAAGAAATGAAAATGATGGCTCGATTTCACCATACTACTCATCTTCATTTCTCATTGGATGGTTATGTCCTGTGATCACATCAAACAAATACATTGAACCAAAATCCATACATTCTTGAGAAATATAATCTCTCACAATGTAACCTTCAAGATGATTCTTTTTCAAGATATAATATTTCATTGTGCATATATTTCTTTTAGTAGGATACATCCAACGAAAAGAAAGGGGTCCCGGAATAAGTGTTTCATTTTAAATATGAACTGTTAAATGCATCATTCAGGTGAAAATGATAGAGGAAATTTTTTTTCTAACTCACACAAAATTAATGGAGAATCTTTCTATAGTTTTACTAAGAAATATTATGATATCGTTCTAGCATAATGACCACTAAAAAATGTCACAATAAAATCACTATCTCCTTTATATTATCGGATAGAAAATGTTTGATTTCCATTGGAATCAATTTATAAAGAATTATGTGATAATAATGAGTTTTAGGGATTTTTGTTTCAAATCCCTTTTATTGACTCATTTAGATATGTTGTTGGAATAGACATTAGGGACCTTGATATTCTATGATACTTCCAAACATTGATTTTTCTCTAAAGGTGTGATCACATAAGAAGTAAATGAAACTTCCCATTTATTTTCACAGATACACACAGGATGTAGTTCTAGTCAAATACCCTAATCCAACAAGCCCTGATGAGATAAAAAGTTTTTTTGTGTTCCTTCCATTTATATTTAGAAAATTTTAAAGAAGCATTTTACATGTATTTTTCTCAATGTTCATTATGTCTAAAAAATGACGTGATAAATTGGAAGACCAATATGGAAACTAAAAAAATATACTTCTCTTTTTTCAATTGTAAGTGGCTTCAGTGTCAATATTGTTACTATTTTTATATATCATATAAAAATTAACTAATGAAAAACTGAAATCTTTCAATTCCTTAAGAACATAAGTTGCTTGAATACATTGATGCAGTTTTTTAGTGTCAACAATATTATCAAAACACTGGCGATTCTTCCTGTATTGATATTCCATTGGCAAGAATAATTGATGCCCCATGAAAGTAAAACTACGATGATATTTAAGCCTTATTGAAATTGTGTTCTTCTTATAAATGTGATATGATAATTTCCCCTTCTTTCTCCAACCAAGAATCATTTCATAAGAAAGGAAATAATTTTTAGTTCATATAAGGGCAACATGCATATGAAATATATTTTCTAAAGAAGCATTAAATGTGTATATTCCCTTATCCCAAAGATGCTTCAACTATCTTATTAAAGTTTACAAGTATAAGTCTGTATTATTACCAAGATTAAAAGGTCAAAATATTAGTATAATCAAGAAATTCAAGGATTATTTATTACAAATCCAATTATAATGTGAATAAAAACTAACTGCATGTTGTAAGTAGTAATAATCTGACCAAACCAATTAAAACCATCACAGGATAGACCCAACCTGACATTAGGAACATCAGATGTAAAATATTTATGTTTTACATCAAATTATCACCATGATAATCCATATGTAATATAAAATAACTCATTATTACCTTTAATTCTCTCAGCATCAGGTCATCACATATTAGCTTGTATTTCTGCAAAAATGAATAGATTTTGAATCATGGGAATCAATGGAAAATGCCACATGACTTTTGGTGGCACATGAGATGGTGTTCCATCTAAATTTAATTTACATAGATATGTACCACATCATTTACAGTCATTAAGGTTGGTTATTTACTCCCAAAATAAACTTCAATCTTTCATACAAGTATGAATTATATTAGTATAAAATCTAAGTTTCTTAATTAATTTACATACCTTGTAATGATTTGAAGAAATATATTCACCATTTGGAAGAAATTACTTCATAAAGTTAAAAATATAATTAGTTATTGTATTAGAAAATCCATACATGGCTTTTCCAAGATATAACCGAATTAAAAATTCCAACTTTTTCATTTTAGTGCATTCCTAATATACAAGAGTTCTAGCATCATACATTAACTTTTTCACTTTCTCAATATCATTATATTCAATATTTTCTTCAAGTGTATTGATATAATTTCCTTCTTACACTATCATACAATCTCTCTCATGATGATGCACAAATTCAAACTGATCAAATATCAATTTCTCTATACCACTTCTTTAATTTTGTTCATGAGTAGTAGGAGATTTTCTCTTCTCTTAATTATGATTCCAAACATAATAGTTTTTTTAGTCTATATTTTTTTATGGTATAGAATTTTTTTTAGGATTAACCATGGTCTTATAACACAATTATAAAATGAAGCCTAGATATGACCTCCATCTGAAGTATTGTTAAATAAAAAATCTAAAAAAGTTTCTAAATTATCTTGAAAATTGATTGTAATATGATTGGTACAATATATCCATATTATATCCATTATATTATAGAGCGAAAAGTTTTGTTCCAATAAAAAATGTAAACAATAATTCTATGATATCCAAATTCAAATGAAAATTAAACATAGAGTGTAGATGCAATTAAATAACACTAATAGGAAACCAAATTGAATATAATTCATGATGTAAGTGACCATTATATAATACTCTACAATACAACAAAATAAATAATAAGTAATACCATAAGAAAAAACCAAAGAATACTCATATAAGTGATTTCAAAACTCTAGTACACATTAAAGTATCTTTGAAAACCATCCCTCAACAATCCAACTATCGGGACAAAGATGACAGTTTAAGCCACCCAAACTATATAGTTTACATACATGCTCACTATATATCACCTATATATAAATAACCATGATACTAGACAAAGAAGAGAAGATAGAACATGTAACTGTATTCAGAGCTTGGGAAGTGTGAAAACTAGAAGTTTGAATGACCCCCAAAGATAAGTAATTCATCTTCACAGTAGATCATTCTAGGAGTCCTATGATAAATCTACATGAGAAATCGACCCAAAATTTTTATTACCCCTAAATCAAACCACTCTTCAAAATAATCAAAATTATTTTAAAAAAACTCCTCTTTTAAAAACTATGGAGACCCTTATTCAATGAGTTCCAAAACAAAATAATTGATAAATACTAAGAAATAAACCACCATAGAGGAAACACAATTGAAAAAAAAATCAAAAAAAAACGAAATTTTTTAATTATAAAGCATTTACATTTTTTAAAAAAATAAAACCACCCACTAATTGGATAAATCCCCATCATGCTAAAAAATCTACTTTGGGAAATCACTAATTTTTTATAAAGATTAATGCTGACAAAAAAAAATTTGAAAACGAAATTTTACCATGATTATGAAATTAATTACCATTAAAAATATCTTAAAGTAATGTATTTCTATTTCATAATGTTTCCAACTAGTTTAATAAAAAAACACCCCCTATAATTCACATGTTAAAAATAACCAGTCTTGAAATACCCTTGAAGAGGGTATAATTTTCATTTAAAGAAAAGGATAAATATTATTAAAACATATTTAATTTCACAAAAAAAACCTAATTAATCACATCAAAAAAATCATTTATGTCGCGGAATCCATTTTTCACAAAACAAATCCATTTTTTTCAAAAATGGTGTAATAAGAACGTGCCACAACATTACTTAAGGGATTATGATAGAAAGAACACCAAGTCACTAGAGAATATAATAAAATATATAATAATATGGAAATAAATATTACTTATCAAAGATAACAATAAAAAAACTACCAAAAATGGAGGAAGAACACCTGACCGATGGGTGAAACGACATTGGAGGAGGGTAAGGGAGATGCCAAAGTCACCTAAAGAGGTTAGGGGGTGATAAATTTTCATATGTCTTGTGAGAGATGAGATAATTATGGATTATAATGAGAAGGGTATGGTAACTCAAGCATGGATGACTAAGTAAACTTCTACACACATTTTTTTAAAACTATTGGTATATCTCAACCTATACCAATGGTTTTTCCAAATTATGGGAAAACGTTTGGGTATAATTTCTATACCCATGGATTCTCTAAACCATGGGTATATATTCATGGGGATATATCAAATTTATAGTAGTGTTATAATATATCTCTAGTGGAGTATATGTAAAATCAAAGGTTGTTTGCAATTATAAATTGAAATACCATAAAATATCATTAAATAATTATTTAAGATAATACCCTTTCCACTTTTAAAAACAAAAATTTTAAAAAATATTATGAAGAACATTTTCTTTGAAAATAATCTTGTAAAATTATAAATTAATCTTCAAGTAAAACAATAGTCATAATTTTGTTAATATCTATTCATATTATAAATATTAAAAATAGAATTCTTTTCAAACTTTTTTAAAGAGAGTCAAAAGTGACTCATGTACAAAATGATAAGAAATTTGTTTTTAAAACATTTTATAAGAAGTTCAAATATTATATAAAATAATTTTATGAAATTAATTATTTTTAGAAAAGAAAATTCTTGAAAACATTTTATAAAACATGGATATGGAAGGGAAATATTATTGATCTAAAAGAACGTACAAGATTGGGATCACTTAAAAATAACTTTATTAATTTTTCTTTAATAAATAATGGTGGAAATGGAAATTAAACATGTAAAAAAATTCATAACCATAGGAGAATAAAATATATTTGATTATAGAAAATAAGAGTAAATGATCTATCCTAAATTAACATTTAAGATAGACAAACTTGAAATAATATGATATTGTATCATAAAAATCCTTACCATTTTGGTAACTTTTGAATCATAATCCCAATGAAAAATAAATTCAAATGAAATTATAAATTTTATTATCATAATAACATTAATGATAAAACATGTCAATGGGGATGTATATATAACTCTAGTAGAAGATAGGTTTATAACATAAACATATGTTCCAAAGAAGAAAATTTTGAGATGAATAACCCTTTCAAAGATCATATCATTGAATTAAGAATTAATCAATGGAGATTTTATGTAAAAAATGACTATATCTAAAAAAATTAAATACAACATAAATAAATAAAATTTTATTTTATACATAATCTTGGCATAATATAATTAATTAAGTAGAATTATAACTCAATTAATGGAAATTGAGTTAATACCCCTCTTACCGCTTTCGTAATGGCCCAATAAAAACCCATTAGATTAAGTAACATGAATCTTAAATTAAAATACCATTAATTAAGAATTATTCTTGATATAACATTTATAATGGAAAATATATACACCTTGTAAAATAAATTCTCTGTATAACATTAAAATAATTCCCTAATGGAGGGAAATTGAGATTAAATCCCTTACCTCGAGTCCAAAATTTCCATGTATGTCCTTTAAATCCATTATAATAAACATATATCAATTATTTAATTATTTAATAACAATTTAATGGTTTATTAATTTATCATTGAATAGTTTTTTAATTTTCTAATATGAAATATTTATTTACTTAACCAATTATATCCGAATTGAGCGGTTTGAGGATGTTCGATTCATAATTTCAAAACAACTTTGATAAATTGAATATAGTCAAAGAGGCCATTATTATATAATATATATAATAATTATTATTATATAATTATAATTATTTCACAATAATTATAATTTCAAAACCATTCATGAAATATGGTTATGAAAAATGAAGTATGTTACAATCATGGAGATGGTAAATCATACGTGATCATGATTAACGTTTTCATTTTTCAAAGAGTGTGAGGGAAATAAGGTAAGTATCATTTATCTTTAAAAATTATCCTTATATAATAATTATCATATTATATGTTTAAAATAACTTATATATACATTTAATTTATTGTGGTGATGAATTACGGATCACAATGCTTTATAAATGTGGTATTCCATACATATGCATGAACGATGTTATCACACTTCAATGGATGTAAAGGTTGAAAAATAGATTCTATTTTATCTTTAAATAATGATAATTATATCATAAATATCATATATATGTATATATATTGAATACATAATTATATCCAGTCACTTTATATGGTGATAGAAAATGAATTACATTGGTTCGCAAAGCCGCAATCTATTGCACACATGAACGATAATTTCATTTCCCATTTGATGAAAAAAGGATAAGGATATATGTTTTTAAATTAATATAAAATATATAATTATATTGAAGTTACATTAGTTATTATTTCATCATGTTTAAAGAATATTTGAAAGAGGTATAAGAAGAAATAAAATAAAAATGCTAGGTTAAGAACTATAGCTCTTCTTTAGACAACCACTTTAGGTATATACCTAAGGCCTTCCTAGATTGGTTTTATAATCCAACCCAAGAATATAGGATGTGATGAGGGATGTTATGATGGTATTTGGGTAGGTTTTCTATGAATAAAATGGATCTTTAAGTGTGTATAAGTGAAGAGAGGGGTGTCCTTTTAAAAGTGAGGGGGAGGGGTACTTTGGGAAATACAAGAAATATTATAATATAATATGTTTCTAACTCATGTCAAATGGTTCAAAAATAAACTTAATTAAAATATATGGAGTATATGGTCTTAATTTAATCATCTAATAAAATTTATATGGGTTTTTATATTATTTTAAACCTTATCTTTTGGATTTACCCACTCATTAACTATTTTTAACCTTAACTATTGTAATGACTTTTTCAAAATAAAAGGGTTATAAATCTACATCTAATTTAAAAAATTGACTCATAAATGAAAAATGGATGAAATTTCTATCCATTTATCATCCTAATTTTCATATTGAAATATAATGATTATATTTAAATAATTTAAAAAATATTACTTAACATAAAATACTATTAATGTGATTTGAAGAACTATTCACATAATTTGTCTACAAAAACAACATGAAAGTAATTTAATTATAATATAATCCATTTCACAAAAAATAATAAATTATTATTAATTGTAAAATTAATTTTAAACCACAAGCCATCTAAAAAATATTACTTGATGTTTTTAAATACATTTAATTTAATTTCATAATGTCTGACAAGCACTGTGCCGTAAGCATTTAAGATAATTATTTCATCACTAAAAATTAAAAATAAATCCCAATTATAAAAATAACTTCATTATTATAAAAATAAACTTTAATATTCATTAAAAAAAATTATTCCTATGTGAACATATAAGATAAATTTAAATGTAAGAGAATGATATTTTTATTTTCTTTACATAAAATAACATATAATCCATTTTCAAAGAAAAATGAAAAAAAAACTAATAAATTAAGATATTAAATAAGTATATACAAACATAGCTCATAAAATATATTAAATTCAAGTGTTTGGGTTATTTTTATTCCTTATCATATTATTTTTAACCTTAATTTCTCGTTTTACCCGCACCGATCTAACAAATATTTACTAAAACTAATAATATTAACGATCCAACAAAGAGTCTTATTTAGAAAATTTGAAAATATGAATTCCAAATATGGGTTCCATTTTATTAATTTCTAATCATAGAATTATAAGGATTTAATTTGAAATTAAACCCAAAAAACTTGGAGAAAACCAATTTTTTTAAAATGTCTTAAGTATAAAAAAGTTTTAATTCTAATTTCAAGTATAATGATGATTACAAAAAAAATTATTTGATTGTGTTTAATAGAAAATAACTAATGAAATTTAAAAAAAAATCCAAAAAGGAATTTTAATTGTAAATACTTGAAAAGAAAATATCATTTTCAATCGAAATCAGTATTTTTAAACTATACGTTGAAACATCAAACTTTTTAGAAAAGTCTCAAAAAATCATCCTAATATAATTTTTACATTCTTCGTTATAAAATTAATTTAACATTTTAAATTAAAATTAAATAAGTTGGAAATCAATATTTTAAATAAAACCATATAATGCATGAAAACATAATTTGGTAAGAAATAAAGCTTTTTTTGTAACATCTCAAGTTTTAAATAAAGAAATATTTATTTTATCTTTTTTTGAGTATTTGAAAAAATAATATTAATAAAACAAAATTTTAAGGAAATATTAAATAATTAATTAAAAAAGTAAATAAATTAAATATATATAGTTTTAAAATCATATGTTATAATATTTTTTAAAAATAAATTATTACTTTCAAGAAATAAGATTTGAATTTAAATTAATTTACAAAGTTATAAAAAAATAATGTATTTTATATAAATGTGGTATTATTTTTTTTTTAAAAAGATTTTACCATAAAAATATTTATTTTTTTATTTATATAAAAATGAATAATTTAAATAACAAAATGAGTTTTGAAGAGTAATAAAATTTTTGAGAAAAACAAATTTTTAAAAGAAGACTATTTTTTTAAATATAAAATAATTATTTTGAAATATTAATATATTTATTTTTAAAAATTTATAATTTATTGGTATGGAATAATATTACTATAAATGAAATATTAAGAATCATATTTTTAATATCAAATATAATATTTTTCATTTTTATAAAATTATGAATATTAAAGGATGAATATTAATAAATTCTCAAATTCATTTATATTTAAAATTTTGGATTAAAGGTAATATATTATAAAATTATTAATATAGTTATTAAATATCATAAACATTGAATTAAAAGATTATTAGAATATTTTATTTTATAAAATTTGAATTATAGTATAATTTTCTAAAAAATAAAAAAATAAAAAAATTAAGAGGTAAAATTGAGCTTTAACCAAACAAAATTGGGTTTAAGGATTTGAATTTGGGAAGCCAAAGCACTAATGGAAGGAATCGAGGCTGAATATTAGAATCAGATCGATTTAATGCTAAAAGGTGGTTTGAACAAGGATGAAGGGGTTTAGTACGAGCTTTTTTGTCATCTTCTTCCTCTAGTTTTATGACTTAAGGTAGGTGTATTTGTTTTCTATTCGGGTATTCAAATCTTATTCCAAAAATTTTTTCTAGATAATAGTGATATGATCATCATTTTACTTTGTTTTCTTCTTCAATAATTTTCAATTTCCTTCTATTCATTATTAACCTATTTATATTTTTTTTGTTTACTTTACTTTTGGTTTGAGATCGGACTATAAACAAAAGGTATATAGTTTTGGTCTGTAGATAAATTTTTTTCCTATTAATTATATTTATATTTCACAACTTCTCGAATTATTTGGACTAATTTGTGTTCGAGTAACCTTCTTTTGTTTTCAAGTTTCTCTATCACTGGATTTATGAGTTTCTGCAATATTTTATATATATATATTCCCAACCAACATTTATTCTTGATTTGAAAGCTATAGAAATTTGAGTGTTCTTTCTTGATCATGGTCCTTGTTTTTTTATATTTATTAATACTGAAAGACTTATTGCAGAAGATATAAAATAAAGATATAAAATATTTAATTTTAAAATAATACAGTCGGAGGGATATATATATAGAAATCTCTCATTTTCTACTATCAATGAATACCAAACTCATTCTATAAACACACTTTCTCTAATATTTCTCAAATTGTCTAGTGAGTTCAAATCCCAATAGTATGTTTCCTTCATTTTTTTTATGGTAAGGGTTTTCTAAAAAATATTTTTATTTCAATACTATAAGGAAGTTACTTCTAAAATTTATTATTAATTAATGTTGTTTTATAAATTTCTATTTTTAATGAATAAATTATCAAAATAAAATAACTTTTATAGTTTCAAATTTATGTTTATAATTAAGTAAAAGAAGTTTATTTTTTAAGGGTTTTATCTTATTTAAAATCAAAAAATTTATTTAATTTTTAATGCATATAAACTCATTTAATTTCATCTATAAGGCTGAATTATGTTTTTAAATTTAATTTTATTATTTTTTTCCAGATTTGTTAGTTTTATTCTATGATTTGATTTATAAGGTAAAATAGTAAAAAAATTGTTATTTTTTACCTTTTATTTTAAAGTCTATTTAGTTTTTATTTAATTTACCATAAAAAAGTTATTATTTTATGTGAAAAATGATTAATTCTTATTTTATGGGAAAATAATCATTTTATGTGCATGTCAATCATATAAGTATGGCCATATCTTATACAAATATTCATATATGTTACTTGTAATCATTTTATTTAGTAAGCCTTCATGTTTATTTTTTTTAAGTATTGAAAAAATAATGGATTTATTCTAATCCTATCTAAATTAAGAATTCTCACGATAATAAGTTATAATATTATTTTCATCTAAGAAAATAATTTATATGTAAGATTTCAAAAAAACATTTATGTTATGAGTGAGAAATTCAGGACCATTAAAAATATTTTTCCTGAAATTTGGAACTAGAGTATCGAGTGATGTGATATTATATGGGGACTAAACCCATGACCTCAAAGGGGAATTTTCCTACATGTGATATGTCTAAGTGACCACATGGATTTTCTTATGGACTACTAAGTATTATAAAAATTCCATAAAGCTATTATTTTCAATAAGAATAAATCCAATGAAATATTTTAAAAATATTATGATTTTATAAAATAAATAGTTTTCAAATCAATATGTGCTTACTATAGATATTTAGAAAATATTTCGATGCATTGAAAAAACCTCTATTCTAAATATATATTTTATCAAATATTTTATTTGATAAAATATTTCAAAAATAAATTTATAGTTTCTAAACAAATATATTCTCAAATGGTTTTAAAACACATTAATATCCTTTTTAACCCTCATCGCATGTTTTAAAATAATTTTCAAAGTTCTATTAGAAGTTCTAAGATGGATTACTTTTCATAAAGATTCAGTTCACGCGAAAGAAATTTGTCAATTATATAAATTTTTGTACAGTTTTATCAAACTCTAATGTTTGGGTCTAATTATATAAAACCTAGATCGAAAGGGGTCCTAGAATGTATAATTATCTATTTATTTTTTAGTTTTATTTTTTAAAAAATACACAACATTTTTTATGTACTAAATTCGAAAGTGTGGGTTTGGGGCCTTATGGTTGGTCTTAGATTAATGCTTCAAATAACTTTAGAGATCAGATGTTGTTGTTTAAAGAAAATATAAGTGGTATAGAATAGATGTTTATAAATTCTAGTTTTTCTAAATTTTAAAGGTGTACATTCATAATTTTTCTTAAGTACGGTGATCTAATTTCAAGGGCGCAATTCATTTTCAGGGGGAGTGTAAAATCAAGAGTTAAAAAAAGAAATACTTATTTTATCTTGTTTCAATATTAGAAAACATAATATTAATAAAAAAAATTAATGAAATATTAAATTATCAATTAAGAAAATAAATAAATGAAAATTTTATATTTTTCAAATCTTATGTTATAAAATTTTAAATAAGTTATTATTTTTGAGAAATAAGATTTGAATTTAAATTAATATAAAAAATTATAAAAAAATTTATTTTTTTATAAATGTGGTTTTATTTGGTTTGAAATAATATTTTAGTATAAATATATTAATTTGATTATTTTGGTACAAATAATTATTTTAAAAAACAAAATGCTTTTGGGAAAGTAATAAAATTTTTTACATAAATAAAATTTCAAAGGAAATATATTTTACTAAATATAAAATAATTATTTTGAAATATGAATATATATAAATATATATATTGAAATTTATTATTTAATAGTACAAAATAATTTTACTATAAATGAAATATTAAGGATCATATTTTGAATATTAAATATAAAATTTTTCATTCTTATAAAATCATGAATATTAAAGGATGAATATTAATAAATTTTTAAATTAATTTTTATTTAAAATTTTAGATTAATGATAATATATTATAAAATTTTAAATATAGCTATAAATTTATAAACATTGAATTGTAAAATTATGATAATATTTTATTACATAAATTCTGAATTACAATATAATTGTACTAAAAATGAAAAGAATAAAAAAAATAGAGACAATTGAGCTTATGCTAAGAAGAATGGGGTTTAAGGCTTCAAATTTGGGAAACCAAAGTGCTGATAGGAGGAACCAAGGTCGAACACCAAAAGAAGATCAATTTGATGCCATAATGAGGTTCAGATAAGATTGAGGGGGTCAAACATGAGCTATTTTTTGTGATTATAATGCCCCGACCCCAGTTACCCAGAGTCGGTGCATTATTATATAAAATTGGCATGATCACAAAAGATCAAGTCTCGAAAGACCAATTAGTTTAGTAGTCTTGGAAACACTAGATATATTCATAAGTCTTACATTACATCATAAAGTAAAAAAACTACAACAACATCTTGTCTTCATATCCCCTCATACTATCCCTACAGGTCATTCATAAATTACTTCTTCACATCCTGGGAAAAATAATACATTGAAAGGGGTGAGCTCAGATGCTCAGTAAAGATAACAATATAGCGGAAACTTTCATAGATAAGAATAAACATTTAAGGCAATGTATAACTAAAACAAAAGCCTTTTAAAGTTCAACTTCAGCATAATATGGAAAAGGTAAAATGAAATTATGCCATTTACTTATTCACATGGATATTTTCATAGTCGAATAAACACATGAAATAACAATAACCACTTTCATAATGATGTAATGCATAATGCCAGACTATCATAACTACATAGTTAAGGCCTAGTTCCAAGACTACAAATAATATTTCGTCAATGCCTTGTGCCAAGACACTAGTATGTCTCATGAGACCTACCGATGCATCGAGGAGCTATAGCGGGCTCCACCCGTCACTTACTAAGTCCAATGCATTCCTCATATGAAAAGTTTGAAACATAACATAAACACTCATATTAAAACTAGCATACAAAATGTCAATAATTTATCCACAAACCATGAATAGTATAAAAATAACTCATACATAGTCAAACATATCACAAAACCTTAAATATAATATGGAAGTTTTGTATCATAATAAATCAACTTCAAATAAGCTTAAAATCCATCAAAGGATATTGACATAGATGAAATCAAAACTATTTGAGAGAAATATGTCTTTTCTGAAATCATTTTAAAAAAATCATATAATTATATAGAAACCCAATATTTTGAAAATATTCTTATAAGCTTGTAAGGGAAGCTTCAAATGTGTAATAACGGTGGAGAATAACTGCACTCGCGGTATAAGTTAAAAAACATTCTTACCTTAATTTTGTAGAAAAAGTTACAAAGTACCTTGTTTGGAAAACGACGGAAAGATTCATTTAAAAACATTTTATAAAAGGTAAAACAAGGGTATAAATGACTTTAACCCATTTTCTAGTAAATAGTAAAAATTTTTTGAAATACATTTTTAAGAAACATGGATGTGGATGATAAAGATGTCTCAGTAGATAATTACGAATAAACAACCTCGGATAATAGAGAGAATGTGAAATTAACCCTTACCTCGTTGTAATCAATCAATTCATATGAACAATAGTCAATAACCACCAAATGAATCATATAATATCATGAATATAAATAGGATCATGATAATACATATCAAATGGCAGTACACAATACACCACATGAAATAAATAAGTGGTGAACAATAGAAATCTCACGGAATTAAAAGTGAGATAAGAAACCCCTTACTTTGTATTTTTTCCCTGGTCTAGGGTAGGTTTTCCTCCTATATAATGGTTAAATAATTGTTATTAAATTATACAAGGATCATATACATTAATATCATATATTATCTTTTAACATTGCTTTGTTAATAATATCTTAGTGTTATTGTCGTTTCGAGTGTTAACATACTCATTTTCTTTTATATCTTTTGTTACATAAGTCGTGTTTGTTATGGGTAGGTTGTATATTATTCATATAAATAATTATATCAAGTCCTTAAACATTTTTTTTAATCATAAAATGAGAATTATACTTGAATGGATACTATGGGGAATGAATCTCATCGCGTTCGTGGAGACGGTAGTCCGTACGTACGCACGAGCGATAATATCATTCTTTTGATATTAAAATAATATATAATTGGATGGTATATCATATATACATAACCATTATCATGTTATATATATATTATTTACATGAATTACACATCATTATTATACCCATATAAATAATAATGTTTTGAATAACAATTACACCACGATGTGGAGACGGTAAGTCGTATGTACGCACATATGGTGACATGTCATTCAAAGAATGGATAGAATACTGAATATGATTGTACGATATTTATAATAACATCAAATTATATAAAAGATACTGGATTTATTATTTTAGAATGTAAATAACAAATAAATAATAAGTTGAAGAAGAAAGGATCTTGAAAGAGGGTGGTGAAAGCATTACCTCTTCTTCGGGTTCTTCCTTTTTTATTTGATCAAAATGGATCCTTAGGTTGGATTTATGATCAAAATAATTCCTCTAGGTTGAATTGAGGGAATTTTAGAGAATAATTGGTCAGGTTTTGGCTGATCCAAAAGGCTTTGAATGTGTGAATTAGTGAGAAGGAGGAGTGCCCTTTTATAAGAGGGGTGAGGGGCACCTTTGGAAAAGCAAGATATATTATTTTATACAAAATTAATATTCAGTTTATAATGGCTCCAAATTGGATTATTAAAGGTATAAGGTGGGTATGGGTCAAAATACTTTCAAAAAATAGAATTTATATAGGTTTGGGTCATTATATTAACCTTATATTTTAGTTTTAACTCTTAGTTAATTAGTTTGACATTTACCATGTCACTTTGTATTTTTATATTATATAGTTAATAAACTTACTATATACATACAAGAGACCCCCAAGTGGTCCAATAATGATAAAAATATCATGATATAAGTCCTTTGGCCGAAACTTATATTTTTAGGAATATAATATCAATTAATAATATAATATTTGTTTAAAAAACTCATTTATGTCAATTTTGGCGCTATTCAATAATTGATTTTTGTTAAAGTCTTAAAAACTTTATTAATTCGAACCAAATTCATTTAAGAAATCCTATAATGTATTATTAACCAATAAAATTCATGTAAGTCATCAAAACTTTCAAATTATATTTATTTTAACATTTATAATACCAATTATTTGATTCTTTTATTAATAAGGAAAATACTGCATCATTATTGTGTCATAAATAATATTAATTATTAAATGTATAAAAATTATAAATAAAATACCATTATGTAGGAAATATTTTTATATTTATTATTAATATTTATAGTTGAAAATCCAACATATATAACCCTATGTAAAAAAAATTTCTAAAAGATATATGCTTATGTCATTTTTGTATTTATTTTAACTTAATTAATATAAATTGTCCTTATCACTTACATGTGGATCCATGAGGTCCAAAAATTGAACCAAATATTCCCATTATCAGACATGTATCAACCAATAATTTTAGGACACATTTTAGGGTAATTAATTATTATTATAATATTATTTTTTTACCCTTATTTATCGGATTTACCCTTTAACCATGGTAAATAAAATATTTACCAAAGTAATTATTCAAAATGTCTAAAAGTAAAAGTTATCTATTTACACAATTTTGACATAATGATTCCAAATATGGAATCCATTTTTTCAAATTCAAAACAAAAAATTGGTAGAAATTAATTTAAAATTAATTCCCGTTGTTAAAACAAAAAGGGTGTTTTTAAGGGATAATAACTATCAAAAGATTGACATATGTTTATGTCCGGTTTAATTGTTAAATTATGTACAATTAACAAAATTTTATTAAATGGTAAAAATAAAATCTAAATATACTTTAAAACCACTCAAATTCATAATTTATCACTATTAATTATTTCTATTAAAAAATTTGTTTTAATTAAAATTCAGTAATTTCCACTATTCATCAAAATATAAAAGTTATCCGAAAAGTACCAAAATTTCTACCTAGGCTAATTTCGATATTCAAAATCCAAAAAATAAGTCCATTTTGAAATATTAAATGTATAAAAGTTCAAAAAGTGGGTATTACTATTCATAACGGCTACTTTGATTGGTCGTAGTGTGTTAGAATCTCGAAGTTGTGTACAACACACGCTACTGTATTATTCAAAGAGAATCATACCGTGGAAGTTTGGGGTGTTACATTCTCCCCTACTTCAATAAATTGTGTCCTCGCAATTTTTAAAATTGGTCTTGGGGATATAATGGAAATTCCCAGATTGGAAAAAGAGTCAATAAAACTATCACTTTAAAAGAAAGAAAGAGAAGTAAAAAGGTCACCTGAGATAATATATACTAGGATTCCAAGTAGAAAAACATGGATATGGATGATAAACTAAGTGTCAAGTTCTGATGGAGAGGGATATAGAACATGATTAGGAGAAAGTTAACAACAATAAAACCAAAAAACTTGTGATGGGGAAAATGGTCATTAGTTTCCCAGTATGAAAATTAAACAGACAACATTTTTTTAAGTTATATTACATAAAGATTAGGAATTCATTTCTGAGATTTACTAAGAACATAAAGATATATGCATACTTTTTGAGTAAAGTTTCATTATTTAATAAATTCCTACTACTAACTCATTTTTAAAGGATGAGTATTCAAGAAGACTTGGTCACACTGGAAGAGATAGAATAAACTTCTTATACAATCACATGATCCAAGAAGGATAAACTATATATTTACCTTGTATTTAGAGATTAATCAAAACCAAAATGGTTAGTATAAGATCTGATGATCCCCCAAAATCATATTCCATTAGAGAAAGAAACAATAATATTAATTTCTAAAATTAAACCAACAATACCCCAAAGATAAATAAATACCATTCAATAAAAAATTGTCCTTAAAATTTTTCAACATAATCCAAACTAATATTGAAACCCAAAACTTAGAAGAATTTGGTTATGTAGTCTTCCACGTTAAATTGTATCTCCAAATGACATCAACTACTCTTAAATTCACATACATAAAATTAATTAACCTAATCACATATTCTCTATTATAGGTTAATCATTTCCATAAATAACCCAAATCACTATAGTTACACAATAAAAATGTAGATAAAAATACACCATTACTCCTCAAATGAAACCCCATAGTATTATATTTTCCTTGGGCATATAGTGTTCCTAAAAAAGCGAACATCTTCCAAAATAACATTTATAACTTAATCACCAAATCATTTTTCTATACAAAGGGTATTAATTTGATAAGACATAAGAACCCAAATCAACTTATTATTGATCAATAAAATCATTTAACTAAAAATAATTAGTCACACTAACCAGGGACTTCACGTAGTCTAGTGGTAGGTGATAAATCCCAAACGCACTTTGGTTGTGGGTTTGATTCTCACAGCTTTGTCCGACGCGGTGGGTTGTCACACGGTCTGTGTGTTGTCCTTTTTCAAAAAAACTATATTTTATAACATTACCAAAATGAGGTAAATTCCTCAAAATAACCATAACATAATTTTAACCAAAAATGTTATCTCATACCTCGCATTTTCATCCCAAAATATAATAACTTGTAATTTCCTCAAGCCCAATGATCATATAAAACCAAATGGTTATTTATAACTATATCCACAAGGTAAAAGATAATACTTCCTCAAATATCATTCTCACATGGAAACTACAGGGTTAAAAATACAAGAGAAAATTATTCCAAAGTAATCCCATCAACAAGGACCACTAATACTTTTAAACATTTCTCCAACCATTTATTTCCACATCACTTCTTCTTTGACCATGAAAATATCCTATAGAATAGGGCATTCACTCGGTTAATGGCCAGGTCCCCTACATTTATGAAAAATGACTATAAAAGGATTCTTGGTACCATTTTTATTTTCTTCCATAGTACTCTTCATTTTTCCTCGGCAATTCTTCACTTTATGTACTTCTTTCCCGCACGTAAAGCATTTCTTTGTTCCGTTGAGACACTTCCCTGGGTGTATCCTTCCACATTTCTTGCATGATGAAAATTTAGGATTCTTTTCTCCATGTTCTCCACTATTGGAGCTATTATCATTCATCACCTTTCTCTTCGTTGTTGAGTCTGGGAGTTGGTTAATATATATGTTATTGATCATATTTTGGGAAAACTGATTTGGAATGAACACGATATCTTTTACGCCTATCAACATCCCATTTTGTTTCTCATTCCCACCACCATTCTCACCTTGTACATCATTCTCAAAGTTACTATGACTTCCTTGGACTATATCCATTGACTAAAACTAGAAAGCATTGTGTGAGTAATAGTAGTCATAAAATAATTTAGAGAATATCATGACACCATATTCTAAATTTTAAACACCTTAGGATAAGGTAATTTATTCTCATCTTATATTAAAATACTTAAAATTGGTTTGTAAATAAAATGTAAATTATCCTAAGCATATCCCCCAGGAGTGTCATAACCAAGAGTGCAGCAAGGCCCGTTGTCATGCACTAGTTCCCATTCAATTCTAGCTCAAAGCGGTGTTTTTAGGTTTTACACCTAGGTACATCTATGTTAGAACCACCTCTACCTGCTCGTATCTAGATAGAGATGTATTTCTTGGAAAACTCACAAAATCTATACAACACCAAAATTCTAGGAAGTTCTCCTATATTAATCCTGAGAGTCTATCTTAGGTCTATGTGATGTAATCAGAGTTTATCTAAATCTAGTTTCCAAGGTTTGTACTAAACATCCTCTGATACCAACTATAATGCCCTGGCCCTAGTTACCTAGAGTTGGTGCATTATTACATAACATTGGCATGATTACAAAAGATCAAGTCTCGAAAGACCGATTAGTTTAGTAGTCTTGGAAACACTAGATATATTCATAAGTCTTACATTACATCATAAAGTAAAAAAAAATACAACAACATCTTGTCTTCATATCCCTTCATACTATCCCTACAGGTCATTCATAAATTACTTCTTCACATCCTGGGAAAAATAATACATTGAAAGGGGTGATCTCAGATGCTCAGTAAGGATAACAATATAGCGGAAACTTTCATAGATAAGCCTAAACATTTAAGGAAATGTATAACTAAAAGAAAAGCCTTTTAAAGTTGAACTTCAGCATAATATGGAAAAGATAAAATAAAATAATGCTATTTAATTATTCACATGGATATTTTACCAGTCGAATAACCACATGAAATATTAATAACCACTTTCATAATGATGGAATGCATAATGCCAGACTATCATAACCACATAGTCAAGGTCTCCTGCCAAAAATACAAATAAGATTTTGTAAAGGCCTTGTGCCAAGACACTAGTTTGTCTCATCAGACCTACCTATGCATCGAGGAGCTATAGCGGGCTCCACCCATCACTTACTAAGTCCAATGCATTCCTCATATGAAAAGTTTGAAACATAACATAAACATTCGTATTAAAACTAGCATATGAAATGTCAATACATTATCCACAAACCATGAATGGTATAAAAATAACTCATCCACAGTCAAACATATCACAAAACCTTCAATACAATATGGAAGTTTTGTATCATAATAAATCAACTATAAATAAGCATAAAATCCATCAAAGGATGTTGACATAGATGAAATCAAAACGATTTGAGAGAAATATGTCTTTTTAGAAATCATCTAAAAAAATCATATAATTATATAGAAACCCATTATTTTGAAAATATCCTTATAAGCTTGTAAGAGAAGCTTCAAAGGTTTCATAACGATGGAGAATAACTGCACTTGCTGTATAAGTTAAAAAAAACATTCTTACCTTAATTTTGTCGAAAAGGTTATAAAGTACCTTGTTTGGAAAATGACAGAAATATTCCTTTCAAAACATTTTATAAAAAGTAAAACAAGGGTATAAATGACTTTAACCCACTGTCTAGTAAATATTAATAATGTTTTGAAATACATTTTTAAAAAACATGGATGTGGATGATAAATATTTCCCACTAGAAAATTACGAATAAACAACCTCGGATAATGGAGAGATTGTGAAATTAACCCTTACCTCGTTGTAATCAATCGATTCATATGAAAAATAGTCAATAACCACCAAATTAATCATATAATATCATGAATATAAATAGGGTTATGATAATACATATCAAATTGTAGTACACAATACACCACATGCAATAAATAAGTGGTGAACAATGGAAATATCACAGAATTAAAAGTGAGGTAAGAAACCCCTTACTTTGTACTTTCTCCTTGGTCGACGGTAGGTTTTCCTCCTCTATAATAGTGAAATAATTATTATTAAATTATACAAGGATCATATACATTAATATCATATATTATCTTTTAACATTGGTTTGTTAATAATATCTTAGTGTTATCGTCGTTTTGGGTGTTAACTTACTCATTTTCTTTTATATGTTTTGTTACATAAGTCGTGTTTGTTATGGGTAGGTTGTATATTATTAATATAAAGAATGATATCAAGTCCTTAAAAATTGTTTTTAATCATAAAATGATAATTAAACTTTAATGGATACTATGGGGAATGAATCTCATCGCGTTCGTGGAGACGGTAGTCCGTACGTACGCACGAGAAATAATATCATTCTTTTGATATTAAAATAATATATAATTGGATGGTATATCATATATACAGAACCATTATCATGTTATATTTATTATTTACATGAATTACACATCATTATTATACTCATATAAATAATAATGTTTTTAATAACAATTACACCATGACGTGGAGACGGTAAGCCGTACGTACGCACGTATGGTGACATGTCATTCAAAGGATGAATTGAATACTGAATATGGTTGTACCATATTTATAATAACATCATAGTATATAGAAGATACTGGATTTATTATTTTATAATGTAAATAACAAAGAAAAAATAAGTTGAAGAAGAAAGGATCTTGAAAGAGGGTGGTGAAAACTTACCTCTTCTTCGGGTTCTTACTTTTTATTTGATCAAAAGGGATCCTTAGGTTGGTTTTATGATCAAACTAAGGACTCTAGGTTGAAGTGAGGTAAGTGGAGAGAATAATTGGGCAGGGTTTGGCCGAGCCAAAAGGCTTTTAATGTGTGAATTAGTGAGGAGGGGGAGTTCCCTTTTATAAGAGGGGAGGGGGCACCTTTGGAAAAGCTAGAAATATTATTTTATAATAAATTCATATTTGGTTTCTAATAGCTCCAAAGTAGATTATTAAAATTATAAGGTGGGGATGGGTTGAAATAATTTCAACCAATAGAATTTATACAGGTTTGGGTCATTATATTAACCTTATATTTTAGTTTTAACTCTTAGTTAATTAGTTTGACATTTACAATGTCACTTTGTATTTTTATATTATATAGTTAATAAACTTACTATATACATCCAAGAGACCCTCAAGTGGTCCATTAATGATAAAAATATCATCATATAATTCCTTTGACCTAACCTTAGATTTTTGGGAATAGAATATGAATTAATAATATAATATTTTTTTAAAAAACTCATTTATGTCAATTTTGACACAATTCAATAATTAATTTTTTTTAAAGTATTAAAAACATTATTAATTCGAAACAAATTCATTTAAGAAATCATATAATTTCTTATTAACCAATAAAATTCATGTATTTCATCAAAACTTTCAAATTATATTTATTTTAACATTTATAATACCAATTATTTGATTCTTTCATTAATAAGGAAAATACTACATCATTATTATGTCATAAATAATATTAATTATTAAATATCTAAAAATTATAAATAAAATACAATTATGTAGGAAATGTTTTTATATTTCTAATGAATATTGATAGTCTAAAATCCAACATATATAACCTTATGTAAAAATTGTTTTGCTGAAAGATATATGCTTATGTCATTTTTGTATTTATTTTAACTTAATTAATATAAAGTGTCCTTATCACTTACAATTGGATCCATGGGGTCCCAAAATAGACCCAAAGATACCCAGTGTCAGAAATGTATCAACCAATAAGGTTAGGAAACATTTTAGGGTAATTAATTATTATTATTATATTATTTGTTTACCCTTATTTACTGAATTTACCCTTTTACCATGGTAAATAAAATATTTACCAAAGTAATTATTCAAAATGTCTAAAAATAAAATTTATCAATTTACACAATTTGTACATCCTTATTCCAAATATGGAATCCATTTTTTCAAATTCAAAACATAGAAGTGGTAGAAAATAATTTAAAATTAATTCCCGTTGTTAAAACAAAAAGGGTGTTTTTAAGAGATAATAACTATCAAAAGATTGACACTTGTTTATGTCCGGTTTAATTGTGAAATTATGTCCAATGACCAAAATTGTATTAAATGGTAAAAATATATTCTAAATATATTTTAAAACCACTCAAATTCATAATTTATCACTATTAATTATTTCGATTAAAAAATTTGTTTTTAATTAAAATTTTGTAATTTTCACTATTCATCAAAATATAAAAGTTATCTAAAAAGTACCAAAATTTCAACCTAGGCTAATTTAGATATTCAGAATCCAAAAATGAAGTCCATTTTGAAAGATAAAATGTATAAAATTTTAAAAAGTGGGTATTACTATTCATAACGGATACTTTGATTGGTCGTAGTGTGTTAGAATCTCGAAGTTGCGTACAACACACACTACTGTATTACTCAAAGAGAATCATATCGTGGAAGCTTGGGGTGTTACAGTGATCTTATTCCTTTAGTTTTTTTTATTTATGGTTGGTGTATTTATTTTCTTTTTAGGTGTCTGAATCTTATTCCAAGATTAAATTTTCAAATAACAGTTATATAATCATCATTTTCTTTTGTTTTCTTATTCGATCATTGTCAGCTATCTTCTTTTCTTCATTTAACTATTTATATTTTATTATTATCTTTGATTTTGTTTTGAGATTTAACTATGAATAAAAGGTATATGGTTTTGTTCTGTAGATAGCGATTTTTTTTTATTAAGTATATATATATTTTACATCTTCTCGAATGTTTTGGACTAATTTTTTTATTAATCTTATTCTATTCTATTTCTTTAAAGGTTCTAAATATTTTGATATCTGATTTTCCATGATATATATATATATATATATTCTTGATCTATGTTTATGGTTTCTTTGCAAGCTGTAGATATCTAAGTGTTATTTCTTGATCATTGCCCTTGTTTTTCTAACAATTATTGATACAGCAAGTCTTCTTGCAGAATATATAAAATAAATATCTATTATATTTCATTTTATAATAATATATCTGAATGGATATATATATATATATATATAGGTATCCCTAAATTTATTCCATCAAAGAAAACCCAACTCATTCTCTAAACACTCATTCTCGAATATTTTTTAAAGTGTCAGGTGAGTTCAACTCTTGGAAGTAGGTTGACGTCATTCTTTTTAAGGTAAGTGTTTTCAAAAAAATATTTCTATTTCAATACTATAAAGAAATTACTTCTAAAATTTATAATTAAGTAATGGTGTTTTATAAATTTCTATTTTCAAGGAATAAATTTCCAAAATCAAATGTGGTTTATAGTTTTAAAATTTATATTTATAATTAAGTAAAGGAATATTATTTTTTAAGGTATTTCACTAATTTAAAAACAATTTTTTTTAAAATTTTAAAGGATATAAATTAATGTAAATTTCTCTCTAAGGGTGAATTGTGTTTTTTAAGCTGATTTTATCATTTTTTCTTAAACCCTCATTTATTAGTTTTATTCCATAATTTTATCTGTACTCTAAAACAATAAAAAAATGTTTTGTTATTGTTAACCTTTTATTTTAAAGGTTATTTGGTTTTATTAAATTTTCCAACCAAATGGTTAGTATTTTTTGTGAAAAATTTTATATTATTTTTTTGTAAAAACTATCATTTTATGTTCATGTCACTCATATAATTATAGTTATATCTTATACTAGAATTCATACATGTTATGTTCAATAATTTTCTTTATCAAGCCTCCATGTTTATATATATTGTTTTAAATATTTAAAAATAATGGCTCTCTCCTAATCCTCTCAGAATTGAGATTTTTCATTATAAAAAATTATAATATTATTTTCTTATAAGAAAATAATATATGTATAAGATTCTAGAAATGTTTTTTGGGTTTATGAGTGAGAAAGGTAGGACCATTAAAAAAATTCTTGAAATTTGGAAATATTGTATCGAATGATAAGATATGGTATGAGGAGTAATCCCATAACCCCAAGGGGATGTTGTCCTACAAGTGATACAACCAATTAACCACATGATTCTTATTACAGCCTATAAAGTCTCAAAAATAATCCCTAAATGTTATTATTTCCAAGAAGTAGAAATCAAAATATGTATTTCAAAATATTATTATTTTGGAAAATAAATATTTTTCAAAATAATATGTGGTTAATATGGATATTTAAAAAATATTTCAATGCTTTGAAAAATCCATTTTAATACTTATTTTATCAAATTTTTTATTTGATAAAAAATTTCCAAAGTATATTTATATTTTCCAATAAAAATTATTCTCAAATGGTTTTAAAACACCTTACTGGGAATTTTAATGCACATCCCATTTTTTAAAATAATTTTCACATGTCTATTAGAAGTTATAATATAGAAGAATTTGATTAAGGTTTTAGTTCACCTGAAGTAAATTTTTCAATTATATAATGTTTTTTACAGCTCTAATAAATTATAATATTTTTGTCTAATTATCCAAAATCAAGACTGAAAAAGGTCCTAGAATGTCTAATGTTCTATTTATTTTTCAGTTTTCTTTTAAGAAAATTCACAACATTTTTATACACTGAATCTATAAGTGTGGGTTTGGGGATTTACATTTTCATTTTTAATAAAAATTTATATAATATTATTATAATGATGTTTCAATCTGAGGTGCGTTGTTTTCATTTTTTATTAGGCGAAATGGTCTCACCAAGACTGGGCAATATATCCTTTTCTATTTCATAAAGGAGGTGCCACAATTGACTGGTCCTAGTGGGCGATTGAAGGGGGTTAAGTGTTTTTTTCAATAGACCCATGCTGCAAACGATGTCCTCAGATGGTCCCCAATGGGTTTATTTATAGATCCAAAAACACCCAACAACCCTTTTATCCATGATTCACAGACCTTCATTCTAAAAAAAGAACTCATTGGATGACGATTTGGACAATGACACTTAAGGAATCCATTAGTTGAGAGGATGGGAGGTCATGCTCATCACACCCTTTTTGGGGGGGGTTATTTCCTACTCCGGGACTCTCCTATAGATATAGGCAATGTTCATAAGTTCATGAATATTTGGTTCTTTTTCAAGCATGTGTCCATGGATTACTCCTACATTTCAATATTGATCCAAGATTCACATAAATTCAGAACCATCTATATGTATCCAAGGTTCTCCATTGATAGGGATACTTACTTATATTTGAGGTTCTTTATCGATGCTCCCCTTTTGTAGATATATTAGGAATTCCTTTATCATTTACTAAGACATCAAGGGTTTAAGCCACGTGATGAGGAACTCTGGAGTATATCGTCATCCAAGGGAGACATGAATTATTCCGATTATGGGGTCAAACCTATAAGATGGTTTTCCTATGTATCCTCATGATAGGAATCAAATTCCACGTAGTTCGGTGCCGCTTAACTAGACACATCACATTTAAGGTCATGCAACGAGGATCCATCCATGTAGTTTAATGTCATGTGGTAAGGACATCTAGTTGAAAGGATCCTAGTCAAGATTCAATGTGGGGATTACAGCAAGGAGTCCCAGGATGTCCAAAAGAAATACGTCTCCTAGGTGAATATGACCTTACTGGGGATATGGCCTGGTGAACACTAGGGTAATTAAGTTTTTGGGTTTGGGCCTTGGGGGGGATTCCTATATATCTCATTTTGTTATGAATCAAATCCCTCATAGTTTGGTTTGATTTGGGACTTACACCCTTGAGGTGGCCTATTTGTGGGGGCAAGATTGGGTCTTATACATGGGATATTCCCATTTGAGGGAAATAAGTCAGTGCTTACACCTAAAGAGGTTGACCTAGTGAGTTTGAGAGAATTTTATTGGGATTGACTTCTAATGAGAATGTCCCTTAAGCTCAAGCCTTAGGCATGCGTCCTGTGTATCCTGATCAGAGAAAGAATAATAGTTCTCTTAGTTCATTTTGTTTAGGGATTACACCTTGGAGGAGGCCCCTAATTTGGGGTTATGTGGATTTCATGATCAGTTCCAACCTCTGAGCCCACATGAGTCATGCTTGGTATGACAAACAAGAGGAGGTAGTGGATCTGAATATTGAATTTCTAACATTATCTGTTGATATATGGTACTGGAGCCCAAAGGGAGATAGAGAAAGGGGATTTGAATGTGCCAATTTCCTTTCCCATGTTGATATCCAGGATATCCAAGTCAGACGATCTATCTGTTCATGTCTCGATCTGAGCCTAAGAGGCGAAAGAGAACCACCTCTTGTGGAAAAATTAGGGACATACCTCATGAGGAGTACCCGGTAATGAGTTCTAAAAAATGGGAGAAGCATCACTCCTCATTAAAAGGAAAATAAGTTTTGATCCCTTTGACTTGTCACTATCCCTCATTGAATGTAAAAGCCAGTTATTACCCATGATCCCTAGAATGGTGAGTTTCATGTAAATATCCCAAGGTTGGACCCCAAGTTACCATGGGAATGTAAACTTATAGAAATTCTGGGGATCCACACCATTGAGGGGATTGACTAGGAGGCTCTGCTTACCATGGGTGTGTAAACTCAAAAGGGTGTGCTAATTCACCTAATGGTTTTATCATATGAGTTTTGTGGATTTAGAAAAGTATTTTTCCTAATGAAGTTGTATTGGTTCATAGAGGGACTATGAATGAGGTGATGAAAATGGAAGGATATGATAAAAGCTAAAGAGTGAAACATACTAGAGTACCCCATTCTACACATTGTTTTTCATGTGGGATGGGGGCCTCCCCGCATAGCATGTTGCTACATGGGAGGAGAGACCATATGTATACCATAATTATATACAGACCTATATGTGGTTTTCATGGTGTTTTGTTACGCAGGACCAGGTTTCGACTATGTAGTATAATTCTACACGACATCGAGTTCCATCCACGCAGCGATGTGCTATGCGGCACAGGGTTCCACCCACATTGCCTTGTACTATGCAGGAATCTGGAGTGAATAAGGGGAATTGATCCTTCAATTCATAGGAAGTTCATATGCCACCAGGATATGGTTCGTGGCTCACTAATTAGGTTCATAGTCTAACAAATAATATTATATTTCCATCTTTTTATGTCATGCAGTTGGTTTATACCTGTGGGAATTCATTGGAAGAGGTTCGCACCTCATCAATCAATTTATTCAGAAATTCATATCATAAGTTCATCTGATAAGTCTAAATGTTATATATATTTTTCTGTCAGTTTTCCTTTTTTTCATTCATATACTAGATAATGCATGTGGTAGATGTCCAATTTTGTAAGAAATAGAGCTTCACAATATTCCAAGGAAGAAAGGAAGAAAAGCAGTAAAAAGGGCCAAGTACATGTTGTGATGTCCAAGTTCACATAATGTACTTGATAATAATAGCCTACATCAATCCATGAAGCCAATATGTGACCAACCACTATGATTGAAGAAATTTCCAGTTCAGGTCGTGACTCCCTCCTACACGTCATGACACCAGTCAAACCGGACACTAGGAAAGCCACGAGGATTCAATGTGAAGAGCCAGTTGGCCATGGTGTATATGTTGTGAACCACCTGAACACAATATGACCATAGTCAAACATCATTAATCCATGGATTATCCACATGCCACACTAGATATCCATGTCTAAATAATGAAAATTTAGGGTTCACGACGTGATGATCAAGTACACGTCGTGACCATTTTCACCTATATAAGGTGCAGCTCAGCAGCACATAAGAACATGATTCCATTAGATCTCTCTCCCTATTAGACTCCTTTTGATATTTCCTTCTCTTTTCCCTCTATAAACACTTTATTTATTTATAATTCTTTTACATCTGAAACCAAAGAACTATGGATTCCTTTTCTTTAATGCCTTAAATTCTTGCATTGCTTCATTTTTGTTTTGTTCCTTTCAAGTAAGGTTTTATTTAAATTTTTCTTCCATGTTAGTCACATATTTATTCAATTCAATTAGCATATTTATGATTTTTTTACCCCATTTATTGCTTTAGTAACCATAATGAGTAGCTAAACGCATCAAGTTAGGGATCAAGATTCGATGTATCTGGACGCTTAATTAAATCTCTAGTTCTAAGCTTGGAAAACCTAAATGGATTACTAATTAGGATATAAACCAATTCTCAAACTCCATTTGTGATACTGTACTATGACCATCGAACATTCAAGAAAATGACCCTATCTTAATTGAAGTAAACTATGACCATGACCATTATCTTAGGGAATTTTCTAGAATAGAAGCTAAATGTAATGCATCAAGGACTGTAGCTAGAATCTTGACCATCTAATAGTTACATCCTAAGTAGAACTAGAATACTGGACCAAGGTTGATTAGAACCTACCGCTTGCTTCGTTGACTATGCACTTAAGACCTTTCCAAGATTATAACTAAGATCACCTTTATCTAGATACTCAGACTTGATCCCTACCCCTATTCAATCACTTGAAGTCAAACCCAAAATTATTTAGAAACTCCCAAACATTAGTCAACTAGTAAGGACTCCTGCAAAGGATTTAAGATGAGATTTCTTTAACCCAAAGAACAGTATCCTCCTCATGGGATCGACCACAAACTTATACCATACTACACTCTAGTAATTAAGTAAATTTTGGGACACATATAAATTTATCATTTGACTCACACCCTGAGGAATTAACGGTTCATTTGGGCGGATGATAAAATTTTGGAGTTGTTTCCAGGGAGCAATGATATTTCTTTGGGATTAGTACTCTTGTATAGATCTAGTATTAACTTTCCCTCACCCCCTTTCCTTTATTTCTATACGCACTTTCATCTTTTCATTTTCATTTTTTCATTCGCCTCATGCATGTACCAAGGTACTTAGACTCATTCAAGGACTCTTGAATCACAATCTCATTATGCCTTTAATCATGAGGCTGAAATGCAACTCTTTTCTCTTCGTCGGTCAGCAATGGCCGAACAATTCTACCCTGAGGGACCCAACCCGCCAAACCTCAACCATCAAATAAAACTGGAAGAGCATCCAATAATGAATTAGGAGAAAAAAATTGTGGATTATGTCTTTCCATCAATCAATGGCGTGGTTACTAGTATTGTTCGTCCCCTTTTCCAAGCCCAATCATTTGAGATAAAACATGGACTCATTCATATGATCCAAAACATGGGGTAATTTAGTGGTCTTTAGAGAAAAGATCCACATGAACATATTGCCAACTTCCTAGAGGTCTGCGATACCTTTCACAACTAGGGAGTTTCTTCTGATACAATAATACTCCACGTATTCTCATTATCCTTACGAGACAAATCCAAGGACTGGCTAAAGAGTCAATATCCCAAGTCAATTACGACTTATGATGAATTGGCCATGAATTTTTTGGACAAGTACTTCCCAACCATCCGAACCTGGAATCTCCATATGGATATTCAAAATTTCAACCAAATTGATGGAGAATCTGTTTGGAAAGTATGGGAACACTTTAAAAAATTAACAAGGAATTGTCCACATCATGGACTGGATATAAGGATACAAATCCAAACATTCTATCAAGGACTCTATCCAGTAGCACATAATGTTGTCGATGCATC
The DNA here is from genome assembly GCA_963277665.1 of Viscum album. Lineage (NCBI taxonomy): Eukaryota > Viridiplantae > Streptophyta > Magnoliopsida > Santalales > Viscaceae > Viscum > Viscum album. Next base: position 1,197,493,308 of record OY728135.1, on the reverse strand, counting down.
CGTTGATGGAGGTCTCATGTTCATGACTCCCGAAGCTGGAAGAGCCATTTTAGATGAAGTCTCTCACAATTCCAGTCTATGGAAGAGTGATCATGGACCACCATGGGGTGGAATTCACTAGATTGATGAGACCACAAGGCTAGCAGCGCAAGTGGAAGTGCTCACTAAAAAGTTAGAAGCATTTCAAATACCAACTACTCAACTCCCTCCTGCCCCTATAGTGGAATTACAATTATGAGAGATGTGTGGTTTCCCGCATCAATATCAAGACTGCAAAGCTGGATATGAATAACTACAACAAGAATGTAATTAAATAAATTAAAATCAACCGAACCCACTATTCTAGCAGTAATAGTACTATCTGCAAAGGCCTGCTCAGTAGAAACCTTAGAACAATTAGGTCTATTTTCAACTGAGAGGAGGAAAAAACCAATTCAGAGCTCAAGGACCACCAAGATACCCTCCTATGAACCCTGTACCAAGACCACAAGATCAAAATCAACCATTCCCTCAAAGAGCACAACAATTTCAGCCACTTCTACCAATACCTCAGTAATCACCTATTCAAATTAATATGGAAAACCTCCTAGAATCATTTTTGCAACAGTATGATCAAGGAATGATGACCCATGAGAAAGATATGCAAAACCATAGATCTATGCTAAGGAACCTAGAAGTGAAAATGGGTTAAATCTCAAAGGCCTTATCTGATATATTACTAGGTACATAACCTGGTAACACTAAGACATAACCAGGACAGGAAGATATGGTAGTAGTGCTGAGAAGTGGAAAGATTCTAGACTTCCAACAACCCAAAAAAGAAAGGCCTCAAGAAGAAGAGCCGAGAAAAAAACCAGTACCTGATGAAAAAACTGATATGACCTTATATCATGAAGAAGTACCAGCTGAGAAGGAACATATACCTGAGCAACAAAAGGAACCTATGTATATTTCCCCACCTCCATACCAGCCACCTATTCCCTATGCAGAGACAACGAGACAAATTAGGTATGGGGAATGATACAAAAAGTTCCTGGTTATGTTCAAGAAATTACATATCAACATCCCTTTTTCTAAATCTATTTCCTAGATTCCCATTTTTTCCAAATTCATAAAATACCTGTTATCAAAAAAATAAGAAAAATAAAAGACCTAGGAGTCATCTATTTAAATGAAGAATTCTCTATTCTGACACAATAGGAAATTCCACCAAAGATGAGAAATCCTGGCATCTTCTCAATAAACTATGAGATAGGCATGTGAAAATTTAGTTGAGCACTTTGTGATATTGGAGAAAGCATTAATATTATTCTAATGATTATGTTTCATAATCTCATACTCAAAGAACTCAAAGAGACAAGGGTGGATTTTCAATTATCGGATTGCTCGGTCAAGTACACCCAAGGAATTTTGGAAGATGTGCTAGAAAAAGTTGACAAGTTCATTTTCCCAGCTGATTTCCTAGTATTGGACATGGAAGAAGAAGGTGACATTCATATTATACTTGGAAGACCATTCCTAGATACAGGAAAGGCACTGATTTATGTAAACCAAGGATGTATCATATTCATACTGGGAGAAGAACAAGTTGTGTTCAACTTGATTCGAGTTATGCAACCCTCAAATGACAACAAGGAATGTAATGTCATATCTATTACCTAGAATGAAGAAGATTATGTGGCTAAGAAGGAGGAATTTGATGAATCTGTTATAGAAAAATAAGTTTGTGACTTTAAAAAAGTTAACTTTATTGAACCACCCACTGGAGAGGTGGTTCCTTCATTGATTCCATCCATAATTCAGTCCATTACTTCAAAGTACTAATTTATAAGGGAATCCTCCTTATTACCCATTATTTTCCGCTCTGAGTTATACATAGATAGATCACTATAAAAAATACAAGATCATGTATTGAAGATGTTTCATGAACCATTCTGCAAGAACTATGTCATTAATTGATCCTTAATTGAGTCAATCTCTCAACTATAAATGAAGAGTTGACTGGGAAGGAACCCAGCATAAAAGTTAGTTAAGTTAGAATAGAACAAGTCTCTTTAGAGTATTCTTTTTTTTTTTTGAATAAAGAGGTGAGGAAATAAAGGAGGAAAAAACAGAGGAACCCAATGAAGTACACGTCTTGAAACCACAGGTCATGATGTGACCCCTTGTCACACTAAAATTCTATTTTTCTTAAGGTTCACAATGTGACCATAAGGTACACATCATGACCCGACTCAGGTCAGTTTTTAAAAAAAATACCAAAGGGTCACAACCCGTGACCCTTCCCCTCCTCTCCTCACAACCTATGACCCTCCTCCTAACCCATTACCTCTTGTGCACAACCCCTTCTCCCTTCCTTTATCTTCTCATCCTCAACCACCCTCCTACCCTTCTTCCAGTGTGAAACATACTCCTATTCCTCTTCATGGAATGCACTAAGAGGCCACAACCCAAAGCTTCTCCATCATCATCGAGTTATTCCTCTGCATCCACAAGCCATCAGCCTCCTACTAAGCGCCCACACGCTCTATATGTCTCGCAAGACACAAGATCCTCCCTGTCTATGGATTAGAACCTTCATTTAAACCTAGTGCTCTACTCTAAAAACTCACTGCACCAGGTTAATCTCATTCATCTCTAGGCTAAACCCGTGAGGATGAACAAGATTCCAGATATGGCCATGCTTGCGAAGATGAACGTCGCAGACACAGTCCTCATCTTATTGGAGTTGTTGCGCATTGACATTAACACTGACATTAGGGAAGAGATGTACAGAGATTTTTTTTTGGAGTTCCTAGACACATTTGACATATCGGTGGATTCCCTTCACTTCAAAATTGGAAAAAGGCCACACCAGCTCACCATGGCCCGGTTTTGTGTGGGACTCGATATCTACAATATGGTGTTTGTGATCTTAACCATTTATCCTATGTTGCTGATGAGTATTTATCAAGAGAATTCACCAAGACTTTGTAGTCTTATTGCTCATAACCCCTGATCCTATCATGACCCCAGGCTAGTGAATTCCACCTAGCTGAGGACTCCAGCCCTGTATATACTGCCCTGAGCCAAGGCACATGGATGGTTCGTGTGAGGAGAGACCCATGGAAGCGTCATCTAGCTTGACATTCTTATCCTCTCTACTACCATGGGTGGACCTCCCATCAACATGGATGCTTAGTTTTCCTCCTAATACAGAGTACTGACACATAGGAGTCAGGGCACGCTTATGGAAAGATCATTCATCGTCACGTTGGATATATACCTTCACGTTTTCGATGCCTCATGGCCCCTCACCTCAGTAGGACCAATTGAGCTGATTTATCTTGTGCTCCTGTACAAGATGATAATTCTAGAGAAGGAGGGAAACATCTATTTTTGGGTTCCGGGAGTCTAGGAGCCTATACCCCCAACCGGATGCACCTCAGGAGGCTCATCCGCATGAGCAACCACTATTAGTAGTAGCAGACCCTTCTACCCATCCCTCAGTAGCCCCAACCACCACCCTATCCACCCAGCCTGCACCTACCCATCCCACTCCTTCTGACCTGTGGGTACTACTTCGGTGCATCCTGTCGAATCAACACCAGCTCGATTCCCACCTCCACCTTCTCTTCATTGAGCCTTCCTCACTTAACCCTCCACCACCTACTACCACTGGCCCTTCCTTATCCACCCTTCCCCCCTCACCCTCTCTACCCTCCGACCTGCCTTTAGACGTCACAAACCCTGATACTCAATAGAATTTCCTAGCAGAGCAGGTCTATAAGGGCAAGGGACCAGCCACCAATCCCACTCCCAACATCCCTTTAATTGATCCAGCTTCCAGACACATAACCACTATACGGATTAGGGATTCCACACCACCCACCCCATCCTATCTTCCCACCACCACCACACCATCATCGGCCTCAACCAGACCTACCTCTGTTGATGCCACTAATGGTGATTTATCCACTTAGTTCATTCTATATTCTGACGTTGGTCTGACCATGGTGAAGATTTTTGGCCAAAAGCACTGATTTCTATTTTCATAATTTTTGGGATTTGGGTTAATTTTTATAGGGTGGGCTTCTTTCTTTCTCATTATTTTTAACTACAATGAGATATTTATATACATTTTTTTCTTTCTTTTCCATTTTTTCATGTGTGTTTACTTTTGCTTCCTTTTTATTTTTCCTTAGCAATGTCTATCTTTTCTGAGTCATATGATGTTATCGACAAACCCATTCCTCCATCTATTATTCTGCAAAGAGTAACCCAGTATGTCCTAGACATCACCAATAAACTTCATGTTTTATCATTATAAATCCACCAATAGAAAAAACCACATCCACTGATGATTCAATTTCTATAACATTTAATATTCGGTCGAGATTCACCAGAAGTTGTGAATCTAGTTAAGCGACCACGCGAACTCGAGGACACGGTGACTAGTAGCTGTAAGCACTAAAAAAGAAACTGAGACGGTGGTCCCACTCATTGAATTTTTAGTCTACCAGTCTGGCTGAAAATGATAAGTTAACACTTTATGGTAGGAAAATTATAGCTATTTTTTGAGTTTTGTTTGAGTACTAGATTTTTCAGTGTTTCATTACATTACTTTGTACAAACTTTCATTCAATAAATTAAATGGTTACCATTATTCCTTCCTTTTACACCTGCATGTTTCCCATCTATTCAAATTTTTCAACCTATGGATTAATGTTTATTATATAGTACAAGATTTTTCTACTAACATATTTGGCAGGTGCATCAAAACTTCAATGTTAAGATCACTCAGACACCCCCATGGCATACCAATTCATCTCAGGGAGATCTAGATCCCCTCTTGTAAAATTTTGTCATCATTTCCATGTCAATTCAATTATCAAAAAAATCACTGCCACACCACTCCCACTAATTATTTCAAAGATAGTGGGGACACTGTCCCCTTTTAAGTGTGTGAGGGGGGGTCTTTCTCATATTTTCACTAAGATACACTTGAATTTTTGCATGTTCTCACTATTCTAGGAGACAATTGTCTAATTGATAATTATTATGTAAATTTGAAAATTGTTATGCCTGTGTAAATTAAATATAAAGTTAAAAAGAAGAATGATAAGAACAATGTTTCACCCTTTCCTATAATTTTAGAATGATTCCTGGGCTTATAAGTTTAATTCAAATTAAAAATCTTTGAAATCATGATTAATTGACTCACTACTTAGGATTTATGACCTTTGTAATTATCAGTTTTTATTTTTATTCTCAGTACTCGAGAATATTTTAAGACTTCAATCTAATTTTCTTTTCTAATAATATTTCTTGAGAGATATATGGGACATGGAAACCTACTAGAACTTACACTAAGATATTATCAAAACAATGACTCAACATGTGTAATTTTAAAATTATTGAGGCATCCTTTGATATCCATTTTACCTGAGACGCACCTGACATATATCCTTTTTTAAGCCCATAGTTTCCATGAATGACCTTTTAGATGAAAAGCTATTTCAATCATATTTCCCTTCCTACCCTTATCATTGTAAAATGCTTGAATATTATTTTTTGAACAAGTATAGGGAAGACGTTTAGATAGCATGGAAGGATTTAATTTTTAGATATGTATGGTGTGCTCACCTGACTACCAGTTTTTGATCCATATCCTTTTTTTGTATCACATTCTTATTCTGTTCCTTTGAATAATTTGTAAGGAAAAAAATGATATGGGTTGTGCACTAGGAGGGTCAAAAATCACCATTTTCCAGACCGATGAATCCCTCGAAGGATCATATGTGGTTAGGTGATGGATGTGAGATCTATCCTAGGCATAACTTTTGAAAAATAAAAAGGAAAGGAACTGAATCACTTCTTTAGATACTCACTTAATATACATATGAATTCCACTTGAGCTTATAGAGTATGGGCCTGACTCACCAGGTGGATTAATTTTTTCACACTCATCTTGTTTCATCTACATTGTAATTTAGATCTTACCTTCCGTTTGAGCATAATTTTCACATTTTACCTACCTACCTTCAACCTCATATTCATCAGAACCTTGTTCATAAAAGTTTTTAAGATTATTTTTATACTTGTCTTTACACAGTTGAGATGATAGAACTAGTGAAATCCTATGGTTAGGAACATGGACTCAGGGTACAAGAAAACCTTAGTTACATTTTACCCTGAGTGGTGAGAGAAAATAATGGTGAGGTTAATTGAAAATGTCCATATAGCTTAAAGAACAGTTAAAATATTATAACTAAAATAATAGAATTTGTTTTGAAAATCTGAACTATGAGGCCTGAATAATTTACTAGGAAGGATTAAAACTATAACTTGACCACTTTTTTGCTTACACTTAATTTAATTGCATGGAAATAATGCGCATTTCTTGCTTTTCAAATTTCTTATCCTTTTGAAATATTTGTTGAGATGTTTTACTTGAGGTCAATAAATGATTCAAATGTGGGGGGATTTGATAAGGCTAAATGTAGTATATATTTTTATATCACTTTTCCATTTTTTTCATTCATACACTAGATAATTCATGTGGTAGATGTCCAATTTTGAAGGAAATAGAGCTTCACAAGATTCCAAGGAAGAAAGGCAGAAAAGATGCAAAAATGTCCAAGTACATGTTGTGTACTTGATGATCACCACCTACATCAATTCGTGAATCCAAGTTTTGACCAACCATAATGACTAAATAAATTTCCATTTCACGTCATGACTCCCTCCTACACGTTGTGAAACCAGTCAAACCGGACGCTAAGAAAGCCATGAGGATTTAATGTGAAAATCCAGTTGGCCATGGGGTACATGTCATGAACCACCTGTACACTACATGAACATGGTCAAACATCATTAATATATAGAATATTTTCATGCCATGCTAGAGATCCTCATCAAAATAACACTCATTTAGGGTTCACAACGTGACGATAAAGTACACATCATGACCATTTTCGCCTATATAAGGAGTAGCTCGGTAGCACATAAAAACACACTTGGATTAGATCTCTCTCCCTTTTAGACTCCTTTTGAGATTTCTTCTCTTTTCCCTCTCTAAACACTTTATTTCTTTATAATTTTTTTACATTTTCAATCAATGATCCATGGATTCCTTTTCTTCAACACCTTCAATTCCCACATTTCATCATTTCCATTCTTTTCCTTTCAAGTAAGGTTTTATTTAAAGTTTTATTGAATGTTCATCACATATTTATTCAATTCCATTATCATAGTTATGATTTTATTTAACCCTTTTATTTATTTAATAACCATCATGAGTATCTAAACACATCAGGGTAGGGACCAAGATTTGATGTATCTTGATGCTTAATTAAATTTATAGTTCTAAGCTTGGGAAACCTAAATGGATTAGTAATTAGGATAGAAACAAATGGTCAAACCCCATTTGTAAGACTGTACTGTGACCATCAGATAGTCAATCAAATGACCCTATACTAATTTAATTAAACTATGACTATGACCATTATCTTAGGGTATGTTTTTCAATATAAGTTGAACGTAATGTATCTAGGATTTTAGCTAGCCTTTTGACCATGGAATAGTTACATCCTAGGTAGAACTAGAATACTGGACCAAGGTTGACTAGAACCTACTACTTTCATCAATGACTAATAACTTAGGACCTTACCAATATTATAACTAGGAACAAATTTATCTAGATACTCAGACTTGATCTCGACCCCTATTTAATCAGTTGAATTCAAACCCAAAATTAGTTATAAACTTCTAAATATTATTTAACTAGTAATGAATCTTGCAAAGGATTTAAGACCATATTTATTTCACCCATAGAATAGAATCCTCCTAGTGGGATTGACCCCGAACTTCTACCATACTACATCCAAGTAGTTAAGTAATGTTTGGGACACATATAAATTTATAATTTGACTCGCACCCTAAGGAATTAATGACACCTTTGGGCGATCGATCGCCATCCAATCCTCTGAAGTCTAGTACCTTTCTCAGCTCCCCTAAGGGTTGTTTTATATAGTGTCAGGGATGCTAGATCTATGGATCTCATGAAACATTTTATGAAATCCCATAGGGAGATCACCTGGACCGTAGATAACTCGATCAACATAGGTCCGCAAGGTTGTGGTTTGCAGTAGTGGAAATCGACACCTCACTCCCATGAATAACTTCTTCTTATTCATGGGGTGCTTTTAGTTTTTCCTCATCTATGAACTATTGAGTTTGTAGGGACAGTATGTGGGGGAGAGTTTCTCGACCTTCATTTCACCAATAATGAAATTTGTGATTTTGGTACGTGTGGGTGGAATTCTACGACTCTATTTCACTAGAGACATGATTCACAGTGGGCGGCATCATTGTCTTTATTCCAAATACTACATGGTTCACTTCCCAACACTCTACAGGTCAGTGCCTCATGGGTTTCTGTGAACTATCAATTCATGGTCAGTGTTTACTGCATACAGTTTCTGAGATTCAATGAGCAGATGGGTTATTTTCCTTTTCCAACTTTTTCTTCTTCAATAATTTTCTTTAAATACTTTATCCAATTTGTTTTCTTTCCTTTTCAAAAATTATGGGAGTATTTACATTCTCTTTTCAAGGTTTTCAGGACCCTACAAATGCCCCCCATTGGAATGGGTTCTAATCGGAATGAAGAGGAGTCTATTTTGATGTAGTGAGCAGTCCTGACTTATACTAGTTTAAAGTAGAAATGTAAACCCCTAGGGGACCACGACTATATATAGGGGGACTAGGTAATTTATCATTTACTAGACATCTCAGTGAAAAATTCTCCGAAAACTGCTCTTGACTCTCCTTGATTTTGCGTACTGAAGACACTTCGCAAAATCCTTCATCCATGAACCATGCTTTGCATTCCACAAACTGAAAACCCTTCATGGTCATCCTCATCTGTGAACTAATATATTTAAATCCATGAACTGAAATTTTATTTTCAAACTAAACTTTTAAGTCTTTACACTGTAAGATTTGGATAACTTTAGAGAAAAGATAAATGCATGAATCGCCCAATATGAAAACTATTTAGTTCACGGGCCAATGCTTTGCAAGCCAGTGCCTCGTGAGGCATTCCTCAAACTTTCAGTTCAAGTGGAACACCTTTCTCAAAACATTTTCGGTGTTCAATAAACATAACACTTGGTAATTCAGACTTCTTTTAGTCCTTTTTCAATTTTTTTGTCTTATGCCTAAATATTTTAATGGAATGACCTTTTGTATGGTCTTTGGTGAAGAAAGAAGATGGATCTTCCACTTATCTCAGTGGAAGAAACTAGGGGGTGGAAGCTATGATTGAGAACACCAAAGACAACCTTCTTTCTTACATCATTCCTCAAGATAGAATCCTCAGATATCTCTTATCGCCATAGCTTATAGCTTATCCACTATCTATCTAGTTTTCACTTTACAACTTCGTCCACCAGGAAAACATTCCTTTTCCACCGGTTTATAAGAGCGACTTCACTATTCATCTTGAGACATATCTTGAGTATGATCGGATGAATATTCTTTCCACATGGAATATCACGATTGCTTCAAGCCAAGACAACATATTTGTTTTAATGGATCTATGTGGATGCAGAGCAATCAATGTCACAGCACTAAGTCTTCTGAAAAAAGCATTTAGGACTACCCATCTATTTTTAACTTATCATGAACCAATCCCAATGAAAGTTGAAGTTTCAAATGGGATCTCTGATTTGTAGGGTACTTTTCCGAAGAGTGTACATGGTCGTTCTGGGTTTACTAGAACTCCCTGGAGTTCCCTAATCAGTTGGAAGCTGTCAATGTGTGTTAAGAAGTATGGGTCTCCCATTTTTCCATATATTCACCAAGTAAAATGTTTCCGGAGCTATTAATACACTGGTGTTTGAGAACTAACACCTTTCACATGTCCCACAATGAAGTGGGGATTAGTTTATGGGATGTTTACCAAATTGGGAGACTTCCCATTCTTGGAAAAATGTATGATGAATTCTTACTAGCATCCAATACCTAGGATAATGATGAGAAAGTGTCACCACTGGCAAGGGATTTTTTGATCATGGAATAGAGACTACTCATCTAATCACTTTACTATTTCTCTCTCATTTCATTTGAGGATTGGACATGGCTATTCTTGCAGGTGAATAGGGCAAGGCTGAGAGTTCACCGTAGTCGAACCCATTGGACCCAATAGTCATGGATCATTCCTAACTCTTATTGTGCTTCCCTCGAGGTGGGTAAATACACCACCTGGGGTTATGAGGTCTAGAAAAAAATAATTCTGAACTTAGATTGGCAGGATTATTTTCCATGTTCTTAACTAGGTGGATCTTTCCTTCTTGTGATGTTTATACTGGTGTCTGGGCCAACACTTTAATGATGGAAGACACATTAGCCGAGGGATAGCCCATAAACCTAGTCATTCCCACCCTTTCCCGAAGTTATGAGTTATTGGGGAAAATATAGGATGGGTGGCCTCTTCATCATCTTAGTGGTCCATTTCAATTATTATATGGCTAGGTAGAAAATCACTCTCCCTGCTATGAATATTGATATACCATGATGGTTCTTCATTCTGATTTTCTTCCATATCTTTTCAACATTTTCGTTGTTCTCCCCAAGTATCTAAGAGCTGATATCATAATTGAATTATTGAGTGATCATTCTTATTTTATTTTAATGCCTTACTTTGTGCCTTTATAGAAGTAGTAGATTATGGGTGGGGTTATTCAAAAGTGTGTTCTTATATTATCGTGCTTCGGTATTTAATCTTGACCGCTCATGTTGACAGGATAACTATCTGCAAACATTATGCTCTTTATAGGTTCACTATAAAATTTTAATGTTTGTAGTGATTCACATTACTCCCATTCACCCATTACAAGAGGTAATCTCATCATGTAATCCTTCACTAATTTTGGCTAATGATTATGTAGGAGGATATTGGCATGGCCTTTCTCATTCCTTCTACAACGGCCCAAACTTTCTTGTCTCTAGAGTATGATTAAATTTGGGTATCCTATTACTCTGATGGAACTCTTTCTAGACCATTATAATGAGTACCAAGTCCCTTAACTACTTCTAGTACCATTCCAACCGTGCTGACTACACCATCTCCCTCTATTCCTATTGTGAGGAGGCGTTTTGTCCTCCATCACATGCATTCAAAGGGGAATTCTTATGGTCAATAAATATTTGTGGAGAGACTCTCAAACATGCTATATCTGGGTGAGATGGTATTTGGTCCTATCAAAGATGGTCAAAGTGGAAAACCATTGAGTACCCTTGAAGTCACGGTCAACCCTATAAATTTGGTTTCAGATATCGAATTTCCTATAGAGTGGGGACGACTCCCCTGCATGGGTAACCCAGACTAGGGAAACTCCATCTGCCATGGTGTCATTTCCTAACTACACACCCATTTCTAAAAAAGAATAGATACAGGGTTCCAAAATTATCAATAGATGTCAAACCAGATAGATATGGGCGTGGATTCGAATCAGTAATATTGTTTCTGAAACTCCTCTATCAGAATTTTCTAACAATGAGGACACCTTCGGTGGCTATTTACAAACTTGGGTTCTGGTGGCTTTGACTACCAACACTTTCACCAACTTGTGTACCATATTTTCATAACTCAAGGATATCTAGCCACTTGTGAAGATAACCTTGTTCATTTTAATACTTCAAACCACCAAACAATGACATTTTGAGATCTTAATAAAGAGCTACACCAACTAATAGCTGAGGAGGAAAATACCCATGATTAGGTGAGTACCCAAATAGAGTAATTGTGGGAGTGTGAGGCCCATATGGCCAGGATAAAGGCACAAATAGGATCAAAAACTTCCAATTTTGAAGTTATTAAGTTGATTCTATGAGATCCCAGAGCCGTTATGAAACAAGTACGTCTAGAAGTTGAAGCTGAAGCTACCCAAAGGAATGCTTTGGAATAAGAACTTGATGTCCCCTGTCATGAAATTATTGATTTACTGGAAAGATCTAGTTAGGATTCATTGTAATCCTTTGAATTATCTTATTCCATTGTTTCTTTTTAACTCTGACATTGGGGAGAGTCCCTAGACTATGGATTCCCCCCAATCATATTTTATTTAATGAAATTTAAACCTTTTTTTCTCTAATGTTTCTCCTTCATATTTTACTAAAATTCCAATTATTCATAATCAACTGTATTTTAAACCATAATCTCAACTGGATATCAATTTTAATCACAATCTAAGATGACTAAAATAATCAAATCATGCTCTAATTTTTCCCTGAGCTGAGGGAATCAGCTATCATAGTTTGACTACTACTATGGTTGCATGAAATTCCCTTCAAACTTTGTGTATTTTCTGTTATTACCCAATTTTTTTACAAATCCCGTTATGGTACAGAATTAGCAAGTATAACTTGAATTTTTATTTGTAACATCTTCGATCTAGATGCCACTAAAAGGTGCCTCGTACCTCATTTCCCACATTTCCTCAAGAACATTTCCCCAAATTCCAGAGGCTACTGACTAGCAGTTAGGGCCTAGGGTGTGATAGTGGGGAAATTATTCCCTCAGTGGTAGAGTGTAACACATTAGAATAAATAATTACAATAGTGGAAGTAGTAAAGAATATGCAACTAAATTAAACAACTAACGATTGAAGGTCAAGATAGCTAGAAGGTATATAATGTCAATATGATAAAGCATGTCACATATTCTATGAAAACATCAAAAACAAGATACATTGAAATCAAGTACAATACAATACCAAAGTATGGTAAAAAATGAAACTTAGTAGCATCGTAAGCCAATGCTTGGTCTCATGCTCTCCTGCTCTTAAGCATCAATTAAGTACCTTTGTAGGGAGCCTTTCCCCTATTAAAACCTCTGGAAATATAGTCTATTTGGGCCAAAAAACATGACCCAAACAGGGTGCAAGAAATAAATATCAATAGGAAACCACTAAATTTTGGTGCCAATTTGTCAGTTTGTATATGCTACAATAGTGTAAAATAGTAAAATACAGTATATAGAAGGCACTCAAAGGTAAAAAAATCCACAAGTACTAGCATTACTTTACATTCACTTCATGTTCTTTAATAAATTTAAATTCATATAATTATATAAGTCTTTGGATCCCTCCTAAGCCCATCAATCCCCTATACAAATTAAACGCAATAGATACCTCAACAGGTTATCTATGAAAAGAAGTACAGACTAAATCCAAGCTTGTGCTTTGGCTTGGTAGATGCGTCGTCAGTCATTCCAGTTCAATATGTCTCAGGGCCAAGCCCAATGTATAAGAATTTCAGCATATTAAAATTGGGTACAAACCTGGTGTAACATCATTTCAGCATATTATAGTTAGGGACAAGATCGGTGTATCAACATTTTAGCATAATATAATCAGGTACAAGACCAGTGTATCGACATTTTAGCATATTATAATTAGGGAAAATCCTAGTGTATCGTCATTTCAGCATATCATATTCAAGTACAAGCCTTTTGTATCAGTATTTCAGCATATTATTTTCAGGTATAATCCCGGTGTATCAGCTCTTCATCATATTATAATCAACACATGTAATTTACACTAATGCTTGGTTTTCAATAATCAACTCACATGGGTAATTTAAATAGCAGCAAACACATGAAAATTAAACTATTACATGGTTTTAATCATAAAAACTCACATTTTAATTTTATATAAAAATATATATAATTCTAGTTAACCCCTAAATGGAAAACTTTCACAAGCCTCAAAGGTGTTCTTGCCAAAAGGATAAATAGGAGAAACACACCCATGGGGTGTCCCTAAACTGCACATTCAGCAATCACTTGCTTTGATTTCATATAATAAAATACCTAAGAATCATTATAAATTTAAAGGTTTCAATTCTATAGTATTACAATACCCACAAATGGTCTCAAACCATTTGGCACATATACTTAACTTGACATTTAATGAAAGCCACAAGACCACCTACCTTGATATCGTATAACTGATATAATCTGACACCAGCCCTTTAATCTTCCTAGAATGGTGTAGATCTAACAAAATAGGTAAATGGTTTAACCATAAATAACTCTATCAAGAGACAAAATCACCAATAACAACTCTATAAGAGGAAATCCCTTATCGATTGGGTTCTAACATGACCGACGACACCTTAATCGGGTTCCGAATGACCAAACGGGAGAACGAAAAGATCTCACATCTCCTTGTTCTTTACCCAACAGCTCTTATATCCATAAGAAGATAAAATGAGGATACTATCCATTTTAAGCCTAATTTTAGTAGTACATGGAATTTAATTTAGTATACACGATGTGTATATCATTTTACTATTCATAAATTCACTGACTTTCTTTACACGTCCCACACTGACCTGCCGACATGATTACACAGTGTAGACTAGGAAGTACACAACATGTAGTGGATTTTTATTATCCTCCTATCCAAAAAAATAACACACCATGTATCCCTATCCTACACATCCAGACTACATGGCGTGTACATGGGATTACACGGCATGTACTATGAAAATATAACATTTTTTCAGTTTTCCTTATTTTCTCAAAAACAACTCAAAAGAAAAGAAAAAGAAAAAACCCATACCTGATAAGAAGAACCAGGTTATTACAATCTTCCCCCTTTAATGAAATTCATCCTTGAATTTCCCTTCCAATGGTGTTGAAGGAATATATGAGAATAACTCCATCCACTGAGCACGTACATTAGACTCCCTCTCCCAAGTCTTGCCATGTACTCGGTTGTGCTGCCATAACACCCATACGAGAGGAACTAACCATTCTAGGATAAACTTCACGCTCTTGTCAAATATATGAATCTGATTCTCCTCAAAGGATGCATCAACCTAAAGCTCAACCTCCTCGGGCTGAAAAATTCTAGACAGTTCTGAGTGATAGCGACACAAAAAAGATATTTAGAAGACGTCGTGCATGGATTTGTACCTCTGAGGAAACTCTAACTGATAGGCAACCGACCTGACTCATTCCAGAATCTCAAATGGTTCAACATATCATGGTGAAAATTTTACCTTGTCTCCTGATCCTCTTATGTCCCAGTCTCGGTGTGACACATAGGAAAACTTGATCCCCAACCTCAAACTCTAAGGGTCATCTACGACGGTTGGGATAAAATTTCTGATGAGACTATGCAATATCCATCTATCACTAAATCAAGTGAACCTTCTAAGTAGTCTCATAGAAAAGACAAGGTCCCATCATAGTTGCCTCTCCTGCCTCTAGCCAATACAGTGGTTATCAACATGGTTTATCGTACAAAGCCTCATATAAATCCATCTGAATAACAGCCTGAAATCTATTATAATAGGAAAAATAAAAAAAAGTTTATATGCTTCTCCCAAGATCCTCTAAAATCCAGGTCACATGCATGAAACATTTTTTCTAGAACTTGTATCATATGCTCTGACTAACTATCAGTCTGAGGGTGGTATGTTGTGCTCAGAAGCACCTTTATATCTAGTTTCCCTCTGAAAACTCTTCCAAAAAAAGACCTAAAGAAGGACTATCTATCTAAAATGATAGAATAAGGAACCCAATCAAGTTGTACCACCTCTCAAAAATATATATTTTAGATCTCATCTACACAAAATGTCTCCTTGATCATCAAGAAGTGAGTGACCTTTGTAATCCTATCAACTACCACCCACACAACATCGTTGCCTCTAGGTGACCTCGATAATGTCGTCATGAAATCCATCATGATATCATCCCATTTCTACTCAGGAATGGATAGATACTGTAAAAGTCTAGTTGGATGATGATGGTCCACCTTCACCTGCTGACAGGTGAAACACCTCATAACAAAACCAGCTACTTTTCACTTCATTTTTGGCCACCAGTACTGACGGTGCAAGTCATGATACATCTTGGTGACTCTGGGATGCGCTTCCCAAGTTGAATCATGAAACTCACGCATCAGCTCCTCACATATATCCCCTAGGACCCACACATGTACATGGACACACAAGTCTTCATCCCCACTGATCATCCATCCAGGAGGAGGGTCGTCACCTGTCACACTCTCTCATAGAACTAGGCCTTCAGAATCTAATAGTTGCCTCATCATCACTATGTCTAGTAGGGTAGATGTAACAGTCAAAGATGAAAGATAAGTCTTCCCCTGACTATTGTTCACCTCTAAATGCATCTTAGAGAACAAATCCATAAGTTGTCACCCACCACTATCCTCCTACACTGCATGTATCTGAGTCCTCCTACTCAGTGCATCAGCCACTACATTACCTTTTACAGGCATATAGGCAAGCTCAAAGGAAAATGACTAGAGGTATTCCAACCACCATTGTTGTCTCATATTCAAATCACACTGAGTAAAGATGTATTTGAGACTTTTTTGTCTGTATATACCCCAAAACTCTCCCCTAAAAAATAATGTATCTAGAAGCGCAATGCATGAATTAATGCAGCCAACTTGAGATCATGCGTCTGGTAATTTTTCTCATGTGCCCTCAACTACCGAGACTCGTACACAACTACTTGATCTCCCTGCATAATAACTACTCCCAGATCAATACCTGATTCGTCATAGTACATATTGTAACTCTTTCCCAGCTCTGGAAATATCAGTATCAGTGCTGAAGTCAAACATCCCTTCAACTCCTGAAAGGCTACATCACAAGAATCTGACCATTCAAACTTCACACCTCTCTTAGTCAAGCCATTCATCGGCACTGCTAAGAGTGATAAGTCATGTATAAAATGTCTTTAGTAACCATATATCCCCAAGAAACTTCATAAGTCAAAAAAAATATTGGGATTATACTAGGTAACTACTTCTCACACATTCTCTGGGTCCACTGACACTTCAGTCTTTGAGATGATGTGCCCTAGGTAGTGAGTTTGATCCATCCAGAAGTGGCATTTTACGAGCTTAGCATATAACTGGTGCTCTATTAGTGTATTTGAAATTATCTCGAGGTGTTTAGCATGTTCGTGTTGATTGTGACAATACACAAAGATATCATCCATGAAAACCACCACAAAAGAATCTATGTAAGGATTGATCACTCTATTCATTAGCACCATGAAAAATGATGGTGTGTTTGTGAGATCAAACAGCATAACTAAGTAATCATAGAGATCGTACCTACTATAGAAGGCTGTATGAGGTATGTATGCAAGTTGAACATGCACCTGGTAATATACTGACCTCAATTCAATATTCGAGAACACTCGAGCTCCTCGTAACTGATCAAATAGGCCATCAATCTGCGGTAAGGGATATCGGTTTTTAACCATCAAGTAGTTTAGTTTCTGGTAGTCTATACATAGCCTAAGGGTACCATCTACATTTTTTGAGAAAAAAATAGTGAAAGACCAAGGATAAGTACTGTGTCAGATAAAACCCGTAGCTTCTAGATCTACCAAATGCCTCTTGATCTCTTTCAACTCCATTTTAGCCATCCTGTAAAGAGAAATGGATATTGGTGTAGCTCCTGGAACTAGATCAATGGATAACTCTACCTCTCTAACTAGAGGTAAGCATGAGAAGTTTTCTGGGAAAACATCCCTAAAATGATCAACCACTGGAGGAAAATCTTCCAGACATGTTCCCTGATCATCCAGATATAAACTCAAAATCTGGGTTGTCATCCCACCCAACTCATGATGCTTGGGTCCAGCTCAGCTCACTTAGACATCCCATTCACCTTTATGTAGAAACTATCCACCCTATGGTTATGTTAAACTCACCCTGTAGCAATAGTAGTCAAAAAATGCTTGAAAAGAAACCAACCAGTCCATTCCAAGAATGAAACCAATTCCTGTTATCTCTAAGACATATAGGTTCCATAGAAAGTGACACTCAAAAATCTCAAGGGGCACTCCTTGCACTAAATCACACCTACCATTATGATCCCTAACAAAGTTTCTAGCATCATAACATAGGAAGTAGTAGAAACACATAGCCCAAGGCTTTCCACATGGGCAACAGATATAAAACTATGTATTGTACCAGTATCAAAAAGTGAAAAAGATAAAACAAAGGAAATTAGAATAGAACCTATGATAGTAGAATGTCTGGGATTATTCTCATGTTGGGTATTTTTCACTGCATATGTATGACCTATACTATGGTCCTATGACACATCTTGGCTACCCTGAGCTGACCCACCCTACTGTCGCTGAGATCCTAGGGTCTGGCTACCCCAGCCATGTCCACCGCCTTAGCCTAAACACCCCAACATATTCCAATTTCTAGATTGGTGAGAAGCTATTATCCCTACTCTAGTACATGGAGTCTATACAGAACCTCTGTCACTAGACACTAGTGAAAAATTCCTATAGAATCATTGAATATGTCCCATATTTCCGCAATATCAGAACTCAACTCGGTCCTTCAGGCACTGAGGTTTAGAATTCTGAATATTTCTATACTGGGAGAACCTCACCTTACTACCGAAAGATAGGTTCTGACTGCCCGTATCCCTGCAAGAAAATTCCATATGATGCTTCTTTCTTTCGGTTGAGACAGTACCAGATCTCAGTGCTAAACCACCCTAGATCGCACACCCAGATTCCTATAGGTTGCGCTAAGTAATCAGCGCCTGATTTACAATGGAATTAACATAAGGAAACCTGAAAATGTTCACCTAAGATCAGATGTCGTATCGAAGACCATCCTCAAATCTCCTAGCTCTCAATGCCTCATCACCCATCAGAACAAGTGTGAATATTTGAAGCTCTATAAAGTGGGAATAATAGACCATCATTAACATAGTACCCTACTTCAGATTCATGAACTCCTGAGCTCGATTGGTCGTTAGGGTATCATGAAAGAAGTAGTCATAGAAGACTGTCTGGAAGTCTCCCTATGCCATGTTCTGATGTCAATTTGTCTACATGATAACATCCCACCACCTCTTGGTGGAATCTCGTAGCATATAAGTCGCAAGCTTGACCCTCCTCTCAAGATGCATCTCTAGATGCTCGAATATAGTTATCACTAATTCTATCCATGATTCCACAGCTTGTGGTTATCCATCCCCTGAAAAATTAGGCATATGCTACTACTGGAATATATGTGTCAACTCTGCCATAGATGTGGCAGCTTATAGTGCTCCCTAGAAGTTCTGCATGAACCTCACAAAACCTTCTCAGAACTATGTGTCTACACTCTCTTCTAGTATAATGGCTAGTTCCACAGTTGGAAAAAATGTAGGATCCATTGGTATCCCATAGCCCACTATTTCTGGAGTGTTCTCATCGTCTCTCTTCTGGCATACATCTCATCATCTTCATGGAGGCATGACTCTACAAATTCCATCACATACACCTTAGTACTGACTTAATGAAAAAATGAATAGTTACTTAGAAATGAAAGAATGGAAAAGGTTAATGAAAAACACTCATGCTTTTAAAAATAGGAGTATACGGTGTGTATTTCCCCTTACATGGCATGTCCTCCAAGGCCTTTACATGGGTGGGTACTTTTTTCCAACATGTTCATGTAACACCCCATGTACAAGGCATGTTCCCCAAGAGACACGATGTGTACATGACTTTTCTTCCTTCCTATGTACTTCTACATGGATAGAACCACACAGTTTTGCTGGCATAAGACTACATGGCATGTTCAACCTAGACACAATGTTTATATAAACATCCACCTATGTCGTTAGTCACATAGCCAGATACACTGTTGACTTATACAAGGTGTGTACTCAAAGTACATGGCATGTCCTACTCAAAGCTATACAACCTGTGTTCCCTCCTCACACGGTAGGTTACACGGTCAAGGACTACATGGTGTGTACACGGAATACACTGCATGTTATTATTAAATTTTGGAACACATTCTTCCCTAAAAAGGAAGAACACACGGCATGTTAGGCAAGACTACACGCCATGTATGCTGGGTTTTTTAGGACAGAAACTCTAGATTTCCCATAAAACCACTATTCTATAGAAAAACCAACCAGTGGGATGCCAAATTCCAATTCGTGAGGAGCCATACTCTCCAAAGATCAAAGTTTTTCACCTAAGAAGAGCATATAATATTACATTTATAGATAAAATTCTAGTTCATGATTCAAGAAATTCTGGTCCAAGAGGGCTCATACACCTTAGGAACCAAAGTTTGGTGTCCATTCAATCCAAACCATAGCACATACCAGTAAACCTATCACAACCGCAGGCATAGCTATCACATCATCTATAACAACAACATGCAATAACTAATACATTCTAGATGGCATGTCACAATGCATGTCATGTGATTCTAAAAAGTGAAAATGTAATGCATGAGATGGCATACCCTCATCTCATTAGGTTGCAAATAAAATAGAACCCACAATTGTATCAATAGTAATAGAAGCAATAAAGTGTGTCACCCAATGGTGAAATCAAATCAACTGTAATAGCTCAAAATCTAAAAATCACAAGTCAATTCATGGAAATTTGGATTTTCACTATACACGGGGTAGCTACTCCTGAGCATAGCTAGTTAAAAAACACCCATTCCTTCTTATCCCTCTCTACAAGCTCCAAACTGTAAGACAAATCAGAAAATAAACCACTCTGATACCACTTTGTAACATCCTGGATCCTGATGCCACTAAAATGTTCCCCGTACACAGTTGGCCCCATGGTATCAAGCATATTTCCCCAAACTCCAAAGGCTGCCGACTAGTAGTGAGGGTGTAGGGTATGATAGTGGGGAAACTATGCCCTTTTTGATAGAGTGTAACACATAGAAATAAATAATGACCATAGTGGAAGCAGAAAACAGCATGAAACTGAAGTAAACAACATAATATTGAAGATCAAGATAGCCAGATGGTATATAATGTCAAGATGGTGCAGCATGTCACATGTTCTACTAAAACAGTGAAAACAAGATACACTACAATCGAGTACAATACAATACCAAATTACAGTAAAACAAAATTAAACTCAGTAGCATTGCCAGCCAAGTCTTGGTCCCATGCTCTTCTACTCCTAAGCAACAATCAAGTACATCTGTAGGGATCCTTTCCCCTATCAACACATGTGGAAATATTGTCTATTTGGGATGAAAACATGACCCAAACAAGGTGTGAGAAATAAATACTATTAGGAAACCACCAAATGTCAGTGCCAATCTATCTGTGATTATATTCTATAATAGTGTAAAACAGTAAAATGAAGTATCTAGCATGCACTCAAAGGTAAACAATCCACAAGTATTGGAATTCCTTTACATTTATTTCATGTTATTTAATCAATTAAAATTCATATAATTATATAATTCTCAGGATCCGTCCTAAACCCATCTATCCCCTATATAAATTAAACGCAACAGATGCCTCAGCAGGCTATCTAAGAAAAGAAGTACAGATTAAATCCAAGCTTGTGATTTGGATTCTCAGATACGTCATCAGTAATTCTAGTTCAATATGTTTCCGGGACAACCCCGATGTATAATAATTTCAGCATATTATAATTATGGACAATCCTGGTGTATCATTATTTCATCACATTATAGTCAGGGAAAAGCCTGGTGTATCATCATTTCAGCATATTATAATCGAGGACAAGCTCGGTGTATCAGCATTTCAGCATATTATAATCGGGGACACACCCAGTGTATTAGTATTTCAACATATCAGATTTAGGGAAAATCTCGGTGTATCATCATTTCAGCATATTATATTTAGGGACAAGTTCAGTGTATCATCATTTCAGCATATTATAATAAACATGTGTAATTTAAACTAATACATGGTTTTTGATAATCAAATCACGTGGTCAATTCACATAGCAGCAAACACTTTAAAATTAAACTATTACATTGTTTTAATCATAACAACTCACGTGGGAATTTAATATAACAATATATATAATTCTAATCAACCCCTAAATGGAAAATTTTCACAAGCCTCAAAGGAGTTCTTCCCAAAATGAAAAACAGGGGAAACGCACCCATTGGGTATCCCTAAACCATGCATTAATCAATCACAAGCTTCAATTTCATAGAATAAATTACATAAGCATCCTTAGGCATCAGCAAGTTTCAATTCTAGAGTAGAACAATACACAAAAATGGGATCAAACCATTTTTACAAATATAATTAACTCGGCATTTAATGAAAGTCACAAGACCACCTACCTCGATATCATATAACTCGTATAATCTGACACCGGACCTTGAATCGGACTAGAATGGTGTATATATAAGAAAATAGGTAAATCATTTTACCTTAAATAACTCTATCAAGAGATAAAATCACCAATAACGTCTCGAGAAGAAGAAATCCCTTACCGATTGGGTTCTAATGTGACCGAAGACACTTCAATTGGGTTCGGAATGATAAAACGGGAGAAGGAAAATATCTCACGGCTCCTTGTTCTTCACCCAGTGGATCTTCTATCTAGAAGAAGATAAAACGAGGCTACTATCCATTTTATGCTGAATTTTAGTAGTACACGGTGTGTAAGTTAGTGTACATGATGTGTATATCATTTTACTGTTCATAAATTCACCAAATTTATTTAAACGTCCCGTACCAACCTTCCAAAATGACTACACGACATGTACTAGGAAGTACATGGAGTTTAGTGGATTTTTCTTCTCCTCCTGGCAAACAAAATCACACACCGTGTATCCCTATCCTACACGGCCAGACTACACAGTGTGTACATGGTATTACATTGCGTGTACTACTAAAACTTAACATTTTATCAGTTTTGCTTGTTTTCCAAAAAAAATCAAAGGAAAAGAAAAAGAAAAATAACATACCTCATAAGAAAAACCGGGTTCTAACAATCTTAGGACACCCTTTGTGGGTTTTTGATCTAAAAAGATTTTTATATCATGATTTTTGGTGGCTCAACATTTTTTCCTAAATAGTATGTGTCATATGTTTTTCAAGATGACACTCAACTTTTTTCCAGGATACTCTTTGAGGGTTTTCATCCTAGAGAGTTTTGTCTCTTTCATGGGGAGTATAAATTCTTGAAAACTAGACTATCATTACTGGCGTTTTAGGTCAAACAACATTGAACAAGATTGATGTTTTAGGTCAAATAGTTTGGACCATGATTTGTAGGGCGAGGGCCCCAATTTTGGACTCATTAACCAAGAATGTCCTAGTTACTTTCAAACATGTATAAGGTATTTCTCTTGAACCTAACTTGTTTTTTCTAGAGAATGGGATTTGACATGAAGAATGGAACTCATGGGGCATATGAAGATGGAAAAAACCTCTCTTAAGGATGAATTTTTCTTTGGATGAAAAGCCATTTTGTGGGCAACATATGTAGAGTCACCAAGGAACTATGTGTATACTTAAATAAAGCGGTTCGTAGGACACTAGCCTTCTATATCCGATGGTCTAGAAGTTTTGTGGAAATTTAGACTTATTTTAGGTTTGTAATTCCATAGTGGTAGGCCTTTGGGGTGAACGATGTCTGAAAGTATGATAGAATTTGTATTGGATTTGGTCTTGAAACTGGTCCCACATGAATTTGGCTTGTGTCAAGGAGGGATGATGCATGGTGTAGTTTAATGTTGTATGACAGGTACATTGAGACTTATGAATTGAAATCATATTACTCTAAATAGGGGATAAATGATTTTCCTTTCTTATGGTATTCTAAATAGAAATGTTCTATCATCTTTAGTCATGAGAGGGGATAGAAGATGTAAACTGTAATCTGGGAGGGTCTGAAACTGGGGAATGAGGTGAGATGTAAATTTCATAAGGGAAAACAGAGGTAGGAAAACCCTCCCCTTAGGACTAATTTTTCTTTGGTTTCTAAGACCATTTGTGAGAAAAAAATGTAGATCGTCCAGGGCATTGTCTACAAAGACAATCAAAGGTGTACGCGGGATACTAGCCTCTCATATCCAATGGCCATGGGGGATTATGCGGATTCATAACTTTCTGGACACATAGTATGGTGTGTGAAGAGGTATTCATGAACATGAAAAGGGAGAATTTAATTTTTATATTTACTAGGAATACTGGGAACAAGTTGGGGAATTTTTATCCTATCCATGTGAGTTATTTTCTTATGTTGGTATGACCCTTGCATAGGAAGGGATGGGATAATTATTTTTCATGGATAGACCCGAAATATGAGGTTTGGATGTCACTATGTATCCTATTATGATGGGAATCAAGTTGGGAATAGTTTTTTTAAGATTCATCCATATGTGGATTTGTTTCATGCCTATGAATGGGAAACCTTTTTTCACGTGGGGTTACCAATGAAGCATGACCCATGTTGGACGTTCCTATGCGGATTCTTTTCATGAATAAGAACATGAGTGAGGACACTAGTTTTCATTTTAGGGCCTAATAATGAACACTAATTTTCAAGAATCATGCAGTTTTAATGTTATGTGGTTATGGTATTGACGTAGAATCCCTGATTAACTGGATGATGGTCGGGCCAAGGTGTTCCAACATGTTCAAGATGTGGATAGGGAGGAAAGTGTAAGTTATGGTTTCAAGGGATCTTGGATTAGGAGAGATGATACGGGGCTTTGAATTCATTGAGCGTACAGATTTAGGAAAAGCATATCCTAAGGAAGAACTTTCCTTTGGTAGAAAGGCCTGTTTGTGGGCAACATATGTAGAGCCACTGGGGAATTGTGTGCATAAACAAACAAAGGTGTTCGCAGGACATTTGCCTCCCATATCTGATGGCCAGGGAGGTATATGAGGATCCGAAATTGATTAAAGTTGAGATTTTGATAAATGTAAAATATGTTTCTTGATATGTTAGAAACATTTAGGTTATGATCACCCATGGAGTTGGGAACTCCCATGCATAGATATATCTTGCATGCAGAGTGATGCATTTTGATTCTCTTTCTAGAGAAATGTATGATTTTGAAGATTTGGGTGTCCTAACATTTGGTTCCCTGTATAGGATTGGCCCGTGCATAGGTAATAGTGAATTCTAGCTATATTTGGGGTACCTCATAGTTTAATTTCATACGATTAGGACTTTAGGTTTCCCAACATGGAGGTGAAAACTCTAATATTCCATTTAAAGTTTTTCCGACAAGATCAGTCATTATGGATTGATTTGACCTGGCTTTATTGGTAATCCCCTTCCAAATTTTCTAAGTCCATGTGAGCTATACTCGATGTGAGAAACAAGGGGTAGAAAGGTTTTCACTCAACCACCTAAGGATGGAAAGATCAAAGAAGAGAGCATTGTTGGGCCATACATTTTAACATCATGTAGTGAGGACGCAGATGACTTGATGTGAATGAGATAGATCTTGTGGGTATATGCAGTTTTATGTCTTTAAAAAAGGACGTTTCTAGGAACAGTTAACATCATGTTACAGGGATGAAATATCAAAGGAATCATTCATAAATATGGAATAATCAGGAAAAGATACCCTTGGTATGCCCTATACATGAGCAGGGGGAGAAATTATAAATAATGATTCTGGGAGACCTTGAATCAGGAGGGATGATGTGAGGATTAGGAGACAATAGGCATACATAAGTTGGAAAAGCCTCTCCTAAGGGTGATTTTTTATTTGGTTTAAAGTCCATTTTTATGGGAAACATATGCAAAGCTATTGATGAATTTTGTGCATAGTTAAATAAAGGTATCTAGAGGACACTGTCCTCCCATATTCGATGGCCATAATTGATTATAGGGATTCAAGATTTCCTGGGGCATCGATTTTGATGGATGAAAAGGGGATATCTGGGTACATGAGAAACATACAGGATATGATTTGTTATGAGGTATGATATCCTATACATAAAACTAATTCATATGTAAAGTGAAGCATGGTCTTTTTACACTTTATGGATTTAAGAATCCATATTTGGAATATCCTAAATATATTTTCATTTCATATATATGAGATTGGGAGAATATATGTTTTATTCTGCATAGATGGACCTGGGATTTCCAGTTTAAGTTTCACTATGTATCTTGTCATACCGAGAATCATGATATACATAGTTCTTGAGATACCTTACAATTTTAATGTTGTGTGGTTAAGAATTATTTTTCTATGTAATTTAACATCATGCAGTTACGAATCATGAATTTGCCTATGAAAGTATGACCTATATGCAGGGGGTATTTTTTCATGGTGTCTAGACCAGGATATGGGAATCAGGCATCACTACATATCCCAAAATGGTAGGAATCAAGACACAAATAGTTTTGGTATCCCATGTAGTTTGACATCATATGGTAAGTATGAGAGTGAACAGACATGAAAATGATGAGGTGGGTGAAGTTTCAATCTTGAACCTCAGGGAGGTTTTCTATATATCCCAGTTAGTTGGGAATCAAATTATGTATAGTTCTGACAACATGCTCCCTATACTGGTCTGAACCGTGTAGGGGGAGGAGGAATTTTTTTGAATGGTGGATGGACTAGGATGAAGAATATGGTCATTACTATGTATCCCATGAGGGCAGGAATCAATCCATACATATTTATTAATGCCTCTTCGTGTCAGTCTGACATATGCATAGAGAGGAGGGGAATTTGTATCATGTGGTGGCTGGACCAAGTCTTAGGTTCAATGTGTCTTTATATATCATGTGATGGTATGAATAAATCCACACGTAATTATTGAGGTACCTTTCAGTTTAACATCGTACGATTATGACTTTTCATGGATTCCCCCATGAAAGTCTGACATATATGAAGGGAAAGGGAAATTAATGAATTTTATTAGTGTCTAGACTAGGATGAATAATCTGAGTGTCACTATGTATCCTATAAGGGCATGAATCAAGCCACACACAGTTTCTAGAAAACTTGTTCTCTATACCTGTCTAACCCATGCACATGGAAGGGGTTATTTTTTTATTTTATGATGTCGGTGGTTGGAACATGATATAGGATCCAAGTGTCACTATGTATCCCATTAATGAATGGGAATCAATCCACACATAGTTCTATGATACACTCATGTGTCGGTCTAACCCATACACAAGAAGGGGGCATTTGTACCTTTCCCTTGTATGAATTTAACTCATGCGTGATAAATCACTATTCATAACATGAAGACCTCTGTATAGTTTTATGTCATGTGGTTAGGAAAATAAGGTCATTCAGCTTAACATCATGTGGTTAGGACAAAGGTGGTGCTATACGGTTTTAATGTCATGCAGCTAAGACAAATGTGTTGCTATGTAGTTTAACGTCATGCAACTAATATAAAGGCGGTGCTATGGAGTTTAACATCGTACGACTAAGATGATTGACATAAATTTTAGCATTATATATCATGGATATAGGTGGTGATATGAATTTTAATGTCATGCAATGAAGACGAATGTGTCGCTATGCTGTTTAACGTCATGCAACTAAGATGGAGGTGGTACTGTGTAGTTTAACTTTGTGCAGCTAAGATTATTTTTGTACATTTTAATGTTTTGTTGCATGGATGTAGGTGGTGCTATGTATTTTAACATCATGCAGCTAAGAAGAATGTGGTGCTATGTATTTCAACATCGTGCAGCTAAGACGAAGTTTGTGCTATGCAGTTTAATGTCTTACAGCTAAAACATTTTCCATATGGTTTAACGTCATGTAGCATGGATATAGGTGGTTCTATGTAGACAAAGGTGGCGCTATGCAATTTTAATGTTGTGTAGCTAAGATTAAGGTGTCACTATATAGTTTAACATCATAAAGTTAGGATAATTTTCGTACATCTTAACATTGTGTAGCATGGACATAGGTGGTGTTCTGCAGTTTAACATCGTGCAGCTAAGATGGTTATTGTATAATTACACAAAGTATTTCTTCAGGAACCTTTCATTTGTGGAAGATGTGGGGAGTTATCCATCCATTGAACTTAAGGAATATGCTCTGTCGGATTAGAACTTGTGTATTAAATATGGTCCTTACCACTTTGGATCCAATTTCAGAGGTTTCTTTCCGAGTATCATCAGGGTTCTGAGGACCAACACCATCTCTCCTTCAAGGAAAGATAAAATGTGAACCTTTTTGTTGAAGTCTCATGCGATCTGATTCTAGTAAAATTACAAATAGTGCAAGGTATGCAGTCTATTCATTTCGAGTTTCTCTAACCCATCGAATCATTTCTGGGATTACTGATCTATATATAGTTTATCACAAATGGCGACACAGAGCAATGGTAATTGAACTTTAATAAGTAGAACTGCCTACATCTCGTATACTAATGAGTACATGGATGTTTGAGTGGTGGTATGATTCATGGTTGGGTGAGCCCACAGAGCATTGAAAATCTTATCCGGTCATAATTTCATGTCCTTTCCTACCATCTTATGGAGTATGTTGGATAAGGTCTTATTTAAGGCCTCTATCTGCCCATTGGCCACTACATGGTAGCAGGATGAAAGGCTGGCTATGATGCCATACTTTTGATATAGCTTTTCTAATTACACATAGCATAAATTGGTTCCATTTTCTGATAGTATTGTATGAGGATCCCAAAATAAAGTTATGATGTTGGCTTTCACAAATCTAAAAATGCATCTTTCCCTGACCACTTTAAGGGGTACAACTTCTATTAATTTGGAAAATAAGTCAGTTTTTGTGAGGATGTACTTGAATTTTCTGGTCATGGCGGTAGGTTATAGTCCCATGATGTCCATTCCCCATATAGAAAATGGCCAAAAGTACTTGGATGTGTGAAGTAACTTCGAGGATGGTGGATCAAGTTTGCATGAACTTGGTAGGAATGGAACATCTTAGTGAATGTGTCGCAATCTTACATCATGGTGGGACAATAGTATCCAAGCCTTCGAATCTGCTATGAGAGTTTGGATTCTGATTTATGCACTCCAAAAATTTTGGCATACACTTCTTTCCTGATGACACTGTCCCATTCTCCTACAATTCACCTAAGAAGGACTCCATAAAGGCCTCACCTATAGAGATACTTTGGATGGTTCATACCATCGTACATCATAAAGTTGGTTTCCCATCTCCGAATTTATTCCCTCTCATCCCTATCTGGTGGGATCACTCCCCTTTGAAGGTAATATGTAATGGGAGTCATCCAACTGGTGGTAGAACCATACAAATTATAGATGAGACTAATTTTGTTTATTTCTTACGTGTTGGACTGAATGAATGGTAAGACCATCCATCAGTGGGAAATATTGATGAATTTCTCATTCTGATCTGAGTTAGCTAGAGTTGTGGCCGCATTTTTTGATGCATCGTCTTGCACATTTTGTGATCGGGGGACATCAATCAATGTTGGCTCTGACGGGAATTCTTCCATCAGTTCTCAGGCATGGTTCATCAAAGGGATCATCTCCTCTTTCTTGATAGCATAGTCACCATTGACTTTCTTGATGACCAGTTTTAAATTTCCATTTATCTTTAGGTGTTCGGCTTTCACTTGGTGTGCTAGATCCAAGCCTACGATAAGGGCCTGGTATTATGCTTCATTTCTTGTTCATCCTTCTCAAAGTAGGAATAAGTATAGAAAAACTACCTTTTTTAGGGATACAAGTATGACTCTCATCCCCAATTTGTTGAGTCTTGTATCTTCCATTATTTTTTCTATCAGGCTTATAGAGTCACCGTCGAAGTACATTTCCCACATCTAGGATATCTCTTGAATAGATAACACTTTTTCATTAGGTATCTCAGTATATAATGGGGCCACCTCCTTTGAGGGATTCTCTTCCATGAAATTTTCTAATGTCTGGCCTTTGATGGATTTATAAGGCATGAATAGTATGTTGAACTGCTGCAAAATGACTACCCACCATGATAGTTATTTAGTTAGCATTGGAAAACTATGAATATACTTGAGTAGGTTACTATGTGAGACCAAATAGACCTCATGGTGCTATAATTAAATCCTCATCTTTTGGACCACAAATATTAATTCAATTCATGTCTTATCGATATTTGAATAATGATTCTCATCATTGATCATGGTTCAAAAGAGATAATAGATACTATTCTCGCTGTCGACATCATTCTTCTGTATAAGGAAGGAACCTAGGGATCACTTCAAGGTAGTAACATATAGAATGATTGTTCTTCCTTCAACGAGAGGAATTAACACCAGTGGGAATAAGAGATATCTCTTGATATTGTCAAATTCTTCTCAATAATCATCATTCCATTGATATTATACCCCTTTTTTCATTAACTAGGTGAAGGACAATCATTTTCCTGTAAGTTTGGTTATAAAGCATGAAATATTGGATAGGTGTCCTTGGAGTCCCCTCAACTCAGTGAGGTTTCAAGGAGGTGACATACCAAGGATAGTATTAGTTTTTTCAGGGTCAACTTTGATTCCATAGTGATGTACGATGAAGCTAATAAATTTTCCCTAAGTAACACTGAAAGCAGACTTTATGGGGTTTATTTTTAAACGGTGTTGTCATAGTTTGTTGAAAAAACATTTCAAGATATTATAGGTGATATGAGCATTGTTACAACTTAACTACCAAATCATCCACATAATATTCAAAAAAATTTCCTAGTAAGGGTTTGAATATGTGGTGCATGGCTCATTGAAATGTGGTGCTAACATTTTTCAAAATAAAAGGGATTACTTTATAGAAAAATACTCCCTAGGGGAGAAATGTATTGGAATCTTCATCTTCATGGGACATTCAGATCTGGTTATATCCTGAATAACCATCCATAAAAGAGATAGCCTCACATACAGTAGTTGCATCGATCAGTAATTCTGTGATTGGGACTGGGAAATCGTCTTTTAGGCAGTGCTGATCGAGATCCCTAAAATCATTGCAGACTCTGATCTACCTGTTTTTCTTTTTGATGTAGAAAATATTTTATATTCAATTGGGGTATTGCACTTCCCAAATAAAGTTGGATATTATGATCTAGTCGACTTTAGCCTCTATTTTTGTAGTATATGGAAGTTTCGTCATTCTGGTAGCTTTCTTGTAACCATGTTGGTCTTCTGGCAATCCCAAGTGGTGAGTGGCCACCTCTGGATTGATTCCTAGCATTTCTGTATAATTCCAGGCGAAACAATCTCAATTTTACATCAGGAAAGAGGTGTATACCTTGTAACAACCCAAAATTTTATCAATGCAATTTCTCCATTCTTATAGTAATGTCATAATCACATCAAATCATATTATGAAACACAATTCCACATCATGCTTAAATGAACTACTAACACTACTAAAAACAGCATATTAGCGGCATTTTTTAGGGGGATTATGCACAACCCCCTATAATCATTGTATTTAGAGGGGGTTCAGAACCCCCTATAAATTTTTAGAATTATTTTTTAATATTTGGTTGTATTTTAGAGGTGGTTATGTCAAAACCACTGCAAATTTTATAATTAGTGATGATATATGTTCGTTTGGATTTTAGAGGTGCTATATATATATATATATATATATATATATATATGTTTGGATTTAATAGGGGTTTTTGAACCCCCTCTAATATAATAAATTAGAGGGGTTCAAGAACCACTGATAATCCCTTAGATTAGAGGGGGTTTTGAACCCCTTCTAATTTAAGAAATTAGAGGGGGTTGTGAGCCCCCTCTAATCTATGACATTAGAGGGGGTTTCAAACCCCCTCTAATCTAGTAAATTAGAGGTGGTTGTGAAACTCCTTTAATCTACAACATTATAGGGGGTTGTCAACCCCCTCTAATTCAAGAAATTATAGGGTTCATGAACTGTCGCTAATCCAATTGATTAGAGGGGTTTTAAACCCAACTTAATTTGTATTTTTATTTTTAAAATAAATCTCATATAAATTCAAATTTTATAATATATATGTGTGTGTGTGCAGGCATGTGTGTATAAATATATATATTACATAAGCACATTATATAAATGTATTTAAATGAATTATAAACGTATACATATATATAAAGACATAATGTACATAATTTAAATAAATACTTATACATATAAACAAAAATGTATACCTATATAAATATTGGAATATGTTTCTCTCTGGCATCAGGGATGACCTCTTTGATTGAAGGTTCAAAACATTCCAATAGGTTTCTAATGGGTTTGTTCATAGAACCGAAAACATCCAATGATTCCATATCCATTTGGACCTACTTTCCAAAGGTAGTCGCTCATTAGTTGTGAACTGATGAGGCTTAGGAATTTGCATTGGTCGAGAGGATGGGAGGTCAGACTCATCACACATTTTTGAGGGGAATTATTGTCTACTCCAGGACTCTCTTTATATATTTAAGTTATGTTCGTGAATCCTTATTACATTACCAAGTATAAAATGAGATTTCCTTTAGTCTGACAATCAAAGATTGATATGTAAGAAATTCAGTGAATCTTTTATATGTATTTGAGGTTCTTCATTGATGAAGAATCATCTATATTTGTTATATATTCTTAGTTGATGGTATCCTTAAAATACATAAAATTCTCTTGGTCACTATGATGACCATACTAGTTTTAAAGCCACTCAGTGGGGCACTTGAATTTTATTATCATTCAGGAGGACATGGATTATTTCAGAATTGGGATCGTACCCATTGATGGGCTACCTACGTATCCTTTGTTTTAAAAAAGGAGTCATAACCCACGTAGTTCAAATAAGGGATTATGATTCTTATGCATGATTGATGGATCAAAGAAAGAATTCATGATTACTTTTACACTCTAAGCTCACGGGAGTCATTCTCAGTGTGAGAAACAAAAGGTATTGGTGAAACCAGAAAATTGTTCCACGAAAGATGCAATGATGTGGGGCTTATGTGTTTATGACTGCCCAAAATAGATGAATATTAAGATTTACTTCAGGGAAGAAATCCAGGAATAGGTACCATAAAGGTATATGTACTTTATGGAGATTTGGATACTCTAATCTTGAGACTTACTCCTAAGGAAGATGGGCAAGTTAGGAAGGGATTTATGATTGGGTTTTACTCCTGAGAAAGAATCCCCAAATCAAAAGTAAATTAGAACTGTTTAAGAGAAATTAAGACTGGGGCTTAATCTTGAAAAGGAGGCCCAGTTTAAGGGACATAAAAAATTAAGGGACTTGGGGCCTACTCCTGAAGAGGATGCCCATATTTGAGACTATGGATTATTCTTAAAAAGGAGGCCCAAGTTAAGAGAATTATGGTTGGGGCTTACTCCTAAGGAGGATGCCCATATTTGAGACTGGGGCTTACTCTTGAAAAGGAGGCCAAGGTTAAAATAGGACTTGGGGCTTACTCCTAAGAAGGATGCCCATATTAATGATATTTTGGACTGGGGCTTACTCCTGAAAAGGAGGCCCAGGTTAGGGGATATGGGGCATACTCCTGAAAAGGAAGCCCATATTTGAGATTGGGGCTTACTCTTGAAAAGGAATCCCAGGTTAAAGGAATTATGGTTTGGGGCTTACTCCTGAGGAGGATGCCCATATTTGAGACTGGGGGTTACTCTTGAAAAGGAGGCCCAGGTTAAATGAATTCTCTCATCTTAAAGGATGAGGTTAAATGAATTAAATATCAATATTTAGTGACATAATGATCTATAAATCACTAGATTTTGAGAGATATTCCACGGAGTTCCTTTCAGATAAGGAATCCAAATCAAGAAATCATGCCATAAATGGCTTTGAAGAGTGTCTTGAAGACTAAATCTTGAATAAGTGAGTTGGAATGACATAAGAGGGTTGAAATGAGCAGGAAAGGCACCCAAAAAGGTAGTGGCGCGCAAGTCTTGGCAGGCGCGCAGGTACTGCGTGGGTGTGCAAGTCCTGGTCGCGCAGGTATACCTGTGCAACACATTGGTACTTGTGCGATTTTCAGTCCTTGAGTAATACTTGGGTGAGACTTGGCTCAAACCCTTGGTATTATCCCTAGAGTATTTCCAGAAGATGGCGCACAATTTCTGATGAAGAAGTAGGGCGGCGCGCAAGGGTGTTCATTTCCCTTGAGGGTAAAACACTTAGGTGCGCAAGTGTTAGTGAATTATAACACTTAGACCTTACTCCTCCTGTTTAGACCTTCTATTCTAGGTAAATAATTACCTTAGAAGAGTTCATAAGACCTGAAGAAGAGACATGGGCATTCAGAGCTCTGTTTGTGAATTCTGGAAAAAATTCCTGTTTTAAAATGGGGGGACCACAGGGTCTATTTATAGGCTGGAGAAGACCCCGGGCGGTTATCTTTTAGGGCATGCAAGTCACTTGCGCGGACATTAGGTGGCGTGCAATAATACTTGCACGACAGTTATGGAACTTGCGCGACCCTTGTGCTTTTGAAGCCTTGTTCATGCCTTTGTCAATTTTTGATGATTTCTTCAAAGGATGAATCAATTTGTGCTAAGTCATTTCCCTTTCCAATCATTAGATTCTGTGATGAAAGGAGCTTCAACAAAAGTCCCCCCTCAGAGTTGTATCCAAAAAGAAATGAGGTTGTGAATCTGAGGAAAAGAAGAAAACTAAAGGAAAGGCGGCTCGCAAGTGTTCAGGGCATCGGAACGGCTGATGAACTAGCTAGCAAGCGGATCGATGAAATGATGAACATTTTTGGCCATGATTAATATGATATCGGTGACAAACTCTCCCAGATTTGGCTAAGTACTTGAAGAAATATCATCTTAATTTCCCATAGAGAATCTACCTATCTCTGTATGGTCATGGTCATCTGGAAGGAGTCAATGTTCCAGATGAAAATAACTATACGCCTGAAATGAAACTGCACTGCTAATCCTCTATTTCGGTTATGTTGTGCATTAAGAGCAACAATAATGGTGTGAACTTTCAAATTTTCCTTCCATGCCATTTCCTTGCAGATATGAAAATGGAAAACCCATGGGCTGAATTGTTTTCCACTGCCGGTTGGTGGAGAGAAGATAAATATGGCATTAAAGCAATATCTGAAAAGAGTACTCTCTCCAAATGGATATTTATTTCCAATGATCCATTCTCAAATCGATGTACCCATCTTCCAAGTCTCTTGGATAGAAACAGAGTCACTGTTTGATCAGTAGAAAATTTTCTCAAACCGCACTCAAGAACATCCTTTTACAATTGTTCCAAGAAGAGCTGGTATCACTGCATCTCTTATTGTATCCAATTTAATGAATGAATTCAAGGTGGTTACTGATGAAGCTTGGGATAATGTAAATTAAATGAAGAGTTATGTTGAAATCCTTTTGTAATTCCTGAAAAAGGGAAGAGACTCCAATATTTGGATGTCCTTCTATCACCTATGTATCAATGAAAAACACTTTCATCTTCAATCATTTGTGCACGTATTTTCCTGCTAACTGCTTTAAATTTTACCGAATCCAATGGGCCTAGTAAGCATAGTTTGATTTTTACTAGGATTATTATAAATAACCTTACAAACTTTGAATCTTTTAATTTCTCAATATTACCTAAATCATACAAAATGTATGTTTAGTAAGCTGGAACTTAACTTTTATTCAGAGTTCCTTTGTCTTTTGTGGGAAGTTTAAAGTCATGCACGTCGGACATACAGAGGATAATATTTAAGGTCGAAATAGCTTTGACCGAATGAATTAGAATTGACTCAATTCCTCGAAAATTTATCTGAAAACACGTTACCATACTCAAGTATGAGGGAAAATATGTAAACTATGGCTTAAGAATATTTGAATCTGAGGAATGATATGAAAAAGAGATAAAAGGCATTAGAAGAATTAGTTTCCAAGAATGAAGTTACTATTATTTAACAAACCCGTTAGGGGGTTGAATTATGCAGGGCCACCTAAAGGAATTGGATGCATAGTCAAATAAATAGTATCTTTTGGCTAACAAGTCTGTTATGTAAACTGTTTATGCAAGGCCGCCTAAGGGGACGTGCTGCATAGTTAGGAAAATAAACTCTCGGAAATTTACTTTCCTAGTTCTAAAAAGCTAGTGAAAGTTTATGGAGATTCAAATTTTCCAAAGTATAGAGTTTGTTGTATGGAAAGAGGTACTTGAATATGGAGAAGATATTTCCAAACAAGATTATCGAAGAACTGGATGGATATCACTCCTATGAAGGTCTGACCCAAATGTAGGGAAGGAGAATATAAACCATAGACTTGAATACTTTCAGATCATGAAAAAGGATATGGAACAAATATGTTAAGGATGGATATTTTTGTGGATCCCTACATACTGTCATTTAAGACCAATAAGGACAAAAGAGGCTTTCTTCCCAATAATGAAGTTACCAGTATCCGAAAAACTTATTAGGGGGTTGAATTATGCAAGGCCAGCTAAGGGTATTGGCTGCATAGTCAGATAATAGTATCTTTTGGCTAACAAATCTGTTATGAAGATTGTTTATGCAAGGCCGCCTAAGGGCACGTACTGCATAGTCAGGTAAAAGAACTCTCAGAAATTTGACATTTTTGTGATTAAAAGTCAAGAAAAGGGTTATGAAGATCTGAAAATATTTAAGGTTAGGATTATGACACATAAAGATGGGTATTTTCCAATGTATACAGAGATACACAAATCAATGATAACCATAATCATGTTGTGGTTGGGTCCTGAATGGAAATGTTGGACTTCACTACGTATCCTATAAGGATGGGAATCAAGCCATATGTAGTTCTTAAACTACAGTTTAACGTCGTGTGGGACAAAAGGATTAGAGATCTTAGTTTAGGGTCATTGAGCTTGGACCATTATAAGAAATACACAATGTGTGTCTTCATGGGGACTTTTCAGCCGGGGCACTGAAAGTGGAATTTGGGGTTAGGCCCAAAAGACTTGAGGCTGAATTCGAGGGATACTCGAACGTTCCTACGTATCCCATAAGGATGGGAATCAAGCCCACGTAGTTCTATAACTACCCTCTATACAAATTTGGTTCATACATGTGAAGGGTGAAGGGGGACTTTAATGCAATGATGGTTTAACCCAAGATAAAAGGTTCAGGCATTGCCATGTATGCACGTTGTCTTTGAAATGAAACATGATTGAAAAATCAATGTAAATAATGGTTCCCTCTCAGGTGAGGGTATCAAAGAATATTTGTAGTTTATTTTCATACTAGACAAAACAATGTTGTATAGTTTAACGTCATATAGCAAGGATGAAAGTGAATCAATGTAAAGATATTGATTCTAGGGGCGGTTTCATGAATCAACATTGTATGAGATGGAGGTGAACCGATGTGAAAAGATTGGTTTTGGGCTTGAACCTTGGGAGGTTGCCTACGTACCCA
This sequence comes from Viscum album, assembly GCA_963277665.1. Taxonomy (NCBI): domain Eukaryota; kingdom Viridiplantae; phylum Streptophyta; class Magnoliopsida; order Santalales; family Viscaceae; genus Viscum; species Viscum album. The sequence goes on along the minus strand of OY728135.1, from coordinate 1,197,456,156 downwards.
GCCTGGAAGGCAAGGATCAAAGTCCGCGTAGTTCAATTAAAGAATGAATTAATGATCAAGTTGTTCTTGGGGACAACGACCTAAAAATGATCTTTTTGGGACTTACACATGTTTAGTAGCCCAGTGAGAGTGTTATAGTTGATGTTTTCTCTAAGCTCACATGAGTCATACTCGGTGTGAGAAATAAGAGGTAAAAAACCATAATGATGCACAGTTTAACGTCATGTAGGACATATAAATGGACTATGAAGTTTAAAGTATTGCAGTTAGGACTATTGGTGTTGTATAGTTTAGTGTCATGTAGCAGGGACAAAGTACATTTTAATGTCATATAGGATGTATCAAAGAAATTTTTGTACAGTTTAGCATCATGTAGTTAGGATGATGGAGACAACATAGTTTAACATCATGTTGGACAAAAAGATGATTGTGCAGTTTAATGTCATGCAGTAAGGACAAAAGAGTACACCATTTAACATCATGTTGGACGTATTAGGGACTTTTTTAATAGTTTAACGTCATTTTGGACGAAAGTAACACAAATAGTTTAAGGTCATATATATGGACCATTGATGATGTCATTTAATGTCATGTTGGACGTAAGGGACGTTTTCACAGTTTAACGTCATGTTAGATGAAAAAGGGACGATACAGTTTGGCGTCATGTTGGAAAAAAGTGCGAATAGTTTAAGGTTATATGCATGGACCATTGATGATAAAGTTTAACGTCTTTCTGGACGGTGGTGCAGTTTAAGGTCATACCGTACCATGGATGATATATTTTGTGTTTATACAAAATACTTCTTCAAAAATATGGAATTGGTTGGAGTAGTGATGAGTTCCCCATCCATCGAGATTAATGAATAATCTCCATTGGAGTAGACCCTATGTATTGAGTAAGGTCCTTCCCATTTTGGCTCAAGCTTGGGAGGTTTCTTTCTTGGCATCATTGGAGTTCTGAGAAATAATACCAATTCTCCCTGAGTGAATGAACGAAGACAAACTTTTTTGTTAAAAGCTCGTGCTATTCGATTCTGATAGACTTCCAAGTGGTGAAAAGTGCACAATCTTTTCTCATCTAACCATTCCAATTCATTCAATCTCTTTTGAGATTGTTCATCTGTAGATGATTGATCACAAATGGAAACTCTGAGTGAGGGTAGTTGAACTTCAATTGGCAAGACTGCTTCTGTTCCATATACCAATGAATATGGAGTTGACCGAGTTGCAGTGCGGGTGGTAGTCCGATAAGCACATAAAGCATGAAAGAGTTTATCAGGCCATGATTTCTTATCTTTATACACCATCTTTTGCAGTATATTTGATAGAGTCTTGTTAAAAGCTTCTATCTGGCCATTGGCCGCTGCATGATACTGAGATGAATGGTTGGATTTGATGTTGTATTCTTGATACAATTTCTTCACCTCGGATGAACAGAAGATGGTGCCATTGTCCGTCAATATGGTATGAGGGACACCAAATCTGGTAATGATGTTAGACTTGATGAAGCTAAAAATTAATTTAGAACTGACTTCCTTGAGAGTTATTTCCTCTGCCCATTTGGAAAAGAAATCAGTAGCAGTAAGAATATACTTAAACTGCTTGGATGTAGCTGAAGGGTAAGGTCCCACCACATCCATTCCCCATGTGGAAAATGGCCACAAGTATTTAGCTATATGAAGCAACTCTGGAGGTTTATGAATGAAGTTGGCATGTACTTGGCATGAATGACACTTCTTTGTGAAATCAACACAATCTTGTATCATTGAAGGCCAAAAGTATCCATGCCTTCGAATCTGATCAGACAGTCTATGTCCAGACTAGTGGGCACCACAGACTCCTGCATGCACTTCTTTCATGATATCCATTACCTCTTCACCATCAATGCATCTGAAGAGAACTCCATCAAAACCACGTTTTTAGTGAATTTTCTCTAGGTGATCTAGGCTATCATAAAGAGTAAAATTGAACACACATTGCCAGATTTGTTCTTTCTCGGCTCTATCAGGTGGAATTGTTCAATTTTGAAGGTATTCCCTGATAGGTGACATTAATCCTATAATATGACCATACGGTTCAGGAATGGGACTAATTTCGTTAATTTCCTCTGTTATGATTCGAACATAAGGTGAAATTTCACGACGGTGGGCAATAATGATGGTTGTCTCGTCCCGATTTGGATCTGCCAGAGCTGTGGCTATATTAGCCAGTGCATCAGCTTGAGAATTTTTTGATCGCAGGACATAAGAAAATGTTGGTTCCGAAGGGAATTCTGCCATTAACTCTCGGATGTAATCATACAAAGGGATTAGTTCTTCTTTTCTGATGGCATAATCCCCATTGACTTTTTTGATTACTAGGTCTGAATCACCTTTCACCTTTAAGTGATTCACTTGTGCTTGAAGCGCCAATTCCAAGCCCACAATGAGATCTTGGTATTCTACTTCATTATTGGTACCACCTTCCCACAATAAGAAGGAATAAGGTAACACTTCCTTTTCTGGAGAAATGATCACAATTCCTAAGCCAACTTTTTTGAATTTAGGATTTTCCATTTTTATCCCTTTTGGACTTCTGGAAGAACCATTAAAATACATTTCCCATGCCTGAGGACTTTAATGAATAGAGAATATTTCCTCATCAGGGAGTTTAATATTTGAAGATGTGTCTTCCACTGAAGGGTGTTCAGCCAGGAAATAAGCCAGAGCTTGGCCCTTTATTGCCTTTTGAGACACATACTGAATATCAAATTGCTACAAAATAACTTCCCACCTTGCCAGACATCCTGTAAGCATTGGACGACTAAGGATGAATTTGAGTTGGTTATTGCGAGATAGAAATTGGACCTCGTGATGTTGCAGGTAGTGCCTCAATTTCTGAACTGCAAAGATTAATGCCAGGAAGCACTTCTCAATACTTGAATACAGGTTTTCTGCTTCAAGCATAGTCTGAATGAGGTAGTAGAGGTTGTTTTCATTCCCAGCATCATTCTTCTGAGAAAGAAAGGCACCCAATGATCTCTCTAGAGCTGTCACATAGAGGATAAGTGGTCTTCCTTCAACAGGTGTCATGAGTACTGGTGGAATCAAGAGGTATTTCTTGATAATATTGAATGCTTCTTGACATTTTTCAGTCCACTGATAAGTGTCTCCCTTCTTCATCAATTTGGTGAAGGGTAAACTTTTTCCTGCCAAAATGGCGATGAAACGCCAAATATAGGCTAAGTGTTCTTGAAATTCTCTTAATTATTTCAAATTTCGAGGAGGTGACATACCAAGGATTGAATTTGTCTTCTCAGGATCGAATTCAATACCACGATGGAGTAAAACAAAGCCGAGAAATTTTGCTGAGGTTACCCCAAAAGCACATTTTAAGGGGTTCATCTTCAAATTATGTTGTCGAAGCTTGTGGAATATGACTTCCAAATCAGCCAAGTGATTAGAACATTGTTTGTATTTGACCACCAAATCGTCCACATAGCATTCAAAAAACTTCCCTAGAAAGGGTTTGAAGATACGATTCATGGCACGCTGATATGTAGCGCCCGCATTCTTTAAGCCAAAGGGCATTACCCGGTAGCAAAACACACCCTGAGGGGCTCTGAAGGCCGTGGATTTTTCATCTTCTGGGGCCATTTGGATTTGATTATATCCAGAATATCCATCCATGAAAGAAAGTTCTTCATAGCCAGTTGTTGCATCAATTAAAAGTTCTGTAATCGGAACTGGGAAATCATCCTTAGGACAATGCCAATTAAGATATCTAAAATCGATGAAAACTCTAATTTGTCCATTCTTCTTATTTACAGGGACAATATTAGCCAACCACTTGGGATATTGAACTTCTTTGACGAATTCAGCTTTGATAAGCTTATCCACTTCATCTTTAATTTTGGAATCATAAGTTGGGTGTGTTCTTCTCACGGATTGTTTAAATCCTCGATGTTCTTCTGGTAAACCCAAATGATGAGTAGTAACATCAGGATCAAGCTTGGGAATTTTAGTATAGTTCCAAGAAAATATATCTCTATTTTTCTTTATAAAGGAAATATACATCTCTTGCTCTTCAAGAGTTGTGGCCACACTGATTAAAGTGGGGCGTGGATCTTCTTTTGTACCTAGATTTATTTCTCTGAGTTCATCCACAGTGGTAGAGATACCCTCTTCAAATGCTGGAGGAGCATGTCTGAGATCTTCCTCTTCTTCTTCATCATGTTTTATTTCTTCCATTTCTACTTTCATAGTAGATGATAAAGCATAATTTTCATGATCAGAAGAGATGTCAAAATTTGCACATCTTGAAGAAGAAGCTTCCATTTCCGACCTGATTGATGATGAAGAGTCTTCCTTGGGAAATAAATAGGAGATGATGGATTGGGAATTGACATCATTGTTCACCTCTAATGTTGCTACAACATCTTCTGGCCTGATTGGCGAAGTATAGACTTGTTGGATTTCAGCATATGAAATGAAGATGTCACCATTTGGGATTTCATCACTACTTGGAGGATCACCAATTTCTTCCATGTTGTCTGGCTTGATTGTCATAATTGACATTATGGATATTTCCATAAGAGTATTTTGATTTGGGTCTATATTGTCAATTTGATTGATAGGAAACACATAATCTATACTCACATGCACAAATGGATTTATTGGAATCTTTTCCAAACCATATGGAGCATTAATTTTGGTGATCTCCTTTGTTGTGGATTTCTCCATTCCCTTTATGTGATAGAATTCAGCCTCAATGTATTGAGACTCACATGTCTTTAACGGGTCTTTATCACCATACAATGTCCCAATTTGACCATCAAAACAATATTTGAGACATTGATGGTATGATGAAGGGATAGTCGCATGTTGATGTATCCAGGTTTTCCAAGCAGGGTGTTGAAGGCTGAGTCTTGATCAACAACCATGAAATATGAATTGGATACAAGATCTCCTAACTGAGTTCTGAGTGTAACTTCGCCCAGTGGTTCTTGTTCATTTTTATCATATCCTTGTAACATCATGGTAGAAAGAGATAAATCAGATTCTGTGAGGCCCAATCGATGAAGTGTACGAATGGGCATGAGGTTGACTCCTGAACCATTGTCAATAAAAGCTCTTCGGACGTCTATGCCATTGACCTTTCTAGATAAGTACAAAGGTCTAATATTCCAATGCACAACATCATCTTCATCTTCATCAGTAAAAGATATTATTGCATGGCATTTTTTAGGATTATTCTTAATGTGATAGACTTTAGCTGCAGCAGTTTCAGTTTCAAACTCCTAAGGACTTGAAAAAGCCTCGATGAGTGCCTCCCGAAGATCTTTTGACAAATTCAAAGCATCCAGAATTGATAACATGGTTGGTAATTGGGCCAAGTGTTTCAATACATCATACTTTTGATCCAGAGGTCTGCGTTTCCCAACAGGAACATGTGGTTTAATAGGTTCCTTGGAAGTTGATTCTTTGGAATTTGATGCATCTTGTACTGGGATAGGAGTTGGTAATACTCCTAGCTTTGGAAGATTAGACCAATTAGGTCTATTTACTTGGTGAGAGGAAGAATATGAAACCTTCAACTGGTCTTCCAAAATAACTATGTTAGGACTGAATTTTCTATTGGTGGAAGAACTTATTTGTTCTTTCTGAGCTCGTTGAAGGGCTCTACAACGAGTTTCTGCTGCGTACACAATTCCAGCAGGGGTATAATTGGAATAGTGGATTTTGAAAGATCCATGTCTTCCCCTGTATCCTGAGCCTTTGGAACTTTCTATGATCCCTCTGTTTGATACAGGGAATTCAGGCTCATCAAAATCGAAACTGCGACTGGCATATGGATCTGTTAATTGAATCATATTAACAGAACTGAAAATAAACTCTTCATCCGATGAGGATTCTTCCTGACTAGCCAATTTAGGTTGTGCGGTTTGGTGGGACGGTGCCTGTTGATTTGAAGTAGATGGCATGAAGTCTGCCAGAGTCAAAGAAAACTTAGGTTTTCACACATACTCATCTGCTTCTGATTCTTTTTCTTTCTTTGAATCATGTCGTTTCTTTGGGGATTTTCCCTCTGATGAAGAGGGTTTTGCTGCGGCATTCATGGCAGAAGGTACAATTGATTTCTTCAATTTCATTCACAAAATAGCATGAGTTTGGTTAATCGTCTTTCTCATCATCCAATCATCATATTTGTGTGCATTTTTTCTTTTGACTTCTTGCCACTCGCCTTCCTCCTCTGGAACTGTAGCAGTGACACATGCTACCTGAGATGAAGAGCCTTTCAGTTTGACTTGTCTCGAGTTGACCAACTTTTGCAGGAAGTCTTTGAAGATGAAACACTCCTGGATGGGATGCCCTAACATTTGATGAAAGGGGAAATAATTGGGACGGTCTTCAACTCGTTCCTTGTTTGGCCACTTGGGCTTTGGCAGCTGAACCAAATTATTCTCTAGGGCCAAAATTAAGTAACCAGGAACTTTTTCATTTTGGAAAGAGTATGTTTTGCTCTTCAGATCCTCATATTGTTTTCTCCTTTGATCTTTTTTATCGTCTTGATGAAACGACCTTTGTTGTTGGTGCTCAGGAGGTGGATCCCTTCAAAAAGATGATGTTTTTGAGGTAGAAGTAGGTACAGGTTCTTGTTTAAGCATAACTGTAGCAGTTTTTGCTTTACCCATTCTCCTTCCTGGAGCTGATGGAATTAAATGAGATTTAGCCTTAATCTGTAAAAGAGAATCTTCAATTTATTGAGCGATTGAAGTAAGGTCTCGAAACCCTCCTGTGTATTTCACAGGTATCAGTGGTTTGTGTAATTCTTTACGCAGAGTTTCCACATAGATTGTCAACAGTTCCTCTTGAGGGAGTGCTAAGCTCAGGGAATATGTTAATCACTTCTAGTGAGAAATGAAATCAGAGAATATTTCATTATCCCTTTGCTTACAGTTTTTAAGATAAAAAATTGTTGTCTTTGGAAAAGTTGAGCTGAATTGAAGAATAAATCATTGACGGAGATCTTCCCATCCAGTAATTGACCAGGATTTCAAGCTTGTGTACTAGACAAAGGCTGGTCCTTGCAAGGTTCGCATGAAGCATCTGAGTTTCACTGCTTCTTGATACTATGGAGTTCCCATCATAGGATCACAACATGACACGTAATGTGTCAAATTCTGTTCAGGTTCACCTGATCCATTGAAAATATGGAATACAGGGTTCCCAAAATTTGATGGGGGGGAGATTGAATCTACCCATTTAGGGTAAGCTTTCTTTTCCGGTTGAACCTGCGCACGCTTCCATTCCATAGTCTCTAACTGAGTTGTTAATGACTCAATGGTAATTATTAACTTTTGAGAAACATCCGGTTGAGCTTGGACCTGAACAGGTGCAATGACTGGAGCTTGGACAGATGTGGTAGCTGGTACTGCAACTGATGGCAGCACTGCCAATTATTGTTGCACTTGACCCGTAGGATTAGACCTGTGATGGTGTACTGATAAAGGAGGATATTCTTGATCTATCTCAGTAGCTGCAAAAAACTCCCTTGGCTGACTGACTCTAGCACGCTTAGGAGGAAGACTACCTTGAAGTAGTTCTGCAATCAACCTCCTCAATTCTTTCATTTCTTCCTCCTGTTGCGCAAATCTTTTCTCTAGTGAGAGCGATTGGCCTTCTCCAGTGGAAGGATATGTAACCCGATTCTTTCCCTTCCCCTTGTTTGATCCCTTTCGGAGAGGGAGAAGTGGATTATTTGAAGTAACACTCAGATTCTGGGTAAACCTTTGATTTCGTGTACACACACCTTATTCATTTGTGTTTGTGCATACAAATTCCTGAGCAGGAACCTCTTCATCTGAGTTCCCTGAGTGAGCCTCATCTGGTGGATCGGCAACAATGCCATTGATGACATTGATTGATGCATAACGCATCGCATCCCTTATATCAGCATTTCTGTGATATTATCTTCATCCATGTCCTTGATGAGACATTGCCTTTTGTTGACTCAATCCCTCAGGAACTTCTTGACGAACCATAATTTGGAGAGAATCTCCTGATAATTTGGCTCTTCGTTCCTCTTGAGGATTCTTCCCCAATTGAGAAAAGACCGACTTTCTCTGAGGAGGGGATTTATGATTTGAAAAATTCCCCAGTCTGGTGGACTGGGGCTATTCCTGCTATCTTTGCTCAACTCCTTGAATCTTATTTGTTGATTCTGAGGGTTGGTTTAAAAGATTCCCCAGTCTGGCAAGCTGGGGTGGCTCTTGACATGCTATGTCTGAGACTTTCTTAAAATCTCTCTTGATCTTGTGGACCTTAGTCCGGAAATTAGCTGTATGCATCAACCTGTATCCACTTTTATCACCCAGTTCGAAAGAACATTGGATGATTTTTGACACTTCTTTCACTTGATGATGTGCTTTCTCCATATGATAGGCCTGTTCAATATTCTCATTTGCTTGATGCGGAGTAATTCAACAACTTGTTCTCTGTATTCTTGATTTTGAGAGGAACTAGTTGAGGCATGTTCTTGGGAAATCTTTTGATTACAAATAAATCCCATTGACTGTGGTCGGTCATGGGCAATAACATTGCATGAGACCATTTTTGGAGGGCTTTACTGACTGGAGAGAACCGTGAAATATAGTGCTCCATGAACACCCCATCCTCTGATATGAATACCAGATGGGGAATTGGAAATTAACTGGCGCAATCTTTTTAGTGTGCCAAGGCATGAACGTTAAAGGTCTCTCTGCTGCTTTTCTGCCTTTGGATATAGAGAGACTAATAGAGATGCCAAATCAATCTGACGTTGTAACCCTTCTATTATCATAAGATGGTTTTCATATTCATCATAAGATAATACTTTCTTTTTCAACTGACAAATAGTTTTCCATATGTTGAGATGAATATTATGAATCTCATCTTCCGTCAACATCTCTGGAATGTCATACTGAGATTCATCCAGAGGCCAAAACATGACTGGCACTTCACCCTTCGCCAGTTGTTTTCTCATGTTCATCATTTCCTCTTTATCATTCAATGAATATTCTTCTACCTGATTTGACCAGAGTTGGTTCTTCCTTGTTACTTCATCGAATTCAATAAGATTGGTAGAGAAATCACTGATCAAACTAGAATATGCATGACTTAGGGGTGGTTCGTAGAATGACCTACACCTTGGGCTATCTTCTAATTGAGAAATTATTTCACCTGCTAGCGATGAAGCATCAGACATGACTGGTTTCTCATTTTCAAGTGCCTCAAGATAAGAGATCTTTCTCGGCACTACATTGTCCACTAGAGCATTTTCCGGGAAATGTGCATCACTACTGTGGAGAGGAATTTTGCAGCAAAATTCATCATCATGGGGAGGACCACCATGGTGGGTTATAGGAAAAGATGAGATCTCTTGATCCTTGGTCTTCTGACCATACAGAGGGTTCCTGTGGTTCTCATCTGAAGATGAAACTTCAAGATCGACTGAATTTTCATGAAGCAATCCTTCATGAGGAAGTGTTTGTTGAAGACCTTTGGAATTAATGTTCCCACTATTGGGAAATGAGGGAGTAGAATATTGAATTCTAACAGATAACTATCTGAGGGCTTTAAGAACTCCATAATTGAGCAAGGCCTTGTTACAGATTGGCTCTTGATCTTTTGACTGTGTTCGGCGGGTCTTCTTCTTAGACGCCTTCTTACTCACCTTGGAAACCACTTGTTGATGAAAGTGTCTTCTCTGAGAAGGTGTATGTGCCTGATCAGGAGAGATGGCCAAGTAAGGCTGACGATCTCCATTCAAATCAGGTGTATGTTCCTGACTTGGTTGTCCATATGATATGGGGGAGTATGACCCACAACCCTCTTGGACTGGAACAGATGTGTGTGTCTATTTTGGAGTGAACTGTTGATGTGTCACTCCACTGGTAGGGATAAATTTATGTGTCTTTCCCTGAGATGATGCTGAAGTTGTTATAATATCCTAGAAAGCATCCAGAATATGAGCAGGGATTTGCTTCTGCCCTTTCACCATTGATGAAATATTCTTGGTGACTTCAGTTGCCGGAACGAGGACATACGTCCATTCCGTGCTTGGAGTAGGTGTATGTGCCTGCTCCTGTCCTCCTTTTCCTGTTAGTGAATCCTGACAGTACTCAAGTGTGGGGGAAAAGATTTGAGTCTGCCTCCTGTTTGTCGTCGGAGCTTTCCTACTGAATTCTCCGTGTGCTACCAAGCGAGAATTTTGGTAGGCTTGATTAATACTAGCAGGTGTATGTGCCTTCTGATTGAACTTCGCCGAACGTGGTTGACGAGCTCCATCATATGTAGTCAGACGAGCCTTCTGACTAGCTGATGATGTATAAATAGGTGTATGTTTTTTCCTATAGTACTCCACCGGAATTGCCTGGTGGTATTGATGTGATGCTTCCAGACGAGTCTACTGGACATCAGAATTAAAACAGGCAGGTGTATGTGCCCACTCGTTTCTTGCCACCAAGTTAGGTTGGTGGACTTCTCCGAAGATGGCAGAGATGAGAACCTGCTCACTATTGACCGGACTCCACCTCTGGCGGTTCTTCTTTCCTGTTCGGGTTCGAGGAACCTGAGCCGAACGCCTGGAGTCAGTACCCTCATCATGTTGAGGGCATACTACCGCACGAGTCTGTTGGTGATTGTTGATAGGAGCCCTCAGGAAGGACTCTTGATTCTTTGAATTAAGGCCCTGAGGGACCTGCTCATTCACCTCCCCAGAATATGGGAGTGAATGGTGATTGTGTTCCGGGGATAACGACCCAAAACGGTTGGAGACGGTAGTTAGCACCTCCTGCTTCTTGATCGCTGTTTGTCGCTATCCAGATGACTAGGGTGAATTGTTCACTTGGGGGGCTTGTCGAGCAGCCTCTAGAGTTGGAATGGTACCGTGTTGATGATACTCCTTAACCAGCACATTTGATACCCAACTTTGAAGATGTTGAGTAGGTGATGTCATCCTCATAGTGGATGACGATCCAGTAGGAGTAGCAGCAGTGGCATTTTCAGCAGCGGTATTCACAGTAGTGGTATTCATAGGTGTGAACTTGAGAGCAGTCATTTATTAGAATGCAGAAAATATTGAAAAAGAGTGCATGTTTGATGTAACAGACATAATCAAGATAAATTCAACCACTACATCTTTTGGATGAGTACATATGTCAATGATTGTTTTGTTGGCCCTCTCATTGAGTTTTAAATAGGGGGCTAACAAATAAGAAAAACATTATTTTAACATGGTTAAGGATTCACGTCGGGTTCACCATTTTTTTACTCTGGAATCGGGGATGACCTCTTTGATTGAAGGTTCAAAACATTCCAATCGGTTTCTAACAGGTTTATTCGTAGAACCGGAAACATCCAATGATTCCATATCCATTTGGACCTACTTTTCAAAGGTAGGCACTCATTAGTTGTGAACTGATGAGGCTTAGGAATTTGCATTGGTCGAGAGGATGGGAGGTCAGATTCATCACACCTTTTGGAGGGGAATTATTGTCCACTCTGGGACTCTCTTTATAGATTTAAGTTATGTTCGTGAATCATTATTACATTACCAAGTATAAAATGATATTTCCTTTAGTCTGACAATCAATGATTGATATGTAAGAAATTCAGAGAATCTTTTATATGTATTCGAGGTTCTTCATCGATGAAGAATCATCTGTATTTGTTAGAGATTCTTAGTTGATGGTATCCTTAAAATACATAAAAGTATTTTGGTTATTATGATGGCCATACTAGTTTTAAATCCACTCAGTGGGGCACTTTAATTTTATTGTCATTCAGGAGGACATGGATTATTTCAGAATTGGGATTGTACCCGTTGATGGGCTAATTACGTATCCTTTTTTTTAAAAGGAATCAAAACCCATGTAGTTCAAATAAGGGAGTATGATGCTTATGCATGATTGATGGCTCAAAGAAAGAATTCATGATTACTTTTACACTCTAAGCTCACGTGTGTCATGCTCGGTGTGAGAAACAAGAGGTATTGGTGAAACCATACAATTGTGCCACGAAATATGCAATGATGTGGGGCTTATGTGTTTATGACTTCCCAAAATAGATGAAGATTAAGATTTACTTCAGGGAAGAAATCCATGAATAGGGTCCATAAAGGTATATGTACTTTATGGAGATTTGGATACTCTAATCTTGAGACTTACTCCTACGGAAGATGTCCAAGTTACGAAAGGGACTTATAATTGGGTTTTACTCCTGAGAAAGAATCCCCAAATCAAAATTAAATTAGAACTGGTTAAGAGAAATTAAGACTGGAGCTTACTCCTGAAAAGGAGGCCCAATTTAAGGGACTTGAAAAATTAAGGGACTTGGGGCTTACTCCTGAAGAGGATGCCTATATTTGAGACTAGGTCTTATTCTTGAAAAGGAGGCCCAGGTTAAGAGAATTATGGTTGGGGATTATTCTTGAGGAGGATGCCCATATTTGAGACTGGGGCTTACTCCTGAAAAGGAGGCCCAGGTTAAAATAGGACTTAGGGCTTACTCCTAAGGAGGATTCCCATATTAATGAGAATTTGGACTGGGGCTTACTCCTGAAAAGGAGGCCCAGGTTAGGGGATCTGGGGATTACTCCTAAAAAGGAATCCCATATTTGAGATTGGGGCTTACTCCTGAAAAGGAAGCCTAGGTTAAAGGAATTAAAGTTTGGGGCTTACTCCTGAGGAGGATACCCATATTTGAGACTGGGGATTACTCCTGAAAAGGAGGCCCAGGTTAAAAGAATTTTCTCATCTTAAAGGATGAGGTTGAATGAATGAAATCTCAATCTTTAGTGACATAAAGATCTATAAATCACTAGATTTTGAGAGATGTTCAACGGAGTTCCTTTCAGATAAGGAATTCAAATCAATAAATCATGCCATAAATGGCTTTGAAGAGTGTCTTGAAGACTAGATCTTGAATAGGAGAGGTGGAATAACATAAGAGGGTTGAAATGAGCAGGAAAGGCACCCAAAAAGTTAGGGGCGCGTAGGTACTGCGTGGGCGCGCAAGTCCTGGTCGCGTAGGTATACCTACGTGACACATTGGTACTTGCGCGATTTTCAGTCCTTGAGTAATAATTGGGCAAGACTTGGCTCAAACCCTTGGTATTATCCCTAGAGGCTTTCCAGAAGATGGCGCGCAAGTTCTGATGAAGAATTAGGGCGGCGCGCAAGTGTGTTAATTTCCCTTAAGGGTAAAGCACTTAGGCACGTAAGTGTTAGTGAATTCTAACACTTAGACCTTACTCCTCCTATTTAGACCTTCCATTTTAGGTAAATAATTACCTTAGAAGAGTTCGGAAGACCTGAAGAAGAGACTTGGGCATTCAGAGCTCTGTCTGTGAATTCTGGAAAAAATTCCTCTTTTAAAATGGGGGGCCCACAGGGTCTATTTATAGGCTGGAGAAGACCCCGGGCGGCTATCTTTTAGGGCATGCAAGTCACTTCCATGACCATTAGGTTGCGCGCAAGCATACTTGCGCGACAGTTATGGAACTTGCGTGACCCTTGTGCTTTTGAAGCCTTGTTTATGTCTTTGTTGATTTTTGATGATTTCTTCAAAGGATGAATCAATTTGTGCTAAGTCATTTCCCTTTCCAATCTTTAGATTCTGTGATGAAAGGAGCGTCAATAGTATATATAATATTAATGTAATTATAAATATATTTATTCAAATATATAAAATTTATATATGGTTTTATAAATACAATAAATTTATATTATGATTTATATTATACATATATTATATTAAATACATTTTTATTGTATATTTATGTATAAATACATTTATATTATAATATATATGAAAATAAATATAATATAGACAAAATTATATATATATATACATATATGCTATTTATTTTATATATTTATATTATATATATTATATTATAAATATTTTATTATATATAAATTTATATATATTATAAAATTATTTTATATATATTTTATCATGCCATATTAATTATAAATTAATGTAGTAAATATATATATATCATTTAATTATATTATATATTTCCAATTATATGAATGTATTTAATTTTGGGTGTGTATATATGTGTATACATTATATAATATAAATATACATAATTGCATACATAAATATATAATATAAATGTATTGAATATAATATATATATATATAATATAAATCATAAAATATAAAAATTTATAGTATTTATAGAACCAACATATAATTTTTATAGTTTAAAAATATATATGTAACAATAATAATAATTAATAATATTATTGTTACAGACACACAGATATATATAAGTATATAAAAATAATTATATATATATATACAAATATTATATTTATATTATATTTATATTATATTTATAAATATTATATAAATGCATAAATACACATACACACAAATATAAATGTATAAATATCTATTTATATACGTAAATATAATTATTTATATACATTATATATAAATATTATACACAAATAAATTATATATTCCCAAATATATTATTTATTTATATTTATATACACAAGTGTATATATATATATAGATAATATTATTTTATTTAAAAAATATATAACTTAATATATGTACATAAATAAAATATATAATATGTAATATATCAAAAGCAATCTGGGTGAGTTGGTTAAGGCACAGTGCTGACTTGGAGGTTGTGTAGGATTTGATTCCTCCTGGCCTCAGTTTTTTCATCCTTCTCCCGGTCATGGTTGCACACATGCGCCATGTGGGTGGGTGTCGGCATGTCTATAGGGGGAATCAATGTGTGTTGGGGTGGTGTCGGGGCATGTCTCATGTCGCGATGGTGTCTCTTAGCATGTCCGGCAGGTCGGTGGCATTTTTCTCAGCGTGTCTGGCATGTCAGTGGCATGTCGGCACATGTTGGGGGTGTCTCAGTGGTGTCATTGGGTTGTTGGGGGGGTGAGGGATTAATCATGTCTAGGGGGTGTCTCAGTGGTGTCAAGGGTCTTAGGGTTGGGTGAGAGGGGTGTCCTCTTGGAATCCCCCATTGAAAAAAAATTCTTTATTAGGGGCGGTTATGCAACTTCCCCTAAATTGAAAGTTTGGGATTCAATTAGAGGCAGTTATAACTGTCCCTAGATTTAATATTTAAATTAGGGGTGGTAATAACCACTCCTAAATGGCCTATCGATGGTAAATTATGGGTGAGATTGGAGGGGGTTACCACTCCCTCTAATCTAACAGCCGCTAAAAATAGAATCATTTTATCGGTGCTTACCGAGAACTGGCTCTAATCAGAGTAGGCAGACACTTTAGTGGTGGTTTTGGGTAACTGCCTCTAAAGAGTTTATAAGTGGTTATAACCCCTTCTAAATGAAATAAAACCCCTTCTAATCTCCTAGTTTTTTGTAGTGTAAATTCTATGTGACCTTTAAACATAATTTTTCCACTTCTATGGTTTGAATTTTGAAAATTTGACATACACAGTTGTGATCAATAAGATGTTTGGAGTCCAATAGGGAAAAAATAATTTTTGGTGAATAGTAACATACCCTTATAAATATTAGTGTTACCCTTATAAATATTAATATGACCCTTATGAATATTAAATTTGTAAAGTGAATAGAAAACTCACCAATGATAGTATAAATAAAATTTATCCATCCTATAAGTGACAATATGATATAATTATTTTTAGTGTTAGTATTTTTGTAAGTTGTGAATATTTAATGATTAATTTAATAATTTAAAAGAAAATTTACTTTCATAAAATGAATTCATAAACTAGTATTTTTATGTCTTGTGATTATATGATAATTTTATGAGACCTTAATTAATTTTTCAAAGTGTTAGAAAAGTAGTTTTAATTTTAAAATTTGTATTTTTTTCAAGTAAATTATGATTTTAATTAAAATTAAATTACTCATATTTAGAAAAAAAATTCCTTAAATGGAGTTCATTTTTTGAATTATACAAATCAAAAAATGGTTAGGCTTAATTTTTGATATTTTTCTAAAATAATTTAACTTTTGGTGAATAGTGAAATTCAATAATTTATAAAATATGCTAAATAAATGAATTTATACTTCATGCTTGAATCATGGATGATGTAAATGTCCATTGGTTATAACTAACATTCCCTCTTTACTTTATTTAGTCATGTAATCATCACTATTGCTTGTCTTGAGAGAAATTAATAAACTAATTGATTAAATATTGAGAAAACACCCCTCCCCTCCACTATAAATATCACCACTCACAACCTCATTTACTCACAACTCTCTAGACTTGTTCCTACTCAAAAATATTCTCAAATATATTCAAAATCTCTACCCCCATGTTCATAATCTCTTGGTATCATAAAAATACCAAAACTACTCCCCTAAAGAGGCTCCCAAAGAAGATATATTCAAGAGGTAATTTCTCCCTCTTTTCTTTCAATTTAATTTCTTTTATTATCCTCAAATTATATTATCCAAATGTCATGATAAATCCAGTATAATTGATATAATTCTATTTTATCATGTTAATGTAATATTATTCATTATACTTCTCCCTCTCTCTCATTTTTTATAAAAATGAAATCGACACCTGTGATGTGTTAATTTACCTGCATCATGAGCGATGCACTTCCATTTTCTTGCAACTCCTTAAAGGCTATCAATAAAACCATTAAATGGTTGAAATCATATAGTAAATTTTATTTTTTTAACCCCTTTTATTTTCTTAAAAACGTTTTATACATAATACTAAATGATAAAACAAAACATGTTCATTGTAATTTAAAAACCAGCCAAATTAACCCAAAACGATCATGATTAAATTTTAACTAATGATTCGTCCTCACAACCAAATTCATTATAAGATCATTTAAAATCATATGATATCATTGATATTGTGTAATATAAATTATTTAGGTTTATCAATAACTACACGAACTTCAATTCATGTGTACAAGTGAACAGTTCATGAAAACTAAGAAAAAGAACACTGCCGAACAATGAAGTTAAACTCTATAACTCATCCAAAGGCTCATAAAAGAACTTAATGAAACCATGATGAACCATATTCATGTATAAAATGTTTTTTAGTTGTTAATTAATGAATAAAATTTCAATATACATGAAATTAATGTGAAGAAGGTGTTTGGATACATGGTAAGGAGAATTCTCAAACCCAACTTTATTTCTTCAGGTTTTACCTCTTTCACTTCATTTTCAATATAGTTATTCCTTAAAAATAATTTATTCATTATTATTTTACCTTTTCTGGGATATAAATGTTTTCCACTTGAGTTTATGTCAAACAAAATGTTTTCTAAAAGAACTCTCCTTTCAAAAACACACATTTTACTTCTCACTCAATGTTGGTGGTTCTTGTATCAAGTATCTTATTCACTATTTCATTTGGGAACCCAAAGTTAATGAATGTATGATTTATGAAATGAAACCCATTACTTTCCATGGGTTATTTATGACTAATATTGATATATATTCTATGTGGAATGCATGATAATTTTAACATTATGATGTGATGGGTGCACCTGGAATTATACAATGCTCCAATGTATTGGGTAATGTAAAGAACCTCATAAGTAAATTGAAATATGTGTGTATATTATGCTAGATATTTTCATAAATATGTGAGGTAGTATACCACTAAGACATGATGCTTCATTTTTATGCATTACAACATTCCATGATATTATCTAATGCTTCCTCTCATGATTATGATGATGATATTATGACTATGATCTCCCCATGTTATATTGTTTCATGTTACTATCTATCCTCTTACTAGGATTTTAGATCACCCCTTTTCGATTTATATCCTCAGGTGACTACATGTACTAAGGAGTACACAAGGGCCAATACGAAGCTAGAGAAGAAAGAATTAAATAAATGTTTTTCTTTTATGTTGTAAATGTTATGTATGATCCTAGTTTTCTCAAGACACTAAACCTTTGGATCCTCATTTATTATTTTTTATGTTTTTTATCATTAAAATTATGTAAAAGTAATGTAAGAAAATATTTTCACTTTAGTTGGTATCATAGGGAGGTTTAGTTAATTTGGGAATTAGGATTAGATAACCTTAGTGAAAAACCATAGTATGAGACTAAGTATATATAAGCACACAAGAATCTTTTCCAAACATAGGGATCCCATAAGCTATGCTTTTAGTTTTAATTTCACAAATAAAAAAATTATGTATTCATGACTTACTAACTTATGTTTTCTTCTAACCTTTTCTATTTTATAAAATGGTAGGAACTAGGAGAAACCAGGTCAATAACCCGTGTGAGGGACAATGCAGCGATTGCCTGAACAACATCCCCAATGCTTTGGGAGGTGGAGTTAAAAACTTCATGGTAATTCTTACATAGTTTTATCAGGTTATAAATAATAACCTGAGTAATTCTTCACCTAATAGAGAGAAACTATATTCCAATTTTTTTATATGGAAATGACCACCGACGTTTAGTAGATCTTCTAATATATCTTTTCTATGATTCACTATTCTGAGATGGATAAGGTGACTCTGGCCATTTATCATCTCTATGTAGAGGCCTACCAATGGTGGTATTTGATTAAGAACACAAAGATGAGGGAGGAAATTTAATATATGGAGTGGTAAGATTTTAAGATAATGTTTCTTAACAATTATTTCCCACGATATCTTCACACGAAGATAGATAGAGAATTCATAGAGATAAATAAAAATGATGGAGAATATTTCATAACCTATGAAGTTAATTTCACAAGTCTTTAAATGTATGATTTGGGATTTGTTATCAACAATGATAGAAAATTAGATAGATTTTTATTGGATTAAAACCACACCTTCAAAAGGATCTTGCAATTCAAGTCTTTGTGAGTTATGAAGAAGTTTTTCAATGTGCTCTCAAAGTGGAGATGGAGTTTCTCAAATGGTCCCATATCTATGTTGATAATAAAAGAAATATGGAGTTTCATGTAGGAGGATCTAATGAGAAAGGTGTAAAGAAAACTCAACCACCCACATGTAAAAAATGTGGGAATAAGCATCATGGGAACTGCCTCAAAGGGATAGGGAAATGCTTAAAGTGTGGGAGAGAATGCCACCAAGCTCAAGAGTGTTGGAAAGAAATGAGAATTCAAGAGAACGTGGTGGAGGAAAAGAGAGCACCACCCATGGTCCAATGCTAAAGCTATAGAGAGAAAAGGAAATATGCAAGCCAGTGCACTAAACCTAAAATCCTTGAGGGTAATCAGCGTTATGAGCCACCAAATCCAAAGTAACAAGGGAAGTCTTATGTCATCACTATAATGGAAGTGGAACAAGAAAATGAAGGTATACAAGGTACACTTATTATTCACTCAAGAATAGAAAAAGTCTTATTTGGTTATGGTTCTACACATTCCATTATATCTCACAAGTTTTATAGAACTATTGAATCGAATCCCCATAACCTTGAAGTAAAGATATTTGTAAAAACACAAAGTGGTGAAATCATTATAACCCAATTATTGGACTCTTCTTCTGTTATTTTATGTGGGAAGATTCTTCCATAGAATCTTTTTATTCATACCTTGGTGGAATTTGATGCTATAATTGGAATGGATTGCCTCTAGTTATATAGAGCACATGTCAACTATCGGGAAAAGGAAATATATTTTAATATTTCGAACCATCCCATGATCCTCTATAAATTCAAGGAAGATCATGAATCTACTTTAGAAAATCCTTCAATGTTGTGGGTGTTGGTTCCCTATGAAGAACCATACCTCACTCAAATGGTTGAGTCAAAGGAAAGTGTCAACCTAGTTGAAATGCCCATAGTGAGGGAATATGATGACGTATTTCCTAAAGAGTTACCTATACTTCCCCCATATTGTAAGGTAGAGTTATCCATAGAACTCATACCCAGATCTAATCATATCTCAAAGTGTCTCTATATGATGGATCCTATCAAATTGGAGGAGTTAAAGAAGAATCTGCAAGAGAATTTGGACAGAGGGTTCATATGCCCAAGTCCATCACCTTGGGGTGCGCCAGTGCTCTTTGTGAAGAAGTAAGACAGATCAATGCAGATGTGTATTGATTATTGGGAACTCAAAAATATCACCATAAATAACAAGTATCCTCTCCCAAGGATTAATGACTTGTTTAATTAGCTAATATGATCTCAGTACTTCTCAAATGTGGATCTTCAATCTGGATATCATCAGCTAAAGGTGAAGAAGGAAGATATTCAAAAGGCTTCCTTCCGTACAAGTTATGGGAAGTATAAGTTTTTGGTGATTCCCTTTCGACTTATTAATTCCCCAGAAATCATCATGGATTTGATGAATAGAGTCTTTATACATTACCTCAATAAATTTATGGTAGTTTTTATTGATTACATTCTAATCTAGTACAAGATAAATAAGGAATATGAAGAACATATAAAGATCGTGTTAGTGAAAATAAGGAAGGATATTTTGTATGACAAGTTCATAAAGTGTGACTTTTGGATGCAGTAAGTCACATTTTTGGGTCATGTGATCACAATTGAAATAATTTCTATATACCCTTAAAAAAGGCGATTGAGGAATGGCCCAGACCCTCTAGTGTCATAGAAATCTATAGTTTTCTTAGATTATATGGGTACTACTAAAAATTTGTTAAAAATTTCTCATGATTGTCAATCCCGCTAACTATGTTAACAAGGAAAGGGTTGAATTATTTCTAGATGGTATAATGTGAGGAAAGCTTCAAGGAGCTAAATAAAAGGTTGATCACTACACTTATACTCACATTACCAAAAAGTGGAGAAAGTTTTGTGATATATAGTGATTATTCCAAGAAATTTTTGGGTTGTTTACTCATGAAAAATGATAATTTCATAGCCTATGCCTCACGAAAGTTGAAGATCCATGAGCATAACTACCCAACTCATGATTTGGAGCTAGCATGTTTGATGTTTTTCTTGTAAATCTAGTGGCATTACCTCTATAGTGAGACGTGTGACATATATACCAATCACAAGAGTCTAAAGTATATATTCACACAAAAGTAGCTAAAAATTCATCAAATTATATGGTTATAACTATTCAAAGACTAAAATTTTTCTATTCACTATCATCCTGGCAAGGAAAACAAGGTAACTGATTCTCTAAGAAGAAAAGAACCTACTACTCTATCCATGTTGTGGATTGACAAAGACCCTCTCTTCATGGATATGAAAAGGATGGATTTAGAAATCCTAAGGGAAGGGAATAAATCATATCCTTCCAAAATTATTTCACAACCATCTTTCCAAGAGAAGATTAAGGAAGCACAACGGGATGATTTGGAGTTACAAAATAAGGTGAATGTATTAAATGAAGGGAAGTTTCAAGAGTTCCATATTAATGATGATGGTGTGATTTGTTTTGGAACAAGGATTTGTGTGACTTCATCACCTGGGATAAATAATGATCTATTGGATAATGCACATAGATCAACATTCTTTATCCATCTCGGTAGCACCAAGATGTACTGAGATCTTCAAGAACACTTCTGGTGGGATAACATGAGGAAGGATATTGAGGAATATATCTCAAAGTGTTTGATATGTTAGAATATTAAGGTAGAGAAATAAAAGTCCAAAGGGATTAATAAACCATTACCTGTAACTAGGTGGAAATGTGGGAATGTCACTATAGAATTTTTTATGGGTCTCCTAAAGAAATCCAAAATAAATAATTTCATATGGGTTGTAGCGGACCAACTCCCCAAGACTATCAACTTTATCACTATTCTGGAATATCTCTCACTTGAACAAATCTCAAAGATATATGTGAATTGGTGAGACTATATGGGGTTCTAATCTCAATTATCTATGCTCATGATCCAAGGTTCACATCTAAATTATGGAGGAGTATCCAACATGCCTTGAGTACTGAATTAAATTTCATCATGGCCTATCACCCCAAACCTGATGACCAATCTAAAACGACTATTCATACATTCGAAGATATGGTAAGAGATTTCTCACTAGAATTTAAGGGTGGATGGTATCAACATATCCCATTGGCTGAGTTCTCATAAAACAATATCTTCCACTTGAATATTCTGATGGATTCATATGATGCTATGTATGGAAAGTGATGTAGAACTCCAACCTATTAGGATGAAGTTAGATAAAGAAAGAGACATGGACTTAATCTTGTGCAAGAAATGACAGAGAAGGTTCAAGTCATCCAACAATATATCAAATCTTCTCAGGGTCGGAAAAAGAGTTATGTTGATAACCGTTGAAGGGACTTGGAGTTCAAAGATGGAGATAAAGTCTTGCTTCAAATATCATCATGGAAGAGATTCATGCAGTTTGGAAAGAAATCACTAGTGCAGAAAATGTTTTTTACGTCACCATTTTTTACGTCGGTTATATAAAACCGACGTCATAATATGTAAAACGAGGTTTTTTACGTCGGTTATTTAATAACCGACATAAAAACCTGTGTTTAGTACACATTTAATGTCGGTTATTTTTATAACCGACATTATTAATCGCACGGCTTTGTTTTTTACGTCGGTTATACATTAACCGCCGTAAAAAACAGAAGCGGGGGGTGTTTGTTACGTCGGTTATTCAATAACCGACGTAACAAATCGACATATGTACGAGTTATTATGTCGGTTATTCAATAACCGACGTAAAAAACGCAGTTTTTGAAGGCCTTTTTACGTCGCTTATTTTATAACCGACGTAAAAAAAGAATCCGCAGATGTTTTTGACGTCGGTTATGGAATAACCGACGTAAAAAAACGCGGATTTTGAGCCCTTTATAACGTCGGTTATAAAATAACCGACGTAAAAAAAGAATCGGAGGAAGGTTTTTACGTCGGTTATTGAATAACCGACGTTATAAATGTTTTTAAAAAAATTATAACGTCGGTTATTGAATAACCGACGTGATAACTCATTTAAAAATTTACCCAGACCCGTGGATTGTCATTCGCGAGTTTACCTTCGACAGTCGCGACTCGTCTCTCTCGCGCGTAAACCCGAATTGGCTCGTCCATTTCGTTGGTTTAGATTCGTTTTGCGATCATTGTTTCTCATATTTAATCTCCTCGGATCAATCATCTAAACTCGCAGCACTCAGGTAATCCTCCCACTCGTTCGTTTTTTTTTTTCACGGATAGTATATATATATGTGTTGTGATTTTTTTGTTGAAACTAGCTAAGATTCTTCGATTGTGAACCCTTTTAACTCGTTTTGGCACCATAATCTTATTTATCATCCCTAGATCTATTAGTTCGACTTGCAATATTGACTAATTTTATGATTTCACTAATTTTTCATCGTTTTCTATAAATCCCCGAGAGGGTTGGGGCGTGTCCATTTGGATGGGTTGCCCTTTTACAGTTGTTACTACTTTATTCACACACAACCATGGCATAGGTGCATGGATTTGGGATCACATCACCATTTTCACCCCCTGCAAACAAATTTTCACGAGGAGGACTCGCCAGATTTCCCCTCGGCATGTTAAAAATTTTAGATACCCTCTTTTCAGCAAGTAAAACATTAACTAGTTTTTTCTTCACTACTTATCCTAAACAAATAAAACCACCATTCTTTCTAGAACCTCTACTAGATCCATTGCATCCATCAACATACATATTTGGATCTGAAAGCATCCCTTAAGCCTTATGTTCGATGCTAACAACCTTTACTGATCTATAGAAAATATGATGGTCTGCTAAGCTCTCCATTTAAAAGTCAAACCCCACCAATTATTCATCCTCATCATGAGAAAATGGCACAACATCTGAATTTCTGATTCAATCTCTTGGGTCACTGAACAAACATTAACTCCTTCAAATCCACACCTGGAATAGACAACCTAATGTCGAGTTCCTTCTCTATCTATTGAAACTCAGTTCTTCCTCCACACCTAAAAACATTCTTTGAATGGCCCAACTTCTTGTTATGGTAAATTTTCAGTGATTCCAGGGGGGTGGGAGGTCTATCAAGAGGGTTGGGGGGTGTCCAGGGGGGTGTCCAAGGGGGTAGGGTGTGGGGGGGTGGTGTCCAGAGAGGGGTGGGGGGCTGTCCAGAGGGGTCGGGGGGTGTCCAGGGGGGTTTACAAGGGGGTGGGTGGGTGTGGGGGGCTGTCCAAGGGTGTGGGTGGGTGTTGGGGGGTTGTCCAGGGGGGTGTCCAAGGGGGTAGGGGGTGGGGTGGTGTTTAGGAAGGGTGGGGGGGCTGTCCAGAGGGTTGGGGGGTGTCTAGGGGGGTGTCCAAGCAGGTCGGGGGTGGGGGGTTGTGTCCAGGAGGGGTGGGGGTGCTTTCTAGAGGGTCGGGGGCTGTCCAGAGGGGTCGGGGGGTGTCCAGGGTGGTGTCCAAGGGGATGGGTGGGTGTGGGGGGGTTGTCCAAGGGGGGTGGCGGCCTGTCCAGAGGGGTCGGTGGGGTGTCCAGGGGGGTGTCCAAGGGGTTGGATGGGTGTGGGGGGCTGTCCAAGTGGGTGGCGGCCTCTCCAGAGGGTATTTGGGGTTGTCCGGGTGGGTAGGGGGTCTGTCCAGAGGGTTGGGGGATGTCCAGGGGGTGTCCAAGGGGGTAGGGGGTGGGGGGTGGTGTCCAGGAGGGGCGGGGGGCTGTCCAGAGGGTCGGGGGGTGTCCAGGGGGGTTTACAAGGGGGTGGGGTGGGTGTGGGGGGCTGTCCAAGGGTGTGGGTGGGTGTTGGGGGTGTCCAGGGGGGTGTCCAAGGGGGTAGGGGTGGGGGTGGTGTTTAGGAGGGGTGGGGGGGCTGTCCAAAGGGTTGGGGGGTGTCTAGGGGGGTGTACAAGCAGGTCGGGGGTGGGGGGTTGTCTCCAGGAGGGGTGGGGGTGCTTTCTAGAGGGGTCAGGGGCTGTCCAGAGGGGTCGGGGGGTGTCCAGGGTGGTGTCCAAGGGGATGGGTGGGTTGTGGGGGGGCTGTCCAAGGGGGTGGCGGGCCTGTCCAGAGGGTCGGTGGGGTGTCCAGGGGGGTGTCCAAGGGGGTGGATGGGTGTGGGGGGCTGTCCAAGTGGGTGACGGCCTCTCCAGAGGTATTTGGGGTTGTCCAGGTGGGTGGGGGGGCTTCCCAGAGGGTTGGGGGATGTCCAGGGGGTGTCCAAGGGGGTAGGGGGTGGGGGGTGGTGTCCAGGAGGGGCGGGGGGGCTGTCCAGAGGGTCGGGGGGTGTCCAGGGGGGGGTGTTATATCTTACTATATTTTGTTTTAAAAAATAATATTCAAGCATATTTTTTTAAATACACATCGATTTGTTTTATATTTCAAAATTGTTTACATTCAAATTATGATTTTTTTCATATAAACATATATTTGTCTTATCTAAAAAATATATATATTTTTGCTATTTGTTATAGGTAATAATGAGTCGAAGTTGGATTACGGCACATCGAATGAGCAATGAATATGAGGAAGGTGTTGATACCTTTTTGGAATTTGCTAAACGAAATGTTCCAAGTAGTGACATTTTTTTCTGTCCATTCCTGAAATGTCTGAATATGAAGAAGTTGAAAAGTAGAGAGATAAAAGTTCATCTGATTTGTCATGGTTTCAATCCGAGTTACAACCCTTGGATTTGGCATGGCGAAACTGGACAGAATTTCACTGATGATAATGAATTGCAAGATGGTACTCCGATGGAATTGGAGAAATGATTCGCGATATTGTAGCAGAACAAATTGAGATAGAACCGACAGTTGCACGTCTATATGGTGATACCGAAAAACCATTATATCCTGGTTGTACAGATTTAACAGTTTTGTCGGCGGTGTTAAGATTGATTAACCTGAAGGCGAAACATGGATGGAGTGACAGAAGTTTTACAGAGCTGCTACAACTGATGAAAGACATTCTTCCAAAAGATAACGATCTTCGAGATTCACATTATAAGGCCAAAAAAAATATTATGCCCGATGGGATTGGGATACAGGAAAATACATGCCTGTCCGAATGACTGCATTATATATAGGAAGGAATATGAATTTCTGAAAGATTGTCCTAAATGTGGGACATCACGGTATAAGGTGAAAGAAAAATCACAAGCTGATGTAGAGATTACAAAGCTCCCCTTCAAAGGTATTTTGGTATCTTTCTATAATTCCTCGTTTCAAACGTTTATTTGCTAATTCACATGATGCAAAAAGGTTAAGATGGCATGCTGATGAGCGGGTATGTGATGGAAAAATACTCCATCCAGCTGATTGTCCCACAATGGAAGAAAATTGATGCCCAGTACCCTACATTTGGAAATGAAATTAGAAATCTGAGACTAGGCTTGTGCACAGATGGAATGAATCCATACCGAACCCTCAGTAGCACACATAGTTCATGGCCTGTTTTATTGGTAATTTACAACCTCTCTCCTGAAGTTTGTATGAAGCGCAAATATGTCATGTTGAGTATCATGATATCTGGTCCAAAGCAACCCGGCAATGATATTGATGTATACTTGTCACCGTTGATTGATGATTTGAAACTGTTATGGGCTGATGGTATTAGGGTGTATGATTCTTATAAAATAGAATATTTTCAACTGCATGCAGTGCTTCTATTCACTATAAATGACTTCCATCATATGGAAATTTGTCTGGATACAGTGTTAAAGGCATAAAGCATGTCCAATTTGCGAACAACAGACGTCATATTGTCAATTGCATCATGGGAGGAAAACAGTGTACATGGGTCATCGAAAGTTTTTGCCTATGGATCACCCTTATAGAAGACTAAAAAAGGCATTCAATGGCTCACAAGAATTTGATACTGCTCCAAAACCTTTATCCCCAGATTTGTATTTTGAGAGGGTGAAAAACCTTGATGTGACATTGGGAAAGACACAGAAATCTGGTAATGATAGACATATTTGGAAGAAAAGGTCAATATTTTTTGAGCTACCATATTGGAGGTATCATGAAGTCAAACATAATATTGATGTCATGCACGTGGAGAAGAATATCTGTGATTCTTTGATCGGAACATTGCTAGATATTAAAGGAAAGACAAAAGATGGGTTGAATGTAAGGTTAGACCTACTATCAATGGAATACGTTTGGAGTTAGCTCCCACTCCTAAAGGAAGACGAACATTTCTTCCCCCGGCTTGTCATACATTATCGAAGAGGGAGAAAAGTAGCTTCTGTCAGTGTCTTCATGATATCAAAGTGCCTCAAGGTTATTCTTAAAATGTAAAAATTTTTGTCTCATTGAAAGACTTGAAGTTGATAGGTATGAAATCACATGATTGTCACGTCATGATGCAAAAAATTCTACCAGTTGCACTGCGTGGAATATTGCCCATCTGTGTCAGAAAGACTATAATGAGGTTGTGTTATTTTTCAATTCAATTTGTAACAAGGCGATCGATGTGAATGCTTTTGAACATTTTGGAAAAAGGATGCAATTTTTATACTTTGTCATTTGGAAATGTATTTTCCTCCAACTTTTTTTGATATGATGGTGCATTTAATGATTCATCTGGTTCGAGAAATAAAGCTTTGTGGACCTGTATATCTTCGTTGGATGTATCCTTTTGAAAGGTATATGAAAATATCAAAGGGATATGTTAAAAATCCATATCGACCTGAAGCCTCCATTATTGAAAAGTATATTTCTGAGGAGGTAGCAGAGTTTTGTACGAGCTACTTGGCTACGGCGCAACACATAGGTTTGCCTCCATCTCGCCATGAACGGGTTAATAATGAGGGAAAGGGGATTCGTGGATTGAAAGTCAAATCACTGTCAGCTGAACAGATGAAGAAGTTATAATCATACATCTTGAATAACATAGCTGATGTTCAACCGTATATCACATTGCATATTAATGAGTTGAAACAATGTCATCCAAAGAAGAAAGAAATGTAGATTTTGAATGAGCACAACAAAACTTTTTTGCCATGGTTTAAAAAGACCTTGCTTGGTAGATCAGATGTATCAGAGACATTAAAATGGATAGTGGGTGGTCCATCTTTAAATGTGATAACATGGTCTGCTTATGACATTAATGGCTATACATTTCATACGAAAGCTCAGGACAACGAAAGTGCAGTTCAGAATAGTGGTGTATTGGTGTTTGCAGAAGCAATGCATTTTTCGAGTGCTAAGGACAGAAACCCAATTTCGGCATCAAGTGCATATTATGGAGTGATTGAAGACATGTGGGAGGCTGATTACTTTAAAATTAAAGTTCCTGTTTTTAACTGTAAATGGTTTATCGGTAACAACAGTGTCAGACACGATGAATTTGGAATGACACTTGTTAATCTGAATAGATGGAAGACACAGCTGATTCTTTTATAATGGCAACACATGCCAAACAAATTTTCTATGTAGTAGATCAGTCAGATATGCAGTGGGCTGTTGTTTTACAAGGGAAAAAACAATATGTTGGTGAGGATGAATTTGAAGAAGATGCTGATTTATGTGAGATACCTACTTCCATGGAAAGATTAACAGAACATAATGATGAGTATGTTGAAGACATGGTTTGTGCCATAAGGAACGATCACGACGAAGGAATTTGGGAAAACAATCCAACTGTACATTCCTAAAATTACAGGTAACACATGTTTATTTCTTATTTACATTTAGTTTTTTCATATAATGTTAGATATTGTAAATTTTTTACTTATTAAAACATGTATCAAACCAAAATGATAAAACAATAAAAACCGTAAAGAGGAGAAGTCCTGGGCGCACCGGCTGGCCGGTGGTGGATCACCGGTTGGCCGGTGGTCCAGACAGCAAAGCTCTGTCTGGTCCACCGGCCGGCCGGTGGTGATCCAGCGGTCGGCCGGTGGTGAGCCAGCGGCTGGCCGGTGACACCAGGTAGTGGGCAAGTCCACTGCCTGGGTCCTCCGGCTGGCCGGTGAGCTCACACCGGCTGACCGGTGGACTCAGTGAGTCCACTTTTCAGCTTTCTTGGGCCAACTCCTTGGAAACCTTTTTCCTATCAACAAAAACACTTGAAAACAAGTTAGAACATAATAATAGTGATTGTGATCATTAAAATCCAAGAGAGAGGGGTACAACAGACTTTGTTTACCATGTTTATCATTGTTTAACATGCTTACCATATTACCAATGTTTACTATTATGTAATTTAGTACACTTTTATATTTTCTAATTAAGTAGTATTACAATATTTGAATTTGTATATTTGTGAACTAATGTTTGTTTTTTTGATTTGAAGGAAAATGACAGATCAATCAGTTGATCAGCCACATGATTCTGGAGATGAGCATATTGGTCATACATCTGGGGAGGAACATTCACATGCTCCTATTATGAAAAAGAGTTCAAAGGTTGGTAAGCATGGGTGCACACGTTTACCAAAATTATCACTTGCCCGTACGAAGGAGGAGAGGATAGTCGTGGAGTTTGATGATGATGATCTTCCTAGAGGTCCAAATGCTAAAGATTTTAAGGGTTTTGTAGCAACTCAGGCTAAGAGCAAAGTAAGCATTCTCTATGATGATTGGAGAAGTGTGGATAAGGCGATAATTTCTCAGCTGTGGGTGACCATTTTGGTAAGATCTTTTGCTATTGTTTGACAGTTCTTTAAATGTTTCTAGTATATATAATATTTTTAACCTCTTTTTTATCAGATGACATTTGATATTCCTGACACTGGAGGAGTTAGGAAGAAATGCTTATCGTTGGCTACTAGGAGATGGAGGGATTTCAAATCAACCCTCTCATCTGATTTCATTTATGGTCATAGGAGTCGTGAGAATCCATGTCGTATATATCCTTTTATAGATGAAGACACATGGAGACAATTTTTTGAAAGTAGAAGAAAAGAATCATTTTTGGTAAGGGCAATGTAAACTTTTATAAGCTTTCTTATATAAATGATCTTATTATTGTTTTGTTAATGATTACTTATTCTTAATTTACAGCAAACAAGGAAAGATCATCAAGAGATCCAATCTAAAAATGTATACCCTCATAGTTTATCTCGGGGAGGGTATGCATTATTGGAAGAACAAATGATGGCAGAAAAATTTCAACAACTAAGAGCTGAGTCTTCAAGCTCTGGAGAGGTGGCCCCTCCATCCCCTCCATCTAGACATGAGAAATGGAAAAGAGCTCGGAAGGGCAAAAAAGGACAATATCTTTCGGAAGAATCGAGACTCGTAGTTGAGAGGATTGTAAGATATCTATTTTATTTAATTAAGTTTACTATTTTCGTCATATATTTCCAATCATTATAGAAATGTTCAATTAATTATTTCAGGACTCTCTTGAGGAGCAGAGTTCATAGGGGACATTTACACCATCTGGGAGGGAAGATATTTTATCTGTGGCATTGGGAAAGCCCGAACATCCTGGCCGTGTAAGAGGATATCTGGCAGGTGTATCGGTAAGAAAAGTGTTGCCACGTTCCTCAACTTCTAACGTTGAGGGAGTTTATAAAAAAAATAGAATCCTTGGAGGCTGAAGTCCATAATATTAATGCGACAATGGAGGACAAGATTAGAGCATCGGTGCAGTTTATGTTTGCAGACTTGCAAAGACAATTTCAGGGTGCAGCTCCCACTCCACCTCTCCCAGTAGCTCCCACTCTCCCACCTCAGCCTGCGGACCCCATTTTTGATCCTCCTCCTCCGCCGCAGCTACCTACTTATTGTGAGTTGTATGTTGATGATCCTCAACATCATATAGTTGCATATGGGATGGTATATTGTATAGGAGATACAGTTCATCATCAACAGTTAGAGGTAGAGAATCAGAGGGTCACTGTACAGGATATTATAGATAGATCAGCTCGGATACCATTACCTACAGATGAGGTGACGACAGTTGGACATAGTATCAGCCATTTTTTAATTTGGCCATCCAGACTTCTTCGACTCATTACCATAGAGTTATGGATGTTATATCTTTTATTTTATATTTTTATTAATGTTTTATCATTTGAAAACTAATATATTTTTCAATTTATTTTTACAGGAATACTTCAAAGGTAAAGAAATACTGTATAGACAACAACAAAGACAGATAGCTATGACATCAGATGCAGATACTAGCAGTCTTGACAAATTGTCAAGATATTCAAATTTGTTGGCGGATCATTATGACTTTACAATGGAAGCTCATGTCTGTGGACGTGAACTAAGTGTGGGGATTATGAAAACTGATATCATGGAGTTTGTCACTGGAGATAAGTTGGGAATCAACGTGGTGCAAATTTTTATCATGTAAGTCTTAACACCTTTTCCTTGCGTTATATTTATTAAAAATGTATACTTATGTCTGCTTTGTATTAGGTATCTGTATAAAATTTGTGAGATGAATGAGCTGACAGATGTATATGGATTCGTGGACCCACAATTGATTTCCCCTGAATCATGTGCATTGGATGAGGAACAAAGAATGATTTATATTGCTGATAGATTTGAAAATAATGTAATCACACAGTGTTGGATGATGCCTTTTTGTGAGAGGTATGAAACACATCCCTCTCAAAGAGTTAATTATCTTTTAACATAAAAAACCACTAACGTTAAATTTCCTTTTATCAGGGATCATTGGATGTTAGGGGTTTTTTGCCCTAGGGAGAAAGCACTTTATTGGATATGCTCTCTCCATGATTATGTGCGAGAAAGTTTTAAGAATATATTGGAAACGTAAGTTTCAATTTCACAATAGTTTTATATATTATAATGAATTTTAAATTTACCCCATTCGTATTATTTTCTAACAGGGCATGGTTCCACTTTCGAAAAAGTGCAAAGAAAAGGAATTTCAAGATCAAATATGTACATGCGAAGGTAAATATCCATTTATAATTTGTACATTTTGATTTATTACATAAAAATAATATATTGAATTTACACTCATTCAAACAGAAATTTCATGAGCAACAAGGCATCATCGAATGCGGATATTACATGTTAAGATTTATGTATGAAATAATAACAACTAGGACAGTTCTGAGTTTTGACCTGGTAAGATTTCCTCTTTCTCATAATATTTCAATTTGATTTATTCATTATACACGTTGACTACTATCCTTTTCCTTTGTAGCTTTTTTATGACCCTCAACCCTTTACTGTTGAAGATATCAAACACTTACAAGTGGAGTGGTCAAATTATTTTACAAGTTTGATTGACTTTTAGTTGTTTGTAATGTAAAATGTAATTTTGAATATTGTCAATGTAATTGTGTATTTCGTAGTCGTTTAGGTTGGATTTAGTTTTTTTTGAAGTTGACAGTGTAAGTTTTGAATGTTATATAAGTGAATGTTTAATTTTTCTCTACTTCTTGTTTTGGTCTACTGTTGATGGTTTTTCTGGTCTGGATTTTGGTATGGGGGGAGAGGTTCCAAGGGGGTGGGTGGGTGTTTGGGGGGTGTCCAAGGGATATGGGAGGGGTGTCCAAGGTGTGTTTGGGGCTGTCCTAGGGGTCGGGGGGGTGTAAATGAGGGTGGGGGTGTCCAAGGGGTGGGGGTGTCCAAGGGATATGGGAGGGGTGTCCAAGGTGTGTTTGGGGCTGTCCAAGGGGTCGGTTGGGTGTAAATGAGGGTGGGGGGGGGGGCTGTCCAAGGGGTGGGGGGTGTCCAAGTGGTGGGGGGGTGTCCAAGGGATATAGGAGGGGTGTCCAAGGGGTGTTTAGGGCTGTCCATGGGGATGGGGGGGTTTCCAAGGGGTCGGGGGGGTTTCCAAGGGGTCGGGGGTGTCCAGGGGGTGGGGGGGCTGTCCAAGGGGTGGGGGGGTGTCCAAGGGGTGGGGGGTGTCCAAGGGATATGGGAGGGGTGTCCAAGGGGTTTTTGGGGCTGTCCTAGTGTTCGGGGGGTGTAAATGAGGGTGGGGGGCTGTCGAAGGGGTGGGGGGTGTCCAAGGGGTGGGGGGTGTCCAAGGGATATGGGAGTGGTGTCCAAGGTGTCTTGGAGTTCTATCCAAGGGGTCGGTTGGGTGTAAATGAGGGTGGGGGGGCTATCCAAGGGGTGGGGGGTGTCCAAGGGGTGGGGGTGTCCAAGGGATATGGGAGGGGTGTCCAAGGGGTGTTTGGGGCTGTCCAAGGGCTCGGGGGGGTGTCCAGGGGTCGGGGGGTGTCCAAGGGGTCTGGGAGGGCTGTCAAGGTGTGGGGGGTGTCCAATGGGTGTTTGAGGCTGTACTAGGGGTCTTGGGGGTGTAAATGAGGGTGGGGGGCTGTCCAAGGGGTGGGGGTGTCCAAGGGGTGGGGGGTGTCCAAGGGATATGGGAGGGGTGTCCAATGGGTGTTTGAGGCTGTACTAGGGGTCGTGGGGGTGTAAATGAGGGTGGGGGGGCTGTCCAAGGGGTGGGGGTGTCCAAGGGTCGTGGTGGGGCTCCAATGTGGTGGGGGAGGGCTGGCCAGGTTGTTAGGTGGGTATAGATGAGGGTGGGGTTCAGTTGGGGCTTGGGGGAGGGCTGGCATGGTTATTTTTGTTGTTTGGTTTCTGGTTGCTTTTTGGTGAGAGCAGTGCAATTATTTAAAAAAAATATCGCTTTCACGTCGGTTATAAAATAACCGACGTGCTAAACTGTTCCCGGGCCTTTTATCACGTCGGTTCTTAATATAACTGACGTGCTAAAAGGCCTGGGAATCGATTTACCACGTCGGTTATTGGATAACCGACGTGCTAAAACGTTTCCCAGGCCTTTTTATCACGTCGGTTATTTAAGAAACCGACGTGATAATAGGCCCGGGGAAGGGTTAATCACGTCGGTTATGTCATAACCGACGTGATAAACGATATCCCAGGCGTTTTATCACGTCGGTTTAGAAAGAACCGACGTGATAACCCCCCCCCCCCCCCTCGCGCATATTTATCACTTCGGTTATTATATAACCGACGTGCTAAACCCCCCCCCCCCCCCCCCACCTGCGGTTTATCACGGAGGTTATATAATAACCGCCATTATAAATCCCCATCCCCCATCATTTTTCACGTCGGTTCATTAATAACCGACGTGATAAACACCGTGATGTTAGGGATGTTACGTCGGGTTTTAAATAACTGACGTAAAAAACGTTATTTATAACGTCGTCCGTATTAACGTCGCCTAAAAACCGACGTAAATAATGAAAAATAACCGACGTAAAAAATGTTTTCTGCACTAGTGAATGAAAGATAATACCAAGGTAAATTAGCCCCTTTGAGATCCTTGACGGCATAGGATTCATGGCCAATAATCTTAAACTTCCATCGAATATGGCTCAACATCCTGATGTTTTTCACATATCACTCCTAAGGAAGTACATAGCAGATCCCTTACTTGTACTAAACTCATAGGTGGTATAGCTGGAAGATGATCTATCTTATGAGGAGTAGCCATTAAAGATTCTAGACTAGAGAGATAAGGTCCTACATGTCATGACCCATCCTCCGGGCTTGTGCCATGACTACCCCAAGCCCGCCTTCCATAGGCTAGGGGTTGGCGACTAGCACCAAAGGTGTAATACCAATAAAAAGGGAAGGTATTGCCTTTTTAACCTGTAGCACACACACAGTCTAAACACAAGCAGTAGAGGCAACAAGAACTAAAATAAAAAATTAGGTGTGATGAAAGTAAGTGGGCCAGTATACAAACCCAATTGAACAACAAGTAAAAGTACAAGTAAAAAAGGGAAAATAGCTCTTGGATTGTCTGCCCAGTAATCCTACCTGAAGGGTAGGTATAGAACTCGATCAACTCATCCCTGTGGTACATCCCATCTAGTCCAGCTCCGAGCAGCCTCTGTCCGTCACCCTGAGCCTCGATCACTGTTTTCTGTCATCTACACAGAAAACAGCAAGGTGCAGGCAAAGCCCGTGAAGGGGTGAGTATAACAATACTCAGTAGGGAACCCCAAGACCCCCGAAGGTCTACCAGAATTCAAAAAGGATAAACTGCAGAAGAAAGATACAATCACGAAGTCCAACAAACCCTACTTAGGTATATGCCCATACATATACCTAAGTTACCAGTTATAGCCCAGCTCCAACACTCGAACCCAAACACAACCCAGTCCACAAAGGAAGTAAGGTCAATCACATCGATGATAATTATTGAAAAACAAGACTCAACTCACACAGGTATACATCTTCCATAGAGTGATAGAGATGATCAGATGTAGTAACTAATTCATCTAAGTTGTCAGACCCATGAAGGATATAGGACCAACTAAGTTGTCGGACCCACACAGGATACAGGACCAGCTACTCTTCATTTAAGTTGTTGGACCCACATAGGATATAGTACCAACTAAGCTATCGGACCCACACAGGATATAGGACCAGCTATTCTGTCAGACCCACATAGGATATAGGAACAGAAGTCAGAACTGTCGGACCCATGGAGGATTTCGGTATAGTAGTCATCGCTGTCGAACCCGTGGAGGATTTTAGTACAATAGTCATCACTTTCAAACCCGCGTAGGATTCCGGTACATTAGTCGTCACTGTCGAACCCACGTAGGATTCCGGTACAGTAGTCATCGCAGCCAGCTCTAGGGTTCCCGCACACAGCGCGCTCGATTCTCGGAGGGTCTACTCCTTGAGTGAAGTTTCAATACATCAAATACCATAAAGTCTCAAGTTTATGTATCCCATAGTTTCATCTCATCATAAGGAACCGAACGCAATAGACAGCGCGTTAATTGGACGCCCGGTATATGAGTTATTGGCATTTTCGTTCCAGGGTCCAGTTGGATTTGTGATCGATCCAACCTGACCATACACCATATCAACCCAAATTTCTAGTGGGGTATACTCAAGGAACCGTCTCACTCAAAGAATTCTAGTTCCGCTGATGATTCGTCAATCGGACGCCCGGTGCCAAAGTTATGGAGGTTTGTGCAGGGGCGCATGGTTTGTGCATGGTCTAAACAAACCATGCGGCCAGGTCGTGCGAAGTCTCTGGGTGAGACTGTAGTAACCGCATGGTTGGAGCACAATTTGACAAACAGTGTGACCAATCCATGCGAAGTTCCCAGGTTGGATAGTGTCTACCACACGGTTGACGCACAGTTTGACAAACCGTGCGGCCAAGTCGTGCGAAGTCCCCAGGTGGGACAGTGGCAACCGCACAGTTGGCGCACGGTTTCCCAAACCATGTGGCCACTTAAAATTAGAGTTTTAAGTCCCAGTCCACTCGGGATTTTCTATATTTCCTCCATTCTTCCTCCCACTCGTGCCTCATGTGGGATTTCTAGTTTTTCAGAGGTTAGGGGATCTCCTTAGCTCGTTTTGGAGGCACATCGAAGAGGTTTCTTGGTGGATCGAAGGGGGTTATCCATTCGTCACCGCAACGCAAAGCCTCCACCATCCATAATGATGAACACAAAATTCAAGAAGAATGGTGGAGGGGTCATTCCATGTTAGTTTGGCCGCACCCTCCGCATTAGAGTGGTAATAGGCGGCTCAACAAGAACTTAAAAGAAGATCATCAAACCCTAACCTCCCGTAAAGATTATTCCCAACCCGCAAAAGAGAACATCCACGTTCTTTGTTTTTAAATAGAAGAACTTGGGAATATAATCATACTCAAAATAAAACCCCTACCTCGATTCGTAGTACGTTGTCGAAGGCGCGGAAAAAGAATTCGAAGACGTCGTCGAATGTTGCGCCCGTCACATGCTGCCGATTCCAAGCTCAAGCGTCGTCCTTATTCTTCATCAGTGATGGTGTGTTCTTCATTGAAGAGAATGGGCGTTCTTCGTGTGCTTCACATTCCTCATTGGAAAAGGGTCGTCCTTCCAAGTGTTTTTCCAAGCTCCCAAAGAATAATCGCGAAGCCAAAGTAAAATAATAGGCTCCCTGCTATTTTAATGTTGCCATGAATTTATAATGAATTCAAACACTCAAATTAATTAATGAAGACATTAATTAATTGTATTGGAACAATTAAGGGGAAGGGAGGCGGAGAGTTCACCCAAATTAAATGAATATTGGTGGCTTTAATAAATTCAAGGTGAGTTAAAGAGTTAAAAGGGGGGTTTCAAGGAGAGTTGAGGGGTTTGAACTCGTGTGGTCCCCACCAAAAAATATCCTCCCATGGGAGGTTATGTGGGGGTGGACCCACCTCTAACTTCCCTTAGGAGAAAATAACCACCACCTAAAGACTTTAAACATCTAAATAAAAATAATCCATCACTTTTTTTTATTTTACTTTTTTTTAAAGAAACCCGGAAAACTAACTTCCAAACATGCTAAAATGCAACTGCGATAAAGGTCCCCTTAAGCGAATATCGGCACTATGAGTTCAACGGTGTTCTCATATTTCAATTTCGAGTACCAGTTCAAAAGATACGAAATCCAGCATGTATGTTTACGAAATCCAGCATGTATGTTTACTGAACCCCCCCCCCCCCTCCATGTACAAAAATACTATGGAATCATAAAATGACCAAAACCTCTCCCCTAAAGAGGCTCTCAAAAAAGATATATTCAAGATGTAATTTCTATCTCTTTTCTTTCAATTTCCTTTCAAATTTCATTTCTTTTCTTATCCTCAACATAAATTATCAAAATTTCATGATAAATTTAGTATTATTGATATTATAGTATTCTATCATGTTAATGGATGATTATTCATTATACACCTCCCTCTCTCTCTCTCTCTTTTATAAAAATTAAATCGCCACACGTGATGTGTTAATTTACCTACATCATGGGAGATGCACATCCATTTTCCTTGAACTCCTTCAAATATGTCAATAAAACCATTAAATTTTTGAAAAAAGATTGTAATATTTATGTTTTAACCCCTTTTATGTTTCTGAAACAAGTTTTATACATAATACTAAATGATAAAACAAAACATGTTCGTTGTAATAAAAAAACTTCACTAATTAACCAAAAATGATCATCATTAAATTTTAACTAATGATTAATCCTAATAACCAAATTAATTATAAGATCATTAAAAATCCTAAAAGATCATTAATATCATGTAATATCAATTTTTTGTGTTTATCAATGTTCTACATGAACGTCCATTCATGTGTACAAGTGAGATGTTCATGAAAACTAAGAAAAAGAACACTCCTGAACAATAAATTTAAACTCTATAACTCATCCAAAGGTCTGGAAAATAACTTAATGAAACCATAATGAACCATATTTATATATAAAATGTTATTTAGTTTTTAATTAATTAATCTAATGTCATTATACATGACATTAATGTGGAGAAGGTGTTCGAATAGAAGGTAAGGGGAATTCTCAAACTCAACTTTCTTTC
This sequence comes from Viscum album, assembly GCA_963277665.1. NCBI lineage: Eukaryota > Viridiplantae > Streptophyta > Magnoliopsida > Santalales > Viscaceae > Viscum > Viscum album. The sequence goes on along the minus strand of OY728135.1, from coordinate 1,197,417,989 downwards.
TTCTGGTTTTCCCTCTTTCGCTCCATTTTAAGTATGGTTATTACTTAAAATCATTTATTCATCATTATCTAACCTTTTTTAGGATATAAAAGTCTTCCACTATATTTTATGTCAAACACAATGTTTTCGAAAAGAACTCTTCTTTTAAAAAACACACCTTTTACTTCTCACTCAAGGTTGATGGTTCTTGTATAAAGTATGTTATTACCTATTTTATTTGGGAACCAAAAGTTAATGAATGTATTATTTATGAAATGAAACCCATCCTTTACATGGTTTATTTATAACCAATATTTTTATACCTTATATGTGGCATGTATGATAATGTTAACGTTATGATCTGATGTGTGCGCCCAGAATTATACAGTGCTCTAATGCATTAGGTAATGTGAATAACCTCGTGAGTAATGTGAAATATGCATGAAAATTATGTTATATTGGTTCAAAACTATCTGAGGTAGCAGACCACTAAAACATGATGTTTCATTTTTAAGCATTACCACATTCCATGCTATTATCTCATGCTTCCTCTCATGATTATGATTATGATGTTATGACTATACTCACCCCATGTTATATTGTTTCATATTCTCATCTATCCTATTACTAGGATTTTAGCTCACCCATTTTTGATGTATATCCTTAGGTGACTACATTTACTAAGGAGTACATAAGGGCCAATAAGAATCTAGAGAATAATGAATTAAATAAATTTTTCTGTTTTATGTTATAGATGTTATGTATGGTCCTAGTTTTCTGATGACACTAAACCTTTGGATCCTCATTGTATATTTTTTTATGTTGTTTATAATTAAAATGATGTAAAAGTAATGTAGGAAAGAATGGTTCTATATATACCTCTTTCTCTTCAGAATTCAAGTTCGCACTAATCAGATTGGGTCATGGGTCTTCTTTCGTACCCAAATTTATTTTCTTGAGTTCATAAATGGTGGTTGAGATGTATTCCTCAAATTATAGAGGGGAATACCTTAGGTCCTATTCTTCCTCCTTTGCATCCTCACCATATTCCTCTTCTTATTTTAATGGGGAAACAATTATTGATATGATTGTTCCATATTTGAGGGAAGAGTTCCAATTTTGGTATCTGGGAGGTGAAAATGCATATTCTGCCTTAGTTGTCAGTGGGGGCTTTTCCAGGGAAGATGCAGTGAGGGGTAAAAGAGTTTCCTCATTTCCTTTGAGTGAAAAAAGACACTTTATGTTGCCTCAGTGGGTGAGGCTGGTATTTTTTGGAGTTGTTATGATGGTCCAGGGTCATTTTATCCAAACCTCCACCATTAACTTGGGATTCAGTGAGCTTTTCAACATTATCAAGCATAGAGGTTGTGACTGAAATCATGATGACTAATGAATATGCATCCAAATTTGGACTTGTGCATTGAATATGATTGGTGTAAAATACGTATTATTCCTTAATATTTTTGAGGGGATCAATGGGAACCATTTCTAAACTGTTTGGGGTGGGAATATAGTCAACAACATTGACTGAAAGTTTCTTACACTTCGGCTCATAGAACCCTGCATCAATATAGTGTGATTCACAGAGGTTGAATGAGGCCTTATTGGCATCCAGTGTCCCACTCATTCCATTAATGTTATATTTGAGGAACTGATGGTAATAGGAGGAGATTTTTGTGTGTTGATACAGCCAGGGCCTTCCTTGTTGGGAGTTGAAGGATTTATTATTTTAGACCACTAGAAATTTTCAGTGAGCTACAAGGTCTACAAAATGGGTTTTTGAGCTTAATTTGGCCTAACATATTCTACTTGCTTTTGTAGTATCCTAACAAAGTTGTGGTTTTGGGTGTTAGATCATCCTCATTGAAAATCAACTGATGAAGTGTCCATAGTGGAAATAGATTAACTCCAAATCCATTTTTAATGAATACTTTTCAGATATTGACACCATTTCTCTTTCCAGACGCATATAAGGTTTTGATGTGTCCTTCCATGATGGTGTCTTCATCTTGATCTATTAAAGAGATAACTGTTCATAATTATACTATATTTTTATTTTTCTAGTAGACTTCAGTGGATTCTACCTCAGCTTCAAACTCATTGGGATTTAGTAAATATTCGATGAGTGGTTCCCTGAGATCTGCTGATAGATTCAGTGAATCCACGATTGACAGCTTGGCTGGTACCGAAGATAACTACATCATAATATTATATTTATGATCTAAAGGTTTTCACTTCCCATCTTGGGGATGCACTTTCATAGGCACTTTAGCTAATTGATCATTTGATGATGACGGGTTGCCCCTTAGGATCAGATCCGAAGGAGTTTCCATCCTTTTTGAATTGGGTCAGGCAAGTCTGCTCACCTGCCAAGGGAAATTAGCCACCTTTTCTTCCTCTAATGGATATTCTATAGATGTTGGACTAGGGTGGATTCTTGTGTGGGAAGAATAATTCTCCTTTCCATGTTGGATCCTTTGGAGGGTCCTTCTGTGGGTTTTTGCAACACTAACAGTTTGTGTGGATGTATGTCCATAAGATTGATTTATTCCATGGATGTGTCTCCCTTGATATACATAGATTCCATAGATTCTTCCTCTGGCCCCCTAATTGGGTTTGGGTAATTATGGTTGATAACCATATTCATCATTGGATAAGGTATCCATTAAGTGGATGACATTGACGGAACCAAAAGTCAGCTCCTCTTCTGACGATGACTTTGCCTCATCATATGCTTCCATTTGTGTCGTTTGGTGGGGTGGATCCCATTGTTCCATTTACAGGGTTGGTGCCCATTTTTCCATTTCATGGGGTGGTTCTCATTGTTTCATTTGGTGGGACAGTTCTCGTACTCTCAGATCCGATGGCATGAAATCCGATAGTGTTAAAGCCAACTTTGGCTTCATTGTAAGTTCATCTTCCTACTCTTGCTTTCTATCCTTCTAATAAAACAATTTTTTGGGAGGTTAACCTTTGGAGAATTGTTGGTATGAGTATGTCATTTGTGTTTCATTAGGAGTTTTTAGAGGCACATTTGGTTTATTTAACTATACTTAGAGGATACCATGGGCTTGGTTGATTATTTTTTGAAATTTTGATCCTTTATGTAAACAACCTTTTTACACTCTCCTCCTTTTTCTAGGTCAGTAGTAGAAATATATTACACTTATGATAGCATTGGTACTATCTTGACTTGTTCAGAATGTATCATTAATTGCAAAAGGCCCTTGAAGACAAATAACTTTTGGATTTTGTGCCCTAATATCTAGTGGAATGGACAACAATCTGGTCAATCATCAAGACCTACTTCATCATCCCTCATCAGCTCTAGGGGGCCCATGTAATTTGGTGTGGGATTGGGAGTTGGAGCTAGAAAAGGGGGTGACTTAAGCATGACATAAGCCGCTTCATCTCTTTCCTTTCTTTTTACTGGTCCTGATGGTGCCTCCTAGGACTTGAGATTAGTCTGTTTCAAGGAATCTTCTATCCTTTGAGCAATGGAAAAGAAGTACTGAACCCTACTTGTATATTTCACTGAGATAAGTGGTGTTCATAGCTCATCACAGTGGTTTTTGATGCACATGGAAAACATCTCATCTTGGAGGAGTGGTGAGTTCACGGACTAAGTCATACATTTACATCTCTCAATGAAGTCTAAGACTATCTCATTCTCTCACTATTTGCAGTTCATGAGGTTACTGACTATTGTTTTTGGTAGCATCAAGCTAAAATGGAATAAGAACTAGTGTTAGAGATTCTCCCATATTGATATTGAGTTAGCTAAAAAAATGGTGTATCACAGAAAGTCTAAACTATTCAAGGTTCGTACAAAGAATATGAACTTCACATCATCGTTTTTCTCCAAGGTTCCCATCATGGGATCACAGTAACATGAGTAGTGCATCAGGTGTTGCTCAATTCGTTGAACATTGGGATCATGGGATTCTTGAAATTTGGTAGTAGCGGAACATTGCTTACCCAATAGGGGTAAGGTTTCAATTTTGGTTGTATCATAGCGCACCAACCTTCCATGTATTCTAATCGAGCCATCAATTACATGATGGTATTAATGAGCCCTTAGTGCATGTCCTATTGAAATTGAGCATGGGTGGGTATAATAGGGGCCATGATTGGACGTGTCGACACTGCTGGAACCAGAAGTGGATACCCAGCCAGGGTCATCCTTTGGTGATTCACCTGAATTTGTTCTAGTTGCTTCCCCAATGGAGGGAAAATTTGATATCATTCTGAGATTAGGTTTAGGTAGACTGATGGGCCTATTGCTATCTTGAACAAGCTTCCCATCCATGCTTCTTCTGTTAGTATGAGCCTATGGGGTAGAGGTACATCTAATGGAACTATGTGTTGATGCTCCACCGAGGGAACATACCTAGTAGGATGAATTTCTCATAGAATCTTAGCATTTATTCTCCTTATCTCTTTCATTTATTACTTCTATTGAGAGAATCTCTCCTCAAGTACGAGGGAAGCAGTCACATTGGGAGGAGGAGGTGGGTTGAAGGAAACCTTGTTCTTATTCTTCTCATTATTTGGGATTCACAAAGTAAGTAATGATGTATTAGCTAAGGTAATTCCCAAATTTAAGGTGGACCATTGGTTCTGGGTATGCAAACCTTCATTCTCAGTGTGGACTTCCTCTATAATGGAACCATCTTCTTTTGCATCCTCCTCATTTGTATTATCTTCAATAAGGTATGTGGGATTGAAATCCATAATTTTCACCAATGCATACCACATTGGGGATGGCATACTGGGCGCAAAATGGTAGGAGGGAATCTTGTGTCCCTTTTCAGATCTTCTCCTTCAATTCTGGGACCCTCTTCAAATTTCTTGGAAAAGAGTGAATCGAAGGGATTATTGACATGACTTGGAATTACGCTTCCTCCCTAGGGTACATGATTCATGAGATATTATAGAATGACTAACCTCTCTATTTGTTTTCCTCCCTGGGTGGGAAAATACTTACTTCCTCAGGGTGGGTGGTTGAGGTAAAAATACCCCCAACCTTGTGGGTTAGGGTTGCTCCTATTCTCCTATTGGTGTGTGTCGGCCTAAATATGTTGGTCTTATGGGGGTAATTTGTTTTAAAAATTCCCCCAGCTCTGCAGTCTCGGGTTTCTCTCATACTTTGGTGGGTTCTATTGTTATCACTACCTTCTCAATCTCACATATTCCAATGTGGGCATGAGCTGGATATGGTGATGGATCTTCATGTTACTAATTTTCTTCCTATTATATGATCAGTTATTGTTGGTCTGATTCCATTAAGTAGGAGTCCTTCTGGATGTTCTTATTGGCTCGGTTCATGTGCTTCTCGATGGCTTTCTCTCATCGGGACTGGCACTTTTAAGACTTACTAAAGGTCGATTCTTATTGAGTGGGACACTTTTCCTAAATAGGTACTTCATTTGGATATCATATTGGGATGATGACATTGCAGGATTCCATCTCTAGTGGGTTCTGCAGGATGGGACGTGGAATGAAGTGTAGAGATTCATGTTCTCCCCATCCTCGGATGTGAACACCATACGAGGCCTCATCGATGAAACATAGTAATTTGTATAATACGTTGAGTCAATCCAACTCAAGGTTTTTATTTTTCCTTTCCTATCACGGTTGTCATGAAGATGAAAGGGATTTTGGGTCAATTTTCCAAAGAATATCTACTAATGTACTAATATGGTCTTCATACCTATCATAGGGAATAAATTTTATTTTTGAATGGTAGAGATTTGTCCAGACATTAAGTCGAATGTTGAACATACATTCTTCTGATAACTCTTTTGGAATACTGAACTGAGAAGTGGCTATGGTCCAGAACCTAACTGGGATGTCTTCCCTAGCTAGTTGTCTTCTCATGAGAAACATATTATGTTGTTCTTCTACCTGGGTTTCCTCTAATTTGTGTGACCAACTTGGATTTTTTTTATGATTTCATCCTAAGTAGTGGAGTTGGTATGGACTTTATTGATGTATGAATGGTACGGGGTTTCTCAGAGGATGAGTGTGGCCCCTAGTCATCTCCTAGATGAGAAAGGATGTTACCTTTCAATGATAGGTTTTATATTTTATCTAAACCTTCCTTTCCAAGTTCTTCATAATTTGAGGGTTTTCTCATATTTGGACCAGTAGGGGGAGGACCTTCTTGTCGGTGTGAGTTTAGGTTGTGGGTAGGACCTTTTCAACTGAGGTTGTTGTGGTGAGTACTAACATCAGAGGATAACATCTGACTACAAGGAGATTTACCATGGATTATACCATGAGGATGACCTTTAGGGTGGACTGCAGCAAGGGGGTGACATTCTTGATGTTTTCTGTCATTACAGGGAGGACCTTTGCAATGAATTACATCATGGAGAGGGCTACCAATATGACTTTATATCTATATATAGGGAGAATATATTTAGTTTTCATTCAAGGGAGGACATTCAATATGTACTTCAATGAGGGTAGGGCCTTCTCATTTCTTGATGTTATTGTAGGGAGTTCCTTTGTAGTGATTGCCATCATAGTAAGGAATACCATTATAGATTGACATCTGACTACATGGAGAATAATATCTGCAGCGTATACCCTAGGGAGGACCATCAGGGAAGACAAATATATGTGGAGGAACTAATTATTGTTCGATCTTTTGGTCAATTTGATTGATACCCTGATGCACATCAAGAGATAAGATCTCTCAATTTTTCATTTTTGGCCCATAGAGTAAGCCCCCATGGGTGTCCCGAGGAGGACCTTCAAAGAGGATGGTAGAAACATTGTAGGGAGGGTCTTTGTAACTATTACCCCTACTTCCATAATTTGGTAATGAATCAATGGGTTCTTGAGAATATAATAATATATTTCTCATGGAATCAAGAACTCCAGATTCTAGTAGAGTAGAATCGTGAAAATGCTCTTCATTTTCTAGCTACCTTTTGTGCCCTTTATTTTTGGGTGCTCTCTTGCGGGAAACTGGGGTCATCTACTATTGGTAACAACCTTCATATACAGGTCCCCATTTAGTTGTTCCTATGATGCCACCAGGTCCCCATTTAGTTGTTCTTATGGAAGGGATATATGTCTTCCATGTAGCAGCCACCACGTTGGACCAGTGTCCCCTAGTTGGAATGACTATTTGTTCTCGATCTGGTTTTCCTTGTATCGTGGAATATATCTGTCGACCCTCCTAGACTAAAGTAGGGATGAAAGTCTACTATGAAGTAACCTTCTTATTTTTTTGATGAATCACCCACCTAGGGAGACAGGATTGTGGGCTTGACTCCTCTCTTTTTTCACAGACACGATGACATCTTGATAGGTTTGGAGGATATGTTCTGGAATCAAAATTTGATACTCCATCATTACCAAGATGTGATAAGATATTTCTTCTTCTATAATAGGTATAAATTCCCAATCCAATGTCAGAGAAAGAGTTTGTGCCTGCTATGGTCCTCCATGTGTTTCCAGTGGGTACTAGAATTTCTCCTTTGTTAGGGCATAGGAATGAGTTTTCCCTCAACTTGTAGCGGAGATACACCGACTACTTTATCTTGTTTCCACTATATATGACTGGTAGGATTAATATTTGTGATAATAAATTTACATCTTTTCTTTTACTGCTATATTTGTCTCATAGGATTGATTTGAATCCATAGAAATTTTAATCTAGTTATATTTTCATACCACCATATTTGACTGGTAGGCTTGATATTGGTAGGTAGGAATTTGAATATGTCTGTTGATTGCCACCATATTTGACTGGTGGGATTCATATGCATTGATAGTGTTGTATGGGTAGCCATAGTTTTCTACCCTATTTAGATGGAAGGTTTGGTGTGTTTCAGTAGGAATTTGTGACTACTTGTATTCGGTGGCTGCCCTATTTGGATGGTAGGCTTCTTTTGTGTTGATAGAGATTTTCATATGCAAAAATATTTCCACCATGATTGCATGGAGTGACTGTAAATCATTAGAAAAAATATGCATTGACTCATAATGTACCACTATGTTTCTATGGTGAGATTCATAAGAGGGGGTAGGGATATACTTCCCCTCAGAGTTTGTCATCATATTTTTATGGTGGGATTTAAGATATGAGGTAGAGTTATATGTACACCCATGGTATGCTATCATTTTTGTAGAGAGGATCTCCTCCTCAAGAACCAGGGTAATGACCTGCTCCCAATTATGTGTTTGTATTCCTTAGTGGTCATCCATAGGGATAGTGTCTTTTGTACTTCAGTAGGTTCCCTCGGCCTGAGATCCTCTTTAGAACGAGGATGTCGGGTTGTACGCCACTGGTGGAGATGTCCTCTGGAAGAATCCCTTGAGCAGGGTTCCTGTGCGGTTGGGATTAATTCATTGGTGTTGAATTATTCTACCTCCCTAAGGTAAGGGAGGCACTCGTTTTCACATTTCAGGAATAGGTTTTCAAAACTATTTCGAATGACCATGGGGCCACCATTTTTTGGATTGTTGGCCATGACTAAAGAGGTGGCTGATGAGATTTCACATATTAGAGGGTCTATCTTACAGAATCCACCATGGGGAGAGTACTTTTTTGGTGGTACTATTTTATAAATTCATTTGAAACCCAACATTTAAGATGTTGGGTTGGAGAGAGAGTCATATTCTATATTGGGGACCCATCCTCTTGTGTGGTTGCTAACACGTATGTCTGAGAAAACTGTTGGGATGTCACTGGATTGAAGGAAGCTCTGTGTAATGCCTCAAATATATGGGAAATATACAGACAAAAAAACACTTCAAATTATCATATCATTATCACATGTAAAATTGATGATCTTTCCTGGCCCCCTTCCTTTTGAATTCTAAAGGGGCTTGAGGTTGGGTAACCTGCCACCTTAGTGAAGGATTCATGTCGAGTTCACCATTTTTTGTTTCGTCCTAAGGTGTGTCGTGTATATTTTTGGTGGGTGAAATGGTCACACCGGGACTAGGTTATATATCCTTTTTCATGTCACAAATGAGGTTCCATAGTTGACTATTATTAGAAATCGATTGCAAGAGGTTAAGTGTTTTTGGGAATTGACCCACATAAGGTACAATGTCCTCATATGGTCTCCAATGGGTTTATTCATGAATCGAAAAACACCCAACGCCCCTATTATCCATGATTCATGGACCTACTTTCCAAATACATATGCTCTTTGGATGACGATTTGGACAATGAAACTTAAGGACTCCATTGTTTGAGAGGATAGGAGGTTGGACTCATCACACCCTTTTAGGGGGGATTATTTCCAACACTATGACTCTCTTACACATTTAAGAAATGTTCATATGTTCATGAGTCCTTTTTTATTTCCCAAGTATGTGTTTATGTATTAATCCTAAGTTGTAAGATATATCATAGATGAACATAAATCTGGAACCATATGTATGTATCTAAGGTTCTCCATGGATAAAGATACTGGTATGTATTCGAGGTTATTCATCAGTGTTCCCCTTTTGTGGATAGATCATGAATTCGTTTATTGTTTATTGAGACATCGCGGGTTTATTCCATGTGATGAGGTGCTCTAGAGTTTATCATTATCTCGGGGGGGAATGAATTATTCTGATTCTAGGGTTGAACCCATAAGATGGGCTTCCTATGTATCCTCATGAGAGGAATCATAGCCCATGTAGTTCAGTGCCACCTAACAGGACACGTCACCTTTTAAGGTTGTGATACAAGGACTCATCCATGTAGTTTAATGTCATGTGGAAAAGACATCTAGGCAAAAGGATCATAGTCATGATTTTATGTGGGGATTACACTAAGGCAGTTCAGGATGTCCAGAAGAGATACGGTCTCCTGGGTGAATATGACCCTATCGGGGATATGGCCTGGTGAACACTAGGGTAATTTGGGGTGTTAAATTTTGACCTTAGAGAGTCTTCCTACGTATCCTGGTTTGTTAGGAATCAAATCCCTCATAGTTTGGTTTGAATTGGGACTTACACTGCTGAGGTGGCCCATTTGTGGGGGCATGATTGGGTATTATACATGGGAGCTACCCATTTGAGATAAATAAGTTGTGGCTTACTCTTGAAGAGGATTCCCTAGTGAGTTTGAGAGAATTTTATTGGGACTGACTTCTAAGGAGAATGTCTCTTGAGCACAGGCCTTAGGTAGGCATCCTACATATCCAGATTAGAGCAGGAATCAAAGTTCTCATAGTTCATTTTATTTTTGGTATACACCTTGGAGGAGGATTCTTATTTAGGGTTATGTGGATTTCATGATCGGTGCCAACCTATATACCCATGTAATTCATGCTTGGTGTGAGAAACTAGAGGAAGCAGTGGATCTGAAGACCACACATCCCACATCATCTCCTGATAGATGGTACTAGATCCCAAAGGGAGAGAGAGAAATGGTCTTTGAATGTGCCAATTTCTTATCCTGTGTTGATATCTAGGATAACAACATCTGATGATATATCTGGATGTGTCTTGAGCTAAGCCTAATAGAAGCAAGAGTTCCACCTCCCATAAAAAGGTTAGGGACTTACCTCATGAGGAGTACCCTGTAATGAGTTTTGGGAAAGGGGAGAAGCATCAATTCACATCAAAAGGAAAAGAAGCTATGATCCCTTTGACTTGTAATTGTCCCTCATTGAATGGAAAATCCAGTGATTACCCTTGATCATTGGAATGGGGAGGTTCATAGCAGTATCCCAAAGTTAGACCCCGAGTTACCATGTGAATGTAAACTTATGGCATTTGTGTGGTCATAGCCATTGAGGGTATTACCTACATGACTCCTCTTACCATGGGTATGTAAACTCAAAAGGGAAAACTGATGCACCCAGTGGTTTTATCAGACAGGTTTGGTGGATTTGGAAGAGGCTTGGGCCTAATGTCGTTGGACTGGTTTGTAGAGGGATTGTGGATGAGGTGATAGAAATGGGAGGAGATGATCAATTATGGAGAGTGAAACATCCAGGATTACCCCATTATGTGCATTGTTTCATCATGTAGAATGAGGTCTTGTCTGCATAGCATGTTTCTATACAGGATGAGGGACCGTTCGCATACCATAATATTACACGAACCTATATGTGGTCTACATAGTGTTTTTCTATGCGGGATTAGGTTCCGTCCATGTAGCATGATGCTTGGTGGTGTCGAGTTCCATCTGCATAGTGAGGAAATGCACGGTTTAGGGTTCTATCCACGTATATTTGTGCTACACAGGGTTCTGGAGTGAAAAGGGGCATAAAAATTTCAATTTTCAAGAAGTTCATCCACCATCGGGATATGGTTCACATCTCGCTAATTAGGTTCATTGAATACCAATTAATATTATATTTCCCTCTTTTTATGATATGTGGCAGGTTTATACCTGTGGGAATTCATCGAAAGAGGTTTGTGCCTCATCTATAGATTTCTTCAAAAATTCTTCTCACAAGTTCGTCTAATCCTCTAATGCTCGATCCCTTTCTCAGCTCCCATCAGGGTACTTTTATAGAGTTTCGGGGAAGATATATCTATGGATATCATGACACTTTTTATAGAAGCCCATAGAGATATCACCTAGCCCACGGAATACTTGATCAACAGTGGTTTGTGGGTTTGTGTTTCACTGTGGAAGAAATAAATTCCTCACTTCTTTGAATGACTTCATCTTGTTCACGTAGCACTACTAGTTTTCCCTCATTCATGAACTATTAATTTTGTGGGGATGGTATGCAGGTTCGAGTTTCTATTCCTTCAATTTTCCAATGACGTGGTTCGTGGCAATGGAAGATGGGGGAGGAATTATCTAACTCTATTTATCCAATCACATGGTTCATAGTAGGTAGTGTCGTTGTCTTCGTTTCACGTATTACATAGTTCACTGGACAATGCTATGTGGGCCATCACCTTACGGGTTTCCGTCAACTATCAATTCATGACTGACGTCTTCCATGTACCATTTTTGGGATTTAGTACACAGACATGTTATATTTATTTGGAAACTTTGGCTTCTTCAACAATTTTATTTAAATCCTTCATCCAATTAGTTTTCTTTTCTTTTCCAAAATTATGAGAGTATTTAATTTCCCTTTGCAAAGTTTTGAGGACCTTAAAAATTAATATAAACCAATAAAATTTAATTAATTGATTTTAATAAGACATAAAAATTATTTATCTTAATATTAAATAGAATTTTATCATAATAAAAAGAATTAAGGGTATTGGGTGTGCTAGAAGGAACCAAGATAGAACCTCAAACTCAACTCGTATGGATCTTATGAGCACGAAATTATGCATTAAGGAGGTATTATTGGGGACTACCAAGGATCCATAATTTTTTATTACTCTTCTTTCTATGGGTAGTGATCATCTCTCCTTACTAAACCCTATTCTTTATTAACTAAGTTATCCCTTTGAAACTTGAAAAACATCATGCTCTTTGTGGTTGAATCATACTCATCCCTAGTGATCAAGTTCTTATAGGGGATCTCCCAAGATTACTGGTGAAATGTTTATGTTATAAAATCATGCATAATCATGAAACAAAAAGATTTGGAGATACTTTACACATAGTGTGATAGGAACATGGTGTCCAGGTTTATTTATTCCAAAGGAGAACAAGTAGTGTTTTTAATGTTTTTTTAATAATTAACTCTCTTACATCATATTTTGAGAAAATTTTATAAGGGGATTACATAAGGATTCACCACTTCATACCCCCTTCATCATATATAAAGCCTCTTTATTTCTTTTTGAAATAAAAAATCTATGATTGTCAGTAAGTTAGGATAGAATAATTGATGATAAAAACACTAGAGAACCTCTCAACGGAGAAAAATTAGAGAACTCTCTTGGATGAGGTAAAGTATGGAAGTCTAAGAACCACCTATTTTATCATAATAGAATGAATAATACACCACTCATCTTTAATATTTTTATAATGAAGGAAATTCAACAATCACCAAGGAATATAATATTATAACACACCTAAGGAGGTGTAATAAATAGCTTTTAAAGATTATTTTGACCACTAAATAGCCTCAAAAAGTGGACAAAGTGTTAAACCATCATGGGAGGTCAAAATTAATGATCCACAAAATAGTTTAAAATGAACAAAGGATGCGATTAAATGACCATATTAGCTTATCCTATGAGATTATCAAATGTAATGGGGAATGTAACCTTATTATATCAAGCCCAAGACCAAATAACATTTGGATTTTATTATATCCTCATGATTAGGTATTAATCATATAAATAACATCTTATTTATATTATTACACAATATTAATTATTTAGTTAAATATTTATTCTTTAATTAAAAAACTTAAATTCATAAAACAAATATCTCATTTGTTTCATTTATAAATATAAACATTTTAACACATAGACTAATCACATTAGTCTAAAAATACCAATCAACATTTTCTTATGTGAGACCCTGGGGAATCTGTTTAAATTTGGTATTGATATAACTATCATTAAAAGTCATAATCTAATAGAAGTATATAGAAACAAATCATAGTTACCAAATTTAAAAAGGGTTTAGGAGTGATCAAATCCACCATATGTCGATTAATAAATTTATTTTCCCTTAAAAGAAATATTACACATGACACATAGATAATGTATATTATACCACTATCTAAGATTAAAAATGAACCAAACTTCATAATTTAATGTATAGAATAAGGTTTCCATGAGGTTTGAAAACTGTAAATTCCATTGATTAGTGTATCTAAAATAGATAATCCAAACATGTCGGTCATTCACAATCCAAAATCCATGCTGAGAACTCACAGTGAACACCCAAAACTAATCCAAGAAAATGGAAGTAAATACTCAAAACAGAGCATAGGGATTCAACATGGCTTGTAAAAATTCCTATAAAATGTCCCCAGCCCATGACCACTCATAAATGTCTAGGAAGGTGATGTTATGTGACCTCATGCACACCACCCCATACTCTAGAGGTTGTCGACTAGTAGAGATGGTATGTGGTGTTACCATGGGGAGACTATAAAATCATATCAAAGTAAGAAATTGTGTAAATAACCAAATAAAATCCATTAAAATAACCAGAGTGTGAAAAATAAATAAAACATGAATCGTGATATATTAAATAAAATGAAGTATATACAGTCATGCATCCCAATTGTTCACCCACTATACTCACCACATATACAAATAATAAAATTAAATAAATACGATGATTCTCTACTGCCATTCATAATCCTAACCTCGCCCCTATTTATAAATCTTCACCAAGCTTCTCTAGCCTTTTCATATAAGATTGGGCCTCGTCCCTACCTCATCTTATGAAAAACGAGGTATTATTAGCTACCCAAGTTCCATGGAATCCTAAGAAAGGTGTGGGTATAACTTAGTAGGGAACCAAAAATGGGGTCCCTTATATAACAAGTAAATACCTTGCATGTGTAAGTTATATGATCGGAATAAATAAATAAATAAATGTGGAATCATAATGAAAAAAAATGTTGATCCTTCAATTTTAATGTGATAATCAGGATTGATCATACCTACTTCGGTTAGTTTTGGGTTTTCTTTATCTCATAGTATACCAAGGAAAGTGTTGGTTAATCACTAACCCATAATATCATCATGAGTGTATACAATCACTTGGGTGGAAGAATGTCCTACTCAGAAAATATCATTTTACCCTTGGTATATGTCTGTTGTAAACACTAGATCATAGCATGTACCTTATGAATCCAATATAGTATCCATTACAATAGTGAATCCAAAGTATTATTATAGAAATCCCATGTATCATCATGAATCATTAGGTATAACATTAGATCCTAGAAACCATAATAATATCACATGACATCATTAGGTATCCCTCAAGATCCTAGTCATCCTAGGCCTCGTAAAATATCCTCTAGAAACCCATTAGATCATAGGAATCCTAGGAATATCATAAAATATATCCAGGAACCCATTATATCCTAGGAATTCAAGGAATCACATAAAATAAATTGAGGAATCCCACTCGATACTAGGTATCCTAGAAATCTCAATAAAATATCCCCAAGTGAAATCACCAAATACTAGGAATACTGGGCCTATCATATAGTGTTAGGTTCAATAATGTATCCTAGGATAACATCCTAGGAATCTTCTATATTATAAGGTACAACACCAACTCCCAAGAAACCTAGTTATCTCCTATAATATCACTAGGTGAAATGACTAGATCCTAGGAATCTTAAGAATCTTATAAAATATCAAGAATAACTTCAAAATCCTAGGAACTCTAGGCATATCAAAAAATATCCTTAGGTGTGACGACTAGATCCTAGTAATCCAAGGCATCTCATATTATCATTAGGTGTAATGACCAGATCCCCAACATCCTAGGCATCTCACAAAATAACAAGTATTTTTTTAGATCCTAGGAATCCAAGACATCTTGTGTAATAAACGTTAGGGATATCATCCACCATATAAAAACTCATAATACTCTCATCATAAGGTACATTCATACACTATGCACATCACATCTATCCTAGGCTGGCCTCTTAATAACAAAACCTAGACAATCACAATCAATTGTTGAGTTTTAATGTTCCACTCAAAATCAATGATGCAAGATCCTTTGTACTACCTATCTCTAGGGACAACATGACATGGGGCATCTGCTATGGTCCCCTAAGTCACATTGTTATATGGACACCCTATATAGTCTCCTTGATCTAAATATCAACTCTTTGACAAATCCTATCTCTCAAAGAACATAGATCCCCTCATTCTCACCATAATAATATCATCTCATTGGCTTCATAAGTAATATCATATTGACTTTATGCTAGAGATATAGAATAAGGACCATCTCGTTTATCAATTCATCCTAGTTTGGCCTTCTCACCCACCCGACAATAAATCTACCTAGGGCATACACACCCAATTTTTCACATACTAGTGGGGGGGAACTCTCCATACTCTATAAACATCCACCCTAACGATACAAGGAATATTAAATCCCATAATATCTGACTTCTCCAATAACCCTCAATACAACACTCACCCCCACCCAAGGGATCCAAAGGTACTTATGTCAAGTTCCTCGATGTTCATCTATAAAATTTAATTTATATCCCTCCAAGTTTTATGTATCTCAAGGATCATATTTATAACAATCCATCAACCTTAAGTTTCCAAGTGATCACCAATGTCCAATGGTCCATCATGGACCATAACTCTTGGTTCATTTCATGAAATTTAAATAAATAACTTATTTCATTTAAAATTGAAGGTTAATCTCTTTTAGGAAGAGAGAACATGTATCATAGGCATATATCAATTACATAAACACTAGGGAATATTTAAGTACCACCTACCTCATTTTATGTTTCCCCCTTAAGAAAATCTTAGTCATCCTCACCCAATATCTTCCAAGTCTTATCCAAGCTTGCATCACCTCCTGAGAACCTATCACAATCTACAGTGCCCCATATAATTAATTATAACTAATTATAACTAATTAATAAATTTAACACAAATATTTATAATTCCTAAATTATTAATAAAAATATTTTTTCATTAAAACATTGTGAAATGGGGTGTGGTATACTCTTAACATGCACCTAAACCTAAGACAGATAAAATCCCCAAATTACTTTTCTGATTTAATGAAAATTTTCATCTAATTTTATCAAAAACCTATAAAAATCATAGGGAAACATAAATTTCATTAAATGACGATCAATGGTATGTGATCATACTCATGATATATCCTCTATCCACATATAAAAAAATCTCCATTGTCCTTATTTGATTCCACCTTGATCTACTGGAATCAGCATCCAAAACCATAACTAAAATCATCTTAAATCATAGATGAATAAGGGAGACAAAACAAAAAGGGGTGTAAGGAGTAAGGATGAACTTACCTTGAATCATCACTAAAATTCATCTGGAACCACACCATTCCATTAGGAATTAAGCAGGTAAGGGGGAGATGACAGTTCAGTTAAAATTTCCTCCTCTCATTTGTAGATTTTGGGCATAGCAAAATCATGCAATGGGTCATGCCCACATTGATATTTGTCATTATAGATGATCAATATGAGATATAAATGATGATAAACATTGTATTAAATGAAATTAAATCAAATAAAATTGACAATAGATAAAATTATGGATCTAAAAAGAGGATCATTATATATTATTTATAACTAATTTAATCAATTAAAGAATTATCTTGCATGAATTATTTGTTCATTGATGGATCTGAAAACATACCTTTATTACATGGTCATTACATTGTGGTAATAAAGAGAATATTCCATCTAGTGGTGATCCAAACATGATCCACAAATATCTGAACATCACCGTAGGAATCTCTGAGTTCTAGCGCGACAGATCTTATCACTTGCATCATTCACCTTTGATCTCCATGAAAATCACTTCCAAAGTGTTATCCTTGATAACTATAGAATTGAGAATGGAAGGTCTAGAATATAACTCCCCATTCTTGGGAGAATTATTGGAGAGGGACCTCTCTAGGGCTTGAGAGGGTTCTCTCTGACTGTCATTTTTCACAACAAAAAATGAATTGTCTCTCTTGGAAAAATAATATAATTGGTTTTAAATACCATAGGGGTTTATAAATAAATATTTACACAATTTTAATTTAATTTTATTTAATCCCTTAAGTAACACCATGTCAAAAATAATAATAATATTATTTCCTTGACATGCACTTAACTTGATATTTAAATTAAATACAAATTAATCAAATAATATTCAATATATATTATTTCAAAGTGGGCCTAAAAACTCATTATTTCATTCCTATATTATATTTATTGGGCCTCAAATAATGAATTTTTATTTAATAAATAAATATCACATCATTATTTTCCAATAAATAAATAAATATTATATTCACTAAATATCAAATACATATTTATTAATTATTATTTCCATATTATATTCTCTTGAATAAATGGTGGAAGAATATATCAGATCAAGAAAAAATGAATAATTATTAAACCATGTGCAAGAATAATATTTATTTAACATGTTAAATAATAAATAATAATATATTATTTAATTGAGATTATGGATACACTTAGTGTGTGACCCTCTAGGCCTTTTTCTCAGTGGCATTAGGTGAAGTAGTCTAAATTCGAAGTTACCATCTTGAAACACACTAAGGCACCCATAGAGAAATAATTTAGTGAAATAATGACATAATACCTCATATAGATTCTCACTGTGTAATATTATACCCTTATCATGATATCTCTAATCAAGAAGGTTGCACCCTGCTGCCATCAACCTATGTGCTCGATGCCTCTTTCTTTGACTTCCTGGAAATCGAACCTCCCTATAGATCATCGTGGTTATGGATTTATTTAGGCTATATCATTTACATCAAAGGTATTGGGATATTAAATTTTGATAAATAATATAAGGTAAAAAAAATTTCTCACAATATTTATTAATGCAATATTACTCATGACACACCCAACATAGCATACCTCACTGCGAACATATGTTGTCATGATTTTCATCAATACATCAAAATGCATGAGTCATAATACTTATTAATAGTAATATTAAATTATAAGGATCAATACACCCATCCATATATAGAGACATCCAATAATACATATAAATGTGGATTTCCTACCGATGGGTCTCGTTCTCATAATATCCTGCACTAGATATTACCAAGGGCATACACCATGAGAAAGTACCTCAAAGTCCAATGAGTCTCCACCTATGATAGCATGTATAATTTATTTCCCTAAAATGATATAATCTGGATATAGAACATATATTTAAGAATGGTATCATATCACTTCAAGGTTCTCATCATACAAGGGAACTGATATGACCTTTTAGTATGAAAATTGCTCTTATGAATTTATCACATACTATGTTACATAGAAGAATAATCATAATGTGATAAGGAGTTTATTAATATTAATAAATATAAATACATATTACCATAAATTACACATAAGTTGGTTTTAGGGAACCAAATCCAAAATACTTCCACTTGCACTAGATCCAACTTCCAACAACCTTAAGTATTATTTCTCTCACATGATAATCATAATTATAATGAGATAGGCCTTTAGTCAAGGGTTACAATATGTTATCTTACATTGGTACTCTTATTATCTAAACTTCATCCCTTTAATAAAAATCCCATAGTAGGTGATACTTTCAGAGTATATTCTTTGTCTGTCGGTGTTACCTTGGCTCGTTAGAAAGATCCACCACTCCAGTATTATCACAATACACTGTGATAGGGTATTTACAACTAGGCAACACATCAAGATCCTAGAAAAAGTTTCATATCCAAATGAATTCCTTAGTTGATTCAAAATCCACTATATACTCAAAATCCACTATAGAATTTTCAACAACTAAATGCTTTGAACTCTTACATGTCACAGCTCCACTATTGAGACAAAAAACATTTCCTGACTATGACTTTATATCATTATAATTTTTTTGAAAACTATAATCAATATAAACCCTGATGAAAATATCCTCATATCTTTGTACACTAGTAACATATCCTTAGTTCTTCTTAGATACTTAAGGATAGCCTTAACAGTAGACCAATGATGTTCTCTTGGGTTAGATTGATATATTCCTACCATTCGTAATGCATAGGAAACATCAAGTCTAGTACATAATATGATATAAAAGATCGATCCTATCACTAAATCATATAGGATCTTACTAATTATATCTTTCTCCTATTGTGTCTAAGGACCCATTTTCTTATAAAGATGTAAACCATGTGACCCTGGAACCAATCCCCTTTTGGATTGTTCCATACTAAATCTCTTTGGTATCTGGTCAATACATATATACTTTGACTTAGTCCAAGAGGACTCTTGGATCTATCACAAATTATCTTGATCCCTAGAATATAGTTTACTTAGCCTAAGTCCTTCATGGAGAAACTTTTTTAACCAGAACTTAATAGACTATAAAACTGGTATGTGATTTCCAATAAGTAATATTTCATCATCATATACTACTTGGATAATGAATTAATTTTCACTAAACTTATTGTAAAAACATGGATAACATTTGTTCTTAATGAAACCAATTTCATTTATAGCTTTATCAAATCTAATTTTCTATGATCTTGATGCTATATTCAATCCATAAATGGAACTTTTCAACTTGAAAATATTTTTGTCATCACCTAGAGTCACAAACTCTTCTTTTTATTTCATATAGACATCTTTCTAAAGGTTCCCATTAAAGAATGTGTTATTGAAATACATATTCCAAATCTCATATCCATGGTAAGATTTTATAGAAAGTATAATTTTGATGGATTTAAACATGGAAACTAGTGAAAATCCTTCATCATAGTAAATACCTTAATTCCATTTAAACCCATTAACCACCAGCCTTGCTTTATAGGTATTTACTTTAACTTCCATGTCTATTTTTCTCTTGAATACCCATTTTCACCATACAGGCTTTACATCAACTGGTGCATCAAACAAAACAAAAATTTGGTGCTAATATAAGGAATCTATTTCAGAATTCATGGATTCTTTCCATCTTGCAGCTTCTAAGATCTCTACTACATCTTTGTAGGAGATATTTTCATCATTTTCAACCAATTATGAGTCACCGTTTTTGGTGACTAGAAAACCATCTCTCTGGCTCTCTTACCTCTCTTGTGATCCTACACAACATTTGGGTTTTGGGAACTACTTCTTCCTGAGGGACCTATGGAATCTATTCTTATACCAACTCCTATATATCTTGAGTATCAACTTATTCAATGTCAATATTTCTACCACTATCCTTTTTGAGGATTGATCCCTCTCAAGAAAGTTGGATTTTATGTTTATAGTTGCTTTCTTGTTTGATGGATTGTATAGGTAGTATCCCTTTGTTTTCTTGGGATACCCTATAAAGATACACTTTGTTAACCAAGGTGCTAGTTGGTTTCTTGAGAAGTCCTTAACAAACATATCACAACCCCACACATTTGTATGTAAAAAATAGGTTTCTTTCCACTCCATAACTCAAAGGCAATTCCATTTTCATTTTTAGTTGGTACTCATTTTAATGTGTATTCTGAATTTTGTAATGAATATCCCAAAAAGTATAATATAATATCTGCATGACTCATTACCAACCTTACCATGTCTATAAATGTATGGTTCTTCCATTCAATAAAACCATTCCACTATGGTGTGTAAGTTGGAGTGAGTTGAGATAGAATCCCAAACTCTTATATAATGTTGATAAACTCTTGGTTAAGATATTCACCACCTCAGTATGATCAAATCTTCTTTATCTTATTTCTAATTTTATTCTCTAATTTATTCTTAAATTCCTTGAATTTCTCAAATGACTTGGAATTATACTTCATTAAGTAGACATAACCATATCTACTAAATTCATTAGTAAAAGTTATGAAGTAAGAATATACACCTCTTATTTCTAGTCAAAATGGTCTGCACAAATTAGTGTGCACTGATCCTATTAGCTCTATGGCCCTTTCACCCTATACAATGAATGGAGGTTTGGTTATTTTTCCTTGTAAACAAGAATTACATCCTTCATGTGTCTTGAGCTCAAAAGAGTCTAAATAACCATCATGATAGAGATTTTTCAAATGCTTCTCATTTACATGACCAAGATAGGGATGCCATAGATGGGTGTTATATGAGTCAGGTGAACAAGATTCATTATCAATTTTCAATATTTGGTTTTCATAATTTAATACATAAAATAGTCATTTAAATGTGTTATACCATAACATACATTGTCTTTATAAAATAAACAAATTTTATTTCCAAACATGAAAATCAACCCATCTATATCTAGGCATGATATAGAAATTATTTTCTTGGTAACCATTGGTACATAATAACAATATTTTAAAACCAAAATAATTTACATCAGAAATAAAAGGAGGTAGTCACTAATTGCTAGAGAAGTCATCCTCAAACCATTGGAAACTCAAATATCCACCTCTCCTACATCAATCTTTTGAAATCTACTTGGATCCTATATTTGGATACCGATGTCAGCACCACAATCTATATCTAATACCCAATGTGTATATATTGAATGATTACACTTGATAAAGAACACACCTTTAAATTTTAGTTTATTTTGGGTGCAGTTCTTATTACAGTAGACTTTCTTGCCACATGAAAGACATACTACCTCCTTTTCCTTTCCCTATCTATAGATCTTTCTCTTCTTAGAAGGATGGTGCTCATGAGATTTAAACTTTTTATGAGTCTTGGTCCCCTTCACAATGTTATTCCTTTTCTCATTCATCATAAGGATTGTGGGTTTATCATGACCCATGTCCTTATCCACTTGTTGAATCAAATAAAGAAGCTCAAAAAGAATATTCTCATTATTTATCATATTGTAATTAAAAATAAAACTAGAGGTCATGGGATGTGATGAAATTCTGCGATCGATATGAAACTCATTCATGAATTTCTTCGCAAAGATGTCTAGACATTAAATGTATCCAATAAGCTTGAATACATGAGGCTTAGCTAGTGAAAAATACCTAATATTATTTTTAAACAAATCATTGGAGATTTCACACCTCTCTTATCTCTCCTTATCTTAATAGATATCCTGAAGGTGAGACATCATGTTATATGCACCCATGTCCTGATGTTGCTTTAAAAGCTCATTGGTCAAAGATAACAGCATGAAACATTTAACATCTATGGAATTGTTCAAATTTTTCTCATAGAGATTTAAATATTCATCACTAGCCTTATTACTAAGGGAATTAGGAATCGGTTCTTCTAGAACATATAACTTCCTTTTAGGGTGAAGGATAACGCATAAGTTCTTTTTCCACTCTTGGAAATTTGTGTCAGTGAGAATATAGTCTTTATCAAGTATGGATCATAATGATATGTTTGATGTAATTTTATTATTTATTATATAAATAATATGAGCATAATTTTAGTTCTTTATTTGATAAAATTTATATAAATAAGTAAACATTATATTTATTAATCTCCCACTATTTTATCAAAACCCAATATCCCTCACTATTGGATTCATAATATCATGTTTCTTGGGAATTCTTGTGAAAAGGATCCATATTCCCCTTATCATTAAACAAATTTTTTTTTGGTCTAGTAACTTAAATGGTTTTATGTAGGTATTCCAAATTCCAACTATTTTAACTCATAGTTCCTTGATCTGTTGAGTGGACTCCCTAATCCTAAAATCTATAAATTGTATTTTTTAAACCCTTTCCCCTCAGTTACACCAAATCCTACTTTGGTTTTCAACCCTTGATGTAAACCAAGTTAATTCAGCCCAAATATTCATGTTTGAATTCCCTAATAATTGAATTCACCCCAACTTTGGTTGGTTAATCACTTTGAATTATGGTTCGATTTTAACTGAAGTAGTGAAAGGTTATACCAACTTTATATATAATTGAGATATTTTATCTTTTATGTATAAATTTAAAAATAGTATCTTTATCACATGATTGTTAATATTAAGTTGATTTATATAAGTGATTAACCATATCATAGATAATATTTAATCAAAATCCAATTTATTTTAGTTTTATCTTGTAATATTATTAATTTATTAATTCATGTGATCATGAAGAGAAATCCAGAAGGAAATAAACATGAAACTTGACAGAAATAAAATAATAACGTGGTATGATTCATGAGATTTTACTAATGG
Source organism: Viscum album (assembly GCA_963277665.1). Taxonomy (NCBI): domain Eukaryota; kingdom Viridiplantae; phylum Streptophyta; class Magnoliopsida; order Santalales; family Viscaceae; genus Viscum; species Viscum album. The sequence continues at coordinate 1,197,394,322 of OY728135.1, read as the reverse complement.
TTAGTTTATCTAGTAGTTGATAAAATAACTGTTGGCCTATGGGAAAACACCATGAACAAATTAAGGTTTTCATTACATATTTACACCTATCCACCTATGTATCTCTCTTGGATTTATTTCGCCTCGACTCCAATATTAAACCACCTCTACTATATTGGGAGCTCCATCTATTACATATTATTTTACTCACATACGGGTGAGGGGAAAAGGGTTTATATAAAAGAAAACATGTTCATGCATGTTGTAAGAACTTGGATCTTCTTTTAAGGTATGTTTTCCTTTTCTGGTCATTTTTTAGAAAAAGAGAAATTTCTGGGAAAAACTTTTAAAGCAATGGAGGACATGTAGGGGCGCACAGTTGGCACACTGTCTGAACAAACCATGTGTACAGCTCAGGAAACCGTGCACCTCTGACAGTGGGTTCTGTACGGACGGCACATGGTTTGTCAGATCGTGCGGGCAAGTCGTGCGAAGTCCCTAGGTGAGATAGTGGGCTCCACACGAGCAGCGCACGATTTGTTCAGACTATGCGGGAAAGCTTTGTGAATTCCTTGGGTGAGGTAGTGGAAACCGCATGGTTGGCGCACGGTTTTCCAAACCATGCGGGGTAACTGTGCGGCCACTTAACGTTTGGGTTTTCAAGTCCCGGGCCACTTGGGATTTTCCATATCTCCATCATTCTTCCTCCCACTTGAATCTCTCCTGGGGTTTTTAGTTCTCAAGGTTTTGAGGGACTCTCCCACACTTTTTGGAAGAAAATCAAAGGTGTTTTGAAGGTGGTTTCTCCCAGTTAAGTCTCTCCTCTTGGTTTCTTTGTGTTTTCCTCTGATACCACTTTGTAACATCTCGGTTTCAGAAGTGGCCCAGAGACGCCCCATACCCAGTTCATCACATGGCCTCAAGCGCATTTCTCCAAACACCAGAGGCTTCAGACTACCAGTGAGGGTCTTGGGTATGATAGTGGGGAAACTATTCCCTTATTGGAAGAGTAACATAGCTAAATTGAAACAAGTATACAATGGGAGAAGCAATAATAATCCATACAAAAGTAAATAGAAGAAGACTAGAAATAATAAACTGGAGCACACAAACACACACACATACATATATATATATATATATATGAATGATGCATGATACATATGTCTAGGAAAGCATCCACACAAATCACAATGCTGGAATACAACAGTACTAAACCAAAGTACAAAAGAAAAATAGTGAACAACTCCACAGCATCGCAAGCCATAGCTTGGTCCCATGCTATCCAGATCCATAGTCAATCAAGAACCTGAAGTAGAAGGGCGCTTGACCTTATCTATAATTGCAAAAATATAATCTTTTTGGGCCCAAAATCATGGCCCAAAAAAGGTGTGAGACTAAATACCAGTATGAAAACACCATGATATCTGTTCCTAATAGTCAGTGAATATATGGCAAGTAAGTACAGAATGTAGTAAACAAGGAAGTACTCAACAGTAAACAATCCATAGTTTCAAAGCATTCAAACCACTACATTACATGAAATAGCTAAACAAACCAGATAACCACAACAGGTAACCCTCTAGGAAGTACCCCCAACCTATCCCCTCTGGTCCTACCTAGAAACACAAGCACACAGCTAAAGAACAAATGTAACCCTCTAAGAAGTACTCACAGCCTATCCCCTCTTGTCCTACCTAACAAGTACAAGAAACCCTCTGCATAGTCTTGACAGAAGTCTTATGTTGATTAGCAGAGATGACCTCTGGAGTTCGAGGTCGGGGATCAGGTTTTCATTTGTGTCACACTGAGGTTGGGACACAAGAGGATCAAGAGACAGGGTAAGCTTTCGCTGAGGTACGTCAGGCTGTTTGAGGTGTTGGATAGAGTTGTTCCAGTTTCCTATTGGTTGCAATTACCTCAGAGGTACTGGGCTATGCACAATTTCTTCCACGTTTCATAGCTTCGATGTTACTTCTCAGACCCGTATCATGTTTTCCAACCTAAGGTGGTTGAGCTTGAAGTGTATGTATTGTTCGAGGAGAATCCTATTTGGTTTTTCAATCGCAGTACAAAGGTTCTTTGTGGCCAATCTGTTCTTCTGGTACGAGTGCTATTGCATCACGGGCGAGTATAGGATGAGACTTGGGAGAGGGACGCCGATGTAAGAGCACAGTGGCTAGAGCAGTTTGGGGATTCTTCTTCTACGCTGCACTAGGGAAATTCGGGGAAAAATTTTTTTAAGGGGGGAAGTTTGTAATAACTTGGATCTTCTTTTCAGGTATGTTTTCCTTTTCTTGTCATTTTTGAGAAAAAGAGTAATTTTGGGGGGGAAATTTTAAAGTGGTGGAGGTCATGCAGGGGCACACGGTTGGCTCACGGTCTGAACAAACCATGTGGCCAACCCAGGAAACTGTGCACCCTTGACAGTGGGATCCGCACAGGTGGCACACGGTTTGTTTATACTATGCGGGAAAGTCGTGCGAAGTCCCTAGGTGAGGCAGTGGCAACCACATGGTTAGAACACGGTTTTCCAAACCGTACGGGGTAATCGTGTGACCACTTAAAGTTTGGGTTTTTAAGTCCCATGCCACTCGGGATTTTCCATCTCTCCCTTATTCTTCCTCCCACTGAAAGCCCTCTCAGAATTTTTAGTTCTCAAGGGTTGGAGGGACTCTCCCACACTTTTTGGAAGCAAATAAAAGGGGTTTCAAGGTGGTTTGAAGGTGGTTTGAAGGTGGTTTCTTTCAGGTAAGTCTCTTCTCTTGGTTTCTTTGTGTTTTCCTCTAGATCCACATCTCTCTCTCTCAGTTTTCTAGATCTAGAACTATTGTGTGTAGATCTAGTGTTATATTTGCCTTGGGTGTTGATTTTAATACTTGTACATGTTAGGGAAGGGGATATAGAGTGTTTTTGGTGGTTCATTTTCTTGATTTGAGGAGGTGTGGTAGCTTGTGGATCGTTTTCGTTGGAACCCAAAAGGTAAGTGGTTTGTGCCTTTGTTTTGGAATTCTTTGAGTTTATGTGAAAATTTTCCCAATACCCATGAATGGGGTATTGTGTGTTTACCATTTTAGCCCTATTGTTTTCTTGCTTTTCTTGTATGCTTGAGTAGAGGTTTTTGAATGTGAATAGGGTTAATTTTTATGCTTTGGAAGTGTTTTCTCGTGCATGTTTTATGTTTTGGCCATTGGGTCTAGTTTGCCTGTTAGGTTGCTATTTACTTTCCATGCCTAGTATAGTAGGATGGGGTGTATGTATCCTTACATGATGAGATGTTGTAGACTACTATCCAAGTAGTTCTTGAGGTTTACTTTGGCTGATATGCGCTGCTATACTTGCTTGACTTACACAGGGCCGTGAGAACCTGGTGTATAGACCATTGGGAGAATGGACGTAAAGGCTTCTCCAGAGTGTCTTTATAACTCACGATGCGAGACCACAGGTGTAACTGACGTTGAGTGATTCCTCAGAGTGTCTGTAGTTCCTAGATATGGGTCATAGAGGGAATGTGACGTAAGTTCTACCCTAGAGAGCCTTTAGTTACCGATACGAGACTATAGGAGGAATTGATAGTGAGTGCTTCCTCAGAGAGTCTATGCTTAAGTTGAACCAGAGGGGCAAGACTGAGTGTACTTCCCATAGTGTTGCTTTTAATTTTTAGGTAGGACCAGAGGGGATATATTGTGAGTAATTCCCAGAGGGTTACCTTTGTGCTTTAGATGTGTACTTGTGTTTCTAGGTAGGACCAGAGGGGATAGGATGTGGGTACTTCCCAGAGGGTTACATGTTGTGGTTATCTGCTTTGTTTAGCTGTTGGATGTTATGTAGTGGTTTGAATTCATTGAAACTATGGATTGTTTACTATTTATTACTTCCTTGTTTACTGCATTCTGTACTTACTTTCCATATATTCGCTAACTGTTAGGCAAAGATATTGTGGTGGTTGCCTAGTAGGATTTAGTCTCACATCCTATTTGGGCCATTATTTTGGGACCAAACAGATTATATTGTTGCAGGTATATATAAGGGAAAGCGCCCTTCTACTTTAGGTTCTTGATTGGCTGTGGAGTTGGAGAGAATGGGAACAATCTATGGCTTACGATTTTGTTGATTTGTTCACTATTTTTCTTTTGTACTTTGGTTTAGTACTATTTTATTCTAGAATTGTGATTTGTTTGTCTGTTTTCCTAGACATATGTATCATGCATCATTCATATATATGTGTGTGTGCTCCAGTTTATTATTTCTAGTCTTCTGTTGTTTACTTTTGTATGGATTATTACTGCCTCTTCCATTTTATACTTGTTTCACTTCTCCTGTGTTACTCTACCAATGAGGGCATAGTTTCCTCACTATCATACTCAAGGCCCTCACTACTAGTTGGCAGCCTCTGGTGTTTGGGTAAATGTGCTTGAGGCCATGTGACCAACCGGGTATGGGGAAAATCTGGGCAGCTTCCGAAACCGGGATGTTACACATGCCCTTATATAATAAGAGGAGATAAGGTACATAAGACAAAAATTTAATTTAATAATAAATTAAATGAAACCAATCACATACAAAGGTATAGTATATGCTTATGATCATCTATATGAATGCAACAAATTATGCATGTTATAAAACTTAAATTCAATTATTAATTTTTCTTATTTAAGATAAATCACATTCTAATAAATTAATTATCATATTTAATCAATTAGTTATTTTATCTTAATTCTCATCTAAATTTCCATGATATTATCATCCATTATATTTTTAAACAAATTAAATAAATTTATTTAAAATTAACTATGTACATAAATGTACCTTGGAGGAAACATAGTGAATACCCATCTAAATCTACCCAACTTATATCACACTTATATATTGTTTACTCTTATGGCATATGGAATACATGACTTATCACATACTTTCATGACATGTACTATCAACTTAATGATTACATGAATTACATGATTTTTCTGTGGAATATTATGCTTCAATGCACATAGAGTAATATCTATCATATGACTCACACATGATATGAAGATCTAAACATTACACAAAGATTAATTGAACATTTATATAAAAATAAATATATATAATAAAACCCATCACTTGTCATGTTCTGTCAACTTAATGACCACATTAAAGCACATGTCGATAAGGTTTACACTTTATAATAAATTAATTTTAATTCTGTGTAATTTAGTATAAGTACACAGTATGTATAGGAGAGATGCACTATGTGTGGTCTCTGGGTTATTTGGTCTCTAGTTAGGTAGGCCATGTATGGAAATACATGGCCCATATATAACTTAAATGACTACATGTTGTGTATGTGGGATACACGGTGTGTACTCTGGAAGACCATGTTCTATAATGGCCTGATCAACATGTGTTGTAATAAATTAAATACACCATGTGTATTCAATGCACATGATTTTAATTAATTATGAATTAATTCCTACTACATTAAACACTAGTACACAGCATGTAACTATGGTTACATAGTATGTACTCTTGTATTATACATCCAGAATCCTTAGAAACACCAGATGTGCTCTTTGATTTTATTTCATTGATAAAATTAATAAATTTGATTAGATCTATGAGAAATGAAAGAGGGAGAATCATATCTTGAAATTTGGAATACAAGACTAATTAAACTTAAATTGAAGAGTAAATTAAAAATGCATAAATCAATCAAAGATCTTTAAATAATTATAAATAATTATGTGGTTGCTCTGATACCACTTGTAGTTTTTGGGAACAATGGAAGGGTATAATGGGTCATGCCCAACTTTTTTTTGATTATTGATGATCAATAATAGATATACATCATGATAAACACTATAATCAAAGGAATTTAGTCAAATAAAACAAAAAATGGATATAATGTTGGTACCAAAGAGAGGATCATCACATATTATTTATAATAAATTTAATCAATTAAAGAATTATATTTCTTTAATTATTTCTTCATTAATGGATCTAACAATAGATCTATATTGTATGGTCATTATGTTATAGTAATCAAGAGCAGATTCCCTCTAGTGAAAATCAACACATGTTTCACAAATCTCTGAACATCATCATAGGAATCTCTAGGTGCTAGCTTGATAGATCTTATTGATCTCATCATTCACCTTTGATTACCATGAGAATCACTTCAAAATCATTCTTAATGATCTCTCTATAATTGAGTGTGGATGGTGGAGGAATATCACTCTCCATTATTGGGAGAATTATTGGAGTGGGATCTCTCAAGAGCTTGATAGGATTCTCTTCAGCTATCATTGTGCACAACACAAAATGAATTGGATCTCTTGGAAAAATAATATAGTTGTGTTTAAATACGACTATGGTTTAGAAATAAATATTTTCACAAGTGACCTTTAATAATTAATTAATCTGTTATGGAACCCCATGTCTAAAATAATAATACCATTATTATTTCCATGACATTCTCTTAACTTTATAATTAAATTAAATATTAATTAATAAAATAATATTCAATATATATTATTTCTCACCAGACCTAAAAAAACCAGTCCTCCATTCCTTCATAATATTTATCAAGCCTTGATTAATGGCTATTTAATTATTAAATAAATATCACTACATAATTCTCTAATAAATAAATAAATATTATATTCACTAAATAGAAAATAAATATTTATTAAATATTCTACTCACATTATATTCTCTCAAGTAACCAGTGACAGAATATATGTGATAAAAAATGAATAATTATTAAACCACATACAATAATAATATTTATTCAACTTGTTAAATAATAAATAATAATATATTATTTGTAACTACCCATGAGGTTTGAACACCTTTGAAGGAAGTCGAACCTGAGGTAAGGGACTCTTTAACTAAAATATTGTATTAAATGTTTTAAATATTTATTCTTCTAAATATTTATATTTTAGGTCCATGATTTCAAAATGGATTTTATAAATATATATATATGGTTATTAATATTTTTATTTCTCTTGTGTGTTTTGAAAATGGATTTTTTTTATGTGTTATGTAAGATACTTTATTTTGAAATCCTTTCTAAATGTCTCTTTTATGAAATTCAAAAATATTGTCCGTATATATATATATATATATATATGGTATGAGTGATTTCTCCCACTTACATGATGCCTTATTAATTTATTGATTTATTTATATGTTTTCAAAGTTATTTTTGAATATTATGATTTCATTATTATGTGTGAAGATATTATATTTTAAAAGTTATTTTTACAAGAAGAGGGTACTTTGATATCTGAAAGTTTTTTTTCTCATGTGTTTAAATGAGTTATCAAGTGTTTTATTCATGATATATTCTTTGTATATTGTTTATGTTGGGATGATCCTATTCTAGATCAATATATGATTGGTTGAGCCTGATTATAGCTCAAGATATGTTGGGTAGATCCCATTATAGCTCAATATATGACGGGTGATCCCCATTATATCTCTCCAATACATTGGGTACTCTGGATATGGAAGTTTTCTGAATGGTTACTCCACGTGTAAGGGTGAATGTAAGAGTGATATGGTAAATAGGTCTCAAGAAAATTCTATGATGTTTATATGCATGCTAACGATTTTTTATGAAATGGGTTTTATTGGTTTTTATATTATCACTTTACTATAAATTTATTTCTCTATATACCTTACTGAGCTTTTTATTCTCATACTAAGTTTTTAAATGTTTTTAATAGGTTATAAGGATGTGTAAGAGTAATAAGGATTATAAGTTAAATATTATGAATATTTTTCAAAGAAATCATGTGTTATTTTAAAATGTTTTATTTTGAAAAAATGGATATTGTTTCAGTAGTATCCTCTTTGTATGAATGTGGTATGTTATGTATGTATTACGTACTAACCTTCTAAAAATATATACCTAAAAATATCCTCAATGTGAAATAAAGTAATTTCTTGACTAAAATTCAAGATAATATAATATTTTAAGGTAGGGTCCTTAAATTTGGTGTTAGATGATTGTTTAGATAACCTTAGGGGTTAGGATGATATTAATAGAATAACATTAATGATTTTTACATTATAGTTAATTTAAAATGAAATATAATTTAAATATTACCATTTTTATTTGACTAAGATATGTCTTTTCAGAATGGTTTTCCACATAAGAAACTAGGAAGCTGAAGTAGGAAGGAATCTAGAGGATAATATATGTTTGAATCTTCAGCCTAGAATGGTGGGAATTGGAGCCGAGTTTTTATGATAGTAATGGATCAGTTGACTCAGGTGATAAGTGGTGGTGATATTCATGCTAGATAGTTACTTGTTCTACCATAAAGGAACATGTATTCTGTGAAGCATTTCAAGAGGCAACACCCCCCATTATTCAGTGGATCATCTGACCTGGTGGTAGTTGGAGGATGGATCAATGCTCTAGAAAAGATATTTTATGTCATGGAATGTTTGGAATGCCAAAAGGTAACACTATAAATTTATCATTTTGAATGTTAAGATGATCAATGGTGGTAAGTAGTTAATAATACGAGAGAAAAATATGATCTTGATAGTTTGGAATGGGATAATTTTAAGATTCTTTATCTAGAAAAATATTTTATTAAAAAAGTATAACTCAGAATGGAGAGACAATTCCTGGAAATAAAGCAGAACGATGATTATTCTATGGTATGTTATGAAGATAATTTTACAAGACTGGCTAGGAACGTACCAAATTTTACTTAAGAATTTGATAGTAAGATTAATATATTTTACTCTGGCTTGAAACCATTTCAACAAAGAGATTTGGATTCACAAGAGTATAAAATCTATGAAAAACTTATTCATTGTGATGAAAAAGATGATATAGAGTTTCTTGACATGTATTTTCCTCATTATGATAAGAATAAGAAGTGGTTATGTTAGAAGTATTTGTGGAATAATACATTAAAGAAATATGGCAGTAAAAAATAATTTTCCCTTGTGAAAATTGTGGTAAAAATAATCTTGGGGAATGTCTTGTAAATTCTGTAAAAATTATACTCATGTGGAAAGTTTAGGAACATATATAATGAGTGTAATGAAAATTAGTGGAAAAAAATTAGAATCCAATGGTGATATTCTTTAACTATAAATAATTGGGACATTTTGTTAATTTGTATCCAAAGATAGCCACTCAAGTAGAAAACTAGCAAGGTTGGAAGAATAAGGGTGTGGAAAAATACTTTGAAAATACTTTATAAGATGTTGATCCATCAAAAAAAGTGGTATTAGGTGAATTTATTATTTTTAATGAATATTATAATGTGTTTTTTTGATTTATTGTCTACACATTCCTTTATTTCAGAGAAATTTTCTACTAAATTTGAAATTCCACCTTAAGAAATGAAGTCAGAACTCATGGTAAAAAACACCTAGAGGAAATATTGAGGTAGAAATAAATTATAATAATCTACCTATATTTGACTATGGAAAACGATTACCTAAAAACATTGTTGTATTTTTTCTAGTAGAGTTTGATGTTATTATGGGTATGGACTGAATTTCTGATTACCATGATAAGATTGATTGTAGATCTAAATAAGTTTTTTTAGAAATAGTTTCAGTTTGTTTACAATAATTCACCCATACCATTGATAACATATCAGTAATCCAAGAAACTATTAAAATATGTAAAATAAATTTATCTTTCACATATTTTTTAAAATAAATGAATATTTTAGATTAATGATGTGCCAGTGGTAAATGAGTATTTTGATGCTTTTCCTGATGATTTTTATGGTGTTCTTCCAGACTGGGAGGTTGAGTTTAATATTTACTTATTTCCTCATGTTGATCCAATTTATAAACCCCTATATCAAATGGATCAAGTGGAACTTTTAGAGTTGAACAAGCAGTTTCTGGAATTATTAGATAAAGGATTCATCCGACCTAGAACTTCACCATGGGGTGCATATGACTTGTTTATTAAAAAGAAAGATAGTTCAATGAGACTTTTCATTGATTATAGAGCCCGAAATATAATCACTGTCAAAAATAAGTATTTTTTGTCTCATATAGATGATTTTTTTTATCATCTCCAGGGAGCACATTATTTTTTGAAGGTTGAACTGAGGTCAAGGTACCATCAATTGAAATTAAAATAAGAATAAATTCTGAGGGTTGTGTTTTGTACTAGATATGAGCATTATAAATTTGTAGTTATGTTGTTTGGGTTAACTAATTCACCTACTATATTTATGGATCTTAGGAATAGAATATTTCATGAGTTCTTAGATAAGTTTTTGGTTGTGTTTATTGATGACATTCTAATATATTCTAAAAGTAAATAGGATCATTAAAAAAATCTAAGGTTAGTTTTTCAAACCTTAAAAAAAGAAACTTTATGGAAAATATAGAAAGTGTGATTTTTGGTTGCAAAAAAAATTATTTCCTTGGTCATATTGTTTCTAAAGAGTACATAACTATTGATCCTACTATAAAACATTGTCGAATAATAGACAAGACCCACAAATATAACCAATATTCATAGTTTCCTTGGTTTTGAAGGCTATTAATAGAGGTTTTTTGAAAAATTTGCATGATTATCAAGACCAATGACTAAGTTAACTCAAAAATTTGTTAATTTCATCTAGAAAAAAGAATGTGATGATTTTTTCAGGAATTGAATAGAAGATTAGTGAATTATCTAGTTTGACCCTGACTTCCAGAAATTGTAAATTTTTCATCTATATCGATTCTTCGTTGAAAGGAATTGGTTGTGTCCTAATACAGAATGATTAGGTAATTACTTATGATTCATGTTAGTTGAAATATAATAAGTTAAATTACCCTATACATGATTTAGAACTATATGTTATTTTTTTTGCATTAAAATTTTTGAGGCATAAGTTGTATGGATTAAAATGTGAAATATATATTGACCATAAAATTTTGAAGTATATATTTACATAGAAGGAATTGAACATGATATAGAGAAGATGTATGGAACTAATAAAGGATTATTATTACATGATTCATTACTATCATGGAAAAGAAAACAAATTTTATGATTTTTAAGTTAGAAAAGTAATACTATATTAACCATGATGCATTTGGAACATGACCCCTTGGTTAATGATTTGATAAATTTTAGTTTAGAAGTTGTTGGTGTAGGAAATTGTTCTGTTTTGTTATAGGTTTCAGTGTAGTTGTATCTATCAGATAGAATAAATCATGCTCATAAAGAATATCATGAGTTGTATAAAAGGGTAGAATTGGTTCAAAATGGTAAGTTTCCTAAGTTTAACATTGATAAATATTTTATTTCGAGGTTTGGAAATAGAATATGTGTTCCTTTTTATTCTCATATTAAGAAATAATTGCTATGTGAAGCTCATAATTCTCCATTTTCAGTTCATCATGGAAGTACAAAGATATACAGAAACCTTCAAGATTATTACTGGTGCAATGGAATGAAAAGAGATATCATTGATTTTACCATGAAATGTTTGAATTTTCAATAGGTTAAAGTAGAGTAGCAGTTACTAAAGGGGACGCTTCAACCTTTTCCAGTTCCAGAGTGGAAATGGAAAAATATATCCACAAACTTCGTGGTGGGACTATCAAAGACTTATCAAGGTAATAATGAGACTTGGGTTGTTGTTGACCAACTAACAAAATCTGAACATTTCCTTCCTATACGAGATACTATTTCTTTGGATCAACTTTCTCAACTATACCTCAAAGATATTTTTAGGTTACATGGATTTACTCTATCCATTGTATTTGACTGAGATCCCAGGTTAACTTTTAACTTTTGGGAAGGCCTTAAGAAGTCATTGGAAACTGAATTAAATAATAATAATGATTTTCATCCCCAATCTGATGGTTAGACCAAGAAAATAATTCAGACCTCAGAGGATATTCTTTGATCTTTTTTAATGGATTACCAAGCAATTTGGGATCAACATATTTCTTTAGTTGAGTTTTATTATAATAATAGTTTTCATTATAGTATACATATGACACCTTTTGAGGCATTATATGGGAAGTGGTTTTGAACTCCAACATTTTGAGATAAAGATAGGTAAAGAAAGATTATGAGACCATAATTAGTAGAGGAATTAGTTTAGAAAGTGAATAAGATTCAGCAACACATGAGGACAACTTAGAGAAGGCAGAAAAGTTGTGCAGATAATAGAAGGAAAGACCTTTCATTCAAGGTAGGTGATCATGTTTTCCCTAAAATTTAGTCTTGAAAATGTGTTAAGAATTTTGGTAAAAAATTAAATCTAAGTCCAAAATTCATCGGACCATTTTAAATACTAGAGAAAATTGAACCAATTTCTTACCAAGTAGATTTTCCTCTGATTTTATCTTAGGTATAAAATGTTTTTCATGTTTCGATGTTGAGAAAGTATGTACCAGATCCATATCTTATTTTGAGATCAGAAGTAGTTTATCTAGAATAGAACCTTACTTATGGAGATAAATCTGTTCAGATTATTGATTGCAAAGAGCAAGTATTGCATAATAAGGTAATTCACTGGGTTAAGGTTTTGTTGAGAAACCACATGGTTGAAGAAAAAACATGGGAATATTAAAATTCTATGAGGTAATGGTGTCCTCACTTACTTAATAAGTGAAAAAAAAATTCAAGGATGCAATTTACCAAAGGTGGGGAGAATGTAACAACCCATGAGGTTTGAACACATTTGAAGGAAGTCTAACCCAAGGTAAGAAACTCTTTAACTAAAATATTTTTTTAAATGTTTTAATGGTTTATTCTTCTAACTAATTCTATTTTATGTATATGATTTCAAAATATATTTTATTAATTTATCTATAAGGTTATTAATGTTTTAATTTATATTATGTGTTTTTAAAATGGATCTTTTTCATGTGTTATGTAAGGGACTTTCTTTTGAAATCCATTCTAAATGTCTATTTTATGAAATTCAAAAAGATTGTCATTTTATATATATATGGTATGAGTGATTTGTCATGATTTCATGATGCCTTATTACTTTATTTTTTTATTTATATGTTTTAAAAGTTATTTTTTAATATTATGATTTCATTATTATGTGTGTGGATATTATATTTTAAAAGTTATTTTTTACCAAAATATGGTATTTTGATATCTGAAAGTGTTTTTTATCATGTATTTAAATGATTTATCAAGTTTTTTATTCATGATATATTCCTTGGAAATTGTTTATGTTGTTTTGATCCCATTATATATCAAGATATAATGGGTTTATCCCCATTATACCTCAATATATGTTGGATTGATCCCATTATAGCTCAAGATATGATGGGTGGGAACCATTATAGCTCTCTAATACATTGGATACTTCGGATATGGAAGTTAACCTAATGATTATTCCATGTGTAAGTATGAATGTATTAATGATATGTTAAATATGTCCCTATGAAAGTGCATGATGTTTCTATGCATGCTAATGAGTTTTTATGAAATGGGTTTTATTGTTTTTATGTTATCACTTCACTATCAATTTCTTTCTTTATATCCCTTACTAAGATTTTTGTGCTCATACTAAGTTTTTAAATGTTTTTCATAGGTTATAAGGATGTTTAAGTGAAATAAATAAGTAATGTTAATTGTTATGAAGTTTTTTCAAAGAAATTTTTTATTTTAAAATGTTTTATTTTTCATAGAATGGATATTGTTTTAGTAGTATCCTCTTTGTATGAATGTGGTATGTTACGTATGTATTATGTCCTAATATTATAAAAATATAAACCGTAAAATATTCTCCATGTGAAAGAAAGTAAGTTCTTGACTAAAATTCAAGATTATATAGTGTTTTAAGGCTGGCTCATTATATTATTTAATTGACATTTTGCATACACTTAGTGTGTGATTCTCTAGGCCTCTTTCTAAGTGGCATTAGACGAAGAAGCCTAAAGTCCAATGTTAGAATCTAGAAACATGAAAAGGAATACATATAAAGATAAGTTAGTGTCACAATGATATAATACTTCATATGGATTCTTACTATGTAATATAATCCCTTTATCATGATATCTCTAATCAAGAAGGTTGCATGCTGGTGCCATCAACTTATGTGCTTGATGTCTCTTTCTTTGACTTCCCAGATATTGAACATCCCTATATATCACCATGTCCATGGATTTAATTAGGAAATATCATTTACATAAAAGGGCATGAGATATGAACTTTTGCTAAAAATAGAAGGGACAAATCCTTTCTCACATCATTCATTAATGTAATATTACTCGTGATGCACCCAACATATCCTATCTCACCAAGAACATATTTTATAACAGTTTTAATCAATACATAAAATTATGTGACTCATAATAATCATTAATTATAATATTAATTTCTAAGTATCAATAAACTAGTCTGCAAGTATAGACATCCAATGAAACATCTAAATTTGGATTTCCTAACAGTGGGTCTCATTCTCATAATATCCTACACTAGATATTACCAAGGATGTACACCATGATAAAGTGACTCAAATTATTATGAGTATCCACACCTAATATCATATATCATTTGTGTCCCTCAAATGATATCATCCAACTCTAGAAAATATATTTAATAATAGTTTCATAGAACTTTCAAGTTCTCATCATAGTAGGGAACTACTTTGACCATTTACTTTGGCAACTACTCTTCAGACATTATCATATAATGTGTTACATAGAATAACAATAATGATATGATAAGGGGTTTATTAATATTTAAAAATATGAATAAATATTATCATAAAGTACATATAATTTGGTTCTAGGGAACCAACTCCAACATCATCACCCTTGGACACTAAAATCCAAATACCATGATGGAAAAGAGAGGAACTTCCCCCAATTAAGAAAACTCTTAGAACTCAATCTTGGTATGACTATAGGTTTCATGACATAACCACACCTCAGTATAGGCATTTCCAAATTCCCTATTTCCCATCATGGAATGGCCTCCAACACCTTGTGACTCTTATAGTGTAACACCACTAGAAAGAGGGGGAAGCCCCTCAGCTAACCACCACCATGGAATGACCATCCAATCCTATGGTTTGACATGATTTTAGAAAGATCCAATTATAGAAGAGTCTTCTAAATCATCATAAGGGTATTCATTGTGGTTTGATACCTCCCTTCACAGTGAGACCACTTCATAACAATCCTACCCTTTTCTAAAGTCGCAAAACTCATTAAACCGTGAAGTTATTGGTTGTAGTGTTCTATACCTCTTTATGAAAACCTCCAATCCTACACATTGGTCTATAATGGTGTTACTAACTATAGTTAGTGAAAATTCAATATTTGGGTCACTCAAACCTAGCTATAATGCTTTTTCAAGCACTCAGAGCACCAATTGGGCCTCATTCCACTTCTAAAACCATCTCCTTAAGAATATTTATCTCTCATAATTCTAATATGAACCTTAGTTATTGAAATAACCCCTACTCTAGAGACAAAATTCAAATTTCTTATGAATTTAACAACCTATAAAATTAATGGTCTTTAAAAACCTCATAATATATATCATTTAATAGCCCTGAGAAGTCTTTGTGGTCTTCCAACAATAAATCCCATCCTACCATAATTTTTAATTCATCACTAACTTGTTGTGTTCTACCCTAAAACACAGAACGAGCTTCTGATATGAAACCCCATCCCAAGGTGCACAATTCATAAAAAAATGAGTTCATATTCATCACTATTTCCAATAATAATATAGAACTCACCAAATTCAGCTATAACAAGACACTAGGGTGTTATTTTAACACCCTGGTATTTTAGAATATATTTTTCTTTTAATAAATTATAAGTGTCTGGTAGGTTTCTTAACATGAAACATCAATCTTATAACCAACCATGATATATTATAACTAATCCATTAAATTGGTCATATAAATAGGAATAACCAAATTATAAAAAATATGTATGATGGTTTTATAAAATGAAAATTTATTAATTAATCTATAACAAATAAGTACCCAATTTTCACTTAAGTTATTTTATGCTTTAAAAATATGTTTTCTCAAAAAATTTGTTTTTATTACATTTTTTTAATGAAAATTATAATTAATTTCTAAATTTTATAGAAATTTATTTGAAAAAATTAACATAATATTTTAAATAACCACTTAAATATTATCTTAGGTTTAATTTTTGTGATTTTTATGAAAAGATATATCTTTAAGTGAATAGTGAAAAATACCAATTTTTGTAAAACTAACATTTATTCTCATTAAATAAAGTTATATAAAAGTACTATTATGTTTTTAATTTAATATTAAAGTAACATAGTTCTCCTTTAATTATAAATAATATAATTAATTACATAAAAATAATAATTATACTTGATTTTTTTATAAGTTCATTTTTATCTTAAAAACACATTTTTCAAAATAATCAATTTACATGCGTAATGTATTTTTTATCATAATAAATTCAATTAATAACAATTTATTAAAAATGGTAATTAAATTTTTCGATTATATATTCTATCATACATTTTGACATAAATTTGATAGTTTTTACTAGGAAAGGAATGAAATTAAATTCAAATTTATGCTTAAAATGAATTTTTCTAAAAACGTGTTTTTGTTATGTTTTTCAAGCTTATTTTAAAATTAAAATTTTCCAATTATAGAAATTTAATTTTATAAAATTGATTCCATATTTGGAATAAATATTTATAATTTTTTTAATGATTCCACTTTCATTTTTTATCATACTTTATAGTAAAAAAGAGTTAAAATTTATTACCATAGCTAAGGTTAAAACAGGTTTACCAAGGGTAAACTAAGATATAAGGGAAATAATGACACATAAAAATATCTTATTATTATTTTATATAGATATATATATCATATACTATCATACCTTTATATTATTATCCATTTGGAGTCATTTTAAGATGAAAGTGGCATTATATTATTTAAATATTTTAAGTAATTCTATGTGTGTCCTCTCTCCCACTTATAAAAGGGAACCTCTGATCCAGTCTTATTAACACATTTTTAGCCTTATATATTGTCCAATAACTACCATAATACCTTCCTATATTCCTTATAATCATCATATATTCCTTTTTCAAATCCTAAGACCAATGTTTCAAGGCTTAAGTTGTAACCCAAAGAAGGTCTCTCAAAGAAAAGGTATAAATCTTAACTGATATCTTTTTATTTTATTTCTTATTCCACCATCTATAAAATGATTGTATCCACAAAAACATGATTAATATAGTATAATAAATATATTTAAATGTTATTATTATGATGTAACAACCATTTTCCACCTTCTTTCAATCAAATGGGAAATTAAAGTATCGTTCGTGTGTACAGGTGGAATATCGCCTCCACAGAGCGATATGATTCATTTTCCATAACCGCCTCAAATTTATGGATATAATGACATATTAAATAAATATATATTATATTTATGATATAATTATGATTCTATATTGATAAAATATTATTTATCATTCTTTCCTTCTTTTTATTAAAAAATGTAAACAACGTTCATGCATATGTATGGACTATTGTCTCCATGAACGGTGTAATTAATTTTTCTATTTATACCTTTAATAGAGGGTTATAAATATGTATATAATGAATATAAATGATATTTATATCATTATTAAAATTATATAGATAATTAAACCATGATGAAAATCTTATTATTAGTACTTTTGAACCGAAACCTTCATGAAAAGCGAAACAGTGAACACCCAAAAACGACATTTTTAATAAAACTTATTAATAAATAGGCATTAAAATGTTTTAATTGCACTATATATGGTATTATAGGTATTAATATGGTTCTATTATATAATTATAATAAGTTTTAATTTATTTTATTGGAGATTAGAGTGCTTAAAAATCAATTTAGACTTGAGGTCAGGGTTTTATGTCACAATCTCACTTTTTATTGGGGTTGTTTATAATTAAATTTTATAATGATGAATTTATATGATATATATATATATATATATTATTTTTATTATACTTCAGATATTTCTATGAATTACAAGTTTTCCTTTAATTTTTCTCTCCTTCAAAGTACTATAAATTTTGAAAGAATGTTTTTAAGGAAAATCAATATTGTTTCACTATTCGGTCAGAAACCATTTTCTTCCTTGTCTATGTTTTATTTAAAATATTTTCAATAATATTTCCAATATTATAAAAAAATATTTAATTATTTTTTACCAATTTTTTACTTTCTATAAAAATGTATAAAATGAATTTTCTTGTTTTTTTAGAATGATGTACTTTTCCCCCAAGTTTTGAATGGAATCTTTGTTTTAACATATACTGTATGAATATATTTTCCCACAATCATGAATAATTTTTTATTTCAATATTACATTAAAATATTTCATGGTTATTTACAAATAAAATGGTTCCCTTAAAATTTTTGAAAATTTTATATTTTAAATAATTGATTTCAAAATAAAAAGGGTATTTTCATCCAAAAATATTACAATGATCTTTTAAATTTATTTTCACTTATAATAACATCATTTGATGTTTATTATTCTTTATTTTGGGATATATTCCAATATTACTATCTTTATTCATTTAATTGATGGATTATTATTATAATTATGAAATATTTATGTAACCCATTTTCTTTTCCATGGGTTAAGCTATAATGAAATGATTAAAGTTTTCATTATATTTTGGAAACAAATGAATGGATTACGATTATGTGATTGGTGGTTATGATATAGCCCTCCAATTAATTGGGTAAAGATGAATTTTTGTGAGATCAAATGGTACATGAGAGGTTATCCCAATCCCTAAAATAGGGTTTATGGGAGGTTATCCCAAGAACAAAAATAGGGTACATAGAAGTTTATCCCAAGTCTAAAGAAAATAAACTCATGGTTATCCCAATCCTAAAAAGTGATTAATGTATTGGTGAGTATCCTTTACATAATATTTCTATGATTATGATTATACCACACATTATCAACACCTTTATGACTAGATATTATGCTAATTTAATACTCTCATGTATCATGTTCTATGATTCCTTAATGATTTGTATCTTATAAACTAAAAATATTTATACCATTACCCATGATTAAGATCTATGAATTTATGAGCATCCAATCCCACCATTTTTTTTATTTCCATTTCCCTAAGATATGAAAAAAAAATAAGTATGATATTTCTAATAAGGGTTTTAGTTATGGAGAATTTAATGGTAAATGATGTAGATCTTTTATGTACCTGTTGTTTATTTATATAAGTTTAAAAATAAACTAAACCTTTATAGTTATAGAATATATTTTGATTATATATGATGAATATTCATCTAATAATATGTAATATTTATTTATGTAATGTTTGGGTTGCCTCAGCAGGTATCATAACAATATTTATTTATTTTTGGAAACTAGGATGAGGAGATATTAGTGAGAAAACTTAGGATAATCCAAAGTATAGGATAATATTCTGTGTTATGGTAAAGAATGAAGAGTAGTTTTCCTAGAAAATACATCTATATCTAGATATTGGAATTTAGATGCAGTTTTGGAATAGATGATCCTAGGGGTAATAACTTTACAAAGGGAAGATTGGGTATTAACTTGATTATCAATAGTTCACGATGAGTGGACCTAAGAATTTACACCTAGATAGACAATCTCTAGGGATATTCTGGGGTTAATTGAAAATCCATTCCTAAGCCATTATGGAGGATTTGAATAAATAATTTCCTTGTTTGATATGGGTTAAAACTAAGGTGTTATTGATTAAAAGGTAGGAGTTTTGATTTAGACATCCTATGAAATATTTTTAATGTTCATGGGAATACTCACTATTATTATATTTCTCATACTATGATTTTTTGTTTTATTTAATGGGAGGAATTTTGTTAAGACTAAATTTTATAGATGATGCAATGATTTTCCTCATGAGAAACTAAATGAAATGGGATATGGAAAATGAAATCTTATGATTATGCCTAATCAACTATCTCGATTTATGATTAACAACTTGAACATAGGTGAGTTTATAAATGAACCAAATAAGATAAAAATGTAATTTTATGAATACCATAGAGGAAATAATATTTATCTTCCTATATGCCAAGAATGTTGTAAGAATCACCTAGGGAAATATCTTAATGGAACAAGAAGATATTTTATATGTGTAAAATAAGGAGATAAAGTAAATAATTACTGAGAAAAATAATGAGTTCAATAGAGTGAAATAGATTACATTTTAAGGTATCATTCATAGTTCAATATCTTATGTGTAGGAACATGGGAACTATTCAAGTCAATTCCATAACCCAAGTGACAAAACCTAGACCAAGGAAAGGCCCATGCTATGTTGATCATTAAAGTAGAATTATTAAATTATTTATATATTTAGATTAAATAATTTTTTTTACTGAAGTACTTTATAATTGATATTCTAGTTATAAGAAACATGAAATATATAGGGATTATTATATAGTATTTTTTATTTAAATATTTTCAAGCATATGTTTAATTGTTCAGATAACATTACAAGTGATTTACTAGTAAGGGGGTATTTTTTGTAAACCATAAGATTAAGGGATAGATAAACCATAATATGTTTCTGATTTTTAGATAATAATGTGAATTTATGATAAAGAGATGATTGGTTTAGATAAATGAAATTGGATAGTATTACTGACCTTGAAATTTCTTAGTGATTTGATAAAAAATTGATTTATGTTATCTTTGAAGAAGCTTATTTAATTTTTTGATTTATAGAAAATATTTGATTGTTTGTTATTTTATTTAAAGAATAAGGATAGAATTAATTTGGGGAAATATATATTTTTTCATTGAGGTTTTATGGTGACTCTGGTTATTAGCATGTTATAGTACTAAAGGCATTAAAATTCCAAATTTTTCATTCAGTATTGGAATATGGGATGAAAAGAGGTGTAAACTAACTAAAACACACAACCAAAGGATGAAATTATGTTTATATATTGGTGAAATAAATTAATTATATTTTCTCATATTCCATGGTAAAATAATTTCTCAAAGATAGTAAAAAGGATCTTGAAAATGAAAAAGTTATTCTTTTTACAATTATTTCTCAAGAATTAATGGTTATTTCCACCACTCACTAATATATGGTTTTTTGGTCATTAAATTTTTCATGAGTATGTTCTCAATCACTCTATATTTTTATCTATACATTATTACTCACATAAATTTCAGTATGTCCACTTTACACTAATTTTATCCTTATCATGGAAACAGATTATGTGTTATTTCAGAAACCTTTATGTTTTCCACTTCTCTTTTTCAAAGAAAGTTTTATTATCCCTTTGTATGATGTGGGTTTTCGAAAAATGTCTTTTAAAATATTGGAAATTTTATTACTAAGAAAAAAATTATGAGGAAATCTATTTATGTGGGGAAAAGGTAACACCCGGATATTTTATAATATATTTTTCTTTAAATAAATTGTAAGTGTTTGATCGCTTGCTTGACACGCAACACTGATCTTAAAAAAATCATGATATATTATAACCTAGAAATTAAGTTTAAAGTACGGATAATAATAACTACATCATAAAAAAATATTTATTCATGTATTAAATAATTAAAATGTATTTATTAATTCATAATAAATATGTACTAAATTTTCAATATTCATTTTATGCTTCAAAAATAAGATTTCTTCAGAAACTATTTCTATTGAATTTTGTGCATGAACATTATAATTAATTTATAAATTTTTGGAAATTTGATTTTAGTAAACAATTAAAATATTTTTAAATAAGCATTCCAGTATTATTTTATCATTATTTTTTTGGATTCTTCTAAAAATATTTATTTTTAAGTGAATAGTGAAAAATACCAATTTTTATAAAATTATCCTATGTTTTTAATAAATAAATAATTTGAAAGTATAATTATGTTTTTAATTTAATATTTAAGTATAATTATTATAATTTAATTATAAATAATATAATTAATTATATATTAATCATCATTATACTTGTTTTTTGGTATAAGTTCATTTTTTGGGCTTAAAAACACATTTTTCTAAAATCTGTTTTTATGTGCGCTATGTGATTTTATCATAACAAATTAAATAAATAAAAATTTATTAATAATGATAATTTAATTTATATTTTATATATTCTATCATATATTTTTTAATTTATTTGATAGTTTTTATAGGTAAGGAATGAAAGTAAATTCAGTTTTATGCGTAAAATGCATTTTTCAATAAACGGGTTTTCGTTGGGTTTTGCACGCTTATTTTAAAATTAACATTTTTACATGTATAAAAACTAAATTTGATAAAATGGATTAAATATTTTTAATCCTAATTTATGAATTTGGTAATGATGAAACTTTTATTTTTTGACATAATGAATAGAAAAAATAGTAAAAATTTGTTACCATGGTTAAGGTTAAAATGGGTTTATTGGGGGTAAACTATGAGATAAGGGTAATAATGACATATAAACTTGTATAATTCTTATTTTTTTAATATATTTAATCCCTTTATTACCTGGACTTTAAACTATTGTACATTTAGAGCCATCTTATCAAGAGAGTAAAAATATTATATTTAAATCTTTTAAGTAGTTTCATGTGTGTTCTCTCTTTTACTATAAAAGGGAAACTCTTGAACACCATTATTTTTGAGTTTTGTCACTTTTAGATCATAAAACCACATTATAATACCTTCTTATATTTATTTAATTCATCTTTAATCCCCCGGCCTTATCCTAAGACCAATCTTTCAAGGCTTAAGGTGTAAGCCAAAGTAGGTCTCTCAAAAACGTGGTATAAATCTTAACCGAGATCTTTCAATTTGATTTCTTATAACATCATCTATTAAAATATTTTACCCATCATAAAATTATTAATAAAATATCATAAATATAACCATATTTTATTATGATTATGTAATAACCATTTTCTACCACCATTCTATCTAATGAAAACTAAAAGTATCGTCCATGTGTATGTGTGGACTACCACCTCAAAGTAGGGATATGATTCATTTTCCATCACATCCTAACATTGATGGATATAATTATGGATTTAATGAATACATATGATATATATGATATAATTATTATTTTAAATTGATAAAATATTATTTATATTTATTTCCATATTTTCATTAAAAATGAAAATAGTCTTCATGCATATATACAGACTACCATCTCCATGAATGGTGTAATTCATTTTTTTATCTCTAAAATTTATGGATGAATATAAAAAATTATATAATTAATATATATGATTTTTATTCATGATTAAAATTATGAAATTATGGAATCATGATCAATGTATAAGTATCAGAATTGTCAAACCGAAAAATTCATGAAAAATGTAACATTTAACTCCCAAAAATGATGATTTTAATAAAGAATCATTAATAAATGTCTGTTGAAATATTATAAGTATACCATATATTGTATTCTAGGTATTAAAATTTTTTTATAGAATTATAATAAATTTTAATTTATTATACATGAGTTTAGAGTGTTTACAAAGAAATTCAGACTTTAGGTAAGGGTTTTATGTTACAATATCACTTTTAACCGAAAGTGATTATGGAAAAAAATTATTATAGTAAATTTATATGATATATATTTCAAAAATATAATTAATTTTATTATCCTCTAGTTATTTATAGTGATTATTTTTTTCTTTTATTTTTCCCTCTCAAAGTACTCAAAATTATGAAATAATTTTCTTACGGAAAACTGACTTTGTTTCTCTATTCCGTTAGGAAACTTTTTCTTACATGTCCATATTTTCTTTAAAAGAAATTCAATAATGTTTCTGATATTATCCAAATATTTATAAAATTCATTTTTACCCATATTTTAGATTTTATAAAAAAAATTAAAATGAATTTTCTTGTGATTTTCTGAATGAGGTACTTTTTCCCAAAGTTGTAAAAATAAATTATGTTTTAACATATAATTCATGAGTGTATTTTTTCAACATAGTGACTATTATTTCATTTGAATATTACTTTACTATTTTTCATGGTTTTTTTCAAAGAAATTTTTTTCATTAATATTTAAAAAAATTAGATTTTAAATAATTGATTTTAAAATGAAAAGGGTATTCTTCTCAAGAAATGTTCTAATTATTTTTTAAAGTTATTTTAATATATATAATCCTTTGATGATTATTATGATTTACTAGGGATATTATTTAATGTTATAATATTTATTATTTCTCTAGATGGTTTATGATTATGATGATGAGATATTGATGAAATTCATTTTCTTTTCAATGGGTTAAGTTTTGAGAAAATAATAAATGCTTTCATGATTGTATGGAATACATATAAATGGTTTATGATTATATAATGGGTGGTTTAGTTATATAACTCTAATTATTTAGGTAAATATTAATGTTTTAGGATCTTAAAGGGTATATTGGATTTTATCCCAATCCCAAAATGATGGTACATGGGATGTTATCCCAAACCTAAAGTAAGTATATGGGTGGTTAACCCAAACCTAACATGTGATGATAGCCTAGGTGGGTAGCCTTGACATAATATTTCTATGATTATGATTATTCCACACTTTATGAAACTATTTATGCCATGATATTATGCCAACGTTATTCTCTAATGGATTATGTTATTTTTTTCCTTTATAATTAATTTATTATGAAATTACAAGATTTATGTTATGACTCATGATTATGATCTATGAATTATTTTGTATGGTTTTCAAATATTTATATCATGTTATCATAAAATTACACTACTATAAAAATGGGATTATTTAGCACTAGGGTTTTAACAGCACTCGCTAAAAGCACTGTTAAAAATCCCCTTTCTTAGTGCTATAAAAAAAGTTGTTAAAAGGGGTTTTAATGGCACTTTTTAGCACTGTTTAAGGGGGACCTTTACCTGTACTTTTTAAAAAGAAATTATAAAGACACCACAATTATCAGTGCTAGTAAAAATCACTTCTAAAATGGACATTTATCGGTGCTTCTAAAAAAGAACAGCTAAAGGGGGTCTTTATCAGCACTTCTAAAAAAGAACTAATAGAATGATGTTATTTATCAATGATTTTTTAGAATCTCTAATAAATACCATCCATTTATTAGCACTTTTTTACTAGCACTGATAAATGGCATATTTTAAAAAAATATGTCATTAACGGACACCCATAGCAGAAGTTATGGCTGTTTAGAGGCCTTTTGAGCATTTTTTAGCCACAATAGAGGTGATTGAGAGTTCTTGTGGGTCACTAAGGCATATATATCATTTAAAGATTTTATTTTATATATGATAGAGTCAAAATGGACACCTAATTCAGAATTTATATCCATTTTAAAGTTAGGTGAATGTGAAAACCCCTTTAAACCCTTAAAACCCCTGAAAGGATCATAACTTTTGATCTAGAAGTTTATTTTCGCTCCAAAACCAGTAAAATTGAATCTCATTAAATAATATAAAACCAATTTATATTCAAATTGTGTGAAAAATAAAGTAATAAATGTTATTATAGTTTCAAAAGTCATAAATCGAACTCAAAATTCAAACAGCCATAACTTTTGATACAGGTGGTTGTTTGGGTTCTACCACATATAAAATAGAATCCTACAATGATATCTAAAACTTGTAGGTATGATAATTTCTCATTTATTATTTTCCTTATTTTTACAATAAAGTCCCAAAAGGCCTATGAAATAGAGTTTTTAGTTGCTGACTCTGATTTCTTGAAATTAAAACGACTATAACATCTGATTGTGTGTCCATTTGTCCTCTACCAAATACCATATTGAAGCTCATTTCATGAGATTCTATTTGAATGGTTTTAGAGCTGAAATAGACTCTTTGATCATAATTTATGGTTGTTTCAATGTTTTTAGGTTTTTTAGGGTTTTTAGAGTTTCTTAATGTTTTTATGTGTTTTAAGGGTTTTTAGAGTTAATATCCATTTTAATATATATATATATATGTAATTAATATATATATATATATAGATAAAAATATAAAATATATATATATAAATATATAGATACATCATAAAATGTAAAAAAATAGTATTGGGGAGTGGATAAGGTGTTGGTGTATAAGTTGGAGGTAATAGGTTCGAAACTCATTGGAGGCAGGGGTGCATGCTAAAGCACTGATAAATGGGTGAGGGAAGTACTAATAAAGGGGTCAAGGGTGAGAAGTGCTGATAAAGAGGTGGGAACTGATAAAGTTGGGTAGGTGTGAAAAAATATATCATTTATCATCAGGGAATTTATGAGTGTTTTTACACTATTAAAGGGGGTCTTTAATAGTGCTAAAAAAGTGATTATAAAGGCCCCCTTAATCTGTGTTTTTTTAGCACTGATAAAGTTGTCCCTTTTTAGCACTTTTTATGAGAGATGTAGACCTAACCCTTTAACATCACTTACAATATCATCACTTATATAGCACTGATAATGCCCTTTTACTAGCTCTGTTAAAGGCCCAATTCTCAATATTATTATGCTCATTTTATTCTTAAATTATCATTTATATCTACCTTGTTTACCCTTTCTGGGAATCTAATCTCCTGTATTTTTATTTTTTATGTTCCTTAGGATGTGAAGAAAGGTTTTAAGTGTTATATGGCTAAGAAGGGTGATAGATATAAATAACACAGTAGGATATGATGTAGATCTTTTATATATGAGTTTTTTATGCATCCATATTTCCAAAGAAAATAAACAATTATGGTTATGGAATAAATCTTAATGATATATAATTAATATTCATATAATAAGATTTAATATTTATATATGTAATGTCTTTATTTTCTTAATCATCAATAATTTCATCGTTGAGATTATGGTGCTCCCAACTATATGTGTTAGCTCAATAGGTCATATTCCAAGCCATGGTTCTCCCCACCATCAGAATCACCTACTAAATTACATTTACAATGGTCAATTTACCTATATAGTGTGGATTCCAACTTTTAACACACAATCATAGGCAAAAACATTGGTCAGACCTCTTCTAGTTGACCTATCACAAAAATTTATAGTTGCAGCCATTGATGCAAGATCAAATCACCTGATCATGATGCTTGAATTCCTGAAGGCCTCTCAAGTTCATCCAAATTCAAATTTCAAGGTCCAAATCTAAAAAAAAATTAATTACATGGTTTCTTCCTCATCCATCTAAATCCTTCACCATACTCTACTCATGAGTATTGGTATATCACCGATCCATCTCACTTTCAGATCCCGTCAAATATTTCATGGGCATGATGTAAACATTTGGACTCTATTTGATATCTTATATAAAATCCCAATATTGTGATCACTAAGGAACCATAAAAATTTTGGTTCACCTACTCACTAGAACATAAATTCCACCTATATCATCCAACGACCGGTATAATCACACCCACGACCCTAAACACTCAGGAGGTTATACCTCTATGACCCATACTCTATCTATTACCACATGTAATTATTGTAAATGACCATACCACTCATACTCAAGAACCAATAATTTCATACCTTTTAAAACCATTGGTTTGAGATTAGTGTTATTTTGGTATGTGTTTTTGAGCTATAGTTTGGTTGGGATAAGTATTGAAATTTATTTTGGTGATTTTTGAAATGTTTTAGATGTGTTTGAGAAGTTACATGACTAGTGCATGGTTATGGGAAATTTTGTAGATTACCTAGGTAATTTTACGGCATCTTTAGTGAGTCTAGGAGGAGGTTCATGGTTGATTCATAGTTATAAGAAATTATGTGGATTACCCATGTAATCATGTGATGTGGGATAAATTTATTTCACATGGTTGGTACAAAATTTTCCAAACCATGTGATCTAGGCATTTTTTGGTAGTATCTCCCACATGGTTGGTGCATGATTTTCCAAACTATGTAGCCTAACCATGTGATGTCATTAATTAAATTCGATAATTAGAATTAAACCTGAAAAATCTCCAAAAATCATCATTCTTCTCCCTTTTTTCTATTCTATAAATCTATAGTACTCCTTTAGGTATTTTTGTTGATTCACTTTGATTCAGAGTTGATTTCAAAAAATCACAGTGTGTCGGGTCTAGAGAATCAGTGCATGGTGTCTATTTCTCCTTCTTTTTCTAGATCTCTTCATTCCCTGTCAGGAATAACCCTATATTATAACTTTTACTCCCATATCTATGAATTAAAACATGCTTTTATGGTTTTTTCATGAAATTTTTTAAGTAAAAGAAGATGTAACCTAGATATACCAATATCATTATGTGTTTCTTAGGGAACACTTTCTATTTTTAGGTGGGTGGCTTCTCACTCTCTTCTCTTTTTCTAGAATATGGAGGATTTGGTTTTCTTAAATAAATTTTATAATATTATTAATGGAAAATCTTAGGAATTTTTTTTGGAGAAACCCCTTCGTTTGATGAATTTAAATGGATATTTTTTGTTTCCATTTATTATATGTATGATAAAATATTTAAAATAACAATTATTTTCTAAAGGAATTCTTAAAATATAACTTGACATTAAAAGGTTGGTGTGAGTTCATAATAGAATTATGAGAGGAATTTTTGGATTCATACTTGCTTACATATACAAATCATTATACGTGATTGTGCAACCAAGTGATGACTTGGTATGAAAGACGAATTACCACTCATGAGTCTTGAGACTGTTATATTAGATGCATTCATCTATGAGTATGTGAAATGAGTATGCTAATAAAAATGAATAGATACATTGGTTATAAAAATTATTGGTGTACGAACAACTTTTTTTATAGAAATCTTGTTAATTTTTTCTTTTGGTATAAACTATTTTGATATGCCTTCTTACTGATTTTATATGAAATACTCTTAGCAACTATTTTATTTCTTCTGCTTATTTATAAAAAAAATTATGCTAACATTTTTTCGTATTAGTGGTGTGTGTGAAGATTCTGAAAAAAAATCCTACTATGTTGATATACTCTCCCCTACATATCCACAATGGTTTGTATATAGAAGTTTCTTTATGACATACATAAGGGAAGGATTTCTTATTTCTCTAGTAGAAAATCATGTTGTCTCAGTTATGGATGATGGTAGAAGGATCTTTGGAGTTGTTCCAGTCCTAGCATCTAGAGTTTTTCCACCTTGGTTCCCATAGTCTTTCATGTCTTTGAATTTATCATTTCCTATTGGGTACTATTTCATGCTACTACTCTGATTTATCTTTTTTTATTTGAGTCTTAGTTATAATTTTTACTCACATACATCAAGTAAAATAATGTTTTTTTATATTATTACATTTTACTTGTTGTATATGCTCTATGGAAAACCATCCCCCAGTGATCTTATAATACCTTGGAATTTATTTCCATCCATTTTCATCTTGTAGACATCACCTAAGGTCAGTAGCACCTACACCTCTTCCCAAGCCAATGGGTAAGGGGTGAGATGTTACAAATGGTATTGTTGTGGTCATTTATTTATATCAAGATGTTAATTCTTGAGACATTATTTGTTAGAAATATAAAATTATATTCTAAAATGATGAATCTACCCTATTTTTTGTGAACTTCAAGTAACCAAGGTGGTTCATGTATGAAAAGTGTTGTTAAGAACTTCTAGATTAGTTGTCTCCTTATCTTCATGGGTTTGGCCTATTAGAGTTGTGTATCATACATTAGTAAAGAGACTTCCCACTAGTATGAAATTATATATATGATATATATTTTATTCTTTTGAAACTGGTGATATGAAATCCTTGTTTACTAAAATGTTTGATTGTACTTATGGATGAAACCAAGAGTTACTAAGGGGTGGTTTCCAGAACATGGAAATGTATTATTCCTTATGTTGTGCATTAATTATTTCTAGATTTAATTTTTTTATGTCTTCCTTGTGTTTTATTGTGTTAAAAAACGTGAATTTTTTGTAGATATGGACCTTATATAGGTAATATATCTAATGAGAAGTAATGAATTAAATGGTAATTGAAATTTGTTCTATTTTATGATAATTTTAATAATTTTTAAATGAGTACTAAAATTTATACTAACATGTTTATTGAAATGTATGATTTATAGATTTAAATTTTATGATTTTAAATATTATTATATAATAAATATTATTATACAAATAGCATGCTAGAACTTTAAGTATTATTTCCTTAGTTAATTTAATGTTATGTTAAGAATAATAGCATGTTATTTTCAATCCTTGTTACACACATAATTAGTAGATAATTTATAGAATAATGAATATTATAGAGTATAAAATTATTTTATATTTAATATGTTCTAAGTATTTTTGGAAATAATATGATTATTAGATTATGGTCCATGAAAATGTGAAAAAAACATAACTATTTTTTTTTAATTTGAAAACGTAATAAAACAAAATGTTGTCTTCATTCCCTCTAATATATGTAATTATTGAATCATGTTTAGTATAATTTGTATAATATAATATAAAACAAAAAAATTATATACATTTAAAGAGATATAATGTTATATTATTTCATCTATTTTGTGATTATAATGATTTGGTATTTATTATCATAAAAACGTGCATGATTTTTTAAAAATATATCAATTTCACTAGTTTAGTTTGAAAATTTGGATGATATTTCCTATTTATAAATAGTATATTTTTCTAAGAAGTTTAAACATAGAATATGGTAGTAAAATATTAGTTACACAGACTTTCTTTCTTCTTGGGTGATAAAAAAATCCCATGCTTAAGAATATTGGCACACAAACTATTATTTATCTTACATTAGTTTATTGATCATAAGGTAATACTAAAAATTTATAACATGTTTACTTTAGTGGTTATTATATTTTTTTAAATTTATTGATCATGCTTATTGATTGAGAAAAAATCATTTTAAGTAATGTTTTCGAAACATAATACCATGAAAATAGAACTAGGGTACTAATAATGAAAATTTGTTTTCTTTGGGTTGGCATTATATTAGTATGATATGTATTTTTTAAAAGTAATGTTACTACTTTGTGAGTTAACTAGGGTTTTAGATAATGATTGGATACTAAAATTGGTAATTCTTTCACTATAAAGAAATTTTTTTTGCATCTAGTTGAAGTATTACTTATCAAATTTTTATGAAGTGTTGTTGGTGTTTATGTGATATGGTTTATGAGTAAATGTTTTCATGATAAAAGGATTTATAAATAAGTAATATCTATGACAATTTTTTTATAACTATTTTAATTAACTTCAAAAAAAGATCTTATAAAGTATTTCTGGAATGTTTCATGAAATTTTTTAGGTATTTTGGGCTCAAAAAAATATTTAAATTAACTTCTTTAAAACACTTGGTTAAATTTAACTTGAGGGAAAATAGTTTCTCAAAGGAAACCATTTAGGATTTTTAAATCTAAAATTTTCATGTTTTTAGAAATTGTTTATTATAAATATGTCAATATTACAATCTGATTTTAAAATTGCTTTCATAAAAGTATTTCAAAATAATTTTACTAGTATTAAAAATCCATAAAGGATTTAAATAGTTTCATTAACTATGTTATTATTAAATAAAAAAATTATTTGGAAACTTTTCATTGTTTTGGAAACTTATAAATGTTTCATGTTCTTTTTTAAAATATTATGACATGGTGAATGGGACAATGGGAACCTTATGGTCACTTGAAAAAATAGGAAATATGAAGATATTATGTCTGGGAAAGAAGTTTTTGGAAACTACCTTGGGTGTAGATATGGTTTTTAATATGTTTTATATAGTATTTATGCTTCTGGTGCGTGTTATATTGGGTGTGTTTTTATGTTAGTTTTCATGTTGTGATGGTTATTCTAATTTTGCTTTTGTGTTGTTTCTGTTTATTGTGTTGTTTATACTGGTTTTTATTGTTTATTAATATACATAGATGTATAAAGGGAATATTTTTTTATGGGAAATTATTACTTAAGGGATTATCATCAAAACATCTTGCGGGTAACGATATTTTCATGGTTCTAGATTGGTTACTGTACTCAATTACCATTGATAGAGTCCATCTTGAGGTGAAATTCATTGTCTTGGAAGTTTATTTACTATAATCTTGGTGATTTCATAGTTCCTAGAATTAAATTTCATATTAATTTATATTAATAATGATTATGTACCATATATTATAATGGGTTTTTTTATCTTTTCAATAGGTATGGGACATGAATATCGAAGGACTAAATTCCATGTGGGTATAATTGTGAACTACATCTTATTAGTGACCAAATTAATAATGTGAACTGTATGGTTTTTTAAAAGAGTTGGTAAATAGGGTAAATAAGGTTCAACTTCCTTTTTGGGAACTAATCTTGGTCAAATATGTATGTTGGTTTTAGTTCATTCAAAATAGGTTCAGCACAAATGACCTCCTTTGAATTCTTCTCAGGTAGGGTGAGTACATAGTCTTCTCCCTAGATTTAGTAAAAAGTAATATATCTTCTTAAATAATTTTAAGACTTTGAACCTCGCTGAATATTTTGAAACTTCTAGTTCCCTACACTTGAATTCTCATTTATGGCCTCACCAAGGACTTTATTTCCTTGGTATCTCAGACCATATCCCATAAGGTTTAGGGTATCTTAACTCACAAATCTCTAGGTTTTGGGTTAGTGAAATGTTGGATCATGAATGATTCATGGGATCAATCATTAATAATATCTTAAGTTGTATAAACTGATAAATTTTATTTATTTTTTTAAGGATGTTCCTCATTCTTGATTATGGTGTCCAATCTTAGGAATTTTATCAATTGAATTTCATTTTATTACTATTAAGTTAAACATTAATGATTGGGAGCAGTCATGGGGTGGATAAATGATAAAATTTTCTCTTCTATATCAATATCTAATTATGATTCCTTATTTTTTTGGGATGTTTTCAAGTGCATTTTCCAGTCAATTATTGGGAAGGTTCACGAGGTAGTGAATGTTGAAAACCAACCTCTGGTCATGTTATTTGATAACATATACCTTTCTAGTATAGGAAGTTAATTATCAAGATCATTAGAACCATATTATCTAAAATTATAAATAAAAATGGCATAATCCAAGTATACATTTATCAACTCATCAAGTCGACACATTTCATTCCTTTTTAGGGGATAGTGTCTATAAAGGTTAGGTAGCGGGGTATGTATGGGGACTATTAAACTATCATCGTGTTTTAATTCACATTATTTTTTACTAATATTCGTTTTACTCTATATTTTAGTGTCCAATGCACTTACCTTTGGGTCCCTAGTAATCTATGGGTGTAAAAAACTACCTTCTTTAAAGATAGGAACCTAAAGTAATATATATTTTGGGATGAAGTGTGAAGTGAATTTTGATATTTCATTGAAGACTTACTTACCTTACACCATGTTTTAATAGGCTTCTAGTTATCCCTAGGTGGTCACATGCCCCTATTTAAAACATCATACTATAACCACTATGGATTTATGGGTTTTTGAGTTTTTTTATCTTCATGTCTAGTATTAATAGTTAAGTATATCATGTTCTTCATGTTTTCTCAAGGGTTAGTGATATTTCACCTAGGTAAGTGAAAGAATTTAGTTCTTTAGTGATTGGGACTATTCTTTATTTTTTACCATGCCATTGGGATTGGTTTTTCTATTGGGAATCAATTAATTTTTGATTAAATGCAGTGTGTTTTGTTCTCTAATATCCTCATGGTCATCATGTGAGTTTATTTTTGGTTATGATTTGGTTGTGATCATGTCTCTATTAGGATGAAGGTTGCAATTAGTTCTTATTTTTTCAAATATTATGATGGTAATGATATGATCATGTTAGTTTGATGCATACCTTTGGTATGACTTTTTTTATAACATAAATGAATCTCTAAAGAATTTTGGAGGTGTCATAATTTTATACTAAACTAGTGGATGGGCCTTAGGTTGTCACACTACTCTTTTCTAACCTTACAAGGATTGAACTCCCAATAGTGGGGATAATGTAACACCCTAGGTTTGTGTTTATTATTATTCTAGTATGTTT
Organism: Viscum album; assembly: GCA_963277665.1. Classification (NCBI taxonomy): domain Eukaryota; kingdom Viridiplantae; phylum Streptophyta; class Magnoliopsida; order Santalales; family Viscaceae; genus Viscum; species Viscum album. Next base: position 1,197,360,398 of record OY728135.1, on the reverse strand, counting down.
TTTGTGCAATAGTTTGGTTGGGAATAGCTGTGGGATATTTCAGATAGTTTTCTGGAATGTTTTTGAAGTGTTTTATAGGTCGCACGATTAGTTCATGGTTAAGTGAAACTTTTTAGATTACCTAGGAAATTGTGTGATATAGAGTAGTGGTTCTTCATATAGTTAGTGCATGGTTTTCCAAATTGTGTAAGATGGGAGTTTGAGGGTAGTGTATCTTTCATGGTGTGCTCAAGGATTTCCAAAACATATAGAATAACCATGAAACAAAATTAATTAAATCTAAAATTTTTATTTTAAACCTGAATACTCCCCTAAAATCCTCATTCTTCCTTATTTTTCATGGGCTCTTGAACTAGAGGAATCTGTTTAGATATTTTGGAAATTCTCTTCAACCCAAATCCAATTTCAATAGATCTTGGTGTTTTATATCTAGATAATCAAGGTATATTTTTCATTTCTCCTTCTTATTCTAGATATCTTGACTTACTCCTAGGAAGATCCACAGATCAGAGCTGTTATTCTTATATCTATTAGTTGTGACATTTTTTATGAGTTTGTGTTTGGAATTATTGAATTAAATGAAAAAAAGGAACTTAGATCTTCATATATCATTGTGAATTTCTCTATGAACAGTTTTCATTTGAGGAATGTGGTTTCTCACACTCTTCTCATTTTCTAGAACATTGAGGCTTTGGTTGTATGAGATCCATTTATTGATATTATCAATAGTAAATATTCTGAACTTATTTTTAGAGAAACCCCCTTCATTTGATGGATTTAAATAAATGGTTTTTTATTCATGCTCACTATGTGTTTGATAAAATGTTTAAAAAATGGTTTTATAAAGGTATGTTTAGAAAATAACATAATATACACTAGTTGGTGTGAGTTTATAATTGCATTATGAGGGAACGTTTTGGATTAGAATTTGGTTACCTATTATAATGGGGTACATGAGTTCATTACCAAGTGATGACCTGGTATGGAAGATGAGTTACCATTCATGAGTATTTGGACTGTCATCTTGGATGAATGCAATCTTTTGTATGAGAAATGGGTATGCTAATAAGAATGAACATATACATTGGTTATAAAAAAATGCTTGGTTTACGATGTGATGTTTTTAGAAAAATCTTATTAAATTATGATTTTTATATATATTATTTTGTTATACCTTCTTTATTATTTTATATGAAACACTCTTGATAATTGTTTCCATACTTATTCATGTTTATATAAATTTTTATAGCTCATGATAACTGGTATATTTTCTACTAAGTCGATATACTCACCCCCAATATATGTGCTTTGGTGTAAATGAAGACATTATTTTCATGAAATGGGTAAGAGTAATATTTCTTATTTCTCTAGAGAGTCATCGTGATGTATCAGTCATAGATGATGGGAGACAGAGCTTGGGATTTGGTCTAGTCCTCATATTTGAAGTGACACCACATTGGTTTTTATATTATTTCATGTCTTTATATCCATGGTTTCCCATTATGTATTATTTTATATTACTACTCTGATTTTTCTTCTTGACTTAGAGTTTGAGTTCTTTTTTACTCACATATATCATATAAAACTATGGTTTTGTTTTATATTTTTTTTAAGTTTTGTATGTTAAATTTAAAACCATACCACAATGATCTTATTATCCCTTAGTGTTTATTTCCATCCTTTTATGTCTTTGGCACATCACCTAGGGTCAGTATCACTTTCACCTCTTCCCAATTCAATGAATGATGAGTGGGATGTTACATACATAAGAATGGGTGTACCACTGAAGATGGGGGTTGAATCATTTTTTACTTAAAAATTTTTTATCTTTAAATTAAACTATATGACTTGTTAAGGTCCTTGTCCTCTTAAGTAATGAAACCTCTCTCACTTATAATCTGTAAAGTAAACAAGAAATCAACACATATATATTTTTACGATATTTTTTCCCAAGAGGGTACCTACTCCTTGTTCTACTCAGGAGTTCTAAGACACAAATTATTCACTATGATCAATTTACAATTACATTGGTTTGGGAAGGGATCAAACTTTACCCAATAGTGTAACCCATACTTTAATTTCTTAAAAAGATTATTATATTGGTTCCAATTAGTACTATGTTGGGATTATCCTCTGATACTCTTAAATATAAAACCATCTCCTGCTTACAAACATAAACCTCTACAACTTAGATGACCAAAACAATTATATTTTAGTACTTTATCTTCTAGTTTCCTTAACTCAATGATCACTTTTTTGACCCAATATATATTCCCATGAATGCAAGTCAGGCTCTCAATAATATTATTTACTCAAAATACTCAGTCAGATCAATAAAAGTAGTATAAATATTAATATTAATAACATGTACTTGAATGATTTTCCCCATTTATATAGCCAGACTTTCTCTGATAGAAGTGGGGAGTGCATGAGATCCAATTTAAAAATACCAATGACTCTAAGTCTCTAGTCAATATAATTTAATATACATTTATGATATTATAGTTTTACTTCATCAATCCTCTGCAACACTCTCCAAGAACAATATTCAACTCTTTCTCAATTATTGGCTTGGATTATGAACTTTACTTCACATAATTTGATTCTTTAACCATCAAACTTAGAATTTTAAAAATGATTATGAATTTACAATGTCTATGTAATGTCATTCAATATCTTCTAGGGGATGTACTTCAATATAATCTAATCTATGCTTATTCTGGTTCTACCACTACTTTAGATTAACTCAATCCTATACATCCTTAAATACTTCAAATATATCTAATAAAGAACTTTATTTCAGGTGATCTCAATCCATTACACATACACTATATTTAAACTTCATCATTATAAATCCTCCATCCAATTAGCTCATTATCTAAAAAACCATCTTAGATTCCATAGATTTGACTTATTCCTCACTACATCATCTTTCATTCTTCCTTCTTCAGATCAACCTAATAATTAAATTGAATTAACTAGGATCATGATTGTTCTTCCACCAAATTGGTGTTCTTCTATTGATTGAATAGTGCAACATCACCTGAATTAACTTCTAGATCTCCCTCTAGTAAATATCAAACTCTTCATGACTCCATGATCTTACAATGAACTTATGAAAGCATTTATAAATGGTTCTCAATATTTAAAAACTTTATATAACAAATCAAGAAACATTATTTCAGGAATATTTGATAATAAATACAACACCTTCATAATCATAGGGTAAATTTTTTCTCCCATATCATATTTATTAGAAACACAACTCTTTTCACCTCCCAAAAGTTTTTCTTCTCATAATATCATATCCTTTATCAAGTGGGAAATTTCTCACAACACACTTCTAGATAAAGCAGTGCTTTTGAGATAATTCCATTATACATTGATAATAAATTTTTGACCAAGTTATTTTTATGTACTTCCCCTCAAATCATCGACTTTATTTTTCCTCCTCCTTCTTCATAGATAGTATATCCTCATATGATAGAAAAAAATTTACTTTTCCTTTGGAAAAAGTGTTTCACTTATCTCCCCCTTTGAAAATATAATCCAAGGAATTTTGTTGGAACTTCCCACAAAATTTTTTGAGTGATAGGGGAAGGATGAACATGTTGTTTTAGTCTTAATTCCTCAAAAATTTCCCTTAAAATCTCTTTATTCAAAATATAATTAATTTGATCCTTTATTGAAGTATATTCCAACTTAATTTCTCTAGAAAAAAATTTCTATTTGATAAAATGAAACTTGATGTTAAAATGTTTTGATTAATAGTGTTAAATCATGTTCTTTGAAATATCAATTGCACTTTTATTATCATAGATAATTTTCAATGGATTTTAAACATTCACTTTCAAGTCATCTAGAAAAAATTCCATTCACTTAGCTAGAAGAAACATATTTTGATTTTTTTATACTCAAATTTACTAATTTTATTTTTTTTATTATAAAAAATATAATTTTTTCCAAAAAATAATGTTCCTTTGGATGTGGATTTTTTATCATTATAATCATCGGCCCAATCAGCAACCATGAATCCAAGTAATTTCAACTTACTACTTCTTTAATACATCTTGTCTAAGTTTGATGTTACTTTAATAAACAAGATAATTCTTTTAGGATCTATCAAGTGTGATTCTTTTTAATCACTCTAATACCTAGAAAACAAAGTGACTACATATAAAATTTCCATTAGACGCGTTGGTATATAGTGTATGATTTTAATCAACTTTTGAAATATTGTTTGACTAACACTTTTAGAATTTTATCTTTTCCAAACATTACTTCAACAGAGATATGAGTAGAAAAATCCTTTGATTACACCATATAAAAATTACTCAATGGATCATTGGCATAATTTTCCTATTAAAAGAAGATATAAATTTTGATTTATATAACCAATATCCTGAGAAAGAAATTCATTTTCCCAATCAATGACAACACAAAGCATTCTTTAATTTTCTCTAATAAATCCTTACTTGCATGACCACTGTCACCATAAAATATTATATTATCAATGTAAATAATGAATAACAATGTTTTGGGACTCAAATCATTTGCATATAAGTTTTTATCAACTTTTACTTTATAAAAGTTCCATATATTCCATTAACTGTCAATTTTAGATAACTAGGAATGAGGGACCTATTTTAACCCATATAAAGATTTCATAAGATTACGAACCATGTTTTCATCCTCATAAAGTATGTATCTATCTATTTTTTTAATAAAAAAATTATTTAACTTCACTATTCAAGAATACTAATTTTACATCCATCTAATAAACCCTATACTTTTGATGAGAAGTAATAACCAAAATAATTCAAACAGTTTCAATCCTTGTAACAAGAGAAAAGGTTTCTATAAAATCAACACCTTATACCAGTGAGTATCAAAGTTAAACTAACCTCTATTTATTCATGAATCTTCTCCCTCTTAATTGATTTTATTCCTGAACACCCATTTTGTTCTGATATTATTCTTTCTTTTCAATATCAAAACAAGTTCCTAAGTGTAATTCTTATCAATTTGACATAATTCTTCATTAATTTCATTTAACTATTCCTTGTGCTTAACTAATTTTGATACTGAATAGGGTTCAATATGAGAGATAAGTGTCATGTGATTTTTCATTCTTAGGTTTCTCCTTATTTGAATTGTAATGACCCAATGTTTTATCAATGGAATCCCCTAATTATAAGTATTCCTTAAAGTATAATCACATTAGTAAACACAATGAAATATCATTATACTAAATACTATGTTACCATTAAAAATAATTTTTCCACTTCTATGTTTTGAATTTCAAAAATATGACATACACGGTTGTGATCAGTAAGATGTTTGGAGTTTGACAGGATACACTTAATTTTTTTATTGAATAGTAACCTACACTTATGAATAGTAATCTACCCTTATGAATAGTAACCTACTCTTATGAATAGTAATATGGCCCTTATGAATATTAAACAGTCCAAAAAATAGTATCTCACCCATGAATGTATAAAAAAAATTAGGCATCTTATAAGTGATAATATGACCATAGTAAAAGTATTGGTATTTTTGTAAGTCATAAATAATAAATTATAATTATTTAATTAATTTAAAAAAAAAATTATTTTCCTAAATGTTTTAATAAATTAAAAATTCTATATCTTCTGGTTTTAAGATAATTTTATAAGATCTTATGTAATTTTTGAAAACATTATGAAATCAGTTTTAATTTTAAAATCTATATTTTTCAAGTAAATTATGATTTTAATTAAAAATTAAATTAATCATATTTCAAAAATTATTTTTAAAAAATAGAGTTCATTTTTCAATTCAAAACATAAAAAATGGTTAGGTTGAATTTTTGGGATTTTTCTAAAAAACTTGAATTTTTTATGAATAGTGAAATACTATAATTTACAAAATAAGCTAAATACACTAATTATAGAGTCATGTATGATGTTCTGCTTATGTAAGCTCAATTGGTTAGAACTCACGTGCAATTATTTCTATTCTTTCTCATGGAATCATCACTATTACTTGTCTTGTGGAGAAATAATAAATTAATGTATATATTATTGAGAAAACCCCTCTCCCCTCCACTATAAATATCACCCCTCACACGCTCATTTATTCACACTTATCAAGATTAAAGACTTGTCTAAAATCTACCCAAACATCTTCCCTATCCCCTCTCATACGTCCAATATATTCTTGTCACATCAAAAGACCAATTCAAGGTTCCTTAAGGAGGATTCAAGACGTAATTCCTCTCTCTCTCTCTTCCGTTAATTTCCTTTCAATTTCAAATTATTTTCCTAATATATCCCCACCTATACTCATCCAAATGGTATGGTAAATCCATTATATTAAATATAAAGTAATTTTATGATACTAATGGGATAATATATCATCCAATCCCCTTCTCCTCTTCTATTTATTTTAGAAAGGAAAACGTTGTTCTTGAGGTGTCAATTTATCACCTTTAAGAATACATGTTTTCATTTTCCTTTACCACCTTCATATCTATTCATTAAAAAAAATTATGGTTGAAACAGATTATTTTATATTTATTATATCCTATTTAATGTTCTGGAACTAACTTATGTATAAATTGCTAAATTATTAAACAAAACAAGTTTGTTGTGGTCGAAAAACCGCTCGAATTAACCCAAACGATCATCATTAAATTATTATCAAATGATTCGTTATCATAGTATATAAAAAAAATATTTATTATATAATTTAAGGTTATTTAATATCATCAATAAAATATAAATACAATTCTGGATGTTTATCCATGTTTTAAGTGAACTTACATTCATGAACACAAGTGAACCGTTCAAGAAAATTATAAAAATGAATATTCCTGAACAATTAATTAAACTCTATAACTCCTCAAAAAAACCCATAAATGAACATAATAAAACCTTAATTAATCTTATCAATGTATAAAAGGTTTTTTAATTTTTAATTAATGAATTTAATGTGGTTATACTAGACATTAAATTGAAGATAGTGTTCAGATACAGGGTAAGGGGAAATTATCAAACCAAACTTTCTTTCTTCGAGTTCACCCTATTTCATTTCATTTTTTATGGTTACTTATTAAAAAATATTTGTTCATTATTATCATAACTTTTCTAGGATATAAATTTTTTCCACTGGATTTTATTTCAAACAATTATTTTTCCAAAATAACTCTTCTTTCAAAAACACACCTTTTACTTCTCACTCAAGGTTGATGGTTCTTCTATCAAGTATGTTGTTACCTCTTTATTTTGGGAACCCAAAGTTTATGGATGTGTTCATATGAGATAAAAACCATTCCTTTTCAAGGCTTATTTATGTTCATATATGTTTTATGTTTCATTCATGGTAAGTAAAATGTTATGTTGTGATGGGTGCGCTTGGAATTATATAGCGTAATATGAATGTTTGAATGTGATGGGTTCACCCCGAATTATACAGTGATCCAATGAATTGGGTAAAGTGATTAATCTCATGAGTTAAAGATAAATGATTTTTCAACATGATTCAATAATTTTTCAAAACTATGTGTGATATTTTACCACTAAGACATGATGTTTCATTTTTATGCATTTCCACATTTCAAGTCTTTTATTAATGCTTCCTCTCATGTTTATGATCCATCACCTATGTTATGATTGTGCTCACACATTGTTATATTTTTCATATCAATCCTCTTACTGGGATTTTATCTCACCCCTTTTTGATGTATATCCTCAGGTGATTATGTGTACTAAAGAGTTTTCAAGGGACAATAAAAAGTTGGAGAAGCATGGATTAAAAAAATGTTTACATTTTATGTTATGTTATGTATGGTCCAAGTTTTCCCAAGACACTAAACTTTTGGATCCTTATTGTGTAATACTATTATGTTGTTTATATTTTTAATTATGTAATAGTAATATAAGAAAAGGATGGGTCTCTATAGTTGGTATCAGAGGCAAGGTTTAGTTAATTTGGGAATTATGATTAGTGAACCCTAGAGAAAACCTCTAGTATGAGACTAAGTACAAATATGAACACAAGAAGATTTAAATTGGGATCCCATAACTTATGATTTTAGTGTTAATTTTACAAATTAATAATTTATTTATTCATGACTTGTTGACTTATGTTTTGTTCTAACCTTTTCTATTTTAGAAAATGGTGGGTACTAGGAGAATCCAGGCCAACAACCCTTACGAGGGCCACTGCAATGTTTTCCCAAATGACATCCCCAATGCTTTGGGAGGTGGATTTTAAAACTTAATGGTGATTATTACCCAACTATCTTAGGTTATGAATAATAACCTAGATAATGAGTAATTCCCTCCTTCACCAAAGAGGGAGAAACTGGATATCAAGTGTTTTATGCGGAAACAACCACCAACGTTTAGTGGATCTTCTAAACCACTAGTTATGGAATAGTGGGTCAAATCCATGGAGAAGATCTTTTTTGTGCTTCACTATTCTAAGATGGAGAAGGTAACATTAGTCATTTATCATCTAGAGGTAGATTCCTATCAATTTTGGGATTTGATTAAGAACACCAAGACAAGAGACGAAATCGAAGAGATTGAATGGTAAGACTTTAAGATTATGTTTCCTAACAAGTATTTCCCAAAAACTATTCATACAAAGATGGAGAAATAATTCATAGAGCTCAAGAAAAAGGAATTATAATCTATCATGACCTACGAAGTGAATTTCACAAGGCTTTCAAGGTATGCTTCAGGTTTTGTTATGAACAATGATATAAAAATTGATAGATTATTTAGTGGATTAAAACCACACCTTCTAAATGATCTTAAAATTTGATACTTTGGGAGTTATTAAGAAGTTTTTCGGTGTGGCCTCAAAGTGGATATGTAGTTTGTAGAATGGTCACATGGATATGGTGATAAGAAATGAAATATGGAGTTTCAAGATAGAGGATCTAATGATAAATGTGGGAAGAAAACTCAATGACCCACATGCCAAAAATGTGGGAAGTTGCATCATGAGAACTTCCTCAAAGGGGAAGGGAAATGCTTCAAGTGTGTGAAATAAGTCCTCCATGCTCAAGAGTATCTAAAAGACATTATAAGGAAGGATAATGTAGTAGAAAAAAGGGGAGACCCACCCATGGTTCAATGATACAACTATAGGGAGCAAGGTCACTATGCAAACAAGTGCATTAAACCTCGAGTCCTCGAGGGTAATCAGCATCAGCAACCACCAAATCTAAAAGAAAAAGGGAAGTATTATGCCATCACTATTGTGTAAGTAGATAAAGATAATGAATTTGTACAATGTAAACTTACTATTCACTAAATAATGGTAAAAATCTTATTTGATTCTAGTTCAACACATTCCTTTATATCTTGAAAGTTTTCTATAACTATAGAATAAAATCCCCAAAACCTTGAAGTAGAAACATATATAAAAACACCATGTGGTGCAATCATTGCAACCCAAATGTTTAACTCTTCTCTTGTTGGAATATGTGGGAAGATTATTCCATAAAATCTCATAATACTTACCTTTTTGGAATTAGGTGATATAATGGGAATGGATTGGGTCTCATTATATAGAGCACATATCAACTGTCAGGAAAAGAAAATATATTTTCATATTCATAAACATACCATGCTCCTATAAAAATTCAAGGAAGATCATGAATCTCCTTTTAAAAATCCTTCAATGGTGTGGGGGTTGACACCCTATGAAGAATCATACCTCACCCAAATAGTTGAGTCAAAGGAAAGTGTCAACCTTGAGAAATTCCCATCGTGAGGAAATATGATGATGTATTTCCCTCAGATCATGAGGTAGAGTTATCAATATAACTCATACCTAGATCTACTCCTATATCAAAGTGTCCCTATAGGATGGATCCTATCAAAATCTAGGAGTTAAAGAAATAGCTGCAAGTGCATTTGAACAAAGGGTTCATATGCCCTAGTGCATCACCTTGGGGTGTTCCAGTGCTCTTTGTGAAGAAGTAGGATGGATCAATGAAACTGTGTATCGATTATAGGGAACTCAACAAGATCACTATAAAGAACAAGTATCCTATTCCAAGGATTGATGAATTGTTTGATCAGTTAAGTGGATCTCAATACTTCTCAAAGGTAGATCTTCATTCTGGATATCATCAGCTTAAGGTGAAGAAGGAATATATTCTTAAGATTGCCTTCCATACAAGGTATGGGCACTATGAGTTTTTTGTGACACCATTCGGACTTACTAATGACCCTAAAATCTTCATGGATTTTATGAATAGTGTATTTAGACATTACCTTGAAAATTTTGTGGTGTTGTTTATCGATGATATTCTCATCTACTATAAGAGAAAGGAGGAACATGAAGAAAGTCTAAGACTTGTGTCGGAAACATTGATAAATGAGAAGTTTTATGCCAAGATCACCAATTGTGACTTTTGGATGAAGCAGTTCACATTCTTGGGACATGTGATTACAAGTGAGGGAATTTATGTGGACCCTTTAAAAACAAAGGCGATTGAGGAATGGACCAGACCCTCTAGTGTCCCAAAAATCCATATTTTTCTTGGATTATCTAGGTACTACTGAAATTTTGTGAGAAATTTATCACAATTTTCAAGATATCTAACTAAGTTAACAAGGGAAGGGGTAAAGTATGTCTCGATGGAAGAATGTGAGGGAAGATTCAAGGAGCTAAAGAGAAGGTTGATCACTACACCTATACTCACGTTACCTAAAAGTGGATAAAGTTTTGTGATATACATTGATGTTTCAAAAAAATGATTGGGTTGTGTACTCATGAAAAATGATAATGCGATAGCCTATGCCTCATGTTAGTTGAATATCCATGAGAAAAACTACCTGACGCATGGTCTAGAGGTGGAAGCCATGATTTTTACCATAAAAATCTAGCGACGCTACCTTTATGGTGAGAAGTGTGACATAAACACCGATCACAAGAGCCAAAAGTATATATTCACAGAAAAAGAGCTCAAATGTGTCAAAGTATATGGTTAGAGATAATAAAGGACTACAATTTCTCTATTCAATATCATCTTAGAAAGTCGAACAAGGTAGCTGATGCTCTGACTAGAAAAGAACCTACTACCCTATCCATGTTACAGATTGAGAAAGACCCTATCTTCTTTGATATGAAAATGATGGATTTGGAAATCATAAGGGAAGGGGATACATCCTACCTTTCCCAAATGATTGTGTAAACATAAATATAATATATGATTAAGGAGGCGAAAAGGGATGATCTGGAGTTACAAAAGAAGCTGAATGCAGTAAAGGAAGAGAAGCTGCATGAGTTCCATATCAACGATGATGGTGTGATTCGTTTTGGAACGCGGTTGTGTGTTCCTTCATCACCTAGGATAAAGAAGGATCTATTGAACAATGCACATAGCTCAAAATTCTTTATCCATCCTGGTAGCATCAATATGTACCAAGATCTCTGAGAACACTTTTGGTGGGATAACATGAAGAAGGAGATTGCAGAATATATCTCAAGGTACTTGGTATGTTAGCAAGTTAAAGTAGAGTAAAAAAGTCCAAAGGGATGATTCAACCATTGCCTATACCCATGTGGAAATGGGATAATGTCACTATGGACATTATCATGGGTCTCCCGAAGACGTCCAAGGGAAATAATGAAATATGGGTTCGGGTTGATCGACTTGCCAATACTATCAATTTTATCGCTATTTGGGAAGATCTCTCACTTGAACAAATTGCAAAGATATATGTGAAGGAAGTGGTGAGACTGACTGGTGTTCCACTCTCGATTGTCTATGACCATGATCCAAGGTTTACATCTAAATTCTAGAGGATTCTTTAACATTCTTTGAGTACTGAATTAAATTTCAGCACGGCATATCACCCCCAAACCGATGGCGAATCTGAAAGAACTATTCAGATGCTTGAAGATATGCTAAGAGGATTCTCTTTATAATTCAAAGGAGGATGGGATTAGAATCTCCCATTATTTTAGTTCTCATACAACAATAACTTCCACTATATTATTCATATGTCTCCATATGAATCTTTATATGGAAAGCGATGTATAACTCCCACCTATTGGTATGAGGTTGGAGAATGAAAGCTACTTGGACCTGATCTTGTGCAAGAGATGATGGAGAAGGTTCAATTTATCTATAAACATATCAAAGATACTCAGAGTCAGCAAAAAATATATTCTAACAATCTTTTTAAGGGACTTGGAGTTTGACGTTGGAGATGAAGTCTTCCTTTGAATATCACCATAGAAGAGAGTCATGCAGTTTGGAAAGAAATGGAAGCTAATCCAAAGGTACATTGGCCGCTTTGAGATCCTTGAATGCATAGGATATATGACATATCATCTTTCACTTCCCCTAAATATTTCTCAAGTTCATGATGTATTTCATGTATCACTCCTAATAAATTACATACCATATCCCTCACATGTACTAAACTCAGAGGTGGTACAGCTGGAATATGATCTCTCTTATGAGGTGCATCCAGTAAATATTCTGGACAAGGGAGATAAGTTCATATGCAACAAGACAACCCATCTTTTCAATGTTTTGTAGAGGAACAATAATTTTTAATAAGTAACTTGGTACTGGAGGAGGCGATGAAGGAGAGGTACCCTCAACTATTTGTGTAAAATGAAATTTTGAGGGTGAAATTTCATAAAGGGGGAAGAATATAATGACCCAATGTTTTATCAATAGAATCACCTTATTATAAGTATGCCTTAAAGTATAATCACATTAGGAAATATAATTAAATATCATGATATTATATACTATGTGACCATTAAACATAATTTTTCCACTTCTATGTTTTGAATTTTAAAAATCTGACATACATAGTTGCGATCAGTAAAATGTTTGGAATCCAATGAGACAAACTTAATTTTTTTTGTGAATAGTAACCCACCCTTATGAATAAAAACCTACCCTTATGAATATTAATATGACCCTTATGAATATTAAACCCTATAAAAAAATTAACCTCACACATGAATATATAAATAAAATTTAGGCATCTTATAAGTGATAATATGACCATAGTTAAAGTATTGGTATTTTTTTAAGTAATAAATAATTAATTATAATTAACTAATTAATTTAAAATAAATTTATTTTCCTAAAATGTTTTAATAAATTAAAAATTATATGTCTTCTGATTTTAATATAACTTTATAAGACCTTATGTAATTTTTGAAAGCATTAGAAAATCAGTTTTAATTTTAAAATTTGTATTTTTCAAGTAAATTATGATTTAATTAAAAATTAAATTTATCATATTTAGAAAATTATTTTTGAAAAATATAGTTCTTTTTTGGATTCTACACATTTAAAAATGGTTAGGGTGAATTTTTGGTATTTTTCTGAAATACTTGAATTTTTTATGAATAGTGAAATACTATAATTTACAAAATAAGCTAAAAACACTAATTATAGAGTCATGTATTATGTTATGATGATGTAAGCACAATTAGTTCAAAATAACATTAAATTATTACTATTATTAGTCATGTAATCATCACTATTACTTGTCTTGTGGAGAAATAATAAATTAATGAATATAATATTCAGAAAACTCCTCTCCCCTCCACTATAAATAATACCCCTCACACTCTCATTTATTCACACCTATCAAGATTAAATATTTTTCTAAACTCTACCCAAACATCTTCCCTATCCCCTCCCCCACATCCAAGAGCTTTTGGTCTCATAAAAATACCAATCCAAGGTTCGTTAAGGAGGATTCAAGAGGTAATTAATCTCTCTCTCTCTTTTCCTTTAATTTCCTTTCAATTTCAAGTTCTTTTCTTAATCTCTCCCCACCTATCCTCATACACATGGTATGGTAACTCCAATATCTTACATATACTGTAATGTTTTGATATTAATGGGATAATATATCATCCAATCCCCTTCTCATCTTCTATTTATTTTAGAGAGGAAAATGGTGTTCGTGAGGTGTAAATTTATCACCTTCATGAATGACATGTTTTCATTTTCATTTATTGCCTTCAAATTTGGTCATGAATGTTGAAACAGTGGGTGCCCTATACCAAACTATTCAGTGGTTTTGATTACCATATCATTTATATAGTTAGTTATACATGATTTCAACTTACCATTATGGTGTATACTTTTTCTGTGTCCATTATAGAAATGGTAATGTCCAATGATTAATTATCATGTTGAAAGGTTGTAGTAGATACCAATCTATAAAGAGAACCTCTAGATACTATGAAATTAACCTTAAATATATGTTCTATGGTCTAGATACATCTCATTTATTGGAAACAATAGATATTTGGCCATCAAGTGTTGGGAGATCATAAGCATTTAGACTTCTTCTCATGAAGTTCGCACTTGGTGATCTCTAGTAGTGAGATCATGAGGACTGGCCCACCAATAGGAACACCACGTGTTTTAGGTGTCATTGGATGTTCCTATCTAAAACTGTGTGTAATGGTCTCCCAACTTGAAATAATTACCAATTTATGTCATTTGATTGCGTACTTTGATGCAAGATGAAAACCATGGCAATGAAGTCATGGTGAGGTAGTTTGTTTCAGGTGCATCATTGGTGGCATGGCATTGGTTGAATTGTCAAGAAATTATTTTTCACTTCTATGTTATGGAAGTAATATATCTCAGGACATGTTGACAAGGATGGAAGTGCCTTTATAATACCATGACCATGGAAGTCGAGGGTAAATCCATCTAGTTAAATTAAAAAATAATAAAGAAAGATAAGGGTGATGACACATGAGTGTGTCCTTCTTTATGAGATATTACAGACAAAGAGACTATATTACATAGTGCATGTTTGTAGGTTGGTTTTCATTGTTGTGAAAATCCTTATCTCTTCAGAGGTTCATGATGGGTTGCTAGATCTCACTCTTGATCTGTGAATACTGTTCACTACTGTCGATATAAGGTCCTAGAGGGTCACACACAATAGCATATTCAAGAATCCATCCTATTCAGTTGAATATGAGTTTTGGAAATGGTGGGCCCCACCACTAAGGTCCGGGATTTGTCCAATGTTAAATAATCACCAATGTAATAGATAAATTTATATTATTTGAGTTTAGAATAATGATCATTGAATTTATTTATTAATTTTATTTACAAGTTTTAATTAAATACATGAAAAAATATTATTTGAATGAATATTAAATTATTCAATGTTCAATTAATATTTATGCGAACGACGAGTTGAGTTAATGACACATTTATTATCACATAATATTTTAATATATTACAAGTGAGTGATAATAATATTTATGACTCATATTAGTAGTCATAACATGTCATTTATAGTGTGTTAAATATTCAAGGTCGGAGAGGCAATATCAGGTATTTTCATATACACGCTATAAATAGAGTAGAGGGGGGATTTTCCAATGACTATTCACTTCCCCTCTCTCTCCTATTCTATCTCCCACATCCAAGAGAGAGAGTCTCTGGATCCACTGAGCTCTGATGTAACACTCTCTCTCTCTAGCATCACAAGCGAAGTGATGCGGTGATCATTAGAGTGTTGAAGTAGTCATCGTAGCTCCGCACTAGCACCCAGATTACGACGATCGGCACTCCCGCGGATTCCTTGAAGCGCGTGTGGATGATCTAGAGGAATTAATCTTTGGATTATTCAATTAGTGATCACCAATGATGAAAATACATTGTGCATGGATTCGTATTAAACTATGTATTTTTTGGTTTATTTTTTTTCTTAAAACCCTTCACGTGAGATCCACGGGTTTGACCGGGTAGCTGTACGTTCACCAATGTGAACAAGTTCACATGGACCATAGGTGATTTTATTTTAAAAAACCCTCCTATTTACAGCTTCCGCTACATGATTAGTTCCTACAAGTGGTATCATAGTGACGCGTGTTGATTTTAAGCCAATGAAATAATTAATTTTTCATTAAAATATAAAGAGTGTGTCGATACGGTCTCAACTTCGTAGACAAAGTCAGAATTGGATATTGGATGGCCAGTCTATGGCCATCCGAAGTTTTGAATTCAAATTCGATATTGGATTCCAGTGGTGTTTCATATTTCGATCGGAAATCCTATGGCTGAAATACTCACTGGAAAAACAGTTCAATGTTGAAATTAATTTCATAAAATTAATTATATTATTATTATTATAATAATTTTTATATAATTTTTATTATTATAATAATATTAGTTTTTTATAATAATAATATTATTATTATAATATTATTATTTTTTCCCAAATCCTAATATATAGGTTTTAGAAAATTTTATAAAGAGGGGAAAGATGTGCTTTGCAAGTCTTGGTTAACAAAAAAAAGGGAAGTGGTGACCTGCTTTGCAGGTCATGAAAAAAAAAGTTGGTGACCTGTTATACAGGTCACTGAGAAAAAAAGTGGATGTTTTGGGGGCCGAGTGGCCCCCCCTGTCAGTTCGCCTCCCTCCCCATGGAGAGTCAGCGCACCAGGCCGGCGCACCATGCTACGCACCAGGACGACACCATCTGGCGCCCCAAACACCGGCGAAGACCCTCTGGTCTGTGCCTCCTGTATTGTCTCTTCCTCGTAAATCAGCCAGGTGCAATGCCCCACACCCTATCCAGGAAGCCACCCAGGCCATCTCCTTCAGCCGGATTTTTTTTTTTTACGTTTTTCTTAAAAAATATTTCTGAAAAACGGCCTAGGTCAATTTTTTTTAAAAAAATACGCTACAAATGCGGCATCTGCGATGCCACCTTTGCTCCCCCGTGCCGCCTTTGGCCCGGATCGATGAAATGGCAAAGGCGGCCGGGAGGAGGCCGCCTTTCGCCCCAGGGTAAGGCGAAAGGCGGCATCGCGGAAGCCGCCTTTGGCCATACGCAGAGGCGAAAGGCGGCTTCTGCGATGCCGCCTTCGCCTGAACTCCTTATAAAAGGGCGGCCACCCCCCCCCCCCCTCTCCTCACTTGTTCATTGCAACTTCACCTCTCCGATTTTCTCTCTCTCTCTAAAAAATTCCTTTGTTGTGCGAGCTTTTACGAAGCTTCATTTACAGGTATGTTTCTTTATTTAATTTAATTTTTTTATTTAATTAATTTAATTTTGTTTAGTTTTAAATCTTTCATTTGTTAAGCAGTTTAGGTAGTTCTTAATATTTGGTTATTTAGTTTTTGTAATTAGTTATATATAGTTTTAAATAATTACTGTTAGGTAGTATAGATTAAGTATAGATTAACTTAAGATTAAGTATTTAGAAATTTTGGTAGCTTAAAGATTATGTGGCTATCTACGCAATTAAATTCCTGTCTGGATACAAACAAGTGGATGTGGCTCTGGCACAGATGTACATAGGGTTAAAACCCGAAAACACCGCTTCGAGCTAGACTCGAACGGGAACTGGTGCACGATAACGGGCCTTGCTGCATCCTGGTTTGACACTCCCGGGGAATATGCTTAAGATGATTCATATTTTCTTTATAAACTACTAAAATTTCTAAGAGAAGAAAAAGCAAATCAGTATATTTATCAATGATAAATGATAAATATAATTTTATAGAATGAAATAAGGACATAAGAATTAACGAATTAAAGTTATTATTAGTTAATTATAAAATAATAGAATAATTAATGATCTGTTGTTATTAGTTAATTTTAGAATAATTAATAAATAACATAGGATTAAAACATG
Organism: Viscum album; assembly: GCA_963277665.1. Taxonomy (NCBI): domain Eukaryota; kingdom Viridiplantae; phylum Streptophyta; class Magnoliopsida; order Santalales; family Viscaceae; genus Viscum; species Viscum album. The sequence continues at coordinate 1,197,342,734 of OY728135.1, read as the reverse complement.
AATTCATATAATGATTAGCTAACGATACTAATGATCAGTATATTTATCAATGATAAATGATAAATATAACGTTATAGAATCAAATAAGGACATAAGAATTAACAAATTAAAGTTATTATTAGTTAATTATAGAATAATAGAATAATTAACGATTAGTTATTATTAGTTAATTTTAGAATAATTAATAAATAACATAGGATTAAAACATGAATTCATATAATGATTAGCTAACGATACTAATGAACATATAAAATGAAATGAAGAAGAACAAACAAACTAAATAAAAAGGCGCTCTAAAATTACATTCTAATAAATATCATATGGTCAAACATCAGTAGCATAGTTTATGGTATAGAAAGGCATAATAAAATTACATTATAATAAACATCATATCGTCAAACATAATTGTTAATATTTTGTTACACTATCATAATTTTGATGAAAGAAACATTTTTGACGTAGAGATCCATGTTTGCCTGTGTGTACTGTTATGGGGAGATTATTCAAACTGAGCAAGGAGCTTCTTACAGTACACAACCAATTACGGTGGTTAGTACAGTTGATTGTGTTACCATAAGTGACCTTCAAGAGAGAATTCATGTTTCCTTAAATCTGAGACCCGATCAAGAGATAATGTCTATGAGCTATAGACATTTGCAATTTCCAACAACACTGTGGCATATAGCTTGTACATTGGTTGCTGATGCGTAGTGGGTCCAATCAATTAATTTATTTTCTCAACGGTTAGATGGTACCATGATGGAGTTATACGTTGTTGTTGCTACTGTACAACAACAACGTCCACTTGTACAAATACGTAGAAATACAAGAGTGGTTGAAGACAGTCTACCCCATGACATTGAGCCTATTCCAAATGATGCAGCAGAAGAGGACAACCTAGATGATCTTTCGGATATACATGTCAATCCGACTTCTGATGAGGAGTTTCGTAATGATGGATCAGATAGCGACAACAGTGCTGATGAGGAGGGACCAACAAAAGATAGAGAGGAGGTTTTGAGAAATGCAATTGTTGTACATCAACCTCGGTCAATAAATCATCCACCATTATTTTCATCTTGGTCAGAAGCAATGACACGTGTGCCTGAATTCGATAATACTGTTCTCACACCGACAACTGAGTTCCCTGGAGTTGTAACAGATAGGTTTAGTGAGGTGGACAAAACCTTATATATTGGAAGGAATCTTCCCAGTAAAGATGCCTTAAAAAGCACGTTAAAGAGATTTCATATTGAGAGAAACTTAAACTATGTAGTTAACGAATCATGCCATAGTAAATATGTTATACGGTGCGTGAAGTATGGGGATGATTGTAGATTTCTCTTAAGGGCTATTCCAGACATTACATTTGGAGGTTGGAGAATCTCAAGGATTGAGGCGGCTCATACTTGCGTTCAGCCAAGTCTCACACAAGATCATACTTCATTGGATGCAGAATTTGTGTCATCTATTGTTGTTGAGATGATTAGGACATGCCAAGATGTTCCAATATCCCTTGTGCAAGAGAGGATTATACAGACATTCGGTTATAAGATTTCTTATAATAAGGCATGGATGGCGAAACAGAAGGCAATTGTGAAGGTATATGGTGATTGGGATGACTCATATCGAGTATTGCCGCAATTGCTAGCCATACTGAGGCATCATAACCAAGTTGTCTTCCATATGGATACAAATGAACATGTGTCTCCTGATAATCGACTTGATCCATCTCGTGTTCAATTTCATCGGTTGTTCTGGGCATTCCTTCCTTGTATCTCTGCATTTCGTTTTTGCAAACAATTTATTCAGATTGATGGAACATTTCTGTATGGAAAATACAAGGGCGTATTTTTGATTGCGGCAACCCAAGATAGAAACGGTTCACCTCTTCCGCTTGCCTTTGCCATTGTAGAGAAAGAAAACTATGAATCATGGAGTTGGTTTCTGGCATGTATCAGCAACCATTTCACCAACATTCAGGGAGTTTGTTTGATATCTGATTGCCATCGAGCAATTAATGAGGCAATCAATGCAGATCCTGATACATGGAGATACCCAAATGCACATCATCGGTTCTGCATTAGACACATTGCTAGAAATGTACATAAAAAATTCCACAACGAACCGATGAAGAAGGCAGTCATGAGGCTTGGTACGTATTTTATTCATTCTGTTTTACTGTTTCAATATAAATATAAAATCAATTTATGTGAAATATCATCTACGTTTTGTAGCATATGAGTCGGACCAACGACGATTTGAAGAACGTTTTGAACAAATTCGTCAGGCTAATCAAGAAGTTTATGATTATATGATGCGGATTCCAAAAGAGAAATGGACATTGGCATACGACGGGGGAAAGAGGTACGGACACATGACGACAAACATTTTGGAGTGCATCAATGGTATCTTCAAAGGACTTCGCAAGCTACCTATAACCGCATTAGTTCAGGAGACATTATATCGATGCATGAAGTACTTTGTGGATAGACAAAAACTAGCATCAGACAGAATACATCAAGGGATAAGATATGGAATACACTTTCAACGAGAGATTGAAAAAAATATTGAAGAAGCTTCTGGTTATCACGTATGTCTCTTTCGAAGAGAAGACTCCCGATTTGAAGTTCAAGAGCGTTCAGACCCCATCACAAATCACGTCGGTGAAAAAATGGTGGTATTACTGGAAACAAGGCAATGCCAATGTGGAAAATTTCAGGCCTTACGGTTTCCATGTACACACGTCATCGCAGCATGTGCCTCTGTGAACATCTCATGGGAAGCATATATTGATCTAGTGTACCAGATGGATATCATTGCCAACTGTTATGATGCACCATGGACACCTATTGGGGAGTATCGTTATTTCCCAATGCCTGAAGGCCACCCGATAGTGATACCTGACATGAATCGGTTACGTCCTCGTGGGAGACCAAAGGCGAGTAGGATGCGTAATGAGATGGACTGGCCTCAAGAACAAGGGCAGAGTTTGCGATGCACAATATGTCATAAAGAAGGTCATAACCGGAAGCGATGCCCTAACGTTGTTGGGTCGACTTCACAGTCTCATTCATAATGATGTATTGTCTTCATTGTGACATTCCCATATTGTAAACTAAATGTTGTTATCTCTTTTTTATTCCTTGGTTTTCTAAACCCCAAACATCTGAGATAAGTTTTCATATTAATATTCATGCTTTCAAGAAATAACTTTAAATATGAAATAATAGAATTTATTTCAAAACTCTGAAAGCGGAACACTTAACCCATATTGAAAAGTGTATGTCAGTTAACCCATTAACATGTTTCCTGGACGTTAATATTAAAAATTTTAACCCTAAACCCTCCAAACTAAACCCCAATCTAAACATGCAGGATATTTTAGAAAACTGTTCTATAACAAATTTATAGTATCATAATAATTAGCAAAAGATATTTAATACATACAATTAGATAAATTCTAAAAACATCATTACTAATTGACATGGTTTATCTTAATCCAATCTATAAGTAGTTAATCACAAAGCTCCCCCAAAATATGTGTAACCAAATTCAAGACTCAATATTTTAGATAACATAACTTATTTCATATTAATATTCATGCTTTCAAGAAATAACTTTGAATATGAAATAATATAATTTATTTCAAAACTCCGAAAGTGGAACACTTAACCCATATTGAAATGTGTATGTCAGTTAACCCATTAACATGTTTCCTAGACGTTAATATTAAAAAAATTAACCCTAAACCCCCCAACCTAAACCCCAATCTAAACATGCAGGATATTTTAGCAAACTATTCTATAACAAATTTATAGTATCATAATAATTAGCATAAGATATTGAATACATACAATTAGATAAATTCTAAAAACATCATTACTAATTGACATGGTTTATCTTAATCCAATCCATAAGTAGTTAATCACAAAGCTCCCCCAAAATATGTGTAACCAAATTCAAGACTCAATATTTTAGATAACATAACTTATTTCATATTAATATTCATGCTTTCAAGAAATAACTTTAAATATGAAATAATAGAATTTATTTCAAAACTTTGAAAGCGGAACACTTAACCCATTTTGAAAAGTGTATGTCAGTTAACCCATTAACATGTTTCCTGGACGTTAATATTAAAAATTTTAACCCTAAACCCTCCAACCTAAACCCCAATCTAAACATGCAGGATATTTTAGCAAACTGTTCTATAACAAATTTATAGTATCATAATAATTAGCATAAGATATTGAATACATACAATTAGATAAATTCTAAAAACATCATTACTAATTGACATGGTTTATCTTAATCCAATCTATAAGTAGTTAATCACAAAGATCCCCCAAAATATGTGTAACCAAATTCAAACTCAATATTTTAGATAACATAACTTATTTCATATTAATATTCATGCTTTCAAGAAATAACTTTGAATATGAAATAATAGAATTTATTTCAAAACTCTGAAAGCGGAACACTTAACCCATTTTGAAAAGTGTATGTCAGTTAACCCATTAACATGTTTCCTGGACGTTAATATTAAAAATTTTAACCCTAAACCCTCCAACCTAAACCCCAATCTAAACATGCAGGATATTTTAGAAAACTGTTCTATAACAAATTTATAGTATCATAATAATTAGCATAAGATATTGAATACATACAATTAGATAAATTCTAAAAACATCATTACTAATTGACATGGTTTATCTTAATCCAATCTATAAGTAGTTAATCACAAAGCTCCCCCAAAATATGTGTAACCAAATTCAAGACTCAATATTTTAGATAACATAACTTATTTCATATTAATATTCATGCTTTCAAGAAATAACTTTGAATATTAAATAATAGAATTTATTTAAAAACTCCGAAATCGGAACACTTAACCCATATTGAAATGTGTATGTCAGTTAACCCATTAACATGTTTCCTGGACTTTAATATTAAAAATTTTAACCCTAAACCCTCCAACCTAAACCCCAATCTAAACATGCATGATACTTTAGCAAACTGTTCTATAACAGATTTATAGTATCATAATAATTAGCATAAGATATTGAATACATACAATTAGATAAATTCTAAAAACATCATTACTAATTGACATGGTTTATCTTAATCCAATCTATAAGTAGTTAATCACAAAGCTCCCCCAAAATATGTGTAACCAAATTCAAGACTCAATATTTTAGATAACATAACTTATTTCATATTAATATTCATGCTTTCAAGAAATAACTTTGAATATGAAATAATAGAATTTATTTCAAAACTCCGAAAGCGGAACACTTAACCCATATTGAAATGTGTATGTCAGTTAACCCATTAACATGTTTCCTGGACGTTAATATTAAAAAATTTAACCCTAAACCCTCCAACCTAAACCCCAATCTAAACATGCAGGATATTTTAGAAAACTGTTCTATAACAAATTTATAGTATCATAATAATTAGCATAAGATATTGAATACATACAATTAGATAAATTCTAAAAACATCATTACTAATTGACATGGTTTATCTTAATCCAATCCATAAGTAGTTAATCACAAAGCTCCCCCAAAATATGTGTAACCAAATTCAAGACTCAATATTTTAGATAACATAACTTATTTCATATTAATATTCATGCTTTCAAGAAATAACTTTAAATATTAAATAATAGAATTTATTTCAAAACTATGAAAGCGGAACACTTAACCCATTTTGAAAAGTGTATGTCAGTTAACCCATTAACATGTTTCCTGGACGTTAATATTAAAAATTTTAACCCTAAACCCTCCAACCTAAACCCCAATATAAACATGCAGGATATTTTAGCAAACTATTCTATAACAAATTTATAGTATCATAATAATTAGCATAAGATATTGAATACATACAATTAGATAAATTCTAAAAACATCATTACTAATTGACATGGTTTATCTTAATCCAATCCATAAGTAGTTAATCACAAAGCTCCCCCAAAATATGTGTAACCAAATTCAAGACTCAATATTTTAGATAACATAACTTATTTCATATTAATATTCATGCTTTCAAGAAATAACTTTAAATATGAAATAATAGAATTTATTTCAAAACTCTGAAAGCGGGACACTTAACCCATTTTGAAAAGTGTATGTCAGTTAACCCATTAATTTTATATTTACATTTTACACTTACGACTCATTTTCTTTGTTTATATGCAAATGGATGATACCATACTGCTCACTCAGCAGCCTACCCATATTTCGCAGGCCGTGTTAGAGGGTCATCCAGATCGATTTGTGAAGGTGCGTCGAGCGCACCATTTTCGTCACATGGAGCCTCCACATGCCATTAGACCTTACTTGCGCCGTGCTGTCTTCTATGGCCTTGCCGTATCAGATTTCACATTTGTAGATCATTACCTACTTGCTGCCCTCGTTGAGAGATGGAGACAAGAGACACACACATTCCACTTGCCTGAGGGGGAGATGACCATCACCCTCGAGGATGTCGCAGTTCTTCTCGGTCTTCCTATCCAGGGGAGACCCGTTATTGGACCCACTCGTGCAGCTTGGCCAAACCTTGCTCAACACTTGTTAGGCGTTGATATTTTGTCCGACCGTAGGGCTACAGATGGATCGTCCATATCTATGCGTTGGTTGGAGTCGCAGATTCCACATTTACAGGATGATGATGATGAGCAGACCGTCATGCATTACGCTCGTGCATATATCTTATGACTCATTGGTGGGACCATGTGTACTGATCACTCGGGGATGCACGTGCATATGATGTATCTACCCCTACTAGAGGACTTTGATCGGGCTGGGACGTACAGTTGGGGATCATCCTGCTTGGCATACACATACAGATCATTATGCGGATTATCCCATAAGGACCGTACAGGTCTTGGAGGATGCGTCATCCTTATTCAGATGTGGGCATGGGAGCGCATCCCATCATTCCGCCCTGACCTTGCTGGTCCACCGGTCGAGATGGAGGTGCTGCATGAAGCTCCACGTGGACGCTGGTATGATAAGTCATTTCTATTGGTTTTTTATTCTACTATGAGTTATTGACTATAATTTCTCATTATTTGTCATTATCGTTGTATTTTACAGGTGGTGTCAGCGACACAATTTTGACGTGGTTCCGAGACAGCATTTGGGCGTATATCGGCTACAGTTGGACTGTCTCTTACCTGATCAGGTATGTATATACAATCTATCACTGTCTAACATTTTTAATAATAACATCAATTTTGGTTTTTAGTTGGGTGTTTTTTTGACAAAATCACTTGTCATTTCAGATTTCATGGCTTCCATACTGGAGTATTATGGACCAGTTGCCAGCATACTGCACTGTTGGTCTTGAGGATGCTATGGCTGTAGTGCCCCTCATTCACTTTCATATTATTGAGTGGCAGCAGCCTGACAGGGTCATGCGCCAATTTTTTCGTACTCAGCCGATTCCATTACCATCTAGACAGGCAGACAAGCTTCATGGGATGAAACTGACAGGGAGGCAGGATGATGACTGGTCCCAAGTACATGCGAGTTTTATCGACTGCTGGCACAGACGTGCAGAGTTACGTATTCAAGGTGTTCCTACAAATCGATTCTCTCTTTCAGAGCAGGTTGACTATGCGCCATGGTATAGACTAAAGTCTATACTGTATGTTACCCAAGATGGCATAGAGATGCAGAGGATGGTAAGTTAATAAATTCCTATTACTTTGTTTATTGAATTATTTTCTAATTCCATTTGAATCTACTTACAGGGAAGTCACACAGAGCAGCTTGTTCGCATGAGCGATGAAGAGGAGGAGGGGGTCTTTAGCCGGGCAGCCGTCCATGCTACAGCGCTGGAGGCGAGGGCATCTTTTCATGCGCTTTCCGAGAGCATCTTCACGCGTCTGGCTCGGAGATAGGAGGTTCCTGCCCCAGAGGAACATCCTGCAGCTGCTGCTGGTGCTGAGGATCCACGACCACGGCGACGTAGACAGCGTCGTGCTGCACGTGAGGCATCGCCTGTTCCACAGGCAGAGGTCGGGCCTCTAGTAGTCCAGGATCAGCCTATTCAGGATGTGCCTCAGGTGGCATGGGATCCGTCTTTCCTGATAGGATATCCGCAGTTCTCTCCATCTTGGGTTCCAGATCCTTCATAGCCTTGGATTCTAGAGTCGTCGTCGTCTTGGGGTATAGCTCCATCACAGGCTTTGTTCCCCTCTGCGATGGAGGCAGGTCCTTCTACCACCCTAGTGGGAGAAGGATCCGAATGGCAGTACGAGATGCAGTTGACAGCTCCTCCAACTGACACACAGATGGAGGATGCGACGGTCGACGTTTCAGTTCCCGAGGATCAGCCTTCTCCAGGTCATCAGACTCCACTGCGCACTCGACGCGGATGTCCTATTCGCAGACCACCATGTGGGACAGAATCTCCTCGCCACAGACATATTCATTGATTGTACATTATTGTTTACATGTTTTATGTGTACTGAAATCAATATACTATTTTTACTTGTTGGTCAGAGTGGAATCTCAGGAGGGGGTAAATTAGGTTTTATTTATATATATTTATATAACCATACAAACATAATAATAAAACATTAATAATTACTAATTACCAAATTACAAATTATATAATTAATAATTCTATTACTAATTAACTATTTAATTAGTATATAATTAATATTTATATTACGAAATAACTAATTAATTAGTATATAATTTGTAATTTGGTAATTAGTGTTTATTAATCATTAATTATATAATAACTAATTAGTTAATTAGTAATAAAATTATCAATTATATAATACTTAATTATTACATATATAATAAATACTTAGTTAATTAGAAATATAATTAGTAATTGGTAATTATTAATTAGTTAATCAGTAATATAAATATTTATTATAATTATTCATTATAAGAGGGTTTGCCCTGAAAATCATTCTTCATTTTCGATGTGGGATTCAGGTTCTACCTTTACTGTGCAGTAGATTCTGCATTTCCGATGTGGGATTCTGTTTCAAGTACGTGACTTTGAAATACAATAAAAGATAAACTATAAGGCCAATATAAATGAAATTTTAAAAATTGATTAAACATATAATAAATAGTTGAAAACAAAAAGAATTTCCTCAAAAATGTTGATGAAAAATAATCTATAACCTTTCAAAACCGCCTACTTGAAACTTAAAAATGTTTCAAGTACGTGAATTTGAAAGACTGTAAAATATAAACTATAAAACGAATATAATTGAAACTTTAAAAATTGATTAAACATATAATAAATAGTTGAAAACAAAAGAAATTTCCAAAAAAAAGTTGATGAAAAGTAATTTATAAGCTTTCAAAACCGCATACTTGAAACTTAAAATTTTTCAAGTACGTGACTTTGAAAGACCATAAAACATAAAATAGAAGACCAATATAAATGAAACTTAAAACATGGATTAAACATATAAAAAATAGTTTAAAACAAAAGCAATTTACAAAAAAAATGTTAATGAAAAATAATTTATAAGCTTTCAAAACCGCCTACTTGAAACTTAAAAATGTTTCAAGTACGTGACTTTGAAAGATTATAATTATATTACTAATTAACTAATTAATTATTATATAATTAATAGTTATATTAATAATTAACTAATTATTTATTATATAAGTAATAATTAATGAGTAATAATTAATAATTAATAATTTAATGAATAGCTATAATTAATATTTATATTACTAATTAACTAATTAATAATTACTAATTACTTATTAATAATTATTAATTACTAATTACTAATTATAATGAATAATTATAATAAATATTTATATTACTAATTATCTAATTAATAATTAATAATTACTAATTAATTAGTTATAATTATTAATTGTATTTCTAATTAACTAAATATTTATTATATATGTAATAATTATATTAATAATTAATTATTATATAATTAATGATAATATTACTAATTAACTAATTAATTATGACATATTTAATTATTAATAATTACTAATTAATAATTAAAAATTATAATGAATAAATGTAATTAAAAATTATATTACTAATTTACTAATTAATTGTTATATAATTAATAATTATATAACTAATGAACTAACTAACTATTATATAATTAATTATTAATAATTACTAATTAATAATTATAATGACTAATTATAATTAATATTTATATTACTAATTAACTAATTAATAATTACTAATTACTAATTACTAATTACTAATTACTAATTACTAATAATTATTAAGTGAAACCGAAAGCTTATAAATTATTTTTTATCATCATTTTTTATGATTTTTTTTGTTTTCAACTATTTTTTATATGTTTAATCCATGTTTTAAGTTTCATTTATATTGGCCTTATAGTTTATATTTTATAGTCTTTTAAAGTCACGTACTTGAAAAATTTTAAGTTTCAAGTATGCGGTTTTGAAAACTTATAAATTACTTTTCATCAACATTTTTTTGTAAATTTCTTTTGTTTTCAACTATTTATTATATGTTTAATCAATGTTTAAAGTTTCAATTATATTCATTTTATAGTTTATATTTTACAGTCTTTCAAAGTCACGTACTTGAAACATTTTTAAGTTTCAAGTAGGCGGTTTTGAAAGCTTATAAATTATTTTTCATTAACATTTTTTTGTAAATTGATTTTTTTTAAACTATTTTTTATATGTTTAATCCATGTTTTAAGTTTCATTTATATTGGTCTTCTATTTTATGTTTTATGGTCTTTCAAAGTCACGTACTTGAAACATTTTTAAGTTTCAAGTAGGCAGTTTTGAAAGCTTATAAATTATTTTTCATTAACATTTTTTTGTAAATTGCTTTTGTTTTAAACTATTTTTTATATGTTTAATCCATGTTTTAAGTTTCATTTATATTGGTCTTCTATTTTATGTTTTATGGTCTTTCAAAGTCACGTACTCGAAAAATTTTAAGTTTCAAGTATGCGGTTTTGAAAGCTTATAAATTACTTTTCATCAACATTTTTTTGGAAATTTCATTTTTTTTCAACTATTTATTATATGTTTAATCAATTTTTAAAGTTTTAATTATATTCGTTTTATATTTTATATTTTACAGTCTTTCAAATTCACTTATTTGAAACATTTTTAAGTTTCAAGTAGGCGGTTTTGAAAGGTTATAGATTATTTTTCATCCACATTTTTGAGGAAATTCTTTTTGTTTTCAACTATTTATTATATGTTTAATCAATGTTTAAAATTTAATTTATATTGGCCTTATAGTTTATATTTTATTGTATTTCAAAGTCACGTACTTGTAACAGAATCCCACATCGGAAATGCAGAATCTACTGCACAGTAAAGGTAGAACCTGAATCCCACATCAAAAATGCAGAATGATTTTCAGGGCAAACCCTCTTATAAAAGGGAGGCTTGGGTAAGAGTTTCTGTCAGAATCCAGACTGCTGTAATGGCTGTAGCGCTGGATCTTTAATAGTAGAGAAATTCTGCTGAATTTTTTTGTTTTGTTTATATATATATATATATATATATAAACAAAACAAAACAAAACAAAAAAAATAAAAATAAAAATTTTCAAAAAAAATATTTTTTTAGGAGAAAGGCGGCATCCCGGATTCCACCTTTAAGGTGCATTTTTAAAAAAAAATTGCCGGAAGCGTTTTCTGGAAAATATTTTTTTTTTTAAACGTAAAAAAAAAATCCCCTTCAGCCCCTTGCACTAACAGCAGTCGTCGCAAGGTCTCCTTCAGCCTCCACCCTACCAGCGAGATTAGGCTGACCACCTCCCTCAACCTTGTGGCACGCGACCCCTCCGTACTAGCAGTGGCATTGGGGCCAATCTGACTACCTTCTCCCTACTCCAGGCACGGTGGAACCTCAATCCCAAACTTGTGGTCTATTGACCTCGCTAGCCACCATGAGCTCCACTGCAGTCGCGCGGCCCTCTTGTAGTCAGGATCTCCCAGACTAGCAATGGCGCTGGACCACACCAGACCACCTTGGCCACCTTCACCTAGACTAACCAATGGCTCTCCCTTCTAGTCCAGTAGACCAACCTCCCTAGTCGTCTCCTTCAGTTCAAACACCCCACCAGATAGCCTACCTCCTCCCCCATGGCGTTGTCTGATCCAGCCGGAAGCTGGCGACTTCCTCTAGCCTCTCCTCTTTTGTCCAATGCTGAAAGACCCTTGCGGTCAGGCTGTTCTCTTCCTCCAGACTATCTTTGTGCCCCCCTCCTGCGATCATGCCACTACTAGTCCCTACTTTACCAATATCACTAAACTAGTTTTCACAGCTTCTGACGGCGTCGGCTTAATCGAGCAGTCCATTTTCGGCGAGAGGTAACCCTGTTGTGATTCCCGTCATACCCGAAATAGGTTTGGATGGGTCTACTCATCCCAGGATTGGCTTGGGCAGGCTTTCCTGACACAGGATGCCCCAACATGGGGTCAACACAGCCCAGACTGGGCCTGTGCGGGTTCGCCCTGACCCGCACAGGCCTTGCCCAGGGTTTCTAGGGCTCGGGTAATTTTAATTCAATCAAAAATTAATTAAAATAATTAATTTAATTTCAGTTCATAATTAAATTAGTTAAATAATAATTTTTGGTTTATGAAAAAATGAGGCATAATTAATTTAGTTTAGTGATAAATTAAATTAATTAATTAATTTAATTTTAGTTTTAAAATTAAATTCTTTAATCGGGACCAAGCGATGACATTTGATTAATTAAAATTTAATTGAAAATTTAATTCAATAAATAATTTCCTTAGAAATTATTTTAATACAAGTTTAATTTTTTATTCTGCATTTAGTTCTTATACGCAAGTTTAATGCGTATACTAATCATGAGATGGAGACTAACCAATGCATGTCTAGTAATTGATTGTTTCTTTAATTTATTTATTTAATTATTTCATGGTTCTGTAATAATTAGTTTAATTATTTTAATTAATAAAAGGCGATCTTTGTATCGTCTCAATGTCATTATATGTATAAGGGTTTGTGTGTCCACTTCTCAGAGTTGTATTTGTATGCCCTAAGACCCTCTCGCATGTGTGTGAGTATAATTGTATAATGACGAGATGAGGTGTGACGCAATTCTTATCGAGTTATGGTGACACACCAGACAGGAGATATGATGCATTGGAGGGGAATGCACTACAATTCAAGTTGCAAGAGACATGACTCAAGGTATCACCCCCTAGGGTTTAGGTTGGTCTATTATTCACTCAACATATCAACCATTAGTATCGTCTCATGATCAGGTCTTCATTTTGTTTTGCATTTTTTATTATTTTTGTTAATGTGTAGTTAATGCATGATCCCATAGAATAATAATAAACAAGAATGCAAGATAAAATGAATATGTGACGTGATAAATTTGTCTATTTGTTGCATGATCAGTTGTGAGTGCGATCATATAGTATGTGCTTATAAAAATAGGAAATTATTTCTTTCGACACACTAAAAATGATAAAAAAAAACCTCAAAGATATATTAATTCATAACAGCCTTCCATCATTCAAATTTAGACAAAATCAGTTATTTGAGGTGCCAGTCATGCCATAGTTGAGGGTGAATTTTACTACCGGGGAGTCCTTAAAAGAATAATGGGTTGACTTAACTAAAGTACTAGTAAGTATTATCCATAGCTAACTTGCTATCATTTTAGAGGCAATTGTTGAGTAAATCAAGTTCTGATTTTATAAGTTGGGACTTCACTCAACAGATCAAGGAACCACAAGTTAAAGCGGTCAGCCAGCCAAAAGCCCACCTTGAACACTCCAAGTAGTGGTGTAGCCATAGCTTGTAAACTATGAGGGGTGGTTCTGGGATCCTTTCCACTAAAATACTCAAGTAATAGAGTATTTCAATTCTAGCATAGTGGGTTCCTAGAATCCGATAAAATAGTGTGAGACAATAAATGATTTAAGTAATTAATCAAAATGCCTTAACTGGTAATCATGATAAAATATACTAATATGCTAAAATTTATTTTTTTTAATTAAATTCCAAGTTATACCACGAGTTTAAAAAAATGATATTATATCGGACAAAGTAAATGTTTACACTAGCATGAGTATCCAAGAATAATACGGGTGCTTGCACATACTATTATGATATAATAAACTCAAGGTGCCAGTGTCCCCGACACTTTTAAACTACCTCAAGAAGTGAGGGTGAAACTACTTACAAGATACTAATTTACAAAGCATATGATTGTTATATCCTTATTATTTCATCAATATCCAGTGTTAGTTATAGTCACCGCACTAGGACATGGATAATATAACATTAAGTCTCATCTTTGAGAAGTTTTTAAGGATAAAGTGAAGCAATGATATGAATAAGTTGATGTTACACCAGCATGTGTAAATTGAAATATTGATCATGATCTTTAAATGAATCCCTTTCTCATATGATTTTCACCACTTTACTCAATTCTCGTTTTAAGTTACAAAACAAAAAAGTATTGAGTAAATGATTCATTACCAATTTAGGTAAGGTTCGCCAAGATAATAATAATATCAAAGATAATTTCATCTTTAATTCATATGGAAAATAAATTCAAAGACAATGTGAAAAGGAAAAAAGTAAAGTATTGATAATGGTACATTCATGACGTCCTTCAATTAATGAGGTATTAAAAAAGTTTATTTGCATTGTATATTATAAAATAATACTATGGAATTTTAAATGAAATTAACTGAATTAAAGAAGCAAGTTTCCCACTTATTCTTCAGGAATATTCATCAGTTGTAATGTTTCAGTTTTACTACATGGGTATTAAATACAAATGTTGGTGACATATTTTTATTCTAATATGGTAACCAAGTATGTATAGAAACCTTACTAGAAGTCAGGTGTGTTCTCCAAATGGTTGTGAAAGGGTGATACCTAGGCTAGTGGTGAAAAGTAAATGACTTCTTTAATTTCCAAGTAAAATATTTGTGTTGAACTATTATGAGTATAGCCACAAACATTAATCTCGCGTGTCCTTGGACACAATGATACATTCTTTTAGGTTCTAGAATGAATTTTTTTTTGGTATTTAAAATTCAATCACTAGTTCAGTAATATATGAATCATGGGCAATTAGTGATGAATATAAATACAAGACTTATACCCAGTTGTGACAAGATAACTCTTTGTCAAGTAATACTAAAAGTGGACATCATGAATATACCAAGTATTGTATTTTGGATCGATATAGCTAAATACTTTTGTTATTATCGATGTCTTTAGTTTGGAAAAAGGAACCTTTAAAATAAAGGTATGTAACGAAGCTTTTGGAAATAGTTTAACAAGTGAATGTGAACTATTCCAAATATAAGCTAGAGGTATATATACTTCATATTATTCTTTTAGGTAATTATGGAATGGTAAAATTAAGTAGGGTCATGTTCAGAATATATGAGCTGCTTCAAGTTGGCATGCTAAATAATATATTGATTGTGCAATCATTGATCATGATAATGTAGCGTGGAGTAATTCCTAAATGAAAATTACCTTATCCGCACATTGATTTTAATGATGAGGATATATGATAAAGTCTTACATGTTAATATTTATCAACAAAATTTAGTGTGGAGTAATTCCTAAACACACATTTTATACATAAGAGTCAGGATGTATAGAGTATCAATGTTACAACCTGTAACAACTTCCATTATATTTCATAAAATACTTTGTAAATAACAGTGATATCCCATAACCATATGCCAACTATAAATGACAAATTAATATCATACGAGTCCTAGTATGATGTAAATCCTTTATGTCATAAGGACATGTGTTTGGATGCAAATAGTTTTTTAGGACAAAAACAAATTTTCATCATCACAAGAACATTGTGCATTTACTGTAATAATCCTAACAGTTTCTTAGGATATTACATAAATACCTAAGATATAAAAGTTATAATCAAGTAATAGAATACACTTCTATATAAGGGTGTACATATCTATTAGAGATAGTGGGAGATATATTGACTTGTGTTTAGTCAATGCTCAAAATGCACAAATAGTTGGCATATGAACTAGTTCCACAAGTGCATATGGAATAGAGTATGTTCCAGAGACACATACTGCATAGGAAGGACAAAACCATGGTGATGTTTTTTGTATTCACCATGGTCGGTGATCTATTATTCAATGTGAATAATATTTTCTACAAGTAAGCAATGTATGGAAATTATCTAAAATTGATAAGACCAACTAAAATTAAATTAATGGATTCCATGTACCAAAATGCAAAGGGGTATTATTATTTTGAATATCGTGGTGGGTATTCAAGTGAGTTTATGCATGGATGGTACAAGAATGGTACCAATAAGGATCAATTGGTTTGACCAAGTAATTATGCCTAAATCCATTATAATTTTTACTTATCATAACTAATATCTATGATAAAATTATTTAGCATTAGATGTCATGACCACCAAACATGTATGGTGTCTATAAGACACAACCAGAAAGGGATGGTCATGTCACATAATGATAATAAAGGTTTCAAGTTACTAAAATATGGTTTAGTATTAAAGTAAGAAATGTGATAATATAATATACATTTGCAATAAATGTTTTCCATGTGTCTAAGAAGGGTTTGTGGGAGCTTCATGGTTTTCCAAGAAAAGAATGTTTGGTGACATATGGAAAGAATACATTGGTCTTACAGTTATTTAAGATTAAGATGAAATTAATTCTCCAGTGATTGACTTAAAGTAGCAACCTAAGTTCTAGGGAACAGGATCTACTAAGGTAGATCTATATGTTTCTTGGTCCCAGTCCATCATACATATTGTGACATTATATTGAAAAATACAAGTTGGAATAATTCAAGAGTTGAATTGTTTCCAGTTTCACGTGGCATAATCTCTCCATGTTGACATGTTTGGGACATGGGAAGAGATAAATGTGGTGAGTTACAATCCATATGTCAAAGAGATGGATAAATCACATATGACATGATATGTACAAGTACTGATATTTCCCAAGTATATTTTATAGTATGCAAATATCAGTTATATTCAGGACCACTACAAGGGATGCATTTAGAACAATATAATTGTACATCATAAGGTACAAAAGATATGTACCTGGTAAGTGGAGAAGAAAAGATATTAGTTTCCGGGGATACAAACAAGTCTTCCGTAGATCAATGTGATCTATTATCATATTTAGGCTAAATACGATGAGCAGGTCAATCTCATATAAGACAACGATAGCCATAACTAAAAATATTGAGTATGTTGCAACTTTTGAGATAGCTAAGAAGTAGTTATTAAATGAAATGATTTGTTCCAGCTCTTGGAATCACACCTGTTAAGAAAATTATTATCATAATATAAATTATGATATTATTACAAGCCAAGATGTCAAGTTATGATAGTGGACAATTGGGATATACTCGGGATACCATCTCTTGAGTTACTCTAAGAGATGAGGTCGCTATATCAAAATAACCACGTGGAGAAACCATGGCAGAACCAGTATCTAAAGTAGTTACTCAGAAGAAACATGATGTTCATCATGTGAGTAGCTAAAAAGTTTGGCTAGCAAGTTGGCTCTAGTGCAAGTGGGAGTGTTGAAATAGTGAGTACCCTTGACATAACTATTTAGTGATTTTGATTACCATATCGTGTATATATTTATCTATACATGATGTCATATTACCATTATAGTATAGAATTTTTATGCGTCCACTACAGAAATGGTAATGTCCAAAGATTAATTATCATGTTTAAAGGTTATAGTAGTTCTCAGGTTATAATGAGAACCTCTAGATACTATGACATTAATCTTAAATATATGTTTTATGTTCTAGATACATCTCACTGATTGGACACAGTAGATGTTAGGATATCAGGTGTTGGGGGATTATAAGTATTGAGACTTCTTCTCATGAATTTCTCACTTGGTGATCTCTAGAAGTGAGATCATGATGATTGACCTGCCAATAGGAACACCACATGTTTCAGGTGTCATTGGATGTTCCTATCTATGATCATTTGTAATGGTCTCCTGACTAGAGATCATTTCCAATGTATGTCATTTTAATTTGTACTTTTATGCAATATGAAAACCATGGAAATGAAGTCTTGGTGTGGTAGTTTGTGTTGGGTGCGTCATTGGTGGCATGGTATTGATTGAATGGTCAAGAAAGGATTTGTTGCTTCCGAGTTATGGAAGTAATATATCTCAGGCCATGTTGATAAGGATGGAAATACCTTTATAAGACCATGGACATGGAATTAAAGGGTAAATATGTCCAATTATATCAAAAAATAATAAAGAAAGAAAAGGGGGATGACATGTGAGTACATCCTTCTTGATGAGATATTAAAAACAAAGAGATTATATTACACAGTGCGTGTTTGTAGGTTGGTTGTCGCTGCAACGAAAATCCTTATTTCTTCAGGGGATATGATGGGTTGCTAGATCCCACTCTTGGTTTGTGAATATTATTTACTACTATCGAGATAAGGTCCTAGAGGGTCACACAAAATAGTGTATTCGAGAATCTTCCCTATTCAGTTGAATATGAGTTTTGGATATGGTGGGCCCCACTACTAGGGTCTGGAACTTTCCAAGGTTAAAAGATCCCAAATTAAATAAATAAATTCATATTATTCAAGTTTAGAATAATGATTATTGAATTTATTTATTAATTTTATTTACATGTTTTAAGTAAATACATGAAAAAATATTATTTTAATGAATATTAAACTATTCAAGGTTCAATTAATATTTGTGGGAATGACGAGTCGAGTTAATAACTTGTTTATTATCATGTAATATTTTAATATATTATAAGTGAGTGATAATAATATTCATGACTCATATTAGTAGTCATAACATGTCATTTATGGTGTGTTAAATATTCAGGGCCGGAGAGGCAATATCGAGTATTTTCATAAACGCACTATAAATAGAGGAGAGGAGGGATTTTCCAATGACTATTTACTTCCTCTCTCTCTCCTCTTCTCTCTCTCACATCCTAGAGAGAGGGGATCTGGATCCAAGGAGATCAGATGGAGCTCTCTATATATCATTGCAAGTGAAGTGATGTGGTGATCATCGAAGTGACAAAGGAGTCATCGTTGCTCCGCGCTAGAACCCGAATTATGACGATCGGAACTTCTGCAGATTCCTTGAAGCCTGTGTGGACGATCCTGAGGAATTGGGCTTCGGATTCTTCGAGCAGCAATCACCAAAGATGAGAAGAAATAATGCGCGGATTCAGATTAAACCAGGTATTTTACAGTTTATTTTTTTGCTTAAACCCCTTCACATGAGATCCTTGACTTTGATCGGCCGGTTATTCACCGACGTTGACAAGTTCACATTGACCGTCGGTGATTTTTTTTAAAAAAAACCCACTTGTTTGGGGCTTCCGCTGGATGCCCAGTTTCTACAATGAAACCATTATTATGGTTGAACCAGATTATGTTATATGTATTATATCCTGTTTTATGTTCTGTAACTAACTTATGTACATATTACTAAATGATTAAACAAAACAAGTTCATTGTGGTCAAAAAACCGCCCAAATTAAACCAAAAGATCATCATTAAATTATTATCTAATGATTCATTTTTCATAGTATATAAAAAAATATTTATAAGATCATGTAAAGTTCTGTAATATCATCAATTACATATAATTACAATTCTGAATGTTTATCCATGTTTTAAATGAAATTTCATTCATGAATACAAGTGAACCATTCAATAAAACTATAAAAACGAACATTCTCGAACAATGAATTTATATTCTATAACTCATCCAAAAACCCATAAATGAACTTAATAAAACCTTAATTAATCTTATAAATGTATAAAAGGTTATGGAATTGTTAATTAATGAATCTAATGTGGTTATATAGGACATTAAAGTGAATAAATAATTTTGATACAAGGTAAGGGGAAATTCTTGAACCTAACTTTCTTTCTTCGGGTTATCCCTCTTTCACTCCATCTTTGGTATGGTTACTCCTTAAAATTAATTTTTTAATCATTATCATAATTTTTTTTGGGATATACATGTTTTCCACTGGATTTTATGTCAAACAAAATGTTTTCCAAAAGAACTCTTCTTTCAAAAACACACCTTTTACTTCTCACTCAAGGTTGATGGTTCTTATATCAAGTATGTTGTTCCCTATTTATTTTTGGGAACCCAAAGTTTATGGATATGTTCCTATGAGATAAAAACCATTCCTTTACATGGGTTATTTATGTTCATATATTTTTTATGTGGCATGCATAGTAATTAAAATGTTATGTTGTAACGTGTGCACTCGGAATTATACAGCGTAATATGAATGTTTGAATGTGACAGGTGCGCCCAGAATTATACAGTACTCCAATGCATTGGGTAAAGTGATGAATCTCATGAGTTAAATATAAATGATGCATGAACTTGATGTTATCATTGTTCACAATTATGTGTGGTATTTGACTACAAAGACATGATGTTTCATTTTTTATGCATTTCCACATTTCAAGTATTTTATTAATGATTCCTCTCATGTTCATGATCCATTACCTATGTAATGATTGTGCTCACTCATTATAATATTGTTCATATCTATCCTCTTACTCAGATTTTATCTCACCCCTTTTTTATTTATATCCTCAGGTGATTATGTGTACTAAGGATTTTTCAAGGGACAATAAGAATGTAACAGCCCGAGATTTTATGAGAAATATTATTTTTAATTACTTTGATGTCTTGTGCTGTATGCGACACCAAGATTAGCTTGTACTATAGGCAACACCGTATTAGCTTGCAGTATATGCAACACTATTCTTGGCTAGTGTTACACACTATTTCAAGTTCGTTTTGTGGAAATTATTCTATGCAACATTAAGTATAGATTTTGTTTAACATATAAACGAAATAAGTTTTGATTATGTTATACGCAACACCAAATGGAGATTTCACTACATGCAGCCCTGACTTGGCTTGCATTACACGTAATCAAGATCTTCTTCGATAGCGTGTGTAGTACGCAATACCAAGTTTCACTAAATGATATATTATTATAATATTATTATGAACTAGCCGTTATGAATAGTAATACCCACTTTTTGAAATTTTATCTTTCAAAATGGACTTCATTTTTGGATTTGGAATATTTAAATTAGCTTAGGGTGAAATTTTGGTATTTTTCTGAAAACTTTCAATTTTTGATGAATAGTGAAAACACTAGGTTACTATTTAAAAACTGACTTTTTATTTAAATAATTATTTATTTTATTTAACTTTATTTTAGGTAAAAATTGATACATAATACCAATATAAGTTCAATGTAATTCATTGGAATCATTTTATAATAATTTTAGATATAAAAAAAATTTATTTAAATTTTCACCGTCTTTTACCCACCTCCTAGGAGAATTTGCAAATTTACATAAAACTTAATTTTACCGCTTCTGTGAATGTAATTTCAAAAATCTGAGAGGCACGGTTGATGTTAGTAAGTAAAATGTGGTTCAATGAGATAAAAATAATTTTTGGTGAATAGTAACTTTTTACTTTTATTTAACACGGTTAAAAGTAAATAGGGTAATTAAGGGTAAAAATGATATTATTATTACCCTAACACATGTCCTAATTCTATTGGATAAGTTTAATTCGACCAAAAACAACCTTAGGAATAAAATATGACCATTTAGGTCCACTTGGATAAGATTAGGACACTTATTATTATTTTATTTTAAAAAAGAGTTAAAATTGTTAAAATTAAAGTTTAATAACTAAAAATTTTTTAATATAGGGTTATAAATAAGATAAATTCAACTATAAATATTCATTATAAAGATAAAAATATTTCCTACATAATGGTATTTTATTTATAATTTTTGTACTTTAAATAATTTAATTTATATATGACACAATGATGATGAAGTAATTACCTTTTTAAGGAAATATTAACATAATTGATATTATAAATACCCAAATAAATGTAATTTGAGACTTTTTATAAATTACACTAATTTTATAAGTTAATATTACATGTTAGTATTGATTTAATTAACTTTGTTCTAGCTAATAAGGTTGTTATGATTTTCACAAAAATCAATTACCAAATAGTGTCGAAATTGACATAAAATAGTTTTTAAAACAAATATTATATTATTAATTGTTATTTTATTTCTAAAAATCTAAGTCTCGGCCAAATGAATTATATAAGGATATATATATATTAATAATTAACCACTTGGGGTTCGTTTGGCTTGTTATAGTAAGTTTATTAAACATATAGTGTAAGAAAACTAGAAGACACGGTAAAAGTTAAATTATTTAACTTAGAGTTAAATCTAAATGATAAGGTTAAAATAGTAACCTAAACCTATCCAAATTCTATTGGATGAGAGGATTTTAACCCATCCCCACCTTATATTCTAAATAAATCAATTCGGAGCTATTAAAAAACGAATATGACTTTATAAAGGTGCCCCTCTCCTCCCTTATAAAAGGGCACCTCCTCCCCCTCTTCCTCACACCAATTTGAGCCATCAAGCTCGGCCAACCCCTACCAATTTCTCTTCTCCACTTCCCTAGAAACATCCTAGAGGTCCTGGTCTTCTTCAAATACCAACAATAGTGCCCTAAGAGGAGATTAAGAAGAGACGCGTCAAAGAAGAGGTAATATCCATTACCGATCCTTTCTTATTTCTTTCTTCTTAAACTTATTCTTCTTTAGTTGTTTCATTAAAAGTAATAACAACAGTATTACTTATATACTGATATGTTATTATAAATATGAAACAAACTCATTTCACCTTCTATCCATCCTACGGAAAATGAAATCACCGCGTGTGCGTACGTACGGAATACCGTCTCCACGTCGTGGTGTAATCTGTTTTTCCACCACCACCTTACTTGGATGGGTATAATGGTGTAAAGAATAACTATATATGGATACTATAACATCATACTGATTATGATATATTATATCATCCACTCCAATTCCATTCAAAAATTATGGGAATGATATCATTGCTTGTTCGTACGTACGGATTACCGTCTCCACGACGTGATGAGATTCAATCTCCATGTTAACCATTAAATAATGATTATAAAGTATATATAATGAATAATAATGGTATATATAACATAATAATGCTACTAGATTTATTTATATGTTATTTACTTAATTCCATTAAAGTCAATGAGGAATGGAAAACAGCGTTCATGCGTACGTACGGCCTACCGTCTCCATGAACGGTGTATTTCATTTCATTTATCTATCTATTATATATATATATATACTGAATATCTATGATATATAAATCATGATTTACATTCTGGAATTTATTAAATCATGATATAAGTAATTATAATATCAAGAACAACAAGTCCAAACAAGTACAATAAATAAAACGATTTTACCCAAAACACTACTTTAACATGGAATTTACAAAAGAACGGGTAATATAAAGTCATAAGTGAGCCATATATGATATCATAACAATCTATATGATTCTATAATAAGTCAATGACATTATTTAAATCATTATACATGAGTTTCGGATACGTACAAAACATATCGGACCTAAGGTAAGGGATAATTATTCCAATCTCGTTTCTTATCTGAGATTGTTTATTCATAAGTATTTACTGGGGTTATGTTTATCATCCATGTCCATGTTTTCTCAAAATGTTTTCATAAAATGTTTAATATTCTTCCTTGTATGTTTAAAGTCATTTTTACCCCTTTTTTACTTTTACCACAAGGTACGGAAGGAATCTTTCTTTTACGATGTAGGTTTTGAATTTTCCGACAAAAGTACGAGAATAATGTTTTTTTTAACTTATACGACATGAACAGATTTTTATGGTTTCATAACGCCTCATTTTCAAGAATATTCCTCTATAAGATTTTATGATTATATTCAACAAAATCCTTTTCTTTTAAAATTGAATAGAATTTTGTGAAAAGAAAATTATTTTGAAGAAGAAAGGATATTTTCCTCAAAAATTCATTTCAAGTGTTTTATCAAAACCATTTTCCATCTAAGATGAAATTATTTCATATGTCTATGTTTCAAGTATAATGTCTCGATGATTTACATGGTTTCATTTTTCATATGATGAAATTATATCCATTTGTATTTATTGGATTATGTGATGATGGGATGATGTTTATGAAACCCATTTTATTATTTGCGTTATGGTGAATGTTTGAAGTTTATTTTGTGGCACAAGTAAAAATGATTTCATTATGAGATGGTTGGGACCTATATCTCCCTCCAATTCATTGGGTGAAGATTTATATCTCATGAGATAGACATGGCTAGAATGGTAAGTTAATCTGGTTCATTGATACAGGACTGGAATGAGGAGTGAACTCGATTCAGAAAGGGACTTTGTCCACTAAGATGGTCTTGGCAGCAATGCCTTGGCTACTATGGAAATCATAACATGTTATTAATGGTTTTCCACAATTACATGTTTTCTTCCCATGCTATTTTATTATTATTGATGTTCCATTATGATATATACCTTACGTACTTCCAAGATTTATGTCTTTGCTCAAGATTTTGATGTTTAGATTTTATGTTCAAGTTTTTTCATTCAAATGTTTATGGATTGTTTTATGTTCTCTATGTTTACCCTTACTGGGCATTTGAGCTCACCCTTTATATGTTTTCTTTTCCCCAGGATATAAAGAAAGGTTTTAGGTAAGAAAACGAAAGGGGAAGATCTTTATGGGAGATGTTGAAGATCTTTCACCAAGATTACAAGATTATGTTTCGAGTTTCCAAAGACACTAAACTATTACGGTCCTTTGGCGTCTGTTTTTATTGTGTATTAGATATTCCGAAAAAGTAATGTAATGTATATGTACATCAAGCTTTGGGTCTCTACAGTTGGTAACATAGGAAAGGTTTAGTCAACCTTTGGAAACTAGGATGTGATAACTTTAGTGAGATCCCTAGAGATATTTATAAGGTATGTTCAAGGATGTCCATAAGGTTAAGTATAAGTATAGTTTATAGTCCTAGAATTATAGTAACGATATTAGAATTAAACCTAAGATGTTAGATATGGAAGTAACTCCCCCTTTATTATGTTGTTTTCCCTATCATGATTTTTGCTTCACACTATTCTTTTTGGGTTTTAGACGATGGCTGGAACCCAAAGGAACTGTATTAATCAATGTAATGGAAAATGCAATGATTTTCCTCCTAATCAAACCAATGTTATGGGAGATGGAGTGCAAAATCTTATTTCTATACTTACACAAGCTATGAATCATCCTGGACTTTCAAATGAGCAGAGAAATGAGCAAAATTCTGTTGAATCCTTCATGAGGTAGCGTCCACCTTCATTCAGCGGGTATACTGATCCATTAGTGGATGAACAATGGATCAGTACCACTGAAAAGATATTTTCAGTCTTGCAATGTTCTGAACATGATAAAGTCATCTTAGCAGTATATCGTTTGGAAGGTGAAGCTGATCAATGGTGGAATCTTATCAAGAATACAAGGCCCCAAGATGAAATTGAAACTATGGAATGGGACGAGTTCAAGAACTTGTTTTTCAATAAGTACTTCCCTCGTATTCTTCGAACAAATATGGAAAAGGAGTTCCTTGAGCTTAAGCAAAAGGATGATGAATCTGTTGGTATATACGAGGCGAATTTTACAAGGCTTGCAAGGTATGCATCTGGATTTATCATTCAACCTGAAAGTAAAGTTGATCGATTCTTCAGTGGCTTAAAACCAAGTCTTCGAAGGGCATTAGCTATAAGAGACTTCAGTAGCTATGAAGAAATTGTGTGTTGTGCTATCAAGGTAGAACTGGAAATTGGTGTTACAAATCCATCTCATAGTTTTGACAAGAAACGAAAGATGGAGTTTGAGGAAAAATCTCAGAACAATAGTGAAAAGAAGACGAATGTTACTTTATGCTCAAAGTGTGGAAAGAAGAATGGTGGAGATTGTCTAAGAGGTACTAGAAAATTTTTTAAGTGTGGAAAAGAAGGTCATCGAGTCGTTGAGTGTCGAAGTAATGGGAAAAAGGTAGCTAATGATGTGAATAGAGAAATGACTACAGAGAACACTCCACCAACACTTTAATGCTTCAAGTGCAAGGAAATGGGGCATTATTCTAATCAATTCCCTAATCCCAGGGTTAATGATGATCAACATGAGCAACCTCTTAAGGAAATGGACAAAGGGAAGTCACATACGATCACTATTAGAAATGTTGAGTATGACAACGATGTGTTGGAATGATTATGTGTTTATGTAAAGGGATTCCAAAATAATGTTGTGAAATCTCATTTATAGTATTGTGGAACATTGGAATATATATATAATGGTTTGTTGTGGGTTTCGATAATTATATGGTACCAGTAACCATGAAAAGTGATTCAAATATTTTGGAAAGAAGATGATATGTGCATAATGAAGGGATAAGGATAAAATTAAATGTTTGATAGTATTCATGAGCTCATGATTGATATAAGGACAAGGTTATATCATGGTTTGAGTATATCTAATTTTTTGGATTTTGGAAAGAGTTAACTTTTGAAAGCATTCATGCTTTCACTAAGATTAAATGGGTATTCATTTTTCAAGAGAATACAAGATTAAGGTATTCACATGTTTGGAATGTGATCAACAAGATATATATTTTGATATATGAGGGATAAATGATGGTATTCACGTGCTTGTTATATGACCTTTTTTGTAATTGGTCTCTTTATACTATGAGTTTGGAAAGAAGTATTTTGGATAAGCCTAAAGATTGGAATGGATTATGTTGAACATAAGTTAGTATTGTTTAAGGCTAGAAATTTTTTTCGATATTATTGATAGAATGTTATAATAGTGTAGTTTAAGAAAAGGGACATCCTGCAGAACGGGCGACAACTCGTCGTGTCGGACAAGGCTGTGGGAATCAAACCCACAATCAAAGTGAGACAGGCCTTTATCGCCTACCACTGGCCTACAGGAAGTCCCTGGTTAGTAGAAGCTAGTTTTATTATATTAAGCGGTATGATATATGAATTATAAGTCCATTTTAAGAACCATATATGATTAATCTCACTATATATGGACTTATGTATATTTAATAACTTTTACTATCCTTTTGTTTGAGACAGATGAAATGACATATCATTTTATCGCATAGTCTGCTAACACTTCACGGAAGAAAAATTCAACTTCATTTCTTTATGAGATGATGTGGAAATTGTTCAAGGCATAAACAATAGAAATATTTTACCAAAATCAAGTAAGTATTTCTTTTACTTCAACAATTCTTCAACTTTAGGGAAATGATCTTGAATACAAAAAATTGTTGTCCTAGTGTCCTTATATCTGATGAATCAGATGGTACCTTAAATCATCACAAATTTATGGCTTTGTGATTGTTGGCTTTTTCATAGCCATGTTCTCTACCACTCTCCATTAGAACATGATGGTTAGATTTCTCTTCCATATCCATATTTTCACCTATGTTCTCCTATGTGGAAACCCAGTGATGAGTTAATCTGGGTAACCGTTACATTTATAACTTTCCTTTTTAAAATTAAGTTTTAGTATTCATTTTTTTGATGTGGGTTTCTATGAAAGAAACTTTAAAATAGTAAACCATTTACAACCCCGACGAATTTTGAGGGTGAAATTCATTTTAAGGAGGGTAGAATGTAACAGCCCATAATTTTATGAGAAATATTATTTTTAATTACTTTGATGTCTTGTGTTTTATGCTACACCAATATTAGCTTGTACTATATGCAACACCGTATTAGCTTTCAGTATACGCAACACAATTCTTGGCTAGTGTTACACACTATTTCAAGTTTGTTTTGTGGAAATTATTCTACGCAACATTAAGTATAGATTTTATTTAATGTATAAATGAAATAAGTTTTGATTATGTTATACACAATGCCAAACGGAGATTTCACTACACGCAGCCCTGACTTGGCTTGCATTACACATAATCAAGACCTTCTTCGATAGCGTGTGTAGTACGCAATACCAAGTTTCACTAAACGAGATATTATTATAATATTATTATGAACTAGCCGTTATGGATAGTAATACCCACTTTTTGAAATTTTATCTTTCAAAATGGACTTCATTTTTGGATTCGAAATATTGAAATTAGCTTAGGATGAAATTTTGGTATTTTTTTGAAAACTTTCAATTTTTAATGAATAATGAAAACACTGGGTTACTATTTAAAAACCGACTTTTTTTAAATAATTATTTATTTTATTTAACTTTATTTTAGGTAAAAATTGATACATAATACCAATATAAGTTTAATGTAATTCATTGGAGTCATTTTATAATAATTTTAGATATATAAAAATTTTATTGAACCTTTCACCGTCTTTTACCCACCTCCTAAGAGAATTTTCAAATTTACATAAAACTTAATTTTACCACTTCTTTGAATGGAATTTCAAAAATCTGAGACACACGGTTGATGTTAGTAAGTAAAATTTGGTTCAATGAGATAAAAATAATTTTTGGTGAATAGTAACTTTTTACTTTTATTTACCATGGTTAAAAGTAAATAGGGTAATTAAGGGTAAAAATGATATTATTATTACCCTAACACATGTCCTAATTCTATTGGATAAGTTTAATTCGACCAAAAACAACCTTAGGAATCAAATATGACCATTTAGGTCTACTTGGATAAGATTAGGACACTTATTATTATTTTATTTAAAAAAGAGTTAAAATTGTTAAAATCAAAGTTTAATAACTGAAACATTTTTAATATAGGGTAATAAATAATATAAATTTGACTATAAATATTAATTAGAAATCTAACAATATTTCTGACATAATGGTATTTTATTTATAATTTTTGGACTTTAAATAATTTAATTTATATATGACACAATGATGATGCAGTAATTACCTTTTTAAGGAAATATTAACATAATTGATATTATAAATACCCAAATAAATGTAATTTGAGACTTTTTATAAATTCCACTAATTTTCTAGGTTAATATGACATGTTATTATTTATTTAATTAACTTTTTTTGAACTAATCAGGTTGTTATGATTTTCACAAAAATCAATTACCAAATAGTGTCAAAATTGACATAAAATAGTTTTTAAAAAACATATTATATTATTAATTGTTATTTTATTCATAAAAATATAAGGTTCAGCCAAATGACTTAGATAAGGATATATATATTAATAATGAACCATTTTGTGTTCGTTTGGCTTGTTATAGTAATTTTATTAAACATATAGTGTAAGAAAACTAGAAGACACGGTAAAAGTTAAATTATTTAACTTAGAGTTAAATCTAAATGATAATGTTAAAATAATAACCTAAACTTTTCCAACTTCTATTGGATGAGATTATTTCGACCCATATCGACCTTATCTTTGAAATAAATCAATTTGGAGCTATTAAAAACTGAATATGACTTTATGAAGGTGCCCCTCTCCTCCCTTATAAAAGGGCACCTCCTCCCCCTCTTCCTCACACCACTTTGAGTCATCAAGCTCGGACAACCCCTGCAAATTTCTCTTCTCCACTTCCCTAGAAACATCTTATAGGTCCCGGTATTCTTCATATACCAAACCTAGTACCCTAAGAGGAGGTTAAGAAAAGGCGCGTCAAAGAAGAGGTAATATCCATTACCGATCCTTTCCAATTTCTTGCTTCTTCAACTTCTTCTTCTTTAGTTGTTTCATTATAAAGTAATAACATCATTATTAATTATATACTGATATGCTATTATAAATATGAAACAACTTCATTTCACCTTCTATCCATCCTATGGAAAATGAAATCACTGCGCGTGCGTACGTACGGAATACCGTCTTCACGCCGTGGTGTAATCTGTTTTTCCACCACCACCTTACTTGGATGGGTATAATGGTGTAAAGAATAACTATATATGGATACTATAACATCATACTGATTATGATACATTATATCATCCACTCTAATTCCATTCAAAAATTATGTGAATGATATAATCGCTTGTGCGTACATACGGATTACCGTCTCCACGATGCGATGAGATTCAATCTCCATGTTAACCATTAAATAATGATTATAAAGTATATATAATGAATAATA
The DNA here is from genome assembly GCA_963277665.1 of Viscum album. Taxonomy (NCBI): domain Eukaryota; kingdom Viridiplantae; phylum Streptophyta; class Magnoliopsida; order Santalales; family Viscaceae; genus Viscum; species Viscum album. Next base: position 1,197,312,637 of record OY728135.1, on the reverse strand, counting down.
ATGGTATATATAACATAACAATGCTAATTTATTTATTTATATTTTATTTACTTAATTCCATTCAAGTCAATAAGGAAAGGAAAACAACGTTCATGCGTACTTACGGCTTACCGTCTCCATGAACGGTGTATTTCATTTCATTTATCTATCTATTATATATATATATATACTGAATATATATGATATATAAATCATGATTTACATTCTGGAAGTAATTAAATAATGATATAATTAATAATAATATCAAGAACAACAATTCCAAACAAGTACGATAAATAAAACGATTTTACCCAAAACACTGCTTTAACATGGAATTTACAAAAGAACGGGTAATATAAAGTCATAAGTGAACCATATATGATATAATAACAATGAATATGATTCCTTAATAAGTCAATGACATTATTTAAATCATTATACATGAGTTTATGATACGTATGAAGCATATTGGACCTAAGGTAAGGGATAATTATTTCAATCTCATTTCTTATCCGAGATTGTTTATTCGTAAGTATTTACTGGGGTTATGTTTATCATCCATGTCCATTTTTTCTCAAAATGTTTTCATAAAATGTTTAATATTATTCCTTGTATGTTTAAATTCATTTTTACCCCTTTTTTACTTTTACCACAAGGTACGGAAGGAATCTTTCTTTTACGGTGTAGTTTTTGACTTTTCCGACAAAAGTACAGGAAGAGTGTTTTTTTAACTTATACGGCGTGAATGGATTTTTACGGTTTCATAACGCATCATTTTCACGAAGCTTCCTCTACAAGATTTTATGATTATTTTCAACAAAATCCTTTTCTTTTAAAATTGAATGGAATTTTGTGAAAAGAAAATGATTTTGAAGAAGAAATGATATTTTCTTCAAGAATTCATTTCAAGTATTTTATCAAAACCATTTTCCATATAAGATGAAGTTATTTCATATGTGTATGTTTCAAGTATAATGTATCGATGATTTACATGGTTTCATTTTTCTTATGATTAAATTATATCCATTTGTATTTATTGGATTATGTGATAATGGAATGATGTTTATGAAACCCATTTTATTCTTTGGGTTATGATGAATGTTTGAAGTTTATTTTGTGGAACAAGTAAGAATTATTTAATTATGAGATGGGTGGGACCTATATCTCCCTCCAATTCATTGGGTAAAGATTTATATCTCATGATATAGACATGACTGGAATGGTAAGTTAATATGGTTCAGTGATACAGGACTAGAACAAGGAGTGAACTCGATTCAGAAAGGGACTTTGTCCACTAAGATGGTCTTAGCAGCAATGCCTTGGCTACTATGGAAATCATAACATGTTCTTAATGGTTTTCCAAAATTACATGTTTTCTTTCGATGCTATTTTATCATGATTTATGTTCCATTATGATATATGCCTTACATAATTCCAAGATTAATATCTTTGCTCAAGATTTTGATGTTTAGATTTTATGTTCAAGTTTTTGCATTCAAATGTTTATGGATTGTTTTATGTTCTCTATGTTTACCCTTATCGGGCATTTGAGCTCACCCTTTATATGTTTTCTTTTCCCCATGATATAAAGAAATTTTTTAGGTAAGAAAACAAAAGGGTAAGATCTTTATGGGAGATGTTGAAGATCTTTCCCCAAGATTAGAAGATTATGTTCCGAGTTTCCAAAGACACTAAACTATTATGGTATTTTGGAGTTTTTTTTTGTTATGTATTAGATATTCTGAAAAATTAATGTAATGTCTATGTACTTCAAGATTTGGGTCTCTACAAAGAATCTAGAGAAGTATGGATTAAATAAATGTTTATGTTTTATGTTATGTTTTGTATGGTCTTAGTTTTCCAAAGACACTAAAACTTTTGATCCTTATTTTGTAATACTATTATGTTGTTTATCTTTTTAATTATGTAATAGTAATGTAATAAAAGTTTGGGTAACTATAGTTGGTATCAGATTCAATGTTTAGTTAATTTGGGAATTAGGATTAGTGAACCCTAGAGAAAACCTCTAGTATGAGACTAAGTAAAAATATTCACATGAGAAACCTTATATAGGGATCCCATAAGTTATTCTTTTAGTGCAAATTTTACAAATGAATAAGTTATTTATTCATGACTTGTTGAGTTATGTTTTGTTCTATCCTTTTCTATTTTAGAAAATGGTGGGAACCAGGGGAAACCAGGCCAATAACCCATGCGAGGGCCAATGCAACGATTGACCAAATGACACCCCCAATGCTTTGGTAGTTGGAGTTAAAAACTTCATGTTGATGGTTACCCAACTATCTCAAGTTATGAATAATAACCTAAATAATGAATAGAATCCTCCTTCACCAAAGAGGTAGAAACTGTCTATCGAGTGTTTTATGTGGCAACAACCACTGACATTTAGTGGATCTTCCAATTCACTAGTTGTGGAATAGTGGGTCAACTCCATGGAGAATATCTTTTTTGTGCTTCAATATTATGAGAGTAACAAGGTGACATTATCCATTTATCATCTAAAGTGAGAGTTTTATCAATGGTGTGCTTTTATTAAGAACACCAAGCCAAGAGATGAAATTGAAGAGATGGAGTGGGAAGACTTTAATATCTTGTTTCTTAACAAGTACTTCCCACAAACTATTTGTACAAAGATAGAGAGAGAATTCATAGAGCTTAAACAAAATTAATTAGAATCTATCATGACCTTTGAAGTAAATTTCACAATGCTTGCAAGGTATGCTTCATATTTTGTTATCAACAATGATAGAAAATTTTATTGATTATTTAGTGGATTAAAACAACACCTTCGAAAGTCACTTGCAATTCAAGACTTTAAGAGTTATTAAGAAGTTTTTTGGTGTACCCAAAAACTAGATATGGAGTTTTGAGAATAGTACCATGGATATGGTGATAAGAAACAAAAGATGGAGTTTCTAGCCATAGGATCTAATGATAAAGGTGATAAGAAAACTCAATGACCCACATGTCAAAAATATGGGAAGTTGCATCATGGGAAATGCATAAAAGGGATGGGGAAACACTTCAAGTGTGGGAAAGAAGGCCACCATGCTTAATAGTGTTAAAAATACATGGGAATAAAGGATAATGTAGTGGAATAAAGGGGATCCCACCCATGGTTCAATGCTACAACTATTGGGAACAAGGGCACTATGCAGTCCAATGTACTAAACCTCGAGTCCTCGAGGGTAATCAGCATCAGTAGCCACCAAAGCCAAAGGAACAAGGGAATTATTATTCCATCACTACTCTGGAATTAGATAAATATAATAAATTCATACAAGGTACACTTCCTATTCACTCAATAATGGAAAAAAGTCTTATTTGATTCTGGTTATACGCATTCCTTTATATCTTGAAAGTTTTCTAGAACTATAGGATCGAATCCCTGAAATCTTGAAGTAGAGATATTTGTAAAAACATCAAGTGTTGCAGTCATTGCAACCCAAGTATTTGACTCTTCAACTCTTGGCGTATGTGGGAAGATTCTTCCAACGAATCATGTAATACTTCCCTTGGTGGAATTCAACGCTATAATAATAATGGATTGGATCTCGTTATATAGAGAACATATCAACTATCAGGAAAAGGAAATATCTTTTCATATTCTGAACCATCTCATTATCCTCTACAAATGTAAGGAAGATCATGAATCTCCTTTGAAACATCCTTCAATGGTGTGGGTTTTGATACCCTGTGAAGAAGCATACCTTGCCTAAATGGTTGAGTCAAAGGAATTTTCCAACCTTGCAGAAAATCCCATTGTGAGGGAATACTGTGATGTATTTCTTGAAGAGTTACCTGGACCTCCCTTAGATCGTGAGGTATAGTTCTCAATAGAACTCATACTCAGAGCTACTCTTATCTCAAAATGTCCCTATAGGATGGTTCCTATCGAACTGGAGAAGTTAAGGAAGTAGTTGCAAGAGCATTTGGACAAAGGGTTCATACGCCTGAGTGCATCACCTTGGGGTGCGCTAGTGTTCTTTGTGAAGAATAAGGATGGATCAATGTGGTTGTGAATCAATTATATTGAACTCAACAAGATAACCACCACTACAACATAAATCGACTTTAGCGGCAGTCTTTTAGGGGCAGTTTACAAAACTGCCGCTAAACCTTTCGTAAAATGGTTTAGTTCCAGTTTATTAAAACCCGCCATGAAACCCATTTAATTTTTTATAGTGGAGACACTCCCCCACCCCACCCCACCCGAGCTGACCCTCTTCCCCGACACCCACGATGATTCTCCCTCAACGATCCCCAAACCTAGCTTCACTCCCCTCCCGTGCCGCCAGTGACCTCACCACTCGTCGCTGCTGACCCCTCTTCTCCCCCTGAAACCCACGACTCCACCTTCTCCCCTGACCCCGTCGAGTTCCTACCCTAGGTTGACTCCCCTCCCCTGTCGTCGGTGGTTTTCATAGTCATTGGTATTGTTTTTCATATTTTTTGGAGCCTTCAGTGCATAGGGTTATAGAAATATGCAACAATTTTGTGTGTATAAACATGTCTTGGAAGAGGTTAGTGTTCATTCATGATTCATATATATTCACCTTTGTTGGTTTGTATTTGGATACCAATTATGTTTAATTAGGAACATATATTGTACCACCAAGTGATGACTTGGGTCAAGGTTATGGGTTTCTAATCATGATTTTGGGTTATTAATTTGGTCCTACTTAGATTTGGGATAACTAGGTTAGTTAAATAACTCCTAGAGGGGAAGTTTTAGTGTATTTTATGGGTGTGTGATTTCATGATCTAGATGTGTTCTATAGTGTGAGTTTTTTTCACTGGTTATATGTATCTTATTCACTGGTTTTTAGCTTCACTTTTATTTTATATAAACTTTGAGGTAACTTGTTTTTATTATAGTATCATGTGTAGGAAGTCTTTGGTTGACTATCTACTAGGTGTACATACTCACACCCTACATATGCATCTTGGTGCATATGAAGTTTGACATGGTATATGTAAAGGGAATACCTCTTAATTCTATAGAGGATCACCTTGATTTTGTGGTTATTGGTGATAGAGGTAGGATATTAGAGATAGTAGTGTTTTGTTGCTTTTTGTAGTTCCATGTTTGTCTCCCTAGTCTACCTTTTTAAGTCTTTTTTCTTATAGACTTATTTGATGATATTTTTTTATTATATCTCTAATTATTATTTTTATTTTATATTATTATAGTTTGGTTTTCCTTTCTCATGCATCATATTTATATTTTACCATTAGAGTTATTCCACTAAAGGTTATGTATTTTAAGGGTAAATCATCCCCTAGTAATATTCTTAACCCTAGGTTTTTATTTCCAACCTTTAGTGTTTGTGGGATGGACCTAAGGTTAGTGGCATTCCAATATTATCTAAGGTGATCGGTTGGGGTTGTTATATTAAAAATGATATCGGTTTGGTATGATCTATTAGTTAGGAAGTTAGGTATGGATATAGGATGTTTTAGGACTTGAAATATAGGGTATAAAAAGGTATATATAACCTCTTTATACTAATATTAAAGTTACCTAGGTGGTCAGACTATTAAAAGTGTTTTAAAACACTTCTAGGAGTGTTTTCTCCTCATCATCATGGGTTTAGCCAATGAGATTTGTGTATCAACGTTATTAAAGATACTTACCACCATAAATTCATCATTCACGTGATATTTCATGGGTCGTTACTTTGAAAATTTTCCATTTTGATATTTCTTGTGTATTATTGCACACTATAAAACCTATAACTAAAGTGTTGGGTGGTGACTAAGTAATGATTTTAATAACATCGACTATGGTTATAGAAAAAAAATACCACTGGTTAGAAGACCAATAAATTAGAAGGAGTGTGATACTAGGAATGTGGTTCCACCTAAACCATAATTAAATTAGTAACTATTAATAAGAATAGTGAAATATTTTTGGGTAGTGGAAAAGAAAAAATTGGAATGAGGAACCACATTATATGGATCAATCATTGGAATTTCAAAGGAAAATCCTGCCAATATTATAGGGTGACTTGGGACCTGAAGATTCAAAGTCATGGCTAGGTTGGATAAATAGGATCTTAGATTTTCTTGTAACTATAGATGGGACTAAATTAAATATAGTAGTGTGGATACTCAAAGGAATATCATGAAAATGGTGAGACTGAGTCGTCTATGTTAAGGTTGATTAATACCTTACCTCGGATGGATTTGAGAATTTTTTAACAAAAAATTCTACCTACATACCTTTCAAGTATTAAGAAAAATATATTTGTTTATCTTAATCATAGAGATATCTCAGGTATGTAATATAGAGCCCAATTTACTTACCTTACTCACTTTGTACTAGAAGTGGCATCTAGTTAATCTCTCAAATCATGTGTGTTTGAGTTGGTTCTGTGACTTAAGAATCACTCTAAGGTTTTCATGTTTTTTATTGATAATTTCATTGAGATTGAGAATAAATTTATGGTAGAAAAGGTGTACATTATAGGTAATATTAGTGGAGGGGACACCTTTTTCCACATGAGAATAGGTGGAAACTCTGGCAGTGGAAATAAGTGTAGAAGGAAAAATTATCCCTAGGGTAGAAAAGCACCAGATAACCAATCCACAAGATCGGTTTACTTTTATCCACTTCAAAATAATTAGTTGGGTTAATTCCAATATGTATCTTTGGATCACTTAAAAATGGAATGTATGATATTCCTTTGAGAATTTTACAACTATGGTTTAATATGACATCTCAAATGTTTCTATACTTATCCTTTGAATTCAAAATAAGGCAATGGTTTTAATCTAACTCAATACTATGGTCGAATATGACATCTTAAATGTTTCTGGATTGGTTTATTTATATCTCATGGTCATGTAATTTTTCATCCATGATGTAATCTGATTGATTATATTTATCTTGTTATATATGAGAGATATTGTTTTGTTATTTTAGTGTGAAATCACTCCCATGGTTATGTGTGTTGATACCCAGGTGAAAGTCGCTTGCCCATGGTGATTAGGAATACTCTTTGGGACCCATGTTGGTTCATTAAAAAATAGTATTATTGGAGGTTTTATTTCTATCCATGGTTGGTAATATGTAATTATTTTATAACAATCTATAGGAGTGTGTCCATCCATGTTTAACCACACACATTGAACTAAGTTATCTTTATGTGGAATTGATTCTTTTAATTTTTTACTATACTTTTCTTGTGTTTATTTTGTTTTCAAGATTTTCTTTATAACTTCCATATATATAACTAACATATCATCTTTTTCATTGGTATAATGTTTGAACTTTCAACATGGATAATACTAACTTCCCTCCTTTTTATTAGTTCTTTTAGATGATGAACCTTTCATAAACTTCTCAAATTTAGATTTCAAGGCCTCTTACCTTCCCTATGTGAAATATTCTTAGGAGGTTTTTTTCTTAAAATATTTTTTCACTTTTTCCTAAGGATTATTTTTATTTATTCACTAACTTATGTGGCCTTATTTTCTTATTAGATTAATATATAGGTTGATATGAACATGGACCAATCCTATGAATACTAATTCTTCATACATCAGACACATTTTCAAAATTTATAATTATTTTTTATGTATACATGTTTCTCTTAACCTATGGATGTTTCTTCTTCATATCTGGATTTCTATCCCTTAGAATTGGATTCCTTTATAATTTTTCATTTAACAGTCTATACCAATAACTTAATTCATAATAAATTAATTTATCACAACTCCAACATTGATCCACAACCCATGATCATCTTATTTCATTTGAATAATGACATTAGGTCTTGTTTATAACTTGTTTAGATTTTTAAGGGCAATCAACTTCCTTAATTTTCTTATCCACCTTAGCTAAGGTGGAATATTCCATCAAACATTTTAAAATCCATACTTGTACATAAATTTTTTCCTACCCACTCCCGTCATAAAAAGAGATTTAAAAAAATTATTATGAGATGGTATGGATGGTACCTCTTCCTTATTAGTGGTCTAATTCTACTAAATTCAGTACCTGATATCCCTTGTTATAAACCATATTCAATATGAAATCATTTATTCTCTTAGTTAAGGATTGGAAACCTCTTTTTATTCTAGAATAATCCTTTTTTTTATGTAATTCTAGATTCAAAAAGTGACTTTACTTTAGCATGAAACTTCTAGATCAAGTTTTGAAGAAAAAAAAGTGGTTTCTTAACACCACTTATTGAGTCATGATCAGCCACGACACGTTTTGATCATATTTAATATCAAATGAGACTTGAAATAATTATTACATCACTTATTTCATGCATTTTTTGGATTTAATTATATCTTCCTTTAGCTGAATAACATGTACTTTATTAGCACATCCACCCCATGGATCATATCTCCCCCTAAATATTGGTCCACCTCAAACAATGGTTAGAATTATTTAATTTAATGGGAGAGGGGAACCTCCAACTTTCTTAAGTTGAGTAATGTGGTTGGACTTTGTTCACTCACCCTAATCTCCCAATTTAATTATAATCCTTTTTGGTGGTACTACTTTAGATGGCATCACTAGTGGGTGATTTACTATATGTATTGATATAGGAAAACCTTATGTAACATATTTATATATTTTTTCAACTAGTATATATGAATCTCTTTCCATATTTAGTAATAGTTATGTGTTTTAATTTTTTTTAATCTTGTGTAGGCACATTGTGATATTCAGGGATAAAAGCTGGATCACATTACAGAGGAACGAACCTCAGTATATTAAGGGTTTGAATGAGTTTTTAGATTTTTCAATTTCCAATCGATCCGTTGAAGGGAGAATAAGATGTCCATGTCCTAAATGTAAATTTAAAATATTGTTTAAGAGATATGAACTTTATGAACATTTAATTTTGAAGCAATTCCCGAGTCAATATTTGTGTTGGATTTGGAATGGAGAATCCAAAGTTATATAATGGTTGAGCACAGATTTCAATCCATATAATTCCCTCCCAACTTCGTCGACAATGGAAAATGAAATGCAAAAACTTATAAATGATGCATTCAGCACTGTAAGAGACCACCATCAACATCAAAACATATCAGAACAACTAGATGAGGGTGATATAAATAGAAATGAGACAAATGATGTTTTTGATACTATAACACAACCAGATCAAGATTGTAACATATCATTAGATCCTCCTCTTGATTCTGTGGAGAAAAATTTAAGATAAAACTTCACTGAGAAAAATGTGTTTCATGATTTAGTTGACGATGTAAATCAAGATTTTCATAGTGGGTGTTTGAAATATTCAAAGCTTTATTTTCTGCTAAAGTTATACCATATCAAATGTCTATGTGGAATTACAAATAAGGAAATGTCCATGATATTGGAATTTATTTGTGATGCATTTTCTGAAGCAAAAATCCCTGAGTCTTTTTATGATATGAAAAAAGTTATTAGCAGGCTTGGTCTGAATTATACAAAAATATATGCATCTCCCAATGATTGTATGCTTTATTGGGGATAGGATTCAAGTAGACAGGATTGAAAAAAATGTTATTCTAGATGGAAGTCAAAGGGTTATGTTGGAAGTCCGAATCAACATAATTTCATGGAGAAGAAGAAAAGGAACACACCTAAAAAGGTTTTGTGTTACTTTATTTTGAAGCCTCGATTGCAAAGATTATTCATGTCATCGAAAACCGCCTAACACATGAAGTGGAATTCTGTATATAATAACAATGATGGGTTAATGAGACATACACAAGATTCACAATCATGGAAGATATTTGATTCATTACATATGGATTTCTTAGTTGATCCGATGAATTTTCGATTGGGATTGGTTGCCGATGGATTCAACCCATTTGGGACTTTGAATACCAGTTATATCATTTGGATAGTTGTTTTGATCCCTTACAATCTGCCTCTTTGGATGTGTATGCAACAAAAATCTTTTATCATTTCGATGATTATTCCTGGAAAAAAATGCCTGAAAATTTTATTTATGTATATTTGCAGCCTTATATTGATGAATTTCAGGATTTATGGAGAAACAATGTTGAGACATTTGATGCTTCTTCTAAAACAATGTTCAAAATGCATGCTGATTTAATGTGGACCATTAGTGACTTCCCTGGGCTTGGGAATTTATCTGGTTGGAACACTTACATAGGTTTGGATTGTCCCGTTTGTAACTTTGATTTTAATCCCAAATGGCTACCTTATAGTAGAAAATGGTGCTTCTTGTGCCATCGAAGATTTCTTGATGCATCTCATAGATTTTGGATGAAAAGATCAAAATTTAATGGTTTCATTGATCGTAGACCACCTCCAAAGTTGTTAACTGGTTTTGAAATATTGACACAAATTGAAAATGTTGAAATAGAATTTGGGAAGGTTCATCATTTTCATGATAGCGGAAAATGGGTAATTGATTGATCGTGTCATGCTAACTCATAGGTTGGGTAGTAGTTATTTATAACCTAGTGTTTAGGGAAACAAAATAATGTGTCAAATCAGATGTTCATTAAGGGTAAACTCAAGAGATATTAATTGATAATAATATGAAATCATAAGATAAGAATAATGATATGAGATAATGACCATAAATTATGAATATCATACACAATTCATCATATATTACAAGTGGGATGTATATTTATATAAATTTTTATGTCAGGGTTGGAACTAGTATGGATGGAATAGGTTGAACCTAGGCTTGGCATTGTTTTCATGAAATATGATAGATGTGCTTGTTTATAATTTTGTTTAAAGGTCTAATGGCCATTTGATATGTTTATATGCATTCCTTTACTAAAAGATATATTTGATTGTGCTTAGTTAAGCATCTCTTTTCATATTGACTAGTATGTATTCTATTATACTATTCGTATTCCTGGTATGGTTTTTTTAGGGAACTGGTGCAGGGGATGAAGAGTTGCTATTTTTTTTCAGATCATCTTTTAGTGGCGGTTTTAACCGCCACATAATTAAACTGGTAAAATTTTAGTGGCAGTTTTAACTACCGATAAATATAGATATTTTTCTTGTAGTGGCATTTAAAACCGCCACTACAGCGGCGGTTTTGATTATTTTAGCGGCACTTTTCCGGTGAGGGGGTTTTTTTATTCGCGGCGGTTATAACCGCTGCAAATAAAAGAGATCCACCAGCTATAAAACTGCCGCTAAAAAAACCCAAACCACCGCGAAATGAGGCAACTATGACGATTAATTTAAACCGCCGCAAAATGGATATAACCGCCACTAATAGTTTTCTGATGTGCAATTTAGTGGCGGTTTCCTAAAACCACCTCTAAAGCATATAGCGGCAGTTTAAACCACTGCTAATAGGTTATTTTCAGGTAGTGCATAAATAATAAGTATCATCTTCCAAGGATTGATGACTTGTTTGATCAGTTAAGAGGAGATCAATACTTCTCAAAGGTGGATCTTAGTTCAAGATATAATTAGATAAAGGTAAATAAAGAAGATATTCATAATAATGCCTTCCATACAAGGTATGGGTACTATGAGTTTCTAATGATGCCCTTAAAACTTACTAATTTCCCTATAATCTTCATGGATGTGATGAATAGATTCTTTAGTCATTACCTCGACAAATTTGTGGTAGTGTTTATTGATTATATTCTCATCTACTCTAATAGAAAGGTGGAACATGAATAAATTTTAAGACTTGTGTTGGCGACATTGATAAAGGAGAAGTTGTACGCAAAGTTCACCAAGTCTGACTTTTTGGATGAAGCAAGTCACATTCTTGGGACATGTGATCACAAGTGAGGGAATTTCTATAGACCTTCAAAAACAAAGGCGATTAAGGAATGTCCCAGGCCCTCTAGTGTCATAGAAATCCTCAGTTTTCTTGGATTATTTGGGTACTACTGACATTTTGTGATAAATTTCCCATGATTTTCAATCCCACAAACTAAGTTAACAAGGAAAGGGGTAAAGTATTTATGGACGGAAGAATGTGAGGGAAACTTCAAGGAGATAAAGCGAATGTTGATCACTAAACTTGTACTCATGTTACCGAAAAGTGTAGAAATTGTTGTGATATATAGTGATGCTTCAAATAAAGGCTTGGGTTGCGTACTCATGAAAAATGATAATGTGATAGCCTACACCTCACAATAGTTGAAGATCCATGAGCCGAACTACCTGACATATGATCTAGAGCTGGGAGCCATGATTTTTTCCTTGAAAATCTAGCGACATTGCCTTTATGGTGAGAAGTGTGACATAAACCCCGATCACAAGAGCCTAAAGTATATATTCACAAAAAAATGAGCTCAACATGCATCAAAATAGATGGTTAAATCTAATCAAGGACTATTATTTCTCTATTAGCCATCATTATAGAAATTTGAACAAGGTAGTTGATGCTCTAAACAGACAAGAACCTGCTACTCTATCCATACTATGGATTGAGAAAGACCATATCTTCTTGGATATGAAAAGGATGGATTTTGAAATCAAAAGGGCAGGAGATACATTCTACCTTTCCCAAATGATTGTGCAACCATCAATCCAAGAGATGATAAAGGGATGATCTGGAGTTACAAAATAAGTTGAATGCAGTAAAGGAAGGGAATTTTCATGAGTTCCATATTGACAATGATGGTGTGATTCAGTTTGGAACGCGGATTTGTGTGCCTTCATCACCGAGGATAAAGAATAAGATATTGGACAATGCACATAGATCAACATTATCTATCCATCTTGGTAGCACCAAGATGTAATGAGATCTCTAAGAATACTTATGGTGGGATAATATGAAGAAGAAAATTCTAGAATATATCTCAAAGTTATTGGTATGTCATCAAGTTAGAGAAAAGTGACATAAGTCCAAAGGGATAATGCAACCATTGCCTATACCCATGTGTAAATGGGATAATGTCACTATGTACTTTGTCACGGGTCTCCCGAAGACGTCCAAGGGAATTAATACGATATGGTTTGTGGTTGACTGACTCACTAAGACTGCCCATTTTATCGCTATTTAGGAAGATCTATCACTTGAACAACTAGTAAATATATATGTGAAGGAAGTGGTGAGACTATATGGTGTTCCAGACTTGATTGTCTCAGACCATGATCTAAGGTTCACATCTAAATTCTAGAGGATTCTTCAATATGTTTTGAGTACTGAATTAAATTTCATCACATCTTATCACCCCCAAAATGATGTCCAATTTGAAATAACTATCCAGATGCTTGAAGATATTCTAAGAGCCTGCTATTTAGAATTCAAAGGTGGATGGGATCAGCATCTCCCCTTGGTTGAGTTATCATACAATAATAACTTCCACTCGAGTATTCAGATGGATTCATATGAATCTCTATATGGAAATCCATGTAGAAATCCAACATATTGGGATGATGTTGGAGAAAGAAAGCCGCTTGGACCCGATATTGTGAAAGAGGTGATAGAGAAGGTTCAAGTCATCTAGAAATAAATCAAAGCAACTCAGAGTCAGCAAAATAGTTATGCTAAGAACTGTAGAAGGGGATTGTAGTTTGACGTTGGAGATAAATTATTCCTTTGAATATCACCATGGAAGAGAGTCATACGGTTTGGAAAGAAATGGAAGCTAAGCCCAAGGTATATTTGCCCCTTTGAGATCATTTAATGCATAGTATCCATGGCCTATCGGCTTGCACTTACACCAAATATGGATCAAGTTAATGATTTTTTTCACGTATCACTCTTGATAAAGTATATACCAGATCCCTCACATGTACTGAACTTGGAGCTGGTACAGTTGTAATATGATCTCTTTTATGAGGAGCAACCAATAAAGAATCTAGACAGGAGATATAAGGTCCTACACAATAAGACAACCCATTTTTTCAAAGTGTTGTGGAGGAACCATAAGTTTTAAGAAGAAAATTGGGAACTAGATGAGTTGATGAAGGAGAGTTACCCTCAACTGTTTGTGTAAAACAAAATTTCAAGGGAGAAATTTCATAATGTGGAAGAATGTAACAACCCAATGTTTTATCAATTGAATAACCTTATTATAAGTATGACTTAAAGTATTATCACATTATGAAACACAATGAAATATCTTGGTACTAAATACTATGTTACCATTAAAAATAATTTTTCCACTTCTATATTTTGAATTTTAAAAATCTGACATACATGGTTGTGATAAGTAAGATGTTTGGATTCCGACAGGACAAACTTAATTTTTTGGTAAATAGTAATCTACCCTTATAAATAGTAACATAACCTTATTAATATTAATATTAACCTTATGAATAGTAAAACCTCCAAAAAAAATATTAACCTCACCCATGAATGTATAAATAAAATTTAGGCATCTTATAAGTGATAATATGACCATAATAATATTATTGGTATTTTTGTAAGTCATAAATAATTAATTATAATTAACTAATTGATTTAAAAAAATGTATTTTCCAAAAATGTTTTTATAAATTAACAATTCTATGTTTTCTAGTTTTAATATAATTTTATAAGACCTTCTATAATTTTTGAAAGCATTATGAAATCATTTTTAATTTTAAAATCTGTATTTTTCGAGTAAATTATGATTTTAATTAAAAATTAAATTAATCATATTTAAAAGAATATTTTTTTTAAAAATGGAGTTCATTTTTGGATTCCATACATCAAAAAATGTTTTGGGTGAATTTTTTGGATTTTTTTGAAATACTTGAATTTTTTATGAATAGTGAAATACTATAATTTACAAAATAAGCTAAATAAACTAATAATAAATTCACGTATCATGTTCTGCTGATGTAATACCAATTAGTTCAAACTCACATGAAATTATTACTATTATTGGTCATGGAATAGTCATTATTACTTGTCTTTTAGAGAAATAATAAATTAATGAATATAATATTGATAAAACCCTTATCCCCTCCACTATAAATATCACCCCTCACACCCTCATTTATTCACACCTATCAAGCTTCAATCCTTGTCTAAAATCTACCCAAACATCTTCCCTATCCCCTCCCCCACATATAAGAGCTTCTAGTCTCTTCAAATGACCAATCCAAGGTTCCTTAAGGAGGATACAAGAGGTAATTCATCTCTCTCTCTCTTTTCCTTTAATTTCCTTTAAATTTCAAGTTCTTTTCTTAATCTCTCCCCACATATCCTCATCCACATGGTGTGATAACTCCAATATCTTACATATACTTGAATTTTATGATATTAATGGGATAATATATCATCCAATACCCTTCTCCTATTCAATTTATTTTAGAAAGGAAAATGTTTTTTGTGAGGTGTTAATTTATCACCTTCAAAAATGACATATTACTAAATGATTAAAAAAACAAGTTCGTTGTGGTTGAAAAACTACCCAAATTAACCCAAATAGTCATTATTAAATTATTATATAATGATTCATTCTCATAGTATGTAAAAAATTTATTTATAAGATCATTTAAAGTTCTATAACATCATAAATAACATATAATTACAATTCTGGATGTTTATCCACATTTTAAATGAACCTCCATTCATGAATACAAGTGAACCGTTCAAGAAAACTATAAAAATGAACATTCCCAAACAATGAATTTAAACTCTATAACTCATCAAAAAACCCATAAATGAACTTAATAAAACCTTAATTAATCTTATCTATGTATAAAAGGTTCTGGAATTGTTAATTAATGAATCTAATGTGGTTATAAAGGACATTAAAGTGAAGAAAGTGTTTGGATACAAGGTAAGGGGAAATTCTCGAACCCAACATTCTTTCTTCAGGTTCTCCCCCTTTCACTCCATTTTTGGTATAGTTACTCCTTAAAAATAATTTTTTCGTCATTATCATAAATTTTCTGGGATATACATGTTTTCTATTGGATTTTATGTCAAACAAAATGTTTTCCAAAAGAACTCTTCTTTTAAAAACACAACTTTTACTTCTCACTCAAGGTTGATAATTCTAGTATCAAGTTTGACGTTACCTCTTTCTTTTGGGAACCCAAAGTCTATGGATGTGTTCCTATTAGATAAAACCAATTCCCTTCCATAGTTTATTTATGTTTATATATGTTTTATGTGGCATTCATGGTATTTATAATGTTATGTTGCGATGGTTTCCCCTGGAATTATATAGCTCAATATGAATGTTTAAATGTGAGGGGTGCACCTGGAATTATATTGCGCTCCAATTAATTGGGTAAAGTGATGGATATCATGAGTTAAAGGTAAATTATGCATTAACATGATGCCATCATTGTTCACAACTATGTGTGGTAGTTGACCACTGAGACATGATGTTTCATTTTTAGGCATTGCCACATTTCAAGTCTTTTATTAATGCATCCTATCATGTTCATGATCCATTGCCTATGTTATGATTGTGCTCACCCATTGTTACATTTTTCACATCTATCCTCTTACTTGTATTTTATCTCACCCCTTTTTTATGTATATCCTTCGGTGATTATGTGTACTAAGGATTTTTCAAGGGACAATAAGAATTCAGAGAAGAATGGATTAAATAAATGTTTACATTTTATGTTATATTATGTATGGTCCTAGTTTTCCCAAGACACTAAACCTTTGGATCCTTGTTGTGTAAACAAAAATTATGTTTTTCATCTTTTTATTGATGTAATAGTAATGTAAGAAAAGGATGGGTCTCTATATGAATAGGATCTTCACAACTTTTAATGATATTACTTGGTTCAACCTATTTTTTTAATATCTATAACTTTGAGAATTTTCTTCCAATGGAATCTTATTCATCTCTAGATTCACCAGAACATGTTTTTTAATAACTTCAATCATGAATCCCTTCCTATGAAATTGTTATTAAAGAATATTTAATGATATCTTTTGTTGGTTTATCAAATTTACCTTTTTCTTTATCTGATAGAGTTAACTTATTTTTAATCACTTTGAGGTTACATGATTCCACTATTTTGTGCAATATTTCATTCATGTACATATAGCTTCTTATGTTGATTAAATATACTACGAAAATTCCCTCCTTATCCTTTTCTTCAATTTTCCATAAGTTTTGGATATTTATTTTAATTAGGAAACGAATTCCAGAAACTTTAAAATATTTCATTGTTGGTTTATTATTGTACAACATCATGTAGGGGTTATGTATTCTTATAGTGTTTATAGACATATTATATATATATATACCACCATACATATATATTTCATCTAGAATAATTCAGGTATTTCATACTTTGTGGCCATGTTCCTTCCCATTTCAACCAAACTCCTATTTTTTCCTTTCTATAACTGCATTTTTTATGGATGTAGGGAGAATTGTATTGATGTTTCATTAAGTACTTTTATAGATATGATTCAAATAATTAAATATAAAATTCATTAAATTATATTTTTTTATCTTTCAGATATGTGCAACAATTTTATTTTCAACATCACTTATAAAAGAAATAATCATATCTGAAACATTATATTTATGTTTCATAAACATAAAAACGGTCATCCATGTGAATTAATCAATAAAAATAATAAATTATAAATCACCCATTATGGATTAATACCTCATCATTCCATAGACATCATAATGTATAAGTTTAAGATGTTTTGTGGACTGAATTTCTACTCTTTATGTTTCCTTCATTCATATTCCCTTTATAACAAGCTTAAAAAATATGGTTCTTTCTCATATTAGAAAAGTTAAATATCTCAAAATTCTTCTTTATAAATTTTTTTCATGTTCTATTGAAAAATATGGATGATTTATATATTTTATAACTAATTTTCATCATTCTTTCTTAGGTAACGTGAGTTACTTAAATCTTTTATCTGAAACATATTTCCTTTATTTCTTTATACTTAAGAAATAGTTTTTTCAATTCTTACAGTACTGAATGATAAAATAATTTCTCTAGAATAAAACTTCATTTTCATTATCAAATAGTTGACTTACACTTAGTATGTTTTTTTAATTCCATTAACAGATAGAACTTATTTAGAATTTAACTTCTAATCTTCTATGATAGTTGTGCCACTTCATTTTATTTTTAGGGAACTATCATTTCTAGAGGTAGTATATCCTTCATTATATTATTCATTGATTTTTAAGATTTTTACCACACCTGTCATATGTGAAGATAATCCTCTATTAAGAATACTTGACTTACCTTTCCATCTAGCATTCAGTGATACTTCATTAAGCAATGACTTTGCTTCTACTTTTTGTTTACTATTATCTTTTTCTATATCTGTGTCTTTAGTCTATCCAAGAAGAGTTTTCATAAAATCCTCTTTATAGTGACCATCCAGATCACATATTCTACAGGATTCTTCAAGGAAATCAAAACAATTCATTATTGAATAATTATTAACTTCATATTTCTTATTTCTTGAGATATTGCCTCTCTCCTTATGATAAGTATTTTATTATCTTTCAGAGTTTCTCCCCCTAAACTATTACCCTCTTCCTAGAAGTGACATATTGTCCTAGAAATTATAATTTTTGTGACTATATATTTTACAGCACCAAAAACATCCTTCAAACCTCTACCTTTCTAAATATAATTTCTGGTTAAAGAACTATAATGGTGGTTCTTCAATAGATATAACTTCCATATTCTTATAATTTGAAGTATACTATTTTTGAATTTGTATCTAACTTCTATTAGTTTAAATGATGCACTCTCACTTTTATTATCAAAGAATAATTTCTCATTTTTAGTTTAGAAACTTTCATTATTAGTATAAATCGATTTATCTCCAAAATAAGAAGGAACGAATTTTACCTATTTTTATTGAAAAACTATTTTAATAGCTTATGAAGATTCAAATTTAAATTTTATTTCCTTCTATAAATCATTATTCAATTGCTTTAATGATCTTTCAACTTCAATAAATTATGTTTGTGTCTTATCTAGTTAATATTCCATTGTAGCTAACTTCCCATTTTTAACCTTCAAAATTGTTCCCACTAAACCGCATTTATATTAAGGTTATTGATTTCCTCAACATATGAATTACAATTTTTTATTTAATATTCTCCACTTTAAATCTTTTCCTCCCATTTATTTTTCAATAGTAGAATTTTCATCTGGAGTTTAGTATTTTTATCTAGATAGGCTTCAAGTTCTGATTTTATCATGTGTTCTAGGTTACTTTACTTTCTTCTTTTTCTTTACATGTGGTTTCCTTCTATTTCACATGAGCTATAAAGTTTATTAATTTATAAATAATTTCATCATTAGATGATATATATTCCATTAATTCCCCTTCTTGTAAGTAAACAAACTTTTTCCTTCAACTGATTTTCTACCGACCATTGGATATTTATTTCACTTATTCATTAGAGGTATTTCATTAGTATCATCTTATTAACTTTAATTTCCATTATTCTTAGGGAAATTTATAGAAATTTGATCAAATTTTCTACACTAGTATAATTTCAACCAAATCTTGTATTTTTTCATACCTTTATCATTTCATAAATTTTGAGATATTAGAGACATTATCCTCCTATGCATTTTATCTATCAAATATTTTTCTTCCAATTCATCAGAAGGTTCATCTTCTAGTAATTTTTTTTTGAGTTTCCTCATAGATTGAAAATCAATTTCTTCTTTAACTTTTTTTCTTAAATGTTGGAGCCTTCTAAATTTTATATTCCATGAGAATGTTTTGAAGTTTGTTAAGAGATAAAATATCTCTAGCCTTTAATGTTGAGACTTTAGGATCAAATATATCCATTAAATTTCTCATTAACATTTTCAAAATAATTTATTCTTTAAAAATGTATTTAAATCCTATGATATTACTAATGATTTTGTTTAATCTTATGAAATAATCATATGTAGTTTCCCCAGTATCTATCTTCAAGTCCTCAAACTAACTTCACTAGATTTAAAGTTTTTCTTACATTAATTTAACATTACCATTAAAGATATTGTATAGTTTATCCAAATTTTCCTTAGCTAGCTAAAGACCCATCATCATAGTATACATTTTTTAAAAAAACATGATAATTAAATTGTGATCCATACCAAAAAAAATTATACTCCTTTTATCCACAAAATCCATAGGTTCTTTATTTTCATTAGGTGGAATACCTATTGCAACATCATCCACCACTTCTAAGCCAGCATATATGAGATAGGTTATTATTATATTTTTCTATCCATGAATGTTTTTTCATCAAATATAGTAATACTATGGTTTTTAATGTAATTTATGTTATTTATTTAAAAAAAATAGTTTGAACAAAGGGAAATTTTTGTGATACAACTTGTGATACCCAGAAATGGGTGAATCACTAATAAGGGGGTGTTGAATCAATGGTTCCTTTTTATACATTCTTTAACTGTAAGTTAACCTTTTTGAATTGTTAAGTTCTTAATCTAATCAAGTAATGAACCCACTCTCACTCGTATATAGTAAAGTAAACAAGAAACAAATAAACACAAATTTTTATAAGGTTCTTCCCCAATAACAGTACCTTCTATTTACTTTCCTCGAGATGTCTAAGTCATATATTCTCTACTATGATTAATTAATAATTATAGTTTTTTGGGAAAGGATCAGACTTTACCCAATAGTGCATCCCATACTCGAGTCTCCCAGCATGAGTATTATACTAGTTTCTACTAGTAAAAAAGTTTGGGTTACCCTTTGAGCCTCATAAATAGTAAAGTATATTCTAATCATAAACTTCAAACTCTAGAACTTATATATCTGAAACTTTGATCTTTTGGTACTTCAGCATCCATTCACCTCAACTCAGTGGTATGCTTATTCAACCCAAGGTCTCTTATGGTGAATGTAGTTTAGTCTCTTGATAATATTATTCACTCAAAATGCTCAAACTAATCAATAAAAATGAAATAAATGATAATATTAACAATATGTGCTTGAATTATATCCCCCTTTATATAACCAAACTTTCTTTGATAAAAGTGGGGATCACATGGGACTTGATTTGAAAATTATGCTTGTAACGACCCAAAGTTTCATTAATGGAAATCCCACTTGATCTAATTAAATATCTCTTTATGTTTATATAAAATTTCAACTTCTTTGGTTTTATGTTAAGAATTTTGACCGTTGATAATATAGTTGTTGAATAGTGATCACATGATTAGTATAAATATAGGACTTTAACAAATCCAATTTACTTATACAAAAGAAGTGATGACCTCATCCAGTAGAATTGCTCCATACGAAGCCCATTTGTCGGAGCTCGGAAAATATGTGGTATCCTTGGGCTTCGCTCTTGACCAATCCCAAGCTGAGCTTCATCATTTCAAGCTCAAACGGGACCGTCTACGGGAAAAGTGGAAGTTGATAGAGATTACCACTTGAGCAATGTTATCCGAGCCACCCCAAGAGTCTGTCACCATCGCACACCTTACCCTTAGGTCTTATGTGGCTGTTCTAAGGGGTTATGTAACAAATCGATAGTATTATTTTCATGTACATTATTTTTTTGTATATAATAATGTATATACTTTCTTGTCATTATTGATACATTGTAAATAGTTTTTAAAGTACAAATAGTGTTTTTAGTTATTATTTAATTAAGAAATCCATTTTATTAAATTAAAGTATTTTTGAATTAAATAATATTTTAATAAAATATTATTATTATTAAATTAATTTTTATTAAATATAAATGATCTTATAATTTTATGAATGTAATTATAATTTTTATTAAGGTTTGAAAGCCATTTTTGTCAAAACCCGTGAATTTTCGATAAATGTCGGTTTTTATTTTAAAAGTGAAAATTAACATATTTAGAAAATTATTTAGATAAAATAAATTTTATTTCTGGAATCTGGACGTCGAAATTATCCAACGGTGAATTTTTCATAATTTTCTGAGATAGTTAAATTTTTGGGTAAAAATTAAATACCGTTTAAATATTTGATGTGTTTTATGACATCATAATGACCCAATAGTGATGTAATAAAATACTATAATCTTTATTTTAGGCCAATATATGTTTTAAAAATAAAATAATGTGATTTTTGGTTTGTTTGACTTACTTTTCAAGGCATTAATGGACCCCTCAAGACTTATTAAACACCTTGTCTTTTTAAATTGTTTTTCATCGGAGTGTGACTCACCGCCACATAAGCAACCCTATTATTTTAAGAAGTTCAGACTTTGGCCTTATAAAATATTTTTTTCCTCTTCCCATTTCCAAAAACCATGGGCAAAAACCATGGGTTGGTTTCTGGTTTGGATTAATTTAATATAAGGGGTCCCAAACCTAAATAATAAAGAATTCCCTCACCTTTCCTATATAAACCCACCCAAGCTCCCACTTCCTCCTCACTCAAAGCATTTTGAGTTCGTCCAACCTCTACCCCACTCTCTCTAGAATCCTCCCAAGGTGTCCCAAGCTCCCAAGAAGCCTCTCACAAGCCTCTCTCTAGCCTTTGGAAGCACACTTCCAAGTAAGGGTTTTTTCTTCCTTTCTCATTTTTGTCCAATTTTCTTTAAGTTGTTTTGACCTTTTAATTTCAATTATGAATATTGGGATATGGTTTATAACCTCCCTCATACTTTCCTATTTATGTTTTAATGATGGGAGACCCCTTTATCTCTCATTAGATTCCTCCCATGTACACCCGTTACTATGACGAAATTCCGAAAAGAACTTCTCTCTCCTCATTTACATTCAAGAAATACTTTTGTATCATGAATATAAATTCCATTAAAATTGTTGGGACATGTATCTATATGACCTCCTTACTATCCATTACATGTAAATATTATTATTAACCCATTTATCTCTCATCAACCATTTTTATGAATTCTTATGTCACGCTGTTACGCTGTCGAAATCACACCGATTTTCTATGCCAATTCCATTGTGTAGTGAATACCATGCCCATTTCTCCATCAAGGGTATTCACATTTATACACATTTACTTATTGATTATAAAGTTTCATGTATTAATTCCACATTCCTTTATCGTGGAATAAATGATTATTTTTTATGAATCCATGTTTTATGATCCATGTGGCACACTTATGCATGAAATGTAATGTTTAAGAAGGGTGCGCCCTTATAGCGCTCCAATGCATTGGGTAAAGTATAGTATCATGATATGTCATGTGCAATGAGTGTTGACTCATACTAATTCAAGTGCAATGAGGGTTTACTCGTGCTTCATGTGAAATGATGATTTACTCATGCTCCATGTGCAATGAGCCTTGGCTCATGCTAATTCCATGTTAAGTGTTGTTGCCACATTTCCATGTTATGATTATCATGCTTTATCATGCCTTTATGTTCATATTTCTATTGTGATCTATTGATATGCCTAATGTCTAACATGTATTGTACTCCTCATGTTATTCTATTTGTATTCCCTTACTGGGCTTTATAGCTCATCCTTTTCTTATGCATGTCCTTAGGTTATCCCATGCAATGCTAAGTACGAGGGAATGTAGTGGTCATGTAAAGCAAGTTTTCAATAAAGATGTTGTATTTCACGTTTCAAGTTTTTATTTAATGATCCTAATCCCCAAAGACACTAAACCTCTCGATATTATTTGTTGTATCAAGTGAAGTTTTATGTAATAAATCATGTCTAAGTTTGTAATAAAAGCAGGGTTGTCATAGTTGGTATCAGAGGATAGGTTTAGTTATTTTTTGGGATTAGGATTAGAAAACCCTAGTAAAGCCTTAGAGACGAGACTAAGTATAATAAAAACATCCCTAAGTTTTGGTAAGTGTTGAGTAAGTGGTTTATCAAGAAAATACATCCCTATCTGGATACGAGCAGGTAGAGGCGGCTCTGGCACAGATGTATCCTAGGGGTAAAACCCAAAAACACCACTTTGAGCTAGACTCAAATGAAAACTGGTGCACGACAACAGGGTTTACTGCACTCTTGTTTAAGACACTCCCGGGGGATATGTTTTGAAAAATTCACAAGCTTAGTATGAACCTTATTAAGGGAATTAAAAAAAATGCCCCTAAGAATTTATGTTAGAAAGTAGATCATGAAAAGCCTATATTGAAGACTATAGACTCATGAGTTAAGGAAATAAAAGTTTATTTATAAGTCATAAAATTTTGTCTTTGGATTAACCTTTATGTGTTACCCCTAACTTTCCTTTTATTCTAGCCAATGGCCGGTAATAGGAGGACTTGGGTAACAACCGTTGTGAAGATCAGTGTGATGACTATACTAATGAGATGCCCAACCCAATGGGAGTGGGAATCGCAAACTTTGTCACGCTTCTCTCTTAGATAACTCAAGTTTTGAATAGAAACACGGTTCAAGAGGAACATTCAACCCCCCCCCCCCCCAAGAAAGAACAAGTCACTATCGAGAGCTTCATGAGACAAAGGCCTCCTACTTTTAGTGGATCATCTGATCCCACGATCACTGAAAAATGGATCAACTCCATTGAAAAGATCTTCTCCATCCTTCAATGTTCTGAACAAGAGAAGGTTCTCCTGGAGGCTTATTGTATGGAGGGTGAAGCTGATCAATGGTGGACGTTGATCAAAAATACGAAGCCTGAGGAGGAGATCGAGGCGTTGGAAGGGAAGGATTTCCGGAAGATGTTTTTCAATAAATATTTTCTGCGCACCCTCTGGATTAAGATGGAAAGGGACTTCCTTTCCCTCAAGCAAAAAGACGAAGAATCTGTTGGAGTGTACGAGGAAAACTTCACAAGGCTTGCACGATACGCTTCTGGCTTTTTTGTTACCCCAGAATGCAAAGTTGACCGCTTCTTTGGTAGGTTGAATCCTAGACTACAGAAAGCATTAATAATTCGTGACTTCGACAGCTATGATGAAATTGTCCGATGTGACCTCAAGGTCGAAATGGATATTAGAGAATCACAGGGGTATCATGGGGATAATAAGCATAAGGTGGAATTCAATCCTGGTGGTCCGATGGATAAATCCAACGGTGCTAAGAAGATCCAGCACCCCACTTGCCAAAAGTGAGGAAAGAAGCACCATGGAAATTGCCTTAAGGGGACGAGGAAATTCTTTAGGTGTGGAAGAGAAGAGAACCTAGCTGTTAACTGTCGGGAAGAAAGACCCGCAGCAGCGACAGAGGAGAGTAATGCTCCATTCAAACCTCAATTCATTGTTCAATGCTACAAATTCAAAGAACCGGGTCATTTTGCAAATCAGTGCCCTAATCCAAGGGTTTTTGGAGGCAACCAACAACCTCCAAGGAAGCAAGGAAGAGATTTTTCCATCACTTCTGCTGAAGTGAACCCCGACAACGAAGTGGTGATAGGTACTCTAGTTATTTATTCAAGAATAGAAAATGTACTTTTTGATTCAGGTTCTACACATTCTTTTATATCTTGGAAGTTTAGTAGAACAATCCCAGCACCACCACAAATCGTGGAAGTGAAGATGTCGGTGAGTATGGAAAATGGGGAAATCATTGCATCCCATGAATATAAGTCCTCCCCTGTTATAATCTATGGATTTAATTTCCCGAAAAACCTCGTCATACTCCCTCTGGTGGAATTTGATGCAATTCTTGGCATGGTTTGGCTTTCCTTATATAGAGCCAACATAAATTGTCGGGAGAGGGAAATCACACTCACTAGTGCAGAAAACGTTTTTTACGTCGGTTATTTTTCATTTTTTACGTCGGTTTCTAGCTGATGTTAATATGTGCGACGTTATAAATAAGGTTTTTGACGTCGGTTATTTAAAAACCGACGTCAAAAACATAAAATAGCGATGTTTATCACGTCGGTTATTTTAGAACCGATGTGATAAAAAATGGGAAGGGTTTATCACGTCGGTTATTTAACAACCGACGTGATAAAAGGCCTGGAAAATGGTTTATCATGTCGGTTATTAAACAACCGACGTGATAAACAGGGGTGAGGGGGGTTTATCAGGTCGGTTCATATAGAACCGACGTGATAAACCAGGGTGAGGGGGGTTTATCACGTCGGTTCTATAAGAACTGACGTGATAAATCAGGGTGAGCATGGTGTATCACGTCGGTTCAAATAAAACCGACGTGAAAAACTGGGGGAGGGGGGTTTATCACATCGGTTATTCAATAACCGACGTGATAAACCATTCTCCAGGCCCTTTATCACGTCGGTTATTAAATAACCGACGTGATAAACCATTCTGCAGGCCTTTTATCACGTCGGTTATTAAATAACCGACGTGATAAACTATTTTCCAGGCATTTTATCACATCGCTTATTTAATAACTGACGTGATAAACCCAATTTTTTTTTAAACAGAATGCAGTCATCTTCTCTCCACCAGAATCAACCAGAAAACAAATCAAGAAATCGTACCACAAAAACAGAAGTACATAAAAATTAAGCATGTACATAGATAACATATAAAATTTACCCCCTATACAGCCCCCACCCTCATTTATACCCCATGGACAGCCCTCCCCCACCCTGTTGGAGCCCTCACCCTCATGTATACCCCCTAGACAGCCCTCCCCCACCACATTGGAGCTCCCACCCTCATGTATACCCCTTGGACAACCCTCCCCCACCCCATTAGAGCCCCCACCACACTCCTGGACTGCCCCCGGACACCCCCAAACACCCCTCGACAACCCCCCACCCGCCTGAACAGCACCCCCTCACCCCCTCACCCCACTTGACAGCCCCCACCACACCCCTGGACAGCCCCAAACACCCCTCGACAACCCCCCCACCCCTGTACAGCACTTCCACACCCCTGGACTGCCTTCCCACACCCCTGGACATCCCTGCCCCACATACCCAAATCCATACCAGAAAAACCATCAAAAGTATACCAAAACAAGAAGTAGAGAAAAATTAAACATTCACTTATATAACATTCAAAACTTACACTGTCAACTTCAAAAAAAACTAAATCCAACCTAAACAACTACCAAATACACAATTAAAACGACAATATTCAAAATTACATTTTACATTACAAACAACTAAAATTCAATCAAACCTGTAAAATAATTTGACCACTCTACTTGTATGTGTTTGATGTCTTTAGCAGTATAGGGTTGACGGTCATCAAAAAGATACAAATGAAAAAGAAGATAGTTAACGTGTATAATGAATAAATCAAATTGAAATATTATGGAAAAGTTTAAGAGGAAATCGTACCAGGTCAAAATTCACAACTGTCCCAGTTTTTATTATTTCATACATAAATCTTAACATATAATATCCGCATTCGATGAGGCCTTGTTGTTCATGACAATTCTGTTTTTAATGAGTGTAAATTCAATATATTATTTTTATGTAATAAATCAAAAAGTACAAATTATAAATAGAAATTTACCTTCGCATTTACATATTTGATCTTTGCATTTCTTTTCTTTGTGTTTTTTCGAAAGTAGACCCATGCACTGTTAGAAAATAATATGAATGGGGTTAATTTAAAATTCATTATAATATATAAAACTATTGAGAAATTTAAACTTACTTTTCCAATATATTATTAAAACTTTCCCTCACATCACCATGAACAGAGCATATCCAATAAAGATATTTATCCCTTGGGAAAAAAATCCCTAACATCCAATGATCACTGATAAAAGGAAATTTAATGTTAGTGGTTTTTTATGTTAAAAGATAATTAACTCTTTGAGAGAAATGTGTTTCATACCTCTCACAAAAAGGCATCATCCAACATTGTCTGATTATATTCTTTTCAAATCTTTCAGCAATATAAACCATTCTTTGTTCCTCAATCAATGCACATGCTTCAGGGGAAATCAATTGCGGGTCCATGAATCCATATACTTTTGTCAGCTCATTCCTCTCACAAATTTTATAAATATACCTAATAAAAAACATACATAAGTATAAATTTTTAATAAATATAACGCAGGGAAAAGGTGTTAAGACTTACATGGAAAAAATTTGCACCACGTTGATGCCCAACTTATCTCCAGTAACAAGCTCCATGATATCAGTTTTTGTAATCCCCACACTTATTTCACATCCACAAACATGAGATTCCATTGGAAACTCATAAAAACCCAACAACAAATGTGAATATCTTGACAATCTGTCAAGACCACTGGAATCTGTATCTGATGTCATAGCCTGTTGTCTTTGTTGTTTTCTATACAATATTTCTTTACCTTTGAAGTATTCCTGTGAAAAAAAATTGAAAAATATAGTAGTTTTCAAATGATAAAACAACTTTAATAAAAAAATAAAATAAAATATATAACATTCATACCTCTATGGTAATGAGTCGAAGAAGTCTGTATGGCCAAACTAAAAAATGGCCGATACTCTGTCCAACTGTCGCCACCTCATCTGTAGGTATTGGTACCCTAGCTGATCTATCTATAATATCCTGTATAGTGACCCTCTGATTCTCTACCTCTAATTGTTGATGATGAACTGTATCTCCTATACAATATACCAACTCGTATGCTACTATATGATGTTGAGAATCATCAACATACAACTCGCAATATGTAGGAAGTTGTGGCGGAGGTGTAGGATGAAAAATGGGGTCCATAGGATGAGGTGGGGGAGTGGGAGCTACTGGCGGAGGTGGAGGATAAATAATGGGGTCTGCAGGGGGAGGTGGAGGAGTGGGAGCTGCAGTCTGAAATTGTCTTTGCATTTCTGCAAACATTGACTGCACCGACTCTCTAATCTTGTCCTCCATCGTCACATTAATATTTTGAACTTCAGCCTCCAAGGATTCTATTTTTTTTTATAAACCCCCTCAATGTTAGAAGTTGAAGAATGTGGAAACACTTTTCTTACCGATACACCTTCCGGATATCCTCTTACATGACCAGGATGTTCGGGCCTTCCCAATGCTGCAAATAAAATATCTTCCCTCCCAGTAGCTGTAAATGTCCCCTTTGAACTCTGCTCCTCAAGAGAGTCCTGTATTAATTAATTGAACATTTCTGTAATGATTGAAACTTATATGAAGAAAAAAGTTAAATTAAATAAATTAAATAGATATCTTACAATCCTCTCAGCTACGATTCTCGATTCTTCCGAAAGATATTTCCCTTTTTTTCCATTCCGAGCTCTCTTCCATTTTTCATGTCTAGATGGAGGGGATGGAGGGGCCACCTCTCCAGAGCTTGAAGACTCAACTCTTAGTTGTTGAAATTTTTCCGCCATCATTTGTTCTTCCAATAATGAATACCCTCCCTGAGATAAACTATGAGGGTATACATTTTTAGATTGGATCTCCTGATGAGCTTTCCTTGTTTGCTGTAATTTAAGAATAATAAATCATTAACAAAACATTAATAAAATCATTTATATAAGAAAGTTTATAAAAGTTTACATTGCCCTTACCATAAATGACTCTTTTTCCTACTTTTAAAAAACTGTCTCCATGTGTCTTCATCTATAAAAGGATATATACGACATGGATTGTCGTGACTCCTATGACCATAAATGAAATCAGATGAGAGGGTTGATTTGAAATCCCTCCATCTCCTGGCATCCAACGATAAGCATTTCTTCCTGACTCCTCCAGTGTCAGGAATATCAAATGTCATCTGATAAAGAAGAGGTTAAACATTTTATATATACTAGAAACATTAAAAGAATGGTCAAACAATGACAAAAGATCTTACCAAAATCGTCTCCCACAACTGAGAGATAATCACTTTATCCACACCTCTCCAATCATCATACAGAATGCTTACTTTGGTCTTAGCTTGAGTTGCAACAAAACTCTTAAAATCTTTGGCATTCGGACCTCTAGGAATATCATCATCATCAAACTCAACGACTATCCTCTGATCCTGTGTACGGGCAAGTGATAATTTTGGTAAACGTGTGCACCCACATTTACCAACCTTTGAACTCTTTGTCATAATAGGAGCATGTGAATGTTCATCCCCAGAGGTATGACCAGCAATATCCTACTCTCCAGAATCATGTGGTTGATCATCTGAATGATCTGTCATTATCCTTCAAATCAAAAAAACAAACGTCAGTTCACAAATATACAAATTCAAATATTTTAATACTACTGTAATCAGAAAATCGAAAAGTGTACTAAGTTACATAATAGTAAAAATTGGTAATATGGTAAGCATGTTAAACAATGGTAAAGATGACAAAGATGGTCAAGATGGTCAAGATGGTAAAAATGGTAAAAATGGTAAACCTGGTAAACATTGTAAACATGGTAAAGTAATTGTCAGTGAACAAAAATAAGCATTTTAAAATTCATGTAATGGTTATAAACATGATAAAGTAAACTAAACAAACTTAAAACAAACAAAAACATATACTTATTTCATTTTAAAACATGTTTTAATAAATAAAAAACTTACAATATCTAACATTTATGGAAAAAATAAATGTAAACAAGAAATAAACATATGTTACCTGTAATTTTAGGAATGTACAAATGGATTGTTTTCCCAAATTCCTTCGTCGTAATTGTTCCTTATGGCACAAACTATGTCTTCAACATGATCATCATTATGTTCTGTTAATATTTCCATGGAAGTAGGGATCTCACATAAATCATCATATTCATCAAGTTCATCCTCACCAACATATTGTTTTTTCCCTTGTAAAACAACCGCCCACTTCATATCTGATTGATCTACTATATAGAAAATTTGTTTTGCATGTGTTGCCATTATAAAAGAATTAGTTGTGTCTTCCAATCTATTCAGATTAACAAGTGTCATTCCAAATTCATCGTGTCTGACACTATTGTTACCGTTAAACCATTTACAGTTAAAAACGAGAACTTTAATTTTAAATTAATCAACCTCCCATATGTCTTCAATCACTCCATAACATGCACTTGATGCAGAAATTGGGTTTTTGTCCTTAGCACTCGAAAAATGCATTGCTTCTGCAAACACCAATACACCACTATTCTGAACTGCACTTTTGTTGTCCTGAGCTTTTGTATGAAATGTATAACCATTAATGTCATAACCGGACCATGTTATCACATTTAAACATGGACCACCCACTATCCATTTTAATGTCTCTGATACATCTGATCTACCAAGCAAAGTCTTTTTAA
Source organism: Viscum album (assembly GCA_963277665.1). Classification (NCBI taxonomy): domain Eukaryota; kingdom Viridiplantae; phylum Streptophyta; class Magnoliopsida; order Santalales; family Viscaceae; genus Viscum; species Viscum album. Next base: position 1,197,281,694 of record OY728135.1, on the reverse strand, counting down.
TCCATGACAAAAAAGTTTTGTTGTGCTCATTAAAAATCCACATTTCTTTCTTCTTTGGATGACATTGTTTCAACTCATTAATATGAAATGTGATATACAGTTGAGCATCAGCTGTGTTATTCAAGATGTATGATTCTAACTTCTTCATCTGTTCAACTGACAATGATTTGACTTTCAAGCCGCAAATCCCCTTTCCCTCATTATTAACTCGTTCATGGCGAGATGGAGGCAAACCTATGTGTTGCGCTGCAGCCAAGTAGCTCGTACAAAACTTTGCTACCTCCTCAGAAATATACTTTTCAATAATAGAGGCTTCAGGTCGATATAGATTTTTAACATACCCCTTTAATATTTTCATATACCTTTCAAAAGGATACATCCAACGAAGATATACAGGTCCACAAAGATTTATTTCTCGAACCAGATGAATCATTAAATGCACCATTATATCAAAAAAAGTTGGAGGAAAATACATTTCCAATTGACAAAGTATAAAAATTGCATCCTTTTCCAAAATGTTCAAAGCATTCACATCAATCGCCTTGTTACAAATTGAATTGGAAAAATAACACAACTTCATTATAGTCTTTCTGACATGAATGGGCAATATTCCACGCAATGCAACTGGTAGAATTTGTTGCATCATGACGTGACAATCATGTGATTTCATACCTATCAACTTCAAGTCCTTCAATGAGACAAAAAAAATTACATTAGAAGAATAACCTTGAGGCACTTTGGTATCATGAAGACACTGACAGAAGCTAATTTTCTCCCTCTTCGATAATGTATGACAAGCCGGGGGAAGAAATGTTCGTCTTCCTTTAGGAGTGGGAGATAACTCCAAACGTATTCCCATTGATAGTAAGTCGAATCTTGCATTCAACCCATCTTTAGTCTTTCCTTTAATATCTAACAATGTTCCAATCAAAGAATCGCAGATATTCTTCTCCACGTGCATGACATCAATATTATGTTTAACTTCATGATACCTCCAAAATGGTAGCTCAAAAAAATTGACCTTTTCTTCCAAATATGTCTATCATTACCAGATTTCTGTGTCTTTCCCAATGTCACGTCAAGGTTTTTCACCCTCTCAAAATACAGATCAGGGGATAAAGGTTTTGGAGAAGTATCAAATTCTTGTGAGCCATTGAGTGCCTTTTTTAGTCTTCTATAAGGGTGTTCCATAGGCAAAAACTTTCGATGACCCATGTACACTGTTTTCCTCCCATGATGCAATTGACAATATGACGCCTGTTGTTCGCAAATTGGACATGCTTTATGCCCTTTAACACTGTATCCAGACAAATTTCCATACGCTGGGAAGTCATTTATAGTGAACAGAAGCACTGCATGCAGTTGAAAATATTCCATTTTATAAGAATCATACACCCTAATACCATCAGCCCATAACAGTTTCAAATCATCAATCAACGGTGACAAGTAAACATCAATATCATTACAGGGTTGCTTTGGACCAAAGATCATTGTACTCAACATGACATATTTGCGCTTCATACAAACTTCATAAGAGAGGTTGTAAATTACCAATAAAACAGGCCATGAACTATGTGTGCTACTGAGTGTTCGGTATGGATTCATTCCATCTGTGCACAACCCTAGTCTGAGATTTCTAATTTCATTTCCAAATGTAGAATACTGCGCATCAATTTTCTTCCATTGTGGACAATCAGCTGGATGACGTATTTTTCCATCACATACCCGCTCTTCAGCATGCCATCTTAACCTTTTTTCATCATGTGAATTAGCAAATAAACGTTTGAAATGATTAATTATAGGAAGATACCAAAATACCTTTTAAGGGAGATTTGTAATCTCTACATCAGCCTGTGATTTTTCTTTCACCTTATACCGTGATGTCCCACATTTAGGATACTCTGACAGAAATTTATATTCCTTCCTATATATAATGCAGTCATTCGGACATGCATGTATTTTCTTGTATCCCAATCCCATCGGGCATAATATTTTCTTGGCTTTGTAATGTGAATCTGAAAGATCGTTATCTTTTGGAAGAATGTCTTTCATCAATTGTAGCAGCTCTGTAAAACTTCTGTCACTCCATCCATGCTTCGACTACAGGTTAATCAATCTTAACACCGCCGACAAAACCGTAAAATCTGTACAACCAGGATATAATGGTTTTTCAGCATCACCATATAGACGTGCAACTGTCGGTTCTATCTCAATTTGTTCTGCTACAATATCGCGAATCATTTCTTCAATTCCATCGGAGTTACCATCTTGCGAATCATCATCATCAGTGACATTCCATCCATTTTCACCATGCCAAATCCAAGGGTTGTAACTCGGATTAAAACCATGACAAATCAGATGATCTTTTATCTCTCTACTTTTCAACTTCTTCATATTCAAACATTTCAGGCATGGACAGAAAAAAATGTCACTACTTGGAACATTTCATTTTGCAAATTCCAAAAAGGCATCAACACCTTCCTCAAATTCATTGCTCATTCGATGTTACGTAATCCAACTTCGACTCATTATTACCTATAACAAATATCAACAAAAAATATATATTTTTAAGATAAGACAAATATATGTTTATATGAAAAAAATCATAATTTGAATGTAAAACAATTTAAAATATAAAACAAATCTATAGGTATTTAAAAAAAATATGCTTGAATATTATTTTTAAAACAAAATATAGTTAGATATAACAGTTTTAAATTTCATTTAATCAAAGAAAACCATGACGCCTACATAGTTTAATATTGATTGCGGTTTTTATGTTTTAATATATTAGATAAACTACCTATTTAACATGTTATTAATGGTTTCTGTAGACCCTAAATCCATTTGGTAAATATTTTCACACAATTATAAAAATCAATGGAAGTGTTTTTGGGAGGAATATGTTCAATCATTTGATTTTGATGTCCCATATTCTATAACAAAAGGCAATGTGGATACCAAAGCCCTTAGTTTGGTTTTTTATTCTCAAAGGGTTTGTGATGAAAAAGAAGAGTATTAGTTTATGTATATGATAAATAAAATACAACTATATTTTATTTATGGTTATGATAGAATGAATTCATACCATATCATTTAGGATATGCTCCCACCAAAAGTAACCCTCCTCAGTTCGAAATGAATAAATTTAGATAATTATGCATGAATTCATACATGTATTGTTGTACATAAACCAAAAAGAAGATTATTAGTACTAAAAGTAAAACTAGGAAGAAACAATAAACTCTATATACTCATGAAAGATACTCCACAACACTTCCATGCTACTAACATCTATAAAAAACTACAAATTTCTTTTAAAAACTAAAAAAATTGTTTATATTTATGTATGGTGGGCATAACATGTATACATAGTAAGATCCTCCCTAAAACATCTCATGAAAATGTTGAGGAAGCACACTAAATCCCTATGAAAAAAGGAATCTAAATCATCACCTAAACAAGGAAAAATAGTTTCATATACTCACTATGGATCACTCACAAAATAATTCATATAAATAAACCTTTTCGTATAAAAAATTATATATATATATATATATATATATACTAAAATTAAGGTTCTCGGATACCACTTCAACACTAGTTTTCCTCTCACACCCCAATGCTAATGTCATGGTCTCACCCCGCCCATAAATCATCCTACACCATGTGAAATTGTATCACTTCCATCAATGAATCATATGTATCATAATAATTTAGGAATATTTTAATTATGGGAAAGAAGAAATAAAATAAACACTCTCGGTTAAGAAGATAGATCCGAGAGGAGGAGGAGGATGACGACGAGGCGGTAGGGGTGGAGGAAGATGGAAGGGACGACGGTCGGGGTGCTTAGACTAGGGAAGCCATGGCTTCTTTTACCTTCTACACCACACCCAACTCGTCGGTTCCCTTCCGAGGGTTGATGGCCTTGGAGATCACCTCGGACAGCAATGAAGAAGATAAACAATGAAGAAAAATCGCAAAACATAATTATAAAATATCTGTGAAAAAAAACGAACGAAATAAATTCGTGGAAGGCTTACTTGAATGTTGCGAGTTGAGATGATAGATCCGAGAGGAGTGAAGAAGATAAACAATGAATCCAAAATGAGTTTAATGCAGGTCGATCGATGAGAAGATTAGGGTTTACTGCGCGAGAGATACGAGCCGGCGGACTATCAATCAAAAAATCATAAATGACAGTCCACGTGCCTTTTAAAAGTTTTATAATGTCAGTTATTATATAACCGACGTTATAAACTATTTTTTAAATTTATAACGTCGGTTATTTTAAATCCGACGTAAAAAAGCTCCCGCGCTTTGGTTTTTTATGTCGGTTATTTTATAACCGACGTAAAAAACGAGATATCTACGGGTTTTTTACGTCGGTTTTTTTATAACCGACGTCAAAAACCCCCTCATGCTTTGGTTTTTTACATCGGTTATTTTATAACCGACGTAAAAAACGCGTAGATATCTCGTTTTTTACGTCGGTTATAAGATAACTGACATAAAAAACCAATGCGCGGGGGGTTTTTTACGTCGTTTATTTGGAAACCGACGTAAAAAAGGCGATATCTACACCTTTTTTACATCGGTTATCAAATAACCGGCGTAAAAAACCAAAGCACGGGGGGGTTTTACGTCGGTTATTGGGAAAACGACGTAAAAACGCGTAGATATCACCTTTTTTACGTCGGTTTCCAAATAACCGACGTAAAAAACCCCCGCGCATGGGTTTTTTACGTCGGTTATAAAATAACCGACGTAAAAACCGAACAGGCGCGATTTGTAACGTCGGTTATTAAAATAACCGACGTTAAAAATCTACTCGCCGCATTTTTATGTCGGTTATATATAACCGACGTAAAAAATGGTGACGTAAAAAACGTTTTCTGCACTAGTGACTCCATATGGAGAATTGAACCCCGATTCTTTAAAAGTTTAAGGAGGAAGATGAATCTCCTTTAGCTCCATTATCTTAAGCATGGATATTACTAACCTATGATCACGCGTATCTGGCTCAGATGATTGAGTCCAAGGAAGAAACCATCCTTGAAGAAATTCCTATTGTGAGGGAATTCGCTAAAGTGTTTCCTGAGGAACTGCCCGGTCTTCCTCCTAGAATAGATGTTGAATTCTCAATTGAACTTATACCCGGGGCATTACCAATATCCAAGACTCCATATAGAATGGTTGTTTTAGAGCTTGAATATTTGAAGAAACAACTACAGGAGAATATGGATAAAGGGTTTATACGCCCAAGTGCTTCACCATGGGTTGCACCAGTCCTCTTCGTCAAGAAGAAGGATGGGTCAATGCGGCTTTGCATTGATTATCGTGAACTTAAAAAAATCATGATAAAGAAAAAGTATCCTCTCCCATGAATTGATGACTTGTTCGATCAACTGCGTGGAGCACAATACTTCTCCAAGGTGGACTTGTGGTCGGGATATTATCAAGTAAGGGTGAAGATGGAATATATCCCCAAGACTGCTTTTCACACAAGATACGGGCACTATGAATTCATAGTAATGCCTTTTGGACTCACTAATGCTCTAGAAATCTTCATGGACTTAATGAATGGAGTCTTTAGAGATTACCTCGACAAATTTGTGGTAATATTTATATATGATATTCTAATATACTCCAAAACCAAGGAGGATCATGAGGATCATTTAAGAACTATATTAGAGACTTTGCACAAGGAGAATCTCTATGAAAAGTACAACAAGTGTGAGTTCTGGTTAAAGGAGGTCTCATTCTTGGGCCATATCATCACAAGTAATGGGATATCTGTGGATCCCTCCAAAACAGATGCAGTTGAGGGATGGCCGAGGCCAACATTGGTAATGGATATCCATAGGTTCTTGGGGTTAGCTGGATATTATCGACGATTTGTGAGAAATTTCTCACGATTGTCCAACCCTCTTACCAATCTAACTCAAAAGGGATTAAAGTTTTCTTAGAGTTATGAATGTGAAGAAAGCTTCAAGGATTTGAAAAGGAGGCTTATCACTACGCTCGTACTCACTTTACCCACAAGTGGGGAACTTTTTGTGGTATTTATTGATGCTTCAAAGAAGGGCTTAGGTTGTGTGCTGATGCAGAATGATAAAGTGATATCCTATGCCTCAAGGAAGTTGAAAATCCATGAGCGAAACTATCCAACGCATGATCTGGAGTTAGTGGTGGTGATCTTTTCCTTGAAAATCTGGCGGCATTATCTCTATGGGGAGAAATGTGAGATATATACTGACCACAAGGGTCTTAAATATATATTCACATAGAAAGAGATTAATATTCTCCAGAGAATATGGATAGATCTCATCAAGGATTTTGATTGTTCAATACATTACCACCCTGGGAAAGCGAGCAAGGTGGAAGATGCCCTAAGTAGAAAGGAATCATCGATTCTATCAATGATGAGAATTGATAAGGATCTAATCTTCTTAGACTTGATAAAGATGGACATGGGAATTATAAAGAAGGGGACATCATCAATAATTTCACAAATGATTTCTCAACCCTCTCTTTTGGAAAGGTTAAAGGATGCTCAAAAGGATGATGTGGGAATTCAGGAAAAGGTGGAAGCTATCAAAAAAGGGAAATCCTCGGAGTTTAATGTTAATGAAGAAGGAATTGTGCGGTTTGGGAAAATACTATGTGTTTCATCAAGTCCGGAGCTGAAGAAGGAACTTTTGGATGACGCACATAGTTCAAATTTCTCTATTCACCCAGGGATCACAAAGATGTATCGAGATCTCCGAGAAAACTTTGGTGGGATAATATGAAGAAGGAGATCGTTGAATATACATCAAAGTGCCTGGTGTGTCAGCAAGTGAAGTCATAGAGGCAGGAGTCTAAGGGGATGATGCAACCATTGCCCATACCAAAATGGAAATGGTAGAACATCACCATGGACTTTGTCACCAGACTTCCAATGACATCCAAAGGCAACAATGCAATCTGGGTTTTTTTGGATCGTCATACAAAGACTTCACACTGCATTTCTATTCAGGAGGATTTCTCTTTGGATCAATTGGCACCGATATATATCAGGGAAGTGGTAAGGTTTCATGAAGTACCACTATCTATTGTGTCTGACCGAGATCCAAGATTCACCTCTAAGTTTTGAAAGAGTCTTCAACATGCTCTGAATACTGAACTGAACTTCAGTACAGCCTATCATCCTCAAACTGATGGCCAATCCAAGCGGACTATCCAAACACTTGAGGACATGTTGAGATCATGCTCAATGTACTTTAAAGGAGTATGGTATCAACATCTTCCTCTGGTTGAATTCTCTTATAATAATAGTTTCCACTCAAGCATCCAAATGGCACCATATGAAGCCCTTTATGGGAAAAGGTGAAAAACACTGGTGTGTTGGGATGAGGTCGGTAAACGTAAGCTTCTTAGACCGGAAATGGTTGAAGAAATGGTGGAGAAGGTAAAAACCATTCAGCAGCATATTAAGGTATCCCATAGTTGACAGAAGAGTTATGCGGATAACTTTTGATGAGACCTTGAGTTTAAAGTTTGAGACATGGTGTTTCTATGCATATCTCTGTGGAATAAGGTCATGAGGTTTGGAAAGAAAGGGAAGTTAAGTCCAAGGTACAACATCCCCTTTGAGATTCTTGATTGTGTCGGGGTTGTGGCATATCGACTAGCACTTCCACCTACCATGTCCAAAGTACATGATTTCTTTCATGTATCCCTCTTAAGGAAGTACATACCAGACCCTTCACATGTACTCTCTTCTAAGGTGGTACAATTGGAAGATGATCTTTCTTATGAGGAGAAACCAGTGAAGATCTTAGATCATAGAGAAAAATTTCTACAAAATAAGACAATGCCCCTTGTCAAGGTGTTGTGGAGAAACCACAAGTTTGAAGAAGCGACTTGGGAATCAGAGGAATTGATGAAGCTGAGTTACCCACATCTGTTTTAGTGTGGGAAAAGGAAAATTTCGAGGGTGAAATTTCTTAGGGGGGGGGGGAATATTGTAATGACCCAAAGTTTCATTAATGGAAATCCCTCTTGATCTAATTAAATATCTCTTTATGTTTATATAAAATTTCAACTTATTTGGTTTTATGTTAAGAATTTTGATCGTTGCTAATATAGTCGTTGAACAGTGATCACATGATTAGTATAAATATAGGACTTTAACAAATCCAATTTACTCAGACAAAATAATCGATGGCCTCATCCAGTAGAATTTCTCCATATGAAGCCCATTTGTCAGAGCTCAGAAAAGAGGTGGCATCCTTGGGCTTTGCTCTTGACCAAGACCAAGTTGAGATTCATCATGTCAATATCGAATGGGACCATCTATAGGAAAAGTGGAAGTTTATAGAGATTACCACTTGAGCAATGTTATCTGAGCCACCCCAAGAGTCTATCACCATCGCACACCTTACCCTTAGGTCTTATGCAGCTGTTTTAAGGGGTTATGTAATGAATTGATAGTACTATGTTCATGTACATTATTTTTTTGTATATAATAATGTATATACTTTCTTGTCATTATTGATACATTGTAAATAGTTTTTAAAGTACAAATAGTCTGGTCTGAAAGTTATTTTTTTATTATTTTAAAGGATAACAAGAGGAACCAAAGAAATCCCTTCAAGGGGGGAGAAAGTGGTGCAGGACAAGGGAATCCCCTTGAACCACACATAAACACTCCAGGGGAAGAGAATGAAGACTATCATAAACCAAAAGATTGTCCTCCTGCCTGCCCAAACGAGCAAGTGAGTCAGCTGCAAAGTTGGATTCCCTCCAGCTATAATGAATTAACCTTCCTTGACTTGTTTATGTCTTGCACCTTCTAATAATATAAGTCAAGTCCCAAGGAATCCCATAACTTCCATGTACATCCCTAACTATGACCTCTGAATCTGATTCAACCTCTGTCACCGTCAATCCCCTCCTCTTACAAACCATAAAGCCAGAAAGGATAGCTCAAGCCTCTACCCCCAAGAAGTTACCAGGACCATAAAATACACTAAAGGCAACGTAAACTGAGCCCCAACAGTATCGTAGTAAACCTCATCCCCTCATCACTCCCTCCATGCAAGAGCCGTCGATATTCAGTTTCAACCTGTGGCTAGGAGGCTGCCACGTTACCCAAACACCAACCCTCCTTTAAAGCATTCATGGTCTCTTAAGGAAGTTATATAGAAAAAATGAATCACTCACCCATTTAACCAAGGACGCTAGTTCCACAATGAGAGTTTTAAGCCTAATCAGAAGAGACAAAGGAGATCTTTTGGAGCCCATCCTAACCTGGTTACACGCCTCCCAAATGACCCAGCAGACAACAATCAAGATGATGTTCCTAATCGTTCTTTCCATGTCCCTATTCTTCTTCCCTGAGAACCAAGCTAAAACAAAGTCCCAACAGGTCCAGAGTTCACCATATTCAAGCAGTGAGTGAGTGAAGGAAGTCCAAATAAGTGATTCCCATTGTCCTCGAAAGAAAAAATGAACCGCTATCTCGATACTGGGGTGCTCACAGCAAAAACACCAAGACGCCATGCAAATACCTTTTTTCTAGATATTCTCCTCTGTCGGTAGACCTCTGTTATTGACTATCCACACCAAGAAGCTCATCCTCATCATAATTTCATTGCACCAAGTAACATGTCCCCCTTCCACCATGGGTCTCTCGCTCCGAATAATTCTCCTGTAGTCGCAGACGCTGAACCTACCAGAAGAAGCCTCTGTGAAGCAGAATACATCTGGTTCCTCATTCATCAAAATCTTTTCAAAAAGGCTTATCTGGGTGTGGTTTAATGCTGCATGGATGACATCATACCAGTTACAAGCTTCCCTGAAGAAAACGTCAAGAGACGGGCAGCCTTCGAAGGCCAGCTTTCCACCCGCCCAGTTTTCATTCCATAAGATAATATTCCCATTGCCGATAATCCATCTGAACTAACCATGCAATTCCTCCATACGATCAAACATACACTTGGACAGCCTCGTCGCGCTATGCATGTTGATCTCCTCACTCCAGCCGTAACGCCCTCTAAATAATTTTTCCCACAGGGTCTCCCCGGTGATAATCTCATATGCAAGTTGATCCTGTAAACCAAGGATGGTCTCATGAATGTCATACAAGCCGACGCCTCCTTCAGCAATTGGTCGTGCCATATGCTTCCAAGAGGCCCAATGACACCTCCCTTCCGCCTTGGCATCCCAAAGAAATGAATTAAGGATGATTTCCATCTTCTGAATCATACCCTTCAGAGGTTTAATAACTGAGAACACGTCCATGGGAATAGACAGAAGCACGTTATTAATAAGAATGACTCGTCCCCCAAACGAAAGGAGCTTGTTATTCTAGTTGATAATCCTCCCAAGCATATGATCCATTATTCCATTAAAATGTTGTTTCTTAACTCGGCCAGAAGATATTGGTACCCCAAGATACAAAATGGGCAGACGTTTCTGCTTGCAACCAATAGCCCTCTATATATCTCTACACCTCCTTCCCGAACATTTATCAGATATAAAGACATGAATCTTCAAGTAGTTGATGTATTGTCCACTGAGCTTGTTGTAACTGGACATGATTTCTCTAAAATGGTTTAAAGATCTGCACTGGCCATTCATGAAAAACATAACATCGTCAGCAAACATCAGGTGGGTGATGATCCTCGTGTTCCTTTTGTCAATATATAGTTTCATATTACCCTCTAACAAACCTTTATTTAGATTCCTTGATAGAGAGACTTGTGCAAAAACAAACAAGGTTAGATATAGGGGATCACCTTTCCTCACACCACGGACAGTTTTGAAAAAACCAAAACAATTCCCCATCGTAGCCATCGAAAGCCACGGCAAGGAATAACACCCGTGAATTTTCGATAAATGTCTATTTTTATTTTAAAAGTGAAAATTAACATATTTAGAAAATTATTTATATAAAATAAATGTTATTTATAGAATAAAGACATAGAAATTATCCAACGGTGAATTTTCCATAATTTTCTAAGACAGTCAAATTTTTTGGTAAAAATTAAATACCGTTTAAATATATAATGTGTTTTATGACATCATAATGACCCAATAGTTATTTAATAAAATACTATAATCTTTATGTTTGGCCAATATATGTTTTACCATTAAAATAATGTGATTTTGGGTTTGTTTGACTTACTTTTCAAAGCATTAATGGACCCCTCAAGACTTATTAAACACCATGTCTTTTTAATTTTTTTTCATGGGAGTGTGACTCACCTCCACATAATCAACCCTATTGTTTTAAGAATCACAGACATTGGCCTTATAAAATATTTTTTTCCTCTTCCATTATCCAAAAACCATGGGAAAAAACCATGGGATGGTTTGTGGTTTGGATTAATTTAATATAAGGGGTCCCAAACCTAAATAATAAAGAATTATCTCACCTTTCCTATATAAACCCACCAAAGATCCCACTTCCTCCTCACTCAAAGCCTTTGGAGTTAGTCCAACATCTTCCCCACTCTCTCTAGAATCCTCCCAAGGTGAACCAAGCTCCCAAGAAGCCTCTCACAAGCCTCTCTCTAGCCTTTGGAAGCACACTTCCATGTAAGGGTTTTTTCTTCCTTTCTCATTTTTGTCCAATTTTCTTTAAGTTGTTTTCCATTTTAATTTTAATTATGAATGGTAGGATATGGTTTCACACCTTCATAATAATTCCCTCTTTATGTTTTAATGATGGGAGACCCCTTTCTCTCTCATCAGCTGCCTCCCATGTACACCCGTTACTATGCCGAAATTCCGAAAGGAAATTCTCTCTTCTCATTTACATTCAAGCAATAATTTTGTATCATGAATCTAAATTCCATTACAATTGTTGGTACATGTATCTATATGACCTCCTTACTTTCCATTACATGTAAATATGATGAGTAACCCCTTTCTCTCTCATCAACCATTTTTATGAATTCTTATGTCACGTCGTTACGCTGCCGAAATCGCGCCGATTTTCTAAGCCAATGTCATTGTGTAGTGAATACCATGACCATTTCTCCATCAAGGGCATTCACCTTTATGCACATTTAATTATTGATTATAAATTTTCATGTATTAATTCCACATTCCTTTATCATGGAATAAATTATTATGTTTTATGAATCCATGTTTTATGATCCATGTGGCACACTTATGCATGAAATGAAATTTTTAAGAAGGGTGCGCCCTTGTCACGCTCCAATGCATTTGGTAAAGTATAGTATCATGATACGTCATGTGCAATGAGTTTTGACTCATTCTAATTCAAGTGAAACGAGGGTTTACTCGTGCTTCATGTGCAATGAGGATTTACTCATGCTCCATGTGCAATGATCCTTGGCTCATGCTAATTCCATGTTAAGTGTTGTTGCCACATTTCCATGTTATGATTATCATGCTTTATCATGCCTTTATGTTCATGTTTCTCTTGTGCTCTATTGATATTGCTAATTTCTAACATGTATTGTACTCCTCATGTTATTCCATGTGTATTCCCTTACTGGTCTTTATAGCTCACCCTTTTCTTATGCATGTCCTCAGGTTATCCCATGCAATGCTTAGTACGAGGTAATGTAGTGGTCATGTAAAGAAAGTTTTCAATAAATATTTTGTATTTCATGTTTCAAGTTTTTATGTAATGATCCTAAGCCCGAAATACACTAAACCTCTCGATATTCTTTGTTGTATCAAGTGAAGTTTTATGTAATAAATCATGTTTAAGTTTGTAATAAAAGCAGGGTTGTCATAATGCTAACTTAAAGTCTATAGTCAAAAACCTTTAATATCTTCTGATGATATCAAATTTTTACTTCATTAAATCCTCTATAAGACTTCGAATAAACATTATTAAACTCTTTTAAAAATCCTGTCTCGGATTAAAAAACTTTCCTTTGTGAATTTTTATTCTTTATTTATCCATCTCAATATTGTTACAATGATTTTGACCTTATAATTTTAATTTTGATCCATCAACATATTTCATTAAATGTGATTTCATAAAATTCACTCTATGCTTCGTCTATTTTTCCCTATACTTCAGATTAACTCAATGTTTTACAGCCTTCGGTATTTCAAATAGCTCTAATGTGGACTGGTGATTCTGGTGATCTAAATCCATTTCATGTTAACTATGTTCAAAATTCATATTTATAGATCCTCCTTCCAATCAAATCATCTTCTCATAAACTAGCTCAGCCTCTGGTGATCTGACTTATCTCCCATTACTTTAGCTTCCTTTATTCTTTCTACTGATTGATATAATCATTCAATCAACTTAGTTAGGATCAAAAGGTTTATTCCAGCAAAGTGATGTTATTCCATTTTTTGATCAATATATAATTTTCTAACTTAACTTCTGGAGTTCCCTCTAGTTATCCTCTACCGATTCATGCCTTCCTAAACTTTTAGTGAACTTATGGAATCCTCTAAGATAATTTCTTAAGATTTATAAAATATTATAGACCCACTCAAAAAAATATTTCAAACAAAGTTGAAAACAAATAAAACACATTCATAATCCTAGGGGGACTTTAAAATATCACTTGATACCCATTCCTAACTCAAGGGAATTCCATCCTCAATATTTTCTAAAATTCCAGTTGTAACAAGGATCACACCCTACAATGGTCAATGGTGCACTTCCTACTATATGAATATCCATATAATTATCCCTAAGAACAATCTCAATATCTTATAATACTACATTCATGTAACTCCTCTAGATCCATGCTTTTCTTATATCAAGAAACACTTATCTAGTATAAAACCTAGATCAATTGTGATGCTACACTTCAATCCATTTTTTTGTCACCTCTCACCGTAGACGTACATATACCGCTCTCATTTCATACCTTAGGATTCCATTCCCTTAATCATCTCATCGAAACAATTGGTCCCCATATCATACACAACTTCTTACCAATTCACCAGATAAATGGGATCTATGCATACTCATCACATGATACCTAGCCATATCACCTATCACCTCCAACCAATCCTATGCTCACATGCTTAAATCACAAACCAATATCACTACATGTTAATTTTATCTATCCTAAATCACATTAGTGCTTACCATGTAACGACCCAAAGTTTTATCAATGGAAATACCTTATTATAATCATGCATTAAAGTATAATAACATTGGTAAGCACACTGACATATCATGATACTAAATAATATGTGTCCATTGAACATAATTTTCCACTTCTGTGTTTTGAATTTCAAAAAAATTGACTTACACGGTTGTGTTCAGGGTGATTTTTGGATTCTAATAGAACAAACATAATTTTTGGTGAATAAAAACATACCCTTATGAATAGTAATTTTACCCTTATGAATAGTGACATACCCTTATTAATATTAACCTCACCTATGATAGTATATATATATATATAGGATTTAAGTGAAACTATGATGTACCTATGTTTTGGAATAAGTGAATAAATGTTTTAAAAACTGTATTTTTCAAGTAAATTATGATTTCAATTAAAAATTAAATTAATCATATTTATAAAATTAATTTTGAAAAATGGACTTCATTTTTGGATTCTAAACATCAAAAAATGGTTAGGGTGAATTTTTGAGAATTTTCTGAAATACTTGAATTTTTAGAGAATAGTAAAATACGATAATTTATGATAAATGATAAATACATGAATTATGATGTCATCAGCTGATGTGTGGATAATTTAAGGCCATTATCTAGAAATCAAATGCATAATTTACTATTCTTTTACATGTAATAATCACTATTACTTTCCTTGTGGATAAATAATAAATTAATGAATATGATATTAAGAAAACCCCTCTCCTCTTCACTATAAATACCACCCTTCACGCCCTCATTTTCTCACACAAATCAAGCTTCAAGATATGTTTAAACTCTGACCAAACATCTTCTGATGACCTTTTTGTTTACACTCATAGCATATTATCTCATTTGTGTTGTCGTTCTATTTTATGTCTTTTTTATAATTCCATTTACAATCATACCATCCTCTATAGTTTGACTTTTTAAATAACTTATTCTTTTGGTATAACTTTTTGAATCTTCTAGAAATATGTGTCATCTCCTCATCACTGTCATAATCTGAATCTTCACTGGTGGAACTTTCTACAGGAACTTGAACCTTTTCCTTATCTTTTCTCTTTGAGGTAGAAGTATTGAATGATATAGATTTATTTATTGGTTCTTCATCTGCTTATTTATTTACATTAAGTTGTTGTTTATACATTGTGAGTTTTCCAATTAGTTCCTTCATCGGTAGCTTGCTTATGTCACAGGATTCTTAGATAGAAATAGAAGTTCCTCTCCATATATAAGGTAGGCATCGAAGCTATATCAAAATATGATCCTTGATTTCCACTGATTTCCCAAGAAAACTCATGGTATTTACTATTTCATTGAACCTAAGATACATTTCAGAGATAGGTTCATCATGATTCATTTTAAAATTATCATATTTAATAGTATAAGTATTTAATCTCATTTCTTTAACATTGATTTTTACCTCATGGGAAACATCCAAAGTATCCCAAATTTCATATGCAGTTTTACAGGAAGATATTCTATTGAATTATTCATCACCTAAAGAACAGTACAATGCATTAATTTCTTTTAAGTTATTATTATATGTATCTTTAGTCAACTGAGACTATGTATCCCTAGAAGTAGCAGGTAATGCATGTTGTTCTTCAATTATGTCCCAGATTTTAGGACTCATGCTCTCTAGATACATTTTCATTTTCAATTTCCACTGAGCATAGTTATTACCATTAAATAAAGGTTTCATGTTAGTATTCGCACCCTCAACTCGGTTATCCATAGATGAATAGATTTTAAAGAAATGAAAATTTAGATATGATAGAAATTTTAAGATATTTAAGATACAACGATAATCACAGTTGAAAATAATTAAAAAAGCTTTAAAAATAGTTCTGGTGATATCAATAAACACTCTTTTGATACCAAATGTTGGTGGAGGTGGAAACTCAAGAGGGGTTGAATTGAGTTCCTAATTAAACTTTTTGTTAAAAACTTTATGATAAAATCCACCAAATTGAAACAACCCAGTTAATTATGGTAGTATAAATATAAATGTTCAATTTCTCAACAAGTCTCTCAAAGGTTGATTAGTCCTTAGTTGAATTGGTGTAAAAAATTATCCAACTTTTGGATAGGTTTACTGAATTAAACACATATAAACACCAACCAAAAATAACTATCAGAGTTAATGTAAAATAGTTTTCTGTCTATGAAATTATAAGCAGAAGAAAATAGAAAGACATAGTATTACAAAATAAAGTGCACAGTAGGATAAAACAAGAGGTTCAGTCTCAAGCCGAGACTTAATCCTCTCCACTTGGTGATCACCTTCCACCAAGCAGATTATATTAATAAAAATGATACACAACCTATATCGAGATTTAAAGTAGTTTTCACAAATTTTCTAGGTCTCACAACCTCTACCATAGTTCTTTTTGGGAAAAACAAACACCCAGGCCACACACGGCCTCTTCTATAGTTATACATGGGAAAAAATGAAAGGAATGTTTGGAGTGAGGATTTTTAGTATCCTCTGGTTTAAGCACAAGAGACATTGTTTGTAACAGACAAACACACACTACTCATAAATGTAATATAAAGAACACAATAGAGATAATGTTATAAGGATTGATTTTAGAAGTCTCTATGTGTTTTTAGTTTAGCTCTCGACTCCTTGGTGTGAATAAATTGGAGTTTGAGACCTTCTATGGAAGTTATCTCTAAAACAGAGTGTCACAACTTCAGGTTCTGGCTTCCAGGTACATTGGTGTTTATCTTATTGGTTTGGAATAGATTCAATGAAGCACAGCACAACAGCCTTGAATTTGTTCTCCAAAATGATCTTTGTGAAGCTCTTGGGTTTATAATGCAAGTGTTGGTATGTTTTCCTTGTTCTTCAATCCTATCATGTAATGTCTATCACCCTGAATTCTATTTTCTAGCATGATATTCTATTTTATTCTTGAGATTCAATAGTAGGAATTATCAATCCATGTTAGTTCTTCCTCATACCTCGTACGGTATCCAAATATGTATACAACCAACATTAATTAATATCAGAAGCATTAAATTTACAAAATATGACTGTTAGAATAATCTTAAGAAAATTTACAAAGTATAGAGTAGAAGTGTATAGATATCAATAGACTATTAGAAGAAGCATTCTCAGTGGTAGGATTATCAGTGGTATCCTTATAACAGTAGGCTTCATCGATAGGCTTATCAGTAGTAGACGTGTGAATTCAAAAGGTTCTTCCAGTAGTAACCTTTATCCCATAGACTTCTAGCGGCAACTTCATAGTAGAAACCTTGTAGCAGTAAGCTTAAAATTATAACCTTCTAATAGTAACCTTTAAGTGGTGAATTTAGTAAGATTCCAGCAGTAGGATTCCCATCAGTGACCTTATATCAATAAACTCTAGTGGTAGCTCTACAACGATATCCCTTGAGTGGTAGACCCATAGCGGTGAACTTGCATTGTTAATTCAGCATTAAGGTTTCGCAGCGGTAACCTTCTAGCGGTAAGGTTCTAGCAGTAACCTTCTAGAGATAATGTTCTAGTTGTAACCTTCTAGCGGTAAGATTCTAGTGGTAACCTCTCTAATAGTATCCTCAACTGGTGACTTTAACAGAAGGCTCTTAACAAAGACCTTCATACCGGTGACCTTTTACTTAGAATATTTTACACTCTAAACTTAATCAAGAAAGTAATGAGATTAAAAATACATAATTATTACATGATAAGAATATAAAAGATAATGAAACATGATTATCATATAAATGAAACATGATTTGGGATTATCAAAATAGGTGATTCCAACAAATATGATGAGTATTTTTTCTCTTTAGGGGAGACAAATGAAGAAAGATGAATAATCTTTTAAAAATCATTATTTCAATTGGTATCAAATTTAATTATTCTATAAATTTCTAGAAGATCATGTCATTAGAAAAAGGTATTTCTTTTCTTTATATATCTTTATTGGTTATCAAAAATATAAAATCTAGAACAAATGGGAAGTAATTGAATTAATCAATGACATAATAAAATATGGAAATTTGGAAGTTCTCCAAGGCCACTTATCCTTCTTATTATAATTGAATATTTTTTATATATTTGTTAAAGTGAGTACATGAGTTTTAGGTTGATCTATGTTAAAAAAAATTCATATCTCATTTTAGTATCCTCAGCCTGGAATAAAATTAAAAAACCCTTGAATACAATCAAATGATTTCTCATTTAATAAGGTTTCAAGATCCTTTGGTAATGGAAGGCTTTTTCCTCTAAATAAAATACTGTTTTTTCTATAACGAGCATGACTATTGTAGACTTATAGTGAAATTTTGGAAGAAAAATTTCTTAAGTATGGATTGATACCATTTTCCCATAAACATTTCATTTCTTTTCAATAAGGGGGATAAATTGAAATGAATGTTTTGAAAAGTAAAGGGGATATATTCACATATTGACATATTCATTTGAAAATAACATTGAAGGTATTTCTAACAAATAAAAGGGGGAGATTGAATATCCCACTTTTTGTATGAGTTGTATTTTTTTCAATGTTTATTATTAGTTGTCAATGGTAGTCAATGGAATATAAAGATTCAATTGATTTCAATATGTTGAATATGCTAGAAAGAAATAAGTTTCTAGAAAATAAGTATCCAAGATATCTAATATTGATATAAAAATAAATGCATCATGGATAAATGGATGATGGTGATGATACTCAAGGATTATTATCTTAAGGAAGTTAATTTGAAGACTTTGAGTTTATAACTTTTATGATTTTTGAAGTTTTTATTTAAATGTTAAATACATGTTATTAGGAGAGATCATTGCTTACAATAAGTGGAAGACCCTGAAAATGATTATTTTCATGAAGTGATGAAGAATTAAGGTTTCCATGCAAAAACAAATTATATGTTTCATGAGGAAATAAGTGGAGGACAAGCAATGTTTTATTGTTTCATGATGAATTAAAAGAATTAAATGTAAAATTTATTTACATTTTACTTTAAGAATAAGTGAGGAAGAATTGTATATGGTTGAGAAGTGGTTTGGAATTTTTTCTTGAGATTATATTATACACTTAGAATATTATTGAAGGTATTTTTATGGGAGTCTAATAAAAAATAAATTTCCAACCATGAAGACACATGGACCAAATCAACCCCACAAATATGGGAGGAGGACCTCAACCACATGAAGAATGAGTCCACACAACCCGTATAGAGGTAGTGGACTGTATGTAATCCCATTGGAGAATGCCTGTGTATAAGGCATGCATAGATAGGATGAATTAGGCACATAGGGTGTCGGTGGGCTAGCACTACTACAAATACGGCCTTTATTAGTGCTAAAAATGGCCTTTATCAGTTCTAGAAAAAGCGCTGATAAAGCCGGTGAAGATAAAGGGGGGGTCCCCTTTATTAGTGCTCCGAAAAGCACTGATAAAGACCCCTTTTATCAGTGCTAAAAAAAAGCGCTGATAAAAGGGGTCTTTTATCAGCGCTAAAACAAAGCGCTGATAAAAGGGTCTTTTATCAGCGCTTTGTTTTAGCGCTGATAAAAGACCCCTATATTAGTGTTTCCTTTATCAGCGCTTTCCTTTTAGTACTGATAAAGGACCCCTTTTATCAGTTCTTTTTTAAAAGCGCTGATAAAAGGTAAAAAAATTAAAAAAAAATAAAAAAATTTAAAAAAATTTAAAAAATACTGCCAATCAGGGGGGCTTTTATAGCACTTGAGCCCCCCCCCCCCTTTACAGCGCTTTTCTTCCCCTGTACAGCACCCCATGCACCCCCTTCACCCTTTAACAGCGCTTGTTGCTATATTCCCCCATGCATGTGCGCCCCTGCCTCCACCAGGATTTGAACTCGAGACCTCCCCCCTGCGTGCCTAAGCCTTTACCACTACTCTATTTTGATTTGTCTTCCAATTCATGATATCTCTATATATATATATATATATTTAGTTATATTTATTCGTATAGTAATATATATTTATATTAATATATATATATAGTTATATTATCATATATATATAGTTATATTATAATATATATATAGTTATATTAATATATATATATAGTTATATTAATATATACATATAGTTATATTAATATATATATATAGTTATATTAATATATATATAGTTATATTAATATATATATATAGTTATATTAATATATATCTATATATATATATATTTATTTATTTAGTTATATTTATTCGTATAGTAATATATATTTATATTAATATATATATATAGTTATATTAACATATATATAGTTATATTAACATATATATAGTTATATTAATATATATATATATAGTTATATTAATATATATATATATAGTTATATTAATATATATATAGTGATATTAATATATATATTTATAGTGATATTAAAATATATATTTATAGTAATACTAATATATATATATATAGTTATATTAATATATATATATAGTTATTAGATTAATATATATATATATAGTTAGATTAATATATATATATATAGTTAGATTAATATATAGGTATATAAATATTCATATATTTGTATTTTAAATAAAATGGATGTTAGTTATTATTTAGATAAAGCTATAGTTATTATTTAGATAAAGCTAATATATTTTATATGTAAATATATTTTATTATTTATATTTATAATAAATTTTTAGGTGTGAATGTATAAAAAAATATGAATATATTGTTATATATTTGATTATAAATAGAAGTGAATTATAAAAAATTATGAAATTTCAAAGAAATAATATCAATATTAATGTAATACCTTGGAATAAATTTATACCCCACCAAAAAAATCCAATAATACCCCCTTAAATGAGGCTGAAAATCCACAAAATGTTAAAAAATCGGGGTACCCCGACTAAAAACCCAGTTTTGGAGGCCTTCTGGGCCTCTTTTGGCCTCGAAAATCCCTTGACTAGGGTTTCCCTAAGTAATAATGATGTAGATCTCATCGCAGGCTTCGATTTGATATGTGGTAGAGCTCAAACGGACACCCGGATCAAAATTTATGGTCGTTTGAAGTTTGAGTTGCGTTTTCAACATATTTTGGATCTTTTTTTAATTTTTTTAGTCTTCAAATTGTTATTAAATGACTATTACTCCATAATAATTATCAAATTATTAATTAAATTTTTTTTAAATTTTTTAAGAAGCCATTTTCACTAAATATCTTATATATTAAGTATATTAAGTGTAAATGTACATTTATACTTATCTAAAATATATTTAAAAATTATATATTATATTTATATATCAATATAACTATATTTATATATTAATATATTAATACATTTCTTTAAAAAAAATTGAAGTCGACCCTTTATCAGCGCTTTTCAAAAAAAGCGCTGATAAAGCCCCCCCCCCTTTATCAGCGCTAATAAACAAGCACTGATAAAGGGGTGCTTTTATCAGCGCTTTCTTTAGCGCTGATAAAGTCACCCTTTATCGGTGCTTTTTTGAGTGATTATAAAGGCACCCCCCTTTATCAGCGCTTTTTCGTTAGCGCTGATAAAGGGGGGGCTCTGCGAAAAACTGTTTTTGTGGTAGTGTAGTACAGGTGAGGCGCAGACTATGAGGCATGTGGTTCATGTGTATGTGTGTATTGATCCCCCAAAACTATCTTGGAATGATGGAAGCATAGATTTATTAATAAACTATGGCCCAAACTAAATGCGTTTTTGATGTGGGATAGTCAAAAGTCATGGGTAATGTTCACTTTCTTAAAAGAAACAAACATTTTAGTGTCCACCTGATATGAAAAATATGGACCATTCAATCAAGACTGCTCATCATCTTTACCCTCCCAACCTTCAACAGACAGGTTCTCACTCAAGGTATTTAGTGATCATCGCTATTCTCAATTTCTTCCATCACCTGTGATCTCGCCAGGAGAATATGACTTGGTCCATCATCTCAATATCATGCATACAAATACATATTACATGGATGTTTATATTCAAATACATTCCTTGAATGAAAGAAAATATAGTTGAAGGAGGTTGTTTGGTCAATCAAAAACCATGTATGAGTTAGATATTGGTTAAATGACAAGGTTATTGTGATAATAATCATGTGAGTAAGGAGTTCATTATGACGGAAGTGGTTCCACGATTATCAGCATCACAAGGCTTAAAAAGAAAGATGTTTTTGAAGATATGAAAGATGATATCTCCAAGATTTCAAAGCATTGATAGAAATGATATAAAATTTGGAGATGAGGAAGTTTAAGTTAAGGAGGTTTTTCCTATAAATACCAAGGCATGAACCCAAGGAGAGTTGATTTCACATTGAAAATCACATGTTTCTCCCTGAAACAAATCACCATGAATCTTTGTTTCATGAGGAAGAGTTCCACAATTCTTTCTTCCTAAGTAAAGAAAGGAAGATCCTATGACCCTCCTAACATGAGAATCATGAACTTAGGGTCTTCATGAATAACTAGTTCTGTAAATCCACTCAATTTTTTACGATACTCTCACATGTTTTCCTCTTGGATTGTAAAAACATAACTGAGATACCGAAATAAAATTTCACCATTACTATATTTCTTGAAGGATCAGTTCCATTTGTATAAAATTATTATAATTTGAGTATATGAAATACATATATACTATTTTCATGAATAAAGTATGATAAGTGAAGAGTGTGTGCA
The DNA here is from genome assembly GCA_963277665.1 of Viscum album. NCBI lineage: Eukaryota > Viridiplantae > Streptophyta > Magnoliopsida > Santalales > Viscaceae > Viscum > Viscum album. Next base: position 1,197,258,936 of record OY728135.1, on the reverse strand, counting down.
TTGAGTTAAGTACATTACATGCACATGTAGAGACAGTGAACTACACTTTAATAAAGGAATTAAAAATCCATGATTACAATATGCATGAATTTTATATAAAGTAGGTAGTGAACCTAAAAATATAGTATGTGTGTTTGTGAGTGCATGCAAAGAAATAAAGAAGAAATAAGAGTTTTTGTAAGGCTATACATGTCTAAGTTCATTAATAATAAATAAGCACATGCATATCATCATCATACACATGAAAAAATATTAAGATACCTAAAAATCAATTTTAAGAAGCATATAAAATATTAATAATAATATTCTATAGAATTTATAGGTTTTTTCCTTGCAATAAGAAATGGTTCTGCAAAGTTTCACTTCTTCGAAGATGAGAGGGAGAATAATAAGAAGTGAACAGTGAAGTGTGTGTGTATATAAATTAGAATGATAATTCATGCATAAACTGTGAATTAATACTTGAAGTATGATGCAATAAAATTTTATAATTATTAGTTTCACCAAGTTGAAAAAGGATAAAAAATACATTAACAATTGTTGATATTGTGTATCAAGGAATTTAGAGATAGTCAATTTACTAAACATTCATATCATTAAGATTGAAGAAGATAAAGAGTATTCCCAATTATAAATTTATTATTATTCAGGGAAGAATAATTTTTATGATACTAATATGAGCATATAATTGTTTCGATAATAATAAAGGAATTGTTTATTTAAGAAAGAAGAATAAGAATAACTAGTGCAGACTATTTTCCACTAAAGTAGAAGAAGATATAATGACCAAATTAATATCTGATTCATTATCATTTGGGTTAAATAAGTATTCTAAGATTATCAGTATACAACACATTCATACTACTATGACTAATGTCAGAATAACAAGGGTTTATTTCCCATTACTAAGCATGTAATAAGTGAAGAAGTAGAAGACCAAAGCAGCACTGTAGCATCTAATATCTTCAAACAGGTGGAAGAATTTCTTGGTTTTACAACCCTTTAAAAAAGAGAATACTACATTCAGAGGAAGCATAAAGATCCATCCATGAACTATTAAACAGTAACCGTCAATTGACTATAGTGAAATTTAGTAAAAGTGTATTCCTTTCTTGTGATAACCATGTTTAATGTATTATTTTCTAGGTGTTGTGTGGTTGGTTTATTTTCATACCATTTCAAGGAATAGATAATATCAATGAGTAGTAAACCTTGTAAAAACATCAAGTGATATCCTTTATTTATTTCATATACTTAAATTTAATAATAAAAGGAGAATAAAAGAATCAAGATTATAATAGGGATAAGAGGTAAAAGGGATAAAAGTTTAAATTGGCGAAAAAGTCCCCAACACTAGTTCAACCCCCTTTCAGTGTTTGGAATATCCAAAAGTGTTCCTCTCATAAACCATATCTCATAAAGGTCACAACTCCTAGGGAAACAAATTTACTCTCATATAAGACATCAAAAGGATATGAATGTTTAGATGAACTCACTATAGTACTCTCATAGATATATACACATTAATAATCACATCCCAAATCAACCATCCACTTAGGTAAATATCCCTCACTGGGAATCTACATGTGAGACTACCCCCTTGAGGACCACGATCTAACCCATATATATGTAATGGAATCTAACTAATATGGTTTGTATCGAGTAAAAATACAGTAATGTAGTTTAGTTAAATAGAATTTCATAAATAATATAAATGGGAAAACACCATATAGATTTTTGTTGACACTTTAAGTGATTGAACTCCATTTTCTTTTTGGAACTAGTATCATAATTACCCATAAGGGGTTAATTATCAAGGCATATCAGGTTCTTACCAACTTTTAATGGGAAACTAAATATCCATTATATAAAGGGACCGCATATCAATTGTTAAGAAGCATCTATCCCTTGAATCCACATGACATATCATAAAAATAAAATAAATAGTGGTTCAGATGATTATAATTCTGCCTAAAATTTATATGGGAAAACACTATATAAATTTTTTCAACAATTTGAATAACTAAACCCTGATAATTGGTGATATTAATCACAATAATTCACAAGAAGTTCAAGTGAGTCCTAAGTTCCAAATATGATGCATGTCGATGGGCCTCTTTCTAGTGGCCTAAGATCCAAAAACCATAAATATCAATATCAACACACACACCATCTTGAATAAATATCACAACTATAACATCCAAATAAGGAACAATAGTCTCATATCCCTGGTAGCATGGACTTTACACCAAAAAAGGTATTTATGATGCACCACCCTGAGGTCCATCACAAGCTATGACACATCCATATTCCTTATTTACCATATCCAAAAATATTAAGATAATGAAATGATAATATGATAACACTTTTTAATATCCCTGGCCCATGAACACTCATCAATGTATGACCCAGTGATGCTATATGGCCTTAAGAATTCCTCCCCGTATTCTAGAGGATTCTGAATAGTTGAAAGGGTGTAGATTCTTACCATGGGGAGACTATACACCCATGCCAGAGTAATCCATAGTATAAATAACCAAAAAGAATCCATCACAAATAATCAGGGTAAACATAAGTAATAAAATATGAATCATACTATATCAAATGAAATGAAACATATATAACCACACATCTCAACCAATAACCCACTTGGATGACTAAATATATAAATAATAAAAATAAATAAATATTAGGAGGTTATATTACCATAATCTATCCTCACTTCATCCCATTCTCTGAATCCCCATTTATTTTCTCCAGTACTATCAATAAATATCAATCCTTTACCCAACATAATCCTATAAACAATGAGGCATTCTTAGGTAGCCAATTGTCATGTACACCCAAGAATTATGTGAGAACAACTTAGTAGGGAACCACCAACGATATACCTAAATTAACTAGTAAATATTGTGCATGTACATGTGATAAGATATTAATGAATAAATAAATAAATAACTATTTAATCACATTTGTAACACCCCAAGCTTCCACGGTATGTTTCCCTTCGAATAATGCAATAGCGTGTGTTGTACGCAACCTCGAGCTCTAACACACACCACAACTAATTAAACTAGCCGTTGTGAATAGTAATACCTACTTTTTGAAATTTTATAAATTTTATTTATCAAAATTGACTTCATTTTTGGATTCGGAATATCAAAATTAGCCTATGTTGATTTTTTGGTATTTTTCTGAGAACTTCTAATTTTTTATGAATAGTGAAAAATACTTAAAAACAAATTTTTTAATCAAAATAATTTATAGTGATAAATTATACTATTTAGTGGTTTTAAAGTATAATTAGAATATATTTTTACCATTTTATCCAATGGTGGTCATTAGAATTAATTTAACATTGAAATTGGACATAAACAATTGCCAATCTTTTGATATAAATTGTTTCTTAAAAACACGTTATTTGTTGTAACAGCGGGAATTAATTATAAAATTAATTAATTCAACTTATATGTTTGGAATTTTTTAAAATAGACATCATTTTTGAATTTGGAATATCAATTATATCTTAGGGTGAAATTTTGGCCTTATTCTGAAAAACTTCATTCTTTGATGAATAGTGAAACCACTGAGTGGTTGTTAAAAACTGATTTTTCATTAAAATGAAATATTACCACTTCTGTGATTTGATTTTCAAAACTCTGACATACATGGTTGTCATTAAGAAGTAAAATGTGGTTCAATGATATTAAAATAATTTTTTGGTGAATAGTGACTTTTAAGTTCTTAATCACGATTAGAGGTAATTAGTGTAGTTTAAGGTAAAAATAATGTTTTAATAATATGAGATGAGCTTGACACTTGTCCTACTCCTATTGGATGATTCATGGCCGACCAAGACAACCCATGGGTCAACTTGGGGACCCCATGGAGCCACTTTGGTTGGAAAATGACATTAATATATATTTATTTAATGTTAAAATTAAATTGACACAAACATGAGTTGTTTTACTAAAACAGTTTTTAAGTGAGGTTACACAATTCCAAATTTTGACTATAAATATTCATTATAAAGCTAAAAATATTTCCTACATCATAGTATTTTTTTTATAATTTTTAGACATTAAATAAATTAAATTATTTATGACATCATTATGATGCAGCGATGACCTCATTATTTAAGGTTTTTAATAAAATGAAAAGATAATGTAAAATCCAAGGCTTAAACTTGTACAAAGACTATTGGATGGGTATATTTAGAACCCTTATCACCTTATCCACGAATTATATAATTGTGGGACCTTTAGAATCCGAAAATCATTGTATAATAATGTAACATTTCAATCTTTCCAAAAGAGCCCCTCCTCTCCTCTTATAAAAGGCCCCCACCTCTACCACCTTATTCACACCTTCAAGCCATTTGGCTCGGCCAAACTCTGACCAAATAATCTCCCAACTTCCCCCTATTACTCCTAGAATCCTCACTTTGGGCAGAACTCTTCCCAAGGAAGCCTTTGGCTCAAATCAAAAAGAGTTACCCAATTTTGAGGAGGTTAAAGAACGGTTGAGTCAAGTCAGACACGAGGTAAGGGAACTTCTTAACCCAATTTCTATTTTTTGGGTTAATCTCCTACTTTCAAATTATGTCATGATATTATTATGTCCTATTTTTTATTTTTACTTTCTTCATGTGTACCTATAGTTAATACACATAATAGATCTATTTTATTTTAAAAATGATCTTTTTAAGTACTTCGTCTCAATCTCCTTTCATTGAGGCATATTTGGTTTTATACACAACTTTCATTTATATAGTGTATAAACCCCTTTGACTTTTACGTTTATTCAAAAGGTTTTCTTTTATAATTATGTGATTTTTAAATGATTTCAAAAAAGAGATATTTCTCTCCAATATATGAAAATCCAGTGCAAATTTATACCTATTTAACGCAAGCTTAAAAATGTTTTCAGAAAACCTGACTCTCGAGTGTGGTAGACAGGAAGGGATTGGGCATAGACCCATCATGGCCTGTAATTAGTCGAGAAGTCTCAGAATTAGTTATTTTTTTTTCAGAAGCTTGCATAATGTTTTCAGAAAAACACTGGATTATATTTGAGCAATTTTAAACGTAAGTATCTTCTAAAAAATTACATCGGTAGGTCTCATGAGACAACTGGACGTGGAATTGGCCGAGGCCCTTTCCCAATTTGATTTGTGATTTTGGCCGAGGCCTTAATCATTTTAGACTTCTTGGCCGAGGCCTTGACAAAATGTTTCAGAATGTCTGGCATTATGCATTCCATCATTATGAAAGTGGTTATTGATATTGCATGTGATTATTCGACCAGAAGAATATCCATGTGAATAAGAAAATGACATTATCTCATTTTACATTTTCCATATTATGTTGATGTTCAAGTTTAAAAGGATTTTGTCTTAGTTATGCATTGCCTTAAATGTTTATGTTTATTTATGAAAGCTTCTGCAATATTGTTATCCTTACTGAGCATCTGATCTCACCCCTTTCAATGTTTTAATATTTTCCAGGATGTGAAGAAGTATTTTATGAATGACCTGCAGGGATAGTCAGAAGAGGATATGAGTGTGGAATATGGAGACTTTGTTATTGTAGTTTTTCACCTTATGATGTAATGTAACATTTATGAATGTATCTAGTGTTTCCAAGGCTACTAAACTAATCGGTCTTTAGAGACTTGATCTTTTGTGATCATGACAATGTTACGAAGTAATGCACCGACTCTGGGTAGCTGGGGTCGGGGAGTTACAGTTGGTATCAAAGGTAGTTTAGTACTAACCTTGGAAGCTAGATTTAGACAAACTCTGATTAGAGCACGTAGACCTAAGATGAACTTTGAGGATTAGTATAGAAGAAATTCCTAAAAATTTTGGTATTGTAGAGATTTTTTGAGTTTTCCGAGAAATACATCTCTGTCTGGATACGAGCAGGTAGAGGTGGCTCTGGCACAGATGTACCTAGGGGTAAAACCCGAAAACACCGCTTTGAGCTAGACTCGAACGAGAACTGGTGCACGACAACGGGTCTTGCTGCACTCTTGGTTACGACACTCCCGGGGGATATGCTTAGGATAATTCCCATTTTCTTTACAAACCACTATGAAAGGTTACGAGTATATACTTTCTCAAAGAAAACATTTTTATAATTATGGATTATATCCATAATTAGTTCAATTTATGTTAAGTGTTTTACAAGTATGGAATTATGTATTTTGATTCATAAACTAATCCAGTTTATGCCATTATTTAGAAATGGCGCCTAGTGGAAGGAATGGAAACCGTATCAATGCACGCACTCCGTGTAGGGATTTCCCTCCTACTCAAGATAATTATGGTGGAGCTAGTGAGACAACTGGTGCTGATCATCTTCTCACCGTATTGGGACAACTCACGCAGGTTATGAATAATAACTTTACTCGTATAGAGCACCCTGATCCGCAACGTGGAGGATCAATGCTAGACCATTTCATGAGGCAACAACCACCAACCTTCAAAGGGAGTACAAATCCTATAGTAGTTGAGCAATGGATAAATTCCTTAGAGAAAATATTCCATTCCTTGGGGAGTAGTGAAAGGGAGAAAGTTGTCATGGCAGTTTACTGCCTCACTGGAGATGCCGATCAATGGTGGTCACTAATTAAAAACACAAAGGAAGATGATGAATTAACAAACATGGAATGGCAGGAGTTCAAAGAGCTGTTCTTATAAAAATACTTTCCTCGAGACCATTGAGCGGATATGGAAAGGCAATTTCTGAGTCTAAGGCAGAAGGAGGATGAGAATGTCGCAAAGTATGAGGCTAACTTTACAAGGTTAGCGAGGTATGCTGCAGATTACATACGTAATCCAAGAAGTAAGACTGATCGTTTATTTGATGGGTTAAAATCATTCCTCCGTCGAGCTTTAGTATCACAAACCTTCTCTTCATACGAAGGTATTGTCTCGTGCACTATCAAGACGGAAAAGGAATTCTCTAAGTCTTATGACTTTAAATCAAAGCAAGATAAGAAGAGATCCGCTGAAAACTCTGGGAAAGGAAATAAGGAAACAGGGAAGAAGGGTAGAAATGAATTTCCACCCTGTTATAATTGTGGTAGGAAGCACCCTGGTGCCTGTCTAAAAGGAAAAGGAGTATGTTACAAGTGTGGTGAAAAAGGCCACCAAGCTCATGAATGCAAGGGAAAGAAAGCGGTTGTCAACGCGGAATGTTATAATTGTAGAGAGAAGGGACATTATGCAAATGAATGTCCTAAGCGTCAGGGGAACTTACCTCAGAAGAGGCCAAGGGATCAAGGCCAGGCTTATGCTATCACTACTGCTGAGAGGGAAGCTCCGAAAGACGTGGTGGCAGGTAATTTAATGGTTTCCTCAAGTTTAGAAAATGCATTATTTGATTCTGGATCATCGCATTGTTTCATATCTTCCCAGTTTGCTAAGAAAATTAGATATTTCCAATTTGATTTAACAAGGGATTTGTCGGTCAAAACCCCTAAGGGAAGTATTGTTGCAACAAAGTTTTGTTGATTAGTTCCCATTAGAGCACCTAAATGTTCTTTACCTGCTGATCTCATCGTCATACCCATGATTGAATTTGATATAATCCTCGGTATGGATTGGATTTCGGACCATGATGCAAAAATTTATTGTAAGAGGAAAGAGGTTACGATTCTTGATGATGATGATAAGGAACACCTTATCTTTAGATCAGAATCGTCGCCACATAATTATTATCTAGATCCACCTCCAGTAGCTCAACTAAATTCAATTATTGGGGAGGAAGAGAAGGAAATTACTGAGGGTGAGGAAAGGAATATTCAAATAGAGGATGTACCTATTGTGAGAGAATATGTTGATGTGTTTCCGGAAGATTTACCTGGACATCCTCCAGAACGAGAAGTTGAGTTTTCCATTGATTTAATTCCTGGATCAAGGCCCATATCGAAGACCCCTTATAGAATGGCCACTGTGGAATTAGTTGAACAAAAGAAACAACTAGAGGAATTGATTAATAAGGGATTTATTCACCCTAGTGTTTCTCCTTGGGTAGCCCCTGTTCTTTTTGTTAATAAGAAAGATGGATCTATGAGGTTGTGCATTGACTATAGGGAGATCAATGCTATAAAAATAAAGAACAAGTATCCCCTACCTCGCATTGATGATTTGTTTGACCAACTGCATGGAGCTCAATACTTTTCAAAGATTGACCTTCGGTCTGGATACCATCAGTTGTGTGTGAAGAAGGAAGACGTTCCAAAGACAGCATTTCGAACAAGGTACGGGCATTACGAGTTTACAGTAATGCCTTTTGGATTGACTAATGAACCCTCTATTTTCATAGATCTAATGAATAGAGTCTTCAAGGAATATCTTGATGACTTTGTAGTGGTATTTATTGATGATATCTTGGTATACTCCAAAAGCCACGAAGATCATGAAAATCACTTACGCATTATCCTGAAGACTCTTAGAAGACATGAATTATATGGGAAATTTAGCAAGTGTGAATTCTGGATTCATGAGATTTCTTTTCTTGGCCATATTGTCTCTAAGGATGGAATTTCTGTTGATCCTTCTAAAACCAAGGCAATCCAAGAATGGCCAGCACCGAAAAGTATAACTGAGGTACGCAGTTTTATTGGTTTAGCAGGTTATTATCGACGTTTCGTCCAGAATTTTGCCAGATTGGCTAACCCATTGACAAAGCTCACACGTAAAGGGATTAAATTTGTCTGGAAAAAAGAGTGTGAAGAATGTTTTGAATAACTAAAGAGAAGATTAGTCAATGCCCCTGTATTGACTCTACCATCGGGGAATGATGGGTTTGTTATTTATAGTGATGCATCGAAGAAAGGACTTGGTTGTGTCATTATGCAGAATGATAAGGTCATTACCTATGCATCACGACAGCTAAAAATTCATGATCAAAACTATCCTACTCATGATCTTGAGTTAGCAACTGTGATCTTTGCTTTAAAGATATGGAGACATTACCTCTATGGTGAAAATGTGAGATTTATACTGATCACAAGAGTTTAAAGTATATTTTCACACAAAAAGAACTCAACATGAGGCAAAGGCGATGGCTTGAACTACTCAAGGATTATGATTGCACGATACATTACCACCTGGGGAAGGCAAACAAGGTGGCAGATGATTTGAGCAGAAAAGACCATGGAGTTTTTAATGTGATGAGAATTGAAAGGGATCCAATTTTCTTGGATCTAGTGAAGATGGACATGGGAATAACTAGGGAAGGTGAAACATCAATTCTTTTTCAAATGGTTGCCAAACCATAATTACTATAAAGGATTAAGAGTTCTCAGACCAATGATGAAGAATTTTAGAAGAAGATTAAAGATGTGAATGATGGAAGATTGAGGGACTTTGTGTATAAGGATGGAATTTTGAAATTTGGGAAGAGACTTTGTGTTCCCGATATACCTGATCTAACAAGGTAATTGTTGGATGATGCTCATAGTTCCAACTTCTCTATACACCCTGGGAGCACCAAAATGTATAGATATTTGAAGGAACATTTTTGGTGGGACAATATGAAGAGGGAGATTGCTGATTTTGTGTCGAGGTGTATGGTTTGTCAACAAGTGAAAGCTGGAAGGCAAAATCCTGGTGGAGTATTGCAACCTCTTCCCATACCTGAGTGGAAATGGGATAATATTACAATGGACTTTGTCATGGGACTACCAAATACTCCTAGAAGGAATGATGCAATATGGTTCATTGTTGATCGACTTACTAAGTCAGCACATTTTCTGGCTATACGGGAGAATCTACCACTTGAATGTCTAGCAAGACTATATATTAATGAAGTTGTAAGACTTCATGGAGTACCCCTATCGATTATTTCTGATCGTGATCCTCATTTTACTTCAAGATTCTGGAAAAGTATTCAAAAGGCCTTGGATACTGAACTTCGTTTGAGCACTGCCTATCACCCTCAAACAGATGGACAATCAGAACGGACTATTCAAACCTTAGAAGACATGTTGAGATCATGCTCTCTTGACTTTCAGGGTATGTGGGATCAATATTTACCACTGGTAGAATTTTCCTATAACAATAGCTTCCATTCAAGCATTCAGATGGCACCTTATGAAGCGTTATACAGAAAAAGATGTCGTACACCAACCTGTTGGGATGACGTTGGTGAAAGAAAACTTGTGGGACCAGAACTGGTGGAAGAAACAATGGAAAAGGTGAAGGTAATCCAAAACCACATCAAAGCAGCTCAAAGTAGGCAGAAGAGCTATGCCGATAGCAGAAGAAAGGTTTTGGAATTTCAGGTGGGAGATCATGTTTTCCTAAAGGTATCTCCATGGAAGGGAGTTATACGTTTTGGTAAGAAGGGTAAGTTGGTCCCAGGTACATTGGACCTTTCAAAATTCTAGATCGTATTGGGGTTGTAGCTTATCGTTTGGCGATGCCGCCAAATCTCTCCAAAGTTCACGATGTTTTCCACATATCGCTATTGAGAAAATACATGCCCGACCCAACACATGTACTTACCTACGAGGAATTAGAACTGGAACCCGATCTATCTTATTGTGAAGAGCCCATCAGAATTCTTGATGTGAGGGAGCAGGTGCTGAGAAACCGGACGACTCGTCTGGTAAAGGTTTTGTGGAGAAATCATAAAATGGAAGAGGCAACGTGGGAACCTGAGGAACTAATGATGAAGAACCACCCGAGTCTTTTTATGCAGTAATACCCTAGAAATTGCGAGGACGCAATTATTTGAAAGAGGGGAGAATGTAACACCCCAAGCTTCCACGGTACGTTTCCCTTCGAATAATGCAATAGCGTGTGTTGTACGCAACCTCGAGCTCTAACACACACCACAACTAATTAAACTAGCCGTTGTGAATAGTAATACCTACTTTTTGAAATTTTATAAATTTTATTTATCAAAATGGACTTCATTTTTGGATTCGGAATATCGAAATTAGCCTATGTTGAATTTTTGGTATTTTTCTGAGAACTTCTAATTTTTTATGAATAGTGAAAAATACTTAAAAACAAATTTTTTAATCAAAATAATTTATAGTGATAAATTATACTATTTAGTGGTTTTAAAGTATAATTAGAATATATTTTTACCATTTTATCCAATGTTGGTCATTATAATTAATTTAACATTGAAATTGGACATAAACAACTGTCAATCTTTTGATATAAATTGTTTCTTAAAAACACGCTATTTGTTGTAACAGCGGGAATTAATTATAAAATTAATTAATGCAACTTATATGTTTGTAATTTATTAAAATAGACATCATTTTTGAATTCGGAATATCAATTATAGCTTAGGGTGAAATTTTGGCCTTATTCTGAAAAACTTCATTCTTTGATGAATAGTGAAACCACTAAGTGGTTGTTAAAAACTGGTTTTTCGTAAAAATGAAATATTACCACTTCTGTGATTTGATTTTCAAAAATCCAACATACATGGTTGTCATTAAGAAGTAAAATGTGGTTCAATGAGATTAAAATAATTTTTTGGTGAATAGTAACTTTTAAGTTCTTAATCACGATTAGAGGTAATTAGTGTAGTTTAAGGTAAAAATAATGTTTTAATAATATGAGATGAGCTTGACACTTGTCCTACTACTATTGGATGAGTCATGGCCGACCAAGAAAACCCATGGGTCAACTTGGGGACCCCATGGATCCACTTTGGTTGGAAAATGACATTAATATATATTTATTTAATGTTAAAATTAAATTGACACAAACATGAGTTGTTTTACTAAAACAGTTTTTTAGTGAGGTTACACAAGTCCAAATTTTGACTATAAATATTCATTAGAAAGCTAAAAAGATTTCCTACATCATAGTATTTTTTTATAATTTTTAGACATTAAATAAATTAAATTATTTATGACATCATTATGATGCAGCGATGACCTCATTATTTCACGTTTTTAATAAAATGAAAAGATAATGTAAAATCCAAGGCTTACACTTGTCCAAAGACTATTGTATGGGTAGATTTAGAACCCTTATCACCTTAGACACGAATTATATAAGTGTGGGACCTTTAGAATCCGAAAATAATTGTATAATAATGTAACATTTCAATCTTTCCAAAAGAGCCCCTCCTCTCCTCTTATAAAAGGCCCCCACCTCTACCACCTTATTCACACCTTCAAGCCATTTGGCTCGGCTAAACTCTGACCAAATACTCTCCCAACTTCCCCCTATTACTCCTAGAAGCCTCACTTTGGGCAGAACTCTTCCCAAGGAAGCCTTTGGCTCAAATCAAAAAGAGTTACCCAATTTTGAGGAGGTTAAAGAACGGTTGAGTCAAGTTAGACACGAGGTAAGGGAACTTCTTAACCCAATTTCTATTCTTTGGGTTAATCTCCTACTTTCAAATTATGTCATGATATTATTATTTCCTATTTTATATTTTTACTTTCTTCATGTGTACCTATAGTGAATACACATAATAGATCTATTTTATTTTAAAAATGATCTTTTTAAGTACTTCGTCTCAATCTCCTTTCATTGAGGCATATTTGGTTTTATACACAACTTTCATTTATATAGTGTATAAACCCCTTTGACTTTTACGTTTATTCAAAAGTTTTTCTTTTATAATTATGTGATTTTTAAATGATTTCAAAAAAGAGATATTTCTCTCCAATATATGAAAATCCAGTGCAAATTTATACCTATTTAACGCAAGCTTAAAAATGTTTTCAGAAAACCTGACTCTCGAGTGTGGTAGATAGGAAGGGATTGGGCATGGACCCATCATGGCCTGTAATTAGTCGAGAAGTCTCAGAATTAGTTATTTTGTTTTCAGAAGCTTGCATAATGTTTTCAGAAAAACACTGGATTATATTTGAGCAATTTTAAACGTAAGTATCTTCTAAAAAATTACATCGGTAGGTCTCATGAGACAACTGGACGTGGAATTGGCCGAGGCCCTTTCCCAATTTGATTTGTGATTTTGGCCGAGGCCTTAATCATTTTAGACGTATTGGCCGAGGCCTTGACAAAATGTTTCAGAATGTCTGGCATTATGCATTCCATCATTATGAAAGTGGTTATTGATATTGCATGTGATTATTCGACCAGAAGAATATCCATGTGAAGAAGAAAATGACATTATCTCATTTTACATTTTCCATATTATGTTGATGTTCAAGTTTAAAAGGCTTTTGTCTTAGTTATGCATTGCCTTAAATGTTTATGTTTATTTATGAAAGCTTCCGCAATATTGTTATCCTTACTGAGCATCTGAGCTCACCCCTTTCAATGTTTTAATATTTTCCAGGATGTGAAGAAGTATTTTATGAATGACCTGCAGGGATAGTTAGAAGAGGATATGAGTGTGTACTATGGAGACTTTGTTATTGTAGTTTTTCACCTTATGATGTAATGTAACATTTATGAATGTATCTAGTGTTTCCAAGGCTACTAAACTAATCGTTCTTTCGAGACTTGATCTTTTGTGATCATGCCAATGTTACGAAGTAATGCACCGACTCTGGGTAGCTGGGGTCGGGGCGTTACAACATTGAAATAAAAAACTTTAATCCTTGGGTTCTAATATAACTCCCATTATTGACCATACCTACTTCGGCTAGTGTTAGAGTGTCTATGAGCACATGGAATACTATGTCAAGGGTATGGTAAACACCTACCCATAATATCATAATTGGAGTATATGATAACTTAATGGGTAGAAATTTCCACTCTTATCAAATAATATTACCCTTGGTACATGTCTGGTGTAAAAACTAGATTTTATGACACACCCTAGGAACCCCATATAGTATCAGGTGCAATTCCAGATCCTAGGGACTATATTAGGCATCCCTTGTATCAACAAGAATAATTGTGCATAATTCCAAATTCTAGGCACCCTAGGCGTCTCACATAACATCATCGAGTATTTTGAAAGATCCTAAGAATCCTATATATCTCATAAAATATCCCTATGAATCCATCCTAGGGATATCATAAAATATCCCCATGAATCTATCTAAATCCTAGGCATCCTAGGAATCTTATAAAATATCTCTAGTAATCCCACTAGATCCAAGGCATCCTTATAATCCCAATAAAATATCCCCATGTGAAAACATGAGATACTAAGAATCTCATATAGTGTCAGGTATAATGTTTGAAAATAGAATATCCTAGGTATCTCAAATAGTATAAGGTGAAACATTAGATCATAGAAAATCTAGGCATCTTAGGTAACATCACCAGATGAAATGACTAGATCCTTGGAATCCTAGGAATATCATAAAATATCAATCATAACTACCAAATATTAGGAACTTTATTGATCTAATACAATATCCCAATGTGAAATAAATATATCATAGCCATCTCATAATATCATTAGGGATAATGACCAGATCCTAGGCATCTAGGGCATCCCACAAAATAGCTGATATAATTGAATCATCCTAGGAATCTTGTATAACATAATAGAGGTCCAGTATCCTCCTGGTAATATCTTTTAATAATATAATTATAAGTTATAATCATATGTTATGAATTTAAAATATCTCCTTGGTTAGTCTCTCAAGCAAACAACATAGACCATCATTTTTAATTCTTGAGTTCTAAGGTGCCACCCAGAATCGATGATGTAATCTTCTCTGTAATACCCTGCTCTTGTATCAACATGACATAGGGTCATACACCATGTCCCCATAAGACACATCATAGTTTTGACACCCTGCATTGGATCCTTGGTATAAATATCAACTCTTGGGATAATCTTGTCACTGATAGGACATAACATCCCTCATTATCACTATAATTATATCATCAAAATAACCTCAAAGGAAATATCATACCAACATTACACTAGGGTGATGGAATAATTCCCATCTCACTTACCAATCCATCCTAGGTTGGTCCACTATATAACAACCCTAGTTTTCATTACATAACTATTATATCATTTTTTTAGATAAATAACATAATAGTAATACATTCTTTGTTCCAAAGGTTTAGTACCTTAGGAAAATTAGGATCATAAATCACTTGTAAAAAAGGAATAATTAAAAATATTTCATTATTTATTCATAGACCTACTAAATCTCACATGTCCTCCTTAGTAAATATACTCACCTTAGGATATATATCAATTAAATGGGTGTGCTAGAGGGCTATAAAGGGGAGGGATAACATAGAAGGAATGCGAGACATGTATCAATAGTACATGGGTGAGCATAATCGTCATCATCATGTCATAAGAATGGAATCATAATTATAAGCATGAGGCAATAATTTGAATAAGGCATGGAATGTATAATTTTTATAATAATGAAACATCATAACATATTATTCAAATACCACACATAGTTGTGAACAAATCTACCATCATGTTCACACATAACATATGATCAAAAATTGTAACATCATAAGTATGAACAAAGGTAGAATATTATTCAAATATTTTATAAATAATATCATGAGATATATTATATTACTCAATTAATTTTATGGAAATATAATTTTGGTCCCACCTGTTAAGTCATAAAATGTTCATAATCATGCATGACACATGGAAAGAGAACATATAACAGTAGTATTCATGAAATAAACCCTTGGATAGAAATGGATTTAATAAAGTTTTCATAAAGAATAATTTTATGAATAACATTTGGGGTTACTAAATGAATAATTGAAATCATATTATGGCATAAAACATCATCATTCTTGAGTGGATAATAAATAACTCAAGATGATTCATGTGATGTTTGGGAAATTAAAGTCTATTTGAAAAATACTTGTAAGTGTATTTGAAAAAAATTAGACAGGGTAGAAGAATTTATACCTATAAGGAAAATGGAAATAATATTTAAAGTAAATTTTATGGGGATAATAGGAAAAACTATAAATAAAATAATTTTAAATATGGGATAACCCAAAAATGAGTAGTTCGGTTTGAGAATCCTCTTACTTTAAATCATGTTATGTTTTGTCTCATTTACAACTCCTATATAATAAACATATGTTTGAAAATACATGTAAATAGAAGTAAATTATATTCATATATTTCACTATTTATACATTATAATATTATATTATATTTTATAATACTCCTTAATAAACATGAATTATTTTGATGTCTTGTTTTCATTAAATTATCTCGTCTTGTTTTGATTTCTCTATTTTTGTTCAAGGTCATTTATACATACGTAAAATTAATTTTAGTATATTAAAATAAATTTAATTTAATATTTATATTGTAAAGTACCGGACCTCTTTGTTCCATTCCTTTGTGAAATGTGGTGTTGTAGGTGTGTCGGGAGGTCAAGGTGCCTTGGGGGTGCGCTTGGGTGGACTTTTAAGGAGAGCTAAAGGGCAATAACTTTCGCACGGTTGGCGCACGGTTTGGCTAAACCGTGCGGCCAAACCGTGCAAGGTTGGTGTTGGAGGCAGTGGATAATGCACGGTTTAGTTAACCGTGCAAACTAACCATGCGGGGATTGTTTGGCGAGGCAGAAGCTAACGCACGGTTAGTGCACGGTTTGCTAAACCGTTCGGGCACTTAAAGATAGATCCTAAAATTGTGGATCTGAACTCTTTTGCCTCTAAATGGTTCGTTTAGGACCCTAGGTGGCCATAACTCAGGATTACCCTTCCTTGGAGGTATAAGAACCTCTCCCAATCATTTTGGATGTGACCTGGAGGCTTTTCTTGGAGAATCGAAGCTGGTTCCTTGAGGTATGTGATCGTTCTTGCATTTTTTCTTAGATCTACTCCTCCTTCTCTCTCAGTTTCTTATATCTATGCCTGTTATGGGTAGATCTAAGCATTCTGATGTCTAATATGAAGATATTTGGTCTTGGTTGTGTTAGTAGAGGATATCTAAAGAATATTTGTGGAGAATCGACCCGGTTTCTTGAGCATTCTTCGACCATCGTGGTTTCTTCAAAAACCTTTGAGGTGGGGATTTTTCCTTCATCTCTCCTTTCTGTGTATCATGCGGGGTGGGTGCACTTTTTTTTCTGTGGGAATGGATGAATCCGAGCATTAATGAAGATAACAAATAGACTTTTAAAGGAATAAAGGGGAGGGGTGTGATTGATATACTGCAGTTTTGTTTTCCTACTCTTCCTTTATTATTATGTCGTGAATTGTTTGGATGTATGCTTACTGAAAATAATTCGTTGTTGGTGGTATCTCTCTGTGAACTAATAAACTATTGTCTTCTGTGATGATTAAATGGTTGTAATATGGAAATTGATTAATCACATGAACTCGGTGGATTAAATGGATTCCCAGTAAACATGAAACCTTGTGTGATCACCCCGGTTAACCAACAGAAAGAGGAAACAGATAATTGATGTGCTTGAACTTGGAAGTTGCCCTGCTTTGTTTGGTAGTGGGTGTGTTTTTCTCTTTGATTGCTTATGGGGTTATGTGGGTGAGGATGGAATCCTCTATTGTGGCACGGTTGTTGGTCGTGACTCTCCTTGCATCACAAATTCGGGTGGAATCCTCTTATGTTGTGAAACCTTTTTGGTTAATGGTTCTGGGGATGTGGGGATGTATCTTGATGTCAGCTTTGGTTCCAATACTTGGAGGGATCACACTTTGATGTGAACTTACAAGAGAACTGGGTGTGAATGTTTAAATTTCTGTTGGTTGTAACTTTTCCCCTAGGCTTGTGCTTATGCCTGCTAGTTGTCCAGTAGTGAAGAATTTATTAAATGGGGTCACTTGAACATGAAAACAATAAAGGGGTTAATTGGGAGATTGGTTCTGGTATGAGTTGTGACTCGGCTATGAATATTGTACTTCTATGAAAAATTACTAGGTTGTTCGTGCTTGGGTTAGGTGTGTAACCCTAGGTTGGGATGAGTGCTTGTTTTATATATATATATATATATATATATATATATGATTGTATTTCTTGTATTTATTATTCGCGTCCCAACCATGTTGAGAACTTAGTGACAAACACCCCCATTTCATGGGGGAGGGTGTTTTTCCCAACACTCATACGAGTGGCTGGTTATTAGCTCCTTTTCTGCTCCCTTTCCCGAATAGCCAATGTATCTTCGGGAAGGCTGTGATGGCATGAGGTCCATTATTAGCCCAAGAATCTTCGGGCGGGGTAGTTGTGGTGGTTGGCCCAGGTGTCTGTGGGTAGGTTGTTTCTCGAGTGTCTTCGAGATGAGGCCCAGGTGTCTTCGGGTGTGGCATTAGTTGTTCTGGACCAGGTTTCTTCAGGCGTGTCAGTAGTTGTTCTGGCCCAGGTGTGTGCGGGTAGGGTTTGGCAGTGGGATTGCGGTGAGGTTATGGCCCAGGTGTGTGCGGGCGGGATTTGGAAGTGGGACTGCGGTGAGAATGGCGGGATTGGTTTGATGCGTAGTATGTCTTCAATAACCAGTGGGAAAGTGGTGTGGGGTACCCAAATATCGATGTGCTATTACTATAATTTACTTTCCTTGCATTATTTGGGGAGTGTTCTTTGGTGAGACTTGGGTGGATAGTTTTCCTTGCTAGGTGGTTTGGTTTTTCTTTTCTCATAGAGCATTAGAATACCTATCCACTTGTGCACGAGAGTCTTTGGTTTTACCTAATGAGTGTACTTGTATGTTCACCCTATGTATATAAAACTGCTTTCAGGTTTCCAAGAGGACTTCAGGGATTGTGCGGGACCGTACTAGCTCGGACCTCGGGGCAGTTTCTTTTTTCGTTTTCCTTTTCTTGGTACTTTACCTTTGGAGTTTTTGAGGCTTGTATTATTTACTGTTGAACATGCATATGGGAATGGGTTACTTTTGGATTTACCTTTACTTTAAACTTTGGTATTGTTGGGATTGATATCTTATCTCTCGATCCTATAAAAATAAAAAGGGTAATGTCTTCCATTTTGTGTGAGATTTTATACCCTTGGTGTTAGTCGACACTCAGAGACCTATTGAAGGCGGGTCTCGGGGGTCATTATCTCTCCTTCAACTTAAAGAATGAAGGGTCTGGAAATCTTTTGTCCCTTCCCTCCTTTTGGTGAAGGTGGGTTGTGACAGTGTTGGGTGACCTTGGTGCGTGAATTAGGCTAGGGAAGACCGGCTAGGACACGGGATTTTAGGGCCCCCCGTGATCCGATGAAAGGACTTTAGACCTACCGAACGACCAAGTGAGGCTACACTGATTGTAGGGTAGAGACCTTAGGAAAGTTACATGCATCATAATGACTTGTGTTCTTATGTTTCATGGGTGTCTTGGAAATTCAAAATAAATAAAGGAGTCTAAGAAAATTTAAGAACAATATTTGACACTACTCGGGATTAGGCATTCCTTGTTTACCTTACAGTTATGGCACCTGGGAGGAGACCACGAGTTGTGCGGGTGATCGAGGCCCAAGAGGTTGACTTGGACAATCGGCAGAGGACTGACCGAGAGGAAGAGGATGATCAGTGGCAGAAGACGCTTTGAGCCTTTCAGCAATAGACACTCGAGAAGTACGAAGGCAGCACCTCGGATATGGAGACAGAGAGCTGGCTCGAGGAACTAGTGATCGCTTTCGGCCTAATTCAGGCTCCGATGGAGTACTGGGTTCCTCTGGCCGTTAGCCATATGTGGGGAGCAGCGTGTTAGTGGTGGACGCTTTATCTTAGAGAGAAGAGGGAGACTGAGGTTGTGTGGGCTGACTTCGAGAAGGAGTTCCAGGTGGAATTCCTCTCTTCCACGATGACGGCCGAGAAGAGACAAGAGCTACTCTCCCTCCAGCAGGGAAGTATGTTAGTGAGAGAGTTGGGGATCAAGTTCAAGGATCTCCTTCGCTTCGCTCCAGACCTCTTTTCAGATGAGGAATCTTGGGAAAGACGTTTAGATGAGGCACTCTGACCTTCTCTTCAGTACGATATTACTCCCTTCACCCTACCGACATACTTGGAGGTGCAGAAGAAGGATGAAGTGGTGGAGAGGATGCACACACTGGGAGGTGTGTCAAGAGAGGGAATCCAGTTGGACCCATCAAAGGGGAAGGCTATCAGCAACAGGCCTCTAGCATCAGGGCCCTCTAGTTTCCGACCAGCAAGGAGCAGGCTGCAGCAGTTCCAGTTCCGATCTCTCGGTCCTCTCCCTTTCCCTTCAGGCCTGGGACCGAGGTGCTTTGTCTGTGGCAGCCATGGGAACCTTTGAAACCAATACCTGGAAAGAGTACAGTATGGTGGGGGTGGTCAGGTCCAGCACCCACCTCAGCAGCAGCAGTTCCCAGCTAGGCCCTTTCTGCAGCAGCAGTAGGGGCAGCGGGCTCCCGCTCCGCCAAGGGTCGACGTTGCAGGAGGAGGCCGACCTCAGGGCGCTCCTCAGGGACCTCGACTAGCGCATGGTTGGGGAGGCGGCCGACTTCCTAGAGGCAGAGGATCTAGGCATGCATGGTTGCACGCTGCGGAGGCAGCAGTTCCAGCGGGACCAGAGGTCGTTCGAGGTACGATCAACTTGTTTAGTACCCTTGATCATGCCTTGTTTGATACCGGAGCTTCGCACTCCTTTGTTGCACCCAGTCTGGGCCATGATCTGGGTTTAGACACTAAGATACTTCCAGTTCCCTGGTGCTGAGCACACCATTCGATGGTTAGACCGACTTGTTGTATGTTTTTCGAGGATGCAGACTGATGATAGGGCCACATCAATCAGTCAGGGATCTTCTACTGTTGCAGATACATCCATACAATGTCATCCTAGGCATGGACTGGTTGTTCTCTGTATATGCCATCATTTACTGCTTCCGAGGAAGGGTCGTGTTTTCAGACTTGGGTGGCCGACGTGTGACCTTCATTAGTGAACGAGGTTTCCATAAAGGCAGTAGGCGGGAGGAACCCCTCCTCTCCTTGTTAGCTGAGCTATTAGTGGAGTCGGTGGATGTGGAGATGGTGGAAGTTCCAGGGATCTTCAGTGAGTTCATGGACGTCTTCCCTGAAGAGGTGGCGACCCTACCCCCTCGACGTGATGTCGAGTTTGGGATAGACTTGCAACCTGGTGCCCATCCTATTTCGATGGCTCCCTACCAGATGACACCTTCTGAGTTGCGGGAGTTGCAGATTAAGATTGACGATCTGATGAAGAAGGGTTTTGTTCGACCAAGTACGTCACCTTGGGGTGCTCTTGTCTTTTTCGCAAAGAAGGCAGATTGTGGTCTCAGGCTGTGCATAGACTACCAGATACTGAATCAGGTAACGATCAAGAATCATTACCCCCTCCCGAGGAAAGAAGATCTCTTTGACCAGTTGAAGGGAGAAGGTTGGTTCTCTAAGATCGATCTAAGGTCCAGATATCACCAGTTGAGGTTAAAGGAGGGAGACATCTTGAAGACTACCTTCAGATGTAGGTATGGGCACTTTGAGTTTGTAGTTATGTCGTTTAGTGTTACAAATGAACTAGATATGTTCATGGGACTCATGAACTCCATCTTCCAGGAATACCTGGATCGGTTCGTGGTCGTGTTCATTGACGACATTCTGATCTACTCAAGATCGGAGGAGGATCATGCTGAGCACCTGACGGTTTTAGAGGTCCTCCAACAGCACCAGCTCTATGGGAAATTTTCCAAGTGCAAGTTTTGGATGCGAGAAGTGCACTTCCTTGGGCACGTAGTGTCCGAGCATGGAATAGCGGTGGACCCATCGAAGGTCGAGGCAGTTGTTTCTTGGGTAGCACCCAAGAACGTGGCAGAGGTTCGTAGTTTCCTTGGGCTGGCAGGTTACTACCGGAGATTCGTGCCCAAATTCTCCCAAGTTGCATCACCCTTTAAAGCGTTACCAAGAAGGAACAGACTTTCGTGTGGGATGAGCAGTGTGAGGCGGCCTTCAGTTATCTGAAGGAAAAGTTGGTTATTTCCCTAGTGTTGAGGTTTCCAGAAGAAGGGGCAGCGTATGAGGTGTTCTGTGATGCTTTAGGGAAAGGCCTCAGATGTGTGTTGATGCAGCGGTAAGGGATGGTCTCTTATGGGTCTAGGCAGTTACTCCCTCATGAGCGTAATTATTCCACCCATGATCTGGAGCTTGTGGCGGTCGTTTTCGCGCTAAAGTTGTGGCGACATTACCTCATCGGGGAGCGCTTTGTGGTCCTCACAGATCACAAAATCTTGAAGCATATCTTCTCCCAGCGGGACCTGAACTTACGGCAGTGAAGGTGGATGGAGTTACTTCAGGGCTAAGACTTTGAAATTTCCTACACCTCAGAGAAATGGAATGTGGTGGTCGATGCTTTGAGCAGGAATTCGCAGAAGGATGCGGTTTGAGAGTCGGTAGATGATTGGAAGGCAATGGATGAGTTGGCTGCCCTGCACCTGGATGCAAGGATGGATGGTGGTAAAGGTTTCCTATATTAGATGAAAGTGCAGTCTCCTCTACTATGGCTGGTGGAGGAGTCTCAGTGGGGAGACTCAGAAAGTGAAGTGATGTGTGACTGGGTTGCCCAAGGCGATGCCCCGGAAGGGTGGGCGGAGGATGGTTAGAATTGGATGCTTTTCTGAGGGAAGATGTTTGTTCTAGAGATGATGCGAGAGAGGGTTCTTGGTGAGTTCCACAAATCACTCCTAGCGTCACACCCGGGAGTTTCCAAGATGTTCCAGGGTCCGAGGAGACAGTTTTGGTGGCTCGGGGTAAAGCGGGCGGTGGCAGAGTTTGTGGCCAAGTTCCTAGTGTGTCAGCAGGTGAAGGCTGAACACAGTGTTCCAGGTAGTTTGTTTCAGCCCTTAGATGTCCCTGAGTGGAAGTGGGATGACATCTCAATGGATTTCGTCACAGTTCTACCCAAGGTTCAAGGATTTTGTGACGCCATCTGGGTGTTGGTGGACCGGTTGACGAAATCGGCTCACTTCCTGGCAGTCAAGGAGTTGGGTACAGTGGATGCCTTATCACGGAGGTATGTGGAAGAGGTGGTGCAGTTTCATTGGGTTCTGAGGTCCATAGTCTCGGATAGGGATGCACGGTTTACCTCACAAGTCTATAGGGGATTGCAGCATGCCTTTGGCACCCATCTATGCCTTAGCACTACTTTCCACCCCTAGACAGATGGGCAGACAGAGCGCACTATCCAGACTTTGGAAGATATGCTACGAGCATGTGTTTTGGACTTTGGAGGATCATGGGTACAACACTTGCCTCTAATAGAGTTCTCTTACAACAATAGTTATCACTCCACTATTGGCATGGCTCCTTTCGAAGCTTTGTACGGGAGGTCATGCCGCTCACCCGTATATTGGATAGAGGTCAGAGAAGTAGATGTTCTTGGCCCGGAGGTGGTGCAAACCACGATGGAGAAGTTTCATCTTATACGAGAGAGTATAAAGGAATCTCAGGACCGGTATAAGTCATACGCTGATAATAGGAGGATACCCTTGGAGTTCAAGGTCGGGGACCACGTATTCCTAAAGGTCTCCCCTCGGCGTGGGAAGTGGAGGTTCAGAAGAGGGAGTAAGCTCTCTCCCAGATTCATTGGACCCTTAAAAGTATTGCAGAGGGTCGGAGAAGTGGCTTATCAGCTAGCATTACCACCACCTCTACTGAGGATACATGATGTCTTCCATGTGTCCCAGCTCCGTCAGTATCTTCATGACAATTCACACGACCTTTACTAGGGAGATCTAGATATCGAAGACAATGCAACGTTCGTGGAGCGACCAGTGATGATCGAGTATCATGAGGATAATGTGCTTTGTAGATGAACCATTCCTTTGGTTCGTGTGTTTTGGAGGCATGGTGGGTTTGAGGAAAGTACCTGGGAATGGGAAGCACAGATGCGTGCCCAGTACCCAGAGTTGTTTTGAGTTTTGTGTTGTTCTATTTTGTACTTGCTGTGACGGAACGCTTTACCTTGTTAACTATAGAATGTGTGGTTTTCCTTTTCTATGGATGTGTGTGAAGTGTCCTAAGATATGGGGAGGGGAGGAACTAATCCCTAGTTAAGACGCATTAGAGTGGATGCGCCTAAACCCGTGCGGGTGAGTTAAAGCCACCCAAAGTGGATAGTATCTTAACATGGAGGAAGGGAAACCCCTCACCACATGACCGGACAGTTTTATCCTTTGTTTTACTGTGATTGTAATTGTTCGCATTCACTCTTGAGAGGTATCTTCTGGGGCAGTTGTTCGGACCCCCCCTCCTTTCCTCAGGTCTGGTTTTAAATTCTTGAGGGCGAGAATGCTTTGAGAGGTATTTTATGTAATGGATCGGACCTCTCTGGTCCATTCCTTTGTGAAATTTGGTGTTGGAGGTGTGTCGAGAGGTCAAGGTTCCTTGGGGGTGCATTTGGGTGGACTTTTAAGGAGAGCTAAAGGGCAATAGCTTTCGCATGGTTGGTGCACGGTTTGGCTAAACTGTGCGGCCAAACCGTGCAAGGTTGGTGTTGGAGGCAGTGGCTAACGCACGGTTAGCACACGGTTTGGATAACCATGTGGACTAACCATGTGGGGAGTGTTTGGCGAGGCAGAAGCTAATGCATGGTTAGTGTACAATTTGCTAAACCGTGCGGACTAACCATGCGGGCACTTAAAGTTAGATCCTAAAATTGTGGATCTAAACTCTTTTGCCTCTAAATGGTTCGTTTAAGACCATAAGTGGCCATAACTTGGAATTACCCTTCCTTGGAGGTGGAAGAACCTCTCCCAAGTGTTTTGGAGGCGACCCGGAGGCTTTTCTTGGCGAATCGAAGCCGGTTCCTTGAGGTATGTGATCGTTCTTGCTTGTTTTCTTAGATCTACTCCTCCTTCTCTCTCGGTTTCTTAGATCTATGCCCGTTATGGGTAGATATAAGCATGTAGATGACGAATATGAAGAGATTTGGTCCTGGTTGTGTTAGGAGAGGATATCTAAAGAATATTTGTGGAGAATCGACCCGGTTTCTTGAGTGTTCTTTGACCGTTGTGGTTTTGTCAAAAACCTTTGAGGTAGGGATTTTTTCTTCGTCTATCCTTTCTGTTTATCATGCAGGGTGGGTGCACTTTTGTTTCTATGGGAATGGATGAATCCAAGTAGTAAGGAAGATAACAAATGGACTTTTAAAGGAATAAATGGGAGGGTTGTGATCAATATACTTTTGTTATGTTTTCCTGCTCTTCCTTGATTATTGTGTTGTGAATTTGTTTGGATGTATGCTTACTGAAAATAATTGGTTGTTGGTGGTCTCTCTCTGTACACTAATAAACTATTGTCTTCTGTGATGATTAAATGGATGTAATATGGAAATTGATTAGTCACGTGAACTCGGTGGATTAAATGGATGCCCAGTAAACATGAAACCTTGTGTGATCACCCCAGTTAACCAATAGAAAGAGGAAACAGATAAATGTTGTGCTTGAACTTTGAAGTTTCCCTGTTTTTTTTAGTAGTGGGTGTGTTTTTATGTTTGATTGTATATGGGTTGATGTGGGTGAGGATGGGATCCTCTGTTGTGGCATGGTTTTTGGTCGTGACTCTGCTTGCATCACAAATTGGGGTAAAATCCTCTTCTGTTGTGAAACCTTTTTGGTTCATAGTTCTGGGGATGTGGGGTTGTATCTTGCTGCCAGCTTTGGTTCCAATACTTAGAGGGATCTCACTTTGATGTGAACTTACAAGAGAATTGGGTGTGAATGTTTAAATTGTTGTTGGCTGTAACTTTTCCCCTAGGCTTGTGCTTATGCCTTCTAGTTGCCCAGTAGTGCATAATTTATTAAATGTGGTCACTTGAACATGAAAACAATAAAGGGGTTAATTGGGAGATTGTTTCTAGTATGAGTTGTGAATCAGCTGTGAATATTGTACTTCTATGAAAAATGACTAGGTTGTTCGTGCTTGGGTTAGGTGTGGAACCCTAGGTTGGGATGAGTGCTTGTTATATATATATATGATTGTAGTTCTTGTGTTTCTTATTCGCGCCCCACCCATGTTGAGCACTTAGTGTCGAACACCCACATTTCATGGGGGAGGGTGTTTTTCCCAACACCCATATGAGTGGCTGGTTATTATCTCCTTTTCTTACCCCCTTCCCGAATATCCCAAGTATCTTCGGGCAGGCAATGATAGCCTGAGGTCCATTATTATCCCAAGAATCTTCGGGCAGGGTAATTGTGGTGGTTGTCCCAGGTGTCTGCGGGCAGGTTGTTTCCCAAGTGTCTTCAGGATGAGGCCCAGGTGTCTTCGGGTAGGGCATTAGTTGTTCTGGCCCAGGTGTGTGCGGGCGGGGTTTGGCAGTGGGACTGTGGTGAGGTTATGGACCAGGTGTGTGTGGGCGGGGTTTGGCAGTGGGACTGCAGTGAGAATGGCGGGATTGGTTCGATGCGTAGGTTGTCTTTAATAACCATTGGGAAAGTGGCGTGGGGTACCCAGATATCGATGTGATATTACTATACTTTACTTGCCTTGCATTATTTGGGGAGTGTGCCTTGGTGAGACTTGGGTGGATAGTTTTCCTTGCTAGGTGGTTTGGTTTTTCTTTTCTCACAGAGCATTAGAATTCCTCTCCACTTGTGCATGACAGTCTTTGGTTTTCCCAACTGAGAGTACTTGTATGCTCACCCTACATATATAAAACTGCTTTCAGGTTTCTAGGAGGACTTTAGGGATCGTACGGGACCGTACTAGCTCAAACCTCGGGGAAGTTGCTGTTGTCATTTTCCTTTTCTTGGTACTTTACCTTTGGAGTTTTTGAGGCTTGTATTATTTACTGTTGAACATGAATATGGGAATGGGTTACTTTTGGATTTACCTTTACTTTCAACTTTGGTATTGTTGGGATTTCTATCTTATCTCTCGATCCTATAAAAATAAAAAGGGTAATTCCTTCCATTTTGTGTGAGATTTTATACCCTTGGTGCTAGTCGTCAATCCGGGACCTATTGAAGGTGGGTCTCGGGGGTCATTATCTCTCCTTCAACTTAAAGAAGGAAGGGTCTGGCAATCTGATGTCCCTTACCTCCTTTTGGTGAAGGTGGTTCGTGACATATATGTTATATAAAATTCATATTATCCATACATTAAGTTTTTTATAATAAGAGAGTTGGAAATTTCCTCATAGGTGGTTAACCGACCATTGGTGGGACATTATCAAAATAAGAGGAACATAAGTATGGAATATAAATATGTACTAAATATACTAATTATAGTAGCTTAAAATAATTAATATATTTTAAAATTAATGCTTATTTTTCATATAAGATTTGGGTTTGAAATTGATATATAAAAAGAGGAAGAGAAGATGAAAATGAGAGAAAGAGTTTATGAAACCTTACCCTCTTCTCGGTGTTGCTACTTTCTTATAGAACTAAACTCCTTTAATTCTTGGAGTTGAGTGACTAAAAAATATCTCTAATGATCATAATGGGGTTAATATATGTTATTTGGGTATATAATTTTATTTGGTAAGTGTAATATAGTTGGTTTTCTAATGGAGGTGTGAAGGGTTATTTATAGTTAAGGAGAGGGATGGTTTGAGTTATAATAATGAACAAATTATTATATCCTAGGTAAACCTTTCAATAGTAATATTTTTGACATTATGAAATATATTTGAAAAAAATAACTTTATTTAAAGACTTTAAAACACTTTAAAATTATAATTAATTAGTTTAATAAAAAGTAAAATAAAAAAGTGAAAAATTATTTAATGGGACACTTTAGACTTTTCGACTTTGGAAATTATTTTTTAGGTTTAAAAATTAATTTTATTATTTATAAATGATCTATTTATCTTATTAAATTTATTTTGGTTTGATATAACCAATTTAATATTTATTAAGTCATTATTACATCATTATTATTTCACAAAACATGTAGTATTTGAACAACTATATTTTTATTATTCACGTAAATAATGAAGTTTCTCATAAAATTATCAAAAATCCACCCTTGGGAAATTTTGACATATTTATTATAAAAATTATATTAATTTTAACAAAATAATTCTCTAAAAAGGTTAATTTTAATTATTAACATAAAATTATGATTTTTTTCAAAATAGATTAATATACAGTTTATTAAAAATGTGCTTATAATTTCTTTGAGTTTTTTAACATGATATTTATTGTATGATATTAAAATATTTATATTTTATTAAATTAATCATGATAAATATTATTTATATTATATTTTTATTTTTGAGGTCAAATCACTATTCCAATAGTCAAGTTACTTTTCCCAATAGTCATGTTATTATTCCTAAAAGTCATGTTACTATTCCTATGGTCACATTATTATTCCAATGGTCATATAAACTTCTATAAATACTTATTAATTACTTCATTAATCATTAACCTTAATTCCTACCAAGGTTATATATTTTCCTTTTCTAAAATATCGATTGGTTTACTAATATTTTTTTTCTTTTCCATAATTTTGTTTAGGGGAGGGGTAATTCTAGAAGATTGGAATGATCCAAATTTTCCCATTTTAATTTTTCTATTTTTTATTTTTGTCCCATTATAATATTCATAATTTTAATGGGTTTATTTATTGACTAATTTAATTATATACATTAATAGAATAATTTTTTTTAGTTTTTTTATGTTTTGAATGTGTATAATAATATACAATATAATATAACACACAGTTATTCAGAAAAAATATATTATTTATAAAGTCTATGTCATTAAATTATTCCCCCCTTTAGATATTTCATCACTAGAATTTCAACACATTTTCTTGGTTGAGAATAGATGAGGGTACTTTTGTTTCATTGTATCCTTGGGTTCCTATGTCACCTCATCATATTTATTATTCTACCACAGCACTTTGACAAGTTGAATTGTCTTATTGTGTAGAACCTTGTATCTACAGTCCAATATCTTTATTGGATAATCCTCATAATAGTGGTCATACTCTATTTTTGACACCTCTGGATTTATTACATGTGAGGGATTATTAGGTCTTTACTTCCTCAAAAGAGATATGTGGAACACATAAAAAACTTGAGCCATATTTAGTGGAATTTCTAGCTAATAGGGCACCGCTCCTATGTGATCAAGAATCTCAAAGGGGGAAATGTACCTAAGGATAATATTTCCTTTATTTCAATACCACATGAATCTCTTCCATTGTGATATTCAAAGGAAATTGTGTCTCCAACTTCAAACAAGTTGTCCCTTTGATGGTTGTTAGTATAGCTATTCTTCTAACTCTGGGTAGATTTTATATGTTTTTGGATAGGTTAAACCTTCTCTGACATTTTTTATACAAGATAAATTCCAAGTAGCTTCTTTTCACTAGCTTTATCATAACATGTAGGGTTTATACTATGCTTCCCATATAGATCTTCATATAGGTCCATTTGAATACTTGAGTGGAATTTTTTGTAGTATGAGAACTCAACCAATTGGAGATGTTTATCCCATCCTTCTTTAAATTATATTGATCATGTTTCATCATGTCTTCGAGTTTTTTAATGGTTTATTAATATTTTCCCTCAGTTTGTGGGTGATATTTTGTACTGAAATTGAGTTTAGTATTTAAAGAATATTTGATATTTCTCTAGAATTTAGAAGTAATCCTGTAATCATAGTCATAATTGATTAAAATTATTTCTTCATGTAGCCTCACCACTTCCTTTATATATATCATAGAAATTTAATCAAGATAAAAATATTCCTAAATAGTGGTGAAGTTTCCATTAGTTGTGAATCAATACATCACAACCAATATCGCATTTCTTCCTTTGGGTATCTTCAGAAGACCCGTGACAAAGTCCATAGTGATATTCCCCCATTTCTATGTATATATAAGAAATTATTTCATTATACCCTTGGACTTATATCACTTTTCTTTAACTTTATAACATACCAAGAACTTTTAAATGTACTTAGAAATATCATTCTTCAGGTTGTCCCACCGGGATTCATCTTAAAGACCAGAGTACATCTTGGTACTTCTAGGATGGATAGAGAAAGATGAATAATGAAAATTATCCAATAGATATTTCTTTATCTCAAACGATGAAGGAATAAAAATTATAGTTCCAAACTGAATGGTACCATCTTAATCGATGTGGAATCCATGAAGTTTCCCCATGTTATTTCCACCTTCTTTTAAAGCTCTAAGTCATCTATTTATTCCTCCTTAGTCTTTTTTTGGATAGATGGTTATGTATTCATTGGGATAGGTGGGATATCTTACCTTTTATTATGATTTTCATATCTATACATTGTATATCCATGAAGATAGAGACTTTATTAATCCACATAATAGATAGAGTAACAAGTTATTTTTTGTAAAGAGTATCAACAACCTTATCTGCCTTTCCAGGATGGTAGTGAATAGTGAAATCATAATCCTTGATTAGCTCTTACAATCTTTACTAATGAATGTTGAGATCTTTCTATGTGAATATATACTTTACACTCTTATTATTTTTATATGTGTTACACTTATCACCATGGAGGTAGTGCCACCAAATTTCCAAAGTGAATATAACTACTGAAAACTCCAAGATATGCATCGGGTAGTTACACTCATGAATCTTCAACTATTATGATTCATTTTCTATCACATTTTCATTTTACATGAGTACACAAACCAATAATTTCTTTTTAAGTATAGATTTTTGTTAGAAACCCTTTTCCACTTAAGGGTAGTTTGAGTACAGGCATAATGATTAGCCTCTTCTGGAGCTTAATAAATATTTTTTCACATTATTCCATTCAGACATACTTTACCCCTTTTGTGTTAACTTAGTGGGCTATAAAATCATGAGAAATTTATCAAAAATTATCAGTATTACCCAGATAATCCACGAAAAAAATTGTTTTCCATGACACTTGAGTGTATAATACATTCCTCATTTTCCTTTTTTAAGGTTTTATAGAAACTCCCTCACTTATGATTGCATTCTCTAAGAATGTGAATTTCTATATCCAAAAGTCACATTTGTTGAACATCATATACAAATTAACATTTTTTAGTGTCTCCAGCACAATCCTTATATTCCCTTCATGTTACTCCTTTCTCTTAGATTAAATGATAATATCATCAATAAATACTACCAAAAACTTATTGAGGTGGTCTCTAAAGACTCTATTCATTAAATCCATGTATATTTCAAGGTTATTAGTAAGACAGAAGGGTGTTACTATAAAATCATAGTGTCTATATATTATTAAGAATTTTTTCTTATGAATATATTCCTTCTTAAAATTCAGTTAATTATATATATAATGAATATCTTACTTTGATAAATATTGAAATCCTTGAAGTTCATTAAATAATTCAAAAATCCTTGGTAGGGGATACATGTTATTTATATTGAACTTATTGATCTCCTGATAATTGATGTATAGCTGCATTTATTTTTGCTTTTTTATGAAAAAGAGAATCAGTTCACCCTAAGATTATGCACTTGGTTTTATGAACCCTTTGTCCAAATTCTCTTATAGATGCTTATTTAACTACTCTAGTTCATCAGGTCTATCTTATTGGGGCATTTGGAGATAGTATTGGCTTTGGATATGAGTTCTATTAAGAACTTTACATCATGAACTGGGGAGGGGTTGTCAAATCATCAGAAAATACATTAGTATATTCACTCAAAATGTAAATTTTCTTAAGGTTTGTTATTTCCTTTGACACAACCATTTGGTAAATATATTCTTATTCACTAGGTATTAACACCCATTCCATTGAGGTATTTTCAAAAGGATATTCAAGATCTTCCTTACATTTTTACAGGAGAATGGGATGGTTTTTAATATAGAAATATATTTCCTTTTCTTAGAAGTTGATGTGATATATATATATATATAATGAGAGAAAATAAATGACCAATATAGCATCAAATTCCACTGAGTAGAGGATTACAATATTCTCTATAATATTATCCCCACATATTCTAACAAAAGAAGAGTCCAACACTTGGGTTTCATTGATCACACCACTATGTGTTTTTATGGATATCTCTACTTCAAGTTATCAAGGATTTAATTAAATGGTTCTAGAAAAAAATCAATATATAAAGTAATTCATATAAATATAATAAAATAAAAAAAATTCAATTATTTAGTGAATAAGAAGTGTACCTTGAAAGATTTCATTTCCATGTTCCACCTCAGTTGTATTGATGGAATAAGATTTACCTTACCCCTCATATTTAGTGGTTTCTAAAATTGATTACCCTCAAAGTCTCATGGTTTAATAAACTGGATTTCATAGTTCCCTTTATCCTTATAGTTAAATCATTAAACCATGAGCGGTGCATTGGGAGGTTCTTTCATTTTCTTTACAATGGTCGGCTTCTTCATGTCTCTTCAACATTCCTGATCTTGGTATCCTTATCTCATGTACTTAAAGAATTTACTTATCCCTTTGAGGTAATTCCCATGATCATTCTTCCCAAATATTTTAGATTTGGGTGGTTGTATCATATTTCCCCCTTTTCATTTGATACACTAGCTTGAAATTTCATTCTTATCTTCTTATTTTCATTTCCATGGGACCATTCTACAAAATCCATCTATACTTTTAGATCACATCAAACTAAATCTTCATAATTTAAAAATTCTCATATAGCTATAGCCTTTTAGAGGTGTGGTTTTAAATTACTAAAGAATCTATCTATGTTTCTATCATTAGTGATAACAAAACCTAAGTCCTATCATGCAAGACTTATGAATTTTCCACATAAGCAAGGATAGATCCACTATCCATTTTATTAAGATCTAGGAATTCTCTCTCTATATTTTTTTAAATATATTGAGGAAATTACTTGTTAATAAATATATTTTAAAATTCCTCCCATTCCATTTCTTCCATTTCATCTTTCATATTTTTATTCTTTATCAATTCCCACCATTGACCAGGAACTCAATCTTAAAGATAAATAGTCAGGTTAACCTTCTCATACTCAGAATTGTAGATCATAGAAACGATCTTTTCCATTGATTAAACCTAATGTTCTATAACAATTGGATCATAAGATCTATTAAACATCAATTTCATTTCTATATAAAATACTTGATAGCTAGTTTATCCTTCTTGGGTGAAGGGGGGTGTTCAATATGGTTCAAGTTATTGTCCATAGCTTGAGACATCTGGGTAAGAATCACCATGAAGTTTTTAACTCTACCTCCCATTCTATTAGGAATGTCATTTAGAAAATCGTTACATTGTCCATCACATGGATTTCTGTTGTGGTTTCTCCTGGTTACCACTATTTTATAAAATATAAAATTTTTAAACAAAATTTATGTCAATAAAGTGTGAATAAATAATTTATTTTCATGCATAAATTAATTCTCAAGTTGTATCTGATAGAATCCCTATGTTTATCCTTTTTCTAAAATTAAGCTTCTAGGATCATGTACTTAATACTTTTATAACTTAAAAATAATTAATTAATTTATCCATATATCCTTTATAATGGTTTGTGTATATTTTTTTATTAACCAAATCATATTCTCTAGGAGTGTAAACTAGGTGTTCAGTAAGGCCTCTTTGTTCGATATGTGGTGTGATTCTGGTATTTCGGTGAGGATTTGAGGTTTGTGGGTCGGTGGAGGTGGGTAGAGGTAGCAAGCGTCATCAAGATTTTGGATGTGTTCCTACAATTGTTCTTTTGATTGTCCCTTTCTGCTTGGATTTAGTTTTTTGTTATCTGTTTTGGAAGATTCTTATTTGGTTTGGGGTGAACCTATTCTTTTTTGCATTGCAGTGAAACGTGTGGAGACTATGTTTTGGTGGATTGGATTTGGATGAGGTACAAATTAAGGCTTTGGTGAAGGAGATCTTATTTTAAATTTTGGAAATTTGAATCTGGATCAGTTTTTGGCTCGTATGTGACACTACTGTCTAATTCGTAGGAGGCGCGGTGATGGTATTTCTGTTTGAAATTTTGAATTTTGAAATATGTATGGTGAAATTTTCTTTTGGAAGGTCGTGTATTTACGTGATTGTTGTTGTATGGTTTCCACTTTCCTCAAAGTGGCCTTTTAATAAAATAAAATAAAAAGGAATTTGGTGAGTAAGGCCTCTTTGTTTGTACACTAGGTAATAATTGAGTTAATACCCAATCCACAATTTTTGGGATTATTATCCCTAGGTATATCTTTTCTAGATTCACATACACTTGTAGTATCAAAATAAGGATTTTATTTCTCAGAAACCACATGATATTATACTTTACCAAAACCTTAATATTTTTTCCTTAAAACTCAAACTTATCCATAGGTTTTTCACTAACATTTTCTACTTCTATTTCCCAAATTATCTAAACCATAATCTGATGCCAACTATAGAACCACTAATTTTTATTACATGACTATTACATGGTTTTTTAGATAAATAACATAATAATAATACATTACTAGATACTAAGGTTTAGTATCTTGGGAAAATTAGGCTAACACGTCCCTTGAACAAAATAAAAATTTAACATTATTTAATTACTTATTCATATCCCCCTTAATTATATCATTTCCTTATTATTACATGTATTCACTTGAGTATATATGTCAATGAACAGGGTGATCTAAAATCCTAGTAAATAGAGGGATAATATAAAAGGAATAATAGACATGAATCAATAGTACATAGGTGATAATCATCATCATCATCATATCATAATCATGGGATCACCATTATAAGCATTAGGCATATTTTAAAAAAGACATGGAATATGTAATATGAATAAAATGAAACATCATAATATAGTGGTAAAATACCACACATAGTTCTAAACAAATATATCATTGTGTTCACACATAACATATGTGTATACATTATAACATCATAATTCTGAACAAAACTAGAATCATGTTTACACATAATACACATAATATTATGATATATCTCACATTAATTAATGCATTAGAGGTATATATAATTTTTTTCCCACCAATAATATCATAAAATTCTCATAATCATACCTTCTGCAAGGAAAGAGAACATATAACAATCATAGTTATGGAATAAACCCATATAAAGGAATTGGTTTCATAATGTTTATGTAAAGTAAAATTTATTAAATAACCTTTAGGGGACCAAAATGAATAAATGAAATCATATTTTGTCATAAAACATCATCATTATTTAGTGGATAAGAAATAACTCAATTGGGGTTAATGTGATGTTTTGGAAGTTAAAGTATCTTTGAAAAATATTTGTAAGTGTCCTAGAAAACATTTTGACAGGGTTGAAATATTATATACCTAGAAATAAATAGTAAAGTATATTGAAAGGAAATTTTAAGGAAATAATAGGAACATCCATATAGAAAATTATTTTAAATAGGAGATAACCCCAAAAAAAGTTGGGTTTGTTAATCCCCTTACCTTAAATCACATTATGTTTTGTCTCGTTTACACCACCTGTATAATAAAATTATTTTTGTTAATACATGAAACAATAAGTGAATTATATTCATTTATTTCACTATATATCCATTATAATTATTGTAATATATTTTATAATACTCTTTGTTAAACATGAATTATTTTTATGTCATGTTTTCATTAAATTATCCTGTCTTTTTTCAGTTTTTCTATTTTTTTCAAGGCAATTTATACATAAGTAAAATTAATTCCAGAAGATTAAAATAAATTAAATTATATATTTATATATTTATATATTAAATAAAATTAATATTATCCATCAATTAAGGTGTTGATAAGAAGATATTTGGTAATTTCCTTGTAGGCATTGAACTGAACATTGGCGAGACATTCTCAAAAGTGGAGGAATAGAAGTATAAAATATAAATATTTTATAAATACAATAATTATAATTCTTTAAAATCAGTAATATAATTTTAAAATAATAATTAATTAATCAAATAATATTTGGTTTTGAAAGGGATATATAAAAATATAAAGTGATCAGAAAAATGAGATAAAGAGTTTATGAAACCTTACACTCTTCTCAATGTTACTTATTTTCTACGGCACTAAACTTATAACACCCCAAGATTTTGTGAAATTTTTATTTTAAAAAAAATTTAATTTTTTAATTTTTTTTTCATTGTATTCAACATTGAGTTTATATTGAGTTACATGAAACTCTGAGTTTATCTTGAATTATGCACAACAATGTGTTTATCTTGCATTACATGCAACACTGAGTTTGGATGAAACATGACATACTATTAAAATATTTTTATTTAATATGACAGAAATTGCATATCCATTGGAATAGAAGGTGTGAATAATATTGAAAAATTTAATAAAAATATATTATTTCACATGAATATAAAATGAACTATTTTTTGATTAATTAATTATAAATTAAAATGAGAACCATTTGAAAATAATGGAAATCTTTTTCTAAAAAACTATTTTTGTGCACACAAATGTGTTTTAAAAAAATAAATTAAAAAATAACTTTTGGTAAATTATTTTAATGAAATTTATATATTCTATATTCTATAAAACAAATTATCATTCATATTATATTTTTTCTAGAGAAGAGGTAAAAATAAATCCAATTTTACACTTAAAAACTATAGTTTCCTAAAAAACGGTTTTGTCACCTTTTGTGCACTTACTTTAAAGTTAATTTTTTATAATTTTAGAATATTTATTTGAAAACATAATCTTAATTTTTAAGATAATCATATAAAAATTATCTTGGAATTAATTTTTGATAATTTTCTGAAAAGATAAATTTTTCGATGAATAGTGAAAAATAGTGGTTTTTATTAAGAATTTTTATTTGTTTTAAAGAATTCAAAAACATAAAAATTAATTCAATATGGTTTTAAAAGAAAAAATTGTTTCAATTATATAACTATTAACACTATTTAGGTCATTTTAATCAATTTTATATTGAATTTTGATTAAAAACATTTTAAACTTTTGAATATTTTCTCTTTAAAAAACTGTTTTCTCATCATAACTGCAGGTTTAATTTTAAATTAAATTTCTTTGATTTTGTGAATATAATTTGGAAAAAAGGATCCAATATTTATAATCATAATAATTTTTATTTTATAATATTTTCAAATTAATTTTTTACCATTATAAACAGTAATGGACGTAAAAATTAATTATTGTGGTTAAGGTAAAAATGGGTTTACTCAGGGTTAAACTAAAGAGATAAGGGTTAAAAATAACCAAAAACTTGTAAAAAACTCATTTTAGAGCCATATTTAGAACTTATATCTTCTAGTATCAATAATGTACTATTTTGGATCCTTTTTTAATGTAAAAAACATGGTAAAATATTTTTATTTTCAAAAAATACAAGTGTGTCACTAACCTCACTTATAAACGGCCACCCCTACTCTTCTCCTCTTCACACTTCCAAAACACATTGTTTTAGATAATAAATACCCAAATAACTTCTTTAATTCAATACTATCATCATAAAATACATATTTTGGTCATAAATATATCCTATTAACCCTTTTGGTTCAAACCAAAAGAAGTTGTCTAAAGAAGAAGAAATGTCCTTAATCGAGAGTTTTATTCTATTTCTTACTCCGCCTCCTTCAATTATTATTAAACCATGATGATATAATAAACTCATTATATTAAATACACTGATGTATTGTTATGTTAATTTAATAACCAAGATCCTTCTCTTATTTTATCAAATGGGATATGAAATCTTCATTCCTGTGTACGGTGGACTACCCCCTCACGAACCGATGTTATTTGTTTTCCATCACCACCTCACACGACTGAATATAATTATGGATTTAATATTTATATATTATATTTATTATATTATTATAATTTTTAAATTATAATACCACATCTACCTTTATATATCAAAACCCTTTGGGAAAACAATAGTGATGCTCGTGTGTACGGAAGACTACCGCCACATAAACCAATTTGATGTCTTTTTCATTTCAAATTTACATGGATGGTAAAAAGGAAATTTTAAATGAATATATTTGATATTTTTAGCATAATTATACTCATTTAATTATTATATCACATATACATTCTTAATTTCCATTTTGTGGGGGATACGGTAACATCGTACGTGTGTATGACGAAGTACCGCCTCGCGAATCGATGTGATTCGTTCTTTACGTACACTTTACATGGAAGGTAATAAGGATAGTTTTAAATAAGAATATGTGATATATATATATATATATGAAATAAATATTATTATGTTGTGTTTATATATTATTTACCTTTCTTTATTTTAATCCATTGATAAAATGGAGACAACGTTCATGCATATATATGACATATGGTCTCTATGAATGGTGTATTTCATTTTCTATATCTAACTTTTATAGATTAATATAAATAAATATATAATAAATTTATATGAAATTTATATCATGTTTAACATTATCTAGATTATGGAACCATTATCAAAGTAAGAGGTCCTAAAATAATAAATCAAAACTTACTCAAAAAGAAAA
Source organism: Viscum album (assembly GCA_963277665.1). Lineage (NCBI taxonomy): Eukaryota > Viridiplantae > Streptophyta > Magnoliopsida > Santalales > Viscaceae > Viscum > Viscum album. The sequence continues at coordinate 1,197,220,652 of OY728135.1, read as the reverse complement.
GCAGTTATTACCTGAAACGTGACTTTAACATGGAATTGTTAATAAACAGGTAATGGAGGGTCAAATGTAAATCATATATGGTATTATATATATATATAATATATTTTTAATAAAATTATGTTTATTATAATGGATGTTTTAATGTGTTTGAAGGAAGTCGGGGCTTAAGGTAAGGGATTTCTAGTCTCACTTTTATTTCCGAGAGACATATGAAAATTCATCACTTGTTTATTTTTTTTGGTGTATATATTACCCATTTTACATGATATATCATTAATAAACTTTTCTCATGATATTTAAAGTTTTTTAAAATTTTATTATTTATTTGGGGTTATTATTAAAAAGACTACTAGAGAGGTAAGGGGTTTTTGTCTCACTTTTTACTTTCATAATATATATGCCATATTCACCACCATTTTATTTTATGTGGTGCATATACTTCCCAAGAATTTATTTTAATATAATTCTAAAGAAGATTATTTGTAACACCCCAAGCTTTCACAGTACGCTTCTTTTTAAATAATTCAATAGCTTGTGTTGCACACAACACCGAGTTCGAGTACACCATGACTAGCTATTTTAAAAAAATCAATTTTGAATAGTATTAACCACATTTTTAATTTTATATAATTTTAATATTCATCTCACATGTTTCTTATACATGATATAATAAAAAATTAAATTTTTAAAATAAAAGAAGTATTTTTCAAAAAATTCAATTTTACCTCCTTTTAATGGAGAACCATTTTTAAATCAAATATTTGACACTTTTATATATTCAAATTATAAAAATAAACTTCTTATTTATAAGTGGTACATAAAAATTTAGTTTGAAATTTTTTTAATATTTTTCTGATAACTTTCATATTTTAATGAATAATGCCAATACTGCATTTTTCATCTAATTTATTTGTATTGTTAGGTTATAATTTTAATTGGTTTTAAAGTATAATTAGATTAAGTTTATATAATTTAATATAATTTATTTCATTGGAATTATTTTCACATTAAAATTATATAAAAACACATGTCAATCTTTTGAGGGTTTTAACTTTTGAAAAACATGTTTTCTCATTTTGTCAATAGGAATTAATTTTAAATTAATTACTGCAAATTCTGTGTTTTAAATTTTGAAAAATTGATTCCATATTTTGAATTAGTGGGTCAAAATTATGTTAATATATTACTTTTATTTTTTGGATATTATGAATAGTAACTTTAGTAATTTTTTATTACTGCGGTTAAGGGTAAATCAGGAAATTAAAGATACAAATAATATTATAAAATTACCCTAACACCTTTAAAAATACAATTTTATGACTAAATTTGACACTTATCACCTATTTTTGAAAATTTAATCATTTAATGGACCATTTTCCATTAATATGACAAGAATAATATTATAATTAATGAATGTGACAAAATGTCACACTCTCATTTATTATAAGCATAATAATTTTAATATAGAGATATCCTTGAGATAAAATCTATTATAAATAATATATGTAAATATAAAATAATTGTCTACATTATAAAAATTTATTTATAATTTTTATATATTAAATATTTACCATTAATGATGAAACAATAGTGATGCATAAATTGTTTTATCAATAGAAATATCAATTAAATGGTATTAAAAATATTAAAATAAATATAATTTGACTTAATTAATGACATAAAAATTTTATAGATAACATATAAATGTTATTAACATATTTTAAATATTTTTTATAAGTTATCATGTGGTTTTTGTTTTTTTAAAAATGCAAATATTGAATAGTATCAAAATTGACATAAATGATACTTTAAAACAAATAATATTTTATTAAATGTTATAAAATTCATAAAAATATATGGTTCTCCCAAATAACTTTTATAGTGTTAAATATGTCATAAATTATCAAATTGTGGTCCTTTTATCATTTTATAGTAACTATATTAATCTTATAGTATAAAAATACAAGTATACTTGGTAAGAGTTAAATTCTTTAACTAAGGGTTAATCCCAAAATATAAGGTTAATTTTGTGACCTAAACTTTTATAAAAATAATTTGTTGAGATTATTTTGACCCATACTCATATTATACTCAAAATAAATTACTTTATAGCTATTTTAAAACTAAAATAAATTTATAATAAATTAATATTTTACGATCTTCTAAAAGTGCCCCTCACCTCTCTTATAAAAGGGCACTTCTACTTATCTTTAATTAACACCTATAAATCCATTTTTATCATCAAAAACCTGAATATTTACTCTGATAACTTCCTTCACTACATCCTAGAGTCTATACTTTAGTCAGAAAGCCATCCTATGGAGTCCTTTTTAGCAACCCAAAAGTAGATACCTGAAAAAGAGGTAATTGTTTTATCATCTCTTTCAAAGTTATTTTCTTCTTATACTTCCTATTTCTATGTTGTTTCCATAACAAAGTAAAAAATAAAATATCATACATATACTTAGATGTTATTATAATCATGTTATAACTATATTCCTCATTTTATCCATCATACGAATAACAATATCACCATGTGTACGTATATACTGCTTACCATCTCCACATCGTGGTGTAATTTGTTATTCAACACTAATTCATTTGGATGGGTATAATGATGAGTATAATGGATATAAATAATTAATATAACATTATAATTATTCTTTATAATTAATATAACATCCAATTCTATACCATTTAACCATCAAAGGAATGATATTGTCGCTCGTGTGTGTGTACGGCCTACCGTCTCCACGACGCGGTGAGAATCATTCTCCACGTTAACCATTAAAAAAGGATTATAAAATTTATATGATGAGTAAAAATAATAATTATAAACTTAATTTCATTATTTATATGAATAAAATACATCCTATCCAAAATAAACATGACTTACATGACAAAATAGAAATGAGAAAATGAAGAAATTAACACTCGAAATAACGGTAATACTGAAATATTATTACCAAAAGGATATAATAGAATCATATATGATATAATAAATATGTATATGGTCCTGTTATAATTTAATAACATGATTTAACCATTATAAAGGAGTTTAACGCGCCCTAAACTATAGAAAATTTCAAGGTAAAGGTTAATTTTGTAATCTCATTATTATCTGAGGTTCTTTATATGTAAGTATCTACTGCAAAATATTTATCATCCATGTAAATGTTTCTTAAAATGTATATCAATATATCATAAAAAAGATTTTAAATTCATTTTTTTACCCATGTTTTATTATTTATAAAATATTTTGAAATGAATCTTTTTTTCGTTTTCCAAATGAGGTAGTTTATGAACTTTTTGACAAATTAAGGAAAGAATGTTTTTTAACTTATACGGTGTGAGTGGATATTTCCATCATCATGATGCCTTAATGTTTTTAAATATTAACTTTCAATCTTACAAGATTATTTTTTAAAATATATCTTTTCTTTTATAAATGCACAACTTTTAAATGATTTCAAAGTAAAAAAGGGATATCTCTCTCAAATATTTTTAATGATTTTATTAGATTATTTTCATATATGTCCACATCCTTTGTTGTATTTTATGCTTAATTAAGGTTGATTTATTATGATAAAATCTTCCATATTTTATTGAAGGTTTTATGATATGTTTGACTTTGGATGTTTTATTTTTATATCATTCATGTTTTATGGTTAAATTATTAACATTTTGTATTATAGTTTTAATATAAATTTTTATGTTATGTTTCACCATTTTCATATGAGGAATGCATTTGACTTTGTAAGTGGTGGGTGGGGCCCACTATATCCCCTCGATGCATCGGTAGGTCTCATGAGACAAACTATTATCTTATCATAAGGCCTTTATAGTATGGTTATGTATGGTCATGGCACAATGCCTTGACATTATGGTTATGATGTCTGGTATTATGCATTCCCTCATTATGAAATTAGTTATTGATATTTCATGTGATTATTCAAATAGTATAATATCCATGTGAATATTTAAATGTAATTTTTTGATTTATTATTTCTATATTATTCTGAATATTATGTTCAAAAGGCTTGTGTTTTTATTTTATACCTTTCCTTAAATTTTTATGCTTATTTATGATAGCTTCTGCTATATTGTTTATCCTTAATGAGAATCTGAGATCACCCATTTATTATGTTACATTTTTTCCTAAGATTCAAAGAAGTATATTGTGATTGAAATACAGGGATAGTCTGAGGAATATGATAGTTTTCAAATGGTATAATATGTTGTTTTTTATTTCAAGATGTAATTTAAAACCTATGTTTGTACCTAGTATTTCCAAGACTACTAAACTAATCAGTCCTTTGAGATTTGATTTTATTGTGATTATGACAATATAATAAAATAATGCAGAGACTGATGGGTTTTGGGCCCTATAGTGGAATCTGGTGGGCCGAAGATTTTAAAAAAATTCGTCGGCAGATCGACAGAACTTTTCGACGCAGACGATCTAGCCCTGTTGAGGTCCAAGGATCTCGCATAAATTATAAAGAGCACAAAATTAAACTAAAAACATACCATTCTAGATCCGAGGGAATGTTCAACTACAACTCATTGTTGGCGATCACTACTTGAAGAATCCATATCAAGATCCCTCTAGATCATCCATATGTGCTTCAAAAATCCACCGGAACATCAATCGTTGAATTCCAGGTGCTAGCGCGGCGATCCGATGATGTCTTCGATGTCCCAACAATCACTGCATTGAGATCCCTTCGATACTTGAGGAAGATCTTGATCCATGCTCTTGGATCAACTGTGTCTCTCTCTAGGTGGTGGGAGGAGAGAGAAGCCCTCGTTTTTCATTACATAGAATGAATGAATAGTTATAATAGATCAATGCGAGAGAGATCCTCCTCTTTTATTTATAGTGGTGTTGCTAAATACCTAGTTGGATTCCCTGGACCCTGTTTATATCAACATCCACTAAATAAATAATTTTGACAAACTAAACTAAATCAATATTATTTATTATTTTATCACATACTAGTAATATATATATATATATATATATATATTACATGATAAAATTCGATCCATTTAACTCGACTCGCTATCCCGCTGAATATTAAACGAACCTTGAATATTAAAATAATATTTGTTCGATTAATATTTTCCCGTATTTACTTAGCTTGTAAATACTTTAAATAAATTCAATCCCAATTATTCATAACTTGAATAATAATGAATTTATTTAATTATTTTGGTGATCGATAACTTGGACAACACTTAGACCCTGTGGTGGGTCCCACCATGTTCATATACCTATTCAACTGAATAGGGCGGATTCCTAATAACACTATTATGTTTGACCCTCTTGGACCTTATCTTGATAGTAGTGAATAAAATTCACAGACCAAGAGTGGAGTCTAGCAACCCATCAAGGCCCCTAAAGAGATAAGGATAATCATAGAAATGACTACCATCCTACAAACACTAAGTGTATACTATAACCTCTTTGTCATTTAAATATCTCATAAATCATGACGCACACTTGTGTCATTTTCCTTTTTCTTTCTTTATTATTTTTTGATATTTCTGGATGGATTTACCTTTCAATTGTTTTGGCCAAAGACTTATAAAGGTATCACCATCTTGATCAACCAGGCCTGAGATATACAACTTCCTAAACTTGGAAGTGACAAATCCTTTCTTGACCATTCAACCAATGTCATACCACCAACAACTCACCCAACACAAGCTACGTCACCAAGATTTCAATACCATGGTTTTTGACTTGGATCAAAGTACACAACCAAATGATACACATTGGTAATGGTCTCAAGTCAGGATACCAATACACATTTTTGTAGATAAAAATGAACAATGACACCCAAAACATGTGGTGTTTATATTGGTGGGTCTGTCCTCATGACCTCAATACTGGATATCACTAAGTGAGAACTTCATGAGAAGAAGTTTCAATGCTTATGATCCCCCAACACCTGATAGTCAAACATCTACTGTGTCCAGTTAGTAAGATGTATCTAGACTATAGAACATATATTTAAGATTAATGTCATAGTATCTCGAGGTTCTCATTATAGTTTGGGATCTATTATAACCTCTCGACACGACAATTAATCTATGTACATTACCATTTAAATGGTGGACGCAGAAAATTCTACACTATAATGGTAAGATTACATAATGTATAACTAATTGTACACATGATATGGTAATCAAAGGTACTGCATAGTTGGGACTAGGGAACCCACTATTTAAACACTCTCACTTTTACTAGAGCTAAATTTCTAACCAAACTTGTTAGCTACTCACATGATAAAGATAATTCTTCTTCTGATTAATGGATTCAACTACTGGACCTGCCACGTTTTCACGGTGTGGCATATCTGTTGTATGTGACCTCATCTTCTTGAGTATAACTTATCAAGAGATGGTGTCCCAAATTATATCACTTTTGTATATTCTTATAACTTAACAACATTTATAGTAAGAATATAATAATTTACATTATGATAATACTTTTCTTATTAGGTTTGATTCCAAGAACTAGAACAAAATGTTGCATTTAACTACTTCTTAGCTGCCTTAGAAGCTACAACGTACTCAGTATTTTGTAGGTATGGCTACCACTCGCTATTATGATCTTGAATCACTCATCTCCTTAGCATAACTATGATAATAGATCAAATTAATCTAAGGAATACTAGTTTGTGTCTCGAAAAAACTAGTATACCTTCTTCTCCATATACTAGCTACATGTCATTTGTACTTACCGAAGTACAAGATGATAGTTCTGACTCCTTCACTTGTAGTGCTCTTGGATATAATTGGTATCTGCATACTATAAAGTATATCATATCAGTATCAATTATTTTACATATCATGGCATACATTATTGATCCATCGCTAAAGCGTATGGTACTCAACTCACAACTTTAATCTCTTCCCATGTTCCAAACATGTCAACTTGGAGAGATTAAGCCATGTGACATTGGCAACAATTCTGAAATTGAATTTTTCAAACTTGTATTTTTTAATACAATGCCACTGTATGTATGATTGAATAGGTCAAAGAAACCATTAGATCTACTTCTATAGATCCAGTTCCCTAGAACTTAGGTTGCTACTTTAATTCAATCACTAGAGAATTACTTTTAACTTGGTCTTATCTAACTATAAGACCAATATCTTTTTTCTATATGTTTACAAACATATCTCTCTTGGAAAAAATTGTCTCTCCCACTAAACTTTGGTAGACACAAGGCAAGGACTCATTTGAAATGAATGTTCTAAGATCTCGTTTCTCACTTGAATCCTAAATTATATTTCAGTAACTTGCAACCCTTATTAGTGTCCAATAGTTTCATCATCCCTTTCTGGTTTCATTGTATAGACACCTTCCAAGAAAGATGATCTTGACATCCAATGACTAATATAATGATATTATAAGTTATCTATGAAAAGTAAAATTCTAATGGATTTAGTTATACTAACTTGGTATAATCAATCAAGCCTTATTGTTACCAGGAATGTACCATCCATGTATCATATGATTTGAATACCCACCGTAGTATTCAATTTATAAGCCCCTTTTCAATTTTATACATGGAATCCATTATTTAATTTTAATTTGTCTTATCAATCTTATATTATTTCCATATACTACTTACTTATAGGATTTATTATTCTTAATGAATAATATATCACCAGTCATGGTGAATATAAAATCATCACCATGGTTTTATCCTTACTATGCAGTATGTGTTACTAGAACATTCTTCTTCCACATGAACTTGTGAAACTTGTTCTTATGTAAACCATTTGTGCATCTTGAGCATTTACTAGGTCCAAGTCAATTCAGCTCCCACTATCTCTAATAGATATGTATACCCTTATATATAAATGTAGTCTATCACTTGACTACATCTTTTTTATCTTAGGGATTTACATAAAATCCTAATCAACTTTTAGGATATTTACTTAGATGTACCATGTGTTTAGATTGATGCATGTTTGTTTATATCTTAACAAACTCTTTGAATCCTAACACATGATATATGACATAATGGATTTTCATCATACTATGAATCGTATGATATCCATTTATCATTTATTAGTTGGAATATTGGTTATGGGATTTCACTGTTATTTGTAAAGCACATACTGAAATATTATGGAAGTTACTACAGGTTGTAACATTGATACTATTTACATCATAACTTTGATGTATAAAATGTGCATTTAATAATTTCTCCATTCTACATTTTTTTGATCAATGTTAATATGTAATACTCATCATTGATCCTCCTTATGAACATCAATTTCATGATGTAGATAAGGTAATGTGCATTTAGGAATTACTCCACGCTACATTATCATGATCGATGAATGTTTGGTCAAGATATTCTTCAGCATGCCGATCCAAAGCAACTCATATCTTCTGACCATGCATATAATTCACTATTACATTCCTTAATAACTTAAAGGAATATTCTGAAGTATATTTACCACTATATTTTCTTTGGAATAGTTCACACTCTCTTGTTAAACTAATTCCAAAATCCTTGTGACATACCTTTATTTCTAAAGGTTTCTTTGTCCAAAATAAATGCATCAATTATATCTAAGGTGTTTAGCTATTCCGAGACTAAATACCATACTGGTTATATACTTGATGTCCACTTTTAGTTTTACTTGACAAATAATTATATTTCCACAACTAGGTAAGTATTACATTTTATATTCATCATGTATTCCCTATGATTCAATTATGTCTGAACTATTTGTTGAGTATGTTATGCCATAAAAAACATTCATTCCTAAACTTGGAATAAATTCCCATTATGACCAAAAGGTAATGTGATAAAAAAAAATTGGTTATACTCAACAAATTGTTCAATTTGAATCAATCACTTGGCAATTAGAAGTTATGTGTTTCTCACCACTGACTTAGGAATCACCCTTTCTCAACTGCTTGGAGAAGAAACTTTACTTATTATAATGTTTCTATACATACTTGGTTATTGTATTTAAATACACATATGTTATTGGAATATTTTATTCAATACCCAAGAAGTATGTTAGAAACATTAATTTATATTGATGAATATACCTGAACGAGAAGTGGATACTTGCTTCTTGTATTTCAACTCTTTGATTTTAAAATTCCATTAATTTATTTCTAATATGTGATGAAAATAACCTCCTATTAAATAAAAAACCTCTTTTCTTTGAAGGACATGATGAAGGTGCCTTTGGCATAACTTTTCATAGGCCTCTTCGCCTTTTCATTCAATTTATTCACTATAAGAACAAAAGATGGTACTTTCTTTAATTTTTTCTTATTACTTGAAAAATATTACCAAAAGGTAATGCAACACTTACTATATACCGTTCGTTTGTATCCTTAAATGAAACTAGAGTAATTGGGTGTAAAATATATGAGAATGGGATTCCATGAAAGATCATGAACTTTTTTTCATGTCTACACCAAGCCATCTTTAACATCACATTCAAATATTGCTTCACTTTCTCCTCACAAGGTTCTTAGAGATGAGACTTCATGTAACTTCATCCATGTCATGATGTATCAACCTCAACTAACATCATACTTTGAGGATATAATTATGAAAGAATAATCATATTCTTAATTCATGAGTCTCCTATAATAAATTTTACACCCTCCATTCCTGAGCTGGATTAATAATTTGGGACACTAAAACCTAGAATTTCTGATATAGTAATATTATATGAAAGCACCTATACTACATTTTGGAAATTATTGATAGTTTAGGAATTAAATTTTTCCAATATTTATCAAAGTTTTTACTTGTGGTATTACCTTGAATTTCTGAAATAGCAATATTATACACGAGCACCTATACTACATTTTGGAAATTCGTGCTAGTTTAGGCATTAACTTTGTCCAATATTTATCACTATTTTTACTTGTGGTATTACTTTTCATTCTCTAAAAATAAACTTTAGAATATAAGTACTTTTAATTTTGATTACCGAATATGAAATTACCGATTAGATTAATCATTAAATGTCTCCCAATAATTTATCAAATTCTAGGAACCCTCTGTACTAGAATAAAAATACTCTATCATTTGAGTGTTATAGTGGAAAGTATACTTGAACCTCCCTCATAGTATACAAGTTATGGGTATTCCATTACTTGGAGGGTTCAAGTTAGGCTTTTGGCTGGCCAACTGCATTAACTCGCAGTTCTTTGATCTGTTGAGTGAAGTTCCAACTTCTAAAATCATTCACTTGATTTACTCAATGCTTACCTCTAAAATGATATAAATTTAGGTATGTAATAACCTCACTAACACTTAATTTAATTATACCCACCACTTTTATAAGAACTCCCCGGTAGTAAGAGGCACCCTCAGTTATGTCATGCACCCCAAACACTCGGTTTTGTTCAAACTTGAATGATGGAAGGCTGTTGTGACTTAATATTTCTTTGAGGGTTTTATGTTTTTCTCTTGAAGAATGTAATCCATTTCTATTAATCTTTTTCATCTATGTTGTTGCACTCACAACTGAACATTAATAGAAAAAACATATTTCGCTTATTTATGAATTTTATTATCTATTATTTTATGTATTTATCTCGTTGTTTATAAATTCATAAAATAAGAAATAAATGCATAAAGGTAAACTATTACCTGACTGGTCTTGAGCAGCTAAATAGCCTAGGGGCATCATACCTAAGTCGAAGCTTGACTCTTGATAAAGCTTTCCCCCTGTCTTGTATGTTCACTTCTCTTCTAAAGTATCGTCTCATCTTGGTGGGGTCCACGTCACATCTTGGAGTAACACCTCATCTTGGTGGAATCCACATGTCTTCTTGTACCGTCTTGATCAACGTACACCACCTCATCTTGGTGGAGTCTATATTTGTCACGACCCGACCTCGGGGCCCGTGCCGTGACTACCCCAAGCCCGCCTTCCAAAGGCCAGGGGCTAGCGACTAGCACCAAGGCGTAAAATCTCGGTAAACAGGGAAGGCATTGCCTTTATAAGTAACAACCACCACAGAGTCAGCAAGCGGAAAGTAACTACAAAGTGCAGAAAAGTAAAGGGGGCCGGAATACAAGCCCAACTGAAAGTACAACTGAAAAGGAAAAGAACAGCAACTGAAGAAAAGACGGCGGCCTCGTGTCGTCCACTGGCAATCCCACCTGAAGGGTGGGTACAGATAGCCTCCAGGCTCCTCGGGTCCCACGTCCGCTCCGAGCACGTCCCACCCAGTGGTCCGCCTCCAGGTACCGTCCTGCTCCACGCCCCAACCGAGATCAGCGCTGTCCGTCGTCTGCATCCAACACAACAAGGTGCGGGCATAGCCCGTGTAGGGGTGAGTATAAACTACTCAGTAAGGACCCCGAGACCCCCGAAGGTCTCCCGAAATCCACAAAGGATATAGCACAAAAGAAAGGGGCAACCACGAAGAAACAACTGACTCGACTTAGGTATATGCCCATACATATACCTAAGTCCCCATTTCTAACTCTGCTCTCGAGCTCAAGGTCAACTTGATCCACACAGGAAAGCAAGACTCAAATCCACCAGGGAGAGTAAATAGTAAATAGTAAATCCACATAGGATAGTTCAACACAATCCACAAAGGAGAGTAACATAAGATTCAGCTCAACCAGGTATACTTTTTCAGATGACGTCAAAGATGATCACTGATCCATCTAAGTCGTCGGACCCACGAAGGATCGATAGGTACTAACCTCGGCAATGACCCACACAGGATCGGGCCCACACAGGACCTGTAGCAATGGCTCACACAGAACCGTAAGAGATGACCCACACAGGATCGGGCCTACACAGGACCTGTAGCACTGATCCACGTAGGATCACTGAGTGCAGTAGTCGACGCAGTCCACTGAGGATCTCTGCACAGTCGTCGCCGCAGTCCACGAAGGATCTCTGCTCTGTCGTCGTCGCAGTCCACGGAGGATCTCTGCTCTGTCGTCGAAGTCACAGCCAGTGCTAGGGTTCCCGCACACAGCGAGCTCGTTTAGGAGGGTCCGCTCCACGAGCCGAGAGGCTGATACATCAACTGACACGTAGTCTGAAGTTGATGTATCCAAAAGTTCTGTATCGACAACAGGATCTCAACGCAACAGACGGCGCGTCAATCGGACGCTCGGTCTGAGAGTTATTGGCATTTTCGTCCCAGGGGCCCGGTTGGTTTTTAGGGAAAAACCAACCCGACCGTACTCCGCCCGTGTCCGATCCTCGGGCGGAGTATGCCAAAAGTTCCGTCTCACTTAGAGGAAACTACCACAGCTGACGGTACGTCGATCGGACGTCCGTAGCTCAAGTTATGAGCGTTTCCGCTCCGAGGGCCCGGTTGGTTTCGTGTACGAACCAACCCGGCCGAACCCAAAGTCTTCCGAAACCTTGAGTGTAATATACCGAAACGACCGTATCGATCCAAGGATCGCGTAGCCGCTGACGGTTCGTCAATCAGAGGTCCTAGGCCCAAGATATGGGCAAAAGACCGGAGAGGGCCCGGAAACGGGGGTTCTGGGCCCGGGGCGACCCGGCCCGGCCCGGTTGGGCCGGGTCCGGTCCGGCCTGGGCGCGGCCCGGCCGACCGGACCGGCCGGCTCGACCTCGGCCGAGCGGCCAAGGGGCGCCGCGGATTTGACCCGCGGCTTAGGTGGAACGCGGCCCGCGCGGGCCGCGTGTTGGGTGGCCGGACCGCGGACGCGGTCCGGTGGTTTGCCACCGCCGCGGCCGAGCCGCGGCGGATCCTCCGGTGGCGCGCCGGGCGCCGCCGCCCTCGGTCGACGGCGCCTCCGCCGCCTTCCGCGGGCCGCCGGAGTTGCTCCGGGGGCCCGATTCCTCTCCCGTCTGCGCTGTTGCTCCTCCCGGGGGCCGATCTTCACTGCGGGATCAACGGATCGCCCTTGCCGCACGGTTCGTCGTCGCTTGCCAAAACCGCACACGAAAAGGATCGGCGGAGGGTTGTCGGGTCTTGTTCGTTAGACCCGCACCCTCCGCGTTAGTCATAAACAACGGGAGAAAGGGGCTACAACAATTTTTAATCAAGATAAAAATTGTTCACTTCTTTTTATTTTAAACGGAAATTCAATTTTAATTAATTGAAAAATATTCATGCCGGTTCTTTATTCAAAAAGAAATAAAAACACGGGAATGAATCATCAAGAATTAAATCCCTACCTTGTCGTCGTCGTCGGACGAGAGGTCGTCGCGGATTTGGTGATCGTCGCGGAAGAGACGCTCGTCGCACCGCGGGAAGGAGTCGCGCCGACTATCTCCGGATCAAGATCAAACGGATTTAATTAATTTAAATCCGTTGATATCGAATTATAAAAAGGGAGAATTTAGAAGATTCGATTCTCACCTTTAACCGCCGATCGTAGGTTTGCCGCGGAAGAAGAAGCGCCGAAGAAGAAGAAGAAGGTCGCGGAAAAGTTTGTCGACGTCGCTGATCACGGTGTGCGTCGTCGAATTTTGGTTCCGGCGTTCTTCGCGTTCTTCGCGTTCTTCGCATTCTTCGCGTTCTTCGCGTTCTTCGCGGGGAGGGTGGAGGCCCAGAGAACAAAGAGTAATCCTCCAAAATAGACATGTTGGTCTATTTTATTAAATCGCCAACGAACGCAAACGCGTAAGTAACGACCCATTAAATTCGTTGAATTAATTCAACAAATGAAACAGCCCATTTAATTCACGAAATAAACCGCCCAATTAAATGTTCTGTTAAGAAATTAAAGAAAACGCGCCGGTTGACTTTTCAGTTACTTTGACGGGTTTTCGCGGGTGCGTTACTTAGCGAAAGAAACGGCGGGGCTCGTGCGGGCCCCACCTCACAAATATCCTACCAAGGGGTAGGGTATTTCCGGATAGCACCCTATCCGCTTTAACTCAGTTCAAGTGGATTCCAAGTGACTTCCAAGAGGCTTAAGTGAAATAAAATAAAGTTGTCGCACAACCTTTATTTTATTTCCGACTTAAAGCCCAAAAATTTAAAAACCACGGTTGAGCAAACGCAACTCCGGAAGAGGCGTTTCTAAGCAAATATCGGCGCTGCGATTTCATCGGTGCCCTCAGAATTCGGTTCTGGGCACCGGTTCAAAAGATAGAAAAACCCGCTCGTCCGTTCACTGAACGTACCCGAGCCAAACTTCGGAAATTGATTCCGGGCACACCGGGCCTCGGAATCAGGTGCCGTCTGAAGCTGCGCTCTTGCAAAATTCCAAAGAAAATTAAGAAAAAAAATTTCCTTGAAATTTGCGGGTCTTTACATTACTCCCACCTCAGGGCTTTATGTCCCCGTAAAGATACATCAAAAACTAGGGGAACAAATGGGGGTACTGAGCACGCATCTGAGTCTCCCGCTCCCAAGTGCTCTCCTGGAGGTTCCCGTGCTGCCATCTGACGTGCACAAGAGGAATCGACCGCCCACGTAGGACCCGCTCTTGTCGATCCTCGATATCCACTGGGACCTCCGCAAAAGTCGCCCCATCGTCCACGTCCAGCTCCCCAAAGTCGATGATGTGCGTCGGGTCGTGCACGTATCTCCTCAGCTGAGACACGTGGAAGACGTCGTGCACCCGGTGCAACTGAGGTGGTAGATCCAGGCGATAAGCCACCTCTCCTATCCTGCTGAGGACCTGGAAAGGCCCGATGAAGCGTGGAGACAACTTGCCGCCTCGGCCAAATCTCCGTAAACCACGTCGAGGTGAGACACGCAAAAAGACGTGGTCGCCATCCTCGAATTCTAGTGGCCTCCGCCTCCTGTCAGCATATGACTTCTGTCGGCTCTGAGCTGTCCTCATCCTATCCTGGATGATCTGGACCTTCTCTGTCGTGGCTCGGACCATCTCTGGTCCCACGAGTGCTGACTCCCCAGGGTCTGTCCAGCACAACGGTGATCTGCAGGGTCTGCCGTACAACACCTCGTATGGTGCCATCCCGATGGTGGAGTGGTAGCTGTTGTTGTACGCAAACTCCACCAAGGGTAGGTGGTCCTCCCAGCTGCGACCAAAGTCGAGAACACATGCACGGAGCATGTCCTCGAGTGTCTGTATGGTCCTCTCAGTCTGACCATCCGTCTGAGGGTGGAAGGATTTGCTCAGATGGAGCCGCGTCCCGAACGCCTCCTGCAACCCCTTCCAAAGCCGGGAAGTGAAACGAGCATCTCGATCGGAGACGATAGACGATGGCACACCGTGAAGCCGTACGATCTCCTGGACGTAAAGACGTCCCAAGCTCTCCACTGAGCCCTGCTCTCTGATGGGTAAGAAGTGTGCCGACTTGGTGAGTCGGTCGACAATCACCCAAATGGAGTCATGACCTCTGGAAGTGCGTGGAAGTCCAGTCACGAAGTCCATAGATATGCCGTCCCACTTCCACTCCGGGACCTCCAAGGGTTGTACCAAGCCTGCTGGTACCTGATGCTCTGCCTTCACCTGCTGGCAGGTGAGGCATCGTGAAACGAACTCTACCACAGCTTTCTTCATGCCCGGCCACCAGTGCTGTCGTCTGAGATCCTGGTACATCTTCGCCACTCCGGGATGCACCGCCAAGGGAGAAGTGTGAAACTCTATCAGCACCTCCTCTCGTAAAGCGACTGGTACGAAGGTACGTCCTCTGAAAAGGATGTCGTGCTCTGCTCCAAGGGAGAAGCCATCAGGCGCCTGAACTGAGGATATCAGTGCACGCCGGGTCTCACAGTCAGCGTCCCCACGCTGAGCCTCTCTGACCCGCTGTAGAAGTGGAGGAGAGACTGTGAGAGACTGAAGAAAGGCTGCTCCATCTCTATCCACGAAGGATATCTGTAAGGAGGCTAGCTGCTTCGTCACCTCCTCAAGTAGCTGAATGCCCGTCCTCCTGCTGAGGGCATCGGCTACCACGTTCCCCTTCCCAGGAGTATAGACTATCTCAAAGTCATAGTCCTGGAGGAACTCAAGCCATCTCCGCTGTCTCAGGTTCAGGTCCTTCTGAGAGAATATATACCTGAGACTCTGGTGGTCAGAAAAGACTGTGAAGCGCTCGCCCATCAGATAGTGCCGCCAAGTCTTCAGAGCGAAGACCACTACTGCTAACTCCAGGTCATGAGTGGCGTAGTTCTGCTCATGCGGCCTCAACTGACGTGATCCGTAGGCGATCACGGCCCGCTCCTGCATCAGGATGCACCTGAGTCCAGTCCCTGATGCATCGCAGTAAACTACGTATCCAACTCCCTCCTCAGGCAACCTCAAGATAGGTGCGCTGGTCAATCTCAGTCTCAGCTCCTGGAAGCTCTGCTGACATCTGTCTAACCACACAAAGGGTTTCCCCTTCTTTGTCAAGGCTGAGAGTGGTGCCGCAACTCTGGAGAAGTCTGGCACAAATCTCTGATAGTATCCGGCTAGGCCCAAGAAGCTCCTCACCTCCGTCACGCTACTGGGTGGCTCCCAAGCTAGCACTGCCTAGATCTTCGCGGGATCCACTGCAACTCCCGCCTCAGAGATGACGTGCCCCAAGAAATGGACCTCACGTAACCAGAACTGGCACTTTGAGAGCTTTCCATAAAGCTGGTGCTCTCGGAGTGTGTCTATCACAACTCACAGGTGGTAGGCATGCTCCTCCTCAGTCGTCGAGTATACCAAAATGTCGTCAATGAAGACCACGACAAATCGGTCGAGGTATGGCTGGAAGATCCTATTCATGAGGCTCATGAACACTGCTGGAGCATTGGTTACGCCGAACGACATAACCAAGAACTCATAATGGCCATACCGACACCTGAAGGCCGTCTTCTGCACGTCCTCGTCTCGAACTCTGAGCTGATGATAGCCTGACCGGAGGTCTATCTTCGAGAACCACCGCGCTCCCTTGAGCTGATCGAAGAGGTCATCAATCCGTGGCAGCGGATACTTGTTCCTCACTGTCACCTGGTTCAGGCGACGATAGTCGACACACAGTCTCAAGCTCCCGTCCGCCTTCTTGGCGAACAATATCGGGGAAGCCCAGGGTGAAACACTGGGTTGGATAAACCCCTTGCTCTGCAAGTCCTCCAACTGTACCCGCAGCTCTCGAAGCTCGGCGGGGGCCATCCGATATGCTGGAGTAGATATCGGGGCTGTCCCGGGGTACAAGTCGATGTAAAAGTCTACCTCTCTACGAGGAGGTAGCCCTGGAACGTCGTCGGGAAAGACGTCCACGTACTGGTCCACCACTGCAGGAAAAACTGGACTCCGCACGTCCACTGCTCCTAGGATGAGGCTAGCCAACTGATGAGAGATGGGCTGCACTCTCATCCGCGGAAGTCCATCCTGTGCTGCAAAGGTTCCCTTCTCACCGGTGAAGGTAAACCTGCTCCCGTCGGTGCGAACACATCGCACCTTGCGCCTAAAACAGTCGATCTGGGCATGAACCGTGGATAGCCAATCCATGCCCAAGATGACGTCGTAAGGCCTCGACGCCGCTACAAGGAGATCCCAGCCGAAGCTCTCGCCTCCTAGAGTAAGCTCACACTGCCGGCACCAGTGCGTAATCATCGAGTCTTCTCCCGTAGGAGTCTCTAGCCGTAAGGATCGAGCCAACGGCTCAGTCGGAATCTCCGAGCTCCGAACAAGGGCAGAGGCTATGAAAGAGTGACTCGCTCCTGTGTCTATAAGTACTGCAGCAAGGGTGGAATAGACACAGATCGTACATCGAATCATCTCTGGCATGTCGGGGTCGTAGGCCTCCACTGCCTGGAGCTGGGTCTGTCCCTGCCCGCCAGCTCCCTGTGGTCAAGGTGGCCCTCCTGGTGGTGGTGGGGGTAGAGACTGGAAGCGTCGCCCACCACCCGCTACTCGGCCAGCTCCTCTGCCTCGTCCGCCTCCTCCCTGAGGACCGCCACGGTCGACCCTCTGCCTCTGCCTGGGTGGCCCCTCCACCGTCTGCTGCTCCTCTGGTCGGCGATTCGGGCAGTCACGAGCCATGTGACCCTGCCCGCCGCAGGAGTAGCACAGCCTGCCTCTCGGAAGGCTGGCACTCCGCTGTGTGCCCCGCACTGCTGAGCCGGTGTCCTGAGGTCGTCTGCGTGGGGGTCTGGTCTGCCTGGACCCGAGAGTCATCCGTCGGCTACCTGCTGCCGAAGACTCAGCTACCTGCCGCCCTGCGCTAGGTCTCGCCGCTGAAGAAGGCTCTGCCAGGAAGCTCTCGATCAAGAGGGCTCGCTCCAGCACTCCCGCCTGGGTCGGAATGCTGAGGGAGATCAGCGACGCCCGAATCTCCTGCCGCAAGCCCTGCTCGAAGGTCCGGGCCCGGAAGAAGGGGTCCCATACCATGTCGGTCGAGTAGCGAGATAGGTCAGTGAACCTCGCCGCGTACTGAGCGACCGTCATGCTGCCCTGGTGCAGCTGGAGAAGCTCCTGGATGCGCACCGCTCGGAGGGTGGTCGGGACGAACTCAGAGCGGAAGAGGCTCTCGAAGTCCGTCCAGAGCAAGGATGCCTCATCGTGAACCTGGAGCATCAAGCTCCACCATCGTCCTGCCGCCGCCTGCAGGAGGCTCGCCGCGAGAATCACCATGAGATCCGCTAGTGTCCTCACTAGCCTAAAGATCCGTACCACCGCCTCTAGCCAGTCCTCGGCGGCCTGGGGGTCCGCCTCACCGCGAAACCTGGGCGGTCGCTGGCTCTGAAACTCATGCAGTGCCCTGAGGCGACGTGCATCGTCAGCGTCTGGTACTGGTAGCATCGGTGGCTCGGCGGGTAAAGCTACCGCCGTTGCCACTGCTGGCAAAGGGCCCTGCACCGAGGCCTCGTCGCTCGGTGGGCTGCCGTCGCGCCCTACACTCGGAACCCTAGCTGGCTGTCGTCGCGGGGCCATCCTGAAAAGGAGAACAAGAGCACCACAGTCAGAACAGTATACCTGGTGAGCTGGCACAAGTAATCACAAGGAAAACTTGAGACTTTCATGAAGCAGATCAGTATACCCGGTGAGCTGACACAAGTAATCACAAGGAAAACTTGAAACACACACGCAATCAATGTTTTCATGCATTAAGTCGGAAATCAGGAGTCAGGGTCCTGGTGTACAGATACTTCGGCCGCCGCACCAACACTGGGCTCCCTGAACTGATAACCACACTCAATACACTAAACACTATTGCTTCATATAGGAAGAAAAGACGATCAGAGTCTGCGGTAGAACCGACCGCCTCTGATACCAATTTGTCACGACCCGACCTCGGGGCCCGTGCCGTGACTACCCCAAGCCCACCTTCCATAGGCCAGGGGCTGGCGACTAGCACCAAGGTGTAAAATCCCGGTAAACAGGGAAGGCATTGCCTTTATAAGTAACAACCACCACAGAGTCAGCAAGCGGAAAGTAACTACAAAGTGCAGAAAAGTAAAGGGGGCCGGAATACAAGCCCAACTAAAAGTACAACTGAAAAGGAAAAGAACAGCAACTGAAGAAAAGACGGCGGCCTCGTGTCGTCCACTGGCAATCCCACCTGAAGGGTGGGTACAGATAGCCTCCAGGCTCCTCGGGTCCCACGTCCGCTCCGAGCACGTCCCGCCCAGTGGTCCGCCTCCAGGTACCGTCCTGCTCCACGCCCCAACCGAGATCAGCGTTGTCCGTCGTCTGCATCCAACACAAAAAGGTGCGGGCATAGCCCGTGCAGGGGTGAGTATAAACTACTCAGTAAGGACCCCGAGACCCCCGAAGGTCTCCCAAAATCCACAAGGGATATAGCACAAAAGAAAGGGGCAACCACGAAGAAACAACTGACTCGACTTAGGTATATGCCCATACATATACCTAAGTCCCCATTTCTAGCTCTGCTCTCGAGCTCAAGGTCAACTCGATCCACACAGGAAAGCAAGACTCAAATCCACCAGGGAGAGTGAATAGTAAATAGTAAATCCACATAGGATAGTTCAACACAATCCACAAAGAAGAGTAACATAAGATTCAGCTCAACCAGGTATACTTTTTCAGATGACGTCAAAGATGATCACTGATCCATCTAAGTCGTCGGACCCACGAAGGATCGATAGGTACTAACCTCGGCAATGACCCACACAGGATCGGGCACACACAGGACCTGTAGCAATGGCTCACACAGAACCGTAAGAGATGACCCACACAGGATCGGGCCTATACAGGACCTGTAGCACTGATCCACATAGGATCGCTGAGTGCAGTAGTCGACGCAGTCCACTGAGGATCTCTGCACAGTCATCGCCGCAGTCCACGAAGGATCTCTGCTCTGTCGTCGTCGCAGTCCACGGAGGATCTCTGCTCTGTCGTCGAAGTCACAGCCAGCGCTAGGGTTCCCGCACACAGCGAGCTCGTTTAGGAGGGTCCGCTCCACGAGCCGAGAGGCTGATACATCAACTGACATGTAGTCCAAAGTTGATGTATCCAAAAGTTCCGTATCGACAACAGGATCTCAACGCAACAGACGGCGCGTCAATCGGACGCCCGGTCTGAGAGTTATTGGCATTTTCGTCCCAGGGGCCCGGTTGGTTTTTAGGGCAAAACCAACCCGACCATACTCCGCCCGTGTCCGATCCTCGGGCGGAGTATGCCAAAAGTTCCGTCTCACTTAGAGGAAACTACCACAGCTGACGGTACGTCGATCGGACGTCCGTAGCTCAAGTTATGAGTGTTTCCGCTCCGAGGGCCCGGTTGGTTTCGTGTACGAACCAACCCGGCCGAACCCAAAGTCTTCCGAAAGCTTGAGTGTAATATACCGAAACGACCGTATCGATCCAAGGATCGCGTAGCCGCTGACGGTTCGTCAATCGGAGGTCCTAGGCCCAAGATATGGGCAAAAGACCGGAGAGGGCCCGGAAACGGGGGTTCTGGGCCCGGGGCGACCCGGCCCGAACCCCCCCTGGGGGTCGGCCGAACCGGGTCGACCCGAACCGGGTCGCCCGCCCCGGGTCGACCCGACCCGGGCCGGCCCGGTTGGGCCGGGTCCTGTCCGGCCTGGGCGCGGCCCGGCCGACCGGACCGGCCGGCTCGACCTCGGCCGAGCGGCCAAGGGGCGCCGCGGGTTTGACCCGCGGCTTAGGTGGAACGCGGCCCGCGCGGGCCGCGTGTTGGGTGGCCGGACCGCGGACGCGGTCCGGCGGTTCGCCGCCGCCGCGGCTCGGATCCTCTGGCGGCGCGCCGGGCGCCGCCGCCCTCGGTCGCCGTCGCCGCCTTCCGCGGGCCGCTGGAGTTGCTCCGGTGGCCCTATTCCTCTCCCGTCTGCGCCGTTGCTCCTCCCGGGGGGCCGATCTTCACTGCGGGATCAACGGATCGCCCTTGCCGCACGGTTCGTCGTCGCTTGCCAAAACCGCACACGAAAAGGATCGGCGGAGGGTTGTCGGGTCTTGTTCGTTATACCCGCACCCTCCGCGTTAGTCATAAACAACGGGAGAAAGGGGCTACAACAATTTTTAATCAAGATAAAAATTGTTCACTTCTTTTTCTTTTAAACGGAAATTCAATTTTAATTAATTGAAAAATATTCATGCCGGTTCTTTATTCAAAAAGAAATAAAAACACGGGAATGAATCATCAAGAATTAAATCCCTACCTTGTCGTCGTCGTCGGACGAGAGGTCGTCGTGGATTTGGTGATCGTCGCGGAAGAGACGCTCGTCGCACCGCGGGAAGGAGTCGCGCCGACGATCTCCGGATCAAGATCAAACGGATTTAATTAATTTAAATCCGTTGATATCGAATTATAAAAAGGGAGAATTTAGAAGATTCGATTCTCACCTTTAACCGCCGATCGTAGGTTTGCCGCGGAAGAAGAAGCGCCGAAGAAGAATAAGAAGGTCGCGGAAAAGTTTGTCGACGTCGCGGATCACGGTGTGCGTCGTCGAATTTTGGTTCCGGCGTTCTTCGCGTTCTTCGCGTTCTTCGCGTTCTTCGCGTTCTTCGCGGGGAGGGTGGAGGCCCAGAGAACAAAGAGTAATCCTCCAAAATAGACACGTTGGTCTATTTTATTAAATCGCCAACGAACGCAAACGCGTAAGTAACGACCCATTAAATTCGTTGAATTAATTCAACGAATGAAACAGCCCATTTAATTCACGAAATAAACCGCCCAATTAAATGGTCTGTTAAGAAATTAAAGAAAACGCGCCGGTTGACTTTTCAGTTACTTTGACGGGTTTTCGCGGGTGCGTTACTTAGCTAAAGAAACGGCGGGGCTCGTGCGGGCCCCACCTCACAAATATCCTACCAAGGGGTAGGGTATTTCCGGATAGCACCCTATCCGCTTTAACTCAGTTCAAGTGGCTTCCAAGTGACTTCCAAGCGGCTTAAGTGAAATAAAATAAAGTTGTCGCACAACCTTTATTTTATTTCCGACTTAAAGCCCAAAAATTTAAAAACCACGGTTGAGCAAACGCAACTCCGGAAGAGGCGTTTCTAAGCAAATATCGGCGCTGCGATTTCATCGGTGCCCTCAGAATTCGATTCCGGGCACCGGTTCAAAAGATAGAAAAACCCGCTCGTCCGTTCACTGAACGTACCCGAGCCAAACTTCGGAAATTGATTCCGGGCACACCGGGCCTCGGAATCAGGTGCCGTCTGAAGCTGCGCTCTTGCAAAATTCCAAAGAAAATTAAGAAAAAAAATTTCCTTGAAATTTGCGGGTCTTTACAATATTATTCATTGTCTTTATCCAAAGTACAAAAATATTCACACGCAGGTGAGGGGGGCTAGGGATATAAATTTACATCAGGTAAAATTGGGCGCATAGGCCCTTATACATTTTAACCAAAAATAAGATGACGTGCAGACCGTCTATTTAATTAATTACAATCATCGCACATATTTAAATAATTAATTAAATAAATTTAAAATACATGGGTCGGTGCTCAAGACCAACAGGCAGGTAAAATAAGGCACGATAAAATTAAATTGCATTAAATAAGTTCGAGGGTTATAAATAATTAAATTATTTGAATTAATATATTGTTTTAATTTTAGTGAGACACTAGTCAACTAGGTTTAGGGTGTTACAATTGGTATCAAATGAAGTTTAGTAAAATCCTTGTAAACTAGATTTATAAAAAACTTTAATTAGGGGACACTATCCTAAGATAGATTTTATGGATAATTATAGAAAAGCATCCAAAAAATTTGGTAATGTATTTATTATGTGGGTATTCTAAGAAAATAAATCTCTGTTTGGATACTATAAGTGGATGTGGTTATGGCACAAATTTACCTAGGAGTAACAACTCTAATAAGGTGTTTCGGGCCTAAATCGGGGTAACCTGGTACACAACAATGGGCTTTACTATGCACCTAGTTTGACACTCTCGAGGGATATGCTTAGGATAATTAATATTTTATTTGTGAACCATTATAAAGTATTTACAAGTAAATATGTCCCCAAAGAAACCATTTTTATGATTATGTATTAGATATGCATAAATTTTTCAATTTATGTCAAGTATTTTTACTAGTTTGGAATTATGCATTATGATTCATAACCTAGTCTAGTATATTACATTGTTTAGAAATTTTGCCTAGTGAAAGGAATGGAAACCATATCAATTCATGTAATCCATTTAGGTATTTCCCTCATGTGTAAGAAAATCATAGTGGTGTTGGTGATGCAACTAGTGCTAAACAACGTATATCCATACTATGACAACTGACTCAGGTTGTAAATAAAAACCCTACCCATATGGAGAAGCTTGATCCACAACACAAAGGATAAATGTTATACCACTTCATGATGCAACAACCCCCAAAATTCAATGGGACTAAAAATAATTTTGTAGCTGAGTAGTGGATAAGTTTCTTAGAGAAAATATTTCTTGCTTTAGGGAGTAATGAAAGGGGGAAAATTATGTCGGTCTATCATCTATTAGGAGATGAATATTAATGGTGGTCATTAATTCAAAACATGAAGGAGGATTAAGAGGTCACAAATATGGAATGGATGGAATTAAAATAACTCTTCCTATAAAAATACTTTCCTCATGATCTATGAGGGGATATTAAGAGGCAATTTCTGAGTCTGAGGCGGAAGGAGGATGTGAATGTGGAAAATTATGAAGCTAAATTCACAAGGTTAGAAAGTAATGTTGTAGACTACATAAGTAACCCAAGAAGTAATATTAATATATTCTTTGATATATTAAAACCATTCTTCATATGAGCATTGGTCTCACAATATTTCTCATCGTATGAAGATATGTTCTCAT
Source organism: Viscum album (assembly GCA_963277665.1). NCBI lineage: Eukaryota > Viridiplantae > Streptophyta > Magnoliopsida > Santalales > Viscaceae > Viscum > Viscum album. The sequence goes on along the minus strand of OY728135.1, from coordinate 1,197,196,475 downwards.
GTTCTATCAAGAAATAAAAGTAATTCTCTAAGTCTTGTGACTTTAAAGTAAAGTAATAGAATAAGAGGAGCATCGAACACTCTAGAAAATGAAATAAGGGGAAGAAGGGAAAAGTTAAATTTACACCCTATAATATTTGTGGGAAGAAACACCCCAGTACTTGCCTAAAGGTGATGGGAATTTGTTACAAGTGCGAAGAAAAAGGCCATCAAGCTCATGATTGCAAGGGGAAGAAAGAAGATATCAATTTTCAGTGTTACAGTTTTAAACAAATGAGACATTATGAAAATTATTTTCTTAATCATCAAGGAAACTTTCCCCTAAAAATTACAAGGGATCAAGGCCAAGCTTTTGCAATCACAACTGTTAAGGTTGAAGTTCATAATGATGTGGTGGTAGGTACTTTAATTATTTCTCCAAATTTAGACAAAGCTTTATTTGATTCTATATCCTTTAATTACTTTATATCTTCCCAGTTTTCTTTAAAAATTAGATATTTTCAATTCACATTAATAAGTGAGTTTTCAATCAAAATCCCTAAGGGAAGTCTCATTGCAATAAAGATGTGTCAGGAAGTTCTCATTATAGAATATAAACGTGCTTTATCTACTGACTTTATCATCATACCTATGGTTGAATTTGATATAATCCTAGGTATGGACTAGATATCAAAATATGATGTAAAATTTTATTAAAAGAATAAGTAATTTGTGAATTGTGAGGAATATGTAGAATCCATTATCTTTAGAGATGAAACTTCATCATATGATTCTTATCTAGATCCACCTCCTGTAGCTCTTCCAAATGAAATCCTTAGGGAAGAAGAGAAGATTAAACCTACTAATCTTAAAATTAAGGATGTATATATTGTGAAATAATAAATTGATGTATTTTCAAAGGATTTACCTGGACATACTCCATAGTAGGAAGTTAAGTTTTGTGTTGATTTAATCCCTAATGCAAGGCTAATATCAAATAATCCCTATAGAATGGCCACTTTACAATTAGTAGAACTAAATAAACAACTAGAGGAGTTGAGTAATAAGGGATTTATTCACCCTAGTTTTTCTCCATGGGGAGCCCCATTTCTTTTTTTAAGAAGAAATATGGATCAATGTAGTTGTGTATTGACTATAGAAAAATAAATTCTATTATAATAAAGATCAAGTGTCCTCTACCTTTCATTTATGATTTATTTGATCAACTTCATTGATCTCAATATTTTTCGAAGATTGAACTTCATTCTGGATATCATTAATTATGTGTAAAAAGAGAAGATATTCCAAAGACAACATTCTGAATGAGGTATGGTCATTACGAATTTATAGTTTTTCTATTCGGATTGACTAATGTCTATTTTCATGGATCAAATGAACAAGGTTTTCAAGGAATATCTTGATGGTTATTTTTTAGTATTTATTGGTGATATTTTTTTATACTTCAAAAGTTATAAAGACCTTGAGAACCACTTGCAGATTATTATGAAGACTCTTAGAAGAAATGAATTGTATAGGAAGTTTAGGATGAGTAAATTATGGCTTTAGGAAATTTCTTTTCTTGGTCATATTGTCTCCAAGGATGGAATATATGTTTATCATCCAAAGACAAAGTCAATCCAAGAATGGTAAGCACTGATGAGTATAACCAAGGTACGCAGTTTTATTGGTTTAGCAGGTTACTATCGTCATTTCGTCTATAATTTTTTCTGATTGGAAAACCCATTACCAAGATCACACATAAAGGGTTTAAATTAATTTGGACAAAATATTTTTAAGAATTTTTTGAAGAATTGAATAGAATATTATTCAATGCTCTAATCCTGACTTTACCATATAGAAATGATGGGTTTGTGATTTATAGTGATGCATCAAGGAAAGGACTTGGTTGTGTGCTTGTGTAGAATGATAGGGTTATTGCTTATGCATCAAGGCAATTAAAAATTCATGAACAAAACTATTCAATACATGATATTGAGTTAGAAATGGTAATATTGGATCTGAAGATATGGAGACACTATCTCAACGGTGAAAGATGTGAGATATATACTGATCACAAGAGTTTGAAATATACTTTTTCACAGATAGAACTCAACATGAGACAATGGAGACACCTTGAACTAATTAAGAATTATAATTGCACGATACATTACCACCCAAGGAAGTAAAATAAGGTGGAAGATACTTTGGGCAGAAAGGACCATGGAGTTCTAAACAAAATGGGAGTTGAAAAGGATCCTATGTTCATGGATCTAGTAAATATGGATATGGGAATTATCATGAAAGGTTAAACATCACTAATTTTTCAAATGGTTTCCAAACCATATTTACTAAAAATAATAAAAAGTTATAAGTTTGATGATGAGGAGTTTCAAAATAAAATTAAAGCTATGATTGAGGGGAGATTGATCGACCTCATTTATGAATATGGGATTTTGAAATTTGAGAAGAAGATTTGTGTTCCTGGTATACTTGAGCTAAAAATGAAATTATTAGATGATTCTCATAGGTCTAATTTATCTATACACCCTGGTGGAACTAAGATGTATAGATATTTGAAGAAACATTTTTTGTGGGATAACCCGAAGAGGGAGATTGATGATTATGTGTCGAGATGTTTGGTTTTTCAACACATGAAGGCTGGAAGACAACATCCTAGAATATTCATGCATCCTATTCCTATAAATGTGTGGAAATGGGATGATATTATGATGGAATTTTCCATGAGGCTACCAAAGACTTCTATAAGAAATGATGAGATTTGGGTTATTGTTGATCCTCTTACCAAATCTGCACATTTTATTGCTATAAGATAAGATTTACCACTTGAATGTTTAGAAAGACTTTACATTAATGACATTGTAAGACTTCATGGTATACCCCTATCGATTTTTTATGACCTTGATTCTCATTTTACATCAAGATTCTAGAAAATTCTTTAGAAGGACCTAGATACTGAGCTTCGTTTGAGCACTGCCTACCACCCTCAAACTGATGGAAAAATATAATGGACTATTAAAACTATAGAACAAATTTTGAGACCTTTATCACTTGACTTTCAAGGTATGTGGGATCAATATTTACCTCTAGTAGAATTTTCCTATAACAATAGCTTCCACTCAAGTATTCAGATGGCACCATATGAAGCGTTATATTGAAAGAGATGTCATACACCAACTTGTTGGGATGATATTGGTGAAAGAAAACTCATAGGCCTAGAACTTATTGAGGAAACAACGGAAAAGGTGAAGATTATTAAAACTCATATCAAATCATCTCAAAGTAGGAAAAATATCTATGTTAATAACCGAAGGAAGGATTTGGAATTTTAATTTGGAGATCATGTTTTCTTGAAGGTATCTTCATGGAAGGGTGTTATATGATTCCATAATAAGGGTGAATTAAGTCCCAGGTACATCGAACCTTTTGAGATTCTGGAAAAAATTTGAGTTGTAACTTACCATTTGGAAATGACACCAAGTCTCTCCAAAGTTCATGATGTGTTCCACGTATCAATGTTAAGGAAATACATGCCATACCCAACAAATATACTCACCTATGAAGAAATAGAACTAGAAACCAATATGACTTATTTTGAAGAGCCTATCAAGATTCTTGATACTAAAGAACAAGTGTTGAGAAATCGGATGACTCATCTGGTAAAGGTTCTTTGAAGAAACCATAAAATGGAAGAGGTGGTATGGGAACCTGAAGAAATTATGATGAAGAACCACCCTAATATTTTTATGAAGTGATATTATAGAAATTTTTAGGATGAAATTATTTGAAGGAGGGAAGAATGTAACACCCTAAGCTTCCACAGCATGCTTCTTTTTAAATAATTCAATAGTTTGCGCTGCACGCAACACCAAGTTCGAGCACACCACTACTATCCAATTTAAAAAAATCAGTCATGAATAGTATTAACCACATTTTTTATTTTATATTATTTTAATATTCATATCATGTGTTTCTTAGACATGATATAATAACAAATTCAATTTTTTGAATAAAAGAAGTATTTTTTTTAAATACAGTTTTACCACCTTTTAGTGGAGAAACCTTTTTAAATACAATATTTTACACTTTTATATATTCAAATTGACAAAATAAAATTCTTCTTTAGAAGCAGGAAATAAAAATTTAGTTTGTACAAATTTTTGGTGTTTTTCTGATAACTTTCATATTTTAATGAATAGTGAAAATACTGCATTTTCATCTAATTTATTAATATTGTTAGTTTATCCTTTTAATTGGTTTTAAAGTACAGTTAGATTAAGTTTTTATCATTTAATATAATTTATTTCATTGGAATTATTTTCACATTAAAATTAGATATAAACGCATACCAATATTTTGATGGTTTTTACTTTAGAAAAACCTATTTTCTCATTTTATCAACGAGAATTAATTTTAAATTAATTACTGCAACTTATATGTTTTAAATTTTAAAAAATGGATTCCATATTTGGAATAATTGGGTATAAATTATGTTAATATTTCACTTTTATTTTTTGGATATTATGAATAGTAACTTTAGTAATTTTTTTATTACAGTGGTTAAGGGTAAATCGGGTAATTAAAGGTAAAAATGATATTATAAAATTACCCTAACACCTATCAAAATCCTATTGGATGACTAAATTAGAACCATATCACCTATTTTTAAAACTTTTATCATTTAATGGACCCTTTTCCATGAATATGAAATGAATATTATTATAATTAATGAATGTGACAAAATGTCACACTCTCATTTCGCATAAGCATAATAATTTTAATATAGAGATATCCATACGATAAAATCAATTATAAAAAGTATCTTTATATCTAAAATAATTATATAAATTATATAAACTTATTTATAATTTTTATATATCAAATAATTACCATTAATGATGACACAATAGTGATGTAGAAATTATTTTATTAATAGAAATATTAATTAAATAATATTAAAAATATTAAAATAAATATAATTTGACTTAATGAATGAAATACATGAATTTTATAGATAACATAAACATTTTATTAATATATTTTAAGTATTGGTTCTAATTTATCATTTTGTTTTTATTTTTTTAAAAAAATAAAAATATTGAATAGTATCAAAATTGTCATAAATGATACTTTAAAATACATAATATTTTATTAAATGTTATAAAATTCATAAAAAATATAAGGTTAATAAAACTAACTTGTATAGTTTTAAATATTCCATAAATGATCCAATTTTAGTCCTATTGTCATTTTATAGTAACTATATTAACCTTATAGTACAAAAAGACAAGTAGACATGGTAAGAGTTAAACTGTTTAAATAAGGGTTAATCCCAAAAGATAAGGTTAATTTTGTGACCTAAACTTGTCTAAAAATCATTGTTTGAGAGGATTTAGATCCATAATCATATTATTCTATAAATAAATCACTTTGGATCTATTTAAAACTGAAAATCAATTTATAATAAATTAATATTTTAAGATCTTCCAAAAGTGCCCCTCACCTCTCTTATAAAATGAAACTTATCATTATCTTTAATTCACACCTATAAATCCATTTATCTCTATAAAATTTAGCCCATTTCCTCTTCCAACTTACCTCACTACAATCTAGAGTCCATAATTTGAGAAAAAATACATCCTAAGGTGTCCTTTTGTGTAAACCAAAATAAGATACCCAAAAAAGATGTAATTGTTTTATCACCTATTTCAAAGTTCTTTTCTTCTTATACTTCCTATTTCTATGTTGTTTCCATACCAAAGTAATAAATCCAGTATAATACACATACTAAGATGTTATTATAATCATGTTACATCCATATTCCTCATTTTATCCATCATACGAATAACAATATCATCATGTGTGTGTATGTACGACTTATTATCTCCATGTTGTGGTGTAATTTGTTATTCAACACGAATTTATTTGGATGGTTATAATGATTATTATAATGTATATAAATAATGAATATAAAATGATAATTATTATTTATAATTAATATACCATCCAATTATATACCATTTAACCATCAAGCGAATGATATCGTCACTCGTGCGTACGTACGACCTACCGTCTCCACAATGTGATGAGATTAATTATCCATGTCAACCATTCAATAATGATTATAAAATTTATATGATGAGTAAAAATAATAATTATGAACTTAATTTCATTATAAATATGAATAAAATACATACTATGCATAAAAACATTAATTACATAATAAAACAGGAATAGGAAAACAAAGTTGTTAACACCCAAAACAACGGTAATAATAAAATATTATTACCAAAAGGATATAAGAGGATCATATATGATATCATAAATATGGATATGGTCCTAGTATAATTTAATAACATACTCTAACCATTATACATGAGGTTAACACACCCTCTACTAAAGGAAAGTACAAGGTAAGTGTAAATTTTTCAATCTCATTATTATCCAAGGTTGTTTATAAGTAAGTATATACTGAGACATCTTAATCATCCATGTCCATGTTTCCTAAAATTTATTTCAATATATCATCGAAAAAATTTAAAGTAATTTTTTTACCCATGTTTAACTTTTTATAAAATGTTTTTAAAGGAATCTTTCCATTGTTTTCCAAATGAGGTACTTTATGAATTTTTTGATAAATTAAGGAAAGAATGTTTTTTTAACTTATACGGTGCAAGCTGTTATTTCTACCATCAGGACGCCATAACTTTTTTGAAGCTTCCCTAACAATATTAAAATGTTATTTTTTAAAAGAAATTTTTTCTTTTATAAATGTGATACTTTTAAATGATTTCAAAGTAAAAAAGGGATATCTCTCTCAAAGAGTTTTCATGATTTTATTAGGTTATTTTTATCTATATAAAAATCCTTTGTTGGATTTTATAATTAATTAAGGTTGATTTATTATGATAAAATCTTCCATATTTTATTTAAGGTTTTATGATATTTTTTACTATGTATGTTCTATTTTTATACCATTCATGGTTTATGGTTAAAGTATTAACATTTTGTATGCTAGTTTTAATATGAATGTCTATGTTATATTTCACCCTTTTCATATGAGGAATGCATGGGTAGGGCCCAATATATCCCCTAAATGCATCGGTAGGTCTAATGAGACAAACTAGTGTCTTGGAATAAGGCCTTGATGATATGGTTATGTATAGTCTTGGCACAATTCCTTGATGATATAGTTATGTATGATCTTGGCATGAGGCCTTAAAGTTATAGTTATATGTCAATCATTATGAATTACCTCATTATGAAATTATTTATTGATATTTCATGTGATTATTCAACTAGTAGAATATCTATTTGAATGTTTAATTGGAATTATTTGATTTATTATTTCTATATTATACTGAATATTATGTTTAAAATACTTTTGTTTAAATTTTATACATTGGGTTAAAATTTTATGTTATTTATGATAGCTTTTTCTATATTACTTATCCTTACTAAGCAAATGAGATCACCCCTTTCTTATGTTTGATTCTTACCCAGTATGTGAAGAAGTATATTGTGATTGATATTCAGGGATATTCTAGAGGATATGAGAGTTTTAAAAGGGGGTAATATATTATTTTTCATTTCAAGATGTAATGTAAAACTTATATTTGTATCTAGTATTTCAAAGTATACTAAACTGATCAGTCCTTTGGGATTTTATTTTCTTGTGATCATACCAATATAATAATATAATGTACCAACTTTGGGCAACTAGGGTCAGGGTATTACATTACTGGTATTTACATATCCATTTGAGGGTCTCTATTTTATTGGGTTTTTTGTTTAAAAGTTACCAATGTGGTAAGGGATTTCTCTTCAATTTGTCTTATTTGGGACATACATTATATTACACGCATGTCTCCTTTTATGAGGTGAATAAATAACCCCATTGACATGTAATATCATGAATTTATTTATTCTTGTGATTTTTACATTTTATTTAATTTTATTCTTTCATGGTGATTATGATTCAATGTTTCTAAAGTTATAATGGTTTTATGATACAATCTCATCATTTATTGGGATTGTTTATATTTTTTCTTCTAATAATGAAACTTTATGATCCATCACTCAAGAAACCCATGAATTATCTTCACATATGGTCATGTTATAAGAATACATGGTTTCCCTAAGTTTTACACTATCTATGTTCTAAATATTTCAAAATAATGTTTTTAAGAAAAATCATCTTTATTTCACTCTTCATTCAAAACCCCATTTTATTTAATATCTATGTTTTCAAAAAAAAATTAAAAAAACATTAACATTACCCAAGTGATTTATTAATGAATTTTTACCCATTTTTTACTTTTTACAAAGTTTTTTAAAAGGAATCACCATATTTTTTCAAAATAAGGTTCATATGGATTTTACTAAAAATGTGAAATGAATATTTGTTTTAACGTGTATGGAATTTTACATCATCATGGACACTCAATGTTTTAAAGATTATTTTATAAGCATCAAAGTTTATTTTCAGATAAAATTATTTTGGAAATGTTTTATGTTTTAAAAAATTATTTTTCAAAGTGGAAAGGATATTTTCCTAAAGAAAGTTTTTAAATGATTTTAAAAGATTCCTTTATAAGTTTATAAGGTTATTTTCAAAGAAAAGTATTTTTAAAATTTTTATGTTTTTAAAATTTGTTTTTCAAAGTGAAAAGGTTATTTTCCTCGAGAAATATTGCTAGTGATATTTCAAAATAATTTTCTATCTAAGATGACATCCTTTGATGATACTTATGCTTTATTGGGGGTAATATTGAATGATACCATCCTTATTATTTTTATGAATGGTTAATATTCATATTTATGAAATGTTTATGAAACCTGCTTATTTTTTATGGGTTATGCTATGGTGAATTGGTGAAATTTTTATGAAAATATTTTTCTTTACATGGGTTATGATGTGACGATAAGATAAATGTTTTATCACCTTATGGTACAGAAATGTATGGATTATGTGATGGGTGGGACCTATATCTCCATCCAATTCATTGGGTAGTGATTAATGCCATATGAGCTTAAAGGGTGCATGGAAGGTTATCCTAATTGATAAATAGGGTACATGGGAGGTTATACTAATCCTAGAAGGGGTATATAGGAGGTTATCCCAATACCAAAAAAGGGTAAACAAGACGTTATCCCAAGCCCAAAAGAGGGTACATGGAAGGTTATCTTAGTACCAAAGTTGGTACATGGGTGGTTAGCCCAATCCTAACATGTTATGAGTTTCTTATTGGGTATCCTTAACATAATATTTTCTATTCTTATGTATATGCCACAAATATATGTCTTATTCTAATTTTATGATCTTATGCTCATGTTCTCTGATCCCATTATGATTCATGTCTTATGAACTACCAAGATTTATTCCATGACTCTCTTTTATGATTTATAATATGCAAGGTATAGTTTTCATATTTTATGCTCATCTTATCATACCCATATTCTCATATTATATTGATTTCTCTCTTATTTACCCTTAATGAGCATTTGAGCTCATCCTTTCTTATTTTTTCTTTCCCCGAGTTATGAAAAAAAAAATTAAGGTATGTATATGAAGAGTACTAAGTGGGAAGATCTTTGTGGGATACATTGAAGATCTTTCATGAAATAATAAGATAGTGGATATAGTATTAAAAAAATACTAAACCTATATGGTCTATGGACATGTATTTATAAAATGTAATGAATATTCATATATTAATATATGGTATCCATATATTAGAAGTTTTTTATCTCTAAAGTTGGTATTAGAGAAAAGTTTTTACTAACCTTTGGAAACTAGGATGATAAAACTTTAGTGAGATCCCTTTAGATATCTCTAAGGATATGTCTTGGGATATGTCTAAGGATGAGACAATGTATAATAAAATTTCCTTAAATTTTTTTAAATGATAGAGTGAGTGTTTTTTAAACAATTAAATCCCTATTTGGATACTACAAGTGGGTGTGGCTCTAGCACAGAGGTACCTAGGGTTAATAACATTGAAAAGGGTGCATTGAGCTAGACTCGATCATCACCTAGTGTGTGAAAGTGGGCCTTTCTTCACACCTGGTTCGACACCCTTGGGTCATATGCTTTTGAAATTCACAAGCACTTTACAAACCATTAAAAAGGATTTAAATAGATGATGACTATGGTTGACCTAGCTTAAACATAAGGTTTCATAGATTTTAAATAAGTCTTCATGATTTAGACATCTTATAAGTGATTTCTATCATTATATGGTTTCCCACTATGAATATTATTTCTCACACTATGCTTTTTGGATTTATCCAATGGAAGGAACTATAAGGAACTGGATTAACGTTTAATGATATGTACAATGTGTTAATGATAAATCAAATGGGATGATGACTGGATTAAATGATATTGTGATTAGTCCTAATTAGTTATCATGATTTTTGATTAAAAACTTTCACCTTAACCAACTATCAGACTCACCAAAGAAGATAATGATAGAGTTCATTAAGCATTAGGGTTATGGAGGCCATGGAGGAAAGAAGATTTGGTTTCTTTTATGTTAAGAATGTGGAAATATAAAATCTAAGGAATGTATCAAACGAATGTGAAGATGTTTTATGTGTGGAAAAGAAAGACATAGAGAATACAATAGATAAGGGAAAATGAAAAGTTCATTCAATGCAATGGATTGGAATATCGGTATCCCTAAAGTATTATAAATGAATGAATTTTTAAAATTTGGAAAGTATGTACATTATGAAAATTAATGTCCTAGGGGGGAAATATAATGAATAAAATCATAAGTGTGGTGTGATAAATGGCTATATTGTGAATGATAAGATAAAACAAATTACATATGAATGTTATACGACATTCTAATTGTATTTTTTATGCTAAACGTTATAATAATGATTATATTGAGGTTGATAAATATTAAAACATGATTCATATTTCATATTGTAGGAAGGAGGTGTTTAGGAATAAGATTATGAATCCTAGTTAATGGTTTGAGAAGGAATTGGAATTATAGAAGTTTTTAGGTATTGTAATTCAAGAATTATGTTATAAAAATCATGAAATATATAAGGATTGTTTAGTATAAGTTTCTCATTAAGGATTTTCAAGAATATATTGAATAGTTTTGATGACCTAGAAAAGTGATTTAATGCCAAGGTGATATTTTATAAAAAAACACATGATTAAGAGAAGATAATCCTTAATATGATCCTAATGTTGAGATAATGATGTCGGGATAAATAAATTATGTATATGAATAAAGTAAATTAGATAGTATTGATGACCTTGGAACTGATTAATGATTTTTGGACAAAGTGGTTTATGTTATCATTGATGAGGTTTACAGCATTATTGAATTTATGGAATATATTTAATAATATGTGTTTTATTAATTTAATGATGAAGAATGTATTTTTTTTATTATGGTTTTATGGTAATTATATTTATTACCATGTTTCAAGAAAATATATAACTAAGGTATTCACATATTTGGTATGTCAGAATAAATATATGCTTTATAATATTTGGGTGATTAATGTTAAGTTAGTTTTGATAAATTTAGTGACCTTATTTTTAGTTCAGATAGGACAGTATGATAATGAAGAAGATAAAATATGGGGGTGAATTGTGATCCTTTAAAATCTTTGACATATTCAAAACAAATCATCGATTCTTTCCATCTCTCTTTAAGATGAGTGAGAAGTAGAAATAAATAGAAAAAATAACACAGTGATGTATAGTGGTTCAATGTATAAAGATACCCTAGTCCACTCCAACAATTCTCTCTATATGAGCTTGGTTATTTTCACTAGATAAGTCCTCTTATCACAAGACCTTAACAACTAAGTGCAGGAAGTTGAAAAATTTATAATAAGGCTTTTTTAAGGCCTTCTAGTTCTTTTATAAGGAACCGTAAATCCACATATTAGTCTGAGAAGTTGATACTCCTTCACCGCCATAACTTTTTCTATATAGAAAAAACTCAAATAAATCAATATATATTGATTTGATTGAGAACAAAATTTTCACTCATAGTTGTAGTAGAAACTGAAAGATGTGTTTAATCTTTAATAACATATAGTAGTAGAAAATAGATCTTTAATGCTGCACAATATTTCCTTAAAAAGTGGTATAGAAAACACCAAATTGAAGAATAAACATGTATGTATCTAAAGTTTAACTCTAACTAATGATTTGTCAAAATTGAATACGAATATTTAACAATAAGGTATAGTAGTAGCGACAGCAATAGTAGTGACTAGATCAAAACATGTATGCCTCCAAAATTTATTTTTGAAGGAAATGACACACTCTTATTTGCAAAAAAAATGTTTTCCATTTTAATAAAAATATCTATATGTTGTATCTTTAGAAGATGACCATATCAATATTTATACTATAGGTCGAACAGCTCCAGATTAAATGCTTCCAAAAATGCCGCATAATAAATTATGAATATTTGGATTCAAAATATTTCAATATAGTCATAACTTCCCTTAGAAATAGGAATGATTTACTCTATTGAATAAGATCCTTTGAATTGGTTGTTAAAAAAATTTAAAATGATATTTACTTTTATCGATACCATTATAAAAAACATGGATAATACATTTAATTTAAAACTTTTTCATTGACCAGTCAAATATAAGGTTCTTTTATGTAGTGACAAACTCAAAAAGTATGGTTGACAATGTAGGGTTGTTTACAAAAGTAGGGTTGAAGAACCATACATTTATTCTTTAAATGTAGGGTTTCTTCCAAACATAGAGTTTTTCTATCCATACTTTTCTAGTAGTGTAGGGTACATGATCCATATGTTTCATTCTAGATGTAGAGTTTTCAAACCATATATTAAGCTTACGAACGTAGGATATGAACAGTGTTTCTAGAATACATTCAAACACATCCATAATACTTAAAAAAATATTTTCTCATGGATCAATGACTTGTGTATGCTTCTAGAATATATTATAACAAATATCATTTTCTTAAAATTCACTTAAAATAAACTTTATTAGTAACACAAATTTGGGTGTTTGTGAGAATAAAATCCAAAAATGATTTATTGAAATTATTGAATCAACACATGATCAACAATCTCCCCTTTTTTGATGGTCATAAAAACCATAAAATAAATATTAAAAATTAAAGAAAATAATCACATTTCTTTAAGAACAATTATTTTATTTCATATAAATTTTCATAAAATTTTATAAATTCTCATAAATTTCACCCCCTAAAAATTAATCCCCCTATAATTCTCATAAATTAGAATAAAATTTAGTAATATAAACTCCCCTTAAATTTATGCAAGAATTATATAAACAAGAATACATGAGAACATATAAAACATTATTCAATGAATAATAATGATTTATAATAAATATATTAAATCTTTTAATTCATGCAAAAATACTTGATATACAACATATCATAATTCAAGGAATTAAATGCAATATTTTTAAGGTATTTAAAAATAATATTTGAATATGTCATAAATGATAAAAATATTTAATCTATTAAGAGAATTTTATTACACACAATAATATTCTAATTTACCACATATAATGAAATTAAAATTTTAAGTACATGTTTATACATATGATATCCATTAAAAGTACAAAATTGAAAACGAAATTATGAAACAATTTATAACACATATTTTTACTAATCACAATATTTAAATAAAATGGTATATGATATATAAAATAAACTATATATATGAATAGAAGTTGAAGAGTTTAGGAAGGATTGAATAGATCATCTGAAATTTAAAAACTTAAAAAAATCATTCAAATCTTCTAAAACTCTTAAAATTTGTTCTATTATACTTTAAAAATCTCTAGTTATTTGATATAGTGAAGATGAAGAACACTATTTAATTAAAAACTCTTTTAAATCATCATTATTTATCTTAGTAATAGAAGCCTTTCATAGTAACTCCACCTAACTTAACAATTCTACTTTAAACACTTCATGGCCTTATTTTGAAATCAAACATCATTTCAAATCCAGATACTCCCTTTTAGTGTATCAAAAAATATTTTTGAAACTGAAACCATTTTTTTCTCTTCATAATAATATCTAGGCACATTCAGATCAGTATGAAGCTTTACTATTTCTTCATTAAAAGTATAAACTTTAAAAAAAATCTTCAAAAAATATTTCACCTTTAACCTTTAAAGATAATTAAACTTATATTTCTTCAAAATCATGAACATACTTATCTCTTCCATAATTTTTTTCAAATGAATCCTTAATATAAAAAACTAACTATTCTCTTAACAAATTAGAATAAGGATTACCATTCATTCTATTCTAAGAAAAAAATTTATATGAAATTGAATATCTTGATTGCTTCATTTTTTCTCAGAATTGTTTTACAAGTATTCGAAAAATATATTTCAAAGATGAAGAAAAAACAATTTAATAGGTTTTGAGAAGAATATTCTTTGGTTTTAAGATAAGATGATACATTTTTTTGACAAGTTGCACACAATGCTTCACATTCTTGAGTTAAAAATTATGGAATAATAATTATAGATTTTAAATTTTAAAAATACATTTTACATAAGAAATTAATTCTAAGAAAAAAATTTACATAAATGATTTTAATAATGGAATTTTGAAAACAATAATAATTTTGAAAGATTAAACAAGTAATATAATTTTTCATTAACCTGTTTTAAAGTAAAATTATTATATACACTTGATTTTAATAGTTTAATTAGAATCGGAAATAAAGATTTAATAATTTTAGCATAAAAGATATATCTCCCCTTATATAAAACAGTTAATGCAATAAGAACATATAATAATGATAGTATTGAAATACTTTCTAGGTTATTAGTTTTATTTCTAAGGATTTTATTATAATAAACTATTTTAGAGTTGATCACTCCATATACTCCTCAATTGACCACTTAATGATTTAATGATTTAGTTTAGTGGTGTATTACTACAAAACATAAAATACAAGTTACTTTTGGTACTCATATGATTTTGGGTCTGACGGTGTTAGCAAGTAATGTTTTAGGTAACCAAATTTCTTTATTTTGTAAAGATATTATATTATTGTAGTTCAATAATTATTTTGAACAATAAAAAATTTTAACACCAAAAAAAATGAAGTTTTCAAAATCAATATTCATTTGCATAATTTCTATTATTACCATAATAAAAACATTTAACAGTTGACATGGTTTTACTATTTTATCCAGGAAAAAAATAATTCTTATATAATTTTGTTTTTTCTCCATTACTATCCATTCCAAGTTTTCCTTTTTGAATTTTATTTTTACTAAGGATTTGTTTCAAATAATTTTAACATTTTATAAGAATAATAGAATCTTGTTTAAAAGTTTCAAATTTATCCAATAATTCTTTAATTCTAGTTTCATGTATATTACAAGAAATTTTGGAAGAATTTGTTTTTAAATATCTAATTTGTTTTGATAAACTTTATTTATCTAATAATATAGCTTCATAAGATTTTATAAGTTTTATATGATGTTTATTTAAGGATTAAAATTTATCTTTTAGCATAAAATAATAATTATTTAATTAAACATAATAAATTTTTTCAGAATAAGTGTTTTCAGAGTGAGAAGATTGTACTTCATCAGTATGATCCATAAGACATACCATTTGTTTTGTATACTCAGTCTCATAATTTGAAGTAGATTCAGCATTTAAACCTAAAAATCAATCCAAGTAGCCTTCATAATTTTCTTTCCTTTTCTTTTACAATCATATTTCCATTGAGCTTTAAGTAAAGGATAGTAAACCTTTGTATGAATTTTCTATTTGTATTCACAACATCTATTCTCTTTATTCATTTTCTTTCTATGGTTGTACAGTTTCTCAAACATTTTAACAATATTTGATAAATATTTATCTATATCTGGATGACTTGAGTCATATGATTCATCCAAAGTAGTTTTGAAATAAACTTCTTCATATTTGGAATGATTTTCAACTTCATCCTATATCTCATCTTCATACACCACCAAGGTACTAATTAGTTATTTCATTTATAAATATTTCACTGGTGTAAATTTTCATATAGAAAAAGATATTTTATTCTACTTAGAGGGTAAAACTCTAAGTAATTTTAATGCTTGATCTAATTTATTAACTAGATGTCCCAAAGCATCAACATTATTGAAAATTTATATCAATATCCCATTAATATAAATGATATTTTTATCTTCATGCATTCTAAAAGTATCAAATTTAACTTTGAAGTAGTTTTCCTTAATTGTGTGACAATGTTAGTCACTTCATTGTAAACAATAATGGTTTTACATATTTAATAGGTAGTAGGACATTGAGAAACTCAATTAAACTCATCAGTCCCTAAACCAAAGAAAATATAATTCATTGCTCTTGAATTAATATCATATTCTTTTTATTTTTCATCATCCCATTTTTTAGATCCTCTTTAGGAATTTTATAATGCTTGACAGACT
This sequence comes from Viscum album, assembly GCA_963277665.1. Lineage (NCBI taxonomy): Eukaryota > Viridiplantae > Streptophyta > Magnoliopsida > Santalales > Viscaceae > Viscum > Viscum album. Next base: position 1,197,180,012 of record OY728135.1, on the reverse strand, counting down.
TTAAATAGACTCTTATTCCATGATTTTTCAAACAAATAATCATAAGATATTTTTGACATCTATAATTATAACCATTAATATAAGGCCCCAGCCTTAAACCTTACTTAATCTTGAGTTATTACAAGATTACACATTGAGGATCTTTTCAGGTTTAGAGTTTTAGAGAATTAGATCATAAAACTTGCATTACATTCCACATATAAACAAAGTGGTTACATAAATATAGTATTTCTTCATTCCCATCAATGGAAACAGATTTAAAATAAAACATGGATTATTTCTTGACACATCCTTGACTCTATCATCTTATCATGTACCTTTCCCTTGACCTGTGAAAAACATTTCAAAAACTTGGGATGAGCGTAAAAACTCAGTATGGGTTATAAAAACATGGAAAGGAAACATGAGTTCATATATACATAAGAACGAAATCATACTTTACCCATAAAACATAGGCACTTTAACAAACCTCATAAAAACATGAATAAATCATATAAATCATAATACGTAAAGGTAACTTGAGGCATTCATAACATTCTTACGTAGGGGGTAACCCTCTTGGTTACGTTTGGAATACCCATCACAGTATATTCCCTAAAATCTCTTCGGAGAAACCTTAACGTTTCACTCCTTCGCGTTACCCAATGCATTGGAGAGCTATAACGGGCTCACCCGCCCTTAGTTTATCACGGAACCACCCGTCTTCATAATAATGCCCAAGAACCATAACATAATCATATCACATAAAACATGCATAAAGGAAACATAACATTTCCACATTTCAATCACGAGATATCAATACAACACATTGATATAATAAAAACATTATGAAAACCATTTTCAATACCAAAGTAAAACATGGTATTTATTTTTCTTTTAAAAAAAGGTATGGCTTGTAGAGGAAGCCAAAACTCAAATAACGGTTACGACGGCGGAGAAGTCGTTGTCGCCGCATACGTACGACAAAAACATTCCCTTTTGTCGTTTAGTAAACGCTTCGTATAAAAAAGATTCCTTTTGAGTAAACGTAAAAGTCAAAGGGGTTTATACACCGTATAAAAGAAAGTTGTGTATAAAATAAAATATGCCTCAACGAAAGGAGATTGAGACGAAGTCCCATACAAAGATAATTTTTAAAATAAAATAGATACATTATGTGTATTCACTATAAGTACACATAAATAAAGTACAAATACTATATACGACATAATAATATAATGACATAATTTGAAAGTAGGAGATTAACCCAAAGAATGGAAATTGGGTTAAGAAGTTCCCATACCTCGTATCTGACTTGACCCGACCGTTCTTTAAACTCCTGAATAATAAACTTGAATTAATCTCTACTTGCTTATGAATCTTTTTCAAGTTCATTATTCCTTTTAAACCATGTTATGAACATCATGTAATCATTTAAGTTAACAATGTTCATTTTGTCGGTATTTGGTTCTTAAGTCAAAAATAGACTTCTTACACTTACATGTTGTTAATTTGGTCAATGTTTCATTATATCCAGAATGGTATTCATGATGTAGATATCATATATTTCATATATATCCAGTACATACATGTATTTAAAATATTACATAATCATTTAGAGGTAAGAAATGAAATGCACCGTTCATGGAGACGGTAAGCCGTACGTACGCATGAACGCTACTTTCATTTCTTTGTCATATTAACGGAATTAAAACTAAATGAGACTTATGTATATTTTAATTCCAGAATTATATTCATCATTTAGATATATCATTAATTTTATATATCCATTATATACATGTACTTTTAATAGTACATTACATTTGGGGATAAGAAATGAAATGCACAGTTCATGGAGACGGTAGTCCGTACGTACGCATGAACGCTACTTTCATTTCTATCTCATACTTTAATGGAAATAAATGATAATGATATATATAGGTATATTATAATTCCAGTATAACATCATGTATAATATCATTAACTTTATCCTTTACACATCCCACATATGGTATTAACGAATCACATCACTTTGAGGGGGCGGTAGTCCGCACTTCCTTAAATGAAGATATCGCGTATACCCATAATGGAAGCCATAAAGGTAAGACACAAATGAAAAATACAGAAGCATAAGTAAAACATAAACATATTACATATCATATATAAAAATAGTGACATCATAATGGCCACCTTTGAAGGTGTTAAATGAGTATTGAACAATCATCGTTTCGGGAGGCAGAATTTCGCCATCCACGGAAACCGTATGTTCTTTAACCATTTGATGTAGTTGTGTGAGAGTGTAGCTCAAATAAATCTTATAACAACATCCTAGTATATTGAAGATACTGGTGTTGTTACAAAAGAAGTAAATAAAAAGAGTTTAGGGGGTTGGAGAAGAAAAATAAAACAAATGAACATGAGAGAATGAAATACCTTAAAAAGTGTAACTTCTTTTGGTTTGAGCCTAAAGGCTTCCTTTGAAAGGATTCTGCCCAAAGGGAATCCTCTAGGATGAGGAGAGGGATGTGGAGAGAGCAAATGGGCAGGGGTTGGCCGAGCCAAAGGCTTGAAGAGTGTGTGAAATAAGGTGGAGGTGGGGGCCTTTTATAAGAGGAGAGGAGGGGCACTTTTGGAAAGTAAAGAAATATAACTTTGTTTGAAAATGTGTTTCGGTTTTAAAAGGTCCCACATTGATAGAATTCGTGGATAAGGTGATAAGGCATCGAAATCCATTCATCCAATTGGTTTTGGACATGTGTAGTTCATAGATTTTATTTTATCTTTCCATTTTATTTAAATCGTCAAATAATGATGTCATCGCTGCATCATTATTATGTCATAAATAATTAAATTTATATAATGTCTAAAAATTATAAACAAATTACTATGATGTAGGAAATCTTTTTAGCTTTCCATTTAATATTTATAATCAAAATTTGGGCTTGTATAACCCCACTTAAAAATTGTTTTCGCAAAACATATTATGTTTGTGTCACTTTCACTTTAACATTAAATAAAAATATATTATTGTCATTTTCCAACTAAAGTGGATACATGGGGTCCCCAAGTTAGGCCATGGCTTGTCTTGGTCGGCCATGACACAACCAATGAGGTTGGGACATGTGTCTAGGTCATTTTATATTATTAAAGCATTATTTATACATTAAACTACCCTAATTACCACTAATCGCGATTAAGAACTTAATAAGTTACTATTCACCAAAAAATTATTTTAATCTCATTGAACCACATTTTACTTCTTAATGACAACCATGTATGTCGGATTTTCAAAATTCAATACACATTAGTGGTAAACTTTAATTTAACTGAAAAAAACAGTTTGCTTGATTACCACTTAGTGGTTTCACTATTCATCAAAATTGAAGTTTTTCAGAAAATTACCAAAAATTCACTCTAAGCTATATTTGATATTACGAATTCAAAAATGAAGTCTATTTTACAAAATTCAAATCATATAAGTCACATTAATTAATTTAATAATTAATTCCCGCTGCCAGAGCAAATAGCGTGTTTTTACAAAACAATAAGTATCAAAAGATTGACACCAGTTTAAGTCTAATTTCAAATCGAAATTGATTCCAATGACCACCATTGGATAAAATGGTAAAAATATATTCTAATTTCACTTCAAAACCAATTCAAAACATAATCTAATCATATAAATAAATTAGATTAAAAAGTAGTTTTGATGTAAAATGCAGTATTTTTCACTATTCATTTAAAAATGAACATTGTCGGAAAATTACCAAAAATTCACACAAGGTAAATTTTGATGTCCCAATCATAAAGGATAATTTTATTTTGACAAACATAGTTTCTAAAATTGTCAAAATATAGATTCAAAAATGGTTTTCCATCAAAAGGCACTAAAACAATCCTTTAAGAATATTAGTGTATTCCATGCATAAGATTGTATTTATTTTCATTTTAAGCCTCTAAAACACTATCTTTATCATTAATAGACATAGATAAAAATATCTATTATTCATTACTTACTTGGGATGTTACATCCTTCCCCCCTTTAGAAAATTGCGTCCCCGCAATTTATTTACTTATCAAATAAATTGGGGTACTTATCCCTCATTGCATTTTCGGATTCCCATGTTGCCTCTTCAATCGTGTGGTTTTTCCACAAAACCTTTACCTGCTTAATCACCTTATTCCGTAACACTTGCTCCCTGTGGTCAAGAATCTGGACCGGTTGTTCCTCATAAGATAGGTTTTCTTCCAGCTGAACTACCTCTGGACTCAAAACATGAGATGGATCTGGCATATACTTTCTCAACATCGAAACGTGAAAAACATTGTGTACCTGAGATAAACTCGGAGGTAAAGCCACTCGGTATGCAACTGATCCAACTCTTTCCAGAATTTCGTATGGTCCAATGAACCTTGGACTCAACTTTCCTTTCTTACCAAATCTCATAACACTTTTCCAAGGAGAAACCTTGAGAAAAACATGATCACCTACCTCAAAAGATAGATCCTTCCTCCGGTTATCCGCATAACTCTTCTGCCTGCTCTGAGCTGTTCTCATGTGTTTCTGAATCAGCTGAACTTTTTCTGCCATTTCTTCTACTAATTCTGGTCCCATCAACTTCCTTTCACCCACTTCATCCCAGAAAGCTGGAGTTCGACATCGCTTCCCATATAATGCCTGAAATGGTTCCATCTGTATACTGGAATGAAAACTGTTATTATATGAAAACTCAACCAAAGAAAGATGTTGGTCCCAACTTCCCTGATAATCCATAGAACAAGCTCGTAGCATATCCTCCAATGTCTGAATTGTTCGTTCTGACTGCCCATCTGATTGAGGATGAAAAGCTGTACTAAAATTTAATTCAGTACCCAACGACTTCTGAAGGCCTTTCCAAAAGTTAGAAGTAAACCTGGGATCACGATCCGATACAATGGAGAGAGGAACTCCATGTAACCTGACTATCTCCTTAAGATACAAACGGGAAAGTTGATCAAGAGAGAAAGTATCTCGTATAGCAAGGAAATGAGCAGATTTGGTCAAGCGATCAACAATAACCCAGATTGCATTATTACCTCGAGATGTATTCGGTAATCCAACAACAAAGTCCATGGATATATTCTCCCATTTCCACTCTCGCACTGGTAAAGGCTGAAGCATCCCTTTCGGTAACTGCCGCTCTGCTTTAACCTGCTGACAAGTCAAACACTTCACAGTAAAATCAGCAATATCACTTTTCATTCCATCCCACCAGTAATACTCCCGCAGATCTCCATACATCTTAGTACTGCCAGGATGAAAAAACAACTCATTCTTCAACTGTGAATCACAAGGCACACATAACGTCTTCACAAACCTTAAAACACAAACACAAACTTATCCAAGAACTCATGGAAATTTTTATTCATAAGGTCCATGAATACAGCAGGTGCATTGGTTAACCCAAAAGGCATAACTACAAATTCATAATGGCCATATCTAGTACGGAACGCAGTCGTCTGCTTCTTTTACTTTCAACTGATGGTACCCTGACCTCTAGTCAATCTTCGAAAAATACTGAGCTCCCTGGAGCTGATACCACTTCATTCGATGGCCCAACATCTGCTGAAGTTGTTGCAAATGATTTTACCACCCCTTTCTGCTTGTAGTCTAGCTGCTTCCCATCACTCAAGCTCCTTGTCGGACACTCGTTTGCATAGTGACCCATCTCATTGCACTTATAACATTTCACTAACTGTAAATCAAATTTATTCTTACCTTCACCTTGATCCTTTTCAGTGCAATCACGAGCCTTATGTCCCATCTTACCACATCGGTAGCACTTCCCAGAATTCAGAAGACATTCCCCAGCATGCCTTTTGCCACATTTATCACAAACTGGAAACTTAGTTTTCTTACCATCAGACTTTTTTGAAGAATTCTTACCTTTCTCCTGCCACCTCGGTCTCTTCTTCTGCTGGTTTTTATAGGACACTTGGTCATCGGCAAACTCCATTTCCACCTTCTCAGCACATCGAACAAGCTTTTCATAACTTTTAAACTCACGAGAAGCCAATGCCCTTCGATACTTTGGCTTTAATCCTGAGTAAAAACGATTGATTTTACTATCAAGGTCCCGGATAAAATTGGGAGCATACCTTGCCAATCGAGTAAACCTTTCTTCATAGGCAGCCACTGAGTCTTCCTCTTGCCTCAATTCCAAGAATTGATTTTCCATCCTAAGTCGAACAGCCTTAGGAAAATACTTCTCAAGAAACATTCCTTTGAATTCATCCCAGTCAAGAGCATCAATCTCATCGGCGTCCCTGATATTTTTAACCATAGACCACCACTGATCTGCTTCACCCTCAAAACGATAAATAGCAAGACTAACCTTTTGATTGTCTGAACACCCCATGACATCAAAAATCTTCTCCAGTGCTTTAATCCACCCTTCAGCTTGCACAGGGTCAGATGATCCTCTGAATGATGGGGGATGTTGCCTCATGAAATGTTCCACCACTGACATGTTCCTCTGCGGCTGATCTGGCTGATCTCGTGCATGGATACCACCACCATTTATAGCCTGAGTCAACTGTGTCATCACTGCAACAAACTGTTCAGTTCCAATTCCGACCATTTCTGGATGCTGATTCGGAAGGTTATTTCCTTCTGTATGCCTTCCTAGCACTGCTTCCCTGTTTCCTCTGCGGAAAACCATTCTGAACAAACATGTCTTGGATGAAGCAACATGGTAATCTGTAAATGCTATATCATTTCAATCATATTATAATTTAACACTTTTCTAACTCCTAAAGTTGTCTAAACCGACCTCTGATACCAACTATAAGGCCCCAGCCTTAAACCTTACTTAATCTTGAGTTATTACAAGATTACACATTGAGGATCTTTTCAGGTTTAGAGTTTTAGAGAATTAGATCATAAAACTTGCATTACATTCCACATATAAACAAAGTGGTTACATAAATATAGTATTTCTTCATTCCCATCAATGGAAACAGATTTAAAATAAAACATGGATTATTTCTTGACACATCCTTGACTCTATCATCTTATCATGTACCTTTCCCTTGACCTGTGAAAAACATTTCAAAAACTTGGGATGAGCGTAAAAACTCAGTATGGGTTATAAAAACATGGAAAGGAAACATGAGTTCATATATACATAAGAACGAAATCATACTTTACCCATAAAACATAGGCACTTTAACAAACCTCATAAAAACATGAATAAATCATATAAATCATAATACGTAAAGGTAACTTGAGGCATTCATAACATTCTTACGTAGGGGGTAACCCTCTTGGTTACGTTTGGAATACCCATCACAGTATATTCCCTAAAATCTCTTCGGAGAAACCTTAACGTTTCACTCTTTCGCGTTACCCAATGCATTGGAGAGCTATAACGGGCTCACCCGCCCTTAGTTTATCACGGAACCACCCGTCTTCATAATAATTCCCAAGAACCATAACATAATCATATCACATAAAACATGCATAAAGGAAACATAACATTTCCACATTTCAATCACGAGATATCAATACAACACATTGATATAATAAAAACATTATGAAAACCATTTTCAATACCAAAGTAAAACATGGTATTTATTTTTCTTTTAAAAAAAGGTATGGCTTGTAGAGGAAGCCAAAACTCAAATAACGGTTACGACGGCGGAGAAGTCGTTGTCGCCGCATACGTACGACAAAAACATTCCCTTTTGTCGTTTAGTAAACGCTTCGTATAAAAAAGATTCCTTTTGAGTAAACGTAAAAGTCAAAGGGGTTTATACACCGTATAAAAGAAAGTTGTGTATAAAATAAAATATGCCTCAACGAAAGGAGATTGAGACGAAGTCCCATACAAAGATAATTTTTAAAATAAAATAGATACATTATGTGTATTCACTATAAGTACACATAAATAAAGTACAAATACTATATACGACATAATAATATAATGACATAATTTGAAAGTAGGAGATTAACCCAAAGAATGGAAATTGGGTTAAGAAGTTCCCATACCTCGTATCTGACTTGACCCGACCGTTCTTTAAACTCCTGAATAATAAACTTGAATTAATCTCTACTTGCTTATGAATCTTTTTCAAGTTCATTATTCCTTTTAAACCATGTTATGAACATCATGTAATCATTTAAGTTAACAATGTTCATTTTGTCGGTATTTGGTTCTTAAGTCAAAAATAGACTTCTTACACTTACATGTTGTTAATTTGGTCAATGTTTCATTATATCCAGAATGGTATTCATGATGTAGATATCATATATTTCATATATATCCAGTACATACATGTATTTAAAATATTACATAATCATTTAGAGGTAAGAAATGAAATGCACCGTTCATGGAGACGGTAAGCCGTACGTACGCATGAACGCTACTTTCATTTCTTTGTCATATTAACGGAATTAAAACTAAATGAGACTTATGTATATTTTAATTCCAGAATTATATTCATCATTTAGATATATCATTAATTTTATATATCCATTATATACATGTACTTTTAATAGTACATTACATTTGGGGATAAGAAATGAAATGCACAGTTCATGGAGACGGTAGTCCGTACGTACGCATGAACGCTACTTTCATTTCTATCTCATACTTTAATGGAAATAAATGATAATGATATATATAGGTATATTATAATTCCAGTATAACATCATGTATAATATCATTAACTTTATCCTTTACACATCCCACATATGGTATTAACGAATCACATCACTTTGAGGGGGCGGTAGTCCGCACTTCCTTAAATGAAGATATCGCGTATACCCATAATGGAAGCCATAAAGGTAAGACACAAATGAAAAATACAGAAGCATAAGTAAAACATAAACATATTACATATCATATATAAAAATAGTGACATCATAATGGCCACCTTTGAAGGTGTTAAATGAGTATTGAACAATCATCGTTTCGGGAGGCAGAATTTCGCCATCCACGGAAACCGTATGTTCTTTAACCATTTGATGTAGTTGTGTGAGAGTGTAGCTCAAATAAATCTTATAACAACATCCTAGTATATTGAAGATACTGGTGTTGTTACAAAAGAAGTAAATAAAAAGAGTTTAGGGGGTTGGAGAAGAAAAATAAAACAAATGAACATGAGAGAATGAAATACCTTAAAAAGTGTAACTTCTTTTGGTTTGAGCCTAAAGGCTTCCTTTGAAAGGATTCTGCCCAAAGGGAATCCTCTAGGATGAGGAGAGGGATGTGGAGAGAGCAAATGGGCAGGGGTTGGCCGAGCCAAAGGCTTGAAGAGTGTGTGAAATAAGGTGGAGGTGGGGGCCTTTTATAAGAGGAGAGGAGGGGCACTTTTGGAAAGTAAAGAAATATAACTTTGTTTGAAAATGTGTTTCGGTTTTAAAAGGTCCCACATTGATAGAATTCGTGGATAAGGTGATAAGGCATCGAAATCCATTCATCCAATTGGTTTTGGACATGTGTAGTTCATAGATTTTATTTTATCTTTCCATTTTATTTAAATCGTCAAATAATGATGTCATCGCTGCATCATTATTATGTCATAAATAATTAAATTTATATAATGTCTAAAAATTATAAACAAATTACTATGATGTAGGAAATCTTTTTAGCTTTCCATTTAATATTTATAATCAAAATTTGGGCTTGTATAACCCCACTTAAAAATTGTTTTCGCAAAACATATTATGTTTGTGTCACTTTCACTTTAACATTAAATAAAAATATATTATTGTCATTTTCCAACTAAAGTGGATACATGGGGTCCCCAAGTTAGGCCATGGCTTGTCTTGGTCGGCCATGACACAACCAATGAGGTTGGGACATGTGTCTAGGTCATTTTATATTATTAAAGCATTATTTATACATTAAACTACCCTAATTACCACTAATCGCGATTAAGAACTTAATAAGTTACTATTCACCAAAAAATTATTTTAATCTCATTGAACCACATTTTACTTCTTAATGACAACCATGTATGTCGGATTTTCAAAATTCAATACACATTAGTGGTAAACTTTAATTTAACTGAAAAAAACAGTTTGCTTGATTACCACTTAGTGGTTTCACTATTCATCAAAATTGAAGTTTTTCAGAAAATTACCAAAAATTCACTCTAAGCTATATTTGATATTACGAATTCAAAAATGAAGTCTATTTTACAAAATTCAAATCATATAAGTCACATTAATTAATTTAATAATTAATTCCCGCTGCCAGAGCAAATAGCGTGTTTTTACAAAACAATAAGTATCAAAAGATTGACACCAGTTTAAGTCTAATTTCAAATCGAAATTGATTCCAATGACCACCATTGGATAAAATGGTAAAAATATATTCTAATTTCACTTAAAAACCAATTCAAAACATAATCTAATCATATAAATAAATTAGATTAAAAAGTAGTTTTGATGTAAAATGCAGTATTTTTCACTATTCATTTAAAAATGAACATTGTCGGAAAATTACCAAAAATTCACACAAGGTAAATTTTGATGTCCCAATCATAAAGGATAATTTTATTTTGACAAACATAGTTTCTAAAATTGTCAAAATATAGATTCAAAAATGGTTTTCCATCAAAAGGCACTAAAACAATCCTTTAAGAATATTAGTGTATTCCATGCATAAGATTGTATTTATTTTCATTTTAAGCCTCTAAAACACTATCTTTATCATTAATAGACATAGATAAAAATATCTATTATTCATTACTTACTTGGGATGTTACAATTAAAGTAAGGATCACAGATAATAAATATACCTTCTCTAGGATCATCCATTTCAAGATTTTTCTTCATCTGAATATTTAAATTAGGCTTGTTAGATCAAGTATATACATTTGATAAAACTTTCTTGTATCAGATAAAAACAAAATTTTCAAGGATTTACAAAAAGAGAATGTACCAATAGGTCCCTGCCTCTGATACCACTTTTTAGGTCAGATAGGCTAATATTACTATGATGAAAATACAAGAGGGGTGAATTGGGATCCTTTAAAATATTTGATAGATTCAAAACAACTTATTGATTCTTTCTCTCTCTCATTAAGATTATTGAGTGGATGAAATAAGTAAAATAACACAGTGATGTATAGTGGTTTAGGGGGAAAATCCCTTAGTCCACTTCACTAATTCTCTCTCTATTATCTTGGTGATTTTCACTATAAAAATCCTCTTATCACAATACCTTATAAATTGAGTGCAATTGGTTGACACATTTACCATAAAAATATTACAAGGCCTTATATATCTTTTACAAGGAACCATAAATCCATAGCTTAGTCTAAGAAGTCGATACTCATTCATCACTATGACGAAAACCAATCAAGAGAAACTCCAATAAACTAATAGAGATTTATTTTATTTAGAACACATGTTCCACTCATAGTTTCAATAGAAACAGATAGATCTGTTTGATCTTCAATATCATATAGCAGCAGTTAATAGATATTTAACAATTCAAGAGATTTATTTAAATAGTAGTAAATAAAACACCCGATAGACGAATAAACTTATAAGTCACCAAAGTGTAACTATGAACAATTCTTTTCCAAACTTGAAGAAGAATATTTAACAATAAGGTATATCAATAGAACAGCAATATCATCCACTATATCAAAACATGTATGTCTCCAAAATATAGATTTGAAGACAATAACACACTGATATTGACAAGAATATAGATTTTTCCTTTTAAATACATATGTATCTATGTTTAATCTTTAGAAGATGAATATATCAATATTTATACAGTAGGTTGAACATCTCTAAGATAAATGATTCCATAAATACTACATAATAAATTGTGAATATTTGAATTTAAAATCATTCAAGGGAGTTGTAACTTTCCTTAAAAATAGGAATGATTTACTCTGTTGAATATAAAACTTTGAATCGTTCATAAAACAACTTTAGAATCATATTTACTTCCATCATGACCATTCTAGAAAATGAGGATAATATCTTTAAATTAAACTCCACCATTGACTAGTCAAACGTAGGGTTCCTTTATGTAGCAACAACCTCCCAAAGTACAACTAACAATATAGGGTGGTTTAAAAAATTAGGGTTGATGAACCATATATTTATTAATTAAACATATGATTTCTTCCAAATGTAGAGTTTTTTGATCCATACTTTTCTAACAGTATAGGGCACATGATCCATACATTTCATTCTAGATATAGGTTTTCCAAACCATACATTACACTTAAAAATGTAGGGTATTAAAAGTGTTCCTAGAATACTTTTAACCACATCCAGAATACTTAAACAAATATTTTTCCATGGATCAATGACATTTTTATACTTAAAGAATATATTCTAACAAATAACATTTTCTTAAAATTTACTTAAAAGAAACTTTATTAGTAACACAAATGTGGGTGTTTGTGAGCATCAAGACCAAAAATAAATTAATTAAATTGTTTTATCAACACATGCTCAACACTTATTTATAAATTCTGAATTTGGGAAGGGTTATATGGTTAACCATTTATAGAATGGTTTAAATTTATCTTTGGATGATTTTTTAGATATTAATGTATTATATCATTGTATGAAGATTTATGAATATTGGATAATTTATTCTAACCATTTTTTTTATAATAAATAAACATGTAAGAAATGAATTATCATTATTTTAAGGATCTTATTATATGTTAGTGTTTTAGACATGAAGAATTTATCTCTTAGAGTGAGATGAAGTGAAAATTGATCAATACAAAACCAAAGGATGAGATTTTTCTTATGAAATGGAATGAAATTAAGTTAGTGTATCTTCTCATTAAAATTATTCAACTTTAAGAAAATGATCTTCAAATAAAATGTTATACATTTACCTTCATTTCTGATGAATGAATTGTATTTTCACCTATCACATATTAATGTATTTTTGGTCATTAAATTTCTCCTAACCATGTTCTCTATCACTCTCCATCAGTATTTGGGTGTTATTTTTTCTCTTATATGTCCATGTTTTCACTTCCCACCAATCTTATCCTATATATAAACCAAGTTATGTGTCATTAAAGGTGACCTTCACACATCCATTTAACTATTTCAAAATTTATTTTTATTAAACCATTTTATGATTTTGTTTCCAACAATTGGATTTTCATATGTTAAACCCTTGTTTACCGAGCACAAGTTCAAATTACAAGGATGAAATTTATTTAAAGGGGTATAATGTAACACCCCGTGATTTTGTGAAATATATTTTTTAAAATAAATTTAATCTTCTAAATATTTTGTGTTATATACAACACTTAGTTCATCTTGTGTTTCACACAATACTGAGTTTATCTAGATTTACATAAAACACCCAGTTTAGCTAACATTACACACAACACTAAGTTTAGATGCAACATGACATACTATTAAAATATTATTATTTAATATGATAGTTATCACCTAGACATTAGAGTTTCAAGTATGAATAAGATTTAATAAATTATTAAAATATGTTATGTACACACATATACAAAATGAATTCTTTAGTGACTAATTAATTAGAAATGAAACATTTGAAAATAAAGAAAATATTTTTCTAGAAAAGTATATTTATGTGTACAAATGTGTTTTTCATCAATAAATAAAAAAATAACATTTAATGAATGATTTTAATGATATTTATATATTATATATTCAAAAAAAATTAATCATTCATCTTACGTGTTTTTTAGAGAAGAGATAATAATAAATCAAATCATATGTTGAGAACTATATTTTTTCAAAAAGTAGCTTTATCACCTTTTGTAAAATTATTTTAAAGTTGTTTTTTTCAATTTTAAAAAATTTATTTGAAAAAAAAATATTCATTTTTGAAATCATAATTTCAAAATTATCTTGGAGTGAATTTTTTATAATTTTCTAAAAGGATAAATTTTTTTATTAATAGTGAAAAATACTAGTTTTTATTGAGAATAGTCATTTATTTTAAAATTTTTAAAATATTAAAAGTTATTTTAAGATGGTTTTAAAAGTAAAATTAGCTCAATTTTATATCTACTAATACAATTTTTTTCATTGGAATAAATTTCATATTGAATTTTGATATAATATTTTTAAAACTTTTGAATATTTTCTCTTTAAAAAACTACTTTCTCATCGCATCTGCGGGTTTAATTTTAAAATAAAATTTTCCAATTATATGAATATAATTTGAAAAAATGGATTATATATTTGGAATCAGAATAATTTATATTTTTTAAAAAGTTAAACTAAATTTTTGACCATTATGAATTGTAAAAGTAGTAAAAATTAATTATATTGGTTAAGGTAAAAATAGGTTTTCCAGAGGGTTAAACAAAAAAATAAGGGTTAAAAATGGCAGAATAATTTTCCAACACCCATTTCATGTCCATATTTAAATCTTATATCTTTTATTTTTTAGAATGTTCTATTTTAGAGCCTTCTGGCATGCGAAAAATGTGGGTACACCTTTTTCTTTTCAAAAATTAAAAGTGTGTTACTCACCTCACTTATAAAAGGTCACACCCTATCCTATACTCTTCAAATTAAAAAACCCATTAGTTCATACAATCCCTATGAAAATAATTTTCTTATCATCTTCTATAAAATGGTATATGAAATCATCATTTGTGTGTATGTCGAACTACTACCTTGTGAACCAATGTTACTCGTTTTCCATCACCACCTCTCACAGGTAGATATAATGATGGATTTTATGTTTATATATGATATTTATAATATTATTATATCTATTTAATTATAATACCACCTATATTATATTACCTATAAAACCATTGGTAAAACAATAATGTCGCTCGTGTGCACGGTGGACTACCGCCTCGCAAACTGATATGATGTGTTTTTCATTTTTGATTTAATTGGATGGTAATAAGGATAGATTAAATAAATTTATATTATATTTTTAACATAATTATACTTCTATAATTATTATATCATACATATATTCTTATTTTCCATTCTTTGGGGGATTCGATAACTTTATTTGTGTGTACGGTGGACTACCGCCTCACAAAGCGATGTGATTCGTTCTTCACATAAACTTTACATAAAAGTAATTAGGATAATTTTAAATAAAAATTTGTAATATATATGAAATAATAGTTATTATATAATTTTAATATATTATTTTCCTTTCTTTCTTTAAATCTTTCGAGAAAATGAAAATAATTTTTGTGCGTACATACATCCTACCATCTCTATGAACGGTGTATTTCATTTTCTATCTATAATTTTTATGGATTAATCTAAATATATTTGTACTGAATATATATGATATTTAAATCATGGTTAAAATTATAGTTATTATGTAACAATTATAAAATTAATAGAATAAAAAATAAAAAATCATAACTTCCTTGAAAAAAAAGTAGTTATTGCCTGAAATGTGACTTTAACATAGAATTGTTAATAAACGGGTAATAAAAGGTAATAATTAAATAATATATGGTATGATATATATATAATTATAGTTATATAATTTATTTAAAATAAACTTATATTTATTAGATGTGATTTTGGAATGTGTATGAAGGAAGTTGAGACTTAAGGTAACGGATTTCAAGTCTCTCTTTTATTTCTGGGAGACATATAAAAGTTCACCACTCATTTATTTTTTACGGTGTATATACTACCCATTTTACATGTTACATAATTAATGATTTTATTTTCATTATATTTAAAGTTTTATTTGATTTTATGATTTATTGTGGATTACGATAAAAAAATTTCTAAATTGTTAATGGATTTATGTCTCACTTTTTACTTTTGTGAGACTCATATCAAATTCACCAGATTTTTATTTTATATGGTGTATATATTTCCCATGAAAGTATTTTATGATGGTTATACTTAAAAATATTGAGATTTACATATCCATTTTAGAATCTCTCTTTTATGGGGTTTACAATTTCAAAGTTACCTATACAGTAATGGATTTTGGTCTCAATTTGTCTTCTTTGGGACATATATTATGTTTCACACCTGTCTCCTTTTATGAGGTGTATATATAGCCCATTTGAAATGTAATATCATAAATTTATTTATTCTAATGATATTTTAAGTTTTATTTAATTTTATTCTTTCATGGGGCTTACAATTCAATATTGCCAAAGTGGTAATGGTTTTATGACACAATCTCATCGTTTATCAGGATTGTTTATGTTTATGATTCTGATGATGAAATTTTATGATCCATCACTCAAAAAAATTATAAATTTTATTCTCCTCTAGTAATTTAATTAGAATAAATTTTTTACCTTATTTTTACTGTCTTTTTGTACTCAAGAGTTCAAAATAATGTTTTTAAGAAAAATCATCTTTATTTATCTCTTTGGTAGAAAACCCGTTATCTTCCATATTTGTGTTTTCTAAAAAGGTTTTCAAAAATGTTTTAACATTACCCAAAGTATTTATTAAATATTTATTACCCATGTTTAAATTTTTACAAATTTTTTTAAAAGGAATATTCATATCCTTTTTTAAACAAGGAATGTTTGGATTTTACTCAAAATGTGAAAGAAATAGTTTTTAACGTGTATGGAATTTTCCACCATCAGGACCACTAAATGTTTTAAATATTACTTTATAAGTTTCAAAGGTAATTTTCAAAGAAACAGATTTTTAAAATGTTTTATGTTTTAAAAAAATAAAATTATAAAAGGATATTTTCTTCAAGAAATGTTTTAAATGATTTTAAAATATTACTTTATAATTTTCCAAAATTATTTTCAATGAAAAGGATTTTAAAAATGTTTTATGTTTTTAAAATATATTTTTCAAAGTTAAAAGACTATTTTCATAAAGTAATGTTCCTAGTGATATTTCAAAATCATTTTTCATCTAATATGACATCCTTTGATATTAATTATGCTTTAATTGGGATGATATTGAATGATACCATGATTATTATTTCTCTAGATGGTTAATGTTTAATTTGATGAAATGTTTATAAAACCTATTTATTTTTCATAGGTTATGCTATGTTGAAATGTTTAAATGTTTATAAACCTCATTTTATTTACATGGGTTATGATGTGATGATGTGATAAATGTTTTATGATCTTGTGGCACATGATGTATGGATTATGTGATGGGTGGGACTTATATATCCCTCCAATGTATTGCGTAATGATTAATTTTATATGATCTTAAAGGGTGCATAGGAGGTTATCCCAATCAAGAAAGAGGGTATATGTGAGGTTATCCAAAACCTGAAATAGTTACATATGAGGTTATCCCAAGACCAAAACAGGGTACACAGAAGGTTTCCCCAAGCCTAAAAGAGGGTACACGAGAGTTTATCCCAATCTTAAAGGAGGTACATGGGTGGTTATCCCAAGACTAACATGTTATAAATGTTTTTGGGTAGCCTTGACATAAGATTTTATATGCTTATGTATATTCCATAAATTTATGTCTTATTATAATGTTATTATCTCATGGATCATGTTCTATAATCCCATTATGATTCATGTATTATTAACTATCAAGATTTATGTCCTAAATTGTTCTTATGATCTATGTTATGCAGGGTATGGTTTAAAAATGTTATTATCATGTTCTCATACCCATATGCTCATGTTAGATTGATATCTCCCTTGTTTACCCTTACTGGTCATCTGATCTCACCCTTTAAAATGTTTCTTTTCCTTGGGTTATGAAGAAATATTTTAAGTAGGGTATGTCTACGAAGAGTACTAAGTGGGAAGATATTTGTGGAATACATTGAAGATATTTCATGAAATAATATGATAGTGAATCTAGTCACCAAATACACTAAACCTATATGGTACATGGGATTTTATTTGTAAAATTTAATGAATATTCATCTAGTAAGATATGATATCTATATATATGAGAAGTTTAGGGTATCTACAAAACTCCTTGAATTCTTAGAGTTAAGTGACTCCAGAATATACCAAAGGATGATAAGTTTAACACCTCAACCCTAGAAGCCTAGAGCCGATGCATTATTTTAATACATTTGCATCATTACAAGGAATCAAATCCTGAAGGACCGATTAGTTTAGTAGTTTTTAAAAACCATATACATACAAAGGTTCAACATTACTACTTGAAAAGAAATAAAATATATATGTTTTATTGGGAACATCCATAATTCTAAGTCTATCCCTACAGGTCATTCATAATAAACTTCTTCATGTCCTGAGAAAATGAAACATAAGAAAGGGGTGAGCTCAGATTCTCAGTAAGGGTAAGTAATACAGTGGAAAATATCATAAACATAAGCATTATTCATGGTGAATAACTAAAAATGCATGCCTTTAAAAATAAACTTGAACAAAATATGGCGGGAAGTATGAGATGAGTAAATATTTCCATAATAAAACATAATCATGGGTATTATAATAGTCAAAAAAACCACATGAACTTTAAATTACTAGTTTCATAATGAGGTAATGCATAATATGGGACATTATAATTATATTATCAAGGCCTTGTGAAAAGACAATAAATATCCATTTTGTCAGGGCCTCGTTCCAAGACCATAGTTTGTCTCATGAGACCTACCGATGCACCGAGGGGATATAGCGGTCCCCACCCGACACATACTAAGTATAATGAATTCCTCATATGAATGGGGATAAATATAAACAACATATACATTAATATTTAAACTAATGTATGAAATGTAAATAACTTTCCCCAGACATTAAGTATAAACACTAACCATTCAGACTAAATTGGTGGATGGTTTTAAGATAGCACATCCACAATCAAACTAAGAATAAACCATTAAATTAAATATGGTATATTATATCATAAAATATTAATCCAAATAATACATAATAATCAATAAGATTATTGAAACATATGTAGATACTCTTATAAAATCATCGAGTAATTCTTAAGATAAATACTCTTTTACTTTGAAAAGAAGAGTTCTCTTGGAAAATTATTTTTATAAAACCATAAGTTAAGTGAGATAGTATTTTCATAATAAAATGTTTTATTTTAGAAATATAATGGTTTATAAAAACAGATTATAGAGTGACCTTGAAAATAGGTAAGAATTTGAGAAATTCCATTGAGTCGGGCATGTATTTCGGGAAGAATTTTTAAAAGATCCTTTTAAAACATATAATTACCATAAAAAAAAGAATTATTATGGTTTGTACAAATACATAGAAAATTAAAACATAATTTATGAGGAGTAAATATTAATTAATAAGAATTTAATTTAGGTAATTAGATAATAAAAGTAACCCAAATGAAAATGGAGGTTCGGGTGGAAAACTCTTAGTACACTATAATCAATCGAATCATATGCCCAAAAAATAATAATGATAAAATGATATATTTAATAACATGAAATTAAATATATTCATGATATGATACATAAATGGGAATTATACATACACCATACATAAGTAATAGTTGTGAATAAAGAATATCTCACAAAAATGGAAGTGAGATGAGGAAACCCTTACCTTAAGTCCAATAGGGTTCTTCACTTGATCTTAGTGTCCTGGATAACTAAATTAAATTCATTATTTAATATTTATAGAACCTATTATTTATGTAATTTATTTATTATAGACTTATTAAGTTCATTCATATCCTTCTTTATGGGTTTAATTGGTTCAATTTTATTGTTTGGGAGCATTTTCATCCTTGGTATTCATGACTGGTTTACTTATATAATGTAAGGATAAACATGTAATATGAGAATGGTTGTCCAGAATATAAGTTGTATTTTACTTTTTAGCATCCATAATATTACATGGTTATAAAATTAATTTGGTTATTGTAAGTGAATATGAATCATTATATAAAACTTTAATGATAATTGTTTGGGTTAATTGGTAGTTTTTTTATCACAATGAATTCATTTTAATTTATAAATTAATATCACGTGTGAAAAAAGATTCCAAAACATTAAATAAGTTATAATAAATATATTATAGTTTGGTTCAACCATAAAAATTGTTTCATGACTAGAACTGAATATGGTAATATAAATTGAAAACTCATCGTCTGTGAATGTGATAAATTAACACATCTCGGATGGTGTTTTTATTTCTCGTATAAAAGAATGAGAAAGGAGAGATGATGATGAATTATTTCATTATCACAAAAAAATCCCATAAATTTAAGGTACTGTATTTATCATAACATTTGGATGAAATGGGGTAAGGAAATAAATAATAAAAGAAAGGAACTCGAAATAAAAGAAAAGTTGAGAAATCCCTTAGGAAAATATGGTAGCCTAACGACGTCACTTAAAAATTCATCAAATACTTTGATGAGATAAAAAGGTGTATCTAATTATTATTAAATAATATGAAATGTAATGGGGATATTTAATGACATATCCCAACATAATCCAATTGAAATTAAAAGAGAATAACATAATGAGAGTGCTTAGAAAAGAGAGATATTTTCAGACGAAAACTCTGTAGCATAACAGTTACACAACATGGTTTTAGAAAACATTAAAAAGAGATGGGATAGGTGTCAAAAATTAATAAAAGACTCATAATATTTTATAGTTATAGAATAAAATGGAAATAATAACATGGTATGGAAACTTGAAATACATACCACATAAAAGAGAACTTGAATGGAAAGGAGAAGTTGAGAATTACCTTACCTTGTATAGTAACTCCTAAAACTTGAAGGTTGGTACCTTGGGAGGTTGAGGACACATTTTAAGGACTCCTAGGGAGGTAAAACTACCAGATATTCGATTATGATGAATTTTTAATGAATGAAAACAAAGTGATGAGTGGGTATTTATAGTACAAGAGAGAGAGTTTTTTATTAATTTCCAATGACACCTCATTAGTAGTATTTTCAAAACCATGGGATTTCCCGTGGTTTTGGCCACTTGGGACACCTAATATAATATTTTATTACTAAATATTTTACCATAATTTTTACATAATGATTACATCATTAATTATATTATTAAACATACTGAAAACTCAAAACCGTATTTTTACTATTCAAAAAAAACTGAAGTATTTTATAAAATTCTCATAAATTCAACATAACCTAATATCGACATTATGAATTCAAAAATGAAATTTCATTTATAATAATAATTCTATAAATATTACATTTTTAACTTTTATCTATGAAAATATTTATTTATTAAAAATAATAGTGTACATAAAATGTATAGTAAAATGCATAGTAAAATTTTCGACACTTAAAAAAATAAAATTATTTTACCATTTGTAATTAAATAATAGTGTTTTGATAAGTCTATTTCATAATTATAAAAATTAATAAAACATTAGTTTTATATAATAATTTAAATATCTCTGAAATGTACAATTTTTACCTAAAAATCAATTTATCAAATTCGTCATATTTTTAAGAAAAAACTAAACTCAAAACCAAAATAATGTAACACCAAATTTATTTATAGTTTCTTAGGAGAGGTTACTACTCTATTGATCATATTACTATTCATACTGGTAAGTTACTATTCATAAGGGTAAGTTACTATTCACCAAAAATTAAGTTTATCTTATCAGACTCTAAATATCTTACTGAACGCAACGTGTATTTCAGTTTTTCGAAATTCAAATCACAGAGATGGAAAAAATATGTTTACTGACTAGGTTATAAAAAAGTGTTGTTTTTTAGAGACTCATTGTTTCATGAATTCTATATTAAATCTATTTTTAAATTATTGGGATGTTACATCCTCCCCTTCTTACAAAAATTACATCCTCAAAATTTTAAATTGAACCTCAAAAGTTAATGGTTGATACTTGAAAATTCCCTTGTGGAAAACCCACATTAGGAATACGGTTAAAATATCCTCTTAATAAGAGGAAATGGAAACGCATCGGTTACTACAAAACACTGCATTCTAATTGGACAACATGGTCATAGAAGAATAATCAAACCAGCATGTAGTGAAATTAAACTCTAAAACCTCATACAATGATCAACTTAAACCATTTCACAAATTGTTTAAATTTTAAAAAGATCAGGATCCAATACTTTATAATAATTATCATATCCATCCTTGTTATATCCATGTACACAGGGTCCTTATAAATTCCACATTTTGTTTATAACTCCATGATCTATCATGCCCAATGCAACCACTGCATTATTTTCCTTTAATCAACTTGAAGCAGCCCTAAATTTTCACATTCCAAACATGTGAATATCTTCATCATGTTTCCTCTTAAAATATAGTGATAAATCAAATTACTATAAAATATTATTGGAAACATGCATTCATCCTGACACATTCTATTGGATATATTCCTTATATCCAAAAATGTTGTAAACTCCATCAATGATAGTATAGACCACTTATCAACAAGTCAAAAATCAGTTTTGAGGTAGTCAATACGTATCCAAATGAATCATTTCTTCATCATTATCTTCATCATTAGAAATATATTAATGGTTTTCCTTCCTTTAATCATGCATTTTCCAAAAAATTTAACTTTCCACTGAATATCTTTTCTTTGTACCATTCAACTTATGGTTTCAAATCCTTAATGAAAAAATATCACAGTACAATCCCCATATATTCCATAATTCTTAAAACCAGTACATTGATGAAAAAATATTAAAATGACATGATTATTGACTAGGCATATTAATAATTCTATTTCATCTGTGGCAGCATCATAACTTGATCATTATCCAAAATCATCATTTGGGGTATATTCCTTTGATTCTTGGGAAATTGAATCGCATAGTGTCACATCTTTTTACAGTTGAAGAATTGTACATTAGAAACCTTTTTTTCCCTTACAATCACAAAATTAGTGTCTTTTTTCTCCACGCTTATAACAAAATCCCATTCCCTTCAAGCATTTACCAGGGTGGTTCTTTCCACAGTTATCACATGTGGGAAAACCCTTCTTTCCCTTATTCCCTTTATCCATATTTTTCAGTACCATCCTCTTCTTCTTTTTCATCACTTCAAATCCATAGGACTCAGAGAATTATTTTCATACCTTGTTAACACATTATATCATTTACTCATATGATGAGGACACATGGGATACTATCTTCCTTTTAAACAATGGATTAAAACCATGAGAGATATGATCCTTCTTACTATTTTCATCACATGAATTGGTGATGTTCTCATTCCTTTTTCTAGGAATCATTTCTAATAAATTCCATATTCTATATTAGATCATAAAATTATAAACTTTATATATAACTCTAAACATGGTATACACATATCATAAATTTATGCATCATAAATCTTAGAACCATATACTTTGGTTACTTTGGAAGAATAAATCCTTAATAATGGTATGCAAGAAAAAAATGTGAATTATCCTAATAATATCCCACTAGAGTGTCAAACCAGGTACATGGTAAGGCTCATTGTCATGTACCTGGATACCATGGGTCAAGCTCGACACTCCTCTTCAGAGTTGTTACTCCTAGGTACATCTATTCCAAAACCACATCCACTTGTAGTGTCCTGATAGGGATTTATTTTATAAGATGATCCAAATAATATATTCCATACCAAAATTATAGGATGTTATTGTATGTGTATCATTAAGTATATCTTAGGGTTTTGTTCCCTAATCTACATTTTCTAAATCTATCTTCCAAGTTTTCTACTAAACTTCATTCTATACCAACTGTAACACCCCAACCACAGAAGCCTAGAGCTGGTGCATTATTTTAATATATCGTCATGATTATAAGGAATCAAATCTATAAGTACTGAGTAGTTTAGTAGTTTTTTAAAACTATATACATACATAGGTTCAACATTACTACTTTAAAAGAAATACAATATATAAGTTTTATTGGGAACATCCACAACTCTAAGGTTATCCCTGCAGGTTATTCATAATAAAATTCTTCATGTCCTTAGAAAATGAAACATAAGAAATGGGTGATCTTAGATACTTAGTAAGGGTAATAAATATAGTGGAATATATCATAAACATAAGCATTGTTCATGGTGAATAACTAAAAAAACGTGCCTTTAAAAATAAACTTGAACAAAATATGGCAGGGAATATGAGCTGAGTAAATATTTCCATAATAAAATATAATCATGGGTATTATACTAGTCAAAAAATCACATTAACTTTAAATTATTAGTTTCATAATGAGGTAATTCATAATTTGGTACATTATAATCATACCTTCAGGGCCTCGTGCCAAGACCATAAATATCCATTTTGTCAAGGCCTCGTGCCAAGACTATAGTTTGTCTCATGAAACCTACTGATGAACCGAGGGGATATAGAGGTCCCCATCAAATAATCACTAAGTCCAATTCATTATTCATATTAATGGGGATAAATATAAGCAACATATACATTCATATTGAAACTAACATATGAAATGTAAATAACTTCCCCCAAATATTAAGCATAAACACTAACCATTTGAAGTAAATTGGTGAATGGTTTTAAGATAGAACATCCAAAATCAAACTTATCATAAACCATTAAATTAAATATTTTATATGATATTATAAAATATTAATTCCAATAATACATAATAATCAATAAGATTGTTGAAACAGATATAGATACTCTTACAAAATCATCGAGTAATTCTTGAGATAAATACTCTTTTACTTTGAAAAGAAGAGTTCTCTTGGAAAAGTATTTTTATAAAACCAAAAGTTAAGTGAGATAGTATTTTCATAATAAAATGTTTTATTTTTGAAATATAATGGAAGCTAAAAACATATTATAGAGTTCCCTTGAAAATAGGTTAGAATTTGAGAAATTCCCTTGAGTTAGGCTTGTATTTTGGGAAGAATTTTTGAAAGATCCTTTTAAAACATATAATTACCATAAAAGAAAGAAGGATTATGGTTTGTACAAATACATATAATATTAACATAGAATTTATTAGGAGTAAATATGAATGAATAATAATTTAATTTAGGTAAGTAGATAATAAAAGTAACCTGAATGAAAATGGAGGTTCAGGTGGAAAACCCTTACCACTCTGTAATCAATCGAATCATATGCCCCAAAACTATTAATAATAAAAATATACATTTAATAACATGAAATTAAATATATTAATGATATTATACATAAATGGGAAGTATACATACACCATACACAAGTAATATTAGTGAATAAGGAATGTCTCACAAAAATGGAAGTGAGATGAGGAAACCCTTACCTTGAGTCTGATGGTGTTCTTCACTTGATCTTAGTGTCTTGGATAACCAAATTAAATTAATTAATTAATATTTCCATAACATATTATTTATTTAATTGATTTATTATATCCTTATTAATTTCATTCATTTCTTTCTATATGGGTTTAATTGGTTCAATTTTATTGTTTGGGAGTGTTTTCTTCCTTGGTATTCATGACCGGTTTAATTATATACATGTAAGGATAAACATGTAATGTGAGAATGGTTGTCCAGAATAGAAGTTTTATTTTATTTTTTAACATCCATAAGATTAAATAGTTATAAAATTAATTTTGTTATTGTGAGTGAAGATGAATCATTATATAAAACTTTAATGATAATTGTTTGGGTTAATTGGCAGTTTTTTTATCACAACAAACTCATTTTAATTTATAAATTATTATAACGTGTGAAAAAATATTACAGAACATTAAATAAGTTATAATAAAAATATTATAGTCTCATTCAACAATAAAAATGGTTTCATGACTAGAATTGAAGACAGTAATAGGAATTGAAAACTCATCATCCGTGAATGTGATAAATTAAAACATCTTGGATGGTGTTTTCATTTCCAATATAAAAGAAGGGGAAAGGAGAGACGATGATGAATTATTTCATTATCAAAAAAACATTACAGTTCATGTAAGGTATTAGATTTATCATAAAATTTTGATTAAATGAGTTGAGGAAAGAAAAAGAAAACAAAGGAACTCGAAATAAAGAAAAGTTGAGAAATCCCTTATGAAAATTCAGCAACCTAACGGTGTCACTTAAAAATTCATAAAATATTTTGATGAGATAAAAATAGGTATCTCGTCATTATTAAATAATATTTAATTTAAGGGGGATATTTAATTACATATACCAACATAATCCAATTGAAATTAAAAGAGAATAACATAATAAGAGTGCTTGAAAAAGAGAGAGATTTTGAGACGAAAATTCTGCATCATAACGGCTATGCAAAATGGTTATAAAAAATATTAAAAAGAGAAGGGATAGGGGTCAACCATTAATAAAAGACTCATAATATAGTATAGTTACAGAATAAAATGAATATAATAACATGTTATGGAAACTTGAAATACATACCACATAAAAGAGAACTTGAATGGAAAAAAGAAGTTGAGAATTCCCTTACCTTGTAGAGTAACTCCTAAAACTTAAAGGATGGGACCTTGGGGGATTGAAAACATCTTTTAATGGATCCTAGGTAGGTAAAAAACCATATATTATAGTATTATTAATTTTTAATGAAAGAAAACAAAGTAATGAGTGGGTATTTATAGTACAAGAGAGGGATTTTTTTATTAATTTACAATGTCACCTCATTAGTGGTATTTGAAAACCCATGGGATTGCCCATGGTTTTGGCCACTTGGGACACCTCATATCATATTTTATTACTCAAGAGTTGACCAGAATTATTACATCATGATTACATCATTAATTATATTATTAAACATACCGAAAACTCAAAACTGTATTTTTACTATTCATGAAAAACATAAGTATTTTATAAAATTCTCATAAATTTAGCGTAACCTAATATCAACATTAGGAATTTAAAAATGAAATTTATTTTATCATAATAATTATATAAATATGAAATTTTTAACTTTTATCTATGAAGATACTTATTTATTAAAAATAATAGTTGACATAAAATGCATAGTAAAATGCATAGTAAAATTTTTGACACTTAAAAAAATAAAATTATATTACCATTTATAATTAAATAAAAGTGTTTTGATAAGAATATTTCATAATTATAAACATTAATAAAACCTTATTTTTATATAATAATTTAAATCTCTCTAAAATGTACAATTTTTACCTGAAAAATCAATTTATCAAATTTGTCATATTTTTAATAAAAAACTAAACTCAAAAATGAAATGATGGAACATCAAATTTATTTATACTTTATTAGGTGGGGTTACTACTCCATTGTTCGTATTACTATTCATAAGGGTAATTTACTATTCACCAAAAATTAAGTTTGTCTTATCAGACTCTAAATATCTTACTGAATGTAACTGTGTATGTCAGTTTTTTGAAATTCAAATCACAGAGGTGAAAGAATTATACTTACTAGCTAGGTTATAACAAAGTGGTGTTTTGTAGAGACTGAGTGTTTCATGAGTTCTATATTAAATCTATTTGTCAATTCATGGGGTTTTACAATAAGGGGATTAATATAGGGTATTTAGGTAGATATTTGGATTTGGAAAATGAAATATAAGCGTTTTTTCAAGAGGGGTGAAGGGATATTTATAGTTAAGGAGAGGGGTATTTTTTAGTTATAATAATGAATAAATTATTATTTCCAAGGTAAACCTTTCAATAGTACTAATTTTGACATTAAAAATATATTTGGATAAAATAGCATGATTTTAGGAATTTAAAAAACTATATAACATGAATTTATTAGTATAATCTAAAGGAATAGAGAAAAATAAAACAACATATTTATTTATAGTGACACTTTAGGCTTTTAGGCTTTGGAAATTATTTTTTTGGTTTGGAAATTAATTTTATTATATTTAAATAACACATTTATATTATTAAAATTATTTTGGGTTAATATAAATAATTTATTATTTATTAATTCATTATTAAATCATTATTATTCCATAAAACATGTGGTATTTGAAAAAATATATTTTTACTATTCATGTAAAAATTGAAGTCTCTCGAAAAATTATCAAAAATTCACCCTTTGTAAATTCAATGTAAAAATTCTAAAAAAGTTATTTATTTTATCAAAATAATTTTATAAAATTTTTACTTTTCATTATTAACATAAAAATTATGATTTTTTAAAAATAAATTAAAATGAAGTTTATTAAAAATGTGCTTATAGTTTCTTTGAGTTTTTAATATTGATATTTATTTTATGGAATTAAAAAACTTATATTTTCTTAAATTACCTATGGTAAATATTATTTATATTACATTTTATTATTTTGATGTCAAATTACTATTCTAACGCTCAGGATACAATTACCAATAGTCAGGTTACTATTTCTAATGGCTAGGTTACTATTCCAATGATCATAATACTATTCTAATAGCCATATCACCTTCTATAAATTCCTATTCATTCATTCATTCATCATTCAACTCAACTATTCCCAAGGTTTTATAACCTTTTCTAAAATTATTATTGGCTTACTAATATTTTGTTTCTTTTACATAGTATTGTTCATGGGGGTGATAACTCAAGCAAATTCAAAAATTCTAGATTTTTCCATTTTATTTTTTCTATTTTCTATTACCATTGTAATATTTTGAATTTTTTGGGTTTAGTTTTTAACTAATGTAACGATCACCCTTAATGAAATAAAGTTTTGGTTTTTCTATGTTTTGTATGTGTATAATACTATACAATATAATATAACACACAATTATTCAAAAAATGAATATTATTTATAATGTCAAGGTCATTATAAGCTCACCCAACATATCATATATCTACCCAATGAATACCCACCTTGGTTCTCGCATACTAGTGGTAGAGGAACACTCATCCCACTCTCTAATCATCTATCCCAAGTCTCTAAGGTATCTCAAATCCCACCGTGGTGGACTCATCCAATCATCCTCTATCCAAAACTCACATGCCCCTCCCCAAAGGGATGTAAAGGAATATATTACAAGGTTCTCTATATTCATCCATTACATTTAATTTATACCCGTCCATGATCCCTGTATCACAAGTCTCATATTAATAATAGGTCCTCATCCACCAATGGTTGAGGCATCACCATTGTTTAAGGGTCCCTCGTGTACCTTTACAGTTGGTTAATTTCATGGAATTTAAATAAATGATTCATTTCATTTTAAATAGAAATTCAATCGCTCTCAGGTAGAGATACCACTTATCAAAATCAAATATAAATTGCATAAAACTTAGGTCATTTTTAGGTTTTACTTTGGTACCGAACATACCCATCTCATAAACATCACCCTGGTCTACCCCGGATAGTCACCATCAGTTTCCCATATGGCGCTCCCTGCCTTAGGAATTACCTATCTGGTAGCTTTCTAACCCAAAATTAAGTATCAATAGTTCCACAAACTATCCCCATACATGAAATTCCTCCCATGACAGACCTTCATTCCTGCATCTCATCAGGTTCTCAATTCATACATGTGTCATACATGACACCCATCAAGTCTCGCATCTCATTAGATGCCCAAAGATTTTGCATCACACTTGATGCTCAAAATAAACCTACATTATATATATATAAATAATCATCATATTTTTTATGCCCCTATGAAATTAATACATATCACGCATCACACTGATGAACACATACTAACTAGCGCCTGGTTACTCCAAATACAACATGTGCACCTCATGCACCAAAATTGGCCAAATCCCAAAAACAAAGGTCATGCCCATAACCACAGTGTACCTCTAACCATCATCGGCACACTAGCCTTCTCTGAACCTTCCATATCAACATCATGCACCTAGCCCAAATCCCAACTACCTGAGGTCTGACCTCCTTGTGTAGTAGCCCCAACTACTGGTCACTGACCCCACTGTTGGGTCTCTCTCTCCTTTCAATGACCTACGCGCGCAGAATAATTTCAGCTACCAACACCTAGTACTATACCCAATCCTACCTTAGATCCCTAATTCTAACCCAGTCCCTAGCTCTCATTTGTCCGAGAAGACTTCCTCCATATGCCCCATCTAAAAAAATGCCTGATTATCATTTAGAACATGCTCACACTAAGTTCAAACATGCCCCAGATACCCACACTAGAATCACATCGTTGAATAACCACTCCTTGGTGACCTACCAAAGTCCTTGTCCTGACTTCCCTACTAATAATCCTCACAGTCTCGCTTCCTACTACCTAAAGCATCACAGATCATCTCACCTAACGTCATCACCTATCTCAAATACGATCGGTTCATCAAGTTTCCCCTGGCTATCAATACCTAATTCATCACCTTAGAGAAATATGGAATCTTAAAGATATTCACCTAAACCCTAGTGGAATGTTATAAGCCATCCTCAAAATGAATCACCTTAGTGATTTTGTCTCCCATCATAGAAGGTGTGAATCGGGATAGGTCTATAAACCTTGTTGTATAATCCATAACAGATGTGTCTCATAGCTGAAGGTTCATGAAATCGTGGGATCTATCTTCCCTCAATGTCTTTATGAAAAAAGTTCTCAAAGAACTTGGCCATGAAATCCTTACAATTTAGTCCCTCGTGTTTTTCTTTCATCACCTATACATCCCAAAAGCATTTTATCACTCATCTAAGAATATACGTCATTAGATTCACCCTCCAACCTAGATGTATCTCAAGCTGATCAAAAATATTTTACACTGATTCGATCCAATTATCTGCTTCCTATGGTCCTCCCTCACCCTGGAATAATGGTGGGTGTTGAGACTGGAACTCGCAAGTCAAATAATCTGTGGACGACTCAGCTCCCTGAGTTCCCCTATCAATACCCTGTATGACATGAACCAAGATTGTCCAGAGCTACTCATCTAACCACAACCCAAAATATGTCATCTATTGTGGTCATCCTTTCTATACCAAAGCCTTTATACATATGGATCGTGATCATTTCGACCCTCAAGGGCCTCATCCTGGCCCTCATGGGGCTCATCTCGTGCATTCTCATACAGCATAGTATCTCCATCCTCTCAACGCTTCTCTAGAAGCTATCTAGGTGGAATCACGCTGAAGACCAAATACCATGGTCAAATAGCCATAATAGTCATATATATTGCAGATAGAGAAATATATAATAGGAATAACATCTCATTTCCCTTACACTCCCCTACCAAAACCATATCACATGAAATCCAGCATCATGGCCCCTTACTTTCCCATAACAAAGTTAGGTATCATATATCATCTGGCCTTATGGCCCCCTATCTACCATTAACAGAGTCAGGAATCACATATCACATATATCAAACATCATAAATTAAAGGTAGATGAGTAGAATGGCACCAAAAATACTGAGAAAAAAAACACTTTTTAGATTTTTTGGGCACTTCAAACATCTCACCCCCAGTCATTAAACATGCCTACCCTTAACAGAGTCAGGCCCGTACATATTATATACACATAGCATCACAAACTAATCTCATAAGGAACCACATATTTGGGTTGGCTAAGTATAATTATACCAAAAAGGATAATTAGAAAAATATTGGTTAGCTTCTTTGTTAACACTTTAAATAGATCAACCCATCTTAGAAGATTATAGGTTCCCAATGACAATCACAAGAAAAACACACATAAAATGGTCCTAAGTGCCTATTATGATGCATAACCAATCCTCCCTTATCATACCAGACCAAGGGTCAAAACCACACAATCCAATTACATCACACCCAAGTGTGTCACTTGAGGTGAAAATCAAACAACTAATAAAGTGAAAATCATAACATCAATTTTCCCACCCTTAGAAACTTGTTATGTCCCCCATGCATGGGGATTCAATCACCCAAACACAAGAACTTTATCGAGTTCCAACTACACCCTATTATCTAGTCTACCATATCCTAAATAGTAAGACTAAAAAGGAAAATAAACTCCTTTGATGCCATTTGTAGCACCCTATCCTGGTTTTCCACTCAATAGTGCTCCAGGTTAGTTGGTCACTGGGCCTTAGGAATTCCTCCCCATATTCCAAAGGTTGCCGACTAGAATTGTGGGTCTAATTAGGTGATAGTGGGGAGATTATACCCTCAGGTAATGACAATAATAATAGTACATATATATATATAACACAGCAGAAGAAGGACCATAACTCAGTGTAAACAATAATAAAACTCAACAGAAGCATAATAAACAAAAGTATTAAAATCATAATCCCAAAGAATAATACCATTTGTAGGTGAAAAAATATGTCACAATAGGTCATAAAAATGTGATAAGCATGTCCACTTGTGGCCAAACATATGAGTACATATCTATAAAACCCCAAAAGAAGGTACGATCTGGTAGAGAGGAACCACTAGGTCCACTGCCATCTATCCCATGAAAATTTGATATATCTTAATCACTAAGGTCCAGATCCCGATCCTGATCCCTTATCTGATCTCCAAACCATAAATTATACACGTGTCCTGAGGGGCCTATGTAGGGTGTGAATATGAACTCAATAGTCCATTAACAATGTGTGTTTGTCTTAAATCCATAATTATACAATATGTGAAAAATATAAACAAAAAAGGCAACACACGCATTTATTATTAATTAACCCACTTCCCTTGTGGTCAATGGCCACAAGGAAAAATTTACCTGCTTCAGCTATCATCGGTATATCTTTGAACATGTTCCCCGAAATATATATTTGGAATATAGTACTTATCTTAAAATATATATTTTCAGTGGAAAGGACCCATATATTAATGGCTAGTCACCCCCTAATGAATATCATACCAGGTGAACCCTCAGGTTCCACCCATAAACATTTCATCTGGAACTTCGTGCCATCTGACACCTCACGTGCCATCAATAAATCATCTAGCATCCTAAAAACATGCCAATCTATATGTCCTAGGTCTATTGGACCTCTACTCATAAAGTCACCATTGGATCAATAGACCAACATCCTAAGGCAAAACAATATTCATCCTCCAATAAATAGTAAAACATTGTCAGCCCAAAAGCTCGACATATCATGGTATGGTAATATCCATCCTACCATAATCCTAGCTCATTGTCCTTAAATACAATGGTGAGACTCATCCCCCAACTGATGGTCCCAAAACCATCACTCGATGGTCCATCACCATCCACCATGGATTTCTACAGTGATCATATCCAACAAAACTGATGGTCAACACCATTTATTAAGCTGCAATATCTATAGAGGCCACCACCCATAACGAGTGGTCAACGCCATCTCAACTGAGTCCTATCTATATGAACAGGACTCCAATGGTGTTTTGACCAACAATGGTGATCATAAATCACCAACATATCCTAAGCCACATCATCTGGTACCTCGTTCCCCTATGACCACGTTGCTCAAATCCCAATGGTCAACACCATCCAAAGTTATGTGGGTCATGCTTTCAACCTGACAACCTCTTCACCTCAATATCGATGACCATGTCACCTCAACATAATTATCAACATCATCCCATGTATCTCGGTCCAATACCAACCTGATTACCCACATCACCTCAATCCCAGTGATCATCATCACCTTAGTTCCTTGGGACATGCCCATCATGTTTCCAAGGAACCAATACAATCATATAACACATTTAAATTAATTAAATTGGAAAACGGGCCTAACCTACCCAGTTGGTCAAAATCCCCTTACCCAACATATCATATATGAATAGGCTATGGTATACCAAACGGCATCCCATAACATCATTTAGACATACAAGCATGAATTAATTAAGGGTCTTACTTGGCCAACCCAATGTGCATATTTAGGTATGCACCCCAAAACACTTGTAAAATTAAGAAGAAAGTTAGTAATCGCCTACCTTATACTCATAGGTGCTCACTCATCTAATATCGTCCTTTAACTTGACCCAAAATGAGAGATATTGGATTCTTACAAAAACACCCTCTATGCTTCCAATGCACCCAATAGAACTTGAATCATAGTCTGATTAGAGGAGTATAAAATCTTAGGGGGAGATAGATATGGAGATATCCACCCTGAAGGAGGGGCTATGCACATGAAAGGAGAAATAAAGTGAGATCCCTATTAAAGAATCAGAAGGAAAAAAGGTAATTTTTACCTTTTTAAATAGTTTCACAGTTACTACATGGTTTGGAAAACTGTACGGCAACCGTGTGGTGCTCTTTGTCCAAAGGTTCACCCCTTAAAAGAGGTCACACAGTTTAGCCACACAGTTTGGCCAGACCGTATTCCAACCATTCAAAACCTTTGTGAAAACTAGTATACACTCACACACTTGACTAAAATGGTCCACATTATTAATTCAAATTGTTCCCCTTTGAAAATAGGCCACAAGGTTTAGGCCGCACGGTTAAACAAACTCTGCACTAACCGTGCGCCCCTTTCTGCCTCTTCCCTAAACTTAATTTTTGGATTACGACACTTTTGAAACCCATTCAAACCCTCAAGGAACTTGAAATCCTTAAAACTCATCTAAAAACAATGCATGGGAGCATTCAAACTCTTGGAATTAGGTTTTGAAGACCAAAAGAAATGTTGGACCATCCAAAAACTAAAAAAATCGAAAAGGTTGAGAATTTTAACCTGTTCAAAAACCTGAGACATTACAAGTTATTGGTGAAGTTTTGAGTTTTGGAATTTTCAATCTTTTTTTCCACTGTACACAGTTGGTGTTCACAATTTAGAGAGAAACTGTGTAGCCTCTTGTTCATAGGGGCATTTCCAGTTCATTTTGGTCTTGCATGGTTATCACATGGTTAATTATAAACTATGTGGGTCTCAAGATTAATCATGCGGCCTTCTTGGGGTGTCTGAGGGAAGGTTCATGACTTGCACATGATTAGAGGAAACTTTTTAGCAACCGTTTGAGAGTATCTATAATATTATCGGAGGAAATTTTTATCGTTGGTACACAATTTCCAAAACTGTTCAAGGGGTGGTTGTCTTTCTATAAGAGGGGGCACAATTGGAACATGGTATTCAAAATGTGTGGCCAAACCAAGTGAGGGTAGTTGGCCTTTCCAGTAGGTGGTGCTCGGTTTGGTAAATTGTGCATCCTAACCATGTGGCTTTCCCAAAATCCCTAAAATATGAAATTCTAACTTTTCCCCTTTTAAAAAAACCAATTTACTTGTCTCTTCCCCCATTCATTCAAACAACCCCTTGGGAACCTTCAGTGACCTCCTCCTATCCTCCTATTGGATTTTGGGTGTATTCATATTCAATATTTGTTGGATTCCCCCTTGGGTAAGAATTATTTTCCTTCTCCTTTCTTCTTCCTCTTGTTCCTTTCTTCTTTGGCTTGATCCTCTCTTGTAAAAACCCTATAGTGAGGTCTAGATAATGTAAGTTTTTTCTTTTGATATTAGGGTGTGTAGTTATTCTCTTAAGTGTAGACCTTCCCTCTATCGAAGGTTTCCTTGTGTATGCACATCGTTGAGTTTGGTGTTTCCATCCATTTCCTTTCCAAAACATGACATGTGATGATTGAGATTTTATAAATGAATTTTTATTGTTTTCTCCATGCTTTTAGTTTTCTAAAATGACTTTTTATGGATTTATATAGTGGTGGTTTGACGAAAATGCATTTTACAAAAGGATTTCCATAGTTATACCTATATGTGTTCGAAGTATATGTTTGTTGGAGGTCTGATAAAATGTCAAGTGGCATTTTAAATAGATTTGGGTGTTTTAATGTGTTTTTTAGCCTTATTATAGTTTGGATAAAATTGGGTGACAAATGGACTTGTGCTTCATATGGGTTTTGGCCTCTATGGTTTTGGTGCTTATGTGATAAATATTGTGTTTCATTGTGATGAATCTTTGTATTCTTTTATTAAGCCTTTAACATTCATATAGATGTCTATATATAAGTCAGTGTGATATGTACATATCCATATATTCATGGGGTGTGCTTATAGATATGTGCATGCATATAAATAGAAAATTACATAGAATTTCCTCTTTCTAAAACCATGTTTTCCTCAAATGATTTCATAGTTTCAAAATGTATTTCAAATGAGGTTTCAAGTGGTTTTTTTCTAAAAAAAATCAATGGACCATTTGGAACCTTGGAAATGTATTTAGAAAACTACTTGGGTTTGTAAATGGGTTTTTAAAGAAAGATAATTTTCTTATGGAGTGATTATGTATTTCAAATGATAAGGTATGTTTGGTACTTTTATATGTTTTATTAGAAAGAGATTCTAAGTTCTTAAGATGTTAAGGCCCAATCAGTACCTTTAAGTGTCTCTTGGAAAATGGTTTTAAACTCACAATATGTGTAGGCCTGATTGGAACTTGTGAAATGTTTTTTGTATGATGGGAACAACTATGATGGTCCTCTAATTAGAGGGGTCTTCTCAAAGATGGTGTTGGGGGTGGGAAAGGCATGAATGTTAGCATTTGTGGGTTATGATTCATGTCATTCATGTGATGAACTCCTCACTTTACCCTTTTTTTACTATCATCATGGGATCCTAGAGGTCATTTAGAGGGTCAAGATATGGTTACTATCTAATTCCTGATGAGATGAGCTAGATCCCCCTAGTAGACGAATGGACAGGGTGGTTCATGCCACTGGTGAGGCTGGTTGAGAGCATCCAGATTGGTGATAGACTATGGACCACATCATACACCAGTAGATGGCTCTGAACTGAGTATGTTTAGGCTTACCTCTTCAGATGTTTAGGATATGCACATGATTAATTGAATTGTATATTATGTTTTAGTTTTCTAGAACTTTGATCTCTTGATATGTTTACTTTGGAATATTTATATCCGTGTTTCTTTCATTGCTTTTGGTATTAATTTCCAGATATACCATGTCGTACATGTGCAGTTTTTATTCCCTTTATGTATTTACCTGTGTTGTGGTTTTCTTATTGAAATTGTTTTTCAAAACTGTATTTGAGGTGGGAATCTATTTTAAAGGAAATCAATGTTTTATGTTCAAAAGTGAATTTCAATAAAGCTATGTTTCGTTTTTTAAAGGATAAAAAAATATTTTCACCTATATTCTCAAACCAGTGTTTATAGTCTATTTCAGGAAAGGACATGTGTGGATTTTGTGGTGCTTATCTACTGAGTTGTTATATGCTCACACCCTAATTTTTCCACTCGACATCAGTAGACCTAATATTTTTTCATATTTAGGTTATCATTAAATTTCACCCATTGGTTTTGTGGATATATGGTGACCATGAGATCATGTAGAGATTGTGTCTAGTTCCAGTTTTTTTATAGTTTGTTTCGGTATCTTGTATCTGGATCTTGTTATGTTTTTATTTATGTTTAGTGATTTATGTATCCTCTTGATTGTGTTTAATTCTCTATTTTATTTTATGTTTGTAATTATTGGGTAAAATTGTCCCCATTGATATATATTGTGATTCACTGACACTTTTTGTCAGCTCATTGGGATTAGGGACGCCATTCGGGCCTCGTCGTGGATCATCTTGGGTGCTTTGTTTGGGGGTTGACTCGGGGTGGTTCATGAAAAAATGGTATTAGGGGAGCACTTTGATATTTGGGGTGTGAAGTAGACTAGATATAGAAATTTTGGGACTCGGGAGGTAGTTACAGAAAGAGCATCATGAACTCTTACTCTTCCAAAGCCTCAAATTTCTAGGGATAGTTGGGACTTTATTATTTCATTTTGATTTTGGTTTTATGATGTTGGTGCATTGTGAATCATGTGGAGCACAAGTGAGAAGTTTAATATACTTACAGTGGTTAATTAATTCTTAGCATGTGGTTTGTTAAACCATGTGGAAAATCCATGCATGACCACTAGTCCCCTACTTGAGAGGATTTGGTGTAAGTAATATTATTAGTTTGATTTTGATTGGCATGACTGGGTTTTGAAGTGAAAATGGTTTTTAAAATTTCAAAACTGGAAAAAAATGATTGCTTTTTTATGAGATTTTGGTTTTTAAAGATAAACTGGAAGTTGTGTTTTGGGATTTTGAAATGGGAAAATGGGAAATGATTTTTTTTTCAAGAAGGTTTGATGTGGGAGTTTGGATTTTGAAAGTGGCTGATTCTAAATGGTTTTGAATTTGAAATGAAAGTTGTGAATTTTAAAAGGGGGATTTGGTTCCATTGTGTGGTGCTTGATTTTTGAATTGGTATTTTGATTTGAGGTGTTATCTTGGTTGGGATTTGATTGATATTTGGTTTGGTGTTGATTTGGTTTTGTGTTTTCATGTTATTTAGAGTATGTTATCCAGAAAATTCTCAATGGTTTATAATGAGTCTCACTTGGTTATTATCCCTTCCAAAACTCTCATTGGAGTGGTGGAGTCGAGTTCTTCTCAACCACTGCCTATTTTCCATGGTGATAAAGGTCCAATATAGGCCACATAGTGGTTATAGGAAATTGATGGTGTTTTCAAGTCCTTAGAAACTATAGAATCCTTGGGGGTGTGGTCTTGGATATGTTTGAGGGATCAGGTTTGGATTAGTGGAAGTTGATCACTCCATATTCATTGCATGTTGGGATGACTTGGGATATCTTCAAGACTACTTTCACTAAATGATTTATTCAATAGGAGGTGACGGTGAAGAAAGTGACAGAGCTCATGGATGTTCAGCATGCTTAACAAACAGTGAATGGTTATATTTACCACTTCTAGTAGCTGGTTCCATTTTCTTTAGAAATGGAATCGAGTGACCTATTGAAATATCATATCTGTGTGTGGGGTATTCATACATAAATCAAGGATCAAATTCTTTCATCTAAGAAATTCTTGTTCTGAAATCTGATAAATGATACATTCCTAGATGAGCTGGTTTCTAGAGGGACATGTCTGTTACGTTTTCAAGGAACTAATGCAATCATATAACACATTTAAATTAATTAAATTTGGCAACTGGCCTAACCTGTCCAGTTGGTCAAAATCCCATTACCCAAATTATAATATATAAATAGGCTAGGGTATACCAAACGGCATCCCATAACATCATTTATACAAACAAGCATGAAATAATTAAGGGTCTCACTTGGCCAACCCAATATTCGTATTAAGGTACACACACCAAAACACCCATAAAATTAAGAATAAAGTTAGGAACCACCTACCTTATACTCAGAGGAACTCTCTCATCTAATATCAACCTCTAAATCGAGCTGAAATGATAGATATCTGAGTTTTAGACAAACGCCATCTATACTTCCAATGCACCCAATGGAACTTGAATCGGAATCTGATTGGAGGAGGAGGATCAAAGCCTAAGGATAGGGATATATAGAGAGATCCACACCTAGAGAAGGGGATATCCATGTGAAATGAGAAAGAAAGGGATAACCCTCTTAAAAAATCAAAAGGAAAAATGGTAATTTTGACCACTTAAAAGCTATACAGTTACTGTATGGTTTGGAAAACTGTGCACCAACCGTGTGGTGCTCACTGTCCAAGGGGTTAGCCCTTTAAACAGGTCACATGGTTTAGTCGTACAGTTTTTCTAGACCATACGCCAACCATGCACACCCTTTTTGAAGACCAACAGACACCAGCACACTTGACTCAAAGGGGCCACATATTTAAATCAAATTGTTCCCCTTTAAAAATAGGTCTCATGGTTCAGGTTTCATGGTTAGACAAACCATGCCCTAACTATGCGCCCTCATCTGCCTCTTCCCCAAACTTCATTTTTTGAGCCCGAAACTTTTAAAACCCATTAAAACTCTCAAGACACTTGAAAAGTCTCAAAAACCATCTAGAAATAATGCATAGTAGCATTAAAACTCTTAGAATTAGGTGCTAAAGACAAAAAGAATGGTTGTACCATCCAACAACTCAAAATTTCAAAAAGGTTGGGGATTTCAACCTGTTCAAAAACCTAAGATATTACAATTTATCGATGAAATTTTGAGTTTTGTAATTTTCAGTCTTTTTTTAGCACTATTCACAGTTGGTGTGCACAGTTTGGAGAGAAACTATGTAGCCTCTTGGTCAGAGGGGAGTTTTTAGTTCATTTTGTTCTTGAACATTTTTTCTTGCATGGTTAGAATTTGGTTAAGTCCAAACTATATAGGTATCAATAGTAATTGTGTGGCCTTCTTGGGGTGTCTGAGGGCAGGTGCATGACTTGCACATGATTAGAGGAAACTGTGCGGCAAGCGTGTGAGGGGTATCTGCAATCTTATCAGAGGAATTTTTCATGGTTGGAACACAATTTCCCAAACCATACAAGGGGTGGCTATCTTTCTATAGGAGGTAGAAGGGTTGAAACATGGTCTCCAAAACATGTTTCCAAACCATATGAGGGTGGTTATAATTTCCATTAGGTGGTTCTTGGTTTGGTAAACCATACATCCTAATCATGTGGCTTTCCCAAAATCCCTAAAATATGGAATTATAACTTTTCCCATTTAGAAAAAACCTTGATTGACTTGTCTCTTCCCCCATTCATTTTAATATCCCCTTGAGAGCCTTCAGTGACCTTCTCCTATCCTCCTCTTGGATCTAAGGTGTCTTCCTCTTCAATATTTGTTGGATTCCCCCTTGGGTTCCTTCTCTTACTTATCATTTCTTCTTCCTCTTGTTTATTTCTTCTTTGGCTTTATCCTCTCTTAACCAAACCCTGGAGTGAGGGTTGGATAATGTAAGTTGTTTCTTTTGATGTTAGTATGTGTATTTATTCTCTTAATTCTAGATCTTCTGTATATTAAAGGTTTCATTATGTATGCACATCGTTGAGTTCGGTGTTTCCTTCCATTTCCTTTCCAAAACATGACATGTAATGATTTATATTTTATAAATGAATTTTTGTTATATTCTCTATGCTTTTGGTTTGTTAAAATTACTTTTTATGGCTTTTTATGTTGGTGGTTTGATGAAAATGCATTTTACAAAGGATTTCCATGGTTATGCCTATATGTGTTCAAAGTATATGTATGTTGGGTGTTTGATAAAATTTTAAGTGTCCTTTCAAATGGATTTTGGTTTTTTAAAGTGTTTCCTAGCCTTGTTGGAGTTTGGATAAAATTGGGAGACAAATGGACTTGTGCTTCGTATGGGTTTTGGCCTCTATGGTTCCAGTGCTTATGTGAGGACTCTTATGTTTCATTGTGATGTATCTTTGTATTATTTGATTGAGCCTTTAAAATTCATATGGATGTTTATATATATGTCATTGTGATATGTTTATATCTATATATGCATGTGGTGTGCATATAGATTTGTGCGTTCATATAAATAGAAAATTCCACAAAATTTCCTCTTTCTAAAACCATGTTTTCCTCAAATGATTTCTCGATTTCAAAATGTATTTCAAATGAGGTTTCAAGTGGTGTTTTATAGTTTTTTCTCCAAATGACCATTTGGAACCTTGTAAATGTATTTGGACAACTACTTGGGATTGGAAATGGGTTTTTAAAGAAAGAAAATTTTCCTATGGAGTGATTCTGTATTTCAAACGATAAGGTCTTTTTGGTACTTTTATATGTTTTATTGAAAGGTGTTCTTAAGATTTAAGACCTAATCATTACCTTTAAGTGTCTCTTGGAAAATGGTTTTGAACTCTCAATATGTGTAGGCTTGGTTGGAACTTGTGAAATGTTCTTTGTATGATGGGAACCACTATGATGGTCCTCTAATTAGAGGGGTCTTCACATTGATAATGTTGGGGGTGGGAAAGGCATGAATGTTGGCATTTGTGGGTTATGATCCAGGTCAATCATGTGATGAACTCCTCACTTTTACCTTTTTTTACAATCATCATGGGATCTTAGATGTCATTTAGAGGGTCAAGAGATGGTTACTATCTAGTTCTTGATGAGATGAGCTAGATTCCCCTAGTAGATGAATGGATAGGGTGGGCCATGCCACTGGTGACGCTATTTGAGAGCAGTCAGATTGGTGATAGACTATGGACTGCATCATACACCAGTAGATGGATCAGAACTGAGTATTTTTAGGGTCACCTCTTGAGATGTTTAGGATATTCCCACGATTAAGTGCATTGTATATTCTGTTGTATTTTTGTGGAACTTTGATCTCTTTCTATATTTACTTTGGCATATTTATATTCATGTTTCTTTCATTTCTTTTGGTATTAGTTTCCAGATATACCATGTCGTATATGTGTAGTTTTTATTCCCCTTATGTTTTTACCTAGGTTGTGGTTTTCTTATTGAAATTGGTTTTCAGAACTGGATTTGATATGGGAATATATTTTAAAGGAAAACCATGTTTTGTTTTCAAAATTGGATTTTAGGAAAGATATTTTTGGTTGTTTAAAGGATTAAAAACTTTTTTTACCTATATTTTCAAACCAGTGTTTATGAACTATTTCGGGAAAGGACATGTGTGGATTTTGTGGTGCTTACCTACTGAGTTGTTGTATTCTCACACCCTACTTTTTCCACTCAACATCGGTAGACCTGAGCTGTTTTCATATTTAGGTTATCATTCAAGTTCACCCATTGGTTTTTTGGATAGATGGTAACCAATAGGTCATGTGGAGATCGTGTCTAGTTCCAGTTTTTTTATAGATTTTTTGGTATCTTGTATTTTGATCTTGTTATGTTTTTATTTATGTTCAGTGATTTATGTATCCTCTTAATTGTGTTGTGTGCTCTATTTTATTTTATGTTTGTAATTATTGGGTGAAACTATCCCCATAGATATATATTTTGATTCCCTAACACTTTTTGTCATCTCATGGGGATCGGGGACACCATTCGGGCCTTGTCACGGGTCAAATTGGGTGCCCGGTTTGGGGGTTGACTCAGGCTAGTTCATGAAAAAATGGCATCAGAGGATCCCTTTGTTATTTGGTATGTCAGGTAGACTGGATATAGAACTTTAGGGACTCGGGAGGTAGTTATAGTAAGAGCGTCATAAACTCTTAGTTTTCCTAATCCTGGAGTTACCAAGGAGAGTTGGGACTTAAGTCTTTCATTTTGATTTTGGGTTTATGATGTTGGTACATTGTGAATCATCATGTGGATCACAAGTGTGTGGTTTCATATAATTCCAGTTGTTAATGAACTCTTAGCACGTGGTCTGCTAAACCATGTGGAAAAGTCATGCATGACCACTAGTCCCCTACTTGAGAGGATTTAGTGTAAATAATGCTATTAGTTTGATTTCAATTGTCATGAGTGAGTTTTGAAGTGAAAGTGATTTTTGAAATTTTAAAACTAGAAAAAAGGGATTGGTTTTCTGATGAGATTTTGGTTTTTAAAGATAAATTGGAAGTTGTTTTTTGGGATTTTGAAAAGGGAAAATGGGAAATGATTTTTTTCAAGAAGGTTTAATGTGGCAGTTCAGATTTGGAAAGTGGGTGATTCAAAATGGTTTTGAATTTGAAATGAAAGTGGTGGATTTTAAAAGGGGAATTTGGTTCTATTGTGTGGTTCTTGGTTTTTGAACTGGTATTTTGATTTTAGGTGTTATCTTGGTTGGTCTTTGATTGATATTTGGTTTGGTGTTGATTTGGTTTTGTGTTTTCATGTTATTTAGAGTATTCCATCCAGAAAAGTCTCAATGGTTTCTAATGAGTCTCACTTGGTTGTTGACCCTTCTTAGACTCTCAGTGGAGTGGTGGAGTTGAGTTATTCTTAACCATTTCCTATTTTCCATGGTGATAAAGGTCCTCTAGAGTCCACATAGTGGTTAGAAAAAATTGAGGGTGTTTTCAAGTCCTTGGAAACTCTAGAATCCTTCAAGGTGCACATTGTCTTGGATATGTTTGAGGTACCAGGTTTGGATTATTGAAAGTTGATCGCTCCATCTTCGTTGCAATTTGTGATGACTTGGGAGATCTTTAAGACTAATTTCATTCAATGGTTTGTTCCAGAGGAGGTGAAGGTGAATAAAGTGACAGAGCTCATGGATGTTCATCATGGTCAGTGGATGGTGAAGGGTTATGTTGACCACTTCCAGGAGTCGGTTCCCTTTTCTTTATATATGGCATCGAGTGACCTATTGAAAGATCATCTCTATGTTTGGGTACTTCATCCATAAATCAAGGATCAAATTATTTCATCTGAAAAATTCTTGTTTCGAAATATGATAGATGAGACATTCCTAGATGATCTTGTTTCTAGAGGGAATCTTGTGGTAGTTGGCATCCCAATATCTCTTGGTACTTGTAAGGATTCCCCATCTGGTGAGGAGTGTAAACTAAAGGAACTTATTCTAGAGAAGTTTCCTTCATCAATTCCTGCTTCTCGTCAAAAGGTCCACTTACTTATGTGCTTCTAGTGTGGTCAGTTTGGGCATTCTAAGTCATCTTGTGGAAATCCTCCAAACTCCTGTTTTCGGTGTGGTCGGCTATGAAATATCCAAAAATTCTATTAGGTGGGACCCTGGGAGAAGAAAAAAAAGTCTATATTAGTTTTATATCCAAGAAACCTTTCCTCTCCATGTTTTTTAAGTAAACCTTTTTTTTCCTCTGCTTTGCTCTTCTTTCTTCAGCCCTTGTTCTATTTTTCTCCTTTAATATTT
Organism: Viscum album; assembly: GCA_963277665.1. Taxonomy (NCBI): domain Eukaryota; kingdom Viridiplantae; phylum Streptophyta; class Magnoliopsida; order Santalales; family Viscaceae; genus Viscum; species Viscum album. Next base: position 1,197,135,741 of record OY728135.1, on the reverse strand, counting down.
TCCTTTATGTTGATATTCATGTTTCTTTGGTTAATTCATTATCATATTCCAGTTTAGAGATGAATGTGTCTTATGAAATTATGAATTGCATTTAGGCCTGGTGTTTTAGTGGAATTCCTTTAGTTAGGTCTTTCTCATACTAGAGGTTAGTGTCATGTCAGTTCATTCCTAAATGGGGTGAGACCCACTATAGATCTCTTTTTTGTTCTCTATTGTTCTAGTTAGGTGTGAATTTTGAGGTTGAGAGGTCATTCTAGAGTTGGTACCTCTTTTTTTCAAGTTCGATTTGGAGATTTTGTTTTGGAGGTTCTTCCTTTGAGCTTGAGAGTTTCAGTTTTGTTCCTTAGCTCGAACTTGGTGACTTTCTAGGGGGAAAATTTTGTGGTGGGGAGAACTATCACACCCTGAATTTTTTTCCCTTATATTTTTATTTATTTCTTGGTTCTTGATTTTTTTTCATTGGTTTTCAGGTTGATTTCTTGGTGAAATTTTGAGTTCCTGAGTTTTCGGTTTGTTTTTAGCACTGTGCACGATGGTGTGTACAGTTCAAAGATAAATCATGTAGCCTCTTGATCATAGGGGCTTTTCCAATTCATTTTTTTCTTATACGGTTTGTCTTGAATGGTTGGCACATTTTTAATTTCAAACTGTACCAATCTCAGGAGTAACTGTGCGACCTTCTTGGGGTATATGAGGGCTAGCAAATGACTTACACGTGACTAGAGGAAATTGTGCGGAAATTATGCAGGAGGTATCTGTAATATTGTTAGAGAAATTTTGCATGATTGGTTCATGGTTTCCCAAACCATTCAGCCAGACTGTGCAAGGGGTTGTTTTCTTTCTATCAAAGGGATCACGGTTGGTTCACACGCCAAACCGTGTGAGGGTGGTTAGCCTTTCCAGTGGGGTGCATGTGCTTGGTACACTATTTGGTAAACCATGCAGCCTAACCATGTAGCTTGCCCAAAATCCATAAAATGCAGAATTACAACTTTTCCCCTTTTAAAAATAAAACCCCAATTGACTTGTCTCTTCCCCCCATTCGTTTGAACGGCCCCTTGGGATCCTTGGGAGACCTTCTCCTCTCCTCCTCTTTGATTTTGGGTGTCTTCCTCTTCAATATTTGGTGGATTCCCCCTTAGGTAAGCCTTCTTCTCCTTCTCTTTTCTTATTCTTCTTATTCCTTTATTATTTCTTAGGCTTTTACCTCTATTGGTCAAACCCTAGAGTGAGGGTTGGCTAAGGTAAGCTGTTTCTTTTGATGTTAGGGTGTGTAGTCCATCTCATGGGCCTAGATCTTCCCTCTTTCAAAGGTTTCATTGCATTTTTCATGTCGTTAAGGTGCGTATTTTCATCCACTTCATTTACAAAACATGACATGTGATGCTTAAGCTATCCTAAATTCATTTTTATTGTGTTATTCATGCTTTTTTATTGTTAAAATGACTTGTGGAAATCAATGTTGGTGGTTTGAAAGAAATGGGTTTTACAAAGGATTTCAATGATTATGCCTATATGTGTTCAAAGTATATGTACATTGGGTGTTTGATAAAATGTAAAGTGTCCTTTAAAATGGATTTGGGGGTTTTAAAGTGTTTCTTATCCTTGTTGGATTTTTGATAAAATTGGGTGAAAATAGACTTGTGCTTTGTATGGGTTTTTTTCCTCTATAGTTTAGCTGCTTATGTGAGAATGATTATCTTTCATTGTGATTCTTCTTTATATTCCTTGACTGAGCCTTTGACGTTTATATAGATGTCTATATATATTCCAGTGTGATATTTTCATATCCATATGCGCATAGGGTGTGCATATAGATGTGTACATTCATATAAATAGAAAATTCCATAAAATTTCTTCTTTTTAAAACCATGTTTCCCTCAAATGATTTCCCAGTTTACAAATGTTTTTCAAATAAGGTCTCAAGAAATTTTTTTCTAAATTTTTCTTCAAAGGACCATTTTCAACCTTGGAAACATATTTGGGTGACTACTTATGTTTAAAATGGGTTTTGAAAGAAAGATGATTTTCCTGGGGATTGATTTTGTATTTCAAATGTTAAGGATTATTTAGTACTTTTAGATGTTTTATTAGAAAGCGATTCTGAGTTCTTAAGATGTTAAGGCCCAATTGGTACCTTTAAGTGTCTCATGGAAAATTTCTTTGAACTCTCAAGATGTATAGTCTTGGTTTTCACTTGTGAAATGTTTTTTTATGTTGGTCACTCCTATGGTGGTCCTCCAGTTATAGGGGGTCTTCGCATGGATAATGTCAAGGGTGGGAAAGGAATGCATGTTAGCATCTGTGGGTTATGGTTCATGTCAATCATGTGATGACCTCTACAATTTTACCCTTTTTTACTATCATAATGGGATCTTATATGTCATCTAGAGGGTCAAGAGACGGTTACTATCTAGTTCCTGATGAGATGGGCTAGATCCCCTGGTAGACGAATGGCTAAAGTGGATTGTGCCACTGGTGAGGCTAGTTGATAGTATCCATGTTGGTGATAGACTATGGACCACATCATATGTCGATAGATGGCTCAAAACTGAGTACATATTAGGTCACCACTCGATATGTTTAGGATTTTCCCATGATTATGTGCATTGTATGTTCTTTTGTAGTTTTGTGGCACTTTGAACTCTTGTTATGTTTACTTTGGCATATTTATATTCATGTTTCTTCCATTGATTTCGGCAAAGAGGCTTATCAGCTGGTGTTACCACCGCCGCTACTGAGGATGCATGATGCCTTTCATGTGTCCCAGCTCCGTCGGTATCTGCATGACGATTCACACGTCCTTGATTGGGGTGAGCTGGACATCGAGGATGACGTTACCTTTGTGGAGAGACTAGTGATGATCGAGGATCGCAAGGAGAAGGTGCTTCTTGGGCGAATCATTCCCTTGGTTCGTGTGTTGTGGAGACATGGTGGGCTTGAGGAGAGTACGTGGGAGAGGGAAGCACATATGCGTACCCAGTACCCTGAGTTGTTTTGAGTCTTGTTCCTTGTTGTACCTATTGTGGTAGAACATTTTGTCTTTTTTGGCTATGAAATGTACTGGTTTTCTTTCCTCTGAATGTGTGTGAAAATCCCTTCCTAGGCAGTTTGGCATGGCATGTTGCTTGGTTCTTGTCAGGGAAATGTTTTTAGTTGGCATGGGTTCACTTCTAAGAGCTATCTTTCGAGGTGTTTGTTCGGACCCTCTCTTTCCCTCTTGGTTTGTTTTGATTCTCGAGGACGAGAATAGTTTAAGAGGTATCTAATGTAATGGCCCAGACCCTCCTAGCTCATTACTTTGCCAAAAGTGAGCCTCCACCAAAATAGTGGCACCGTGAGGGCGACACCGGCCACGGTGGAACCGTGACGGTGGCACCGTGACGGTGAGACCGTGACGGTGACACCGTGACGGTGGCACCGTGAGGGTGAGACCGTGACGGTGGCACCGTGCCACCGTGGCACCGTGAGGGTGACACCGTGACGGTGGCACCGTGTCCCCTCACTGAGTACCTGACTTTTCTGCTCCCGCAATGTAAGTTTTGACGTAAATTAATTGTTTTACTCCGTTTAAAACCACTTAAATCCCGTAATTAGTTCCTTAAAATCCCAAGAAGCATCCCCGATGGGGATATTAAATAACACCTTAATATCATCGTGTGTAACTGCCCAACCGCGTGGTCAACCCACGACCCCCGCTCACGCGGTTTCGCGTTCTTATCTCAACCGTCTACGGCCCTTATAAACTAAAGGGTTAGGCATGGTTTCTTCTTTCCTCGATCGTGGCTTTTCACGAATAGCTTTTTGTGCATCGGGCGAGTCGCATCGTTATCCGTAAAATTCTGCGCTCGGCCTAAGCATCGACCGTCTATCAACAAGTAGGGAATTTCTCCTTCGCCTCTCTCTTTTGTGTATCATGCGGGGTGGGCGTGGTTTTGATTCTGTAGAATTGGATAAACCAGACCTAATTAAAAATAATGAACGAATCCTGTAAAGAATGAAGGGGGGGCTGTGATCGTTGATGTTGTTATATTAAAATCATCTTTCTTAGTTGTGTTGGATTACACATTTTCTGAAAATCGAGGCCGTTGTTGGTCATTATCTATGCACTAATGAACCCTTCGTGATGTTTTAAATGGCTTGTTTTGTAATTATAAACTCCTGTTGTGAAAAGTAAATTGGTTGATCACGTATACCCGGCTGAATAAATTGAAAGCACCAGGATCAACCCTTCTGTGATAACTCCTGGTTAAAACACACGGAATTGAAATCATGGAGTGTGTTAAATCTTTTAAATCTGAAAATACCCGGCGGGCCGGTTGCTGGAGATGTGGAAGGGGATGGGATCCCCTGTTTTTATACTCTCAGTGGTTGTGAAATTGGGGATGGGATCCCCTGTTGTTATGGATTCAGTGTTTATGAGTTTTGAGACCGGGTGGTTACCTTGTTTATATCACGAATTGGGGCGGGATCCTCTTTTGATGAAAAACCTTTTTGGGGGAGGGGACACGGGGCAGTGTCTCAGGGTTGTCTGGTTCCAGTACTTCGAGGGTTCTCACTTTTCCTTTGTTGTTGTGACTTTACAAGAGAACCGGGTGTGGATGCTTAGTTGACGTTTGGCTGGTTTCTTTTCTTTGGTTATGCTTATGGTTTAGTTTCCCAATAGTGCATAAATTTTTTTGAACGTTATTACTGAACATGAAAACAAGAATGGGACAAATGGGTTTTGTTGGCGAGAGTTGTGACTCGGACTTGAGTGTTGTTGTGATCTGTAGGATGTCTGAAGAAAAACCTAGTTTGGGGTGAGTCCTCATTACCTATATATATACTTGTAGCTTTGTGTTTCTTATTCACGCCCCACCCAAGTTGAGCACTTAGTGCCGAACACCCCCATTTCATGGGGGAGGGTGTTTTTTCCAACACTATTCTTAGTGGTTGGTTATTAGATCTTTTTCTGCTCCCTTTCCAAGATAGCCCAAGTATCTTCGGGCAGGCTGTGATGGCCTGAGGTCCATTATTATCCCAAGAACCTTCGGGCGGGGTAGTGTGGTGGTTGGCCAGGTGTGTGCGGCAGGAGTTTTCCCAAGTGTCTTCGGGATGAGGCCCAGGTTTCTTCGGGCGTGGCAGTGGATTTTATAGCCCAGGTGTCTTCGAGTGTGGTGGTGGTTGTTGTGGCCCAGGTGTTTGCGGGCAGGATTCGGCAGTGGGACTGTGTGTGGTTGTGGCCCAGGTGTGTGCGAGCGGGTGTGGCAGTGGGACTGCGGTGAGAATGGCGGGATTGGTCCGATTCGTAGGATGTCTCAATAACCAGTGGGAAAGCGGCGCGGGGTACCCAAACATCGATGTGCACTGATTATATATATTACTTGACTTGTGTTATTTGGGGAGTGTGCCTTGGTGAGGCTTGGGTGGATAATTTACCTTGATAGGTGTTTGGTTTGCTCCTTTTTCTCACGGGACTTTAGTACGATCCCCCACTTGTGCACGAGAGTATTTGGTTTTCCCTACTGAGTGTACTTGTATGCTCACCCTACGTATATAAAACTGCTTTCAGGTTTCTAGGGGGACTTCGGGGATCACGCAGGACCATACTAGATCGGACCTTTGGGGCAGTTGCAGTTACTGCTTTTCTTCTTTGGTACTTACCTTGTAGTCATCTTTTGTACCTTGTGGCTTTACTTTTGGAACATTCATGTGGGAATGGTTTACTTTTGGCTTACTTTTCTTTTACCTTGGTGTTGTTGAGTTTCATTATCTTATCTCTCGTTCTTATAAAACAAAAAGGGGTAATGTCTTCCATTTGTGAGAAATTTCTATACCCTTGGTGCTAGTCGCCACTCCGGGACCTATTGAAGGTGGGTCTCAGGGGTCATTATCTCTCCTTAAACTTAAAGAAGGAAGGGCCTGGCAATCTGCTGACCCTTCCCTCCTTTTGGTGAAGGCGGGTCGTGACAGAATGGTATCAGTGGCAGGTTGATGATTGAGGGATAGGATGGAGTCTGGAGTTAGGCACAGTGAGGAATGCATGGGATGGTAGGGCAATAGTGTTGGGTGACCTCGGTGCGTGAATCGGGCCAGGTAATACCGGCTAGGACATGGGATTTTAGGGCCCCCCATGATCCGACGCAAGGACTCTGGACCTACCGAACGACCAAGTGATGTCGCGCTAATTGTAGGGTAGAGACCCTAGGAAAGGTACATGCATCATAATGACTTGTGTTCTCGTGTTTCTGGGGTGTTTTGGGAATTAAGAATAAACGAAAAGCTTAAGAAGTTTTAAAGACAATAATTTTCACTACTTGGGCTTAGGCATTCCTTGTTTACCTTGAAGATATGGCACTTGGAAGGCGACTGCATGTGGTTCAGACGATCGAGGCCCCGCAGACTACCTTGGCTGATCGGCAGAGAGCTGACCGAGAAGAGGAGGACGACCAGTGGAAGAGGACACTCCGGGCCTTCCAGCGACAGACCCTCGAGAAGTATGAGGTCAGCACCTATGACATGAAGACGGAAGGCTCGATAGAGGAGCTAGTTATAGCTTTCGGCCTGATTCGGGCCCCGACTGAGTACTGGGTTCCTCTGGCCATCAGCCAGATGCGGGGAGCGGCGCGTCAGTGGTGGACGCTTTACCTGGGGGAGAGGAGAGAGGATGAGGTGGCTTGGACAGATTTTGAGAGGGAGTTCCAGGCGGAATTCCTCTCTTCGACGATGAAGGTGGAAAAGAGACAGGAGCTACTCTCCCTCCAACAGGGGAGTATGTCTGTGAGGGAGCTAGGGATCAAATTCAAGGACCTCCTACGTTTTGCTCCGGACCTCTTTCCCGACGAGGATTCTCGGGAAATATGTTTGGAGGAGGTGCTCCGACCCTCCCACCAGTATGTTGTTACCCCCTTTACCCTACCGACGTACTTGGAGGTCCAGAAGAAGGAAGAAGTGGTGGAGAGAATGCATGCTCTAGGAGGTGTGTCACGAGAGGGGATCCAGCTCGGACCATCGAAGGGGAAGGCTGTCAGCACCAGACCTCCAGCATCTGGACCCTCCAGGTTCCGACCCGTAGGGAGTAGGCCGCAGCAATTTCAGTTTCGATCCTCTGGTCCTCGCCCTTTTTCCTCGGGCCCAGGACCGCGGCGCTTCGTCTGTGGGAGCCCTGGACATCTCCGGAGTCAGTGCCCGGACCGGGTACAGTACGGCGGTGGCGGACACCCCCATCGCCCGCCCCAGCAGCAGCTTCCAGCCTGACCTTTCCAGCAGCAGCAGCAGGGACAGAGAGATCCCGCTCCTCTGAGGGCAGACGTAGGAGGAGGAGGCCAACCTCAGGGCGCTCCTCAGGGACCTCGACCAGGGCGTGGTCGGGGAGGTGGCCGACAGCCGAGGGGCAGGGGAGCTGGGCGTGGACAGTTACACGCCGTAGAGGTAGTAGTTCCAGCAGGTCCGGAGGTTGTTTGAGGTACGGTCAGTTTTTTTAGCACTCTTGCTTATGCCTTGTTCGATACCGGAGCTTCGCACTCTTTTGTTGCACCCAGTCTAGCTCGTGCCTTGGGTCTAGATGTCGAGAGAATTACAGTGCCCCTGGTGTTGAACACACCAGTCGGAGGTCAGACCGACATGTTGTTTGTTTGTCGAGGATGTAGACTGATGATAGGGCCACATCAGTTGGTTAGGGATCTTCTTCTGCTACAGATATAGCCATACGATGCATCCTATGCATCGACTATCTATTCTCTGTGTGCGCCGTCATCGACTGTTTCCGAAGAAGGGTCGTGTTCTTAGACTTGGGCGGCCGACGTGTTACCTTCACCGGTGAGCGGAGCGGTCAGAAGGGCAGCAGGCAAGAGGAACCCCTCCTCTCCTTGTTAGCCGAGTTGTCAGTAGAGTCAGTGGATGCTGAGATGGTGGGGGTGCCAGAGGTTGTCCGTGAGTTTATGGACATCTTTCCTGAGGAGGTGACGACTCTACCCCCTCGACGTGATATCGAGTTCGGGATAGACCTGCAGCCCGGCGCTCGTCCGATCTCGATGTCTCCTTACCAGATGGCACCTTCATAGCTACGGGAGTTGCGGATCCAGATTGACGATCTGATGAAGAGGGGTTATGTTCGACCGAGTGTGTCACCATGGGGTGCTCCAGTCTTGTTCGCAAAGAAGGCAGATGGTGGTCTCAGGTTGTGCATATACTACAGGAGAGCAACATCCCGAAGACGGCCTTTAGGTGAAGATATGGACACTTCGAGTTCGTAGTCATGTCCTTTGGTGTTACGAACACCCCGGCTATGTTCATGGGGCTTATGAACTCCATCTTCCGGGAGTACCTGGATCGTTTTGTAGTTGTGTTCATCGAAGACATCCTGATCTATTCGAGATCAGAGGAGGACCATGCAGATCACCTGAGGACAGTTTTGGAGGTCCTCCGACATCATCAGCTCTATGGGAAGTTGTCGAAATGCAAGTTCTGGACACGAGAAGTGAACTTCCTCAGGCACGTGGTGTCCGAGCAGGGGGTAGCGGTGGACCCATCAAAGGTTGAGGCAATTGTTTCTTGGGAAGCACCCAAGAATGTGGTAGAGGTCCGAAGTTTCCTCGGGCTGGCAGGTTACAATCGGAGATTCGTACCCAACTTCTCCCGAGTAGCAGCCCCTTTGACAGCCCTGACCAAGGAAGACCAGGCCTTCGTGTGGAGTGAGCAGTGCGAGTCAGCCTTCATCTATCTGAAGGAGAAGTTGGTTAGTGCCCCAGTGCTGAGATTACCATAAGAAGGGGTGGCCTATGAGGTGTTCTGTGATGCTTCAGGACAGGGCCTGGGATGTGTGTTGATGCAGCGACAAGGGGTGATCTCTTATGGGTCCAGGCAGCTACGCCCCCATGAGCGTAATTACGCCACCCACGACCTGGAGCTTGCAGCAGTCGTTTTTGTGCTAAAGTTATGGTGGCACTACCTCATCGGAGAATGCTTTGTGGTCTTTACAGATCACAAAATCTTAAGGTATATCTTCTCCCAGTGGGACTTAAACTTGCGACAGCGGAGATGGGTGGAGTTCCTCCAGGATTACGACTTCGAGATCTCTTATACTGAGGGAAAGGGAAATGTAGTGGCTGATGCCTTGAGCAGGAGGACGCAGAAGGATGCGGTCCGAGAGTCGGAGGACTCCTGGAAGGTGATGGAGGAGTTGGCTTCTTTACACCTGGATGCGAAGATGGATAGCGGTAGAGGCTTCCTATATCAGATGAAGGTGCAGTCATCTTTGTTTCAGCAAGTGGAGGAGTCTCAGTGGGGAGACCCAGAGTGCGAAGTGATGCGTGATCGAGTCGACCAGGGCAATGCTCCGGAAGGATGGACAGAGGATGGTCAGAACTGAATGCTTTTCCAGGGAAGGTTATTCGTTCCGGAGGGGATGTGCGGCAAGGTTCTCAGTGAATTCCACAACTCACCCCTGACGGTACACCCAGGAGTTTCCAAGATGTACCAGGGACTGAAGAGGCAGTTTTGGTGGCCCGGAGTTAAGCGAGCGGTGGCAGAGTTTGTGTCCAAGTGCTTAGTATGTCAGCAAGTGAAGGTTGAACACCGGGTTCCAAGCGGCCTGATACAGCCTCTAGTTATCCCCGAGTGGAAGTGGGACGACATCTCGATGGATTTCGTCATGGGACTACCCAAGGTCCAAGGGGGCTACGACGCCATCTGGGTGGTAGTGGACAGGTTGACAAAATCGGCTCACTTTCTGGCGATCAGGGAGTCGAGTATTGTAGATGCTTTGGCACGAAAGTACGTGGATGAGGTGGTGCGGTTGCATGGAGTTCCAAGGTCTATAGTATCGGATAGGTATGCATGGTTTACCTCGCGATTATGGAGAGGATTGCAGCATACTTTTGGCACACAGTTATTCCTTAGCACTGCTTTCCATCCCCAGACAAATGGACAAACAGAGCGCACTATCCATACCTTGGAGGATATGCTGCAGGAATGTGTTCTGGACTCAGGAGGATCATGAGTGCGACACTTTCCCCTGGTAGAGTTCGCCTACAATAATAGTTATCACTCCACCATCGGTATGGCCATGTTTGAAGCCTTGTACGGGAGGCCTTTCTGTTAACCTGTGTGTTGGGCCGAAGTAGGAGAGGCAAGCATCCTTGGCCCGGAGGTGGTGCAGAGCACGACAGAGAAGGTTCAGCTCATGCGGGAAAGGATGAAGGCGGCCAAGACCGACAGAAGTCGTATGCCGATACCAGGAGGAGGCCCTTGGAGTTTGAGGTTGGAGACCACGTGTTCTTGAAGGTCTCCCCTCGGCGTGGGCAGCAGAGGTTCGGCAAGGGGAGTAAGCTTTCTCCCAGGTTCATCGGACCCTTCGAAGTGTTGCGGCGGGTCGGTGAAGTGGCTTATCAGCTAGAGTTACCACCACCGCTACTGAGGATGCATGATGTATTTCATGTGTCCCAGCTCCGTCGGTATCTGCACAACGATTCACACATCCTTGATTGGGGTGAGCTAGACATCGAGGACGAAGTGACCTTTGTGGAGACACCAGTGATGATCGAGGATCGCAAGGAGAAGGTGCTTCGTCGGCGAACCATTCCCTTGGTTCGTGTGTTGTGGAGACATGATGATCTTGAGGAGAGTACGTGGGAGAGGGAAGCACAGATGCATACCCAGTACCCCGAGTTTCTTTGAGTCTTGTTCCTTGTTGTACCTATTGCGGTAGAACGTTTTGTCTTTTTTGGCTATGAAATGTACTGTTTTCTTTCCTCTGAATCTGTGTAAAAATCCCTGGCTATGGGGGAGGAGAGAACCCGCCCCCTAATCAAGACGCATTAAGGTGGATGCGATTAAACCCGTGCGGGCGAGTTAGTGCTGCCCAAAGCGGATAATATCTTGACATGGGGGAGGAGACTCCCCAACCCACATGCCTGGGCAGTTTGGCATGGTATGTTGCTTGGTTCTTGTCAGGGAAGTGTTTTTAGTTAGCATGGGTTCACTTCTAAGAGGTATCTTTCGAGGTGGTTGTTCGGACCCTCTCTTTCCCTCTTGGTTTGTTTTGATTCTCGAGGACGAGAATCGTTTAAGAGGTATCTAATGTAATGGCCCGGACCCTCCTGGACCATTACTTTGCCAAAAGTGAGGCTCCACCAAAATAGTGGCACCATGAGGGTGACACCGGCCACGGTGGAACCGTGACGGTGGCACCGTGAGGGTGAGACCGTGACGGTGGCACCGTGAGGGTGAGACCGTGACGGTGGCACCGTGACGGTGGCACCATGACGGTGGCACCGTGAGGGTTACACTGTGACGGTGACCTCGTGACAGTGGAACCGTGACGGTGGCACCATGAGGGTGACACCGTGACAGTGGAACCGTGATGGTGGCACTGTGAGGGTGACACTGTGATGGTGGCACCGTGTCCCCTCACCGAGTACCTGACTTTTCCGCTCCCGCAACGTAAGTTTTGACGTAAATTAATTCTTTTACTCCTTTTAAAACCACTTAAAGCCCGTAATTAGTTCCTTAAAATCCTGAGAAGAATCCCTGATGGGGATATTAAATAACACCTTAATATCATCTTGTGTAACTGCCCAACCGCGTGGTCAACCCACGACCCCCGCTCACGCGGTTTCGCGTTCTTATCTCAACCATCAGCGGCCCTTATAAACTAAAGGGTTAGGCATGGTTTCTTCTTTCCCTGATCACGGCTTTTCACGAACAGCTTTTGGTGCATCGGGCGAGCCGCATCGTTATCCGTAAAATTCCACGCCCGGCCTAACCATCGATCATCTATCAACAAGTTGGGAATTTCTCCTTCGCCTCTCTCTTTTGTGTAACATGCGGTGTGGGCGTGTTTTTTATTCTATAGAATTGGATAAACCAGACCTAATTAAAAATAATGAACGAATGCTGTAGAGAATGAAGGGGGGTTGTGATCATTGATGTTGTTATATTAAAATCATCTTTCTGAGTTGTGCTACCTTACGCATTTTCTGAAAATCAAGGCTGTTGGTGGTCGTTGTCTGTGCACTAATGAACCCTTCGTGATGTTTTAAATGGCTTGTTTTGTAATTATAAACTCCTGCTGTGAAAAGTAAATTAGTTAATCACGTATACCCGGCTGAATAAATTGAAAGAACGTAGATCAACCCTTCTGTGATAACTCCCGGTTAAAACACACGGAATTGAAATCATGGAGTGTGTTAAATCTTTTAAATCTGAAAATACCCAGCAGGCCGGTTGCTAGAGATGTGGGAGGGTATGGGATCCCCTGTTTTTATACTCTCAGTGGTTGTGAAATTGGGGATGGGATCCCCTGTTGTTATGGATTCAGTGTTTGTGAGTTTGGAGACCGGGTGGTTACCTTGTTTATATCACGAATTGGGGTGGGATCCTCTGTTGATGAAAACCCTTTTGGGGGGAGGGGACACGGGGCAGTGTCTCGGGGTTGTCTGGCTCCAGTACTTCGAGGGTTCTCACTTTTCCTTTGTTATTGTGACTTTACAAGAGAACCGGGTGTGGATGCTTAGTTGACATTTGGCTGGTTTCTTTTCTTTGGTTATGCTTATGGTTTAGTTGCCCAGTAGTGCATAAATTTTTTTGAACGTTATTACTGAACATGAAAACAAGAATGGGACAAATGGGTTTTGTTGGCGAGAGTTGTGACTCAGACTTGAGTGATGTTGTGATCTGTAGGCTGTTTGAAGAAAAACCTAGTTTGGGGTGAGTGCTCGTTACCTATATATATACTTGTAGCTTTGTGTTTCTTATTCGCGCCCCACCCTAGTTGAGCACTTAGTGCCGAACACCCCCATTTCATGGGGGAGGGTGTTTTTCCCAACACTATTCTTAGTGGCTGGTTATTAGCTCCTTTTCTGGTCCCTTTCCCAGATAGCCCAAGTATCTTCGGGCAGGCTGTGATGGCCTGAGGTCCATTATTAGCCCAAAAACCTTCGGGCGGGGTAGTGTGGTGGTTGACCAGGTGTGTGCGGTAGGAGGTTTCCCAAGTGTCTTCGGGATGAGGCATGGGTGTCTTCGAGTGTGGTAGTGGATTTTCTAGCCCAGGTTTCTTCAGGTGTGGTGGTGTTTTTTGTGGCCCATGTGTTTGCGGGCGGGATTCAGCAGTGGGATTGCGTGTGGTAGTGGCCCAGGTGTGTGCGGGTGGGTGTGGCAGTGGGACTGCGGTGAGAATGGTGAGATTGGTCTGATGCGTAGGATGTCTCAATAACCAGTGGGAAAGCGGCGCGGGGTACCCAAACATCGATGTGCTCTGATTATATATATTACTTGACTTGCGTTATTTGGGGACTGTGCCTTGGTGAGGATTGGGTGGATAATTTACCTTGATAGGTGTTTGGTTTTCTCCTTTTTCTCACGGGACTTTAGTACGTTCCCCCACTTGTGCACGAGAGTCTTTGGTTTTCCCTACTAAGTGTACTTGTATACTAACCCTACGTATATAAAACTGCTTTCAAGTTTCCAGGGGGACTTCGGGGATCATGCAGGACCATACTAGCTCGGACCTTTGGGGCAGTTGCAGTTGTTGCTTTTCTTCTTTGGTACTTACCTTGTAGTCACCTTTTGTACCTTGTGGCTTTACTTTTGGAACATGCATGTGGGAATGGTTTACTTTTTGCTTACTTTTCTTTTACCTTGGTGTTGTTGAGTTTCATTATCTTATCTCTCGATCTTATAAAACAAAACGGGGTAATGCCTTCCATTTGTGAGAAATTTCTATACCCTTGGTGCTAGTCGCCGCTCCGGGACCTATTGAAGGCGGGTCTCGGGGGTCATTATCTCTCCTTCAACTTAAAGAAGGAAGGTTATGGAAATCTGCTGACCCTTCCCTGCTTTTGGTGAAGGCGGGCCGTGACAGAATGGTATCAGAGGCAGGTTAATGATTGAGGGATATGATGGAGTCTGGAGTTAGGCATAGTGAGGAATGCATGGGATGGTAGGGCAACAGTGTTGGGTGACCTCGGTGCGTGAATCAGGCCAGGGAAGACCGGCTAGGACACGGGATTTTAGGCCCCCCCGTGATCGGACGCAAGGACTCTGGACCTACCGAACGACCAAGTGATGCCCCGCTGATTGCAGGGTAGAGACCCTAGGAAAGGTACATGCATCATAATGACTTGTGTTCTCGTGTTTATGGGGTGTTTTTGGAATTAATAATAAACGAAAAGCTTAAGAATTTTTAAAGACAATAATCTGCACTACTTGGGCTTAGGCATTCCTTGTTTACCTTGCAGCTATGGAACCTGGAAGGCGACTGCGTGTGGTACAGACGATCAAGGCCCTGCAGACTACCTTGGCCGATCGGCAGAGAGCTGACCGAGAAGAGGAGGATGACCAGTGGCAGAGGACTCTCCGGGCCTTCCAGCGACAGACCCTCAAGAAGTATGAGGGCAGCACCTCTGACATGAAGACGGAAGGCTGGCTAGAGGAGCTAGTTATAGCTTTTGTCCTGATTCAGGCCCCGAACGAGTACTGGGTTCCTATGGCCGTCAGCCAGATGCGGGGAGCGGCACGTTAGTGGTGGACGCTTTACCTGGGGGAGAGGAGAGAGGCTGAGGTGGCTTGGGCGGATTTTGAGAGGGAGTTCCGGGCGGAATTCCTCTCTTCGACGATAAAGGCGGAAAAGAGACAGGAGCTACTCTCCCTCCAACAGGGGAGTATGTCTGTGAGGGAGCTAGGGATCAAGATCAAGGACCTCCTACGTTTTGCTCTGGACCTCTTTCCCGACGAGGATTCTCGGGCAAGATGTTTGGAGGAGGCGCTCCGACCCTCCCTCCAGTATGTTTTTACCCCCTTTACCTTACCGACGTACTTGGAGGTCCAGAAGAAGGCCGAAGTGGTGGAGAGAATGCATGCTCTAGGAGGTGTGTCACGAGAGGGGATCCAGCTGGGACCATCGAAGGGGAAGGCTGTCAGCACCAGACCTCCAACATCTGGACCCTCCAGGTTCCGACCCGCAGGGAGGAGGCCGCAGCAATTTCAGTTTTGATCCCCTGGTCCTCGCCCTTTTTCCTCGGGCCCAGGACCGCGGTGCTTCGTCTGTGGGAGCCCTGGACATCTCCGGAGTCAGTTCCCGGACCGGGTATAGTACGGCGGTGGCGGACACCCCCAGCGCCCGCCCCAGCAGCATCTTCCAGCCCGGCCTTTCCAGCAGCAGCAGTAGGGACAGCGAGCTCCCGCTCCTCCGAGGGCAGACGTAGGAGGAGGAGGCCAACCTCAGGGCGCTCCTCAGGGACCTCGACCAGGGCGTGGTCGGGGAGGTGGCCGACAGCCGAGGGGCAGGGGAGCTAGGTGTGGACAGTTACACACCGTAGAGGTAGCAGTTCCAGCAGGGCCATAGGTTGTTCGAGGTACGGTCAGTTTTTTTAACACTCTTGCTTATGCCTTGTTCAATACCGGAGCTTCGCACTCTTTTGTTGCACCCAGTCTAGCCCGTGCCTTGGGTCTAGATGCCGAGAGACTTCCAGTGCCCCTGGTGTTGAACACACCAGTCGGAGGTCAGACCGACTTGTTTTTTGTTTGTCGCGGATGTAGACTAATGATAGGGCCACATCAGTCGGTTAGGGATCTTCTTCTGCTACAGATACAGCCATACGATGTCATCCTAGGCATCGACTGGCTATTCTCTGTGTGCGCCATCATCGACTGTTTCTGAAGAAGGGTCGTGTTCTCAGACTTGGGCGGCCGGCGTATTACCTTCACCGGCGAGCGGAGCGGTCAGAAGGGTAGCAGGCGAGAGGAACCCCTCCTCTCCTTGTTAGTCGAGCTGTCAGTAGAGTCAGTGGATGCTGATATGGTGGGGGTGCCATAGGTTGTCCGTGAGTTTATGGACATCTTTCCTGAGGAGGTGACGACTCTACCCCCTCGACGTGATATCGAGTTCGGGATAGACCTGCAGCCCGGCGCTCGTCCGATCTCGATGGCTCCTTACCGGATGGCACCTTCAGAGCTACGGGAGTTACGGATCCAGATTGACGATCTGATGAAGAGGGGTTATGTTCGTTCGAGTGCGTCACCGTGGGGTGCTCCAGTCTTGTTCGCAAAGAAGGCAGATGGTGGTCTCAGGTTGTGCATAGACTACAGGAGAGCGACATCCCGAAGACGGCCTTCTGGTGCAAATATGGACACTTCGAGTTCGTAGTCATGCCCTTAGGTGTTACGAACGCTCTGGCTGTGTTCATGTGGATTATGAACTCCATCTTCCGGGAGTACCTGGATCGGTTTGTAGTTGTGTTCATCGACAACATCTTGATCTATTCGAGATCAGAGGAGGACCATGCAGAGCACCTGAGGACAGTTTTGGAGGTCCTCTGACATCATCAGCTCTATGGGAAGTTGCCGAAATGAAAGTTCTGGACACGAGAAGTGCACTTCCTCGGGCACGTGGTGTCCGAGAAGGGGGTAGCGGTGGACCCATCAAAGGTTGAGGCAGTTGTTTCTTGGGCAGCACCCAAGAATGTGGTAGAGGTCCGGAGTTTCCTCGGGCTGGTAGGTTACTATTGGAGATTCGTACCCAACTTCTCCCGAGTAACAGCCCCTTTGACAGCCCTGACCAAGAAAGACCAGGCCTTCGTGTGGAGTGAGCAGTGCGATTCAGCCTTCAACTATCTGAAGGAGAAGTTGGTTAGTGCCCCAGTGCTGAGATTACCAGAAGAAGGGGTCGCCTATGAGGTGTTTTGTGATGCTTCAGGACAGGGCCTGGGATGTGTGTTGATGCAGCGACAAGGGGTGATCTCTTATGGGTCCAGGCAGCTACGCCCCCATGAGCGTAATTACGCCACCCACAACCTGAAGCTTACAGCAGTCGTTTTTGCGCTAAAGTTATGGCGGCACTACCTCATCGGAGAACGCTTTGTGGTCTTCACAGATAACAAAATCTTCAGGTATATCTTCTCCCAGCGGGACTTAAACTTGCGACAGCGGAGATGGGTGGAGTTCCTCCAGGATTACGACTTCGAGATCTCTTATACTCAGGGCAAGGGCAATGTAGTGGCCGATGCCTTGAGCAGGAGGATGCAGAAGGATGTGGTCCGAGAGTCGGCGGACGCCTGGAAGGCGATGGAGGAGTTGGATGTTTTACACCTAGATGCGAAGATGGATAGCGGTAGAGGCTGCCTATATCAGATGACGGTGCAATCATCTCTGTTTCAGCAAGTGGAGGAGTCTCAGTGGGGAGACCCAGAGTGCAAAGTGATGCGTGATCGAGTTGACCAGGGCAATGCTATGGAAGGATGGACAGAGGATGGTCAGAACCGAATGCTTTTCCAGGGAAGGTTATTCGTTCCGGACGGGATGCGCGGCAAGGTTCTCAATGAATTCCACAACTCACCCCTGGCGGTACACCCAGAAGTTTACAAAATGTATCAGGGACTGAAGAGGCAGTTTTGGTGGCCCGGAGTTAAGTGAGTGGTGGCAGAGTTTGTGGCCAAGTGCTTAGTATGTCAGCAAGTGAAGGTTGAACACCGGGTTCCAGGAGGCCTCCTACAACCTCTAGTTATCCCCGAGTGGAAGTGGGACGACATCTCTATGGATTTCTTCACGGGACTACCCAAGGTCCAAGGGGGATACGACGCCATCTGGGTGGTAGTGGACAGGTTGACGAAATCGGCTCACTTTCTGGAAATCAGGGAGTCGAGTACCGTAGATTCTTTGGCACGAAAGTACGTGGATGAGGTGGTGCGGTTGCATGGAGTTCTGAGGTCTATAGTCTCGGATAGGGATGCACGGTTTACCTCGCAAGTCTGGAGAGGATTGCAGCATGCTTTTGGCACATAGTTACGCCCTAGCACTGCTTTCCATCCCCAAACAGATGGACAAACAGAGCGCACCATCCATACCTTGGAGGATATGCAGTGGGTATGTGTTCTGGACTCAGGAGGATCATGGGTGAGACACTTTCCCCTGGTAGAGTTCACCTACAATAATAGCTATCACTCCACCATCGGTATGGCCCCGTTTTAAGCCTTGTACGGGAGGCCCTTTCGTTCACCTGTGTGTTGGGCCGAAGTGGGAGAGGCGGGCATCCTTGGCCCGGAGGTGGTGCAGAGCACGACAGAGAAGGTTCACCTCATACAGGAAAGGATGAAGGCGTCCAGGACCGACAGAAGTCGTATGTCGATACCAGGAGGAGGCCCTTGGAGTTTGAGGTTGGAGACCATGTGTTCTTGAAGGTCTCCCCTCAGCGTGGGCAGCGGAGGTTCGTCAAGGGGAGTAAGCTTTCTCCCAGGTTCATCGGACCCTTCGAAGTGTTTCGGCGGGTCGTCAAAGTGGCTTATCAGCTAGAGTTACCACCGCCGCTACTGAGGATGCATGATGTCTTTCATGTGTCCCAGCTCTGTCGGTATCTACACGACGATTCACACGTCCTTGATTGGGGTGAGCTGGACATCGAGGACGACATGACCTTTGTGGAGAGACCAGTGATGATCGAGGATCGCAAATAGAAGGTTCTTCGTGGGCGAACCATTCCCTTGGTTCGTGTGTTGTAGATACATGGTGGGCTTGAGGAGAGTACGTGGGAGAGGGAAGCACAGATGTGTACCCAATACCCTGAGTTGTTTTGAGTCTTGTTCCTTGTTGTACCTATTGTGGTAGAACGTTTTGTCTTTTTTGGCTATGAAATGTATTGGTTTTCTTTCCTCTGAATGTGTGTGAAAAGACCTGGCTATGGGGGAGGAGAGAACCCGACCCCTAATCAAGACGCATTAAGGTGGATGCGATTAAACCCGTGCGGGCGAGTCAGTGCCGCCAAAAGCGGATAATATCTTGAAATGGGAGAGGAGACTCCCCAACCCACATGCCTGGGCAGTTTGGCATGGTATGTTGCTTGGTTCTTGTCAGGGAAGTGTTTTTAGTTAGCATGGGTTCACTTCTAAGAGATATCTTTCGAGGTGGTTGTTCGGACCCTCTCTTTCCCTCTTGGTTTGTTTTGATTCTTGAGGACGAGAATCATTTAAGAGGTATCTAATGTAATGGCCCGGACCCTCCTGGCCCATTACTTTGCCAAAAGTGAGGCTCCACCAAAATAGCGGCACCGTGAGGGTGACACCGGCCACGGTGGAACCGTGACGGTGGCACCGTGAGGGTGAGACCGTGAAGGTGACACCGTGACGGTGGCACCGTGAGGGTGAGACCGTGACAGTGGCACCGTGAGGGTGAGACCGTGACGGTGGCACCGTGAGGGTGACACCGTGACGGTGGCACCGTGTCCCCTCACCGAGTACCTGACTTTTCCGCTCCCACAATGTAAGTTTTGACGTAAATTAATTCTTTTACTCCTTTTAAAACCACTTAAAGACCATAATTAGTTCCTTAAAATCCTAAGAATCATCCCCGATGGGGATATTAAATAACACCTTAATATCATCGTGTGTAACTTCCCAACCGCGTGGTCAACCCACGACCCCCGCTCACGCGGTTTCGCGTTCTTATCTCAACCGTCTGCGGCCCTTATAAACTAAAGGGTTAGGCATGGTTTCTTCTTTCCTCGATTGCGGCTTTTCACGAACAGCTTTTGGTGCATCGTGCGAGCCGCATCGTTATCCGTAAAATTCCCTGCCCAGCCTAAGCATCGATCGTCTATCAACAAGTAGGGAATTTCTCCTTCGCCTCTCTCTTTTGTGTATCATGCGGGGTCGGCGTGTTTTTGATTCTGTAGAATTGGATAAACCAGGCCTAATTAAAAATAATGAACGAATCCTGTAAAGAATGAAGGGGGTATGTGATCGTTGATGTTGTTATATTAAAATCATCTTTCTGAGTTGTGCTGATTTACGCATTTTCTGAAAATTGAGGTCATTGGTGGTCGTTGTCTGTGCACTAATGAACCCTTCGTGATGTTTTAAATGGCTTGTTTTGTAATTATAAACTCCTGCTGTGAAAAGTAAATTGGTTAATCACGTATACCCGGTTGAATAAATTGAAAGCACCAGGATCAACCCTTCTATGATAACTCCCGGTTAAAACACACGGAATTGAAATCATGGAGTGTGTTAAATATTTTAAATCTGAAAATACCCGGCGGGCCGGTTGCTGGAGATGTGGGAGGGGATGGGATCCCCTGTTTTTATACTCTCAGTGGTTGTAAAATTGGGGATGGGATCCCCTGTTGTTATGGATTCAGTGTTTGTGAGTTTTGAGACCGGGTGATTACCTTGTTTATAACACGAATTGGGGTGGGATCCTCTGTTGATGAAAAACCTTTTTGGGGGAGGGGACACGGGGCAGTGTCTCGGGGTTTTCTGGTTCCAGTACTTCGAGGGTTCTCACTTTTCCTTTGTTTTTGTGACTTTACAAGAGAACCGGGTGTGGATGCTTAGTTGACATTTGGCTGGTTTCTTTTCTTTGGTTATGCTTATGGTTTAGTTGCCCAGTAGTGCATAAATTTTTTTGAACGTTATTACTGAACATGAAAACAAGAATGGGACTAATGGGTTTTGTTGGAGAGAGTTGTGACTCGGACTTGAGTGTTGTTGTGATCTGTAGGTTTTCTGAAGAAAAACCTAGTTTGGGGTGAGTGATCGTTACCTATATATATACTTGTATCTTTGTGTTTCTTATTCACACTCCACCCAAGTTGGGCACTTAGTGTCGAACACCCCCATTTAATGGGAGAGGGTGTTTTTCCCAACACTATTCTTAGTGGCTGGTTATTAGCTCCTTTTCTGCTCCCTTTCCCGGATAGCCCAAGTATCTTCGGGCAGGCTGTGATGGCCTGAGGTCCATTATTAGCCCAAGAACCTTCGGGCGGGGTAGTGTGGTGGTTGGCCAGGTGTGTGCGGCAGGCGGTTTCCCAAGTGTCTCCGGGCGTGGCAGTGGATTTTCTAGCCCAGGTGTCTTCGGGTGTGGTGGTGGTTGTTGTGGCCCAGGTGTTTGCGAGCGGGATTCGGTAGTGGGACTGCGTGTGATTGTGGCCCAGGTGTGTGCGGGCGGTTGTGGTAGTGGGACTGCGGTGAGAATGGCGGGATTGGTCTGATGCGTAGGATGTCTCAATAACCAGTGGGAAAGCGGCGCGAGGTACCCAAACATCGATGTGCTCTGATTATATATATTACTTGACTTGCGTTATTTGGGGAGTGTGCATTGGTGAGGCTTGGGTGGATAATTTACCTTTGATAGGTGTTTAGTTTGCTCCTTTTTCTCACGGGATTTTAGTACGTTCCCCCACTTGTGTATGAGAGTCTTTGGTTTTCCCTACTGAGTGTACTTGTATGCTCACCCTACGTATATAAAATTGCTTTCAGGTTTCCAGGGGGACTTCGGGGATCACGCAGGACGATACTAGCTCGGACCTTTGGGGCAATTGTAGTTGCTGATTTTCTTCTTTGGTACTTACCTTGTAGTCACCTTTTGTACCTTGTGGCTTTACTTTTGGAACATGCATGTGGGAATGGTTTACTTTTGGCTTACTTTTCTTTTACCTTGGTGTTGTTGAGTTTCATTATCTTATCTCTCGATCTTATAAAACAAAAAGGGGTAATGTCTTCCATTTGTGAGAAATTTCTATACCCTTGGTGCTAGTCGCCATTCCGGGACCTATTGAAGGCGGGTCTCGGGGGTCATTTTCTCTCCTTCAACTTAAAGAAGGAAGGGCCTGGAAATCTGCTGACCCTTCCCTCCTTTTGGTGAAGGCGGGTCATGACAATTATAGTAGGTATGGCTATATCTACTCAATGAGGTATCGGCCAGATTCATTTCAGATGTTTAAGGAATGCCAACATGATGTTGAAAACCAACTTGGTAAGAAGATTAAGGCACTCCGCTCAAACTGAGGTGGATAGTATCTTAACCAAGATTTCACTGATCACTTAAAGGAGTGTGGGATGGTATCCCAACTCACTCCTCTTTATACACCTCAGTAGAATGGTGTCACAGAAAGGAGGAATCGGATCTTTCTTGGCATGTTTAGGTCAATGATGAGTCAAGAAACTCTTTAATTATATTTTTGGGGATATGCATTACAGATAGCAACATATACCCTTAACTGAGTACCAACTAAATCCACAAATGGAATTCTATGAGTTGTGGTATGGAAAGAAACATAATCTATCACACAAACGTATGTAGGGATGTGAGGCTTTTTTCAAGACTATACCCAGTGACTAATTAACATCCCATAGCATGAAGTGAATCTTTATAGTTTATCCTAAAAAAACAAAAGGATATTACCAATATAAACCTTCATATAGAAAATCTATTGTAGAAATACATGCCATATTTCTAAAAAGGGAGCACATTTACAATGCAAATAGTGAGAGCAAGATTGACTTTGATGAAGTTAATGCTCTATATACATGAGAATCGGTACAAGAACAATTTCCACAAGAAATAGTGGGAGTTGAAGATGTTCCTAAGACACAAGTAATGCATAGGTAAACTCGAGAGATTAGAGAACCAAAGAAATATGGTTTTCTTATCACTGAGTTAGGTGAAACATTAATCCTAGAGAATGATGAACTTCTAACCTACAAAGAAGCAGTAAATGGTAAGGATGATGCTAAATGGAAAGATGCCATGCATTATGAGATGGAGTTCATGTACCAAAACCAAGTTTGGATTTTGTTAGACCCTCTAACTAATGTAAAACACATTGGGGGGTAAATGGGAATTCAAGAAAAAGCTATACATGGATGGTAAAGTAAATACCTATAAATCGTGATTGGTAAAAAAGGGTTTTAAGAAAAATCAAGGGATAGACTACGACAAAACCTTTTCACCAATAGCGATACTGAAATCCATCAGAATATTACTTGCAATATCATCCTTACATGATTATGAAATTTGGAAAATGGATTTCAAAACTATTTTTCTAAATGGGAAGTTGGTTGAAGATGTTTATATGACTCGACCTGAAGGGTTTATTAAGTCAAAGAGTGCCAATAAAGTATGTAAGTTACAGATATTCATTTATGGGTTGAAATAGACATCACGATCATGGAATTTTCATTTTGATGAGGCCGTAAGAGAATTTGGTTTCATAAAGAATTAAAGTGAGTCATGTTTCTATAATAAGGTTAGTGGAAATTCCATCCTTTTACTTGTAATATATATTGATGATATATTAATTATGGTAAACAAAGTGCAAGTTTTACAGTCGGTTAAGACATGGTTAAATGAATGTTTCTCCATGAAATACTTATGTGAAGTAGGCTACATCCTAGGGATTAAGATCTATCGAGATAGATCTATGAGGCTGTTTGGGATAATTCAAAGTACATATATTAACAAGGTACCCAAAAGGTACAATATGGAATAATACAAGAGAGGGTTATTGCCAATGTCACATGGAATCAATCTCTATAAGAAAATATGTCCAAAAACACAAGAGGATATTGAAAGAATGAGTATAATCCCTAATTCTTTAATAACGGGATATGTTATTTATGTTATGTTATGTACAAAGTTTGATGTTACCTTTGCTTTAAGCATGGTGGGCTGATATTGTTGAAAGTGGGTGCCCTAGACCCAACTTGTGTTGTACTTTTAATTACCACTACATTTATACTCTTTGTTATATATACATGTGTTTATCTTGTTATAATAGTGTTGATACTTATGCATCCACTCTGTTTGTGGTAATGTCCTTAGATTATGCGTTGTATTAAAGGGTTATAGAAGATACTAGGCTATAATGAGAACCTAGAGATACTATGACAGTAATCATAAAGTAATGTCCTATGGTCCAGTTACATCATTCTAATAGGAAACAGATGATGTACGACTATCAGGTGCTGGGGGCTCATAAGCATTGAGACTTCTCATAAAGTTCGCACCTGATGATCTATAGTAGTTAAGATCATGAGGATAGACCCACTAATAGGAACACCACATGTTTCAGGTGTCATTAGTTTTTCCTATCTATGAACATGTGTAATGGTCTCCTGAATTGAGATCATTATCAATGTATTTCATTTAATTGTGTACTTTGATGCAAGGTGAAAACCATGGAAATGAAGTCGTGACGAGGTAGTTTGTGTTCAGTACGTTATTATTTACATGACATTGATTTAATGATCAATAAAGGATTTGTCGCTTCTGAGTTTAGGAAGAGATATCTCAGGCCTGGTTGATTAGGATGGTAGCACCTTCATTAAATCTATGGCCATGGTAGTCAAAGGTAAGATCGTACGGACAGATCAACAAATAATAATGCAAGTAAAAGGATGATGACACAAGTGTACATCCTAATTTATTGAGATATCGTTGATGAAGAGATTATATTACACAGACGATGTTCGTATGAAGGTAGTCGTTGCTTTGAGTTTTCCTTATCTCTTTAAGGGCCATGATGGGTTGCTAGAATCTGCTCTTAGTATGTGGGTTAGACTCACTGCTATTGAGATAAGGACCTAGAGGGTCACACACTTAGTGTATCCATAAGTTCCATTTATTATAATGAATAGGAGTTTAGGAAAAAATGGACCCCATGTGCGGGGTTCGGTGAACGTCTGAGTTTAACTGATCGCAATTAAAATTGATTCAATTATATTATTCAAGTTTAGAATAATTATGATTGAATCTATTTCTCATGGTATTCACAAATTATTTGATCATGAAATTGAATATGAGAAAAATATGATTTTTCTAATGAACATTGGATGTTCAAGGTTTTAAATTATTTGGAGAGCTTACCGGACGAGTTAATGGTCTGTATTTTATCACATAACATTTTATAGTGTTACAAGTGAGTGATAAAATATTTGTGACATTTATGACAAGTTTATTAAGTTATACATGTTTGAAAAGGTCTAAAATGAAGTTCATTACTTTCTAGGGACCAAAGTGAAATTTTGGTAAGTATAACCTAAGTATAAAAGCTCATTTTAGCCTCTTAAATTAGTAGCTCCACCATTTTCATGAATTTAGAGAGATAAACCCTCTTCTCCTCTCCTCTCAAGTTCTTAGAGAGAGATTCTAGAATAATAACAAGGTCGGATCGATCCCACTTTCTCGATCGAGTATGCATTCTTCATGCAATCAAAGGGACATCATAAAGCTCTTTGATTTCTCACACTAGAACCCAGGAAATGTAGATCGATGATCCTGGAATTATGGAACACGTGTGGATGATCTAGAGGAAGTCTAGTTTGGCATCTTACCGCCACGACACATCGATGATGAGAAAATCAAACCGATGACTTCAAACGAACGGGGTACGATTTAAGTTTTTGTTTGATTTTATTTTCCATGCTTAAATTGAATTAAACATGATCCTTTTAGAAATACAAGAAATGGTTTAAGTAGATTATATGTTTTTAACATGAATCCATACCCAAAAATTTTAATTTGTATGTTCTTTAATGCTTCCACTGCGCCTTGGGTTCCTTCAGATATCAACCCAATCCAGGAGAGTTGCATTAGGTAGTTGTAAAAACTATCTTGGAGTACTTTAGACGTACAAAAGATATATTCCTGGTATATGGAGGTGATGAGAAACTAGTGGTGAAGGGAAACATCGATACTGGTTACTAAACATATCATGATGAACTAGAATTGCAGTCAGGCGATGTCTTTTTCCTGAATAGTGGAGTAGTGAGGTGGAGAAGCTTGAAGAAACCTGTGATTACCAACTCTACATCAAAATCCAAGTATATTGCAGCTTCTGATGCAACTAAGGAGGTGGTTTGAATACACATCTTTGTCTCAGACATTAGTGTTATTCCTAGTAGTGCAAACCCAATTCTAGATTATTATGATAATATGGAAGCAGTGGTGCTTGTCAAGGAGCTCAAGTCACACCAAAGGATAAAGCATATATTTAGGAAATTTCGAATCTTGACGGATTTTACTCAGAGGGGTAAAGTCACAATTAGAAGAGTATCCACATAGGATAATGTAGAAAACCCCCTAACTAAATTCATATCTCTACAGAAGCATGATTATCATGTGAGAGATAGAAAGTTGATACTTGTTAGCAGTTGGATCTAGTGCAAGTGGGAGTGTTGTAAGTGGGTTCCCTAGACCCAACTCATGTATGTACTTTTATTATCATCACATGTATACAGTTTGATATATAAATGTGTTTACCTTACCATAATAGTGTTGATACTTCTGTGTCAACTATATTTATGGTAATTTCCATAGATTTCATGTTGTATCGAAATGTTAGAGCAGTTCATGGACTATAATGAGAACCTAGAGATACCATTACTGTAATATTAAACTTGTGTCCTATGGTCCAGATAATCACACTAACAGGACACAAATGGTTTGTGAATATTGGGTGTTGGGGTCTCATAAACATTGAGACTTTTTCTCATGAAGCTCACACTTGGTGATCTTAAGTAGATGAGATCATGATGGCTAATCGTCAATAGGAACACCACATGTTTCAAGTTTCATTAGTAGTTATTATTTTTCAATAATTACAATTGTCTTCTGCCTGGAGATTGTTATTAGTGTATACTATTTGATTACATACTTTAATGCAAGGCAAATGTTGGCATCGAAAAACCCATTCACAAGATGCACTAAATGATTCCATACATGATCCAAGAGCGTACCCCATTCCATAGGATTTTATTTGACTAGTTGTGGAGCCCAAACAGAGTTACGGATTAGGAGTTATGGTCGTTTGAAGTTATGCTGAAAAGATGGTTCATGGAGCCCATTCGTGGAGCTCCCACCACGATCACGAGGTAGTGACGGAAGGCTTCACGAGTCCGATGAGCCCTACAACTGCCGCGAGGTAGTGATAGTAGGCTCCGCGATTCTGACGGAGCCACGCCCTTTTGTGGAGCTCACCTTTTCTTCGAGGTGTGCTCCCTGTCATCGTGAACCCCCTTTGCCTATAAATAGTTTCCCCCCCCCACCTCATAAGCACGGTTATTCGACCCCTTTCGGCTTCTGAGCTCCCATTTCACGGTGCTCTCGAGCACCGAAAACCAGTGCCCCTGCCTATGGAGGGGATTCCGTTTGCGAAGGAGTGAGAGCCTTCGGGATTCTCTAGGCTCTGTGAAGCATTAATCCTTCATGGAGTACTCTTATAATGAACTATATGCTAAGGCAAGGGTCACACGCTCAGCGAGACAAGTGATCTTTGGCCCAAAATCTATGGCCTTAAACTAAGAGCTATAGGTCTGAGCTCTATGACCTTAAACTAAGATCTATCTCATCCTACATGACGTTAAACTGCTTCATCCTCCATGATGTTAAACAGCATCTTTCATCCTTATTGCATGACGTTAAACTGCATGGATATTCGAGAACTATGTTTGGCTTAATTCCTAGCCTCACATGATACGTAGTGATGTTCGGACATGTTGTCTTCGAACCCAGCCACAGGTTCATTAACCTTTTTGTTCCTTTAACCTTGGTTACGGTCCAAACTCTATGGACATAAACTATGAGACTCATAGGGATATGTGGTGTGGAAGTAGGTCCCCTTGTCCTTCATTCATGTTGGGTTTTGTCCCTCATCGCATCACATATGCCTCTTTCATGTTTGTTCCTTGGTATTTTTATGGTTCACAAACCTCATTTTCCTCATTCATGTCAGGTTCATCTCCTCAATTCCATTCAAACATTATAGGAATAGAAATTATAGTCCGTACAACACGACTTTAAACTATTGGCTAGGGTCCAGGCAGTATGACCTTAAACTATGTGCGACATCCCAGTCAAACGATGTTAAACTGCAGGACGCATCCTAATCACATGATCTTAAATTGTACCATGGATCATCCTCACCGTATGACGTTAAACTACATGTTCATCATCCTCACTTGCATGACGTAAAACTGCAAGGCATCCCAGGCTCTCATCCTGAGTGGTCCTCTCCCACAATGTCAGTCATTCACCACATTGTTCGCATCTTCAACTGTCACTCAGCATACGAGATGATGCACCCTTGGAAGATAGGTTTGATTTGTTCAGGACGATATTCCCACACCCAATGTGCTCCAAGTCACAGTGGCATAACTCTGTGAGTGTTGGAATCCATTTGAACATTTCATCACTCCACCCCACGCTTCGTGTGCCCCTTATTCGGATCTTCATCCTCTTTCACGTCTGAAGGGACCCCCTAACAGCCTGGTCCTATGCCACTTCGGATCACCTACCGTCCTAGACCAATGCCCCAAAAGACTTTGGATGACATTTCAAGTTAGGCCATGTGTTTTATAATACGGCCAGCGGTTGGCCCTCATTTGTTTTCCCCCATTTTAGGCTATAAGCAATATGGATACTATGTTTTGAACACGATCAATAGTTATCCTATATCATGACTTTGTTCTCATTGTGTTCCAAATTTTGAGCATCGTAATTCACACTTTTCATTCTCCTTTATTCAGATTGATTCTAACGCCCCTAGAATTATCTCGTTCGTGCACTAGAGCACATTGGGAGAAGCAAGTTGACTGTTTAGAGAGCCCCATTCTCCAACTACAACCCCTCTTGTTTAGGACACTCCCAAAGGTGATCATTGTCTTATTCCGATCCCAGCACATCTTCCGATGTTTGGAACTCTCATATAGGTGAATGATCTTCTATTTTATCATGTTTCACACACCGAGCATGACTCATGTGAGCTTATAGATTTAGTTGGTTGTTTCCTCAATGCGATTGAGATACAATGGACCCTAAGACAGGCATTTTCCTTAGTTGTTTCCTCAAAACGTGGTTTGTCTCGCCCTCCTCGTCCTCATTGGACCCCATTCTTAGGGGGGATTTTTTGGCACCAAAAAACATGTTCACAAGATTCACTAAATAATTCCATACTTGATCCAGGAGCGTATCCCATTCCACAAGATTCGATTTGACTGGTCGTGGAGCCCGAACGAAGTTACGAATTAGGAGTTATGGTCGTTTGAAGTTAGGGTGGAAAGATGGTTTGTGGAGCCCATTTGCGAAGCTCCCTCTGTGATCACGAGGTAGTGATGGGAGGCTTTGTGAGTCTGACAAGCCCCGCGACCACCACGAGGTAGTGATGGTAGGCTTTGCAAGTCTGATGGAGTCGTGCCCTTTCACGGAGCTCACCTTTGCTTCACGGTGCGCTCCCTACCATCACGAACCCCCTTTGCCTATAATAGTCGGATCCCCCACCTCATAAGAATGGTTATTCCACCCCTTTCAGGTTTCAAGCTCTCATTTCACGGTGCTCCTGAGCACCACGAACCAATGCCCATGCCTATGGTGGGGATGCCCTTCGTGAAGGTATCCACCCTTCTTGAAGGAAGGAGCCCCTTCGGGTTTCTCGAGGCTCTACAAAGCATTAAACCTTTGCAAAGTACTCTTCTAATGAACTCTATGCTAAGGCAAGGGTCACACACTCCATGAGACCTTGAGCTCCGCGAAGCCAGATCCTTCGTGAGACCCTGAGCTCCATGAAGCCCCATCCTTTGCGAGGCCCTGAGCTCTGTAAACTCCTTTCCTTCATGAATCCCTATCCTTCGCGAAGCTCCTACCTTCGCACCCACTGGTCCACATCGCAGGGGTTGTGCCCCCGCACCCCCGCTCAGGATCAGTGTCGGGCTACAGTCCCGACCCTCTGAGCTGGGTTGCCGACATTTTACCCTGCGCACCCAACTTCCACCTATGGAATACCATTCAAGATACTCCTCTGCACATTATAAAATACCATGAGTCAACCTACTCCTCTTGGTCCCTTTCATGTGTCATGAGTTGATCTCCTCATCTTGGATTCCCCAAGTACCTTGAGTCAAACAATTCCTCGAGAAACTCCTTAAGTCTCGTCATCTAGTTCCCATGCTGGGTTAAATCAGAAAGGGACGCTCTTGCGTAAGTCCCACACCAGCAATTTCTAGGCATCTTATGCCTAACAGTCCTCACTAAATGACTTTAA
Organism: Viscum album; assembly: GCA_963277665.1. Taxonomy (NCBI): domain Eukaryota; kingdom Viridiplantae; phylum Streptophyta; class Magnoliopsida; order Santalales; family Viscaceae; genus Viscum; species Viscum album. The sequence goes on along the minus strand of OY728135.1, from coordinate 1,197,105,956 downwards.
ACTGTAGTACACCCTATATGAAAAACATAGGATGTCACTTGTTCTGAACAAGAGATGCCTTATGTGTCAAACATAAGATGTCAATAGTCCTTACTAAATGAATTTAAACTGTAGCATGTCCAGTCATTCATGAATATGACACTTTATGCATCAAGTAAAAGATTCCCTCATAGCATGACATGAGGAAGATAGAACGATAGCTTATTGCATAAACCCCACACAACTCATCCATTCACATGACGCTAAACTGAATCCTTATCCCTTACAATGAACATGGGATTCCCTCATGACTTTACATGAGGAGGATATCATGGGAGGCTTCCATGTGTAGGCTTCATTCACTGATTTTGCTTCTTAGAAGCACCCAGGCGGCTTCCATGTGTAAGCCTTATTCACCATTGTCGCTCCTTAGGGGCACCCAGGCAGCTTCCATGCGTAAGCCCCATCCACCATTACCACTCCTTAGCAGCACCCGGATAGCTTTGATGTGTAAGCACCATCCACCATTGTCTCTCCATAGCGGCACCCTGATAGCTTCCATGTGTAAGGCATGTCCACCATTGTCGCTCCATAGCGACACCCAGGCAGCTTCCATGTGTAAGACCAATTCAATATTTCAACTTCATAACGTCACTTAGGAAGCTTCCACGCGTAAGCCTCATCCACCATTGTCACTCCATAGCGGCACTCAGGCAGCTTCCATGCATAAGCCCCATCCATCATTGTCGCTCCTTAGCAGCACCTGGGTAACTTCCATGCGTCAACCCTGTTCACATCATCGCCACTTCGTAGCGACATTTGGGTCATTCGTATAAGTAAACATCATCCACATCCTCGCTGCTCCAAGCAGCGCATGGGCAGCTTCCATGCTTAAGCCTCATATCATCTCTCGTTGGCACAACTTTTGTGACATAAGCGTCATGTCTGCTACTTCCTCTTGTTTCTCACACTGAGCATTAATCACGTGGGCTTAGAGGTTAATAGCGACCACGAAATCCAACCTCCAACAACACGGGCATCCATCCCAGAGTAAGCCCCAACTTCCACCTTCATGGGTCATCTTAGTGTGTAAGCCCCATTCATCCATGTGATTGCTTCTCCTAGCAGCACCTGGGCCGCTAATCATACATAAGCCCTGAATTACCAAATTACGTGGGTTTTGATCCCTGTTATCTAAGAAGGGTACGTAGGACACCTCCATGAGGTTCAATCCTAGCCAAAGGTAAACCTTGGTGTCTCCCTCTTTGGGGCCCGCTTTCCCAAATCCTCCCTTTATGGCGTCCAGGATCAGCCTTTATCTGAGCTGCCTCCCTAGGTGACCCAACTCTCAGCAGCACTTGGGCCACTAGCCATGCGTAATCCCATGCTCCCCTCATCCTGCATGATGTTAAACTGTACGTACCGAACTATGTAGACTTTGATCCCTGACTTCTAAACAAGGTACATATGAAGCCTCTTCGAGGTTCAAGATCATAACTCCTCATCACCCATCTATCCTAACTCATTCACATTGGTTCATCTTCATCCAGCATGACGTTAAACTGCAATCTCATTTCTCTTTCTAAACTATGTGGGTTTTGATCCCTTTCGGGTATGTAGGATGCCTCTCTGAGGTTCAACCTCAACTAATGGTAAACCCTAGTGCTCCCTTCTAGGGATGTACCTTCATGATTAAACATTTTACCTTTTTGGGACACATCTGCTGGATCCATCCTTTGAGGTATTTTGATCCATCCACCACGAGAAGCTAACCATGTATAAGCCCCACACATATACATACCCATCTAACCAAGAGTGTCCCTTTTGATAAGGGCCTCTAACCATTTGTAATCCCTTGGAACGTATCCAGGTCACTATCCATTGTGTATGCCTCGAGTCTATTTATCCATCATGAACTACGTGGACTTTAATTCCTAGCCATCGGGATACATAGGAAGCATCCCTAAGGTTCAAGTCCATCACCCATTCTCAACCTGGTCTCTCTCTCAAGTCTTTGTGTCTCGGGAGGATCATGCCCCAACCCAAAGGTTCCTCTTCCTTCGGGTCCTTATCCATGTGCTCCATTTCTCACGAATCTCCTCCCCAAGTGCCTCATCACCCCACCGAACTATGTAGACTTTGATTCCCAACTACCGGGATATGTAGGAAGCCTCCCCGAGGTTCAAGCTCAGCACCTTCATCTTCACATCGGTTCCATCTCATTCATCCTCATCCTTCGACACTTCCTCCATATCCATCCTGATTTTACTCAGGCTTCCACATACAGACATTTAACAATGCATAAGCCCCATCCATCCAATTTTTACTTTTTGCAGCACTCGAGCAGCTAACCATGCATAAGCCCCACACAATCCACCCTCATCCAACTAAGAGTGCCCCTCTTGAGACGGGCAGCTAACCATGTGTAAGCTCCAAATCACCCCTTCAAACTATGTGGGTTTTGATCTATGTCTTCTAAACAGGGTACGTAGAAATCCTTTGTGGGGTTCGATCCCAACCAATGGTAAACCTTGGTATTCCCCTCTACTGGGGTCCGCCTTCCCTGATCCTCCCTCAGTGGTGTCCTGATCTGCCTCTACGGTGTGAAACCTTCTCTTTATGAGACACGCCACCTCGGGTTCGTCCTCATTGGGTGTTCTGATCCATCCATCCGGTAAAACTTCCAGGTACTCCCTCCTAGGGACATACCCATTTGATCCACTCTCAACAGTGTTCTGATCAGTCCAATTTGCCTCCACTGGATGTTAATTTCATAGCATACCTCGTGTTAAACATGGGAAGCTAAGGAAAACCTTGGATAAATGCCTCTGGCATAGGATACCTCGGGCTTCCATGCCCTTAAGAAGCCCTCCTATGAGGAATAATACAAGTGAACAATGTTCCAGCATCCTGAGATGCCCTGACATGCCTGATTTTACTATCTACTCCGACCGAAGGTTGCTTCCTTAGCTAGAACCCTTGGAATGTCCAGACAGAAGCAGCGTAATTAATCAGCATCCACAAATAGATGGCATCGGGGATGAGGTTCATGAACAACGACTAAAATCTATGAGGGAGACCTGGACTATGCGACGAATTCCGAGGAGGAATCCACAAAAGGATGGACCGACATCCCATCATCCCATTTCAATCAAGGAGAAAACATCCCTGAAGAAGTGATGAATGTCACCCGCCTTTGGAAAGTGGGAACATGGGGCCACAAGCACGCATCGCCACGATGATGTGCACATTGGCAGCGAAAAGCATCGGAAATAATGAAAATAGTGACATTTATGTTGTAGCGAGGTAGCTTGTGTTGGTTGTGTCATTGGTAGTATGGAATTGATTGAATAGTCAAGATAGAATTTATTACTTCTAAAAGGAAGTAATATCTCAGGCCTAGTTGATCAGGATGGTAGTACCTTCACTAAATCCAGGACCATGGTAGAAGAAGGAAAGTTCATCAAATTAGGTCAACGAACAGTAAAGCAAGAATGGACAGTGACACAAAGTGTATATCCTACTTTATGAGATATCATACGACAAAAAAATTATATTATGTGGTGTGTGTTCATAGGAAATGTTGTCGTTGTTATGACTTTTCTTTATCTCCTTAGAGGCCTTGATGGGTTGCTAGACTCCGTTCATGGTCTGTGAATAATATTTACTACTATCGAGATAATGGACTAAAGGATCACGCTTATAGTGTATTCAAAAAAAATTCCTATTCTGTTGAATAGGAGTATAGAAAATGGTGGGTCCCACCACAGGGTCTGAGAGATATCCAAGAATAAATGATCACCAATGAATAAATAAATTCATTATTATTTGAGTATAGAATAATTTGAGTTGAAATTATTTATTGAAGGTATTAATTGAATATATGGAAAATATTTAACGAACAAATATTATTTTAATATTCAAGATTTATTTAATGTTTGTTGGAATTACGAGTAGAGTTAATGACTTGCTTGTATCACGTAATATATTTATCATATACTACAAGTGATAAAAATATAAATGATGTTTATGACATGGTTAGTTGTTCATAACATATCATTTATGGCTTACTTAGTGGGTATTATTTATATGGGCATCGGGGAACCCTTTATGGGTGTTTAACCTCCACTAAATAATCAAGAGAGAGATCATTTCTAAGGGACTATTCATCCACTCGAATTTGAGAGCTCGTCTCTTCTCCTTTTTGTATCCTATAGAGAGAAGTTTAAGTTCTAAGTTTTCAATCTTCGATATTCATTACAGATTGAAGGAATGGGATAGTGGTGATCATCGGGACAACAAAGGCCTCTTTGGACCTCCATGCTGGCACTCGAATTTTGACGATCGATGTTCCCACAGACTCTTGAAGCGTGTGTGGATGATCTACAGAGATTCAACCTTGGACCCTTTGAGCAACAGTCATCGGCGATGAGCGGATGTTGTTCACTCCTTCAATTTGAATGAGGTAACTGATCGTTTAATTTTTTGTACTTAAATAAATTCATGTGAGATCCTCAACCTTTTATCAAGGATCAATTCACCAAACATGATGTAGTTACGTCGATTCGGCAATAAAAATTTAAATTTTTTAGCTGGCACTCGAATTTCGACGATCGATATTTCTGTAGACTCTAGAAGCGTGTGTGGATGATCTACATAGATTCGACCTTGGACCCTTCGAGCAACGATCATCAGCGATGAGCGGATGACATTCACTCCTTCAATTTGAATGATGTAACTGATTGTTTAGTTTTTTTAATTAAATAAATTCATGTGAGATCCTCAACCTTTTATCAAGGATCAATTCTCCAAACATGGCGTAGTTGCGTCGATTCGGTGATGAAAATTTTAATTTTATGGCCCATTTCTTTCTGATGTGTGTCCCGGTACCAACATCAATATCCATAAAGATTGATGGTCATTTTGGAAATTTCATCCATTCAAAACCCAGCCTAACCGCCACCACGGCTTCCACCAGGTATGGCCATAAATGTGGTGTTCTTCAGTGCGTCTTCCCGAAACAGTTTGCGCTAGGGTGTGTTCTCCACAGCCATGGCAGTTTTCCCTCACCACTCCCAAGACCACAGGTGTGGTGAAGTTCTATACCTGTTTTGGATAGGAATTCCTCTAAGTCACCACACCCATGCCCGGGCATTTTGAGTACTGGTCGTTTTAGACTGGAAGACACCAGGCCCAAAACGACCGCCAAAACGGCTTGACATGTCGTGTTGCTAGTCGTGGTAAACCAACAGCACATGACTGTCCCAAAACATCCTCCACCACACCCACCACCAGGGTGTGGTGACCCCTTTGAAAGCCTAAAACACTTATCTAGCCTTTATTTCACCTTTAAACTCCCTCTCGGCACCACCGTGCCTTGGAAAATCATAAAGAAAAAGCTGGGAAAGTCTGAAGCTTTACATTAGATGACTCTCTGTTGGATTGGTGTAGCTCGATCCTCTTTGGATGATGTTGGGCTGAATGCTTGAGGCCCATACTGCACACCAGGACACAACTCCGTGATTGGAGCACTACAGTGAGCTCGTTGGGGTTGCAAGGGGCAATGCACCCCTGATCTGAGGGTCTTGGGGCAGAAGGTCCCCAACCCAAATTTTGGGGCACCGTAGAAACTTTGGAAACTATAGTAGAGATGACCGACCGACACCGATAAGACACTGTAACAGGATGATTTTTAGAGTCAAAAGTATTGTAGCGACGTGGACTTTCAGCCACCATCCATTGTAGCACTTTAGACTTGTGTGGTCGCAGCATTGTTACGATGTAGACTTCGATCTGCCTTTCACTATAGCACAGCGGACTTTCTGTGCGGTTGGTAGAATAGTGATTCGTCCTCCCTATTAGCCCATTCCGGGCTAGGGTTTCTATGTTGTTAGAAACTCTGAGAGGTCTCTTTGTAATTGTGCTCTCGGATTTCATAGTGATATTTCTACCTCACCGTGGACGGAGGGAACATTTCCCTAACCACGTAAATATTTGTGTCTTGAGTAATTGCTTCTTCTGTCTTTTCTTCATCTGCAAATCATTTCTGTCATTGTGAATCCCGAGGTTTCTGCTAGACTCTCAAACAATTATCTTCCTCAAGAACTAAAATCAAACCCATGAATATAAGGAAAAGACAAAGGGGTAGTCCGAACAACCACCCCCATGAGATACCTCTCATGAATCTCTCCATCACAAGAACACAACCACCTCACTTAGAGGAATAATGTTGGATTGGTGTTTCCTGATCCGATTGGATGATATTGGACCGAATGCTTGCAACCCATACTATGCACCAAGAGGAAACTCCACAGGTCAACCTCCACGGTGAGCTCGTAGGGGGTTGTAGGGGGAAATGCGCCCCTACTCTGAGGGCCCAGGGGTCGAAGGTCCCCAACCCAAATTTTAGATCCTATATCAACTCTGACCATTGTAACAGAGCTGATCAGCCGACACTAATAAGGCGCTATAGTAGTGTGGACTTTGGCACAGCTACTGTAGCAGATCAAACTTTGGATACAGTAGTATCGTAGCTCTGTGGACTTCCAACCGGTGGTCACTGTAGCAGCTTGGACTTGGGTGGCCGCAGCACTATAGCGATGTGGTCAGTCGTCATTCATTGTAACAGTGTGGACTTTATGTACAGTTGGTGGCACAGCACTCCATCTTCTCTATTAGCCGATTTCTGGATAGGGTTTCTTGTGCTTGAAATTATCAGATACTCCCTATAATTTGTGCTACCAATTTAGTGATATTTCTTCCTCTCTATGGATATAGGGATTATTTCCGAAAACATGTAAATCTTTGTGTCATGTGTGATTCTTTCTTTTGTCTTTTCTTCATCTGCAAACCTATTTTGTCATTGTGACTCCCGATGTTTCCGTAACAAACTAGGTGCAAAACTATGCAACACCAACAACCTGCTCTCAAACACTCTCTGAGGAGATACCTCTCGAACAAGAGTAGGACCACAAACAAATCATCAAAGAAGAGAGAAATCATCACATAAACCAGATAATGGTCAACAACCACAAAACAATGATACAAAAGAAGATCTAAACATCAAAAAACTCAGGATACTGAGCATATATCTGTGACTAGCATTCCCAGGTTCGCACCTCCACACCATTGTGCCGCCACAAGACATAGACCAAGGGAATAGCACGCTTGTGCAACACCTTCTCCTAGCGATCCTAGATCTTCATAAGGTGCTCCTTGAAGGTCACATCTCATCAACATTGATCTCACCCAAATAGATGACATGAGATTCATCATGAAGATAATGGAAAAGTTGTGACACGTGGAAAACATTGTGTATTTGGATCATCTGTGGGGGAAGTGTTATCAGATACATGACATCTCCAACATGATCCAACACCTCAAAAGGACCAAAAAATTGGGAACAAATCTTACTCCCATGACCAAACCACTACTTCCCATGACGAGGAGTCACCTTTAAGAAAAAATGGCCCCCAGCATCGAACTCCAGAGGTATCCTTCTATGGTCTACTTATAACTTCTGATAATCTTGTACTGCCTTCATCCTATCATTAATCACCTAAACTATCTCTGTCATGCTCAGTTATAGTTCCGGCCCAAGAATTTTTGACACTTCAACCCTAGTATAGTACAATAAAAAATGGAAAGGTCATCCATACAAAGCTTCAAACGGTGTCAAGTCAATGGTGGAGTGAAAAATATTGTTGTGAGCAAACTCAACCAAAGACAGGTGTCTCATCTGTGAACCTCCAAAATCCAGAACACAAGCACAAAACATTTCTTCATGAGTCTGGATAGTCTGTTCTATTTGATCATCCATTTGAGGATGAAAAGTTATGTTAAGGCGCAAATGAGAGTCAAAAGCATGTTGAAGACCTTTCCACACTCTGGAGGTAAAACGAGGATCACGATCAAAGATGGTCATCCTCAGGACATTGTGGAGTCTCTACCCCTCCTCCAGATATTGCCTCGATAAAACCTTCATTGAGATTGACTCTTTGATCGCCAAGAAGTGAACTGATTTTGTCAAACAATCCACTGTCACTCATATAGAATCATAGCCTCCCTGAGATCAAGGTAAACCAGTAATGAAGTCCATCGAAATGTCCTCCCACGTTCATTGAGGAACATCTAATGGCTGGAGAAACCCATTGGGAACACAGCGTTCAACCTTCACCGTCAGAAAGACTGAACATCAGAACACGAACTTTGTAACTGAATGCTTTAACTCAAGCCACCAAAACTGGCCTCTTAGAGCACGGTACATTTATGTCACGCCAGGATGTACCACCAAGGGTAAGCTATGGAAATCATAGAGAACCACCTCACGTGTCACCAAAGGAATGAAAATCCTCCACTAAAATAACACTTAATTTTGATCATCCTCAGACCATCCATCAGGAGCATCACTACAGACAACTCGGTCTCGTCAGACCTCCACCTCAGAATCATCTAGCTAGAACTCCTCTACTTAGTGCACCAAAGATGACTGTGTTATAATCTGGAAAAGGCATCATCGACCAATCTCTCTCGTATCAAGATGCATCATTGAGAACTCTTTCATCACTCTCAAAGAATATCCAAACAAACATTGTGTCACTGTGTGACTTCCTGCTTAATGCATCAGCTACAACATTACCCTTTCCCGGTGTATATAAAATCTTGATGTCATAGTCTTGCAAAAATTTCATCCACTGTCGTTATCATAAGTTCAATTCATGTTAGGATAAGACATACCTCGGGATCTTCTAATCAGTAAAAACCACAAAACGCTCACTGATGAAGTAATGTCACCACAACTTCAAGGTAAACACAATTGTCGCTAACATGAGATCATGGGTGGCATAGTTATGTTCATGAGGACGTAACTATAGAGACCCATAAGAAACAACTGACCTTTGTGGAATCAATACATTGCCCAAGACAAGATGTGAAACGTCACAGAAGACCTCAAACTTTAAATCCTCAAATTGAACTCCCACTTCTGGAAAACAAAGAACCGGAGCGATGTCCAACTTCTCCTTCAGGTACTCGAAATTTTCCTGACACTGGTCAATCCAAAAGAATGCCTGATCTTTTGGGGTCAAGGCAATCAAAGGGGTCACAATCTAAGTGAGATAAATTGGCTATAAACCTCCTATAATAGTCTCTAAAACGGAGAAAACTCTACACCTCTACAACATTCTTAGGGATTGCCTAGGAAACAACTACATCGATCTTCAATGGACCCACAGCTACTCCACACTGGGACACAACATGCCCCAAGTAATGAACATCTTCTCGAACAGTTGCTAACAACGAACTCTCAAAATTTCGCACAGATGCTCTGTGTTCTCCTCAGACATAGAGTACACATGGATATCGTCGATAAAAACCACCATGAACTGATTCAGGAACTCTTAGAACACTACATTCATCAGCCCCATGAAAATATCTTGAGTGTTCATCACACCAAATGACATTACAACAAACTCATAATGCCCATAGCGACATCAGAAAGAGGTCTTTGGTATATCTTCATCATTTACCCATAGCTGGTGATATCATGATCGCAGGTCGATCATTGATAACTAACTAGCTTTTTTCAACTAATGAACAAATCATCAATCCATAGAAGAAGATAGTGGTTCTTCATTGTCAGTTGATTCAAGCAAAAATAATCAATAAAAAGAAGTGGATTATCGTTGGCCTTCTTCACAAACAAAACTGAAGCACCATAAGGAGACACACATGATTAAACAAAACCTCACTGCAAAAGATCATTGATCCGTACCCACAACTCTCACAGCTTAGAAGGCGTCATCCTATATGGATACATCGAGATCAAGGAAGTGTCTCGTTGTATCTCTATCCCAAACATGATCTCTCATTGAGAGGGTAATGTCACAACCTCCTTAGGAAATACATCTGGATATTCTTGCACAACTCTGGGAAACATCATTTGTTATGCCTCAGACAAACTCAGTATCAACTCGACCATAAAGGAAGACAAGGACGGAATGCACCTCTGACCCATCTGAGGGTCTCGCTCGCCAACGAACAAAACAAAATCTTTATCACCATCATAGAACACAATTTTCCTCCTGAAACAGTCCACAATAGTCAACACTGAATACAACCATTTCATGTTGGGGATGATGTCATATGGTTGTATACATAAACATAGGAAGTATCCCCAAGAGAGGTGTTGTCTCAACACTAGCTTACAGTCTCTGCATACTTCATACAGATAAGTTCAACCTCCAACAAACATATTCAATGCTATGGGTACTAGAAGCCTCTCCACATATAGTCTCAAGACACGGAGTAGGGAAGGTGATATGAAGGAATGTGTAGCTTTTGAATCAAAAAAAGCATGCACCCAAGTAAAAACCAAGAAAAGGCTATCTCAAACGATGTCTGGATCGCTCAGCGCTAGCAACTCCAAAGCATACAATTGGTCACGACCTGCTACACGACTTCTTTGACCCTGATAATGACCACCTCCATGATCGCGTTCTACTCTCTAAGGATGAGAAGCATCATGGGTTTTTTATCTTCTTTTCTCATCTCCCCTCTACTAATCCAAAGTTGGAGCACCCTACTATTGTTTTCTTGGCAGAAACTGCCACAATGGTGGGACTTGAAGTGGGACACCAGTCGCACACTACCTTCTTAGAAAGGTCAGGTACTCTCATCACTAATGGCATCAGCCTGCACATGAAAAACAAGTGTATGATCCCTTGGAGAGGGCCTAAGAACCTCCACCACCGGAGAAACAAGATGATGAGGGTTGGAACCTACTCTCGGCTATCTAAAAACTCTTCTACTCAGGCAACTGGTAACCCCGAACCACATCTTTGTTATGTGGGGAATATTGGCGTCTCTCCTTCAGTGATGATCTAGTCCTTGTCAGTGTCCTCTCCACAACCTCTACTCTCACCAGCATCTCAAGATAAATCGACAGCATAAATAGGATTACTTGACATTCGATCTCTGGATGCAAATCCTCTTTAAAATTCCTTATTCTGACCTCCTAAACTGGCAAAAGGTCCAAAGCAAATCAGAAAAGGGTCTTGAAATGAATCTCAAATGTTTGTACGCTAAAGCTTCCCTATTAAATGGTAAGAAGCTCCTAGAGATTGGTCACCTTCACAGTCGAAGAAAGAAACTTAGCTCGAAACATGTCTTGGAACTTCTCCCATGAGACGGTCACCTCAAGATTCCCAACAAACAAGAACCATCACTGTCACGTTGCCCCGTGTAGCATCGTCGCCTCCAATGAAACTCAGTGCTCCTTCTAAGCACAGATCAAACTGGATATTATGTCCACCACCTTCAACCAGACTTATGCCACTAAGTTAGAAAGAGTCATTATACTTCTACAGACTCTGGTGTTGAAACTCTCAAAGTGTCCTCCAAGTGTCATCATCGTCAACCTTAACCCTGCCACGATCTTCCGACACATCCTGTTGAACATCCTCAGCACGAACCTGATGATGATGTCAACCTGAGTCATTCTTGAAAAATAACAAACTGTTATCGACTCTTAAACCTGAAATATGGAATATTTAAGATTAATTAATTTATTGAGGTTTAACATAATCCCAAGGTCTACCTACTCAAATACAGACGCAAATAAGAATGATGCATGAACCATTCATAAGTCTCTACCCCGCAACCAGTATAACTTTGCTTAGTAGGCTCTGTAAACTTAAAGATTCATGCATTAAATCACAGTAGAGCTCTAAATACTCATTTCCTACCCGATTTCTCATATTTACCCAGCTTGCTAAGTTCAACTGACACTGTTTCCCTGCCAACTCATGCAGTCATCACCAGTGCCTACCTCCAAACTTCATCATATCTCTCACCCTAAACCTTTGATACAACTCTTTCATGACCCCTATCCTCAATGGTACCCCTTATAGGTTGGCACTGGGAGAATAGAGATAATGACACCTGAAGCCTGCATCTAATAGGCCATGAGTTGGCAACAATCACTGATGTTATATCATACACAGAAATGGAAGGGGAAGGAATGCAGAAATAAGCAGCCCGATCATTCAGCCTATTAAACAGATCCATCAAGCATCACAACTTCAAGCACAACAATGGGAAAGTCCAACATCAACCTACTTCAACAGTTTTGATGTTATCTTCGACACCACCATGCATATCATTATACATCCACCATGTCATCACTGGTGCCAACAGTCACCACAAACACAGGCATCCCTTCCCATGTCTCATCAAACAATTAATCTTCACAAACACACATCACGTCGCATCGAAAGGCTCATGCCCAAAGAAATCACACAAGGTAGCAAACAAACAGCAAAAGACAATAGGGCATCTAAAGCCTAAAAACAAATGCATTCAACCTTCACAAACAAGCGGGTTCGCTCAGCCCCAAACATTTATCTTAATCAAACATCTTGTTCATTATCATATTAGATTAAACAATTCATTTATCACATGTTACAACCACAAGCAACTTAAAGCATAACTTTATTAAAAGCTAAGAATCATTAAAACATGATTCCAAGCATAACTTTCAGCTGCATCAAACTATAAAGAACATTTTAAATTAACTTGAATCTTTATTATTTCATTATCAAGAATCTCTAATTCACATTCTTTATCCAATTCAAATTAACTTAAGAATTGTATTATTTAAATGTGCACCAAACATCACTTTGGTTTCCATCAAATTATAAGAAAGAACGGTTTTATTTAAATCTTTAATTCTTTAACAAACAAACATTATTGGTTTTACGTTCTTTAACCAATTCAAGGTAATAGACATGCTAATTCAAAGCATAGACAAACAAGATAACCATAGCATTAACATATATAGCACACTATTTAGTAAAACAATAGTCAAACCATCATCACAACGGAAACACATGTGATCGTTATAACCATAAATCATCTCTTTTCATTATTTCTGGTTTTATCTTAATTAAGGTTAATTTCACAATTACTTAGTGTTAAAACGTGATAACTTTATGATTTCACATAAAATAATAGGAGAAACAATGAATTCCCTACCTCGATTTAGAAGCTCAACATTCTTCGCACAAAAATGGATGCACAAGGTTCAACTGCCACCTGAAGAAACTTCACCAAGTCAAAGGAAGGCTGGTCGGAACCTAACATTCGCAAACCACCAACAAACTAAGATTAAACGGTACCTAGAACAGAGGGTTTTGCCACCACAAACATCAGAACCAAAGGATGAACAAACATGAGAGAAGGGAAATATGCCTTGTACAAAAGCACATGATTCTCCACGGTCCAAGTCAGAATCCTCAAGGGATCAACCAAGAGAGCGCTATGGGGTGGAATGAACACTACCTAGCAACGCCTTCCATCAATGGAGCTCTAGCACAAGAGATTTCTAAACCAAGCCCTAGGTCCGTTAAAGCGTCTAGAAAACTAAGGAATTTCAAGAGGGTGTGTGATTGATTAATAAAGGGGAAGGGTCGACATAAAAACCCGCATTCAAGACCCCTCTCAACTCCTCACATGTTTCCTCTTTCGAACCAACCAAGATCTACAAAGATCGGTGGTCGCTTCGACTGTTCAAAAACCTGTCTGACTGCCACCTTATGGTGTTCTTCAGTAGATGTGTTGTGGGGCCATGTTGTGTCTTGGTTAGGTCGGGATGATCAAAAACATGTTGGGGGAACCATGTAGCAAATGGAGATTGAAAGAAAAAGTTTGCATACTTTGATGGACTTAGTGGAATAGCCAGAAAATGATTCTAAAGTAGAAGACCATTTTGTTTCAACCGATGTGGAAACCATTTTCCAACTAAGTGTTGGAACTACTGGAATGAATGAATCTGGAAGTCCAATTCTAAAACCAAAATATGGTGAAACAATACAACTAAAGACAAGAAGTCCAAAAGTAGAGAAATCATAAGAAAAACAACTAGAAGGCAAAAGTACAAAGAGAACTTCTATAAGAATCGATTTTGATGTTGCATAAAATGTTCTCAGCATTCACATAATGAGAACACACAAAGTTTTCAAATGCACGCAATGTCCACTTGCATCAGTTGGACCCTATTATAAATAGTAAAGTGAGATCATTTGTTTTGTAACTATTCACATTGTAATCTTCTTGTGCTTCTTTAATAAAGTTTACATCATTCATCCTATGAAGTAAGACTTCATAGGAACCAAGTAAATTGTCACACCATGCCCCCACTCGGGACAATGTAGCGCCAAGGGTAACTATTCATATAGAAGACACTACCCCTAATATAAAAACAAACACCTCAAATACAACTATATAAAACCAAAAAAAAATGTGATCAGATGACCGCTAGGTACTCAATAAAATCATCTTTTAAATTTTTTTAATTGCATTGCAAAAGAAATATATTAAGCATGTGTATTAACAACAATAAACAATCAAATAATATTTCATAGTGATACAAAAATATGAAATATCACAACAATCCAAACTCATCCTCAAATAATTTATTAAGAACTACCATCTCACAATCAACATTCCTTAAAAATAAGAAAGAAAAAAATAATTATTTCAAATTTGAGATGTATATATATGTGTGTGTGTGTGTGTGTATATACAATATGAAAAATAAGTTACATAAAATGATAAATATTGAAGAACTCAAATCAAAAACTCAATGAAAGTTCAAAATTATATAAATGATAAAATAACACTATTTTCTTAATTTCACATTACGTGTAACATCCCATTACCCGCTTTCAGGTTTTTCTCCTCTTTATTCATTTTCCTCCTTATTTTGGGTGTCTTGAGACACTCGAGGATAGAGAGCAATTTTTTGGGGAAATGATTTCAGGGATGTATGTTTCTTTGAATTAATAGAATCCAATTACAAATGTGTAATGGCTTAACGAGGTTCTCCCCAAGTTTGGAGCCCGAGACAGTTTGGTGTTTTTATGCTGAAATCTGAAGTTTTTGATGTATGATGTGGTAATTTACACGCCGTGTAATGGGAATACACGACGTGCATTGTTCGCCATGCTCATGTCATGAACTGAATACACAGCATAAACAGTTACACATTGTGAAAAGGGTTTACACGACATGTAATGTTTAAAGATCAATTTTTGAAGAAAAAAATGTGATGGATTTTTCGACATATATGGACCCTATGGATTACACGATGTGTAAATTGATTACACATCGTGCAATCGTCGTGAATTAGGCTTTTAGGTCGTTACACGGCTGGTTTCTATTTCATTCATCTTCAGCCTCTTTGTTGTCGACCCAGATCTCTTCCCTTGTGATTTTGGGAACCTCCACTCTTTCCGGATCGATTTGTTTGGCGTTTGATCATCAAGGTTGTGCATGGTGTCTCTCCGGGTAAGTAATCCTTTCTGTTTCTTCATTGCCTTTGATCACAGTAGTCCTATTGCGCTACAATCTTAAATCTATTGATATGTGATGATTTTTTTTCTTGATTATTTCTAGATATGTCAAGTGATTCTGTTCCGAGGACCGGTCCTTGGTTGGTTGTGGTGTGACGGGTGTGCATTCTTCAAGGTATGTGAGATCTATCCTCTTCACTGGCCCTTTTGCTGAATTGAATCAATTCTAACATGTGTAGATTGATTCTAAGGTCTATGTTGTCGTAGTTGTGTTCTTTTGTGTTGGTGGTTTCTGTCGGGGGTGTGTGCAACCCGGGTTTTGAGATAGGTGGCCCCATCTCTAGTTTTTATTAGATGAACTACATTTTTTTGGGTTTTATAAATTGTATTATAAATGAAATGGCATGATTTATTAATTGATTTGTGTGTGTAGAAATGGATTTTTGATAAATGATGGTTTTCCCCTAGTTTTGGTAAATAAAAAGGTGTTTTCAAAGTATTGTAAAATGGTTTTCAAAGCATGGTTTTGATAGAATGGTTTGAAAAATAGAGCACTTGAGAATTCTTGGATACTTAGGTGGAAGGTGTAGTAATAGGCCGCATTCACTGTCGGGGGTTCATTCATGGGGTGTTCCTCTACTCCTTAGGCATGTTGTTCTACGGACACATTAGACCTATTGGGGGTTCACTTTCGGGGGTGTTCCTCTTCTCTCTAGACTCGATGCATATGTCTAGAGGCTTGATGTGCACGTGATTGTCTATGTTAGGTATGAGTGTCCTCACTATCTTGACCTAATGTGATCTTTGGCGCGATGTTACTTGTGCTTTTGCTTGTACTGTTTTAGTTGCACTATCATGGATTTGATATGATATGTGATATCTGCCTTGCTTGATATGATTGCTTTGTTGTATATGAAATGCATTGAATTGATTTACCTACTTTATTTGGAAATAAGGAAAACAAAGAAATTAAATGTTTTGTCATGCTTTTGATATAAAATTGTATACCATGCCTTGTTTTCTTTAAAGTTGATCGTTCTTGGATTATAATACAGAGACTTTAAATGGAACACCTCGACGATACCCTACTGTGCCTATTAGCACAAACCCTACGCACCCATTTGGCAGTGTGTATACCATGTTGTGTCTTTTAGTGCAGGGAAAGGCAAAGCGTTGTAGTGATGTGGTGAGGTTTATGTCAGCTGGGTTTGGGTAGCTAGATGGTGAGATGGTGGGGGGTTGATCACAAAATCACATGGATATTGTTGGAGTAGTTGTTTTGGTTTTTTCGTCCTTTGCAATTGGAATTGTCTCTTGGAGATTGTTTTGTTACTATTTCAGTTGTATTGATCTTGTTGTTCTCTTCTGTTATGAGATATGTATTCATGTTTTCTTCCATTGTTTCTTTTGTATATGTATGTGTGTGTGTGTGTGTGTTTATGTATGTAAGTGTCATGTTGTCTACTTCAGGTTGGGAAAAATCATTCCCTCTATTTGTTGTTGAGGCCCGGGTACTAGACATCAGCCCGTGGGGATCGGAAACGCCCTTCAGGTATGTGACAATTTGGGTCGGGTACTAGTATTGAGAGGGTATCTAGGTCGGATTCATCACAGTTTGGTATTAGAGGTGGTTTGTTCTCAAAATTCCTTATCTTGGGACGTTTGGTGGACTAGAGATGGGATTGTTTGGACTTGAGAGGTATGTTGTAGTGAGTGTCTGGTCAGCAGTATACTTCTGAGACATGCTCTACAGGTTCCACAGGAGTGTGCAATTGATACCCCTCAAGGAAATCCTCCTATGGATCAAAATTTTATAGATGCTATCATGTGAGCAGTTCGTGTTGTAGAACAAAATGAAGTCTGAAACGTAGTTGTTGAGGTACAGCCAGGAGTTGTATGAGAGAGATTGATCACGGGAGTTCTTACGTGAGAAGTCACCGTCCTTTAAGGGTACGAATGAACCTGGAGAGGTAGAGGACTGGCTTAACAAGATCGATGTAATGATCCGCCTTTTCATGAAGGTACGGCTCATTTTTTTTTCAATTTAAATTCCTTTAAACGGGCCTTAATGATAACCAGTGGAGTTACGGGGGGTCACAGGGGTGTTTGGGGCTCGCTTGAAGCCCGGAACCTCAGAAATTTGGAAAACTAACTGGGCCGCATAGCTAGTAGAAACTGTGCAACCCAACCCGCACGGTCTCAGCTAACTATGTGGGTCAGCCCATACAGTCTATACTAATCGTGTGTGCGGGGTAAAATAGAGGGAGAGAAGGAGTCGCATAGTTTGTCTGAAACCATGCGACTCTAGGCACACGCCAGTGAAAAAACTGCAGAGGTTTGACAGAGGCTTTCTGCACGGTTTGCGCACGGTTAGAGAAACTGTAGGCCTTAACCGTGCGGGGTCTCTCTTTGGGCAGTGGTTTGAGCACGGTTTGGTCAAACCGTGCGGCCAAATCGTGCACCCCTTATTTTGAGGGTGAAACAACCTTTTCTCCCTTAATTAATATATTTACCTTGCTTTATTCTTTCTCTTCCCATTTCTAGTGGCTGAAATGTTTCTCTCCTCCCGTGAGCTTTTTCCTCCTTCAACCTAGGTTCTTCCATATCTTCTTGATCTAAAGTCCAAATCAAACATCGTCAGAAGCATCAGATCTGTCACGGTAAGATCTACAATCATCTCCCTTCCTATTTCAGTTTATCTTCAAATCTATTGCGCTATATAGGTACAAGATCGTTTTCCCTACTTTCAGGGTGTTGGATTGTTTCTTCATTTTCTTCCAACCTACGTCGAATCTAAGTCCGCCATCAAACGAAGAGTCGTCAACGACCCTAAGGTACGTGGTCTTGTTGTTTTCACTAAGAGTTTTGGTGTTACTGTAGCTTTGTCATTGTGTCGCATGTTGACCTTTATCAGATGTTGCCATTTAATTGAGTTCTTCATATTATTACTATATATTGTTTTAGCTATAAAAACTATTGGGATTACTTCTAAACATTGTTGGTGGTGGCTTACTGGGATTTTATCTCACACTCAGCCCAAGTCACCTTTGGTACCCAAGTAGATTATTTGTCTGCAAGTATGAATAAAGGCAAGCGCCCTACTACAGGTTTTAGATATGTTTTCTTGTAGATGGAGCATAGGAGAAGAGGGCTGAGAATATGCTCGAGATGCTAATGGAGCAACCTTTTGTTCTAGTATAGCCGTCAGGTGTCCTTAAGGAACCTGAGCATGTGGGTTATTTATTTTGCATTGTTTCTTAATCTGTTTATTACCAACAAATTGTTTTAGCTATAAAAACTATTGGGATTACTTCTAAACATTGTTGGTGGTGGCTTACTGGGATTTTATCTCACACTCAACCCAAGTCACCTTTGGTACCCAAGTAGACTATTTGTCTGCAAGTATGAATAAAGGCAAGCGCCCTACTACAGGTTTTAGATATGCTTTCTTGTAGATGGAGCATAGGAGAAGAGGGCTGAGAATATGCTTGAGATGCTAATGGAGCAACCTTTTGTTTTTTTGTAGTTTTTGTATAGCATGATTGTATATATCAGCCCCCTCTTCCCTTTTTTTATATCATCATGTCATGCATCCATGTATATGACACTACCTAGTGGCTTTTGAGATATTTATTCAATTGTCCAGTTATTTACGCTTTCGCACTTGTTTATTATAATTGTTCCATTATACTTTGGTAGTTGTTTGTTATCTGTTGTATCTATTTCACCACTCTGATAAGAGGGTATAATCTCCCCACTATATCACCTTTACACTATCGTTGTT
The DNA here is from genome assembly GCA_963277665.1 of Viscum album. Taxonomy (NCBI): domain Eukaryota; kingdom Viridiplantae; phylum Streptophyta; class Magnoliopsida; order Santalales; family Viscaceae; genus Viscum; species Viscum album. The sequence continues at coordinate 1,197,086,843 of OY728135.1, read as the reverse complement.
AGTCGGCAGTCTCTGTCGTGCAAGGGAGGTGTGCTTGAGGCCATGTGACCCACCAGCTCAGGGCACGGGTTAAGTGGACTCTGGGTCGGGACGTTACAATTGATCAGGTTTTCGACTTCCTGGATGCACATGAGAGTATCAAGGTGAAATGTGTGACATTCAGACTTGAGGGTCCTAGCAAGCAACGGTAGGATTCCATGGTACAAGTTACAATTGATCAGGTTTTCGACTTCCTGGATGCACATGAGAGTATTAAGGTGAAATGTGTGACATTCAGACTTGAGGGTCCTAGCAAGCAACGGTAGGATTCCATGGTGCAGGCATGTGGGATTGCACTGAAAGGGTTTCAATACTCTCTTTTTACAACAGTTTTGTCCAGAATCGATGATGGTGAAGTCTTTGAAGTTCCTCTTTACAGTAGTGAGAGCATTTGGTGTCGGCGTACACCAATTGGTTTGCTGAGCTGGTTCGTTTTACTCCAGAGATAGTAAAGAATGACCAACTAAAAGCTCGGAAATACTTGTAGGGTTTGTGATCTGATATTAGATCGCAGGTATTTATACAGAAACATTCGACCTATGCGGAGACAATAGATAGGGCTATGATGGCAGAAATGAATATGGCTGACAAGACTATATATTATGCCCATTCTCTTTTACCTAGTGGCATATTCAGTGGCACGCCAAGGAAAAAGATGAAGTGGCAAGATTATCACAGGAGTAGTGGAGGTGGTTCTCAACGGCAAGCCTCCTCCGCACCATCAGTTACAGCAGGCAGTGTGGCAAGGTTGGACACACCCAGCGTTCTTATCCTTCACGTGCAAAGATGTGCAACAGTTATGGACGTTACGGAAATTTGCAGCATTTCTATCAGGCTATGTCTACACCTCGATATGGTCAAGGATCGTCGGCTCCAAAGGCCACTACAGCGCAATCAAATGCTTCAAAAACTATAGGGATCCAGCCACATGCCTCGTGAGTGAAGAACCTTCATGCAATAGATGAGTTTCTGATGGAGGTAGATGTGGGTCCAGCGATAATGGGAGGTGTCATCCAGATTGCATCTTCCATAACAATTGTTTAATTTGATATCGATGCTTCTCACTCGTTTACATATGATCTTTTTTTTATAGGCTTAAACTTCCAACGAAGCTTGTGTCCTTTGTTATGGACTTAGTAACACCTCTTGGGAATATGAAAGAGTAGGGGTTTCGGTGTCTTTATGCACTATCAATAGTTAATGTGGAGTTGGTCTGGGATTTCCTCATTCTCGGTCCGGATTTGTTTAATGTCATTGTCGGGCTGGATTGGCTTGTTGCCCATCATGTTGAGGTTGATTGTTATCACTGGCGTATCTCGTTTCTTACATCTGATTAAAGCTCACAGGTGTTTCAGGGGAAGTGGGATCTGAGGTCTAGACATGCAAGGCCTTCCCACCCAGAGCTCGGGAGTTTGATGTCTGGTGTAGCAGTTCAGCCCTATGATGTTTTCTATATTGTTCATCTTCTCATTGTTGTTCGGGATTTTCCTGACATTTTCTCAGACAATTTCTTCAAGCTTCCTCCAGAGGGGTAGAGTTTACGATTGGGCTGGTGTCGGGTACGCAACTGATTTCGATACCTTCCATTGTATGGAACCAATGGAGCTGAAAGAGCTCAAGATTCAGTTGAATGATCTGATGACTAAGGGTTTTGTTCGCCCTATAGTTTCGTTTTGGGCAGCCCTGGTGCTCTTTGCCAAGAAGGAAGATGGTTCATTCTGATTGTGTTTGGACTATCAAAAGTTGAACCTGGTAACACCAGAACAAGTATCGTTTTCCCAATATGGATGATTTGTTTGACCAGTTAAAGGGGTAAAAGTGATTTTCGAAGATTGATCTTCAATCAGGTTATCATCAGCTCAGAGTTCGGGATTCTAAAATACTGAAGATGGCTTTCATGGGCAAGTATGTCTATTACGAATGTCTTGTGATGTCGTTTGGTCTCATTAATGCTCCTACAGTTTTATGGTTTTGATGAATCGAATATTCCATCAGTATCTCAACACTTTTGTGGTGGTGTTCGTTGATTATATTTTGGTTTATTCGAGATCTAAACACAAGCACAAGCACCATTTTGGGTTTGCTTCTGGAAATCATGAGGAGTCGCTATTTGTATGGAAAGCTTCTGAAATGCAACTTATGGATCCACAAAGTGAAGTTCTTGGAGCATGTGATTTCTGAGTATGGCTTATCAGTTGATCCGAAAAAGGTGAATGTTATTTTATCTTAGGAAGAACCACGAAATGTCTTTGAGATTAAGATCTTCCTTGATCTTCATGGATATTATTGATGGATCGCCAAAAATTTCTCAAAGTTGGTGTCACCTTTGACTGGTTTTACCTGGAAATGGGTGAAATTTATATGAGATGCAAAATGGCAGTCTACTTTTGATGAGCTGAAACAACTTCTGACATCAACTCCATTTCTGATCTTACCTAAGCCTGGTAAGGGGTATGTGGTTTTATGATATGTTTTTTACACTGGTTTGGGTTTTGTGCTCATGCAAGGTGATCATGTGATAGCTTACGACTCTGCCAACTTCGATCGCATGAGAAGAATTACCCCACTCTTGATTTAAAGTTTGTCGCAATTATGTATGCGCTTAAGTGTTGGTGGCACTATCTTTTTGGAGAGAAGTTCACAGCCTTTTCCGACCATAAGAGTTTGATATATATCTTTTTTCAAAAAAACTTAAATATCATACCACGCGGTAAGTGGAATACCTTCAGATGTTTGACTTCAATATCACCTACACCGTAGGGAAGGGGAATGTCATTGAAGATGCTCTTAGCAAGAAAGTGTCATCGCAGACTATTCAGGAATCGAAAGAAGAGTAGAACCTTATGGGGATTTTTACTCAATTGCATCTAGATGCTCATAATGATGTTTCAGGTATGGTTTTGGCCAATGTCCAGTTAACATCATCTCTCCTCGAGTCTATTCTACAAGGTCAGATGATATTCTCAGTTTTTGGATTGATATTCTCAGTTTTGGGATTGATATTCTCAGTTTTGGACTTGTCTCTTGGAGATTGTTTTGTTGTTGTTTCAGTTGTATTGATCTTGTTGTTCTCTTCTGCTATGAGATGTATTCATGTTTTCTTCCATTGTTTCTTTTATATGTGTGTGTGTGCGTGTGTTATGTTGTCTACTTCGAGTTGGGCAAAATCGTTCCCTCTATTTGTTGTTGAGGCCCGAGTACTAGACATCAGCCCGTGGGGATCGGGAACACCCTTCAGGTATGTGACAATTTGGATCGGGTACTAGTATTGAGAGGGTATCTAGGTCAGGTTCTTCACAGTTTGGTATCAAAGGTGGTTCTCAAAATTCCTTATCTTGGGACGTTTGGTGGACTAGAGATGGGATTGTTTGGACTTGAGAGGTATGTTGTAGTGAGTGTCTAGTCAGGTCTTGTCATGACGAGACTTAAGTTACCATAAGATGTTGAGATTTGTGTCTCTTATTATGAGTTCTTGATCTTAATCCCAGTTTTTGCTTATGATTTTCTAGTTTAAACTGAGATTAATTTGTTAAATGATCGTTTCTTTTATTTTATTGTTCAGCAGTATACTTCTGAGACGTGTTCTGAGGGTTCCACAGGAGTGGGCAATTGATGCTCCTTAAGGAAATCCTCCTATGGATCAAAATTTTATAAAGGTTATCATGTGAGCAGTTTGTGTTGTAGAACAGAATGTACAGGAAGTCTGAAATGTAGTTGTTGAGGTACAGCTAGGAGCTGTATGAGAGAGATTGATCACGTGAGTTCTTGTGTGAGAAGTCATCGTCCTTTAAGGGTACGAATGAACCTAGAGAGGTAGAGGATTGGCTTAACAAGATCGATGTAATGACCCGCCTTTTCATGAAGGCACAGCTCATTTGTTTTTCAATTTAAATTCCTTTAAACGGCCCTTCATGATAACCAGTGGAGTTACAGGGGTCACGGGGGTGTTTCGGGCCTGCTCGAAGCCCGAAACCCCAAAAATTTGGAAAACTAACTAGGCCGCATAGCTAGTAGAAACCGTGCAACACAACCCGCGCGATCTCAACTATGTGGGTCAGCCCGTACAATCTCTACTAACCGTGTGTGTGGGGTCAAATATAGGAGCAGAAGGGGCCGCACAATTTGTCTGAAACCGTGCGACTCAAAGCACGCACCAGTGCAAAAACTGCATAGATTTGACAGAGGTTTTCCGCACGATTTCTGCACGGTTAGAGAAATTGTACGCCTTAACCGTGCAGGGTCTCTCTTTGGGTAGTGGTTTGAGCACGGTTTGGCCAAACCGTGCAGCCAAATCGTGCACCCCTTATTTTGAGGGTGAAACGACCTTTTCACCCTTAACTAATATGTTTACCTTGTTTTCTTCTTTCTCCTCCCATTTCTAGTGGCCGAAATGTTTCTCTCCTCCCGTGAGCTTTTCCCTCCTTCAACCAAGGTTCTTCCATATCTTCTCAATCTGAAGTCCAAATCAAACATCATCGGAAGCATCAGATATGTCACGATAAGATCTACAATCATCTCCCTTCCTATTTCAGTTTATCTTCAGATCTATTGCGCTATTTAGGTACAAGATCGTTTTCCCTATTTTCAGGGCGTTGGATTGTCTGCGTTTTCTTCCAACCTACTTCGAATCTAAGGTCGCCATCGAACGAGGAGTCGTCAACGGCCCTAAGAAAGGTGGTCTCATTGTTTTCACCAAGAGTTTTGGTGTTTTTGTAGCTTTGTCATTGTGTCGCATGTTGACATTTATCATGTGTCGCCATTTAATTGAGTTCTTCATATTAAATTGATCTATGCACCTTGATATACGTTTTTGTATCCTTGTTTAGTAGATTAGAGGATGTTGACCTCAATTATGCAAGGTCATGTCAACTAATGCATACCTTATTAAATGCTTATTATGAAATCTAATGCCTTGTTATAATTGGACTTGACTAATGAGATTCATGAGAGGTAATGTCTCATGTTCATTATTATAAATATGATCACGCTTTGATAGGGGTTGTCGTACAATGGTAAGGGATCTGTTGGACGGTGGGCATGACGCATCACGTTCCTTGTTCGAGTGTCGACATGACGGCACACTCACCATCTTGAGTGACGAACATGAAGAATCCCACTCATTATGAGATGTAGGGCATATGCCCATTTTCTTGAGCTTTTAAGCTCATTTAGATTGGTTATGGACGATTGAGTTACACCTCAGCCCAACCATCACTTAGTATTCTAGGTATATAGCCACTTATGTTCGAACGTACTTGGTCCATAAAGGTGGCTGCAATATATAACTGCACTACATATATATATATTATTACCATATATATAGTTATGGATCAGACACTCATACCAGCGATGAGCCGATGCAGGTATAACCGTCAGGTGTCTTTAAGGAACCTGAGCATGTGGGTTATTTATTTTGCATTGTTCCTTAATCTATTTATTACCAACACATTATTTTAGCTATGAGAACTATTGGGATTACTTCTAGACATTGTTGGTGGTGGATTACTAAGATTTTATCTCACGCCCTACTCACGTCACCTTTGGTACCCAAGTAGATTATTTGTCTACGAGTATGAAGAAAGGCAAGCGTTCTACTACAGGTTTTAGATATGCTTTCTTGTAGATGGAGCATAAGAGCAGAGGACTGAGGATATGCTCAAGATACTAATGGAGTAGCCCTTTGTATTTTTTGTAGTTTTTGTATAGCATGATTATATATGTATGTCCCCTGTTTCCCTTTTTTAAATCATCAAGTCATGCATCCATGTATATAACAATGCCTAGTGGCGTGGCTTTTGAGATATTTATTCAATTGTCCAGTTATTTGCGCTTTCGCACTTGTATATTATATTTGTTCCATTATGCTTTTGTAGTTGGTTATTTGTTGTATATGTTTCACCACTTTGATAAGAGGGTATAGTATCCCCACTATATCACCTTTACACTATCGTTGTTAGTCAACAGCCTCTGTCGTACGGGGAGGTGCGCTTGAGACCATGTGACACACCAGCTCGGGGCACAGGTTAAGTGGACCATGGGTCGGGACATTACAATAATGGCAGAAATGAATATGGCTGACAAGACTAGATATTCTGCCCATTCTCTTTCACCTAGTGGCATATTCAGTGGCACGCCAAGGAAAAAGATGACGTGGCAAGATCATCACAGTAGTGGAGATGGTTCTCAGCGACAGGCCTCCTCTGCACCATCAGTTCCAGTAGGCAGTGTGGCAAGGTTGGACACACCCGACATTCTCGTCCTTCACTTGCAAAGATGTACAACAGTTGTGGACGTTACGAAAATCTGCAGCATTTCTATCAAGTTATGTTTACACCTCGATATGGTCAAGGATCATCAACTCCAAAGTCCACTACAGCGTAATCAAATGCTTCAGAAACTATAAGGATCCAACCACATGCCTCGAGAGTGAAGAACCTTCATGCAATAGATGAGTTTTTGATGGAGGTAGATGCGGGTCCAACGAGAGTAGGTGTCATCCAGATTGCATCTTCCATAACAATTGTTTAATTTGATATCAATGCTTCTCACTCATTTATATATGATCATTTTTTTGATATGCTTAAACTTCCAACGGAGCTCGTGTCCTTTGTGGACTTAGTGACACCTCTTGGAAATATGAAAGAGTAGGGGTTTCGGTGTCTATGCACTATTAATAGTTAATGTGGAGTTGGTCTGGGATTTCCTCCTCAGTTTGAATTTGTTTAATGCCATCGTCAGGCTGGATTGGCTTGTTGCTTATCATGTTGAGATTGATTGTTATCATCAATGTATCTCGTTTCTTGCATCTAATTAGACCTCACGGGTGTTTCAGGGGAAGTGGTATCTGAGGTATAAACATGCAAAGTCTTCCCACCCAGAGCTCAGGAGTTTGATGTTTGGTGTAGCAATTGAGCCTTCTGATGTTTTCTCTATTGTTCATATTCTCATTGTTGTTTGAGATTTTCCTGACATTTTCTCAGACAATTTCTTCAAGCTTCCTCCAAAGAGGGGTAGAGTTTACAATTGGGCTGATGCCGGGTATACAGCCGATTTTGATACCTTCCATTGTATGGAACCAACGGAGCTGAAGGAGCTCAAGATTCAGTTGGATGATTTGATAACTAAGGGTTTTGTTCGCCCTATAGTTTCGTCTTGGGCAACCCTAATGCTCTTTGCCAAGAAGGAAGATAGTTCATTCTGATTGTGCTTGGACTATCAAAACTTGAACCAAGTAACGGCCAAGAACAAGTATCTTTTTTCCTGTATGGATAATTTGTTTGACCAATTAAAGAGAAGATTGATCTTCAATCAGGTTATCATCACCTCAAAGTTCAAGATTCTACTATACTGAAGATGGCTTTCATGGGCAGGTATGTTTATTACGAATGCCTTGTGATGTCATTTGGTCTGATTAACACTCCTACGATTTTATGGTTTTGATGAATCGAATCCTCCATCAATATCTCAACACTTTTGTGGTAGTGTTCATTGATTATATTTTGGTTTATTAGAGATCTAAACACAAGCACAAGCACCATTTTGGGTTTGCTTTTAGAAATTAGAAGTCACTAATTACATGGAAAGCTTCCAAAATGCAACTTATAGATCCAAAAAGTGAAGTTCTTGGAGCACATGATTTCTGAGTATGGTTTATGAGTTGATCCAAAGATGAAAGTTGTTTTATCTTAAAAAGAACCATGGAATGTCTTCGAGATTAAGAGCTCCCTTCATCTTGATGGATTTTATCAATGGTTCGTCAAAGATTTCTCAAAGTTGGTGTCACCTTTGACTGGTTTTACCTAGAAATGGGTTAAATTTATATAGGATGCAAAACGGCAGTCTACTTTTGATGAGCTGAAAGGACTTCTGACATCAACTCCTTTTTTGATGTTACCTAAACCTAATAAGGGGTATGTGGTTTTATGATATGCTTTTGACGCTCGTTTGGGATGTGCGCTCATGCAGGGTGATCATGTGATAGCTTACAACTCCTGTCAACTTCGATCGCATGAGAAGAATTACCCCTCATGATTTAAAGCTTGTCGCAATTATGTATGTTCTTAAGTGTTGGTGGCACTATCTTTTTGGAAAGAAGTTCAGTCTTTTCCAACCATAAGAGTTTAATATATCTTTTTTCAGAAAAACTTAAATATCATACCATGACGATAGGTGGAATACCTTCAGATGTTTGACGTCAATATCACCTACACCTTGGGGAAGGGGAATGTCATTGAAGATGCTCATAACAGGAAAGTGTCATCGCAGACTATTCAGAAATCAAAAGAAGAGTAGAACCTTATAGAGATTTTTACTCCATTGCATCTGATGTTTCAGGTATGATCCTGGCAAGTGTCCAACTAACATCATCTCTCCTTGAGTTTATTCTACAAGGTTAAGAACATGATGACGAGTTCAGAGGAATTCAAAAAACCCTATATGGTGGGGAGACCATTTATAGTTAGTCTCTTCAAATGGTATTCTCAGTTTTGGGAACCAATTTGTCATCCCATCATTTATGAAGAGCTTTGTTTTGTTTGATTATTATAGTTCTTCATGATTCGTTCGTCCAAAAACTATGAAGATGTATTATGACATGATACGATGATTCCAGTAGTTGAATACAATGCATGACATTGCTAATTAAGTATCTCATTATTACACCAACAGATGAACGCAGAGCATTTAAAACCTTATGGTTTTCTCCAGCCTCTTCTCGTATCGGTTTGGAAATGAGATGAGGTGTCCATGGATTTTGATTTTGGATTACCACAGACTACCCGATGAATGAATGTTGTTTGCGTGGTAATTAGTTCAATTGACAAAGTCAACTAACTTTATTTTGACCATGGATACCATTAAAGTTGAAGATCTAGATAAGTTACATCTATATGAGATTGTGAGGTTACATTAGGTTCCTTCTATCATTGTTCCGAACAGGGATCCTAGCTTTACTTCAAGGTTCTACAGGAATCTCCAAGGGTAGATGGGGACTCACGTCAGGTTGAGTATAGCTTATCATCCACATACAAAAGGTCAAACAGGGTCTTGAAAGAATTGATCGACATGGGTGACCACATACCCCTTATTAGGTTTAAGTAACATCAAAATGGATCCTTTCAAGACTCTGTATGGTCACCCATGCCGATCAATTCTTTCTCGTGCAGAGGTGGGCAAACCTTCTTTGACGGCACTGCGTTTAGTTGAGAAGATATTAGTGAGGGTTAAGACTCGAGTCGATGATGAGGGGTTTGTCGAAGATCTCTCACCAATAAATTATTATTATCTAAGTGTATCAAAGTGACAAAACCTAGGATCAATCTTGAGAAGGTCGCTCACATCACACCAAATTTTTATTGTCACTATTTATAACCTAACTAATATAAAACTACTTATATACTAATATAAATGAAGAATTAATTCTCAAAACAAATAAAATATAAGACATATTAATAATAAAATTAAAAACACAAACGAAAAAAAGAAGACACAACTTAGTGAAAAATCATTGTCATTCCTGGGAGATCGGGGTGATAAAATCATTATTCTTTAAAAATATTTATTCTCAATACTCTACTCAATATTGATATCAACTCTATCAATCAACATCTTCTGGTGAATTATTATCATACCAGACCAACCTTCCGCATGCGATAATACGCATTCAAATCATCACCACAATACTACTCCACCCTGGATACAATATTATGATCATAAAGAAAGTTTTAAAACAGGAACTCAAAAGCAATGAAAGTGGGGTGAACCCTACACCGAAAACATTCTAGTACTATCAAAATTTTAGAATAAAATAATGAAAAACATTTAAGCATAATGAACTCAAAAACCACCACTCCCTCCTCAAACAACAAGTTAGATCACTATTGGCATGAAGACTAGAAAGATCGTTGTGGAGTACAAAAAAATAGAAAATAAAAGAGATGCACAGAAGAAAAATTACTAAATCTAAAATATAATAAAAATATAAAAATCTATTACAGATACCAAACTCCACCATGTCCCTTTAAAGATTGTTATATCCTAAGAGGTAGAAGATGTGACAATTTATGAAGAAATGGCTGAGAAAATTTTGCTCAATCTATCCTTGTGATTGATCCACAATTTCTGCTCATTAAATGGTCGAATCTTGGAAAGTTTTTTGCTTAATATTGTTTCATATTTTGACCCACCTCCACCCTCAAAATTTCAACCTTAATGGAGACGTGTATAGATAGTTATGATTGTTTGAGTCCGCAACATTTAATCCAATCAGTTGACTTTTCATATTCTACTTTTCCAACTTCTCACACCATTATGACCTTTAATAAAGCTAAATACCACAAGGACTCCTTTATTAAAGTTTATCCCCAACTTATCTCCATGTCAAATTTGAGCTTCATTAGACCAGTCTACAAAAAGATATAATCTCAATAGTAAAAGTGTTCAAGTACACAATTTTCAAGGCCCAATTTGTAAGCTAGATTTAAGCCTCCCAATAAATACAACTTTGACTCCAAAAGGATCAAATGAGACCCATGCTTTAAGGAAACCTACAAAAACAAGAATTTCACCTAAAAAGTTTACACTCGATTAGGTCACTGTCAACTTGGAAAACTAGGAGTTTCACAAAGCAGCTTTGCCACGTTGCTTATGCGTTGTCAATATCGATTCAATAGAAAGGCATTCATGATACTAACATATCACAGCTCAAAAAATATCATCCTAATCTCTCTCACGTCCTAAGTTCGATAGAGATTGAACTAGGAACAAATGTTTCTATTATTGTGCAACTGATAGAAATAAGGGACTCAATTGAAAGACTTCGTGGGAAGTCAATTCTGTTAATTGAAGTGTCATGGTAGCACAAATCAAATTCTCATGAGACTTCAAAGCACAAGTTGTTAATGAGAAAGCAATGGTCTCACTCTTTACTGAACTTAATTCTTTCACGTGAATGTCCAAGGATGGAAAGTCTTATGGTGGGGAGTTTGTAGCATCTCATTACCCACTTTTAGTATTTTCTAGTCTCCTTATACTTTTTCCTCCATATTTTGGTTCTTTTCTTGGGACTTCTCATGATGGAAAGAATTCATTGGGAGGAAATGACCTAAAATTCAAAGTGGTATGTTTGTTTGAATTAAGGGAGTTTTGAATATAAAACGTCAGGTTGAACAAGATTCTCCACCAATTCGAAGAACATCCGGGATAGTTCATATATTTTCTGTTGAAATTTGGAGTTTCCATTGTCTTTACACATCATCTAATGGAAAACACAACATGTATTATTCATCAAGCACATGTCGTGCGCTATCGTCAAAAGGGTTTACACACCATACAATGCTTAAAGATCATTTTTTGAAAGAAAAGAAAAAGATGGCTTTTTCAACGTACATAAACCACAGGGATTGAATTAAGCTTTTAACACACTACACGACCGATTTCTATTTCATTCATGTACAACCACTTTGCTCTCGACCTAGAGCTCTTCCCTAGCAATTTTTCTAAATTCTTTATTGATTAGTCAAGTGATCTTGTTCTAAGGGTCAATCCTTGGTTGTAGTGTGGCAAGTGTCCATTCTTCAAGGTATGTAAAATCTATCCTCTTAGTGGAAATTGTGCAACTCAAGTTTTGAGGGAGGTGGTTATGTCTCAAATCTATATTGAAAAAACTGCATTACTTTGGGTTTATAAATTGTTTTATAAATTAAATGGCATGATTTATTAATTGATTTTAAGTCACTATTAATTTTTGAAAAAAGATAACTTTCCTCATGTTTTGGCAAATTAAAGTGTTTTCAAAGAATTGGGAAACGAAATTGTGAAATGGTGATCAAAGAATGGTTTTGATGGAATGATTTGAAAAATAAAGCACATATAGAACTTAGATGCTTATGTGGAAGGTGTAGTAATAGACCTCTTCCAATGTCACCGGAGTCCATTCATGGAGTACCTCCAAGATTATTGTAGTTATTTTTTATTATCCCCCAATGTAATTAGACTTGTTTTCTTGGAGATTATTTTGTTGCATTCAAATAGCATCGCTACCATTGTACTCTATTTTCACTTATATATATATATATATATATATATAAATTCATGTTTTCTTCCCTTGTTTCTGGTTTGAACCGAGATTAATTTGTTGTCTTGTCATTTATTTGGTTTCACCGTACAGTATGCCTCTCAAAGATATTTCATGGGTTCCAAGATTAATCTTTTGTCTTGCATTGGATGGACATTATTTTTGAATTTATAAACTATTTTATAAATGAAATGACATTATTAACCAATTGATTTATGTGCGTGAAAATAAATTTTTGATAAAAAATAGTTTTCCACAAATTCTAGCAAAAGAAAGTGTTTTCAAAACATTTTGAAATGCACTTATGAAATGGATTTCAAAGAATGGTTTTGAAAATAGAGCACATAAAACGTTTTAGTTACGTAAGGGGAAGGTGTAATAATAGGCCTCAGGCCTCATCCACCATCAGCAGTTCATTTATGCAGCGTTCCTCCACTCCCCAAGTCCGTTGTCCTAAAGACAAATTAGTCATGTTAGGGGTTTACTTTATGATATGCACGCAAAATTGTCTATGTTAGGTACAAGTGTCCTAACCATCTCAACCTAATGTGATCATTGGCATGATGTTACTTGTGTTTAGACTAGGACTAACTTGATTCTAAAATGTTACCATATTTTTGATATAGAACTATAATAATGTATATCATATATTGATTTCTTTAAAGTTGAACATCTTTGAATTATTGTAGAGAGACCTGTGGTAGAACACATAGCTGAGACCCTACTAAGCATGTGAGCCCACGCCATGCAGACCCCTTCACAAGTACTTATGCCTTCCAATGCATAAAAAGGCAAAGCACCACAAGATTAAAACATGCACTACATACAATTGGTCATATTTTAGGATAATAGAAGACTATCAATTTAAGTAATGTAAAGATCTGGCTATAATGAAATCTGGATACTACAAATGGATGTATCATTGGAACGAAAAAACAATGATAGCCCAAAAAGACTATCAAGCTAAACTTGATCGTCACTTAATGTACAAGTCTTATTGCACATAAGATTTTATATTCCCATTAGATATGCTTTGGATGATTAACATTTTCTTTATAAACCATTGAACATAACATTCAAAAAATTACAAAAATGTACTATGAACATTACGTCATTTTTTAAGATAAAAGAAAAAGTTCTAAAATTTCAGTAAAGATTAAACAATTAACGCTACATGATTATTCATCTTTATTGATATTATTTACAATATCAAAATCTTAATCAAAAAAACATTTTCCATGTGGAGAAACATGTTTGTGTCTAGAGCTGTAGGAAAGTTATTCAAACCAAGCAAGAAGTTTCTTATACTACACAACCACCAACAATGCTTAGGAAATCTAATCATGTAACCCTAAGAGAACTTGATAAAGGAATTAGTGATCATTTAGATCTATGATCAGATCAAGAGATCTGATATATTAACTATAGACATTTGAGATTCACAACTAAGTTCAGTTGTACAAAGACAAGACATAAGGGAGCAAACACAAGGGAAATTTTGGAGTGAGTTGAACTAGAAAAATGTGAGCTAATTTAAATGAAAAGGGAGTGTATGGCAATTTGGAAGGGGTTGAGGCAAAGGCATAAAAGCGCAAAAAAAAAAAGCTTGCCCCTTAAACATAAATGCCAAAAAGAGAATGAAGCATTCATGTATTAATTTTAAAAATATTAGAACCTAGATATATTTTAATAAATAATTTATTTAAAAAAAAGGTGGAAAAAACTCCCTATATGGTTTACAGTGGATTATATTTTCAAAAAAAAAAATATGAAAGTGGTTCATTCAAGTTTCCAACAATTCTACTCCAGAAACATACAACATGGTTTACATACCAAACATTATTTAAACACATCATACAAAAACATCTCTATAAAAACTAAGGGTGATCGTGGGTGAGGTCAGGTCAACGTATTTAGACCCTACCCAATCGAAAATGGTCACGTGACATGCTTAAGAAGCAGCCAACCCAACCCGTTGAGGATCATATTACATAATGCAAGGCCAGTAGACCCAACCCAACCCAAATCTTGATAAGGTAGAGTAAAGATTCATGGAGACCCAACCACTAAAATTACAGAGTTCAAATAAAAAGAAAAAGGGTAGTCCATGAATTATTTAAGGTGAAAAGACATCTTCAAACAGTTTGAAGATGAAAAAGTGAAACAATGTTAATTATATAACACAAATTAAAAATATACTACAATTCATAAAGAAGCATTATGCATTTATTTCATTGAATGTAGATATTAATATGACTAAAGATTTAAAGAACCCAATAGTCCAAATTCATTCAAGGAAGAAAAATTTATTCCAATGAAATAAAAAAACTGATACGACATCTGAATGATAAATCACTCATTATCAATACATTAATATTTAGAAACATGTTAATTGAATTTAGAATGTTTATGACAAATAAATTAGTTGCGCTGTATTTAGACAGAAGGAAATGATAATGATGAAATTTCTTTCATGTTTGAGGCTTCCAAAAGATTTATATGAACTTAAGAAAGACACCAATAACATGGTAATAAAAATGATTATTAATCTGTTTAGGGAACCTATTTGAGAAAAATAATGTGAATCCTAAAATGATTGTTAAGTATTTAGAAGATATTATGATTATAATATTATACATTGATCACATATTTAATCAATATACATCTTACTTTCAAACCTAATGACATTTTAAAATGTATATACCTTTGAAAATCAATGTATATAATATAATGACATGCTAAAATAATTTGACTTAAACTCAATAAACATGATAACTTTAATTTCTACATAATGTAAATTGGATAATGATAACATCAAAAAAAATGACCAAAAAGCATAGCAAGAAATGATAGAAAGTCAATTAATAGAAAGTCAATTATACATAAGTGTAAGGTGTCCAAATGTTCAATTCTTTCATGTGCATATATATTTAAAAATATCAACTTTAATGTATAAATAGAATCCACACCAAAATAACAAACTACAATAACAATATAGCATGATAAAAATCTAGTTGACAATAATAGAACCAAAGTCTAAGAATATGACCCAATCTAACTTTGAGTTCATGACACAATTGAAGGATTATATTACTTTTTGTACAATCATCCATGAATGAATGCCTATCTAGCTAGTTGTCTACAAAATACTCTCACACCATAGAGTCTAACTCGGCAACACTTAACATCAAAATTTTGAGTGAGGGGTAATGACCACAACGATAGCAATGAAAGAGAAATAAATGAAAAACAAAATGATAAAAAATGAAAAGGAAAGGAAACAGGCAATATTCTCCCAGATCACTCGTGATGACCACAACGATGACAATGAAATGGGAATAAATGAAAAACAAAATGATAAAAAAGGAAGAGGAAGGGAAGCAGGCAATATTCTCCCAGATCACTCGTGAGGGAGGCCGGGGAAGGAGAGGAGAGTGGCTAGGTCGGTGAATGAACTGTAGTGCGAAAGAAGAGAAGTGAATCTAATATTAGGGTTTTATCATGAAGGAGGAGAATAGAAAACTAGTGAGGGATAGGGTTTTCTCGCAAGAGGATGTGAGGGAAGAAAAGAAGAGAAGACAAGCGAAAAATAAGACTAATTAAAGGTTATAGGCATTTGATTGGGAGTAAAAATTGAAAATCTAAAACAACATGTTTTGGCTAGGAACGCCCCAAAATTTAAACCGAGAAAGGAAGGACTCTCCTCCAAGCTCTACGCAAAGCCCTCATCCTCCAGCTACGAGATGGGGAAAGCCAAGGATGCGACGGCCGCGCACCCGATACTCGTAGAGGAGTCCCAAGACAATGCGAAGAACAAGAAATAATGCCTTGTTACGAGCTTAAAAAGATAGAAGCGCTAGCAATCCCCGCCTCAGCCCCTTTCGGTGTGGTTAAAGAAAAACAATCGTCATCGAGCCACCAGCACCACTATCGCGAACAGGTTTAGTAATAAATTTCAAAGAAAAGAAACACTATTAAAAAAAAGTAACATTCAAAAAACGGAGTAGAGGGAATCTGCGAGCCGTGGGGGAGGAGAGATCTGAAAAAAGCAAACAGGTATGTGCATACAAGTAAAACCAATACGGTGATATTTTGTGTCCGAAAAAGGTTCAGAGCGATGGGATGTGGAACCTACGAGAAAAAGCAGAAATCCATGAGCAGGGGGAATCT
Source organism: Viscum album (assembly GCA_963277665.1). Lineage (NCBI taxonomy): Eukaryota > Viridiplantae > Streptophyta > Magnoliopsida > Santalales > Viscaceae > Viscum > Viscum album. The sequence goes on along the minus strand of OY728135.1, from coordinate 1,197,070,561 downwards.
GCATGTCCAGAAGTACCTCCTGTTAAATATGTTGATTTTGCATCCTGTAGCAGTTTCTCTGCTACGATAAAAACAGAGAAAATATTAGCTGATGCATTCAAGACGAATGAACAAGGTGTGAAAATTGCCAAGCGTCGTGGTTCGGTAGACCAACTAGGGTTTTGAAATGGATGGACGAACAACGATGAAGAAGAAGACGGATTTTATTCATTTATAGGCGAGTACTTTGGCAAAGGTAATGAATGTAAATGGACCCATCGTTTAATTAACTCGGAAGCTCATCCCACTCAAACATTGCGTGTGTATGTCATGAATAATGAAATGAAATAATATCAAAGATAGATAAATTAGAAAAGTTGAAATGTGAAATTTTTTTAGGATTCAAGATGACACTCTAATTCTTGAGAAGAAAAACGTATAAAAAGGATCAATAAAATGGCATTTTAAAGATTTAGAATATATTATATCAGTTTTAACTTTTTTATGTATTATTGTACTCTTAAATGATGTAAAATTAAACTCTGATTATAATATTTAACATATTTAATCACGTTCTTTTTTCCTGTCAAACAAACTAGCTTGTGAAACTCGTTCTCATCATTTTACTTGTGTTTTTTCTATTTAAAGAAAAAATGTTCTCCTTCAAAATCTAAGCTAGATGTTTTTAATGATTTTATCGATCATTTTTCATTTTGACATTTTCGATGAGTTTAGAGAGATCAAGTGTTCTTTTTTTATTTGTATCACGAACCAACCCGGGTCGATCCTGAACCGGTCACCTGAACCGGCCCGCGGCATGGCCCGAATGGCGTTCCCGATCTCCACGGGCTGGCAACCAGAGTCGGGCATCAAAGTTTAATCGATGGGAACGATTTGACCCATGAACAAAACCGAATAAACAAGAAAACAAATATACACAAACAACTGATAAACATAACACTAGCAACGAAAAGAAAAATAAGACTAGACATACCTCCACGTGACCTTTCAAGTCATCACCCAACCAAAGGCCGACTTTGCTGCAACAACGAGCAACTCATCCAAGAAAACCTGGGCAAGGAAACCTGCAACTGAAATGATAATATAAGTGTGATCATTAAAAATGCTCAGTATGGATGCCAAAATAAACCACAGAACCCAACGTCTCCCTTTCCGAAACAATCCATTAACGCAAGTGTGAAATACAATTATAAAAGTAGGTTTTTCACATTTGAAAATAATCAACATGTTTTCCCCATTTAAAAAAAAACAACACACGCCAAATACCATTTTTCCAAAACCGTTTATCATTTTATAAATAAAAATCCAAAACAGAGTATATCAATGTTGTGCTAGAGTAAAACAAGTAAAAGTGCAAGATGAAAATAAACTAGTGCATGAAAAACAAACAAGCAATGAAAATGATCCAGTAACCATGGGTGATCATAAACATCCCTATAAAACCCCTGGACGTACTCGGTTTCGGAACCACCTGTCGGCGTATGGTGAAGCTCCTAAGTCTATAACCAACTGGCCGCCCTAACTGACCAATCCAGTGGCAAAGCCTGCCTGACCTAACAACAAATCCAGGGGGTACCAACCCGTCTAATCGGGGTTGATCAGCAACCATCACTCGATCTCTAAAAGACGCCCAGGAACCCATGGTGGTTACAATCATATTGTGTAAGTAGGAGGTCATCTCACACATGACTCATCTCACTGCACTTGACTACCCCAAACACGGACACTCTATACGATAACTCGTAAGGGATACCCCCCTACAGAGGTGCCCCATAAATATATATGTATATTATATCATCAAAGGTGTCAATCGGGCCTTCATGCAATGAAATCATTTAAAACCCTTTGATACCTCTTTCAAAATATTAAAGTTGTTAAACAGACGTACAATAATCAAAGCGTCATCATTTCAAAGAATCAAGACAAACATCACACTAAAGCTGAAAGTGCCAAACGGGCAGTCACATTACATTTGTGTCGAAATCATTTTCTAAAAACATTTAAAACTCTGACGAGACACGCACAACTTCCAAACACAAACCATTCTAAAAGTCAACACAACTCCACCCATGAATTGGAAGAGCCAAACGGGTCAAATCCTTGAGGAACACATTTAAAACCACTTCTTTGAAAACACACAAAAGAACCTCCATCCTTTGGGATCCAAGGACAATTTTTAAAATCAAAATCAACAACTCCCTTTATTTGAAACAACACCAACCATTGTACTGGAAACATCAACCCCTTCTCAAAATATCTTAACACAATCACTATGTCATAACCACCAAAGTAAACACACTCAAAATCCTCTTTCGGAAGCAAATGCACACCAAAACCATAACCTAATAATTTTCACAACTTCCACAAGGTTTGATAAATCGTATGCACAATTTATAAAATGCTACCAAGACTCCACCAGTTTCCAAATACCTTTTATGAACCAATAAACCAATTTATAAACAATTTTCATAAGCAAACCAAACAATGCATAAATAATCTTTATAAGCAGACCAAACAATGCATAAATAGTATTTATAAGCAGACCACACGATTTGTTAACGATCCAATAACCAGGCCAAACAAATTACCCAAATCTAGAAAACTCCATGATAAATTATACGAGAGTAATGTGAAAAATATTTGTCATGTCAAAAACATTATCAAAACAGTCTTTGACATCCACAGAATACAACCTTCATAAATACAAATAAATTTAACTATAAAGAAAAATACTTCAAACTATTTCTAACAAAACCAATAAATTGAAAAACATTATAACATATTAACTAATTGCAGTGCGAGAATGCGAAACAGGTCAAAGATTTAACTAAAATCAATCAAGCATTAAATGGATTTAATCGGAAAGGAGAACGTGGGTTCGCCTACCTCAATGGCAAGCGACTGCGACGAAACTCCGACGGAAGGTAGAACAATCCTTTGCGGACTAACCATGTATGCTGAACAATGGTAAAAGCACACGTCACCCAACCCGCGACAAAATTAGGATTAATCCAAATTAAATAAGAACACCAAGATGCAATGAAGGAAAAATAAATAAACAAACAAACAATAAATACAAGAATAAATAAATAATCAAAAGAATAAATAAATAAACAAATGAATAAATAAATAAACAAATGAATAAACAAATAGATAAATAACCAAATAAATAAATAAATGGAATAAATGAATAAAAGAATACTTAAATGAATAAATAAATGAATGAAAAATAATCATATCGGAGGAGGTCGCTAGAGGCTGGTCGGCAAACCGGAGTGGCTGGGACAAGGGTAGTCGGAGTTGGAGCGGGGAAGGCGACGAGGACCTGCGGGGACGGGTGGAGGCGTAAGGAGAGGTAGAGGTCAGCCGGGGCAGTGTGCAGAGGCCGGGATGCGAGCGAGAGGCAAGGCTTCAGGTGCAGGGGCGTGGGAAGCGGGGCAACTACAGGAGGGAAGACCGTGAGGAGGCGGGGTCCCGGGGCGAGCGCGAATAGCCGGAGCGGCCAAGCAAGAGGGAGCGAGGCGGAGCGCTGGGGGGGGGGGGCTGGAGCGCGCCAGTGAGGGAAGGGGGTGAGGCGAGGCCGACTGGATGGGGAAGGCAACGCGGAAGAGAGAACCGGGTAGGGAGCCTAATGCGCGCGGACAGGGAAGCATGGTGGGGCATGCGACACAGCATCGGGCAGAGGCAGAGGGCTAAGCGAGGGGGTGAAGCAAGAGGATGGTTGATTGGAGAGAGGCAGGAGAAAAAAAGGGGGAGAGGCGACTGCATGAGAGAAGAGAGAAGAAAAAAACAAAGACCTGGCGTTAGGGTTAGGAGAAATAAGGAAAAAGAAAATAAAAAGAAAAAGAAGTAAATAAAAAAAAGTCAATAATAATAATAATAATAATATCACTAATAATAATAATAATAATAAAACCATAGATAAAAAAAATAAAATTAACAATAATAAAGATAATATTAATAAAATTTATTAAAACTAAAAATAATAATTAATAATAATAATAATAATGAGAATAATAATAATGAAAACAATAATAATAATAATAATAATAATAAGAAAGATTAGCAATTGCCCGACTTCTGGGCCGGCCGTGCGACTACGACCAACCGTGCGGTGACCACGCACGGGTCCGAAGCCCAACAAAAATATTAAACGAGATTTTTTTGATCTGAAACCCAAATTGGACCTTGATGAGAGAACCTGAGGCCAAGAGTTAATAAAATAAAGGTAAATCAAAAGTCGGGTGTGACACTTTGTCTTGCATATTAAGACAACTCATGGTTTGACTTGGATCGAATAAGTTTTGAGTTCAACCTAACTCGGTATAAATAATGTTCGCGAGCCCTATACGAAGAAACGGTCAATGCTTACAAAAGATATGATAATTATAATTTCATGGGAGTATTATATGTTGATTATGGGTTGTTGCGTGAACACTTATGATGAACTCACATTGTGTTTGAGATGGATTTACTCTCAATAAAGAAAGCAATACGTGTAATGTCAATATGTGATGGAGGAGAACAGTTTGGAAAGAAAGTGGTGAACTCAAGCATGTTTATAAGGATCATGAAGTTCTCAAGTCCTAATGTTGGTATGTGTTGAATTGAGAACAACAAATTGAAAATGCACAACACAGAGGGACTAAGAGGTGTTGCCATTACTGTTATGGCAAAGAAGTGTTGTCATTATTTACATGGCAACAAAATGACAGGAATAATGCAGCTGCTAAGAGTTACTGTAGAGATTCTGATTGAAGTGGTCTTCACGAGTTAAAGGAGGTTTTGCCATAAAAATCAAGGATAACTGATTGCTTGGTAAAGATGATTTAAAGGTGTCTCGTATCTAGATTAAATTCAAGTAGAAATGATGATGATAATGGCGTTGTTGTATTGTTATAATTCTGATCACTTGATGACAGAGAAATAAGTTGTTGATGTCCTTGAAGATCTGAATGAACAACTTATAGACAACAACATTTAAGTGTGAAAATTAATGTGGTGAACTTCATGGAGACATGATAAGTGACGGACTAGGGAAGTACTATCTATATCAGGTTGGAAGGACCTTAATGTGCGACTATTGTGTATATCCTAAAGAGTTGTTGGTTATAATATTAAAAGCTATCATAAATGGAAGGTGAATGAGTTGGAGCTATGAAGAAACCATTCATGGCGTATTGCACTTAAAGGACACTAAGAAGAGGCCTTTGTTGATGTTTTGAAGTGTTTAAGAAAGGCTAGGGTTTCTTTGAAGAAACCCTGGAGTCGTTTGAAGATTGTTTGCAACATGAAGCTGAAACTAGAAATTGGCAAAGTCTTTGAATGCAAAACTTTGTCTGTTGGGTGTAACACTTTGAACCTGAACGTAAAGATCAAGTGTAAAGCTCTGAGTGATCGTATGAATTTGGGATAAGGTGGAAAAAATGACAAAGGTATGATCATAAGTCTTTTCCCGCAAATCGTAAAGCTTCACTGTAAACCTTTGTGTCGGTTATAAGTCACTACTACAAAAACGGGCAAGGGAAGCACCACCTTATATCAGCGCTAAGCAGAAACCGCTGATAAAGAAACCCTTTATCAGCACTAAAATTTTTTGCGCTGATATAGGGTAACCTTTATCAGCGCTAAAAAAGCGCTGATAAAGAATCCCTTTATCAGCGCTAAAATGTTCGTGCTGATATAGGAAGGATTTATCAGCGCTTTTTTAGCACTGATAAAGAGGACCATTATCAGCGCTGATAAAGGATACCTTTATCAGCGCTAAAATTTTAGCACTGATAAAGGTAGTCTTTATCAGCGCTTTGTTAGCACTGATAAAACCGTTGTCCATTTTTTTATAAAGTCGGTCGCATAGTGCCCTCGTTTTATTGTGACCTAAAGCTCTCTCGGTACTGGAACCCTGCGACTCCCCTTCGCTGCCCGCTGAGCTTTGCGTTTCTGGACCTCCGTCGCCCTCGAGCTTCGCTTTGCCGGACCTCCATCGCCCGCTGAGCTTCGCGTTGCCGGACCTCTGCCGCCCTCGAGTTTCACGTTGCTGGTCCTCCGCCGCCCGCTGATCTTCACGTGCCGGACCTCCGCCGCCCTCGATCTTCGCATTGTCGGACCTCCGCCGCCCTCGATCTTCGCGTTGCTGGACCACGTGTGCAATGTTTTTTTGGTCCCCTATTACACATACTCTTCTAGAATTATGAGGACCTATGTTTAAGGATTATTACATCATGAAGTTGAGTTTGTGAAATTTTTGAGTGAAGGTTTAACAACCTTGGTTTTCTGCCATATGAGTGGATATTTACATATCAAACAGAGATCAAATGCAATCATAGGTTCATTGATCCATAAAGAGAATATGTTGGAGGAGTCAAGAGAACCTGTAGAGTTCCTACAAACTCTAAGGAATAATGTTATGGATGAATTAGGGTGTTTTGGATTCTTAAACACGTGTTTATGAATTTTAAAAATAATTTTCATTTATCTAAAGATCATGTGCACGATTTCCTGGGTCAGGCCACATAGTTAGTAATAACCATGGGCTAACCGAACACCCTTACAGGGATTTTAGATGAGGTTCATAGTTTGATTAATCATACACCAACCATGCAAACCCCCAATTTCGAAGGGCGCATAGTTTGGTGATGGTGTTTGCATAGTCTGAAAAATCTATGAACCCCCTTGTAGTGGCTCATCATAGGATGAATGGTTTATTTGTCCCAATGACATGATTTTCCCTAACAATGATCCAACCGTGAACACCCCCCCCCCCCAAAACCACCAAAATTTATCAAAAATCACTCAAAACATCTTTAGATAATCCCCAAATATAAGGAGACCAAAACAAGGTTCTAGATATACCTGAAATAAGTTAATGATGTGCTTAAGGAATGTTTTCCAAATCATTTTTTGATTTTGGGATTTTACTATTGATGATTGCGATGAATACTTTGCTTTATGTTTGGTAGTTGGTACATGGGATACCTTAGATTTGTGAGTAATCAAATGGGTTCTACTCTAGCTAGCCTTGAGGTGATCACTTGAGTCTATTTTTGATGTCCCCAAGAGGCCTCATTTATATTGATTGTCTGGTCACATAATCAGGTGGTGTTTATTGAGTGAGTCAATTTCCATTAGAACCAATAGGTCAGATATCATCCTATGTTTCTCCACTTAAAATTAGTTTCTTTCCCATAATTATTTCAATGGATGATTTTGTGATTATGAGTTACTTCCATTAATTACCTTTATTATTTACTTTTTCTACAGTTTAGTTTTTATCTAACCTTGATTATTTATTTTTTCTTTTATCATTACTCTATTATTCTAGGATTTTCTATTAGTATATTTTTTTTACTGTAAATCGAAATGTAGAATCTTTGGGGAATGTTTGACATGGGTTGATTTTATTTAAAATGGATTTCTTAATATGTTTTTTGTTCTTTTTATAAAAGTAGATTAAGTTATGAAAATAGAATTCCTTGTGAATTTTTTCATTCATAAAAAATGAAATATATATTTTAAAAAATGGTTGAACACAATGTTTTGTTTTTTTAATAGATTGAATGAAATTTTTTAATAGATGGAGTGCATCCGTGAGTGAGAGAAAAACTTGTTTTCATTGATGGAAGTGTTGAGGTAGTTCAACGAGTGAGCTGAGCCAATGATATATAATTTTTCAGTATCTTGATATCCCATGATGTTAAATGGGAATCAATCCTTATTTAGTTTTTCAACATGGTGCAATAAGTGATCAACATCAGAAAGAGAAAGCCCTCTCGGTTGAAGGATAAATTCATTTCAAAGTTTTATATCATACAATAGGGACATGAACCATGTTTTTTAACTTCATGCAATGGGAAAATTGGACACACATTTTAATATCTTGTGATTAGGATTATGATAATGTATTTTAAGGTTGAATATATTTTACCAAAATGTCACACAGTTTCATATCATGCAACTAGAACATATAGCGAGGGTGAGGTGAATTTTCCATCCATAGAGTCACTACACCATGTGAAATATGGGTAGAGAATGAAAAAGGTTTAAGTTCATGATTCATTGACCAAAGGGGATGTGTCCCAGAATTTTTGGCGTGTCATGCAAGAATAACGACTTGATGTGAAAAGGGGCTTGTGGCGGATCAACACCACACGAAACAACATATAACTAGGATATTGGATTTTTAGTTCAAATCCATATATCTCAAACTAAAGGGATGGTTTATTCATGTAAAATATCTCTTGAGAAACATAGTATTGGTGGAAAGATTGATATTCTCATCATCAATGGCGATCAATGAGTTTACACTATCAGAGTGAAGTTTATGAAAAATTTAAGGTCCTTCCCACTTGGATTCCAGTTTCACTAGATTCCTCCTAGGTATCACTGATTCCCTTAGATCCAACACCATGTCACCGTAAATTAAGGAATGAAGGATAACCTTTTTCTTTAAGGACAACACCACTCGGTTCTGATGCATTTCTAGGTCATCCAATGCTTGAACCCTATTTTCTTCGAGGGGTTACCCCCTTCTTTCTTTCATGTTATCTAAGTGACTTTGTCTAGCAGTGCACTTGTATGGAATGATGCCCAGACCACCAAGATTTCTAGCCTTGCCACCCCTACCTCCATCTCTGTCCTTCTCCCTCGTTGAGGTTACTGACTGCTTCTCTGTAGTGGTTAGGCCCTTTCCTAGCAGTGTTTGTTCTGTCTCCCTTGGATCTGAGCCTATCATCCATCTCCAAATACTTATTGATCTAGAGAGAACTCCCTCACCAGCCCCCAAGTTTCATTACCCATCCTTCCCCTGCCCCTTTGGATCCTCATATCCCACTCATATGAAGCTTACCAACCAGAAGGGATTATGAACATGTTCAAAATCAAGGGACATCAATGAGAGATCATCCTCCCACTTTAATAAAGCTACTAGATCTAGATCCAATGCTAGATCCCTATCCCACCCATCATTATTATCTTAATATGTAATGCTCATGGTCTTAGTACCCATGTTAAATCGGACTTCCTCACCATAAAAATCAAAAATCATAATGTCATTGTTGTTGTTGTCAAATAACACAAAAAACCCTATAATAATCATAGAATTCTATTGGAAGATTAAGTTGCATGGATTTCTACACTCTGACCCCTCCAACAGACACAAATGGGTATTTTGGCATAATAAATATGTTATTGAGATTGTTCAAGATTGTAATCAATTCATCACTACCAAGGTGTCTAACGGTAACACCTCCTTCCTTGGGTTTATTGGATTATTAACACCAGTTTGAGATTTATGTGTGACTATATACTTATTATATTTTCTTATTATTTCTTACACACCACCACTTGAGTCGAGTAACCTGATTGAAATCCATATTGGTACTTTGGTTCTGATGTGGATATGGTTTTTTATGTGTTTGTGACATGTGTATGTGTGGATATATGGGTATTTAGGCATGATGATATTGAATGTAGGGCAGAGACCTAGGAGTGGTAGATGTATCATTCTTGATTATTCTTGTGTTTGGTCTGGGGTGATTTGAGGAAACTATAATGAATCTAAAGTAATTATATTTAATGAATATGAATAAATACTAATGGTTGCGCTATATTAATATCTATTTTTATAAGGAAGTGGTTCTCTTATACTGTATTTGGAAGTCCTTTTTTGTGTAATTGAACCATAAATACTAATATTTGAGATTCAAATAGGATGAAGATGAATAAATATTGGATGGATGCTAATCGTTTGATAATAGAGTATGAGAACAGAGTGAAAGAGTTCATCAAATTTGAAAAGGATCACACAAAGGATCCTTATCAAATCCTTTTTCCATGTTTAGATTGTTGTTATTCTATACTACTTACTCTAGAGGAGTTGGAAGAACATTTGATATGTCACGGAATAGACCGGAGTTATAAATGTTGGAATAAACACGGAGAAAAAGCGAATGTAGCTACTGGCTGGGATAAAACTGCGTTTTATGGATCATCAGATATGAATAAAAATATGGATAATGAAGAAGACCGTATGTAGGATGTGATTACAAATGTCAATGATTATGAAGATCGTATTTATGAAATGACAAAGACAATTGAAGATGAACTCCGTGATTGCCCAAAATTGTTTGAGAAGTTAAAGAGTTGTGCAAAGATGCCATTGTATGCTGGTTGCACCAAGTATACAACATTGTCATCTGTACTGAAGTTGTATAAATTGAAAGCAGGCAACGAATGGAGTGATGTCAGTTTTACGGAACTACTTGCTCTCTTGAATGATATGCTCAATGAAGATAATGAGCTCCCAAGCTGGACATATGAAGCTAAACGAATTCTACGCTTGATGGGTATGATTTTTGAAAGAATACATGCATGCCCAAAAGACTGTATATTGTTTCTCAAGGAGAACAAATCACTTACATAATGCCCAAAGTGTGGTGCTTCTCAATACAAGAAAGATGAATCCAATCCTACGAAAGTTGTATGGTACTTTCCAATCATTCCAAGGTTTAGGCATCTATATGGAAGTGAAGAAACTGAAAGACAATTGTCGTGGAATGCAGATAAAAGAAATAAAGATGGGGAATTACATCATCTGGATGACTCTCCTCAATGGAAGAAAATTGATCATGAGTATTCTGAATTTGGAAAAGAGCCGAGAAACCTTCGTCTTGCGTTATCTACAGATGAAGTAAATCCTTTTGGTTTTCAAACCAGCACTCATAGTACATGACCTGTTATGTTGGTAAATTATAACTTGCCACCCTGGTTATGCATGAAGTAGAAATTCATCATGTTATCTATGCTTATATCAGGACCAAAATAACTAGGTAACGATATTGATGTTTATTTGGCTCCTTTGATCGAGGATTTGAAGTTATTGTGGGATTCAGGTGTTATGTTGTATGATGCTTATAAAAGTGAATACTTCACGTTGAGAGCGATGTTGTATGAGACAATAAATGATTTCCCTGCTTATGAAAATTTTTCAGGCTATAGAATTAAAGGAACTCAAGGGTGTCCCGTGTGTGAAGAAGATACATAATCAATTAGGTTGAAACATTCATCGAAATCTGTGTTTCTAGGACATCGTAGATTTCTACCTTGTCGGCATAAGCACTGATCTTGGACGACATCATTTAATGGAAGTTCAGAACAATGTGCAACACCGTCTCCACTAACAGGTGATCAACTTTTTGAGAAATTAAAAGATGTGAACACTGTTTTTGGTAAACCATTTTCGAAAAACCTTACAAAAATCGGTTGGAAAAAGAGATCAGTTCTTTTTGAATTATCATACTATAATTGTTTGTACGTTAGACATTTTCTTGATGTGATGCATGTGGAAAAAAAGTATGTGACAGTGTTATTGGAATGTTTCTAAATTCCCCTGGAAAAACAAAGGATGGAATTAAAGAAATGTTGGGCATGGTTGACATGGGAATACGAGAAGAGTTGTCTCCTGTGAAGGTGAAAATCGAATGTTTCTTCTTCCAGCTGCTTATACTCTTTCTAGGGAGGAGAGATACCAGTTTTTCAACTTCTTCAATGATATAAAGGTTCCAGAGGGGTATTCATCAAATATCAAGAACATTGTGTCAATGAATTATTTGAAGTTAAAAGGTTTGAAATAACATGACTGCCATGTTTTGATGTAAGATCTAATTCCTATAGCTTTACGTTGTATTTTTCCCAAGAATGTTCGTCATACGTTAACCAAACTTTGTTTCTTTTTCAAAGCTATATGTAGCAAAGTTTTAGACCCGAAGAAATTGCCAGCTATGGAAAAAGAAATTGTCATCATATTATGTGAATTAGAAATGTTTTTCCCGCCAACATTCTTTGATATGATGGTTCATTTGACGATTCAATTGGTGAGAGAGATTCGACTTTGTGGTCCTGTGCACTATAGACGGATGTATCCTGTTGAATGGTATATGAAGATTTTGAAAGGGTATGTCAAAAATCGAAGTCGGCCAGAGGGTTGTATAGTGGAGTGATATATTTTTGAGGAAGCCATTGAATTTTGTACCAAATACCTATATGATATGGAAAGCATTGGTCTCCTGAAATCTCGTCACACTAGACGCATTGAGGGTGAGGGAATTTCTGGAAGAGATGTTGTGACAATCAGTATTACAGATCAGGAGCAGACCCACCTTTATGTTTTGCATAACAGTTGGGAGGTTTCTCCATATATTGAAACTCACAAAGAAATTATTAGGTAGTTGAATCCATAAAGGGATGAAAAATGGTTATCAAATACACATAATCACCAGTTTATAGGATGGTTTCAGGACCATATTTTTAAGTAGTTGGATGAAAATCCGAATTCAATTTTAGAACAGCTTCAATGGCTACCCGCTGGACCAAGTGTGTATGTATTATCTTATAGTGGTTATGTAATTAATAGTTATACATTCTATACAAATGAACATGATGAAGATAATACTATGCAAAATAGTGGAGTTACACTAGTGGCTGAAGCGATGCATGTTTCTGGTAGTAAGGATAGAAATCCAATTTATGCAAATATGTCATACTTTGGCATTATCAAACTAATATGGGAGTTGGATTATACGACATTCCAATTGCTGATTTTTCAATGCAAATGGGTTGATAACAACAGTGGTTTTAAAATAGATGAATGGGGATTTGTGAAAGTTTATTTTAGTAAATAAGGGTATAAAGATGAACAGTTTATAATGACATCACAAGCGGTACAAGTTTTTTATGTTTCAGATCCCGCAAACCAAAAGTGGTCGATTGTTCTGTTAGCATCCAAAACTACTGAAGGTTCCGATGAAAATTCAGTTGAGGATGATCCTTTCAGTGGTACGTTGCAATAATTTCGGAGCGGTCCCAATGTAGATGATATTTTGTATGTTAGAGGAGACCACAATGAAGGGATTTTGATAATCAATACAGGTGTAAAATCCCTTTAGCCTTTGAAAAAAAGAGAGTTCAATAAATAGGTTATATTTTGTTTGTAATATTGATCTTTTTATATCATGTTATTATCTTATCATTATTGAATTTATGTAATCTAAATTAACTATTCAACCACTTTTACAGATAATGACTTCTACACATTCTGGTACGCCTAACCTTGAGGCTGAACAAGTCTCTCAAGATCCTACTGCGGCTGATGCGACTACTGTTGCTCCTACCACTGCTCCTGCTACTCCTACTGCTGCTGCGGCTGATGTGACTACTACTTCTCCTTCTGCTACTCCTACTACTCCTGCTGCTGCTTCTGCTGCTCCTGCTGCTCCTGCTGCTGCGACTCCTACTGCTACTAGTGTTGAGGTCCAACAACCATCAGCACATGATGTTTCTACCATTTCAAATAAACATATAGATTATTTTGATATCAATGAAATGGTCGGGAATGAAGGATCGACGTCGCAGAAAACACAGGTGCGTCATAGTTTGACGGTGTTAGCCAAATTTCTTAAGGTGAAAAGAAAAGGCATCAAATTTGACGTCGGATGGAATGCACAAGGCCAACATGTGAATCCCAACAAGGCTATGTTTAGTAGTTACATTGGAGTTGTCACTCGACAACGCATGCTGATTGACATAGATTCATGACACCATGTTGTGTCCAGCCTGAAGGATGTGATCTGGGAAGAAATTACGGTAACATTATGAATTTATTTCTTTAATTTACTAGCAAATAAAATAATGAAACAATGTATTACTCTTCTCAATCTCTTTCAGAATACATTTATAGTAGACGATTCACACAAGGATTATGTACTAAGGCTTGTAGGAAGGATTCATCGAGGTTTTCGCACTATTTTAACAAGATGTCACCTGAAATATTTCAAAGGTAAAATAAACCCACACCCACCCATTGTCTACGCTCACCTGATATCCCAAGAAGCACGGGATGCATTTATTGGCTGCCGTGGGGATGAGAAGTTTTAGGTACATTGTGGGTGATAATACGTTGTTTGAGGATACGTGTATTCATCACTTTGATTGTCAATATTTCATTTATGAAAAATCAACTCTGTAAAGAAAATAAGGAACGTGCATCAAAACCAACATACCCCTATCGTAAAGCAAGGATGGGGTACACTTCACTAGAAAAGAAAATGGTACATATTTTAAATTTACAGTAATATTGTTAGGTGCCAACAAACAACATCATAATTATCTTTGTATGTTTATATGTAGATTGATGAGTCTAAAACCGAATACACTTCCATCCCATGTCATGTGCTTTGGAAGGAGGCACGTGTGAATAAGGAAGGGAAGCTAGTAGAAGAGAACACACAAAAAGTGTGGGAAATTTGTGTAAGTATGACACGATAATAAAAATATTTGTTTTAAATTGATATTACATAAAAATAATTAGTTATTTTCCTATATCCGACAGTCACAAGAATCAGCTACTCCTGTAGTGGATGCAAACCTATTATCGACGGCTTTGAAGCAGCCAGAAAAATATGGTCGTGTCAGGGGTGCGGGGTTTGGGGTGACACCCCGAGTATATTTTGAGAAGAAAAAAAACTGATGATAAAGATGAAACATTGAAACAAATGAGAGAAAAACTATAAACCCTTGAAGAATGATTGCAATGGCAGGGAGAGTTGATATCAGCTTTTATGGTTGGGAAGCAAGGAGAAGACACAACTCAGGAGCAATCAGTGCGTGAAGATCCCGCCCCACCCCCACCAGCTTTGAGGTGAGCCATTCCCCTCAAAGAGCTGTCTTAGCCGTGGTAATCAATATTCTAATATTTTTTCCCATGAAATTTGAATCAGACAAACACTGATACTTTTCCTGTACTGATATGCTACAAGGTGATAATGATTATGATTTATATCTGTCAACACCCACCTATCACCTTGTAGCGAGGGATACAATGTTCAACATCCTAGATGACATACTGTATAATAGACCACTTCCAAAATATCATCTGAAAGTGACGATTACTGTAGCTCATGAGCCAAATGCAAAGCTACCTATTCCACTTGATGACTATGATATTCATACGGTCGAAAAGGCTATTGGGAAATTCATTGCATGGCTATCACAACTTGTAAGAGTACATGTGGCCAAAGAGGTATTTATTTCCTTTTTTTAAAGCTAAACCTTTAACAATTAATGAAAAAAGGGTCTGAACCAATGAATGTTATTATAGACGGAGAAAGGGAAGGGGGTGAAAAACGTCAGCTCAAAACCATCTAAAGGATCGAACAACCGATCCCAAGGAGCTACTGAAAGCACAATAACACCACCTGTTCTCTATCCACATTTACTACCATTGAAGACTCATGTGGATATGAATCTAAGAGGTGGTAGTAGTCATATAGTGGTTTTCTAAGAGAATATATACGGCGTGTAAAGTCAAGATTTCGTTGCTGCTGAAAATGTAAATGAGATCCTTGAAAACGGTTGGCTAGGAGTCACAGTTGTAAATATATATATGAGGTACGTTTCCATGAATTGATTTTCTAAAAGATGATCTAATGTGTAAATTATAACTAAATGCATTTTATATTGTTGACAAACATATATATGAAAAACAGTTGAAGGAATTTTCCCATGAGCCAAAATTTGGACTCGTTATTCCTCATACCACATCATCACATCTAACGAAAATAGAGCCATCAAAAAAGAATGAAATAGTGAATGGCTTGCTGAAAACATTTGAAAGCAAGATTACAGATGACAGACTCTTCTTAATACTAACCATGCATGGGTAAAACTCTACGATTAAATCATATCAATTATATTTTGAATTGTTTTATTACTTATTTCTTTTTTTGTTTTTAGGCAACATTGGATGCTAATTGTGGTGAACTTGGATACTCCAGAGATTTATTTTATAGATTCAAAGCAAGTATATCCATCAAACCGACCACACATGATGGAGTTTGTGAATCTTTAATACACTAAATCCTACATTTTAGGTCTAAAAATCAAGTAATATAATTTATATTATCTTTTACTAAGGATTCTGTTATGATAGGGCGGTGTATCATTATCATCTAAAAAAAGGAATGAGGATAGGGGCTAAGCATAAGGAGGCGAGCAAGTACTAAGTCTGGACAAATATCAGGGTATATATAATAAAATTTCAATATCCAAACACATATCAACACAAGTTACTTATTCTCCTAATGATCAATTTTTTTTGCAATGTCCAAAACAAACAAATGATAATGATTGCGGTTATTATGTTTGTAAATTTATGAAGGAGATAATTTTTCATCAAGAAACAATCATTCCTAAAGAGGTATTTTCAAAAACAACTACTAGTTCGTTTAATTTATTTATTAATTCTTTATTTTTATATTTTGCAGTACTACTCTGACTGCTGAAAATCCTTACACTCACAAGATTATATAGATATGTTTATAAACGAGTGGGCCACATACCTGATGACAGATTGTACACAAATAACATGAAGATCTGACTTGGGGACGTGTACAATTGGCGGCCATTTTTGAGAGGGGTTTAGGGGATCAAAAGATGACACATTGTTGTATGTAAATGTTCATAGGAATATTGTAATTGTTATTAAATAAAACACCATTTCTCAAATGATTCAATTTACCATTTTAACAGATGATATGCACAAACAACATGCAAGAATGATGAACCACTCAAAGGGTCTCTCTTTTGCTTAAAATGGACAGAATTTTAAGTGAAAACAACAACTGACCTACGAAAATCCGACCAAACGCATTCGGATTGTGTTGATACTTTAAGAGAACAATCCACAGGTGCATTGGGGATGTGTAAGAGTCAACCCCGCCTCAATCCGAGGCATGGTGTGGCCAGTACCACTCAAAGGGTCTCTCTTTTGTTTAAAATGGACAGATTTTTAAGTGAAAACAATAACTGACCTACGAAAAACCGACCAAATTCTTTTGGATTGTGTTAATACTTTAAGAGAACGATACATGGGTGCATTGGGGATGTGTAAGAGTCAACCATGCCTCAATCCGAGGCATGATGTGTCCGGTACCACTCAAAGGGTCTCTCTTCTGTTTAAAATGGACAAATTTTTAAGTGAAAACAACAACTAACCTATAGAAATAAAACTAAAAGCATTAGGATTGTGTTGATCCTTTATGATAACAATTCAAGGGTCCTTTTTGATGTGAAATATTCATCTCTGCCTCAATCCGAGTCACGATGTGGCCGGGTACCACTCAAAGGGTCTCTCTTTTGTTTAAAATGGACACAATTTTAAGTGAAAACAACAACTGACCTAAAGAAATCTGAACAAACACATTAGGATTGTGTTGATACTTTATAATAACTATACAAGGGTCCTTTGTGACATGAAAGAGTCATACCCGCCTCAATCAGAGGCACAATGTGGTCGATACCACTCAAAGGGTCTCTCTTCTGTTTAAAATGGACAAATTTTTAAGTGAAAACAACAACTGACCTACGGAAATCTGAACAAACGCATTCGTATTGTATTTATCCGTTAGGATAAAAATAAAAGAGTCCTTTTTGATGTTAATGATTCATACCTACCTCAATCCAAGGCACGGTGTGGCCGGTACCTCTCAAAGGGTCTCTCTTCTATTTAAAATGGACAAATTTTTAAGTGAGAACAACAACTGACCTACGAAAATACAACCAAACACATTCGGATTGTATTGATCCTTCATTATAATTATCCAAGGGTCCTTTGTGATGTTAAAGAGTCATCCCCGCCTCAATCCTAGGCACGGTGTGGCCGGGTACCACTCAAAGGATCTCTCTTTTGTTTAAAATGGACAAATTTTTAAGTGAAAACAACAACTAACCTACGGAAATACGACCACACGCATTTGGATTTTGTTGATACTTTAGGATAATGTTACATGGGTAATTTTTGATGTTAAAGAGTCATCACCGACTCAATACAAGGCACGGTGTGGCTGGTACCACTCAAAGGGTCTCTCTTTTGTTTAAAATGGACACAATTTTAAGTGAAAACAACAACTTACCTAAGGAAATATGACCAAACACATTCAGATTGTCTTGATCCTTTAGGATAATGATACATGGGTCCTTTGTGATGTTCATGAGTCATCTCTGTCTCAATCCGAGGCACATTGTGGCTGGTACCACTCAAAGGGTCTCTCTTCTGTTTAAAAAGGACAAAATTTTAAGTGAAAACAACAACTGACCTACGGAAATCTGACCAAACGCATTAAGATTGTATTGATCCTTTAGGAGAAAGATAAAAGAGTAATTTTTTATGTGAATTATTCATACCCACATCAATCCGAGGTACAGTGTGTCTGGTACCACTCAAAGGGTCTCTCTTTTCTTTAAAATGGACACAATTTTAAGTGAAAACAACAACTGACCTACAGAAATCTGACCAAACACATTCGGATTGTCTTGATACTTTAAGAGAAGGATCCAAGGGTGCGTTTGGGATGTGTACGAGTAATCCCCTCCTTAATACGAGGCACGGTGTGGCCGGTACCACTCAAAGGGTCTCTCTGTTGTTTAAAATGGACAGATTTTTAAGTGAAAACAACAACTGACCTACATAAATTTGACCAAACGCATTCTTATTGTCTTGATATTTTAGGAGAATGATCCATGGGTCTTTTTTGACGTGTAAGAGTCATCCCCGCATCAATCCAAGGCACGGTGTGGCTGGTACTACTCAAAGGGTCTCTCTTTTGTTTAAAATGGATAATTTTTTAAGTGAAAACAACAACTGACCTACAAAAATCTGACCAAACACATTCGGATTGTCTTGATACTTTAGGATAATAATCCACGGGCCTTTTTTGATGTGAAAAAGTCATCCCTACCACAATAAGAGGCACGGTGTGGATAGTACCACTCAAAGATTCTCAGTTTTTTTTAAAATGGACACATTTTTAAGTGAAAACAACAACCGACCTACGGAAATTTGACCAAATGCATTCGGATTGTCTTTATATTTTAGGAGAAAGATCCATGGGTCCTTTGTAATGTGTAAGAGTCATCACTTCCTCAATATTAGGCATGGTGTTACCGGTACCACTCAAAGGGTCTCTCTTTTATTTAAATTGGGCACAATTTTAAATGAAAACAAAAACTGACCTACGGAAATCTGACCAAATGAATTATAATTGTCTTGATCCTTTATGAGAATGATCCAAGGGTCCTTTTTGATGTGAAAGAGTCATCTGCGCCTCAATATGAGGCACAGTGTGACCGGTACCACTCAAAGGGTCTCTCTTTTGTTTAAAATGGACACAATTTTAAGTGAAAACAACAACTGACCTAAGGAAATCCAACCAAACACATTCAGATTGTATTTATCCTTTAGGAGAACAATACAAGGGTCCTTTGTGACATTTAAGAGTCATACCCACATCAATCCAAGTCACGGTGTGGCCGGTACCACCCAAAGGGTCTCTCTTTTATTTAAAATGGACAAATTTTTAAGTGAAAACAACAACTAACCTACAGAAATATGACCAAATGAATTCAGATTGTATTAATACTTTAGGAGAATGATACACGGGTCCTTTGTGACGTGCATGAGTAATCCCCACCTCAATCTGAGGCACAGTGTGGCTGGTACCACTGAAAGGGTCTCTCTTTTCTTTAAAATGGACACAATTTTAAGTGAAAACAACATCTGACCTACAAAAATCCAACCAAACGCATTTTGATTGTCTTGATCCTTTAAGGGAATGATCCACAGGTGAATTGGGGATGTGTATGATTAATCCCCACCTCAATCCGAGGCACTTTGTGACCGGTACCACTCAAAGGGTCTCTCTTCTGTTTAAAATGGACAAATTTTTAAGTGAAAACAACAACTGACCTACGGAAATTCGACCAAACACATTCGGATTGTCTTGATATTTTAAGAGAATGATAAAAAGGTACTTTTTGATGTTTAAGAGTAATCCAATCCTCAATCCGAGGCACGGTGTGGCCGGTACCACTCAAAGGGTCTCTCTTTTGTTTAAAGTGGACAAATTTTTAAGTGAAAACAACAACTGACCTATGAAAATCTAACCAAACACATTCAGATTGTCTTGATACTTTAGGAGAATGATCCAAGGGTCTTTTTTGACATTCAAGAGTCATATCTGCCTCAATACGAGGCATAGTGTGTCTGGTACCACTCAAAGAGTCTCACTTTTGTTTAAAATGGACAAATTTTTAAGTGAAAACAACAACTGACCTATGAAAATTCGACCAAACGCATTCATATTGTCTTGATCTTTTAAGAGAATGATCCAAGAGTCCTTTTTGACATGTATGAGTCATAACCACATCAATATGAGGCACAGTGTGTCCGATACTACTCAAAGGGTCTCTCTTTTGTTTAAATTGGACATGATTTTAAGTGAAAACAACAACTGACCTACGAAAATCCGACCAAACGCATTCGAATTGTCTTGATCCTTTATGAGAATGATCCATGGGTCATTTGTGAAGTGTAAGAGTCAACCCCACCAAACATCTAGACTGCCCCCACCCCCTTGGACACCAACCCACCCCCTGGATACCCCCACCCCTCTGGACACCCCCACCCCCTGGAAATCCCCCTCAACCCCCTCAACCCCCTAGAAACCCCACCCCTGGACATGCCCATGGACAGCCCCCCCACCTCAGACAGCCCCCCCGGACACCCCCACCCCCTGGACACCCACCACCCCTCTGGACGACACCCCCACCCTTCCTTGACACCACACCACCACCTGCATACCCTCAACCCCCTGGACACACCCACCCACGGACGACCACCCCCACCCTCCCAAACACCATCCCACCCCGCTTGGACAACCCCACCAACCCCCTGGACCCCCCAGACATCCCCCCACCCCCTAGAAAGCCTCCCCGACACCCTGGACACCAACCCACCCCCATGGACACCCCATAGACAGCCCCCCACCTGGACACCCCCCTCCTTGGACACCACCCCACCCCCCTTGGACAACCCTACCAACACCCTGGACCACCCCCATCCCCCTGGACACCCCACCCCCCTGGACACCCCGATCCCCCCGGACTCCCCCATCCCACCCTTCTAGACACCACCCCACCCCCCTTGGACATCCCCACCAACCCCTCAGACTGCCCCCACCCCACGGACACCCCACCCACCCCTTGGAAATCCCCCCGACACCCTGTACACCAACCCACCCCCCTGGACAACCCCCCTCACCTAGACACCCCCCTCCTAGACACCACCCCACCACCTAGACACCCCCAACCCCCTGGACACCACCACCCTCCTTGGACAGCCCCCCAACCTCCTGGACCGCCCCCACCCCCTGGACACCCCCATCCCCCGGACACCCCCTACCCCCCCTTGGACAACCACCCGAAACCCTTGAACAACCTCCCCAACCCCTTGAATTCTGAATATAATTCTTTATGTATTTAATTAACTTATGAATTATGTGTTAATAGTGTATGAGTATACTTGGTGTAATTAGCTTATGATTTATGTGTTAATTTTGTATGGGTATAATTATTGAGATGCTAAATTATTTGCAGGTGCTATTTGGGTGTGCTATTGTAGATTTTTTTTGCAGTAGATAGGGAATTTATCAATGCTTTTTTAGTGCTGATAAAGGATTCCTTTATCAGTGCTAAAAAATCAATGATAAAGGGGACCCCCTTTATCAGCACTGAGCTTTACATCACTTTTTTATCACTGATAAAGTCCGTTTTGAGTGCTGATAAAGCCCGTTTTTGTAGTAGTGAGTCTTTTCTTGTAAAGCTTCATCATCATATGAATTCATCATAAGTTTGCCACGACCCACCCCCCAGGGCCCGTGCAATGACTACCCCAATCCCACCTTCCATAGGCCAGGGGATGGCAACTAGCACTGAAAAGGCATATCCCTATAATGGGAAGACATTGCCATTAAACCTGTACAAACACACAATCCAAGAACACGACAAGAAGAAACCATAGAGTAAACTACTGTAGTAAAAAAGTGTACTGAAAGTAAAGGGGTCAGAATACAAGCTCAACTGAAAGGTACAAATACAACTGAAAAGAGAAAACAACTTCTGGATCATCCACCAAGGATCCTACCTGAAAGGTAGGTATAAATCACGATCAGTAGTCACTACGACACATCATGTCAAATGGTCCAACTATGAGCACTATCCATTCCTGTCTCCCTCAGCCTCGATCAACGTTGTTTGTCATCTACACAAGACACAACAAGGTGCAGGCATAGCCCGTGAAAGGGTGAGTATAACAATACTCAGTAGAGACCCCGGGACCCCTGAAGGTCTCCCAGAGTTCCACAAAGGAAAAACCACAAAGAAAGACCTTAATCACAAAGTAAAAAGTAGTCATCAACTCTACTTAGGTATATTCCCATACATATACCTAAGTTATCAAAATGTACTTGTCTCATACATGAATAAACATAATGCTCCAAATTTTAAACCATTCACACAACTGATCCGCGAGGGAAGAATACCACAAAGGTAACACAACGAAGGTAAAAGTACCACAAAGGTAAAGACTCATCTCAAACTAGGTATAACTTAAGTACAAAAGTACAGATGATTAGACGTATCAGTGGATCATCTTATTCTGTCAAGAGGCTATACTGCTGACCCACCCAGGATCGGTAGATGCTGACCCACATAGAATCAGTGAGCGCTGACCCACTAAGGATCACTGAGCATTGATCCACATAATATTGATATATGATTACCCACATAGGATTGATTTATGCTGACCCACATAGGATCAATGTTCTTTCTTCACATTACAACCAGCCACTAGATTTCAGCACTAAGCACCCTTGATTCCGGGAGGATCCTCTCCTCAAGCCATCGATTATATCTCAACTGCCACAAAGTTCCATGAAGAAGTATCCCAAAGGACCGCCTTATCGTAAGGGTCCTAACACGACAGACGGCGCGTCAATCAGACATCTGGTCTGTGACTTATAAGCGTTTTAATACTGAGGGCCTAGTTGGATTCGGGTTCAATCCAACCCGTCCATACTCCAACTTTCTTCAAAATTTAAGTGGAGTATACCAAAAGGACTATCTTGTTCCAAGGATTCCAGTGCCGTAGACGGTTCATTAAATGGATGTTAGGTTCACAAGTTATGACCCTTTAAGCTAATTGAGGCTGGTTGGGTCCGGGTCTGATCCGACACGGTCGGACTGACCAGGCCTGACCCGGTCTGGGCCAGCCTGGTTTGGATGGGTCACGGACCGGCCCGACCCTCCTGGGCGGGAATAACCTGACCCAAAAAGGGTGCGACCCACTTGGCTTGCACGACCCGCTGGCTCGGGCCCTCCTTAGCTGGCACTGAGGGGGAAACGACTCCCCCCGTTTGGAAGGTGGGGCAGCAGTGCCACGTGGTGCCACTAGGTCACCCACGGGACCCACAAGAAGCGGGTTCTGGCCCTCTGCCGCAACTTCCAAGCCATACCCATCTTTATCAGCGCGCGACGGCGTGCCTCCACCTCCTTCGTAGCCGGTCAGAGCCGGCCACCGTCTTCACTTATCGCGGCTACAGCCGCAGCCTTCTCCACCGGCGACGTGCGATAGTGCACCACCATCTCCTCTGCAGCCGGTCATTGCCAACCGCCACCATCACTCGCCGGCGCCGGCCGCCGGTGCTTCCGTACTGGTGTCACTCTAGTGGTCTTCCGCGGGTCACCAAGTGAGCTCCGATGGCCCGTTTTTCCATATGAAGGTTTCAACAGCCTTCCTAGGATGCCCTCTTCATTGCTTGACCCTCCATTCTAGGTTCTGTCTAACCCGAATAAAAATTCCGTGAAGAACGCATATATCAACAAAGTAGTGGAGGGTCCGGGCCTTGTTCGTTTTTCCCACACCCTACACATTAACTTGATAACATGAGGGAAGAATAAGATTCAATAATTCTTATAAAACTAAACCAAATAAAAACCCCACCTAGAAGAGACATTTACTGACGATGATCGACGAAACTCCTTTGTCGTTATCATCAATTCGTGATTCGGTGGCGCTCGTCAATGCTCGCTGGAACCAGTCCCATCCTCCAAGTGACTGGCATCATAGTATTTTACCAGATATTCATCATTTGGTGAAGTCGTTCCAACACTCCTCCCAAAACTCCATATAAATAGGAGGGGAAGAGGTGGGTAACGCCATTGGGAATTTATGAGGTTCATTTAATTAATGAACCTCCCAAATTCCAATGGCATAGTTACAAACATTGAGGAGTCAAGCCAATTAATGGCTTGACATGTCATTGGTCCCGCCACCGCTGTTCGTCCGTTGGAGGAAAATAAAAAGAGAAATAAAATAAGTTTGTTATTTTATTATTATTTTAAATTTCCAAAATTTAACTTTTCTCCCAACCTACTGCGGTCGAAGTGAATCGTTCCTTAAGAAAAACCCGATGATGCAGATTCAATGGTGCTCTCAGATTTTTAATCTGAGCACCGATTAAAAAGATAGAAAATGCCGCTCGTGCGTTTACTGAACGTACCTTAAAAAAAGTTTAGAAATTAATTTTGAGCACACCGGGCCTCATAATCATGCGTTGTCAATTTTCGCAAACTCATAATAATTTCATATAGTTAAAAAATTTGCATGGAAAATCCGGGACTTTACATTCTCCCCACCTTAGGGATTTTTGTCCTTGAAAGACACAACATAGACTAAAGAAACAAATGGGGGTAATGAACACGAATCTGAGCCTTCCGCTCCCATGTGATCTCCTGGAGGTTCCTGTGCTGTCAGCGAACGCGCACTAGAGGTATCAATCGTCCATGAAGGAATTATTCCTGTCGATCCTCAATCTCCATTGGAACCTCCGTAAACGTCGCCCCACCATCAATATCCAGCTCGCCCAGTCGATAACGTGCAATGGATCATGCACGTACTTTATCAGCTACGACACGTGAAAGACGTCATGCACCCGATGCATCTGTGGAGGAAGATCTAGGCGATATGCCACCTCGCCCACTATGCTGAGAACCTGAAAGGGTCTGATGAACCTCAGAGATAGCTTCACACCCACCACTTGTTGCATGGTCATCTCCTCTTCCATGTCTGCCTGCTGCATGCGGACCTCCTCGATCAAATATCTACCTCTTCCTCGGCGGTCTCTCGATTGTCTGTTGGTCGTCCGTACGGAGGTTCGGGTAGTCGCGAGCCATGTGACCCTGAACACCACATGAGTAGCACTGTTTGCTCCTCATCTATCCTCCTCTATCCCGTGAGTCCCACATCACCGACCCTGTATCCTGAGGTCGTCCACAAAAAGGTATGGTCCGCTTGGGCCTCTGCGACATCCGTTTACTGCCTAATGCAGATGAATCTGCTACCTGACGTTAGGTGGTGGCTCTCGTTGTCAGTGCTTGCATAGCTAGGAAGCTCTCCACCAAAAGTGATCGCTCTAGCACCCCAGCCTACGTCAAAATGTTGAGTGATATCATTGATGCTATGATCTCCTATCAGAGACCCTACTCAAAGGTCTGGGCCCTGAAGATAGGGTTTTACACCATGTAGGTGGAGTAGCGAAAGAGATCAGTGAACCTCACCGAGTACTGGGCCACGGTCATGCCGCCCTGCTGTAAGTGCAACAACTCTTGTATACACATTGAGCGTAGAGTCGCTGGGATGAACTCTGCCCTGAAAAGGCCCTTGAAGTGCACCCAGGTGAGGGTCACTTCGTCGTGTATCAGGAGTGTCAGACTCCACCATCTCCTAGCTACTCTCTAGAAGAGACTGGCAGTTAGGATCACCATCTGGTCGGCTGGTGTCCCAACTAGGCGAAAAACTCTGGCCACAACTTCCAGCCAGTCCTCAGCCACCTACAAATCCGTCTCGCCTCAGAACCTCAGAGGTCTCTACCGATGGAACTCGTGCAACACGCTTAGTCGGCGTGCACCATCTGTTGGAGGGACTGGTGGCAACGACTGCCCAACGGGCAGTGGTGCTACTGGTACACCGCCCGAAGGTGCTAACGCAGTATGAGGGCCCTGTACTGAGGCATCATCACTTGGTGGGCCGTCATCACAAACTCTCACTAGAACCCTGGCTAGCTGTCTATGTGGCGACATCCTGAAATGAAACAGGTGCGTCACGGTCAATAAGATATACCTGGTGATCCGACTCAAAGAGATCATAAGAAAAACTTTTAAAAAACACGTGCAATCAGTGTTTTCGTGCACTGAGTCGGAAATCAGAATTCAGGGTCCTGGTGTATGGATACGTCGGCCCCCGCACCAACACTGGATTCCTCAAACTAAAAACCACACTCATAATAGTTAAACCTATTGCCACATTAAAAAGATCAGAGTCTTAGTTCTTCGGTAGAACCGACTCCTCTGATACAACTTTGTCACGACCCGTCCCCCAGGGGTCGTGCCGTGACTACCCCAAGCCCACCTTCCATAGGCTAGGGGCTGGAGACTAGCACCAGAAAGGTATATCCCTATAACGGGAAGGCATTGCCTTTAAACCTGTATAAACACATAATCCAAGAACACAACAAAAAGCAACCATGAAGTAAACCGCTGTAGTAAAAAGTGTACTGAAAGTAAAGGGATCAGAATACAAGCCCAACTAAAAAGTACAAGTACAATTGAAAAGAGAAAAAAACTATTAGATCGTCCACTGAGTATCCTACCTGAAGGGTAGGTATAACTCACAATCAGTAGTCACTGTGACACGTCACGTCAAATGGTCCACCTATGAGCACCATCCAGTCCTAGCTCCCTCAGCCTCGATCAATGTTGTCTATCGTCTGCACAAGACACAACAAGGTGGGGACGTAGCCCATACAGGGGTGAGTATAACAATACTCAGTAGGAACCCCGAGACCTCTGAAGGTCTCCCATAATTCCACAAAAGAAAAACCACAAAGAAAGACCTCAATCACAAAGCACGAAGCAGTCATCAACTCTACTTAGGTATATTCCCATACATATACCTAAGTTATCAAAATGTACTCATCTCATACACTATGAAAAAAAACAGTCTTTTTAGATAGGGTATTTGCAACGAGATTAATTCTCGTCGCAAATGGTCCATCCCAGGGGTTATTTGTGACGAGATTTGGGGTCCCATCGCAAAAGGTAATGTGCGCTTTGGCACGGGATGCGCGCCAAAGCGCGAGATGGTTATTTGCGACGGGGGGAGGGGGGGTCCCCCGTCGCAAATAGTGTGTCGGTCAGAGGGTATTTGCGACGGGATGTTGTCCTGTCTCAAAAGGTGTGTCGGCAGGTCACTTTTTGCAACGAGACCTGTTGCAAATAACCTTTTAACCACCGCCCGTAATTAATGTGGTCAAAGGTATTTGCGATGGGTCCCGTCGCAAAAAGTACTATTAGAGATGGGAATCCTGTCGCTAATAGACTTGTCACAACTAATCTAACCTATATATACCCCCTCCGTTTTTCTTTCCCTTCCTCTCATTTCTCACTTCCTCTCTCTCACTAAACTTGAATTTTAGAGTGAAAAATTCTCTCAATTATTTTTTTTACAGAGAAGTTGTGAAGGCGCTTATATCAATAGAAGATCAAGTTTAAAGGTATTTATATTTTATTTAATTTAGTATTTTTTTAATTTTAATTTTAATTATTGTTGATTAGTTGTAATTAAATTAGATTTAAATTGTTTTGTTATCTGTATTTTAGTAATAAATAGTAATAATTAGTAGTAATTGATGGTAATTAGTACTAATTAGTAGTAATTGGTAGTAATTTGGAATAAATAGGAATAAATAAGAATAATTAGTAATAATTAGTAATAAATAGTAATAAATAGTAATAATTAGTAGTAATTAGTACTAAATAGTAGTAATTAGCAATAAATAGTAATAATTAGGAATAATTAGTAATAAATAGGAATAATTAGTAATAAACATGAATAATTAGTAATAAATAGTAATAAATAGTAATAAATAGTACTAAATAGTAGCAATTAGTAATAAATAGTAATAATTAGGAATAAATAGGAATAAATAATAATAAATAGGAATAAATAGGAATAAATAAGAATAAATAGTAATAAATAGTAATAAATAGTAATAAATAAGAATAAATAGGAATAAATAGGAATAAATAGTAATAATTAGTAATAATTAGTAATAATTAGTAATAATTAGTAATAATTAGTAATAATTAGTAATAATTAGTAATAATTAGTAATAATTAGTAATAATTAGTAATAAAGAGTAATAAATAGTAATAAATAGTAATAAATAGTAATAAATAATAAAAAATAGTAACAATTATGAAAAGTAATAACTTGTAATGACTTGGCACAATTTCCAGTGGATTGACAACACTTCTTTTGCTCGATGACTCTTCTCCTTTCAACTTTCACCGACTCAAAACATTATGAAAAGTATGCTTCTACGTATGCACAAGTTTGAATATGCATTTGTAGGACCACATTTTTCATAATGTGTTCAGGCAGTGACAGTTGCAAGAAGATGATTCATTGACGAAAAGGGGGCTCTTTTGTCCGACGCCTCATTTATGTGCAAGTTTCTCACACAAAAATCACAATGAAGAATATTCTCAGAGGTACGCTTATACATTCTCATATGCACGAGAATGAATATGCGTACCTACGAGAAGATTCTTCATTGTGATTTTAGTGAGAGAAATTTACAGTTAAATGAGCCATCAGACAAAAGAGAAGTCGTCAATCCACTAAAAATTATTTCGCCCAAAATTAGTATTTGTGACGAGACCTTTTGCGACGGGAGCCCATCACAAATAATCTAAATATAATTTTTTATTAATACTATTTGTGATGGGCCCATCACAAAAGGTTTTTATATATATAATGTATATAATCGAAGGCTTAGTTGTGACAGAGCAGTTTTCCGTCGCAAATAGTATTTACGGCGGGCCATCAAAAAAGGTTTATTTATATATATAATGTATATAATCGGAGGGTTATTTGTGATGTATTTGCGACGTTGTTTTCTGCAACGAGCTATTTGTGACGAGGGCTCGTCACTAAAGCCTATTTGTGATGGGATCCCATCGCAAATAGCCCGTCACAAATACCTCTAATTTCAGTAGTGATACATGATGAAAATAATGCTCTAACTTTTAAGCCATTTGCACAACTGATCCACGAGGAAAGAATACCACAAAGGTAACACCACGAAGGTAGCACCACAAAGGTAAAATTACCACAAAGGTAAAGACTCAGCTCACACCAGGTATAACTTAAGTATATAAGTACAGATGATTAGATACATCATTGGATCATCTTATTCTGTCGAGAGGCTCTACTGGAGATCCACATAGGATCATTAGATGCTGACCCACATAGGATCAGTGAGCGCTGACCCACTTAGGATTGCTGAGGACTGACCCACATAAGACCAATAGATGCTGATGCACATAGGATCGATAGATACTGACCCACATAGGATCAATGTTCTTTCTTCATGTTACAACTAACCACTAGATTCCCGCATTAAGCACGCTTGATTCTGGGAGGAACCACTCCTCAAGCCATCAGTCATACCTCAACCACCATGAAGTTCCATGAAGAAGTATCCAAAGTACCGCTTTGTTGTAAGGGTCCCAACGCGACATACGACGCGTCAATAAGACACTCAGTCTGTGACTTATAGGCGTTTTAGTACTGAGGACCCGATTAGATTCAGGTTCGATCCAACCCAGCTGTACTCCAACTTTCTATAAAATTCAAGTGGAGTATACCAAAAGGATCATCTCGTTCCAAGGATTCCATATCCATAAACGATTTGTCAAACGGATGTCCGGTTCACAAGTTGTGGCCCTTTAAGCGAAATTGGACCTCGTTGGGACCGGGTCGAGTCCGACCCGACCCGGCCCGGTTCCGACCCGGCCCGGTTCCGACCCGGCCCGGTTCCGACCCGGCCCGGTTCCGACCCGGCCCGGTTCCGACCCGGCCCGGTTCCGACCCGGCCCG
Organism: Viscum album; assembly: GCA_963277665.1. Lineage (NCBI taxonomy): Eukaryota > Viridiplantae > Streptophyta > Magnoliopsida > Santalales > Viscaceae > Viscum > Viscum album. Next base: position 1,197,040,674 of record OY728135.1, on the reverse strand, counting down.
GTTCCGACCCGGCCCGAACTGAACCATCCTGGGTCAACCTGGTTGGGATGGGCCGTGGACCGACCCGGCCCACCTGGGCGGTGTAGCCCGCTGGGCTGGTGCGACCCGACCCACGGAGGGGCGCAACCCGCCAGGCTCGCGCGGCCCAATCCGCTAGGCTCGCGCGGCTCGACCCGCGAAGGGCGTGACTCGCTGGACTTGTGCAGCCTGTAGAGGGGTGTGACCCACTGGCTGGGCCCCACCCTAGCTAGATTTGAGGGGGAAACAGCTCCCCCCCGCTCGAAAGGCAGAGAGGCGGTGCCGCATGGCGCCGCCAGGTTACCCGCGAGACCTGTAAGAAGCAGGACCTACAAGAAGCGGGTCTCGGCCCCCCTCTGCGGCTTTTGAGCTGCTTCCATCTTCAGCAGCACACGACGGTGCACTGTACGCCTCTTCCTATGGTTAGTCTATGTTGGCTGCCACTGTGCTCCACGACTATATGTCGTGACCCCCTTCTCCGGCGGGGCGCGATGGCGCACCGCCACCTTCTTTGAGACCGGTCGGAGCTGGTCACCGTCTTCACCCATCGTGGTTATGGTTGTGACCTTCTCCACTGGCAGCGCATGATGATGCGCCACTATCTCCTTTGCGGTTAGCCGTTGTCGGCCGCCACCGTCACCCGCCGGTGCCGGTCACCGGTGCTGCCGTGCCGGTGTCGCGCCAGTGGTCTTCCGCAGGTCACCAGGTGAGCTCTGGCGACCCGTTTTTCCATCCGAAGGTTTCAATGGCCTCCCCAGGATGCCCTCTTCACCGCTTGACCCTCCGTTCTAGGTTCCTTCCAACCCGAATAAAAATTATGTGAAGAATGCATAGATCAACAAAGTAGCAGAGGGTCTAGGCCTTGTTCATTTTCCCGCACCCTCCGCATTAGCTTGATAACATGAGGGAAGAATAAGATTCAACAATTCTTATAATACTAAACCAAATAAAAACCCTACCTAGAATAGATGTTTTCTAACGATTATTGACATAAATCCTTTTTCATTGTCGTCGGTTCGTGATTCGGTGGTGCTCATCACCGCTCGCTAGAACCGGTCCCATCCTCCAAGTGGTTGGAGTCATGGTATTTTACCAAATCTCCGTCACTTGGTGTAGCCATGCCAACAACCCTCCCCAAGATCTATATAAATAGGAGGGAGAAGAGTTGGGTAATGTTTTTGGGAATTTATGAGGTTCATTTAATTAATGAACCTCCCAAATTCCAACAGTACAGTTACAAACATTGAGGAGTCAATCCAATCAATGGCTTGACATGTAGTTGGTCTCTCCACCGCTGCTCGTCCATTGGAGGAAAAATAAAAATATAAATAAAATAACTTTGTTATTTTATTATTCTTTTAAATGTCCAAAATTTAACTTTTTCTACCGACCTACTGCATTCGAAGTGAAGCCTTAAGCGAAACCCGACACTATGGATTCAACGGTGCTCTTGGATTTTTAATTCGAGTACTGATTCAAAAGTTAGAAAATGTCACTCGAGCGTTTATTGAATATACCATAAAAAAGTTCAGAAATTCATTCTGGGAACACCAGGCCTTTGAATCACGTGATGTCAATTTTTGAAGACTCGTAATAATTTCATATAGTTAAAAAAATTAAATGGAAAATCTGGGTCTTTACATTTTCCCAACCTTAGGGATTTTTATCCCTAAAAGCCACAACATAGACTAAGGAAACAAATGGGGGGTACTGAGAATGAATCTGATCCTCCCGCTCCCATGTGCTCTCCCAGAGGTTCCCGTGCTGCCCGCAAACATGCACCAGAGGTATCGATCTTCCACAAAAGACCTGCTCCTATCAATAATCAATCTCCACTGGAACCTATGTAAACATTTCCCCATCATCAATTTCCAGCTTGCCCAGTCGATAACGTGCGATGTATCATGAATGTACTTCCTCAGTTGTGACATGTGAAAGACATCATGCATCTGATGCATCCGTGGGGGAAGAGCTAGGTGATATGCCACCTTGCCAACTCTACTAAGAACCTGAAAGGGTCTGATAAACCTTGGAGACAGATTTCCGCCCACTGTCTGCTGTACGACTAGCTCCTATGCCACGTTTTCCTATTGTATGCAGACCTCCTCGATTGAATCTCTACCTCTACCTCGACAGTCCCTCGACCGTCTACTGGTTGTCCGTACGACGGGTTGGGCAGTCACAACCAATGTGACCCTTCCCGCCGCATGAGTAGCACTTCCTGCTCCTCATCTATCCTCCTCTATCCCATGAGCCCCACACCACCAACCTTGTATCCTCAGGTCGTCCACTAGAAGTTATGTCCCGCTTGGGCCTTTGCATCATCCGTCTACTGCCTGTTGCAGATGACTCTACTACTTGAAGTTCGGTGGTAGCTCTCATTGTCGGTGTCTGCTCAGCTAGGAAGCTCTCCACTAAAAGTGCTCTCTCTAGCACCCCAGCCTACGTCGGAATGCTGAGCGATATCATTGATGATATGATCTCCTGTCGGAGACCGTGATCAAAGGTATAGGTCCTGAAGAAAGGTTCTCATACCATGTCGGTGGAGTAGTGGGAGAGATTAGTGAACCTCTCCGAGTATTGGGTCACGGTCATGCTGCCCTGCTGTGAGTGCAACAACTCCTATATACGCATTTAAAGTAGATTCGTTGGGACAAACTTTGCCCTAAAAAGGCCCTCAAAGTCTGCCTAGGTGAAGGTTTCCTCATTTTGTATCAGGAGTGTCAGACTCCACCATCTCTCAACTGCTCCCTAGAAGAGACTGGTAGCTAGGATCACTATCTGGTCGGCTGGTGTCCCAACTAGGCGAAAAACTATGGACATGACCTCTAACCAGTCCTCAGTCACCTGCAGATCTATCTCACCTCAGAACCTCAGTGGTCTTTGCCGCTGGAACTTGTGCAATGTGCTCAGTCGGTGTGCACTATCTATTGGAGGGGCTAGTGGCAACGACTGCCCATCGGGGAGTGGTGCTGCTGGTACACCACTTGAAGGTGCTAACGCATTATGAGGGCCCTACACCAAGGCCTCATCACTCAGCGGGCCGTCATCGAAAACTCTCACTGGAACCCTGGATGGCTATCTACGTGGCGACATCCTGAAATGAAACAGGTGCGCCGTGGTCAATAAGTTATACCTGGTGAGCTGAATCAAAGAGATCATAAGTTTTTTTTTAAAAAAGACACGCAATCAATGTTTTCATGCACTGAGTCAGAAATCAGAATTCAGGGTCCCAGTGTATGGATACGTTGGCCACCACACAAACACTGGATTCCCCAAACTTAAAACCACACTCATAACAGTTAACATTATTGCCACATTGAAATGATTAGAGTCCTAGTTCTTCAGTAGAACTGACTCCTCTGATACCACTTTGTTACGACCCATCCCCTAGGGCCCATGTCGTGACTACCCCAAGCCTGACTTCCATAGGATATGGGCTGGTTTCTAGCACCAGAAAGACATATCCCTATAATGGTAAAACATTTCCTTTAAACTTTTACAAACACACAATCCAAGAACACAACAAGAAGCAACCATAGAGTAAATTATTGTAGTAAAAAGTGTACTGAAAGTAAAAGGGCCAGAATACAAGCCCAACTGAAAGGTACAAGTACAACTAAAAAGAGAAAACAGATCCTGGATTGTCCACTAATGATGTAACATCCCAGCCCGACTTACCATCTAACCGGTGGCCGAACCGATGGGTCACATGGCCTCAAGCGCGTCTCCCCGTACGCCAGAGGCCGCCGACTAGCAGCGAGGGTCTTAGGAGGTGATAGTGGGGAGACTATTCCCTCATATTAGAGTAACACAATGGTATTATCAAAGTAAATAACATTAAATAGAAAAAGTAGTGAACAATTTAAATGCAGAAGAAAAATATAGTTAATATCCATTTATAAAAGGTGGAAAATGCCAGTTTACAATGAATGCATGTATAGATGATGATACATTTCCAAAAGTAGTAAACAATACAACATGCTTTACAACCAATATAAAAAGAAAAGGACAACAAAGCCCAAAGGCAATCCCTTGAGCATCCCAAGCTCCCGCTTGGTCCTTTGCTTCTAACTCCTCAGGTACAAACAACACAACACACAACCTAGGTCATGCAAGCAAGAAGGTCTACTCTGGTACCCTAGTGCAATGGCGGCCCGAGTAGGGTGTGAGATATAAATCTCAGTAGGTCGGCACCACCGGTGTCAAACCCAATCCAGAAAGTGTATAATAATTAAACAGTGAGCAGGTATGGAGGAATAAGTAAGCAGAAACACATAAATAAATAACACCCGTCCAGGTTCCCAAGGGACACCTGGCGGTTATACCATCTTCGGCTCGTTGTCGGTAAAGTAACCTGATCATGTCACCATGTATATATGTAACATCCCAAGTAAGTAATGAATAATAGATATTTTTATCTATGTCTATTAATGATAAAGATAGTGTTTTAGAGGCTTAAAATGAAAATAAATACAATCTTATGCATGGAATACACTAATATTCTTAAAGGATTGTTTTAGTGCCTTTTGATGGAAAACCATTTTTGAATCTATATTTTGACAATTTTAGAAACTATGTTTGTCAAAATAAAATTATCCTTTATGATTGGGACATCAAAATTTACCTTGTGTGAATTTTTGGTAATTTTCTGACAATGTTCATTTTTAAATGAATAGTGAAAAATACTGCATTTTACATCAAAACTACTTTTTAATCTAATTTATTTATATGATTAGATTATGTTTTGAATTGGTTTTGAAGTGAAATTAGAATATATTTTTACCATTTTATCCAATGGTGGTCATTGGAATCAATTTCGATTTGAAATTAGACTTAAACTGGTGTCAATCTTTTGATACTTATTGTTTTGTAAAAACACGCTATTTGCTCTGGCAGCGGGAATTAATTATTAAATTAATTAATGTGACTTATATGATTTGAATTTTGTAAAATAGACTTCATTTTTGAATTCGTAATATCAAATATAGCTTAGAGTGAATTTTTGGTAATTTTCTGAAAAACTTCAATTTTGATGAATAGTGAAACCACTAAGTGGTAATCAAGCAAACTGTTTTTTTCAGTTAAATTAAAGTTTACCACTAATGTGTATTGAATTTTGAAAATCCGACATACATGGTTGTCATTAAGAAGTAAAATGTGGTTCAATGAGATTATAATAATTTTTTTGGTGAATAGTAACTTATTAAGTTTTTAATCGCGATTAGTGGTAATTAGTGTAGTTTATGGTATAAATAATACTTTAATAATATAAAATGACCTAGACACATGTCCCAACCTCATTGGTTGTGTCATGGCCGACCAAGACAAGCCATGGCCTAACTTGGGGATCCCATGTATCCACTTTAGTTGGAAAATGACAATAATATATTTTTATTTAATGTTAAAGTGAAAGTGACACAAACATAATATGTTTTGCGAAAACAATTTTTAAGTGGGGTTATACAAGCCCAAATTTTGATTATAAATATTCAATGGAAAGATAAAAAGATTTCCTACATCATAGTAATTTGTTTATAATTTTTAGACATTATATAAATTTAATTATTTATGACATAATAATGATGCAGCGATGACATCATTATTTGACGATTTAAATAAAATGGAAAGATAAAATAAAATCTATGAACTACACATGTCCAAAACCAATTGGATGAATGGATTTCGATGCCTTATCACCTTATCCACGAATTCTATCAATGTGGGACCTTTTAAAACCGAAACACATTTTCAAACAAAGTTATATTTCTTTACTTTCCAAAAGTGCCCCTCCTCTCCTCTTATAAAAGGCCCCCACCTCCACCTTATTTCACACGCTCTTCAAGCCTTTGGCTCGGCCAACCCCTGACCATTTGCTCTCTCCACATCCCTCTCCTCATCCTAGAGGATTCCCTTTGGGCAGAATCCTTTCAAAGGAAGCCTTTAGGCTCAAACCAAAAGAAGTTACACTTTTTAAGGTATTTCATTCTCTCATGTTCATTTGTTTTATTTTTCTTCTCCAACCCCCTAAACTCTTTTTATTTACTTCTTTTGTAACAACACCAGTATCTTCAATATACTAGGATGTTGTTATAAGATTTATTTGAGCTACACTCTCACACAACTACATCAAATGGTTAAAGAACATACGGTTTCCGTGGATGGCGAAATTCTGCCTCCCGAAACGATGATTGTTCAATACTCATTTAACACCTTCAAAGGTGGCCATTATGATGTCACTATTTTTATATATGATATGTAATATGTTTATGTTTTACTTATGCTTCTGTATTTTTCATTTGTGTCTTACCTTTATGGCTTCCATTATGGGTATACGCGATATCTTCATTTAAGGAAGTGCGGACTACCGCCCCCTCAAAGTGATGTGATTCGTTAATACCATATGTGGGATGTGTAAAGGATAAAGTTAATGATATTATACATGATGTTATACTGGAATTATAATATACCTATATATATCATTATCATTTATTTCCATTAAAGTATGAGATAGAAATGAAAGTAGCGTTCATGCGTACGTACGAACTACCGTCTCCATGAACTGTGCATTTCATTTCTTATCCCCAAATGTAATGTACTATTAAAAGTACATGTATATAATGGATATATAAAATTAATGATATATCTAAATGATGAATATAATTCTGGAATTAAAATATACATAAGTCTCATTTAGTTTTAATTCCGTTAATATGACAAAGAAATGAAAGTAGCGTTCATGCGTACGTACGGCTTACCGTCTCCATGAACGGTGCATTTCATTTCTTACCTCTAAATGATTATGTAATATTTTAAATACATGTATGTACTGGATATATATGAAATATATGATATCTACATCATGAATACCATTCTGGATATAATGAAACATTGACCAAATTAACAACATGTAAGTGTAAGAAGTCTATTTTTGACTTAAGAACCAAATACCGACAAAATGAACATTGTTAACTTAAATGATTACATGATGTTCATAACATGGTTTAAAAGGAATAATGAACTTGAAAAAGATTCATAATCAAGTAGAGATTAATTCAAGTTTATTATTCAGGAGTTTAAAGAACGGTCGGGTCAAGTCAGATACGAGGTATGGGAACTTCTTAACCCAATTTCCATTCTTTGGGTTAATCTCCTACTTTCAAATTATGTCATTATATTATTATGTCGTATATAGTATTTGTACTTTATTTATGTGTACTTATAGTGAATACACATAATGTATCTATTTTATTTTAAAAATTATCTTTGTATGGGACTTCGTCTCAATCTCCTTTCGTTGAGGCATATTTTATTTTATACACAACTTTCTTTTATACGGTGTATAAACCCCTTTGACTTTTACGTTTACTCAAAAGGAATCTTTTTTATACGAAGCGTTTACTAAACGACAAAAGGGAATGTTTTTGTCGTACGTATGCGGCGACAACGACTTCTCCGCCGTCGTAACCGTTATTTGAGTTTTGGCTTCCTCTACAAGCCATACCTTTTTTTAAAAGAAAAATAAATACCATGTTTTACTTTGGTATTGAAAATGGTTTTCATAATGTTTTTATTATATCAATGTGTTGTATTGATATCTCGTGATTGAAATGTGGAAATGTTATGTTTCCTTTATGCATGTTTTATGTGATATGATTATGTTATGGTTCTTGGGCATTATTATGAAGACGGGTGGTTCCGTGATAAACTAAGGGCGGGTGAGCCCGTTATAGCTCTCCAATGCATTGGGTAACGCGAAGGAGTGAAACGTTAAGGTTTCTCCGAAGAGATTTTAGGGAATATACTGTGATGGGTATTCCAAACGTAACCAAGAGGGTTACCCCCTACGTAAGAATGTTATGAATGCCTCAAGTTACCTTTACGTATTATGATTTATATGATTTATTCATGTTTTTATGAGGTTTGTTAAAGTGCCTATGTTTTATGGGTAAAGTATGATTTCGTTCTTATGTATATATGAACTCATGTTTCCTTTCCATGTTTTTATAACCCATACTGAGTTTTTATGCTCATCCCAAGTTTTTGAAATGTTTTTCACAGGTCAAGGGAAAGGTACATGATAAGATGATAGAGTCAAGGATGTGTCAAGAAATAATCCATGTTTTATTTTAAATGTGTTTCCATTGATGGGAATGAAGAATACTATCTTTATGTAACCACTTTGTTTATATGTGGAATCTAATGCAAGTTTTATGATCTAATTCTCTAAAACTCTAAACCCGAAAAGATCCTCAATGTGTAATCTTGTAATAACTCAAGATTAAGTAAGGTTTAAGGCTGGGGCCTTATAGTTGGTATCAAAGGTCGGTTTAGACAACTTTAGGAGTTAGAAAAGTGTTAAATTATAATATGATTGAAATGATATAGCATTTACAGATTACCATGTTGCTTCGCCTAAGATATTTCCATGTTCAGAATGGTTTTCCGTAGGGGAAACAAAGCAGCTATGTTGGGAAGACATCAGGAGGAAGACAGCCTTCCAAATCAGCAACCTGAGATGGTCGGAATCGGAACTGAACAGTTTGTTACAGTGATGGCACAGTTGACTCAGGCTATAAATAGTGGTGGTATCCATGCACGAGATCAGCCAGATCAACCGCAGAGGAACATGTCAGTGGTGGAACATTTCATGAGGCAACATCCACCATCATTCAGAGGATCATCTGACCCTGTGCTAGCTGAAGGGTGGATTAAGGCACTGGAGAAGATTTTTGATGTCATGGGGTGTTCAGACAATCAAAAGGTTAGTCTTGCTATTTACCGTCTGGAGGGTGAAGCAGATCAGTGGTGGTCTATGGTTAAAAACATCAGGGATACCGATGAGATTGATGCTCTTGACTGGGATGAATTCAAAGGTATGTTTCTTGAGAAGTATTTTCCTAAGGTTGTTCGACTTAGGATGGAAAAGCAATTCTTGGAATTGAGGCAAGAAGAAGACTCAGTGGCTGCCTATGAAGAAAGGTTCACTCGATTGGCAAGGTATGCTCCAAATTGTATCCGAGACCTTGATAGTAAAATCAATCGTTTTTACTCAGGATTAAAGCCAAAGTATCGAAGGGCATTAGCTTCTCGTGAGTTTAAAAGTTATGAAAAGCTTGTTCGATGTGCTGAGAAGGTGGAAATGGAGTTTGCCGATGACCAAGTGTTCTATAACAACCAGCAGAAGAAGAGACCGAGGTGGCAGGAGAAAGGTAAGAATTCTTCAAAAAAGTCTGATGGTAAGAAAACTAAGTTTCCAGTTTGTGATAAATGTGGCAAAAGGCATGCTGGGGAATGTCTTCTGAATTCTGGGAAGTGCTACCGATGTGGTAAGATGGGACATAAGGCTCGTGATTGCACTGAAAAGGATCAAGGTGAAGGTAAGAATAAATTTGATTTACAGTTAGTGAAATGTTATAAGTGCAATGAGATGGGTCACTATGCAAACGAGTGTCTGACAAGGAGCTTGAGTGATGGGAAGCAGCTAGACTACAAGCAGAAAGGGGTGGTAAAATCATTTGCAACAACTTCAGCAGATGTTGGGCCATCGAATGAAGTGGTATCAGCTCCAGGGAGCTCAGTATTTTTCGAAGATTGACTAGAGGTCAGGGTACCATCAGTTGAAAGTAAAAGAAGCAGACGACTGCGTTCCGTACTAGATATGGCCATTATGAATTTGTAGTTATGCCTTTTGGGTTAACCAATGCACCTGCTGTATTCATGGACCTTATGAATAAAAATTTCCATGAGTTCTTGGATAAGTTTGTGTTTGTGTTTTAAGGTTTGTGAAGACGTTATGTGTGCCTTGTGATTCACAGTTGAAGAATGAGTTGTTTTTTCATCCTGGCAGTACTAAGATGTATGGAGATCTGCGGGAGTATTACTGGTGGGATGGAATGAAAAGTGATATTGCTGATTTTACTATGAAGTGTTTGACTTGTTAGCAGGTTAAAGCAGAGCGGCAGTTACCGAAAGGGATGCTTCAGCCTTTACCAGTTCCAGAGTGGAAATGGGAGAATATATCCATGGACTTTGTTGTTGGATTACCAAAGACATCTTGAGGTAATAATGCAATCTGGGTTATTGTTGATCGCTTGACCAAATCTGCTCATTTCCTTGCTATACGAGATACTTTCTCTCTTGGTCAACTTTCCCGTTTGTATCTTAAAGAGATAGTCAGGTTACATGGAGTTCCTCTCTCCATTGTATCGGATCGTGATCCCAGGTTTACTTCTAACTTTTGGAAAGGCCTTCAGAAGTCGTTGGGTACTGAATTAAATTTTAGTACAGCTTTTCATCCTCAATCAGATGGACAGTCAGAGCGAACAATTCAGACATTGGAGGATATGCTACGAGCTTGTTCTATGGTTTATCAGGGGAGTTGGGACCAACATCTTTCTTTGGTTGAGTTTTCATATAATAACAGTTTTCATTCTAGTATACAGATGGCACCATTTCAGGCATTATATGGGAAGCGGTGTCGAACTCCAGCTTTCTGGGATGAAGTGGGTGAAAGGAAGTTGATGGGACCAGAATTGGTAGAAGAGATGGCAGAAAAAGTTCAGCTGATTCAGAAGCACATGAGAACAGCTCAGAGCAGGCAGAAGAGTTATGCGGATAACCGGAGGAAGGATCTATCTTTCGAGGTAGGTGATCATGTTTTTCTCAAGGTTTCTCCTTGGAAAAGTGTGATGAGATTTGGTAAGAAAGGAAATTTGAGTCCAAGGTTTGTTGGACCATACGAAGTTCTAGAGAGAGTTGGATCAGTTGCATACCGAGTGGCTTTACCTCCGAGTTTATCTCAGGTACACAATGTTTTTCACGTTTCGATGTTGAGAAAGTATATGCCAGATCCATCTCATGTTTTGAGTCCAGAGGTAGTTCAGCTGGAAGAAAACCTATCTTATGAGGAACAACCGGTCCAGATTCTTGACCACAGGGAGCAAGTGTTACGGAATAAGGTGATTAAGCAGGTAAAGGTTTTGTGGAAAAACCACATGATTGAAGAGGCAACATGGGAATCCGAAAATGCAATGAGGGATAAGTACCCCAATTTATTTGATAAGTAAATAAATTGTGGGGACGCAATTTTCTAAAGGGGGGAAGGATGTAACATCCCAAGTAAGTAATGAATAATAGATATTTTTATCTATGTCTATTAATGATAAAGATAGTGTTTTAGAGGCTTAAAATGAAAATAAATACAATCTTATGCATGGAATACACTAATATTCTTAAAGGATTGTTTTAGTGCCTTTTGATGGAAAACCATTTTTGAATCTATATTTTGACAATTTTAGAAACTATGTTTGTCAAAATAAAATTATCCTTTATGATTGGGACATCAAAATTTACCTTGTGTGAATTTTTGGTAATTTTCCGACAATGTTCATTTTTAAATGAATAGTGAAAAATACTGCATTTTACATCAAAACTACTTTTTAATCTAATTTATTTATATGATTAGATTATGTTTTGAATTGGTTTTGAAGTGAAATTAGAATATATTTTTACCATTTTATCCAATGGTGGTCATTGGAATCAATTTCGATTTGAAATTAGACTTAAACTGGTGTCAATCTTTTGATACTTATTGTTTTGTAAAAACACGCTATTTGCTCTGGCAGCGGGAATTAATTATTAAATTAATTAATGTGACTTATATGATTTGAATTTTGTAAAATAGACTTCATTTTTGAATTCGTAATATCAAATATAGCTTAGAGTGAATTTTTGGTAATTTTCTGAAAAACTTCAATTTTGATGAATAGTGAAACCACTAAGTGGTAATCAAGCAAACTGTTTTTTTCAGTTAAATTAAAGTTTACCACTAATGTGTATTGAATTTTGAAAATCCGACATACATGGTTGTCATTAAGAAGTAAAATGTGGTTCAATGAGATTATAATAATTTTTTTGGTGAATAGTAACTTATTAAGTTTTTAATCGCGATTAGTGGTAATTAGTGTAGTTTATGGTATAAATAATACTTTAATAATATAAAATGACCTAGACACATGTCCCAACCTCATTGGTTGTGTCATGGCCGACCAAGACAAGCCATGGCCTAACTTGGGGACCCCATGTATCCACTTTAGTTGGAAAATGACAATAATATATTTTTATTTAATGTTAAAGTGAAAGTGACACAAACATAATATGTTTTGCGAAAACAATTTTTAAGTGGGGTTATACAAGCCCAAATTTTGATTATAAATATTCAATGGAAAGCTAAAAAGATTTCCTACATCATAGTAATTTGTTTATAATTTTTAGACATTATATAAATTTAATTATTTATGACATAATAATGATGCAGCGATGACATCATTATTTGACGATTTAAATAAAATGGAAAGATAAAATAAAATCTATGAACTACACATGTCCAAAACCAATTGGATGAATGGATTTCGATGCCTTATCACCTTATCCACGAATTATATCAATGTGGGACCTTTTAAAACCGAAACACATTTTCAAACAAAGTTATATTTCTTTACTTTCCAAAAGTGCCCCTCCTCTCCTCTTATAAAAGGCCCCCACCTCCACCTTATTTCACACACTCTTCAAGCCTTTGGCTCGGCCAAACCCTGCCCATTTGCTCTCTCCACATCCCTCTCCTCATCCTAGAGGATTCCCTTTGGGCAGAATCCTTTCAAAGGAAGCCTTTAGGCTCAAACCAAAAGAAGTTACACTTTTTAAGGTATTTCATTCTCTCATGTTCATTTGTTTTATTTTTCTTCTCCAACCCCCTAAACTCTTTTTATTTACTTCTTTTGTAACAACACCAGTATCTTCAATATACTAGGATGTTGTTATAAGATTTATTTGAGCTACACTCTCACACAACTACATCAAATGGTTAAAGAACATACGGTTTCCGTGGATGGCGAAATTCTGCCTCCCGAAACGATGATTGTTCAATACTCATTTAACACCTTCAAAGGTGGCCATTATGATGTCACTATTTTTATATATGATATGTAATATGTTTATGTTTTACTTATGCTTCTGTATTTTTCATTTGTGTCTTACCTTTATGGCTTCCATTATGGGTATACGCGATATCTTCATTTAAGGAAGTGCGGACTACCGCCCCCTCAAAGTGATGTGATTCGTTAATACCATATGTGGGATGTGTAAAGGATAAAGTTAATGATATTATACATGATGTTATACTGGAATTATAATATACCTATATATATCATTATCATTTATTTCCATTAAAGTATGAGATAGAAATGAAAGTAGCGTTCATGCGTACGTACGGACTACCGTCTCCATGAACTGTGCATTTCATTTCTTATCCCCAAATGTAATGTACTATTAAAAGTACATGTATATAATGGATATATAAAATTAATGATATATCTAAATGATGAATATAATTCTGGAATTAAAATATACATAAGTCTCATTTAGTTTTAATTCCGTTAATATGACAAAGAAATGAAAGTAGCGTTCATGCGTACGTACGGCTTACCGTCTCCATGAACGGTGCATTTCATTTCTTACCTCTAAATGATTATGTAATATTTTAAATACATGTATGTACTGGATATATATGAAATATATGATATCTACATCATGAATACCATTCTGGATATAATGAAACATTGACCAAATTAACAACATGTAAGTGTAAGAAGTCTATTTTTGACTTAAGAACCAAATACCGACAAAATGAACATTGTTAACTTAAATGATTACATGATGTTCATAACATGGTTTAAAAGGAATAATGAACTTGAAAAAGATTCATAAGCAAGTAGAGATTAATTCAAGTTTATTATTCAGGAGTTTAAAGAACGGTCGGGTCAAGTCAGATACGAGGTATGGGAACTTCTTAACCCAATTTCCATTCTTTGGGTTAATCTCCTACTTTCAAATTATGTCATTATATTATTATGTCGTATATAGTATTTGTACTTTATTTATGTGTACTTATAGTGAATACACATAATGTATCTATTTTATTTTAAAAATTATCTTTGTATGGGACTTCGTCTCAATCTCCTTTCGTTGAGGCATATTTTATTTTATACACAACTTTCTTTTATACGGTGTATAAACCCCTTTGACTTTTACGTTTACTCAAAAGGAATCTTTTTTATACGAAGCGTTTACTAAACGACAAAAGGGAATGTTTTTGTCGTACGTATGCGGCGACAACGACTTCTCCGCCGTCGTAACCGTTATTTGAGTTTTGGCTTCCTCTACAAGCCATACCTTTTTTTAAAAGAAAAATAAATACCATGTTTTACTTTGGTATTGAAAATGGTTTTCATAATGTTTTTATTATATCAATGTGTTGTATTGATATCTCGTGATTGAAATGTGGAAATGTTATGTTTCCTTTATGCATGTTTTATGTGATATGATTATGTTATGGTTCTTGGGCATTATTATGAAGACGGGTGGTTCCGTGATAAACTAAGGGCGGGTGAGCCCGTTATAGCTCTCCAATGCATTGGGTAACGCGAAGGAGTGAAACGTTAAGGTTTCTCCGAAGAGATTTTAGGGAATATACTGTGATGGGTATTCCAAACGTAACCAAGAGGGTTACCCCCTACGTAAGAATGTTATGAATGCCTCAAGTTACCTTTACGTATTATGATTTATATGATTTATTCATGTTTTTATGAGGTTTGTTAAAGTGCCTATGTTTTATGGGTAAAGTATGATTTCGTTCTTATGTATATATGAACTCATGTTTCCTTTCCATGTTTTTATAACCCATACTGAGTTTTTATGCTCATCCCAAGTTTTTGAAATGTTTTTCACAGGTCAAGGGAAAGGTACATGATAAGATGATAGAGTCAAGGATGTGTCAAGAAATAATCCATGTTTTATTTTAAATGTGTTTCCATTGATGGGAATGAAGAATACTATCTTTATGTAACCACTTTGTTTATATGTGGAATCTAATGCAAGTTTTATGATCTAATTCTCTAAAACTCTAAACCCGAAAAGATCCTCAATGTGTAATCTTGTAATAACTCAAGATTAAGTAAGGTTTAAGGCTAGGGCCTTATAATATATATAAATATAAATGCATTTAGATCATAGATGGCGTGGCGTAATAATTCCTCCCTTCCATCAATCGTGATTAGCGGGCACGAGGTAAGAATGCCTCTCGTCCCTATAGGTCTACTGGAAAGGGGTAAGAATTCTTCCCTTCCATCACATTCATTCAACCATCATGGGGTATAACTACCTCCCATCTGTCACATTCATAATACTGGCATGGGGTATAACTGCCTCCCATCTAGACACGTAATCATCAACAAAGTCAACTAGAAAGGGGCAAGAATGCCTCCCTTCCAGACATGTAATCATCAACAGAAGTCAACTGGCAAGGGGTAAGAATGCCTCCTTTCCAAACATGTACTTTCACACTGACATGGGGTATAACTGCCTCCCATCCAACCACGTATCTGTCACACTCATCACTCTGGCATGGGGTATAACTACCTCCCATCCAAACGCGAAATCATCACCAGGTGGCATCAGCATGTGCACACTCACATTACAACCATGTTTATATTATAATACTTATGGCATTACCTCATAAGCATTCAAAAGTCATGTCACAATCACAAACAATCATACAACCCATATCCACATAAATGGTTATAATCACATCCATACAAATATACCTAAGGCAACCCATCTCAAGTATCTAAAACAAGATATTCACATATTCATTCTACCAACGTAAGCCGTGATCAAATACGTTATCCCAAGGCGTGGTCGTACCACCCTAGTCAATTCCTTCCTAGTTTCACCATTCCATCTTAAAGGATACATTTATCATTCTTTAACCCTTTGATACCTTCTAGAGGAAACATGTCATGTACTCTTAAGTCATCCCACTAAGGTTACCATCTTACTCAATTTTCCTAACATGGAAAATTGACCCAAACGCAATAGCCATATCATTCTATTTGTCTCAACAAGGCGAGTTCACATACAAAGAATCAAAGAAGCACCACAACCATCCAGTAGGCAATCATGAAAAGCCTATCACTACTTTTTATCTTGAAGACAGCGCACCTCTGATCGAGGGGTTTTGTTATTAAATTGTTAGTTTAGTGACCAAGAAACCCTTTTATCTTATCCTACATTTCACACTCTTTTTCAAGCAGTGTTTAACCAAAAACCGATTGCAGAATTAAAATACTAAGGCACTAGAGTATTAAACTGATTAATACTTTACTTAAATTTAAAGGGCAAGGAGAGGGACCCTACCTCCAGGTGGATCCATCCGTCCACTCCGGATCTTGGCGCTTTCTAACTAAGAGCCGCCTAAGCTCCGACAAAGAGAAACCAACCTGAACCCACCAACGCACTTGGGATCAAACCGGAGGATCTAAATCACTGCAATCCACCTCGCCTTCGGCGGTGGATGTTGTACGCACGCCAACAAGGTCCTGAGGGACCTTCCGCATAACCCTGGAACAAGCGGAACAAGAAAGAAACCAAAATCAACCAAACCCTAAACCTAGGGGTGCTTGGCCAAACAAAATTAGGGCAAGGAAGAGCCCTAAAATCGACCAAGAAGGTAGGAGGAAGGAGGGAGGAGCTTACCATTGAGATTCAATGAAGAAACCGCAAGAAAATCAGCTGGAGGAACTCGATCCGGAGGAGGCCATGGAGGGGGGCTCACGCGTAGCTTAATGGGGAGGCCCCTTGGGGGTGTTGCCTGTTCTGCCGAGAGAAAGGGGAGAGGAGTGTTTAGTTTAGGTTTTTATTTTAAATTCATTTTAAATATTTTAAAAACCCAAAACAGGGCATGGTAGATGGATTGGGCCGCACGGTTTGGAAAATCGTGCGCCAATCGTGCGTCCCCCACTGGACACCCAAGACACCCCACATGGGCTGGCCGCACGGTTTGGGGAAACCGTGCACAAGACATGCAGACTCCTCTGTCTCCCTGATTTAAGCTGCATGGTTTGGGCTGCACGGTTTGGGAAGCCGTGCGCCAACCGTGCACCTTCTGTTGTTCTTAAAAAACTAGCCTCCTTCAGGTACGACGCACCCAAAACACCTGGAGACACTCGGGAAACTTCTCAGGCCTTCACCCAACCCCAAAAACATTAAAAAGAAGGGTTCAAACCTTCGAAACCTTGTTCTGAAGCCTAATTCTAAAAACTAATGGTTCAGTAATCGAAAAAGTTCAAATTCCTTCGGGTTTTAGTCCAGTTCAAAACACAGGTCATTACAGAGGATCCTACCTAAAGGGTAAGTACAACTCACGATCAGTAGTCACTACAACACGTCATGTCAAATGGTCCACCTATACACACCATCCAGTCCTGGCTCCCTTAGCCTCGATCAATGTTGTCCATCATCTGCACAAGACACAGCAAGGTGCAGGCATAGCCCGTGCAGGGGTGAGTATAACAATACTCATTAGGGACCTCGAGACCCCCGAAGGTCTCCCAGAGTTCCATAAAAGAAAAACCAAAAAGCAATACCTCAATCAAAAATCACAAGGCAGTTATCAACTCTACTTAGGTATATGCCCATACATATACCTAAGTTATCAAAATGTACTCGTCCCATACATGAGGAAACATAATGCTCCAACTTTTAATCCATTTTCACAACTGATACACAATGGAAGAATACCACAAAGGTAACACTAAAAAGGTAACACGATAAAGGTAAAAGTACCAAAAAGGTAAAGAATCATCTCACACTAGGTATAACTTAAGTACAAAAGTACAAATTATTAGACATATCGCTGGATCATCTTATTCTGTTGAGAGGCTCTACTGCTAACCCACAGCGGATCGGTAGATGCTGACTGACATAGGATCGGTGAGCGCTGACTCACTCAGGATCGCTGAGCGCTAATCCACATAGAATTGATAGATACAGACCCACATAGGATTGATGTTCATTCTTTACGTTATATCCAACCACTAGATTCCCTCACTAAGCATGCTTGTTTCTGGGAGGATCCGATCCTAGCACCATCGATCGTACCTCAACCTCCACGTAGTTCCATGAAGAAGTATCCCAAATAACCGCATTGTCGTAAGGGTCCCAACATGATAGATGGCGCGTCAATTGGATTCAGGTTTGATCCAACCTGGTTGTACTCCAACATTCTCCAAAATTCAAGTGAATTATATCAAAAGGACCTTATCATTCCAATAATTCTAGCGCCATAGACGGTTCTTCAAATGGACGTCTAGTTCACAAGTTATGAACCTTTAAGCAAAACTGAGCCTGGTTGGTTCCGGGTCCGATTCGAACCGACCGGACTGACCCGACCCACGGAGGGGTGTGGCCCCCTGGGCCCATGCAGCCCGAATCGCGGAGGCTGCGACCCGACCCGTGAATGGTGCAACCCACTGGGCTCATGCAGCCCGGCCCACAGAGTGGCTGCACCACGTGGCGTCACCAGGTCACCTATGAGACCTATAGGGAGTAGGTCCCAACCCTTCGTCGTGGCTTCCGAGCTGTAACCATCTTCAGTGGCACGCAACGACGCACCGATCGCCTCCACCCGCGGCCGGACGGTGTCGATCGTCACTGTCTGCCAAGACCATATGCCGCGACCCCCTTCTCTAGTGGCACGCGATGGCGCGCCGCCACCTCTTTCGTGGCTGACCACCGTCTTCACCCACCATGGCTACGACCACAACCTTCTCTACTGGTGGTGCGCGACGGCGTGCCGCCATCTCCTCTGTGGTCGGCCATTGCTGACCGCTGCCGTCACCCACCGACGTCGGTCACCGGTCCTGCGGTTCTGGTGCCGCGCCAATGGTCTTCCACAGGTCACCGGGTGAGCTCCAATGGCCCTTTTTTCCATTTGAAGGTTTCAATGGCCTCCTTGGGACGCCCTCTTCACTTCCTGACCCTCCGTTCTGGGTTCCGTACAACCCGGATAAAAAGTCTGCGAAGAATGCATAGATCAACAAAGTAGCAAAGGGTCCAGGCCTTGTTCGTTTGGCCTGCGCCCTCCGTATTAGTTTGATAACGTGAGGGAAGAATTATATTAAACAATTATTATAAAACTAACCAAATAAAAATCCTACCTAGAAGAGACATTTGTTGATGACGATCGACAAAACTCCTTTGCCATTGTTATTGATTCATGATTCGGTGGTGCTCGTTACCACTCCATAGAACCGGTACCATCCTCCAAGTGGTTGGCGTCACGGTATTTTACCAGAGCTTCGTCACTTGGTGAAGTTGTGCCAACACCCCTCCCCAAGCTCCATATAAATAGGAGGGGAAGAGGTGGGAAATGCCGTTGGGAATTTATGATGTTTATTTAATTAATGAACCTCCCAAATTCCAATGGTACAGTTACAAACATTGAGGATTCAATCCAATTAATGGCTTGACATGTCGTTGGTCCCGCCATCACTGCTCGTCCGTTGGAGGAAAAAGAAAAGGAGAAATAAAATAACTTTGTTATTTTATTATTCTTTTAAATGTCCAAAATCTTACTTTTTCTCCCAACCTACTACATTCAAAATTAAGCCTTCCTTAAATGAAACCCGGCGCTGCAGATTCAATGGTGCTATTGGATTTTTAATCCGATCACCGGTTCAAAAGTTAGAAAACGCCTTTCACGCATTTACTGAACATACCTTAAAAAAGTTTAGAAATTAATTTCGGGTACACTGGGCCTCATAATCATGCGCCGTCAATTTTTAAAGACTCACAATAATTCCATATAGTTAAAAAAATTAAATGGAAAATACGAGTCTTTAAAAAGTCTTTAAGTTTCATCATAAGACTTGAACTGATCATACAATTTTGAAAGGGTGCCACAAAATTGATAAATGCATGAGTGTAAGTCTTTGAATCTAAGTGTAAGGTTTGGGAGCATAAGTATTTACACTGAACTTAAGCCTTTGTGCTGACCATAAAACTTCAATAGTTATAGAATTTTCAAAGGGTGCTACAGTATGGAGAATCAAGATTTCAGAATTTATATTATGAAGAAATAAAAGAAGAAATAACTCAGATGATGCAAGTGAAATGTTCTTCATGGATAAAACATTATGATAAAATACATGATCATGATTCTTACTAAAATAAAAATAGTGATAGTTGTAGGAGAACGTTAGGGTGTTGAGAGAGCTCCATGTCGCATCTAATAGGAGCCACGTCACCATGCCTATGTGAAAATATCAAGTGAATTAAAAGCATGGATTTTGTGTAGGATTTGAATTTAGAGAAAGACCGCGATAATTCAAATATCACACTCAACAAATAACTGAGTCATTAACCAAACTTTCAGGAAGAATTTGAATATTGATTTGACTTAGAGATCCTGAGAATTTAAATCTCAAGAATTGAGGGAACTTGAATATGAGAAAAATTTGATGTTTATGCAACCATTATATATAAATATATTTATAGGTTGAAGAAGATGAGACACGATAGAGTAAACACAAAAGATATTCCATAAGTCGAAAAAAGAAAGGTTCTTGACTGCACATGTCACGAACCATCCCAGGTTGACCCTGAACCGATCACCCGAGCCGGTCCACGGTAAGGACAGAAGGGCATTCCTGATCCCCACGGGCTAGAAACTAGTGTCGGGCATCAAAACCTAATAGATGAGAATTATTTGGCCCAAAAAGGTAAATAAATAACCAAGAATAAACAGAATAATAAAACTGAACTCGAACAGTGGAAAAAAAAATAAACAGAACAGCTCAACATACCTCCACGTGACCTTCCAGGTCACCTCCCAACCAAATACCGACCTTGATTCAATAATGAGAAACTCATCCAATAAAACCTGAGCAAAGGAAACTTTAAACTAAAATGATAAAATAGGCGTGAGCATTAAAAATGCTCAGTAGGATTTCCAAGATAAGCCATAGAATCCAAGAATCTCACTTCCCAAAACAATCTAATGACACAAGTTTGAAATACAATTATAAAAGTAGGGTTTTCATATTTTAAAATAAGCAACATGAATATTCCAATTTAGAAATCTAGAAGATGCTACATTCTATTTTAATAAAACCAATTTTCATTTTAGAAACAAAACCCAAAATAGAAGATACCAAAGCTGGGCTAAAATAATACAGGTAAACAATGCGAGATGGAAAATAAACTGGTATAATGGAAAGTAAACAAGAAATAAAAATAATATAGTAACCATGGGTGATCCTAAACATCCCTATAAGACCCCTAGACATACTCGGTTCAGAACCACCTATCGACATATGGTGAAACTCCTAAGTCTATAATCAACTAGACTCTCTCACGGCAAAAGAAACCAGCGACACTCCCCATCTGGACTCTATACCTACCAGTGGGTACCAACCCGTATAATCAGGGATGATAAACAACCATCACTCGATCAACTAAAAGATGCCCACGAACCCATGGTGTTTATAATAATACTGTGTAAGTAAGAGGCCCTCACACGCATGACTCATCTCACTACACTTACCTACCCCAAACACGGACACCAATATATGATAACCCATAAAAGGGAAGTCCCTCCTATAAAGGTGCCCCATATTTATATCCATAGATTTCATACCACATGAAGGTGCCAACCAGACCTTCATGTCATCCAATCATTAAAACCATTTGAAAATTTTTACCAAACAATAGAGTTTCCAAACATGCATATCCTCAAAGACTTCATTTCAAACCTTTTTAAAAATCACTCAAAGAACCCAACATCATTTAGAAATCAATAATCATTTTCACAAAATTACTATCCAATTTTAAACTAAACCCAAACGCACATCGTAACACTTTGCAGCCATGACTCTCATTTCAAACATCCTTTAACAAATCATTTAATCATTTAGTAAAACATTTAAAAAGGGCCAAACCAAGTATTACATCATGGCCTTACCAAGTTCACATGAAAATCCCATTTCAAAATAAAATGCATACCCAAACGCTTGAAAAAAAACTACTTCGAACCTTTCCAAAAACTAACTCGCACCACATGCACAACCAAAAGAACTATTTCACAATTAAAGAAATCATTTTCACTATTAAATAAATCTCTATGAAAAATTATTAAGCAATTTTTAAGAAGCAACACATGGCCTAAAACACAAAACTTAATCAAATATTCTTTTGTGACTAATTTCACATCGACGTCACACCAAAACACAGTTTGTAGTCCTTGCCTAGTTAAGTACATTTATTACAAAGTTCATAAAACACTAGCAAGTGACACACTATAGGTTTTCATCAAAGAACACACTTCATATCACATGACGTACTACTAAAATAAGTCAATACACATTAAACCAACTTGAAAGGTGAGTTCACAGCCAACAATTTAATTATAGAACATGCTAAACCATTTAAACAGGTAAAAAGGTTCATCAAATAATATTTATATACAGAATCACCAACATAGAATCAAAGACTTATTCCAAAACTATTTTAAACAATTTTAACTAACACAAAGACATTGCAACAAATTAGGTACTATACTTATGGAGATGCAAAAGATATTTCAAAAATTATTTAAAACACACAAGTGTCATGAGTTGTGCAGGAAATGAAAAATTTGGAAAACGCCTACCTCAAAGGCATGAAAACATGACACTACTTCTGTAAAAGGTAGAACCGATCCTTGCAGTCCCTTCACACACCTTAAAACAAAAAGAAAAACGCACAATCAAACCCCACGTTGTTAGAGTTTTTCTAAATTGAATGAAAACCCCTAAAACTAGGGGAGAAAATACCAGGGGGGGGTCGGACAAGGTGGGCTCACCGGAGAAGGTCACGACCAGAAGGGGAGGTGCGTTCAGGAAGCTTTGACTGGAATAGGAGGGTTTCAGTGTTGGTGAGAGGGAGGTCGGACCATTAGGATTCCGGTGTTGCGCTACTGGCCATAGAAAAAGGGAGAGTGAGGGGGAGTAGGTTGGGTCACTGTGCTGTTGGGAGGTAGCTCAGGACCTACAGGTGGGGGGCTGGCCAGAGGTGTCTTTGGCTTGGTCTATGCCTCAGTGGCCTAGAGTATGGAGAAAGGGCGACATGGACCTATAGGGTGAGAGGCGGAGGGGGATGGCGGCCCGCGTAATAGGTAAGGGGAAGGGGGTGGCCGCTTGGGTAGATTAGGGTTAGATGCATTTTTTCCCATTTTATTATATTAATAATAATAATAATAATGATAATAATAATAATAAAATAATAATAATAAAATAATAATAATAAAATAATAATAATAAAATAATAATAATAAAATAATAATAAAATAATAATAATAATAAAATAACAAAATAATAATAATAATAATAATAATAATAATAATAATATTAATATTAATAACAATTTATTACTAATTATATTAGCAAAAATTTTTAAATAATAAAAATATTATTAAAAAATCTTAATAATAACAATATTATTATCTACACAATAATAACATTATTATTACATTTTAAATATTTAATACATCTTACTCACACAAAACTTTATTTATTTCAACCGTTAGACATTTGCGCGGGCACCCAGACCGACTGCGCGGCTACCGCTCATTGTACGGTGACTGCGCATGGGTCCGAAACCCACTAGAATTGTTAAAAGACAAAATTTTTAAATCGGAAACCAGCCCAGACCTTGGCTCGATAACCCGAAGCCAAGAAATAATAAAATAAAAATTAATTTAAAAAAGTGGGTGTGACAATTTTTCCCACCACAGACACTTTCTTCTCCCCAAAAGTCACCCAACCGAACAATAGACAAAATAAGAATCCATGCTCGATTGAAACTGTAAGAAACCAAAATACAGGAGAACGAGAGAACATGAGAGGGTTCTCCCCACCATAAGAACTCAACTAGTGCAAAAATTTAACACCCAAACATATCACCCTGAGAAGGGGGGCTGATGTGGGAACTCCCAACTGATCCAAAATAACTTCTATAGCACAAGCGGACAACACCTCCACTAAAACTTGGAACTCTCAACCCAGACAAAAAACCCCAAATATTAGAGAAAAACCTTTGATCCAAACTTAACCCAAACAGTAAACCTGATCATAACCACAAACATCAATTCTTACACAGGCACTTACCTCTCCAAATGAACACAACTAAACCAAGATTAACCCATACATGGTCCAAACACACTTTTAAGAAAAACACATGATTCAGAAAACCACGTCCACACAAATAGGACTGTTTGGATTATAATAGGACGAGTCCATCATAACTTCACGAAAAAAAATGAACCTAAATCAATGTAAAAACTTTAACAACAGAAAAAAATAACAAAAAGACTTTAAATGTTCCATCTCCAACACATAACACAAAAACCGAACCGAGGCTTCACACCCCCAACAACTCCTGACTATGTGCGAGCTTCACTCCAAGACCTGTGCCTGGGGCTCTGATGGCTGAAGCATCTCCTGCCTCATAGTCAGGCACTGAAATTTCCTAGTCACAACATATTATTCAGGCGATAATTTCTACAAAACTTTTCCAAGTGACCCAGACAACCGCAACAATGACACATATTCAGAGGGATGCAACATGACGACTTCATGTGCCCAAACTAGACATATTGGTGGCACACCACTGAACGGTCCGAAGAACTGAAATCCAAAACCACTACAGAGGACTCTTTAGAAAAAGGTCTATCTGGAACATAATGCTCGCCATATGGGGAACCTTTATGAGCAATTGGATACACTGGATTTCCAACCATCTATGCTCTGGGGACCAAATCATCTAAAAACACCTCATCCACTAGTTTCTCAAAACGATGGTCCCTAAAAGGGAGGACTCGCTCCTTGATCTTTGGATGAAGACCCCCGATGAATAGATAAGTATTCATAAAATCTTGTGATGCTACCTCTAGAGAAAAGGTCACAAGTTCCTTGAAATGGTCAGCATATGCTTTCACCGTTTGTTGGCCTTGTTGAATATGCATGAGCTCTTCCCTTTTCTTTGTCTTCACTTCTTTAGGTATGAACCATCGGGTGAAGACGAATTTAAAGATATCCCACTTCATCTCTGCTTGCATAGATGGTGGGATTAATAACTCCCATTCATCCATATATAGACCTTCAAACATACCCAAAATAGCATGCACTCTGACAGATTCTAGAGTTCCCAATACCCTGAAGATGCGCTCAACCTCTTCAAGCCACTCTGCTGCCTCTAATATACCCCAATCACCATGAAGGATAGACAATGTCTAAGAAGGACCAAAAACTGGTCATTAATTATTAGAAACCCTGGGGACCTTTTTGGACAACATTTTCTGAACAACATATAAAACATAAATCCAAAACCAATATCAAGTCGAAGCAACATCATTGAAAGCGCCTTCATCCAAAAACAACCAGCTCAAAAACCAAACAAATACAAACACAACCCAAAATTTCCTTTTCATTTTAGATTTCAAAACCACCTTATTTCAAGGACACTTTACAAATACCAAACCCACTTTTCAAACCAAATTCAATTTCTAATATCATTTCCCTTTTTTAAAATCACTTTAGAAAAACAAGGTCAAGCCTTTAATTCCAAATACACACCCTATCAATCCCATGAAACATTTCACATATCTTCATCCGCTTTCATCCATACGCACCAACACACACTTACCATTCATTCCCTCACATGTGAAAATGTTCATAAAGAGTACCCGAGGTTGCACCCAAACCATTTCTCTACCAATTCCAAGCAAACACCAGATTTTTAGACCAAGAGCTTTCAGTTTTAAAAACCCATTTCACGAATTTAAAACCATTTAAAAGAAATCATTCTCATTTTAAAACCCCTTTTTAATTTTAAAAAGTGCACTTACACCAACCATAACCAAGATGACACTCAACTTGCATCAAAATATCGGAGTGAGGGACCAGTAGTTATTCTTAACCTGACGACATGGTAGTGGGCCATGACCTAAGTAAGCATCAAAAACTAGGAGAAACATAAACTGTGCACTCAGACTCTACATGGGTTACTAATCCATGTGAAATCACAATGTAACATCAGATTACCTTTTTTGTCAACCCTGAATCTAAAACAAACCAGAAGGATACAATGAATCAATTCCCGGAATACCCCTGGTGACTCGAGGTTCAGAACGAGCGAGGGTTCATGACATCATTCCTATACCTACCTCTCGAGTCCTGATAGTCCTAATCTCCATCTACCGAACACCCCAAATAACAAATACCTCCTTTGATACCATTTTTTCATGAACCAATCCGAGTCGTCCCTGAATTGGTCACCCGAGCTGGTCTGCGGTAAGGCCCAAAGGGCATTCCCGATCCCCATGGGCTGACAACTAGTGTTGGGCATCAAAACCTAATAACTGAGAAAGATTTGGACCAAAAAGGTAAATAAATATCCAAGAATAAAAATAATAACAAAACTAAACTTGAGTAGAGGAAAAAAAATAAACATAACAACTCAACATACCTCCACGTGACCTTCCAGGTCACCTCCCAAACAAAGACCGACCTTTCTCTAATAATGATAAACTCATCCAATAAAACCTACGTAAAGGAAACCTGAAACTGAAATGATAAAATAGGCATGAGCATTAAAAATGCCCAGTAGTGTTACCAAGATAAGCCAAATAATCCAAGAATCTATCTTCCTAAAAAAAATCCAATGACACAAGTTTGAAATACAATTATAAAAGTAGGTTTTTTATATTTTAAAATAAGCAACATGAATTTTCCCATTAGAAAATCCAAAAGATGATACATGCTATTTCAATAAAACCATTTTTCATTTTACAAAAAAACCCAAAATAGAATATACCAAAGTTCGGCTAAAATAATACAAGTAAAAAATGCAAGTTGGAAAATAAACTGGTTTAACGAAAAGTAAACAAGAAATAAAAATAATCCAGTAACCATGGGTGATCCTAAACATCCCTATAAGACCCCTGGGGGTACTCGGTTCGGAACCACCTATCAGCGTATGGTGAATCTTCTAAGTCTTTAACCAACTGGCCACCCTCACAACAAAAGAAACCAACGACACTCCCCATCTAGACCCTATACCTACCAGTGGGTACCAACCCATATAATCGGGGTTGATAAGCAACCATCACCCGATCAACTAAAAGACACCCAAGAATCCATGATGGTTATAATAATACTGTGTAAGTAGGAGGCCCTCACACACGTGACTCATCTCATCACACTTTACTACCCCAAACACGGACACCAATATATGATAACCCATAAAAGAAAAATCCCTCCTATAAAGGTGCCCCATTTTTATATCCATAGATTTCATATCACACGAAGGTGCCAACTGGGCCTTCACTTCATACAATCATTAAAACTATTTGAAACTTTTTACCAAACAATAGAGTTTCCAAACAGGCATATTCTCAAAGACATAATTTCAAACCTTTTTAGAAATCACACAAAGAAACCTACATCATTTAGAAAGCAAGAATCATTTTCACAAAATTACCATTCACTTTTAAACCAAACCCAAACACACACCGTAACACTTTGCACCCATGACTCGCATTTCAAACATCCTTTAACAAATCATTTAATCATTTATTAAAACATTTCAAAAGGGTCAAACAAAGTCTTACACCACGACCTCACCAAGTTCACATGTGAATTTCATTTCAAAATCAAATGCATACCCGAACGCTTGAAAAAAAATTATTTCGCACCTTTCCAAAAACTAACTCGGACACATGCACAACCAAAAGAACTATTTCAAAATTAAATAAATAATTTTCACTATTAAATAAATCACTATGAAAAATTATTAAGAAATTTTTAAGAATCAACACATGGCCTAAAACACAAAACACACTCAAATCTTCTTTTGTGACTAATTTCACATCAACGCCACACCAACAAAAACACAGTTTATAGTCCTTGCCTAGTTAAGTACATTCATTACAAAATTCATAAAACACTATCAAGTGACACACTATAGGTTTTAATCAAACAACACACTTAATATCACGTGATGTGCTACAAAAATAAGTGAATACATATTAAAACTACTTGAAAGGTGATTTCACACCCAATAATTTAATTATAGAACATGATAAACCAGTTAAACAGGTAAAAATGTTCATCAAATAATATGGAATCAAAGGCTTATTCCAAAACTATTTAAAACAATTTTAACTAACACAAAAAATTTCAACAAATAGGTACTATACTTATGGAGATGCAAAAGATATTTCAAAAATTATTTAAAACACAAAAGTGTCATGAGTTGTGCGGGAAAGGAAAAATCTGGAAAACACCTACCTCAAAGGCGTGAAAACGTGGCACCGCTTCTATGAAAGGTAGAACTGACCCTCGCGGTCCCCTCACACACCTTAAAACAACAAAAAAACACAAAATAAAACCCCACAGTGTTAGGGTTTTGCTAAATCAAATGAAAACCCCTAAAACTAGGAGCGAAAATACCGGGGGTGTCAGACAAGGTGGGATCTCCAGAGAAGGTCGCGACCAGAAGGGGAATAGGAGGGTTTTGACGCTGGTGAGAGGGAGGTTGGACTACCAGGATTCTGGTGTTGCACTACTAACTGTAGAAAAAGGGCGAGCGAGGGGGAGCACGTCGGATTATCGTGCTGCTGGGAGATAGCTCGGGACCTGTAGGTGGGGGGCTGGCCAGAGGTGGCTTTGTCCTGGTCTGTGCCTTGGTGTCCTAGAGCAGGGAGAAAGGGCGACGGGGACTTGTAGGGCAAGTGGCGGAGGGGGCTGGCGGCTCGCGCAACAGGTAAGGGGAAGGGGGTGATCGCTTGGGTAAATTAAGGTTAGATGTATTTTTCCACCATTTTATAATAATAATAATAATAATTAAAATGATAATAATAAAAAAAAAATAATAAAAATAAAAATATAATAATAATAATAATAATAATAATAATAACAACAACAACAACAATTTATTACTAATTATATTAGCAACAATTTTTAAATAATAAAAATATTATTAACAAATCTCAATAATAACAATATTATTATCTACACAATAATAACATTATTATTACATTTTAAATATTTAACACATCTTACTCATATAAAACTTTATTTATTTCAACCGTTAGGCATTTTCATGGGCACCCGGGCTGACTGCGCGACTATCGCCCACCGTGCGGTGACCGCGCATGGGTTTGAAACCCACTAGAATTGTTAAAAGACAAAAATTTTAAACTGGGACCTAGCCCAAACCTTGGCGCGAGAACCCGAAGTCAAGAAATAATAAAATAAAAATTAATTTAAAAAGGTAGGTGTGACAACACCTACCTATGAATATACTTCAATTCGGAAGAAGAAGAGAGAGATAAGAATTGACTTTGTGCATACTGAAAATTGTCTGAGTTGGTGAAAGAAGAAGGTATTCTAGTGCTGTAGTAATCCATGTACACTAAAGAATAATGAGGAGGAGAATATTGAGAGAGTAAGCTTATAGCCTTCATTCATTGTGGAAGCCTGAAGAAGAGAGAGTTTTTATGTGATGTTGGTGATCACATTCCAAGCCGATGTTCTGAGAGAGTCAGTAAACAATATCCTATTATATAAGTTTGAAAAACATTAAGGTACCTAATCTAACAGATACAAGGAAGAAATAATATCAATACATATAGTCTAGGAGGGACTCGATCCATAACAAGTGATCTTACTTCGAAGGAAGTACAATCCCATTCTCTTATGTGAAGGGACAATAAACCCTCTCTTGATTTGTACATGGTTGGTGCCAGGATAACGAGTTCAAGGTCATACCCTTCACTGGGATTCTTTTGATAATAATAAGGAAGTTGTGTATGTGAGATAATAAACACGATGCATTAAGGACGTATTTATCCAGAAGGAGTCGAATATTGTTAACAAACCCTGATGTTCTCCCATGTCTCTTTCTTATTCTATATCTCCATATCGAACAAAGGATAGATACAGAGAGAGAGAGAGATCCATTCACTAAATAAGTGTATATGTGATTAAGGGATAAAAGTAAAATTGTAATAAAAGTCATTCCACACTGATTATTCTCTCTCCCAATGTGTGCATATGTCTAAGTGATCCTAACAACTGGTATCAAATGGTAGGTCACACCACTATTAGATTCTTATATTTGAAGGATAGACTTATCTTTTTCAAAAGGCTATATGAAGTAAAGATTTAAAAAATCCCACGAATTACCTATCAAACTAATCATGGAAGAAATGTATTCCAATACAATGAAGAACAGGAAGAAAAGAGAAGCAAAGAAGTTGAGAAAGGCACCATCAAAGAAGATACACTCTCTACTATTTAGTGAAAGCAATTATATTACATCTATTTTGAGCCTCTTCTTAAAGATGATGAAAATATATCCCTCTTAACTAAAGAGGAAGAAAGAATAGTCCCCCATACAAAAAATCAGACATGAAAGATGAATATCTAGTGGTTGAATCTACCACCAAAGAATTTGACAATAGTTCGGACTCATGAAGTTTATCATATCTACATAAAGAAGGTGTACCAAAACTCTATTGCCAAAATTTGTCCTATTGATGTGCCATGTATCTGTGGGGATGGTCACAATTCTAAGGATTCACAAGATGAATCAATTGGTTCTATAAAATATATCCTATATAATTTCCCCAAATAAATTGTCTCATATATCTATGATATTTTAAAAATTATGTAGGAGGAGATCACCCACCACAATTATGAGCATGGAAGATTATATAAGGATTTTAAAGAAAGGATACAAGTATGTGTTATTCTCTCCAAAAAAATTAGAGTCGTAAGTAAAATGGATTGGGAGATTGAGGAAAGATGCTCCAAATTTGAAGATGAGTGGATCAATACAATACAAGAAATGAAAGATTCTAAGAAAAGGATCAAGGAGAATATCTATACATTAAAAGGAGTAACTACTGCCAAAGATGCTTAAATAGAGATTAAATCCAATCAGATTAAAGAGCATGATTATATCCTAAAAGAAAAGATCAAGGTGCATGAGGAATATAATGAAAAGATGAGGAAAGAATGTAAAGAAAAACCGAAATCATTAGGTATTATAAAGGAATCCTTAATGTGAAATGATTGGAACTTGCAATTTTAATTGAAAAATATGGAAACAACACAAGGTGGATCTTCAAAATAAGTTGAAATAATATATTCTGCCACACAAATCATTATGGAGGATTCTTATGATGAAATACCTCTATCTTGTGGAAATAATATCCAGAGATCATATGATGACCAGTCTAATACAACCATAAAAGGATAAATACCATCCACACCACAAAACATTAAATGTATTAATTCTATTTGTATAAAAATTTCAAAATTTAAACTAAAATTTGTATAAATATGGATGAAGAAAAAATATGATAATCCCACCATCATGTCAAGGATGGGTGAAAGATTTTTTATGAGAGCTGGTTCCCCAAACGAATGCCAACAAACTGATTCCAAAGCTAAAAATAACAAGCTATCAATTTTGAAAAATTAGGACAACACATGATTTATAAAAAGAAACCAAGGTTCACTGGTTATTGTTTTTACTATAACAGATTTAGGCATATGGAAATGTACTACTGGTATAATATGCCATCCCAAGAAAGAAAATGAATGCCTATAGTGAGGGGGCGAAAACTTGAGAACCTGTAGCATCCACAGGATATGAATAAAAACCTATATACAAGAAACATATTTGGAATACTTGAAAGAAACATTGGTATTTGAAATGAAAGTGGTCACGAAGAAGATAAATTCTAGTATAAATTATTCAAGAACTAGAACAAATATGGAGAAAATACCACAAAATCTAAAGAATGGTGACAAGCCAACCTTGGGAAAGAATCACGATAAAGGTGATAAAAATAAAATTCCCAATAAGTCTATGAAGAAGGATTATAAGTTATCATTGGGAAAAAAGCATAAGTAAAATAATAAATTTCACAACAATCCCAAGAAGTCAATGATGAAATCTACATCAAAAGTTTGAAATTGTTTCTTTTGATGAAAAAGAGATCACATAATGGACACTTACAAATGGGCCATGAATGTGAGGGTTAGAGGGAACTGGATTGAAAAAAATAAGAATAATACAATTTATAAATTAAAGGTCTAATTCGATGAAGATCACATCTAAAAATTCAGGTGGAAAATCCAAAAGGGTTGAGCATATTCCTAAGGTATGTCTAAAAATTAGGTCAGTCAATTTGGAAAAATCAAGACAATTATAAGCCCAAGAAAAGGAAAAATCCAAAGGGAAAGGAAAGGTTACACATGAAGAATAAATCAAATCACATGATTGATTGACTAAATAAGATAACCTAATATCTCATGAAGATATTTGTGGAAGGTGCACATAGGCTTTACACAATTCAAATAATTGTGCAACATTTATTCTATCCCAAAAAGAAGCTTTTAAGAACATGAAAACAACATCATGCGATGCATGTTCCTTGATGGATCATGTTAAAAGAAATATCCCACATAAGGAGAGAAGAAAATAAACCATTCTTCCCAAAGAAAAATATGATTTGAAAAATTATTATACAATCATAAAGTGTCTATATGGACATGGATCAAAATTGAAAAGGGAAAACTCATTGAGAAGAAATTATTAATCCAGATGACGAAATTAATGACCAAAGAGGTTCAACCCTATTCCCTTATTTTTTATGTTGTATTTTTATACTAACCATATAGGGAATTGAAGGCGACATTGGTTCTCAAATTCCAAACTAATGGAATTAAGTATGTTGGAATAACTATTCCAAATCCGAATAAGACACCATCTTGGTATGGCTTGTCAAATGGTAATATAAAGAATATTTAGAGAAAATACCAACCACGATGAAGGAGAATATACTATCAAAACTGTATAAGCCTATTGATAAAAGTACCCATCTTGATGGAAATGAATTACTTGACATCCTGAAGAGTATTTAAAGAAGTGAATATGCCCTGATAAAGAAACTATGAATGCTACCATGTTGGTGTTATCTCAACAACTAGAATCATAAAATAATACTCAATTATGATAAAAATATTGATGATGTTAATATAGAGTGTGTAACACCCCATCACCTTCCTTCAGGTATACTTTGACACTTGTTTTGGTTTCCCTTTTTATTTGGGTGTATTGTGGGATTCCCGAGGATAGAGAGCCTTTGCTTTAGAAAATTACACAAATTCCAAGGATGTATGATTGTTTGTATTAATGAAGTATGTGTATTAATGTGTAAATGGATTTAGAGGGTGATCCTTGGGTTTGGAGAGCCTCATGTTTTGGTTTGGGATTTTTTATAGGAAACTGGACTATGCACTACCTACTGAACATATTCATGTAATGAATGGGTTACATGACATGGACCTATTGAAAGGAAGATGTCATGAGTCTTTTTTAGATCATTAAAATTTACAAGTCATGAAACCATTACATGTCGGGAATGGGTCGATCAGGATTTCCTTTAATCCAAGGTGATTCTTTTTTGGCACACTTGAAATTCATGGAATTCACATCATGAAAGGGGTTCATGCTGTATTTTTTTTAGGATAAATGGTTTTAAGAATTCTTTATGCATAAATATTTTTGTTATCTTGTGCATATGACTCCCTCTCGAGTTTTAGGGTGATTTTGGGAAACTTCCCTCCTTCTAGGTTGCTCAGTTCGGCATTTGACTCTCATGGAGGTTGTGTCGCACATCCCTATTAAGTGGTATTTATTCTTATTAATTTCCTTTGGTCATAACAGTGGCATTGGTTGTGTTTTTAATTCAAATTATGATCGGTTGGTGTTTTCTATCAATTCTTTTCAGTTTTTTTTCATGCATTAAGTTTTTAAGGACGATCAATTGGTTTCTAATCTCTATTATTAAAGGCGGATGTTTCCATTTCCCTTGAGGTAGGATTATCTATATAAGTTGTTCTAATTCTTGAATTTCTATATGTTCTTTTCAATTCCTTTGTATCATTGAATGAAAATTCATGTTTTGACATTTGAAAGGCTTTGTTGGAAAGGATTCACATTTTTAAAGGAGTTTGGATTTAAAAATAGATTTTATTTGATATAAAAAGGTTTTATTAAATGTGATCATGAATGTTGAAATGGTTTTGACAAACGTAGCACATTAGGAACCTTGGGTGAGTTAGGAAATGGACATGTCACTTTAGTGTGTGTGTAATTCCACTCGAGGTTTTGAGATATCGACAAACTGGAAGGACTCGATATCGGTTGGAACCCACACATGCCTGGTATAGGCTTTTTTTTATATCAAGTATGTATTCCCATAAGATGGAGACTAAATGGTGTGTTTTGTCATTTATACCTGGAACTACTACAAAACTGGGTTTATCCAGCACTGAGGTTTCAACAGTGCTAGATAAAATCACAGTTAAAGACCCCCTTTTTCAGTGCTAGAAAAAACATTATTAAAGAGGGTAATTAACAGTGCTTTTTTTTACCGATGCTGATAAAGGTATATTTCAAAAAAAAAATATATTTCATTAAAAATAATATATTAATATATAACTATATTGATATTGATATAATTGTAATATATATTTTTTAAATATGTTTTAGATAAATATAAATAGGTATTTACACTTAATATATAAGATATTTAGTGAAAAATATTATAAAACAATTAAAAACATATTTTTAATTAATAATTTGATAATTATTATCGAGTAATAGTTATTTAATAACAATTTAAAGTTAAAAAAATAAAAAAATCAATAAAATATCTAAAATAAGTTGAAAACGTAACTCAAACTTCAAATGAGTATAACTATTGATCATAGTGTCAGTTTGGGCTCTACCACATATCAAATCGAATCATGTGATGAGTTTTATGACATAGTGATTGGGTGAATCTTGAGTCACATTTTTCAAGGCCAAAAAGTCCCAAAAGGCCACCAAAACTAAGTTTTTAGTCGGGGTGCCCCAATTTTTTAACATTCGATGAAATTTCAGCCTTGTTTAAGGGGGTCGTTTTGTCTATTTTCAGTGAGGATTGAACTTATTCCTAGGGATTACATTCATATTGATATTATGGTTTTGAGATTTTATCATTTTTCACAATTTATTTTTATTTATAATTAAATATATTCATATTTTCTTATATTTACTTCTAATAAATAACTTGTATAAATAAATATATCAACATATATACATAAAAATTTATTTTTAAATATATAAAATAAATACTTATTATTCATTTTATTTAAATTAATAAATTATCCATTTTATATACCTTGTAAAAATGCACTAATATATATATATAATTTTTATATATACGTATGTGCGTGTATTAATAAACACACACACACACACACATATATATTCTAATATATATAAATTAATATTAATATATAATATATTTAAATTAATATAATTGTATATATATATCAAAAATTTCAAAATATATACAAATAAATTGAAAATTTGTTAAATATACAACAAAACACACATGACATAGTGGTAAAGAGCATCAACCACATAAGGGAGGTCCTGTGATCAAATCTGGGCACACACATGTATTTGGGGTAGCCTTCTAGCATTGAGGAATATGGTGGGGTGTGTGATGGCAGATGGGTAGTGAAAGGTGCCGAGAAAGGGGGTTGTAAGTGCTGAGAGAGGGGGTTGTTGGGCTGTGTGAAAATTTATTTTTTTTTCAAATTTTTTAACAGCGCTACAAAAATCACTGTTAAAGGCCAGATTTTAACATCTCTCACAATTAGTGATTTTGAAGTGCTGATAAAACCCTTTTACTAGCACTATTAAAGGCCCAATTTGTAGTAGTGTGGTTTATCACATGATGGATTGTTTTTTGGATAGTCACTCACATGCTTATCTTATGGTGTATCCATGTTTGGTTTTGCCTATACTTAACCACTTTCCTTTATATTTATTACATTCATATATTTGGTGAATATGGTATTCATTTATTGAAAATAAAGGAATGTTTATAAAATGGTTTTATTTATGAAAATGATTTATAAATTGGATTTTATTTTAAAGCTAGAACTTGTGAATTATTGATATTAGAACTTGTATAGATTCTTTGGTGGTTCCTACTGGTCTTTGTTATCACAACCCACTTTTTCCTTTAGGAGATTTTAAACCTTATTTGGTAGGACTCAGGTAAATATAAGGGAATCTTATAGCATGCTCAGTTCTCTTGTCATTCATCGCCTTCATAGTGTGATGGTTTGGTGGTAATGGCTGGTCACATGGAGACTTATTTAGTCTAGTCTACTTTATTTTCCCAGTTTGGCCTATTTTTATTGAATTTATATGTCTCATGGATAATTATTCCTTTATTATGCATATTAATTTTATGTTTCTTCCATTACACATGATACATGTGGTTATTTTCTATTTTTCACCATGTAGAGGACCATCTTGGGTGATTATCTAGTTGACCTGGGTTGGTTCACGATATGTTGGTATTAAAGGGAATACCTAACATGAAGTATTATTAACACTACCTAGGTGTGGTTTGGTGATTTAATAGATCTAAGTTATGAATATTAGAATTTAGGTTGTAAGTGTGGAAAAGGGGTATGGCCATCTCACTTTTGTGTTTGAATTCGAGTAACCATGGGTGGTCAGAGATTTTTTCCAAGCTTGGGACTTGGTGGTTGAGGTTATTCGAATGAATCATATATGGTGTTTATTTAAATGGACTTGTTCATTTTTTAAGGTGTTTTCTTTATTAATATAATTCACAATTGATACAATTTTTTTTAAAGCATTGATATGGATACCTGAAGTTAGTCCTATGATTTTGGAATCTGCTCGTGACTGATTGGTTTTTGTCTTGTGATTATTAGATAATGCCTCCTAGAAGAGTTATTCCAAATCAGAGTGAGGAAGCTGCGAGATAAGTTCCGTAGGTGGATCCTCTAGTAGAACCTTATTTGGTAGAATATGTAATACACACTATTTATACTCTAGTCAAGCAAGTTTTGGGAACCTGAGATGAGTAGTGGACCATAATTTAGAATTTACTAAGAAACATCCACCCGTCTTCCGTGACGACAAAGGACCCCAATAATCTGAATAATGGATTGAGTGGATTGAGAGGATATTCAATTTTTGAAGACTCGTGAGGAATATAAGGTGGGGTTTTCCATGTATATGATTGAGGGACCAGGAAGGATATGGTGGGAATCTATTGTGCAAGCTACATTGCATGAGGATCTTTGCTGGGTATCTTTCAAGAAAATATTCAAATAGTAGTTTTATCCTGATACATTATGAGGGAAAAACCCCAATAGTTTTTGACCTTAGAGCAATTAGAGTGTACCATTCTAGATTATTCCATCCATTTTTCTGAGTTGGTTCACTTGGAACTGGATCTAGTTACCAATGATTACCTAATGGCTTGAAGGTTTGATTTGGGGTTGAGGGATGATATTCAGTTGGTGATGATTCTCATTTTCATTCTAACCTTTGTGAAGGTAGTCGATAAGGAAGATTTGGTAGAGGCTAAAATAACTAGAAAAACAAGTTCGAGTGGATCTTTAGTTGGTATTTCCATTATCAAGGGTGCGTCTTCTGGCCTGAAAAGGAAGTTCAAAGGTAGCCAATTTTCTTCAGGACCAATTTCAGGGGATTTTTTTGGACAACAATTGGTTGTTTTCTATCAGTGTAGAAGGACTGGTTATACCAAGCCTAATTGTATTAAGCCTCCCAATACTTGTCTTTGTTGTGTAAAATCTTTCTATCTGAAGTGTTTTTTTGAAAGGATGTTCCAAGGTTGTAAGGCAGGATCCACTATCACCAAGGGTTTGCAGGTTCATACCGATGATTCCAAGGGTGGTGGGTCTTATTCTTAGGATAAGAGGGGTGTTCATGTGAATAAAAAATCTCAAGGAGGAGCTAATACCATATGTATTTATGTGGTTGAGTATGAAAAATAGGAATCCGAAGAAGGACCAACTACTGTTATAGGTACGGTGTTTATTTATCCTTCTATGGTGTTAACTTTGTTTGATATAGGTGCTACTCATTATTTTATATCTTCAAAGTTAGTATACTTGTTGGGATTGCATTAAAAGATTATACCATTATTTTTAGATCTTTCCACACATTTGGGAAAGAGGTCCAAACAATGTTTAGAGTGTCTATCATGCTGAGTGGCAATAAAGAACCATGAGGTGGAGTAGAACTTATTGATGCTTGATCATGATATCTTTGACCAGTTATTGGCATGGATTGGATGATCAATGTCAATGGACAAATTAATTGTTATCACTATCGAGTTTAATTTCTATATTCGGATGAAATAAATCATGTCTTTTAGGGTGAGTGGGATTCTAGGTTTGGGATTGCAAGGCCTACCATTTCTTATTCTGGGGTGATCTCATTTCAGTTGTTGGAATTGTTCCTAGATGCCATTGATCCTTGTTTGATCAGTCCACTTAATATAGTGGTGTGTGTGTACCTTGAGTTTTTTTAGATTATTTTTCCATTTTATCACTATAGAGAGAGGCTGAGTTTACCATAGATCTAATACGTGGTAAGATGCATGTTTCTATGTAATCCTATCATAGTGTTTTAGCCGAGATGGTAGACCTTAAGTTCTAACTTGAAGAACTTGAGGATAAGGGATTTATTTTTTCTAGAGTGTCACCATGGTATTTTTCTATCCTCTTTTCTAAGAAGGCATATAGAAGCCTTATAATTTGTATATATTATCTAAAGTTAAATCAAGTGACTGTCAAGAAAAAATATCCCCTGCCCAGGATTGATAATCTCTTTGATCATCTCATAGGGGCTCATTAGTTTTCAAAGATCGACCTTCGGTCAGGGTACCACTAGTTGAGAGTCCAAGAATAAGATATACTTAAGACAACATTCAAGAGTTGGTATGAGAATTTTGAGTTTATAGTGATGTAATTAGGTCTCACTAACACTCCTATGGTATTTGTGTCTTTGATGAACTAGACATTTCATCAGTTCTTAGACTCTTTTGTTGTTGTGTTCATGGATTATATTTTGGTTTACTAAAAGTTAGAGGAGGAGAACATGGACCATTTAGATATCATTCTTAAAACCTTGAGGGAACAATGCTTGTATGGAAATATTTCCAAATGATAGTTTTGTATTCAATAAGTAAAGTTTCTGGGGGATGTTACAACTGAGAGGCACATCTTAATAGATCTTAGAAAAGTATAGGCAGTTATGTCTTGTGAGTAGCCTGAAAATGTGTTTTATATCCAAATATTCTTGTGGTTAGATGGTTATTATAAGTGGTTTGTTTGGGAATTATCCAAGCTTGTATCTCTGATGATAGATTTAACCTGTGTGTAAAGTTTGAGTGGAATGAAAAATGTTAGAAATCTTTTGAGAAACTTAAGGAGGGATTGACTTCATATTTTTTTTTGATTCTTCCAAAACCAGTTTCGGGTTATGAGGTTTTCTGTGATGCTTCTAGCATAGGTTTGCAGTTTGTCTTGATGTAGGTGAGATATGTGGTAGCCTATGGATTTCATCAGTTACACTCTAATGATAAGATCTATCCTACCCACAATATTGAGTTACAAGCAGTTATGCATGAAATCAAAAAATGGTGTCACTACCTCTTTAGGGATCATTTTACTTTATATTCTGATCATAAGATCCTAAGGTATATTTTCACTCAAAGGGATCTGAACTTGCAATATAGAAAATGGGAGGAGTGTCTCCATAATTGTGATTTTTATATTTCTTATAATTATGGGAATGAGAATGTGGTATCCAATGCACTGAGCATGAAATTATTAACACAAGAAGTGAAGAAATTAGTGGAAGAGTGGTCTCTGATGAGTATGTTTATTGAGGTGATCTTGGTAATTGAAGAAGTTGGTGGGAAGGTATATTTAGATTCTATGAAGGAAGAATATTCATTTGATGAGTGGGTTCGACTTGAGTAGATATCTAACCCTGAGTTCCAAGGCTTTAGTAAAATACTTTATGGTGGGGAGACCTTGGGTGAGTGGTCTCATTCACCCAATGATGCTTTGTGTTTTCAAAATAGGTTGGTTATTCCTTTTTCTCTAAGATGGTAGTTAATGGACAGTGGGAACCATTCTTGTTGGTCTACACACCCATGTACTACAAATATGTATCATGATTTGAGATATCAATATTGGTGTTTGGGGATGATATGGTCGATTGTGGATTTTGTATCATGGTGTCTTAATTATCAGTGGATTAAGGTGGAGCACTGGAGACCTATTGATTTATTTCAGCCCTTACCCATTCTATCATGGAAATGAGATTATATTTCCATGGACTTCATCATTATTTTACCATAAACTCCTAGTGGAAAGGATGTGATTTGGGTGATCATTTGACTGACTCATGAAATTGATACATTTACTCCCCATCAAAGAGATGATGAAAGTGGATCAACTTGGGGACTTGTATATACAAGATATTGTGAGACTTCACGAGGTCCACCCATGGTTGTTTTTTTACAGGGATCCAAGGTTCACATCTAGATTTTTTAAAGGTTTACATGAGGTGATGGGTTCCCATTTGAAATTGATCACAACAAA
This sequence comes from Viscum album, assembly GCA_963277665.1. NCBI lineage: Eukaryota > Viridiplantae > Streptophyta > Magnoliopsida > Santalales > Viscaceae > Viscum > Viscum album. Next base: position 1,197,000,181 of record OY728135.1, on the reverse strand, counting down.
TCATCTACAGACAGATGGACAAGTAAGGATGGCTATCCAGGTTCTTAAGGATATGCTTCAAGATTGTGTGCTATATTTTTATGGTTCATGGGAAAATAATTTGTCTTTAATTTATTTTTCCTATAACAATAGTTATTAGGCCTCTATAAAAATTGCACCCTTTAAGGCTTTGTATGGGCGACCATGTAGATCTCCCTTATATTGGGCAGAGTTGGGAGACTGATCCTTGGTTGGACCAAGTCTTATTTAAGAGATGACATAAAGGGTATAGTTGATCCAAAATTTATTTGTCATGAAACATAGTCATCAAAAATCTTATGCGGACCTTTGTTTTCAGTCTCTAGAGTTTAAGTTTTGTGATCAGGTTTTTCTTAGAGTTTCACCTTGCATAGGACACCATCAATTGGGTAAGTAGTGTAAGTTGTCACCAAGGTTTATGGGATGATTTGAGATCATTGGATGACTTGGAAAGGTGGAATATAGATTGGATTTACCATATCATTTGACATTGATCCATGATTTATTTCATGTTTCCCAACTGAGGAGGTTTCAACCAAATCCTTCCCATGTGATTGAATGGGAGGATGTAGATCTCGAACTCAAAACCACTATGGTCAAATAACTAGTTCATATTATAGATCAACAATAGAAAGTAATTTGTGGCAAAAAGATTCCTTTAGTTCATGTACTATGGAAGTGTGGATGGGATATCCATAAGAAACGGGACTAAGAATTGTTGATGAGGCAGTAGTAACCTTTTTTTTGTGAGTCCAGGATCTTGAGGAATTTATTGGGATAGAAAAAATTTATGGTGGGGAGATTGTAAAACCTTGTTACCTTCCAAGTATGATTTGAACCTTATTTTAGTGTCCCTTTTTTTGGGGTTCATTGTGAGATTCTTATGGATGGATATAATTTAATAGATAAAATGGTCTAAAGTTTAAGGATGTATGTTTTTTTATATTAATGGAGTCTGGGTATAAATGTGTAAATGGATTTAGAGAGTGCTCCTTGGGTTTGGAGAGCCTCATGTTCTGGTTCTGGATTTTTCTACAAGAAATGGGACTGTGATTATATTAGACAGAGAAATTTAGATGAACCTTTATGAGTTCATTAGACACAGGTTTACAAGTGAAGGCAATGGATAGAGGTCTCTGAATGAATTCATCAAATATAAGTGTTTGAGTAAAGTCATCAGATGAAGTAACTCGATGGGATTCAAACAAATGATTCCAAGTCATTGGACAAAGGATTCCTAATGAATCCATCAGATAACATGTTTTGGACAGAGGCCACCAAATAGAGAAATCTCCTACAAATTTATAATGAACATAAACCACTAGATAAATAAGTTCCTCAAATGTGTATCATATAAAGGTTTTTGTAAAGACATTAAATGTGATGATGTTAAGATGTAAATTCAATGAATCAACCACCATAAAGGAATAATCTTGATTCAAGACAAGATTTTAGGATGATTTGATGAATGTTGACATTGAGATTTTAGGAAATTATTTATAAGGAATATTGACTCCTATTTACTTGGAGGTTTGAAAGTGGTTAACTAAAGAATTATTTGAGCATGATGTTTAAAGTTTGAGTAGGAACTTTTAATTTGAAGTTTTCTCTCCTCCCTTGATTTTCAAAGAATAAATGCCTATATAAATGGGATTCTAGTGTTGTGATTGGGTTGTTTCTAGCATGAAAATTATTGAAGAAGTTAGGTGCTGATTAAAGTGCTTGAGATATCTCTTGTTGAAGAATCAGATGCAGTAGCACAAAAAAAATGGCACTAGATAGAGTATACCTAAAAATTGGTATCAAATGAATAAGTTATCAGATTGAGGATATCAAATCGAGGATACCAAATAGAGGATATCAGATCGAGGATACCAGATAGATGGTATCAGATGGATAAGTTCAAATAAATAAGTTGATACAGAAGTTATCACTCATAGTTGTGAAAAAAGTGAATAGAAAGAGAAAGGAATTACAAGAAGGAAAGTGTGAATAAATTTAAAGTAGTACAGTGAAACCATATCAAATCCTGTTGGTAAAGGTTCATTTTGTTATTGAAAAAATTGTTTATCAAATTATATTTGTGAGAAGAAAATACACTATCAAAGAACTATAGTGTTATATAAGTGATATACATTCCTTGCTTGTTGTAAACCACCAAAGGATTATTTTTTAGTGGTTATGTGGCCTTGTATTATTTAAAAACCATGCCAAGGAATATCCACTCTTATTGAGTAGTGAAACTATTTGTGCTCATGTGGGTGTTCTTGTTTGTTGTTTTCTATCATATTTAATTCTCACTTATCAGAGGTGAAAGTTGTTTCAAAATTAGAAAATACAAAAATGATAAGATCACTAATTCATCCATACCCTCTTAGTGATCACACAATTATTGATTGGTGAATTCAGTTGGAATCAATTCCAAGGTTTCTTCATTGACTCTTTACTAGTAAGTCATTTTATTAGGGACATCTACAACTGAGTAGAGGCAGTTGGTACCTTTACAATAAGGCTTTTACAAGGCCTTATATTTCTTTTACAAATAACCATAAATACACATCTTATTCTAAGAATCTGATACTCCTTCACCACCATGACCGAGTCCAAGCTGTCGATACTCAAAAAAATCAATAGATATTGATTTTATTGAGAAAATATAATTTTTATTATAGTTATAACAACAACTGAAAAATGTATTTGATCTTAAATAAAGAAATTTTTTTAAAAATAAATCCTTAAATTTGCACAAGATTCCTTTAAATAATGATAGAGAAAATGACAGAAAAATGAATAAACACGTATGTCTCCAAAGTGTAACTCTAAAAAATTCTTTATTGAGATTTCAGATTAAGATCTAATAATAAGATATATAAATAGTGACAAAAACAATATCGAGTTAATCAAATAGATCAAAAAATTTATATCTCCAAAGTGTAGCTCTGAAGGAAATGAAACGTTTTTATTTTCAAGCACACAACTCTTTATTTTCAATTCATAACTGTGTATTCAAAAGATGAATATCTTAGTATTTATCTTTTAGGTTGAATAGATCTAGGTCAAATGATTCTAAAAACATTGAATATTAAATCATAAATATTTGAATCCAAATAATTCAAATAGAGTCGCAAATTTCCTTAAAAATAATAATGATTTAAACCATTGAGTATGAGCCTTTGAATTAACTATAAAATAGCTTTAAAGAGATATTTACTTTTGGTTAGACCATTATAGAAAATGTGGATAATATATTGAATTTAAAAATCCATCATTGACTAAGTAAAACATAGGTATGCTTCATGTATAGATAAACTCCAAAAGTATGGTTGACAATGTATGGTTTATTACAGAAGTAGGGTTGATGAACCATATGTTTTTTTCTCAAACGTAGGGTTTATTACAAATGTAGGGTTATTGATCCATACTTTTCCAATAGTGTAGGGTTTATAGTCCATATGTTTTATTCCAAACGCAGGGTTCCCAAACAATACATTCCACTTATAAGTGTAGGGTATGAACAATATTTCCAGATTAATTTAAAAACATCTAAAATACTCAATCAATTATCCTCCCATAGATTAAGAACTTGTGAATGCTTCCAGAATAAAAATAAAAATTATAACAAATATTGTCTTCCTAAAATTAAATTAAAAGTAACTTTATTAGTAATATAAATGTGTGTGTTTGTGATCATCAAAATCAAAATGAAGTTAATGAAATTTTTAAATCAACACATGCTTAACATACCACACAACCAATCATACATCCACCTAACTAGGAATACCTATTTGAACTACTATGTGATGCTTCAAACCATGTTGTTGGAGTAGTTTGTCTCATAAAATTGAAGTAAGACACCATTCCATTAAATAAGACTCAATAAGAATAGATGCATCTTGTAACCTTTATACAAACACTTAAAAATAGTTTCTAGACAAAATTTACACTCTAGAAAAATTCTGATCTTGTCTAATGGGAAATGAGGTGATTGTTTTCTTTGACCATGAATCAATTAGGTACTTGTTGAAGAAGGGAGAAGTAAATATAAGGTCGGTAAGATGGATGTTATTTATATAGGATTTTGATTTGGAGATCAAATATAGGAGGGTACTTGAAAACTATGTGGAAGACCACATGGGTGGGTTGCCTCACATGGTAGTGGTAGAAATTCCATACAAAGAGCCACTTAATGATTTCATTCTAGGAGAATAGATTTATCTAATGAAAGGATATGTACTATGGTATACTGATATGGTAAATTTTTGTATAACTTTTCAAGTTCCATCACATTTTAACCCAAAATAATTTCTTAGAATCAAAGACGAATCAAATTTTTATGTTTGGTATGATCCACATCTTTGAAAGATTTGTAATGATCAAATGATTAGAATATGTTTTACTAAAAGCGAAGTGTAATCTATAATAGATATTTTATATACATTATCTTTTGGAGGGAACTTTGGACCTCAAATAACTACTATGAAAGTCTTGAAATCTAGAATATATTGTCCCAAATTATTTAAAGATGCCCATTAATTGTGTAAAAACTATGAGTAATGTCAGTTCACTGAAAATATTTAAAAGTGATAAGAAAATTATCACAAAGTAACGAATTTATGTGAGATATTTGAAGTATGGTTCATATATTTCATGGGACCATTTACCATTTCATTTGGATTTCATCTTGTTAGTTAAGGATTGTGTTTCAAAATGGGTGGAATAAAAAGACACAAAAAACTAATGATTCCACTGTTTTTTGTGCTTTTGTTAGGACAAACATATTTTATAGATTTGGAATCCAAAGAGAAATAATTAGTGAATAGGGGACTCACTTTATCAACCAGATCATGGAATATCTAATGAGAATATATGGAGTGAACTGCTAAACATCAACACTCTGTCACCCACATTCCAATAGAAAAGCTGAAGTTTTAAATAGGGATATCAAAAGAATATTGGAAAAAAATTTCAATACAAATAGGAAATATTGGAGCCAAAGTTTATAACACAACTTTTAGGATTAATATAAAAGCATAAAAAACCCCAACTGGAATGATCCTTTATCACGACCCATCCCTCCAAGGATACCCCTCCTGGGTTGGTAATGAAGAAAGGGAGATAATGACCCCCTGAGTCCTGCCTCCAGTAGGCCCTGGGTTGGAGACTAGCACCGTGGGTATAAAAATATCATGTATGGGAGGAATTACCCTCTATAATAATATAGGATTAGGAGATAAGATGAATCATCCATAAACAACTCCAAGACATAATCTAAAAGTGAAACCCAAACCAGCCCACATGTATGTATAAATAGAAATAATACATATAAAAATCTCTAAAGTAAATACCCAAAAGTAAAACTAAAGCAGTGACACAACAAATGTCAAGGATCCGAGCTAGTAAGGTCCAACATGGTCTATGAAATCCTCCTCAAAACTTGAAAACAGTTTTATATACATAAAGTGAGCATACAAGTATACTTAGTAGGAAAAGTAAAGTATCTCATGCACATGTGAAAAAATAATACTAATGAGCCTGTAATAAAACAGAAAAACCAAACAACACCTAAAAAAGCATACTAACCATCCCAACCTAACCATGAAAAGATCACTAAATAATGAAATCCATGTAATATAATATAAAGTAAAGCACATCGATGATAGGGTACCCACACCACTTTCCCACTGATTATCCACTCTCACACCCCTATGAAAAACATCCTGGAACTCCCACCTCTTAAAAATATAACACATCACATCCCACCCAAACAAACCTATGCCTCACAACACATCCCACCCAATAACACCTCGGACTCACAACACATCCCACCCACACACTCTTGGGCCTCACAACACATCTCATCCCACTAGCACACACCTGGGCTATCACAACACATCTCATCCCGAAGACATCTGGGACACATATTACATCTCATCCTGAAGACACCTGGGACACATATCACACCTCATCCCTAAGATACCTAGGACTACACATCACAAATTTCTCGAAGACACCCGAGACACTATTTCCTGGAAGAGGGAGTAGGGAAGAGAGGGTGGTCATCCATCCATCTTCCCACCAGGATGTTGGGAAAGACACCCCCACGTGACTATGTAGGTGTTCAACACATAATACTCAATGTGGGTGGGGTGAATATATAAATCACAAGGAAGATACAATTATATATATATATATATTGTATCAAACACTCAGGCCCAACCTATGGGTCCCCCAAAAAATAACCAACTCAAAACACCGTCACTTTTTCTACCACCTCTAAATGCATTTATTAGTACTTGAAACAGTCATTTCAGAAGGTGAAGATCCCTGATAATCTAATGTGGATTCACTTTTACTCCACGTTTAACACCCATTTATTTTATTATTTATCATTAACCACATTTAACCACACAACCCATCATTAAATTTTACATTGGAAAATTTACATCCCATTAACCAAAACAACCCATTCCATTTCAAAAATTATTAAACATTTATTTATTTATTTGACCACTACTTGGGCATCTAGCATAAGACAACTAGATATCACAAGTAACCATTCACCCACAAAAATCTAACCTCGCCGCCCCACAAGCACGGCCAAACAACCACTACCTCATTGCCCCAAAATCATGGCCCACAAACCATTAGCCCCACAAACCCTAACCACACATTGTTGTCCCACAAGCATGGAAAAACACATCACAACACATAAAGATCATTTTATAGATTTAAAAAGGGGATTTTACCACATTCCACTTTATTTATTTAGGGATTTATCACATAATTCAAAATCTAGGGGCAACCATTTTATTATCCAAATATAAGTAATTAACCAATTTCCATTTAGGGTGATATCATAATAATCAAAACAAAAGTAGAAATCACAACACATATATCTAGTGCAAACAAAGGTTCCAACAACCACAATTTTCAGTAGGGCATTAATCCCACACAATCCATAGTATCATAATATAATATCAAAGTTGTAAAAGCATGCAAAACAAAACCCTTTACCCTTCAATTTTAAATCAACCAATTCTTTATCATTAATTAAGATAACACAAGCATAAATCATAGGTAAACAAAACAAAAATCATCCCTCATGATACCCAATAAAGAGAAATGATGGAAATCCTACCTCAAAGAATCTTTTTAACTTATTATACACCATAGGGTGAAGAAGAACGCCCAAAAACCAAAACTGTACTATAAGAAACACAAATCAACCTATATCACACTAAGGATCCATAAAAACAAAACCCAAACATACCCCCAAACTAAAGAAACACCATCGTAGAAGAACTTTGAAGAAGAACATAAGGAAATGAATGAGAATGAGAGAAGAAATTACCATAGATCGAAGATGGGAGCCAAAGGATCGATCCACATCAAAAGTAATCTATAAAGATATAAGGAGAAGGTTTTCATATTCCTGTAACAAGAGGAGATCCACTTCCTTAGGGTTTGATAAATAACCCAAGTGGATGAATCCTTTAAAACTGCACAACACCGGGGAATTACATGATGCATAATCCTCTTTCACAGTATGTAATCTCAGGATTCCAGGTTCCAATTAAAAATGCAGTGCCTTTTTATTATTTAACCCTTAAAAACTACACATCGTGACTAGACCTAGAAAATCCATGAAACCAAGTTTCAAATCGTGTAATACACTTACATGATGTGTATTTCTTGCAACAGTTTTTTTGCACTTCTAGCTTCCACCAAAAACTCCCAGAACCTTCCCTGAACACCTCCAAAAACCAAAACTAAAAAATTAACAGACTAGGAGGGTATAAACTATTACATCAGATACCTATAAATCAATTATCACTCTCAAGAATCCAAAACTAATCCCATAAGAAAGATGGGTCCGAACTACCACCTCACAAGATACCTCTCAAGAGTCTCATCATTCCTCAAATGCTACCACTAGCCAAACACACCAAACAAAATGACCAAAAACATCTCGCAAAACCACATCACCATAACCAAAAGTCACCTCCTCTCACACAACCACACAACCACTACACAATCATCTCAACATCCACACATTTCAATCCAACAACCACTACAACCAATGAACCACACCATCTCGAACACACAAATAACTACTACAAAATTGGATTTTAACAATGATAGAAGAAGACTTTATCAGCACTAAAAAAATGCTAATAATCGAAGCGTGGTTAAAATCCTGAAACTTTTATTAGTGTTAAAAAGTGCTGTTACAGGCCCCCTTTATCAGTGATGTTTTTAGCACCGTTAAAGGGGGCCTTTAATAGTGTTTTTTAGTGCTAATAAATACCCCAATGATATAGGGTATATAATTTTTTTCCACAACTCACCCACCCCCTTTATTAGAAATTATGAACCCCACCCCTTTATCAACACTCCCCCACCCCTTTATTAATGCTTTAGATAATCCTAGACTTCCGTGTGTGCCCTTGCCTCCAGTCACTACTGAAAAAGGAGGATTTACCAATAGTTCTGAACCATTGGGAAAAGCCAGAGAACCGTTGGTATACCTTATACCAACGGTTCTGTGAACCATTGGTATGTAATCCATTGGGATATATTTTCCCAAAGGTTTACATAGAACCATTGGGATAGGTTAGAAAAATCATCCTACCCCAACGGTTCCCTAAACCGTTGGGAAAACCAACATTTTCCCATGGTTCCCAAAGGTTTCTAAAACCGTTAGGAATGTATTTTTACCAACGGTTCCCTTTGAACCATTGGTAAAAACTTTCTATGAATCCTATGCCAACGGTTTGAAACCGTTGGCATAGGCTATGCTGTGAAAATTGCACAGCAGCCTGCAATTTGCACAACACTAGTAATTCTCCAATATCCTTGTACCTAAAATAACCAACTAACACACATATATATAGAAAAAAATCCATAAACATTTAACATATAATGCATCTGGAACTATACACATCTAGAATTAAATCATAATTCATAACTTAATTATAAACATACATAATTCATTTAAACATACACATTTAAATGTGTTTTTTCTAGAAATGATGTCCATTTTAAACATAATAAATACACTTTGAGTGATACTGGCCACACCGTGCCTTGTATTGAGGCGATTTTGACTTGTAAACGTCAAAAATGACCCATGTATCATTGTCCTAAAGTATCAACATATTCCAAAATCATTTGGTCTCTTTTTCGTATGTCATTTCTTGTCACTTAAAATGTTCATTTCAAAAAAAAATGAGACACTTTGAGTGGTGTTGGCCACACCATGAATCAGATTAAGGCGGGGTTGACTCGTACACGTCACATATAACACATTGATCATTGTTCTAAAGTTTCAACACATTACGAATGCATTTGGTTAGTTTTCCATATGCTAGTAGTTTTTAATTAAAATGTTGTCCATTTCAAATAAACGTGACACTTTGAGTGGTTCCAGACACATCACACCTCATATTGAGACGGGGTTTACTCGTACACGTCACATTTGACCCATGGATCATTTTCCTAATGTTTCAATGGAATCCTAATGCGTTAGGTTAGTTTTCCGTATGTCAGTTGTTGTTTTCAGTTAAAATGATGTCCTTTTGAAACAAAAAAGAGACACTTTGAGTGGTTCCGGCCACACCGCACCTTGTATTGATGCAGAGTTGACTCGTACACAACAAATATGACCCATGAATTGTTTTCCTAAAGTTTAAATAGAAACCAAACTCGTTTGGTCAGTTTTCCATATGTCAGTTGTTGCTTTCACTTAAAATCCTGTCCATTTTAAACAAAAGAGAGACACTTTGAGTAGCGCTAGCCACACCGTGCCTCGAATTGAGGCAGGGTTGACTCGTTCATGTCATATATGACCCATGGATCTTTTTTCTATTGTATCATCACAATCAGAATCCATTTGGTCAGTTTTCCGTATGTACTTAAAATGTTTTCCATTTTAAACAAAAGAGAGACACTTAGAGTGATCCCGGCCACACTATGACTCGTATTGAGGCTCAGTTGACTTGTACACGTCAAATATAACCCATGGATCGTTTTCCTAAAGTTTCAATAGAATATGAATGCATTTGGTCAGTTTACCATATGTGAGTTGTTGTTTTCAATTAAAATGAAGTCCATTTTAAAATATAGAGAGACACTTTGAGTGGTTCTAGCCACTCCATGCCTCATATTGAGGATGGGTTGATAAATACACATCACATATAACCCAGGATCGTTTTCCTAAAGTTTAAATAGAATTTTAATGCGTTTAGTCTGTTTTCCGTATACCAGTTGTTGTTTTCACTTAAAATGTTGTCCATTTCAAATAAACCTGAGACACTTTGAGTGGTTTCGGCCACACCGGGCCTCGTATTGAGGTGAGGTTGACTCTTACACGTCAAAAATGACTCATGGAACGTTTTCCTAAAGTTTCAACAAAATATGAATTCATTTGGTCAGTTTTTCGTATGTTAGTTGTTGTTTTCACTTAAAATGTTGTACATTTTAAACTATAGAGAGACGGTTCAAGTGGTTCTGGCCACACCGCGACTTATATTGAGGTTGGGTTGACCCGTACACGTCAAATATGACTCATGGATCGTTTCCCTAAAGTTTCAACATAATACGAATGCGTTTGGTCAGTTTTCAAATGATGTCCTTTTGAAACAAAAGAGAGACACTTTTAGTGGTTCCGGCCACACCGAGCCTCAGATTGAGGTGGGGTTGACTCTTACACGTCACATATGACTCATGGATAATTGTGATAAAGTATCAACACAATTAGAATGCGTTTGGTTGGTTTTTTGTATGCTAGTTGTTATTTTAACTTAAAATGTTGTCCATTTCAAATAAACCTGAGACACTTTGACTGGTGATGGACACACCAGGACTTGGATTGAGGTGGGGTTGACTCATAAGCATCAAAAATGACTCATGGAACATTTTCATAAAGTTTCAACACATTCCGAATGTGTTTGGTTGGTTTTCCTTATGTCAGTTGTTGTTTTCACTTAAAATGATGACCATTTTAAACAAAAGAAAGACACTTTGAGTGGTGCCAGCAACAACGTGCCTCATATTGAGGCAGGGTTGAATCGTACACGTCACATATTACCCATGGATCGTTGTTTTAAACTATCAACACAATACGAATGCGTTTGGTCAGTTTTCCATATGCTAGTTGTTATTTTCACTTAAAAAGTTGCCCATTTCAAATAAACCTGAGACACTTTGAGTGGTGGAGGCCACACCGGGCCTTTTATTGAGGCGGAGTTGACTCGTACATGTCACAAATGACCCAAGTATCATTTTCCTAAATTATCAACACAATACGAATGCGTTTGGTCGGTTTTCCGTATGTCAGTTGTACTTTTCACTAAAAATGTTATCCATTTCAAAAAAAAGTGAGACACTTAGAATGGTGCTGGCCACACCACGCCTCTAATTAAGGCGAGGTTGACTCGTACACGTCACATATGACCCATGGATCATTGTTCTAAAGTATCAACACAATCAGAATCTGTTTGGTCAGTTTTCAGTATGTACTTAAAATGTTGTCCATTTTAAACATAAGAGAGACACTTAGAGTGATCCCGACCACACCACGACTCAGATTGAGCCGGGGTTGACTCATACACATCACATATGACCCATGTATCATTGTGATAAATTATCAATAGAATATGAATGCGTTTGGTTGGTTTTCGGTATTCCAGTTGTTCTTTTCACTTAAAATCCCATCCATTTGAAACAAAAGAGACACAATTAGAGTGCTAACGGCCACACCGCACCTCAGATTTAGATGGGGTTGAATCGTACACATCACAAATGACCCATGGATCATTTTCCTAAAGTATCAACACAATAAGAATGCGTTTGGTCAGTTTTCCGTATGCCAGTTGTTATTTTCACTTAAAATGTTGTCTATTTCAAATAAACTTGAGACATTTTGAGTGGTGCCGGCCACACCTGAGGCATGGTATTACCATATTTAAAAATATACATGTCCTCGGTTTATCTTCAAGGAACTAATATCAATCATGAGTAATAGAAACCATCCTGGTATCCCTCACCTAGAAACCAAAGCATACATTCTGGAATTTCAAGTATAAATTCCCTGAGCATGACGAGTTCGTTCACGAGTCCTTAACATGTAACCCATGTCTTATACTAAAAATTGACAAGTAAACCAAATCAAACAAGGCATAATTCACATAACATGGATAATGTACAATAAGGATTTGTATTCAAATTAAAGTATATCATCACATGCATTTGATGATCATGAACTAATAAGCTTACCAAGACATTCATATAATTCAAGACATACAAAAATGGAATAATACTAAATAAAATTGCATGATCAGAGAAATAAAAAAAGGCATGTGAAATCAAGGAGGAGGGTGGGGGGGCTGTCCGGGGACCAAGGAGGAGGGTGGGGGGGGGGGGGGGCTGTCCGGGGGGTGTTCGGGGGGCTGTCCGGGGTCCAAGGAGGAGGGTGGGGGTTGTCTGGGGGATTGTCCGGGGTCCAAGGAGGAGGGTGGAGGGCTATCCGGGGGGCTGTTCGGGGGTTGTCTGGGGGGCTGTCTGGGGACCAAGGAGGAGGGTGGGGGGGCTATCTGGGGGGGCTATCCAGGGGGCTGTCCGGGGTCCAAGGAGGATGGTGGGGGGTTGTCCAGGGTCTAGGAAAGAGGGGGGATATCCAGGGAGTTCCCAAGCACACAAAACTCTATAAACATGCTCAAGATACACCGAAACCACTAAAAGACATCAACATCCATGAAAAGAGACAATATATAAAAATAACTCAACTCCAATACTATACTACGGGTCTAGATAAAACCAATAACTAGAATAGATTAAACATCAAATATCAGTAATATTAGTAAAAAATGTAACAGATCAATTTGTCCCACATCACCATGACTATCATCACCATCATCATCACCCTCGTCCTCATCCTCATCATTGTCCACATCATCATCCTCACCCTCCTCAATTCCCTCCTTCTTTCCCTCCTCCTCGCCCTCGCCATCCGCCTCGCCCTCCTCCTCTCCCTCCTCTTCCGCATCAGACTCCTCACCACCACCATCATCAGGCTGAACATAATATTGAACACCACTAGAACTGTCACCTGGTGAACCATATATAGAACGTATCGATGAAATATATTCATCAAAATCTGGGCTGGCCTCTGGTGGAAGTGTTGGACGTAGAACTTCAAAAAATTTCATAAATGCATTGTTTTCCCTAGCAGACTGTTCTGCCGTCTCTATGACCCTTTTATCAACCTATTCTACCTATGATCTAACTTTCTGCAGCTCAGTGGAACTAAAACTTGTACCTAAGGAGGGACAATACCTCATCAGGGCTATCCTAGGTCGACAACATACTCTGCCAGGATGCTCCTCTCCTAACACCTGATGTAAGTGATCAGTTGGCCCAAAATTGTCTGGTTCTTGGGAATCGAGGGCATCTAAAGTAGACTATTACAAATATAAATATATTATTAAGTTAAAAAATAGATATTAAAATATAAAATCAACAGATTAAAACTTACAATCTTCTACTAAGTCAGTTCGTTGATGGCACTTCCATCCTTTTTCCGTCTACTCGGGAAAAACAGTTTTTCTCAAGGCACATGTCTTTCAATATTCTGTATTTTCCTCTACAATGACATTGAAAACTAAAGTTATATGAAAACTTTAGAAAACGATTAAATAATAGAGGAAACAAAAGAAAGTGTAAGTTGTAAATAAAACTTATAAACAATTGTCATTCCTGCTTCCTCTCATGATCTGGTATCGTAGTACGTCCCAATGTGTAGAGGTATTTTTTTGCATCAATGTTTTTTTTCCAGATGATTCCTAAATAAAATTAAATAATGAAAAATATAGTATTAATGAAAAACATGAAAGTTATTATTTAAATACCTCAAATGTAATTAATACCTTAAACTGAGTAGTCGTCCAATGAGTAATTATCTGACGATACTACTCTATAGGACAATCATCCATGATTAGTACCACCTCTAAATCAGTGCCAACTCTAGCATGCCAGCCAATATACAACTCATGCTTGTAGGCTCTCCAAATATCACATAAATACTTTAGACGTGCCGGTCGTGTACCCTCACCATTGGGAAAATTAAATCGAAGTTGACATCAAAATATTAATTCATACAAATACAAAAATAATTCATGGAATTAAATACAACAGATTTTTTTTACTCATATCTCTGTCCAAGCTCTATCCTTGACCTCATGTGGAAAATGTCTCCACAGTAGCGGGCTGACGAAAATGATGTCAGAGTATTTGGCAAGCGTCGCAAGAAAACTCCAACATTGCTACCCTGTTTTCTCAACTATTTGGTTCTCTTCATTATAATCCACCATAACCTGTGTGCAGTGGTTCCACACCGCACGCATGCATGTACGCCCCTTCCCCCACCTCCTATTAGTAGATGTATCTGTCATGAAATAAAAACAAATATTTTATCAAAACACGTTATAATGAAAATAAATATTGCTATAAATTTTTTTTAGGGTTCTATAAATATACCTGCACCAGTATGATCGCTGAGAACCACTGGATCCACAGAAACTGATGGAACACCCTGTGGTGGAAGAGGAGTCGAATAAGATGGAATATAGAAGCTTGGAGAGACATAAGTAGAAGGAAAAGAAGATGAAACAACTGTATGACTAGATTCTGGATGGGGAGTGGGAATCATCATGGGATATGAAAAAGATGGGTCAGAAGATGAAAAAGGTGGTGAAAACATGGGAGGCCTAAATATCCTGTGTGTCCCTAATGACACATCGGGATCAGAATGTGGGAAGGATGACATGTCAGTGGGAGGGGCATGGTCTAGTCGGGTATGCAGAGCTGCTCGTCCACCTCTGGTACGAACCCTCCTCGTACCACTGGCCTGAGTACTAGGACCAGTACTGGGCTCCTCGTCAAATAAATGTTGACGTTTAGGTGGATCCTACAAAAATGTTTACAAAAAAATAAATCAAATGACATTATATATTCTTAAAATATATATATTTGAAATAAATTACTCACTACAAACACTAATGGTGGAACGCCCATATGCACCATTCGACAATTGTTCTCCATCATTTGTTTCCTTCGCCTCTCTTCAATTGGCTGCATTTCCTGCTTTTAAAAACAAATATGCAATTAATTAGAAAAGGGAAACTAATGTGTAACCCAAAAAACTAAATATATGAGGGAATGGGGGGATTCATTGGTAATTTATCTATCAATTGTTTTAGAAGTGCTTGAATGGATTTAATAAATCATACAAGTTGTAATGTTCACCAAGTTAGAAATATTGTTTGACTAGGTTTGAATACAGTTCAATTCCAAATTAGAAAATGCAATTCAAATAAAACTGCAACCAATAAACATTGAAAATTCACATAACGGTCAAGTCAGTTAAAACATATTTTTGATCAATACTAAATAAATTTGAATATTACCAACCTTAACAACCAACTCGAGGTAAACCAAAAGAATTGAGAACATGGATGAATGATTCTATATATTTTCAACCACAACTTTAGGTTCACAATCAACTCTGACAATTGAGCTATTAGAGTCATCAAAAGAAATAAATGGATTGGTTCCAATGGCACTAGGGAAAGTTTCAATTCCGAATTACTTCAACTATGACACCAAATTCAGGTCGAAGTTGGTCTTTGACATAAAAAACTTGTTTATCCATTGATTCCAACACATATGGTTCTTCGGTAGCAAGAGTGAGAGTCATATTAATTACTCAAAATCCACAATCATCAATAAATGTGCTCTGTCTTGTCATCGAATAAAACCAATGACATTTCATCATTGTGACTCATCCATGAGAGTAATAATACAATATTATTATTTTCTCAACGACTCCATAATAACCCACATTTTCAAATCGCGGTCTAATATCTGATGCACTGGCATAATAATCTGTTGTGGTAGTAACCATAACACTATCATGTTGTGTTCTCATGTTCTTTGCTCATTCAATGACAATAAATTTGTACCCATTGATAACAATTGATTTACAGTCACGAACCACGGTATTAGGACCATAATCTAGAGCTCTTATTTCCTCAGAGACAGAGTCAGCAGACAAACTCAATACCTACAATATAAATGACTATTAAACTTAATTAAATATTGATATAATTATTTTAAACAGTAATATTTTTACCTTCAATTTTAACCAAGAAGAAAACTCTTTGCTATGAAAAGTATCCCTCCTTCTCAAAGATAAAGAACAACGGTTTCTATTTATCATTGTTTTATGTTCCCTATAGATAAAAAATATGAATAGTTTAACAGATATATATTTAATATATACATATTCAATTTAGTTACATGATATAGTCATTGAACAAATCACAGTTGAACAAAACTGTGCGATGTTCCATCTCCCTCTCTTCATGGATTAATGTCTTCAATATATATGATCCAGGAATTCCTCCTGTTTGAGGAAGTGATGGAAAAATAGGTTCAATTTTCTCATACTATTCTTATTCATTTCTCATTGGTCTATTCATTCTTGTAGTAAGATCATACAAATACATTGAGCAGAAATCTATAAATTCTTGGGCCAAGTAACCGTTCATGATAGAACCTTCAGGATGATTCCTGTTTCAGACATAAGACTTTAACGTGTACATATTTCTTTCAGTTGGATACATCCAAAGAAAAGAAATAGGTCCTCCGAGAAGTATTTTAGTGAGAATATGGACAGTCAGATGCAGCATGCATGTGAAAAATGGTGGAGGAAATATTTTTTCCAACTCACACAAAATTAATGGGGCATGTGTCAACATTTTTTGCAAGAAAGACTTGGACAAGTTCTTAGCACAAAGATCTCTAAACAAATGGCATAACTGAATAAAAGTAACCCTTACATTATTAGACAAAAGATGACGAATTACTATTGGAAGAAACTCATGCAGTAGAACATGATAATCATGAGTCTTAAAAGATTTTAGATTCAACTCTCTTCTGTTGACCCATTTAGATATGTTGCTTGAATAGCCATCAAGAAATCTAATAATCTCTAATACTTCCAAAAGTTGTTTTTTTTTCTGTAGGTGTTATCACATAAGAAGCACATGGAAGTTGCCATTTATTTTCACTGATATGCACAAGATGCAATTCTGGTCTGATGCCCCAATCCACCAAGTCACACCGAGATCGTAAATCATCTTTTGTCTTCCCCTTGAAATTTAAAAGAACCGAAAACAACATTTCGCATATATTCTTTTCAAAATGCATTACGTCTAAGAAATGACGTAACAAATTGGTTGACCAAAAAGGCAAATAAAAAAAGATACTCCTCTTCCTCCAATTGTAATAGGTTTCAATGGAAACATTATTTCTCTTTCCAGATTTCATTTGAACCTTTCCGAATGAAAAACTAAAATCTTTCAATTCATTAATCACATCAGTTCTAGACATACGTTGATGTGGATCATTGGTCTCTATGGAATTATCAAATCTTCGACAATTCATTTTATATGGATGATCCTTTGGAAAGAATTGTCGATGTCCCATAAAACTGAAACTACAGTGATGTTTCAGTCTTCTGGATCGTGTATTCTTCATAAAAACTGGACATGACAGTTTTCCCTTCTTACTCTATCCAGATATCATTGCATAAGCCGGAAAATCATTGATCGTCCACATAAGCACAACACGCATCTGAAATATGTCTTTTGAACATGCATCGTATGTGCGCACACCCACATCCCAAAGAACTTTCAAATATTTTATTAAAGGTTGCATGTATAAATCAATATCAATGCCGGGATTAGAAGGACCATATATGAGTATACTCATGAAAGTGAAAGGTTTTTTCATACACAACCATGGGG
This sequence comes from Viscum album, assembly GCA_963277665.1. Lineage (NCBI taxonomy): Eukaryota > Viridiplantae > Streptophyta > Magnoliopsida > Santalales > Viscaceae > Viscum > Viscum album. Next base: position 1,196,982,296 of record OY728135.1, on the reverse strand, counting down.
GAAGATTATAAATGTGTATAAAAACTGGCCATGTGCTGTGTGAAGTAAGAATCTGCCCAAACAGATTAAAACCGTCGCATGAAAGACCCAGCCTCACATTACACATGTCAGCTGCAAAATCAGGATGTCGAGCATCAAATCTCTATCATGAAAATACATCTGTAGGATGAAACAACTCATCATCAGTCTTCTTTATCTCAGTATCATGCTATCTCATTTTTATTGATATTTCATCAGACATAAAAAGATTCTGGAGTCTGGGGATCAATGGAAAGTGCCACATTAATTTCTGTGGAACGCGGGATGGTGTTCCATCAGATTTTGACTTCCAGTGGGATTTGACACATTTTATACAATCATTTCGTTCAACGGTTTCCTCCCAGAATAAACTGCAATCTTTTGGGAAAGCATGAATTTTGTTTCTTGAAAATCCAATCTCCTCAACTAAATTCTATGACATATAGTGGTTTGAGGGAATATCTACATCATATGGAAGTAAATACTTCAAGAGGGTAATAATGTAATCGATTGCTGTATTAGAAATTCCATACATAGTTTTCCCATGAAACAATCAGATTAAAAATTTCATCTTTTTCTTTTTATCGCATTGTCGATATACTAGAGTCGTGGCAGCATCATTCAATTTTTTCACCCTATCAATATCATCATTTTAACTAGATGCATCATCTATCCTCATATAGAAGTATTCTTGAGTTGAAATCCTTTCTTTTTCATGATGACAAATAAACGAAAACCAATCATCTAACAAATTCTCCATTCCAGTCCTTTCATTTCGATCATCACCAATTTGAGATTTCATTTTATACCCATTGTGATACCACACAAAGTAGTTTTCTTGAAAACCATATTTGGTTATGTGGTAGATGACTTCTTCATGGCTCAACCAAGGTCTACCAACACAATTGGAACATGGGTAGTGAATGCGACCACTATATAAAGCATTGTGAAATGAAAAATCTATAAAGATCTCCAAATTGTTTTGAAAATCGCTTGAGATCTGATCGGTTTCATACATCCAACTTCTATCCATTCTGTAAAAAGAATTTATATAATTCATTTTGTCATAAACAATTAAATAGGATTGAAATTTAATAGAAAATACATTTAAGTAAACGATAAAGGAAGAAGTTTCTAGTTGATGTAGTGAACTATTAAAATAATGTAAAGAACAAGTACTCAAAAATTAAATTAAAATTTATTTATATTCATTTTCATTAGGTCTATAAGAGGCACATGCCTCAAGTCCCATTAGGTGTTATAGACATCCCAAATCATTCACTCATGTTCAATAACTCATTATTGGCACCTCTATGGCCATACCTTTCATTACCCAATTACTTCCCCAAGTCAAGCGCACCCCATGGGTGAATAAATTTTAGGCTTCTACACTAATAGGTTGTTCATGGCTTGTAAAAAGATTTAATTTCATAAAGTATAGACAAAAACATTTATTTTTAAATTTGAGATTAATAATAAAGTATGTCAATGATAACAACATTACTGAATTAAACTTGTGACTTATCTAACATTTTTATGGATGTCTACACATACCAGCATGGCTAGTGAAAAGCACCCCACCCTCATAAAAGTGAGTATTGGCCAAGAAGGACACATAATATACAACGTACAATGAGAACCATATTTAATTGACCCTAAAGTTATATTAGTACAGTCATCTTGGGGGAAATGGAGTATATGATCCAGGTTAACTGATGAATTCAAAAGATCATATTCCATATTTTGGACACTATCTAAGGTAAGAAATCATGTGAGGATGGGTAGAAATCATTCAATTTCTTACATGCTAGTGAGAATGAAGGCTTGAATTAATGACTTGAGTTCACTAATTAAATGAGGGTAGAGGTTGCATAGGCTATGTAAACAGAATGATTAAATAAGGGTAGAGGTTGCATACATTGTGCATGGTGGGGGAGTCTTAGCTGATTTAGAAACTAAAATAAATTCCCATCATAGGTATCAATAAGAAACATCAACATCAAAAGAAACTCCAAATAAAAAAAGACTAAAAACATAAAAAATTTCAGGAATTCACTACTATGCATGGTTTATCCACATGTTTAGCAGTAATTATATGTCTTAATCATGAACCACCTCTAAAGATCCCAGTTTTCACCAATAAACATAAGGTAAATATCTCAAAATATCTTTAAAACAACTCATTAATAAGCTCAAAATGTAAATATAATCTTGAAACAACCATGGAATCTCTTTCACAACACATTCTCACACACCAGTTATCTCATGTGTTACTAAATACCAAACATAGTCACATAACAAGTGTACTATAACAAATTACATTACACAAGCCTTATTAAAAAAAATTCATTTTAATAAAACACTTTCCTCAAGATTAAATCATTTCTGAAATATCTTTTGAAATCCATTTTAAATCACCTATGTCCGCCTTTACCAACAGTTTTGAAACTGTTGGTAAAGGCCTCCTTGATGAACCATTGGTATAGGAGCGTTGGGAAAACCTAGATTTCCAGTAGTGGATTCCACTAGATGAGGTATGAGTCCACTAGTGAATCATAAATCTAGATTTTCCCATCTAACTATCTAAGTCACCATGACTAGTCAAAAGAGGTGAGTAAGATAATGAAGTTATGAGGATCACAATGAGGATCCTTATCAATATCAATCATATTATTCAGACCTCAAATCATATCTCAATCTCACCCCAATATCCATCGATGTGAATAATCCCATTTTCAACATTCATCAATTGTAATTAAAAGAATTGAGCAAGTTACATTAATGAATTATTACAATTGAGGATCTTCATAAAGTTCCAACTGAGTGGTAAAAAATCTTCAATTCAATTCAAAACCTCTTATTTAATTCAATATTTAGAAAGGTTATCTATACCAACTTCCTTCCAAAAACTAACATGTAATTCTAAACAGGCCTTTAAAAAATCCTTTATTTCAAAACATCCCAAAGGAATTAAAGGATTTTTTACAATTAGAAATTCTCAATATTAATTCAAAACATGGGATTACAACCTATTTACACATGAATAAATATCTAATTTAAAATTACCGAAGAAATATCATTTCAAAAAAAATCATTCCAAGAGGTTTCATTGTCATTTCACAAATTAAATCATTTCAAACTACTTAGAAAACATTAAATAGGTCAACTCATTTCATGCAAATCAATTTATTTCATTCTTTGAATAAAAACTCGAGACAAAGACTCAATTTCACCAATTCATTCTTTAAATATTCTTTGAAAATAAATCTAAACAGTCATGGAATTGAATAATTCATAAATACTTAAAAGATTTCAAAATTATAGTCATCAAATTCATGACTTGTTCAATTCAATGAGAATAGGGTTAAATAATATTTCACAAGGAATTTAAAGGAAAACATTCATAGAAACTTTGCTAAAAATTAATAAACACATATAAATAAATTTACAAGTAACAATTAATTACAAGATGAATAAAAATCATAAAAACACATACTTAGAAAATCTGGAATCCAACCGCAATGAATTTGAGATGTTTCTTATTCGATGGAGGGTTAAAGATTTAATTAATTAAATGGATTGGAATGGAGAAAGTCTAGATTAAATCAAAACACAAAAAATGATATACACATCAAAATCAAAACTTAAACTAAAATATTAGATGAATAATAATAAAAACATGGTAGCACTTAAATATTTTATGTGTATAAAGAAGAAAATACCTGATTTGAGATGAATCCAATGTAGTTTTAGCGGTTCAGATGGGGGAAGTCATGAGAGGAGTCGAGCGCTATAGATTTAGGATTCTATCGCGAATGGGGGAGAGGTGTGGATGAGTGGATTTGGGGTAAAACTTTACCAACGGTTTTTAAAAACCATTGGTAAAGGGTGTTTTGGCCCTTCTTTACCAACAGTTTAAGCAAACCGTTGGTAAAGAAGCATGGGGAAAACCTCCCATTCCAGTAGTGAGTGAGTTTCGAACCTTAGACCTCCATATTATACACCAACGACTTTACCACTCTCCAATACTATTTTGTTTTATATTTTATGATATATCTATATATTTATATATATGTTTATATATTAATAAATATATTTTATATGTAAATATTTTTAATTATTTATTAATAAAATTTAATTTTTATGTGTGAATATATAAAAAATATGTATATATTTTATATATTTGATTATAAATAAAATTAAATTATGAAAAATGATAAAATTTAAAATCCATAATATCAATATGAATTTAATATCTGGGAATAAATTTAGTCCCCATTGGAAAAAGGCAAAAAGACCCCCACAAATGAGGCTTAAAATCCATCAAAAGTTAAAAAATGGGGTACCCTGACTAAAAACTCAGTTTTGAAGGAATTAGGGGCCTTTTTTGGCCTAAAAAATGAGACAAAATGTTTCCTTATGTCATCATAATGTAGATCTCATTGTAGGATTTGATTTGATATGTGGTAGTGCCTAAACGAACACCCAGATCAAAATTTATGGTCGTTTGAAGTTTGAGTTATGTTTCCAACTTATTTTAGATCTTTTATTATTATTTTGAATTTTTTTATCTTTAATTTGATATTAAACGACTATTACTCAGTAATAATAAGCAAATTATTAATTTAAAATATTTTTTTAGTGATTTTATAAGCCATTTTCATTAAATATCTTACATATTAAGTGTAAATTTCTATTTACTTTATTTAAAACATATTTCAAAAAATATATATTATATTTATATCAATATAAATATATTTATATATTAATATATTATTTTTAATTAAATATTTTTTTGAAGTATATTTTTATTAATTCTTATAAAAAAGTGCTAATAAAGGTCCCCCTTTAACAGCTATTTTTTTAGCGTTGTTAAAGACCCCCTTTAACAGTGCTAAAAAAGCATTTTTAGAGACCCCCTTTAACGACATTTTTTTAGCACTGACAAAGGGGGTCTTTTGCAATGTTTTTAGCTAGTGCTATTAAAGACCTAATGCTAGATAAACCAGTTTTTTAGTAGTTAATCAGAGAATTCTATCTTCCATGTCAAGATACTATCTGCTCTAGACAGCACTGACAAACCCACACAGGTTCAATCACATCATAATTAATGTGTCTCAATCAGGAATCAGGTATTTACCTTTTCATATGTTAGGACTTCATCACACATCACACCACACACATCACAAGATAAGGAAAATATATCATCTCATAAAACAAGGTTCAAGCATCACATCACAAAGTAGAACAGAGCAAAGAAAAACTCAAAACAACTCTGGGTACTGGGCACACATTTGAGTTTTCTCGCTCCCAAGTAATCTCTTCCAGGCCACCATGGCTCCACAAAACATGAACCAAATAAATGAATTTTCCATGAAATGCCTTCTCATAAAGATCCTAGATCTCTATTGGATGCCCCACAAACATCGTGTCATCCTTGATATTTAACTCTCCCTATTCAAGGACATGTGAGTCATCACGAAGATACCGACTAAGCTAAGAGATGTGAAAGATGTCGTGGATCCTCTCAAAATTTGGTGGCAACAACAACTAGTACGTTACTTATCCAACTTGACCCAATACCTCAAATGGACCAACAAACCTAGGAGAAAGCTTACTCCCTCTGTCAAACCTATTCTTCCCACGTCGAGGGGAAACCTTTAAGAACATGTGGTCCCCAAAATTAAACTCAAATGGCCTTTTTATACAATCTACATAAGACTTATGTCGGTCTTGTGCTACTTTCATACTCTCACTAAAAAGATGAACCTTTTTTATCATTCTCTGCACCACATCAGGACCAATAACAGTTGTCTCCCCAACCTCTGTCCATCATAATGGAGAATGGCATAGTCTTCCATACAAAGCCTCAAACAGATCCATGCCAATGGAAGAGTGATAACTATTATTATAATAAAACTACACCAAGGGTATGTGTCATATCCAAGATCCACTAAAGTCCAAGATGCATGACCAAAACATATACTCTAACATTTGGATAGTTTGTTCTATCTGCCCATTTGTTTGAGGGTTAAAAGAAGTGTTATGGTGTAACTGAGTTCCAAAATCATGCTGCAATCCCCTCTAGAATTGTGAGTTAAAACGTGTGTCTCGATCTAATACAATGGACCTCATAACTCTATGAAAACATAACAACTCATCCACATACCTCTTATCCAAGGAATCCATTATGCTTGACTCCTTTATTGTTAAGAAGTGGGATAATTTCACCAACTGATCCACTATCACCCAAATAGAATCACAACCTCCGTAAGATCTGGTTAACCCTGTGATGAAATCCATTGATATTTAATCACATTTACACTTAGGAAAAATATACAAGGGATACAAAAAACCACCAATAAAATTATGCTTGGACTTTACATACTAGAAACTATGCACTTAGACACAAACTCCACCACTGTCCCTTTCACCCTGAGCCACCAAAACTTCACCCTCAAGCCATTGTACATCTTGGAAATTCCTAGGTGTACCACAAAAGATGATCTATGGAACTCATGAATAACTCCCTTGAGAATTGACACTAGAACAAATAACCTTCCCAGAAATAAAATCTGAATATGACTATCTCTTCAAAGCATCACCATGACCAACGTGATTGCGTATCTCCTCTTCCTCTGAGTCTCCCCGTTGAGACTCATCCACCTACCACATCAAAGAATATTGTACCATAATATTAAACAAATAACCTCTACCATCATCCATCCTTGCATCTAACTTCAAGGATTCCAATTCCTCTATTTCTCTCTAAGCATCCTCAGAATCCCAGATAACACCCTTCCATGATTTCCTACTCAAAGAGTCATCCACAACATTCCCATTTCTTAAGGTTTAGGAGATCTAAAAATCATAATCATGGAGAAAATTCATCCACCTCCATTTCCTCAAGTTTATGTCACACTAAGAAAATATATACCTCAAACTCTTATGATCTGTGAAGACCACAAAATGCTCCCCAATGAGGTAATTACATCACAACTTCAGCACAAGAACAACTGCTGCTAGCTCTAGATCATGGGTGTCATAGTTACACTCATGGGGGAATAACTTCCTAGATACATAAGTGATAATTTCTCTATGATGAATCAATAAAAACCCTAATAAAAGATGGGAAAAATCAAAAAACACCTCAAACATTACTCATTTATCAGGTAACTAGAGCACTGGAGCACTAACCAACTTCCCCTTCAGGTAACCAAACACTGCCTGAAACAGATCAATCCACAAAAAATCTTGGTCCTTTTTAGTCAAATATGTCAATGGGGCTCAAAATCAAGAGAAATCAGGTAAAAAACTTTGATAATATCCTATGAGACCAAGGAAATTTTGAACCTCTACCACATTCTTGGGTGATTCCCAAGAAACAAATGATTAAAACTTCGATGGGTATACCACCACACCCTACTGAGACACCACATGCCTAATAAAATGCACCTCTTATGTCTAGAAATTTCACTTGGACAAATTTCTATAGAGCTTATGGCATCGGAGAACATGAAAGACATTTCTGAGGTGCTCAGCATGCTCCTCCTCCGACTTCGAGTAGATTAATATATCATCGATGAATACGATGGTGAAATGATCTAAGAACTTATAGAAAATGGAGTTAATAAGCTCCATGAACATGGATGGTGTGTTCATAACACCAAATGACATGACTATAAAATCAAAGTGCTCATTCCTGTATATAAAGGTAGTCTTCGAGATATCACCCTATTTCACCCTCAACCAGTGATATCCTGATCAAAAATCAATCTTAAAAAACCAACTTTACCCTCTTAGCCGTTCAAAAATATATTTGATCATCAGATGTGGGTAATGGTTTTTGAACGTCACCTGATTCAACCTCTGGTAGTCTATACACAACCTCGTACTACCATATTCCTTCTTGAAGAACAATACTGGAGCACCCCACAGTGACACATCGAGCCATATAAAAACCTTCTGCATCAAATTACCTATATGAATCCTCAACTACTGAAACTCAGAAGGTGTCATCTGATAAGGATCCATTGAAATCAGAGAAGCATCAGGCTGTAAGTCTATCCCTAAATAAACATCACATCGAGGGGTAGTATCACAACCTCCTTGGGGAAAACATTTAGGAACTCCCTAATGACCCTAAAAACCTATACCACCCCAACATCTACTGATTCCATTGAAAAATTAGCTAACAAGGAATGAAGGGGCTCTACACAGCAACTGCCAACCTAAAAATCCTGATCACTGAAGAAAACCATATGCTGGCCATCCAAATATGAAAACATGACTCTCCTCTAGAAGAAATAGATAAAAACACTTATGGAATACAACCAGTCTATGTTGAGGATGACATCGTATATCTAAATATTTAGCAAGAAAATATACCCATAGGACTCATACGGCCCCATCATCAGTCTACACCCTCGGCACACATCAAACAAGCTAGTCTGGCCTCCGACTGGCATAGTCAACACCAAGGGTATGGGAATCCTCTCTACATATAGTCCCAGAGTATGGGATAGAGTAGGTGAAACAAAGGAGTATGAATCTCCTGAATATAACAAGGCACAAACAAGAGTACTAAACAAAAAAATTGTACCTGTGATGATCTATGACCCCTCTGGAACTGCTTCCTCCACTGCGTGCAACTGACCATGCCCAGCTCCTCCACCTCTATGCTAACGACAACCTCCATGAAAATGATTAGACCGTAGTCCCTGTACATGAGTAATATCCTAATTTCAACCTCTTCATGATCCATCCCCCCTCAATGGAGCATAATCCTTTTCCCCTGTTGCTGAAACAAACTCATAGTTAACTACTACTATGGATGACACTGAACCTATCTACCTTGACCAAAATGAGCTCGAGTAGACACTGAGAATTAGTCCTGAAGATGGATATGAATTCCATATAAGAAACACACTAGACACAATTCCATAGGAAAGGCATGGAAACCGAAAGTTTGAAATGGAAGCTATTTATGTTGACTCCCGACCGGTCAAAACCTCGAAGGTCTTGGTACCTAAGATCTGCCATTGACAACTCTACCCCTAAAGAAGCCATGCTGGTTCCCTTCATACAAAAACCCCCCTCATGAGTGTATTCAATCAATCACCTCTTCCTTCTTATAAACCTCTAGGCATGTTATCAATGTAAAAGGAGTTACTGTATATTGGATAAAAGGATGAAGTGCCTCCTCAAGATGTCTCACACGATACTCATCATCTTAAAAAAGATCTGGCACAAAACAAAGAAGATCCTTGAACCAGATTCCTAGATCCCATACTGACATTCTCCTATGATGAAGAGAAAGAAACTACTACCTCTTTAATTACTTCATGGTTGATGAAAGGAACTCTCCCAGAACTCCTTCTGGAAGTCATCCCACAAAACGTTTGCCTCCTTCTGCTCTCCCAGATACAACATCTACCACTGACGCACAAATCCTCACATCTGAAATACTGCCAAAGGGACCTAGTACTATGTGAGGGCCCAGATCAAACTGAAAGATATCTCAAGATCCTATAGCCAAATATCTATTTCCACATCTAAAACATTTCCCTCATACATACCCAAAGCATGCCGCTAGAAATCACACAATGTCCTCTACCACTGATCCTCCTCCTTAACCAGATCAACCCTATAATGATCAACTAGATCAGCCTGTTGAGCCTCAATTGTTTAAGACACATTCACATGATGAACACGAGACATAGATGAAAGGAAAACAAAGATTTCATAATCTTGGTAGTGTTTAATTTTATTAAGATTCATTTTAATTCATTTTATTTATTTCATCCATTTTAACCTTCCTAAAACAAATTAATTTAAATAAGAAAATAAGTCATTATGATGCATGTACCTCTCCTAGGTCTCTACCCTGAAAGTAGGTCTATATCACTTGGTTGTTTGATAAGCTTAGAGTTCGTGCACTAGATCATGGGGGGACCTAAAATCCCATATCCTAGTTGGTCTCCCTAGACTATGTCATGTACCAAGGACAAATATCACTATTTCCATACCAAACCATGAAAACCTCATAGTGACTAACTCCAAACTTCATCTTAGCTCTCAACCATCACCATCGATACCACTCTGTCACAACCCCCTCCCTCCAAGGACACTTATAGGGTTGGACATGAATAAAGGGAGATAATAACCCCTGAGTCCTACCTCCAGTAGGCCTCGGGTTGGTTACTAGCACCGAGGGTATAAAAATATCATGTATTGGAGGCATTAACCTTTATAATAATATAGGATTGGGAGATAAGATTAATCACCCACAAATAATTCTAAGACATAATATAAAAGAGAAACCCAAACCATCCCACATGAATGTATAAATTAAACTGATACAGATAAAAGTATCTAAAGTAATTACCCAAAAGTAAATCTAAAGTAGCAACACAAAAACTATCAAGGATTTGAGCTAGTAAGTTCCAATATGGTTCATGAAATCCTCATGTAAATCTAAAAATAGTTTTATATATGTAGGGTGAGAATACAAGTATACTTAGTAGGAAAACCAATGTCTCTTATGAACATGTGAAAGAATCATACCAATGCACCTGTGAGAAAACAATAGAACCAAACAACACCTAAAAAATCATACTAATCATTCCAACCTCACCAAGGCATGCTAACCAAATAAATCAAGCTAGGTAATATAATAAAAAGTAAAGAACATCGATGACAGGGTACCCCACACCACTTTTCCACTGATTAGCCACTCTCAAACCCCAATGAAAAATGTCATAGAGATCCCACCTATTCCAAATATACCACATCACATACCACCCATACACAACTGGGCCTCACAAAACATCCCATCTGTAGACACCTGGGCCTCATAACACATCCCGCTCTCACACACCTGGGCGTCACAACATATCTCATCCTGCTCGCACACATTTGGGCTATCACAACACATATCATCCTAAATACACATGGTACAAATATCACATATCATCCTGAAGACACCTAGGACGCATATCAAATGTCATCCTAAAGACACCTGGGACCACACATCATCACTCACCTAAAGACATCGAGGATACTATCACTTGCAAGAGGTAGCATGGAAGAGCGGATAGCCATCCATCCATCCTCCCACCAGGATGTTGGGAAAGATTCCCCCTATGTGACTATACGGGTGCTCGATACATAGTGATAAACATGGGTGGGGTTCATATAGAAATCATAAGGAATATATAAGTATATATATATATATATATATCGTATCAAACACTCAAGCCCCACCTATGGGTCCTCAAACAAACAACCATATCACAACACCGTCACATTTAATACCACCTATAAATAAATTTATTAGTATCTGAAATAGTCATTTCAGAATGTGAATATCCCTAATAATCTAATGTGGATTCATGTTTCCTCCACGTTTAACACCCATTCGTTTTATTATTTTGCATCAACCACATTTAATCACATAAACCATCATTAAATTTTCCATTGGAAAATTTCCATCCCATTAACCAAACTAAACCAAGCCATTTCAAACATTATTAAACATTTATTTATTTATTCTACCACTACTTGGGAATATATCAAAAGGCAACCACATATTACAAGCAACCAGTCATCCCCAACAATCACACCTAGCCACCCCATAAGAACGACAAAAAAACCCACTACCTCACCACCCTAAAAGCATGGCCCACAAACCATTAACCCCACAAGCCCCAACCCCACATCACCACCCCACAAGCATGGCCACACACTTCACAGTACATCAAGATCATTTTGTAGATTTAAAAAGGGGCTTTTGTCACATTCCACTTTATTTCTTTAGGGAATTATCACACAAGTCAAAATACTGGGGCAATAATTTTATTAGATAAATATAAGTAATTAACCAATTTCCATTTAGGGTGATATCACAACAATCACAACCAAATAAGTAATCAGAACACATATATCCAGTGCAAACAGAGCCTCTAACGACAACAATTTTCAACGGGGCATCAAGTCCATACAATCCACAATATCACTATATAATATCAAATCTGTAAAAGTATGAAAAAAAACCCCTTTAACCTTAAATTTCAAATAAAAAAATTCTTTATCTTTAATTAAGCTATCACAACCACAACCCATAGGTAAAAAAGAAACCCCCCCCACATGATTCACAACAAATAGAAATAAGGGAAATGCTACCGAAAATAAGCGTTTCAACTCGTTGTGCACTGCAAGGTGAATAAGAACACCCAAAAAGCACAACTGCACCATGAGAACCACATATCAACCTATACTACACCAAGGATCCATAAAAAAAACCCAAAAACAACCCAAAAACAATAAAACACCAACGCATTTGAACTCTAAAGAAGAATGGAAGGAAAAAAATGAGAACGAGAGGAGAACTCACCCTAGATTGAAGATGGGAGCCTAAGGATTGATCCCCATCAAAAGGAATATCCAAATATGGAAGGAGAAGGTCATTATATGCCTAGAAAGAGAGTAAATCCATTGAAATAGGGTTTAAAAAACAACCCAAGCAGCTAAAACCTTTAAACCAACATGACATCAAGGAATTACATGATGTGTAATCCCCTTTCACGTCATGTAATCCCAAGATTCCAGGTTCCACTGAAAATAACATTTCCTTTTTATTTTTTAACTCCAAAAAACTACACATCATGACCATCCTAAAACAAGCCATGATACCAAGTTTCACATCATGTAATACACTTACATGATGAGTATTTTATGCATAAGTTATGCTACACCTCCAGCTTCCACCAAAAACTCCCAAAAACTTCCCTGAACACCTATAATAACCAAAATTGGAAAAGCAATGGATCAGAAGGGAACATACCATTAAATCCTTTACCTGTTGATCTATGGTAAAGGATTATATTTACTAGTGGATATGAAATACAAATAATATTTTATAGATAAAGAAATTAAAACGGATTATGAAATATTTAGAAAGGAAATAAGACTTAATATTCATGAAATATAAAATATAAGGACAGAAGAATTTGAAAATTATTGAATTTAAAAGGAAAGAATAAGAGAAGAATATGAAAATTTTGATTCAATAAAGATATTTTCACCAAGTAGAACTAGTTATACTCTATAACTCAAGACTTAAATTGATGTTAGGTAAACTTTGTTCCAAATGGGAAGACCCATTTACCATCAATAATGTTTATAACTTTGGTTCTATGTAAATAAATCATGAATTAGAAAAGAATATATTCACATTTAATGGCTGATGGTTGAATAAATACTATGTCAATATGCCACATGCACCATTGAAGGTGATTATACTCCTCCAAACCTTCTACCAATGAAAAAAAACAAGTTCCACCTTTACTTAAGCTTGTTTATAGTTATCCTTATATGAAATTTGATCAAACTTTCATTTATACTAAAAATGAACTGAGGAAACTAAATCATTCATGTATGGGGGGAACCTTTTTAGTTTTATATATTTCAATTTTTTGTTTTACCTTTTCATTTTTGTGTGTTTTTTTTCTTTTTATGTGTTTTTAAAACCCATTGAGATCATAATGAATTCCTTTGTAAGTTTAAAACTTATTTGAATTATGAGAACATAATTTAACTCTAGGGAATACAATTGAAATTAATGTTTAATGAACTTAGTTTGAGATTCAATATTTATAAAACTCATGAAAGGACCATTGATATTGTAATATGAGGCCATGAAATACTTCCCACTTCTAAAATCATTTACCCAAGATTCTTATAAAACACTTTTAAAATATTCTTCAAAATTCCCTTATTTATTAAGAGAACTATACCATTATTGAATAACTAAAATTTACTATGAATTCTAGCCAAAATCTATGTGGATTGGGGAATTTTTATTAAAAATGATTAAGACATTATTTTGATTGAAATTACTATTTTATAATAAATGTATTTTAAAACCAAATTTGACATATGACCATTGAATTAGATCTTATAATCCATGAAAAACATTTTTAGGACGCCACATTACAATAATATAATTTCTAACTACCCAACTATGGAAGTAAATACATGATTATAGTAGAACACAGGTGTGGGGGGAAAGAAGTTTATAAGAAGATCTAGGGAGAAATATCAAGAATGGTAAATATAAAAGGAAAGAAAATATATACTTCATATTTGGGAAAGGAATTTCAAATAACTATTTTAACATCAATGATTCCTCTCTATCTTAAAAATTAAATTCTATACATAAGTGACATGAAAAAAACAAAAAACAAAAATAAAAAAACTACTAAATAAAGAATATAGAATGAAAATTTATTGATGATAAAGTGATTAATTTGAAAACATTCCTTAAGAATTCATATGGATTTGGGATCTGAATCACTACAAGGGAGAGTAAGTGAGGACACTATTCTTGAGTTTAAATTATTAATCATGCATTTTTTTTAATTATAGAAAAAACGTCTCCTTCCTTCCTTATAAATTTTAGCATCAGAACCTACTAACCCTTTTCATATAACAAACCTAAAAATCCCTCATAATAAATTCAATTACATAAATCCTTGGGTATAGATTTAGAAAATTATTATGCATACGGTAACCCCTATATGAGTTTTGATTGAGAAAAACTTTTCTTAAAATTCATGCCCTATGTGATGAGTGAAATATTTATAAGAAGTTGACATAAATGAGTATGGGAAGATGAAAGAAAATTGAAATTAATTGAATATAACTCATAGAGAAATTAATATAAATATATGTAGGAGGAATAATAATCTTGAGTGACCATGCTTTTGAAAAGGTAACTCACATTGGATAGTGCTTTGAATTTTGATTGGGTAACATATTGGATATTTACATGTTTGGGAGTACAAGGATTAAGTGTAGGGGAATTAACAGAGGCAATTAATTCATTATATTTATTGATATTCAATTTATTTTATTTACATTCACTTATTAATTAATTGAGTTTTATATAGTTTTTGTATTAAAGGATCTTTTTATTGGATTTTTTGAATATAGAATAAATTGGTCAAATTATGAATTTAATCGATTTATTTAATTTAAAAAATATAATTAATGGAAAAATATTGATAAATCCTTTTATTTTATATTTTTAAGGATAAGAATAAGTTAACAAAGTAACTGAAAAGGGAAAATAGGCAAAGTCCATGCGTAATATTCTCTAAATCCTTGAAGAGAATACATAAGAGATTAACCTTGATACATGAAGACATTAAATTTGTTTCTCAAGATAAATTGAACAAATTTGGAAAATTATTAGGAAGTTTAACATGTACTGGATAATACATACGAAATTCCAGAATATACATAAGATTTTCTATCGATATAGAAGATATTTGGTTAGATACAAGTGTTATGTAAGGAATTTTCCTTTACTGCTAGAAGGAGACTCGATTTCCTTGTAATATATAAAATATTATAAATTTTAAATAAAGTTTTTTACTTGTATAATTTTTTTTAAATTCACATATGATATTTTTAGGATCATATATAATATTTTTCTTAGTTTTATGACCACTTACAAAAGATGCATCCCTTTATGAAATCACATTTTTTTGGATAATAAAATGTCATGAAAGGGTAAATATTTTCAAAACACTCATGAGGAGATTAAATCATGGAGATAATCTCTATTATATGTGTATCCCATACATGCAGAATGGATGAAAATATAATCTTAAAATTAGGGAAGAATGAAGCTCACAGGACAACTGTCAATCAAGCTAGGGAGGAAAGAATTCAAAGATGTGAATTTTTAGGAACCTTAAAATATTAAAAGGGTATATTAAAAATCAAATAAGATATAATACCATGTAATTTTAGTTATAATTAAATATTTATGGAAAAATATAATTTACAAGAAAGGATGATGTCAAAGGGGGAATCAATCAACCAAAAGTTTGAGTTTTGTTTTGTTTTTTTGTTGTATTATTTTCTATTTTTATTTTCTTTTCAATGCTTGTAACCACTCACATGGAGTGGTTAACATTTTTTGTGATTGGGATAGGGGTAAAGAGGACCTTTTCATTAATTCTTATATTTTTAATATCAATAATAAATTATTTTACACTCATTTATTCTAAATTTCTAGTGTTGAGATTTTTAATTGAATGCGATTATATTTGGTTTATATTCCTATAAAATTTTATCTGCTTGGTTAGGTAATTATTTTCTCCCTCCATTTTATCTTTACTATATACAATGGGATAGTCATGTTTTTTTGGTGGATTATTGAGTGATTATTAATATGATTGTGTGTTATAGTATATCTCTTTGTATTTCTTATGAGGACCGTCACCCAATTGAGAGTTTCTTGAGTAATTTGGGGTGATCCCATTATTGAGATATTAAGGTGATTGTCTGATATCTTCCCACACTCACATGAATGAGGGCCATTCATTACCAACCCTTAGTGTGAGATATTTTATTGTATATTCTCTCATTGATCATGTTATAGTAAGCAGACTAATCAATTTATAACTAGAATAGAATAATAATTAGTAATTTATCCATTAAACTAATCATTAATTATAATCTTGATAAATTATTGTTTTTTATTTCTCTCAATTTAAAATTCACTAACCCTGTCCCCTAATAATTGTGAAAAAATGATTTTCACCCCTCTTGGGAGTCTGTATTTTCTCCCCATAATACAATAGTTTAACCTTAGGTTTTAATATCTTTTTTCACACCCATGAAAATTATGTCAATATTCATTATTTATTATATGTATTTAATTTGTTATCTAAATAATTCATTTTCTTTTATATATTATACTATATTCAAGAATCAAATCACATTATAAAAAAATGTATATTTGCACATTGATTTTAGTAAGGTGAGAATAAAAATAATTCTTAAGAGATTTCATGGACTATAGTGTATGGTATGTTATATTTCACATATGTACTGAGTGGAAACTCACTACTCAAAGTCACTCTTAAGAAAAGTGATTAAATCAATAAATTTTTTATCAGTGGTTCATGCAAGTCATAAATTAATTTTATATAATTTGAATATATCATAAAACTTATATAATATTTTAACCTTTAGTTTATATATTTTTCATAATTGAGCATGTATCTGATACAATTGATTGAGTGGTTGGATCATATATCTCACATGAACATGTTTGTCATGAAATCCATATGAACCTATCAGAGCACCCCACTTCCCAAACACCTTCAGAAATGTGACTCTTTACATAAATGATGGATCTCTCAAGTAAAGAGTTGTACTTCATGACAAGTTCTCATATGAGCATTTTTAGTAATTAGTTGACCTTTAATTATTAATCTAATACCATTTCTAAGTTTTAGTAATTATACTTATTCTCATTACAAAATTATTAATATAAAACAATAAAGATCATATAAAAAATTAATAAAAGAAAAATGAATTATAGAATTGAAGTCTCCTTTAGTATTCACCAATAATGCTAATCACTAACATCTTGGCGGGGTCCTATTCCTATCCAACTAATTCTAGTCACTCTAAAAAGGAAAAGGGTGAATAATTAATAAGTAAAACACTAGATAACCTATTGAATGGGGAAATATTGAGAACTATACTGGGTGAGGAAAACTAGATAATTATAAGAATCTCTTTCTATTTCTCAAAATGGAATGAATACCACAACCTCTTATTTCTTATTTATATCATGGGGGAATTTAATATCCTCCAAGGAAACCAATCATGAACTATACCTAAGGAGTTGTAATTGTGCCACAAAAGTGGATAAAGTGTTAAACCACATTTATTATTTAATTAAATAACAAAATTTTAATTAAATATTTGAAATATATAAAAATCCCATTTTTTTAATATAAACATAAATATGTTAATATGTGTAATAATCACATTATTCCAAAAATATCAATTAACAGAATCTTATGTGTGACCATCATGGACCCTAAATAACATTAACAGTGATTATAAATACAATTCATAATTATAATATAAGAAATGTATCAAGAAACACATCATAATGACCCAAACTAAAATAATGTTTAATGTGATATAATCCACTGCATATACATTAGAAAATTACTTTTTTCCTTGATATTGATATTAAACATAGGACATGAATAATTTCAACCCTATATAGATAATTACCTTTTCTAAATTTCTAATAAGATGAAATCTTATATGTAATTACATCACATATAATTATCTTGACATGATTATTCACTTACTCATAACTCAATTAAAATTCATGATTTCATAAATCATTCATATGGGAAATTAGTTAATCAAATACATTTGCATGATTAGTGTCATGCCCTATTATCTTCTATTAAGCTAAATTTTGAAATAATTTTAGGTAAAAATCAGAGAACAAATCCTCACAAGCTGAGAACCTATTTGAAAACCTTAGGTTAAATAATCCATATCCAATGAACACTTGAGTAATGATAATGACATATGTATGACAATCCAAGTGGGTAAATTCATATACAAGTTTATTAAATTATATATCATGGGTGATTGGTGGTAACTCTATAAAAATTATCATACTGATATCAGTTATAATATATCATAAAAATCCAACATTATGGTCATCTATTAGGGATAACCTAATAATACATATATTTCATGGGTTATTATCATATCACCTATCATATTCTATGTAACATAAATGAATAATAAAACATTACCATCAATATACATTACATGATACATAATATCCCTAAAAACAACACTTAACAAACTTTAGGACAAAAACATTGAAACCATGTATTAGGATTTGATAGGAATAAAACTTATGTATATGGTTTTGTTAATATTTTATTATAAGGGTTCAGAAATATAAAAATGTATCACATTATAAAAAATAAATTTCCACTTTATCATTTAATCGTGTATATTACCTAAATCATTATATTTGAATGACAATTAAACACTTAGAGAATAAATCTTTAAATTATTCCTAATAGATGCTTATTATGTAAATAATTGGGTTGTGATAATATGGTATAACCATCACAAGTGGGATATTATTTGGAGATATAGAGTTCACTCATTAGATACAAGTTTGACTTTTTTATAGGATTGAACATTGATTATACCACCTAAAATGTCATAAATAGTTTCATTGATATTATTGAGGATTCATGTTTGATAGTAATCTTTTATACTTGAGGTTAACAAAAATAATGCATATACATTTTCATACTTTGATATTTTTCATATGCCAATCATGAGGTTAAACTAAACAAAGAGTAGTTTGGTATGTTTTTAATCCTATGATGAGTTTTTCTTAATTAATATGGGAATTTTCCTCTAATATAACATATATAACATTTGATCACAAGATGGGACATACTAAAGAATTATATCATGTGATGTATTCATAAGTATTGATCATTTATTACTCAAATAATTGTGAATATAAAAGTATCCCAATACAAGATTGAAATGTTTCATGTCTCATGATTATACATGATGTGTAAAAAAAAGAGATTATATCACTATGTATAATGTATAAGATATATATTGTTACCACTTTTATTAAAATACACGTGTTTAATAATGATCATGATGAATCCCTTTATGATTTGAGTGACTTTGGTGATTTTTTATAAGTTTCTATTTGTTTATGAATAAAAATTATAATATATAATTATTATCAATGATATAAAAGTAGACAAGGCCATATAATAATTTTATGTTAATGATAATATTTTTGATGAGAAATGTTTTTATAAACTTGAGTTATATAATAGTATTATCCAAGAGTTTCAGATATCCAAAATAGTTTTTAATCTGATTTCAAAAATTATTACATATGATGTGATAGGGTGAAATATATAGAAATTCAAAAATATTTTAGAGAAAGTGTGCACTAAAAACATATCATATCCACCAATAATGTTATGTTAATATATATGATCTATTAATTGTGGTATATAAGTATACTTCTTATATAGATATGAGAATATCAATTAAAGAAATATGCAAGTAATATCACTTTGAATTATAGTTTAAAATAATTAAATTTTAATAGTTAAACATTTATAATTGGTTTCATTTGATAAATTTTATATAAATTAATTTTTTTGAAGTGTGTAATTTTTTTTGGAAATGATCAAGTATTAAAATTATTCCTTGGAATGTCAAAGGATTACTATATAAATTGGATCAAAATAATAGGATTGTATGTGTGATGTTAATAGAATTTTTCTTACTAAGTTAAACATTTTCTCTCTATAGAAATCTATGTTTTTTAACTGGATGGAAATACAAAGGAATTTGAATTTTGGAATTTTTTGGATGGGCCATTTTTTGGGATTTGGAATGAAATTTTGAGGGTTGTAACACTTTAAAGTTTGGTTTTTAGAATTGGTAAAAGTCTAGAGGATTTTACTAGGGTCTTGTTGAGTTTTGGGAGCATTGGGACCTAAAAATCCCAAGTTTGGATGGTTTTCATAGGGCACACAGTTTTTCTAAAATTGTGCGGCCCAACAACAAACTATGCAGCCAATATATGAGGAGCAGAAGTACCTTTCATGGTTTGTGCATTGTTTTCCCAAACCGTGTGCCTATCCTGCACAGTTAGTTCCACATAGTTAGTACCTAACAACTATTCATCACATGGTTGGCACATGATTAGGAAAACCATACCCCACAAATTGTGTGAGGTAAGTTTCTAAGGTATTTAACATTGTACGGTTGGCACATGGTTTGGCCAAACCGTACGTTCAAACTGTGTAACCTAGTTTTTAGGGGTAATTTACCATTATTCTCTTAATGATGTTAAAATATTATTTCCATATTTATTCTCTTCCTGGAATCCATGTGATCCTCCTCTCCTTTGTGGGTTTCGCCTCCTCAAGCCTATTATAGGAAAGGTGATAAATCATCCATTCATCATCTGATTTGAGAATTGTCGATCCCTATATATTTATATCAGTAAGATCTTGATTATATTAAAATATTTATTTATTTAGTTTCCTATCGACTGAGTTATCAAGGTATAATATCATTTTCACTATTTTCAAGGTAGATTTCTGTTTCATAGATTTTTTCTAAACTGGACCGAATCATAGATTGATGTTGGACGAGTGGAACATATTAAGAATGATATAGTTGGTCTACAGATGTTTCCTTAAATTTCCATAATTTTATAAATATATTCATTTCTTCACACACTGACCTTTTCCATGCATTTCCTTAAAGATGTTTTTTTCATATTAAATTGATCCACACACCTTGTATTACACACGTTGAGAATTGTTAAGTAAATATAAAATGCCAACTTTGATTATGGACACCCCTTGAATGCACTGGCTTGAATTGAACTACTTTAGTTAAATTATTAAGTTCCCTAAAGGCCTTTTAAACACTTGTCTTGGATTAATAATGGAATTTTCATATGTAGGAAATTTCCCAATTGATCATGGAACCTCATAAGTGTTGTTTTGAGCTTTATAGTTATTTTTTACATGTTGGTAGTTATTTTAAATTCATCCTTGGTGAATTGAAATGTGATTCTTGAATATGATTCTTAATTATTCAGAATGAATTTTTTATTAACAATGTCATGTTTCTATAATAAAACCCCTCGAATGAGGTGTGCTGTCTTCAAAATTATAAAGTGATGGTTAGTGATTTAAATCATTCTTGGCTTGATTCTTTGGTGTTTCTATATGATTGATGCCACTGTTTTGTAAAAGGCATGTTTAGTACATGGCCTCTTTTGATGTTCTAAATTAAGTTTCCCTCCTTTCTATATAAAATTTAAATGAACGAAAGAACCTCTTAAGTGTTTGTCCTATTTTATAAATTGAATGGATTTATTTATAAATGGTATTTAACTAAGTAGGTAAATGCACTTTTTGAAAAGTCACCTTTTAAGTTCCTCATTGAACCTTGATAAATAATTTTCCATGTTTTGTTTAATTAAATGGAATGGTTATTAATGATGGGATGCCTTCCTTAATTGGTTTAAATGGTATTAATGAAATGAATTGATTATCTTAAATGGTTTATGTGAAATAAAATGTAAAGGGGTAAAATTCCACGCTGATCACTACATGATTAAGTACACGATTAACTTGAATTGTGATAAATATAATGCCCTTGTTATAATGGGATTAATAAAAGTAAATCATGAGAGGTAATGCCTCATGGATTCAATTGTTATTATAAATATGATTATTCCTTTATATAGGCCATGGAACGATGGTAAGGTTTCTGTTGAGGATAAAGGTATCATGCTCCCTTACATCAGGTGTTGAGTCATGTCATCTCACACTATTGAAATTATCAGGATGATGGGAATTATGCACTATGTCCCTTGTTGAGTGTTGGCATGATGAAACACTCACAACTTTGAGTGTTAACATGATGGAACACTCACCATCTTGAGTGCTGTGTATAATATCTCACACTCTATTGAGATATAGGGAATTTACCCTATTGCTTGAGCTTATAGGATCCTTTAGACTGGTTATGGATTACTGAGTTACACCCCGGTCTAGATGACACCTAGTATTCTAGGTATATAACCACTCATGTCTTCATATACTTGGTTCATATAGGTGGATAAAATATATAACTATATTATGTATATATTATTACTTATACATATGGTTACTGATCATAAATTTATTCCAACCATGATCTGAAGTAGGTATAATCATCCATGTGTCCTATTGAAACCTAATCCAACTGGTATATATTTATTCAGCTTTGTTTATTATTCATATTACTTGCACCCATCTTTACTTTATATTCATGATCTGGATTTAGTTATAGACACCATGGGTGGTTACCTACTGGGATTCATATCTCACACCCTACTCGAGCCGTCATTGTACTGGGTAACTTGAGTAGACCTTATGTTCGTAGGAACATGGACTATTGCTTGTGAATGATTTATTGTACTTGGGAGTTAGGATAACATGATCGAGCTAGATTTCTAGATGCTCATGGAGATCTCCCTTTGTGATTTTTTTTCATTTCCATATTCTTGTATTGTACTGTATCACTTCATGCTGTATGACTACTATTTTAGTTCATGTATCATCATCTAGACATTCATGAATTGTTGTATTTTGTCATTGTCTATAATTTATGTTGGGAAAAGGATGTATGGAAAATAGAAAAGGAAAATAGTCAAAGGATGTGTTTCTGCATAGCAGCGTTATGCAGACCACAAAGAGTGCTATGTGAGCCGTATAGCAGAATCAGTTCATAGGAGGCTCACAATTCATGGGAGGATTTTTTTTTGCGAGAGGCTCGTATTTTATATAATTTAGGTAGCGATTTGTTTGTGGAATACATCATCTGTTGCAAAGGATAAAGGAACTATGCATACCACAAAATAGTTTGCGGTGAAGTATGTACTACATTGAAGTTTTGGGTAATTCAGATTAGTGTATTTTTCTGATCTATTTTCCTATAAAAATATACTTAATCTGATCATTAATTAAAGATAATTTCATTAGAAAAAAATCATCACTTCAGGAAGAATTCAGGGAAGTCCAAAGTAGTTCATGAGGGAGGATTATATTAAGGAGAAGAGTTTGTGAGGGAGGATCTTGTGAAGGAGAATGAGTTCATGAGCGATCAATTCCAAGGAGGAGGTAGTTTTCGAAGATAGTTCACAAAAGGTTGTTTGTGGAACACTGTATTCTAGAAAGAGAACCATTTTGTGGAGTGAAGGAAGACCATGAAGCAAAGGTAGTCTGCAAATCACTTATGCCACGTGGTGCAGGATAGTTCATGGAGAAGACAATTTAGTTCATGGATGATGCGAGGAAGTTCATGAATGGACTAAAAACAGTTCATGAAAACAATTTCCACAAACTAATAGTTCATAGAAAAGCGGATTTCATCTAATTTGTGAAAAAAATACTTCATGGCACATTTATGTGTGAAAATATTCTTCTTGTGCAAGGAGATACATGCCAATAATGCCCCTTGGATAATATCCTTGTCATATCTGAATTTTGAAGAGGGAGACTAAGGATTTGCATCATCCGACTATATCTGCAGAAGGAGTTTATTCACCTATACATTCAAGGAAGTGAAAGGAAGACTTGTAATATCTTGAAGACCTTTTTAAAGATAATGGAATTGATGTTTCTACAGCAAAGAGAAGTCTGTTCCAGTTGTTTGGAAAGTGGAAGTTCTGCATCTAGATGTTTTCATGGAAGTGAAAGAGAAACCCAGAAAGAAATTCAACAGAGCATATACCTAACATTGAGAATGCATTCATTATTGTTAATGAAGGGATATACATGTCTATAAAATATGCGTGGATCCTTTATAGAGTAGTGATCAAAGGAATATGAATAAGGAAATACTTTACAATGGTAGTGATCCATATAAAGAGACTTAGGGAATGACCCTTGGGAAAGTAGTGAACTAACCCTAAACTTTGTAAAGGTAGTGATCCTGAGTAAAGAAGTGATCTAGCCCAAACCATGTATTGGTATTGAGCCTTAGTGGTTTTGTTACATCAACACATTGTCATTGTATTCTCCTTAGATATAGCCTATTGAGGGTGAACCAAGTAAAAATACATGTGTCTGTGTTCTTACTTTCATGCTTTACTTTATATGAATCATCATCAGATAAAGTTGGAAAGGATAAGATAAATATAAACAATAAAGAGAAAGTGAAGTGAAAATTATAATAAAGAGGACAAGATCTAGTGGGGAAGGAATAATTTTGAAAATAATATCCATACCCAGATTCACCCCCCTCTCAGGGTATCTAGGCCCTTTTTGGACCTAACAATTTATATTCAGTTACTTTATTCATCCTCTACTCTGTATTTCATTTATAATTGCTTCTAATATTATATATTATATATTATATATTATACCATTATGCTACTCTGAAAATTTGTTTATAGTATCCCCACTATCACCTCCTTAAACCCTCTCTACTATTCATTAGCCTCTGGTGTATAGGGAGGCACGCCTGAGGCCATGTGACCCACCAGTCTGACTACCATATTAGTGGTCAGTCAGGTTGAGACATTACAAATTAATATCAGAACATTATTTTTTCCTTTGTTTTACTATTTTGGGCTGGTAAAAAAAAGATTAAGAACGTGTTGGTTCTTGGTAAATAGTCTTGCCTAGGTGTGATCAACCCTTGTATGGGGAAAAGTCCAAGTGGAAAGGGGTGGGATTTTTGTTCATGCCATTCATTGTTAAAATCTATTATGATTTCACCTCAAGTGATTAGTGTACTTTATAATACTTATTTATTTATAGAATTTATTATTTTTTACCCTTATTATGGTATGACAAGGATGAATAATTACATACATCCTTATAGGTACATAAAAATTCACATGCCAGGAATATTCCATGCCATGTAGTTTCATTTTTAGTATACCTACTAATTTGGGTTGTGTGCCTTGAGTGTTATAGCATGATTTTGTTTTCTTTAGAATGAATGTTTTTATAACATGCTTGGGTTATTCATTTATAATGTTAATCTATTTCCCTTTTTAGGTGATTATATTCCATGCTTCCTATTTATCACGTACATTTCTCTATGTTTACTGCTTGTGATAACATTCTAGTTCTATTGATATATAAATGGGTTCATGGGATAAATTTATTTGTCATGATTAAACGAGAACCAGTTTTAAATTGTAAGGTGTATGATTTCCTTATAATTGGGAAAAGGTAACCCATATACTCAAACCATCCTTTGAGTTTGTATAAATATCTAAATATTGTTGTTAAAATGAAAAGGTACTAAAGTTCAAATGTTTAAGTGAAATGATTTCAGTTAATGGGAGCCAAATTCCAAACTAAGTGTATGGGTGCTTTATAGATTGGTAGATGTACACCCATATAATTGAACCATTATATATGATAATGTTATATAATTTTAAATGGTAAAAAATGCAAAATTTGCTTAATTTTGTTCTGAAATAAATGGGTTACCTCCATAAAGTCATTTGACTCTATCACACGAGCATGGAGATCATGTGATTAACTTCTTAAATGCACAAATGGACCTAAGTAGGTCAATTAGATCATGGTTCTTATGAGATAACCCTTTATGGGAATTTTGAAAATAATTAAGCAACTGCTATTGGGTTTCATTTTGATGAACCTAGGTTGGATTAACAAGACCCTCATAGGTTGCCTTATCTATTACTACTCATTATAATTAAAATGAATTTACATTATAAATTTCTTAATTATGATGGGATGTCAATAAATGTTAAACATTTAAAAAGGATTTTTGATAAGACTTTCCTATTTTACCTTATGGATTTAATTAAATAAGGTACCAAGTGCTTTTGTTTTATAATTGGTACTTTATATTCTATTTAAAAATATTTTAAATTTTTAAAAGGTTAAATATAAATCAGTGTAATGACTTAAAATGGAACTTTAAGTGACTTACTTTGTTTAAACCCTTGTGTAAGGGTAGTTTAAATTTTCTTTCGAGTTTCCTTAGAATGGAAATGTGAATGTTTTCCATAGGCCTATTTTATTTTTTAGCAATGGATTAAATGATGGGATCTTGAGCCTAGTGACTTTAGGGTTCGCATGACCATGTTATGGGTTGATTCTTTGTGCTTTTGTAAGGGGATAACCCACGGTAGGTATCACCTTAGAGCTTAAGTGACTTGCTAAAATCCATGAGCTTTCTATTGTATGCTACTATTTGGGACTCTTAGTTTCTAAATGACACCCTTGTTTGGATGGGTGTTCATGGTATCCTTGACCTTTTTTATGGGCTTGATCATTAAGTAATGCTCAGTTTTAGTAGGTTAGATGTGCAAAGGGCATGGTAGACCGCTTCTTAAGTCTTGTGACATTGTTTCTTTTTTCCTTGGGTGACTCAAGAGTTCGTCAGTATATTTTATAGTCATATGAAAAAAATGAACTTGAGCCAATTTTCTACATGGGTCATGAGATACTTGAATGCTTAGGGCTGATAAGTCTATGGTTAGTATTCAATATGTATCATTTTTTTCTAAATCACATGGTAGTATGCGTTGATATACACGATACCCGTTGTTTTCATCAATGATGTAACAAATCAGTTCAGTTTGGTAGAATCATTAAGCTTTGAGATATTTAGTAAGTTCTCTAGTCATCTACATTGTAGAGTGACCTATGAGTGTTAAAGTAATTAAGTTCATCCCAATGATTCGGATGAAGTTCTAAATAATCGGGTGTTTTGAAACATCGATCATCTTGGTTTTGGTTTTTGTACCAAATGATTAAATGTTTATGCTTTAAGTTGAATCAGATTTAGCACTTTTATGAGTGGCTGGTCTATCTCTTCTTTCGATGACTAGGACATCCTAAGGTGGCGAGCGCTGCATCAGTTCTGGTGCTCGTGTCAGTGCTTTCTCGGTAGCATGACATTGATGTGGTTGGTTATGTATGAAACCCATAAGAAACACCATTGGATTTGGATGAGATTCAGTGGTAAAGATTGAGCGATCAAGGAATAAATCAGGTAGTGAAGTATTGTGACTGATTAATGGAAATGCATCAGAAGGTGTGGTTGAGATTTTTACAAGGGAAGTCAACTAGTAGTGGTTAAATTGTTCTTTTTTGATCTTCTTGGTAATATTCTAAATCCTCTCAGTGTACTCTTCTAAAAGAGATGAGCATGTCCCCTATTTTTACGTCATCCTTAATGAACTAATAGAGCATCGGTATTACACCACACTAAAGTTTTAAAATTTGTTGGTCTTGATAAGTGACATATATCGGGGTTGCATGCTAGATGCATGGTTTTTGTCGAGGCATGGTTAGTATTGAGTGATATCAGGGTTCCCATGTAGGAACTCATTGGACAGACTCTTGGACACCAACCGTTCTTCTTTAGCTTTACCACCAGGATGATTCTGCTATGGAATTAGTTAATTATTATATGTGGATGTATTGTCCTTGTATCGATGTATCACTTGTAAACATAGAGTTTGGACTACCTTGGGTTAGTTCCTTGGACTCCTGTTTAATGAATCTGAGGTTACCTGGACTTGTAGTTGGGTTCATGGGTGATGCTTAAAAGATTAACAACTCCATTAGGCTGGATCAAGGTTACTCCTTGTTCATGTCTAGGCATGACAGTTTAAATGACTAGGTGATGTTGTGATCACAAAATGTCACTAAAAGTTAGGTATGAGCTTTAGTGAATGTACTCATTGTAAACACAAAATTTATTAGAGGAAGGACCTATGGTCCAGTTTTTAATATGTAAGTCGTCTAACCTGGATGTTTTTGAAAATAGTCAGCAAGAGTGGATCAACTTATTTTCCTTCTTTATGATGTATATGGTCTGATGGAACCATTTTAAAGCATTCATTTGGGTTAAAGTAGGTGTGGTGTAAGGGTTGGATCTATCTTCTGAGGAAAGCTTGCGTGACCGATTTCAGTTTGGGTCGAGTGAGATTCAACCTTTTCTTTGAAGTGAGGTCCCTGATATGGCCTCATATATAATCACGTTCTCCCTGAAACACCCTGAGATTTTGTGAATTATTATTTTTGAATTAATTTAACCTTTGCAATATTTCTCATTTCACATAACACTAAAAATAGTTTACTTTATACTAAATCACTATGTTTGTATTTCATTATACACAACAACAAGTTAATAATGCACTAAACACAACATAAATTTTATATTTCTCTACACAGAACACCAAGTTTAGCTTTCATTACATGCAATGATAACTCTCCTCGATGGCTTATGTAACATGCATGACTGATTTTTTCCAAACAATAATATATTGTTAAAATATTATTATTTAATATAATAAGATATAACATAGCATTTAAATTATTGGTTATGGAAAATATTAATTAATTTATGAAAATATATGGTTTACACAAATATAATATGAATTCAAATTTTATCAAATAATTATAAATGAATATGAAAATCGATTGAATATAAAGGAAAATATTAATATTTTTATGGTCACAAAGTTGTTTTACCCAAATAAATTAAATTAACTATAATTAGTAAGTAATATTAATGTAATATATATGTTATATATTCAATCAAATATTTTTTTTATTCATCCATTATATTTTATAGACATAAGATAAAAACAAACATAATTTTATGCATAAAAACCTACATTTTTTATAAAGGTAGTTTTAATGCCTTTGAATGGATAACCCAATTTAAATCCAAATTTTGGAACTTTTATAGATTTAATATGTCAAAATAAACTTTATATTTGGAATCAAAACATAGAAATTATTTTAGGATATTTTTTTGGTATTTTTCTGTAAGGTTTCATTTTTTAAATGAATAGTTAAAAATTCAGGATTTTAATTCGAAACTATTTTTAATATAATTTATTTATAAGGTTAAATTATATTTTAAATTGATTTAAAAGTTTAATTAGATAATATTTTTATAAATTAATCTAATTTAGGTCATTGGAATCAATTTAACATTGAATTTGGATATAAAAACTTAGTAAAATTTTGATCATTTTTTACTTTAAAAACCTGTAGTGTCATCCTATTAGTGAGATTAATTTTAAATTAATTTCTACCACTCATGTGATTATAATTTGGAAAATGGATTAATTATTTTTAATAATTATAATTTATAATTTATAAAAAGTTCAAATTAGTTTTTTCCCAAAAGTATTAGTGAAATTAATTAAAATTAATTACATCAGTTAAGGTAAATTAAGCTTAACTAAGGAATGATCCTTAAATTTAAGACCCAAAATGACCTATAAACTTGTTCAAAACCCATTTTATATCCATTATCCATCCATTAAACATATATTATTTTGTTTTTTGGGTTTTTATTACTTTTTTAGGTAAAAATGTGGGTACACCTAACTTGTTTTCAAAAATGCCAAGTGTGTCCTTTACCTTCCCTATAAAAGGCCACCACTTCTCTCTCTTCTTCACCCCTCTCAAAACACTAAGGTTCATCCAATATATGATGAATACAATTTATAACATCCCTAAATTCCTATTTGAAACATACCTTTGGTTATAATGTTTTCTAAGGAAGCATTTTGACACAAACCAAAAGGAGTTACCCGATTAAGAAGTAACACCTTCTCTCAAGCTCATTTCTTTTATTTTTATTCTCCACCCATACAATCTCTTTATTCCATGACTGTATAAAAATACTAGTGTAATAAATATACTAGGATGTTTTTATGTTAATTTTTTACCTACACTTACACAAAACTAAATATAATGGGTAACAAACATACTGTTTATGTGTACGGTGAACTTCCACATCACAAAACAATGATTATTAAATTTTCCTTACCGCCTATCATGGTGGAAATTATGATGAACAATATGTTTATATATATTATATATTGTATTTATTATGTATTTAATATTATTTATTCCTTTTAAAACACATATATTTTTACTTTCCATTTGGTGAAAATATGATAATTTCTTTGAGGAAGTGTGGACTACTACCTCCTCAAAGCGATGTGATTCGTTCACACACTACATGGAATGTATTAAGGATATGATTAGTGAAATTATATGATATATATAACATTATAATGCTAATTTAATTATATATATTATATATATATATAAACATATATGAAATTTTCTTTCTTTCTTTCAACACGACACTTAAATGGAAATAACATTCATGCGTACGTATGACTTACCGTCTCCATGAACGGTGTATTATGTTACATACTTATATATACTATGAATTATTATAATACACATATAATTAATATAAATTATATTTAAATCATGGTTTATATTCTTTAAATAATTATATAAATACAAGGACCAAATACATAACAAATTAAGACACATACGAAAAACAAAGTAGATATTACCCTAAGAGAAACCTTAAGATAGGATTGTTAAAAAGAAGGTAATATAAAGCCATAATCAAACCCTATATGGTATTATAAGTAATAATATTGTTCTTTAATATATGTATAATATATTTATATTTATTATTTATGAAGTTTGAATGAGTACGAAGAGATTCAAGATAAAAGGTAAGAGGATTTCATCTCACTTTTTATTTCTGTGAGATACATGCTATGTTTTCCACTCTTTCCTTTTGTGTGGTGTATGTACTACCCATGATTGTATTATATGTATATTATAATTAAATTTATGTGTGCTAAAATATACATTTTATGATATTTCTTTCATGGGGGTTAAGTTTCAAAAGTTACCAAATCGGTGAAATATTTTTGTCTCAATTTTTCTTCTTTGAGACTCATGTTTTGTTATGTACCTAAATTATATTTTGAGGTGTTTATAATTCCATTTTACATGTTATATAACGAATTTACTTTGTTTTATGATATTTTAAGTTTAATTTAATTTAATTTTCTTACATGGAGAATATGATCCCAAGTTTCCAAGTTATAATAGTTTATTGAGACAATCTCACCGCTTTTCAAGATTGTTTATGTTTATGCTTCCTTTGATGAAATATTATGATCCATATCTCAATAAAATTAATGAATTTTCTTATCATATGGTTATTAATGATTTATTAATATATTGGTACAATTTATTTTACTTTTTCATACATAATATAGTTAAGAATGTGTTTTTAATAAATCCCGACTTTACCCTCTCTTCGATCAAAAATCAATGTTCCTTCAAAACCATGTTTTATAAAAATGGTTTCAAAGAATATTTCACCCTTATAATATAATATTTAAAAGAAATTTTTATACTTTTTGTCTTTTAACAATCTCTTCAAATGAATATTATTTTCGCTTTCAGAACAAGGCATTTCTCTAACCTTTTTACCTTGAAAAAAGAATGTTCTTTTTACCTCATGCGATATGTACAGATTTACCCGTTGTCATTTCTTTGATGCCTACATTGAATTTTTAAAAGGTTAATTTTTAATAAAATGTTTTCAAAATTTATTTTCAAGTAATATTGTTTTTAAAATGTTTTCAACCTTATTTTATAAATTTTCAAGGAAATTTATTTTCAAATTTTTTTCAAGCCATATTTATAAGTTTTTAAAGTATTTTCAAATAAATGGGTTTTAAAAAAATTTCAAGATCCTTTCATATATTTTCAATTAAAAAGGTTTTAAAAACATTTTCAAGCTTTAATTATATAGTTTCAAATTATTTTTAAATAAATTATTTTCAAAAAATTTTAAAGATCCTTTAATATGTTTTCAAGTAAATAAGTTTTCAAAACATTTTCAAGATTTCTTTATATATTTTCAAAGTGTTTTCAAAGAAAAGGGTTTTTAAAATGTTTTGAAGGTTATTTTATAAGTTTTTAAGGAAAAAGGTTTTCAAAATTATTTCAATTCTTCTTTATAATATTTCAAGGTATTATTTTTAATAAAATGATTTTCAAATGTTATGTATTAAAAATCCTTTTTCAAAGAAGAAAGGATATTTCCTCAAGAAACATTTTTGAAAGATATTTCATAATTATTTTCCTTCTAAGATGACATATGTTGATGTTACTCATGTCCTTATAGGAAATGAACTAAAGGTTCCATTTATATTCTTTCTATGAATGAGTTATGCTTAATGTCACAGTCTTTATGAAACTAGTTTCTCTTTCACAGGTTATATGTTTATGAAATCCATTTCTCTTTCACGAGTTATGATTTTGATGAAATGAATATGAAAACTATATTTTTCCATAGGTCATGACATGATTACATGTTTATAATACTCATTTCATTTCATGGGTTATGATATGATTGTTTATGATTTTTTGGCACATGTATGTATGATTTTACTATGAGATGGTTGGGACCTATATCTCCCTCTAATGCATTGGGTAATGATTTATATCTCATGAGATGGACTAAGATGGTCTTAGAAATGAACCTTGACTACTAAGATAGTCATGAGAGTGAACCATGAATACCAATATGGTATGAAAAGTGAAATCATAATACTAAGATGACCATGGTAGTAAACCATGACTACCAAAAGTGAACCCATACTACTAAGATGATCTTGGAAGCGATGGCTAATATAGAAATCATATTATATGCTTATGTGTTTGCCAAAATTCCATGTTTTATTCCTATGTTGTGCTTTCATGAATTATTATCTTAATTATAATATGATCCATGTCTTATGAATTTAAAATATTTATTATGATCTATAATATGTAGGGTATGATCTTCAAATATTATACTCAAGTTCTATACCCTTTGTTCATGTTATGCTTACACATATCATTTATTTACCCTTACTGAACATCTGAGCTCACCCCTTCTTATGTTTCCTTTCCCTAGGTTGTGAATAAAGGTTTTAGGTAGAAGTAATAAAGGTGGAAATATTTATGGGATATGTTGAAGATATTTCTCTAGGATAGAAGATTATATTCCCAAGTTTCTAAAACACTAAACTATTATGGTCCTCAGTCATATATTATTGTCATGTGTGGAATATTCATCTAAAAAGGTGTAATATCCATGTATGTTAATATTGGTTCACTATACTACCTATTAAAGAAATAATTTTAGGTGAATTAATATAATGATTAGGGCATGCTTCATAGGCAATTATGATGGTGGAGGTGTCATGGTTCAGAATTGGAGCGTTTTGATATTAAACCCTTGGTGGGGATCACCATCGGTCAGATGTTTAAGGAGGTACTGTTGTGATCATTTCACTAGATAAATGGGATCGGGTAAGCACTGTTATTGTGTTTCAATCGAGAAACAAGTGTTGTCTTAGGTTTTAAAGGCTTAAGTGTTGTTTTCTTATGTAGTGCTTGTAGGTGAATTGGGCATTTAGAAATGTAACATGACTATTTAAATGATAATTAACAACAATTATAGGTCAAGTGACATTTTTTTCGTTACCAAGGCTTATTAATGACAATAATTTCTAAGTTGGGGAGTTTTTAACGACCTGTGTTTTTGAACCGGATGAAAATCCAAAGGAATTTGAATTTTGGCATTTGGTAGACAACCTGTTTTGCAAACTGGGATTCAGAATGAAATTCTGAGGGTTGGAACACTTTAAAGTGTTGTTTTAGACTTGGGTAAAGGCCTGAGGGGTTTCCTGAGTGTATTTTTGAGTTTTGATAGTGTTGGTCCACGAAAATCCCAAGTTTGGTTGGTCTGCACAGTGTGAACGGTTTGTCTGAAACAGTGTGGCCCCCAACATCAAATTGTACAACCTATATCGGATGAGAAGAAGTGCCCTGCACGGGCTGCACATGGTTTACCCAAAACATTCACCTATCCCATATATTTAGTTCCACTTAGGTATTACCTAAACACTATTTATTTCACGGTTGGTTCACGGTTAGAAAAACCGTGTGGCACAAACCATGTGAGGTAGGTTTCTAAGGCATTGGGTGCCATGAGGTTGGCGCACAGTTTGGCCAAACCGCGTGGCCAAACCATTCGACCTAGTTTTTAGGGTGAATTTACCATTATTCACTTAATGAGGTTAAAATATTATTTCACTATTTCTTCTCCTCCTGACACCCACATGAACCTCCTCTCCTTCGTGGGTTTCTCCTCCTCAAGCTTATTCTAGGAATAGTGATAACTCCTCCATCCTTCATCTGATTCGAGCACCGTTGGTCCCTATAGATTCCTATTGGTAAGCTCTCAATTCATTTTTAATCTTTATTTTTTTAGTTTTCTATAAAACAAGTTATTTAGGTGCAATATTATTTTCCCTATTTTCAGTGTGGATGTCCATTTCTTAGATTTCTTTCAAACTGGACCAAATCAGAGCTTGATGTTGGACGAGTGGAACATCCTAAGCATGAGGTAGGTGGTCTATTTATTTTTCACAAATTTCCATCATTTTATAAATAGAACTAGACACCAACCATTATCTCTAATTTCCTTAAATATATTTTCTTTATATTAAATTGATCCACACACCTTGTATTACACATTTTGAGCATTGTTAAGTAAATTTAAAATGCTAACATTGATTACAGGCACCCCTTTGGTGTTCCAGATTGAATTTCCCTACTTTAATTAAATTATTAAGTACCCAAAATGTCTTCTAAGCATTCAAGTTGGATTAATAATGGAATTTACATGTATAGGAAATTGCCCAATCGATCATGGAACCTCCTAAG
Source organism: Viscum album (assembly GCA_963277665.1). Lineage (NCBI taxonomy): Eukaryota > Viridiplantae > Streptophyta > Magnoliopsida > Santalales > Viscaceae > Viscum > Viscum album. The sequence goes on along the minus strand of OY728135.1, from coordinate 1,196,947,251 downwards.
CGCCGTGTTGAGATTTATAGTTATTTTTTCATGTTGGTAGTTATTTTAAATGAATCCTTAGTGAATTGAAATATTATTCTTGAATTTGATGCTTAATTATGATAAATGAATCATTTATTAACAATTTCAGGTTTTTATAATTAAACCCATCAAATGATGTGCAATACCTTCAAAATTATAAAATGATGGTTAGTGGTTTAAATCATGATTGGATTTATGCTTTGGTGTTTCTATATGATTGATATCATTGTTTTTTAAAAGGAATGTTTAGTACATGGCCTCTTTTGATGTTCTAAATAGAGTTTCCCTATTTTCTATATAATAATTAAATGAACCAAATCACATCCTAGGTGTTTTTACTATTTTATAAATTGAATGTATTTATTTATAAATGAGATTTTCCCAAGTAGGTAAATTCCCACTTTGACCCAATCACCTTCTAAGTGCCTCATTGAACCTTGATAAATAATTTTCATTGTTTTTTTCAATTAAATAGAATGCCTAGTCATGATGGGATGCCTTCCTTGACTGGTTTAAATGGTATTAATGAAATTAATTGATTATATTAAATGGTTTATGTGAAATGAAATGTAAAGGGTGGCAAGGCCACACCGATCAATGCTTGCTTAAGTACATGCTTAGCTTGAACTGTGATAAATGGAATGCCCTTGTTATAAGAGGCTTAATAAAATAAAATCATGAGAGGTAATTCATCATGGATTAAATTTTTATTATAAATATGATTATGCCTTGATATAAGCCATGAAATTATGGTAAGGGTTCTATTAATCATGGTGGTATCACACTCCCTTACATAGGGTGTTAAGTCCTTGTATATCAAACTATTAATATTATTGGGATGGTGGGCATTATGTGATACATCCCTTGTTGAGTGTTGGCATGATGGCACACTCACGACTTTGAGTGTTGACATGATGGAATAATCACCATCCCAAGTGTCGTGCATGATGTATTACACTTTATTGGGATGTAGGAAATATACCCAATTTCTTGAGCTTATAGGCTCATTCAGACTCATTATGGATGATTGGGTTACGCCCCGATCTATCTAACACCTAGTATTCTAGGTATATGTCCATTTACATACGAATGTACTTGGTTCATATAGGTGGATGAAATATATAACTATAATATGTATATATTATTACTATATACAAACTTTTATTGATCAAAAATTTATTCAGGATATGAACCGATGTAGGTAGAGTCAGACTGATGTCCTATTGGAACCTTATCAGAATGGTATTTATTTATTCAACTTTTTTTATTATTCATATTACCTACACACAACTTTAATTTATATTCATGATCCAGATTTATTTGTAGATTCCATGGGTGGTAACCTACTGGGATTCATATCTCACACCCTACTCGAGCCTCCGTTTCACTGGGGTAACCAAGCAGACCTTGTATTCATAGGACCATGGACTCTTTCTTATGGACGTTTTCTTGTACTTGGGTGTTAGGAGCATTATATTGAGCTGGAGTTTGGGATTCTCATAGAGATCACCCTTAGGTATTTTTGTTTCATTTCTAAATTCATATAGTATACTGTATCACTGACTAATATATGTATGCTATTTTAGTTCATGTATCATCATATGGACATGAATAAATTGTTGTATTTTTGGTATTGTCCATCTTTTATATCCAGTTACTTTATTCTTCCATTGCTTTGTCTTTTGTTTATCGTTTCTTCTGATATTGTATATTATTTATTATCTATTATACCATTGTGATACTCTGATCATGTGGGTATAGTCTCCCCACTATCACCCCCTTATACCCTCGCTTCTAATCGGGAACTTCTAGTATATGGGGAGGCATGCCTAAGGCCATGTGACCCACCAGTCCAACCACCGTCTTAGTGGTCATTTGGGTCATGATGTTACAATCTATGTCACATTTAAACTAAATAATAGCATACCATAATAATTTTAGATATCAAACTAATTTTTTTTAATATCCAAAACTAATAAATATATATAAATATAAGAGACACTTTGCTATAATTGAGATATATTTATCAAACACCTATCATGGTAAGGTAAAATACTCAAGAAACATAATCTATTTTATTAATTATTTTATTATTGTTCTTCAATTTATCATAAAATGATCATGGTAAAGGGTTGAATTATTTTATTAAAACACATATATTATTGGATGGATTAACTTCAAATTTTTTATTTTATCCCATGCTTATTAAGGTAAATGTGTTAATAGTTATCTTGAGACAAAAACTAATATAAAGTAAATTCAAGATTTGATGGATTTTTGGGAGAATATGAGGATGTAGTTTAAAGTAAATATAGATGGGTTGAGGTGAAAAAATCATATGCAGGTAGATTATGGATGGGTAGATTATGATATAAAACACATATGCATCTTGATTGCATGATATGGATGGTATAAAGTGACACACTTGATGCATTTTTTCTATAATAAAATTATTTGATATCCTTCACCTTGAAATACAAGGTTATGAAATAATTTCATCATTCAAGTTGAGTGTACACCTCAAGGCTTCCAAAATTTATAACATTAAACAAAAAATAAATCTTAAAGAAGGATGTATCTAGTTTATTATCAATATGTATAGCTTATAAATAGATAAATACTGAGTATCAATAACTAAAAAATATTTAATATGTAATTCCCCAACCCCATAATCCCAAAGTCAGTGCATTATTTTATTACATTGGCATGATTATAAGGAATAAAATCTTAAAGGACCGACCAGTTTAACAGTTTTTGAAATCCAAATTACATACATGATACCCATTTTACATTGGGTAATGTAGAATAAAACATGATACATAATAAAATGAAATAAACAGCCTCCTTAAAAGATTTTTTAAATAATTATTCTTTATAACATGGGGAAATTATACATAATAAGGTCGAGCTAAAATTCTCAGTAAGGGTAAGTAAAGTAGAAGCAATAATGAATCTATGAGAATAAATCAACATGGTAAGGTAAATAACTGATATCACATGATATTTAAATAACTAGATAATGAATAATCAATATGGATAGGTAGATAATTGAAATAAATTTCATTTAATCAATAATATAAGAATTAAACTTAACCATGGGTATTATAACTAATTGAATAATCACATGGAATTAAAACAACTGAATACATAATGATGGAATTCATAATGATGGATATCTAAAACATATCATCAAGGCTTCATACCATGAATATAATACTTTCAAGGCTTCATTCCAAAAAAAAATACTATCAAGGCTTCATTCCAAGAATCTAATAAATGGTTAAGACCTTGGCCAAAACCATATCTAGTTTGTCCCATGAAATCTACCGATGCATCGAGGGTCTATATTGGGTCCTGCCTGTCACATACAAAATCTAATTCATTCCTCATATGTAGAATAATTGATTTAATTAGTAAATAATATGCCTTATCATCAAATATCAATATTGAATAAATAACATGGTTTTATCAATAATTCCCCTATATAGGATAAGTAACAACAAGGGTTTTTTATGTTGGTGAATGGAAATACCATTTAAATTTTATTAAAAAATTCTTGAGGAAAATAATCATTAAACCTTCCAAAGTGTCCCATACCACTTTCAAATATTTTAATCATAATTCCCATAAATTAATAACATTAAATTAAACTTATAATATCATGAAAATAATGATATTCCTGATATAACATGTTGAAGGGAAGTATATATACCGTATAAAAGTAAATTGATGCATAGCAACAAATAAGTCTCAAAGGAATGTAAATTGAGACAAAATCACTTAACACTTTGTAATCATTTTTTTATAAGGAAATTTATTTATAAAAGAAAATATTTTCTTTGAAAAGAACCTTGTAAACTTATAAAGGAGGCTTCAAAACATTAGTGCGTCATAAAGGTGGGAAATTACGTTCATGCCGTATAAGGTTAAAAACATTCCTTTTAATTTTGTAAGAAAATTCATAAAGTACCTTGTTTTGGAAAATGATATGAAGATTAATTTTAAATAATTTTGTAGAAATTCAAAAAGGTGTAAAATGACTTTAAAAATTCATTAGATAATAGTAAAAACATTTTTATAAAATACTATCATGTAAGAAAAATATTTTCTAGTGGAGACTAAAACACAAATAATCCCAGATAATGATGAGATTGTGAGATAAATACTTATCACTTTATAATAATTAAAATTGTATGCCCATGAAAGAAATAAAATTATATAGATACGAAAGTACAATAATCATTAGAATAATACTTATAAAATAAATTCATGGTTGGTATATACACTACAAAAAATAAACAAGTAGTATATAAGGAATACGTCTCATAGAAATAAAAGTGAGACAATGATCCCTTATCTTGAGTATGAATTGTCATGTGTGTCTTTATATTCCTATTATTTAGGTAACTCATTTAAGGGAGGAGGTTCCCTTTTATAATTAAGGTGAGGGGTACTTTTGGAAGCTCTCAAACTATTAAATTAATATAAATTCATTTTCTATTACAAATGTCTCTAAAGTGATTTATTTAAAATATAATATGAGTATGGGTTGAAATCATCTCAACCAATATTTTTTAGACAATTTTAGGTCACATTATTACTCTTATCTTTTGGTATTAACCCTTTGTTAAACCCTTTAACTCACACAGTGACAACTTTGATTTTTACTTTTAAGGGTTAATATAGTTACTATAAAATGACAAAAGAACAAAAAAATGAGAAATGAATGAAATTTTAAACTTTATACCAATAATTTTTACAAATTTAACATTTTTATGAATCTTATATCATTTAATAAAATATTATTTATTTTAAAATATCATTAATGTCAATTTTGACACTATCTATTTCTTGACTTTTTGAAAAATATAAATACACAAGATAACTTCAAAAAACCCTTTAATATAATATTAATATTTATAGGTAATATATAAAATTCATGGATGACATCAATTATATCAAATTATATTTATTTTAATATTTTTAATAACTTTTATTTGATACGTCCATTAATTAAACAATTACTTCATCATCATCATGATGGACTTTAATTTAATTATTTATTACCTAAAAATTAATAATAAATTATAATGATGAATATAAACATTTTATATTTTCAATTACTATTTATAATCAAATATATCTTCTTAATAACCATATATAAAAAATTTAATACTTATTAGAAACATGAGTAAGGCATATTGGACTTTCCTTAGAATAAAATACCATAAAAGCATTAAAGTAACCCAAGTGGATTTAATAGATCAAAAAATAGGCCCAAATATGGTTTTGGTTGACACTAACTCATCCAATAAAATTATTACAAGTTTTAAGGTAATTTTATAATGCTTATAATATTATTTTTACCCTTAATTACCCGATTCACCCTTAACTGTTGTAATTAATTTTAATTACTTTTACTAATCTTTTTGGTCAAAAACTAAGTTGATATTATTAGAATAAAAATATAATACTTATTAAAACCATATATTTCCATTTTTCAAAATTTAATTCACATAAGTGACAAAATTAAGTTTAATGCTAATCCCACAGATGAGACGACAAAGTGAGTTTTTAAAGTAAAAACATCCAAAAGTTTGCTAAGTTTTTGTATCTAATTTTAATGTGAAATTGTTTTCAATGACATAAATTGGTTTAAATGATATATAAATTGATCTAATTATACTTTAAAACAAATAAAAACATAATTTAACTATATAAATAAATTTGATGAAAATACAATTTTGAACTAAAATGCAGTATTTTTCACTATTCATAAAAAAATAAAACTTCTCTAAAAAATACCAAAAAATAAACCAAAGTAATTTTTTATATTATTATTTAATATAAGAAGTTTATTTTTCCAGATAAAATATATAAAATTTTCAAAAAATTTATTTAAAATAGGTTATTCGTTAAAAGGTGGTAAAAGTGCCTTAATAAAAAATATTGATTTTTATGCATAATATTGAGTTTGTTCTTATCTTATAATTATAAAATATATTGGATGAATGTGAAAAATATTTGATTTATTATATAATATATATATTAAATTAATATCACTCACTAATTTTAATTAATATAATCTACTAGGATAAAACAACTTTGTGAGCATAAAAATAGTTTTTTATAAAAACACTCCCTTTATATTCAATTGGTTCTTATATTAATTTCTAATAAATTTGAAACCAATTAATTCAACCATATATTTTCATAAGTTAGTTAATAATATTTATAATCACCAACATAACGTCTATTTTATATCTTATTATATTAAATAATAATATTTTAATAATATATTTTTGTTTGGAAAAACCCAGTCTTGCGTGCAATGCAAGCCAACTCATTTTTGTGTGTAGAGTAAGCTTAACATGATGTTGTGTATAAAGCAATATAAAAATGAAATGAAATTTATTCAAAAATTAAAATATTGTAAAGTATTGGGGTGTTACATTCTCCCCACCTTAATTAAATTGTATCCTCACAATTTAAACTTGATCTCGGTAGTCTAGGGTTTTATATTTGAAGATAAATAATTTTTTAAAAACCCACATTTTAAATAGGGTTAATAACACATATTCTTAATAAGAGTCAAAAGGAAATATAAAGGTCACCAAAAAACTAAGTTTTTGAATAAGATAATATTAGTGAAAACATAGATATAGAAGAGGATTGTAACCATCATGTTCTAATGTAGAGTGATATAGAACATGTTCATGAAAACGTTTTTGACCACAAAACCATAAAACATAGGTGTGAATAAAGGTCATTTATATCATCAAAAATTATAATAATAAGATTTTTTAATAACCTTTTCATAAAGTTGATAAATTCTTTCACTTTCTAAGGATATAAGTAAATATACATACTTGATAAGTTTCTATAAGCAAAATCTTATCCTTATGACTTGAACTATTTCTACTTATTTTCTTAGAATAGGTCTCATCACATGGTGAAGTAATACAATAATCTCTAAAACCTCATCCAAAGTTCAATCTAAACCATTTCATAAATAGTTAACCTTATAACCCTTCCAATTTTTATGATCCAAAACTTTAGAACCAGTTTAAAGGAAGTTATTGGTATCTAATTTACTTTATCTATATCAATAATATCTTTATCCAACATCATATATCAACCTCAGGAACATATTAAGGCTTACCTTTATCTTAACCATGCGTTTTCCAAAATTTTCAACTTGTTACTGAATCACTTTTCTTGTTTATCGGTACCAATCAACACAATATCTTAAATCCTTGATGAAAATAAACTACAGTATAACCCTTATACATTCCATAATACTTATAACCAAGATATCATCAACAACATACTTTTAAAAAATTATTTAAGGATCCAAATATAGAATAAAATTAATCATTCCACTTCAGCTATATAAATATCTTAATATTGAGCTTGATCCCTTAGCTTCCTCTGAGGTATGTTCCCTTAATGCTTGGGGAATTTGTTTATATAGTGCCCCATATCCTTAGAGTTAAAGCATTGAACCTTAGAAAATTCTTTCTTTCCCATGTAATCCTGATCATTTTGGCCCTTTTCTCTACACTTGAAGTAAACTCATATCCCTTTTAATCATGTACTAACCTGTTTCCTTCTACAAGTATCACATGTTGGAAAATATTTATTTCCATTTTTCCCTTTATCCACATTTTTCTCTACTGTCCTCTTCTTCTCTTTCTTCCCTTTGATTCCATAATACTTAGAAAATTATTTCTCTATCTTGATAGCACATAAAACTATTTCATCGTATGAGGAAAATGTTTGAGACACCAGTGCCCTTTGGAGACTTGGCTTAAGTCCTTCAAAGAAACGATCAAACTTACATTCTGTGTTGCGTATGAAATCCATAGCATACCTTGATAAACATGTAAAGTTAGTTTCATACTCCACAACACTTTCTTCCTCCTTTTTCTTTAAACTAAGGAACTTTATCTTCATCTCAGTTTATTGATCACGAGGCAAGTATTTATCAAATAATGTCTCCTTAAAATTTCTCCATTCCATGAGTTCTATTTCTTCTTCCTCCCTATTATTTTGGATTAATGACCACCATTGATTGAAATCATCCTAAAGAAAATACACTACAAGTGTAACCTTTTTATTTTCACTACATCCCAAATCCATCAATATATTTTATAGATAATTAATCCATTGCTCAACTAAAATTGGATTAGTAATCCCACTAAATGATGGGGGCCTCTACTGTATAAATTGATCCAGAATCGAAGAATATCACTATGGAATTGGTTGATCTATTCGGGAAATGTTATTTTTCATAACCTGGTTAATCTACCCCAGTATATTCATAACTTTATCAATTCCAAAAATATCAATATTTTCTTACTCAATAGGGAAATCTCTACATTTTCCATGAGTATTTATACCATTCCTCCTTCCATGAACTATTTCTAAATAATGGAATATACTAAATTAGCTTATAAAATCATGAATCATAATGAATAATTCTAAACATGTCATGACACTCAACATACATTAAAATTTTATGCATCATAAATCTTAGAATCACGATCTTTGGTTTCTTTAGGGACATCCTTAATTTTAAATCCCTCAGATTGGTCTATAAATAAAATGTGAATGATCCTAAGAATATCCCATATGAGTGTTAAACCAGGTGTGAAGTAAGGATCGTTGTCATGTATGAGGTTATGCTGAGTCAGGATCAATGCACCTTGTTAGAGTTGTTATCCCTAGGTACATCTGTGCCAGAACCAATTCCACTTCTAGTATCTAAACAGGGATGTATTTCCAGAAATACCCACATAATCTCAACCTTATCAAAATTCTAGGATGTTATTCTATACTTATCCTAAAATTCTATATTATTGTTATGTTCCATAATCAAATTTTTCTAAATCTAGTTTCTAATGTTTCTACTAAACTTCCTCTGATACCAACTATAATGCCCCAACACCATAATCCTGTAGTTAGTGAATTATTTTATTGCATTTACATTATTATAAATAATTAAATCCAGAAGGACCTATCAATTTAGTAGTTTTGGAAATACATATTACATACAAGATACCAAATTTAAATTAGGAAATGGATAATAAAACTTGATACATAATAAAATTACATAAACCAACTCCTTGAAGGCTTATTAAAAAAATTCTTTAGGGTGAGCTCAAATTATCAATAAGGATAAGTAATATGGAATAAATAATGATTAAATGAGAATAAATCAACATAGAAATTTAAATAATTGATAACACATGCCATTCAAATAACTAGATAAGGAATAATCAATATGGCTAGGTATATAACTAAAACACATGCCATTTAATCAATAATATGAGAATGAAACTTAACCATGGATATTATAACTAATTGAATAATCACATGTAATACAAATAATTGAATACATAATGATGGAATGCATAACAATTGATATCTAAAACATATCATCAAGGCTTCATGAAAATAATATAATACTTTCAAGGCTTCATTCCAAGAATCAAAACTATCAAGGTTTCATGATAAGAATCTAATAAATGGGAAAAGCCTTGAAAAAACCCATATCTAGTTTGTCCTATGAAACCTAACGATGCATAGAGGGGATATAGTGGGGCCTTACCATCATATACAAAATCTAATTCATTCCATATATTTATAAAAATAAATTTAATTAATAAAAAACGTTTCTTATCATAAAATATCCATATTTAATAAATAATACAATTTTATCAATAATTCTCTAGTGGAGGATAAGTAACAAAAATTGTTGTTGATATTGATGAATGGAAATAACATTTAAATATCATTAAAAAATTCTTGATGAAAGTAATCATCAAACATTCAAAAGTATCCCGTACCACTTTTTTTTCATTTGAATCATAATCCCCATGAAGTAATAACTTTAAATGAAACTTTAAATATCACGAGAATAAGGAGATTCATGATATAATATGTCTAAGGGTAGTATATACACAATATAAAAGTGAATTGGTGCTTAATAACAAATAATTATCAATGTAATGTAAATTGATATGTAATACCTTACCACTTTTTAATCATTTATTTAAAGGCTGTACATTTATAAAAGAAAATATTTTCTTTGAAAATGACATTGTAAACTTGTAAAGGAAGCTTCAAAACATTAGGGTGTCATGACAGTGGGAAATTCCATTCATGGTGTATAAGTTAAAAAAAATTACTTTTACTTTTGTAATAAAATCCATAAAGTACCTTATTTTGTAAAATTATAGGAATATTCCTTTTAAAGCATATTGTAGAAAGTCAGAAAGGGGTAAAAATGACTTTAAACAATCATTAGAGAATAGTAAAAACTTTTTTGAAAATATTTTTAGGAAACACTAACATGGAAGAGAAATATTTCTTAGTGGATACTTAAACACAAACAATCTCAGATAACAATGATATTGTGAAATAAATACTTATCACTTTATAATCAGTAAAATTGTATGCCCATGAAATAAATAAAATTAAATAGATATGAAAGTACCATAATCTTTATAATAATACTCATAAAATACATTCATGTGTGGTATATACACAAAAATAAAATAAAAAAGTAGTGAATAAGGCATGTTTCCCACAGAAATAAAAGTGAGATAAGGATCTCTTACCTTGAGTTTGACTTGTCATGTGTGTCTTTATATTCCTCTTATTTGGGTAACTCCTTTTGGTTTATACCAAAATACTTCCTTGGTTTGATTTCATCATGAATTGAGGCTTCTAGGATGAGGGTAGGGAATTTGGGAGTTTATTTGGGTAGGGTTTGGTCAATCTAGAAGGTTCAAAGTTGTGTGAGGAGGTAAGGGAGGAGTTTCCCTTTTATAATTGAGGTGAGACGTACTTTTGGGAACTCTCAAACTATTAAATTAATATAAATTAATTTTCTTTTCTAAATGGATAAAAAGTGATTTATTTATAATACAAGATGAGGATGGGTAAAAATTCTCTCAATAAATAATTTTTTATAGGTTTAGGTCACATTATTACCCTTATCTTTTGGCATTAACCCATTGTAAAACCCTTTAACTCTTATCACGACAACTTGATTTTTCACTCTTTAAGGGTTAATATAGTTACTATAAAATGTCAAAAGAAGCATAAATGAGTCATGGATTAAATTTTAAACATTATCCCAATCATTTGGATGAATTTTATATTTTTATTAATTTTATATAATTTAATAAAAAATTATTTATTTTAAAATATCATTAATGTCAATTTTAACACCATTCATTTCTTGACTTTTTAAAAATATCAATACATAAGATAAATTTGAAAAAATTCTTTCATACACCCCTAATATGTCCATTTAATCTATAAAATTCATGGATTAAATCAATTATATCAAATTATATTTATTTAAATATTTATAATAACATTTATTCGGTATGTCCATTAATTAAATAATTATTACATCATCATTGTGCTAGTATTTAATTTAATTATTTATTCCCTAAAAATTAAAAATAAATTATCACAATTAATATAAAAATTTTATATTTTCAATGAATATTTATAGTTTAAGATATCTTCATAATAACCATATATAAAAAAAATGTAATACTTATTAGAAACATTAGTAAGACTTATTGGACTTTCCTTAAAATAAAATACTATAAAATCCTTAAAGTCATCAAAGTGGCTCCAAGAGCTTACAAAATCAGAAAAAATATGGTTTTTGTCGATAATAACCCATCCAATAAAATTTTTATGACTGTTAAGGTAATTTTATAATTCTTATAATATTATTTTTACCATTAATTACCCTATTTAGACTTAACTAATATAATTAATTTTAATTACTTTTACTAATATTTTTAGTCAAAAAATAAGTTGATATTATTAGACTATAAATATCATAATGATTACAACTGTGTATGTCCTTTTTTCAAAATTCAATTCACATAAGTGGCAAACTTATGTTTAATTCTAATCCCGTAGATAGGACGACAAAACGGGGTTTTAAATTAAAAATGTCCAAAAGTTTACTAAGTTTTTGTATCTAAATTTAATATGAAATTATTTACAATGAACTAAATTGGTTTAAATGAAATAAAATTGGTCTAATTATACTTTAAAACCAAATCAAAAAATAATTTAACAATATAAACAAATAAAATGAAAATGCAGTATTTTTCACTACTCCTCAAAAAACGAAACTTCTCAGAAAAATACCAAAAATTTAAAAAAAGTGAATTTTTATATTCCTATTTAATAAAATAAGTTTATTTTTTCAAATAACAAATATAAAAGTGTCAATAATTATATTTAAAATAGGTTTTCCATTAAAAGGCGGTAAAAGTGTCTTTATAAAAATATTTTTTTAATGCGTTATATTGGGTTTGTTCTTATCATATTATTATCAAATATATTGTATGAATGTTAAAAATCTTTAATTGAATATATAATATATAGATTAAATTAATATCACTCACTAATTTTAATTAATATAATTTATTAGGATAAAACAACTTTGTGAGCATAAAGATACTTTTTTATAAAAACACGCCCTTTATATTCAATTGGTTCTTATATTCATTTCTATTTAATTTGTAATCAATGAATTCAACCATATATTTTCATAATTTAGTTAATACTATTAATAACCACCAACTTAACAGCTAGGTTATATCTTATTATATTAAATAATAATATTTTAATAATATATTGATGTTTGGTAAAACCCGACCTTGCAAGTAACGCAACCCAACTCATTGTTGTGTGTAGCATAATATTAACATGGTGTTGCATATAAATCAAGATATCAACAAAATTAAATTTATTCAAAAATGAAAATATTTTAAAGTCTTGGGGTGTTACATACTACCTTTTCATATTTTAATTTCAATTAAATCTTGTCATTGGGTTGTCAAAAACAACTCATAAGCATGATATAATTTGAAATTAATAACTAAACAAGAACATTTTCAACCCATTAAATATATTGAATCAAAATAATACTTAGGAAATATTTATATATAGGAAATATTTATGTTTTATGATGTCACTACCTCTATTATTTCTATTTAGTCTGTAATAGACCGCCCGACACTATGATATTGTCTACTTTGGGATCTCATAGTTTTTTTCTCGGGTTAGCTATCCTATCCTAGAAAAGGAATCAAGGTGGGTGAGGTACCCACATCACCTTATAAAGGTGTGTTTCATACTCCTATACATCTAATTTCGGATCTCTATATCCTCCCACCTTGGGGACCAATTCCCTCGTTGGTATACTAGATGGGACCAAGATTTAATACCATCTAACATACCACCCAGAACCAAGATTTTGTCTAATTTGGTAACTCAAAGTCACCCATTTGTTTTGTTTTTCTTAGGTTATTTATGACTCTCATAGAAAAGGTCTCACGTTGGGTGAGGTTTCTAGTGCCATCGATTTGAAATTCACATGGCCTCAATTGGGTTCCATAGTCCCCAAAGGTTGGATCCTAGAATTGAGGGTCTAATGATATTTTTTGGGGAGAAATTTACCCTCTAATGGCCCATAAAATCAAAAAAATCTCAATGAAAACAATAAAAAAATTAACAATAATGAAGCAAAAATATCATATTAATATCCCAAAATTTCCACATGTGTCATACAACTAAATAGAACCCAAAGTAAAAAACTCAAGAGTTCAAGTAAGAACTGTACAACTGAAATGATAATAATGTAAAGCATAGAAAACCTTCCATATGACTCTAGAATCAATTTTATTTATCTCCAATATGTCTCCTGTCATTAAATCCCATGTTATAGATGGATTCATCCTTCACTTATAATGTCATGCATATAATTTATATGCACATAAAGTGTGTATGTACAAGGAGTGATAATATAATGCTCAATAGAAACCACTACAACCCATGACATCCAAGTAGTTGATTTTGATATTATATAACTAGTAAAAAGTTTTAAATGATTTAACAATTATTATCTTAGTAATCCATAAAGGCAGTATGTTAAACCTTATCACCCCAATAAATCACGCATGCTTTATCTTTTTCTAATTCCCATTGATGAAGGAATCAAATACCATAGATCATCACATATTCTTGGCCTCACCTAATGCCAACCTTTCATAAGGAATTAACATATCCATGCCACTCAAGGTCATTCCATATCCATGGAATCATATTTATCCAAACCCCGGGGGCTAATCATTCTATATCCTAGCATATCACATCTCATCCCACCCAGGTCACGTACAAGTTACCAATCATGGAACTTCTACAACAACAAAAAGTGGTCGGTTAAAAAAATATTACACATCACTTTGTTCTCATTACAACATGTCAATATTAAACCCTGAGCAATATCGATTAGATAACTCAAACACTTTTAAGGAACACATGAAAGCATCTTAATTAGAAAACATTAAGTAACTAATTTCCTTTTTTTCTCATAAATTTTCATTTTCTTTAAAATAAATTTCCAATTTATAACTATCCACTTATATCCCATGTTTTTCCATGAAAATAATTTACACAACACAAAAATAATTCCCCCAGTTCATTTTATTTGTTTAATCTCTTTAATTAAACATTTAACCCAAATATGCTTTTTATTCATCACAATGCATCACAATATGACCCTTACATATTAAACACAACCATATCATTAACGGTGGTAAAAAAAATCAAGTACCATTCTCTTCAATATCATATTCATGATTTAATATATCAATTTTAGCAACATATTTCCCAATAAAACCCCCTATTTAAAGTCTTAGAAACAAACTTCTCAATTAAATCATTATTGGATGATGTCTTCAATTCATTCACATATTTTTTATTATTTAATTTAATTAATTTATAAATTTAATTGATAGTTTTTCCCATTTATTAATTATTTTTATTATTTGTGGGTACACGATATTTTAAATGATTTTTTTGTAAAAATAAATAAAAATGATTTAATTGTTTAAAATTTTTAATTAGAATTTTACTAAAGGAAAAAATGTTTGTTTTTGGGGTGTAGAGGCTAGAAATGGCTAACAGAGAATAAGATATTTTGCCAAAAAAAAGGGCTAATGTAAGGCCAACCCTTAACCTAAGGGCAAGACACATAGACACCCTAAGGGTAAACCGGACAAGCCCCTAGGGAAGACCAGACAAGCATGGAAATCCCCTATGGGGGTCAGTGTAGGGGTATGTAGGTGTGCACATGTGAAGAGGAGTAGAGATCACATATGGAAGGCATACATGTGCCATTGTAAATTAGCCTCTCGGTGCGGGTTGGCATAGAGACTATTAGGAAACCACCAAAACCCATTAAAACTTATTATAGTAGGTCAAAGGGAGCTTGAGAAATATATAAAAGATCTAAACCTTGTGAAAATTTGATATGGGGTTGCACCATATGAGGAACTATTCATTTAAATAAAAACAATCGTGTTTCACCCCACTCATGTGTCACCTACCTTGGAAATGACTTTCCATAACTGAATCTCACTTATCCCTCATCTTTACCACCTAATATCCTGAGATAACCACCATGTCCACCGCTGGGAAGATTGGGCTCGAGATATTGATCTCTTTCAGAGGCTAGGATCCTCTATGGGACATCACAAGAGCTTAACACATCCCCCTATTGAGACTAATGATCCATGTATGATAATGGGAGCTTGATCTGGACATTGTGAAGTTCAAATAAATATAAAATAGGAAACTACATGAAGAAAAACATGGAGTGAGTTCTCATGGATTGCAGGTGGAGTTTGAACTTTAAACAACCATTAAAATTACATTTTTCACATGGTGGATGTCATGGAGGGGATGGAGTACCTATAAAAATTTCACCATGTTGTAGGACAAGGAGTCATGGATCACAGGTAAAGGAAGAACTTGAAACACGTTGGTTTTTGGAATGGACCACCTTTTGGATGGATTCATACAAAGGAAAGGGTGAAGATATATAATAAATGGTAACTTCCATACCTAGGGTAAACCTTTTCATGCTGTTTTAAAAGTTTTTGGATCATGGAAAAAGTGTTTCATGTAAAAATGGGAAGGTCTTCAGCATGGTTCTTATTACATATGAATGATGGAGAAAACGGTCAGGTAAATGGAAAATGGTATACTATGGTGGCTGGGTTTAGATTCAAAAATGTTTCACTCCATATGGATTTTTATAAGAATTGAATAGGTTGGGTTGAATAGGAGTCTTCTACGGATACATTAGATGAATTAAAGAGGGTATTTTAGTGAAGAAATTTAATCTAAAGGATAATGTGTTAGTGGATTTTTTTTTTAATTTTGTGTTTCAGTTGGTGTTTTATCATTATGCTTTCATTATATTTCTATTGCTTATTGTATGAAATTTTATTTATGATTTTGAAATTCTAATTAATTCCCAACCAATTATCTTTAATTTTATGTGACCATTTTATGATTTCAAATAGTTGTGTTTAAATAAGGTACTGGGGCCCCTAACCCACTAATGAAAAAAAGTATTTGACCATAATAAATGGATAGTTAATGAAATTTTGAAGGAGGTAAAAAGATCAAGTGAGTCCTTAGTCCCAATCCAAATAACAATCATTGTTAAACAAATTATCACTACACTCCACTAGTAAACAACCTAGAATTAAAAATCTTGTCACATTCTCTCTTATCAATTTCAAACTTCTAATTTTGTTCTCAATCATATTTCATTCACTTATATTTTGTAAAATCTACTTAAAATTTCTCATGGGTTTGACCTCAAACTTCTATTTATTACATCTATTTAGTTAGTAATAGTTTAGTTTGAATTTTTATAAATTTATAAATTTGATTATAATTGTTAGAATCAATGATGACCTTTGTGCAGATCACCCCCCCCCTCACACACCCACACACAGAATCATACATATCCTCAAGGATGAAATCTCAAAAAATTTACAAAGGAGGCTTACCCTACCATGATTTAAATTCCAATATCTACAAGATTAAATGACTTTCAATGAGTAATAAATGTTCAAGAATCTCATGTAAAAACATCATCAATTCCTCATTTTTCAAAGAAATAAAGTCAACCATGTATTTTAATTTCTTTCTTTTGAAATGATCATGAGTATCCTAACATTAATTTATATTATTTAATTAATCATAAAATGTTCATTCCATTTTCAATCTATCTCTCTTGAATTCTTTTCACTCGTTACTCATGGTAAAAATGTAAATGGAGTTGTGATCATACATCAAATTAATGTCACTTACCATATTCTTCTATAACATATCGAACCACCACTATGAAAATACAAAAATTAAAAGATATTATAAGAGAATTGAATTAAGGATCAGATGTCTCAAAAGCTTTAGGTATGTAGTTAAATGATATGAAAATAATAAAATCTCAAAAATGAGGTTTTACCCTTAAATATATTTCATAATAATCAATAATTAAGTACAATATAAATTCTCCCTTTAAAGATACATCTCCCCACTTCCTAAAACTCAAAGCATAGTCATGAAGCAATGAAAACTATGAAATATATTCAACCTTTTTTTTACCTTTTTCTATTTTTTTAATATTTTTTGGAAGTTTAACTTATGAAAAGTTTCACATCCACCAATAAACCCCAAATGATAAGATCATTGGTCTATAAATGTGATTTTTGATCTTCTAAAGACACAACCCATTTTTTCATCATTTTTTTAAGAGGGGTAATAATAAATACAAATATGGATAAAATCATGACCTTCTCCCAACATCCACTGAAGGAACCTCACATTTTTTCCACAATGTGGATCATCCCTTGTAACTATGGATAACCTCTCCCCTAAACTTATTCAAATGAATATCATGAAAAAAAATTATAGGGTAGGAAAGGATAAAAATACATTTTAATATGGATCTTCCCAATCAAGGATATTCATGGATTCTATGAGACTAAAGAAGGATAAATTTCATAATGGGTCTAAGGATAAATGTATTAAACAAAAAAAAATGATTCAATCATCTTAAATGTGAATTTTTACAATCATATATTTGATAAGATGTAAAGAAAGTTCTAGAAGAAAACATGTATCAAACTCTCAAGAAATATAATAAAGAAATAACAAAAAAAATTAGATTATAAACCTCTCAAGAATAGAACATGTGATTGGGCTAATCAATCATAGAAATTCACACTCATAATAAATCAATTTACCCAAATTTTAAAAATATAAATCATCAGAAATATCAAAAAAATTATTTATATAAATTAACAAGTTCCCTAAAATCACGTTTTGTTAAATCCATACTCCCATTATTAAATATAATTATTTAATCCCCACTTTACGCATTCATATTTATTGGGAAAAAATATCTAAAATAAGGCATGATGGTTATTTTAATAATTTTTTTCCTCCTGGATTAGAAAATAGCATAAAATATATGTGGGGCATACATTTACTTTAAAATTAAAAAATTAATTTTATGAAAATTTAGGGGAGTACCCTTAAATAAAGAATTAAAATTCCTACCCCCTTCTAATGAAACTCTTCCTTTTATTTTTCACTAATTTCCTTGTGTATTCCTCATTATGGACCTATAAGGGAAAATAAACTCATCAAAATACAAGTTCCATTCTTTAAATCTCAAATAGATAGGAGAAGTGTGTCTATATCCTAAATATGAAAATAAGAAAGTATAAAAAACCTAGGTTGCATCTCAGAAGGGATTTGGTTATGGTCATTAAACTCAAATTGACATATTTTAAGCTTAAGTGATGCGATGTTGGAAATAAATTACCCAATCCAATTCAATGAATGGTATCAGTTAAGATCTTTCCACATGGATGGATCCTTTTCCTTCCTTTGAAAACAATCATACACTACCTTGTGGTAACACTTTTTCCACTTCCATTGGACCAATCCACAAATTCTTTGTTAAACTTTAAAAACCAATACACAAGTCATGTATTACCCAAAATTACTGACATTCTTCAAACTTGGTTCATCTAATTACTCCTCTATCATCTGTAATCTTATCTTGTAGTATTTTCTTCTTCCTTTAATCAGTTTCATATTTATATTTTCCTTAGATATAATCTACCTTATTATTTTTATCATTGGTAGTAGTTGGATATTTTTTTATTCAATTATAGTAGCATCTTTAACCTATAGACTATTTTCCTTATCTAGTTCTTCCTCATGGTCAGCTATATTCTTCATCACTTAGTATTTATTAAAGGTATCTTTCTCTCCATTAACTTTAAAACATATCTAATAATCTAATACATCTATCAATTATCTTCCAGTGGCAAAGAATGTCCTCCCCAGTATGAGTGGATTCCTTCATTCTTCTGTGTCCAGCACTAATAAATCCACCGAGAAGATGAATTATTCCAATTTGACCAGAATATTTTCAATAATACATATATGGTACTTCATTGTTTAATATTTCATTTGGAGTGAAACTTTAGTGTTCTTAATATTTTTTAATATAAGGCTCTTAAATGTGGTGAGTGTCATAATGTTCACACTTTCACCTAAGTTTCACAAATCTTTAGCAGTTTTTTTGGACCTAATATTTATATTAATTGAAAAATTAACTGGGTTTTTTTGTTTTTTAGTAAATACTTTGATCCCACCATGGATCATTCCCATTTGATTGGGTGGTTCCAATCTCTTAAATATTCTTCTTATTGGACACCAACTCTTTCATTAATTTTTTATATATTGGTATATTAGGATGGGCTTCTACAGAAGAGATATTAATATGAAAATTTTTAAATAGTTCAATAAATTTAATTCATTATTATTTAATTTTAATTTATTTTAGAATTTTTGAAAATTTTAGTAAAATATTTTATGGCGGTGGAGGTTCTTCCTCAACTTCTTCTTCAACAAAATTCTCTTTCCCCTCCTTATTCCCCTTCTTTTCTACCACTTTTTTGGCTTGTTCTTCACCTTTTTTATACTCATTTCAAGGATATTTATAGTGGTATTTCCAATTCTCAAGGTTATTTCCTTCACTTATCCACATAGGTTAACATATGTGTCACCCTAAAATACTCCCAGAGACATATATTTCTATTTTTTAGAAATCTAGACAACCAGGAATTATAGATTTCTTAATGCAGTATTTTGATACCTTAAATATTCTTTCATCTCTTTGATTATAGATCCTTGAACTTTTAAATAAGATATTAAATCCTTGATGGAAGCCCTGATAGTGTTAATGAACATGTATAAATTATCCTTAAATTAATTAATTTTCATTTCAAATGAGGGTGTATTTTTTTGAAATCCCTATGGTCATTGTTTAAATCCTTGACCTCATTATTGTTGGGGCTTCCAACCCTGAAAATTATTTTTGACAATTATAGTCAGTATAATTAACCTACTTGGTATACATACCTTGTAGTTGGTGTTGATCCATCATGGTGTTTATATTATTATTCATATATTTCTTTTGAGTTATCATTTATCTATTTTTATCAACCATGTGCACTCCCTTTCTCTGACCTATATATTATTGCCACTAAAAACTATTAATCTCATCTTGCAACTTCTTTATTAATGAGCCTCTTACTACAACATAAAAAATAGACCTATTTCCTTGGAAAAACCCTAGTAAAAATTTTGAATTAGTAAACACAATTCAATTATGTGATATAAATGTTTTATAATTCAATATTTAAATCAATCCATTGCATTGTAAATTGATTCATCATCATATTGATTGAAATTTAAAATGTTTACATGAATATACATGGATTTTAATGGAGGGAAATTTGAGTTAAAAAGGTTCTTTCTATCTCATCCCATATGATTATGGAATGAGGTGGAAGACATTGAATACATTCCTTTTCTCTATCCTTTAAAGAAAAATGAAATAATACAAACCTTACTGCATCACTAGAATCATTTTGTAACTAAAAAGTATCACAAAGTTTGAGAAAGATACCTAAGTGTGTATTGGGGTATTTATGAGTTATTCCAAAGAATTGTATCGAATATGAAATCATCTAGATGATGACTAGTTTGATCTCGAAGTGAGTTAAAACCAATAGGGGTATGAGTATGCTTATATGGATCTCTACATTGGAAAGTATTCCATGATCCATGAGTTCTCATAAAACTAGATCTCTTGGTTGTGCACCTCCAAAGAAAGTAAAAATTTTAAATAGATAAGAGGGAATGTTCCAGGCTTTGTAATTCTAAGTTGTGTGTTAGTAGAGTATAGTGATATATTTTTTATTAATGCTTGTTGTCATAGTTGGGACTGAGTAATCCCTTATTCTTGGTACCTCCTTCCCAATTCCATTAATTCTCTATTTTATATGATCAAATACTCTGATTCATTAGTGGGTTAAGTATCCCACACCTTATTTAAATATAAATATCCAAAATAATTTAATGTTCCTGATAAATTAAAGATAATTGGTTTGTGAATTAATTTAACTTTCTAATTCATAAATACAATGTTCATGAAACAATTAATAGAAATATAATGAAAGTGTAATGTGAAAAAACCCACCCAAACATGGACTAGAAAATAAGAAACTCCACTAACACATTCCACCTTTGATTAAATTTCATGATATTATAGAATACTAGCCCCTCGTTATATTCATGAGAGGAAAAATAAAATTAAAACTAATAAAAATATACCAGTTTGTTTTAGTCAAAGTAGTAAAATCCTTTAGGTAGATCCAAGTTCTAGTTGATCAATTCCTTTTATAGTGGCTGAAACCCTCTTATTTATAGGATTCAAATCTCTTGGGATCAGCCTACCCCTTCTCCAAAATATTATCTTTAATTCTTACAAGGGGTCCATGGAAGAATCATATTCAAAACCCCTCTTCAATTCTCCTAAAAAATTAATTTATTGAATTATTTTTGAATTTAAACCTCACCACCATGGAATGCCACAAGCCATTTCCCTGAGTGTTTCATCCATCATTCATCCACAACAAGTACCACACCGAAGACCCACTTGTTTTGACATGAAACACTTTGAGCCTAAGATCGATATTATCAAAATGACATGAAAAGTTTTAATCCTAGAATGAAAGTTCCTATTTACTATCTATATTCATTATTTCCTTTGTATGCACTCATCCATGATGAGAGGCATGTTGAAAACCATGGAATTTCGAGTTATACTTTTACCTATGATCAAAAAATTATCATCATACAATGTGGTGAAATGTTTATAATAATTTCATCCCCTCTCTGACATTAACAACATGGAATAGGTTTTTTTAATGAGAGTTTCAAGTTTGAACTCTACCTATAATCCATGGGCACTCACACCATGTCATTCTTTATGTATTTTACTCTTTCATCATCATCCGTCTTTCACAGTGGCCTGATGGAGCTCCCATCATCATGCATGGATCATTAATCCTTATAGGGGTTCATGTAGAGATCATGTGATATCCCATGGAAGATCTCATCCTCTTCAGCAGCTCAATACACAACTATAAAACATGTGTTTAACAACGATGATATTTATTAGTGCTAGAAATAAATGCTGATGAATGGCATATTTATCAGTACTAAGGAAAGTACTGATAAATTTAACCTCTTATCAGCCCTTTATTTTTAGCACTGATAAAGGGTAGCATTTATCAGTGCTTTATTTTTAGCACTGATAAAGGGTACCCTTTATCAATGCTTTATTTTTAGCACTGATAGATACTTCTTTCATCGACGTTTTTTTAGCATTGATAAAGGTTTGAATAAATAAAATGAAATAATTAAATAAAAAAATGATTTTATTAAAGAAATTAAAAAATTTATTAATTAAATAATTATGGATAAAAATGAATAAATAGATTATACATTATCAAATAATAAACATTTGATTAATTATATAATTATGATAATTGATGTTATTAAAATTTATATATTAAATATATATATATAATGTAAATAGATATGATTTATATATTAAAAAGCATTTATGCACTTTACATTAAATAGTTATATATTTATTGAATAATGGTTTATGATTAAAAATTAATATGAATTAAAAATATTGACTAATTTCATAGTACCAGACATATAATTGAATGTTGTTTGATTTTTCAATTTAACATAGATCAAATTTGTGTTAGATTGTTTTCACATATATGTAATTAATGAATTTTTATATATAGTTCACACACATAAAACTTATCCATTTTTTCAATATTGTCAAAGTGTACTTATTCTTAATTTATTCAATTTCACTCATTTTTAACATATATGCATGCACTTAAAATTAGATATTCAGTAATAATGTTAAAAATATATTTATAAAAAAATATTTATAAATAAATATATTTATAAATGTACATTTACTATATTTATACAATTATATATTTATAATTATAAATAAATAAATATTTTTTAAAATTATTAATATAATTATAAATAAATAAATATTTTTTAAAATTATTTATATAATTATAAATAAATAACTATAAATATTTAAATAATTATTAAATTTATAATAAATTTACATAAATAATGAATATATTTACTATATATATATATATATTTATTAAATATATATATGTATAATTATATAAATATATATAATGATATAAATAATATTTTTTAAAAATATTTCTATAATTATAAATAAATAATTATAAAATTATAATAAATATTTTTAAAAAGGAATATATTTAATATATTTATATTTATATATATTTATTAAGTATATATAAATATTTACAATTTTTTTATGCATTATTATAATTATAAATCCTTTATCAATGCTTAAGTAATAAGCACTGATAAAAGCATCTTTATCATTGATTTTTTTTTTGCATTGATAAAGATGAGGATTTATTAGCAATAAAAGATACATTGATAAAATTAACATTTACCAGTGCTATAATTTTAGTGCTGATAAATAGTCCTTTTATCAGTGTTTAAGTAATAAATGCTGATAAAAGTGTCCCAATCTAATTAAAAAACTCTAACCATTTGTAAACCCATCATGATATTAAAAGCATTCCATGGAAGCCACATGCTACCAGCACTTCTCCTTAGTGAATCGAACCTCAAATCACACCTCTCAACTACCTCTCAAACATCTCATCTGATATTTGGTGTTTGATTGAAGTTAGGGTTTCTGGAGAGGGTTTCTTATTTTCTTCAACCTAGCGAGGTAGGACTTCTGATTTTATTTATGTATTTTTTTTGTTTTTTATTTCTTCTTTGACGATGTCGTTATTTGTGGTCTGGTGATTGTATACTAGCGAGGCAGGCCTTCTGATTTTCTCAGTTTCCAATTTTGATTCAACTCTTGATCACTCATGGTGATTTTATTGTCTCTGAACTTGATGGTGACACATGGAGTCACATGGAGTTTAGTTGGTTGTTTTATTTTATTTACATTTCCCAAATTTATCAACCAAAGCAATCGTATATATTTTTCATTCTTTATTTTATCAACGGTATTCCACACATGTGAAATTTTATAAATTGAAACTGGGTATTTTGTGTGCGAGGGAGTTGAAGGTAGGTTAATGGATTTCTTTTATATTATACTAATTCATATATTCTTTTTTCTACTTATTTGGTTTGCTGTGGGAATCCAATGTATGGATGCATCATGGTAGTTTTTATTTAAATTTTATTTATACTAGTTTTATTTATTTTTTCAGCAAAATAATTCCCACTGGGTTGTTTTTCATGTAATTGTGCTTGTGGCCAGCTGGAGGGGGATCAATAGTGTCCCTTGGAAACTATCATGGTCCATCTCAGGTGTTTGATATATGGTTGTCTTGGGTTTGTTTTGGAAACTATATCTATTGTTAAATGTGTTGAACCTTTTCTCAATAATCCAACTTCCTATATCTATACACTTTTAAGAAAATCTATTTTATTTTTCTCCCTCTTTATATTAATCCAACATTATTTATAAATCATTTTAATAATAACATATGAAATATTATACCTTAATTCTATCTACCATTTTCCAACTGCATTATAATTTTTCATCATCATCATACTCATCATATCTTAATAATTTACAAAAAAATATCCTTTTCTGGTTACCCCTTTCTAGTTATACCAATTTTTTTGAGACCTATATACCACTATAAGACATTATAATTTCTTACTCATAAATTTAGATTTTCAAGAATTTATCCCCCTTTTTGAGTGTTTATTTAACTCATAACAAGTGGATTTACATGGAATCACTTTCATACCAAGCTATATTACATGTATAAAAATAGTATGTCAAGCCTTTTTACTATAAAAAGAAGTTGTCATATAATTAATCTCCCACAATCCATGATATAGATTGACATTACATCCACAAAATTTGAAAATTTTATTCAATTTTTAATAGGTGTCCACATGGGTTTTCAATCTTCCTTTTGAAATCTATAAAAAGCTTCCCTCACATACATGTATTGGGAAATAAATATCCCATGAATTCCATGTGTCCCCTATAAAATAATAAAAATTTTAACTCACTAATCATAAAATTTTAAACATTGGATATTGTTAATTTAGAAAATTATTATCATCATTCATCTCTTGGACATCTAAATATTATGTCATCCACATTGATAAACACTTTCAATCTATCCATAAAATTATTTTTTATGTAATGATTATGATCAATTCCTCATTTTTAAATTAAAATTTCTTTAATAATTCTTCTAAACTTCATTACCAAGCTCTTACTTCTTGTTTTAATTCATACATTACCTTTATCAATTTAAAAACATTATTATCATATTAAATAATGATAGAACTATCTGTTTATTTGATGCAAACTTCACATTCATGCAATCTATTAGTAAATGCTAGTTCTACATCTAGTTAGAGTACCTTGAATTTCCTTGGGATGGTTCGATGTGGTGATATGACATTCCAATAGTCTTGAGATGTTTTAAAATATTGACATGCCATTAATTTTAAATGTAATAATTCCTTAGGCTGCTACATCACTTGTTCCAATACATTTTTATATATTCTAGTTGATTGAATGAGAGTTTATTATTCTTGTTTATCATATTTATTTTCTTATTACTCCTTAATTGCCTATATTATATTTTCATTTGTTTAGGGTATTTATGAAATATTTTATGTGGAATAATTCTTTTCTTAAATTCAATTACCCATTTTCTTCAACATACTGAAATTATTTGAAATAATCAAATGTTGAGTTTCCCTTTATTAGAATTGTATATAACTTTCAATTTTCATAATGAATATATTATGTGTATTTATTTATATATTGTATACAATTAATATTTTATGAAACCAATAGGATGGATATGAACTAAAAATGGATTCAAGTTAACCGTTTGAAAAACAAATTTGAAGATGGAGTTAAAAAGATCATCAAGTTTTTAAGAGAGCACAGAGAAGGCCATTCTAAAATCCTATATTTGTGTTTAAGTTGTTGTTATTCAAGAAAAATTAGTCCATGAGAGTTGTAAAAACATTTTATTTTTCATGGAATAGATCAAATATCTAAATGTTGGACTAAACATGGTGAAAAACTAAATGTGGAAATTGATTGGGATGATACTATAGTTTATGAATCATTTAATATGAATACCTTTGTAAAAGATGATAGAGATCGCATGGAAGAAATGAAAATGTAAATTGAATATGATCTTCTTAATTGTCCAAAGTTTTTTGAGGATATAAATATTTTTTCCAAGAAACCATTGTATACTGGTTGTACTAAATACACAACATTTTCAGTTGTATTGGAGTTATATAATTTGAAAGCTGGCAGTGGATAGAGTGACACCATCTTTATAAAACTACTTGGTCTTATGAAAGATATACTAACAGAAGAAAATGAACTACCACGGTAAACATATGACGTTATACAAATGTTACATTCAATGGTAATGATATCAAAAAATACATGCTTTTCCAAATGATTGCATATTGTTTTTCAAGGACCATGAATCACTCATAAAATACCCTGAGTGTGGCGCAGATCAATACAAGAAAAATGAATCAAGTACTTAGAAATATATATGGTACTTTATTATCATTCCATAGTTTATAAAACTATCTAGATATTAGGAAACCAGGAGAAAACTAACATGGAATTCAGATATAAGAATTAAGGATGGAAACCTACGTCATCTAACAAATTCTCCTTAGTGGAAGAAAATTGATTACGAGTTTCCTAAATTTGGAGATGAGCTGAGAAACTTTCATCTTGTGTTATCTATAGATGGAATAAATCCTTTTGGTGTATAGAGTAGTACTCATAGTACATGTCCCATCATGTTGGTAAATTATAACTTTCCACCATGGATATAAATGAATCACAAATACATTATGTTGTCTTTACTTATATGGACCAAACAAAACCAGTAATGATATTGATGTCTATTTGGATCCATTGATAGAAGATCTGAAATTGATATGGGATATAGATATTATAATGTATGATGCTCATAGAAGTAAATAATTCACATTGAGGGACATGTTGTATAGAATGATAAATGACTTACCCACTTATGTAAATTTATCAGGCTGTAACATTGAAGGAATGTTGGGGTGTCCCATTTGTGAAAAACGTGCATACTCAGTTTGGTTGAAACATTCCTTGAAGATTTTTATTTTAGGAAATCCGAATTTTTTACCTCAATGACATAAATACTGATCCTGGATGACAACATTTAATGGGAATATCAAACAAGGTACAACACCATCTCCAGCAATGGGTGATGAACTGTACACAAAAGTAAAAAAGATTGACACTCTTTTCTGTAAATAATTTTTGAAAAACCTTAAAAAATCAGGTTGGAAGAAGAGATAAATTTAATTTGAATTACTATATTGGAATTGTTTGTATGTCATACATTTTCTTGATGTTATGAATGTAGAAAAAAAATGCATTTGATAGTGTTATTGGCATGTTACTAAATGCTCTTGAAAAAATGAAATATGGCATCAAGGATAGATTGTACTTGATTGAAATGGGGATAAGGGAAGAGTTGGAACCAATGAAGGGTAAAAGGCATAATTTTATTCCTTCTATAGCATGGACACTATCTAGACAAGAAAAAATGCAATTTTACCTTTTCCTTACTAGGGTAAAAGTTATGTAGGGGTATTAATCAAATATCAAGAATGTCGTGTCAATGAATAATTTGAAGTTACAAGGAACTAAATCACATGATTTTCATGTTTTGGTGCAATATTTAATGCATGTTTCTTTCCATTGCATCCTGCATCAAAATGTACAACATAAATTAACTAGATTCTGCTTATTTTTCAAAGCCATATGCAATAAAGTTGTAGACCCGATGAAGTTTCCTATCATGAATAAGGAGATTTTAGTCATATTACGTGAATTAGAGATGTTATTACCACCATCATTATTTGATATAATTTTCTACCATATGGTTTACTTGGTTAGAGAGGTTCAACTATGGTTCCTTTCCATTATAGATAGATGTGCCCCATTAAATGGTATATAAATATTTTGAAAGGGTATGTCATGAATCGAAGTCGGCCAGAAGGTTGTATTACATAATGATATAACGGTGAAGAAGATATTGAATTTTGTACTGATTACCTATCATACGTTGAAAGCACCAGTCTCCCAAAGTCTCATCATAGTGAACACTGTATGGGAGAAGGGATTTCCAGAAGAGATGTTGTTACAATTACCTTGACAGAGCAGGAGCAAACACATCTTTATATATAACATAATAGTGAATATGTTTATCCATACATTGAAGCCCACAAATAAATTCTTAAATATTTGAATCCATCAAAGGTTAAATGATGGATATTAAATACACTCAATCAACATTTTATAGGATGGTTCAGAGATTAAATTTATAAGGATATATATGAAAATATGAATTCAATTTTTGAACAACTTCAATGGATATCCAGAGGACCAAATGAAAATGTTATATCTGACACTGGTTTTGGAATCAATGGTTATACGTTCTATACAAAATAACACGATGACTTCAGTATGATGAAAAATAGTGGTGTCATTCTTGTGGTTGAAGTGATTCACATATCTGGTGCTAAGGATAGAAATATAATTTATGTAAATATTTCATATTTTGGCATTATCAAATAGATATATGAGTTGGATTATACAACATTTCAAGTTATGATTTTCCATTTCAATTGTGTTGACAATATCAATGGAGTGAAAGTTGATGAAATGGGCTTTGTGAAGGTAAATTTACATATAGAAGGGGAAAAATGAGTCATTCATAATGGAATCACAATAAGTGAAAGTATTTTATGTCTCGGATCCAACAAACAAGAATTGTTCAATTTTCCTTCTGGAGACTAAAACAAAAGTTGAGTTAGATGAAAATTCAATCGAGGATGACCCTTTCATTGGGACATCACAATCAGTTCATGTTAGTCCCAATGTAGACAATGTCTTGTACGTTAGAGGGGACCAAAAATTGGGGATTTTGATTCCTGATAGAGGAACCAAATCCTTGAAACCTTTTACAAAAGAAAGAGGGTTCAATGAGAAGGTAAAAGTGTTTTTTAATATATTAAGTTTTTTGTCATAATATTATATGTTATCTACTATATTAATATAATATAAATTAAATGTTTGACTACTCATGCAGAAAATGTCTTTTTCACATGATGGAAGAACAAAATAGAATGAAGGAAACCCTTTAGAAAGATGTAAAGTTAATGTTCCAATATAATTTATCTATTTTAAAAAATATATACAATGAAATATTGATTTAATTTTCATTATTCCTTATCGAGTTTATTTATTTTAGAAGATTTCTATCCGTGTTTCATTCCTTTGCAGGAAGAGTAATGACGCTCTCTCTACTCAATCATATAGGTAATATTGATGTTTTCAGAGTAAAATCATTGTCTATAGAATTAATGTATTGTTTCATATTTATGTTTAATTTATTTATTTTTAGTATTACTCAAGTATTAATTGTTTTCTTATACACTTGGATTCTTTTGTTTGATTTGGGGTGCTCTGTCCAGATTTTATGCTTCTTCTTCCTTAAATCCTTTTCACCCCTACAATGGTGAATTTATCACTTTCTTTCAAGTTATGTATACTACCTTTACAGGAAGAGAAAAGACATTGCCTATACTCAATTACAAATGTAATCTTGATGTTTTCACAATAAAATCATTATCTATAGAATTAATTTATTGTTTCACAATTATGTTTAATTTATTTCTTTTTAGTATTACTCACATAATATTGTTTTATTATATAGGTGGATTATTTTTTTTGAGTTAGGGTGCTCTGTCCAACTTTCATGCTTCTTCTCCATCAAAACCTTCTCACCCATACAATGGTGCATTTATCACTTTCTTTAAAGTTACCTCCACTACCTTTTTAGGAAGATTAATGACATTGCCTGTGCTCAATTATAGAGGAAATCTTGATATTTTCATAGTAAAATCATTGTAGATAGAATAAATATATTGTTTCATATTTATGTTTGATTTATTAATTTTCATTATTACTTAAATAATAATTGTTTCTTTATATTGGTGGAATCTTTTATTCTAGTTGGGGTGCTCTGTCTATCTTTCATCCCTTTATATACCAAAACTTCCATATACTTCTTCTCCATGAAAACCTTTCACCCTTGCAGTGTTGACATTTATCACTTTCCTTCAAGTTCCCTCCATTGCTCAATCACAGAGGTAATCTTGATATTTGCACAATAAAATAATTATCTATAGAATTAATTTATTATATCATATTTATGTTTAATTTATTTCTTTTTAATATTAATTATAATATTTTTTTTCTTATATATGTGAATTCTTTTTTTTGATTTGTTATGTTTTGTTCAAAGATGCTCATGAAATGTTGGTAGTTCAACAAATAAATTCAATGGAAATCATGGTAACATTGATAGTTAGGATTGTTTTGAGACTTTGGGACATGTAGAAATCATCTTCACTTAAATTTGACACACGATGTGGCCAGTATGACTCTAAGTACTTATTTCTATTTTAAATTGAAATTAATTTTAGTAAAAAATACAACTAACTCAATGTGTCTGTTATCATTTTAAAATTGGTATTTGAATTTACGAAGTTTCACTCACTAAAAACCAAGAAAATGTGCTCAGATTTTCTTAATAATTTAGGGAATCAATTCATAAATCATTTATGACATGTAGAAATCAGTCTCATGTAAAACCGATACACGATGTCATTTGTATGAGTCAAAGTGTGTGTTTCAATTTTAAAATGACATTTTAGTAAAAAATATAAGTGACACACTCAAAACTAAGAAAAAACATTTATATTGTTTTGATAGTTTAGGAAAAAAATACATATGTGATTTAGAATGTGTAGGAATCAGACTCACCACAATACGATGCATGGTGTGACTGGTATGACTCTAAGAGCATCTTTATTTAAAATTGACATCAATTTTAGTAAAAAAACAAACTGACCTACTCAAAACCAAACAAACACATTCAGATTGTTTTGATTATTTAGGAAAACGATACATAAGTTATTTGATATGTGCATGAATTAAAAACAACTTAATCCGACACATGGTGTGACCAATATGACTTAAGGTGCGTGTTTTTATTTAAAATTGACATCAATTTTAGTAAAAAGGCCAAATAACCTACTCAAAACTAATAAAACACCTTAAAATTGTTTAAATACTTTATTAAAATGATCCATAAGTCATTTTTGATGTGTAGGAATTAGAATCACCTCAATTAGATGCAATGTGTTACCGGTATGACTCCATCTGCATCTTTTTTATTTAAAATTGACAACAATTTTAGTAAAATTAAAAATTTAGGTTAATTTATTTATTTCTATTATTAATAACATAAGAATTTATTTATTATATAAGTGTGTTATTTTTCTTGATCAAGGTTAGTTTGTTTTGAAATATCATGAGTCAGGCCAGTATTAAAAGATAAAGGAACAATGATGTTTTTGAATGCATGTAATATTTTTTATTTATGTAATTGTATGAACCAATAATTGAAATGATTATAATATTGTATTTTTTTTCTTGTGTTTGTGTTGTAAATTTCATTTCACTTAAATTTTGTATTGGGACTTGTTTTTGTTCACATCTGAAGTGTTTCTAGTGCTTTGGTGTGCTATTACAACACACTGTAATATGACCCTTTATCAACACTCAGAGAATCATTGATAAAGGCTTATTTTATTAGCACTCATAAAAGCACTAATAGAATGTCCTTTATTAGTGCTTCTATAAGCACTGATAAACAACCCTTTGTCATCACTTTTATAAGTGCTGATAAAAGACCAGGGCTTTTAACCTCGCACTTGTAGTCAACACTTTTCTAGCACTGATAAAGGCCACTTCTAGCACTATTAAAGGACAGTTTTGTAGTAGTGATATCTCAAGACTGAGCTTCTCAATGGTGTTCATCATGGTTCTTTAGGGATAGTAGGTGGTGTGGATAAGCGAGCAGTGAGTTTCAGTGGTGTTGAGTTCTTTATGAGGTGGGTAATGCACGAGTGAGGTGAAACACAATCATTTTTATTAAAATTAATAGTGCCATGCATATCATAGTCCCACATCAAAGTTATACAAGGTTTAGTGCACCTATATATTACTCTCCCTCCCTTTAACCCTCTAAAAAAATTCTAAATGATTATCTATGATCAACCAGAAGCCTTTTTTTCTACCCGCACCAAGAGTCAAATCACCAATGGTTCCCTTGTGTGTGCACCATGTGTGATCTCTGCTCTTATTCACACATGAACACCTGAACACCCTATCGCTAAACCATGTAGGGTATTTTCATTCTTTTCTAGTCTTCTTTGAGGGATTTTCAAGCTACCACTTGAGGTGGCTACATGGCTTGCTCTTTGGTTGAGGGCTGACCTTGCATTAGCCCCTTTTTTAGCAAAAATATTATTCCCCCTTCTCTATTTATAGCCTCAATGCACCTAAAAACAACATTATTACTTTTGTAAAATTATAATTAAAAAATATAAACAATAAAATCATTATCATTTTTTTTCCAAAAAAATATTTTCAAATATTATTTACCCACAAATAATTAAAAAAAATAAAAATTGGGAAAAAATATA
This sequence comes from Viscum album, assembly GCA_963277665.1. NCBI lineage: Eukaryota > Viridiplantae > Streptophyta > Magnoliopsida > Santalales > Viscaceae > Viscum > Viscum album. The sequence continues at coordinate 1,196,914,227 of OY728135.1, read as the reverse complement.
AATTAAATTAACAAATTAGTTAAATTAAAAGTAAAAAAAAAAGATATTCATGAATTTAAGACAACATTGGACATCCATTACCGCTTATTATACTCACTTTAATGCATTTTAAAAAATTATTACAATAAAACAACACTTTAATCCCAAAAAGACCATTAGAAACATTTTATAATTACTAAACTAGATTCCCTGGTCTATTAGGTGTGGTTACCCCTTCTTAATATATAATTTATCATATAATTATACTCATTTAAATAGTAATCATTAGGTTTAAATACACATAGCCTCACTAAATTTTATCTCAAAAATGCACCAAAATCCACATATACATTACATGAATATATAATGTAGTGAATGATTCTTAAACACAAAAAAAATTACAAGGTGATATTTTTAATACAAATTCAATAACATTAAATTAATCTTTAATGGTTACTTTATACAACTCATTATACAATCCTTAATCAATAATAATTCTTTTTTCACTTTAACACTATAATTTTAGTAAGTGTATTAGTGAACAAAATATTTGTTCAGGTCTCTTGTTACCCCTTTAAAATAAGGGTAAACAACCATTTCCCTTTATAAAATTTAATTTATTTCACTAAACCTAAAATTCCATCTTTAAATCATTATTTAAAGGTAAATTTTTTTCACAAAAAAAGTTAAAAAATACAACACATAATCTTTCCCAACCCTTTAGGTATATTTTTCTTTTCTTTACACATTTATTCCACTCTAAAAACTTTATTCAAAGTATAAAACATTAATTTATAATAGTTGTAACTCCATAAGTCAGTTTCCAAAAATTATCCATTACTCAAAAAACACAAAACATGATTTACATAACATCAAATTCCATCTAAATATGTTAAAAACACAAGAATGTCATTATAAACTCCCAATTACACCGCATTAATTCCATAATTGATGTCTATATCAAATATACAATTTAATTAACTATTATTCACATTATGATGAAACTTTAATTATATAACACTATAATTTCACCAATGGAACAAGTAGATGAATTATTATCACTTAACTTTAACTAATAAAAATTTATTCTACTTTCTAAAACTAATTTTAGACATCAAATAATCTAAAAACATTAATTTTTTTACTCAATGCACAAATGCTATAAAATTGAAATTTAATTCAAAGGAAACAAATCACCTACTGAACATTAGGCGATGACTCTGTATCAAGATACTATCAAATTAATATATAAAAACTAAAATACCTATTTGTGATAAACCAGAAGAAATAAATTCATATTAAATTAAATCTAGAATAATAATTTCAATGACTTCAAGAAAAAAAATTATGGCTTAACTTCTACTTGTTGAGATAAATCCAACACTACTAACCATGCATCATTTTGATAAATAATGAAGGAGATACAAAAGAGTGAATATAGGATGATATTATAAATAGAATATAAGACATAATAGAAGAGAGAGAGAGAGAGACATTGTGTGTGCCCCTATTTTTTCAAAATCCATATTTTACCCTTTGATTTCTTTATTTTTTTAAATGGTTTCTTTTTTTTCATTAACCACCTATTTTTTTAAAAAATAACATAAACATGTGTGTCTCTATACCTTGGAAGTAGTGAGACCCAAACCCTGTCTCCCCTTGTTTTACACTTCATGTCACTTCCCACCCTTCTTGTCCCACATTGGAAGATGGGGTGGGGGCTTGGGAATCTTATGAGATTATGTTTTTCCATCGTCTTCCAGAACATAGGAAGAATAAAGGAAGGACAACCCACCCTCCTACTCAATCCGCATACTCTCTCTTCACATTAATTATACATGGTTGGGCCACTTTTATCCCCTTTACAAGGCCCACATCTTATGCCCAAAAAACACAATTTTTCATTTAAAAAAATCAATATATATTCCCATTCTTGTACATATACAATTTCCACCATACACATTCACCAAACTAAAAATAATCACATAACTTCATAATTTATTTCCATTTCCAAATGAAAATTATTAAAATAAAAATAAAATCTAATGGAATAGGTCATTATGAACTACTTATCATAATGATTCTTATCCTTGAGAAGTATCTTTGGTGTCACAAACCAACCTTGGCTACCTTTGACTTAGTCACCTGATACGGTCTATAGAAAGGATTGAAGGGTGTTCCAGATCCCTATTGGATGGAAACTAGTGCCCGAGAATCAAGAAACTTGTCTTGGGAATGATTTTTCCTAATAAATCAACCAATAAGGTATTATTCAAGATCCATGCATGGTCATGAGATAATTTGGTTAGTCATGAACACAAATAAATAGAACCGAAGTAAATACTCATCGACATGTTGTAATATAAATAACATCTAAAATAAAAAATAAAAACCAAATAAGATAATATAAAGCATCATCCATAACATGATAAAAAAGAGGGTTCAAGCATACATATAAAAAATGATGGGATTAGAAGCCGAGTTGGTGATACAAGAGTAAGTCTACATCATAAAATTAAAGAACCAAAATATAAAAAAAACATTATTACCCATCTTTTTGTGATATGAGGGCTTGCTCCCACCATGCCAAAACCTTCAACCTGTGCTCTGTTAATAAGAATACTCACCACTTATAAGCAGAAAATTTCTATTACCTATTCTAGTCAAAGCAAGGTCTATATACACCCATTGGGTTTATATAATGCATGAGCATAACTATCCTAGTAGGGTCCCACCAAGTATTTAATGAGATTTTTTTTTGATAAAAATCCTAGAATGATAGTTTGAAAGTGAACCATATAGAAATATTATTTTAAAATTTTAAAGACAAAAAATTCATGAAAAGATTTATAAGAGTTTTAACATGAAAGAAAATTCTATATAAACAAATATATAAAACAACACAATAGGAAAATTTGTAAAGAAAACCTAGTATCCTCATATTATCCCAGGGATCAAAATAATCATATCCAACCCTATGCACAAGCCACTATGGAGAAATATGTCAAGTCCTAGTGGTAAATCACATCCATACCATAATATTATTTAGTTAGTATAGCATAATCCAAGGCTAGATAGAGCATGGAATGCCAATCATCAATTTTTCTAGTCTTACCACCTATGCAATTAGGTTCTCATGTTCCATCCCCCATATTAAAAGAATTAAAATTTCACCATTCAAACCAATTTTATTTCAAATGGTTAATTTCATCAAATACATAACATGAAGCCCTTATTTCAATATATAAAACAAACCTTTCAAATGACATTAATTACCCAAATCAAAATAGAACAAATTAGATATATCACATATAGTTAGTCCTAAAAGATCATAAATAATTATTTAAAATAATTTAAAATGTTTTTCTAAACAAGCAAGCATATATGGTTTTTCAAGAAAAGGTAACTCATGAAGCCACATACCTTAATCAATGAAATTTCTTTCCAATAATTTCAATAAAAAAAATGAAGAATAAATACCCTTAAAAGGAAAATTAAATCCATAAACTTCTAAACCCAAACCATTAAAATTGATTAACACAAACCATAGGCTATCATGGCTATAATGTAAGGACCCAAACCAAATTTCCTGGATCTAGTGCCTTGTTACATTATATTGGCATGATTATAAGAAATTTATTTCTTGAAGGAAGGAATAGTTTAGTAAATTTGAAAATCTAGATAAATACACAAGATCAAAATTACAACTTGAAGAGAAAAACAATATAAACTTTCCACTAGGAACATACACCACTATATGATTATCCCTACAAGTCAATAATAATATACCTCTTCATGCCTTGGAAAAAATGAAACATAAGAATTTGTGAGCTCAGATGCCCAGTAAGGGTAAACATTACAACAGAAGATAACATAAATATTAGATATGGTGAATAATTGAAAACACATGCCTTTAAAAAATAAACTTGAACATAGTATGGAAGGAATATGAGTTGAGTAAATATTTCTATAATAAAACATAATAATGTATATTGTAATAGTATAATAAACACATGAACTATCAATTTATAGATTCATAATGAGGGAAATTCATATGTTAGACATTCTGAAACATATTGTCAAGGCCTCATCCAAAACCATATCTCAAAATGGGTAAGGCCTCAGCCAAGTCCATATCTATTTGTCTCATGATACCTACTGATTCATCACGGGGATATAAAAATACCCATAAGTCACATAATAAGTCCAATGAATTCCTTATATGAGCGGGGATATACAATATATACATTCATATTGAAACTAACAAATGAAATGTAACTAACTTTCCCCAATCATTAAACATAAATACTAACCATTCAGAGTAATATGGTGAATGGTTTCAACAAGTCACATACTTAGTAAAAATAGTAATAAACCATTAAAAAAAATATGGTATATATAATAAAATGTTAGTCCCATTTATACATAATAATCAATAAGAGTTTTGAAACAAATGAAAATACTCTTATAAAATAATCGAGTAATTCTTGAGATAAATACTCTTTTACTTTGAAAAGAAGAGTCCTTTTGGTAAATTGTTTTTATAAAACCAGAAGTTAAATAATATAGTTTTTTCATAATAAAACGATTTTTTAGAAAATAATGTTTTCTTAAAACAAATTATATTTTTCCCTTGAAAATAGGTAAGAATTTTGGAAATTCCTTTGAAACAGGCTTGTATTTCTGGAAGAATTTTTAAAAGATCCTTTAAAAACATATAACTCCCCATAAATTAAGGTATTATTATGGTTGGGAAATGTATATAGAACATTAAATCAAAAATTACAAGGAGTAAATATGAATTAATTAAAATTTAATTAAGTTAAGTAGATAATAAAAGTAACCCGAATGAAAATGGAGGTTTGGGTGGAAAACCCTTACCTTAAGTCTGAATGTGTTCCGATCTTGAAATTAAGGTCCTAGAATATGAAATTATACTTGTTAACAACTTAATTAAGAACCTATTAGACATTTATTTAGTTTATCATAATTTTATTAAGTTCATTTATGTTCTTATTGATAAGTTATAAGATTGAATTTCGTCGTTCCAGAGTGTTTGTTTCCTTGGTTTTCATGATCGGTATATTTGTATATGAGTATGGATGTTCATGTGTAAAGCATATAATTCTATAGAATTGAAAATATATATTATTTATGAACATACATAAGTGTTCATGTTTATATATAGAATTTTTTACATGTTATGAGGATGAATCTTTGGATGAAATGACAATCACTTATATTATTTGGTGGTATTTGGATTATTATGAACTAGTTTTGTCATATGAATTAATACTATTTACATATAATGGTTACTTAATATTAATTATGTTATAATATATATATATTATATTCTAGTTCAACCATAAAAATGGTTTCATGGCCAGTAATTAAGGAGAAATTGATGAATGAAACTTCGTCGTCTACAAAGGTTGTAAATTAGAACCTCATAGGTGACGATTTCATTTATAAAAGAGTGTGTGTGTGTGTGAATATTGATAATGGTTATTACATTAACATGTTATAATTATAGTATATAGATGATAATGGAGTTATAAGTATCAATTGGACAGATGAGGTTAGGAGAGAATAAGAAAAGAAGATAAATTGGAATGAAACTAATTGAAAAAGAAATATGCTTTACCTCTTGAAATAACCTCCTTAAGGGAAGGAATTTTGGTCTTTTGGAAAGAACAAGAAATCATGGATTTGGGGGAGGATCTTGGGAGGATATTTGGTCAGAATTTAGATAAGGCACAAGGTTTGAGAGTAGTTAAGATAAGAGGGAGTGAGGGGGGGGGGGGTTATAGTAGAGGAGAGGAGGGTTTTCCCATTATTTTACTCATTATTTTATTATTTTTCCAAATAAAACCAATAGTATTGATTATTGAGACCAATAATATTAATATATGCATTTTATTTCGAACCAATGGTCATTTACATCATCCATGACTCAAGCATGATGCAGAAATTCACTTATTTAGCCTATTTTTGTAAATTATTGAATTTCACTATTCTAAAAAATTCAAGTATTTCAGAAAAATCCCAAAAATTCACCCCAACCATTTTAGACATGTAGAATTCAAAAATGAACTCCATTTTTAAAAAAATAATTTTCTAAATATTATTAATTTAATTTTTAAATAAAATCATAGTTTATTAAAAAAATAACACTTTTAAAACTATAATTCGTTTCACATCACATTGAAAAATTAATCTAGATCTCATTAACCTATAACCTTAATAAAATAAAATGAAATTATTTTTTACTATTCATAAGGGTTATAGTACTATTCATATTAATATTCATAAGGGTGTGTTACTATTCACCAAAAATTTCGTTCTCGAAATTACCAGAATGTTACCCCACAAAAAGAATTGGGTAGTTCTTTATCATAAGCTCCTCAGGATCTCATGTTGCCTTTTTGATTTTATGATTTATCCAATGTATCTTTACCAATTAATTTGTCTGATTCCTCAACACTTGTTCTTTATTTTCCATAATAGGGATAGGCTCTTTACAATAAGATAGGTTAGGTTCCAATTCTATACCTTTAGATGTGAGGACGTGCATTGGGTTTGGCATGTACTTTCTCAGCAATGAGACATGGAACACATTGTGTTATTTAGATAGGCTAGGTGGCATAACCAATGATATTCAACAGCTCCAATTCTCTCTAGAATTTCAAAAGGTCCTATGCACCTAGGGCTCAGTTTCCCTTTCTTCCCAAATCTTATAACACCCTTCCATGGAGATACTTTTAAGAAAACATAATCTCCCACTTGAAACTCCAAATCCTTCATTTTATTATCAGCATAGTTTTTTTGTCTGCTTTGAGATACTTTCATATGGCCTTGAATAGTATTTACATTCTCTATTGTTTCCTCTACAAGCTCTGGGCCCACAATCTTCCTTTCTCAGACTTCATTCAAACAAGTTGGTGTACAACATCTCTTTCTATACAATGCTTCATATGGTGCCATTTGAATACTTGAAGGGAAACTATTATTGTAGTAAAACACCACTAAAGGTAAATATTGATCCCACATACCTTGGAATCCAAGTGAACATTATCTCAACATGTCCTCTAAGGTTTGGATCATCCTTTCTGATTTCCTGTCAGTTTTTGGGTGTTAAGAAGTACTCAATTGAAGCTCTGTATCCAAATAATTCTGAAGAATTTTCCATAATTTTGATGTAAATCATGGATCATGGTAAAAAAAATTGATATAGGTGCTCCATGAAGTCTCACAACTTCATTGATATAGATTCATGCTAGGCGCTCTAATGTCAAATCCTCCCTTATAGTGAGGAAATGTGTAGATTTCATAATTTGATCCATAATTACCCATATTTAATCATTATTTCTTGGAGTTTTGGGTAATACAGTGACCAAATCCTTAGTGATGTCATCCCATTTCCATGTAGAAATAGGTATAGGTTGCATGAATCCTCTAGGATGTTGTTGTTTGGCCTTCACTTGTTGATAGACTAAACATATTGATACATAATCATTAATTTTCCTCTTTATGTTATCCCACCAGAAATTTCTTTCAAATATCTATACATTTTATTACTACCAGGGTGTATAGATAAATTTGAGTTATGATCATAATAAAATAACTCCCTTTTCAGGTCGTGTATAGAGGGAATACGTAGACTCTTCCCAAATTTCAGAATTCCATCTTCACATACAAAGTCAGCCAACTTACAATCTTTCATAGAATTAATTTTCTTTTGAAGGTTCTCATCATTAGGCTGAGAGATTTTAATCCTTTCTAATAAACATGGTTGGGAAACCAATTTAAAAATTAATGATGTTTCACCTTATTTGATAATTACCATTTACATCCTTACTAGATCCATGTACAATGGATCCTTGTCAATCCTCATTTTGTTGAGAACTCCATGATCCTTCCGGCTCAATACATTAACTACCTTGTTTTCCTTTCTTGGATGGTAGTGTATGGAATAATCATAATCCTTGATTAGTTCGAGACATCTCCTTTGCCTCATGTTGAGTTATTTCTATGAGAATATATACTTCAGACTCTTATGATCCGTATATATCTCACATTTTTCTCTATAGAGATAATGTCTCCATATGTTCAGAGAAAATATTATAGTTTCTAACTTAAGATCATGAGTAGGATAGTTTTCTTGATGAATTTTTAACTTCCTTTATGCATAGGTAATAACTCTATAATTTTACATAAGGACAAAACCAAGTCCTTTCTTTGATGCATCACTATAGATCACAAACCCATAATTCCCCAATGGTAGAGTTAGGGTCGAATAATTCACTAATTTCATCTTCAATTATTTGAAACATTTCTCAAATTCTTTTATCCATATGAACTTAACCCCTTTACGTGTAATCTTGGTTATTGGGTTGGCTAAACGGGAGAAGTTATGAATGAAATGCTGATAATAACCTACTAAACCAATAAAACTATGCACCTTAGTTATGTTCGTTGGAGTAGGCCATTCTCACACAGCCTTTGTCTTCACATGATCAATAGATATTCCATATTTGGAGACAATGTGGCCCAGAAAGGAAACTGATTGAAGCTAAAATTCACACTTACTAAACTTCCCATATAATTTATTTTTTTTCAGAGTCTTCAGAATAGTGTGCAAGTGATTTTCATGATCCTCATAGATTTTAGAGTATACCAAGATATCATCAATAAATACCACCACAAAGTCATCAATAAATTTCTTGAAAACTCTATTCATTAGATTTATAAAAATAGAGGATGCATTAGTTAGTCCAAAAGGCATTAATGTAAACTCATAATGCCCATACCTAGTTCGTAATGCTATTTTTGGAATGTCATCCTTCCTCACAAGCAACTAATTATATTCAGATCGAAGGCCAATATTAAAAAAGTATTGGGATCTAAGAATTTAATCAAATAGATAATCAATGAAAGGTAGGGGATAGTTTTTATTTATTTTTATAGCATTGATATCCCTGTAGTCAATGCATAACCTCATAGATCAATCTTTCTTCTTAACAAAAAGGACATGGTCTCCCCATGGAGAAACACTAGGGAGAATAAATCCTTTATCACTCAATTCTTATATTTGTTTCTTCAGTTCCACTAATTCCATATTGTCCATTCTATAAGGGGTCTTTGATATGGGCCTTGAACTAGGAATTAAGTCAATGGAAAACTCAATTTCTTGCTCTGGAGGATGTCTAGGTAAATCCTCTGGAAACACATCAACATATTCTTTAAAAATAGGTACATCCTCTATTTGAAAATTCCTCTCCTCACCCATATTTATTGCATCCCCTTACTCCCCAATAATTGAATTCAGTAGAGCTACTGGGGTGGATCTAGATGAGAATAAGATGGTGATGTTTCCATTCTAAAGATAAGGGATTCCACACCGTCCTTAAAAATTATAACCTCATTATTCTTGTAATAAATTTTCGCATCATGGTTTGAAATCCAATTTATACTAAGGATTATATCAAATTAAATAATGGGTATGAAAATAAAACCAGTAGATAAATCACGTTTATATGCCATAGTGGGGACTGCCAGACAAAACTTTGTTGCAATGATACTTCCTTTAGGAGTTTTGACTGACAACTCCCTTACTAAATCAAATTAAAAATATCTAATTTTCTTGGAAATTTGGAAAGATATAAAATAATACGATGATTCATAATCAAATAAATCATTGTATAAGTTTTGTAAAATGATTAAAGTACCTTCCACCACGTTATTATGAACATCAATATCAGCAGTCATAATTGCATAAGCTTGTCCTTGCTCCCTTGTCCATTTTGAGGCACGTTTCCTTGACGCTTTAGATAATAATTAGCATAGTGTCCAATATCCCTAAAATTATAGCATTGAACATTAATAGATTCTTTATTCCCCTTTAAAACACTATCATGATGGCCTTTCTGTCCACACTTGTAGCACGCCCCTTTTCCTTTTAAGCACGCACCAGGGTGTTTCCTTCCACAGTTATCACAGGGTGTAAAGTCAACTATTATTGTATTTCCAATTTCATTACTTCCTTTCCATAGTTTTTATCAGTACTATTCTTTTCTTGCTTTCCCTTAAAATCATAAGACTTAGAGAATTCATTTTCTGTCTTTATAGAACTTGAGACTATATCTTTATATAATGAGAAACATTTGGAGACTAGGGCCCTTCATAGGAATTGTTTCAAAGCATTAACGAATCTATCAATATTTCTCATTGGATTACGTATGTATTCCATGAAATGTCTTGCTAACCTCGTGAAGTTATATTCATACTTTGAAACATTATCATCCTCCTTTTGCATCAGATTTAGAAACTGCCTTTCCATATGTGCTTGTTGTTCACGAGGGAAGTATTTTTCTAAAAATATTTCATTAAAATCCCTCTATTCCATCAATTCTATTTCTTCATCCTCCTTTTTGTTTTGGATTAACCACCACCATTGATCCACATCTCTTAATAGATGATAAAATTCCATGATAACCTTCTCTCTTTTTTTACACCCCAAAGTGAGAAATATCTTCTCTAGGAAACTTATCCACTGCTCAGCTATAAATGGGTTTGTAGTCCCATTGAATGATGGAGGATGTTGTTGCATAAAGTGATATAATATATCTCCTCCACATTTTATATTAGGATGCTTCATACAGGTACGGTTATTGTTCATAACCTGAGTAATTTGTCCCATTACAGTTATAAATTTCTCCGCACCAGTCGCAGCTCCAGATCCAATATCATTATATTGCATAAGAGGGAAATCCCTACATGGGATACATGTGTTCATTCAATTTCAATTCCTTCCACTAAGCTCCATTTATAAATAATGGCATACACTAGATTATGTTGTGAATCATAATGTATAATCTCAACTTAGCAAAATACTTATCATAAATTGAAATACCATGCATGTCTAATCCCATAATCACAAACATGGTTTATTTGAGGAAAAACTTATATTTAAATCCTTCATAATGGATTGTAAATAAAATATAAATTATCCTAAGCATATCCTCCTGGAGTGTCAAACCAAGTGTGCAGTAAGGACCGTTGTCGTGTACCATGATACCTCGGGTCAAGCTCGAAACTCCTTGTTAGAGTTTTTACTCCTAGGTATATCTATGCCAGAACAATGACCACTTGTAGTATCCATACAAGGATGTATTTTCTAGAAATATCTATATAATATATTCCTTACCAAAATACAAGGATGTTCTTATATTTTTATCCTCAAGGACTATCTTAGGGTTTTGTTCACTAATATACATTTTCTAAATCTAGTTTCCAAGTTTTCTACTAAACTTAAATTGAAACCAACTGTAAGGACCCAACCCCAGTTTCCTGGATCTAGTGCCTATTAAATTATATTTTCATGATTAAAATAAAGTATATCTCGAAGGAATGAATAGTTTAGTAGAATTGGAAATCTAGATTCATATATAAGATCAAAATTACATCTTGAAGATAAAAAAATTATAAAAGTTCCACTAGGAATATCTACCACTCTAATATTATCCCTGTAAGTCAATCATAATATAACTCTTCATGCCCTAGAAAAAATGAAACATTAGAAGAGGTGAGATCAGATGCTCAGTAAGGGTAAACATTACAGCGAAATATAACATAAACATTAGACATGGTGAATAATTGAAAACACATTCCTTTAAAAAATAAACTTGAACATAATATGGCAGGAATATGAGCTGAGTAAATATTTCCATAATAAAACATAATCATGGGTATTCTACTAGTCGAATAACCACATGAAATATAAATTTCTAGCTTCATAATGAGGGAAATGCATATAATGGACATTCTGAAACATATTGTCAAGGCCTTGATCAAGAAGTCTAAAAATTATTAAGGCCTCGGCCAAAACCATATCTCAAAATAGACAAGGCCTCAGCCAAGTCCATGTCTATTTGTCTCATGAGACCTACCGATGCATCGAGGGGCTATAGCAGGCCCCACCCATCACATAATAACTCCAATTCATTCCTCATATGAGTGGGGATACACAACATATACATTCATATTGAAACTAACATATGAAATGTAAATAACTTTCCCCAATCATTAAACATAAACACTAACCATTCAGAGTAATATGGTGAATGGTTTCAAGACATCGCATCCTTAGTCAAACTAGTCATAAACCATTCAAAAAAATATGGTAGATAATATCATAAAATGTTAGTACCATTTATACATAAGAATCAATAAGAGTGTTGAAACAAATAAAAATACTCTTATAAAACAATCGAGTAATTCTTGAGATAATTATCCTTTTACTTTAAAAAGAATAGTTATTTTGGAAAAATATTTTTCTAAAACCAGAAGTGAAATAATATAGTTTTTTCATAATAAAATGAGTGTTTTTAGAAAATAATGGTTTATCAAAACAAAATATAGAGTTCCCTTGAAAATAGGTAAGAATTTAGGAAATTCCTTTGAAACAGGCTTGTATTTCTAGAAGAATTTTTAAAATATCCTTTAAAAACATTTAACTCCCCATAAATGAAGGTATGATTCTAGTTAGGACACATATATAGAACATTCACACATAAATTATGAGGAGTAAATATGAATGAATTAGAATTTAATTAAGATAAGTAGATAATAAAACATTCAACAAAATATGGTATATGATATCATAAAATTTTAGTCCCATTTATATATAAGAATAAATCAGAGTGTTGAAACAAATGAAAATACTCTTATAAAACAATCGAGTAATTCTTAAGATAAATACTCTTACTTTGAAAAGAAGAGTTATTTTGGAAAATTATTTATCTAAAACTAGAAGTGAAATAATATATTTTTTAATAATAAAATGAGTGTTTTTAGAAAATAATGGTTTATTAAAACAAATTATACAGTGCCCTTGAAAATAGGTAAGAATTTGGGAAATTCCTTTGAAACAGGCTTGTCTTTCGGGAAATTTTTTTGAAAGATCTTTTAAAAAAATATAACTACCCATAAATGAAGGTATGATTTTTGTTGGGACACATATATATAACATTCACACAGAAATTATGAGGTGTACATATAAATAAATTATAATTTAATTTAGGTAAGTAGATAATAAAAGTAACCCGAATGAAAATTGAGATTTGGGCGGAAAACCCTTACCATGAGTCTGAATGTGTTCTGCTCTTGAACTTAAGGTCATGGAATATAAAATTAGAATTTTTAATAACTTAATTAATAAAATATTATAAATTTATTTATTTTATCATAATTTAATTAAGTTTATTTATGTCCTTATTGATAAGTTATAAGATTGAATTCTGCTATTCTAGAGTGTTCGTTTCCTTGGTTTTCATGATCAGTATATTTGTATGTGAGTATGGATGTTCATGTGGAAAGGATGTAATTCTACAGAATTGAAATTATATATTATTTATGAACATACATAAGTGTTAATTTTTATATATATCATTTTTTTACATGGTATGAGGATGAATCATTGGATGAAATGACAATCACTTAGATTATTTTGCAGTATTTGGATTATTATGAACTAGTTTTGTCATATGAATTAATAATATGTACATATACTGGTTAATAAATATTAATTATATTATAATAAATATATTATAGTCTATTTCAAACATAAAAAATTGTTTCATTACCAGTAATGAAGAAGAAATTGAAGAATGAAACTTCGTCGTCCACAAAGGTTGTAAATTGGAACCTTAGAGGCGATGATTTCATTTATAAAAGAGAGAGAGAGTGTGTGTGAAGATTGATAACAGTTATTACATTAACAAGGTATAATTATAGTATATATATGATACTATAGTTATAAGGATCAATTGGACAGAGGAGGTTAGGAGAGAATAATAAAAGAAGATAAATTGAAATGAAACTAAATGAAAAAGAAAGATGCTTTACCTCTCGAAATAACCTCCTTGAGAACCTTCTTAAGGGAAGAGTTTTTGGTATTTTGGAAAGAAAAATATCTCATAGAAGTGGGGGAGTAGATTGGTATGATATTTGGGTAGAATTTAGATAAGTCACAAGGCTTGAGAGGAGTGAAGAGAAGAGGGAGTGAGGGGAGTTTTATAGTGGAGGGGAGGGTTTTCCCATTATTTTACTCATTATTTTATTATTTTCTCAAAGACAACCAATGGTATTGATTCTTGTGACCATTAGTAGTAATATATGAATGTTATTTAAAAAAATGGTAATTTACATCAGCCAAAACTCAAGCATGATGCAGAAATTCACTTATTTAGCCTATTTTTTAAATTATCGAATTTCACTATTCACCAAAAATTCAAGTATTTCAGAAAAATCCAAAAAATTCACCTTAACCATTTTTTGACGCATAGAATTCAAAAATGAACTCCATTTTTAGAAAATAATTTTATAAATATTATTAATTTAATTTTTAAATAAAATCATAGTTTATTCAAAAAATAACAATTTTAAAACTATAATTCGTTTTACATCACATTGAAAAATTAATCTAGATCTCATTATCTTATAACCTTAAGAAAATAAAATAATATTATTTTTTACTATTTATAAGGGTCGTATTACTATTCATATTACTATTCATAAGGTTATATTACTATTCAACACAAATTAAGTTTTTCTTATCAGACTCTAAATATTTTACTGTACGCAACTGGGTATGTCAGTTTTTCAAATTTCAAATCATATAGGTGGAAAAATTATGTTTACTAGAGAGGTTATAACATAGTGTTGTTTTGTAGAGACTCAGTGTTTCATGCATTCAATATTAAATTATTTTCAAAATCTTGGGGTGTTACTTATAAGGGGGAAGAAATCCAAAGAAGAAGAAGGAAAGGAATTAAGGAAGAGGTAAGAAACCCACTTGATGAGAGATTCCTTGAAGAATCTAAGAGAAAATCCACTTAAATTACACCCATGGATAGGAAGAAAATTGGATATACCAGAAAGAGATATGGATAGCTCAAATGGGGGTATAATGAGGGGAAAATATATTTAAAATAAGATAGGGTAAAATTGTAAAATCAATTTTTAAATGAACTTGAGTAGGCTTCACGGTTTGGACACATAGTTTACTAAGTGATGTTCTTAAACCCTCAATTCTATTCACCAGCCTATGATGATTAAGGAGAAAAATTAAGGCTTTTTCACATTTCACCTCAATGACACTATCATATCAAGGCATGATGTTATAAAATGGAATCCCACCCTGGTATGACCATTCCTCTAAGTTGAAACATCACATAGCCTCTAGTGTGCTCCCCAATCATTAGAGGTCAAAGATAAACATAAAGGGGATAAGGATGTCACTTGGGGATTGATTTAGCCTTAAATGGTATATCACATCAAACAAACCATAAAAAAACTCAATAACATATAATAGTAGATGCTTTAAAAAACAAATCAATATTCAAAATTATATACTAATAATCCCACATGTTTCATATATCCAAGCATGACTCCAAAGTAATCCTTGTATGCCAAAATTTAAATATAACAAATGAAATAGACACTAAAAAGATAAGTAGGAATCCCTCTCTATAAGACTCCTAAAGCTCACAAACAAAGATCCAAAGTGTCTTCAGGCACTTTATTTGCACTAAAACCTTTACCTAAAGCATCATGCATGAAATTTGTATACACACGAGGTGTATACATACAGTAAGTGAAAACATGATCCTCAATATAAACCACCACAACCCCTTCCATCTCAAGTATTTGGTATAATCTTATATAAAAATGATATAAATATAAAATGATATAATAGTTATCATTTTTAGAATGAAATAAATGGTAGGATTAAACTATGTTGCCCCCAAAAAACAAATATTCTTTAGGAAATGCTGATATTTTTGGATCAAAGAGCCAAGTCCATATCTCATCATAAAACACCGTCCTTTCCCAAAACTGACCATGCACATAGAAAATAATCCAGATCTCTCAAAGACATTTCATCCCATAATATCATGTGTATTCATCCCCTTGGTCCAACCTTTCCATATCATGGAATATCACATATCTGACCACTCAAGGCCAACCGTTATATATTATGGTATATCATACATATGACCTCTCAAGGATAACTATTCCATATCATGGTAAATCACATCTCAACCTAGCATAATCCACCTTCAATTTACCATATTCATGGACGATTTACAACAAAAAATTGATTAGTGATAAAAATGTCAAGAATCACTTTAAACTCATCACAACATATCAATCTTATCTCATAACATTACTATTTATAATTCCAATAACATTTTAATTCATATTATAAAATAAAGAATTTACAAGATCATTTATATAATCAATGCATAAATTTTCAATGGAAAGAATGCATCAAGAGACACTATTTATATCCCTTTAATTCACATTTCAGCCCAAAGTTCACTAAACAACCTTTCCCCAACTAGTCAAATCTTCAACCCATATAAATTCCTTTTACATCTTTGTGCATGCCTTTAAGAACTTACCACACACACACATTAACCTCCCAAACATAAGGAAATTAAAAAAGTAAGCTAAGTACATTTATCACATTTAATACCTCATATTCACACATGGAATCATTTAACACACCAAAATATCATAACAAAATTCATAATATCATAACATGAATTTATTAATAAATTTTTTGAACTAGATTAAATAATTATCATATTCCATCATTATTTCCTACACATTTTTATCCATCTTAAATCACCACATTGTTATCCATTTAAGTTTCAAACTTAAATTGGAAGATTCCCTTATGAATTTATCATTTTAAGCATGGATAACCACAATTCCAACCCTTAGCCATTATTTAGGCCTGAAATAACCATCAACAATCCATAGTTTACTCATTTATTAATATTTTAACAAATTTCCAAGTCAAGAAACACATAAAAGAAACTAAATCATCAAAATACTTCACATTTAAAAAATGAACACATGTTAGTGTCAGTATTGTTGGACCAAGGAACCAATCCCATAGTTCATCATGTAACCTTAACATCACCCAAGTATAACTATGCTCATGGAACAAACATATTTCAGCCACTCAAGGATATTTCATTCCATAAAACCATGTATATTTGACCCATCAAGGCTAGTCTTACCATGTCATAGAAAATCATATATCTGACCTCTCAAGGCCAAATATTCAATATCATTTCATATACTATCTCATTTGTAACATCCCAAGTCATAGGACAATCAACTGGTGCCCTGAAGCAATTTTCCACATGACCTCAAGTGCACCACCCTGAATGCCATGTGATACTGACTAACAACAGGGGGTTTAAGGAGGTATCATGGGGAGGTTATTCCCCCAATATCAGAGTTTTAAGAAACTAAATAAATAACCAATTATCATATGTCAATAATAAAATTCACAGTGCATAGGATAATAAAACATCTCAATTAGTAATAGTATGCAATGCAGAATTCCTACAGTCATACAATGACGATCTCCCACCAGTTTGATCAAATATTCAAATAAATAAAAAATATAAAAGAATAAAATAAAAGTACTGGAGGATCAAACACATTTTTGATCCTTTAATCAATCACATTCTCCAATACCACTCGATTTTCCTCATTTTGATCACCTACATCATAACAGGCCTTTGGCCGACATGTGCATGCGGCAAGTGATGGGTCTTCTTAGGTACCCTAGTGCCATGGTTTCCCGACCAAGGTGTGAGTACATAAATCAGCAGGGCACCACTAATTTGGTCACATACATAACCAATATATGCAGTATATATACATGTGAAATGCTCTGAATAAATAAAGAACTGGTAAATACAAAAAAAAGTAACTACAATAAATGAATACATAAATAAGACCCTATCGATCCTAAGGTTCATGACGCTATTTAACCATATCTACTATGGCCAGTATCAGGGTATCACTGAGCACATATGATATCATGATAACCATATAAATACCAAATCCTAGGGTGTAACATAGGCATCCCCAAAGATTGGTCTCAAAGAGACAGATATCTCATCATGAAAGGATCAATATCTAGATAACAAGCATCTAGAGGATCTCCCCAAACTCCAAGCATAAGGAATGGATTGAAGTAGATTCTTGGGCATCCCAAGCAATCAATGAATTTAAAATATTCTACATGTCACCATACCAATCGGTAGGATCCTAGGTATCCTAGGCATCCACATCAAATACCAATAATGTAACCATGCTCTATTGGATGGGTCCTAGGGGTGACATAGGAATCTCATAATAATAATCATTATCATAATAATACCCAATACTAAACAACTAGATCCTGGACATGTTAGAATTCCTATTGACCTGTGGTGTCAAGGGAATCCTATATAGACACAAGGATGAATCCCAACATCATAGGAATTCTTCAAATGACTCAACATTTAGATCTTAGGATACAAACTGAGCATCCAAAATGATGTCATTATGTCCAAGCCATATCACAACAATACCACATGTGCCTCAAAATCAAAATCCCTAGAATTAGATCTGGGAATCACTAACATCACAATCACATATCATCAGGACCATAGTTCAGTTCCCAGGATTAACATCTATGTATTCATAGATATATAAAAAGTAAATAGGTGAAATAATAAACACAAGTTAGGGGTTGGTCTAATGCCTAAACTCATGACCTCTATTCACAGCTCCTTAGGATCATATCATCGGTACAAGTTCTAATGTGACACCCATTACTATCTCTACCTGTTCCCATTTCCATACTCTTGTTAGGGCCATATGTCACCTAGAAACCTACTAGGGTCCCCTTAGGTCCCATTGAGTCCTTCTTGGCCACCCAGGAAAGTTACACTAGGGAGATAGCCTTAATCCCATTCCCTTTTCCATAGGTCCTAGGTCGGCCCAAACACTTGACCCATCTACAAGTCTCGATAGGCTATAACCACCCAAGTGATCACATTCTAGTGGGGGAGGACCACTCACCCCATGGTCATCTCAATGACCCCAATGGATATAGGTTACCTCCCAGGTCTATCCCCATAGACATGCATCCCATGTTATCACTCTTCTTTACGTTGAGGTCACTAGGATCATTATCACTAGGTCCCCTATGTAGTATTCATTTAATTTAGTTTTAATTACACCCCTCAATGGTTATAAAGATCTTAATTCTCTAGATTCAATTTATATTTTTGACCATCGATGACTGAGATGTCCATCTAGTACATGAGGGTCCATCAGGGCCCTCAATACTTTGTACAACTAAACTATAGGATTCATTTTTTAATTAAAAAATCTGAATAATTTTAAAGAGGTACACTGCCTAAAGTGGTGATCCAATGTATACCACATTCATGTAAATAAATTCATAATTCCAAATGGTATATGCATAAACACCACCTACCTTATTCTGAAGTGAATCTCCTTTTCAATGTAGCTCAATATCTCTCGGTGAGGCTCGGCAAGCCCATCCAACCATAATCCAAAACACATGAGGACCCACCTCATATTGAAAAAACCAAATAAATTAATTATAATAAAATTTTAATGAATTAATTAACTAAAAATATTTTTTTAACTTTACATTTTAATTTACAAGGGTATAAATTACTAAAAGCTCACTAGTCAACCATGTTGCACGAGAGTTGTGACCAATCACACGCCAAGGGCCTACAATGTGCTCCCAACCTCATTCTAGGAAAAACCCCTAACCAATGGATCCAAGATAGTTACTAATTAATTTAATATAAATTGAAAACCTTTATAAAATTGGTAGTGAAATATACCTCCTTCGAATCGTCATGAAATGACATGCTGGCGTCACCCCAAGACTTCCCCTACACAATCCAAGAAAAATACCCAATAGGAGATAATGATTCAATTTTCAATTACATTTAATTTGAATCAAAAACCTATTAAAATCAATGTGGTGTCTTAACTTAATCAAAATAATGTGTGACATTGGGCATACATTATCACAGGATCTTCTCTACACAAGCTACATGAAATCCCCATGATAAATAGTCAATTCCACCATGCTTCAGTGGAATCAATACTGAATCCCTAAACTGGGAAACAAAAAATAGAAAATAAGAGAGGAGTAGATTTAAGGAGATTACCATAGTTGAATACGCACCATAAATCCCCAAGTAATGACCTCAAAATCACCCCTTGATCAAGAGAGAAGAGGGAACCCAAGGGGAGTTTGGCCCTAGTCCACTTGAGAAAGAAGGGAGAAGGAGGAGGGGTTTCCCCTACTTTAAGTTAGAGGGGGAAAGTGTTATCTTTTCCATATTAATCCCACTAGAAAGCCTCTAGTTCTTATCAGCTGGCCGGTGGTTTGTTGCGGCCAAGGCTATGATATCCACCCCAACCACTTCTATTGCTCTCTAAAGCCCCAAGGATGCCTTTAGAGCTTCATAACTTGTGTAAAATTCCCCTTTGGAGGGGTTTCAACCTTCAGAATTCAAATATAATTTCTGGTTTAAAATATAGTCCCTCCACTAATTGAAAATTTAAACTTTACACCAAACTCTGAATGCCCGTAAGGACACAAAGTTTTAAAATCTCCCCATCATAACACTTCTCATCATCGAGAAGTCTTGTTGAACATACAAACATAAAACCTAACATTCCTCAGTCACCAAAACCCATTAAAATTGACTTTTTTTTGTATTTAAATTATCAACGTGCTTCATTAATGTAACTCCAAACATAAGGCATTGAATTCCCAAAATCCTGATCCATTCTCACATCATCCCAAAGTATCACAATGAAACTATTTGTCACTCATCTAACTCAAACACAAATGTTTCATAATCCAAATAATTATCTATCCTATATTAATCCCCACTATAGAACTTATTTTTCAATGGATGATTCTAAACCATGACACTTCCCACCATCAGAATCGCCTACCGAAACACCCAATCAGTGTTTTATCAATGTGTCTGGTGTGGTTTCTTATTTATAAGAACCAATAATACATAAAATCATCATTCAAAATTCAGTTCCAATTCTCATTTCAAAATCCCAAACCAAAGAGTTGATTCTTCCTCACTTGAGTCTCAATCTAAACATGCCCGCTTTTCCTATGAAATCATCAACCCATTTTCAAACACGATCATTTTAACCATTATGATATGTTCAGAATTGTTTCATTCCTACCACATACAATGATACAAGATAACACAAGTCAAAATTCCTTGGTCCAAAACATCTTAGAAACACTCATTTTCTACCGCTGAAACACTATTGAACCACCCAATCATGGTGCCTTAAACACTAAAGGCATTCAGTGATCATCTGAAAATGCTCACCAAAGTTCGAACAAATCCTAATGTAATTCCCCAGTTGGTTCCTCAACTAACTACAATATTCATTGTGCTCTACCCCTAAACCCTGGAACACCATTGATCTAATAATTTCTTAAATCCCATTAAAACCATCTTTAGGTTGATTCCAAAACACACCAACTCCTTTCGATTGACCATACAAGTTTATACCCAGAATCCACCGAGGAATCTAGATGAAACCATTCCCAATTTCTCACCAGCAACCAAATTCAAAAATGGTCATCCAATGGACAATATCACCAAGATAGTGAACCTTATATAATTAGGGTCATGCTTCTATATCCCACACTCTATACATTATCACACATAATGACTAGATGTGATTATCCCACTATTAACCAAGAATCAACTACAAAACATCCAATATTACTCATTCACAGCTCATGAAAATGTTATCCTCATAACATTCAAAAAATCATCTGAAATGAGGTTCACACCCTCAATGACCTCTGG
Organism: Viscum album; assembly: GCA_963277665.1. NCBI lineage: Eukaryota > Viridiplantae > Streptophyta > Magnoliopsida > Santalales > Viscaceae > Viscum > Viscum album. The sequence continues at coordinate 1,196,892,487 of OY728135.1, read as the reverse complement.
TTGTCTCCCCACTATATTGATTATGTCACACCATTCCTCGATCATGGTCTCAATGGGTTCTATCATCACATGTGTGTTGCTATTTCTGAGCCACGCTCACCTCATCCCATTAATACTTGACCAAGATTCACCTGGATTGGTTATTCCACCACACCCTATTCAAACTCAGATGTCTCCTCTATCAAAGAGGGATATTTCCTATTTCATTAAAACCTTTTAATGTAATGCATGTGATTGTTTCATCAACCCCATTGGTCCTCATCTCACACCCATATTCTCCTAATTTACTATTTAAATTAGGTGTCTCATGTAACTAACATGCACCATTTCTTTCTCATCTAACATAGTAGTTGTACAATCCCATACCACCTAGTCCATTACCCAACTCACACACATTATCCCATAAGTCATACCACTGATCATATTACTCGGTATTTCATTCATATCTAACTAGGAGTATCCTCAACACTCCTCAATATTGGGAACTTTATGTGTACATTTGTCTATCATGTGATCACCAGTATTCCAACATTTTCCTCAAAATTTCCAATGTCCATCCACACTCTACTGTGCTATTAAAAGTGTATCTAAAAACACACAAGTCTAGGCATAACACTAACCATGACCTCATAACCAAACCTTTATACCCAAGGCATTATCACTCAAGGTGATCATCAAAGAAAAACCTCAAGGAATTACCATGCCTATGTCACCCACCTGGTAGCACCACACATGCTCCGTTCTCAAACCAAAGAATCTACCCATGATTCCCATTTCAAAAGAATCCACAAGATTAGGATAACCTATCATGTGGGTTACCCTTGTGAATATAATTCTATTTCCTTCTTAATGTCTAGATCACTAACACCATAAGCTCTATCACATGGCACTAGGCTCTCCTTCTTGAACCATAGGTCATGCCTCTTCTAAATCATATCTCAAGGGTAACACCTCTATGTTCTCATCTAAAATGTCACATAGAAACTCATGACAAAAACTAACCACCCTAGGATCTCATTTAAAAGTCTCAATAACCACATGTTAACTAAAATCCTACTAGGGAACCAATTATCATTGGGTATTTTCATATGGGACTACCCCCTTGAGAATATAAAATCTCATATTGATCCTCATCAGGTCGCCACATAAAGGTGTCACCCCTATCGAGGATACCATTATCTTTGGATAGAACATATACAATGGCATCACCCTACCATTATTCACATTGAGAAACTCCACTCAGCGGTCCAGTTAAGAAGAATGCGACCAAGAAGATATATGTGAAAACACTATATAGGTTGTTCTTGACACTTTAAACAACTAAACTTATTTTTCTTTTTAGAACAAGTATTAAAATTACCCTCTAATGTTTATATCTAAGTCATTATATACCTATTAAAATCTAATAGGGTTTTCAAATGTCCCTTATATGAAGGGAACACATGGTCATCATCAATATATATCATATCAAAGATCCACATGACCTTCTATTAGAAGAAAATATATATGCAAGTCAACCCAACTAAGTAGAATGTCACCAAGTACTTATACGAAAAAATGCCATATGATCAATTGCTGAAACATTAAATAAATGATCCTTAGTATTAAATGAAAATAATCATACCAGCATGCATATATGTCATTTCAATCCTATGTTCCAAATATTATGCATAAACATTGGTCTCTTTCCAATAGTATAAGAGCTGAAAACTGGTAATAAATCATAAAATCCAAACCACATGTGCATCACAAGAGGTAAAAATAATACAACTATAAAATAAAGATCCAAAACAACAATAAAATATCCATAGTAACCTAAAATTACTATCAAAATAGGTGTTATTGACACACCATCCTTATATCCACCATAGGATCTGACATATTCATATGACACCAGTCCACCGTCTCCCAAAATAGTAAAACAAAATAAAACCCAGATCAATTCCATGATATCACTCACATGGATTATCTAACACCACTTTTTAATATCATAATTCATCATCCACTTGAATGGGGCCCCAGACTGATTCTCCATGTGACCTCAAGCATGCCTTCCTGAATTCCAGAGGCATATGATTAGCAACAGGGGTCTAAGGAGGTACCGTGGGGAGGCTATATACCCCCAGTATCAGAGTGCGCTGTAAAAAAATAAATAACCAAGTATCATACATAAATAATTAACATCATTATACGTAGGATAATAAAATATCCCAAATAGTAATGGAATGAAATGTGGAATTCATACAGTCACACTGTGATGATTTCCCACTATGCCGATCAAAAATACAAATAAAGACAAAATAAAATATAAAATAAAAGTATTATAAGCTTAAACACATACTAAATCCTTTCCTCAATCCCAGTATCCAATCCCAATCAAAATACCTCAGATCTATCACCAACATTATACCGGTTTACTGCCCAACCTATGCTTATGACTAGTGAGAGGTCTGGTTGGGTACCCAAGATCCATGGAATCTCGAGTAGGGTGTGAGTACATAACTCAGTAGGTTACCACCAACATGGTTCTATACATAACTAGTATGTAGTATATGTTCACATGACATGATCTAAATAAATAAAAAACTATTAAAAACAAAAAGTAACAATAGGAAATGAATACATAAATAAAACCTCACTGGTCCTTAGGTTCATGACCCTGATCGACCATACCTACTTCAGACAATGTTGGGGTGTCTCTCAGCTTGTCATGACATCATTCCAAAAATATAAATATCAGACCCTAATTTGTAACCCATGAATCTAGAATGATCAACATCAAATAGGAAAACATCTCATCATAAAAGGCTCAACATCCAGATCCCATGAATCCCGAGAATCACTCCAAACTCCAGGTATGATGAATGGATCAAAGATGATTCTCAATCATCCTTGGAAATCACTGAATAAAAAATAATATCCATGTCACCATGTCAACCATCTGCATCCTAGGAATCCTGGGCATCCACATTAGATACCAATAATGTAATTGTGTTCAACATGAGAGATCCTTAGGGTGAACTAGGCATCTCATAAAAATAATCATCATAATAATGATCCCCAAGCCTAAACAGATGGATCCAAGATAGGATAGGAATCTTGGGGACCTATTGTGTCTAGGTCATCCCATAAAAACCCAAGGTCGAATCTAGACATCTTGGGAATTATACATGTGGATCAACAACAAGACCCCATGATACACACTAGGAACACATGATGATGTAATCACACCCAATATATATCACAACAATACCACATGAGGCTCAAAATTTGGATCCCAAGATGTACCTATAGGCATCCCCAATGTCACCATCACATCTCATCAGGGCCATAGGTTGAGTCACATGAAACACGTATGGGAATCCATAGTTGTATCAAAATTAAATAGTTAAAAACATAAATATAGGTTTGGAGTTGGATGAATACCTAAACTAATCACCTATACCCATAACCCCTCGGGCTCACAACGTCAGTACGAGATCTAAAGAAACACCCACTAAAATCACCACCCCTTCCCATGTCCATCCTCCCTCTAGGTTCATATGTTATAAGGGAACCTACTAAGGTCTCCTTAGGCCCCATTGATGCCTCATTTTTCTCCCAGGGAAGTCATGATAGGGATATGGAATTAATCTGATTCCTATTTTCCAGGCATCTTAGGTCGACCCAAACACCTGACCTATCCACCAATCTCCACAAGGTCTAACCACCCAAGTGATCATGTCCTGGTGGAGGAGGAAAAATTTACACACAATCATATTAATGATACTGATGACTCTAGGTTACCTCTCATGTCTAAGCCTTTGTCTATGTGTCCCAAGTCACCAATCCTCTCTACCTATAGGTCACTTGACCAACTATTACAAGGGACACTATATTGTATTCCTTTAATTTAATTTCAATTGCTCCCCTCAAAGGGGATCAACCTCTTGAGGCTATAGATTCAATTTATATTCTTGTTCATCAGTAGTTGAGATTATATCCAGTACATGAGGGACCATCAAGGCCCTCAAAAATTTGTGCAATTTTGTTGAAATAGTGGGTTCTCTAGACCAAACTATCCAGTGCTTTTGATTACCATATCATGTATACAGTTAACTATACATGATGTCATCTTACCATTATAGTGTATAATTTTCTGCATCCACTATTGAAATGGTAATGTCCAAAGATTAATTGTCGTATCGAAAGTTTATAGGAGATCCTAAGCTATAATGAGAACCTCTAGATACTATGACATTAATCTTAAATTTATGTTCTATGGTCTAGATACATCTTACTAATTGGACATAGTAGATGTTTGAATATCAAGTGATGGGGGCTCATAAGCATTGTGACTTATTCTCATGAAGTTCGTACTTAGTAATATCTAGTAGTGAGATCATGAGAATAGACCCATTAATAGGAACACCGCATGTTTCAGGTGTCATTGGGTGTTACTATCTATGACCATGTGTAATGGTCTTCTGACTTGATATCATTACCAATGTGTGTCATTTTATTGCATAATTTTATGCAAGATGAAAACCATCGAAATGAAGTCATGGTGAGGTAGTTTGTATTGGTTGCATCATTGGTGGCATGACATTGGTTGAATGGTCAAGAAATAATTTGTCGCTTCTGAGTTATGGAAGTAATATATCTCAGGCCATGTTAATAATGATGACAGTAGCCTTATAATACCATGTCCATGGTAGTCAAGGGTAAATTTCTACAGTTAGATCAACAAACAATAAATCAAGAAAAGGGAGGTGACACGTGAGTGCGCCCTTATTTATGAGAGATTACAGACAAAGAAATTATATTACACAATGTGTGTTCGTAGGTTGGTTGTCACTGCTATGACAATCCTTATCTATTTAGGGGTCATGGTGAGTTACTAGATCCCACTCCTGGTCTGTGAATAATATTCACTACTATCGAGATAAGGGCCTAGAGGGTCACACACAATAACGTATTCAAGAATCTTCCATATTCAGTTGAATAGGAGTTTTGGACATGGTGGGCCCCACCACTGGGGTCCAAGATTTTCCAAGAAATACGATCACCGATGAAATAAATAAATTCATATTATTCAAGTTTAGAATTATGAGTATTGAATTTATTTATTAAATTTTTTATGAGTTTTAAGTAAATACATGAAAAATATTAATTAAAAAATATTAGAAATATTCAAGGTTGAATTAATATTTATGGGAATGACAATTCAAGTTTTGGACTAAATTATTTTCATGTAATATATTTAATATATTACAAGAAAATAATAATAATATTTATGACTCAGTTTAGTAGTCATAATATGTTGTTAATAGTGTGTTGATTATTCGAGGGTCGGGTTGGCATTTCCGGGTGAACACATAACACATTATAAATAGAGGATGAGGGGATATCACTAATGACTATTCATGGGAATTATCTCTCCTATCATCTATCCCATGTTCTAGAGAGATATTCTCTAGATCCAAGGAGCTCGGATCGAGATCTCTCTCAGGCATCACAAGAAGAGAGATGCAGTGATCATTGGAGCATTGAAGGCATCGTCAGAATTCTGTGCTAGCCTCTAGACTTTGAAAAATGGCATTCTCGTAGTTTCTTGAAGCATGTGTGAATGATCTAGAGGATTTCGATGTTAAATTATTCAAGTAGAGATCGTCAATTAAGATCAGATGTCGTGCGCGACTTCAGATTTAAACTAGGAATTTTACGGGTTTTTTTTGCTTAAAACCCTTCACGCGAGATCCCCGATTTAAACTGGGAATCTATTTGCCGACATCGATAAGATTACAAAAATCATCGGTGAATTTTTTTAAAATCCCACCTGTTTGGGGCTTTCACCGCATTCCCAGTTCCGTCAAGTGGTATCATAGGGAGTTCATGTCGATTTTAAGCCAAAATAATTAAGTTTCCATTAATCTATGAAGATGGAATCATTACGGTCCCAACGCCGTAGACCGCATTTGAATCCGATATCAGATGACCCATCTACGACCATCCGAAGTTTAAAATCAGAGTTAAACTAGTTGTTTTATAATGATTTATAAATGATCACCGGGTGGACATCCGATTACCGAAATAGTATTTTCTGGAGAATCTTAATGATTATTATTATTATAATAATTTAATAATAATAATAATAATAGTTTGATTATAATAATTATTTTATTATTATAATATTATATTATAATAATATTTTATTATTATAAGTTTTTATAATTTCTAGTCTAAATATAGACTTAAGAAATAAAAAAATTAATTAAAAGGAGAGACCTTCTTTTCAAGTCTCCAACAACAACAAAAAATATGGTGGGGATATCTGTAAAGATGGTCTTCAATCAAACACAAAAATAAGTGGTGGTGGGAGACCTACAAAGTAGGTCTTCGATAAAAAAAATGAGGTCACTTTTTGGGTGACCAAGCACTCCCCCACCCCCACCCCATCGGTTTACCACCCTCCCAATAGAGGTGCAAAGCACCAGGCCGACAAACTAGAGCCGAACACCTCTCCCGATCACATGCCTAGTTACCCCATCCCGACCGCTCGCACTAGGTCCCCCATATCTGGTTGTCTTCCACACGGAGCGGTGCTGCAGCCAGTAGCCCTCCACAGGACTTCGCGGCCCTCCCGAAGTCCCCCTTCTAGCTTGCTTCATTCCGAGACACCTCCTTGCCAGGGGACCAGCCCACATGCGATGCACCAGGCCAGAGAACCCGAGACCACTACCTCCACCTCACCCTAAACCAGCAGTGCCCCGCTAGGCCAACATATGACCTCGCTCAGAAGGCATGTCGACCGCTACCAACTCGGACAAGCCTGATCCACCTCGGTCTAGCGCCGCTACTCCACCTCGGCCCACGAATCGTGCCTCCACCGTGGAAGACCCCACGTTTAGCTCCCCATAGTGGTAGAACCAGTGCAATGGCCCTGGCTCCCGTGTGGCCCCATCACAGGATGCCTCCCTATCGCGGCCACCCCGAGCCGCACCTCACCTGAGCGGTGAGTGTTTTTATGGAAGAACCCACCTGACAGGATAAGTCCGACCAACCAGACATGGGGTAATCTTTGGTTATGATTTGTTTGGATAAGGTCGTCCTGAATTGGGTCTTGATCAGGTATGCCTAGTCCAGAAAAGGTTTTTAGTGGGTTTGGCTAGCCCATAATGCTCTTGCATGGAGTTGATAAAACCAAGACTCAGCCTGTGCAGGTTTGGACCAACCTACATAGGCCCTGCCTGAGGTTTTCAGGGTTCGGGAAAAATAATTTAATCAAAAGTTAATTAAAATAATTAATTTAATTAATTTGATAATTAAATTAATTAAGTATTAATTTTTGGTTTAGATAATTACTACGATGTAATTAATTTAATTTGGTGATTAATTAAATTAATTAGTTAAGTTAGTGTTAGTTTTAAAATTAAATTAATTAAATGGGATCGAATAACTTATTTATATTGAATTAAAATTAGAGTGAAATTTTAATTCAATAATATAATGCCCTTGAATTATTTAATGCAAGTTTAATTTTTATTCTGCATTTAGTTTATATATACGAGTTAATGCGTATGCTGATCATGAGCTGGAGACCAACCAATGCATGTCTGGTGCCTTTTATTTAATTATTTATTTAATTATTGCATGTAGTTTTTTAATAATTATTTTAACTAAAAAAAGGGAAATCTGCATGTCATCTCAGAGTCATTATATGTATAAGGGCCTATAAGACCATTCTCAAAGTTGTATATTTATTTCCCAAGATCCCCTTGCCTGCATGCAAGTATTGTTGTATAATAACGAGATGACCAGTGACACAGTTTGTGTTGAGTCATGATGGTGCACCAGACAGGAGTTGGATGCATTGGAGGGACAAACACTACAATTTGAGTTACAAGCCACGAAACTTAAGGTACTTACCCCTAGGGTTTTAGTTGGTCCATTATTCACTCAACAAATCAGCTAATAGTACCAGATCATGGCCAGGTTTCCATTTGTTTTTCATGGTTTATTGTTATTTTTAATCTGTAGTTAATGCGCGATCACATAGATTAATAATAAACAAGCATGCAAGATAAAATGAACATGTGACGTGATGAAATTTATATTTATTACACGGTCAGTTGTGAGTGTGATCACATAGTACGTGATTATAAAATAGAAAATGATTTATTTCATTACATTAAAAATGATAAAACCTTCAAAGATATATTAAGTCAAAACAGCCTTCTGTCATTCAAATTTGGACAAAATCGACTGTTTGAGGTGCCGGTCATTCCATAGCTAAGGGCACCTCTTACTATTGGGGAGTAACTATAAGAATGATGGGTTGAATTAACTAAAGTGATAGTAAGGATTATCCATATCTAACTTTTTATCATTTTATAAGTAAGCATTGAGTAAATCAAGTTCTAATTTTAGAAGTTGGGACTTTACTCAACAGATCAAGAAACCGCAAGTTAAAGCAGTCGGTCAGCCAAAAGCCTACCTTGAACCCTCCAAGTAGTAGAGTAGCCATATCTTGTAGACTATGTAGGGTGGTTCTGGGATCCTTGCCACTAGAATACTCAAGTAACAGAGTATTCTAATTCTAGCACAAAAGGTTCATAGAATCTAATAAAATAGTGGGAGACATTTAATTAATTATTTTAATCAAAATGTATAAATCGGTAATTCATATAAAAGTCACTAATCTTCTAAAATTAATTTTTGCTGTTAAAAGGAAAGTTATACCACAATTTTAAAAATTGTGATATTATATTGGACAAAGTAAATGTCCAAACTAACACGAGTATCCATGAATAGTACAAGCATGTGCACATAGTATTATGATATAAGAAACTCAAGGTGCCAATGTCCCCAACACTATTAAACTACCTCAAGAAGAGAGGGTGAAACTACTTACATGAGACTAATGTACAAATCATATGATAGTTATATCATTATACTTTCATCAACTTCTGGTGTCAGTTACAGTTGCTACACTAGGACGTGGATGATAAAACATGATGTCTCATCTTCGAGATGTTTGTAAGGAGAAAGAGAATCAATGATATGAGTAAGGCGATAATTACACTAGCATGTGTAAATTAAAATATGGATCGTGATCTTTAAATGGATCCCTTTATCATATCATTTTCACCACATTAATCAAGTTTCGTTTTAAGTTACAAAACGAACAAGTGTTGAGTAAACGCTTCATTACCAATTTAGGTAAGGTTCGCCAAGATAATAAGAATATCAAAAATAATTTCATCTTTAATTATTATGGTGAATAAATTGAAAGAAAACGAGAAAAGGAAAAAATTCAAGTAATTCCAATGGAACATTCATGATGTCCTTCAATTGAGGCATTAAAAAAGGTTATTTTCATTGCATAAATAATACAATGGAAGTTTAAATTAAATTAACTAAATTAAAGAATCAAGTTACCTGCTTTTTATTCAGGAATATTCATCAATTGTGTGGTTTCAGATTTAACACTTGGGCATTAAATAAAAGATGTTGGTGACATATGTATATTCTAATATAGTAACCAAGTTAGTATAGAAATCTCACTAGAAGTCAGTTTTATTCTCCAAGTGGCTGTGAAAGGGTGATACCAAGTCCAGTGGTGATAAGTACATGAATTATTCATTTTCCAAGTGAAAGATTCATGTTGAACTATTGTTGAGTATAACAAAAAACATTAATCTCATGTATCCTTGGACGCAAGGATACATTCTTTCAGGTTTTGGAATGAATGTTGTTTTTGGTATTTAAAACTCAATCACTAGTTCAGTAATACATGAATCATAGGCAATTAGTGATGAATATAAATGTAAGAATTATACCCAGTTGTGAAAAGATAATTCTTTGCCATGTAATATTAAAAGTGGATGTCATAAATATACCAATTATGGTATTTAGGCATGGCATAGCTAAATACTTTTGGTATTATCGACGTCTTTAGTTTGGATAAAAGAACCTTTAAAATAAAGGTATGTCACAAGTCTTTTGGAAATAGTTCAACAAGTGAACATGAACTGTTCCAAGAATAATATAGAGGTATATATACTTCATATTATTTCTTTGAGTAATTAAGGAATGGTAAAATGAATTAAGTGCATGGTCAGAAGATATGAGCTTCTTCGATCCGGCATGCCAAAGAATATCTTGAATGTGCAATCATTGATAATGACAATATAGTGTGGAGTAATTCCTATATGCACATTACCTTATCCACATCACAACATTGATGTTGATGAGGAGGATTGATGATGAAATCTTACATGTTAACATTGATCAACAAAATGTAGTGTGGAGTAATTCCTAAATGCCCATTTTATACATCAGAGTCATGATGTATGGAGTATTAATGTTACAACCTGCAACAACTTCCATTATATTTCATGAAATTCTTTGCAAATAACAGTGATATACCATAAATATATGTCAACTATAATGAAAAATGAATATCATACAAGTCATAGTATGATGTTAATCCATTATTTCATAAGTACATGTGTTTAGATTCAAATAGTTTGTTCGGATACAAACAAACTTGTATCAAGATAAACACATTGTGCATCTAAGGTACTTATCCTAATGATTTCTTAGGATATTACATAAATACCTAAGATAGAAAATTAGTTAGTCAAGTAATATAATACACTTCTATATAAGGGTGTATATATCTATTAGAGATAGTGGGAGATATATTGACTTGTGTTTAGTCAATTCTCAAAATGCACAAATAGTTGGCATAGGATGTGGAAGATAGTTTGTTCTAGAGACACATACTGTGTAGGAAGGATAAAACCATAGAGATGGTTTTTATATTCACCGTAGTCAATGATCTATTATTCAATGGGAATAATATTTCCCACAAGTAAGCAGTTTATGGAAATTAGCTAAAATTGATAAGACCAACTAAAATTCAATTAATGGATTCCATGTATCAAAGTGCAAAGGGGGCTTATTATTTTGAATACTGCGCTGGGTATTCAAGTGAGTTGATACATGGATGGTACAAGCATAGTACCAATAAGGCTGAATTTGTTTGACCAAGTCATTATGCCTAAATATGTTAGAATTTTACTTATCATATCTAATATCTATGATCAAATTATTTATCATTAGATTTCATGAACACCAATCGTGGATGGTATTTATACAACGCAACCAGAAATGGATGGTCACAAAAAAAATGCTAATAAAGGTTGAAAGTTACTGAAATCCGATTTAAGATTAAAGTAATCAAAAAGATCATAGAATATACATTTGCAACAAATGATTGTTCTTAGGTGTCTACCAAAGGTCAGTGGGAGTGCCAATGTTTTCCAAGGAAAAATATGTTTGAAAAAATATGTAAAATAGATGGTCTTCAAGTTAGTTAAGACCAAGATGAAATTTATTCTCCAGTGATTGACTTAAAGTATAAACCTATGTTCTAGGGAACAGGATCTACTGAGGTAGATCTATAGGTTTCTTGGTCCTATTCAATCGTACATATAGTGACATTGTATTGAAAATACAAGTTGGAATAATTCAAGAGATGAATTGTTGCCTATGTCACAGGGCATAATCTATTTAGGTTGGCATGTCTGGGACATTGGAATAGATAAATGTGGTAATTTGAAGTCCATACACTTAAGTGATGGATTAATCATGTATTCCATGATATGTAAAATAATTGATATTTCCAGGATATGCTTTATAATAGAAAAATATCAGTTATATCTAGGATCACTGTAAGGGATGTAGTCAGAACTATCTAATTGTACTTTGGCAAGTACAAAAGATATGTACCTGGTAAATGGAGAATAAATGATACTAGTTTTTGGGGATACAAACTAGTCTTCCAAAGATCAAAGTGATCTACTATCACAGTTAGGCTAAATATAATGAATGATACAAGTTCATAAAAGTCGATGGTATCCATACCTACAAAGACTGAGTACGTTGAATCATCTGAGGTAGCTAAGAAGCAGATAAACGCAACAATTTGTTCCATTTCTTGAAATCTCACCTAGTAAGAAAAGTATTATCATAATGTAAATTATGATATTTTTACTAGACAAGATGTCAAGTTATGATAGTGGACAAGTGGGATATACTTGGGATAACATCTCTTGAGAAGTTTTACTCTAAGAGATGAGGTTTATATATCATAATACCCACATGGAGAAACTATGGTAGACCCAGTAGCTAAATCTGTTACTCAATAGGAACATGATGTTCATCATGTGAGTAGCTAACAACATTGGTTATAAAATGTTCTCTAGTGCAAGTGGGAGTGTTGAAATAGTGGGTTCCCTAGACCTAACTATTCAGTGATTTTGATTTCCATATCATGTATACAGTTAGCTATATATGATGTCATCTAACCATTATAGTGTAGACTTTTCTTCATCCACTATTGAAATGGTAATTTCTAAAGATTAATTGTCGTATTGAAAGGTTATAGAAGATCCTAGACTATAATGATAACCTATAGATACTATGAAATTAATATTAAATATATGTTATATGGTCTAGATACATCTTACTGATTGAAAATAGTAGATGTTTGACTATCAGATGTTGGGGGCTCATTAGCATTGAGACTTCTTCTCATAGAGTTCACACTTGGTGATCTCTAGTAGTGAGATCATGAGGACAGACATGCCAATAGGAACACCACATATTCTAGGTGTCATTGGATGTTTATATCTACGATCATGTTTAATGGTCTTCTGACTTGAGATCATTACCACTGTATGTCATTTTATTTCGTAATTTTACGCAAGACGAAAACCATGGCAATGAAGTCATGGAGAGGTAGTTTGTGTTGGGTGTGTCATTGGTGGCATGGCATTAGTTGAATAGTCAAGAAAGGATTTGTCGCTTCTGGGATTTGGAAGTAATATATCTCAGGTCATGTTGATAAGGATGGAGGTACCTTTATAAGCCCATGGACATGTCACTAGAGGGTAAATCCATCCAGTTAGATCAATAAATAATAAATCAAGAAAATGGCGATGACATGTGAGTACGTCCTGCTTTATGAGATATTAGAGACAAAGAGATTATATTACAAAGTGTGTGTTCGTAGGTTGGTTGTCACTACTGTGAAAATCCTTATCTCTTTAGGGGTCGTGATGGGTTGCTAGATCCCGCTCTTAGTCTCTGAATAATATTCACTACTATCAAGATAAGGGCCTAGAGGGTCACACACAATATCATATTCAAGAATCTTCCCTATTCAGTTGAATAAGAGTTTTGGACATGGTGGGCCCCACCATTGGGGTCTGGGATTTTTCCAAGAAATACGATCACCAATGAAATAAATAAATTCATATTGTTCAATTTTAGAATAATGAGCATTGAATTTATTTATTAAATGTATTTACGAGTTTTAAGTAAATACATAAAAAATATTAATTGATGAATATTGGAAATATTCAAGGTTCAATTAATATTTATGGGAACGACAAGTCAAATTTTGGACTCAATTATTGTCATATAATATATTTAATATATTACAAGGAAATGATAATAATATTTATGACTTAGTTTAGTAGTCATAATATGTCATTAATAGTGCGTTGATTATTCAGGGACCGGGTAGGCATTTCTGGGTAAACACATAACACATTATAAATAGAGGAGGAGGGGCTTCCACAAATGACTATTCATGGGAATTCTATCTCCTCTCATCTCTCCCATATTATAGAGAGAGATTCTCTGGATCCAAGGATCTCAGATCAAGCTCTCTCTCAGGCATCACAAGAAGAGAAATGCGGTGATCGTTGGAGCATCAAAGACATCATTATAATTTTGTGCTAGCACCCAAAATTAGATGAACGACATTCCCATAGTTTCTTGAATCACATGTGGATGCTCTAGAGGATTTCGATGTTGGATTCTTTGAGAAAAGATCTCCAACAATGAGCAGACGTCGTGCGCAGCTTCAGATTTAAACCAAGTATTTTACAGTTTATTTTTGTGCTTAAAACTCTTCACACGAGATCCTCGGTTTAAACTGGGCAGCTGTTCATTAACATCGATAAGATTACGTAGATTGTCGGTGAATTTTTTTAAAATCCCACATGTTTGGGGCTTCTGATACGAGCTCGGTTCCTTCATTCAACCATAGACTTTATTTTTTATTAAACAAATTAAAAAAATAAAGATATAAACAATTTAAAGTGGTGATTTCATTCATATAAAATGCATATAAATAAATGTATAATACCAAAGGGTATATGTATAAAGACCACCTTACTTATTATGAAGTGAATCCCCTTTTTAAAGTAGCTTGATAGCTCTCATTGAGGCTTTCCAAGCCCATCCGCTCATCATACAAAGCACTAGAGTCCCTACCTCATATTCACACCACCAAATTAATTCATTATAATAAAATTATAATTAATTAAGTAACTAAAAATAATTTAAAATAACTTTACATTTTAATTTAAAAATGTATAAATGCCTAGAAGCTCACCAGTCAATGATAGCGTTATCATAACACATCAAATTGATTATGTTTTTAAAATTGATTTATATTCTATGGTAGACCCTATGTTGTCTCTCAAGGAGCATTGGATGTTTAAAGTGTGTATTTTTAATAAAAAAAGACCAGCAAATGGGGTGGTTTTGAAAACAGTTTTAAAAATAAAATGACTTAATTGATGAGTTTAATAGTTGAAAAAGGTAGGTAGTGCTTTTAAAATTATGATAGAAGAAGGTCATTTAAAGTTCACTAAACACATTGGTTTGTTCATAATTCTAAAAAATACACATGTTTTACTGGAATCCTTTGATTGGGCATTGTCAATATCTTGATTCCCCTCTTGCCTCTTAAAATGATGCATAAAGAACCAACCCTTGACACAACAATAATGTTGTCAAGGTTTAGACCTCAATCATATAGTGAAGGATGCCAAATCATACTGATAGCTCGTGTATGTGTGATAGAGATAGGATTATTGTCTTGTCTAATTGAAAAAACCTAATATTCCCAATTAAATATCAATCCCAATCAATATTGAAATAAAAAATGTTTCACTTTATTAAACCAAATAAATGCATTCATAGGAGAAGTGTGTTAAGATAAAACATAAGTGAAATATTTCACACAAAAATTACACAAAACTAGTAGAAGAGAAAGTGTTGGAACTCCCTCCCAAGTATGTGTAGCTCCCTTAAAATCAGCATCCACTGTTTATCTTTCCATCATGCGGAGGAGGAGGCTCGAGTAGAACTTCACCTTCATCCTTGATCACCCTATGAGGATAGGGGATTCCAAAACTTCTAGGATGAAGAGAATACTCATTTAGGTCTCCAAAATGGAATATCTTTTCTCCTTGGATGATCTTACAAGTGGGGTTCCTAAGGTTCCAATTTTTAGGCAAAGTGGAAGGTTGTTTTGGGCACCCGGATTTCAAGAAAACAATTGGCCCTTGGTTTTGGGTGGTGTAGATAGACTTATATCACTTCAGAAAAAACTAAGAAGTTGTTACCCCACCTATTGAATATATACACTGAAAATTTGACACTAATTTGAAAACAAAATCATGAGATATGGATGAAATACATAACCCAACGTTTGACTTCAAGTGGGATCCTTTTATTAGACAGATCAGTTCATTTGGGCCCCTTGATGGTTTAATTGGAATTGGGTGCCTTCATAATAGTTTTATCCCACTTAATTTTGGATTAAAAGAAAAAATATATGCCCAATTATATGAACATGTTATTTTTAGTGTTCGTTTGAGTCCACATATGTTCTTGGGCTCCTACACTGCTTGGTCTGTTTGGCTTGAATTCCATCGTGGGCTCTCCAAATCACCTCCACCTAAAATGAAATCATAAAAACAATTGAAATTTACCTTTTGAATAGTGATAAATAAAAAATAATTTAATTAATTGTGAATTGAATTTTTTTATTAAAATTGGAATTAAAAAAACAGTTTAATACAATGGTTTTAATGGTGGAAAAGAATAGTGTATCGCTACACGATCACACCCCCACACCTAAACCTTTTCACTCCTAGGAAAATTCATATTTCCAATATGATTCGTGGAGATATTGAAAACTTCATGAAGATTTAAAATTCAAATAAAATTTAATTTGTAATATCAATGTGATCAAAGAAAAAAACACACCAAGGAGTTATTCTTAGTGATCATAGAAAAATATGTCTCAAAAAATTTATCCGAACAAAATTCAAGAAGATAAATTATATCAATTTGAGAAAATAAATTAAAATTCCACAATGTCATTAATTATCCATGTGTGTGTGTGTGTGTGAAAACCATTTCATGTTATTCTTTCCACTTTCTATCTAGTAAATATAGGTTATTTTAAAAAATTCCTCTTACATGATTCTTTCCAAAAAACCTTCACTATATACTTTGCAATCAAATTCCAAGACCCACTCACTTATGTATTCCTAGAAGTCAAACCTTAAGATCCCGACCTAGACATCCCCATATTTTGTACATTTAATCACTCCACTATATTTTTTTTTTGGTTTTTTTTATTTATAATATCTTTGTTTTTAGGATGTACAGTAGTTAGATAATAGGTACGTACGCATAGGTAAATATGGTACAATAATTAAGTAGATTGGATAAGGAATTAACATATGAAAAAAATCATTTTTTAAAGTATAAAAACATTAACCAAAATTATATTTACCTAATATTAAGTAATAAATATTCACACTTCATGGTTGGGAGAAAAGATGTGTGGAGATATCAAGTGGAGAAATTTTACCATAAATAAATCACATAGAGGGTATCAATATTCTCAAAGGTTTCATATAGATATAACCATTTATATCATTGAAAAATAACCAATTTACTATAAAAATTCATACCTAAATGTTAAATTAAATCTAAAACACACATTATATCAATGATTTTTTTAAATGTTAAATCAACATAAAATATAAAAATTATTCATGCATTTTAAATAATATCCATGATTAAGTGGTCATAAAAAATAAATATTCTGGCACAAAAGTGATGGGGGGAGGGGGGTAGGTAACAATACTATTCAACAAGTGAAAAAGAGAAAAATAAGAAATGTGATGAAAGTTCCTAACTAATGTAGGAATGTACCCCCACCCCCACACCTAGAGTATGTAGTGTATTAACTATAATAAAAGAGATTTTGGGAAGGAAGGATAAAACTTGGTGGGTTTCATTGGTAGGTTGCTTCATGAACTTGTATTTCCTTCATTGGGGACTCTGAAATGGATTCATGAAATTGCTTCAACTGCTACCCATTGACAGTGAATGTTTGTTTTGTATCTTCATTTGGAACCTGAAAAACACCAAATGGATAAAAATTAGTAATAGTGTATGGGCCAAACTAGTGGTAACAAAGCTTACCTTGAAAAAAATTCACCCTTTCATTGAAAATAAGGAACTTCTACCCAATGTGGAATTGATGATGAAGGATGAGGCAGTAAGCATTGGTTCTCTCCTTATAAATTCAGGAGTTCTCATATGAGTCTCTTCTCATTTCCTTCGGCTACTTAATCTCTATTTTCCTTTGATCACATGCACCAGAAAGATTAGAGTTTCATTTTTTTAATAACCTAGTAGTCTCAATTATCTATCTCAATAGGGAGGTGACAACCCTTTCCAAAAACAAGTCGATAGGGTGACATTCCAATGGGAGATTTAAAGGTAGTGCGGTAAGACCATAATGAATCATAGAGTCTAATACTCTAATATTTTCTATTGGGATGAACCATTCTGTTGGGAATTTTTTTTACCTATATATTTGACACCTCATCTTAATCATTGGTTTATGGGTGATATGCAGTAGAAACCCGATGCTTGACCTCATACCGATGCAAAAGTGATTGCATTGTTTGGTTGCATAAATGAAGAACCCTGGTCACTGATAATGAACCTAGGTAAGTCAAAACTATAGAAAATTTGGGTTCTCAAAAATTCCACAACTATCTTTGAATCATCAGTCCTTATCGCTCATGCATATGCCCATTTTGACCCATAATACACTACCATAAGAATGAAAAAGTTCCTAAATTAATTGGGGAATGGTTCCATAAATTCAATTCCCCAAACATCGAAAATATCAGGAAAGAGAAAGGGGTTTTGTGGAATTTTATTTATTTTGGAGACATTTCCCTTTCTTTGATAGTGAGAACAAGATTTATAGAAATCATGGGCATCCTAAATTGGATAAAAGGTACCAGAATCAAGGACCTTGAGAGCAGTCTTTTGGGGACCAAAGTGACCCCAACAAGAAAGATTGAGGAAAAAGCTAAGAAAATACTAAAACTCACTATTAGGAACACAACGCCTGAGTACTTGATCGCTACATGTGCACCAAAGGTAGGGTCATCCCAAATGTACCAATGAGAATCATGTTTTAAATGATAAACTTGGTTTTTATTGAAATCAATTTGAATGCAAGATGCTACCAAATAATTTGAAATTTTAGCATGCCAAGTAATAAGATCTTGCACTCGGTACAATTTCTCACCAGGAAACATGTCATTTATGGGAATACAGGGGGATGAGTCAATTTATGTAGATGTAAGGATCCTATTGATATAGTCAGCCACTGCATTCTTTGCTCATTTTTTATTCCTAATTTATAAATTAAATTCCTAAAGGAGGATCATCCATTGAACGAGATGTGGTTTGGCTTCCGATTTATTAAGGAGATATTGGAGGGTTTCATGGTAAAAGAACACAATTACTTTGGACAATAAAAGGTATGACCTAGATTTTTCCAAGGCAAGTACAATGAACATGAATTATTTTTCTATTGTAGTGTAGTTTGCTTGGGCAGGGGCCAATGTGCATGAGGCATAGGCTATTACATGTGGATATCAATTGACCTGTTGTGATAAGACTGCCCCAATTTCATAGTTAGAGGCGTTACACATGATCTCAATTGGTAAATCCCACTGAGGTGGTTGGATTACCTGGGATGATGTGAAACTCCATTTTAATTTATTAAAAGATTCCTCACAACTTTTATCAAACATAAACTCTTTTTATTTTCTGAGTAAGTAGAAGAGGGGGAGTTCAATATTAATAAAGTCACAAATAAAACAATGATAAAATACAACATGGCCAAAGAAAGAATGCACATACCACACATTTTTG
The DNA here is from genome assembly GCA_963277665.1 of Viscum album. Lineage (NCBI taxonomy): Eukaryota > Viridiplantae > Streptophyta > Magnoliopsida > Santalales > Viscaceae > Viscum > Viscum album. The sequence goes on along the minus strand of OY728135.1, from coordinate 1,196,873,377 downwards.
GGTAATGGTAGGGATGAAATGACGTCCACTTTTGATTTATCTATTTAGATATTATCCCCATAAATGAAATATCAAAGTACTATACCATATCGTACCATGAAATAGAATTTCTCATAATTTAATACAAGATTATTCTCAATAAAGTGATGTAAGACAAAACCAAGACTACTCAAACACTGATCAAAATATGAGCCATAAATAGTGAAATCATCTATGAATACTTCCATTAAATTCTCAAAGTAATACAAAAAAATACTATTCATGCATCCCTAGAAAGTACCTAGAGCATTGCACAGATAAAATGGAATAATCCTATAGGAAAATGTGCCAAAGTGGCAAGTAAAGGTTGCCTTTTCCTAATCCTCAGGGGAAATATGGATATGAAAGTATCCAAAATAACCATCAAGGAAACAGTAGTGGGAATTCCCCGCTAGCCTATCTAGAATCTGGTTAATGAACAGAAATGGGAAATGGTCCTTCCTAGTGTGTTGGTTTAGTCAATGATAATCTTTACATACACACCAACTATTCTGCACATGGGTTAGAACAAACTCATTACTTTCATTTTTAATTACCGTAAGATTGATTTTCTTAGGAACTACCTGTCTTGTACTGACCCATTGGCTATTAGAGATGGGGTAAATGATTCCAGAAGCAAATAATTTTGTTACCTCATTTTTAGCAACATCGAGGAGGTTTGGGTTAAGTCAGTGTTATGCCTACCTCACTAATTTATCCTTGTCATTTAACAATATACGATGCATGAAAATTGATGGGATAATACCAAGAATGTCAGCAAGTGTCCATACCAATGTTTTTTTATACTCCCTCAAAAGTTCAAGTATTTTTAATTCATGCACTGGAAGGATTGAACTAGAAATGATTACATGAAACTTGTTTCTATTTGTAAGATATAAATATTTCAAAATTTGAGGCTTTGGTTTATGTTCCAATTCAAGGGGATTATGTATTTATTCGAGTGAATTTGAAAGTGAAAATTCATTTATATAATATAATCGCTCAATTTTATCATCCTCATATGAGGAATAAGATGTTTCATGCTTAGGAGTGTCATCGATGGTCATGGGATCCTCAGAGCTCAAGAAATCATCAATTAAAGAACATGTTTAAAATTTTTCTAAATTGGTACAACATTCAATGCATGATTCATTACCTAGCATGTCTATCAATGATAAAAACTCAAAAAGGGGATCATAGGAAAGAAAAGAAGTTTTTTTAGGGGAAGGGAGTATATCAATAGAATTAACTGAAAGTGAGGAATGTTCTTCCGAGGGGTTCTTCATTGTTGGAACCATGGTCTTCTTTGCATGATTTGGAGTATGATTTGTGTTTGTTGTCAATCCTCAGTGGAAGTTCAAAATGTGTACCAGTAAAGAGATCATACAGTTCAAGCAGACAACAATAATTTCATAATGCGCGTCGTGTACTTGATGAAGAGGAAAATTGCGCACCATATGTTTTTCAAGATCAGAACATGGGAAAATGGAAAAGGGATAAGGGTCGCGCAAGTTTTGGGATGGTCGCGCAAGTGACCTGCGTGCCGTGAAGAGACTTACTCACTAATGCCTAGGAGGACTAGAAACTTGCGTGCCTATTGTTTTTCAAGATCATAACTTCAAAATATGGCAAAGGAAATAAGGTCACGCAAGTATTTGTGTGGTCGCGCAATTGAGTAGCGTGACAGAGGCTAGGGAGGATGAGCTGTGCGCCGGAACCTGCACGCCGAGGGAAGACATGCGCGCCGCCACACAGGGGGTCCAGTTTTCATATAAATAGAGGACCCCCCTCCTCCTCATTTGCAACAGAGTTCAATACTTATAGATTTTTCGAGCTATCGTTTCACAAGTAGTTGAGTCGTGCAAGTGGTTGTTGGGTCGCACATGTAGAGTCTGTGTGCCGGTTGTTGGTTGCGCGACCAAGGCGATTGGGGAGTTAAAGGCACAACATCGTGCAAGTTCAGAGTTGAAAGAGGCAGTGTCGCGCAAGTGTGTTGGTGTCACCTACGTGCCGAATTAGTACCGCGCAAGTGACTTGAGAACCGGGATTGAAACTTGCGTGCCGGGCTTGGAGAAGCGTGCTAGGGTTGTTAAAGTACATCTGTCCTCTTGAAGCTGCACGAAAACTGGAAGATCACCTGGTACCCTCAGTACAAAGTGAGATTCATCTTCTAGTGATAATTGGACTTTAATAGAGCATCTACATACAATGGCAGATGCATTCTTATGCAATGATGAAGAGACCTTCACGTCTATAACTGAGTGTGTCTTCGCCAAGGGAAGTGAGCTAGGGGGAGTCAACGGGAGTGACCCGAGGGAAGCAGTGAGATATCCCTGAACCTTTGTAAAGGAAGTGAGCCTGGGACAGAGTGACTATGCCCAAACCTTTGTAATCCATAGCTAGTGAAGATTAGTGGAATTTGGTACGACCGACAACTTGTCAGCGTATGCTCCTTGGACGTAGCCCTTAGTGGTGAACCAAGTAAAAAGTGATGTGTCATATCTATGCATGTGAATGTTTTCTTTCTGATCATATTCATCATATAGGTTCAATAAGTTCCTACCAATGTGGGAACAAGATCCATCACATTAAAAGAAAAAGTTGTCACCATGATTCACCCCTCCCCTCTCAGGGTGTCCCTGGGTCCTTCATTCATGGAATCGAGGATGTTGAAATAGAAAATGTCACCACAAATATCCATAGATAGTTTACCATTATGGACATTAATTATGGTTTTGGTAGTTTTCAATAAAGGTCTCTCAATATAATTTGGTAATTTCCATTCATCTTATCATCTTCCATTTTAAGAAAATAAAAATCAGTATGAAAAATTAAAAAATTCACCCTCACAAGAACATCATATAATAAATTAGTGGGGTGTGTGGTACTCTAGTTTGATAGATGAACAAAAATTCCTATGGGATTCAATTCCCCAACCTACAATAAAGAGAAAATTGATTGAGTTGTTGCATTTATAGAATAAACCCAAATCAAGCATAGCATCGAAAAAGAAATACTCCTCAATGGTTCTTAGAATCAAGAATGTTATTGGATCATTGAATTTGGTAAAAAGTGATGGCTCAATCAATGCTAAGACATTCCTCCTTAATCTTACCATTTTATTACCCCAAAGTCTCCCTCAGTGTACACATCTCCTTGAGAAACTTGGTGTATCATGGAATTTGCTTCATGAAATCAATCAGGGGGATGTTAACCCGTACTTTTTTGAAAGTTTCCAATATTTATTTATCAAATTTTGTTTATTTATATTTCCTTGGTTGAGTTCACATTTGTTTAAATAGAATATGAATAATTTGTCTTGGTGGTTCATCAAATGAAACTCTCATTCATTTGGTAGGTATTCTCTCAGGACAAGGTTTTTCCTCATTTTGGACCATTTTTAATAGATGGGACTGTGGTTTTCTTAAAAGTGGATGACTCTAATGGAGGTATCATTTTAATTTTAATTTTTGTTCCACTCTGGAGGGTGATGGCACTGATATTTACCTTATTTATAGGGTTGACTAGTGGTTGAGAAGGTAGTTTTCTTGACTCGTGACTTTGGATTTCCCCCACTGAGTTGGAGAGTTGGTCTAATTGAGTTTTTAGGTCATATATGGAATCTTGGGTGGTTTTTGGAATTGAAGATTATTTTCAGTAATTTGTTTCATCATTCCCTCTAGGCTATGATTAGGTTTTAGAGGGATTTGTTGGAAAGGCCTTTATGGTGGTTGAATATTTCTGGGTGGTGTTGGTGGAAGGATACTCTACCCCAGTTGGTTCTATGGTTTTTGAAGTTGTTATGAATACCCCTCTTACATATAGTCTTGGTTGTATTTCCACCCAGGATTGGATGGATAGTATGGTTCTTGCCTAATGGGTTGGTTATAAGGGCATCCTAGAAATATTTCCTCACAACTCTCATAAGCACTACCACAAAACGGGGCAAGGCCAGCGCCACCCTTTATCACCGCTTTTTTTAGCACTGATAAAGGTACCCCCTTTAACAGCACTTTTTTTAGTGCTGTTAAAGGGTACCCCTTTATCAGCACTTTTTTTAGTAGTGTTGATAAAAGGGGACTTTATCAGCACTTTTTTTAAAAGCGCTGATAAAGGGTCTACTTAAAAAAAATCATTAAAAAAATATATTAATATTTAAATATATATATATATATATATATAGTTATATTGATATAAATATAATATATATTTTTTAAATATAATTTTAAATATATTTTAGATAAGTATAAATATACAGTTACACTTAATATATAAGATATTTAGTGAAAATGGCTTATAAAAAAATTAAAAAAAATATTTTTAATTAATAATTTTCTAATTATTATTGAGTAATAGTCATTTAATAACAATTTTAAGACTAAAAAAATTAAAAAAAAAAGAGATCCAAAATATGTTGAAAACGCAACTCGAATATCAAATGACCATAATTTTTTATCTGGGTGTCTGTTTGAGCTCTACCACATATCAAATCAAAGCCTGCGACGAGCTCTACACCCTTGTGACCTGAGGAGGACCTTGTTCAAGGTTTTTTCAAGGCCCAAAAAGGCCCAGAAGGCCTCTAAAACTGAGTTTTTAGTCGGGATACCCCGATTTTTTAACATTTTAGGGATTTTCAACCTCATTTAAGGGGGTATTATTGGATTTTTTTGGTGGGGACTGAATTTATTCCAAGGTATTACATTCATATTGATATTATGTCTTTGAAAATTTATCATTTTTTATAATTCACTGCTATTTTTAATCAAATATATAACAATATATACATATTTTTTATATATTCACAAATAAAAATTTAATTATAAATATAAATAATAAAATATATTTACATATAAAATATATTAACTTTATCTAAATAATAACTAATATCCATTTTATTTAAAATACCAATATATAAATATTTATATACCTATATATTAATCTAACTATATATATATATATATATTAATATAACTACATATATATATTGATATAACTATAAATATATATTAATATCACTATAAATATATATATTAATATAACTATATATATATATATATATTAATATAACTATATATTACTATATGAATAAATTTAACTAAATATATATATATAAATAAATAGATATGTCATTAACTGGAGAACAAATCAAAATGGAACAGTGGTAAAGGCTTTAGGCGCATAAGGGGGAGGTCTTGAGATCAAATCTTGGTGGAGGTAAGGGCACGCGCATGGGGGTGGATTTGAAGGGCTAGCGCTAATAAAGGGGGTGGGTGTAGAGCTGATATAGGGTGGAGGGGGGGTGCGTGTGGGCGCTAGAAGGGCTAAAAAGTGCTATTAAAAGGGGGCTCAAGTGCTATAAAAGGCCCCCCCTGATTGGTAGGATTTTTTAAAAATATTTAATTTTTTTAATTTTTTTTTACTTTTATCAGCGCTAAAAAAAGCGATGATAAAAGGAGTCTTTATCAGCACTTTTTGGAGCACTGATAAAGGGGACCCCCCCATCTTCTCCAACTTTAACAGTGCTTTTCTAGAGTTGTTAAAGGCCATTTTTAGCGCTGATAAAAGGGGTATTTGTAGTAGTGAAGGTTCTCTCAGTTGAGGAAATTGGTCAAAATAGTGGGTGTCGGCAGAACAAATACCACAATATATGGGAGTAGGAGATTGGGATTTCCCTTGGGAAAGATAAAGTTATAGGAGAAGGTTACTTACCTCTTCAAACTTCGTGTCCACCTTATTATCAAACTTAGAACTCTGCACCTCATTGACACCAAAAATGGTTACATTGGACCTTGAACCGAATTGTTGAGTGTTCTACACTATGTTCTCAATGTGGTTCCTTGTAGAAATTGAGGTCTTATCAACTAGTGCACAACATTCCACCATTTTAATCATGTTACGATCAATAGGAATTAAGTCTTCATAAAAATATTGTATTAAAAGTTGATCACTTATTTTGTGGTGTTGATATCTTGAGCATTACCTTTTCAATCATTCTCAATATTCATGAAGTGTTTCCCCTTGTGATTTCATTATACCATAGATTTCTTTCCTTACAGTATCAGTTCAAGAGGCTAGGAAGTATTTTTTAAGAAAAAGGAATTTCATGTCTGCCCCAACTCTAATTGGATAGTTGACATGGTATAACCAATATTTTGCAGTGTTTTATAATGAGAGAGGGAATTACCTAATCTTTACTTATTATTCATCCATATTTTCAAGTTTTAATTTTGAACACATGGTATGAAATTATTTTAAGTGATTATGTGAGTCTTCTCTAGCAAGTACATGGAATCATGGTAATAAGTGAATTAAACTAGATTTTAGTTTGAAGTTTGGTGATTTTCCTTGAATTTGAATATAAGTGGGTTTGATATCAACATTAGGAGAAGTTAGTTCTTTTAGTGACCGATTATTTTCAGAAATATTATGCAATTTTATTTCAGTATTGATGTTGGTTTTAGAAGAAGAGGGATTGAGAAGAGTTTTGATGTTTTGTGCATCCTCCTTCAAGGGATCATTCAGTATTTCTTGTTGTCGATGACGCAAGATCATCTCCAAATTGTATTCGAAAGGAAGTAGTTCCTTCATTTAATATCGTTTCATTCACAATGCCTAAAAAAGGAATATTTTTTAAAACATAAAAAAATGAATGAAGCAAAGAAGCGAACAAATATTTACAAAATACACAATGTTTTTATAAAATGAGTTCATTTAAAGTTCACTACACAACTTGGTTAGTTCTTCGTTATAAAAAACACACATGGTTTAATGGAATCATTTTGTTGAGAGTTTTCAAGATCTTGATTCACCTATTACCTCTTAAAACGATGTATAATGAACCAATACTTGACACAATAATCATGTTGTCAAGGTTTGGACCTCAATCATAGATTGAATCTGGCCAAAACATAATGATATCTCATGTATGTGTGAGAGAAAGAGGATGCTTGTCTTGTCCAATCAGAACAACCCAAGATTCCCACTTAAATCTCAATCTCAATTGGTATTGAAATGAAAATTTTTTCACTTTATTAAACCAAATCAATGCATTCAAAGGAGAATCATGTTAAGATAAAACATAAGTGAAATATTTTATACACAAATTACACAAAACTAGTAGAAGAAAAAGTGTCAAAACTCCCTCCCAAGTGTGTATATCTCCCTCAAAATAACTATCCACCATTTAGCTCGCCATCACGAGGAGGAGGAGGCTTGGGTATAACTTTTCCTTCATCCTTGATCCCCATATGAGGGTAGGGTACTCTAGAAATTCTAGGATGATGAGATTAGTCTTTTGGGTCTCAAAATTGAAAATCTTTTCTACCTGGTTGAAATTATAAATAGGGTTCCCAATGTTTCAATTTATAGACAAAGTGGAAGGTGGTTTTGGGCACCTAGATTTCAAGAAACCACATGGACCATGCTTTTAGGTGGGTGGATAGCCTTATGTCACTTTGGAAAAAACTAAAAATTTGTTACCCCATATATTTAACATATCCATAGAAACTTTGGCACTATTTGGAATGTTATAGCCTGAGATATGGATGAAATACAGAACCCAGCTTTTGAATTCATGCAGATTCATTTTCTTGGAAATATTGGTTCATTTGGGCCCCTTAATGGAAGAATTGGTCTTGGGTGTCTTCATAAGAGATTTATACCACTGAATTTTAGATCAGATCAAAAAATATAATATCAATTGGATGTATGGATTAGTTGAAGTGTGCATTTTATTCCACATGTCTTCTTGGGATCCCACACAGTTTGGACCAATTTTCTTGAATTCCATCATGGGATCTCTAAATAACCTCCACCTATAATGAAATCATCAAAACAAGTGAAATTAACCTTTTTTAACAATGATAAACACAAAATAATTAAATCAATCATAAAGTACATTTTTTATTTAAATTTTGTATTTTCAATAAAACCCCAATTTAATATAGTGGTTTTAAGGGTGGAAAGGAATAGTTAATCACTACACTATCAATCGACCTCATCGCACTAAAATGATAACCAAACACATTCCAACCGCCCATATCATGATCCCAATCTCATTCCAAGAAAAATACCTAACCAACATCTCCAAGAAAATTACCAATTAATTTAATTATAAAGGAAAAAATTTATAAAATTGGTGGCACAACATACCCCCATAGAATAAATGAGCAACAATGTGTCGAAATCACCTTAAGACATCCCCTGTGCACACCAAGTAAAAACACCAATGGGAAATGAAAATTAAATTATCAATTCGATTTAATTTGAATAAAAAACCTAAGAAAAATAAACATTGAATCTTACCTCTATCAAAATGAATTATGATAGTGGGAAGACACCATCGTGGGATCTCCTCTATGCAATCCACACAAAATCCCCATAATAAATGGATCATTCCACCATGATCTCAATGAATAGACACTAAATCCCAAAATAAGAAAACAAAAATTAGAATAAAAATGGTATGAGGACATCCAAGTAGATTCTCAGAGATGAAGACACACCTTAAATTGATGAATAATGTCTTCAAAAATACCCCTTTTATCGGGAAGAAATAGAGAACCCAAGGGGATTTTTACATTGGTTTGTGCGAGAAAGAAGGGATAAGGATGAGGGGATACACCTATTTGAGTTAAAGGGTGGAAAAGTATCCTTTATCACCTTTTAATACCACCATAGAGATAGTGGAAGACATTAGTTGGTTAGTGGTTCCTACCGGTTAGCTGGTATATTGTTGCAGCCTTGGCTGGAGCATCCACCTCGGTCACTTTTAAGGCTCCCCTGAGACCCCAAGATGCCTTATGCCCTTCATTCCATATGAAAAACTCCTTTTTAGGGGATCTAGCCTTCAAAATTCAAATATGAATAGCAATTTAAAATATTACCCCTCCACTAATTCAAAATTCAATATTTACACCAAAATATAAATGCTCATACAGACACAGGATTTTACATTGGCCCTCTACATGCCACCTTTAAGTGATCATATTCATGGATCATTCACAACATAAATTTAATTAGTGATAAACATATAAAGTATTAATTAAACCCCATCACATCCTATAAATTTCAGTAATTAACATTCTTATTTAACATTATAACCCATTTTCAAAACATATGCAAAAAAGAAGAATTCACAATTTCATTTCTAGTATTTAAGGATAAAATTTCAATGATAAAATAGGAATCAAGAACCCCCTTTTAGGTCTCTTTAACTCAAATTTCTACTCAAGGTTCATTAAATAACCTTTTCCAATTAATTAACTCTTTAACCAATTAAAATTCCATTTCTATATTTTATACATTCCATTAAATAACTTTCCAAGCACACTAATTCATGCTCAAATTTACCCCAGAGATGAAGGTAGAATGGTCCTTGTAGTCTAGTTTGGGTTGTCGAATCCACTGAGACCTAAGAAGATACCTAAGATACACAACCTATGAGATGGATTTTTGGATATGAAGTTTCCAACTTTGGGTTGATTTTATATGGGTTTAAAGTATCACTAATAGATTTAAGTTAATTCAAATTAAGATAATGAGTTGATCCTAGGTTATCGCTCGGGGTGGATTGGATGAATTCCTTTCTTAAAGATTTCAATTTCATTAACTCGAGAAATATTCATTCAATGAATTCAAAATAACCTCATCACCTAATATTTAAACACCTTATCAAACACATTATAATCACCTATACACTTGTAGGATCATTTTCATGATCACTCCAAGGTAAATGCTCTTATTAGCACATAAAAGTGGGGTGATTAAATTCAATATGGAAGAGGAAGAGAGAAAATAATTGAATAAAAGAAACTAAAATAAAAGAAATTAATAAACATTTAGAGAGTGAGAAATAAAATTAAATCCATACCCTTACTACTCCTTTGGATAAAACCATAAAATATTTATCCCTCCATTGATTACATGTCCTCAACAGAAGCGGGAAGTAGACTTACGAGGGTGGAATTGAAGAAGTAAAAACAACAACAAAAATCGATCACTCCACCATTGTGTGATTAATCTCACAAAGTATGGTGTGAATAAATTCACACTTTTAGGAAACGGTATCAACGTAATATTTATAAGAACATAATAAGAGTAAGGTAAGAACTTTTATTAAGAAACTAAGGTGAATTGAACAACTTAAATGAGAAATAAATGAGATTACAAACACAAAGCGGCAGCATAACACTACAATGAAACCAAGCACCAAAGATCCTTAAATACTTCAACATCACTACATTAAATATGAATTTTTGGAGCCTTGTGTCTAATATACAATAGTAAAAATCATCCCACTTGATTATGTTAGGCCTAGGGTGGTGGAAAGTAAGGGAGAGTGGACTTCTTTATCCTTGAATCGAAGTGGCAGCCATCTTTCATCCACCAAACAGATGCACATAGATTTCATTTTATATGGATGACTTAGAGTGGTCCATAGAATACAAAAGTTAATATCATAATTTATACTAGTTCTATGTAAAATTACAGCCCAAATTAATTTGTGTTTGCTGAGATATGATTAAATTGGTGGGCTGTTTTTCTGGGCCACAAAATCTGGCCCGGAATTTTATCTCTAACTTGGTCCGCCTGAATAACAAAAATGGAGGCCGAATTATCACTGTCTCCTAAATAATTATATGTTCCTATATATTTCTTATATATTACCATGAAATTTTGGATTCATTGGGTCTATATTTTGGGCCTCACATTCTCATCAGTGGGATAGTGTCCAATCTGCCTTCTCCAGAATTGTTTTCTTTCATCACCAAATATCCCCATCATCCTTTATGAATCCTCCATTGATCCCTAAATAAAAAAATTTCATATTTAAGTTTAGATACATTTACCAAAATATCAAATTAAAATATGTATAATTACATTCCTTAAAATCATATGAATCATTGGGCCTAAATTGGTGTACATTAGGCATGAAGTGCACAAATGATGAGAATGGATGTTCAAAATTAAAATACACTAACTCAGACCCATAAGATCAAAAATTAACATTTAATACCATTAAAATGTAATTAATATATGTATTTTTATTGTCTAATCACACCCCCCAACTTTATATTTTCTAGTCCCGATTAAAATGTATCTCAACAATATGAAATTTGAATTCCCTTTTCCAAAAACATTTTAATACACAATGATCACCAAAAACCATTATACCAAACAATCATGAAACCCATAAAAATATTTTAATACAAGATAGTTTCATAAGTATATCCCAATCCCAATCCCATTCCTTTTTTCAAATTCATCACCATATTTCATCCAATTTTAATAAAGTACGATGATGTGTTGTGAGTCACAAAAGACTTGGGGGTTCATTTTTATTCAAGGGGAAAATGATGGAAGTGCTAGGTGGAACCACATTTCGATATTAAGATGATTATTCAATATATATATATTATTGTTTTTGTTTTGTTTTTTTTTTCAATTTTTCCATGGTAATTGAAATTTCACTCAATTGAGTCAACCCATGTAGCGAGACTTTGCTGATGACTTCCAGGCTCAAAGACCTTAGGGAACCAAGTGAAGCCCACATACTCGGGCATCATATTAAGTTAACTCAGTCAAAAAAAATTCAAATTACCATAAATAGATATACAATTACTAACTCTGGGATAGAAAACTATGGAGTCACGATCCCCAAGTGTCGAAATCCACGCATTAGGTCATTTAATTGCTCTATGCGCACATTTATTGTTTTTCTTAATACTCATATTAAAACTAAAATGATCAAAAAATCTATGATATTTATTTGGGGGACCCCATGAACTCAAAATAATACCCCACTATCCAAAGGACGTGCGTTGTGATTCTTTTTTTATTTGGATGAAAATAATAACAATGAAATATCACATCAGACAGCCACACTTTCCAAAATCTATGCTCATGAAATATACATGGATTAAAATCAGAAGCAGGGCATGCTAAATTATTTGATATTCAGTTTCAAAGTGTACAATGTCTATTATCATGTTAAAGGTTAAAGAAATTTTTCCTTCCATTAAGGCACACTTTTTTTTCAAATCATTCATTTTTTTACACAAAAGAAGAAGAAAAATTATTTTATCTCCCCCCCAAATTAAAATAACTATGTCCCTAGTGTTTAAAGAAAAGAAATTTTAGAAGGGGGTAGAGGCAGAGAATGGGAGTTCAAAAAAAAAATTGAAAACAAGGATCATGGAATGAAGTCACCTGGTGGTTGAAGTTGAAGTTTTTGATACTTTAATTTAGTCCTTTGATATCCATGTCACTTGCAGAGTTCCCTAGTGGAAAAAGGAAAAACAAAAAAACAAACAAAACAAAGAAATATATATATATATATATATATATATTCATATAATAAAAAAAGTAAAATATACGTATATATACAAAAATTATAGAATAAGGAATCACTATAAGTCGTAGGTCAGTGGTAAGCATGCGCTCATTTCTCCCTTTGGTCCCAGGTTCGAGTCCCCGCGGCTTCACCGATTGTGACGAGGTTTGCCCCAAAACCTACGATGTGGCCTTTTAATTTTATTATTATTATTATTATTATTATTATTATTATTATTATTATTATTTTAACCTGCAAACACATAAAAATAAAATGAACTGATGATACATTATCTTCTTTTTAAATTTCTGGGAAAGGTATTACTCAAGGATCACAACACGTGACATAGATGAATATGGCGATCCTCTTTCATACCCATCCATACTCATAATAGAAGAATAGGTTAGTAGTCTATTTTTTTATTTTTAAATATCAAAATGATTCATTAATCCCATTTTAAAAATAAAGATGATTCAAAAATATTGGAAACATGAAATCCACGGGTTACCTCCCGTGCAACACTTTTGTTTAATGTCATTAGCTCGACTTGGACCCCTAATTCATTAATTATTTTCATCATCTAATGTAGGTTCACACAATTATTCATCAACTTCATGTTTTTGGAATGGTTCTATGAATGGTTTAACTCTATGACCATTAACTTTAAATGTTTGACCATTTGTGGGATCTTGAATTTCAACCGCCCCATGGGAGTACACCTTATGCACTATATATGAACCTGACCATCTAGACCTCAACTTTCCTAGGTGTAAATGAAGTTTATAACTATACAAAAGAATAGGTTTACCCAGTATAATGTGTTTGGTTTTAAGATTTTGAGATTGGTAGGCTTGTACTTTAGCTTTATTGGTCCTTGAGTTTTCATAAGCCTCCATCCTAAGTTCCTCAAGTTCATTGAGATCTAATTTCCTTTTTTGTTCAGCCAATGAGAGGTCATAATTCATTTTCTTAATTTTATAAAAAGCCTTATATTCAATTTCCACTAGAAAATGGAATGCTTTTCCATAAACCAACCTATATGGGGATATTCCTAAAATGGTTTTAAATGAGGTTCGATAGGCCCAAAGAGCATATAAGAGTTTTATTGACCAATCTTTCCTAGATGGATTAACAATTTTCTCAATAATTTGTTTGATTTCTCAATTGGCTAACTTAGCTTGACCATTGGACTATGGGTGGTAAGCAGTGCACACTTTGTGATAAATTCCATACTTTTCCATGAGTGCTGAGAAAGGATGATTGCATAAATGAGTTACACAATCACTAATGATAGCCCTAGGAATTCCAAATCTAGAGAGGATATTTTCCTTGACAAATCTAGTCATAGTTTGATGATAATTGGATTTTGTAGGAATGGCCTCAACCCATTTGGAGACATAATTGACAACTAAAAGGATGTACAGATATCCCCTAGAGTTTGGGAAGGGACCCATGAAATCGATTCCACAGCAGTTAAAGATTTCAATCACTAAGATGAGAGTGAGTGGAATTTGATTCCATTTTGTGATAGACCCTACTTTTTGAAACTTAGGACAGCTTTGAAAAAATGTATAGGAGTCCCTTGAGAGGGTGGGCCAGAAGAGATGACACTGAAGAACCTTAACAGAAGTTTTCTTAGAGGAAAAGTGACCTCCACATGCCTCACTATGAAAAAATTTAAGGACAGACTCTTGTTCAGATTCTGAGACACACCTCCTAATGACTTGGTCAGGGCAGGACTTATAGAGGTATGGATCATCAAACACATAGTTCCTAACATCAGAAAGAAATTTACTTTGAGATTGAGTCCCTAAGAATTTTGTAATGAATCCTATAACTAAGAAGTTGGCTATGTCAGCATACCAAGGGCAGTCCCTCACAGAGTATAGGTGTTCATCAGGGAATTAATCAGACACAAAAAGGTGATTTGAGTTGTCTTTGAGTTCCATCCTAGAGAGGTGATCAGATACAACATTTTCAACACCCTTTTTTTCTTTGATTGTGAGGTAAAATTATTGTAAGAGAAGGACCCACCTAATCAGTCTAGCCTTGGAATCTTGTCTTTGGAAAAGGTATTTCAGGGCTGAATTGTCAGTGAAGACAATGATGGGTGATCCTAAGAGATAGGACCTGAATTTATCTAATGAAAAGACAATAACAAGCAACTCTTTCTCAGTGGTAGTTTAGTTGATTTGTGCATCATTTAAGGATTTCCTTACATAAGAAATGACACGTGTATTTTTCTCACATCTTTGTCCTAAGATTTCTCCTACAACGAAGTCACTAGCATCACACATAGGTTCAAAAGGAAGGTTCCAATTTAGAGATTTCATAATGGGAGGAGAGGTGAGAGATGACTTGAGTGTAGAGAATGATTCCTCATAGATTTATATCCATAAAAATGGATCATCTTTCACCAATAGAGCACAAAGCAGTCGAGAAATAGATCTAAAATTCATAATGAACCTTATATAGAAACCAACATGTCCTAAGAAATATCTCACTTACTTTACAATTTTGGGTGATGGAAGGTGAAGAATGATTTCAACCTTGGATTTATCAACTTTAATCCACCTACCTGAGACCAGATGGCCTAGAACTAGTCCCTCTTTAACCATGAAATGACATTTTTTCCAGTTTAGGACCAGATTATTTTCTTCAAATCTTAACAAACTCTCTACACATTCCTCATAAATCCCTCAAATGTATCCCCAAACATAGATAATTCATCCATGAAGACCTCTATAAAATCCCCTACCATGTTTGAGAATATTCTCATCATGCACTGTAGGAAGGTTCTAGGGGAATTGCATAACCCAAAGGGAATGCGTTTGAAGGAAAAGATGCCGAATGGACAAGTGAATGTAGTCTTCCCTTGATCCTCTATGGATACCTCAATCTGATTGTACCCTGAGTACCCATCTAAGAAATAGTAGAAGGCGTGACCTTACACTCTCTCAAGGAATTGGTCAATGAATGGTAAGGGGAAATGGTCCTTCTTGGTAAATGTGTTTAGCTTCCTATAGTCGATGCAGACTCTCCAGCCACTACTCACCCTAGTTGGAAGAATATCTCCATCCTTATTGGTTATCACTATGATTCCTGCCTTCCTGGGAACCCCTTGGATTGGGATTACCCACTCACTCTCAGTTATGGGATAGAAGATACCAGATTTTAACAATTTCATAAGTTTCTTCCTTACTACCTCTATGAGATTAGGATTGATTCTCTGTTGAGGTTGACGACATGGCTTTGAATCGGATTCTAGAACAATCCTATGATTCCTGATTAGTGGGTTAATCCAAGGAATATCAGACAGGGTCCAACCAATGGCTTTATTTTGTTTCCTAAGGACATCTAGAAGCATCCTCTCATGACTGGCTTCAAGAGAAGAAGAAATGACAATATGATGTGTTTGATTGTCCCCTAGGAAGGCATACTTGAGTGCAGCAGGAAGTTCCTTCAACTCGAGATCAGGTTGGTTCAAATTTTTAGTATAAGATTGGGACATTGGATCAAGATCAATTTTGTTTCCTAGAGTTTTAAATAGAATTGAATCCCCATGTGTATAAGTTTTAGCTACAAGATTGGTTTGATAAGATTTAGGGAAGGAAGTTTGATTAGTCTCCATGAAAGTGGTTTCCTAAAAGGTTTCACTGATTTTTGGACCTAAGACTTCATCATAAGAGCAATTTGAAAATGATTCAATCCAAGGAGATAAACTTCCTTCATGTGAACAAAGGAAATCAATCTCATCCTGACTTAAACATCCATCAAATATTCCTTTATGTTCTATGGATTCATTATCAATGCTTCCTACCATGTTTACTTCATGAATGTCCTCATCATGACCTAGTTGTGATCTTGCATTATAGATGTTCAAGTCTAGAATCATGTTTCTAAAGGTGATGGTCATGTTCCCATTTTGGATTCGGATAACAAAGTTGATTTTTGCAAGGAAGTTACGACCAAGGATGATTGGGGTTTGTTACTTGTTGCCTAAGTTAGGATTGTTGTCAAGGACAATGAAGTCAGTAGGGTAGATGAAGTTTTCAACCTTTACTAGAACATCCTTTAAAATCCCCTTTGGAAACCTAATGCTATGATCACTAGGTTGAAGTGTAAAAGATGTGGGTTGGAGCTCTTCTATGCCTAACTGGAAGTACACAGTATAGGGGATGATATTGACACTAGAACCTAGGTCACATAAGTCCTTGACAACTTTGTTCTCTCCTGGTTCAACATTGATGTAAGGGCAACCAAGGTCTTTCATCTTTGGTGGAAGGGTTCCTTGGATTATTGTGCTAACATTTGCTGCTAGAAGGACTTGGTTCTTATGTGAGAATTTTATTTTAAAATTGCACAAGTCCTTAAGGTACTTTGAGTATGCAGGTATGGTTTTTATTGCATCTAGGAGTGGAATTTTCAACTTGACTTGTGAGAATATTTCCCTTAATGTTTCAGTCAATTCAGGCTTGGTTTTCCCCCTCATGCATTGAGGAAATGCTGTAGGTTGTGGGTTTGTTTGTTGAAGGGTTGTTTCTTTCACATTGTTATCAGTTTCATTAGTTTGATCATGTGTTTCATTTGAATTTTCATTAGATTTTGAATCTTCACATGGTTTTTGACTTATTTGTTTAGGTTTCTCAATTGATTTCCCACTTCTTAAAATTGTCACAGAATTTAGTTGTTCATGAGTTTTTTGAGTGTAACTTGACTCTCCCCTTACTATTTGTTGTGGAATGGCTTGTGTAGGCATGGGTGCCTTTCCAGTTTTGATGGTTTTAAGCTCTTGTTTTAGGGAAGAGACTTTCGATTTCATCCTTTCCATTTTTTGCACAGTTGTTCTAATAGGCTTTGTAGAACAATTTGGGTTGGTGCTTGAGAATATTGGTTTATCCGAGGGGGATATTTTGGTGGTTGGATGGTTTGTTGAAAATGGACCGATGGCTGTTGGTATTGGATATGTTGGGTTTGGAACTTGTTATGGGTTTTTTAGTTATAATGGGGGAAAGGATTTTGTCCTTGTGGTTGGCTAGGTTGTTGGTTATCTTTCCAGTAGAATACTGGGTGGTCATTATTCCTTGGGTTGAATGTGTTTTGATATTGGGGCTTTTGGAAGTTTAGGGCATTGAATTCAGAAGGTGGCCCTCCTAGAATAACATCCTTGATGGATGGAATGGTTGGGAAGTTGTCTTTATTATGGTCATGATTGTCACAAATTGTGCAAACAGGGTCTACAGTTTGGATTTCATGGACTTTCTTAAGGTCTATCTCTTCATCCTTCCTAGAGAGTGCTACGAGTTTATCCCTAAGGATTTCCTATTATCTAAGTGTATGAATTCGAATAGTTCTTTGTGTATTTTCAGAATATGGTTTAAGTTCCCCATGTTTGGTTTTGTTCAGAATGGCTTTCTAGATTCTCATAAGCAACATTTGGGGCTTTGTTTTTAAAGGTTCCATTACACATCATGTCAATGAATTGTTTGTTCCCTGGGATCAACCCTTCATAGAAAATTCCCACTTTTTCAGGTATGAAAAAACCATGATGTGGAACCATGTTTAGAGTGTCTTTGAACCTCTCCCTTGTTTCATAGAATGACTCTCCCTTTTTTCAAAAAAAATTTGGATACTCTTTTTAAGTGCAATTGTTTTGTGGTGGGGAAAGTATTTTTTTTATAATTCTCTTTGTAGTTGGTCCCAAGAGTTGATGGATGATGGTATCAAATTGTTTAGCCAATTTTTATCTTTATCATTTAAAGAAAAAGTAAATAGCCTCAACTTATCTGATTCTAGTTGATGTGGGGGACACATGGTTTTTACAATGTCATTTAACTCCTTAACGTGAAGGTAGGGCATCTCGGACTCCATTCCATGAAATGTGGGAAGGTGGTTTAGGACATAGGGTTTAAAGATTTAGTTGGAATATCCTAGGGAATTGTGTCTAATGCATGAGGGGAAATTGGTTCAAGCTGGTGTGAGTTATTCATTCATGGTTTGATTGACTACATTCCCTAGGTTTGGAGCCTCTTGATTTTGGTTTCTTATTTGATTTCCACCCAGGTTTATGAGTTGGTTCCTTTGAAAACCTTCCATTGAAATGGGATCAATTTTTTACTCTAGAGTATCAAAGATATTAGGATATAATGTAAACAATCCCCTAGGTTCACTTTACTCCCTTATCCTAGGACTTTCCACCCTAACTAGTCTATTTGAATTATTGTGGGTGTAGGCGGACATGCGCCAAAAGGAAAAAAAAGCGAGAAAGGGACAAGATAAGAGATCTTGGGTGAGAATAGAATAATGGGGGGGAGAAGGTTTTGGTCTAAGTTACTTACTTGGTCCCTAGAAACGGTGCCAAAATTTGATTCATGCTCAAATTTACCCAAGATATGAAGGTAGAATGGTCCTTGTCGTCTAGCTTGGGTTGTCGAATCCACCAAGACCTAAGAAGATACCTAAGATACACAACCTATGAGATGGATTTTTGGCTATGAAGTTGCCAACTTTGGGTTGATTTTATATGGGTTTAAATTATCACTAACAGATTTAAGTTAATTCAAATTAATATAATGATTTGATCCTAGGTTATCGCTCGGGGTGGATTGGATGAATTCCTTTTTTAAAGATTTCAATTTCATTAACTCGAGAAAGATTCATTCAATGAATTCAAACTAACCCCATAACCTACTGGTTAAACACCTTCAAAAACACATGATAATAACCTATACACTTGTATGATCATTTTCATGAGCACTCCAAGGTAAAGGGTCTTATTAGCACATAAAAGTGGGGTGATTAGATTCAATATGGAAGAGGATGAGAGAAAATCATTGAATAAAATAAACTCAAATAAAAGAAACTAATAAACATTTAGAGAGTGAAAAATAACATTCAATACAGCCCCTTTATACTCCCTTGGATCAACCCATAAAATAGTTATCCATCCATTGATGACATGTCCTCAATGGAAGCGGAAAGTAGACTTACGAGGGTGGAATTGAAGAAGTAAAAAACAACAACAAAAATTGATAACTCCCCCATTGTGTGATAAATATCACAAATTATGATGTGAATAAATTAAAACTTTTAGAAAAAAAACATAAATTTGATATGTAGAAGAACATAATAAGAGTAAAGGAATAACTTTTATTAAGAAACTAAGTTGAATTGAACAACTTACATGAGAAATAAATTCGATTACAAACACAAAGCGGCAGCATAACACTACAATGAAACCAAGCACCAAAGATCCTTAAATACTTAAACACCAATTCCTTAAATAATAATTTTGAGAGCCTTGGGTAAATACTCCAACAGTACAAGGCATCTCACTTGATTATGGTAGGCCTAGGGTGGTGGAAAGTAAGGGAGAGTGGACTTCTTTATCCTTGACTCAAAGTGGCAGCCAACTTTCATCCACCGAACAGACGTGCCTATATGGACTTGTAGATGTTTGAATTAGAGTGGGACATATAATAAAATAGTGAATATCCGGATGTCTAATATCTCTCTGTAAAATTTCATCCTAAATGAATTTGTGGTTGCCGAGATATGATTAAATTGGTGGGCTATTTTTTTGGGCCGCAGAATCTGGCCCAGAATTTTATCTCTAACTTGGTCTGCCTGAATAACCACAATGGAGGACAAATTATAACTATATCCTGAATAATTATATGTTCCTTTATATGTATTCTATCATCCAACTAAATTTAGGCTTCATTGGGTCTGTATTGTGGGCCCCACATTCTCATCAGTGGGCTGGTGTCCAATCTACCTTCTCCATAATTGTTTCCTTTCATCACCAAATATCCCCATCATCCTTTATGAATCCTCCATTGATCCCTGAATGAAAAAAATTCATATTTAATTTTATAGACATTTACCAAAATATAAAATTAAAATATGGATAATTACATAACTTAAAGTCAGATGAATCATTGGTCCTAAATTGGTGTACATTAGGAATGAAGTGCGCAAATGATGAGAATGGATGTTCAAAATTAAAATCCACTAACTCAGGACCATAAGATCAAAAATGAACATTTAATACCATTAAAATGTAATTAACATATGTATTTTTATTATATAATCACACACATTAACCTATTATGCATGAGGTTAATTTCCAAAATAATCTAGACACGTTTGAACCATTTAATACCACATTTTCACATGTGAAGTCACTCTTAACAACAGCAAAAACTCTCGTATAACATGAATGGAAAAGTCAAATACACCACATGAGCATAAAAAATCATTATACCATTACATGAATTTACCAAGTAGTGTTTGACACTACACGCTCCATTTATACCATTCTATCATTATTCTCGTCCCATGTTTGTACATCTTAATCACTACATTTTTATCCACTTATACTCATACATTCATGTGATTAACTATCCTACCAATTCATCACCTTAATAAAGGTAAACTGTATTTCAAGTCTTTTTTCATTATTTAAGGTCACATTTATAATTTAACAATTCATAGTAAATTCACATGTCAAAAATTAAATAAATTGTCAATATGATAATCCCATAAGAACACTTAAATCATTAAAATAGTACACTATTCATATATAAACACATTCCAAAATCCATATGAGAGAAATAGGAAAACTTCCATAATGAAGACAAGTAATTCATACAAAATATAGACCCTTGGAAACTCCAAGAACTCAAGGATCCAAGAATCCAAAAAAACTAAAGGAAATAGAAAAGGTATTAGAATCACACAATGTCTAAGACTATATTTCCTCCCATAAAAAGGTATGATTCTTAAACCACTTACTAAGATAAATCCAAATAACCAAATGGATCATGAATTTGAACCTGAATGAAGTAAGAATATATCCTTGAATCCAAGAGATGAAGGGGGATTTTAGAGCTCCTAAACTCCATCAAATTCCATAAAAAGACTTTTATGATGAACAAATCCCGAGATAAAAATCAACTCCCCAAAACCATGAAAAGACAGATTTACCCCTAATAAAAAACAAGCCTAGAGCTCACTAGGTACCTGACCAAAACATATTAGCCACCCTATGTAAGTCCACCAGCCACCTGGTGTCTGATCCAATGGACCTGAACCACTACCTGACCCAACAGGTACCCAATAGACTCTTCTTGGCTAATCTAGTCGGATCCACCTTCATTTCCTCTAGCCTTCACCACTCTTCACCTCAAACTCCTTAAACCAACTCCAAAATAAAACCAAAATCATAGAAAAAAACTTAAAATTAAATAATATATATTCCATAATGATGGGGATTATTACAAAATCCTCCACAATAGGGATTATCATCCTTGAGAAGCATCATCGAGCATCACCAATGAACAACTTCATCCATTAGAACCTCATTTCATCTTCTGATTCCTAGGTTTCCTCTTGGAAACGTTTATACTACCATATATGACTATAAGTGGTATAAACCCACCCCCAAAAAACTTATCATTGTGATAAATGATTTGAATCAGACTCTCCTCAAGAGAAGCATCCAATTATAGCTCTGAATCATCACAATGAAGTGCATGAGATGGATTTGGTTCATAATTCCTCAATTGAGACACATGAAAAACATCATGCATAGCACCATGTTTCGAAGGAAGGTCCAAATTATGGGAAAATTCCCCTATCCTTTCCAAAATATCAAATGGCCCAGCTTAACAAGAATCCAATTTTCATTGTTTACCAATCCCTCGATGCCCCAGTCAAGGTGAGACTCAAAGAAAGACATGGTCCCTAACCTCAAACTCAAGAGGTTCACACCTGTGATTGTTCTAAGACTTTTTTTTACTTTAGGATATAGACAACATATTTATAATAATTTTCTCATGATCGAAGGTATCTTCCACAAAGCTAGGACCAACCAAGTATGTTTACATAGATTCTATCCAACACAAGGGATATGGGCATAACCTACCATATAAATCCTCAAATTGAACTATATGGATAGATTCCTGGAAATTTTTTTTACAAAAAAATAAACTTAAGACACTTGATCTTCTCACAAACCACTAAATACAAGAACACATGCTTGAATCATTTCATCAAGAGTTTGAAAAGTATGCTCATCTTAACCATCTATGTGTGGATGATAAGTTGTGCTCAATTTATCCAAATAAATCAAACCTTTCTGTACAACTTTTCAAAATTATGATGTCAATCTCACAACATAATATAACATGATATTATAGGGTATCCCATGAATCCTCACAACCACATAAATTAATAAAAATACATACCACATCTTTTTTCCTTCTATGACCTTGAAAATCCCATCACAAAATAGATGGTGATATTGTCTCATTTCTATCCTAGAATAAGCAAGGGCTGAAGATCACCCACTTACCTTTGATGATCATCTTTAACTAACTGACAGGTGATACACCTTGAAATGAAACCAGGAATATCTCGCTTTTTAAGAACCCGGTTATTATTCTTGAGGTGCAGGTTTCTTCTTTTCCTTTTTCCTTAAGTGTTTTTTAGAAAACAAGGGAAATGTGGGGAAAATCCAAAATTTATGGGTACACACTATGTACTTTTTTTACACATGCTATGTACTTCGGCTATGTGGGATGAGAATACAGGGCGCGTAGGTGTGTCGGTAAAAATAAACTAAACATCGTGTACTTTCATATACACGCTGTGTACTTTGGCTGTATGGGATGAGAACACAGGGCATGTAGACTTGTCGGTGGTTCAAGATTTAATAACTAACTACACATCGTGTACTTAGTAATACACACTGTGTAATCACTTGGCAGATGAACAGGGTGACAGTGAAAAGTAGCCGCCATAGGAACAGTTAAAAAAATAGTACATGCCATGTACTTGAGAGTACACGTCGTGTAGTTATGTTTTTTCGTTATAAACAGGAAGTAGCCTCCTCATTCGGCAGAGGAGGCAGTGGGTTTATTTGGAGCACCAGGAGAGAATGTCGAAGCTTGGAGGACCTCCCAATTGCACTTCGGAACTCAGATTCTTCCATCATCGATCTTGTTTGAACCGCGCGGGTAAGGTCTTCCCTCTTCTTGAACGTTTCCTTCCAATTCTTTCCCTGAGGGAAGTTATTTAGTTTTTAACGGGTAATCATTTATCTCATATCTATTTCATTATTTATTGTTTCAGGAGGCTCCTTTCACATATATCGATCAGAGGAGATCGAGGTATGTGGTCTTGTGTTTAATGAAAAATTTCGAGTTGATTTTGTGTACAATTATGCCACGCGCCCATGTTTGAGGTGTCGTGTGGTTGAGACCTTGACTATTGAGATACCTATAATTGTATAGGTGATCTAATGAATAAATATAAACTGTTGTTTGGGATCGTTACTTTGATCCAGGGCCACCCCGTGGGTGAGTTTCTCTTGTTTATCCATTTGGCTAGGATACCTATGGGTATGACATGATTATAGCATGTTTTGAGTTTTCTTGAGAGGAAACGTATATGAATTACTTGTTTGTGCATTGGGATTGGCCCAGTTACTTGTTTTTCCTACTGAATGCTTGAGGGCAGTGTTTTTTTAGCATGAGGGTAACATTTCTTATGTCTGAGGGCAGTAACTTCCATGCATGTGGGAAATATCTCGTATTCATGTGGGAAATATTTGTTATGCCTATGGGCAGTCACCTGTGGGTTTCAATTATTCTTGCCTAAGGGTAAGGATTTTCATGTCTGAGGACAAAGTTTACTTTGAATATTCACTGTGGTGATTTCTTATGTTGTACCTTCCAAGCTAAAGCACAATCTTGGAATTGATAAATAATTATTAAACTGGAAATGTAACTAGTAGAGATAGTTACATTTGAGAACTTCCTAGTTTACTGCATTTTATTATTGCACACTGTTGTTGCACATTTTCACTGACAGTTGGGCATAGGACTTTGGTGGTTTCCTACTGGGATTTATTTCTCACCCCCTGTTTGGGTCATGTCTTGGGACCAAACAGATTATATTTCTATAGGTGTCGATAAGGGAAAGGGTCCCTACACAGGTACATGATTGTTGTAGAGGAGTAGGAGAGCATGGGACCGAGCTTAGGCTTGCGATTCTACTGCGTTCCTGTTGCACTGCTTTAGTTTTGTTTTTCTGTACTTTGTACCTTGTAATGTATTGTATTAGATTGTAGTTTCCTACTTTGGCTGCTTTCTTAGAATTAGTGGCATGTTGCATCATGATATCTATATGACTGCTAGTTATCTTTTCCTTCTATTGTCCATTTCTGGTTTATATTGTCTACTACTTCCATTTTGGTATATTTATATATTTTATTACACTATGCTACACTTTGATGAATGAAGGCATAGTTTCCCCACTATCAGTCTTTGACCCTCGCTTCTAGTCGGTAGCCTCTGGTGTTTGGGGAAATGCGCTTGAAGTCATGTGACTAACCGGGTTCAGGGCACCCATTGTGTGGCTTCCAGAACCAGGATGTTACAAAGTGGTATCAGAGGATTTTATTTTCTATGAGTTATTTTATTATTTGGAGACAATGTAAAGAGATAGATTGTTAAGGGATTCGGAAATAAACTATACCCGGGAGTAGCTACCCCGTATACAGGTAAAGTATGGATCGCCTCGAATTCAATTGTGATTTTCTGTTTATGATTATTACATTTGATTTGATTTCACTGTTGGGTGACACACTTGTGGTGTGCTGTTTATATTTTATACTGGGGTTTTATTTAGTTGCAACTCAGTGAGATGAGGGTATGACATCCCCTGCATAATTTAGGCACATGTTAGAATCAAATGTCATGCATAGTTTCCATGCCATGTAGGTGCATTATAAATTTCATGTTTTTGTGATAGATGTTGTGCTAGAAAATTCATGTTGTTTTGGTAGTTTCCTTGATAAAAATACCTGCTATTTGATAAGGTATTGTTGTGTGAGGTTTTGTAGAATGAATGTCAAACTTTGGTTCTTGAGGAGTATGGGCCCTCATTGACCAGAATTTTGTGGATCATTGACTTGTTTACTTTTTTTATAACATGTATAAGATGCCAAGATTTCATTCTCGAGGAGTATGGGCCCTCAAGGATTGAAATTTGGCACTTGGGTGTTGGTTCCAGTGTTTTTCTGGGCTTCAGAGTAGTTTCTAAAGCTTAATGTCCAGAAAAACCCGGAATACACACCGTGTAGTTTTAACTACACGCCATGTACTCTTTTGTTTGGGAAGAAATGAAAAAAAATTATATACATGCCGTGTAGACTTTATACATGTCGTGTAGTCTCTAACTGTGTCGTAAGCCGTGTGGGAAGAGACACGGGATAGGGAATTTCTTGCGGGAACACACCGGGTACCGGTTGAACATGCCATGTAGCGTAGACACTGTGTCCGCCCATGTGATTGACAACATGGATGAGGAACCTTATGTTATACACATTGTGTCTACCTTGAACATGCCATGTAGTCTGACCCAGGTACCTGGCCGTGTCACTAACAACACGGGTCGGTGTTATCCTTTCTTAGTACACGTCGTTTCCATTTGGAATAGGCCCTATAGTGTAACCTGGGTACGCAGGCTGTGTTACTAACAACACGGGTCGGTGTTACCTTTTCTAGTAAACGTCGTGTACCTATGGGACACACCGTGTAGTCTTGACTAATGAGAGACCGTGTGTATTTGTCCGTGTGGTTGGAGAAACAAAGTGGTGTACACGCCGTGTGCGGGTGTAACACTCCGTGTATCTAGGGTTGAGACACGCCTAGGCCGACATCAGAACACAACCATGTAAGGGATTAAGGGTACACACTGTGTGGACTTTATACATGCCGTGTAGTCTCTTTTTTCCAATTCTTGTGTTTTTTTCCCTTCTTGCATGGGCACTTTTAAATAGACAAAAGAACCTCGATAGTAAATTAAACTAAGGCTTGTGTTTGACCTTGTAGAGTCATACCACTGAGATGACTACGAGTTGTCACCAAGAGAGTGGAGACGATTATACTTCAGAGATAGTAGGCCATGGGCTACCGGTGGATCATCCAGTAGTTCTAGATGCCGCTCTAGCCATTATACTAGACGCAGGAACAAATGCGCAGTTCTATGAAGGCTTCATGCGGTTCATGCAGACCTTCTAGAGAGCACTGCAGGTTTCCACATCTATGGCAGAACTGACACATATATTCCAGTAGCAGAATATGCCTACATTTTCAAGAGATTAAGGAACACAGGCTACAGATTCATGACTGGGTTCTATGAAGACAATCTTCGATCATCTAGAGACGCCTTTTGGGAGGAGGGTCAAGCTCTCTACTTACATGTTGCGTGATTCCTCTAAGAGATGGTGGGATGTTACCACCCAGTCCAAGCATCACTGAGACATGGCGTGGGAATATTTTTAGGAAGTCTTATATGAATTTTTCTTTCTGGAGATGCTAAGGGCAGATATAGCTTGAGATTTCATGAATCTGCAGCAAGGCTCCATGTTAGTGATGCACTATTCTGCTCGCTTCACTGAGCTATAGCATTTTGCACCTGTTCTAGTGGGTGAAGAGATATTGAGGGATAAACTCTTTAAGGATGGTCTTTGATAGGACATCCAAGCACTGGTGAATGTTTTCAGGTTTCCTATAGTGCATTTTATTATAAACCAGGCATTGATTACTGAACGAAACCTATGGGAAGATAGTGGTGAAAACTAGGGTGGTTCGACACCAGTTTTTGGTACTATTTCTACTGGAAAGAGGAAGAGGTAGATGGATTTATATCACAGTGGCAGTACTAGCTAGAATATTTCTTCAGGTGTCCAGGTCATGTGCTACCAGTGTGGTAAATAGGGGAAAAAGAGACCTCAGTGTCTACGTGACCCAGTGGAGTGCCAAGCTTGCGGCAGGACAGGTCATTTCAGCATTTTTTTAGGGTGTTTCCACCAGTGACTAGTGAGAGGGGTTCTGTGCAGACTCCGTGTGCGGGAGCAGGGCTAGTAGCTTCTTACCAGTCAGGGAATTGGAACACGTTCGGACGTTCAAGCCAAGGTAGTGGTCGTGGTTGTGGTAGCCAAACACCAGGATCACAGAGATAGCAGGGTGGGTCATCTCAGGGTAGCCAGGCTGTGTCGCAGGGTTGTGGCACTGGGCAAGCATATGCAGTGCAATAGAACCAACAGGAGCAGGATCCCAGACCTTCCACTATCAGAGGTACTATTCTAGATGCTTCTATTTTATCTTCTGTACTTTTTGATATGGGTGCTACACATAGATTTATATTTGTGCCCATTATGGAGAGCCTTGGGATTTGTGTTTCCTCTTCTTCGGATATCATGACTCTAGACACTCCATTGGGAATGATAACGGTAGGTGTGTGTTAGTGCAAGGAGTTCCCCCTTGAGATTGTTGGGTGTCACTTTTTATGGGACCTCTATGTATTAGAGATGACAACCTATGATTTCATTCTTGGGATGGACTGGTTGGTACCCTTCTAAGCCTTTGTGGATTGCTATCATCGCAGGGTAAGTTTCACATCACCAGAGGGAAGAATGTTTCTATACAAGGGAGAATGGGATGTCCAGGCGAGCCGAGATAGACCCAAGCATCATGGGAGAGGTGGAGTGACATCCCAGATTGTGAGTCTATATCTGGATGAACAGGGAACTTGTCAGAAGTATTTCCCTCTAGTGGTTAATCATTTCAGGGATGTCTTCCCGGATGATTGTTCATGTCTACCTTCAGAGCGAGAGGTGGATTTCTCTATTGAGCTTATGCTAGAAGAAAAACCAGTTTCCATTCCTCCTTATAGGATATCTACACTAGAGTTACAGGAGCTCAAGAGTTAGTTGGAGGAGTTTCAGTCAAAGGGTTTCATCCAACCCAATACTTCTCCTCGGGGTTTGCCTGTCTTGTTTGAAAAGAAGGCAGACGGTACTCTCAGACTTTGTGTGGATTACCGGAAGTTGAACTAGTTGACGATTAAGAACCAATATCCCTTACCAAGGATTTATGATCTTTTTGACCAACTTAGAGGATCATGAGTGTTCTCGAAGATTAACTTGAGATATGGATATCATTATTTGTGCATTAAACCATCAGACATACCGCTTATAGCCTTTAGGAGCAGATATGGTCTATACGAGTACTTGGTCATGCCGTTCGGACTCACAAATGTGCCATCAGTTTTCAGGGATCTAATGAATCGTGCATTCCACCCATATCTGAATTCTTTTCTGGTAGTCTTTGTGGACTATATCTTGGTGTACTCTCACACTCGACACAACCATGCCACCCATATTGAGATCATACTGAGTACACTAAGAAATCATTAGTTATATGTTAAGATCTCAAATTTCCACTTTTGGATGGACCATATTCACTTCTTAGTTCATATTATCTCAGAGGCAGGAGTTGCAGTAGACCGAGAGAAAGTGAGAGCAATAGTTTCCTGGGAGCAGCCTAAGAATGTGTTTGAAATATGGAGTTTCTTGGGGATGGTTGGTTACTACAGGTGCTTTATACAAGACTTCTCCTATTTAGTAGTGTTGTTGATGGGATTGACTAAGAAGGGTATGAAGTTCGTTTGGTCAGAAGCTTGCGAGACAGCCTTTCAGGAGCTAAAGGGAAGGTTGACATCAGCACCAGTCCTGATACTTCCAGATCAAGGGAAGAGCTATACAGTTTACTGTGATGCATCAAGTATTGGGCTGGGAGCAGTGTTGATGCAGGGCGATCGAGTAGTTGCATATGGGTCTCGGCAGTTGAGGCCACATGAGAGGAATTACCCGACGCATGATCTCGAGTTGGCTGTAGCAGTGCATGAGTTACGCTGTTGGAGACATTATCTATTGGGAGATCATTTTGTGGTGTTTATGGACCACAAAAGTCTTAAATACATCTTTACCCAACGTGACTTAAATTTGAGATAGTGAAGGTGGGTTGAATACCTTCAGTCCTTCAACTTTGAGCTTGCCTATACACCTGGTAAGGGTAATGCAGTAGCTGATGCACTGAGTATGAGAACTCAGATATAGGCAGTGCAGGAGGCTAGTGGTGAGTGGAAGCTTATGGATTTGTTCTCTGAGATGCATTTGGAGGTGCACGATGGTCAGGGGAAAACCTATCTTTCATCATTAGCTATGACTTCTATCCTCCTAGATAGAGTGAGGATGAGACAACTATCAGATTCAGAAGGCCTAGTTCTATGGGAGTCGATGGTGAGTGAGGACCCTCCTCCTAGTTGGACGATAGGTGATGATGAGGTACTGCATATCCATGGACGAGTGTGGGTTCCAGGGGATATACGCAAGGAGTTGATATGGTAATTTCATGCTTCATCTTGGACAGTGCATCCTGGGGTTACCAAAATGTACCATGAATTGAGATGTCAGTATTGGTGGTCGGGTATGAAAATATAGGTAGCTGGTTTTATTACGAGATGTTCCACCTGTCATTAGGTGAAGGCGGATCATCATAGGCTAGCCGGACTATTGCAACAGTTACCCATTCTGAAGTGGAAATGGGATGATGTGGTGATGGAATTCATGACCGGGTTGCTGAAGTCACCTCGAGGCAATGATGTCGTGTGGGTTTTTGTGGAGAGACTTACAAAGGTAGCTCACTTTTTGCTGATCAATGAGACCTTAGGTGTTGATGATCTCGGGAAGTTGTATATTCGAGAGGTAGTATGTCTTCATGGGGTCCCTCATTCTATCATTTTAGATAGGGACTCTCATTTTATGTCTCATTTTTGGAAGAGTTTTCAGAGGGCACTGGGTACATATGTGCTTCTGAGCACAGCTTATATTCAGAGCATACGATGCAGGTGCTAGAGGACATGCGTCTTGTATGCGTCCTGGACTTTGGGGGCTCTTGGGAGAAGCATATACCCCTGGTAGAGTTTTCCTACAATAATAGTTTTTAGGTAACTATTTAGATGGAACCTTACGAGGCTTTATATGGTAGGCCATGCTGATCACCCTTGTGCTGGTTGGAAGCAGATGAGGCAGCTTTACTGGGACCATGTCTTGTGCAGGAGACTTCAGAGCAGGTCTAGTTGATTCAGAAGCGGATGGCTACTGCACAGTCTCATCAGAAATCTTATGTTGATTGTCACATATGACCCTTGGAGTTCGTGGTCGGGGATCAGGTGTTCTTGCGTGTTTCACCGAGGTTGGGACACAGGTGGATCAGGAGACAGAGTAAACTTTCACCAAGGTATATAGGGACATTTAAGATTCGAGAGAGAGTTGGGCTGGTTGCCTATCGGTTGCAGTTACCACAGAGGTACCGAGCCATGCATGACGTCTTCCACGTATCTCAGCTGCGTCATTATCACTCAGACCCATCTCACGTTTTTCAGCCTGAGGAGGTTGAACTTTAGGTAGATTCATCCTTTGATGATCATCTAATTCGTATTGTTGATAGGAGCATGAAGGTTCTCTGAGGCTGGTCAGTTTCTCTCATACGGGTGCTATGACAGCATTGTCAAGTGTAGGATGAAACCTGGGAGCAGGATACCGACGTACGTGCTCTGTGGCCAGAGTTGTTTATAGATTTATATTCACCACCCTTGGAAGGGAAATTCGGGGATGAATTTCTTTAAGGGGGGAAGTTTGTATGAACCTGGTTCTTATTCTTGAGGTACATGTTTCTTCTTTTCCTTTTTCCTTAAGTGTTTTTGAGAAAACAAGGGAAATGTGGGAAAAATCTCAAATTTATGGGTACACGTTGTGTAATTTTAGTACACACGTTGTGTACTTTGGCTGTGTGGGATGAGAATACAGGGTGCGTAGGTTTGTCGGTAAAAAAAAACTTAATGCTATGTACTTTCATATACACATCGTGTACTTTGACCGTGTAGGACGAGAACACAGGACATAAAGACTTGTCGACGGTTCAGGATGTAATAACTAACTACACACCATGTACTTAGTAATACACGTCGTGTAATCATTCGGTAGACGAACAGGGTGGCGGTGAAAAGTAGCCGCCAGAGGAATAGTTAAAAAAATATTACACGTCATGTACTTGAGAGTACACGCCGTGTAGTTATGTTTTTTTGTTATAAATGGGCAGTAGCCTCCTCATTCGACAGAGGAGGCAGTGGGTTCATTTGGAGCACCATGAGAGAAGGTTGAAGCTTGGAGGAGCTCCCGATCGCATGCCGGAACTCCGATTCTTCCACCGTCGATCTCGTTTGAACCACACGGGTAAGGTCTTACCACTTCTTGAACGTTTCCTTCCAATTCTTCCCCTAAGGGAAGTTATTTAGGTTTGAACGGGTAATCATTTATCTTAGATCTATGTCTTTCTTGGTTGTTTTGGAAGGCACCTTTCACGTATATCGATCACAGGAGATCGAGGTAGATGGTCTTGTGTTTAATGACAACTGTCGAGTTGATTTTGTGCACCGTTGTGCCACGCACCCATGTTCGGGGTGTCGTGTGTTTGAGACCTTGACTGTTGAGATACCTAGAATTGCATAGGTGATCTAATGAATAAGTATAAACTGCTGTTTGGGATCGTTTCTTTGATCCAAGGCCACCTCGTGGGTGCATTTCCCTTGTTTAGACATTTGGCCAGGATACCCATGGGTATTCCACGATTATAGCATGTTTTGAGTTTTATTGAGAGGAAACGTATATGAATTGCTTGTTTGTGCATTGTTCTTGGCCCGGTTACTTGTTTTTTCTACTGAATTCATGAGGGAAGTGTTTTTTTAGCCTGAGGGAAACATTTCTTATGTCTGAGGGAAGTAACTTTTGTGCCTACAGGCAATATCTCGTATGCATGTGGGCAATATTCGTTATGCCTGTGGGTAGTCACCTACAGGTTTCGATTCTGCTTACCTGAGGGTAAGGATTTGCATGTTTGATAACAAAGTTTACTTTGAATATTCACTGTGGTGATTTCTTATGTTGTACCTTCCAAGATAAAGCACAAGCATGGAATTGATAAATAATTATTAAAATGGAAATGTAACTGGTAGAGATAGTTAC
Source organism: Viscum album (assembly GCA_963277665.1). Classification (NCBI taxonomy): domain Eukaryota; kingdom Viridiplantae; phylum Streptophyta; class Magnoliopsida; order Santalales; family Viscaceae; genus Viscum; species Viscum album. The sequence continues at coordinate 1,196,841,086 of OY728135.1, read as the reverse complement.
TTTTGAGTACTGCCTAGTTTATTTAATTTTATTATTTCACACTGTTGTTGTACATTTTCACTGACAGTTGGGAACAGGCCTTTGGTGGTTGCCTATTGGGATTTATTTCTCACACCCTGTTTGGTTCATGTCTTGGGACCAAATAGATTATATTGTTGTAGGTTTTGATAAGGGAAAAGGTCCCTACACAGGTACATGATTGTTGCAGAGGAGTAGGAGAGCATGAGACCAAGCTTAGGCTTGTAATGCTGCTGTGTTCCTATTGCACTACTTTAGTTTTTTTTTGTTATACTTTGTACCTTGTGATGTATTTTATTAGATTACAGTTTCCTTCTTTGGCTGCTTTCTTAGAATTAGTGACATGTTGCATCATGATATCTATATGATTGCTAGTTATCTTTTCCTTTTGTTTTCCATTTATGGTTTATATTGTCTACTGCTTCCATTTTGGTATGTTTGTATATTTTATTCCGTTGCACTACGCTTTGACGAATGAGGGCATAGTTCCCCACTATCATTCCTTGGCCCGCACTACTAGTTGGCAGCCTATGGAGTTTGGGGAAATGCGCTTGAGGTCATGTGACCAACCGGGTTCCAGGCACCCGTTGTGTGGCTTCCGGAACCGGGATGTTACACGCTTCATTCCCAGCCACCAAAAATGTCATCAAATACTTTGATACATCTTAGTCAAATTAGGATGAACTACCCATCAATACATATGAAAGTCTATCATAACCTCTTCTCATATAGTTATTAGAACATAGATCCCACCATGAAAATATGGTAGAGATTCATCTCCAAGCACTCATCCGAGCATCTACTCCCAATCATATAGCTTGCCTTTATAAACTTGGAACTTTGTGTCAGAGTCATGGATCTCCTTCACTCACTCCATAAAAGATAAGGTGATAAATAAGTTTGAATGGCTAATTGTATTTAACTCACCTCTTATTAATAAGATTCTAACCCCACTGAGAAAATATAAAATTCAAGCTATTGTGGTCATTGAACACCACAAACCTTTCCTCAAATAGATAATGTTTCCAACTCTTTAGAGCATGAACAACTACAACCAACTCAAGATCATGAGTTGGATAATTATTTTCATATATACTAAGATAACTAGAACAATACACTACTAATAGACCTTCTAACACCAACACATATCCTAATACCACATTGAAAATATAATAATATACCACATATTACTTCTCATGCTCTAGAAAAGTGAGAATAGGTGCTAATGTCAACCTATTCTTTAGATCTTTAAAAAATCCTCATACTTACCACACCATTGAAACTTGACTCCCTTTTATTCAATGTCTTCATTGTCACAACTAGGTGAGAGAATTCCTAAATAAAGCAGTAAAAATATCTTGAAACTCCCAAGAAACTCTGAATCTTGAAGATGTTCTTGAAGATTTCTCAAGACATAATAGTGGTTATCTTTTATAGGTCCATTGATATTCCTAATTCTTAAATAACATGTCTGAGGAACTTAACCTTTCAAATCCAAAATTATAATTTTGATATATTTCCATACAAACGATGAACATATAATGTATCCAAGACAAGAGCTAAATTCTCACCATGATCCTTATAGGATCATGAATTAATCTAAATATCATCAATAAACATGATCATAAAGGAATATAGATATGGATAAAAGACATAATTCATCAAATCCAAAAACACTATTATCATGTTCGTAACCCCTAATAACATCACCAAAAATTCATAATGACCATACTGTGTTCGAAATTCCATCTTAGGCACATCCTCAGCTCACACCCCCAGTTGATGATAATCTGATCGGAGATTAAGTTTAGGGAACCTCCAAGCTCCTCTCAACTAATCAAATAGATCATAGGAATGAGGAAAATGATATCGATTCTTGATGGTTACCTGGTTCAACCTTTGATAATCAACACATAACTACAAACTTCCATCAATATTCTTAACAAAAGGAACTGGAGCACCCCAAGGAGATACACTTTTCCAAATAAATCACTTTGATTCAATGTCTTTCAACTGATTTTTAAACTATTGAATCTCATCCAGAACCATATGACATGAAAGAATAGGAATATTCTTGGTACCCATTACCTATTCAATCATGAATTACACCTCCTACTCAAATGTAAATCCCACAAAGTCTTCAAGAAACATGTCTTGATAATGACCAACCATATGAGAAAATATAAAACCCACAACACTCTTAGCTAACCCAAGATACATACCCTCTATCAGTGATTTGGTCATCCTCAGCTATCCCAAATCAAGACCTACCTTACTATAATAATAATCTCACTCTCCCAGAAAGATACATGACACGCCAATAGAAGTATGGAATATTATGTCAATGATCGCAATCAATAAGAACCTAAAAATATAACAACCAGACAATCCATATAGTCACATAAAAATCATCCATCTCTAAGACCAAGAAATCCCAAATATGACTATAATTTCATATATCAACAGAACAATACAAACACCAATTAATTGTATCTTCTCTCCTCCCCAATATATTATACATAGATAAAACTCTCTAAAGAAATTAAATAGCCAAACCTATACTAAAAACTAAAGAATTGGACATAAATGAATGAGATGTACCATAATTAAGAAACACACTAGTCATGGTTGAGGTAACTAATATCATTCCTCTCACTATAGAATAACTCTCATGGATATCCATTAATTCCTGATCAATTGAATAAAACTACTCAGAACCAAAAACATGGCCATGCCCCTAGACTATCTGGTTCCCCTACACAATATCTACTCAATGAACCTATCATTGAGAGCCCCTAATTCCACTACCGACCAACCTTCCAAATGACATATAGCTCACACTTTTGTGGTGCACTAGCCCATGTCTGTGGTACCTGAGTAAAAGTGAGACCATGAACTCCACTCTCCTGAGAACCCCGCTAACAAAACCTTTAAATATAGATCATATTTCCATATAAGTAACACTCCTTGGGATCATATAGACTAAAAGATCGATTATTTCCTTTCTTAATTCACTATAAACACACAATCAACACCCTACCATTAGAATAAGGAGATGATAAGGTCTTTCCATGACCACTTGAACACTCTCTATCTCTATGAGAATCATCCCATTTCCTTTTCTTACAAATATTAAACCCTCCTAATCCCATTGATGTCAGTTTCTCTTTCTAAAGATCTTCCTCATCCATAAGATATTTTATTATAACCTCTATAAAGGTAGGTAAAAAAAGAGTCAAACCTTATGGCCAATCTCTAGCCTCAACCCATACTCAAACTAATGGTCATTAGAAAGATCATATACTCCTATGGGAGGAGAAAACTAAAGTTACTCCATGAACATGGAATCATAATCAAGGATGGACATACTCACCTAATTAAACTCCACAAACTCTTTATATTTTTCCATACTCAATGTATGAGGATAAAACTACTAAATAAGGTGCTTGAAATGCCTCCCAAGGCAACCCTTTGGTCCTACTCACCTGATCCAGGATATCCCACCAACATCGAGCTCATCTCTCAAGCATAAAAATGGCCAGTTTCACCTTCTTCCAATATAAAACATCAATCAACTCAAATATTTGATTCATACCCTCTATCCATTCCTTAGATCACTAAGGTATAGTGTCTCTAAAATTAGAAGGGTGTTGTGTTCAAAAATTATGAATCTCATTAGATACCACAATGACTTCCTTGGATGGTCTTGTCTCTATACCCTAGATAAGATTCAATGAACTCTCAATTCATTTCCACTGGGGTCTATGGCTCAACCTCCAAGGGAACATTCTATGCTTCCCCCTCCATATTCCCCTCATCAGAGTGCTCCAACTCAACCACATTTTTCTAAGGTTAATTAACTCACCTCTTTGGTTCCATAATTCTATAATATAAGAAACATTGTCATTAGCAACAACAATTAAATATCATCAAGAAAGATATCATGCATCACTTCCAACACATACTCACAAAATAGCTGGTCATGCTGAATTAAACACATTAAATCAAACAAGTAGTTTCAAAAACACATGTGCACACACACATATGTCATCCTAGGATGTGTCAATAATGATGCATGGATTTATTCATAACCCACCATCAAAGGGGTGAGCATTCTATCCTAAAATCTTTTAGTAAACTAGGAGAATACAATTGCATACTCCAAGGTAACTTAGAATTCCACTATAGTTGTCCTGGATAGGTACCCACACCTAGTTTTCATACCATCTCCCAACTCCTATTATCCACTCTACCGCATCCCCAAATATTGAGTCTCTAAGAAAAAATATCGCTCTAATACCATTTTGTAATGTCCCACTCTTGTGAAACTCCACCACTGAAACAATACACCACATTTCCTCAAGTGTGCTCCCTGGTAACCAAAGGCTGAAGACTAGAACCAATGGTCTAAGGATATCACTTGAGGATCAATATACCATCTAATGATTCATCACATCATACAAACTAAAGATAATAATCTAAAAAACAAGTATAAATTTAAGATAATGATAATAAAATCAATAACATCAAAGTAATTTGTACACATGTAAGGTGTGAACATCCATCAACTGAAAAAAATAATCCTTAGTAGAAACCACTAAAACCCCTTCCATCTCAAGAAGTTAGCATGTGAGAATATATAAATATTAAAAGGCTTAAACAATTTAACATATATCATTTATAGGTTTCAAAAAAGATTAGGTGTAAACCATGCCTCCCAAATAAACCAAATATGCTTCGGCCAATTCTAGTATCAATAAATCAAGGAACCAAGCCCATAACTCATCATGTAACCTCAGTCTCGCCCAAGGCCAACCGTGCTCATGGCGCAAACATATTTGAGCCTCTCAAAGAAATTTCATCCCATAACATTGTATATATTTGACCACTCAGAGTCAACAATGAAATATCCTAGAATATCACATATTTGATCTCTTAAGGCCAATCATACCAAATCGTGGCATATCCCATCTCATCCCACCATGGGCTACCTAAAAGTGACCATATTCATGGTTCATTCACAACACAAAGTTTAATAGTGATAAACATATCATACATCACTTCAACCTTATCAAATCATATCAATGTCAACCCTTAACATTATTCTTTAATATTCTAACCCCATTGAAAAACATATACAAACAAGAATTCAAAATTTTATTTCCATCATTTAAGCACAAAATTTCAGCAAGCAAACACGTATCAAGAACCCTCATTTAGATATTTTTAACTCAAATTTCAACCCAAGGTTTTTTAAATAAACTTTTCTAATTAATCAACTCTCTAATAAATTCAAATACAATTTTCAGATTTTACACATGGAATTAAGTAGCTTGTCTTAAACACATTAACCCCCCACACATGAGGTTAATTCTCCAAATAAGCTAGACATATTTGACCAATTTAATACCCCATTTTCATATGTGTAATTTCTCATTACAACAACATCACTTGTAAAACACACATAAAAATGTTAAATACACCACATAAGCATTAAAAATCATTATACCATTACATGAATTTACCGAGAATAATTTGAAAATAAACACGCAATTTATCCCATTCTATCATTATTTCCAACCCATGTTTATCTATATTAAATCACTACATTGTTATCCACTTATCCTCACACATTTATGTGATTAACTCTCATACTAATTTATCACATTCAACAAGGTACACCACATTTTTATCCATTTTTCATCATCTATGGTTATATTTATAATTCAATAATTCATAATAAATTCACTTATCATTAATTATATCAATTATCAAGACAAGAAACCCATACGAACACCTAAATATCCAAAATGGTGCACTATAAATAAGTAAACACATGTCAAAATCCATGAGAAAGGGGATTATAATCACACAGTGACCACACAAAAAGGTAATATTCACAAATCCCTTACCATGATGAAGCCAATGCACCAAACAGATCATGAATTCGAGCCCAAATGAAGCAATAATTTATCCACGAAACCAAGAGATGTTGGGGAGAGCTTAGGGCTTCTAAACTCTATATAATTACACAAAAAATACCCCTAGAATGAATAGATCCTATGTTAAGTATCAAATCATAAGACCATGAAAATATTTATTTGGCTTTGTTAAAAAACAGGCCCGAGTGTTAAGTTATGGCTAGTGTGGAAACTATTTTTTGGTTAAGTGTTGGAACTACTACAAGTTAAATTCTAAAACTGGATAAAGATAGTGAACCATCAAAACCAAATTATGAACATTCGAAAGTAGAGCTATCAGAATAAACAACAATGAGTTTGGAAGGTGGGAGTGCAGATGTAACAACCCAAAATTTTATCATTGGAAATCTCTTTCTTATAATTATGTCATATAGTATAATCACAAAAAATCAAATTAAGAACATAATACAAACATTATAAATGAATAATGAATGAAATAAAAGGTATTTCTAGAAGTTAAGGAACCTATACTGATGAAATATCAACTTGATCTAAAGAATAGTAATATGACCCTTATGAATAGGAAGCACGCTTGAAAGGAAGCTCGTGACCATACCCCGGGCCGCTTGTTGTAAACCTTTAGAAAAAGGTGGTATTGGGATCAAAAATATAAATCTCTTCAATGAATCTCTTCAAGCGAGACTCACTTAGAGGCTCCTTAACAACATTTCTGACTGTATTGATTTCCTCAAAAAAGATTCAGTACTAAACTAAAGAGTGGAAATTTGAATTACATCAATTCTTCCATTTGGCCATCCATTAGGAAATTTTATTCCAACATTATGAGAAATTATAGATAGATGGTAAGCTCTGATTCATCCCTGAATTTTTGGTTTGACAACTGGATGGGTGTTCCTTTAGTTTCCATTCTTCCTCCCAATTCTTTTCCTGAAAATAATAATTCCACTATAAGAGACATTCTAAATGACAATACCATACCTCTTCCTAACACCATTAGAAGTGTCATTGATAACTATCTATATTCCAACTCGGAATATTTCCTCATATGGGAACCTACATGTAATGTTATTCTTGAATCCAAAGTTTTTTATAATCACAATTTCATTGATTCGGACTCTGGCTTATGTTGGTTGAAATCCTTTAACAAACCTTGGATTAATCCCTCAAGGCTTACTCTTGTTTGGCACATTGCGCATAACAAAGTCCCCACTAATTTTTTCCTACAATATTTGTGGATCCAACTTTTCTCTAAATGTCACATGTGCAACCAACATAGAGAAGATATTAACAATTTTTTTTTCATGTTTTACAGCTTCAGCTCTCTATAATTTTATCTTTGATATCTTTGGATGCAGATGGTTACTCCTAAATTCCATCAACTCCCAGCTACAACATTGTGTTGTTTCTGAATCTTCTCAGTAAATTAAAAACCTCTTTTTAACCACTATTGTTGAGCTTCTACATGTGATCTGATATGATAGAAATAACATTTTCCATAATAATTACTCATTTAAGCTTAATACAGGTAAGGCATGGATTCTCATTGCCATTAACGATGTTGCCTCAATTCAGAAAGACCATTGTGACAACAACATCAAAGACTTTGAAATTCTGCATCGACTCTAGATTTCTGGTCTTTATAAGCTGCCTAGACGTGCCTTTGAAGTATTTTGGCAAGCCCCGTTTCCTATATGGATCAAAGTGAATGTTGATGGTGCCTCTAAAGGAAACCCAGGACCTGCAGGATGTGGTGCTGTATTCAGAGATCATCTTGGACATTGTCATGGATGTTTCTTTAGTGGATGTGGTACGACTTCATCTCTAGAAGCGGAAATGATGGGGGTTATCTACGTTGTTGGTTTTTCTAAAGAAAAAAGGTTGGAACAATATTTGGATTGAAAGTGACTCAACCACTATTGTTCAAGCTATCTGGAATGGTGTGGTGCATCTTGACTGGCCACTTACCTCTCGTTGGATGAGTTTCCTTGCTATGCTTTTTGAAACCAACTACATTATCACGCATGCTTTTTGTGAAGCAAATATGGTAGTTAATGGTCTTGCCAATAAGGGAATCAACCAGGGAGTTACTTAGCGGGATGATTTTCCTGGGGAATTGCTACCTTTTTATGAAAAATATTGTAATAAGATACCGTCTTTCAGACTCATGTAATCCTCCTTTCTTTTCTCTATTCAATAAATTGTTCCTTTTAAAAAAAATACGACCCTTATGAATAGTAAACTGGCCAAATAAATGGTAACATCACCTATGAAAGTATACATAAACTTTAGGCATATTATTAATGAAAGTATGATATAATTGTATCATAATATAAGTAAATAAATGTTTTAAAAATTATTAATTAAGTGTTGGTATTTTTGTAAGTTATAAATAATTAATTACAATTTTATAATTAATATATAGATTTAAAAGAAAATGTATTTTCATAAAATGTGTTCATAAATTAATATTTTATTGTCTTATGATTTTAAGATAATTTTATGAGACCTTATTTAATTTTTCAAAGTGTTATAAAATTAGTTATAATTTTAAAATATGTATTTTTTGAGTAAATGGTTATTTTAATTAAAAATTAAATTTCTCATATTTAGAAAATTATTTTCATAAAATGGAGTTCATTTTTAAATTATAAATTTCAAAAAATGGTTCGGATGAATTTTTGGGATTTTTATAAAATACTTGAATTTTTTATAAATAGTAAAATACAATAATTTACGGTGTGAGCTAAATACTTGATTTATTGAGCCGTAGATGATGTATGGCTGATGTAAGGCCAAATCTCAAAAAATACTTCATTATTTTAAAATTTTTTATGATAATTCTCAAACTATTCATAGTCTTATGAAAAATTAATAAACTAATGAGTAAAATAATGAGAAAACACCTCTCTCATCCACTATAAATACCACCCCTCACCACCTCTTCTCCTCACACCTATAAAGTTTTTAGACTTGTCTAAATTTTGCTCAAATGTATTCCCAAAACTATTCCTCATGTCCAGGATCTATTGTTCTAATCAAAAGAGAAAAACCTTTTCCCTAATGAGGCTCTCAAGGAGGATAAATCCAAGAGGTAAATTCCTCTTTCATTTTCTTTTATTTTATTTTCAAGTTATTTATTTTCTTATTATCTCCTCACCTCCCCTCATTAAAATGGAATGATAACTCTAGTACCTTGCATATAATGGAATTTTTTTATATTTATCGAATAATCTATCATCAATTCTTTCCCCTCTCTTTTTGTTCAAAAAATGAAAACATCGTCTGTGATGTGTTAATTTATCACATTCAAGGATGATGAGTTTTCAATTTATATTACCATCTTCAAGAATGGTCATGAAAATATTTTTATGGTGGAAATAGATTATAATATATGTATTATATCTTATGTAATTTTTTGAAACCATTATATATACATGATGTTAAATAATAGAATAAAACTAATTCATTGTGAAAAAAACCCTAGAATTAATCTAAATGATTATCATTAACATGTTATCTAATGATTCATCCTCATATCTAGAAAAAAATATATAATACCAATGACACTTATGTATATTCATTAATAACGTATATTTCAATTTTTTTGAATTATACTCATTCTACATGAACTTCCATACTCATATACAAGCGAACTGATCATGAAAACCAAGAAAACGAACACTCTTGAACAATGAAATTAAACTCTATAACTCATCGAAAAGCCCATAAATGATATTAATAAAACTATAATGAATAAAATTAATGTATAAAATTTTATGGATTTTTAAATTAATGAATTTTATTTTATTATCCAGGGAATTAAGATCAAGTGCAGAACACTTTCAGACATAAGATAAGGGATCCTTTCCGACCTCTATTTTTCCTTTGGGTTACTCTTTCTCTCTCTTTTCCCCAATGTAATTCCTACTTTTTTATTAACTTATAAATTTTTTTTATATGTTCCATAATCTTTTATCCATGTCGTATCATCCTTCTTTTATGGGTAATATATGTTCTAATAAGGTTCCCTTCTCAAATCTTTCTGAAAAACAAACCCGATTCAAGGGAACTTCTCGATTTCTTACCTGTTTTCAAGTGTAATCCATAATATGTTTTAAGTCGCAATTATTTTTCTAAAATCACTCATTTTATCATGAAAATCTATCTTGGTTCATTTATGGTTTTATACAAACAATTATGTCTTTTTCGTTTTAAAGAATCTTTAATATTTTCCTTAAATCGCACTAAAATGTTTTATTTCTAAAGTTTCTTAAAAACTATTTTCACATGTATTCACTTCATTTTGACATCAATTATCATGATCTATGACTATTTCCCCTTATTAATTTCCATGTATGGTTTAAATTCTTTCTTTCATTGACACCATTATGATATTCCTTTATGTTATGCCTTTTGACATGATTATGATACTCAATTCTTACCATGGGTATCCCTTATGTGTACGTTAGATTCCGTATGTATGATTATTCATATGGAATGAGTATTCATAAACATGTTATGATGGGTTTTCCCAGATAACACTCCAATTCATTGGGTAATTTTTAGTCTCAAGAGACGTCATGTGCAACGTTCTTGGTGGTTAGCCTTAACTTGTGCTCCATGTGCAATGGTCTTGGTGGTTATCCTTGACTCGTTCTCCATGTGAAATGATCATTTAATCATGCTTAAATCATGTTGTATATTGTTGCCACATTTCTATGATACCATGTTTATATGATTCCACGTTATACATGTTATGCATCCTTATTTTTATTCACATACCATGTTTTTGTATGTCACCATGTTATGCTTCCTAACTCATGTGATATTCTTTATTCATATGTTTATTATTATATTAGGCTTTTTTTCTCATCCCTTTGTTCATGCATTTCCCAGGGTATCCTATGAAAATGTAATGGCTTAAAGGAAGTTAGGATTTTCTTATAAATATTAAATAAAATATGTTTTATTTTGGATTCATGATATTTAATTATGTAATTAATCTCCAAGACACTAGACTTTATGATCCTGGACTTGTAATTTGATATTTAATTATACTTAAAATCATGTAATAATATGTGTCAAAGGCTAGGTTTCTATAGTTGGTATCATAGGAAGGTCTAGTTATTTTTGGAGATTAGGAATAGATCACTTTAGTAATAACTCTAGGGATAAAACTATGTATAAGAAAACATCCCTAAATTTTGGTTAGTATAGAGTAAGTGGATTGTCAAGAAAATGCATCCATGTTCAGATACTACAACTGGAAGTGGTTCTGAAATAGATATACCTAGGAGTAACAACTTCGATAAGGTGTTTCGGGCTTGACTCAAGCTAGTATGATACACAACAACATGCCTTACTGCACACCTAGTTTGAAACTCCCAGGGAATATTCTTTGGTAAATTCATAAGCTCATTACGAACCATTATTAAGGGGAAAAACAATTCCCCTAAGAATATATGTTAGGAAATAGATCACGGATAACCAATATTGAAATCTAGGAAATCTCAAGTTAGGATATACTTTTCCTTTAAAAGTTTATCCTTTTATGTTCAAAGTTTCCTTTTATTATGCTAATTAATTAAGTATTCAAGCCCTCTAATTTTACTTTCTTTTTCTTAGTTAATAGATCGTAATAGAAGAAATCGGGCTAACAATCAATGTGATAGGAAATGTGATGATTTCCCTAATGATACGTCAAATATGACTGGAACGAGTGTTCAAAACTTCATGAAAATACTTGCTCAACTAGATCAAGTTAATAATAACTTTAATAACATGAAACACCATCCTTATCATAAGAGATATAAATTTTTGGTTGAATACTTTATGTGGGAAAGTCATCCAATGTTTATTGGGTATTCTGATCCCCTCCTCACGGAACAGTTGATTAACTCCATTGAAAAATATTCTATGTCCTCCAGTGCTCAGAAGAAGAGAAAGTTGTGTTGGAGGTCTATTGTTTTGATGGAGAAGTTGATCAGTGGTGGACACTGATCAAAAACATAAAGTCCAAGGATGAAATTGATTCCATGGATTGTGAGGAATTCAAGAAAAAAATCAATAAATATTTTCCCCGAACCCTCCGTCTCAAGATGGAAAGAGAGTTCATCATACTTGAACATAAGGAAGATGAGTCTATCGAGGTGTATGAAGAAAACTTTACAAGGCTTACAAGATACACCTCTAGCTTTGTCATGAACACAGAAAGTAAGGTGGATTTCTTCTTTAGAGGACTAAATCCAATTCTACAAAAAGTGTTGGTGATTTGAGACTTTGATAGCTACGAAGAGATTGTTCATTGTGACCTTAAGGTTGAAATAAAGATTAGAGACTCTATGTGGTCTTGTGGTCTGAGTGACAAAAAGAGGAAAATAGATTCTATGGTTGGATTGTCAAATAAATCCCATGATGGAAAGAAAACCCAATATCCCACATGTCAAAATTATGGGAAGAAATATCCTAAGAACTATCTAAAGAGAACTAGGAAATACTTAAAATGTGAAAGAATGAGGAATCTGGCAGATAACTGTTGAAGGGATATGAAGAGTCTCACTAATGTGGAAGAGGAAGGGAAAGTTTATATCAACGCTCAGCCTATAGTGTAGTGTTTCAAATATAAGAAAACTGAGTATTATGCGAACCATTGCCCTAAGCCTAGGGTTGTTGGAGGAAATTGACAACAACAACCACTACTGGTGAAGTGGAGCCTGACAATGATTTGGTGATAGGTACACTGATTACTCATTCAAGAATAGCGAACATATTATTTGATTCTAGTTCTACACATTCTTTCATATATTTTAATTTTAGTAGAACTATTCAAACACCACCTCAAAATATAAAGGTTGAGACTATGAGAATAGTATATGGGGAAACTATTGCATATGAAGTTTATAACTCCTTCCTGGTGAATGTTTTTGAACTGAACCTTCCAAAAAATTCTTATCATACTCCCTTTGGTATAATTTGATGTTATTTTGGGAATCGATTGGTTTTCTTTATACAAATCCAACATCAAATGTCAGAAAAGTGAGATTACTCTTCACATTCCGAAGCATCCTCCAATTATATACAAGTGTAAGGAGGAGGATGAATCCCCTTCAGAATAATTGTCTCAAGTGTGGATATTTTTGTCTTATAATCAAGCATACCTATCTCAAATGATTGATAAAAAAGAGAGAATCATACTCAAAGATATGCCCATTATGAGGGACTACACTGATGTTTTCCCCAAAGAGTTGTTTGATCTTCCTCTTGATCGAGAGGTTGAGTTCTCAATTCAACTTATTCCTAGATCTATGCCTATATCAAAGACACCTTATAGAATGACCGCTATTGAGCTGAAAGAACTAAATAAGTAGTTACAGGAGAATTTAGACAGGGGTTTTATAAACCTGAGTACTTCACCATGGGGTGCGCCAGTCCTCTTTGTCAAGAAGAAGGATGGATCAATGCACATCTTCATTGATTATCGTGAAATCAATAAAATCATGATAATGAACAAGTATCCTCTATCATGGATAGATAACTTGTTTGATTAGCTATGTGGGTCCACTTATTTCTCTAAGGTGGACCTTTGGTTGGGATATCACCGATTAAATTTGAGGAAGAAAGATATTCCCAAGACTACCTTTTGAACAAAGTATGAACACTATTGAGTTCATAGTGATGCCCTTCAGACTCACTAATACTCTAGCAATTTTTATAGATTTAATTAATAGAGTTTTTAGATATTATCACAACAAATTTGTGGTATTTTTTATTGGTGATATTCTAATATACTCCAAGAGCAAGGAGAAGCATGAGGATCATTTGAACACTATGCTGAAGACTTTGAGAAGATATAAAATTTATGAAAAGTATAGTAAATGTGAGTTCTAGATAAAGGGATTATCATTTTTGAGGCATGTTATCACTAGAAAAGGAATATTTGTAGACCCTTCCAAGACAAAGACTATCGAAGAGTATCCCAAGACAACATATGTAACGGAGATCTATAGTTTCCTTGATTTAGCAGGGTATTACTGGTGATTTTTGAGGAACTTCTCATGGTTTTGAAACCCACTAACCAGCTAACTTGGAAGGGAGTGAAGTTTTTTTGGATGAGTGAATGTGAAGACTGCTTCAAATACTTGAAGAAGAGGCTTATCACTGTAATAGTACACACACTTCCAAAATGTGGGGGACTCTTTATAGTATACAACGATGCTTCAAAGAAGGGATTAAATTCTATACTAATGTAAAATGATAAAGTGACAGCATTATCCTCAAGCAAGTTGAAAAATCATGAGAAAACTATCATGACCCCCTCCCTCCAAAGATATTGCAATGAGGGAAGAGAGATAATGGCCTATGATTATCACCTCCAGTAGGCCCTAGGTTGACAACTATCACTAAGGGTGTATAAATATCATAATATGGGAGGCATTTATATTTCATAAGAAAGAAAGATAGGCAGATAGAATGAGTCATACACAACAACTCTAAGACATAATATAAAAGAGAAACCCAAACCATCTCATATGTATGTATAAATAGAATTGATACAGAAAAAATTATTCAAAGTAAATACCCAAAAAGCAAAGCTAAAGCAGCGACACAACAACTATTAAGGATCTGAGCTAGTAAGGTCCTGCACGGTCCACAAAATCCTCCTAGAAACCTGAAACTGTTTTATATACATAGGGTGAGCATACAAGTATACTCAATAAGAAAACCAAAGTCTCTCATGCACATGTGAAAGAATCATACTAATACACCTATGAGAAAATAGCAGAACCAAACAACACCTAAACAAACATACTAACCATCCCAACCACACCAAGGAATGCTCCCCAAGTAATGCACATCAAGTAATATAATATAATGTAAATCACATCGATGATAGGGTACCCCACACCACTTTCCCACTGATTAGCGACTCTCACACCCCAATGACATACGTCCTAACGCTCCCACCTCTTTCGAATATATCACATCACATCTTGCTCGCACACACCTGGGAAATCACAACACATCCCGCTCATACACACATGGGCTATCACAACACATCTCACCCACACACACCTAGGCTATCACAACACATCTCATCTCTCACACACATTTGGGCTATCACAACACATCTCATCCCGCCTGCACACACCTGGGCTATCATAACACATCTCATCCTGAAGACACCTGGGACACATATCACATCTCATCCAAAAGACACCTGTGACACATATCACATCTCATCCCAACCACACATCACAACTCGCCCAAAGACACCTGGGCCACTATCACCTAGAAGAGGGAGTTGTGAAGAGCGGGTGGCCAGTCATCCATCCTCCCACCAGAATGTTGGTAAAGACACCCCCGTGTGACTATGCAGGTGTTTGGAACATAATGCTCAACGTGGGTGGGGTGCATATAGAAATCACAAGGAAAATACTATTATATATATGGTATCAAACATTTATATCCATCCTATGGGTTCTCAAACAAACTAACCAACTCACAACACTGTCACATTCTACCACCTCTAAATGCATTTATTAGCATTTTCAACAGTCATTTCAGAAGGTGAAGAGACCTGATAATCTAATTTAGATTCAAATTTCCTTCACGTTTAACACCCATTAATTTTATTATTGAGCATCAACCACATTTAACCACACAACCCATCATTTAATTTCCCATTAACAAATTTTCATCTCATTAACCAAATCAACTCATGCCATTTAAAACATTATTAAACATTCATTTATTCCATCACTACTAGGGATTCTAGCACAACATGACCACACATCACAAGAAACCTATCATCCTCAACAACCTTACCTTGACGCCCCAAAAGCACGACCCACAAAATATCACCTCACAACCCAAAAATCATGGCACACAAACCATAACCTTGTCGCCCCAAAAAAGCACTACCCACAAACTATCATCATGCCGCCCCAAAAGAACAACCCATGAACATCACCTCATCGCCCCAAAATCATGACACACAAAACATCATACCCACATCCCCCAACCACACATCATAACACATAAATATTTTTTTACAAATTTACAAAGGGGATTTTATCACATTCCACTGTATTTTAGGGATGTCATCATACAAATCATAATCATGGGGAAACCAATTTGTTAACCAAATATAAGTGGTTATCCAATTTCCATTTTTAGGGTGATATCACAACAATAAAAACCAAAACAACAATCACAACACATTTATTCGGCGTAAAAAAATCCCCAAATAGCCACAACTTTTAGTGGGGCATCAGGCCCGTACAATCCACAATATCAAAATAATATCAAAGTTGTAAAATCATGCGAAACAAACTCCTTTACCCGTTCATTTTTAATTTAACCAATTATGTATCTTTAATTAAGCCAACACAACCATAACCCATAAGTAAAAAAAAGAAAACCCCCCCTGCATGATACATAATAAATAGAAACGAGGGAGATCCTACCTCAAAGAATATTTTCAACTTGTTGTACACCACAGGGTGAAGAAGAACTCCTACAAACCATAACCACGCCATGAGTAACCACCGATCAACCTATACAGCACCTAAATACTATCAATGCACAACTCAAACACACAACCCAAAACAAATCATACCACCGCAGTGAAACCCCAAAGAAAAATGAAAGGAAAATGAAAAGAACGAGAGGAGAATTCACCAAAGATCAAAGATGGGAGCCCAAGGATTGATCCCCATCAAAAGGAATCTCCAAACACTAAAGGATAAGGACGTTAGATGCCTGGAACGAGAGAAGAGCCGCTGGCCATAGGGTTTGGGAAAAACCTGAGCAGCTGAAACCTTTAAAACTATACAACATCGGATAATTACATAATGTGTAGTCCCCTTTCACGTCATGTAAACTTAGGATTCCAAGTTCTATTAAAAAACACATCATCTTTTTATTATTTAACCCTGAAAAACTACACGTCATGAACCAGCCCTAGACAAGCCATGAAACCGACTTTCATGTCGTGTAATACACTTACACGGTGTGTATTTCCTACAGGAGTTCCGTTTCACCTCCAAATTCCACCAAAAACTCCCAAAACCTCCCCTGAATACCTCCAACAACCAAAATTGGCAAAGTAACGGACCAAGAGGGCACAAACCATTACTTCAAATACCTATCAAATGATTCTCTCCCTCAAGAATCCAAAACCAATCCCACAAGGAAAGGGGTTTGAACAACCCATGAGATACCTCCCAAGGATCTCATCATACCTTAAATGATACCACCAGCTAAACACGCCAACCCAAACAGTCATAAAACACACTGCACAACCACAAGACACATCCTCTCACACAATCGGACTACCACTCACCACTACACAACAATCTCAACCTCCACATAGCCCAAACCAACAACTGCTACAACCAACTCCAAGTACTAGGCACGCATTTGTGTTTCTCACTCCTAGGTACTCTCCTCTAGGTCACCATGCCTCCACAAAACACGAACCAAAGAAATAGTTCATCCATGCGGCGTCTTCTCCTGAAAATCCTGGATCTCTATTGGCCACTCCACAAATGTCGTGTCATCCTTGATATCCAACTCTCCCCAGTCAAGGAAATGAGAGTCATCATGAAGATACTAACGAATCTGGGAGAGGTGAAAGACATCGTGGATCCTCTCCAATTACGGTGGAAACGCCAACCGGTACGCCACCTTGACAACTCACCCCAACACCTCAAAGGGCCCAACAAACTTGGGAGAAATCATACTCCCTCTTCCAAACCTATGTTGCCCACGTCGAGGGAAAACCTTCAAGAATACGTGATCCCCAACCTCAAACTCCAAGGGCCTCCTCCTGAGATCGACATAAGAATTATGATTATCATACGCTGCTTTCATCCTCTCACAAACAAGATGAACTTTCTTTGTCATGCTCTGCACCACATCTGGACCAAGAATGGTTGTCTCCCCAACCTCTTTCTAGCACAATAGAGAACGACATAGTCTTTCATACAAAGCTTCAGAAGTAACCATGCCAATGGAAGAGTGATAATTATTATTATAAGAAAACTCTACCAAAGGAATGTGTCACGCACAAGATCCACAAAGGTCCAAGATACATGCCCGCAATATATCTTCCAACATCTGGATAACCCGTTCCATCTTTCAATCTATATGTGGATGGAAAGTAGTGTTGAGGCATAACGGAGTTCCAAAATTATGTTTCAATCCTCTCCAGACTTGTGAGGTAAAACGTGTGTCCCGATCCAAGACAATGGATCTCATAACTCCATGTGACTTCATCACCTCATTCAAGTACCTCTTAGTAAAGACATCCATTATGCGTGACTCCTTGATCGCTAAGAAGTGGAAAATTTCATCAGCTGATCCTTTACCACCTAGATAACATCACAACCTCCCTGAGATCTAGGTAACCCTGTGACAAAATCCATCTAAATGTCATCCCATTTACACTCAGGAACATCCAAGGGCTACATCAAACCACCAGGATGACGATGACTGAGCTTCACTTGCTGGAAAACCAAGCACCTTGCCACAAACTCCACCACTGGTCGCTTCATCCCAAGCCACCAAAACTGAAACCTCAAGCCATGGTACGTCTTATAAATTATTGGGTGTACCTCCAAGGGTGAGCTATTGAACTCATGAAGAACTCCCTTGAGCATTGTTATCATAACAAATAGTCTTTCATGAAACAACATCTAATTTCGGCCATCCCTCTAGAGCATCACCATGGCCAACACAATCACGCATCGCCTCTACATCTGAGTCTCCCCACTGAGACTCCTCCACCTGCTGTATCAGAAAATATTGCATCGGCATCTGAAACAAACAGTATCTACCATCATCCACCCTTTCATATAAGTGCAAGGTCTTCAACTCCTATATTTCTCTCTAAGCGTCCCTAGACTTCCAAACAACACCTGTCCACGACTTCCTTCTCAAAGCGTAGACCACAACATTCCCCTTCGGGTAATTGAGTGCTGCCTGACACTGATTGATCCACACAAAATCTTGGTCTTTCCTGGTCAAAGTTATCAATGGGGCTAAAACTCAAGAAAAATCGGCCCAAACTTCCGATAATATCCTATGAGACCAAGGAAGCTATGAACTTCTGCCACGTTCTTGGGTGCTACCCAAGAAACAACTGCTTTAACCTTCGACGGGTCAATTGTCACACCCTACTAAGACACCACATACCCAAGTAAATAGACCTCTCATGTATAAAACTTACACTTGGACAACTTTCCATAAAGCTGGTGGCATCAAAGAACATGCAAGACAGCTCTGAGATCGGCATGCTCCTCCTTTGACTTCGAGTAGATCAAGATATCATCAATGAACATGATGAAAAACTGATCCAAGAACTCATGGAACACAGAGTTCATAATCCCCATAAACACGGCTGGTGTGTTCGTAACACCGAATGAAATGACTATAAACTCAAAGTTCCCATACCTGAAGGCAGGCTTTGGGATATCTCCCTCCTTCACCCTAAATTGGTGATATTCATACCACAGATCGATCATAGAAAACAAACTCACCCCTCTCAGCTAGTCAAAAAGATCATCTATACTTGGAAGAGGTTAATAGTTCTTGACCATCACCTGATTCATCATCTAATAGTCTATACACAACCTCAGACTACAATCTGTCTTCTTGACGAACAACAATGGAGAACCCCATAGCGACACACTAGGCTAGATAAAACCCTACTGCATCCGATCATCTATTTGAATCCTCAACTCTCACAACTTAGAAGGTTTCATCTGATAAGGAGCCATCAAAATCGGAGAAGCACCAGGATGCAAGTTTATCCCAAAATCAATGTCGCGCCAAAGGGTTAGTGCCATAACCTCTTCTGAGAAAAACATCCAAGAACTCCCCCAACGACCCTGGGAACCTCTAACATCCCAATGTCTACTGATTACACTAAAAACTCATCCAACAAGAAAAGAAGGGGCTCCAAACACCGACTTCCCACCTAACAACCACTACCACAAAAACAGTTTTTCACAGCGCCCCCCTTTATCAGCGCTTTTGTTAGAGCTGATAAGGGGCCCCCCTTTATCAGTGCTTGTTTAGTAGCGCTGATAAAGGGTCGGCTTCAAAAAAAATTAAAAATATATTAATATATTAATATATAAATATACTTATATTGTTATATAAATATAATATATAATTTTTAAATATATTTTAGATAAGTATAAATGTACATTTACACTTATTATACTTAATATATAAGATATTTAGTGAAAATGACTTCTTAAAAAATTAAAAAAATATTTTTAATTAATAATTTGATAATCATTATGGAGTAATAGTCATTTAATAACAATTTGAGGACTAAAAAAATTAAAAAAAAATTAAAAAAAGATCCAAAATATGTTGAAAACGCAACTCAAACTTCAAACGGCCATAACTTTTGATCTGGGTGTCCGTTTGAGCTCTACCACATATCAAATCGAAGTCTGCGACGAGCTCTACATCGCTGTGACTAGGGGGGATCCCGGTCAAGCGTTTTTCAAGGCCAAAATAGGCCTAGAAGGCCTCCAAAACTGAGTTCTGTGTCGGGGTACCCAGATTTTTTAACATTTTGTGGATTTTCAAACTCATTTAAGGGGGTATTATTGGCTTTTTTTGGCGGAGACTGAATTTATTCCAAGGTATTACATTCATATTGATATTATGTCTTTGAAATTTCATCCTTTTTTATAATGAACTGCTATTTATAATCAAATATATAACTATATGTACATATTTTTTATATATTTGCACCTAAAAATTAAATTTTTTAAATAAATAATTAAACATATTTACATATAAAATATATTAGCTTTATCTAAATATTAACTAATATCCATTTTATTTAAAATACCAATATATGAATATTTATATATATATATATATATTAATCTAACTATATATATATATTAATCTAACTATATATATATATATTAATCTAACTATATATATATATTAATCTAATAACTATATATATATATATTAATATAACTACATATATATATATTAGTATTACTATAAATATATATATTAATATCACCATAAATATATATATTAATATCACTATATATATATTAATATAACTATATAACTATATATATGTTAATATAACTATATATATGTTAATATAACTATATATATGTTAATATAACTATATATATATATTAATATAAATATATATTACTATACGAATAAATATAACTAAATATATATATATATATATATAAAGATATCATGAATTGGAAAGCAAATCAAAATAGAGTAGTGGTAAGGGCTTAGGCGCGCAGGGGGGAGGTCTCGAGTTCAAATCCTGGTGGAGTCAGGGGTGCGCGCTCATGGGGAATATTTGAGCAAGCGTTGTTAAAGGGTGGAGGGGGGTGTGTGGGGTGCTGTATAGGGGCCGAAAAGCGCTGTAAAGGGTGGGGTTCAAGCGCTATAAAATCCCCCTCGATTGGCAATATTTTTTAAATTTTTTTAAATTTTTTTAATTTTTTTTAACTTTTATCAGTGCTAAAACGAAAGCGCTGATAAAGGAAACGCTGATATAGGACCCCTTTATCAGCACTAAAAAAAGCGCTGATAAAAGACCCCTTTTAGCAGCACATTTTTTAGCGCTGATAAAGGGGACCCCCCCCCCCCCTTTATCTAAGTTGGCTTTATAAGCGCTTTTCTAGTGCTGATAAAGACCATTTTTAGCGCTGATAAAGGCCGTGTTTATAGTAGTGAACTCCTCTCACCTAAGTAAACCACATGTTGACCATCCACATCCAAAAACACAACTCTCCTCTAAAAGTAGTTGATAATAACACCTATAGAATAAAACCATTCAATGTCGAGGATGACATCGTATGACTGCATATGTATCAATAAAATATCTCTATGAGACTGATGTGGCTCCATCATCAATCTACACCCTCGGCACACATCAAACAAGTTGGTCTGGCCTTCGACTGGTGTATTCAACACCATGGGTATGGGAATCCACTCTACGTCTAGTCCCAAATCATGGGCTAGAGCGGGTGTAACTGAGGAGTGTGAAGCTCCTGAATCAAACAAGGCACAAATAACAGTACTAAACAAATGGATCGTACCTCTGATGTTCTCTAGACCCTCTGGAACTATTGTCTCTAGTATGTTCAACTGACCATGTCCAACTCCTCTACCTCTTTGTTGACGACCACTTCTACCGCCATGCTCGGGTCGTGGTCCCTGAACATGAGGAACATCCTGAGGTCAGCCTAAACCTGATCCATCTCACCTTGGTCGAGCATAAGTTTTCTGCCCCTACTGTTGAAATGGTCCAATTGGTAACTGTTGTTTAGGATAACGTTGAACTTGTCTTCCTCGACCAAACTAAGAACGAGCAGACACTGGGCACTACTCCTGAAGTTGGTTGTGAATGCCACATAAGAAACACATCATCCCCAACACCATAGGAAAGGAATGGAAACCATGAGGTCAAAAGGGGAAATGTTGATCTCTCTCACATCCTAAGTTGAATAGAAATTGATTTAGCCAGATGTTTCTATTGTGGAGGAGCCGATATAAATCATGGACTCTCAAGTGAAAGTCTTTCATGGGAAGTTAATTTTGTTGGTCAGGGTGTTATGGCAGCACGAATTAGATTCTCACAAGACTTTGGAGCACAAGTCGTTGATGAGGGAGAAATGGTCTCATATCTTTACCAGACTTTATTCTTCCACATGGCTTCCTAGGGATATAAATTCTTATGGTGGGGATTTTTTAGCATCCCATTACCCGCTTTCAGGTTTTTCTCTTCTCTTTATTCGTTTTCCTCCTTATTTTGGGTGTATCTTGGGACTTCCGGTGATGGAGAACATTTATTGGGGGAAATGACCTAAAATTAAAGGTTTTATGTTTGTTTGAATTAATGGAGTTTGAATATAAATGTGTAATGGCTTAATAGGGTTCTCCCTGAGTTCGAAGAACATCTAGGGTAGTTTGGAGTTTTTCTGCCAAAATTTGGATTTTTTGTTTTCAGTTGGGAATTTACACATTGTGTAACGGAAGTACATTATGTGTATTGTTCGTCAGGATTATGTCGTGAGTTGACATTTGCACGTCGTGAGAAGGGTTTACACAACGTGCAATGCTTAAAGATTGGTTTTTAAAGAAAAAAAGACGATGGGTTTTTCGACGTATATGGACCACGAGGATTGAGTTAGGCTTTTAGGGCACTACATACTGGATTTATATTTCATTCATCTACACCCTCTTTGATCTCGACCTAGAGATCTTCCCTGGCGATTTTGGGAACCTCTGCTCCTTTCAGATTGATTTTTTCAGCGTTTGATCATCAAGGTTGTGCACAGTGTCTATCCGAGTGAGTAATACTTTCTGTTTCTTCGTTGCCTTTGATCACAATAGCCCTGTTGCGCTACGGTCTTAGATCAATTGATATGTGATGATGGTTTTTCTTGATTCTGTCTAGAATGGTGGAGTGATCTTGTTCTGAGGGCTGATCCTTGGTTGTGGTGTGTCAGGTGTACATTCTTCGAGGTATGTGAGATCTATCCTCTTCACTGAGCCTTTTGCTGAATTGAATCAATTCTAAGATGTGTAGATTGATTATAGGGTATCTATTGTCGTAGTTGTGTTCTTCCATGTTGGTGGATTCTGTTGCAGGCATGTGCGACCCAAGTTTTGAGGGAGGTGGTTCTGTCTCTAATGTGTATTGGATGAACTGCATTACTTTGGTTTTATAAAAAAAATTATAAATGAAATGAAATGATTTATTTATTGATTTGTATGTGAAAATGGGTTTTTGATAAAAGATGGCACTCCATAAGTTTTGGTAAATTAAAAGGTGTTTTCAAAGCATTGTGAAATGGATTTGTGAAATAGATTTGTGAAATGGTGTTCAAAGCATGATTTTGATGGAATGGTTTGAAAAATATAGCACATAGAAAGCTTTAGATACTTAGGTGGAAGGTTTAGTGATAGTACCCATACACTTTCGGGGGGTTCATTTATCGGGTGTTTCTCTCTCCCTAGACCTGTTGTTCTAGGTACATGTTTGACTTGTTGGGGGATTCACTTTTTGAGGCATTCATCTGCTCCCTAGACTCTATGCATATGTCTTGAGGATTGATTCATGAACAATTTTTTATGTTAAGTATGAGTGTCCTAGTTATCCTAACCTATTGTGATCCTTGTCAGATGTTATTTGGGCTTTGGATTATATTGTTTTGGTTGTATTTTTGTTGATTTGATATGATATGTGATATATATTTTGTTTGATATGACTGTTTTTTTGTATATGAAATTATTTTAACTGATTTACCTACTTTATTTGGAAATGTGGAAAAATAAGGAATTAAATGTTTTGTCATGATTTTGATATAAAACTGTATATCATGTTTTGTTTTGCTTAAATTTGAGTATTCTTGGATTATTGTACATTGAATTGTTATGAAACACTTGGGTGAAACTGTACTGAGAATGTTAGCTCACACCCTGTGCACTCCTTCGACGGTGAGTAAACCTTGTTATGTCTTTCGATGCAAGGAAAGGAAAGGCACTGTAGTGATTCGGTCAGGTTTTTGTCAACTAAGTTTGGTAATCTGGATGGTGAGATGGTGGGGGTTGTCCACTCTATCACATGAAGATTGTTAGAGTGGTTGTTTTGGTTTTGTCATCCTTTGTAGTTAGACTTGTCTTTTGGAGATTGTTTTGCTACGTTTCAGTTGTATCGCTTCCTTTTTTCTCAATCTATTATGACATATATTCATGTTTTCTCTCGTTGTTTCTTATGTGTGTGTGTGTGTGTGTATTGTGTTGTCTGTTTCGGGTTGAGAAAAATTGTTCCCTTTGTTGTTGATGTTCGGGTGCTAAACATCAACTCATGGGGACTGGAAATGCCCTTATTATATGTGACAATTCAAGTTGGGTACCAGTATTAAGAGGGTATCTAGATCGATTTCATCACAGTTTGATACCAGAAGTGGTTTGTCCTCAAGAGTCCTTATCTTGGGATGTTTGGTGGACTGGAGATGGGATTGTTCGAACTTGAGAGGTAGGTTGCACTGAGTGTCTGACCATCTCATGTCGTGACGAGACTCAAGTTATCATGGGATTTTGGGATTTTTGTATATTGTTTTGAGTTCTTGATCTTAATATCAATTTTTGCATATGGTTTTTGGTTTGAACTAGGATTAATCTATTGTCTAATCCATTATTTTGTTTCGGTGTGCAGCAGTATGCCTCTGAGACATGTTCCATGGATTCTATAGGAGGGTGCAGCCAATGCTCATCAAAGAAATCCTCTTATGGATCAGAATTTTATAAAGGCCATCATGGAAGTAGTTAGTGCTAAATTTAATAAATTATAATATGTGTAGATTGATTCTAGAGCCACCATTATTGTAGTTGAGTTCTTCTGTGTTGGTGGATTCTGTTGCGGATTTGTGCAACCCGAGTTTTGAGCTAGGTGGTTCCGTCTCTAGCCTGTGTTGGATGAACTAAATTATTTTTTATTTTATAAATTTTTTTATAAATGAAATGACATGATTAACTGATTTATTTGTGTGTGGAAATGATTTTTTTATAAAAGATGGTTTTCACCTAGTTTTGGTAAATAGAAAGGTGTTTTCAAAGCATTATGAAATGAATTTATGAAATGGTTTTCAAAGCATGGTTCTGATGGAATTATTTGGAAAATATAGCACATGATAAGTCATGGGTAAGTGGAAGATGTAGTAATAATCCTCTTTCACCATTAGGGGTTCATTTATGGGGTGTTCCTCTGCTCCCCAGGCCCTTTGTTCTAGAGACATGTTAGACCTATTGGGGGTTTACTTTATGAGATGTCCATCTGCTCTCTATACTCTATGCATATTTCTAGAGGCTTAATGTGCACATAATTTTCTATGTTAGGTAGAGTCTCTTAGCTATCTTTTCCTAGTGTGATCATTGGATTGATGTTACCTGTGTTTTGACTTGTACTATTTTGGTTATACTGCTGTCAATTTGATAGGGTATGTGATGTGTGCTTTGTTTGATATGACTACTTTGTTGTATATGAAATGATTTTAACTGATTTACCAAAGTTGTTTGGAAATGTGGAAAAAATAGAAATTAAATGTTTGGTCATATTTTTTATATAGAACTATAAAACTGTATATCATTCATTTTTTTATTTAAAGTTGAATATGTTTGGATTATTATAGAGATACTTGTTATGGAACACCTGGGTGGGACCCTACTAAGAATGTGATCTCACATCATGCGCACCCCTTCGGCACTACAAAGACCTTATTATATATTTCGATGAGAAAGACAAGGCGCCACATATAGATAGTTTAGTTTGGGTTTTGTTGTCTTTTGCAGTAGAGATGGTCTCTTGAAGATTGTTTTGCTGTCTTTTCAGTTGTATCATCTTCCCACTGTTGTTGTTGATGTCCAGGTACTAGACACCAGCTCATGGGGATCAGGAACACCCTTTCGGTATGCAGTGATTCAAACTGAGTACTAGTATTGAGAGGGTATTCAGATCGGGTTCATCTCATTGTCCATTACGAAAAACTTTTCATGATGTTTTTTCAATCATTTTAATTTTTTTTTGAAAATGTTTTCTTATAAATTTTTAATATGTTTACTTGAACATCATTTTACTTTTCTTAATTGGCCCCCCCTTTCTAAATTCAATCATTTTCACTTCAAATCAAAATAACCATTTTTTTACTTTTAAAACAAATTAATCACATAAATATAATTACATTAAAAATAAAATACAACACATGCCCTTCATAAGCTAATAATTAATTAAATTAAATCTTCAAATAATATGCTTTTCCAAATTATAATTAATAAAATCTTTTAATAAATTTTTTTATAAAAACATTTCTAATAAAAATATTTTAATTCCCAATATTTTACAATGATAATACTATTTAATATAACAATACTCATAACATTAAATAATTAAATAAATAAACTACACAAATAATTACACTACAATTCTTAAAATTATAAACTACGAATTTTTAATACACAAAAGATGAAATGTAATGACATGTTCCAATTTCAAAAGTAAAATGGATTCAAGATCAAAGATTCTAACTCCAAAATTAAGCCTCAACCTCAATAAAGCCCACAAGGTACCCAATCAAAACACATCCAACCACTTGGTGGCCGATCCAAAGGACCAGCACCGATGAAAGTACCTATGCCATAGAAACAAAACATCACATTCTTATACACGGTCTGCACGATCTTTAGTAGGAGATTAGATTTACCCTCTAAAATTAATAAAAGGAAAACCATTTATTTCACTAAGACCTAAAGCTAAAAGGGTTTGACAATAAAGGTTTCTAAAACAACACATTCCACATCTGTTTTATACATTTTTCAAATAAAATATTTATTAAAATAAATCTAGGTTAATATTTTTAAAAATAATACAGAAATATGGCATCAACTTTACTGCCTTTCGGTTTAAGATGAAAGGTGTTGAGACTGATGTCGTCTTTATCTTTCATCGACTTGAATCGATGACATAGAAAAAAAAAGTGTTAAGACACAACGGGTCTTGTTGTACATCTGATTTGGCACTCTGAGGATATGATTTAGATGATTCACATTCTCTTTATAAACTATTGAACATACATTTGGATGTGGCACTGGCACGGAGGCACCTAGAGGTAACAGCCCCAAAAAAGACGGTTGATCTAGACTCAATCATCACCTAGTGTATGGCAACGAGAATTGCTACACACAGGGTTTGACACTCCCGATGCATATGTTTTGGATGATTAGCATTCTCTTTATAAACCATTGAACATATCTTTAAAAATATTACAAAAAATTATTATGAAACATTAGTGTCATTTTTTAGGATATAAGAGGATGTTCTAAAATTTCAGTAAATTAAAGATTAGGTGGTCAATGCTACATGATTATTCTCCATTTCAATATTATTTACACTATCATAATCTTGATCATAAAACATTTTTCATGTGGTGAATCGTGTTTTTTTGTGTATACATCTACAGGGAGGTTATTCGAACCAAGCAAGGAGTTTCTTATAGCACACAACCAACAACAATGGTTAGGAAATCTGATTGTGTAACCCTAAGAGAACTTCATAAAATAATTTGTGATAATTTAAATCTAAGATCTAGTCAAGAGATCCAATATATTAACTATAGACATTTGTGATTTCCAGCTACGTTATGACATCAAACTTTCCCATTGGCTGATGATGAGGACTGGATCCAAGCAACAACTTTATTTTCCTAACGCTCAGATGGTGTCATGATGAAGTTATATGTTGAGGTTTCTAGTGTACAGTAGCAACATTCAATTGTACAAATACATAGACATGCAAGAGTGATAAAACAAAGTCAATAATGAAATGAGACTAATCCATATGATGTGGAAGAAGACAAAGTAATTGATATTCTGAATATACAGAAAAATAATTTTGATGATGACGAAGTTTCTAATGATGGAACAGACAAAGACAACAATGTTGATGAGGAGGAAGCTGCAAAAGTTGGGAATAAAGTTTCTAGAAATATAGTAGTTGTACAGCAGCCTCAACGTACAATAAATCATTCACCGCTCTTCGCATCTTGGTCAAAAGCAATGACATGTTTTCCTAAATTCAACTGAAATGTTATCACACCTACAACCAAGTTTCCTAGAGTTGTAGAGGATATATTTAGTGAGTTGGAAAAAACATTATTTGTAGGAAAATATTTTTCAAGTAAAGATGCAATGAAAAACATAGTGAAAAGATTTCATATTTAGAGACACTATAGATATTTAGTTCAAGAATTAAGTTGTACAAAATACAGCATATGGTGTGATAAATATGAGGATGATTGTAGATTTTTTTTTCAGGTGATTCCTAACATTGCATTTGGATGTTTGATAATTTCTAAGATTGAGGCAGATCATACTTATGATGATTGAGACCTGCTAATATTTTCATGTAGCCCTTGTGTAGAAGAGGATACAACAAAATTTTGACTTTAAGATTTCCTATAATAAGGCTTGGATGGTGAAACAGAAGACAAATTTTCAAGGTCTAATAATTGGGATGACTCGTATCGAGTGCTAGCACAATTGTTAGTCATACTGAGACAATGATCAAGTAATCATCCATCTCGATATGAATGAACATGTGTCAACATAACCGACTTGATCCATCTCATGTCAAATTTCATCGGTTTTTCTGAGCATTCCTTCGATATATTTAAGTATTTTGTTTCTGCAAATAGTTCCTACAAATTGACAGGATGTTTCTATAGGAAAAATACAAAAGCGTATTATTGATTGCAACAACCCAAGATGATAATCATTCACCACTACCACTTTCATTTGTCATTATGGAGAAGGAAAATTACAAATTATGGAGTTGTTTTTTTAGCATGTAACACCAACTCCATGATTTGTAATTTTCCTTCTCCACAATGTAAAATGCAAGCGGTAGAGGTGAACAGTTGTCATCTCTGGTTGCCATAATCAATAATATGCCATGTATTTTATGTATAGAAACGTCTCATCAATTTGTAGGAACTGTTTTCAGAAACAAAATACAAAAATACATGGAAATAATACCCAAAAAAACAATTAAATTTTACATGAGATGGGTCAAATCAGTTATCTTGAGACACATGTTTGTTTGTAACGATATTGAAGACAACTTGGTCATTATGTCTCAGTATGACTAACAATTATAGAAACACACAATACAAGTCATTCCAATCACCATAGACCTTGACAATGCCTTTTGTTTCATCATACATGTCGTATTATAGGAAATCTTATCACCAAAATTTTGTTGTATCCTATTATACACAAGGGCAACAGGCACATCTAGGCAGATCCTGGTGAAGGAATCGGGCGTGCAGCAGAAGCCCCAAACAGGTGGTTTTTAAAAAAAATCCATCGACAATCGGCATAAACTTGTCGACGTTAGTGAATAGAAGCTCGGTCTTAGCCGAGTACCACGCTTGAAGAGTTTTAAGCACAAAAATAAACCTTAAAATACCTGGTTTAAATCTGAAATCGTGCAGGACATCTCCTCATCGTTGGTGATCACTGCTCAAATAATCTGAAGTCTAATTCCTCTAGATTGTCCACACACACTTCAAGGAATCCACGGGAGCACCGTTCGTCATAATCCGGGTGCTAGCACGGAATTGCGATGACGCCTTCGACGCTCTGGCGATCACCGCATCGCTTCGCTAGTGATGCCTAAGAGAGAGCTCAATCCGAGCTCCTTGGATCTAGAGAATCTCTCTCTAGATCATTGGAGAGATGAGAGAGAGGAGAAAAGAGAGAAGCCCCATGAAATAGTACTTGGAAAATCCTCTCCTCTTCTATTTATAGTGTTTAATTAAAATACCCAGTATAGTCTTATCGACCCCAAATACTTAATGCACTATCAATGACATTTTATGACTACTAAATTGAATCATAAATATTATTATTATTTACTTGTAATATATTAAATATATTACATGACAATAATTGAGTCCAAAACTGGACTCGTCGTTCCCATAAATATTAATTCAATCTTGAATAATTTAATATTAGTCAATTAATATTTTTTATCTATTTACTTAAAACTCATAAATACATTTAATAAATAAATTCAATGCTCATTATTATAAACTTGAATAATATGAATTTATTTATTGCACTGGTGATCTTTTTTCCTTAGACAAATCCCGGACCCCAATGGTAGGGCCCACCATGTCCAAAACTCCTATTTATCTGAATAAGGAAGATTCTTGAATACAATGTTGTATGTGAACCTCTAGACCATTATCTTGATAGCAGTGAATATTATTCACAGACCAAGAGTGGGATCTAGTAACCCATCATGACCCCTAAAGAGATGAAGATTATCACAGTAGCGACAACCAACCTACGAACACACACTGTGTAATATAATCTCTTTTTCTGTAATATCTCATAAAGCAGGATGCACTTACGTGTCATCGCCCTTTTCTTGCTTTATTGTTTGTTGATTTAACTGGATAGATTTACCCTCAACTATCATGTTCATGGTCTTATAAAGGTATTGTCATCCTTATCAACATGGCTTGAGATATATTACTTCCATAACCCGAAAGCGACAAATCCTTTCTTGACCATTCAAATAATGTCATGCCATCAATGACGCACCCAACACAAACTACCTCGCCATGACTTCATTGTCATGGATTTAATATTGCATCAAAGTATGCAATCAAATGACATACATTGGTAATGATCTCAAGTCAGGAGACCATTATACATGATTGTAGATAGAAACATCCAATGACACCTGAAACATGTGTTGTTCATATTGGTGGGTCAGTCCTTATGATCTCACTATTATAAATCACCAAGTGCGAACTTCATGAGAAGAAGTATCAATGCTTCAGATCCCCCAGCACCTGATAGTCAAACATCTATTGTGTCCAATCAGTAATACGTATATAGATCATAGAAAATATATTTAAAATTAATGTCATAGTATCTCGAGCTTCTCATTATAGCATGGGAACTACTATAACCTTTCAATAGGACAATTAATCTTTAGACATTACCATTTCAATAGTGGACATAGAAAAGTTTACACTATAACGGTAAGATGACATCATGTATAGCTAACTGTATACATGATATGGTAATTGAATGTACTAAATATTTAGGTCTAAGTCACCCACTATTTCAAAACTCCCACTAGCACTAGATCCAACTTGCTAACCAAACTTGTTAGCTACTCACATGATGAACGTCATGTTTCTGCTGAGTAACGGCTTTAACAACTGGGTCTGGCACGGTTCTTCCATGTGGCTATTCTGATATAGCAACCTCATCACTTAGAGTAATACTTCTAAAGAGATGGTATCCCAAGTTTATCCCTTGTGTCCACTGTCATAACTTGACATCTTGGTTAGTAAGAATATCATAATTTACATTATAATGATACTTTTCTCACTAGGTGCAATTTCAAGAACTGGAACAAATCATTGCATTTAACTACGTCTTAGCTGCCTTCGAAGCTGCAACGTACTCAGTATTTATAGGTATGGCCACCACTGGCTTATATGAGCTTAACTCACTCATCGTCTTTAGCCTAACTGCGATAGTAGATCATATTGATCTATGGAAGGCTAGTTTGTATCCCTGAAAACAAGTATCATTCTTCTCCATTTACTAGGTACTTATCTTTTGTACTTTCCTAAGTACAATCAGATGTTTATGACTACTTTACTTGCAATGCTCTTGGATATAACTGATATTTTCCTATTATAGAATATATGTTGGAAATATCAATTCTTGTATATACCATTGCATACGTTATTAATCCATCGCCTAAGCGTATAGACTTCGAATCACCACGTTTATCTCTTTCATGTCCCGAACATGTCAACCTGAAGAGATTATGCCTTGTGACATAGGCAACAATCCATCTCTTTAATTGTTCCAAGTTGTATTTTTTTAATACAATGTCACTATATATATGATTGACTAGGACCAAGTAACCTATAGATCTACCTTAGTAGATCATGTTCCCTATAACTTAGGTTACTACTTTAAGTCAACCACTGGAGAATAAATTTCATCTTGGTCTTAACTAACTGTATGACCAATGTATGGTTTCCATATGTTGTTGAGAATACTTTGCTTGGAAAACCTTGACACTCCCACTAACCTCTCGTAGACACATAGAAATCATTTGTTGCAAATTTATATTCTATGATCATATTGGTTACTTTAATCCTAAACCGGATTTCAATAACTTGCAACCTGTATTAGTATTCTGTGATGTGATCATCCCTTTCTGGTTTCATCATATAGACACCATCCACGATTGGTGGTCATGACATCCTATGCTAAATAATTTGACCATAGATATTAACTCTGACAAGTAAAATTCTAATGGATTTAGGCATAACGACTTGGTGAAACCAATCAAGACTTGTCAGTACCAAGATTTTACCATCCATGTATCAATTCACTTGAATACCCACCGTCGTATTCAAAATAATAAACCCCTTTACGCTTTGATACATGGAATCCATTAATTTAATTTTAGTTGATCTTATCAATTTTAGCTAATTGTCATATACTGCTTGTAGGAAATGTTATTCGCAATGAATAATAGATCACCAACCACGGTGAATAAAAACAATCACTATGTTTTTATCCTTCCTACACAGTATTTGTCTCTGGAACATACTATATTCCACATGCGCTTCTGGAACTAGTTCTTATGCCAACTATTTGTGCATCTTGAGCATTGACTAAACACAAGTCAATATAGCTCTCATTATCTCTAATAGATATGTGAACCCTTATATAGAAGTGTAGTCTATCACTTGACTACAATTTTTCTATCTTAGGGATTTAAGTAATATCCTAAGAAATCATTAAGATAAGTAAATTAGATGCACAATGTGTTTATCTTGATGCAAGTTTGTTTTTATCTGAACAAACTATTTGCATCCAAACACATGTCCTTATGACATAATGGGTTTATCATCATACTATTACTCATATGATGTCCATTTGTCATTATAGTTGGCATAAGGTTGTGGGATATCGTCGTTATTTTCAAAGCATTTCATGAAATATAATGGAAGTTTCTGCAAGTTGTAACATTGGTACTACTTGCATCAAAATTTTGATGTATAACATATGCGTTTAGGAATTTCTCCACACTACATGTTTGTTGATCAATGTTGATATGTAAGATTTAATCATCAATCCTCCTTATTAACATCAATGTCGTGATGTCGATAAGGTAATGTGTGTTTAGGAATTTCTCCATGCTACATTATCATGATTGATGAATGCTTGGTCGAGATATTCTTCGATATCCCAAACCGAAGCAACTCATATCTCCTGACCATGAATATACTTCACTTTATTATTCCTTAATTACTTAACGAAATATTATAAAGTATATATACCTCTAGATTATACTTGGAATAGTTTAAGTTCACTTGTTAAACTATTTCCAAAAGCTTTGTGACATGCCTTTATTTCTAAAGGCTCCTTTGTCCAAACTAAATACGTCGATAATACCAAAATTATTTAGTTGTGCCGAGCCTAAATACCATCATTGGTATATTCTTGACGTTCATTTTAGTATTAATTGATAAAGAATTATCTTATCACAACTGGGTATAAGTCTTATATTTATATTCATCACTCATTGCCTATGATTCATGTATCACTGAACTAGTGATTTAGTTTACCAAAAATAACATTCATTCCAGAACCTGAAAGAATGTCTCCTTGCATACAAGGACACATGAGATTAATTTTTTTTAAGGGGTGGTGCCTCAGTCAAAGACCAATGCACAATTTATTGCTCAAAAAATAAAGGGAGTTACAAAAGTCTGAAAGACGTAATCTTATTACAATATTTATTGAAAAAAGGGAGCGAATCATCAGGCAAATCATCCAACCAGGTAATAACTTGATTGACCCCCTTGTTGGCAAGACTATCAGCAACCATGTTCACTCCGCGGAACACATGTGTGGAAATGTAGTTGAGATCCATGAGCGCAGTAAGACATTTCATCCATCGAGAGGTAAGCGGCCATGAAAGGCGCACCACCCCCTTCCAGATAGCTTGGACAACAGTGGTTGAATCACATTCAATCTACAGCTTGTTCCAACCCTTTTTCTTGGAAAATTCCACCGCATAAATGACTCCCAACATTTCCTCTTCCAAAGCCGAGGCCATACCGCATCCACCGAAGAAGCAACCAAGGCATCTGCCAAGAAAGTCTCTAGAGATGGCACCACAACCTACCGGACTCGGGTTTCCTCTAGAGGCACCATCGACATTCACTTTGATCCATCCTAGAAGTGGGGATTTCCAGAAGACCTCAAAGGTACGTCGAGGTTGCATATAAGAGCCCGCAATTCGAATATGGTGGAGGATCTCAAAATCACCAACAGAGTTGTCACAATGATCCTTCTGAAGTGAGGAAGCATCCTTGATGGCAATTAGAATACGTGTTTTACCTGCATTGATATTGAATGAGAAATTATTATGAATAAAATTATTTCTATCATACCAGATCACGTGTAGGAGCTCTGCCACCGTAGCTAGAAAAAGATTCCTGATTTGCTTAGATGAATCCCAAATCACACAGTGTTGAAGTTGAGAGCTAATAGTAGCAAGAAGTGACCATCTGCAACCAAAAATGTCAAAAATGTAATTCCAAAGAGTTGCAGCTATAGCACAAGACAAGACCAAATGATTATCATCCTCGCAGTGTTGGTTGCACAGATGATATCTAGAGAAAAGAGAAATCCAAAAGGATTGAATACACACATTGGTGGGGACCCTATTATGAGCAACACACCAAATGAGAGTAAGGCGCGAGGGCTTGATCTAGGGTTTTTTAAAAGCTTTCAACCAAACAAAGGTAGAAATAGAATTACTAAAATTGTTTTTGTAGAAACTTTTAGAATCAAGGACTCCATTAAAAGCAAGTTCCCAAATAAGAAAATCATCAGTGTTGGAAAAAGGGTAATTGTCAATGATGTGACTGATGTGGTTTGGAAGGCTGATGTCTTGAGAGTTAACAACCTCACTTATAGTGGAGTTGGTGTTCTCTGGAATAGTGGTGGATGTTAGCATTGAGATTAAAGGGACACCAGTCCAATTGTCCAGCCATAAATTCATAGAGGAATCAACACTAACCATCCATCTAGAGTTGTTCATGATTTTAAGGAAAGAATGTCTAATGGATGGCCAAATGGAAGAAGTTATGTAACCCAAGCTACCATTCTGAAGCTTGGTAACAAATCGTTTCTTAAGAAAGGCCAAGGAGTCATAGTTGCTATGAATCAGATTCCAAGTCATTCTAGCTTGAAGTGATTCATTAAAAAGCTTAAGATTCTTAATACCAAGACCACCCTTATCCAGGGGTTTACAACAAGTGACCCATGGAATGGTGACAAGTTTTATTTCAATCGTACTACCAGTCCAAACAAAAAATTTAATGCAAACATTGATTTTTTTTAGAAGTCTGGCAGGCCAATTGTAAACCATCATCGAGTAAACCATCTTGGAAACAATTGTAGACTTAACAAGACAAACTCTGCCGGCCATAGAAAGAGATTTACCCTTCCAAGATGATAGTTTATTGATAATTTGATCAACAATGCTATGAAAATAGCTGGATTTTGGTCTTCCCTAAAATATAGGAACACCCAAGTAAGTGAAAGGGAAAGAGCCTTTTTTGATTCCTAAGTAATCAAT
Source organism: Viscum album (assembly GCA_963277665.1). NCBI lineage: Eukaryota > Viridiplantae > Streptophyta > Magnoliopsida > Santalales > Viscaceae > Viscum > Viscum album. Next base: position 1,196,804,852 of record OY728135.1, on the reverse strand, counting down.
TATGTAACTTTTTCTATTGGGGGAAAAGTTTTTCCCAAAGAAAACAAAGGATTTGTTCCAACTTATCGCTTGTCCTGAAATATCTTCATAATGATCCAGGGCACTTTTGAGGTTTTGGATGTTCCTTTTATCACCCTTTAAGAATAAAATTATATCATAAGTATCTAAAAGATGGGTAGGAACATTTAGGTTTCTAGAAGCTTGAATGGGATTAATTTTTTTTTGATTCACAAGGCTCGTGAGGAGTCTACTTAAATAATCCTCAGCAATAGCAAAAAGAATGGAAGATAGGGGTCACCTTGCCTAACACCCTTGGTGCATTTGAAGAAGCCTTTATGGGACCCATTGAACAGCACAGAGATGGAAGCCGAATTGAATAAGGTGTGGATCATAGCAGTAAAAGATTCATTAAACCCAAAGTTTTTAATAACCTTTAAAATAAAATTCTAGTCCATGGTGTCAAAATCTTTCCTAATTCCTAGCTTAATGGCCACACTACCTCCTCTAGTGACTTTATTCAGCATATTAGCACATTCCGAGGCAAGGCAGATACAATCTTGAACAGTTCTTCCTTTGATAAAACCAAATTGGTTCTGAGAAACAATTTTATTGGTTATGGAGGTGATTCTGTTAGCAATAAGTTTGGTGATAATTTTATAGAGGGTGTTGATGAGATCAATAGGTCGGAAAAGGTGAATCTCAGCAGCATTGTCCACTTTAGGAATAAGAGTAAGAAATTTAGCATTTATCCCATGAGGAAGAACACCATTGGAGAAAAAATATTTAACCAGTTTACAAACATCCACATGGATGAGATCCCAGTATTGCTGGAAGAAACCATTGTTGAACCCATCAGGTCCCGGGGCACTATCAGGGTTGAGACTGAAAATAGTGGCCCTTATTTCATGGTCTATAGGTATGCTTAAGAGATGATCATTGTCCTCAGAAGTGACCATATTAGTAATGATGTCATGAAGAATATCCTTACTAACCTCCAGACCATTAAACAAATTGTGGAAGTAACCAACAACATGATTAGCAATGGCATCCTCAGTGTCAAGAAGAATGTCATCTACTCTAAGAAAGGCAAGGGGCCTACAAATTTTCCTGATTCTTTGGAGAGAATTATAGAATTTAGTATTTCTATCACCATCTGATAGCCATTTGGTTTTAAAGATTTGCTTTTTCATGTTATCTTTGAGCTTCAGAAGAGATTTAAGCTTCAAATAAATAGTAATTTCAGCCTGGGGATCAAGAGAAAAATCAGAGCAGGTATTGGATCTTTGAATACGAATGAGTTAATTCTCCAAAGAGGAGATGTCTGCATCGAGCTGTTTTGTTTTAGAGAAGCACCAACCCTTGAGTTGTTGTTTCAGAAGTTTTAATTTAGAAATTCAAGCAAAAGAATCATTTTGGTATCGCATGCCATCCTAGAAATCTTTTATCATGTTGGAACATTCTGGGACCGCAGCCCAAGTAGTAAAACTGAAACGTTACAATTGATGAATATGCCTGATGTATAAGAGGTAACTTGATCCTTTAAATCAGATTATTTATTTTAAACTTACATTGTTTTATGTAATGAAAATAACCTTTGTTAATACCTCATTAATTGAAGGACATCGCGAATGTTCCATTGGTGAGCCTTGCCTAAATTGGTAATGAAGCATTTACTCAATACTTGTTCATTTTATAACTTAAAATGAAACTTGAGTAAAGGGGTGAAAATGATATGATAAAGGGATCCATTTAAAGATTAGGATCAATTTTTCACTTTACACATGTTGGTGTAACATCGTCTTTTTGTATCATTGTTTCGCTTTCTCCTTGAAAACATCTCAGAGATGAGACTTCATGTTATATCATCCATGTCCTGGTGTAGCGACCGTAACTGACATCGGACGTTGATGAAATCATAAGGATATAACCATCATATGGTTTGCACATTAGTCTCTTGTAAGCAATTTCACTCTCGCTTCTTGAGGTAGTTTAACAATATTAGGGACAATGTTACCTTGATTTTCCTATATCATAATATTATGCGCAAGTGCCCATATTATTCTTGGGATACTCATGCCAGTGTGGACATTGACCATCTTCAATATTTATCGCAGTTTTTAAACTTGGTATATTTTCCAATTTTTTCTAAAAAAAATTAATTCTAGCAGATTAGTTCTTTTATCATGATTACCAATTTAGACATTTTGATTAATTACTTAAATCATTTAATATCTCCCACTATTTTATTGGATTATAGGAACCCTCTGTGTTAGAATCATAATACTTTGTCGCTTGAGTATTCTAGTGACAAGAATCCCGAAACCACCCCTCGTAGTCTACAAGTTATGGCTACGCCACTACTTAGAGGGTTCAAAGTGGGTTTTTGGTTGGCTGGCCATTTTAACTTGTGGTTCCTTGGTCTATTGAGTGAAGTCCCAACTTTTAAAATCAGAGCTTGATTTACTCAACGCTTGCCTTTAAAATTACAACAATCTAGCTATGGTTATTTCTTTTCATCAATTTTATTTAAGTCTACTCATCACTCTTATAAGGACTCCTCGGTAGTAAGAGGCACCCTCAGCTATGACATGACCAGCACCCCAAACACCTGATTTTTTCCAAATTTGAATGACGGGAGGCTGTTTAGACTTAATATCTCTTTGAGGGTTTTATTATTTTTAGTGTGACAAAAGAAATAATTTTCTATTTTTATAAACACGTACTATGTGATCACACTCACAACTGATCGTGCAAGAAATAGAAATTTCATCACATCACATGTTCATTTTATCTTGCATTCTTTTTTATTATTATTCTATGTGATTGTGCTCTAACTAAACATGCACAAAAATAATAAACCATGCAAAAAAAATGAACATCTAATCATGAGCCAGTTCTAATGGTTGATTAGTTACGTGAATAATATACCAATCGAGCCCCTAGGGACAATTCATTTAATCACATGGCTTGCAACTTGAATAGAAACATCTGCTCATCGAATGCATCTAACTCCTATCTAGTGCGTCGCCATCATTCGGCGCAAAGTGCGTCAAACCTTGTCTTTTCATTATACAATTGTACTCGCACGCAGGCGGGGGGTCTCGGGGTATAAAATACAACTCTGAGAATGGACGTGCATTCCCTTATATATATAATGACACTTGAGACGACACGCAGGTCGTCTTTTATTTATATTAAAATAATTATTACAAAACTGTGTGCAATAATTAAATAAAAGGCATCAAACATACATTGGTTGGTCTAAGGCTCATGATCAGTCATATACGCATTAAACTCGCGTATATTAAATAAATGCATAATAAAAATTAAACTTGCATTAAAATAAATTCTGAGGGCATTATTTATTGAATTAAATTTTCCCTCTAATTTTAATTCAACAAATATCATCATTTGGTCACGATTAATTAATTTAATTTTAAAAAATAAAATTTAATTTAATTTAATTAATTTAATTAAACTCCAAATTAAATTAATTATGCCGCATAAAATTTTTAATAACCAAAATTAATATTTAATTAATTTAATTATCTATTATAATTAAATTAATTATTTAAATTAATTTTTGATTAACTTAAAACACCTGGGCCTAGACAATTTCGGGCAGGACCTGTGCGGGTCAGGGCGAAACTGCGCAGGCCCATTCTGGGTGGTACTGACCCCGTTCGCCCAAGCCCGTTTTGGGCTAGGCCAACCCACCCGGACCTATTTCGGGGCAGATCAAGTTACCTACCCGCTAAGAGGATCGGGCGGCGGACGGAACAAGGCAAGTTCGTGGTGAAGCGATCTATCCGGGGTCGATCGGGGTGGCCACGACAGTGAGAACCCGGTGCGGTTAATGTTGCACACATGAGGGTTCGAGCATGAAGGTGCCAGAGGGTGGGTTTTTTAGGCGGATGGGTTTTTTTTTTATTAAAATGGGTCTAGGTTTAGATTAATTAGGTAAAAGGGTTTATTGAGCGCCACTTGAAGTGGCGCTCAACAATTCGGGTGGCTAGCGCCACTTCAAGTGGCGCTTTACCACCCTTTTATTTATTTATTATTTTTTCTGGTTTTGTTTTATTTCTTTTTTTTTTAATTATTTTTCACCTCATCTCTTTTTAATAAATAATTTCAAAATAAATAAATAAAATTTTGTTTTCTTTTTTTTTTGTTTTAGTTTTTTTCCACCTCATCTCTTTTTAATAAATAATTTCAAAATAAATAAATAAAATTTTAAAAATAATCTTATAAATATGTATTTAAAAATGCTAAATTAATTATTATTATATTTATAATTATATAATTATGAAATTATATTTATGTATATATATAATTATATGTGTGTGTATAAATATAATTATGTATATATATAATTAAAAATAAATATTTATAAATATAAATCTATTTATATATATTTTTTAAATAAAAAATATATTTGTAATTATATAATTATAAACTAATATTTAAATATAAATATTTATAATTATATGAATATGAATATATTTAAAATATATAATTACGAAAATATTGTTACATATATATTTAAAATTTATTTATAAATATATATATATGTGTGTGTGTATGTGTGTGTGTAGAATTATATTTATAATTATATTTAGAATTATATTGTAATTATAGTTATACTTGTATATGTATAATTATATATTTATACATGTATATATTTACATAGTTATAAGTAACTATTTATAAAAAAAATTGAAATATTGTTAAACATATAGTCTTTCAATACCACCTACTTGAAACTTAAAAATGTTTCAAGTATGTGACTTTGAAAGCCTATAAAATATAATCTAAATGACCAATATGAATGAAACTTAAAACATGTATTAAAAATATACTAAATAGATAAAACTAAAAAAATTACGTAAAAAATGTCGATAGAAAATATTTTATAGGCTTTTAAAACCACCTAGTTGTAACTTAAAAATGTTTCAACTATGTGAATTTGAACGTATATAAAACATAATTCATATGACCAATATGAATGAAACTTAAAACTTGGATTAAACATATACTGAATAGATGAAAATAAAAAAATTACGTAAAAAATGTCGATAGAAAATATTTTATAGGCTTTCAAAACCACCTAGTTGTAACTTAAAAATGTTTCCAACTATGTGACTTTGAACGTCTATAAAAGATAATCCATATGACCAATATGAATGAAACTTGAAATATGGATTAAACATATACTAAATAGATGAAAATAAAAAAAATACGTAAAAAATGTTGATAGAAAATATTTTATAGGCTTTCAAAACCACCTAGTTGTAACTTAAAAATGTTTCAACTATGTGACTTTAAACGCCTATAAAACATAATCCATATGACCAATATGAATGAAACTTGAAACTTGGATTAAACATATACTGAATAGATGAAAATAAAAAAATTACGTAAAAAATGTCGATAGAAAATATTTTATAGGCTTTCAAAACCACCTAGTTGTAACTTAAAAATGTTTCAACTATGTGACTTTAAATGTCTATAAAACATAATCCATATGAACAATATGAATGAAACTTGAAACTTGGATTAAACATATACTGAATAGATGAAAATAAAAAAATTACATAAAAAATGTCGATAGAAAATATTTTATAGGCTTTCAAAACCACCTAGTTGTAACTTAAAAATGTTTCAACTATGTGACTTTAAACGTCTATAAAATATTATTATTTTATATACAATAATTAATTAGTTAATAATATAATTATTAATTATTATTTGTCATTATAATTATTAATTATTAATGGTTAACTCGCTGTGAAAAATTTTGTTTATATTGTACCTGTACTTTATAATTTAATAGTTAATTGAAATAAGTTTGTATTTAATAGATTTTTGATTTTCTTGTTATTTGACTTAAACAACAGTTACTTATCATAGTGAATAAGTTTTTTAATATATACAACATTACATCCAAAAACATCAACGACGATGCCCCCCGATACCACAACGCGGTGTCTGAATGTCACGTCCTCTCCGCGTCCGACGTCCATGTCGCTCCGGTGTCCTCTCTGCAGGTTCCTCCTCTTCCGGTGCTTCTGGTGCCTCCTCATGATGCTGTGTAGAGGACTGACCAAAATCATGTGAGGACGCCCCAAAATCATGTGAGGATGCCCCAAAACCATATGGGGTGACATATGGCTCTGAAGCTCCTATAAATGGTAGAAATGGGGTACTGAAGAAGGCCTCGTCGGGAGGAGAGGGGGCCGCCATAAGCTGTGTGACTGCACCCAGATCGAAGTCCATAGTAGTCTGCGGAGACGCCATATGCGGTATATAAATGTCTCCCTGCTGTGCAAAATCATCAGTCGGCTGGGCGAGATCGCCTGTCTGTGGTGCGACGACATCTGCAGGAGCCGCTCTCGGATGTCGATGTGGTCGCCTCTGCCCCCCCGAATGTGCTCATCTCTGTCGTCCAGCCGGCGGCGGCGGTGGCGGTGCATCCTCCTTAGCAGGCATAGCAGGGACATCGTCATCCTCAGGTGCTTCTGCCTGAAGATATGGATCAGGATATATCTGTGGCTCCTCATCAAAAAAACGGTCACGTATCAACCGGAGATGATCCAATAGAGCCACCACATCCCGATGAACTACCTCCCGCAGAATATATGCATGCTCCTGAGGCTGCGTGGAATGTGCAAGCTGACCAATGGCGTCTGCCTGCAAATGAAATGACAATCAAATTAATATCAAAAATGAGTTAAACAAAATTAATAAATCTTAGTAAACATACCAATCGTTGAATGCCAATCCCCTTACGTGTAAGGTACATGATGGTATGTCGTCGATACCAGTGTGCATAATCCCCCTGATCAGATAAATGAGAGTGTGATGTGATATATCCCTGTGGAAAGATACTGAATTGGGCACGCCTGTCCCAAAGCTGGATATAAGATGCATGATGTCGCCGCCAGTCTGTCGTCTGTCTACCTATAAGCACAATCGAATGTAACTCAGTAGACTATCGTGGTACCAAGGGGATATGCTGTATAAAACCGAATTGGCGCATGACCCGGTCTGGCTGGTGCCACTCAACGATGTGGAAGTGAATGAGTGGTACTACTGCAGCACGATCTCCAGCCAAAGATGTGCAGTATAGTGGAAGTGATGCGTAGACATAACCTGTATAAGGAGTCCATGAAACCTGAAATGTAAACTCAAAAAATAAGTCATATAGTAGCATGATAATTTTACTGAGATTATATTGAAATAACTTAAAATAGTGATAACAAAACAAATTTTCCTACAAAAAAGTACTGTTTAACTTACATCAGCCGGCACTATAGCATCGAATATCTGTCTGAAGCTGTGCACACTATGTCTCGGAGTATGTGCAAACTTCTGAGACTGACTCCACCTGGTGAAAAAATAGTAACCTACGGTAAGTTTATAAAAAATAATAACAAAAGTACTAAATAACCGAAAGTAATGATGTAGACATACCATCGTCCCCGAGGACAGTCCTGAAGTAGCTCCGGTGCAAGCGGTGCGACAACTCGAGGAGCGATGCGTGGAAAACGCTCACAGGCCCACATCTGTACTAACACCATGCAACCTGCAATCTGATGTGAATCGGCCTGACAACTGGTGCAGAGAGATCTGTACAGATGTGCTAATACAGCGGATCCCCAACTGTATGTAGCAGTCTGATCCAGATCCTCAAGTAATGGGAGGTACATCATGTGTACCAAAGCGGTGGAGTAGTCGACGCACAACATGCCTCCGAGCAGCCGCAAAATGTATGCACGTGTGTGCTGAAGAAGTGTCTCCTCGTCTGCATCATCTGGAATGACGTCGAAATGCTGATCGAGCCACCTCATTCGCAAGCGCGAACCCTGGAGGACACCCTGTGCGCCGATGACATCAATGCCTAGCATCCTCTGTATGACTGCAACCCAATCGCCGGTACTGGCCCCCGTAACTGCATCTCCATGGATAGGTAACCCCAGCATGTAGGCGACGTCCTCTAATGTAATAGTCATCTCCCCCTCTGGGAGATGAAATGTGTGTGTCTCTGGCCGCCATCTCTCAACCAATGCAGCTATCAAATGATGGTCGATGGTCTTGAAGTCACACATAGCGACTCCATAAAAGCCTGTACGTCTAAGGTATGGACAAATAGCTGCCGGCGGTGCCTCATGATGGAAACGGTGCACTCTCCGAACATGAAGATGTCTAACAGGTCGTCGCGCCAACACATCGCGCGACACGTGCGTCTCCTGGCAAGATAAAAGTGGCTGCTCCATCTGAATGTGCAAACAATAAAACATTAATTTCATGTAAGTTATGACTTTTATCATGTAAGATATGTAATTTAGCATATAATTTTGAAAGAAGCATAAACACATTGGGTTAGTTTTTGTCTCCCGTGTTGGGGTGTTGGGGTGAAGACGTTTAGAGTTTCCTCGTTTTTGTTTTGTAGTCACTGTAAGTTCATCTTTCATTTTAAAAAACTGATGAAATTTTCATTTAATAGTTCAAATGGTTTTGGTTTCTTATACAGGTACATTCCTTTTTTTGAGTTGGTGTTGTTTGTTTAAAGCTACTCATGTAATGTTGGTCGTTCGACAAAAAATGTCACGTGAAATCGTGGTACATTTTCCAAAAATTACCCTATTTACAAGTACAACAAATATGATTAAAAATGGTGAAATGATAAAAATAATTACATGTACAAAGTTTTACAGTAACTGATAGAGTACGTGATTCATTTTAACCATTAGATGATTGCCCTATGTGTCTAGTAAAAATAGAAACATCTTTGCAATTTTGTCATGCCCCTGAGTATAAATCAACCTCAAAAGCTCTAGATAATTTTTCTTGGTAAGGTGAGATGAGAAGGGAGGTATTATACCATCAGGAAGAGATATTCTAGAAATGTGCAATGTTATGACAAACCTTTAGATGAAATGTGTCAGTTCCCCACTAGATGTGCATGTTTCTTCAAAATTTTTAGGCTGGAGATAATCCACCATAAGTTTCACATAGCCTTATGTCTTCCATGGATTAATGTCAAACACTTCAACCAATTTGTTTACTTTATGGGGAAGTAAAACCTCATTCCTTTTAATATTCATATTACCATGAACATATAAAATCATCATTTTGCAAGAAAAACTACCAATCTCATGTTCACTGAAATACCCCTTAATGTAAGAATGATACAAATAGTGTAAGTACCCAATAGCAAGATTCCAATCCATTTTGAAGGATAATGGGGATGACAAGGAAACATCAACCCCCAGGCCCACCCCTTCCACCCATTCAACCAACTTCGGTAACTCCTATAGAAGTAGTTTTTCAAAAAAATGAAATGTCACACCACCACAGCTTCCTACATCCATATTAACCCCCCAATTCAGTTTCATTAAATGTGGACAGTCCCCATTTTTACCAAAGTCAATGATGCACTATTAAACCATCACTTTTCAACCCCCGCCTCAAAAATACAAAATGCTTTGAGGGATGAGAAATGATTCGGTGCATTTTAGAACATTGAAATGTGTCGAATCATTTCTCATCCCTCAAAGCATTTTGTATTTTTGAGGCGGGGGTTGAAAAGTGATGGTTTAATAGTGCATCATTGACTTTGGTAAAAATGGGGACTGTCCACATTTAATGAAACTGAATTGGGGGGTTAATATGGATGTAGGAAGCTGTGGTGGTGTGACATTTCATTTTTTTGAAAAACTACTTCTATAGGAGTTACCGAAGTTGGTTGAATGGGTGGAAGGGGTGTGCCTGGGGGTTGATGTTTCCTTGTCATCCCCATTATCCTTCAAAATGGATTGGAATCTTGCTATTGGGTACTTACACTATTTGTATCATTCTTACGTTAAGGGGTATTTCAGTGAACATGAGATTAGTAGTTTTTCTTGCAAAATGATGATTTTATATGTTCATGGTAATGTGCATATTCAAAGGAATGAGGTTTTACTTCCCCATAAAGTAAACAAATTGGTTGAAGTGTTTGACATTAATCCATGGAAGACATAAGGCTATGTGAAACTTATGGTGGATTATCTCCAGCCTGAAAATTTTGAAGAAACATGCACATCTAGTGGGGAACTGACACATTTCATCTAAAGGTTTGTCATAACATTGCACATTTCTAGAATCTCTCTTCCTGATGGTATAATACCTCCCTTCAAATGGTTTTGTTTTATTATACAGGTACATTCCTTTTTTTTGAGTTGGTGTTGTTTGTTTAAAGCTACTCATGTAATGTTGATCGTTCGACAAAAAATGTCACGTGAAATCGTGGTACATTTTTCAAAAATTACCCTATTTACAAGTAAGACAAATATGATTAAAAATGGTGAAATGATAAAAATAATTACATGTACAAAGTTTTACAGTAACTGATAGAGTACATGATTCATTTTAACCATTAGATGATTGCCCTATGTGTCTAGGGCAACGTGTCTTCGTATGACCTTCCTGGCGGCATATGCTGCACCGCCGTCCAGCTGGATGTTCACTAGGGCAATCCATCTCATTCCGAATACGAGTCGACTTTGGCCTCCCTTTAGGTTGAAGTCTATTGCTGTTCGGTAGAAGCGTGGGTGCGCCATCAGGCAGCTGAAAATTCTGATATTCCCCGATTGGCATCCATGGAGTATTGTAGCAGGAGTTGATGCTCTCGAGTCGATAAGCTGGATCAACGAACTGCTCCCAAGATACGTGTACGTAAGCACATGCAGCAATCACATGGCCGCAGGGATATCTCAGTGCCTGAAAGTTGCCACAATCACAGTAACGCTTCTCCAATAAAACAACTCGCACACGACCATTGCTACATGCCATAGCATCACCGGGCTCAGCGACCTCAAATCGTTGCTCTGGACGATTAAATGCAGTTACACGGTAAGTTGCGGCCTCCTGAAGAACTGTATCTAGCTCGCGTTGGAAATGGTGTCCATAGCGCATCCCTCTGTTCAAGCCCTCTTCAGCTTGCTTTCCTTGTTCCAGAAAGTACTTTACACTACGATAGAAGGTCTCTTGTACCAACCCTGAAATTTAGATTTACGACATTATACAAATATTATATTATAATAGTAACTCTTCTGAGTAACATATATTGAAATATTCGTATTTACCTGTGATAGGTAGTTTTTGAACACCTTTGAAAACTCCATTTATACATTCTACGATGTTGGTCGTCATATGACCATATCTCCTCCCATCATCATATGCCAACGACCATTTCTGCTTTGGAATTTGCATCATGTAATCATACACTTCTGGATTCACTTTGTGGATATCTTGAAGACGCTCCTCCATCCTTTGTTGTTGAGGCTCATATGCTATCATACAAACAGTCATCTGAACAGTTATGAAAATAACTACTACAAAAACATTTTAAACAGAAAAGGATGTTCATACCAATTTTTAAGATTGCCTTTTTCATCGACTCATTCTTGAACTTCTTTCGCAAATTGCTGGCAATGTGTCGAATACAGTATCGATGATGGGCATATGGTGGTATCCACGAAAGACCCTCAGACTGTATCGCCTCCTTGATTGCACGGTGGCGATCAGAAATAAGACAAATCCCTTCTGCATCCGTAACAAACTCTCGGAGACATGCCAGAAACCAGCTCCATGATGAGAAGTTCTCTTTCTCCACAATTGCAAATGCTATAGGCAGAGGGGCTCGATTTTCATCTTGTGTGGTGGCAATCAATAAAGTTCCGGTATACTTTCCATAGAGAAATGTGCCATCAATTTGTATGAACTTCTTGCAATGTCTAAAAGCCGCCACACATGGTAAAAATGTCCAAAATAATCTATCAAACACAACCATTGAGCGGTCAAGTTGGTTCTGTTGGTTAACATATTCAATTGTATGTAACCGATAGACTATTTGATTATTGTGGCGTAGAAGCTCCAACAGTTGTGGTAGAACTCGATAAGAGTCATCCCAATCACCATACACATTCACAATAGCCTTTTGTCGTGCTGCCCATGCCTTCCAGTAAGAGATTCGATACCCAGAAAGTTGTTTGATTCACTCAATGACCAGAACCACGGGGACATCTTGACATGCTCTAATCATTTCAACAATAATAGTTGAAACAAACTCAACATCTAATGAAGAGTGTTCCTGTGCCAAGCTTGGGTTCACACATGTGTGTGGAGTAAATCTAGTGATGCGCCAGCTGTGAAAAGTGTTATCAATAATAGCTCGCAGACGCATTTGACAGTTCGATTCAGATTTGTCACAACGGATCAAATAATAAGATCTCTTTGACTCTTCTACAACATATGAGTAATGTCTTTCAATGTGATATTGTTTTATCACATTTTTCATTGCTTCTTTGCTCTCAAACTCTCTGCCAATATACAGAACATCGTTATCTGACACTCGATTTATGCCACCAATGATTCCTGGAAATTCTGAACTGGGAGTGATGACTGAATAATCAAATTCTGGCAAGCGATTCATGCCTTCAGTCGACCAGGAATCCAATAGTGGAGGATGGTTCAATGGTCGGTTGAACTTCGCATGAGTTGGTACAGACTGATCTTCCACATGCTCTTCTTCTTCTTCAACTTCCTCTTCATCTTGTTCAAAATTGTCATCATCCTCAAATTCATCAACCAATGCATCTAAAGTATGTGGAGGACTATCCATTGAAACTGTGGCTGATGGAAATGATAAAATAACTACTGATGCTGATGGAACGTCTTGATGTGAAGGAGCATATGACATAGTTTCATGAATTTGAGATGGGTCAACTTCCAATGTCGATGGAACCTCCATTGTAGCTATAGTGACATACAACTCCATTATTTGATTCTCAGGTATATACTTAACCAATGAAAGTATATATTCCCAATCATCATCATCATTTACCGGATAGGGCACATGCCAAAACCTATCTATAAATTGAAGATGTATGAATGTAATGGACTCTATTACTTGATTCCTCGCGAGTTTTAACCTCTGATGAATTTTCCTTTGCACAGCTTCCAAAGTAGTACATCCTCAAAGCATCACAACAGCTTCTGGATGTATACTATAACTGCATCCTTGTTCTGTCTCAATTATTTGACCGTTGCAATAAATATAAGCGGCGACCATCTTTTTTATCTAAAAGAAACCACTGTTATTAATTAAATCTGATTAAAGAATCAATTTATGTATGCATGCTTCTAGTAATTTAGGTTGGAATCCTAATCCCTCCACCAAATCAATATGTTCAACCCATATTGATGTGTAACTATTTACACAACCCACAAGTTTGTGTTACTTACCCAAAAATAGAAGTCAAATATATTTATACATATCCACATGCATTATATGCATGAGGTACACGAACACGTCATGTAAAAGCATAGAGTTATATGAAATTGAAAGTCTCCACATGAGTAAGCCCGGAGCGACAGATAGCCAACCTCATTCACTTTCCTAGACAAGGCAAGCCTCCAGGAAAGTAGGTGGTCCGACCCAAAGCCCCTCTACCCGGGGATACTTTACTCAAGAGAGCAATCATTTCATGATAACTCTAACACTTAATATGCAAAAAATATATTGAACTACTAAATTCAAGTTCATAACTTCAATTACAAACCGAGGTCAAGGTAGATTGAAAACTAAATTCATTATCATTCCTAGAATGTAATGCAAAGGTATATTCCATAGGCAATTTACTACTACTTGGCTAATTAATATAACTACTTCTCTAATTAATATAACTACTTCGCTGAATAATATAACTACTTCGCTAATTACCTAATTATGGTTAACTAATTACCTAATTATGGTTAAGTAATTACCTAATTATGATTACTTAATTAACTAATTATGCTTAATTAATTAACTAATTATGATTAATTAATTAACTAATGATGCTTAATTAATTAACTAATTATGATTAATTAATTAGCTAATTATGATTACTTAATTAGCTAATTATGATTACTTAATTAACTAATTATGATTGATTAATTAACTAATTAGGATTAATTAATTAGCAAGTGATGATTGATTAATTAGCAAGTAATGATTGATTAATAACCTAATTACAATTATTGAATTACCTAATTATGATTAATTAATTACCTAATTATGATTAATTAATTAACTAATTATGTTTCATTAATTACCTAATTATGATTAATTAATTAGCTAATTATGATTAATTAATAACCTATTATGTTTCATTAATTACCTAATTATGATTTATTAATTACCTAATTAGGATTAATTAATAACCTAATTATGATTAATTAATAACCTAATTAGGATTAATTAATAACCTAATTATGATTAATTAATAACCTAATTAGGATTAATTAATAACCTAATTATGATTAATTAATTACCTAATTATGATTAATTAATAACCTAATTAGGATTAATTAATAACCTAATTAGGATTAATTAATAACCTAATTATGATTAATTAATTAACTAATTATGATTAATTAATAACCTAATTAGGATTAATTAATAACCTAATTATGATTAATTAATTAACTACTAATGATTAATTAATTAACTAATTATAATTAATTAATTAACTAATTATGATTAATTAATTACCTAATTATTATTACTTAATTAACTAATTATGCTTAATTAATTAACTAATTATGATTAATTAATTAGATAATTATGATTACTTAATTAACTAATTATGATTAATTAATTAACTAATTAGGATTAACTAATTAGCTAATTATGATTACTTAATTAACTAATTATGATTAATTAATTAACTAATTAGGATTAATTAATTAGCAAGTGATGATTGATTAATTAGCAAGTGATGATTGATTAATAACCTAATTACGATTATTTAATTACCTAATTATGATTAATTAATTACCTAATTATGATTAATTAATTAACTAATTATGTTTCATTAATTACCTAATTATGATTAATTAATTAGCCAATTATGATTAATTAATAACCTATTATGTTTCATTAATTACCTAATTAGGATTAATTAATTACCTAATTATGATTAATTAATAACCTAATTATGATTAATTAATAACCTAATTATGATTAATTAATAACCTAATTAGGATTAATTAATTACCTAATTATGATTAATTAATAACCTAATTATGATTAATTAATAACCTAATTATGATTAATTAATAACCTAATTAGGATTAATTAATAACCTAATTATAATTAATTAATTACCTAATTATGATTAATTAATTAACTAATTATGATTAATTAATAACCTAATTAAGGTTAATTAATAACCTAATTATGATTAATTAATTAACTACTAATGATTAATTAATTAACTAATTATGATTAATTAATAACCTAATTATGATTAATTAATTTACTAATTATGATTAATTACTTAACTAATTATGATTAATTACTTAACTAATTATGATTAATTAATTTACTAATTATGATTAATTACTTAACTAATTATGATTAATTAATTAACTAATTACGATGATTAATTAATTAACTAATTACGATTAATTACTTAACTAATTATAATTAATTAATTAACTAATTATGATTAATTAATTAACTAGTTATGATTAATTAATTAATTAGTTATGATATTAACTAATTATGATTATTTAATTAACTAATTATGATTATTTATTACCTACTTACCATTAATTAATAACCTAATTATAATGAATTAATTAACTAATTATGATTTATTAATTAAATAATTATGATTAATTAATTTGCTAATTATGATTAATTAATTAGCTAATAATCATTAATTAATAATCTAATTACATTTAACTATTTACCTAATTATGATTAATTAATAACTTAATTATCATTGATTAATCAACTAATAATGATTAATTATTTAACTAACTAATCATTTCATTATCTAATTACATTTAAAAAAACCATACTATTTATAAAATACAAACATTATATACTAATTCTATAAATTAAACAACTAAATTATTAAATAAAACTATTAAATAAAACTATTAGATAAATTTAAAGAAAGATTTACCTCAAATTTGTTACGACGTAGGTACACAGGCAGAGCAACCGAAGAGGCAAGGCTTCACCGCAACCGAAGAACGCAAGAAAAAAGTTTGAGAGAGAGAGAGAGGAAGGGATAGGGAGGGAGGAATGGGGGTGGGGGGCGAGGTCCTATTTATAGGATGGGGTGGTGTTTCGGCGCCACTTCAAGTGGCGCCGAATCGTTTGGGAAGAAGGGTGCAGCGCCACTTCAAGTGGCGCTGCACGGTTTAAATTAATTTTTTCAGCGCCACTTCAAGTGGCGCTGCACTCTATTTCCGCCAAATTGGTGGAGTGCCACTTGAAGTGGCGCTCCAATTCCGAAACCCTTGAGCGCCACATGGTCTGGCGCTCAAGAGACCCAATTACCTAATTATTTAAACGTTTGACCCATTAAAAAGAAAAAAAAAACCCTGTCGGCAAATTTAGCCACCAGAGGGTGCCTAACGATGCGCTTGGCTGGAGGAGACCGGACCCGTGACCCTGAGAGGTGGCGCTGGTGGGTGGAGCAGGCCGAATGGCGGCGCGGTGCACCGCTCGGGTTTCAGGCCGCTACACATGTTACGTGCCCGGGAAGGGCAGAGGCAGCCGGGACAGGGCAACCAAGAGGAGGCGGGAGGTTGCCGACCAAGGGTGTGGCGGCGTGCAGAGCAGTGACTGGTGCGCTGGCCTGGTGCAGCCTAGAGGTGAGGTGGACTCGGCGGTCGGTGGATTCTGGCGGGGGGGGGGGGGTCTCAAAGGCTGGTGGAGGGTAGCCAGCGCAGCGGAGGTCGGCTGGTGTTAGGGCGCCGCTGCAGGAGGACAGCACGCTGCTGCAGGGGCGCGGATGCCGCACCTCACCGGACTGCAGGTGTGTTGCGCCTGGTGCACTGCTTCAAGAAGACGAACTGGCGGCGCACTGTTGCACTTGGAGCAGAAGGAGGTGAAGTGGAGGCCTATGGATGGGAGCGGGGCTAGCCGGGAGGCGGCCGGTTCTCCTGGTGTGGGAGAGAGTCACACAACGACTTTGCGGGAGGGAGATGGTCGTCGGGCCTGGCTGGGTGTGGGTTGTCGCGCTGCAACGGGTCTCCGCGAGGGAGATGACCCGGGGGGTGCTCGGCCCCCCAAAGCACCTTTTTTTTATTGACTGGTTGTGCATGTCCGACCCCCACCCCCCTCCATTTTTTTATCTGTGACCTCCTTTGCAGGTCACCCTTTGCACCCCTTTTTTTTATTATTTACCAAGACCTGCTTTGCAGGTCTTCCTTTATTATTTTCTAAAACCTATTTAGGCTTTGAAAAATGATAATATTATTATTATTATAATAGAACTATTGTTATTATAATAAAATTATTATAATAATAATAATTATCAAAACTCACCGGAAAACACTATTTTGGTGTAGAAAAGGGATTTGGATGATTAAATTGAGGTTTAAAGATCTAAAACCCCATATATTAACTGGTGTTAAATCCGGACTAAAACTTCGAATGACCACAGAATGGTCATCCGATGCCGGATTAATACACGGTCTATGACGTTGGAATCAGAACGACGCCCTCTACATAACTTAATGAAAATTTAATTTTTTTCTTGACTTAAAATCGATACGTGTTCGCTCTGATACCACTTAAAGGAACCAGGCAAGCAGCGGAAGCCCCAAATAGGTGGGTTTTAAAAAAAATCCATCGATGATCGATGTAAACTTATCTACATTGGTGAATAGAAGCTCGGTCTTAGCCGAGGACCACGCGTGAAGAGTTTTAAGCACAAAAATAAACTATAAAATACATGGTTTAAATCCAAAGTCACGCACGACATCTGCTCGTCGTTAGCGATCGCTGCTCAAAAAATCCGAAGTCAAATTCCTCTAGATCGTCCACACACACTTCAAGGAATCTGCGGGAGCATTGTTCATCGTAATCCAGGTGCTAGCGTGGAATTGAGACAATATCTTCGACGCCCCAAAGATCATCGCATCGCTTCTCTAGCAATGCCTGAGAGAGAGCTCGATCCAAGCTCCTTGGATCCAAAGCATCTCTCTCTAGATCATGGGAGAGAGGATAGGAGAGAGAAGCCCCATGAAATAATACTTGGCAAAATCCCTCTTCTATTTATAGCGTTTAATTAAAATACCTGGTATAGCCTCGCCAACCCCAAATAGTTAACACACTATCAACGACATTTTATGACTACTAAACTGAGTCATAAATATTATTATCATTTACTTGTAATATATTAAATATATTACATGACAATAATTAAGTCAAAAACTTGACTCTTCGTTCCCATAAATATTAATTGAACCTTGAATAATTTAATATTCATCAATTAATATTTTTCATGTATTTAATTAAAACTTGTAAATAAATTTAATAAATAAATTCAATGCTTATTATTCTAAACTTGAATAATATGAATTTATTTATTGCACTGGTGATTGTTTTTCCTTGAACAAATCCTGAACCTCAGTGGTGAGGCCCACCATGTCCAAAACTCATATTCAAACTGAATATGGAAGATTATTAAATACGCTATTGTGTGTAACCCTCTAGACCCTTATCTCGATAGTAGTTAATATTATTCATAGACCAAGAGCGGGATCTAGAAACCCATCATAGCCCCTAAAGAGATAAGGATTGTCACAGCAGTGACAACCAACCTACGAACACACATTATGTAATATAATTTTTTTGTCTGTAATATCTCATAAAGCAGGGTGCACTCACATGTCATCGCCCTTTTCTTACTTTATTATTTATTGATTTAACTGGACGGATTTACCCTCAACTGTCATGACCATGGTCTTATAAAGGTATTGTCATCCTTATCAACGTGACCTAAGATATATTACTTCCATAACCCAGAAGCGATAAAACCTTTCTTGATCATTCAATCGATGTCATGCCACCAATGACGCACCCAACACAAACCACCTCGTCATGACTTCATTGTCATGGTTTTCGTCTTGCATTAAAGTATGCAATTAAATGACATACATTGGTAATGATCTCAAGTCAGTAGATCATTACACATGATCATAGATATAAACATCAAATGACACTTGAAACATGTGGTGTTCCAATTGGTAGGACAGTCCTCATGATCTCACTACTAGAGATCACCAAGTGTAAACTTCATGAGAAGAAGTCTCAATGCTTATGAGCCCCCAGAACCTGATAGTCAAACATCTACTTTATCCAGTCAGTAAGATGTATCTAGACCATAGAACATATATTTAAGATTAATGTCATAGTATCTTGAGGTTCTCATTATAACCTAGAAACTGATGTAATCTTTCGATACGACAATTAATATTTGAACATTACCATTTTAATAGTGGATGCAGAAAATTCTACACTATAACGGTAAGATAACATCATGTATAGCTAACAGTATACACAATATGGTAGTCAAAAGCACAACACCTGGTCATCTCAACAATAATAGAATACACAAATTCAGCATTCAAAGATGTATGATCTAGTCTCGAGTTTGGCTGAACGCGAGTACGAGATGCCTTAGTCTTAGAAATTCTACAACCTCCAAATGCAATGTCCATCAAAAAGAATCTACAATAATCCTCATATTTATCACACTATGTGATGTATTTTATGTAGTTTGATTCATGAACTAAATATCTACAGTGTCTTAATATGAAATATTTTCAGTCTGTTTTTCATTGCATATTTACATGGAAAATCACTTCAAACATATAAAGGTTTGTCCACTCACTAAATTTATCTTCTACAAATCCAAAAAACTTAGTTGTAGATATGATAACATTTAAGTCAAATTTAATCAAACATGTCATTGCTTACTACCAAGATGCGAAGAGTAGTGGATGATTTATTGTGTGCAGATGTTGTCGTAAAAACTACTACATTTCTAAAAACCTCCTCCCCAACTTTTACACCTTCCTCCTCATCAGCACTGTTGTCTCTATCTATTTCATCATTACATTTCATCATCATCAAAATTGTTTTGTTGTATATTTGAAAGATCAATTAGGTTGTCTTTTTCCAAATTATAGGGAATAGCCACATTTTCATGAAATGAACCTTATTCAACCACTCTTTGTATGTTTATGTCTTAATATAATTGGACGTTGTTAGTGTACACTAGAAACCTCAATATATAACTTCATCATGACACCGCCTGACCATTGGGAAAATAAAGTTGTTACTTGGAATTGATCCTCATAAACACCAAATGGGCAAGCTAGATATCATAGTATAGTCGGGAATTGAAAATTTCTATAGTTGATGGACTAAATCATTTAATCATGTCCTAGATTTAAACAGCCGTGAATTCTTTTATGATGTTCTCTTAGGGTTACACAATCAGAAATCCTAACCATTGTTGGTGATTGCGTACTATAAGAACCTCCTTATTCAGTTTGAATAACCTCTCGTAGCTGTAGACACAGGAAAACACGATTCTCTATGTGAAGAATATTTTTTAATCAAGATTCCTAGTGTAAATAATATTAAAAATTAAGAATAATCATAAAATATTGTCCATAAAATCTTTAATTTAAAGAAATTTTAAAACATCTTCTTATATCCTAAAAGTTGAAACTAATGTTTCATAGTCTAATTTTTAATCTTTCTAAATATATGTTCAATGATTCATAAATAATAGGTGAATTTTTCAAAGAATATACCTTGAGAGTATCAAACTATATGTACAACAAGGCTCGTTGTTGTAGACTATGTGTCGATCGAGTCAAGCTCAATCTCCCTTTTCAAGGTTGTTACCCCTAGATACATTTGTGTCATAGATACGTCCACTTGTAATATCCAAACAGGAATTTCATTTCTTATAAAACTACACAATATTTACTTTATTGAAATTTTAAAAACTCTTCTTATATCTTAAGAGATCGCACTAAAATTCCATAGTAAAATTTTTAATCTTTCTAAATGTAGGTTAAGTAATTTATAAAGAGAATGTAAATTATCTAAAACATATCCCCAAGAGTGTCAAACCAAATGTGCAACAAGACTCATTATCGTGCATCAAATGATGATCGAGTCCAGCTTAATCACCCATTTTGGGAGTATCAAATGATGCATGCAGTAAGGTATGTGATGTGGCATTATTTTTACTCAGTTTGCCACATCTTTTTATTACATTTTATGCAATTTATTTAACTATTTTAACACTTTTTAATAAATAAATGCACTTTTGTATTTTTATAAATAAATTTGTCAATTATTCACTTTTTATAACATTTTATGTAATTTTGAACAATAATTAGTTAATTTATACCTTCTTTATTTTTAATGTAATTAATTTTCAATTTGTTTATTTAATCTTTATTTGTTTATTTTATTTAATTTGTCTTTGTTAATAATTATTGTGTTTGATAATTAATTTATTTTTAAATTTTTATGTTTATATAATTTAGTCGCGGCTTTCCAGACTATCGGTAGCTAAGCTACCGATAGCAGGGGTCCTTTTTTTCTACCGGTAGGCAGGTTACCGATACCGGTAGCTCTTTTTCATATCTTATCGGTAGACTTTGACTTCTATCGGTAAGCGCTTTAATTTTATAAGCAACGGTGAGTTTTTAGTTAGGTTAATTTAATTCTGCTTAACTTTATAATAGTCAATTTCTATTTAACCAATTATTTAATCAACATAATTCTAATTAATTAACTTAGACTTTGTTTTTTTTAATTAGTCTTTTATTTTAGTTACATTAGAATAGGGTTGAAAAGTTATTTTATGTGTTTTGTCATCCTGCAAATTAGTTAAGTAAATAATTAGTGTTTTAAGTTAAATTAAGTTGTTCGCCCTTAATTTTATGTGTCAAATAATTAATTAATTAATTAATTAAGAATTTTTAAACATTAATTATATTATTTTATGTACGAAGATTGGGTTTTAATTCAATTTTGTTTTGTTTTAGCCTACCAGTGAGGTATACGAGCCTACCGGTTAATTATTGTTTTATATTTAATGCCCTTTTTATCGGTAGCCCTGCTACCGATCTGCACCTCGCTGACTCTTAATGCAGTGTATCGGTGAACTTGCTTTATCGGTGACCTTGTCACCGTTACCTTTTTCCGAACTCTAATTATAATGATAAAATTTAGTTATTAATTTAATTTTATTTTCATCCATTAGTATAAATTAACTTCATTAATTTAATAGTTTAGTTTTCCGCTTAAAAGAATTAGGTTAATTGCTAATATTTACATAATGTTTATTTTTAGTTCTATCTAATTAATTAATTTTGTTGTTTTAAACTTCTAAAATAAATTACGTTTTATGCAGTTTAACTTCTTATTACAATTAATTCTTTTAAATTATGTTGCTTAAATTCATTCTTTAATTTTGTATAATTTAATCTTGCTAAAAAAATTAATTAGTTAACATTTTAGTTGTGTTTTAGTTTGTTGAAATTTTACTTGTTTTAAATAAATTTGTGGTTTTACCATTTAATTATTAGTTTAATTAATTCTTTATTTGAGTTTTAGTTCAATTAACGCCGTGGTGTTTTGTGTTTTTGCAGCTACCGATAGATGACCTCACCGGTAGCTGCCGATAGCTGCTTTCTAACCCTCACCGATATTTGCCTTTGTTTTATCCTCACTGATACAGCCTTTCTATTTTCCTCACCGATACTCTCTTTCCTCACTGATAGCCATCCTGTAGCTACCTCACCGGTTCAATGCTCTCTTTTCATTATTTCTTTTCCTCTATCGGTAGCTCCCTCACTGATACTCCTCCTCCCCTGCATCCTCACCGTTCCTCTTTTTTCTCAACCTCACCGATTCATTTCCTCACCGATACCATTTCCCTTACTCCTCACCGATACGGCTCTGCCCCGCATTCCTCCATCCTGCTTCGCACAACACTCCATCACCGATACATGTTCTCCCCGCCTCTCTTCTCACAAATCACAACAACGGCATCACCATTTTAGCCACCACAAACACGTAGCAACATCACAAAACAGTGATCATCAAAAACATGAATCGAATTACCCAGATCCAAATACCAGATCAGAAACGGTCGAATTCACACTGGTGCATAGAAGCCCCGGACAAACCCTAACTCACTTTGCTCAGCCGCCGCTGTGCGCCGCCTTCTTCCCCACTTGAACCTCCATCGCCGCCTGTGCGAACCAGTGGCCGGACCTCCCTGGAGTATCCACCTACCTAAACCTCGCCGCACATCACCCTCCCTCTGAACTGTCGCGTTGCAAATCTTCTACTCCGGCCTCTCTCCGAAGCCGCCGCTGCCTCCTTGCCACACCGTCGCCCCCTGCTGGTACACCCACCACACCCCAGCGTCTCACCGGAGAGCCATCCGAAACCCGAGCCGCCAGCCCCGAGCTGCCGCACAACTGCAAGAGGAGGCCTCCGCGGTTTCCTTGTAGAATCCGTCTGATTTGCTCAGGGAGAAGCCAAACCCTCCCCCTTCCTGTTGTGTGTCGTGAATGGGGGAGGAAGATGAGATAGCTAATTATAAAAATAATAATAAGAAATAATAATAAACAAACAAACCTATAATAATAAAAGTTAAGTCAAAAGAAAAAGTAAAGTAAAAAAAAGTTAAAGTTGAAAGTAAAAGTAAGATATAATAATTTAAATGATTATAATTTAATGCGTTAAATTTATTAATTAAAACAAATACAATTTTAATAAAGAGATGAATTATAAAATTAAAATACAAAAATAAATTAATAATAAATGTTTTCAATAAATTAAATTAATATTAATTGTATAATTTAATTAATAATAATTATAAATAATTATTAAACATACTTATTAATTTATACCTTAAGTAATAATTTTAATTACTAAATTAAAATTAACTAAATAATAAATTAACCGAGCAGTTTAATTTCTTTAATAGTTAAATTATTAATACAATATAAAATATTATCTTCATTATTTATTTACTTATGTACTTAATTTTTAATAACTTAGTTTAAAAGAAATTGATTTAATTAATAACTTAGTATTTATATCTATTAACTTAACTAATTAATAAATTTTTAATAATTTGTGTTTTACTATAGTATTATTAAGTGAATAGTTTTATAAATAGAGTAAATAATAATTATCAATTAACTTATGTTAACTTTCAACACTTAACTTAAAAAATTATTATTATTTCATTATTTGATTTCGCATTTATTTACTTATGTTGTTTTCACATGGCAGGTTCATTCAGGAGTCAAGTTTACATCCAGGTACATCCAACTAACTCATCCGGAGTTAGTTACGAGGGAAAAATTCGCGCGACGTGCCGGTCGCGAAAAAACGCACATTTTGCGGTGCGTGGGTAAAGAACATTTTGGAAGTCGGCGGAGATTGAGCGGTGACGTGCAGCAGATGACAGATGGTATATTAAGCAGAGCAAGCAGCATTTGAAGGAGAGCAACACATTCATTGACGGAGACATTCATACATTTTCCCGGAGGAGACGATCAGGGGAGGATGCTAAGCAGTGCAGTCCAGGAACTTAGGAGCAGCGCATTTTTAGGGAGTTCCTTCTCCCTCACGATTTAAACTCTTGTACTCTGTTTCTGAATTGTTTCCTATGACTGCTGTAATAATGAATAGTATAGTTAGCTAAATTTTAGTTCGGGGAGAGTTTTAGTTCTACTGGTAATCAATTTCATCCTTCTCGTTAATTCATTCTTCTGTGATTAGTATTGATCAGCGAGATTAATTCTAATTACACTTTTCTGCTCCATACCACATGCACTTTAATTTTCTGAACTCTGTAATCATTCGGCGAGTTTGATTATGGAATCACCTTTTAAACAATCAGCTTGTAATGAAAACTTCAGTACTTACGGCGAGTTTGTATTGGTGTTCTTTTTAATTCATTTGTCTGAAGTTGAACTTCTTGGAGTGGCGAACTCTAAGTTGAACAATTTCCACAACTTAACTCCTGGCGAGGGAAGTAAGTTGTCTCTTTTTAGTGGTACAAAGCAGTACTTTTACATGAAAAGGAAAAACAATATAAACCAGTAGACTAGAATGGACCCCGAGCATTCTTTACTATTGTCTTTTATCAGCATCTTATTTTCTTCATTGCATTTTTCTTTCGGTTGTATTCTGTTTTAGTGTAGGTAGCACGAGTTTTTCAAGGGAATTGTAGTTTTACGTTGCAGTTTATAAGAACATTAAAAAAATTAAAAGATATAAAAAAAAGATAAGAAAACTACTCCACTGCTGACAACAGTGGAGCTTACCGTGTTTTTTTTTAGAAAGTAGTGGCCAAAATAGCCTTCTCTGTGGGTTCGACCCTGCTTGCCACATATACAGTAGTTAGTAGGAATATAAATTTTAAACTTTGACCGACTTCAATGACGGTTTAGGTCAGTATGAATCATCTAGATCGTAGGAGTAATAAATCAGATGTGTAATTAAACCTTTTGTTTTTAATCATTAGTTAATCATTACTAAGACAATAGTTAAGCATTAATTAATTAATAATTATTTAATAATTAGATTAAAGTTAAATAATAATTAATCATTAATTAATCTCAAGTTAAGGGTTACTTAATCCTAAGTTAATCATTACTTGTTTCCAAATCAATTGTGGAGACCCATACTTGACGTACATGGACATTACATTACTTTTGCAGAATACTTAATACATAAAAAAACAAACACACAAGTACCGTAATAGTTTAGTGTCTTTGGAAACTCAAAATATAATCTTCTAATCGTGGTGAAAGATCTTCAACATCTCCCATAAATATCTTCCCCTTTTATTTTCTTACCTAAAACCTTTATTTAAATCCTGGGGAAAAGAAAACATATAAAGGGTGATCTCAAATTCTCAGTAAGGGTAAGCATGGAGAAAATAGAACAAATCATATACATTTGAACTTAAATAAATGAACATAATGTTTAAACATCAAAATCTTGAGCAATGACATAAACATGGCAGTATGTAAGGCATAGATCATAAAGGAACATCAATCATGATAAAATAGCATGGAAATAAAACATTTAATTGTGGAAAACCATTAAGCACATGATATAATTTCCATATTAGCCAAGGCATTGCTTCCAAGACCATCTTAGTGGACAAAGTCCCTTTCTGAATCGAGTTCACTCCTCGTTCCAGTCCTGTATCACTGAATTAGATTAACTTACCGTTCCAGCCATGTCTATCTCATGAGATATAAATTTTTACTCAATGCATTAGAGGGAGATATAGGTCTCACCCATCTCATAATCAAATCATTCTTACTTGTGCCACAAAATAAACATAAATCATTCATCATAACCCAAAGAATAAAAGGGTTTTCATAAACATCACCCCATCATAACGTAATCTATATAAAACAAATGGATATCATTTCATCCTAAAAAGAATCAAACAAAGTAAATAATAGAGATATTATACTTGAAACATAATAATACTAAATAATGTCATCTTAGATGGAAAATAGTTTAGACAAAACACTTGAAATGAATTCTTGAGGAAAATATCCTTTCTTTAAAATCATTTTCTTATCATGAAATGTCATTAAATTTTAAAAGAAAAGGATTTTGTTGAAAATAATCATGAAATATTGTAGAGTAAGCTTCATGAAAATTAGGCATTATGAAACCGTAAAAATCTGTTCATGTTGTATAAGTTAAAATAACATTCTCCTCATACTTTTAACAGAAAAGTCAAAATTTTCCTCGTATGGTAAACAAAAGAAAGATTCCTTCCATAACACAATGAAAAAGTCAAAGAGGGGTAAACATGACATTAAACATACATGGAAGAATATTAAACACTTTATGAAAAACATTTTATGGGCATGTATGAAAAATATAACCCCGGTAAATACTTGCGTATAAGCAATCTTGAATAAAAATGAGATTTGCAAAATTATCTCTTACCTTATGTCCGATATGCTTCGTATGTATCCGAACCTCCTGTATAATGATTTAAATAATGTCATTGAATTATTAAAGAATCGTATTCATTGTTATGATATCATATATGGTTCACTTATGACTTTATATTACCTGTTCTTTTGTAAATTCCATGTTAAAGCAGCATTTTGGGTAAAATCGTTTCATTTATCGTACGTGTTTCAATTTGTTGTTCTTGATATTATTAATCATATCCTGATTTACTTAATTCCATAATGTAAAACATTATTTATATATAATATATATTCAGTATATAAATATATATGATATATCGATAAATGGAATGAAATACACCGTTCATGGAGACGGTAGGTCGTACGTACGCATGAACGTTGTTTTCATTTCCTTATTGAATCGAATGGAATTAATTAAATGAAACATATATGTACATAAATCCAGTATCATTATTATGTAATATCTTTCATGATTATTTATTACATATATACTTTATAATCATACTTGAATGGTTAATCATGGAAAATGAATCTCATCGCGTTCGTGGAGACGGTAGTCCGTACGTACGCACGAGCGATGATATCGTTCCCATAGTTATTGAATAGAATTGGAGTGAATGATATAATATCTAAGAATCAGTATGATGTTATAATAACTATATATAGTTATTCTTTACACCATTATACCCATCCAAGTAAGGTGGCGGTGGAAAAACTAATTACACCACAGCGTGGAGACTGTATTCTGTACGTACGCACGCGCGGTGATTTTGTTTTCCGTAGGATGGATAGAAGGTGAAATGTGGTTGTTTAGTATTTATAATATCATATCAATATATTAGTGATACTTATTTTATTACTTTACAATTAAACAACTAATGACGAAGAAGTTGAAGAAGAAATAAACTTGAAAGAATCGATAGAAGAGATTACATCTTCTTCGACATACCTCCTTTAAACTTGCACTTAAGGGACTAGAGTTGGTCTTTTGAGAAGACAAGAACTTAAAGAATATTACTAGGGAAGTTTATAAGAGTAATGGGTAGAGTTTGGCCAAGATTTAAGGCTCAAATTTGTGTAAAGAGAAGAGAGAGGAGGTGCCCTTTTATAAGGGATGAGAGGGGCACTTTTGGAAACCTCTAAAATATTAATTTATAATAAACCTAAACCCCACTTAAAAACATCCAAAGTGACTCAAATTTTGATATTAGATAATATAGGGTTGTAATCTAATCAACCAATTAAATTTAGACATGTTTTGATTTTATTTTAAACCGTATCATTTTGATTTATCTTTATTTAATCTATTTAATTTTATTTGTGGTAATAATGTTATAAATTTTATATTGTTATAAATACTTACTTATGTGTTCTTAATTATACATAATTTAATATTTTATGACATGTTAGATCATATAAATTTTAATTTGTAATTTTTAAAATACTTTTGTGGTTTTTAAACAATTTAATAATATAAAATATCAATAGTGTCAATTTTGACACAATTAATTTATTTGAATTTAAATAAAATCCACACAGAATATATGTTTGAACAAAAATATTTAATAGATTCATAACATGTCATATTTATCTAGAAAATTCATGGAGCACATGAAATAGATCATATAATATTTATTTTAATATTTTTAAATCCATTTATTTGATATTTCAATCAATAAAATAATTTCAACATCACTATTGTGTCACCTTTAATGATAATTATTTAATACTTAAAACTTTTAAATAAATTCACATGATGTATATAGTTTTATTAGATTTCTGGAGACTATTCATGTTTTAAGTTTCATGAATTTTATCACTAAATTAAAATTATTATACTTATAATATTTAAGAGAGTGACATGTTGTCACTTTGTTTGGTTTTAATAATAATTAAATTATTTTCATGGTCAAAAGTCCATAAAATGAATGTAATCCGACCCTTAGGTGATATGGGTCAACTTTTAGTCATCCAATAGAATTTTGGCATGTGTTAGGGTAATTTTATAATCTTAGGTGATATGGGTCAACTCTAAAAGTCATACTTAATTGAATCACACCATAGAAATTGTTTGATATATCTTCCTCGCCAGAAGATACATCAAACAGAAGTATGACTTTTAGAGTTCGCCACTCTAATGATCATCGTCTGTTAGAATTTTGAAAAAGAATACAGTCTAAGTTAAACTCGACGTAAAACTCCAACTGTAATGACATTAACGCTTGAACAAATTGAAGATCAAGTTCAACCTCGCCAATTGAACTTGAAACTATGACATTTTTTTACAGTAAGGTGTGAACAAATTTACTTAACATCAGAGTTGATCTCGCCGATTAATTCTGACGTCAATAAATGAGTAGTGAACAATTTAACAGATAAACCAACAAAGCTTGAAGCTCCCGAGATGGAAAATCAACTCATGTTCATAATGAAATATATCATTGTAAACAATCCGAAAACAGAGTACAAGACGTTAAGAAAAGAGGGAGAAAGACTCCCTAAATATCGCTCTGCCTTCGGGCTCCTTAGTCTCCAGTTTGACTCTATCATCTCCCGGGAGTTATGCTCTCGTATTTGGTGTGTAATGTCGAATGAGACAACTTACTTCCCTCGCCAAGAGTTAAGTTGTGGAAATTGTTCAACTTAGAGTTCGCCACTCCAAGAAGTTCAACTTCTGACAAATGAATTAAAAAGAACAGCAATACAAACTCGTCGTAAGTACTGAAGTTTTCATTACAAGCTGACTATTTAAAAGGTGATTCCATAATCAAACTCGCCGAATGATTACAGAGTTCAGAAAATTTAAGTGCATGTGGTACGGAGCAGAAAAGTGTAATTAGAATTGATCTCACCGATCAATACTAATCACAGAAGAATGAATTAACGAGAAGGATGAAATTGATTACCAGTAGAACTAAAACTCTCCCCGAACTAAAATTTAGCTAACTATACTATTCATTATTATAGAAGTCATAGGAAACAATTCAGAAACAGAGTACAAAAGTTTAAATCGTGAGGGAGAAGGAACTCCCTAAAAATGCTCTGCTCCTAAGTTCCTGGAATGCACTGCTCAGCATCCTCCCCTGATCGTCTCCCCCCGGGTAAATGTATCAATGTCTCTGTCAATGAATGTGTTGCTCTCCTTCAAATGCTGCTTGCTCTGCTTAATATACCATCTGTCAGCTGCTGCACGTCACCGCTCAATCTCCACTGTTGTCAGCAGTGGAGCTTACCGTGTTTTTTTTAGAAAGTAGTGGCCAAAATAGCCTTCTCTGTGGGTTCGACCCTGCTTGCCACATATACAGTAGTTAGTAGGAATATAAATTTTAAACTTTGACCGACTTCAACGACGGTTTAGGTCAAGTTTTTGGCGCCGTTGTCGGGGAGGGCACGATCCATTGTTAAAAAAAAACTCTTAAAAAAAACACATTTATAAAAAAAAATCCTTAAAAAATTGAAAATTTTGAAAAACTGTAAAAAAAATTACTTTTCTTTCTGCGTGGTTACTGTTAGAAACTGTCTACAACTGTTTGTATGAGCACGAGAACATCTGTTGTTATATTAGAACCTCTAAACCCTGAACTCGATAAACACTTAGCTGCTCTAAGAAGGAAAAACAAAATTGAAATGGAAAATCAAGAAAATAGAATCCCTGAGAATAATAACTTTCGAAATAACCATCCAGAACTCTTAGATGAACACGAAAGGCCTAGGATGAGGGAGTTTCAACTCCCTCAAGTTTCAAGCAACCCATCATCCATTAGATTAAGTCCTAGAGCCAGAAATTATGAGCTGAAACAATCACACATTTCTCTGCTGCCTGCATTCAATGGGCTCTCTAATGAGGACTCTCTGGCCTTCATTAGAGACTTCTACAATACTGTGCAGCAACTTCCACTTTTAGGACTCACTAAAAATGAACTAAGGATGAGATTTTTTCCCTTTTTCCTTAAAGGGAATGCGATAAATTGGTTTTTAAGTCTAGATGAAAATATTTTTGAGAATTGGGATCAAGTGTATAACTCATTCATTACGAAATTTTATCCCCAAAGATTAAAAGGAGAACTTAGAACTAAAATCACTAGTTTTTATCAAGAGGATGGAGAAGCCTTCCATGAAGCTTGGGATAGATTCAGGGATCTGCTTAGGTAGTGTCCCCATCATCAACTCCCTTCACATCTCCTTATGGACACCTTCTTTGAAGGGCTTTCCTCCTCTGGTCAGAATTTAGTGGATCAAGCTGCTGGGGGTAATTACAATGATAAGACTGATGAAGAGTTGAGACAAATTTTCAATAATCTGGCCCTTAATTCTCAACATAAGAATTCAAGAAGAAAACGAGTTAATAGAACTGTCAATTCAAATACTGGTTCAATGAATGAAACTCAATCTCAACTAGTTGAAATCACTAACCAACTTCAAGCATTAATGAACCAGAATTCAAAACAATCTGTTAACCAAGTTGAAAACCAGAATCAGTATCAATCTCTTAGGCAATAGTGCACTCAATGTGGTATGTTTGGGCACTCTGAATGTTTTTGTCCTAATGTTGATCTATCTGCCCAACAACCTGAAAATTCAAACTTTGTCAATTACGGCCCTAGGATGCCTCAAAAAGAAGATCCATTTTCTAATAATTACAATCAAGGCTATAGGAACCATCCAAATTTGTCATGGAAAGATCAAGGAGTCATTAAGAAACAAACTGCCCCTAATTATCAGAACCAACCAAGACCAAATTTTCAAAGTCAACAAAGGGGAGAGTCTTCAAATGTTCAAGGAAGTAATGATAATCAAATGTTTTCTAAATTGGATCAGATATTGAATAAAATGAATTCACAAGAGGAAAGATACATGACTCAACTTAATAAACAGAAAAGTCAATATGAGTCAGACAAGATGCAAACTGATGTGAGAATGCAAAATATGGAAACACAGCTTGGCCAATTAGCTAGAGATTTGACTTCTAGGGATAAAGGTAGGTTGCCTAGTACCACTGAACTGAATCCTAGGGAGAATATCATGGCTATTGTTACTAGGAGTGGGTTGAATACTCAAAATGTTGCTGAAAAAACTGTAAAAAATGCTCGAAATGAGAAACTGTTTGAATCTGCAAATGAAAATCTGCTTTGTTCACAATCTGGAAATTCACAGAAAGATGTCGAAAATGATGAGAATCTGAACCTTTCACCTGGAAATCAAGATGAATATTGTTTTAAAAATCAAAAAAATAAAGGAAAAGAAAAGGTTGTTGAAGAGGTGAGGGACATGCCTACTGTTCTGAAAAATTTTTCCCCACCCATCCCTTTCCCTAAAAAGCTGAAACCTTAAAGTAATACCAAGGCTGAACTTCTTCAGTTCCTTGGTCTTCTTTCTAAGCTTCAAGTGAACATCCCTTTTATCCAAGCCTTAATTCAAATCTCATCCTATCTGAAATCCTTAAAGAAAATTGTTTCAAATAAAAAGACCCTTGAAGAATTTGCTACCTACAGCCTCACTGAGGAGTGCAGTGTTGTGCTTCAAAAGAAAATCCCACCAAAATTGAAAGACCTAGGTAGATTTGTCATCCCCTGTACTCTAGGTAATTCAGGTCAGCTGAACTGTTTGTGTGATCTAGGTTCCAGTATTAATCTGCTCCCATACTCACTATTTCGACAGTTGAGGTTGGGTGATCTTCAACCTACCACGGTCATACTACAGTTAGCTGATAGATCATTCACTCATCCTATAGGTCGAGTAGATGACTTACTAGTTGGAGTTGGGAAATTGTTCTTACCTGCTGATTTTCTTGTTCTAGATATGGAGTGTGATCAAGAGGTACCTATCATCTTGGGTAGGCCCTTCTTGGCCACAGGTGGAGCTGTCATTGATGTGTCTAAGGGTCAACTGATATTCAAAATTGGTGAACAAGAAGAAGAGTTAAATGTTTTTAAAAATATTAAGGAACCAACATACTTTGAAAACTGTTCAAAAATTGAGTCTCTTGAAGCTGAATGTTCTTATAAGAATCAACTTGAACTCATTGAAAAATATGAAAATCATTCTTTTGTTGAAGAAAGCATTTGTGAAGCTGAAAATCTTTGTGAATCTGTTCTAGAAGCTGAAAATTCTGTTGTTACAGCCCAACTGGAAAATCTTCCAGAACTGGACAACTGTCCAGTTTCTGTCGTAGGAGAGTCTTATGTTTCTGAACTTAGGAACTTTCTGAATGAAATTGAGGGTGTTTCTGTTAACACCAACACTTCTGAATATTTTGATGATACTGAGAGATAACTTTTAAGACAATTAGATGATTCTTCTTTGATAAACCTTCTGAAATCTGATTTGGAAAATCTGGACAGTGTACTGCCTACCTTGGACAGTAGCATTGCTATCTCTGAATCTGAACTGGTAATTGAAAATATTTCATCTTTTAATACTCCTTACAAGAGATATGTTGAAGATCTTGGACCTCCCAGGCCTAAGAGTCTTCCTTCGAGTGTAGTACCACCTGATCTTGAACTGAAGCCCATCCCTGCCCATCTTAAATATTCATTTTTAGGTGAGAACTCTACTTTGCCTGTAATAATCTCTGCTGAACTAAATGAAACCCAAGAAGAAAAACTGTTGAATGTTTTGAAAAAGTTTAAATCTGCCATAGGCTGGATGATAGCTGATATCAAGGGAATTAGTCCTTCATTCTGTATGCACAAAATTCCTATGCAACCTGATCATAAGCCTAGGGTAGAATGTCAAAGAAGATTAAATCCAAACATGAAAGAAGTTGTGAGAGAGGAAGTAATCAAGCTGTTAGATACTGGAATGATATATCCCATCTCAGATAGTGCTTGGGTCAGCCCTGTCCAGGTTGTCCCCAAGAAGGGAGGTTTCACTGTAGTAAAGAATGAAAAAAATGAAGAAGTCCAAGTTAGGAAAGCCACAAAATGGAGAGTCTGTATTGATTATAGGAAGCTTAATGCAGCCACTAGGAAGGACCATTTTCTTATGCCCTTCCTTGATCAGATGCTTGAGAGGCTTGTTGGAAATGAATTTTTCTGTTTTCTGGATGGGTATTCTGGTTACAACCAGATTCCTGTTGATCCAGAGGATCAGGAGAAGACTACTTTCACATGCCCCTTTGGAACATTTGCTTACCGGCGGATGCCCTTTGGGTTGTGTGGAGCTCCAGCCACCTTTCAAATGTGTATGATGGCTATCTTTTCTGATATGATTGAGAGAATCATTGAAGTTTTCATGGACGACTTTTCTATAGTGGGGAGTACTTTTGATACTTGCTTAGGAAATCTTGAGTTAGTCTTAGAGAGATGCATTGAAACCAACCTTGTTCTTAATTGGGAGAAATGCCAATTCATGGTTACTGAAGGTATTGTGCTAGGTCATAAGGTTTCTAAGAGAGGTTTAGAAGTTGATACTGCGAAGATAGAAGTTATTCAAAAACTGCCGCCTCCTGTTAATGTTAAGGGTGTTAGAAGTTTTCTAGGGCATGCTGGTTTCTACCGGAGATTCATAAAGGATTTTTCTAAAATCACAAAGCCCTTGTGTTCATTATTGGTAAAGGATGCACCATTTAATTTTGATGAAAACTGCTTGAAATCATTTAATCTGCTTAAGGAGAAACTCACTACATCACCTATCATCACTGCACCTGATTGGAAACTACCATTCGAACTTATGTGTGATGCTAGTGACATGGTTGTAGGTGCTGTCCTTGGACAGAGGAGGGATAAGAAATTGCATGTGGTATACTATGCTAGTAGATTTCTAGATGATGCTCAAAAGAATTATACCACCATTGAGAAAGAGTTGTTAGCTGTTGTTTTTGCTCTGGAAAAGTTTAGACAATATCTGTTAGGTTCAAAAGTCATAATTTTCACTGATCATTCTGCTTTAAAATACTTGCTGTCTAAGAAAGAAACTAAACCCAGGCTAATTATATGGATCTTATTGTTACAAGAGTTTGACTTAGAGATTAGGGATAAGCAGGGAGCTGAAAACTTAGTTGCTGATCATTTATCTAGGCTTCCTGTTACTCAACTTGAATCTGAAAATCATAGGGAGATTAACTCTTCCTTCCCTGATGAAAAACTGCTCATTGTTTCAGTCAGGCAATCTGCTTGGTTTGCAGATTTTGCCAACTTCTTAGCAGTAGGTGTCATTCCCTAAAATCTGTCTAATAATCAAAGAAAGAAAATCATTTCTGAGCTTAAATATTATCTGTGGGATGATCCCTTGCTGTTTAGGAGGTGTGCTGATGGTATTCTTAGGAGATGTGTACCTGAGGAAGATATGTTTTCTATTCTTGAAAGTTGTCACTCTTCACCTTGGGGAGGTCACCATGGGGGTGAGAGGACCGCTCAAAAAGTCCTGCAATCTGGTTTCTATTGGCCTACCCTCTTTAAGGATTCTAGGAGTTTTGTGGTCGGGTGTGATAGGTGTCAGAGGCTGGGTAATGTGGGTAGGAAACAGGAGTTACCCCAGAAGGGTATTTTGGAGGTAGAAATTTTTGATGTTTGGGGATTAGATTTCATGGGTCCATTTCCATCATCTCATGGTAATGAGTATATTCTTGTTGCTGTAGATTATGTGTCAAAGTGGGTTGAGGCAGTAGCTCTGCCCAACAATCAAGCAAATAGTGTGATAAATTTTTTGAAAAAGAATATCTTTTCAAGATTTGGAGTCCCTGGAGCTTTTATTACTGATAATGGAACACATTTTAAGAATTACAGGTTTAAAACTTTGATGGAAAAATATGGTTGTGTTCACAAAACTGGTACTCCATATCATCCACAGTCCAGTGGACAAGTAGAAATTTCTAACAGAGAACTAAAACAAATTCTTGAGAAAACTGTGTCAAACTCTAGGAAAGACTGGTCTCTTAAACTGGATGAAGCTTTATGGGCATATAGAACTGCTTTCAAGACCCCAATAGGTATGTCTCCTTACAGGCTGTTGTTTGGGAAATGCTGTCATCTACCTGTGGAGTTGCAACATAAGTCATATTGGGCAGTTAAGGCTCTGAACTTTGAATTTAAGAGTGCTGGTGAGAGGAGATTGCTTTAGTTGAGTGAACTAGATGAGATTAGAAGAGAGAGTTATGATAATTCAAGAATTTATAAAGAGAGGACTAAAATCTTTCATGATTCTATCATTCAAACTAAAGAGTTCAAATCTGAACAAAAGGTTCTCCTCTTTAATTCTAGACTTAAACTTTTTCCTGGGAAGCTGAAGTCCAAGTGGTCTGTACCATTTACTGTTGTGAGAGTTCTGAAGAATGGAGCTGTGGAAATAGTTGGTGAAGAGAATAAACCCATGTTGGTTAATGGGCAAAGACTGAAACTCTATTTTGAGGGGCATCCAAAAGGTTTGGCTGTTTTCACTGTTCTTGAATGAAGTCTGGCTGGGGACTTTAAACCAGCGCTGCATGGGAGGCAACCCATGGTCTTGTTTTGTTAATAAATAAAAAATTGTGATTAAATAAAGTCTAACTGACGACTTAAAATTCAGTGCTTCATGGGAGTCAACCCATGCTCTTTCTTTGTTTTTACTTTTGTTTTGTTCTTATTTTACTTTGAATAAAGTGCTGCTTTGTTCCTGCTCATATATGCTTTGTGTTTTTAGGAATGATGCTGTTGTCATCTAAGGAGTGGAATTCCCATGGTCATTTTTGGACAAGAGCTTAGTCAGGGAAGTACTTCAACTTGTTCCAATTATTTTTCTGCTCCTGTTTTGGTTAATAAAATTCTGCTTGCTTAAAATTCTGCTTGTATTATAAAAATTCTGCTGCATGTCTTGTAACTAATGAATCAAAAATCTTCATGAGCCTCCTTGCTTAAAAAAAACTGAATTACATTGTGAAAAAACGTTTTCACTGCATGAAACTAAGTGTGGGGGGGGAAGTACATGCTGCTGGTCATTTGAATCTGCTTGTTTCGTTGAGGTGTTTGGCATGAACTTTGTCTACTATATTGAACACATTATTGAACTTATTGTTTAACATGCTTACACCCAGTTTATTGTGCACACTTACACCTTATATGCTATGTTTGTGCTTAAATGAAAATCTTTGTCACTGGACTGAATGTTAAAGCACGTGTGTGTTTGAAATGAACCTTCTTTTATTTATTCATTGTGGCAAACACTATTTTTGAATTTCATTGAGACCCTTTATACATGACATATATCTACTAAATTGAAAATCTGTTTTGAACTATAATTGATTAACTGTTCTTCTCCATATTTAGAAGTCAACTTTGGGGACAAAGTTGGGTCTTAAGTGTGGGGGAGGGGGTCAATTCTTGACTGTGCTAAACTGTGTTTAATTTTAATGCTCATCAATTCCCACTGCTTTTAAACTTTTTGTCAAAAAAATGGTCAAAATTTTTAAAAAAAAATTCACAATTTTAGGCTTTACACTGCACTCAAATGAGTCTTGCTTTAGGATGGTGCTTGATTGGAAGTTGAGTCTTGCTTTGAGTCTGAAATGAGTGGTAGTGGATGATTGCTGAGTGGAATTGTTTGGTGGTTTAATGAATTTTGTTTAGGAACTTCTTTTGAGAGTGATTTGGGAAATATTTTAGTGGATTTAAGATCATAATTTTAGGTACTGGAAGTTTGACTTTTATCCGAGGAGCCTTTTCATTCTTTTAATTTATAAAAATGATCACTTATATTGAGTCAATGTAAATGGTTTTTATATAAATCTTTTGAAACTGGAGTAATACTGGGCATCTGGGATCCCACGGTGAATCTCTGAGACCTTAGATGCTGGGTGCGTTTCTGTTAACTATAAGCCCTCTGTACACTCTGAATAAGTGCATTGCACAGTGCTTGGCACAAATTACATGTCTTGGGAAAAATAAATAAAGTGTCTAGGGTCAAAAATGAATTCATTAAGGTGAGGGGAATGATGAACTCCAGATGAAGAAGGGGACAACTGGTTTATATGGAGTCATTTGGGCTGACTCAATAAAGTGGCTAAAAATTATATATTTTTATGTATTTTCTGGTACCAAGGTGATGAGTCAAAGTACAAAGTTCCTTTTATTAAGATTTTAATTCCACATTTTTTTTATCCTTTTATCACTCTTGAATTTAGAAATTGAGCTTGAATTGAAGTAAGTCACTAGGCAGAGTCATATATGAAGCAGGACACCTTCATTTATGGATGATTCATGGTTTACTTGAGTTCCCTTTGAGTAGTGGTTCTAAGCGAGACATTATTTGAGGCTATGTTTTCAATAGCCTAAGCACACTTTTTGAGTCCTCTGTTGAAACTTCTCTAAACATAGCTGATTTGTATAATTCACACTTTTTCAAAGATGATAAAACATGGGATTGTTTGAGGACAAACAATGTTTAAGTGTGGGGGAATTTGATGTGGCCTTATTTTTACTCAGTTTGCCACATCTTTTTATTACATTTTATGCAATTTATTTAACTATTTTAACACTTTTTAATAAATAAATGCACTTTTGTATTTTTATAAATAAATTTGTCAATTATTCACTTTTTATAACATTTTATGTAATTTTGAACAATAATTAGTTAATTTATACCTTCTTTATTTTTAATGTAATTAATTTTCAATTTGTTTATTTAATCTTTATTTGTTTATTTTATTTAATTTGTCTTTGTTAATAATTATTGTGTTTGATAATTAATTTATTTTTAAATTTTTATGTTTATATAATTTAGTCGCGGCTTGCCAGACTATCGGTAGCTAAGCTACCGATAGCAGGGGTCCTTTTTTTCTACCGGTAGGCAGGTTACCGATACCGGTAGCTCTTTTTCATATCTTATCGGTAGACTTTGACTTCTATCGGTAAGCGCTTTAATTTTATAAGCAACGGTGAGTTTTTAGTTAGGTTAATTTAATTCTGCTTAACTTTATAATAGTCAATTTCTATTTAACCAATTATTTAATCAACATAATTCTAATTAATTAACTTATACTTCGTTTTTTTTTTAATTAGTCTTTTATTTTAGTTACATTAGAATAGGGTTGAAAAGTTATTTTATGTGTTTTGTCATCCTGCAAATTAGTTAAGTAAATAATTAGTGTTTTAAGTTAAATTAAGTTGTTCGCCCTTAATTTTATGTGTCAAATAATTAATTAATTAATTAATTAAGAATTTTTAAACATTAATTATATTATTTTATGTACGAAGATTGGGTTTTCATTCAATTTTGTTTTGTTTTAGCCTACCAGTGAGGTATACGAGCCTACCGGTTAATTATTGTTTTATATTTAATGCCCTTTTTATCGGTAGCCCTGCTACCGATCTGCACCTCGCTGACTCTTAATGCAGTGTATCGGTGAACTTGCTTTATCGGTGACCTTGTCACCGTTACCTTTTTCCGAACTCTAATTATAATGATAAAATTTAGTTATTAATTTAATTTAATTTTCATCCATTAGTATAAATTAACTTCATTAATTTAATAGTTTAGTTTTCCGCTTAAAAGAATTAGGTTAATTGCTAATATTTACATAATGTTTATTTTTAGTGCTATCTAATTAATTAATTTTGTTGTTTTAAACTTCTAAAATAAATTACGTTTTATGCAGTTTAACTTCTTATTACAATTAATTCTTTTAAATTATGTTGCTTAAATTCATTCTTTAATTTTGTATAATTTAATCTTGCTAAAAAAATTAATTAGTTAACATTTTAGTTGTGTTTTAGTTTGTTGAAATTTTACTTGTTTTAAATAAATTAGTGGTTTTACCATTTAATTATTAGTTTAATTAATTCTTTATTTGAGTTTTAGTTCAATTAACGCCGTGGTGTTTTGTGTTTTTGCAGCTACCGACAGATGACCTCACCGGTAGCTGCCGATAGCTGCTTTCTAACCCTCACCGATATTTGCCTTTGTT
Organism: Viscum album; assembly: GCA_963277665.1. Lineage (NCBI taxonomy): Eukaryota > Viridiplantae > Streptophyta > Magnoliopsida > Santalales > Viscaceae > Viscum > Viscum album. The sequence goes on along the minus strand of OY728135.1, from coordinate 1,196,765,113 downwards.
TTATCCTCACTGATATAGCCTTTCTATTTTCCTCATCGATACTCTCTTTCCTCACTGATAGCCATCCTATAGCTACCTCACCGGTTCAATGCTCTCTTTTCATTATTTCGTTTCCTCTATCGGTAGCTCCCTCACCGATACTCCTCCTCCCCTGCATCCTCACCGTTCCTCTTTTTTCTCAACCTCACCGATTCATTTCCTCACCGATACCATTTCCCTTACTCCTCACCGATACGGCTCTGCCCCGCATTCCTCCATCCTGCTTCGCACAACACTCCATCACCGATACATGTTCTCCCCGCCTCTCTTCTCACAAATCACAACAACGGCATCACCATTTTAGCCACCACAAACACGCAGCAACATCACAAAACAGTGATCATCAAAAACATGAATCGAATTACCCAGATCCAAATACCAGATCAGAAACGGTCGAATTCACACTGGTGCATAGAAGCCCCGGACAAACCCTAACTCACCTTGCTCAGCCGCCACTGTGCGCCGCCTTCTTCCCCACTTGAACCTCCATCGCCGCCTGTGCGAACCAGTGGCCGGACCTCCCTGGAGTATCCACCTACCTAAACCTCGCCGCACATCACCCTCCCTCTGAACTGTCGCGTTGCAAATCTTCTACTTCGGCCTCTCTCTGAAGCCGCCGCTTCCTCCTTGCCACACCGTCGCCCCCTGTTGGTACACCCACCACACCCCAGCGTCTCACCGGAGAGCCATCCGAAACCCGAGCCGCCAGCCCCGAGCTGCCGCACAACTGCAAGAGGAGGCCGCCGCGGTTTCCTTCTAGAATCCGTCTGATTTGCTCAGGGAGAAGCCAAACCCTCCCCCTTCCTGTTGTGTGTCGTGAATGGAGGAGGAAGATGAGATAGCTAATTATAAAAATAATAATAAGAAATAATAATAAACAAACAAACCTATAATAATAAAATTTAAGTCAAAAGAAAAAGTAAAGTAAAAAAAAAAGTTAAAGTTGAAAGTAAAAGTAAGATATAATAATTTAAATGATTATAATTTAATGCGTTAATGTTATTAATTAAAACAAATACAATTTTAATAAAGAGATGAATTATAAAATTAAAATACAAAAATAAATTAATAATAAATGTTTTCAATAAATTAAATTAATATTAATTGTATAATTTAATTAATAATAATTATAAATAATTATTAAACATACTTATTAATTTATACCTTAAGTAATAATTTTAATTACTAAATTAAAATTAACTAAATAATAAATTAACCGAGCAATTTAATTTCTTTAATAGTTAAATTATTAATACAATATAAAATATTATCTTCATTATTTATTTACTTATGTACTTAATTTTTAATAACTTAGTTTAAAAGAAATTGATTTAATTAATAACTTAGTATTTATATCTATTAACTTAACTAATTAATAAATTTTTAATAATTTATGTTTTACTATAGTATTATTAAGTGAATAGTTTTATAAATAGAGTAAATAATAATTATCAATTAACTTATGTTAACTTTCAACACTTAACTTAAAAAATTATTATTATTTCATTATTTGATTTCGCATTTATTTATTTATGTTGTTTTAACATGGCAGGTTCATTCAGGAGTCAAGTTTACATCCAGGTACATCCAACTAACTCATCCAGAGTTAGTTACGAGGGAAAAATTCGCGCGACGTGCCGGTCGCGAAAAAACGCACATTTTGCGGTGCGTGGGTAAAGAACATTTTGGAAGTCGGCAGAGATTGAGCGGTGACGTGCAGCAGCTGACAGATGGTATATTAAGCAGAGCAAGCAGCATTTGAAGGAGAGAAACACATTCATTGACGGAGACATTCATACATTTTCCCAGAGGAGACGATCAGGGGAGGATGCTAAGCAGTGCAGTCCGGGAACTTAGGAGCAGATCATTTTTAGGGAGTTCCTTCTCCCTCACGATTTAAACTCTTGTACTCTGTTTCTGAATTGTTTCCTATGACTTCTGTAATAATGAATAGTATAGTTAGCTAAATTTTAGTTCGGGGAGAGTTTTAGTTCTACTGGTAATCAATTTCATCCTTCTCGTTAATTCATTCTTCTGTGATTAGTATTGATCGGCGAGATTAATTCTAATTACACTTTTCTGCTCCGTACCACATGCACTTTAATTTTCTGAACTCTGTAATCATTCGGCGAGTTTGATTATGGAATCACCTTTTAAATAATCAGCTTGTAATGAAAACTTCAGTACTTACGGAGAGTTTGTATTGGTGTTCTTTTTAATTCATTTGTCTGAAGTTGAACTTCTTGGAGTGGCGAACTCTAAGTTGAACAATTTCCACAACTTAACTCCTGGCGAGGGAAGTAAGTTGTATCTTTTTAGTGGTACGAAGCAGTACTTTTACATGAAAAGGAAAAACAATATAAACCAGTAGACTAGAATGGACCTCGAGCATTCTTTACTGTTGTCTTTTATCAGCATCTTATTTTCTTCATTGCATTTTTCTTTCGGTTGTATTCTGTTTTAGTGTAAGTAGCACGAGTTTTTCAAGGGAATTGTAGTTTTACGTTGCAGTTTATAAGAACATTAAAAAAATTAAAAGATATAAAAAAAAGATAAGAAAACTACTCCACTGCTGACAACAGTGGAGCTTACCGTGTTTTTTTTTTAGAAAGTAGTGGCCAAAATAGCCTTCTCTGTGGGTTCGACCCTGCTTGCCACATATACAGTAGTTAGTAGGAATATAAATTTTAAACTTTGACCGACTTCAACGACGGTTTAGGTCAGTATGAATCATCTAGATCGTAGGAGTAATAAATCAGATGTGTAATTAAACCTTTTGTTTTTAATCATTAGTTAATCATTACTAAGACAATAGTTAAGCATTCATTAATTAATAATTATTTAATAATTAGATTAAAGTTGAATAATAATTAATCATTAATTAATCTCAAGTTAAGGGTTACTTAATCCTAAGTTAATCATTACTTGTTTCCAAATCAATTGTGGAGACCCATACTTGACGTACATGGACATTACATTACTTTTGCAGAATACTTAATACATAAAAAAACAAACACACAAGGACCATAATAGTTTAGTGTCTTTGGAAACTCAGAATATAATCTTCTAATCGTGGTGAAAGATCTTCAACATCTCCCATAAATATCTTCCCCTTTTATTTTCTTACCTAAAACCTTTATTTAAATCCTGGGGAAAAGAAAACATATAAAGGGTGATCTCAAATTCTTAGTAAGGGTAAGCATGGAGAAAATAGAACAAATCATATACATTTGAACTTAAATAAATGAACATAATGTTTAAACATCAAAATCTTGAGCAATGACATAAACATGGCAGTATGTAAGGCATAGATCATAAAGGAACATCAATCATGATAAAATAGCATGGAAATAAAACATTTAATTGTAGAAAACCATTACGCACATGATATGATTTCCATATTAGCCAAGGCATTGCTTCCAAGACCATCTTAGTGGACAAAGTCCCTTTCTGAATCGAGTTCACTCCTCGTTCCAGTCCTGTATCACTGAAGTAGATTAACTTACCGTTCCAGCCATGTATATCTCATGAGATATAAATTTTTACTCAATGCATTAGAGGGAGATATAGGTCACACCCATCTCATAATCAAATCATTCTTACTTGTGCCACAAAATAAACATAAATCATTCATCATAACCCAAAGAATAAAAGGGTTTTCATAAACATCACCCCATCATAACGTAATCTATATAAAACAAATGGATATCATTTCATCCTAAAAAGAAACAAACAAAGTAAATAATAGAGATATTATACTTGAAACATAATAATACTAAATAATTTTATCTTAGATGGAAAATAGTTTAGACAAAACACTTGAAATGAATTCTTGAGGAAAATATCCTTTCTTTAAAATCATTTTCTTATCATGAAATGCCATTCAATTTTAAAAGAAAAGGATTTTGTTGAAAATAATCATGAAATATTGTAGAGTAAGCTTCATGAAAATTAGGCATTATGAAACCGTAAAAATCTGTTCATGTCGTATAAGTTAAAATAACATTCTCCTCATACTTTTAACAGAAAAGTCAAAATTTTCCTCGTATGGTAAACAAAAGAAAGATTCCTTCCATAACACAATGAAAAAGTCAAAGAGGGGTAAACATGACATTAAACATACATGGAAGAATATTAAACACTTTATGAAAAACATTTTATGGGCATGTATGAAAAATATAACCCCGGTAAATACTTGCGTATAAGCAATCTTGAATAAAAATGAGATTTGCAAAATTATCCCTTACCTTATGTCTGATATGCTTCGTATGTATCCGAACCTCCTGTATAATGATTTAAATAATGTCATTGAATTATTAAATAATCATATTCATTGTTATGATATCATATATGGTTCACTTATGACTTTATATTACCTGTTCTTTTGTAAATTCCATGTTAAAGCAGCGTTTTGGGTAAAATCGTTTCATTTATCGTACGTGTTTCAATTTGTTGTTCTTGATATTATTAATCATATCCTGATTTACTTAATTCCATAATGTAAAACATGATTTATATATAATATATATTCAGTATATAAATATATATGATATATCGATAAATGGAATGAAATACACCGTTCATAGAGACGGTAGGTCGTACGTACGCATGAACGTTGTTTTCATTTCCTTATTGAATCGAATGGAATTAAGTAAATGAAACATATATGTACATAAATCCAGTATCATTATTATGTAATATCTTTCATGATTATTTATTACATATATACTTTATAATCATACTTGAATGGTTAATCATGGAAAATGAATCTCATCGCGTTCGTGGAGACGGTAGTCCGTACGTACGCACGAGCGATGATATCGTTCCCATAGTTATTGAATAGAATTGGAGTGAATGATATAATATCTAAGAATCAGTATGATGTTATAATAACTATATATAGTTATTCTTTACACCATTATACCCATCCAAGTAAGGTGGCGGTGGAAAAACTAATTACACCACAGCGTGGAGACTGTATTCTGTACATACGCACGCGCGGTGATTTTGTTTTCCGTAGGATGGATAGAAGGTGAAATGTGGTTGTTTAATATTTATAATATCATATCAATATATTAGTGATACTTATTTTATTACTTTACAATTAAACAACTAATGAATAAGAAGTTGAAGAAAAAAGAAACTTGAAAGAATCGGTAGAAGAGATTACATCTTCTTCGACATACCTCCTTTAAACTTCCTCTTAAGGGACTAGAGTTGGTCTTTTGAGAAGACAAGAACTTAAATAATATTACTAGGGAAGTTTATAAGATTAATGGGTAGAGTTTGGCCAAGATTTAAGGCTCAAATTTGTGTAAAGAGAAGAGAGAGGAGGTGCCCTTTTATAAGGGATGAGAGGGGCACTTTTGGAAACCTCTAAAATATTAATTTATAATAAACCTAAACCCCACTTAAAAACATCCAAAGTGACTCAAATTTAGATACTAGATAATATAGGTTTGTAATATAATCAACCAATTAAATTTAGACATGTTTTGATTTTATTTTAAACCGTATCATTTTGATTTATCTTTATTTAATCTATTTAATTTTATTTGTGGTAATAATGTTATAAATTTTATATGGTTATAAATACTTACTTATGTGTTCTTAATTATACATAATTTAATATTTTATGACATGTTAGATCATATAAATTTTAATTTGTAATTTTTAAAATACTTTTGTGGTTTCTAAACAATTTAATAATATAAAATATCAATAGTGTCAATTTTGACACAATTAATTTATTTGAATTTAAATAAAATCCACACAGAATATATGTTTGAACAAAAATATTTAATAGATTCATAACATGTCATATTTATCTAGAAAATTCCTGGAGCACATGAAATAGTTCATATAATATTTATTTTAATATTTTTAAATCCATTTATTTGATATTTCAATCAATAAAATAATTTCAACATCACTATTGTGTCACCTTTAATGATAATTATTTAATCCTTAAAAATTTTAAATAAATTCACATGATGTATATAGTTTTATTAGATTTCTGGAGACTATTCATGTTTTAAGTTTCATGAATTTTATCACTAAATTAAAATTATTATACTTATAATATTTAAGAGAGTGACATGTTGTCACTTTCTTTGGTTTTAATAATAATTAAATTATTTTCATGGTCAAAAGTCCATAAAATGAATGTAATCTGACCCTTAGGTGATATGGGTCAACTTTTAGTCATCCAATAGAATTTTGGCATGTGTTAGGGTAATTTTATAATCTTAGGTTTACCCTTAATTACCCGATTTATCTTTAACTAAAGTAAATAAAAATTACCGTAGTTACTATTCATAATATCAAAAAAATAAAAGTAACCTATTAACATAATTTGGACCCACTGAATCCAAATATGGAATCAATTTTTAGAAATTCAAAACACAGAAGTTGCAGTAATTAAATTAAAATTTATCCCGTTGTTAAGAAAACGGGTTTTAAAAGTTAAAATATTGCCAAAGATTGAAAATTTTTTACCTATGAATTCAATGTAAAATTAATGGTAATGACATAAATTATATTAAATGGTAAAAATATATTCTATTTATAATTTAAAACCATTCAATATTATAATTTAACCACATAAATTATTGCGATGAAAAAAGTTGTTTTTAATTAAAATATAGCGCGTTTTTACTATTCATTAAAATATGAAAGTTATCAGAATAATATGAAAATTTTATCCAAAGTAAATTTTTATATCCTGATTTCAAAGAAGAATTTTATTTTGTCAAATTTAACTTATAAACATTTCAAAAACTAGATTTAAAGTGGGTGCACCATCAAAAGGTGACAAAACTGCATTTTTTGAAAAATACTTATTTTACCCGAAAATTTTATTTTGTTCTCATACCATGTTCTATAAAATGTGTAAGATGAATAATAATTTTATAAAATTCCAAATGTAGTTAATACTATTCATAACGGCTAGTCCATAATAATATTATAACAATATATCATTGTTTAGTGAAACCCGGTATTGCGTACTACACACGCTATCGAGGAAGGTCGTGATTGCGTGTAATGCAAGCCAAGTCATGGATGCATGTAGTGAAATCTCCCTTTGGTGTAGCGTACAACACAAGACATCAATGAAATTAAAAAGAATAATTCTCATAAAATCTCGGGTTGTTACATTCTACCCCCCTTAAAATGAATTTCGCCCTCAAAATTCGTCGGGGTTATAAATGGTTTACTACTTGAAAGTTTCTTTCATAGAAACCCACATCGTAAAAAGGAAGACTAAAACTTAATTTTAAAAAGTGAAGTATGAAACATATCGGTTACCCAAATTAACTCATCAATGGGCTTCTACATAGAAGAACATAGGTGAAAATATGGATATGGAAGAGAAACCTAACCATCAAGTTCTGATGGAGAGTGGTAGAGAACATGGCTATGAAAAATCCAACACTCACAAAGCCATAAATTTTTGATAATCTAAGGTACCATATAATTCATCGGATATAAGGGCACTAGGACAACAATTTTGGTTTTCAAGATCATTTCCCTAAAGTTGAAGAATTTGAATTAGAAGAAATACTTAATTTATTTCGGTACAATCTCACCGTTGTTCGTGCCTTGAACAATTTCCACTTTATCTCTTAAAGAAATGAAGTTGAATTTTTCATTCGTGAAGTGTTAGCAGATCATGTGATAGAATGATGGGTCACTCCATCTGTCTCAAACAAAAGGTTATTAAAAGTTATCAAATATACATAAGTCCATATATGGTGAGGTTAATCGTATATGATTCCAAAAATGGACTTATACTTCATCTATCATACCACTTAAAAAAATAAAACTAGTTCCTGCTAACCAGGGACTTCTTGTAGGCCAGTGGTAGGCAATAAAGGCATGTCGCACTTCGGCTGTGGGTTTAATTCCCGCAACCTTTTCCGACGCGACGAGTTGTCTCACGTCCTGCAGGTTGTCTTTTTTTCTAAAACTTCACTATTATAACATTACAAAAATAATATTGAAAAAAGTTATAGCCTTAAAAAATACTATCTGATGTCTGACAGAATCCATTCCATTCTTTAAACTTATCCAAAATACATTTTTCCAATCTCATAGTATAGAGAAAACAATTACTAGAAATGTCATCAACCAAGCATGTGAATACCATCATTTATCCCTCATATATCATAAGATATATCTTGTTGATCACATTCCAAACATGTGAATACCTTAGTATTGTATTCTCTTGCAACATGAATTACCATAGAACCATAGTGAAAACATGAATGCTGTCAAAAGGTAACTCTTTCCACATACCAAAATCCCAAAATTTCTATATACTCAAACCATGATATCACTTTGTCCTTATATCAATCATGAGCTCATTATACTATCAAACACATTATTTTCTCATTATCCCTTCATTATGTGCATATCATCTATTTTCCAAAATATTTGAATTACTTTTCATGGTTACCGGTACCATATAATTATTGAAAACCATAATAAACCAATACATAGATATTCCAATATTGCATAGTACTATAAATTAGATTCCACAACATTCTTTTGGAATCCCGTTACATAAACACATAATCATTCCACTACATCGTTTTCATACTCAACATCGCCAATAGTGATCGCATGTGACTTCCCTTTGTCCTTTTCCTTAAGAGGTTTCTCACATCGATCATCATTAACCCTTGGATTAGGGAATTGATTAGCATAATGCCCCATTTCCTTTCACTTGAAGCATTGAAGTGTTGGTGGAGAGTTCTCTGTAGTCTTTTCTCTATTCACGTCATTAGAAACCTTTTTCCCATTACTTAGGCACTCAGCTTCTTGATGACCTTCTTTTCCACACTTGAAACATTTTCTAGTACCTTTTATACAATCTCCACCATGCTTATTTCCACACTTTGAGCATAAAGAAACATTCACCTTCTTTTCACCATTGTTCTGAGGTTTTCCCTTAAACTCCATATTTCATTTCTTGTCAAAACCATGAGATGGATATGTTGCACCAACTTTCAGTTCTACCTTGATAGCACAACGCTCAATTTCTTCATAGCTATTGAAGTCTTTAATAGCTAATACCCTTTGAAGACTTGGTTTTAAGAAACTGAAGAATCGATCAGATTTACTTTCAGGTTGGATGATAAACCCAGATGCATACCTTTCAAGTCTTGTAAAATTTGCTTCGTATATACCAAAAAATTCATCATCCTTCTGCTTAAGCTTAAGGAACTCCTTTTCCATCTTTGTTCGAAGAATACGAGGTAAGTACTTACTGAAAAACAAGTTCTTGAACTCGTCCCATTCCATGGATTCAATTTTCATATTGGGGCTTTGTATTCTTAATTAGATTCCACCACTGGTCTGTTTCACCTTATAAATGTTAAACGGCTAAAATGACTTTTTCATGTTCTGAACAACGAAGTATGGAAAATATATTTTCAATGGTACTGATCCATTGTTCATCAACAAGTGGATCAGAAGACCCATTGAAAGAAGGTGGACGTTTCCTCATGAAGGACTCAATAGAATATTTTTCCCTTCTCTAATCATTTGGAAATCCAGAATGATTCATGGCTTGTGTAAGTATAGCAATACGATTTTTCACTCCATATCTCATCACATTTGGTTGTTCGGGAGGACAATCATTGCATTGTCCATTACATTGATCAACACGGTTCCTTCGGGTTCCATCCATCATCTAAAACCCAAAAAGAACAGTGTGAGAGGAAAAAATCATGCTAGTTTAACAACATAATAAAGGGGGGGTACCTTCAATATCTAACATATTAGGTTTAATTCCAATATCGTTACCATAATTCTAGGAATATAACCTATACTTATACTTAACCTTAGGGACATCCCTAGACATACCTTAGAAATATCTCTAGAGATCTCACTAAATTTCTCGCATCCTAGTTTCCAAAGGTTTACTAAACCTTTCCTCTGATACCAACTGTGGAGACCCGTACTTGACGTACATGGATATTACATTACTTTTGAAAAATACTTAATACATAACAAAAACTGACACACAAGGACTGTAATAGTTTAGTGTCTTTGGAAACTCGGAATATAATCTTCTAATCATGGTGAAAGATCTTTAACATCTCCCATAAAGATCTTCCCATTTTGTTTTCTTACCTAAAACCTTTCTTTAAATCCTGGGGAAAAGAAAACATATAAAGGGTGAGCTCAAATGATCAGTAAGGATAAGCATGGAGAAAATAGAACAAATCATATACATTTGAACTTAAAAAAATGAACATAATGTTTAAACATCAAAATCTTGATCAATGACATAAAACATGGCAGTATGTAAGACATAGATCATAAAGGAACATCAATCATGATAAAATAGCATGGGAATAAAACATTTAATTGTGGAAAACCATTAATCACGTGATATGATTTCCATACACTACTACAAAAACGGGCAAGGGAAGCGCGCCCTTATAACAGCGCTAAGCAAAACCGCTGATAAAGGATACCCTATATCAGCGCTAAAATTACAGCGCTGAAAAATCTAATGTTTATCAGCGCTTTCTTAGCGCTGATAATAGTAATATTTATCAGCGCTAGAAAAGCGCTGATAAATATGATCTGTATCAGCGCTAAAATTTTAGCGCTGATACAGTTGGTCTTTATCAGCGCTTTTTGAGCGCTGATAAAGGTTCGCCTATATAAGCGCTAAAAAACCGCTGATACAGAACACCTCTATCAGCGCTCAAATTTCAGCGCTGATATAGGGTATCCTTTATCAGCGCTCAAAAAGCGCTGATAAAAATTATCTTTATCAGCGCTAAAAAAGCGCTGATAAAGAGACCCGGTATCAGCGCTATAATTGTAGCGCTGATACGGGGAATCTTTATCAGCGCTTTTCTAGCGCTGATAAATCATAATATTATCAGCGCTAAAAAAGCGCTGATAAATCTAGATTTTATCAGCGCTATAATTTTAGCGCTGATAAAGGTAGCCTTTATCAGCGCTTTTTTAGCGCTGATAAAACCTTAGTCGACTTTTTTATAAAGTCGGTCGCACAGTGCCCTCGTTTTATCGCAGCTAAAGCCCTCGCGGAACCGTAACCCTGCTACTCTTCTCTCGAATACCGCTGCTGTGTTCGCTTCGCCGAAGCTTGCCGCCCTCGGTACACTCGCCATCCTCCGCCGCCCGCAACACCCTCGGCCGACCTCCACCGCCTGCCGCCCTCGGCTGCCCGCAACGCCCTCGGCCGCCGTTCTCTGCCGCCCTCGGCCGCCCTCCGCCGCCCTCGGCCGCTCTCCGCCGCCTCCGTCGCCCTCCGCCTCACTCGGCCGCCCTCGGTCACCCTCCGCGGCCGCCTTCCGCAACCCGCAACGCCCTCGGCCGCCGCCTTAAGGTAACAATCTATGAAGAAGATGTATATGTTTTCATATAGATAGATTGTGTATAGCTGATTCTCTCTAAGTGTACTCATGATGATGTCCAGATGTTGGGAATGATCATCATTATTTTGGTATTACACCAATATGTCATCCATAAAACAACTACAATCTGGTCTAGGTACAAGTGAAATATTCAACTCATCAAGAGAATAAATGCCATGGGGAATTCGTCAACACAAATTTTATTATGAAGAATTCATAAAAACTATACATGATTTCAAAATTAGTTTATAGTATATCAGAATTTCTCAACCTCAAATGATGATAAACAAACCTTAGATCAATCTTAGAGAACAATATGGAACCCCTCAGCTGGTCAAATAGATCAAAAATACAAAGAAGTGGATATCTGTTCTTAATTTTCATCTGATTCATATTCTATTAATAGAAACACATATGTAATGTTCTGTCATTATTCTTGGAAAATAAAACATGAGATCCCCAAGGTGACATACTCGAGCAGATGCACCCTTCGTAATCTAACTCCTCTCATTGAGTTTTATGTTCCTGAATCTATTCTTGTTTCCTCTCACATAGATACTCTATCCACCACCACCCTAGTGGAAGATATCATAATGGTGAATCCTACTATCATAATATGTACCACTAGATCATTCAATTGAAACCGCCCTACCATCACTACAAGTCTCCTTTAGGTTCCCCTTGGAAATGAGAACCTGATCCACCACCTCAACAAACCTCATAAAAAATATATTTACCTGGGACTTAATCTCACATCTAAGTCCATCCTAATTTTTTTTCATAGATACCTTATCTCCTGTCAACATTAGATAAAAACATTACTGGTATGTGAAGAATCTAACATAATCTATCATTATCAAACATAATTATGTCAAACATATTAAATATTCATATTTTCATTTCCTCAATGTCGTAGGTTAAAAGTGCTCCATGAACATATCCTAGATTTTCTTCCAAGTCATTCCCTCCATATGCTCATCCCAAGACTAAATATCACAGTAGATCATTGTTGGCCCCCATAACATATACGCTACCAACTCTACCTTATTCTACTAAGGAGTAGAAAAGTTATCTAGAATATTCTAGATGAACTAAATTTAGAACTTATCTACCTTGGGTCCACCCTCTCCAGAAAACATCAGAGGGTGTTGCAACTGAACCTCTATTTTCAAGTCAAACACACTCGGCACTTCCAACCCTTGTCATTTCTTCATAAATTGTATAAAACAAGAAAGGTAATCCAAAAACTACTATTCCCTCTATCACTCATGATTAATGGGGGAACCTGTACCACTACTAGAATGAATCCTGAGTGCCTATACAAATCATAATAGAGATGATAATGAATTTTAAATTGTATAATGGATTATTTATTTTAATTATTCGTTCTTTATCTCACATGCATTTTAAATATAGTTTTTGTATCCTGAGTGCCTATACAAATCAGATAGAAGCTCTAGTGGATGCGTTTGGTTTCTCTCTGATAAAGGTATCTCTCATCGATTGGAAATCCTCTATCTCCTGTTATATCCTCCTTATAGAGTGATAGATAATCATCTTTTTAGTGAATCTAATATTCTTTTTTATGAATCTTGATTATAGGTTAGACTACTTGATCTCCTTCCAAGGAAGTGGTTCCCTTCTACTGTATTTGGAAGTCTTCTTTTGTGTACTTGAACCATAAATACTAATATTTGAGATTCAAATAGGATGAAGATGAATAAAGATTGGATGGATTCTAATCGTTTAACAATAGAGTACGAGAACGGGGTGAAAGAGTTCATCAAGTTTGCAAAGGATCACACAAAGGATCCTTCTCAAATCCTTTGTCCGTGTTTACGTTGTTGTTATTCTAGACTACTTACTCCAGAGGAGTTGGAAGAACATTTGATATGTCACGGAATAGATCGGAGTTATAAATGTTGGAATAAACACGGAGAAAAAGCGAATGTAGGTACTGGCTGGGATAAAACTGCGTTTTATGGATCGTCAGATATGAATACAAATATAGATAATGAAGAAGACTGTATGGAGGATGTGATGACAGATGTCAATGATGATGAAGATCGTATTGAGGAAATGACAAAGACAATTCAAGATGAACCCCGTGATTGCCCAAAATTGTTTGAGAAGTTAAAGAGTTGTGCAAAGACGCCATTGTATGTTGCTTGCACTAAGTATACAACATTGTCAGCTGTACTGAAGTTGTATAAATTGAAAGCAGGCAATGGATGGAGTGATGTCAGTTTTACGGAACTACTTGCTCTCTTGAATGACATGCTCCCGGAAGATAATGAGCTCCCAAGCCGGACATATGAAGCTAGACGAATGCTACGCTCGATGGGAATGATTTCTGAAAGAATACATGCCTGCCCGAAAGACTGTATATTGTTTCGAAAGGAGAACAAATCACTTACAGAATGCCCAAAGTGTGGTGCTTCTCGATACAAGAAAGATAAATCCAATCCTACGAAAGTTGTATGGTACTTTCCAATCATTCCAAGGTTTAGGCGTTTATATGGAAGTAAAGAAACTGCAAGACAATTGTCGTGGCATGCAGATAAAAGAAATAAAGATGGGTTATTACGTCATCCGGCCGACTCTCCTCAATGGAAGAAAATTGATCATGAGTATCCTGAATTTGGAAAAGAGCCGAGAAACCTTCGTCTTGCGTTATCTACAGATGGAGTGAATCCTTTTGGTTTTCAAACCAGCACTCATAGTACATGGCCTGTTATGTTGCTAAATTATAACTTGCCACCCTGGTTATGCATGAAGCGAAAATTCATCATGTTATCTATGCTTATATCAGGACCAAAACAACCAGGTAACGATATTGATGTTTATCTGACTCCTTTGATCGAGGATTTGAAGTTATTGTGGGACTCAGGTGTAATGTTGTATGATGCTTATAAAAGTGAATACTTCACGTTGAGAGCGATGTTGTATGGGACAATAAATGATTTCCCTGCTTATGGAAATTTGTCAGGCTATAGCATTAAAGGAACTCAAGGGTGTCCCGTGTGCGAAGAAGATACAGAATCAATTAGGTTGAAACATTCATCGAAATCTGTGTTTCTAGGACATCGTAGATTTCTACCTCGTCGGCATAAGTACCGATCTTGGACGACATCATTCAATGGAAGTTCAGAAAAACGCACAACACCGTCTCCACTAACAGGTGATCAGCTGTTTGAGAAAGTAAAAGATATGAACACTGTTTTTGGTAAACCATTTTCGAAAAACCTTACGAAAATCGGTTGGAAAAAGAGATCAGTTTTTTTTGAATTACCATACTGGAATTGTTTGTACGTCAGACATTTTCTTGATGTGATGCATGTGGAAAAAAATGTATGTGATAGTGTTATTGGAACGTTGCTAAATGCCCCTGGCAAAACAAAAGATGGAATTAAGGCAAGGTTGGACATGGTTGACATGGGAATACGAGAAGAGTTGGCTCCCGTGAAAGGTGAAAATCGAATGTTTCTTCCTCCTGCTGCTTATACTCTTTCTAGGGCAGAGAGATATCGGTTTTGCAACTTCTTTAATGATGTAAAGGTTCCAGAGGGGTACTCATCAAATATCAAGAACATTGTGTCAATGAATGATTTGAAGTTAAAAGGTTTGAAATCCCATGATTGCCATGTTTTGATGCAAGATCTAATTCCTATAGCTTTACGTTGCATTTTACCCAAGAATGTTTGTCATACGTTAACCAAACTTTGTTTCTTTTTCAAAGCTATATGTAGCAAAGTTTTAGACCCGGGGAAATTGCCAGTTATGGAAAAAGAAATTGTCATCATATTATGTGAATTAGAAATGTTCTTCCCGCCAACATTATTTGATATGATGGTTCATTTGATGATTCACTTGGTGAGAGAGATTCGACTTTGTGGTCCTGTGCACTATAGATGGATGTATCCTGTTGAACGGTATATGAAGATTTTGAAAGGATATGTCAAAAATCGAAGTCGTCCAGAGGGTTGTATAGTGGAGCGATATATTGTTGAGGAAGCCATTGAATTTTGTATTGAATACCTATCTGATGTGGAAAGCATTGGTCTCCCGAAATCTCGTCACACTGGACGCATTGAGGGTGAGGGAATTTCTGGAAGAGAAGTTGTAACAATCAGTATTACAGATCGGGAGCAGGCTCATCTTTATGTTTTGCATAACAGTTGGGAGGTTGCTCCATATATTGAAACTCACAAAGAAATTCTTAGGCAGTTGAATCCATCGAGGGCTGAAAAATGGTTAGCAGATACACATAATCACCAGTTTATAGGATGGTTTCAGGACCATATTTTTAAGCAGTTGGATGAAAATCCGAATTCAATTTCAGAACGACTTCGATGGCTAGCCGTTGGACCAAGTGTGTATGTATTATCTT
Organism: Viscum album; assembly: GCA_963277665.1. Classification (NCBI taxonomy): domain Eukaryota; kingdom Viridiplantae; phylum Streptophyta; class Magnoliopsida; order Santalales; family Viscaceae; genus Viscum; species Viscum album. The sequence goes on along the minus strand of OY728135.1, from coordinate 1,196,749,282 downwards.
ACAGTGGGTATGTAATTAATGGTTATACATTCTATACGGATGAACATGATGAAGAGAGTACCATGCAAAATAGTGGAGTTACACTAGTGGCTGAAGCGATGCATGTTTCTGGTAGTAAGGATAGAAATCCAATTTATGCAAATATGTCATACTTTGGCATTATCAAACTAATATGGGAGTTGGATTATACGACATTTCAATTGCCGATTTTTCAATGCAAATGGATTGATAACAATAGTGGTGTTAAAATAGATGAATGGGGATTTGTGAAAGTTGATTTTAGTAAAGAAGGGTACAAAGACGAACAGTTTATAATGGCATCACAAGCGGTACAAGTTTTTTATGTTCCAGATCCCGCAAACCGAAAGTGGTCGATTGTTCTGTTATCGTCCAAAACTATTGAGGGTTCCGATGAAAATTCAGTTGAGGACGATCCTTTTAGTGGTACGTCACAATCAATTCGGAGCGGTCCCAATGCAGATGATGTTTTGTATGTTAGAGGAGACCACAATGAAGGGATTTGGATTGTCGATAGAGGTGTCAAATCTTTTCAACCTTTGAAAAAAAGAAAGAGAGTTCAGTAAACAGGTTATATTTGGTTTGTAATATAGATCTTTTTATCTCATGTTATTATCTTATCATTACAGAATTTATGTAATTTGAATGAACTGTTCAACCACTTTTGCAGATAATGACTTCTGCACATTCTGGTGCTCCTAACCTTGAGACTGAACAAGTCTCTCAAGCAGCTGCTGCTGCGGCTGCTGCTGCTCCTGCTGCTCCTACAGCTCATGCTGCTGCTATTGTTGCTCCTGATGCGGCTCCTGCTGCTCCTACTGCTGTGGCTCCTACTCCTCCTCCTGCTGTGGCTCCTGGTGCTCCTACTGCTCCTGCTGCTGCTCTTACTGCTGTGGCTCCTGGTGCTCCTACTGCTCCTCCTGCTGCTCTTGCTGTTGCGGCTCCTTCTCTTAGTGTTGAGGTCCAACAACCATCAGCACATGCCGTTGATATCATAGTAGATGAACATATAGATGATGTTGATATCGATGAAATGGTCGGGAATGAAGGACCGACGTCGCAGAAATCACAGGTGCGTCGTAGTTTGACAGTGTTAGCCAAAATTCTTAAGGCGAAAAGCAAAGGCATCAAATTTGAAGTCGGATGGAATGCACGAGGCCAACATGTGAATCCCAACAAGGCTATGTTTAGCAGTTACATTGGAGTTGTCACTCGGCAACGCGTGCCGATTGACATAGATTCATGGCACCAGGTTGTGTCCGGGTTGAAGGCTGTGATCTGGGAAGAAATTACGGTAACATTATGAATTTATTTCTTTAATTAACTAGAAAATAAAATGATGAAACAGTGTCTTACTCTTCTCAATCTCTTGTAGAGTACATTTATAGTAGACGACTCACACAAGGATTATGTACTAAGGCTTGCAGGAAAGATTCATCGAGGTTTTCGTACTATTTTAACAAGATGTCACCTGAAAGATTCTAAAGGTAAAATAAACCCGCACCCACCCATTGTCTATGCGCACCTGATATCCCAAGAAGCATGGGATGCATTTATTGGCCGTCGTGGGGATGAGAAGTTTCAGGTACATTGTGAGTGATAATACGTTGTTTGAGGATACCTGTATTCATCACTTTGATTGTCAATATTTCATTTATGAAACAGAAACTCTGTACTGAAAATAAGGAACGTGCATCAAATCCAACATACCCCTATCGTAAAGCAAGGATGGGGTACGCTTCATTAGAAAAGAAAATGGTACGTATTGTAAATTTACAGTAATATTGTTAGGTGCCAATAAACAACATCATAATTATCTTTCTATGTTTATATGTAGATTGATGAATCTAAAACCAAATGCACTTCTATCCCACGTCATGTGCTATGGAAGGAGGCACGTGTGAACAAAGAAGGGAAGTTAATAGATGAGAACACACAAAAAGTGTGGTAAATATGTGTAAGTATGACACGATGATAAAAAGATTTGTTTAAAATTGCTATTACATAAAAATAATTAGTTTTTTTCCTATATCTGACAGTCACAGGAATCAGCTACTCCTGTAGCTGATACAGACCTATTATCGACGGCTTTGAAGCGGCCAGAAAAATACGGTCGTGTCAGAGGTGCAGGGTTTGGGGTGACACCCCGAGTATATTTTGAGAAGAAGAAAAAAATAGATGATACAGAGGAAAAATTGGAACAAATGAGCGACAAAATAGCAACCCTTGAAGCACAATTGCAATGGCAGGGAGAGTTGCTAGCAACTTTTATGGGTGGGAAGCAAAGGGAGGACACAACTCAGGAACAACCACCGCATGAACATCCTACCCCACCTCCCACCAGCTTTGAGGCGAGCCATTCACCTAAAAAAATGTCTTAGCCGTGGTAATCAATATTCTAATAACGGTTCCCATGAAATATGAATCAGACAAACACTGATAATTTATCTGTACTGATCTTCTACAGGGTGATAATGATTGTGATTTATATCTGTCAACACCCACCTATCACCTTGTAGCGAGGGCTACAGTGTTCAATATCCCAGATGCCACACTGCATAATAGACCACTTTCAAAAGATCATCTGAAAGTGACGATTACTGTAGCTCATGAGCCAAATGCAATGCTACCTATTCCACTTGATGACGATGATATTCATACGGTTGAAAAGGCTATTGGGACATTCATTGCATGGTCGGCACAACTTGTAAGAGTACATGCAGACAAAGAGGTATTTATTTCCTTTTAAATTCAAGCTAAACCCTTAACAATTAATGAAAAGAGTGTCTGAATCAATGATTGTTGTTATAGACGGAGAAAGGAAAGGGGGTGACTAACATCGGCTCGAAACCATCTAAAGGATCGACCAATCGATCCCAAGGAGCTACTGAAAGCACAATAACACCACCTGTTCTCTTTCCACATTTACTAGCATTGAAGACTCATGTGGATACGAAGCTAAAAGATGGTAATAGTCATATAGTGATTTTCGAAGATAATATATATGGAGAGGAAAGTCAAGATTTCGTTGCTGCTGAAAATGTAAATGAAATCCTTGAAAACGGTTGGTTAGGCGTCACTGTTGTAAATGTATATATGAGGTATGTTTCCATGAATTGATTTTCTAAAAGCTAATCTAATGTGCAAATTATGACTAAATGCATTTTATATTGTTGACAGACGCATTTATGAAAAACAGTTGAAGGGATTTTCCCATGAGCCAAGATTTGGACTGGTTAGTCCTCATATCACATCAACACACCAAACAAAAATAGAGTCATCAAAAAGGGATGAAATAGTGAAGGACTTGCTGAAAACATTTGAACGCAAGATTACAGATGACAGACTTTTCCTAATACCAACCATGCAGGGGTAATACTCTACGATTAAAGCATATCAATTATATTTTCACTTTTTTTATTACTTATTCCTTTTTGTGTTTTTAGGCAACATTGGTTGCTAATTGCGGTGAACTTGGATACTCCGAAGATTTATTTTCTGGATTCAAAGCTAGGATATCCATCAAACCGACCATACATGATGGAGTTTGTGAATCTGTAAGACACTACATCTTACATTTTAGGTCTAAACATCAATTTATATAATATATATTATCTTTTACTGAGGATTCTGTTATGATAGGGCGGTGTACCAATATCGTCTAAATCATGGTATGAGGACAGGGGCTAAGCATAAGGAGCCGAGCAAGTACTACGTCTGGACAAATATCAGGGTATATATAATAAAATTTCACTATCCAAACACACCTCAACACAAGTTATTTATTCTCCTAATGATCAATTTTTTTGCAGTGTCCAAAACAAACAAACGATAATGATTGCGGTTATTATGTTTGTAAATTTATGAAAGAGATCGTTTTTCATCAGCAAACTAGCATCCCTAAAGAGGTATTTTCAAAAACAGTTACTAGTTCGTTTAAGTTATTTATTAATTCTTTATTTTTTTATTTTGCAGTACTACTATGACTGCCGAAAAGCCTCATACTCACAAGACGATATAGATGTGTTCAGAAACGAGTGGGCCGCATACCTGATGACAGATTGTACACAAATACAATGATGATCTGACTTGGGGACATGTACAATTGGTGGTCATTTTTGAGAGGGGTTAAGGGGATCAAAAGATGAAATATTGTTGTATGTAAATGTTCGTAGCAAAATTGTAATTGTTATTAAATAAAACATTCTTTCTCCAATGAGTCATTTTTCCATTTTAACAGATGATATGCACCAGCAACATGCAAGAATGTTGAACCACTAAAATGGTCGCTCTCTTGTTTAAAATGGACACCACTTTAATTGGAAACAACAACTGACCTACGGAAATCCGACCGGACGCATCCGGATTGCCTTCATTCTTTAGGAGAACGATCCACAGGTCCTTGGTGACGTGTACGAGTAACATGCAAGAATGATGGACCACATTTCTTTGGCCTTTGGACAAAAAAACCAGTAAAATCTCCAAAATACCTTCATATCATGCATGAACCAGTAAAATCTCCAAAATACCTTCATATCACGTAGTTCTGAAAAGAGTCACTATTTAAAAGAAAGTCACAAATTTAGATACATCTCGAGATGGTCAGTTGTTGATTTCACTTAAAAATAAGTCCATTTTTAACAAAACAGTGACACTGTGAGTGGTGTCGGCCACACCGGGCCTCGGATTGATGCGGTGTTGAATCGTACACGTCACACATGAGTCATTGATCATTGTGAAAAAGTATCAACGCAATCAGAAGTCGTTAGATCGATTTGGCGTATGTACGTAAAATATTGTCCATTTTAAACTAAATACATACACTTGGAGTGATACCGGTCACAATGCGCCTCGGATTGAGACCCCACCCTTTCCCCTCGGCTGTCAAAAATCATAACCAGATAGTCGAAGGGTGATTTTGACAGCCGAGGGGAAAGGGTGGGGTCTGAAGACATTGTAGGATATGTCGAAGGGTGATTTTGTGTGTGACCGGTATCACTCCAAGTGTATGTATTTAGTTTAAAATGGACAATATTTTACGTACATACGCCAAACTGATCTAACGGCTTCTGATTGCATTGATACTTTTTCACAATGATCAATGACTCATGTGTGACGTGTACGATTCAACACCGCATCAATCCGAGGCCCGGTGTGGCCGACACCACTCACAGTGTCACTATTTTGTTAAAAATGGACTTATTTTTAAGTGAAATCAACAACTGACATACGGAAAACCGACCAAACACATTGGGATTCTATTGAAACTTAAGGACAACTATCCATGGGTCAAATGTGACGTGTAAGATTCAACCCCGCCTCAATCAGAGGCGCGGTGTGACCGGTATCACTCCAAGTGTATGTATTTAGTTTAAAATGAACAATATTTTACGTACATACGCCAAATCGATCTAACGGCTTCTGATTGCGTTGATACTTTTTCACAACAATCAATGACTCTTGTGTGACGTGTACGATTCAACACCGCATCAATCTGAGGCCCGGTGTGGCCGACACCACTCACAGTGTCACTGTTTTGTTAAAAATGGACTTAATTTTAAGTGAAATCAACAACTGACATACGGCAAACCGACCAAACGCATTGGGATTCTATTGAAACTTAAGGACAATGATCCATGGGTCAAATGTGACGTGTACGAGTCAACCCCGCCTCAATCAGAGGCGCGGTGTGACCGGTATCACTCCAAGTGTATGTATTTAGTTTAAAATGGACAATATTTTACGTACATACGCCAAACCGATCTAACGGCTTCTGATTGCGTTGATACTTTTTCACAACGATCAATGACTCATGATACATAGAGAAATTCACTGGCCACCTTCGAGAATGATCTGAAGCACAAACCATGACAGCATTATGTTTTTAACTTCAGCACCTCAATTGAGAACGTGACACCTTTCAGGACTTGGCGCCATTGTATGTCGTTTCGTCCACTGAATGGGTCTATCCTTTTATTTAATTTTTTTAACTTCAGTCAAATATTCTAGAAAGATGTCGCGGCAGATCCTTCACCATTTTGTTTTGCTGAACATCTCATTACATTGTTAAAAAAAAAGCAGGGTGTCTTGCATGGGCAATACGTTCTTGTATTGAAGATGATGCACTCCCATTTATTCGAACCCACATGGTTAATTATTTTGTTTAAGCCTAATGATTGATTTAATTATTGTGGGACACATAATCATGAAAATCATATGATGGTTGTACCCAGATAGGACTCCAATTCATTGGTTAAATCTATTGTCTCATGAGATGTTATGTATGAGATTAGGGAGTAAACCTAGTCCATTAAAATGGGAGTGCATCATCTTCAATACAGGAACGTATTGCCCATGCAAGACACCCTGCTTTTTTTAACAATGTAATGAGATGTTCAGCAAAACAAAATGGTGAAGGATCTGCCGCGACATCTTTCTAGAATATTTGACTGAAGTTAAAAAAATTAAATAAAAGGATAGACCCATTCAGTGGACGAAACGACATACAATGGCACCAAGTCCTGAAAGGTGTCACGTTCTCAATTGAGGTGCTGAAGTTAAAAACATAATGCTGTCATGGTTTGTGCTTCAGATCATTCTCGAAGGTGGACAGTGAATTTCTCTATGTATCATGAGTCATTGATCGTTGTGAAAAAGTATCAACGCAATCAGAAGTCGTTAGATCGGTTTGGCGTATGTACGTAAAATATTGTCCATTTTAATCTAAATACATACACTTGGAGTGATACCGGTCACACCGCGCCTCTGATTGAGGCGGGGTTGACTCGTACACGTCACATTTGACCCATGGATCATTGTCCTTAAGTTTCAATAGAATCCCAATGCGTTTGGTCGGTTTGCCGTATGTCAGTTGTTGATTTCACTTAAAATTAAGTCCATTTTTAACAAAACAGTGACCCATGAGCATGTCTTTAGTAGTGTCCCTCAAAATGTCTTTAGACTAACCATCTTGAGATGTATCTAAACTTGTGACTTTCTTTCAAATAGTGACTCTTTTCAGAACTGCGGGAGTTAACATTTCTCCAACATATTCACACACAAAATCACCCTTCGACATATCCTACAATGTCTTCAGACCCCACCCTTTCCCCTCGGCTGTCAAAAAAACCTAAAAGACAATGGCTAGCAATGATCATTCCAAAATGCATTTAAACTGAAACCTTCCAGAAAAAAATAGAGTACAATACCTGCAAGTTGTAACTTAGGTCGCTTTGCACAAGCCGATTTCCACATTGTTTGTAGCAACCACATTTGCTCCAACACTCTAATGATCTTCATTGCTTCATGTCTTTTATACGCTTCCAGAAACCCTTCTCTAAGAAGGTCAACTATTGTGTATGCATACTCACCTTCAAATGTGACGTGTACGAGTCAACCCCGCCTCAATCTGAGGCCTGTTGTGGCTGACACAACTCCAAGTGCCTCTGTTTTGTTCAAAATGGACTTATTTTTAAGTGAGAAATCAACAACTGACATACGGGAAACCGACCAAACGCCTTCGGATTGTGTTGACACTTTAGGACAACGATTCATGGGTTATATGTGACGTGTACGACTCAACCCCGCCTCAATCCGAGATGCGGTGTGACCGGTATCACTCCAAGTGTATGTATTTAGTTTAAAATGGACAATATTTTACGTACATACGCCAAACTGATCTAACGGCTTCTGATTGCATTGATACTTTTTCACAATGATCAATGACTCATGTGTGACGTGTACGATTCAACACCGCATCAATCCGAGGCCCGGTGTGGCCGACACCACTCACAGTGTCACTGTTTTGTTAAAAATGGACTTATTTTTAAGTGAAATCAACAACTGACATACGGCAAACCGACCAAACACATTGGGATTCTATTGAAACTTAAGGACAACTATCCATGGGTCAAATGTGACGTGTAAGATTCAACCCCGCCTCAATTAGAGTCGCGGTGTGACCGGTATCACTCCAAGTGTATGTATTTAGTTTAAAATGGACAATATTTTACGTACATACGCCAAACCGATCTAACGGCTTCTGATTGCGTTGATACTTTTTCACAACAATCAATGACTCATGTGTGACGTGTACGATTCAACACCGCATCAATCTGAGGCCCGGTGTGGCCGACACCACTCACAGTGTCACTGTTTTGTTAAAAATGGACTTAATTTTAAGTGAAATCAACAACTGACATACGGAAAACCGACCAAACGCATTGGGATTCTATTGAAACTTAAGGAAAATGATCCATGGGTCAAATGTGACGTGTACGAGTCAACCCCGCCTCAATCAGAGGCGTGGTGTGACCGGTATCACTCCAAGTGTATGTATTTAGTTTAAAATGGACAATATTTTACGTACATACGCCAAATCGATCTAACGGCTTCTGATTGCGTTGATACTTTTTCACAATGATCAATGACTCATGTGTGACGTAACACCGCATCAATCCGAGGCCCGGTGTGGCCGACACCACTCACAGTGCCTCTCTTTTGTTCAAAATGGACTTATTTTTAAGTGAAATCAACAACTGACATGCGGAAAACCGACCAAACGCATTTGGATTCTGTTGAAACTTAAGGGCAATGATCCATGGGTCAAATTTGACGTGTAAGAGTCAACCCCGACTCAATCCGAGGCCCGGTGTGGCCGACACCACTCAAAGTGCCTCTATTTTGTTCAAAATGGATTTATTTTTAAGTGAAATCAACAACTGACATACGGGAAACCGACCAAACGCCTTAGGATTGTGTTAACACTTTAGTACAATGATCCATGGGTCATATGTGACGTGTACGAGTCAAACCTGGGGTGGATTACATGGCTTTCCTACATGGAATATATCCCACTACACGTCTTTAATGAGCCAGCTACGCAGTTTATCCCTTGTACAGATACACAGGAAGAATCACACGAGATCGACGTCATGTACTAACATAGGGCAAGGGTGCATAAGAGGACACAAGATCAACGGGTAACACGTATATGTTTTTTAACATGCCATGTAATTTCCTATTGATATGACATGTATATTCACACAGGCAGCTGAACATTGGAGTTACCCAAGGTAAAGCGACAAGGCATGTGACCCTTTAAATGACACATAATTTTATGTACCATGATTGATCTCTTTGAACACTATATCAAGGACATATTTCATTAGGGTTGGCTCCCATGATCCTTCCTAGGATGGTTTTGGTATCTTTTCCGACTTACGGTAGTACGATCGCTTCAGCAGGACGTCCTAGACATAGTTGGAGTCTCTCTGAAAGTCCTGGAGTGAGATCATATATCTATTTTTGAGGTCCAGGTAGAGTCAAGTATCAACGCAACCAATCCTACCAGACATCGATCCTATATATAGAATGTTAATCTTGATGTCTCATTACAGTCCCCCAATTTATGATATGTTACCTTTTTTGTATTAATATACATAATTACTAAGGGTGATGGTTGGGAGAGTTAGGATATCCTTTTTATGTATTGTAGAATGACTCAAGGAGCACGGGCTCTGCACGATTTGTCAAAACCAAGTGGCAATCCAAGGAGAAACAATGCATAGTGGAATGTTCTAGTATTTATCTTCTGAGTTGTGTAGGAATATTTTGTGATACTATGTAATGAGGTAGTTTTGGTTTCTAGGTAGATGGTAGCTAACTCATGGTAAGAACACTGTTTGGTTGGGTTGTGATCAGTTGATGACATGCTTGTGGTTGATATACTGGTTTTTGTGCAGGTCTGTGGTTGATATACTGGTTTTTGTGCAGGTCTGCTCGGCTGGCTGTACTAGTGCAGGTTTTTTATTAGCAGCAGGCAGGGATTTAACAGCGCTTTTTTAGCGCTGTTAAAGGCGACATTTAACAGCGCTAAAAAAGCGCTGTTAAAGGAAACATATAACAGCGCTTTTTTAGCGCTGTTAAAGGTTTCCTTTAACAGCGCTTCTTTAGCGCTGTTAAAGGTATCCTTTAACAGCGCTTTTTTAGCGCCCTTAAAGGTGACATTTAACAGCGCTAAAAAAGCGCTGTTAAAGGACCCCCCCCCCCTTATCAGCGCTGAGCTTTACAGCACTTTTCTAGCGCTGTTAAAGCCCGATTTTAGCGCTGTTATTGCCCGTTTTTGTAGTAGTGATAGTAGCCAAGGCATTGCTGCCAAGACCATCTTAGTGGACAAAGTCCCTTTCTGAATCAAGTTCACTCCTCGTTCCAGTCCTGTATCACTGAACCGGATTAACTTACCATTCCAGCCATGTCTATCTCATCAGATATAAATATTAACTCGATGCATTGGAGGGAGATATAGGTCTCACCCATCTCATAATGAAATCATTCTTACTTGTGCCACAAAATAAACATAAATCATTCATCATAACCCAAATAATAAAAGGGGTTTCATAAACATCATCTCATCATAACGTAATCCATATAAAACAAATGGATATCATTTCATCCTAAAAAGAATAAAACCATTTAAATAATAGAGACATTATACTTGAAACATAATCATACTAAATAATTTCATCTTAGATGGAAAATATTTTTGACAAAACACTTGAAATGAATTCTTGAGGAAAATATCCTTTCTTTAAAATCATTTTCTTATCACAAAATGTCATTCAATTTTAAAAGAAAAGGATTTTGTTGAAAATAATCATGAAATCTTGTAAAGGAAGCTTCATGAAAATTAGGCGTTATGAAACCATAAAAATATGTTCATGCCGTATAAGTTAAAATAACATTCTCCTCATACTTTTAATGGAAAAGTCAAAAAGTTCCTCGTATGGTAAACAAAAGAAAGATTCCTTCCATAACACAATGAAAAAGTTAAAGAGAGGTAAACATGACATTAAAAATACATGGAAGAATATTAAACACTTTATGAAAAACATTTTATGGGAATGGATGAAAAATATAACCCCGGAAAATACTTACGTATAAGCAATCTCGGATAAAAATGAGATTTGCAAAATTATCTCTTACCTTATGTCTGATATGCTTCGTATGTATCTGAACATCCTGTATAATGATTTAAATAATGTCATTGAATTATTAAAGAATCATATTTATTGTTACGATATCATATATGGTTCACTTATGACTTTATATTACCTGTTTTTTTGTAAATTCCATGTTAAAGCAACGTTTTGGGTAAAATCGTTTCATTTATCGTACGTGTTTCAATTTGTTGTTCTTGATATTATTACTCATATCCTGATTTACTTAATTACAGAATGTAAAACATGATTTATATATAATATATATTCAGTATATAAATATATATGATAAATCGATAAATGGAATGAAATACACCGTTCATGGAGACGGTAGGCCATACGTACACATGAACGCTGTTTCCGTTTCCTTATTGAATTGAATGGAATTAAGTAAATGAAACATATATGTACATAAATCCAGTATCATTATTATGTAATATATTTCATGATTATTTATTACATGTATACTTTATAATCATACTTGAATGGTTAATAATGGAAAATGAATCTCATCGCGTTCGTGGAGACGGTAGTTCGTACGTACGCACGAGCGATGATATCATTCTCATAGTTATTGAATAGAATTGGAGTGAATGATATAATATCTCAGAATCAGTATGATGTTTTAATAATCATATATAGTTATTCTTTACACCATTATACACATCCAAGTAATGTGGTGGTGGAAAAACTAATTACACCACGGTGTGGAGACGATATTTCGTACGTACGCACGCGCGGTGATTTCGTTTTCTGTAGGATGGATAGAAGGTGAAATGGGGTTGTTTCATATTTATAATATCATATAAGTATATTATTGATACTAATTTTATTACTTTACAATGAAACAACTAAATAAGAAGAAGTTTAAGAAGAAAGAAACTTGAAATAATCGGTAGAAGAGATTACCTCTTCTTCGACATGCCTCCTTTAAACTTCCTCTTAAGGGACTAGAGTTGGTCTTTTGAGAAGACCAGAACTTCAAGAATATTACTAGGGAAGTTGAGAGTAGTAATGATCAGGAGTTGGTCGAGTTTGAAGGCTCAAAGTTGTGTAAAGAGAAGAGGGAGGAGGTTCCCTTTTATAAGGGAGGAGAGGGCACTTTTGGAAACCTCTAAAATATTAACTTATAATAAACCCAAAACCCACTTAAAAACGTCCAAAGTGACTCAAATTTGGATATTAGATAAGATAGGATTGTAATCTCATCAAAAAATTAAATTTAGACATGTTTTGATTTTATTTTAAATCTTATCATTTTGATTTATCCTTATTTAATCTATTTAATTTTATTTGTGGTAATAATGTTATAAATTTTATATGGTTATAAATACTTACTTATGTGTTCTTAATTATACATAATTTAATATTTTATGACATGTTAGATCATATAAATTTTAATTTGTAATATTTAAAATATTTTTGTGATTTTTAAACAATTTAATAATATAAAATATCAATAGTCTCAATTTTGACACAATTAATTTATTCGAATTTAAATAAAATCCACACAAAAGATATGTTCAAACCAAAATATTTAATAGATTCATAACATGTCATATTTATCTATAAAATTTGTGGAGAACATTAAATAGTTCATATAATATTTATTTTAATATTTTTAAATCTATTTATTTGATATTTCAATCAATAAAATAATTTCAACATCGCTATTGTGTCACCTTTAATGATAATTATTTAATCCCTAAAAATTCTAAATAAATTTAAATAATGTAGATAATTTTATTATCTTTCTGGAGACCATTCATGTTTGAAGTTTAATGAATTTTATCACTAAATTAAAATTATTATACTTATAAGATTTAAAAGAGTGACATGTTGTCACTTTCTTTGATTTTAATAATAATTAAATTATTTTCATGGTCAAAAGTCCATAAAATGAATCTAATACGACCCTTAGGTGATATGGGTCGACTTTTATTCATCCAATAGAATTTTTGCATGTGTTAGGGTAATTTTATAATCTTAGGTTTACCCTTAATTACCCGATTTATCTTTAACTGAAGTAAATAAAAATTACCGTAGTTACTATTCATAATATCAAAAAAATAAAAGTAACCTATTAACATAATTTGGACCCACTGAATCCAAATATGAAATCCATTTTTCAAAATTCAAAACACAGAAGTTGTAGTAATTAAATTAAAATTTATCCTGTTGTTTAGAAAACGGGTTTTAAAAGTTAAAATATTGTCAAAGATTGAAATGTTTTTACCTATGAATTCAATTTAAAATTAATGGTAATGACATAAATTATATTAAATGGTAAAAATATATTCTATTTATACTTTAAAATCATTCAATATTATAATTTAACCATATAAATTATTGTGATGAAAATAGTTGTTTTTAATTAAAATATAGCGTGTTTTTACTATTCATTAAAATATGAAAGTTATCGGAATAATATGAAAAGTTTATCCAAAGTAAATTTTTATATCCTGATTTCAAAGAAGAATTTTATTTTGTCAAATTGAACTTATAAACATATAAAAAAACTAGATTTAAAGTGGGTGCGCCATCAAAAGGCGGCAAAACTACATTTTTTGAAAAATACTTATTTTACCCGAAAATTTTATTTTGTTCTCATACCATGTTCTAGAAAATGTGTAAGATGAATAATAATTTTATAAAATTCAAAATGTAGTTAATACTATTCATAACGGCTAGTCCATAATAATATTATAACAATATATCGTTGTTTAGTGAAACCTGATATTGCGTACTACACACGCTATCGAGGAAGATCACGATTGCGTGTAATGCAAGCCAAGTCAGGGATGCATGTAGTGCAAGCTCCCTTTAGTGTAGCATACAACACAAGACATCAATGAAATTAAAAAGAATAATTCTCATAAAATCTCGGGTTGTTACATTAATCATTCATTCATCATTCATTAATGAATCATTAATCACTCATTAATAATACATTCAGTATTCGTTAATTAATAGTGATTAAGTAGTTGATTTAAATTTAATTAACAATTACTCATTAATTTATTATGGTTCATTCCTTACTCCATCATTAATTAATCTTATTTTAATCACTCATTAATCATTACTTATTCAATAGTTATTAAGTAATTACTTTAAAGTTAGTTATGGGTTAATTAATAGTTCATCATTATTTAATAATTATTTAATTTTTGATTAATCATTAGTTAATTATTATTTAATCATTATTTAAGTAGTTAATTTATAGTTAATTAACAATTGATCATTCTTTAATTATCAGTTAATCATTATTTTATTATTAATTAATCACAATTTTAACATTCTTTAATTATTCATTAATCATAAGTTAATCATTATGTAATCATTTATTAAGCATTATTTAATCATAAATTAAGAATGCATTAATCATTAATCACTTGTTAATCATGACTTAATTAATAGATATTAAGTAGATACTTTATAGTTTATTATTGGTTAAATAATAATTAATCAGCAAGTAATTATTAATTAATCATTCTTTAATCATTAGTTAATCATTACTTAAATATTAGTTAAACTTAAGCTAATTATGCCTTATTCATTAATCATTACTTAACAAATAATTATTAAATATTTTATAGTTAGTTATTTCTTAATTATTAATTCATCATTATTTAAATTATTAGTTGATCATTATTTAATCGTTATTTGATATCAAGTTTTTCTTTGTTATTTATTAGTTAATCAATAATTAATCATTACTTTAAAATTAGTTATTATTAGTTATTTAATAGTTAATCATTAATAAATCATTATTTCACTAATATTTATTTACCACCTAGTCATTATTATTTTCTAATTATGTCGATAATATTTAAAACCACTAATTTATACCAAATAATAATTTTTTTATAATAATAAATATATTACCGAGCCTAATTATAAATTATTTACATTATTAAATAATAATAATTTACTTGATAATATTAAATATTATTTATAAATTATATCTAAATAAACAACTAAGAAAATAAATATTTAAAACTAAGTAAAAAATAATTAAATTTAAAATAAATAAATAAAATGCCTCAATATGATGGTTTATAAATTCTGCAATTTGCAAATTCAACACTCATAGGACACCGAAAAGATCGCGCACAAGGGAACAAACACAAGAAAAATTTTAGAGTGGAACTAGAAAGATGTGGGCTAATTTAAATGAGAATGGAGGGGTGTATGACTATTTATAAGGGGTTGGGGAAAAAGAGTAAAAGCACAAAAAAGTTTATGGCTTTCAACCTAAACAAAAATACAAAAATGCAGAGAACTACAGAAAAGCCAGTGTAGCTTTTATGTATTAATTTTAAAGATATTAGTAACCTAGATATATTTTAATAAATAATTTATTTAAAAACATATTGGAAAAAACTCATTGTCTGGTTTACACATGTGTAACGACCCAAAAATTCATTAATGGAAATCCCTCTTGATCTAATTAAATATCTCTTTATGTAAAATGTTTATATAAAATGTTAACTTCTTTGATTTTATGTTAATAATTGTGATTGTTTCTAATATAGTCGTTAAATAGTGATCACATTATTATTATAAATATAAGGTTTTAACAAATCCAATTTACTCAGACAAATGAAGCAATGACCTCATCCAGTAGATGTGCCTCATACAAATCTCATTTGTCAGAGCTCGGAAATGAGGTGGCATCATTGGGCTTCGCTCTTGACCAAGCTCAAACCGAGCTTGAACATGTTAAGCTTGAGCAGAACCGCCTACGGGAGAAGTGGAAGTTGATAGAGATTACTGCTCGAATAATGTTATCTGAGTCACCCCAAGAGTCTGTCACCATTGCACACCTCATCCTTCGGTCCTATGTGCGTGTTTTAAGGGGTTATTTAACAAGACTCTAGTACTATGGTTATGTACATTATTTTTGTATATAATAATAAATATACTTTCATTCTATTATTGTTACCTTGTAAATAATTTTTAAAGCACAAATAGTATTTTTAGTTAATATTCAACTAAGAAATCTATTTTGATGAACTAATTGATTTTTAAAATTAAATAATATTTTAATAAAAAATTATTATTATTATTAAATTAATTTTTATTAAATATAAACGATCGTATAATTTTATGAATGCAATTGAAATTTTTATTAAGGTTTGAAAGTCATTTTTGTCAAAACACATGAATTTTCGATAAATGTCGGTTTTTATTTTAAAAGTGAAAATTAACATATTTAGAAAAATATTTAGATAAAATGAATATTATTTCTGGAATCAGGACGTCAAAATTATCCAACGGTGAATTTTTCATAATTTTCTGAGATAGTCAATTTTTTGGGTAAAAATTAAATACCGTTTAAATATATAATGTGTTTTATGACATCATAATGTCCCAATAGTGATGTAATAAAATACTATAAACTTTATCTCTGACCAATATATTTTTTACTATTAAAATAATGTGATTTTGTGTTTGTTTGATTTATTTTACAAAGTTTTAGTGGACCCTTCAAGACTTATTAAACATTCTGTCTTTTTAAATTGTTTTCCTTGGGAGTGTGATTCACCTCCACATAAGCAACCCCATTATTTTAAGAAGTTCGGACTTTGGTCTTATAAAATATTTTTTTTCACTTCCCTTTTACAAAAACCATGGGCAAAAACCATTAGCTGGTTTGTAGTTTGGATTAGTTTAATGTGAGGTGTCCCAAACCTAAATAATAAAGAATTATCTCTCATTTTCTATATAAACTCACTCAAGCTCCCACTTCCTCTTCACTCAAATCCTTTGTATTTCATCAAAACTCTTCCCTCCTCTCTCTAGAATCCTCTTAAGGCACCCCAAGCTCCCAAGAAGCCTCTCTCAATCCTCTTTCAAGCCTTCAGAAGGACACTTCCAAGTAAGGGTTTTCCTCCTTTCTCATTTTTGTCCAATTTTCTTTAAGTTGTTATGCCATTTTAATTTCAATTATAAATGTTGGTGTATGATCTCACATCTCCCTCATACTACCCTCTTTATTTTTGAATGATGGGAGACCTCTTTCTCTTATAAAGTGTCTCTCATGTATATCTGTTACTATGCCAAAATTCCGAAAGAAATCTCTCTCCTCGATTACATTCAAGAAATTCTTTTGTATCATTAATCTAAATTCCATTACAATTGTTGGTACATGTATCTATATGACCCCACCTTACTTTATATTTCATGTACATATGATGAGACACCTATTTCTCTCTCATTAACCGTTTTTATGAATTCTTATGTCATGCTATTATGCTGCCGAAATTACACCGCATTTTTCCAAGCCATGATCATTGTGTAATGAATACCATACTCATGTCTCCATCAAGGGTATTCACCTTTATACACATTTAATTATTGATTATAGAGTTTATGTATTAATTTCACATTCCTTTATCGTGGAATAAATGATGATGTTTGATGAATCAATGCTTTATAATCCATGTGGCACACTTATGCATGAAATGAAATGTTTAAGAAGAGTGTGCCCTGATAGCGCTCCGATGCATTGGCTAAAGTATAGTATCATGATACGTCATATGCAATGAGTGTTGACTCGTTATAATTCAAGTGCAACAAGAGTTTTCTCATGCTTTATGTGCAATGAGAATTTACTCGTGCAATGAGCATTGACTCATGCTAATTCCATGTTAAGTGTTGTTGTCACATCTCTATGTTATGTTTATCATGTTTTATCATGTCTTTATGTTAATGTTTCCCTTGTGTTCCATTTATATACCTATTGTCTAACATTTATTGTATTCCTCATTTTATTCCTTACTTATTCTCTTACTGGTCTTTATAACTCACCATTTTCTTATGCATGTACTCAGGTTATCCAATGCAATGCTAAGTACGAGGGAATTTAGCAGTCATGTAAAGAAAGTTTTCAATAAGATGTTGTGTTTTATGTGTTAAGTTGTTATGTAATAATCCTAAGTCCTAAAGACACCAGACCTCTCGATCTTCTATATTATATCAAATTAAGTTTATGAAATAAATCATGTTTAAGTGTGAAATGAAAGCAGGGTTGTCATAACATGTATCAAACTTTATTTTCAAAAGAGAAATATATAAAAGTAATTCATTTCAATTTCCAACAATTCTACTCCAAAAAATTATACATTTAAATTTACAACAATTCTACTCAAAAAACATACAACATGATTTACATACCAAACATCATTTAAACATATCATACAAAAACATCTATGTAAAACCTAGTGGTGTTCATGGGTTGGGTTGGGTCGAGACTGTATTTAGACCTGATTCAATCAAAAAAGGTCAGGTCGAATTGGTTCGGGTCACATGCTTCATAAGTAGCCGACCTGACCCAACTCAACCCGTTGAGGATCGGGTTACGTGATGCATGGTGGTTGACCTGACCCAACATGAATCTTTGTGGATCAAGTCAAGTCAGGTTCATCGAGAGACCCAACCACTAAAATTGCAGAGTTTAAATAAAAAGGAAAATGGTAGTTCTTGAATCATTTCATGAGACAAGACATCTATCTTGGAATAGTTGGATGATGAATTTGAAAAAGATAATATGGATGGTTCTAAACATTTCTTAAGGTTGATCAAGAGAATAATAATGTAAGTTTAAGGGGAGCCTATGAATTTTAAGTCTAATGTGAGTCATATAGAGACTACACTACTAAAAAAGTGATTGACAATGTTAATTCTATAACACAAACTAAAAAAATACTACGAATCATAAGTGAGCGTTCTACATTCATTTCATTAAATATAGATATTGATGTGCCTAAAGTTTTAAATAACCCCATATTGGTGCCAAAAATGCTCGAGAAAGTAAATTTTATTCCAATGAAACAAGGAAGCTAGTAAGACATCTGGATGATATACCACTCATTATCACTACATATATACACTACTGGAATGATGGCCTTTCCCCACGGTTAGATACCAACGGTTCTTCGAAACCGTTGGGGAAGGAGGTTTTTACCAACGGTTCATTAGAACCGTTGGCATAGAGGTTTCCAGGGAGCTTTTTCCCAACGGTTCATGAGAACCGTTGGGATAGATGGTTTTTTACCAACGGTTCATGAGAACCGTTGGCATAGATGAGGTTTTAGCAGGTTTATCCCAACGGTTCTGTAGAACCGTTGGGATAGATAGACATATGCCAACGGTTTTTAAGAACCGTTGGCAAAGGTCCTCCCCAAATTCCCAGCCGCCTGTTCTCTCCCCAATTCGCGATACACAACCCTAAAACGGGAGCAGCAGCGGATTTAGGCGATTTTGGAGGTACCGCCGGCCTTCAATTTTCCAGCTCTTATTCAGGTTATTATTCTTCTTAACTGAAAATGTATTCAAATGTTTGGATAGTATTTAAACCTATTTTCATTTTTCCCATCAGTTTAGGTGATTTTGGTGCTACTGCCGGCCGGACCAGCCTAAGGGTGAGTTTTCTTGAAAATTCCTTTTTGGATTTTACCCCTTGAACATGGGATGTCATTTGTGAAAGGTTATATAAATCGAATTGATTGTTCGATTTCTGAATTGAATTGTAAATTAAATTAATTAAGGGTATTTTATGGTTTGCATTCCCCTTTTAACACATGAATGCCAATTATTTTTTAACACATGTTTTAATTGTATTGCCTTGCCAATGTGAGTAAAGTAGAGACTATGCTATGAATCTATGAAATTGGATTGAATTTATCTTATATTTTATGTTACCATGTTAGATATATTATAACTAATGCATGTGATATCTTTATAGTCTTGTTAGGAGTGTTCTATTAAAAATTCCCATGTGAGTGCTTGAATTTTCATTGAATTGCTAGCCATTATGAGTTATGTTGAGACCATGATATGGAATTGATTGATTAAGCAAGGGAATCTCATTATCTTGTCATTACAACATGAGTAAATGAAGCTTCATTCTTTTCAGGTTATTATTTGATTGAGTCGCCATTTTGAGGTGAGTTGTATTAAATACCTTAGTTTTTGACCTTGGTATGTTTAATGAATTGTTTAAATGAAATGGAATTCATTAAATGATTAATAGTAAATAGTGATACATGGATTCTATTAGGATGCCAGGTATATAATCTTGTTTCTATTAACTTATACGCTTTATGTGATAAATAGATTCACAGTGGAATTCCACGGATAGACTCATTTCTTTGAATATTGATTAAGCCATGGGTGATACATGGATCCAAGGGAGGGATTCCATAGATAGACTTATTGAATGTAGAATTATATTCCAATTGATACATGGATTCTTATGATAATTCCATAGATAGACTTATTGAATGTAGAATTATATTCCAATTGATACATGGATTCTTATGATAATTCCATAGATAGACTTATTGAATGTAGAATTATATTCCAATGATATGCGTCTTGTGTGGTGGTGGTGTGGTTTATGTGTTTTATGGTAGTAGTGAAGTGTGTGATTATGTAGTTAATGTGAACCCATAGGTTGAGTATTTTGTGCTATCTATATATCATGTATTTTTATGTTATTTCTACACATTCCCAACCAGAGTTGGATAAACTTACCAACGATCAGAGGTTTTGAGTTATGGGTATTTTTTCTAATATCTAGGATGGTGGTTATATGTTTGGATAGCTACCATGTCTTCCCTACTCTTCCTTCAAAAGTGATTGACCATGTGTTTTTAGGCAAGATGCGATGTGATTGTCCATGTGTCTTCAGGTGAGATGTACTATGATTTCCCTAGTGTTTTTCGGTGAGGTGTGATGTGATAAGGCTATAATAAGATGTGGCATGTGGTTGGGGTCATGTAGGGTAGGAGGATGGCACAAGGTTGATGTTATTCATGTTCATGATACCCTACTAATATGGTTATGGGATGAGTCATGCTGTTATGTGATATAACACATTAAGTTCTTGTTGGTTTTACATTTTTTCAATAACACATTTGTATGTTTTTTTGACATGTGTAGTTGATACCTTGATTATTTTCTTCCTTTATCGTTTACTTAAATGTATATTCTATTATAGTTAATGCCTATTGAATTGTTTATGACAAAATGACTTATATAAATTCTTTTTACAGAATGGACAGAAGTTGGATGTATGAAACCGATCGGATCTCAGATGATTTTCAAAACAATTTGGAGAGCTTTATAAATTTTGCATTTCACAATGCTTCAGATAGTGGTCGCATACACTGCCCATGTTCCAATTGTGTTGGTAGACCTTGGTTGAGCCGTGAAGAAGTCAGCTACCACATAACCAAAAATGGGTTTCAAGCAAACTACTTTCTGTGGTATCACAATGGGGAGAAAACGAAATCTCAAATTGGTGATGATCGAAATGAAAAGACTGGAATGGAGAATTTGTTAGATGATCGGTTTCCGTTTATTCGTCATCATGAAAAAGAAAGGATTTCGACTCAAGAAGACTTCGATATGAGGACAGCTGATGCATCTAGTGAAAATGATGATATTGATAGGGTGAAAAAATTGAATGATGCTGCCACGACTCCAGTATATCGGCAATGCGATAAAATGAAAAAGCTGGAATTTTTAATCCGATTATTTCATGGGAAAACTATGTATGGGATTTCTAATACAGCAATCGATTACATTCTTACCCTCTTGAAGGATTTACTTCCAGATGATGCAGATATTCCCTCAAACCACTATATGGAATGGAAGTTAGTTGAGGAACTTGGATTTTCAAGAAACAAAATTCATGCTTGCCCGAAAGATTGCAGTTTATTCTGGGAGGAAACCGCTGAACGAAATGATTGTATAAAATGTGGCACATCCCGCTGGAAGTCAAAATCTGATGGAACACCATCCCGCGTTCCACAGAAAGTAATGTGGCACTTTCCATTGATCCCCAGACTCCAGAATCTTTTTATGTCTGATGACATATCAATAAAAATGAGATGGCATGATACCGAGAGAAAGAAGACTGATGATGAGTTGGTTCATCCTGCAGATGGATTTGCATGGAAGAGATTTGATGCTCGACATCCTGATTTTGCAGCTGACGTGCGTAATGTGAGGCTGGGTCTTTCATGCGACGGTTTTAATCCGTTTGGGCAGATGCTTACTTCGCACAGCACATGGCCAGTTTTTATACACATTTATAATCTTCCCCCATGGTTGTGTATGAAAAAACCTTTCACTTTCATGAGTATACTCATATCTGGTCCTTCTGATCCTGGCATTGATATTGATGTATACATGCAACCTTTAATAAAAGAGTTGAAGCTTCTTTGGGATGTGGGTGTGCGCATATACGATGCATGTTCGAAAGACATATTTCAGATGCGCGCTGCGCTTATGTGGACAATCAATGATTTTCCGGCTTATGCAATGATGTCTGGATGGAGCACGAAGGGGAAACTGTCATGTCCAGTTTGTATGAAGAATACACGATCCAGAAGACTGAAACATCGTTGTAGTTTCAGTTTTATGGGACATCGACGATTTTTGCCAAAGGATCATCCATATAGAATGAATCGTCGAAGATTTGATAATACTATAGAGACCGATGATCCACCTCAGCGTATGTCTGGAACTGATGTGCTTAATGAATTGAAAGATTTCAGTTTTTCGTTCGGGAAGGGTCAAATGAAATCTGGAAAGAGAAAGAATGTTTCCACAGAAACCTGTTACAATTGGAGGAAGAGGAGTATCTTTTTTGATTTGCCTTATTGGTCAACCAATTTCCTACGTCATTGCTTAGACGTAATGCATATTGAAAAGAATATATGTGAAATGTTGCTTTCAGTTCTTCTAAATGTCAAGGGGAAGACAAAAGATGATTTACGATCTCGACGTGACTTGGTGGATTGGGGCATCAGACCAGAATTACATCCTGTGCGTATCAGTGAAAATAAATGGCAACTTCCATGTGCTTCTTATGTGATGACACCTACTGAAAAAAAACAATTTTTGGAAGTATTAGAGACTATTAGAGTTCCTGGTGGCTATTCAAGCAACATATCTAAACGGGTCAACAGAAGAGAGTTGAAGCTAAAATCTTTGAAGACTCATGATTATCACGTTCTACTGCATGAGTTGCTTCCAATAGCAATCTGTCATCTTTTGTCCAATAATGTAAGGGTGGGTGTTATTCGGTTGTGCCATTTGTTTAGAGATCTTTGTGCTAAGAAGTTGTCCAAGTCTTTCTTGCAAAAAATGTTGACAGATGCCCCATTAATTTTGTGTGAGTTGGAGAAAATATTTCCCCCATCATTTTTCACATGCATGCTGCATCTGACTGTCCATATTCCAACTGAAATACTTCTCGGAGGACCTGTTTCTTTTCGTTGGATGTATCCAACTGAAAGAAATATGTTCACATTAAAGTCTTATGTTCGAAACAAGAATCATCCCGAAGGTTCTATCGTGAACGGTTACTTAGCTCAAGAATGTATGGATTTCTGTTCAATGTATTTGTCTGATCTTACTACAAGAATGAACAGACCAATGAGAAATGAAGAAGAACAATATGAGCAAATTGAACCCAGTTTTCCATCACTTCCTCAAACAGGAGGAATTCCTGGATCATATACATTGAAGACATTAAGCCATGAAGAGCGGGAGATGGCACATCGCACAGTTTTGTTCAACTGTGATTTGTTCGATGACTATATCAGGTAACAAAATTGAATATGTATATCTTACATATATATCTGTTAAACTATTCATATTTTTTTATCTACAGGGAACATAAAACAATGATAAATAGGAAGCATCGTTCTTTATCTTTGAGAAGGAGAGAGACTTTGCATAGCAAAGAGTTTTCTGCTTGGTTAAAATTGAAGGTAAAAATATTACTGTTTAAATTAATTATTTCAATATTTACTTAAGTTTAACTGTCATTTATATTGCAGGTATTGAGTTTGTCTGCTGACTCTGTCTCTGAGGAAATAAGAGCTTTGGCTTTTGGTCCTAATACCGTGGTTCGTGACTGTAAATCAATTGTTATCAATGGGTACAGATTTATTGTCACTGAATGAGCCAAAAACATGAGAACACAACATGATGGTATTATGGTTACTGCCACAACAGATTGTTATGCCAGCGCATCAGATAGTAGACCGCGACTTGAAAATGTGGGTTATTATGGAGTCGTTGAGAAAATAATAATATTGGATTATTACTCTCATGGACGAGTCACAATGATGAAATGCCATTGGTTTGATTCGATGACGAGACATGGCACATTTATTGATGATTGTGGATTTCGAGTAATTAATATGACCCGCACTCTTGCAACCGAAGAACCATATGTGTTGGCATCAATGGCTAAACAAGTTTTTTATGTCAAAGATCAACTTCAACCTGAATTTGGTGTCGTAGTTGAAGTAATTCCAAGACATATTTTTGATGATGCTGATGATGGAATTGACACTGTCCCTATTGCCATTGGAACCAATCCATTTATTTCTTTTGATGACTCCAATAGCTCAATTGTCAGAGTTGATTGTGAACCTGAAGTTGTGGTTGGAAATATATAGAATCATTCATCCATGTTCTCAATTCTTTTGGTTTACCTCGAGTTGGGTTGTTAAGGTTGGTAATATTCATATTTATTTAGTATTGATCACAAATATGTTTTAGCTGACTTGACCGTTATGTGAATTTTCAATGTTTATTGGTTGCTGTTTTATTTGAATTGCATTTTCTAATTTGGAATTGAACTGTATTCAAACCAAATCAAACAATATTTCTAACTTGGTGAACATTACAACTTGTATGTTTTATTAAATTCATTCAAGCTCTTCTAAAACAATTGATAGCTAAATTACCAATGAATCCCCTCATTCCCTCATATATTTAGTTTTTTGGTTTACACATTAATTTTCTTTTTCTAATTAATTACATATTTGTTTTCCAATGCAGGAAATGAAGCCAATTGAAGAGAGACGAAGAAAAAAAATGGCGGAGAACAATCGTCGGATGGAGGAGATGGGCATTCCACCATTAGTGCCTACAGTGAGTACTTTATTTCAAATATATATATATATATTTACAGAATATATAATGTCATGTGATTAATTTTTTTTGTAAACTTTTTTGTAGGATCCACCATTACGTCGACAGTTATTCGACGAGGAGCCTAGTACTGGTCCGAGTACTCAGGCCGGTGGTACGAGGAGGGTTCGTACCAGAGGTGGACATAGAGCTGCGCGTGCCCGACTAGACCCTGCCCCTCCCACTGACATTTCAGCCTTCCCACATTCTGATCCCGGTGTGTCGTTAGGGACACACGGGATATTTAGACCTCCCATGTTTTCGCTACCTTCTGCATCTTCTGCCCCATCATTTTCACATCCCATGATGATTCCCACTCCCCAGTCAGCATCAGGTCATACAGTTGTTCCATCTTCTTTTCCTTCTACTTCTGTCTCTCCGAGCTTTTATATTCCATCGTCTTCGACTCCTGTTCCACCAGAGGGTGTTCCATCAGGTTCTGTGGATCCGGCGCCACTCATTGATCAGACTAGCACAGGTATATTTATAAAACCCTATCAAATTTTTATAGTAATATTTATTTTCATTATAACATGTTTTGATAAAATATTTGTTTTTCTTTCATGACAGATACATCTACTGAAAGGAGGCGGGGGCGGGGCCGTACACGCATGCGTTCGGTGTGGAACCGTCGCACACAGGTTATGGTGGAATATAATGAAGACAATCATATGGTTGAGAAAACAGGGCAGCAATGTCGGAGTTTTATGGCGACGCTTGCCAAATACTCCGACATCATTCCCGTCAGCCCGCTGTCGTGGAGACATTTTCCACATGAGGTCAAAGATAGAGCTTGGGCAGAGATATGGGTAAAAAAATCTGTTGTATTTAATGCCATGAATTTTTTTTGTATTTATATAAATTAATATTTTCATTTCAGCTTCGATTTAATTTTCCTGATGGTGAGGGTGCACGAATGGAACGTCTAAAGGATTTAGGCGAGCTTTGGAGAGCCTACAAGCATGAGCTGTATATTGGCTGGCGTGCTAGAGTTGGCACTGAGTTAGAGGCGGTACCAGTCGTGGATGATTGTCCTATAGAGCAGTATCGTCAGATGATTACTCATTGGACGAGTACCCAGTTTAAGGTATGAATTACATTTGAGGTATTTAAATAATAAATTTCAAGTTTTTCATTAATATTATCCTTTGCATTATCGAATTTTATTTAGGAATCATCTGGAAAAAATAAAAAAAAACATTGATGCAAAAAAATACCTCCATACACTAGGACGCACGACGATGCCGGATCATGAGAGGCAGCAGGTATGACAATTGTTTATAAGTTTTCTTTACGACTTACATTTTCTTTTTTTTCCTCAATTATTTAATTATTTGCTGAAGTCTTTATATAAATTTTGTTTTCAATGTCATTGTAGAGGCAAGTACAAAATATTGAAGGACGTGTGCCTCGAGCAAAACTGTTTTGCTCGAGTAGACGAAAAAAGGATGGACGTGCTGTCAACGAAGCGACTCAGCAGCAGATTGTAAGTTTTAATCTGTTGATTTTATATTTTAATATCTATTTCGTAACTTAACAATATATTTATATTTGTAACAGGATGCTTTAGAGGCCCTCGATGCCCAAGAAGCAGACAATTTTGGGTCATCTGATCACTTACATCAGGTGTTGGGAGATGATCATTCTGGCAGAGTACGCTGCCGACCTAGGATAGCCCCGACGAGGTATTGGCCTGCCTCAGGTACGAGTTGTAGTGCCACCGAGCTGCAGCAAGTTAGGGCACAGGCAGAACAGGCTGAGAAAAGGGCCACAGAGACGGCAGAACAGTCTGCAAGGGCAAACAGTGCATTTATGAAATTTATTGAAGTTCTACGTCCAACACTTCCAGCAGAGGCCAGCCCAGCGATTGATGAATACATGTCGTCGATACATTCTATATATGGTGCACCAGGTGGCAGTTCCAGTGGTGGTCAGGCCGATGTCGAGCTTGAAGATGATGATGGCGAGCAGTCTGATGCGGAAGAGGAGGGAGATGAGGAGGGCGAGGAGGAGGGCGAAGGCGAGGAGGAAGGCGTTGTGGAGGGTGATGACGATGAGGAGGACGATGACGAGGGCGATGATGATGATGATGATGGAGATGGTGATGCTGATGTGTGACATATGGATCCGTTACATTTTTGACTTGAGATTTGATGTTTAATCTATTATAGTTGTTGGTTTTATCTAGACTCGTAGTATAGTATTGGAGTTGAATTATTTTTATATATTGTCTGTTTTTATGGATGTT
This sequence comes from Viscum album, assembly GCA_963277665.1. Classification (NCBI taxonomy): domain Eukaryota; kingdom Viridiplantae; phylum Streptophyta; class Magnoliopsida; order Santalales; family Viscaceae; genus Viscum; species Viscum album. Next base: position 1,196,722,015 of record OY728135.1, on the reverse strand, counting down.
GTTGTCTTTTAGTGGTTGTGTGTTTGAGAACTCCCTGGACAACCCCCCTCATTCTTGGACGCCCGTTCTGGCCGTTTATGACACCATAACTGCGTTGTCGGTCACCGCGGGCACACGACAAGTCCGATTGACGTGCCGTCTGCTCGACCACTTCAGAAATCACTCACCCGTATTTGTCGTCTGATTTCAGGCCATTCCGACATCGTTCGGCCCGTTTGGACCCCCCCTCACGCGCGTTTACGAAGCGCGCGCATCACTTAAAACACTAATATTGAGCCGTACCGCGCAAACCGCACGTCCGATTGACGTGCCGTCTGCGCGTACACGTCACGAATAATAATTAGAATGTTTTACGGTGGTTTCAGCTCAATCCGGAGACGCGGTGTGGCCGACACCACTCAAAGTGTCCGTCTTTTGTTTCAAAAGGACGTCATTTTAAGTGAAAAGCATCAACTGGCTTACGGAAAACCGACCAAACGCATTCCGAATCTGTTGATAATTTATCCCAACAATCCATGGGTCATATGTGACGTGTACGAGCCAACCCGGGATGAATCCGAGTCGCGGTGTGGCCGGGATAAGTTTAAGTGGCTCTCTTTTGTTTAAAATGAACACCATTTTAAGTACATACGGAAAAACGACCAAACGGATTCGGTTTCCGTTGAAACTTTAGGAGAACGATCCATGGGTCATATGTGACGTGTACGAATCAACCCCGCCACAATCGGAGACGCGGTGTGGCCGACACCACTCAAAAAGTGTCGGTCTTTTGTTTCAAAAAGACGTCATTTTAAGTGAAAATCATCAAGTGACATAGGAAAAACCGACCAAAGGCATTCGGACTGTGTCGACACTTTAGCACAAGGATCCATGGGTCGTATGTGACGTGTACGAGTCAATCCTGCCTCAATCCGAGGTGCGGTGTGACCGACACCGTTCTAACTGTCTATCTTTTGTTTAAAATGGACAGGATACGCAAAACCGACCAAACGCAAAACCGACCAAACGCATTCTGAATCTGTTGATAATTTATCACAACGATCCATTGTTGCACCCCTCTCTCTTGGATTTTAATGATCACAATCACTCTAATTGTATTCTAACTTGTTTTCAAGTGTTTTTGATGATAGGAAATAGGGTGCCTAGAAGCTGGCCCAAGAAGAATTCAAAATGGACTGTTTAAGTCCACCGGCCAGCCGGTGTGAGACCACCGGCCAGCCGGTAAGGTCACCGGCCAGCCGGATCCAGCCCATCGGCCAGCCGGTGGACCAGGCAGAAGGCCTTGCCCTCTGCCAGGTGCCACCGGTCAGCCGGTGTCTGGCCACCGGCCGACCGGTGGGCCCAGACAGAATGGCATACCTTCTGTCCAGACCACCGGCCAGCCGGTGCCTGACCACCGGCCAGCCGGTGGAACCCAGACAGAATAGCATGCTTCTGTCCAGACCACCGGCCAGCCGGTGGCTCAGCACCGGTCAGCCGGTGGAGCCAGACAGAAATCCCTTGCTTCTGTCTGGTGCACCGGCCAGCCGGTGGATCAGCACCGGCCAGCCGGTGTTCTCAGTCAAACTGACCAGGCTGGCCCACTTGATCCCCAACGGCTCCGAAAGCCCTCCAACGGCTATTTTGAAGTATTTGGGAGCATTTCTCCTATAAATAGACGTCCATGGATGCCGGGAACACTACCGATCATATACCGAAGCATACCAAAGCTATTTTAATCATTTGAGGCTCCTACGACAATTCTCAAAGGCTACTTGAGATCCAATTGCCATCCTTGAAGCTTGGGCTGCCTCTACATCAACTACACTCACCTCTTGGCGCTCAAGGCTTCCTCTAGTTTGTTCTAAATTATTTACTTCAATTGTTTAGTTCTTAATTGGGTTTGTATTAAAACAAACCACCATTTTTCTTCCTTCTTTCAATTTGGGTTTCTTGCTACAACCATAATAAAAAAGCAAGTTGTAAGAAGGTGATCTAGCCTACCTTAAAACGGCTAGTGGGTTTCTTGCTATAACCATTAAAAAGCAAGCGGTCGTATAAATCTCCTAACGGTTGAGTTGGGAGCGGAGACGTAGGCTTGAGTTTAAAGCCGAACTCCGTTATCAATTGTGTCTTGCCATTTTACTTTCCGCTGCATTTAAATTTGTTTTAAATTGTTAATTAATTTTAAAAAGGCAATTCACCCCCCTCTTTCCATCACCTCCGACCCAACATCCATCAGTCATATGTGACATGTACGAGCCCACTCGGGCTCAATCCGAGTCGCGGTGTGGCCGGGATCAGTCTAAGTGGCTCTCTTTTGTTTAAAATGGACATCATTTTAAGTACATACGGAAAACCAACCAAACGCATTCGGTTTCCATTGAAACTTTAGGAGAACGATTCATGGGTCATATGTGAGGTGTACGAATCATCCCCGCCACAATCCGAGGCGCGGTGTGGTCAACACTGCTCTAACTGTGTCTGTTTTGTTTAAAATGGGTAGGATTATAAGTGAAAAGAACTGGCATACGCAAAACCGACCAAACGCATTCGGTTTCCATTGAAACTTTAGGAGAACGATCCATGGGTCATATGTGACGTGTACCAATCATCCCCGTCTCAATCCGAGACGCGGTGTGGCCGACACCGCTCTAACTATGTCTCTTCTGTTTAAAATGGGCATGATTATAAGTGAAAAAGAACAACTGGCATACGCAAAACCGACCAAACGCATTCCGAATCTTTTGATCATTTATCACAACAATCCATGGGTCATATGTGACCTGTACGAGGCAACCCGGGTTCAATCCGAGTCGCGGTGTGGCCGAGATCAGTCTAAGTGACTCTCTTTTGTTTAAAATGGACACCATTTTAAGTACATACGGAAAACCGACCAAACGCATTCGGTTTCCATTGAAACTTTAGGAGAACGATCCATGAGTCATATGTGACGTGTACGAATCATCCCCGCCTCAATCCGAGCCGCGGTGTGGCCGACACCGCTCTAACTGTGTCTGTTTTGTTTAAAATGGACAGGATTATAAGTGAAAAGAACAACTGGCATACGCAAAACCGACCAAACGCATTCAGAATCTTTTGATAATTTATCACAACGATCCATGGGTCATATGTGACGTGTACGAGCCAACCCGGGTCAATCCGAGTCGCGGTGTGACCGGGATCAGTCTAAATGGCTCTCTTTTGTTTAAAATGTACACCATTTTAAGTACATACGGAAAACCGACCAAACGCATTCGGTTTCCATTGTAACTTTAGGAGAACGATCCATGGGTCCTATGTGACGTGTACGAATCATCCCGCCTCAATCCGACATGCGGTGCGGCTGACACCACTCAAAGTGTCCGTCTTTTGTTTCAAAAGGACGTCATTTTAAGTGAAAAACATCAACTGACATACGGAAGACCGACCAAACGCATTCGGATTCTATCGATACTTTAGCACAACGATCCATGGGTCATATGTGACGTGTACAAGTCAACCCCGTCTTAATCTGAGATGTGGTGTGGCCGACACCGCTCTAACTATGTCTCTTTTGTTTAAAATGGACATGATTATAAATGAAAAGAACAACTGGCATACGCAAAACCGACCAAACGCATTCGGAATCTTTTGATAATTTATCACAATGATCCATGGGTCATATGTGACATGTACGAGCCAACCCGGGATGAATCTGAGTCGCGGTGTGGTCGGGATGAGTCTAAGTGTCACTCTTTTGTTTAAAATGGACAACATTTTAAGTACATACGGAAAACCGACCAAACGCATTCGGTTTCCATTTAAACTTTAGGAGAACGATCCATGAGTCATATGTGACGTGTACGAATCAACCCCGCCTCAATTGGAGACGCGGTGTGGTCGGCACCACTCATAGTGTCCGTCTTTTGTTTCAAAAGGACGCCATTTTAAGTGAAAAACATCAACTGGCATACGGAAAACCGACCAAACGCATTAGGATTCTGTCGATACTTTAGCACAACGATCCATGAGTCAAATGTGACGTGTACGAGTTAACCCCGCCTCAATCTGAGGTGCGGTGTGGCCGGTATCACTTCAGGTGTATGTATTTTGTTTAAAATGGACATCATTTGAGGTAAAAATATATGGTATAGAAAAAACCGATCATATTATGAATTGAATTTCAGATTCCACGTATAATTGTCATCTAAATTTTAAATTGAATTCTATATGAATTATGTATGTTTATGAATTGTAATTTAATTATGGATTTGTATAGTTTCAGGATCCATTATATGTTAAATGTGTATGAATTTGTTCGTAATTGAATATGTATGTTTTATTTTATTACTGGTACAATAGTTGGATCGAAAATGAGGTGAAAATGAGGTGAAAATGAGGTGAAAATGAGGTGAAAATGAGGTGAAAATGAGGCCTGATGACTGGTGGTGATGGACAGGGGACAGGGGCTGTGCAAATTGCAGGGTGCTGCAATTTGCAGCATAGGTATGCCAACGGTTTCAAACCGTTGGCATATAAGTTTTTAGCATGTCTTTCCCAACGGTTTTAAACCGTTGGGAAAGACTTCACCAATTCCCAACGGTTCCAACCGTTGGGAAAATGTTCCATGGTATTTGGTTTTCCCAACGGTTTGGGAGAACCGTTGGGAAAAACTATCCCAACGGTTCACCCAAACCGTTGGGGTAGGGTAAATTTTATGGCTCTATTGCAACGGTTGCCAGTAAACCGTTGGGAAAACTTTTCCCAACGGCTTACTTCCCAACGGTTCTAAGAACCATTGGGAAAACCTTTCCCAACGGTTTCAGGGGCTTTCCCAACGGTTCTGAACCGTTGGGAAATAGTGTATTTCCAGTAGTGATATTTAGGAACATGTTAATTGAATTTAGAATATTTATAGCAAAAAAGTAAATCTAGTTGCTTAACTATATAATTTGATATAAGGCATTGATACCGATGGTATTTTTTCCTCTGAGGCTTTCAAAGGATTTATGTGAATTTAAGAAAGACTCCACACACATGGTAAGAAAAATTATCCTTATTTTGTTTATAAAACCTCTTTGAGAGAGGTAATGTGAATCCTATAATGATTATTAAGAAACATTTAAAACATATTATGATTGTACAATTATATGTAGATGATATCATACATTGATCACTTGTTTAATCAATATATATCTTATTTTCGAACCTAATGACATGCTAAAATATATATAACTTTCAAAATAAAAGTACATACTATAATGACATGCTAAAATGATTTGGCTTAAACTCAAAAAAACATCATAATAATTTTAATTTGTACATGATGTAAATTGGATAATGATAATATCAAAAAATCAGTTGACCAGAATGCATATTAGCATATGATAAGAAGTCGCTTATACATGACTATAAGTTGTCCAAACTTGATGTTTAGTTCTTTCATATGCATATATATTTAAAAAAAATCGCACTCACTTTCATATATAAATAGGATCCAAACCGAAATAATTAGAAACTAACTACAACTACAATGCACCATGATGAAATTATAATTACCATTGACAATAATAAAACCAATGGGCCTAAGAAGATAACCCAACCTGACTTTGAGTTCCTGTAACAGTTGGAGGATTAGAGTCATTTTTTATATAACCTTCCATGAATGAATGACTATCCAGCTAAACTGATTGTTTACGAAATACTCTCACCCACTAGAGAGTCAATGGTTGTGGCAACGACGCACTCCTAATATAAGAACAACTAGGTTTTGAATGATAGAGATAATGAACACAACGGTAGCAATAAAGAGAGGATAGATGAAAAACAAAATAATAAAAAATGAAAAGCAACTTACGTAGACAACAAAGCGCACACATGACACCAGGAGGAGGAGGATGCGAAGCGGGCGATATTCCCCCAATCGCTTGTAAGGGAAGGTCGAGGAAGGAGGCAAGCGAGGAGGGTGGTTGGCTGGCTGGGTGAATGAACTGTGGTGCGAAAAAGAATGAAAGGGGAGAATATGATATTAGGGTTTTATCACGAAGAAAGGAGGAGAAGAGAACGCGAGCCAGAGGTAGGATTTTCTCATAAGAGAATGTCGAGGAAGGAGGGAAAGAGGAGAGAAGACGAGCGGGAGATGAGACGAATTAACAGGGAGTGGGGTTTTGTTCTTGCGAAGGGAAGGTCGGGGTCTATGTGAGGAAGCGAGCTTGGGGAGGAGGCAGAGGAAAGGATTTTTTTTCCATACATCAACGAATTGACTCGAGATGGGTCTTGGTTTGGCTAGATATTAACCCAGCCTGGCTTGATGACTCATTGATGTATGGAAAAAAAATCTCCCCTTAATCACTCGCTCGCCCCGTCTACCCCTTGTCGCCTCCTCTCCCACACGCTCACCTCCCCTAACCTTCCCTCTCTCCCAAGAAGAAAACCCTACTATCTGATTTGCATCATCTTTCCATCATCTTATCTCCCCCCCCCCCTCCGACCTTCCCTCACAAGGCAACTCTACCCCTGACTCGCCTTCTCTTCACCTCCTTCCCTCGTGAGGAAACCCTAATCCTAAATTTTCTTCCTTACTCGTCTTTTGTCTCATTTTGTACTACGGTTCATTTCACCACCCAACAAATTACCCTCCTCACTCATTGTCTCTCCCGACATTCCCTCACGAGCAATCAAAATAATATTACATGTTTTGCCTCTTCCTCTTTGATGTTGTGCGTATGATATGGTATCTACGTAACTAACTTACTCTATTTTTTATCATTTTGTTCTTCTCTTCCCCATTCTTCCCCCTTCACTTAGCAATGCAAAGCGGGCTCGCGGTCCGCGGGTTTTGCGGGTATGGGGTGGATGTGGGGCGGGGCGGGCCTAAAAATTTTGATCGTTTAGAGTGCGGGCCAATGCGGGTTGAGGCCGTGCGGGTGCAGGCCAATGCGGGTTGAGCCCGCGCGAGTGCGGGCTTGCCCGCAAGCCTGATTTAAAGAATATATATATTATTTTTACGATATATGTTTCTTTAACATTTTAGTTTTTTAATAAAAAAATCATGGTTAAACAGTGAGATTTGATTTCTCACCGTAATGGTCATATTAATTCACCATTTATTCACATGCGAATTTTAAATAGACTTATATTTATTGTTTTGATATGATATTATATTATTTATATAGTAATTATTAGGGGTGTCCAGACCTGGCCCGACCCGACGGGTTCGACCCGACCTGACCGGGTTGGGTCGGGTTACAAAAAAATAACCCCGGGTCGGGTTCACATCGGGTCAATTTCTCATGGGTTGGGTCGGGTCTCGGGTTGGGGTCATTTAGACCCAACCCGACCCGTGACCCGATCTGCCCATCCAAAGAAAAAAATTCCCCAACTTTCATTTTGTCTCGGCCGCGCGACTCGCCCCCCCCCCCCCCAACATTTCCTCTCCTCTCCCTTGCGCTCTCGCCCTCCTCCTCTCCCCCCTGAAGAAACCCTACCCCGTACCCCCTTTCTTCCTCTTCCCTCGCGATCGACGACGATGACAGTCCTCCCTCCCTCCCTCCCGACCTTCCCTCGCGGCGAAGAAAGAAACCCATACTCCCTTCCTTCCCTCGCGAGTTGCGGTCAGACGAAACCCTACCCTCCCTCTCCTCCTTCCTCCTCCTTCCCGGAGGTTCCCCAACCCTTGGCTTGCGGAAATTCCTATTAAACATCTCCAATATCTTGAACATCTATTTTTAGAACTCCTCTTCTAGAACATTCAACTTTTTATCCAAAAGAATTATTTTTTTCCACCATAAAACATACATTCACTGTGTTATACTCTAATTAGTGGAATTTGTCTTCATCAACTCCAGTTCTAGAAATGGATAACCCTGGAGTCTTTGATCTCTATCATTCATTTAGGAAGCAAGTGATGATTGGCGGAATGCTCATGCGGGGTAGGCAGGGTACTTTTGATCTCATAATAGAGTAAGAATGTTATTCGCAACTTCAAAATGGTGATATTCTATAGTGCATTGACGTATTTGGTTCTATGCTATCTTGGGGTTTTTTTTTAAAAAATTCTACTCATTTTATTTGTATAATAAGGATATACTATCCAAAAAAAATTATAAGTGGAGTAAAGGAAAGCTAGCATAAAAGTTTAACATGCGTTGCTTGCTTAAAATACCAAAACATCAAAATGACTTAGAGGCTGTTTGGTTGCTTAAACATGTGTTGCTTGCTTAAAAGTTTGTTTTCTATCCTCATGATTAAATAGGATATACAGGGTTCATTGGTTGCTTGCTTGCTTGCATTTGTTTGCTTGCATTTGTGCCCAATAATTGTTATATATATTTTATAAATAACAATTTCAATGGTTGATGGGTAGGCAGTGTGGAGGAATTTTTATTAGTCATATAATTATATTTACCATTTCTTCCACTGTTATTGGATGTAGCTAGCAATTCATTCATATGGAAGGTGGTAAAACAACAAGTGGTTCTTCTAATCCCCCAGTTGTCGCAGCAGGAACTCACAGTTAGATGCGGTCTGCACCAACTACACATTCAGTTACAGAAATAGGAGGGGGCGAGTTGTAGCAAACCATTTGATGAAACTGAGGGTAAGCAATCTCCTAAAAAGGTAACAATTCCTAAAACTGCTGCTGGTTTTAGAGTTTCGCAAGCTTGGAAGCATTTTCATAAGAAAAATGGAAGGGATGTTTGTAATTACTGTGGTAAAGATTACGCTTGCACGTCTGGTCAACATGGAACTAGTAATTTGAATAGGCATTTGACAAGATGCAACAAAAATCCTCACAAAAATCTCGATAAAAGTCAAACCACTCTTGATCTTAGAAGGAAGTGTGAAGATGAGGATAATGGAACGATTAAAATTTCAATAGCTCGTTTTAATCAAGAAGAGTGTAGAATTGCTCTTGCTAAAATGATAATCATCGATGAGTTATCATTTAAATTTGTTGAGAATCAATGCTTCAGAGAATTTATTGAAGTTGTTCAACCTCAGTTTCAAGTTCCATCCAGACAAACAGTTGCTAGAGATTGCATGCAGTTATATTTGAATGAGAAAGATAAATTGAAGTCCATGTTTGATATATTCTCTCATATGGTATGTCTTACCACCGACACATGGACTTCAATTCAAAATCTGAATTATATGTGTGTGACTGCACATTTTATTGATGATAATTGGATCTTGAAAAAAAAATAATCAGGTTTTGTCTTGTTGCGGATCACAAAGGAGAAACAATTGGTTGGGTATTAGAACAAACATTGAAACAATGGGAAATTGGGAGGATTAACATTATTACTGTGGATAATGCTAGTTCTAATAATACAGCGATCAGTTATTTGGTGAGTAGAGTTAATGATTGGAACAGGTCTATTCTTAAAAGAGATTATATGCATATGAGATGTTGTGCACATATTTTAAACCTTGTTGTTAGTGATGGGCTGAAAGAAATATCAACATCAATTGCTAGAATAAGATTTTTTTGTAAATTTGTGAGAAGTTCACCTTCAAGATTGGCTCTTTTCAAGAGCATTGTTGAGGAGTTAAAAATTCCTAGTAAACAGGCTATAATTCTTAATGTGCCTACTAGGTGGAATTCTTGTTATTTTATGTTGGATGTTGCAGAAAAGTATGAGAAAGTATTTATCCGTCTTGAGGAGGATTCAAGTTTTAGGAGTGCTCTTGTTTGTGAAGGTGAGGCTCCAACAACATGTGATTGGGAGCATGCTCATGTATTTTTCAAGTTTTTAAGAATATTTTATAATAACGCTGTTAAATTTTCTGGTTCTAAGCATGTGACATGTCATACTTTCTTTCACACTCTGTGACATATATAGAAAAATCAAGAAATGGATGAAGAGTAATGATATGATTGTGAGTGCAATGGCTATTGCAATGAAAGTGAAGTTGGACAAATATTGGAGTATTGGTTCAAATTTAAATTTTCTCTTACTTGTGGCAGTTGTTCTTGATCCCCAATATAAATTAGAATATGTTCGGGATAGTTTTGAAATGATATTTGATGATGGAGACAAGAATGAGCTGATCAGTAAATTAACAGAGGTTATGAATGATCTCTTTGAGATTTACAAATACAAATATCACATCCCTGTTGTTGATCAATGCAAGTCAAGTTCTCATCAAGATGCGCATATTCATGATGTCATTAGCAGTAGTGAGGATAATGAAAAATGGAAAGATGCTTATAGATCAAAGAAAAGAAACTGACACAACAGAGAAATGAATTAGAAAGATATTTAGAGATTGATGATTGTGATGATGATTTTGATGGATTTGATATTTTAAGCTGGTGGAAAGGAAAGTCAAGTATCATGTTCTCTCATGCATTGCTAGAGATATTCTAGCAATTCCTTTAACTACAGTATCTTCAGAGTCTGCATTTAGTACAGTAGGACGAGTCCTTGATCCTTTCCGGAGTTATTTGAATCCCAATATCGTTGAGGCATTAATTTGCTCCCAAAATTGGTTTAGAAAGTCTAAACCAATTGACATTCAAAAGCAACTCAAAGAAGTTGAATTGATTGAATCAGGTATCATTAAAAATATTATGTTTTTTTATCGGTTCACATTTATCAATTATAAATCTCTGTTTGAAAAATAAAAATGCTAACTTGTTATTTCTTTTGTTGTTATTTTCAGATATGCCACCATCATCATCCACAACTCATGATCAAATTTTCACTATCTAAAATTATGACTTGTTATTTCTCCTCTCTCCACACAGTGGGACTCCATTTATACAAGTATGTACTGTTCTAATGATATAACTTCTATCAGAGACTGAGACCAAAATTGATATATGAACATCTGGTTCCAATCTTATTTTTTTCTTCAAAATGAAAATATCTTTAAAGTTCTCTACTTGATAGTAGCCAATGATAAATATGCAAGTTCATGTACTTGATTATTCAATTGAAAGATGGTTCTCTTGATTTGCGGTAAATAAAGTGCATTTTTATTTTTTTTATATTGCTTATTAGTTTTCAATAGCACTTTCAAATGTAACCTTTGTATGTTTTATGTTAAGCAAGTTGCATTCTAGTTAATGACTAACATATATATCGACTCCATTTGACAACACTTACTAAAAACTACTTATAACATTTATCATTTATGATAAGTGACAACACTTACTAAAAACTACTTATAACATTTATCATTTATGATAAGTGCTTCTGTATAAGTGTTTCAATCTTGCTTATTGAATTCTTTTTAATATTACTTGTCTAAGTGCAAATATTTTTTAAGAAACAAAACAAACGCCAATTATTATTTTTAACTGATTGTCATAATTTGTATTGTTGTAAGCAGCTTTCAGGAAGTGATGTTAAAAAGAGTCATCATATTTGACATCCAATCTACAGTATAATAAAAAAATAACCATTGCATAAGAATCAAAGAAATGAGTTTAAAATGGTTGGACACATTGAAAACATTGAATTACTTATCCATGTTTGAGCTTGCATTGCATGGTTGCATTTTTTTTTCACGCATGTTCTAATTTCTATGGTTTTTTTAAGGCAACTTGGTTGCTTATATTCACCTTCACTCTCTTTTATAGGCTAATTACTATTGCAATGCAATTGCTTTTTAAAGTGTAGTGGTGGCTCTGCTTTTTGAGGTGCAGTGGTATAAGCAATTGCAATTGCAATTGCTTTTTGAAGTGCAGTAAACATGTGAGCATGGATATGAAAGGTTCTTTTGGCTTAGAGAGAGACCAATACTCTTATGTGGAAAACCAATTTACTATTGGAGCACTTGCATCTCAAAAGTCCTCAGAGCATGATGGGATTGCTCAAAATGTTGCTACTCTTCCTTCGAGTCAGTGTTTTCCAGCTGCATTCTATATGTTTACATTTTTCAAAATAAGCTAAAGAAATGTGTTTGGCTTGGAGTTTGTAGAAGGTTTAGTTTTTTTAAATGCAAACTTGAACATCTGATAATACATCATTAACATATCCCAATATTTAGTTACTCATTTATATGTTTCCCCTGGAGTTTTATATGTTATTTGTGAAATCATTAAATTTTCAACTTGTATGAAATGATGGTTTTTCATACCTTAAATATGTTTTTGTTGGATTTTAAAGGAGTTAAGGGGCCCTAACTCAGAAATTAATGGGTTGTAGTGAGTGCAGGGGTCCCCTCAAGCTGTAGTGAATGCAGGGGTCCAAGTGCAGTGCAGGGGTCCAGGTGCAGTGCAGAGGTATAGGGGTGCAATGCAGGGGTCCAAGTGGTGCAAGCTGGTGTGTAGGGTGGACGGGTTGGGGAGGGCGGGTTGGTTTGGGGGAAGGCAGGTTGGGGCGGGCGAGGGTGGGTCTGGGGGGGGTCGGGTTGGGTCGAGTCGTTCAACCATGAGTTGGGTAACCCGACCCCAACAAGTTGGGTTGGGTCGGGTTAGCTGCCCACGAAGCATGTGACCCGACCCGATCCTTTCCCTTTGGATCAGGCCTTGAAATGCCCTCCACCCAACCCGACCCATGGACACCCCTACTAATTATTAACCATATTCACATGATGTGTCAACCCATATCTCAATAAATGGAACTCATTGGTCATGCACATTGTTTCAATTCTATAAAAGTTATTATAATTATGATATTTTTTAAATCGATTTAATTTTGTTATGATTTGATTTTATTTTGTTATTAATAGAATTTAATAAAAAAAATCATAGTTAAACAGTGATATATGATTTATGACCGTAATGATCATATTAATTCACCATTTATTCACATGTGAATTTTAAATAGACTTATATTTATTGTTTTAATATGATATTATATTATTTATATAGTAACTATTAACCAGATTCACATGATGTGTAATCCCCTCCCAAAAAATGGAACTCATCCTCCCTACACATGGTTTCAATTCTATAAAAGTTATTATAATTATAATATTTTTTAGATCGATTTAATTTTGTTATTATTTAATTTTATTTTGTTATTAATAGAATTGAATATAACTTGAAAACACTAATAACTTACTCTAAAACTGATAGTTACCTAGAGTTTTAATTCATTCACAAGTTTAGTTGTTCACATCACCACACAACCAACATTATCATATCACCCATCACAGATCACTCAATTACTTTCTATCGTAACAATTCACCACCACATTAACGTTAACGAATGACACCATTAACCCACAAAAAAAATGTTTCATCACATGCTTTAAAACTCTAGTTATTGTTAATTCATACTTCTCCGCACAAATACCTTTAAGAATGATAAAAAATAAAGTAATTAAATGATTATAAATAATATTTTTTTTGCAAATGTGGGTAAGCCCACAGTCAACCGCAAGTTTATGCGAGGCGATGCGGGCTAGAAAGTAGCTCTAATCCTCACAACCGCAAAAACTTAAAAGTCGGGTTAAGTCATCTTCTTAGACTCAATTTGAGTGGTCAAATTAGTCAAATCTTCCAAACATGACCCAATCTTTTTTTATCGAGTCGGGTCCAAATACAACCTAGACCCGACTCAACCCAAGGACACCACTAGTGACGCAACATTAATTCATTAATATTTACATAAAAATTATTCATACAAACACATAATGAAATGCCATAATTTTAAACAATGAATAATTATTCCACTTCCTATAACTTGTTTTTTTTTTAATCTAAAAAAATATATTTAGAAATGTACACATTGTATAAAATTAATGAATTAATTCCACACAATCTTTGAATGAATATAAAGAAACATATCAAAAAAGGAAAAACTAAGTTTTCTTATGATAAAATGCACTCCACACTAAAGTAAAATAAAAAAATAGAAACATTTCTTAATTATCAAGAAAAATAATGTGCATGAAAAAATGTTAATTTAAAAATAAAAAAGAAAAACAAATTAACATCTTGAATGGAAGAGAAAGAGTGGTAGGAGTAAGATGAAACGGTGATTCAAAATTCAATTTTAGATACGATTTAAAACAACCATTGGTTTAACAATGTTTTATATGAAAATTTCAAAGAACTTGATAATTAAATCATACTAAATGATATATTTAATATGAAGTACACTTCAAACAACCTCTCAATTTTTAAAACGATCAAACCACTTGAAAAAAATTATTGAAACTGAACCTCAGAGTACCATTGAGGTCGAAAAACTAAACGGCAACAAACAATATTTACGCTGTAGAGTGACAAAACTTCAGAAAACAAGGAAGCGACAGGCTGATTTATTAGATTTTTAAGAAAGCCTGATAGAGTACAAGCTTATAGGCATTTGATTGGGAGTAAAAATTGAAAAACTAAAACATCATTTCATCAATTTGATATATTGAACAAAATAGAAATAAAATCAGTGAGGGCTAGCTCTCAGTCAAGCGGCCAGAGTTTCCACTTAGGGGCAGTTTTGGCTAGGAACGCCCCAAAGTTTAAAACCGAGAAAGGACTCTCCTCCAAGCTCTACGCAAAGCCTTCATCCTCCAGCTACGAGATCAGGAAGGCCAAGGATGCGACGGCCTCCCACCCCATCCTCGTAGAGAGGAGTCCCAAGACAGTACGAGGAACAAGAAATAAAGCCTTGTTGCAGGCTTAAACAAATAGAAGCGCTAGCAATCCCCGCCTCAGCCCCTTTCGGTGTGGTTAAAGCAAAACAATCGTCATCGAGCCACCAGCACCACGATCGCAAACAGGTTTAGTAATAAATTTCAAATAAAATAACACAGCAGTAAAAAAGGAACATTCAGAAAACGGAGTAAAAGAGATCTGCGAGCTTTGGGGGAGGAGAGATCTGAAAACAGAAAACAGCCATGCGCATACAAGTAAAACCAATCCGGTAATATTTCTTGACCGAAAAAGGTTCAGAGAGACGGGATGAGGAACCTACGAGAAAAAAACAGAAATCCATGAGCAGGAAGTACCTCCCGTTGAATATGTTGATTTTGCAACCTGTAGCAGTTTCTCTGATATGATAAAAACAGAGAAAATATTAGCTGATGCATTCAAATGGAATGAAAAGGGGGTGGAAATTGCGAAGCAGCGTGGTCAGGAAGACCACCTAGGGTTTTGAGATTGGACGAACTACGGGATGCAAAAGACCGATTTTATTCATTTATAGGGGAGGACTTTGATATGATGTGGTCCAATATTGACGGTGTTGACTTAGCGTGGATATTGATTCTACTTCCCCATTAAACGTTATCACTAAACATATCACCTACTAAATTAGGTCATAATTCATAATTTCTAGGCGAAGATTATGAACTTAAAGTTTAATTAACTCGGAAGCTCGGTCCACTCAAACACTACGTGTGTATGTCATGAATAATGAAATGAAATAATAACAAGATAAATAAATTAGAAAAGTTGAATGTTTTTTTACGATTCAAGATGACACTCCAATTCATGAAAAGAAACATGTATAGAAGGAATAAATAAAATGCCATTTTGCAGATTTAGAAAGTATTATTGTTAGTTTCAACTTTTTTATGTATTATTGGACTCTTAAGTGATGCAAAATTAAACTCTGGTTATAATATTTAACACATTTAATCACGTTTTTTTTTCATGTCAAACTAACTAACTTGTGAAACTCATTCTCACCCTCTCACTTGTGTTTTTTCTATTTAAAGCAAAAACGATTTCCTCTAAAATCTAAGCTAGATGTTTTTAATAATTTTATCATATTAATGATCATTTTTCATTTTGACCCTTTTGATGAGTTTAGAGAGATCAAAATTATGTTATTTTTGCTTTGTCTTACATATTGAGACAACTCATGGTTTGGCTTGGATCAAATAAGTTTTGAGTTCAACCTAACCCAGTCTAAATAATGTTCTCGAGCCCAATACGAAGAAATGATCAACGCTTACAAAAGATGTGATAATTATAATTTCATGGGAGTGTTATATGTTGAGTATGGGTTGTTGCATGAACACTTATGATGAACCCACTTTGTGTTTGAGTTGGATTTAATGTCAATAAAGAAAACAATACGTGTGATGTCAATACGTGATGGAGGAGCGCAATTTGGAAGGGAAGTGGTGAACCCAAGCATGTTTAGAAGAATCATGAAGTTCTGAAGTCTTGGTGTTGGTATGTGTTGAACTGAGAACAATAGATTAAAAATGCACAACATGGAGGGGCTGAGAGGTGTTTCCATTACTATTATGGCAAAGTGTTGCCATTATTTATATGGCAAAGGAATGATAGGAATAATGTAACTGCTAAGAGTTACTGTGAAGATTCTGATTGGAGTGGTCTTCACGAGTTAAAGGAGGTGTTGCCATAAAAATCAAACACAACTGATTGCTTGGTAAAGATGATTTGAAGGTGTTTCATATCTAGATTCAATTCAAGTAGAAATGATGATGATAATGGCGTTGTCGTTGTATTGTTATGGTTCCGATCACTTGATGGCAGAGAAATGAGTTGTCGATGTCCTTGAAGATCAGGATGAACAACTTCTAAACACCAACCTTTAAGTGTGACAATTAATGCGTTGAATTTCATGGAGACATGACAAGTGTTGGACTGAAGAAGCACTGTTTTATATCAAATTGGAAGGACCTTAATGTGCGACTACTATGTACAACCTAAAGATCTGCTGGTTATAATGTTGAAAGCTAGCTGAAATGGAAGGCGAATGAGTTGAAGCTATGAAGAAACCATTCATGGCATATTGCGCTCAAATGACACTAAGAAGATCCCTTTGTTGATGTTTTGAAGTGTTTGAGAAAGGCTAGGGTTGCTTTGAAGAAACCCTGGAGTCGTTTAAGATTGTTTGCAACTTAGAGCTGAAACTGGAAATTGGAAAAGTCTTTGAACGTGAGACTTTGTCTATTGAGCGTAAGACTTTGAACCTAAATGTAAAGCTTAAGTGTAAAGCTAGTGACCGTATGAATTTGGGATGAGGTGGGGAAAATGACAAAGGCATGATCATAAGTCTTTTCCTGTAAATTATAAAGCTTCATTGTAAACCTTTGAGTTGATTATAAGTCTTTGATTGTAAAGCTTCATCATTGTATGAATTCATCGTAAGTCTTTAAGTTCCATCATAAGACTTTGAACTGATCATATGATTTTGAAAGTGTGCCACAGAATTGATAAATGCATGAGCATAAGTCTTTGACTCTGAGCATAAGGGTTTGGAGCATAAGCCTTTTCACTGAACGTAAACTTTTGTGCTGACCATAAGACTTCAATAGTTATAGAATTTTCAGAGGGTGCTGCAGTGTAGAAAATCAAGATTCCAGAATTTATATTCTGAAGAAATAAAAGAAGAAATAACTCAGATGATGCAAGTGCGATGTTCTTCATGTATCAAACATCATGATCAAACACATGATCATGATTCTTACTGAAATCAAAGTAATGATAGTTGTAGGAGAATATTAGGGTGTTGAGAGAGTTCCATGTCGCATGCTACAAGAACCATGTCACCATGCCTATGTGCAAATATCAAGTGAATTAAAAGCATGCTTTTTGTGTAGGATTTGAATTTAGAGAAAAACCGAGATAATTCATATATCGCACTCAAAAAATAACTGAGTCATCAGCCGAAATTTCAGGAAGAATTTGAATAATGATTTGACATAGAGATCCTGAGAATTTAAAGGCCGAGATTTGAGGGGAATCAAATATGAGAAAGATTTGATATTGCTGCAACCATTCTGTATAAATATAACTATAGGTTGAAGAAGATGAGACGTGATATACTCGACTGAGTAAACACCAAATATATTCCATAAGTCGAAAAAAGAAAGGTCCTTGACTGCACATACCTATGAATATACTTCTATTCGAAAAAAGAAGAGAGTGATAAGAATCGACTCTATGAATGCTGCAAACTGTCCAAGTCAGCGAAAGAAGAAGGTGTTTTAGTGATGTAGTAATCCATGCACACTAAATAAGTAAGAGGAGAATATTGAGAGTCAACTTATATCCTTCATTCATTGTGGATTCCTGAAGAAGAGAGAGTTTGTATGTGATGTTGCTGATCACATTCCAAGCCGGTTTTCTGAGAGAGTCGATCAATAATATCACATTATATAAGTTTTAAAAACATCGAGGTACCTCATCTGACAGTTGCAAGGAAGGAAGATGATCAATACATATAGTCTGGGAGGGACTCGAGCCACCACAGATGATCTTGCTTCGAAGGAAGTACAAGAACATTCTCTTATGTGAAGGGATAATAAACCCTCTCTTTCTTTGTACATGGTCGGTGCCAGAATAAAAAGTTCGAGGTCATACCCTTCCCTGTGATTCTTTTGATAATAATAAAAAAGTTTTGCACGTGAGATAATAAACACGATGCATTGGGAATGTAGTCATTCATAAGGAGTTGAATCTCATTAACAAACCCTAGTGTTCTCCTATGTCACTTTCTTATTCTATATCTGCACATTGACCAAAGTATGGATACATATATAGAGAAAGAGAGATCCACTCACTGAATAAGTGAATATGTGATTAAGGGATAAAAGTAAAATTGGAATAAAAGTCACTCCACATTGATTCCCCTCCCTCCCAATGTGGGAATATCTCAAAGTGATCCTAACAACTGGTATCAAATGGTAGGTCAAACCTCTATTAGATTATTATATTTAAAGGATAGACTTATCTTTTTAAAAAGGCTATATAAAGCACAGATTTAAAAAAACCCATGAATACCTTATCAAAGCAATCGTGTAAGAAATTTTTGCCAATATAATGAAGAACAGGAAGAAAGAGAAGCAAAGAAGCTGAAAAAGGAACCATCAAATAAGATACACTCTCCACTATTTAGTGAAAGTAATTATTTTACATATATTATTGAGCCTCCTCTTAAAGACGATGAAAATATGTCCCTCTTAAGTAAAGAGGAAGAAATATTAGTCCCCCATACAAAAAATCAGGCATGAAAGATGAATATCTGGTGGCTGAACCCACCACCAAAGAATTTGACAATAGTCTGGTCTCATGAAGTTTATCATTTCTACGTGAAGAAGGTGTACCAAAACTCTATTGTGAAAATTTTTCCTACTAAAGTACCATGTATCTGTGGGGATGGTTACAATTCTGAGGATTCACAAGATGAATCAATTGGTGTTATAAAAGATATCCTATATAATTTCCCCAAAGAAATTTTCTCATATATATGTGGCATTTTAAGAAGTATGTAGGAGGATATCACCCACCATGAGGATGATCATGAAAGAATATAAAAGGATTTTAAAGAAAGGATACAATTATGTGTTATTATCACCAAAAAAGTTAGAGTCATAAGTGAAATGAATAAGGAAATTGAGGAAATATGCTCTATATTTGAAGATAAGTGGATCAATACAATACAAGAAAGGGAAGATGCCAAGAAAGGGATTAAGGAGAATATCTATGCATTAAAAGAAGTAACTGCTAAAAAGATGCTTAAATAGAGATTAAATCCAACCAGATAAAAGTGCATGACTATATGCAAAGCACATCGATGATAGGGTACCCCACACCACTTTCCCACTGATTAGCCACTCTCACACCCCAACAAAAAACGTCCCAGTGCTCCCACATATTTTGAATATACCACATCACATCCTACCCATAAACACCTAGGCCTCACAACACACCCCTCCTGTAGACACCTAGGCCTCACAACACATCCCACCCACACACACTTGGGACTCATAACACATCTCATCCTGCCTGTACATGCCTGGTCTATCACAACACATATCACCCTGAAGACACCTGGGATAAATATCACATAACATCCTGAATACACATGGGAAACATATCACATCTCATCCTAAATGCACATGGGACCACACATCACAATTCGCCCGAAGACACCTGGGCAACTATCACCTGGAAGAGGGAACATGAAAGAGCAGATAGCCAATCATTCATCCTCCCACTAGGATATTGGGAAATACACCCCCTGTGTGACTATGTGGGTATTTGGAACATAGTGCTCAACATAGGTGCGGTGCATATAGAAATAACAAGGAATATATAAGTATATATATATATATAGTATCAAACACTCAAGAACAACCTATGGGTCCTCAAACAAACAACAAACTCACAACACTGTCATGTTTTCTACCATCTCTAAATAAATTTATTAGTATCTACAATAATCGTTTCATAAGGTGAAGAGACCTGATAATCTAATTCTTCTTCATGTTTCCTCCACATTTAACACCCATTCGTTTTATTATTTAGCATCAACCACATTTAATCACACAACCCATCATTAAATTTTCCATTAGAAAATTTCCATCCCATTAACCAAACCAACACATGCCATTTCAAGCATTATTAAAAATTTATTTATTTATTACACAAATACTCAAGAATGTAGCACAAGGAAACCACATATCAAAAGAAACCAGTCATCCCCAAAAATCTCACCTAGATGCCCCATAAGCACGGCCAAACAACCACTACCTTACCACCCCAAAATCATGGACCACAAACCATCAACCCCACAAACCCCAACCACACATCGCCATCCAAAATGTGGAAGGAAAAAGTCATTGAATTTCGGGAACGAGAATAGATACACTTATGTAGGGTTTGAGAAATAACCTGAGTGGATGAAGCCTTTAAAACTACACAACATTGAGGAATTACATGATGTATAATCTCCTTTCACATTGTGTAATCCCAGGATTCCAGGTTCCATTGAAAAATGCATGGCCTTTTTATTATTTAACCCCAAAAAACTACACATCATGACCAGCCTGGGATAAGATATGAAACCAAGTTTCACATCCCGTAATACAATTACACGATGTGTATTTCTTACAACAGTTATGCTGCACTTCCAGCTTCTACTAAAAACTTTGGGAACCTTCCCCGAACACCTCTAATAACCAAAACTGGAAAATTAATGGATTAGGAGGGCATAAAATGTTAAATCCTTTACCTTTTGATCTATGGTAAAGAATTTTATTTACCATTGGATCCAGAACACAAAGAATATAAAATGGATTATGAAATATTTAGAAAGGAAATAAGACTTAATATTTAAGAACTAGAAAAAATAAGGACTTAAGCATTTAAAAATTCATGAATTTACAAGGAAAGAATAATAGTGGAACATGAAAAAGTTGATTCAATAAATATATTTTCACCAAGTAGAACTTATCCTACTCTATAACTCAAGACCTAAATTGATGCTAGGTAAACTTTGTTCCAAATGAGAAGACCCATTTACCATCACTAATGTTTATCCATTTGGTTCTATGTAAATAAATAATGAAGTAGAAAAGAATATATTCACTTTTAATGTCCAATGGTTGAATAAATACTATGTCAATATGCCAGAGGAACCTGATCATACTTCTCCAAATCTTCTACCAATGAAAACCAACAAGTTACACCTTTACTTAAGATTATTGATAGTAATTATTATATTAATTTATATTAAAAATTATTTAAGGAAACTAAATCATTCAAGTATGGGGGGAAACATTTTTAGTTTCATAGATTTCAATTTTTGTGTTTTCCTTTTTCATTTTTGTGTGTTTTTTTCTTTTTATGCATTTTTAAAACTCGTTGAGATCAAAATTAATTCCATTGTAAGTTTAAAACTTATTTGAATTATGAGAAAATAATTTAACTCTAGGGAATAAAATTGAAATTAATGTTGAATGAACTTAGTTCCAGATTCAATATTTATAAAACTCATGAAAAGACCATTGATATTTTAATATCAGGCCACTAAATACTTCCCACTTCTAAAATCATTTACTTGAGAGTCTTATAAACCACTTTTTAAATCTTCTTCACAATTACCTTATTTATCAATATAACCACACCATTACTAAATAACCAAAATTTACTATGAATTCTGGCAAAAATCTATGTGTATTGGGAAATTTTTATTAAAAATGATTAAGAAATTTTTTTGATTGAAATTACTATTTTTTAATAAACTTATTTTGAAACCAACCATGACATATGACCCTTGATTTATCCCCTAGAATCAATGAAATTTTTTTTAGGAAGCCACATTACAAGCTCGGAATCTCTAACTACCCAACTATGGAAGTAAATACATGATCATAGAAAAACACAGGTGTGGAGGGAAAGCAGTTTATAAGTAGATCTATGGAGAAATATAAAGTATAGTAAATATGGAATACAAGAAAATATATACTTTATAATTGGTTGATGAAGTTTAAATAACTAATTGAACACCAATGATTATTCTCTATATTAAAAATTAAATTATATACAAAAGTGACATGAAAAAAAAACTACAAAATAAAGAAGATAAAATAAAAATTCCTTACAACTAAAGTTCTTATTTTGAAAACATTCCTTAAGAATCCACATGGATTTGGGATTTGAATCACTACAAGTGAGAGTAAGTAAGGACACAATTCTTAAGTGTAAATTGTTAATCATGCACTTATATCCAAACTGCCTCCTTCCTCCTTATAAATCTTAGAATCAAAACCTAATAACCATTTTTCATATAAAAAACCTAAAAATACCTCATAATAAACACTAGTAATTAAATACTTGGGTGGAGATTTATAAATTTAGCATGCATATGGTGACCCCTATATGAGTTTTGATTGAGAAAAACTTTTCTTAAAATTCACGCCCTATGTGATGAGAGAAATATTTCTAGAAAGGTGGCATGAATGAGTATGGAAAGATGAAAGAAAATGGAAATGAATTGAATATAATTCATAGAGAAATTAACATAAATAAATTTAAGAGGAATGATAAGCTTCAATGACCGTGATTTTGAAAATGTAACTCACATTGGATAGTGCTTTGAATTTTGATTGGGTAACATTGTGGATATTCACATGTTTGGGAGTACAAGGATTAAGTTTATGAGAATTAATAGAGGAAATTAATGCATTATATTTTATTTATATTAAATTTATTTTATTTACTTTAACTTATTAATTAATTTAGTTTTATAGAATTTTCATATTAAAGGATCATTTCATTTGATTTTTTGAATATAACTTATATCTTAAATTGGTTGAATTATGAATTTAATTGATTTATTTAATTTAAAAAATATAATTAATGGATAAATATTGATAAATACTTTTATTTTATATTTTTAAGGAGAAGAATAAGTTATCTAAGTATCTAAAGTGGGAAAATGGGAAAAGTCCATGCGTAATATTCTCTAAAGCCTTGAAGAGAATACATAAGAGATTAAACTTGATACATAAGGAAATTAACTTCGTTTCTAAAGATAAATTGAAAAAATTTGAAAATTATGAAGAAATGTAACATGTACTAGATTATACATAAAAAATTATAGAATATACATAAGATTTTCTATCGATATAGAAGATATTTGGTCAGATACAAGTGTTATGTAAGAAATTTTCCTTTACTGCTAGAAGGAGACTCGAGTTCCCTGTGATATATAAAATATTATGAAGCTTAAATAAGGATTTTTACTTGTATATTTTTTTTAACTTCTCATATGATATTTTTAGGATCATATATAATATTTTTCTCAGTTTTCTGACCACTTACATAAGATGTATCCCTTTATGAAGAATAAAATTTCATGCAAGGGTAAATATTTTCAAAACACTCATGAGTATATTAAATCATAGAGATCATCTATAGTATATGTGGACCCATTATATAAATAATTGATGCAAATATAATCTTAGAATTAGGGAAGAATAAATATCATAGGAAAATTGTCAATCAAGCTTGGGAGGAAAGAATTCAAAGACGTGAATTTTTAGGAAGCCTAAAATATTAAAATGGTATATTAAAAATAAAATAGGAGATAATACCATGTAATTTTATCTATAATTATTTAGGTAAGTAAAAATATATTTTAAAGGAAAAGGCTGATGTCAAAGGGGTAATCAATCAACCAAGAGTTTGAGTTTTTTTTGTTATTGTATTATTTTATATTTTTATTTTCTTTTTAATTCCTATAACCACTGGCATGGAGTGGTTAATTTTTTTTTGTGAGTAGGATAGGGGTAAAGAGGACCCTTTAATTAATTCTTATGTTTTTAATATCAATAATAAATTATTTTACACTCATTTATTCTCAATTTATAGTGTTGAAATTTTTAATTGAATGCGATTATATTTGGTTTATATTTCTATACAATTTTATCTACTTGGGTAGGTAATTATTTTCTCCCTCCAGTTGATCTTTCCTATATATGATGGAATGGGTATGGTTTTGTGGTGGCGTATTGAGTGATTATTAATATGATTGTTTGTGATAGTATATCTCTTTTGATTACCTATGAGGACCTTCACAAAATTGAGAGTTGCTTGAGTAATTTAGGGAGATCCCATTATTAAGATATTAAGATGATTTTCTGATATCTTCCCACACTTATATGAATGAGGACCATTCACTACTGGCTTGAAACTCACATTCACTACCAACCCTTGGTGTCATAGAATGTATTGTGGAATATATCATTGATTGGGTTATAGTAAGAGGACTAATAAATTTATAACTAAAATAGCATAACAATTAGTAATCCATCAATTAAACCAATCATTAATTATAATCTTGATAAATTATTGTTTTTTAGTTCTCTGGACTTGAAATTCACTAACCCTCACCCCTTACTAATTGTGAGAAAATGATTTTCACCCCTCCCAGGAGTCTTTATTTTCTCCCCACAATACAATAGTTTAACCTTAGGTTTTAATAGCTTTTTTCACACCCATGAAAATTTTGTTAATACTCATTATTTATTATATGTATTTAATCTATTATCTAAATAATTCATTTTCTTTTATATTTTATACTATATTCAAGAATCTAATCACATTATATAAAAAATATATATTTGAACATTGATTTTAGTAAGGTGAGAATATAAATAATTCTTAAGAGATTTCATGGACTAGAGTATAGGCTATGTTATATTTCACATAGGAACTGAGTGGAAACCCACTACTCAAAATTACTCTCAAGAAAAGTGATCAAATAAATAAATTTTTATCAATGTTTTGTGTGAGTCATAAATTAATTTTATATAATTTGAATATATCATAAAACTTATATAATATCTTAACCTTTAGTTCATATATTTTTCATTAATTGAGCATGTATCTAATACCATTTATTGAGTGGTTGGATCATATCTCTCACAGGAACATGTTTATCATGACATCCATATGAACCTATCAGAGCACCCCACCTCCCAAACACCTTCAACAATGTGACTCTTTTCATAAATAATGGAGATCTCAAGTAAAGAGTTGTAATTCATGATAGGTTCTCATGTGAGTGTTTTTAGTAATTAGTTGACCTTTAACTGTTAATGTAATACCATTTCTAAGTTTTAGTAATTGTACTGATTCTCATTACAAAAGTATTAATATAAAACATTCAAGATCATATAAAAACATAATAATAGAACATTTAATTGTATAATTTAAGTCTCCTTTAGTATTCACTAATAATTCTAATCACTAATATCTTGGTAAAGTCATATTAATATCCAAATAATTCTAGTCACTCTAAAATGGAAAAGGGTGGAAGGAGGCATAAGGAAAACACTAGAGAACCTATTGAATGGGGA
This sequence comes from Viscum album, assembly GCA_963277665.1. Lineage (NCBI taxonomy): Eukaryota > Viridiplantae > Streptophyta > Magnoliopsida > Santalales > Viscaceae > Viscum > Viscum album. The sequence goes on along the minus strand of OY728135.1, from coordinate 1,196,696,524 downwards.
AATATTGAAAACTATATTAGGTGAGGAAAAATTGATAATTATAAGCTTCTCTTTCTATTTATCAAAATGGAATGAAGACTAAAACCTATTATTTTTTATTTATATCATGGGGGAATTTAATATCCTCTAAGGAAACCAATCATGAAATATACCTAAGGAGTTGTAATTATGCTACAAAAAGTGGATAAAATGTTAAACCACATTTATTATTTAATTAAATAACCATTTTTTAATTAAATATTTGAAATATATAAAAATCCCATTTTTGTTTAATATAAACATAAATATGTTAATATGTGTAATAATCACATTAGTCCAAAAATATCAATTAACAGTATCTTATGTGTGACCCCCATGTACCCTAAATAACGTTAACAATGATTATAAATATAATTCATAAATATAATCTTAGAAATGTATTGAGAAACACATCATAATGACCTAAAATAAAATAATGTTTGATGTGATCTAATCCACTACATATACATTAGAAAATTACTTTTTTCCATGATATTGTGATTAAATACGTGACATGAATAATTTCAACCCTATATAGATAATTACTTTTTCTCAATTCCTAATCAGATGAAATATTATATGTAATTACATCACATACAATTATCTTGACATGGCTATTCACTTAATCATAAATCAATTAAAATCCATGATTTCATAAATCTATCATATGGGAAGTTAGTTAATAAAATCCCTTTTCATGATTAGTGCCATTCCCTATTATATTCTATTAAGCTAAATTTTGAAATAAATTTAGATAGGAATCAAATAACAAATCCTCAAAAACTAAGAACTTATCTGACAACCTTAGGTTAAATAATCCATAGCCAATGCACACTTGAGCAGTGACAATGAAATATGTATGAAAATCCAAGTGGGTCAATTCATATACAAGTTTATTAACTTATATCTCAGGGTGATTGGTGGTAAATCTATAAAAATGATCATACTGATATTAGTTATAATGTATCATTAAAACCCAACATGATGCTCATCTATCATGGATAACCTAATAATACATATATTTCATGGGTTATTATCATATAATCTCTCATATTCTATGTAACATAAATTAATAATAAAACATTACCATCATTATACCTTACATGATACATAATATCCCTAAAAAACAACACTTAACTAACTTTAGGGAAAAACTATTAACACTATGTATTAGGATGTGATGGGAATAACACTTATGTATATAGTTTTGTTAATATTTTATTAATAGGGTTTATAAATATACAAATGTATCACATTATAAAAAATAAATTTCTACTTTATCATTTAATCATGTATATTACATAAATCATTATATTTTAATGATAATTAAACACTTAGAGAATAAATCATTAAATTATCCCCAATAGATGCTCATTATGGAAAGATTTTGGTTGTGATAATATGGTATAATCATCGCAAGTGGGATCTAATTTGGAGATATAGAGTTCAATCACTATACACAAGTTTGAATTTTTTATAGGATTGAACATTGATTATACCTCATGAAATTTCATACACAGTTTAATTGATATTATTTAGGATGCATGTTTTATAGTAATCTTTTATACTTTAGGTCAATAAAAATCATGCATATAAATTTTCATACTTTGATATTTTTCTTATGCCAACCATGAGGTTAAACTAAACAAATAGTAGTTTGGTATGTTTTTAATATTGTGATGATTTTTTCTTAATTAATACATGAATTTTACTCTAATATAACAGATAATAAATTTGATCATAAGATGAGATATACTAAAGAATTATATCATGTGAAATATTCCTTTAATTTAATAAAATGTGATGTATTCATAAGTCTTGATAATTTCTTACTCAAATAATTGTGAATATAAAAGTATCCCCACAAAAGATTGAAATGCTTCATGACTCATAGTTGTACATGATGTGTAAAAAAAATAGATAATATCATTATGTATAATGTATAAGATACATATTGTTAACAATTTTTTTAAAATACATGTGTTTGATAAATATTATAATGAACCCATTTATAATTTGAGTGACTTTCATGATTTTTTATAAGTTTCTATTTGTTTATGGATATAAATTATAATATGTAATTATTATCAATGTTATAAAAGTAGACAAGGCCACACAAAAATTTTATGTTAAGGATAATATTTTTTATGAGAAATGTTTTTATAAAGTTGAGTTATATAATAGTATTATCCAAGATTTTTAGATGATATCAAAAATATATTTTAATCTAATTTCAAAAATTATTACATATGATGTGATAGGGTGAAATATATAGAAATTCAAATAAATTTTAGAGAAAGTGTACACTAAAAACATATCATATCCACTAATAAAGATTATGTCACTATATATGATCTATTAATTGGGGTATACAATACAAGTATACTTCTTATATAAATATGATAATATCTCTTAAAGTGATCTACAAGTAACATCACTTTGAATTATAGTGTAAAATAATTAAATTTTAATAGTTTACCATTGATAATTGGTTTTATTTGATAAATTTTATATAAATTAATTTTTTTAGAAATGTATGATTTTTTTGGAAATGACCATGTATTAAATTTATCCTTGGAATGTCAGAGGATTACTATCTAAATAGAATAAAAATAATAGAAGTGTATTTGTTAAGTTAATTGTATTATTCCTACTAATCTAAAAAATTACTCTCTATAACGACCCATGTTTTTGAACCAGATGGAAATCCAAAGGAATTTGAATTTTCTCATTTGGTGGATGAGCCATTTTATGGTATTTGGAATTAAATTATGAGGGTTAGAACACATTAAAGTTTTTTTTATACTTGGTAAAAGGACCAGGGGCTTCTCTAGTGTCTTTTTGAGTTTTGGGAGCATCGGGCCCTAAAAATCCCAATTTTGGATGGTTTTCACAGGGCGCATGGTTCATATAAAACTATAAAGTACCCAGCAGAAAGCTGTGCAACCTATATCTAGGAGCATAAGTACCTTCACAGGCTACATATTGTTTACCCAAACCATACACCTAGACCGCATAGTTATTTTCACTGAGGCAGTACCTAAACACTATTCATCACATAGTTGGCACACAGTTGGGGAAACTGTGCGGCACAAACCATGAGAGGTAGGTTTCTAAGGTAGTGAGTATTGCACGGTTAGTGCAAAGTTTGTCCAAACCTTGCAGTCAAACCGTGTGACCCAGTTTTTAGGGTTAATTTACTATTCTTTCCTTAATGAGGTTAAAATATCATTTCCTTCTATATTCTTCTCATGGTAGCCACATGAGCCTACTCTCCTTTGTGGGTTTCTCCTCCTCAAGCCTATTCTAGGAATGGTGATAAATCCTCCACTCATCATCTGATTCAAGCATCGTCGGTCCCTATGGATTCCTATTGGTAAGATCTCGATTCCTTTTGAATATTTCTTTGTTTAGTTTCCTCTCAACCAAGTTATTGATGTGCAAGATCATTTTCCCTATTTTCAGAGTGGATGTCCATTTCTTAGATTTCTTACAAACCAGACCAAATCAGAGCTTGATGTTGGATGAGTGGAACATATTAAGCATGATATAGTTGGTATACATATTTTTTATTAAATTTCCATCATTTTATAAATAGATTCGTTGCACCACACACATAACTTTTCCATGCATTTCCTTAAATATGCTTTATTCATATTAAATTGATCCATATACCTTGTATCACACTCTTTGAGTGTTTTTAAGTAAATATAAAATGATAACTTTGATTATAGACACCCCTTGGGTGTTTCAGATTAAATTAACCTACTTTAATTAAATTATTAAGTTTCCAAAATGCCTTCAAAGTATTCGATTTGTATTAAAAATGGAATTTCCATATGTAAGAAGTTTCCCAATTGACCATGGAACCTACTAAGTGTAATTTTGATATTTATAGTTGTTTTTCCATGTTGGTAGTTATTTTAAATTCATCCTTGGTGAATTGAAGTATGATTCTTGAATATGATGCTTAATTATGCAAAATGAATTTTTTATTAACAATGTCATGTTTTTATAGTAAAACCCCTCGAATGAGGTGTGATGTCTTAGAAATTATAAATTGAGGGTTAGTGGTTTAAATCATGCTTGGCTTGATTCTTTGGTGTTTCTCTATTCTTGATGTCATTATTTGGTAAAAGGCATGTTTAGTACATGGACTCTTTTGATGTTATAAATGGATTTACCCTCCTTTATATATAAACTTTAAATAAACCAAATCACCTCCTAAGTGTTTGGATTGTTTTATAAATTGAATGGATTTATTTATAAATGGGATTTTCCTAATTAGGCAAATAACCTTTTTGACCAAGGCACCTTATAAGTGCCTCATTGAACCTTGATAAATAATTTTCCATGTTTTGTTTAATTAAATAGAATGTAAAATCATTATGGGATACCTTCCTTGATTGGTTTAAATGGTATTAATGAAATTACTTGATTATATTAAATGGTTTATGTGAAATTAAATGTAAAGTGTGGAAAGGCCATGCTGATCACTACATGCTTAAGTACATGCTTAACTTGAATTGTGATAAATAGAATGCCCTTGTTATAACGGGCTTAATAAAAGTAAATCATGAGAGGTAATGCTTCATGGCTTTAATTGTTATTATAAATATGATTATTCCTTTATATAGGCTATAGAACTATGGTAATGGTTCTGTTGAGGATGGTGGTACCATAATCCCTTACATTGGGTGTTGAGTCATGGTGTCTCACACCATTGAAATTATTGGGTCGACGGGCATTATGCTCCACATCCCTTGTTTAGTGTTAGCATGATGAAACACTCATGACTTCAAGTGTTAAAATGATGGAACAATCACCATCCCAAGTGTCATGAATGAATTATCACAATTTATTGTAATATAGGTCATGTACCCTATTGCTTGAGCTTATAGGTTCATTCAGACTAGTTATAGATGACTGAGTTACACCCCGGTCCATCCAACACCTAGTATTCTAGGTATCTTTCCACTTACATCTACATGTACTTGCTTCATATAGGTGGATGCAATATATAACCATATTATGAATATATTATGAATATATTATTACTATATAAATATAGTTATTGATCATACATTTATTCCAGCCATGAGCTGAAGTAGGTAGAGTCGTCCAGGTGTCTTATTGGAACCTGAGCTGACTAGTATATATTTATTCATCTTTGTTTATTATTAATATTACCTACACACAACTTTACTTTATATTAATGATCTAGATTCAATTATAGACACTATGTGTGGTAACCTACTGGCATTCATATCTCATACCCTGCTCAGGACGCCATTGCATTAGGTTACCCGAGTAGACCTGATGTTCGCAGGACCATGGAATCTTACTTATGGATGTTTTCTTGTAATTTGGAGTTAGGAGAAAAGGACTTATCTGGATTTCAGGATTCTCATGGAGATCACCCTTTTGGATTTTTGTTTCATTTCTATATTCTTGTACTTTACTGCATCACTTCTTGTTGTATGTCTACTATTTTAGTTCATGTATCATCATCTAGACATGCATGTATTGTTGTATTTTGGTGTTTTATATAATTTATGTTAGGCAAAGGATGTATGTGGAATGGAAAAGAAAAATCATCAAAGAAATAGTTTCCGCATAGCAACGCTATGTAAACTGTAAAGTGTGTTATGCAGCTGCGTAATGAAATCAGTTCATAGGAGGCTCGCGGTTCACGGAAGGCTTGTCATTCATGGGAGGCTCATCATTTGCAGAATTAAGGTGGTGATTTATTTGTGGAAGACATAAATTTTTGAAAAGGATAAAGTCACTATGTGGACCACATAATAGTTCACGATGAAGACTACACCGCATCAAAGTTTTGGGTAATTAAAATTAGCAGATTTTATGGATCAATTTTCCTATAAAAATACCCCTAATAAGATCATTAAGTAGAGTGAATTTCATTATAAAAGATCATCACTCTAGGAAGAATTTGGGGAAGTTAAAAGTAGTCCACGAGGGAGGATTCCACGAAGGAGAAGAGTTCATGAGGGAATATTCCGTGAAGGAGGATGTAGTTCGTGAGTGATCAATTCCATGAAGGAGGTAGTTTTCAAAGATAGTTCACAAATGGTTGTTTGTGGGACACTATAGTCTGGAAAGGAGAACTAGTTTGTAGAGTGAAGAAAGATCGTGAAGAAAAGCTAGTCCGTAAAGCACTCACACCATGTGGTGCAAGGAAGTTCATGGAGAAGACAAGGCATTTTTCGGAGGATACAAGGAAGTCCACGAAGGGAATAAAAATAATTTACGAAAGACATTACCGCAAAATAACAGTTCATGGAAAAATGGATTTCATCTACTTGGTGAAAATAGTACTTCATGGAACACTTATGTGTGAAACTATTTTGCTTGCATAAGGAGATACGTGCTAAGAATACCCATTCGATAATATTCTTGTTATATCTGAATTCTGAAGAGGAAGAATGAGGATCTACATCATCCAACTATATCTACAAAAGGATTTTATTCACCACTACATTCAAGGTAGAGAAATAAAGACTTGCAATATATTTAATACCTTTATAAATAGGAGGGAATTTCTATTTCTAAAAAAAAGATAAGTCTGTTTTATTTGTCTGGAAAGTGGAAGTGTTGTATCTAGGTGTTTTCATAGAAGTGAAAGAGCATCCCAGAAAGAAATTCAATAGATAATATACCTAATATTAAGGATGCATTCATTGTTGTTAATTAAGGTAACTGCATCTCTATAAATTGTGTGTGGATTCTTTATAGAGTATTGAGAAAAGGAAGAGAAATAAAGTGATCCTTTCCATCGATAGTGAGCCATATAAATAAACTTAGGGAGTAACCCTTGGGAAAGTAGTGATATGAACCTAAAATTTGTAAAGGCAGTGAGCCTGGGTATAGAAGTGATCTATCCTGAAGCATGTATTGGCAGTGAGCCTTTGTGGATTTGGTATATCAGAACATTGCAATTGTATACTACTTGGATATATCCCATTGAGGGTGAACCAAGTAAAAATCTATGTGTCTTTGTTCTTTCTTTCCTTCTTTACTTTCTATGCATCATCATCAAATAAAGTTGGAAAGTATAAGATAAATATAAACACTAAATAGAAAATGAAGTGACCCTTATAATAAAGAGTTCAAGATCCAGGGGGAAGGAATAATTTAAAAAATAATATTCATACCCTGATTCACCCCCCACTTTGGGTATTTAGGCCCCTTTTAAACCTAACAATTTATATTTAGTTACTTTATTCTTTCATTGCTCTGTATTTCATTTATCATTGCTTCCACTATTGTATATTATTTATTATCTATTATACCATTATGATACTATGATAAATAGGGTATAGTCACCCCACTATCATCTCCTTAAACCCTCTCTACTAGTCGGTAGCCTCTAGTGTATGGGGAGGCACACCTGACACTATGTGACCCACCGGTCAGGCCACTGTCTTAGTGGTCAGATAGGTCGAGACATTACAAAGTGGTATAATAGCCTTATTTTTCCCTTTTCTTACTATTTTGGGCTAGTAGACTGGAGATTAGAAATGTGTTGGTGCTTGGTAAATAGCCATCAATAGGTGTGATCAACCCATGTATGGGGAAAAGTTCATCTGGCTAGGGCTGGGATTGTTCATGCCATTCGTTGTTACAATCTATTATGAATTCACCTCAAGTGATTGGTGTACTTTATACTGCTTATTGATTTATGGAATTTATGGGTTTTTACCCTTATCATGGCATAACAAGGATTAATAATTACATGCATCATTATAGGCACATATAAATTCATATTCTATGAATATTCCATTCCATGTAGTTGCATTTGTAGCATGACTATTGATTTGGGTTGTGTTCCTTGAGTGTTATGCCATGATTTAGTTTTCTTTAGCATGCATGTATTTATAACATGCTTGTGTGATTCATTTAGCATGTTAATATATTTCCATGCTTAGGTGATTATATTCCATTCTTCTTGTTTATCTAGTATGTTTCTCTGTGTTTAATTCTTGTGATAACATGTTAGTTTTGTTGATATATAAATGGTTGTATGGGATAATTTTATTGGTTGGGATTAAATGAGAACTAGTTTTAAGTTGTAAGGTATATGGGTGCCTTATAATTGGGAAAATGTAACCCGTATACTCAAACCATCCTTTGAGTTTGTATAAATATCTAAATACCATTATTAAAATGAAATACTGCTAAAGTTCAAATGTTTAAGTGAAATGATTTTAGTTAATGAGATCCAAATTCCAAACTATAAAGTGTATAGGAACTTTATAGATTGGTAGATGACCACCCATATAACTAAACCATTACATATGACCATGTAATATAATTTGAAATGGTTAAAAATAAAAAAATCTATTTAATTTTATTTTGAAATAAATGGGTTTCCTCTATAAAGTCTTGTGACTCTATCACACAGTCATGGTGATCATGTGATTAACTTCTTAAATGCACAACTGTACCTAAGTAGTTCAATTGAGGCATGTTTCTTATGAGATAACCCTTTATGGGAATTTTGAAACTTTAATAATTAAGAAACTACTATTGGGTTACATTCTGATGAACCTAGGTTGGCTTAACGGGACCCTCATAGGTTACATTATCTATTACTACTTGTTATACTTAAAAGGAATTTACATGATAAATTTCCTAATTATGATGAGATGTCAATAAATTTTAAACATTTAAAAAGGAAGTTTGATAAGACTTTCCTATTTTTCCTTATGAATTTAATTAAATTAGGCACCAAGTGATTTTGTTTTATAATTGATACTTGATGTTCTATTTAAAAATATTTTAAATTTTTAAAAGGTTAAATATAAATAAATGTAACGAATTAAAATGGAACATGAAGTTGTGTCCTTTTTAAAACCCTCTTGTAAGGGTAGTTTAACTTTTTATTTTAAGTTTCCTTGGAATAGAAACACGAACGTTTTCCATATGACTCTTTTATTTTTTATAAATGGCTTAAATGATGGGATCTTGAGCCTAGTGACTTTATGGTTCATGTGACCACATTATGGGTTGACACTTTTTTCTTTTGTAGGGGATAAAATGTGGTAGGTATCACCTTTAGAGCTTTAATGCCTTGTTTAATGTAGCAATCTTTTAGTTTTATGGTACCATTTGGGTGCCGTTTTCCCTTTGAGGACTCCTATTTTCTAAATGACACCCATGTTTGGACGGGTGTTCATGGTATCCTTGAATATTTCTATGGTATTGATTATTGAGTAATGCTCGGTTTCAGTAGGTTAGATGTGCCAAGGGCATGGTCGACTACTTCATAGGTCTCATGACCTTGTTTCTTTTTCCTTGGGTGACTAGAGAGGTTTTTGTTCTATTTTATAGTCACATGGGACAAAAAAACCTTGATCCAATTTTCTGCATGGGACATCAGATACTTGAATGCATAAAGATGATAAGTCTATGGTTAGTATCCAGAATGTGCCATTTGCTTCTAAATCATAGGGTAGTATGTGTTGATATATGCGATACCTGTTATTTTCATCAATGATGTAATAAACCAGTTGATTTTGGTAGAATCATTGATCTTTAAGCTGTTTAGTACATTCTATAGTCATATCCATAGCAGAGTGACTTGTGAGTGTTAAAGGAATTAAGTTCGTCCTAATGCTTGGGATGAAGTTCCAAAGAATCAGGTGTTTTGACATTCCGATCAGCTTAGTTTTGGTTTTCATACCAAATGCTTAAATGTTTATGCTTTAAGGTGAATTAGATCTAGTTCGTTTATGAGGAGTTGGTCTGTATCTTCTTTCAATGACTAGGATAATCCTAAGGTGGAGAGCATTGTATCAATTTTGGTGTTCATGTCAGTGCTTGATCGGCAGCATGACATTGATGTGTTTGGTTATTTATGAAACCCCTAAGGAACACTATTGGATTTGGATGAGATTCGGTGGTAAATATTGAGAAATCATAGAATTCCTCAGGTGGTGAAGTCTTGTGATAAATTAATATAAATGCATCATAAGGTGAGGTCAAGCTTCTTACAAGGTAAGTTGGCCAGTAATGGTTCAACTATTCTTCTTTTTTTATCTTCTTGGTAATATTTTAAATACTCTTAGTGTACTATTCTAAAAGATATTATCATTTCCCCTATGTTGATGTCATCCTTGATTTACTAAGAGAGAGTTGGTATTACACTGCACTAAAGTTTTAAAAGCGGTCGGTCTTGATAAGTGACCTCTATCGGGGTTGCGTGCTGGATGTGTGGTTTTTGTTGAGGCATGTTTAGTATTGAGTGATCTAGGGTTCCTGTGTAGGAACGTATTAGAGGGACTCTTGGACACTAGACATTCCTCTTTGACTTGAATGCTAGGAAAATTCTACTATGGGCTCAATCAATTATCTAATATAGATGTCTTGGCCTTTCACTAATGTCTCACTTGTAAACATAGAGTTTTTACTACCTTGGGTTAGTTCCTTGGACTCCTTCTTAATGAATATGAGGTTACCTGGACTTATTGTTAGGTTTGGGGGTGATGCTTAAAAGGGTAACAAATCCAATGGTCTAGATTAGGGTTACTCCTTGTTCATACTGAGGAATGATTATTTAAATGACTAGGTGGTGCTATAATCACATAATGTCACCAAAAGTTAGGTATGTGATTTGGTGAACGTGCTCATTGCAAATGAAAAATTCCTTGGAGAAAGGCCTTGCAGTTAAGTTTTTAATACACCGACCATTTAATCTGGATGTTTTTGAGAATAGTCGGTGAGGGTGGTTCAACTTTTTTTCCTTATTTCTGATGTATACAGTCTGATGGAACCGTTTTAAAGAACACATTCGGTTTAAAGTAGGTGTGGTGTAAGGGTCGGCTCTGTCTTATGAGGAAAGATTGCACGACCGTTTTCAGTTCGGGTTGAGTGGGATTAAACCATTTCTTTGTAGTGAGGTCCTTGATACGGCCTTAGATGTAATCATGTTCTCCATATAACACGATGAAATTTTTTTAATTATTTTTTTCAAATTAATTTAACCTTTGTTATATTTTTCATTTCACGTAACACTAAAAATATTTTATTATATATTAAATCACTATGTTTGGATTGAATTATATGAAACACCAAGTTAATAATGCACTAAACACAACATAAATTTTATATTTCTCTATATATAACACTGATTTTAGCTTGCGTTACCCAAAATAATGACTTTCCTCAATGGTTTGCGTAACATGCATGACCGAGTTTTACCAAAGAATAATATATTGTTAAAATATTATTATTTAATATAATAAGATATAAACTAACAGTTAAATTAGAAATTATGAATAGTATTAACTAACTTATTAAAATATATGGTTTACAAAAATATAATAGGAATTCATAGGTTATCAAATAATTAAAAATTAATTTGAAAACTGATTGAATATAAAGAAAAATATTAACATTTTTATAGTCACAAAGCTGTTTTACCCTAATAAATTAAATTAACTACAATTATTAATTAATATTAATGTAATATATATTTTATATATTCAATAATTTTTTTGGTATTTATACAATATATTGGATAGAAAACAAACCTAATTTTATGTATAAAAACCTATATTTTTTATAAAGATAGTTTTAACATTTTTTAATGGAGAACCCATTTTAAATAAATTTTTTGGAACTTTTATTGATTTAATATGTCAAAATAAAATTTTTATTTGGAATTTAAACATAAAAATTATGTTAGGATATTTTTTTGTATTTTTCTGTAAGGTTTTATTTTTTAATGAATAGTTAAAAATACTGGATTTTAATTCAAAAATGCTTTTTCATCTAATTTATTTATAAGGTTAAATCATATTTTAAATTAGGGTAAAAGTTTAATTAGACAATATTTTTATCAATTAATCCAATTTAGGTCATTGGAACCAAATTCACATTGAAATTGGATATAAAAATATAGCAAACTTTTGACCATTTTTTTACTTTAAAAACTCGTAGTGTCGCCCTGTTAGCAGGATTAATTTTAAATTAATTTCTGTCACTAATGTGATAGGAATTTTGAAAAATTAATTCCATATTTTTAATAATCATTATTTATAATGGATAATAAGTTCAACTTAGTTTTTTACTAAAATGATTAGTGAAAGTAATTAAAATTAATTACACCGGTTAAGGTAAAATTAAGCTTAACTAAGGACTAAACATTAAATTTAAGACCCAAAGAGACCTATAAACTTGTAAAAAACCTATTTAATAGACATTATTAATACATTAACCATCAATTATTGAGTTTTTTTTTGTTTTTTATGACTTTTTAGGTAAAAACATGGGTGTACCTAACTTGTTTTCAAAAATGCCAAGTGTGTCCTTTTCCTTCCCTATAAAGGCCACCACCTCTCCCTCTTCTTCACACCTTTAAAAACACTTAGGTTTGGATAATATATACCCAATACACTTACCAAAATCCCTACCTTCCTATTTGAAACATCCCTTTGGGAGGAAATTATTACAAGGAATCCTTTTGGCACAAACCAAAAGGAGTTACCCGATTAAGAGGTAACACCTTCTCTCAAGCTCCTTTCTCTTATTTTTCTTATCCACCCCCTCCACTCTCTTTATTACATGATTTTATAAAAAAAATATAATAAATATAATATGATGTTTTTATGATAATTTTTAGACTTAAACTTATACACACCTCAATCTAATGGGTAAAAAACATACTGTTTATGGGTACGATGAACTTCCGTCTCACAAAATGATGATTGTTCAATTTTACTTACCGCCTCTCATAGTGGAAATTATGATGGAAAATATGTTTATATATATTATATATTATATTTATTATGTATTTAATATTATTTATTCCTTTTAAAAATATATCCTTTTTACTTTCCATTTGGTGTAAATATGGTAATTTCATTTGAGGTAGTGTGGACTACCACCCCCTCAAAGCGATGCGATTCGTTCACACACTACATGGAATGTATTAAGAATGGGTTTAGTGAAATTATATGATATATATAACATTATAATTCTACTTTAAGGATATAATATACATATATACATATATTTCATTTTATTTATTTCTTTTTACTTGACAATTAAACAGAAATAACGTTCATGCGTACGTACAACTTATCATCTCCATAAATGGTGTATTCTATTACATAATTCTATATTTTATGGATTATTATAATAAAAATATAATTAATATAAATTATATTTAAATCATTTTTTAAATTTTGGAAATCATGATAAAAATATAAGGACCAAATATATAACAAATTAAGACACATGTGAAAAACAAAGCGGATATTAACCTAAGTGTAACCTTAAGATAAAAATACTAACAATAAGGTAATATAAAGCCATAATAAAAAACTATATAGTATTAGAAGTAATAATATGGATATTTAATAGATTTATAACAAATTTATATTTATTATACATGAGGTTTTAATGAGTACGATGAGAGTCAAAATAAAAGGTAAGAGGATTTCATCTCACTTTTTATTTCCATGAGATACATGATATGTTTTCCACTCTTTATTTTTGTGTGGTGTATGTACTACCCATGATTGTATTCTATGTATATTATAATTAATTTTATGGCTATCCACATATCCATTTTATGATCTTTATTTCACAGGGTTTAAGTTTCAAAATTTACCAAATCGGTGAAATAGTTTTGTCTCGATTTTCCTTCTTTGAGACTCATGTTTTGTTATACACCTAAATTATATTTTGAGGTGTTTATACTTCCATTTTAAATGTTATATCATAAATTTAATTTTTTTAATGATATTTTATATTTAATTTAATTTCCTTTTCTTACATGGAGAGTATGATCCCAAGTTACCAAGTTATAAGAGTTTATTGAGACAATCTCATCGCTTTTCAAGATTGTTTATGTTTATACTTAATTTAATGAAATATTATGATCCATATCTCCAGAAAATAAATGAATTGTATTATACTATTGTTATTAATTATTTATTCATATATTGGTACCATTTATTCCACTATTTGGTACATAAGATAGTTAAGAATGTATTTTTAATAAATCCTGACTTTACCCTCTCTTTGGTCGGAAATCAACGTTCCTTCAAAACCATGTTTTATAAAAAGGGTTTAAAAGAATATTATACCATTCTAATATAATATTTAAAATAAAGTTTTACCCTTTTTTTCTTTTACAAATCTCTTAAAATGAATATTCTTATCACTTTCTGAATAAGGCATTTTTCTAACCTTTTTACCATACAAAAGGAATATTCTTTTTACCTCATACGACATGTATGGATTTACCCACCATAATTTATTTGATGCTTCCTATGAATTTTTAAAAGGTTAATTTTTAAGAAAATGTTTTTAAAATTTATTTTCAAAGAAAATTTATTTCAAAATTTTGTCAACCTTCTTTTATAAGTTTTTAAGGAAAATTATTTTCAAAATGTTTTCAAGCATTATTTATAAGTTTTCAAAGTATTTTCAAAGAAGTTATTTTCAAAAAAATTTCAAGACCTTTCATATGTTTTTAAATAAAAAGGTTTTCAAAAAAATTTCAATCTTTCCTTATATGTTTTCAAATTATTTTCAAAGAAATGGGTTTCAAAACATTTTCAAGATCATTTCCTATGTTTTCAAGTAAAAATGTTTTCAAAAAATTTTCAAGATTTCTTTATATGTTTTAAAGTGTTTTCAAATAAAAAGGATTTTAAAATGTTTTGAAGCTTATTTTATAAGTTTTTAAGGATTTTTTTTCAAAATGATTTCAAGTATTCTTTATAAATTTTCAAGGTATTTTTTAAGAAAATGATTTTCAAATGGTATGAATTAAAACACATTTTTCAAATAAGAAATGATATTTTTATTAAGAAACGTTTTGAAAGATATTTCAAAATTATTTTCCATCTAATATGATATCTGTTGATGTTACTCATGCCCTTATAGAAAATGATCTAAAGGTTCCATTCGTATTATTTCTATGAATAAATTATTCTTAATGTCATGGTCTTTATGAAACCCATTTATATTTCACAGGTTGTATGTTTATGAAATCTATTTCTCTTTCACGAGTTACGATTTTGATGAAATGATTATGAAACCTATATTTTTCAATAGGTTATGACATGATTACATGTCTATAATACCCATTTCATTTAATGGGTTATGATATGATTATTTATAATTTTGTGGCATATGTATTCATGATTACATTATGATATGGGTGAGACCTATATCTCCCTCCAATGCATTGGGTAAATATTTATATCTCATAATATGGAATAAGATGGTCTTGGGAATGAACCTTGACTACTAAGATGGCCATAGGAGTTAACCATGACTACCAATATGGTATTAGGAGTGAACTCATGCTACTGAGATGACCATGGGAGTGAACCATGACTACCAAGATGGTATGGGGAGTGAACCAATACTACCAAGATGGTTTTGTCAGAGATACCTTGGATACTATGGAATTCATATTATATGCTTATATGTCTAACATAATTACATGTTCTATTCCTATGTTGTGATTTCATGACTTATGCTATTAATTATAATATGATCCATGTATTATGAATTTCCAGTCTTTATTATGATATTTAATATACAAGGTATGATATTCAAATGTTATGCTCAAGTTACATACCTTTGTTCATGTTATTCTTACACATTTCCTTTATTTACCCTTACTGATCATCTCAGCTCACCCCTTATTATGTTTACTTTACCAAGGTTATGAAGAAAGGTTTTAGTCATAAGTAATAAAGGTAGAGATATTTATAGGATATGTTTAAGAGATTTCTCTAGGATAGAATATTTTGTTTCCAAGTTTCCAAATACACTAAACTATTATGGTCATCAGGCATGTATTATTTTAATGTACTGAATATTCATCTAAAATGGTGTAATATCCATGTATGTTAATTCTGGGTCACTATAATACCTATTAAATAAATCATGTTAGGGTAATTGTTATAACTCTTAGGGCGTGCTTTGTAGGAAATTACGATGGTGTAGGTGTCGTGGTTCGAAATTGGCCCATTCTGATGTTAAACCCTTTATGGGGAGAACCATCAGTCATATGTTTAACAAGGAAGTTTTTTGATATTTTTTGTATCTAAATGGGCTTGGTTAATCACCATTACAGTGTTTAAATCGAGAAATAAGTGTTGTATTAGGTTTTAAAGGATTATGTTTCGTTTGCTTACATATTTCTCATAGGTGCGTTGGGCATTTGGAAATGCAACGTGACTATTTAAATGAGACTTCACAACACTTTTAGGTTGGGTGATGTTTTTTTGTTCCCCAAGGATTATCAGGGATGATAAGTTCTATGGCAGGTAGGTTGAAATGACCTGTGTTTTTGAACCGGATGAAAATATAAAGGAATTTGAATTTTGGTATTTACTGGACAAGCTGTTTTGAAAACTAGGATTCAGAATGAAATCTTGAGGGTTGGAACAATTAAAAGTGTTTTTTTAGACTTGGGTAAAGGACTTAGGGGTTTACCGAGTGTCTTGTTGAGTTTCAATAGTGTTGTTCCTCAAAAATCCCAAGTTTGGATGGTCTGAACTGGGTGCACGATTTGTATGAAACTGTGCGGCCCCCAACATCAAACCGCATATCCTGTATCATAGGAGAAGAAGTTCCCCACACAGGATGCACACGGTTTACCCAAAACATGCACCTATCCCACATAGTTAGTTCCACTTAGGTAGTACCTAAACACTATTCATTACACGATTGGTGCATGGTTAGGAAAACTGTGCAGCACAAACCGTGTGAGGTATATTTCTAAGGTAGTGGGTGCCATGCGGTTAGCGCACGGTTTGGTCAAATCGTGTGGCCAAACCATGATATCCATTTTTTAGGGTGAATTTACCATTCTTCCCTTAACGAGTTTAAAATCTCATTTCCTTATTTCTTATCTTCCTGGCATCCAGATGAGCCTCCTCTCCTTCATGGGGTTTTCCTCCTCAAGCTTATTCTAGGCATGGTGATAACTCCTCCATCCATCATCCCATTTGAGCATTATTGGTCCCTATAGATTCCTCTTGGTAAGATCTCTATTCCTTTTGAATCTTTATTTTTTTAGCTTTCTCTCGAACAAGTTATTTAGGTGCAAGATAATTTTCTCTGTTTTCAGTGCGGATGTCCGTTTCTTAGATTTATTTCAAACCAGACCAAATCAGAGCTTGATGTTGGATGAGTGGAATGTCCTAAGCACGAGGTAGGTGTTCTATGTATTTTTACACAAATTTACATCATTTTATAAATAGATCCACACACCGACCATTATCTCGCGTTTCTTTAAAGATGTTTTCTTCATATTAAATTGTTCCATGCACCTTGTATTATACCCGTTGAGCATTGTTAAGTAAATATAAAATTATAACATTGATTATGAATGGCCCTTGGATGTGTCATCTTGAATTTATCTACTTTAATTAAATGATTAAGTGCTCAAAATACCTTCTAATCATTATACTTGGATTAGTAATGGAATTTCCATGTGTAGGCAATTTCTCAATCGATCATGGAACCTCATAAGTTCCATGTTGGGATTTATAGTTATTTTTTCATGTTGGTGGTAATTTTAAATCCATCCTTGGTGACTTGAAATATGATTACTGAATATTATGGTTAATTATTATAAATGAATTGTTTATTAACAATGTCGTGTTTTTATAATACAACCCCTCAAATGATGTGTGCTATATTCGAAATTATAAAATGATAGTTAGTGGTTTAAATCATGCTTGGCTTGATGCTTTGGTGTTTCTCTATGCTTGATGTCATTGTTTTCTAAAAGGAATGTTTAGTACATGGCCTCTTTTGATCTTCTAAATAGAGTTTATATCCTTTATATATAAATGTTAAATGAAACAAATCAGCTCCTAAGTGTTTGGACTATTTTATAAATTGAACAGATTGCTTTATAAATGGGATTTCCCAAGTAGGTAAATGAACTTTTTGACCAAGGAAACTTCTAAGTTCCTCATTTAACCTTGATAAATAATTTTCCAAGTTTTTTTAATTAAATTTAATGGATATTCATGATGGGATTCCTTCGTTGATTAGTTTAAATGGTATTAATGAAATGAATTAATTATATTAAATGGTTTATGTGAAATGAAATGTAAAGGGTGGAATGACCACACCGATCAATGCTTGATTAAGTACATGATTAACTTGAATTGTGATAAATGGAATTACTTTGCTATAATAGGATTAACAATAGAAAATCATGAGAGGTAATGTTTCACAGATTCAATTATTATTATAAATATGATTACACCTTGATATAGGTCATGGAATGATGGTAAGGGTTCTGTTGACCATGGTGGTATCACACTCCCTTACATTGGGTGTTGAGTCATGGCGTCTCACACTATTGACATTATTGGGATGGTGGGAATTATGTGCCACATCCCTTGTTGAGTATTGGCATGATGGAACACTCACAACTTCGAGTGTTGAAATGATGGCACACTCACCATCCCGAGTGTCATGCATGATGTCTCACGCTCTATTGGGATATAGGGAATGTACCCAATTTTTTGAGCCTATAGGCTCATTCATATTAGTTATAGATGACTGAGTTACGTCCTGGTCTAGCCAGCACCTAGTATTCCAGGTATATGTACACTTACATCCAAACACACTTGCTTCATATATGTGGATGAAATATATAACTATACTATGTATATATTATTACTATATACATATGTTTACTGATCATACATTTATTTAGGCCATGAACTGAAGTAGGTTGAGTTAGACTGGAGTCCTATTGGTACTAAGACAACTGTTATTTATTTATTCAACTTTGTTTATTATTATTATTACCTAAACATAGCTTTAATTTATATTCATGATATGGATTTAGTTATAGAAACCATGGGTGATAACTTACTGGGATTCATATATCACACCCTGATCGGGCCGCCATTGCACAGGGGTACCCGAGTAGACTTTATGTTTACAGGACCATGGACTCTTGCTTGTGGTTGTTTTATTGTACCTGGGTGTGAGGAGCACATGATCGATATGGAGTTCAAGATGCTCGTGGAGATCACCCTTAGGGATTTTTATTTCATTTCTGTATTATTATATTTTAATAATCTAGAGTTCAAGATCCTCACAATTTAAACTTGATCTTGGTAGTCTAGGTTTTGATATTTGAAGATAAACAATTGTTTAAAAACCCACCTCATAAATAATGTTAATAACACATCTTCTTAATAAGTGGGAAAATGAAATGTGAAGGTCACCATAAAACTAATATTTTGAATATGAGAACATTAGTGAAAACATAGATATGTAAGATAAGTCTAACCATCATGTTCTGATGGATATTGATAGAGAACATGTTCATGAAAAGGTTTTTGACCTCAAAATCATAAAACATAAGTGTGAATAAAGGTCATTGATATCATCAAAAATTATGATAATAGGAAAACATTTTTGTTTTAAGACCATTTTCCTAGAGTTGAGAAATTATTTCACTTTATAAGGATATAATTAAATATACACCCTTGATATGTTTCTATAAGAAAAATCTTATCCTTGTGAATTAAACTATTTCTACTTCTTTTCTTAGAATAGGTTTCATCACATGGTGAATTAATACAATAATATCTAAAACCTCATCCAAAGTTCAATTTAAACCATTTAATAAATGGTTAACCTTATGAACCTTCCAAGTTTTATGATATAAAACTTTAGAATCAGTTCCAAGGTAGTTAGTAGTATCCAATTTACTTTATCAATATTAATAATCTCTTTATCCAACATCATTGTCTCAACATCAAGAACATATTAAGGATTAATTTTTCCCTTAAACACGTGTTTTCCAAAAAGTTAAACTTGTTATTGAATCAATTTTCCTGGTTATTAGTACCAATCAACACAAGATCTTAAATTCTTGATGAAAAATTACTACAGTACAATCATTATACATTCTATAATACTTATAACCGAGATATCATCAACAACATACTTTTAAAACTTTATTTAAGGACCCAAATATAGGATAAAATTAATCATTCCACTTGGGCTATATCAATATCATAATATTAAACTTGATACCTTTGCTTCTTCTGAGGTATGTTCCCTTAAGGCTTGTGGCATTTGTTTTTATAGTTCCCCATATCCTTATAGTTAAAAATTGAATATTAGAAAATTATTTATTTCCCTTGCAATCCTGAGCATGGTGGCCTTTTTATCCACAATTGAAGCAAACTCATTTC
Source organism: Viscum album (assembly GCA_963277665.1). Lineage (NCBI taxonomy): Eukaryota > Viridiplantae > Streptophyta > Magnoliopsida > Santalales > Viscaceae > Viscum > Viscum album. The sequence goes on along the minus strand of OY728135.1, from coordinate 1,196,676,275 downwards.
CCTTTTAATCATGTACCAAGCTATTTCCTTCTATAAGTATCACATGTTGAAAGATCCTTCTTTCCCTTTTTCCCTTTATCCATATTTTTCTCCACTGTCCTCTTCTTCTCTTGCTTCCTTTCGATTCCATAAGACTTAGAGAATTATTTCTCTATCTTGATATCACAAAAAACTATTTCATCATATTAGGAAAATGTTTGAGACAATAGCACCCTTCAAAGACTTGGACTAATTACTTAAAATAAATGATCAATCTTACATTCCATGTTTTTTATGAAATCCTTAACATACCTTGAAAACCTGGTAAAGTTAGTTTCATACTCCACAACACTTTGTTTCTCATTTTTCTTTAAAGGAAGGAAATTTATCTTCATCTCAGTTTATTGATCACGAGGGAAGTATTTATTAAAGAATTTATTCTTAAAATTTCTCCATTCCATGAGTTTTATTTCTTCTTCCTCTATAATATTTTGGATTAATGATCACCATTGATCGATATCATCCTAGAGACAATACACTGAAAGTGTAACCTTTTCCTTTTCTCTACATCCCAAGGACATAAATATCTTCTATAGAGACTTAATCCATTACTCATATATAATTGGATTAGTAATACCACTAAATGATGGGGGCCTATACTGCATAAAGCGATCCAAAATCAGAGAATCTCACTATGGAACAAGTTTCTCCATTTGGGAAAGGTTATTTTACATAACCTGGGTAAGCTGACCTAGTACAACCATAAATTTCTCAATTCCAAAACTAGCTATATTGGTTTCCTCATCAGGTCAATATCTACATTTTATAGGAGTATTAATACCATTCCTCCTTCCAGACACTATTTCTGAATAATGAAATATACTAGATTAGTTCATAAAATCATGAACCATAATGTATAATTCCAAACATGGTATAACACTCAACATAAATTAAAATTTTATGCATCATAAATCTTAGAATCATGATCTTTAGTTTCTTTGGGGACATATTTACTTTTAAATCACTCAAAATGGTTTATAAATAAAATAAAAATTATCCTAATCATATCCCCTAGGACGGTCAAAATAGGTGCACAGTAAGGCCCGTTTTTGCGTACCAAGTTACGTTGAGTTAGGATAAATGCAACTTTTCAGAGTTGTTACACCTAGGTATATTTGTACCAGAACCACGTCCACTTTTAGTATATAAACATGGATATATTTCCAAGAAGACCCACATAATATCCACCTTACCAAAATTCTAGGATTTTCTTCTATACTTATCCTCAATGTCTATCTTAGGGTTATGTTACCTAATCTAATTATTCTAAATCTAGTTTCCAAGGTTACTACTAAACTTCCACTGATACCAACTGTAACACCCCAACCCCAGAAGCTCGGAGTCAGTGAATTATTTTATTACATTGATATGATTATAAGGAATCAAATACCAAAGGAACAATCAATTTAGTAGTTTTGGAAAGCTATATTGTATACATGATACCCATTTTACACTGGTAAATGGATAATAAAACATGATACATAATAAAATTACATGAACAACCTCCTTGAAATCTTATTAAAATAATTATTATTTATAACCTGGGGAAAGAAAACATAATAAGGGTGAGATCAAATTATCAGTAAGGTTAAGTAAAGCGGAATAAATAATGAATAAATGAGAATAAATCAACATGGAAAGGTAAATAACTAATAGCACATTTCATTCAAATAACTATATAAGGAATAGTCAATATGGATAAGTAGATAACTAAACCACATGTCATTTAATCAATAATCTAAAAATGAAACTTAACCATGGATATCATAACTAATTGAATAATCACATGGAATAAAAATAACTGAATACATAATAATGGAATGGATAATGATGGATATATAAAAAATATCATCAAGGATTCATGGAAATAATCTAATACTTTCAAGGCTTCATTCTAAGAATCTAAATTGTCAAGGTTTCATGCTAAGAATCTAATAAATGGGTAAGGTATCAGAAAAAACCATATCTAGTTTGTCCCATGAAACCTACCGATGCATCGAGGGGATATAGTGGGCCCTTTCTATCACATAAAAAATCTAATACATTAATCATATTTAGAATAATTTATTTAATTAATAAACAATGTATATTATCATAAAATATATGTATTGAATAAATAATAGAGCTTTATCAATAATTCCCTAGTAGAGGATAAGTAACAACAAGGGTTGTTGGTGTTGATGAATAGAAATACCATTTAAATATCATTAAAAAATTCTTGAGGAAGACAATCATTAAACATTCCAAAGTGTCCCATACCACTTTGAAACATTTGAATCATAATCCCCATGAAGTAATAACATTAAATAAAACTTATAATATCATGAGAATAATAAAATTCACGATATTACATGTCGAAGGGTAGTATATACACCATATAAAAGTGAATTGGTGCATAATAAAAAATAAGTCTCAATGGAATGTAAATTGATATGAAATCCCTTACCAATTTTTAATCATTTATTTAAAAGACTGAACATTTATAAAAGGAAACATTTTATTTGAAAATAACCTTGTAAAATTGTAAAGAAATATTTAAAACATCAGGGTGTCATGATGGCGGGAAATTACATTCATGACGTATAAGTTAAAAAAACATTCCTTTTACTTTTGTAAGAAAAGTCATAAAGTACCTAGTTCTGTAAAATGACAGGATGATTCCTTTTAAATCATTTTTTAGAAAGTCAAAAAGGGGTAAAAATGACTTTAAACAGTCATTAGAGAATATTTAAAACATTATTTATTTATTTAGAAAACACTAACATGGAAGAGAAATATTTCCCAGTGGATACTTAAACACAAATGATCACAGATAATGATGATATTGTGAAATAAATACTTATCACTTTATAATCAGTAAAATCCTATGTCCATGAAAGAAATATAATTATATGGACATGAAAGTATGATAATATTTAGAATAGTACTCATAAAAGACATTCACGGGTGGTATATACACCACAAAAAATAAACAAGTAGTGCATAAGGCATGTGTCCCACATAAATAAAAGTGAGACAGGGATACCTTACCTTGATTTTGACTTGTCATGTGTGTCTTTATATTCCTCTTATTTGGGTAACTCATTTTGATTTATACCAAAATCATTCCTTGGTTTGATTTTTTCACAAAGTGAGGATTATAGGATGAGGGTAGAGAAGTTGGGAGATTATTTGGGTAGGTTTTGGTCAATATATAAGGCTTAATGTGGTGTGATAAGGTAAGTTAGGAGGTTCCCTTTTATAATTGAGGTGAGGGGTACTTTTGGGAAATCTCAAACTATTAAATTAATATAAATTCATTTTATATTCCAAATGGATAAAAAGTTATTTATTTATAATAAAAGATGAGTATGGGTCTAAATAATCTCAATAAATAATTTTTAGATAGGTTTAGGTCACATTATTACCCTTATCTTTTGGTATTAACCCTTTGTTAAACCCTTTAAATCTTATCATGACAACTTGACTTTTCACCCTTTAAGGGTTAATATATTTACTATAAAATGTCAAAAGAAGCATAAATGAGGCATGGATTAAATTTTAAACTTTATCTCGATAAGTTGGATGAATTTTATATTTTTATGAATTTTATATCATTTAATAAAATATTATTTATTTTAAAATATCATTAATGTCAATTTTGACACTATTCATTTCTTGACTTTTTAAAAAATATCAATACACAATATAAATTCGAAAAAAAACTTTTATAAACCTATAATATATCTATTTAATCTATAAAATTCATGGATGGCATAAATTATATCAAATTATATTTATTTTAATATTTATAATAACATTTATTTGATATGTCCATTAATTAAACAATTACTACATCATTATTGTGCTAGCCTTTAATTTAATTATTTATTCCCTAAAAATTAAAAATAAATTATCATGATTAATATAAACATTTTATATTTCCAATGAATATTTATATTTAAATATATCTTTTTAATAACCATATATATACAAATGTAATACTTATTAAAAACATGAGTAAGACATATTGGAATTTCCTTAAAATAAAATTCTATAAAAGCCTTAAAGTCATTAAAGTGGCTACAAGAGATCAAAAAATTGACCCAAATATGATTTTGGTCTAAAATAACTCATCTAATAAAATTTGGAAAAGTGTTAAGGTAATTTTATAATGCTTATAATATTATTTTTACCCTTAATTACCTAATTTAGCCTTAACTATTATAATTAATTTTAATTACTTTTACTAATATTTTTGGTAAAAAACTAAGTTGATCTTATTGAACTATAAATATCATAATAATTATAACCATTTGTGTAAAATTTTCAAAATTCAATTCACAAAAGTGGAAAAATTAAGTTTAATACTAATCCTGCAGATGGGACAACAAAGCGAGTTTTTAAAGTACAAACATCCAAAAGTTTGCTAAGTTTTTGTATCTCAATTTAATGTGAAATTGTTTATATTGACATAAATTTGTTTAAATTATAAAAAATAGGTCTAATTATACTTTAAAACCAAATAAAAACATAATTTAAATATATAAATAAATTAGTTGAAAATGCAGTTTTGAACTAAAATGCAGTATTTTTCACTATACATCAAAAAATGAAACATCTCAGAAAAATATAAAAAATTTAAAAAAAGTAAATTTTTATATTCCTGTTTAATAGAATAAGTTTATTTTTCAAATAAAATATATAAAATTTTCAATAATTGGATTTAAAATAGGTTTTCTGTTAAAAGGCGGTAAAAGTGCCGTTATAAAAATATTGATTTTTATGTGTAATATTGAGTTTGTTCTTATCTAATGCTTATCAAATATATTGGATGAATTTAAAAAATGTTTGATTGAATATATAATGTATATATTAAATTAATATCACTCTCTAATTTTAATTAATATAATTTATCAGGAAAAAATGACTTTGTGAGAATAAAAATATTTTTTTATAAAAACACTCCCTTTATATTCAATTGGTTCTTATATTCATTTCTATTTAATTTTTAACAAATGAATTCAACCATATATTTTCATAATTTAGTTAATAATATTCATAACCACCAACTTAACAGCTAGGTTATATCTTATTATATTAAATAATAATATTTTAATACTATACTATTGTTTGGTAAAACCCGAACTTGTATGTAATACAATCCAAATCATTGTTGTGTGTAGAATAGGGTTAACATGGTGTTGCATATACATAAATCTACTAACAAAATTAAATTTATTCAAAAAAGAAAATATTGTAAAGTATTGGGGTGTTACATACTTCCTTGCCATATTTTAATTTGAATGAAATCTCAATAATATTTGTCATTGGGTGGTAAAAAAAACTCATAAGCATGATATAATTTTAAATTAATAGCTAAACAAGAAAATTTTCAACCCATTCAAGATAATGAATCAAAATAAGACTTTGGAAAAAATTATGTATAGGAAATATTTATATTTTATGATGTCACTACCTCTATTATTTTTAGTTAGTCTGTAACTGACTGCCCACCACCATGATATTGTCTACTTTGGGCTCTCATAGTTCCTCACAGTTTTGTTTTTGGGTTATCCAGCCTCTACTATAAAAGGCCTCACGGTGGGTGAGGTACCCACATCACCTTATAAAGGTGTGTTTCATACTACTCATCCTTTAATGTGGGATCTCCATATCCACCCACCTTGGGGTCCAATTCCCTCATTGGTACACTATATGGGCCCTAGCTTTAATACCATCTAACAGATCACCCATAACCAGGATTTTGTCTACTTTGGTAACTCACAATCACTCATTATTTTGTTTTTCTTAGGTTAGTTATGACTCTCCCAGAAAAGGCCTCATGTTGGGTGAGGTTTCTAGTGCCATTGAGTTGAAAGTCACATGGCCTCAAGTGGGTACCCTAGTCACCAAAGGTTAGAAACTAGAATTGCGGCTCTAAGGATATTGTTTGGGATCAATTTACCATATAATTCCCCATCATATTAAAAATATCAATAAAAAACAATAAGAAAAATTAATAAGAATAAGACAAAAATGTCATATCAATATACCAACATGCCCACATGTTTCATACAACTAAATAGAACCCAAAACAAAAATAAAGAGTTCAAGTAAGAACTGTACAACTAAAATGATAGTAATGTAAAGTGTGTAAAACCTTCCATATGACTCTAGAATCAATTGTATTTAGCTCCAATATGTCCCCTAGAATTAACTCCCATGTTATAGAGGGATTTATCCTTAAATTCCAATTTCATGAATATAATTTCTATACACATGAAGCGTGTATGTACAGGAGTGAGAATATAATCCTCAATAGAAACCGCTATAACCCCTAACATCCAAGAATTTAATTTTGATCATATATAACTATTGTAAAGTTTTAAATGATTTAATAATTATTATCTTAGTAATCCATAAAAGTAGTATGCGAAACCTTATCACCCCAATAAATCATACATGCTTCAGATATTTCCAGTTCCCATTGACGAAGGAATCCAATCCCATAGCTCATCACATATTCATGACCTCACCTAATTCCAACCTTTCATAATAAATTAACATATCTGGAACACTCAAGGTCATTCCATATCCATGGAATCATGTGTATCTGAACCCTGGGGGCTAATCATTCTATATCCTAGCATATCACATCTCATCCCACCCAGGTCACCTACAGGTTACAAACATCCTGGAATTTTTACAACAAAAAAATAGAGCAGTGACAAAAAATCTTATACATCACTTTGTTCCCAAGACAACATGTCAATATTCAACCCTAAGCAGTATCGCTTGGATAACTCAAAAACTTTGAAAATACACATGAAATCATCTTAATTAGACAACATTAAGTATCCAATTTCCCTTTTCTCATAAAATTTTCTTTTATTTAAAAGAAATTTCCAACTTGTAACACCCACTTATATCCCGTTTTTTCTATGAAAATACTTTCCACAACACAAAAATAATTCCCCTAGTTCATTTTATGTGTTTAGTCTCTTTACATAAACATTTCAACAAAATACACTTTGTATTCATCATAATGAATCACAAGATGACCATCACATATTAAACATAACCACATCATTAACCATGGTAAAATTCATCAAGTAACATTCTCTTCAATCTCATTTTCATGGTTTAATATATCAATTTTAGTAACATATTTCCCAATAAAACTCCCTGTTTAAAGTCTCTTAAACACAATTCTCAATTGAATAATTATTGGATGATGTCTTCAATTCATGCATATCTTTTTTATTATTTAATTTAATTAATTTTTAAATTTAATTGATAAAATTTTCCATTTATTAATTATTTTTATTATTTGTGTGTGAATGATATTTTAAATGATATTTTGGAAAAATAAATAAAAAGGATTTAATTGTTTAAAAATTTTAAGTAGAATTTTACTAAAGGAAAAAATGTTTATTTTAGGTGTGTAGAGGCTAGAAATATCTAACAGAGAAGAAGAGGTTTTGCAAAAAAAGGGCCAATTCAAGGCCAAACCTCAACCTAAGGTAAATCCACATACCCACCCCAAGGGGACACTGGTCAAGCCCCTATGAAAGATCTAACAAGCATGGAAATCCCCCATGTGGGTCAATGAAAGGGTATGTAGGTGTGAACATGCGAAGAGGATAAAATCTCACATATAGAAGGCACACATGGGCCATTGGAAATTAGCCTCTCGGTGCAGGTCAATATAAAGGCTATTAAGAAATCACCGAAACCCATTCAAACTTGTTATAGTAGGTCAAAGGGAGTCTGAGTAATATATAGAAGAGATAAACCTTGTGAAAATTTGATATGGGGCTGCAACATATGGGTAATTATTCATTTAAATAAAAACGATCATGTTTCACCGCCCCCACATGTCACTTGCCTCAAAAATAATTTTCCATCACTAAATCTCACTTCTCTCTCATCCTTACCACCTACTATCATGAGATAGGTGTTGTGGACACCGTTGGGAAGCTTGGGCTCAAGCTATCGAGCCACTTCAAAGGATGGGATCCTTTATGGGACATCATAGGAGCTCGATGCATCCCCCTATTGAGACTAATGATCCATGTATGTTGATGGGAGATCGATATAGACATTGTAAAGTTCAAATAAATATAAAAGAGGAAACTACAAGAAGAATAACATGGAGTGAGATCTCATGGATTACAGGTGGAGTTTGAACTTGAAATTCCCATTAAAACAATATGTTGCACATGGTGGATGTAATAAAGGGGATGAAATTCCTATAAAAATTTCACCATGCTATAAGACAAGGAGTCATGGATCACAGGTAAAGGAAGATTTTGAAACACCTTGGTTTTCAGAATGGACCAATTTGTGGATGGATGCATACGAAGGGAAGGGTGAAGATATATAATAAATAGGAACTTCCACACTCAGGGTAAAAATTTTCATGCCATTTTAAAAGCATTGGGATCATGGTCACAGTGTTTCGGGTCAAAATGGGAAAGGTCTTCAGCATGGTTCCTATTGCACATGTATGATGTAGAAAATTCCCAGGTAAATGGCCAATGTTATACTATGGTGGCTGGGTTTAGATTAAAAAATATTTCACTCCATATAGATTTTCATAAGAATTGAATAGGGTGGTTTGAACATGAGTCTTCTAAAGATCCATTATATGAATTAAAGAGGGTATTTTGGTGAAGAAATTTAATCAAAAGGATAATGTGTTAGTGGAGTTTCTTTTTTTTATTCCATATTTTGGTTGGTATTTTCTTATTATGATTTCATTATCTTTCTATTACTTATTTCATGACATTGTATTTATGATTTTGAAAGTCCAATTAATTACTTAACCAATTATATTTAATTTTACATGAACATTTCATGATTTCAAAGAGTTGTGTTTAAATAAGGTACTAGGGCCCCCAATCCACTAATGAAAAAAATTATTTGACCATAAGAAATGGAGAATTAATGGAATTTGGAAGGAGGTACCAAGACCAAGGGAGTATTTAGTCCCAAACCTAAAAAAAATTTTGGTAAAAAAATTATCACTACACTACACTAGCACATAGCATGGAATTACAAAGCTTGTCACATTGTCTCTTATCAATTTCAAACTTCCACTTTGTTCTCGATCACATTTTATTCACTTATATTTTGTAAAATATACTTAAACTGTCTTATGGGTTAGACCTTGAACTTCAATTTACTACATTAATTTAGTTAGTAATAGTTTAATTTTAATTTTTATAAATTTATAAATTTGATTATTGCTGTTGGAATCAATGATTACCTTTGGGAAGATCACCCCCCACACACATAATCATACCTATCCTCAAGGATGAAATCTCAAAAAAATCACAAAGGAGGCTTAAATTACCACTATTTAAATGAAAATATCAAAAAGATTAAATGATTTTCAATGGGAAATAAATGTTCAAGCATCTCATGGAAAAAAAATCCTCAATTCCTCATTTTTTAAAGAAATCAAGTCAACCATGTATTTTACATTTTCTCTTTTGAAATGATCATGCATCTCCTAACACTACAAAAAACAGGTTTTCGTAGTTCCACCCTTTAATAACACTAAAAAAAGTGCTGATAAATGGGGTATATTTATCAATTCTAAAGAAAAGAGCTGATAAAGGGTACTTTTAACAGTGCTAAAAAAGTGCTAATAAAAGTACCCCTTTATCAATGCTTTTTTTTTCACTGATAAAGGGACCCCTTTATCAACATTTTTTTAGAAGTACTGATAAAGAACCCCCTTTATCAACACTTTTTTACAAGAGCTAATAAAAGTATACTTAAAAAAATATATTTCATTAAAAATAATATATTAATATATTAATATATTTATATTTATATAAGTATAATATATATTTTTAAATATATTTTAGATAAAGCTAAATAAGCATTTACACTTAATATATAAGATAATTATTGAAAATGGCTTATAAAATAATAAAAAATATTTTTTTAATTAATAATTTTATAATTATTATTGATTAATAGTCATTTAATAACAATTTAAATATAAAAAATAAAAAAATTAATAAAATATTGAAAATAAGTTAAAAACATAACTCGAACTTCAAACGACCATAAATTTTGATTCAAGTGTTTGTTTGAGCTCTAACACATATCAAATTGAAGCCTGAGATGATATCTACACCCTTAGTGACATAGGTAAACCTCTATCATGTTTTTTAAGACAAAAAAAAGTCTATAAGGCCTCTAAAACTGAGTTTTTTTGTTGGCGTATGCTAATTGTTTTAACATTTGATGGATTTTCAGTCTCGTTTAAGGAGGCCTTATTAACTTTTTTTGTGGATATTGAATTTATTTCTAGGGATTAAATTCATATTGATGTTATGGTTTTGAAATTTATTCATTTTTCACAATTTAATGTTATTTATAATCAAATATATAACAATATATACATATATTTTATGCACATGAGCCTCAGCCCAGTTGGTGAGGACTCCTTTAGTGCATCCAAGAGACCCGGGATCAAATCCAGGTGGGTATAATTTCCAGGGTTATTGTAGCAGTGTTGTAGTAGGTACTGTAGCAGGTACTGTAGTAGGAACTGTGCAGAACTGTAGTAGGTACTGTAGCGGGAACTGTAGCAGACACTGTTATGCACTGTAGCAGCCGAGAATATTCCCCCATTTGGGCCTTCGGGCCACTGATTTGGTCCTCGAGTCCTTTAAGGCCTTCGGGCCACCCAGGCCTTTGGGTCAGTAAGGCCTTTGGGCCACCGCAAGGACCTCGGGCCACCTTAAAAGTGCAGATGCAAACCAGACAACCTACAAGGAACAAGCTTCAGAAGGAGGAGGAGCAAGGAGCTTTCACCATAGCAGAAGCTAAACAGATTGCAAGAATGAGAGGGTATGACACCTGCCATCGGGATAAGCCTGTTCATGCATGGGAAATCCTAGCTGAACAACAATGCAAAGGTGGAGAGATGATTTCACAATGAAGATGCTAGGGAGGAGCAGTTCCAAGTAGTTAGTCTAGGTTGTATGTAATGTTTGAAGCCTATGGGAAATGAATTCCTCTAAGGCCTACGAGCCATGTAATGCTTACGCCTACGGTCCTTAAAAGGGTTCCACCTCACCCCTTGAAAGGTGGATTATCAAAAATCAATAAAAAATGAAGGCCTTCCTGCCATTGGAGGAGGATATGCATATTTTTTATATATTCACCCATAAAAATTTAATTTTATAAATAAATAATTAAACATATTTACATATAAAATATATTTCTCAATATATTAACCTTATCTAAATAAAAAATAATTCACATTTTATTTAAAATACAAATGCATGGATATTTATATACATATACATATACAATTAATATATATATAATGTTTATATATATATATAAATATATTTGCGCATGTATTGAAAAGCATATATATGTTTATATATATATTCTAATATATGTATATAAATATTAATATAGAATATTTGTAATAAATATAAATATGGACAATTAATTTATAGATGCACACAGATATATATAAATATACATATTTATGTATTTATAATCACCCACACACACATCAAATTTTATATGTGTATTTAAATAAATAAATATACAAATATATTTATATATATATATGAATATATGGATAAAAAATGTAACTATATATATATAAATATATAGATATATCATAAAATGATAGACAAAACAATATAGGTGATTGGTAGAGTCGTAGGTGTATGAGGAGGAGGTCTTAGGTTCAAAACCCAACAAAGGCAAGGGTGTGCAGGCAGGGGTGGGCAGGTGCTTATCGCTGATAAAGGGGGGGTAGGGGAGGCTAGAAATATTAGGGTGGGGGGGGGGGGGTTGAGCGCTGATAAAAGGGGGGTGGTCCACCCTCTGATTTATAGATATGTAAAAAAAATTGACCTTTATCATTGATTTTTTTAGTGCTGATAAAAGATGTCTTTTAACAGCGTTAAAAAAACACTAATAAAGGACCCTTTTATCAGCATTGATAAAACACCCCTTTTATCAGTGTTTTTTAGTGCTGATAAAAGAGGTCTTTATCAATACTTCTTTTAGCACTGATAAAAGGGACCCCCTTTTAATAGCGCCTCAATTATCAACATTTTGTTAGCACCAATCACTACAAGAAAACAATATTTTAGCTACGGTTTTTAAAACCACAGCGAAAAAACCGTCGCTAATTTTTTTTTAATTTTTTTTAAATATCTTCTAAAAATAATTTTATTTTTTTAACGGTGGTTTTTTAAAAAAACTGCTGCAAAATTTCAGAAAAAAGTTTTGAGAAAATTTTAAAAAAATATTCAATTTTTTTATTATTTACAATAAAATATATTTTATTATTGATAATTTTATATATTTATAATGTGTCAATTAATTAATATTTATAATTATTAGTTAATAATATTTTTAAACTGAAAACAAATCTTCAATAAGTAGAAGAATAGACTTCGGCATCAAATGACAATAACTTCTGTTCCGCGAGTCCATTTCAGCTCCACAAGCAGTCAAATTGAAGTTTATCAAATGAGAAAAAACCAAGTTAGATTTAAATCATGTGATAATCAAAGGAAAAAATATATTCAAAATTCAAAATTCATAAATCAAACTCGAACTTCAAACGGCATGGACATGGGCATGTGCGTGGTAATAATAAATAAATAAATAAATAAATAAATAAATAAATAAATAAATTACGAAAATAAAATATAAATAAATAAATTACTAATGTAAAAAAATAAGGAAAAAAAAAATAAAAAAAAAAATTAAAAAATGATTTAGCGATGGTTTAAACCGCTGCTAAAAAACCACCGCTAAATCATTGTACAACAGTTTTAAAAAACCACCAATAATTATTTCCCGACACACGATTTAGTGGTGGTTTTCCAAAACCACCGTAGAATGATTTAGCAGTGGTTTAAACCACTGCTAAATGAAAAAAACTACCGCTAAATACAAATTTTTGGCATAGTGAATAAAGGCCTTTTTTAGCATTGATAAAACCCTATTTTGTGGTTTTGTAACATTCATTTTTATTTTTCAATTCATCATAAAATGCGCATTCCATTTGAAATATATCTTGCTTGAATTCTTTTCACTTATCACTCAAGGTAAAAATGTGAATAGAGTCATGCTCATACATAAAATTTAGGTTACTTACCATATGATTCCATAACATCTCGAACCACCACTTTATAATTACACTAACCAAAAGATATCATGAGAGCTTTGAATTAAGGATCAAATGTCTCAAAGGCTTTAGGTAGTTAGTTAAATGATACAAAAATCATTAAATCTCAAAAAGGAGGTTTGACCCTTAAATATATTGCATAATAATAAAAAATTAAGTAAAATAAAAATTATCTCTTTAAAGATACATATCCCCACTTCCCAAAACTCAAAGCATAGTCATGAAGCAACGAAAACTATGAAATATGTTTACCATATTGTTTTGTATCTTATTATATTTTTTCTTATTTTTTGGAAGTTTAACTTAGTAAACATGTCACATCCACTAACCAACCCCAAATGATAAGATCATTGGTCTAGAAATGTGATTTTTGACCTTCTAAAGATATAACCCATTTTTTCATCATTTTATTAAGAGGGGTAACAATGAATAAAAATATGGATAAAATCACGGCCTTCTCCCAACATCCACTTAAGGAACCTCACATTTTATCCACAATTTTGATCATCCCTTGTAACCATGGATAACCTCTCCCCCCACACTTATTCAAATGAATATCATGAAAAACAAAATTATAGGGTAGGAAAGTATAAAAATAGATTGTAATATGGATCTTTCCAATCAAGGATATTCATGGATTCTATGAGATTAAAGAAGGATAAATTTTATAGTGGGTCTAAGGATAAAGTTATTAAATAAAAAAATGCCTCAATCATCTTAAATGTGATTTTGTATAATCATAACTTTGATAACATATAAAGAAAGTTCTAGAAGAAAACATGTATGAGACTCTCAAGAAATATGATCAAGAAATAATAGAAAAAATTAGATTATAAACCTCTCAATAATGAGAAATGTTACTGGGACAATCAATCATGGAAATGCACACTCATAATGATTCAATTCACCCAAATTTTAAAAATTTAAAGCATGGAAAATCTGAAAAAAATCCTCTATATAAATTAAAAAGTTCCCTCAAATCATGATTTGTTAAATCCATCCTCCCTTTATTAAATATAATTATTTAATCCCCATTTTACACATTTAAATTTATTGGAAAAAATATATAAAACATGGCATGGTGGTTATCCTAAGAATTTTTTCCTCTTGGATTAAAAAATAGCATAAACTAAATATGGGGAATACATTTACTTTAAAACTAAAAAAAAATAAAAATTTAGGGGGATACCATTAAATAAATAATTAAAATGCATACTCCCCTTCTAATGAAACTCTTAATTTTATTTTCCACTAATTACCTTGTGTATTCCTCATCATAGACCTATATGGGGAAACGAATACATCAAAATAAAAGGTCCATTATTTAAATCTCAAAGAGATAGGGGAAGTGTGTCTACATACTAAATCATAAAATAATAAAATATAAAAAAATCTTAGGTTGCCTCTCGCAAGTTCTTTGGTTATGGTCATTAAATTCGACCTTACCTCTTTTAAGATCAAGTGATGGGATTTTGGAAAGAAATTACCTAATCCAAGTCAATTAATAGTCTCAGTTGAGATCTGTCCACTTGTATGGATCCTTTTCCTTTCTTTTAAAATAATCATACTCTATCTTGTGGTAAGACTTTCTCCACTTCCATCAGACCAATCCACATGTGCTTTGTTAAACTATAAAAACCAACATACAGGTCATGTATCATCCAAACTTACTAACATTCTTCAAACTTGGTTCTTCCAGTTACTACTCCATCATCGATAATATTATCTTATAGCCTCTGCTTCTTCCTTTTAGTAGTTTCATATTTTTCTTTTTCTTGGATAGAATCAACCTTATTATTTTCATTATTGATAGCATTTATCTATTTTTTTCTTTAATTATAGTAGCATCTTTAACCTCTAGACTATTTTCCATGTCTAGTTTTTCCTCATGGTTAGCAAGATTCTTCATTACCTAGTATTTATTGAAGCTCACTTTCTCTCCACTAAAACTCAAACACATCTAATCATATTTTACATATATCAATTATCTTCCAGTTTCCAAGAATAAACTCACCAATATGAGTGGAGTCCTTCATTATTCCATGTCCATCACTAAGAATTCCATTAAGAAGATGAATTTGTCCGTTTTGACCATGATATCTTCAATCATACCTATATGGTACTTCATTTTTTAATATTACACTTAGAGTGAAACTTTAGTGTTATTAATACTTTATAATCCAAGGCTCTTAAATGTGTGCAATGGCATAATGTTCACACTTTCACCTAAGTTTCAAAAAACTTTTCCAAATTTGTTAGACCTAATATTTATAGTAATTGAAAAATTACCTGTTTTTTTTTCCAATAAATCCTTTGATACCACCATGGATCATTCCCATGTGAGTGGGGTGGTTCCAATCTCTTAAATATTATTCATATTAGACACCAAATCTTTCATGAATTTTTCATATATTGGTATGTTGGCATGAGCTTCTACAAAAGGGATGCTAAATTTTAACTTTTTATATTGTTCAAGAAAATTAATTCATTATTCTTTAATTTTACCTTTTTTAGACTTTTTAAAAATGGTATTCATAGATTTTATGGTGTTAGTGGTTCTTAATCGACTTCTTCTTCAAAAAACTTCTCTTTATCCTCCTTTATTCCTTACTTTTATTCCACTTTTTTGTCTTATTCTTCACCTTTTTTATACTCATTTAAGGGACATTTGTAATGGTTTTTACACTTCTCATGGTTATTTCCTTCACTTATCCACATAGTTTTACCTATGTGTCACCCAAGAATACTCCTTTAGGCCTCTCTTTTAGTTGTTTATAAATCAAGAAAACCTAGAATTCCAAATTTCTTAATTTAGTCTCTTGATCCCTTGAATCATCTTTTATCTCTTTGATTGCAGCCCCTAGACCTTTTGAATAAGATAATTCCTTGATGGATGCACTGATGGTGGTAATGAACATGGATAAATTATAATCAAATTAATTAATTTTTATTTGGAATGAGGGTGCATGTTTTTTGAGTCCCTGTGGCCATTATTTAAATCCTTGACCTCATTGTTGTTGTGGCTGACAACCCTGAAAATTGTTTTGATGATTATAGTTAGCATAATTAACCTATTTGGTATACATACCTTGTGGTTAGTGGCGATCCATCATGATATCTATATTATTATTCATATATTCCATTTGAGATGGAATTTATCTTTGGTTATCAACCATGTGAATTTATTTTCTCTTTCATCCATTATATTTCCATTGAAAACTATTGATCTCATCTGGTGACTTATTTATTAACGATCATCTTACTGAAAAATAAAAAATTGACCCATTTACCTAAGAAAAATCCCAGTAAAGAGTTTGAATTAGTAAAAACAATTCAATTATGTTATATAGATATTTTATAATTCAATATTTAAATAAATATCTTGAATTATAAATTGATTCATCGTCATATTGATTGAAATTTTAAATGTTGACATGAATATCCATGGATTTTGAGGGATGAAAAATTGAGTTAGAAAGGTTCTTTCCAACTCATACCATATGGTTATGGAATAAGGTGTAAGAAATTGAATACATTCCCTTTATCTATCATTTAGAGAAAATAAATTAATCTTAACCTTAATGAATCACTAGAATTATTTTAGAACTAAAAAGTATCAGATAGTTTGAGAAATCTCCCTAAGTGAGTATTGGGGCCTTCATGAGGTATTCCAGAGAATTGTATCAAATGTGAAATCATCTAGATGATGACTGGTTTGATCTCAAAGTGAGTTGAAACTACTAGGGGTGTGAGTATTCTTGGATGGATCTACACATTGTAAAGTATTACATAATCCATGAGTGTTCATAAACCCAGATCTCTTGGTTGTGCACCTCCAGTACCTTGGTTTTTTCAGCACTAACCATTGTTACTTATTTTATCTTTTTGCTTAAAATTATTTCAATCTTGTGGTCATACTTGAGAGTCTCTTTTTCTTTTGGTCAAGTTAAATGATCATGCATCAAAGTGTTAATCCTTAAAATCATATCACAAACATGACTAGAGTAAAAAAAATTAAAAGTAAAATAAAAACACTCAAACTTCTAAATCTACTTGGTCACCATCCCCAAGAAAGATGCTAAAAATTTTAAGCGTTTAAATAAAATCATTAATTAAAATAGGTATAATAAAATTTATAAATTTGTAAAAAGTTAATGTAAACTATTACTAATTAAATGAATATAGTAAATGTAAGTTTGAGGTCGAACCCTTGAGATGGTTTAAGAATATTTTAAGAAATATGAGTAAATTAAGTGTGATTGAGAACAAAAGTGAAATTCTTAAATCGATAAGAGAGAATGTTCCAAGATTTTTAATTTTAGGTTGTGTGATAGTGTATTATAGTGATAATTTTCTTAGACATACTTATTATTAGAGTTGAGACTGAGGAATTCCTTGGTATTTGTACCTCCTTCCTAATTCCATTAATTCTCTATTTTATATGTTCAAATACTATAATTCATTAGTGGTTTAAGGATCTCATTAATTATTTAAACATAATTATGCAAAATAATGAAATGTTCATAATAAATTAAAGATAATTGGTTTGTGAATTAATTTCATTTTCTAATTCATGAATATAATGTTCACGCAACAAGTAATAGAAGTAAAATGAAAGTGTAATGTGAGAAAACCAACCCAAACATATACTAAAAAAATAATAAACTCCACTAAAAAATTCTCCCTTGGATTACATTGAATGATATTAGAGAATACCATCCCATTATTCTATTCATGAGAGGAAGAATAAAATTAAAAATAATATCAATATAGTAGTAGGTTTCAGGATGAGTAGTAAAATCCTTAAAGTGGCTCCAAGTTCTAGTTTATCGATTTCCTTAATAGTGGCTAAAACCCTATTATTTATAGGCTTAAAATATCTTGGAATCGGCCCACCACTTCTCCAAAATATCCTCTTTAATTCTTCCATGGGATCCAGGGAAGACTCACATTCAAAGCCCCTCTTCAACTATCCTAATTTTTTTATAGATTGGAATATTTTTGAATTTAAACCATGCCACCATGGAATACCACTGGCCATTTCCCTAAGTATTTCCTTCATCATTCATGCATAATAATTACCACACCGAAGACCCTCTTGTTTTGAAATGAAACACTTTGAGCCTGAGACCAGTATTATCAACATGACATGGAAAGTTTTAATCCAGGCATAGAAGTTTCTATTTCCTATATATATTCGTTATTTTTTTCATATGGATCTATCTATGATGAGAGCCACATTTAAAACCATGGGATTTTGAGTTTTAATTTTACCTATGAGCCAAAAATTGTCATCATATGATGTGGTGAAATTTTTATAGGAATTTCATCCCTTTTGTGACATCCACAAAATGCAAGGTTTTTTAATGGGATTTTCAAGTTTGAACTCCACTTATAAGAAATGAGAACTCAATCCATGTCATTCCTCATGTTATTTACTATTAAATCATCATTCATCATTAAAAGTGGCCTGATATAGCTCCCATCATCATGAATGTCTCATTAATCCTTACAGGGGGTCATGTAGAGCTCATGTGATGTCCCATAGAAGATCTCAACCTATTCATTGGCTCAATATCTTGATCATGAGTTTCTTAGCGGTGTCTATGGAAAATATTCAATGATATCAGGTGGATAAGATAAGTAGGTAGTTAGTTTTGATGGTATTGATTTATTTATGAGGTGGTTAATGCACGAGCGAGGTGAAACACAATCATTTTTATTAAAATTAATAATTCGATGGATTTTATAGCCCCACATCAAAGTTCTATAAGTTTGATTGCACCTATATATTACTTTTCCTCCCTTCAACCCTCTAAAAAATTACGAATGAGTATCTTGATCAATTTTGATCCTTTATGTCTACCTGTACAGAGAGGCTAATCACCAATGGTTCCCTTGTGCATGCACCATGTGTGATCTCTGATCCTATTCACACATGAAAACTCACACACCCTAATGTAGACCCATATAGGGTCTTTATATGCTTTTATGGTCTTTCTTGAGGGCTTGTCTAGCTACCACTTGGGGTGGCTATGTGTATTTCTCTTAGGTTGAGGTTTGACCTTACATTATCCCCGTTTTTAGCTAAAAATATTCTTCTCCCTTCTCTAATTCCATCCTCCATGCACCTAAAACAAATATTTTTTCCTTTTGTAAAATTATTCTTAAAAAATATAAACAATAAAATCTAGTTTATTTATTTTTACAAAAAATAATTAGAATAACTAAAATTTAGGGAAAATATAAATTAAATTAAAATTAAAAAAGATATTAATGAATTTAAGACAACATTGGACATACACTACCTATTATTATCCACACTTTAATGCATTTAAAAAAATTATTGTAATAAAACAACACCTTAAGCCCCCAAAAACTATCATAAACATTTTATAATTACTAGAATAGATTCCCTAGTCTATTAGGTGTGTTTAACTCTTCTTAATACATATTTATCATGTAATTATACTCATTTAAATAGTAATCATTAGGTTTAAACACACCTAGCCTCGCTAAATTTTATCTCAACAATGCACCAAAAACCATATATACATTACATCAATATATAATGTAGTGAATGATTCTTAAACACAATAAAACAATTCCAAAGTTCTATTTTTAATCCATATTTCATAACATTAAATTTGTCTTTAATGTTTACATTGTAAAACTCATTCTACCACCCTTAATCAATGAAACTTCTTTTTCACTTCAACATTATAATCTCAATAAGTGTATTACTGCATAAAATACTTGTTCGGGTCTCTTATTACCCCTTTAAAATAAGGGTAAACATCCATTTCTATTTATAACCTTTAATTTATTTCACAAAATATAAAATTCCATCTTGAAATCATTATTTAAAGGTAAAATGTTTTCCCAACACTTTCAGTATAGTTTTCCTTTCTTTACACATGTATTCCACTCTAAATACTTTATTTAAAGTATAAAATATCAATTTATAATAGTTATGACTCCATAGGTTGGTTTCTAATAATTCTCCATTACTCTAAAAAGAAACAACACAATTTTTATAATAGTAAATTACATATAAATATGTTAAAAACAAAATAACATCATTATCAACTCCCAATTACTCCACATTAATTCTATAATTTATGTCTATATAAAATACATAATTTAATTAACCATTATCTACATTATTCCAACACTTTAATCATGTAACACTATAATTTCACCAATGGAACAAGTCAAGAAGTTATTATCACTTAACTTTAACTCATAAAAAATCATTATACTTTCTAAAACTAATTTTAGTCATTAAACAATATAAAAACATTCATTTTTTAATCAATGCACAAATTGTATAAAATTAAAATATAATTATAATAAAAGAGATCACCTACTGAACATTAAGTGATGACTCTGTATTAAGAGATTGTCAAATGAATATCTAAACACTGAAATACCTATTTATAATAAACTAGAAGCAATAAATTCATATTAAATTAAATCTTGAATAATAATATTAATTATTTCAAGAAAAAAATAGATCTTAACTTCTACTTGTAGAGATAAATCCAATTCTACTAACTAAAAATCATTTAGATCGATAATGAAGGAGATACATAAGAGTGAATATAGAATAATATTATAGAGAGAATAGAAAACATAATAGAAGAGAGAGGGAGACACTGTGTGTGCCCCTATTTTTAAAAAATGCATATTTCCCCCCTTTTATTTCTATTTTTTCTAAATGGTTTCTTTTTTTACATTAAAAACCTATTTAAAAAAACAATAACATACACATGTGCCTCTCTCCCTTGGAAATAGTGAGACCCACACCCTCTCTCCCCTTGTTTGACACTTTATGTCACTCTCGAATCTTCTTATCCCGTATCAGAAGATGGGATAGGGGCTTGGGAAACTTATAAGCTTATGTTTTTCCATCATCTTATAGAACATAGGAATAACATAGACATGCCACCAACCCCTCCTACTCCACCCACAGTCTCTCTCTTCACACGAATTATACATGGTTGGGCCACCTGGATCCCCTTTACATAGCCCACAACTTACACCCAAAACACATTTTTTCATTTAAAAAAATCATATATATTCCCATACATATACACATACATTTTTTTACAACACACATTAACCCAACTAAAAATAATTACACAAATTCATAATTTATTTCCACTTACAAATGAAAATTATTAAACTAAAAATTAAAATCTAATGGAACATGTCATTACAAACTCCATACCATAATACTTCTCATCCCTGAGAAGTATCTTTGGTGTCACAAACCAACCTAGGATACATATGACTTAAGAAACTGATCTGGTCTATGGAAAGGCCTAAAGATCATTTTAGATTCCCATTAGATGGAAACTAGTGCTCGAGAGTCAAGAAATATTTTTTTGGGAATAATTTTACTAATAAATCAACCAAGAAGGTCTTATTCAAGATCCAGGCATGTCCATGTGATAATTTGGTTACTCATCTATGTGATGTAATATAAATAAAATCTAAAAGAAAAAATAATGACCACATGTGATAATATAAATTATCATCCATAACATGAGAAAAAATAGGGGTCAAGCATACATATACAAAAAGTATGGGATGAGAATCCAATTTGGTGATACAAGAGTAAGTCTACATCATAAACTTAAAGAACCAAAATATAAAAAAACATTATCGCCCATCTTTATGTGATATGAGGGATTTATCCCACCATGACACAACCTTAAACCTATTATCTGCTAATATGAATATTATCACCTATAAGCAGTGAATTTCCATTACCTATGTCAGTTAAAAAAAGGTCTATATACACGCATTGGGTTTATATAAGGCATGAGTATAACTAGCCTAATAGGGCCCCACCAAGTATTTTATGAGAAACATTTGTTAGAAAAATCCAAGAATAATAGTTTGAAAATAAACTATAGAGAAATATTGTTTTAACATTTTAAAAATAAATAATAAATGAAAATATTTATAATAGTTTTAACATGAAAGTAAATTATATATAAAAAAATATATAAAACAAGCACAATGTGAAAAGTTATCAAGGAAACCTAGGATCCTCATATTATATTAGTGATCAAACCAATCATATCCAACCCTATTCACAAGACACTAGGTAGAAATATGTCAAGTACTAGCAGTAAATCATGTCCACACCATATTATTATTTAGTTAGTGTGGTGTAATCGAAGGATAGATAGAGCATGGAATGCCCATCAACACTTTTTTTAGTCTTCCCACCTATGAACTTAGGTTCCCATGTTCCACCCCCCATATTAAAAGAATTAAAATTTCACTATTCAAATCAATTTCCTTTTAAAGGGTTAATTTCATCAAACATATAACTTGAATCCCTTATTTTCATATATAAAACACCCATTTCAAATCAATTTAATTACCCAAATCAAAAGAGAAAAATTTAAAGCATCTATATCACATATAGTCAGTCCTCAAAGATCATATATCATGATTTAAAATAATTTAAAACCATTTTTAAAAACAATCAAGCACATATGGTTTGTCACGAAAAGGTAACTCATGAAACCACCTACCATAATCAATGAAATTTCTTGCCAATAATGTGAATCCACAAGCAATGAAGAATAAATACCCTTAAATGGAAAATGAAATTCATAAACATCTAAATACAAACCAATAAAATTGATTAACACAAACCCTAGGATACCATGGCTATAAGGGGGAAGAAATCCAAATAATAATAAGGAAAGAAACTAGTGAAGAGGGAATAAACCCACTTTATGGGAGATTACTTGAAGAATATAAGAGAAAATTCACTTAAATTACACCCATGGATAGGAATAAAATTGGATCTATATGAAAGGGAGATAGATAGATCAAATGGGGGTATAATGATGGGAAAATATATTTAAAATAAGATAGGGTATAATGGTAAAATCATATTTTTAATGAACTTGAGTAGGCCTCACAGTTTGGCCGCATAGTTTTCTAAGTGATATTCTTAGACCCTCACTGCTAGTCACCAACCTCTAATGATTGAGGAGCACAATTGAGGCTTTGTTACATTTCACCTTGATGGTATGGTTATATTAGGGTAGGATGTTCTAAAATGGAATCCCACCCTGGTATGATCATTCCACTGAGGTGAAAAATCACATAGCCTCAAGTGTGCTCCCCGATTACCAGAGGTTAATGATAAACAAAAAGGGTTTAAGGATATCACTTGGGGATTGATTTACCCTTGAATAATTTATCACATCAAACAAACCAAAACAACATCTCAATAACATATAATAGAAGAAGTTTTCAAAAACAAATCAATATTCCAAATTATATCCCAACAATCCCACATGTGTCATAAAACCAAACATGACTCAAAAGTAAGCCTTGTATGCCAAAATTTAAACATAAAAAATGAAATAGACCCTAAAAAGATAAGTGGGAAACCCTCTATGAAAGACTCATAAAGCTCACAATCAAAGATCCAAAGTGTCTCCATACACTTTTCTCTTACTACAAACTTTTCCTAAAGAATCATTCATGTAATTTGTATGCATAAGAGGTGTATACATACAGTAAGTGAAAACATTATCCTCAATAGAAACCAACACAACCCCTTTCATCTAAAGTATTCAGTATAAGATTATATAAAAATAATATAAATCTAAAATGATATAAGAGTTATCATTATTTGAATGAAATAAATGGTATGATTAAACCATGTCACCCAAACAAACCAAATATGATTTATCCAATGCTGATATTTTTGTATAAAATATCCAATCCTAGATATGATAATGTAACACTATCCTTTCCCAAGACTAACCATACACATGGAAAACATATATATACCCTTAAGGACATGTCATCCCATAATATAATGTGTATCCATCCCCTTGGACCAACCATTGCATATCATGGAATGTCACATATCTGACCAATCAAGTCCAACCATTCTATATCATGGTATATCATATATATAGCCTATAAAGGATAACTATTCCATATCATGGTAAATAACATCTCAACCCACCATAAGCCACCTATAATTGACCATATTTAAGGCTAATTTACAACACAAAATTGATTAGTGATAAAAATTTCAAGCATCACTTTAAAATCATCACATCATATCAATATCATCAAATAAAATTACTATTTAGCATTACTATTATCACATAAACAATTTATAAGATCATTTATAGCATCAATATACAAAGTTTTAGTGGAAATAATGAATCAAGATCCACTATTTATGTCCCTTTAATTCACATTTTAGTCCAAGGTGCGCTAAAAAACTTTTCCCTAACTAATCAACTATTTAACCCATTTAAATTCCATTTTCAACTTTGTGCATGATATTTTTCATGACCTGTCCCTCAGGGGTCATTTAGTGACTACCCCAATCCTACCTTCCATAGGCCAGGGGCTGGTGACTAGCATCAAAAAGGCATATCTCTAATAAGGTAAGGAATTTCCTTTTAACCTGTACAGACACATAGTCCAAGAACACAATAAGAAGAAACCACAAAGTAAACTACTGTAGTAAAAGTTTGTTTAAAGTAAAGGGAATAGAATAAAAGACCAACTAAAAAGTACAAGTACAACTGAAAAGTACAAATACAATTGAAAAGTGAAAAAAAACTCCTGAATCGTCCACCGAGGATCCTACCTGAAGGGTAGGTACAACTCACGATCAACAGTCCTTGCATCATGTCACACCAAATGGTCCACCTCTAAGAATTGTCTAGTCCTATCTACCTTAGCCTTGATCAACGTTGTATGTCATCTGCACAAGACACAACAAGGTGCAGGCATAGCCCATGCAGGGGTGAGTATAATGATACTCAGTAGGGACCCCGAGACCCCCGTAGGTCTCCCAGAGTTCCACAAAGGAGAAACCACAAAGAAAGACCTCTATCTAAAATCAAGAAGTGATAGAAATCAACTATACTAAGGTATATTCCCATACATATGTTAGATTTGGTGTCCTAAGAACCAACTGTTTGTACTTTGATGACATGAATGTACACTTATTATATATTGTTCATTGTTCTGCATGACTATAATATAATAATGTTCTGGAATATTTGTTGCATTAATAAGGTCATGGAAGATCCACACTATGATGAGAACCTTAAAATGGAATAAAAATATTCTTAAATAAAGTTCTACGGTTGGATGACAAACTATGATAGGACACATAGTATACAGACCGTCATGTGTGATTACTCATAAGAAGACGAGACTCTCTCTCGTGAAGTTTGCACTTGGTAATCTCCAAGATGGGAGATTATGAGAACAGACTCATCGGTAGTAATTCTGCATGTCTTGGTGTCATCGGACATTTCTATCTACGAGCGTGTGTAATGGTTCTTAGACTGGAATATTATCATTAACTCATGTCATGACTCATGCACTTAGATTTACTGATGAAAACCGTCACGAAGATAGTTGGCAGGAAGTAGGGTACGTTGGGTGAGTCACTAATGACATGTTATTAATGGATAAGTTAAGGAAGGATTTATAACTTACATATTTATAGAAGTAGATATCTCGGGCCCTTTGATTGAAATAAAACTATCACCCAAATTCCATGGCCATGGTGTAACGACGAGTTTATTTCTGGAAGTCAAAGAATGACAGATCAAGCATATAGGTTTATGACACTACCATGAAACCTGATTGTTGAGATATTGAGGCAAAGGGATTAAATTACATGTTAAGCATTCTTATGAGGTGACACGTCAATACGACATTAACTTCTTTCTCTTAGGTGCCTTGACCCGTTGCTAGACAATAATCTTGGACTTTACGCAAGCCCACCTAATACCAACGAGAAAGAGGCCTAGAGGGTCACACACTAAGTGTATTCAAGTATCTCAAGTAGAATAAATATTATTCCCATACGTGGTTTAATAATTATTCAAGGAAGCCTAAATTTCTTTATTTTTGGAGGAAGAATAAAATGAAAAACAATTACACGCCATGTATTAATGATTACAGGCCATGTAGTTTTTATTTTGAAAACAAGTACACGCCGTGTATTAATGATTACATGACGTGTAGTTTTCATTTTGGAAAGGAAATGAAAAACAAGTACATTCCATGTATTAATGAATACATTTCGTGTAGTTTCTTATGAAAACAAGTACACTCCATGTATTAATGATTACACGCTGTGTAGTTTTTTCAGTTGGGATTTTGAGGATATAATATTGATTTATTAAATGATATTTATTATAATCAGTGTGGGCACATGTCAAGGAATAAATTATTCTACATGGTGGTTTTAAATAAGAGTTAATGAAATAAATAAAATGCATAACACATTTATTTATTATCATAACTCTATAACCCAAAACCTGATTATAAATATCCTCATAACCCCAACACTTCCCCCCAATTGTTGTATACAAAAATTCTAGAGAATTATCTAAAGACCGAAAGAACTCCTTCCTTCAAGAAGGCTCTTAAGACCTAGAGAGAGATCCTTTTCCATCGGATCAACACGATCTAAGGTAGACAATGCAAGAAAAGGTTTCTCCATGCTAGCACCCATAGACTCATTTGGAGACGTCTAGAGATACGTGGTGCACGTGTGGATGACCGCTAGAGGAAGTATACACTTGAATTCTGCGACACAACGATGAATCACATCGGAGCATGATCAGAAATATCAACAAAGAAAGAATGCCACAAGAGGTATTTCTTGTCAATTAATTAAATTAATTATAATCAACTTGTGATGATCCTCCTTTGTGGTTCTGTGACCATTCTTCTTCTTTGTTTATTTCTATGATTCAATCTGTGGAGTCTGGCGTTTATCGTCGTATTGATCCCAGATTGATCATTGCTAATGAAAAAAAGACAAGTGGATACATCCACCCATGAGATTCTGTAGCGCCCGGAACCTTCAATTGGTATCAGAGGGAGGTTACAACGTTGATTATAGTTATTTAATTTTCATTGATAATTTATGCATTTATATTTGATTCGATTCAAGATAAATCATTCTATAAATCTGAATAAACAAGATCTATTATTCCTCTTGCATTTCTTGATTCACATAACATAAATGACATTTTAATTTTAATTTTGATTAAAATAAAAACGAGGAACTCATCCGGAGGAGCCACTCTTTCTGTTTTTACAACATAAGAATACACGGTGTGTAGTGAAAACTACACACCCTGTACTTAGGTTCAACAAACCGATACTGGCCACCAAACCATGCCATGTGAATTGAGTATACCTAAGTATTTATTACACCATGTTGACCAGAAATGAACAGCGTGTGGAAACCGGAATACACGACGGGTATGTTGAATCAACATGCCGTGTAGTCCGATCTGGCCCAGGTGAAACCGTGTACAAGGAGAAACCGTGTACACGGGATTTCTAGGCTGATGACTGCGTAACTAGAAAATACACGCCATGTTAGATTAATCTACATGCTGTGTACTCAAAAAATTCCAAAGTACAGAAAACATGCCAAACCCCCCAACGTGTACTTTGGATAAATGCTGAAAACAAATACACGCCATGTAATATAACATACACGCCATGTACTTTCCAGAAATGGAAATTCACCAGATTTCCTCTGAAGTACAAAGACCCATACAAGTAATATGGATGAGAAGAATCTCAAGGAAATTCATAAAGGAATTAAAATAAATAATTGATTAATTATAAGATCATAATTAATTGAATTCAAGCGCGACTTATCTTTAATAAAAGAATGATTAAAATAATCTGAATACTAAATATGCGTAAATGTCATTGCATGATATAGATGATCATGAGATAGACTAAAGACCATTTTTGTGTGTATGGTTTCATTTAAATTTATTTAATTTAAATTCGTTGGTTTGCGATCCTTCTTCCAATAAAATGTAAGGCCTGCGTGCCCATAGTTTCTTTAATATAAACCCTATGTAATGGAGGATCTCCAAAGCCAGAGGAGATGGTTTAAGACCCGAAGCTGATGTGAAAACCAACACAATAAGGTACAAAGGTTGACATGTGGGATATGGAAAACACAAACCATCGGGTTCAAGGTGTTTTTCCCTAGGTTAGTGTTAGCTTATCAAAACTGTTAGATAAGCTAACCAATAGAAACTCACGATCATGCTATCTTATTTTATTTCTGTCTAATTTCATGGTTTATTTATTATGTATGTGTTGTCATGATCACATAGTTAATGAAATAAACAATCATGCAAAGATAGAATAAAATAAAAATCAGACTATGAGTAAACATTTTCAGAACATGGTTAATCACTTAAGCAAGAATCACTTAATATTAACAAGAATGTGATAATGAGAAACTACACATAAAGAATAAAATCCCTCAAATACCATATTAAGTTAGACCAAGCCTTCCATTATTTTATTAAGGTCAAGAATTAATAAAACTATGTGTTTGACCAACCCTTGTTGGGACACTTACTTTTATAAAAGAATCTCTTATGAAAGTTTCGGGTTGACTTAAACATTTTACATCAAGAGGAGTAGCCCTTGTTAGACTTGTTGTAAAATGGAGGCAAGTGTTGAGGAAATCCAAGTCAGGATTTCAGGATTGGAGAGTCCACACAACAGATCAAGGAACTGTAAGCTCACAGTTGGCAAAGACCTGCCTACCTAAATACCTTCAAATAGATTGACCAACCCTTGTTGGGGTTATGCGAAGGGGAATATGGATCCTTTCCACTAGAATGTCATGGAAACTGGACATTCCGAGTTCAATGGTGAGGTACATTGGGACTTGATAAAATAGTGGGAGACTTAATAAAATTTATTATTTTTCATAAAATGTAATCAAGAAAGTACTGATAAATATTCTCTTTTAATTTTGTAGAATCAATATGATAAACTCGTCAATCACATTTTCTCTATGATCAATTCTGGATAAAGACAATATCCTCACCGGTAGTAACATTCAGGAATGTTTTAGGTGCCTTAGGGTTATCCTATGCCATGAACAAAAGTTTTACATGTTGGAGTCCTCACTTCCTAATTCGCCTGCCCAAGGGGTGAGTGATGAAGATTTCCTGGTCTATGATCAACATTTGAACGATGCACTCGACGTTCAATGTTTGATGCTATCATCAATGTCAAGTGAGCTCATGAAGTCTCATGAAGACATGGATGACTATAGCATGATCGATCACCTCCGTGGTCTATACCAGGAGAGAGAAAGATGAGAAAGGTTTGAGATCTCAAAGGCTCTATTTTAGAGTAATCTTGGAGAGGGTTCCCCAGTCGGGCCTCATGTAGTCAAGATCATTGGATACATTGAGCGCTTGGAGGCTCTAGGGTTTAAACTCCCTGAAGAATTGGGTACCGATCTCATTCTTGCATCACTCCCCCAGAGCTTCTATAACTTTTTTGTAAATTTCAATATGAACAACATTGAGAAGTCTCTATCTGATCTTCTTATCCTTATTTTCCAAGTGGACAATGATATGAAGCATGAAAAGCCTTCTGTCCTTATGGTGAATAACAGGAAAGGGAAGACGAAGAGCTTTAAGCCCAAAGTTTCTTCAAGGCCTTCCAAGAAAAAAAAGATCAAAGGAGAGGAAAGAGAACATGAGGATGTTTGTTTCACATGTCGTAAGAAGGTCCATTGGAAGAAAAACTGCACCCAACCAAGGAAGAAAGGGGAAGCTTCAGGTGTGTCTTTGTTATCGAATGAAATCTATCTGTTTCTACAAATTGGTATTAGATACAACTTTTGGTGTTCACATATGTATCCAAATACAAGAACCAAGTAGATTCAGGAAGATTGATCGAGGGGAGGTAGATCTACGAGAAGACAACAGAGCCAGACTTACTGCTGTAGCTATCGGGGACTACCACCTCACATTGCCAACTAGAATGATCTTGGTGTTAAATGGTTTTTATTATGTTCCTTCTATTACTGAAAACATTATTTCAGTATCTATATTAGATACTGATGGATTCATCTTCAATTTTGGAAATTAATGTTGCTACTTTTATAAATATAGCATTTGTTTTGGTAGGGCACATTTATATAACGACTTTTATGTGTTAGACTACACAAAACAAGTAATGGAAATTGATGAAAAAGTTAATTAACATGACTCATATCACACCCAACTTTGGAATCACTGGCTAGGTCATTTCAATGAGAAGCGTTTGACAAAATTACATCAAGATGAGTATTTAGATTCTTTTGAACTAAAACCACTTGGTGTATGTCATGCGTGTCTACAAGGAAAAATGACCAAAGCCCCATTTAATGGGAAAGGTGAAAGGGCTAAATAGCTTCTAGAATTAGTTCAAAAATATGTGTGTGGAACATTTCTAGTTAAAGTAAGGGGTGGGTTCTTGTACTTCATAACTTTTACTGATGAATTTAGTAGATATGTATATATTTACTTAATGAGGTATAAGGCAGATTCTTTTGATCGGTTCAAAGAATACAAGAATGAAGTTGAGAACCAGCTTGGTAAGAAGATTAAGAAACTCTGATCAGACATAGGAGGAGAATATCTTAATCAGGACTTCATTGATTTCTTACGGGAACTTGGGATTCTATCTCAACTCACTCCTTACACACCTTAGTGGAATGGTGTAAGTGAAAGGAGGAACTGCACCCTATTGGACATGGTGAGATCAATGACGAGTCATGCGAGTCTTCTATTATCCTTTTAGGGATATGCATTATATACAACAACAAACATACTAAACCAAGTACCAACTAAATCGATAAATGGTATTCCATATGAGTTATGGAGTGGACACAAAACCATGTTATCAAATTTACATGTCTGGGGTAGCTAAGAATTTGTTAAGGCCTCTTCAGGTAACAAGATTGCACCCTGACGCACAAAGTGTACCTTTATAGGATACCCCAAAGAAACAAGGGGATATTACCTATACAACCCCTCAGATAAAAAGGTTACAGTTGCAAGACACGCCATATTCCTTGAGAGGGAGCACATCTTCAAAAGAGATAGTGGGAGCGAGATAGACTTCGATGAAGTCAAGGATCAAGATACACAGGAGTTGGTACAAGAACAGATTACACAAAGCCCTGTGGAAGAACAATCTGTTCCAGAGACACAAGAACTACGTAGGATCATGAGAGAGGTGAGAGAACCAGAATGATATGGTTTTCTTGTCACTAAGGATGGTGACTCATTATTAGTTGACAATGATGATCCTCTTACCTACAAGGAAGCAGTTGAAGGAAGAGACACTACCAAGTGGAAAGAATCCATGAATTCTGAAATGGATTCCATGTACTAAAACCAAGTCTGGATTTTGGTAGATCCTCTAGTTGATGTAAAGCCTATTGGTAATAAATGGGTATTTAAGAAGAAACTAGACATGGAGGGACAAGTCAGCACCTATAATGCATGACTAGTTTCAAAAGGTTTTATAAAACATCGAGGAATTGACTATGATGAAACCTTTTCACCGGTTGCGATGCTGAAATACATCAGAAACCTATTGGTCATTACCACTTACCATGACTATGAAATTTGGAAAATGGATGTCAAAATAGTATTCCTTAACGGGAACCTCCATGAAGATTTCTACATGACACAACCTGAATGGTTTGTGACTCCAAAGGATTCCAACAAGGTATACAAGTTTCAAAAATCCATTTATGGATTAAATCAAGCATCAAGGTCATGGAACATTCATTTTGATGAAGCCGTAACAGAATTTGGATTTGTTAAGAACAAATGTGATCCTTGTGTCTACAAAAGGTTTAGTGGAAGTGCATTAGTTTTCCTAATAGTATATGTTTATGACATATTACTAATTGGAAATGAAGTACCTGTCTTACAGTTAGTTAAGGCATGGTAGGATAAATGCTTCTCTATGAAAGACTTGGGAGAGGCATCATATATTCTTGGGATTAAGACCCATCATGATAGATCCAAGAGAATACTGGTCCTGAGTCAAAGTACATACATTGACAAGATACTGAAGAGATTCAGTATGGAACAGTCCAAGAGGGGATTGTTTCTAGTGGCACATGGCATTCACCTTTCAAAGAAAATGTGTCCTCAGACACATGAGGAAAGAAAGAAAATAGCAAGGATCCATTATGCATTAGTGATTGGGCCAGTCATGTATGTTCTTCTATGTACAAGGTCAGATGTTTCTTACGCATTAAGTGCGGTAGGCAGATATCAAGCTGATTCAGGAGACCACCATTGGATGGCAGTCAAGACCATCCTTAAGTAACTGAGGCGTACTAAGGATATATTTCTGGTTTATGGAGGAGATGAGGAACTAGTCATCAGAGGACATGTAGATTCTAGTTTCTAGACTGATCAAGATGACATGAAGTTGAATAATGGATATATCTTCAGTTTGAATGGAGGTTCAGTGAGCTGGAAGAGCTCAAAGTAAGGTGTGGTTGCAAAATCTACAGTAGATTCCGAGTATATCTTAGATTTTGAGGCAGCTAAAGAAGCAGTATGGATGCGAAGCTTCGTCCAAGATATGTATGTAGTACCTATCAGTAAATATCCTATCACACTCTATTGTGATAATACTACATCGGTGAAACTTGAAAAAGATCCAAGGTCACATTAGCGGAAAAAGAACATACTTTGGAAGTATCATCTCTTGAGGGATTTTTCTCAGAGAGGTGAAGTTGCAGTGAGTAGTATTTCCACAGAAGACAATATGGCAGACCCATTGATTAAAGACTTGACTCAGCATAAACATGATTATCATGTGAGGTATACTAGACTAAAAGTCGTAGGTAGTTGGCTCTAGTCCAAGTGGGAGTTTGTTAGAGTTGGTGTCCTGAGAACCAACTGTTTGCAATTTGATTACATGAATGTACACTTATTATATATTGTTCACTGTTCTGTATGACTATAATATAATAATGTCATGGAATATTTGTTTCATTAATAAGGTCATGGAATATCCCCGCTATGATGAGAAACTTAAAAATACATAACAATATTCTTAAATAAAGTTCTACGGTTGGATGACATACTATGATAGGAAACATAGTATACAGACCGTCATGTGCGAGTACTCATAAGAAGACAAGACTCTCTCTCATGGAGTTTGCACTTGGTAATATCCAAGATGGGAGATTATGAGAAAAGACCTTCCAGTAGTAATTTTTCATGTCTTGGTGTCATCAGACATTGCTATCTACGAGCATGTGTAATGGTACTTATACTAGAAGATTATCATTAACTCATGTCATGACTCACACACTTAGATTTACTGACGAAAACCATCACAAAGATAGTTGGCAGGAAGTAGGGTACATTGGGTGCATCAAAAATGACATGTTGTTAATGGATAAGTCGAGGAAGGATTTGTCCCTTCCATATTTATGGAAGTAGATATCTCGGGCCCTTTGATTGAAATAAAACTGTCGCCCAAATTCCATGGCCATGGTGTAACGTCGAGTTTATTTCTAGAAGTCAAAGAATGAAAGATTAAGCATATAGGTTTATGAAACTGTCATGAAACCTTCTTGATGAGATATTGAGACAAAAAGATTAAATTACACGGTAAGAATTCGTATGAGGTGACGCGTCAATGCGATGTCAACTTCTTTCTCTTGGGTTCCTTGACCTGCTGCTAGACAGTAATCTTGGACTTTAGGCAATCCCACCTAATGCCAATGAGAAAGAGGCCTAGAGGGTCACACACTAAGTGTATTCAAGTATCTCAAGTAGAATAAATATTATTCCTGTACATGGTTTAATAATTATTCAAGGAAGCCGAAATCATTTTAATATTAGAGGAAGAATAAAATGAAAACAAGTACACGCCATGTATTAATGATTACACGTCGTGTAGTTTTTATTTTGAAAACAAGTACACGTCATGTATTAATGATTACACACCATGTAGTTTTCATTTTGGAAAGGAAATGAAAAACAAGTACATGTCGTGTATTAATGATTACACGCCTTGTAGTTTTTTATGAAAAACAAGTACACGCCATGTATTAATGATTACATGCCATGTAGTTTTTCCAGTCTAGATTTTGAGGATATAATATTGTTTTATTAAATGATATTTATTATAATCAGTGTGGGCGCATTGCAAGGAATTAATTATTCAACATAGGGGTTTTCAATAAGAGTTAATAAAATAAATAAAACTCGTAATGCGTTTATTTATTATCATAACTCTATAACCTCAAACCTGATTATAAATATCCTCACAACCCCAACACTTTTCCCCAATCATTGTGCACAACAATTCTGGAGAATTCTCTCAAGACCAAAAGAACTTATTCCTCCAAGAATGATCTCAAGACCGCGAGAGAGATCCTCCTCCATCGGATCAACGCGATCTAAGGAAGACAAGGCAAGCAAAGGTTTCTCCATGCTAGCACCCAGAGACTCCTTTGGTGACGTCTAGAGATACGTGGTGCACATGTGAATCACCACTAGAGGAAGTCTACACTTGGCTTCTATGACGCAATGATGAATCACATCAGAGCGTGATCAAAAATATCAACGAAGAAAGAATGCCATAAAATGTATTTCTTGTCAATTAATTAAATTAATTATAATCAACCTATGATGATCCTCCTTTGTGGTTCTGGGACTATTCTTCTTCTTTGTCTATTTTGGTGATTCAATTCGTGGAGTCTGGTGTTTATTGTCATATAGATCCCGGATTGATCATTGCTAATGACAAAAATCCAAGTGGGCACATCCACCCCCGAGCTTCCATTGTGCCCAGAACCTTCAACATATACTCATGTTATGAAGATATACTCATATCACATATAAGGGAAGAATATCACAAAGTAACACCACGAAGGTAGAAGTACCACATAGGCAACACCACGAAGTTAGAAGTACCACACAGGTAACACCATGAAGACAACACCACAAAGGTAGAAGTACCACACAGGTAACACTATGAATATAGAAGTACGACACAGGTAACACCCCGAAGACAATACCACTAAGGTAGAAGTACCACACAGGTAACACCATGAAGATAACACCACGAAGATAACACCATGAAGATAACACCACAAAGGTAGAAGTACTACACAGGTAACATCACGAAGTTATAAGTACCACACAGGTAACACCACGAAGACAACACCACAAAGTTAGAAGACTCAACTCACAACAGGTATAACTTAAGTATATAAGTACATATGATTAGTTGTAAGCTAGATCATCTTATTCTGTTAAGAGCACTACTGCTGACCCACACATGATCGATAGGTAATAACCTTTGCTGACCCACACAGGATCTGACCCACACAGGATCGGTATGTGCTAACCCACACAGGATCACTGAGCACATACCCACATAGGATCTGATAGATACTAACCCACACATGATCGATAGATGCTGACCCACTTAGGATTGATGTTATTTCTTCACGTTATAGCCAGCCATAGGATTCCTCACACCCGGTAAGATTGAGCTCCATAGAATCTGCCTCTCGAGATACCAATCATACCTTGAACACCACTAATATCTAGAAAGGAGTAACCCAAAGGACTTCTATGACTTAAGGGTTCCAACACAACAGACAATGCATCAATCGGACGCCCGGTCTGTGAGTTATAAGCATTTTAGTTATAAGGGCCCAGTTGAATTCAGGTTTAATCCAACCTGTACATACTCCAACTATCTCCAAAACTGAAGTGGAGTATACCAAAATGACTATATCTCTATAAGGGTCCCATCTTCATAGACAGTTCGTCAAACAGATGCCCGGATTTCAAGTTATGGCCCTTTAAGCGGAATTAGGCTTGGTTGTGTCCGGGTTCGGTCCGACCCGAACCGGTCCAAGCTTGTCCCTCTGGGCCGCAGTCTGGCCTAGAACACAAGGGGGGTGTGGCCCGGACCTCAAGGGTGCGGCCCGGCCCGTGAAGGCGTGGTCGGCTGGGCTTGCGCGACCTGACCCGCAAAGGCACGACCCAACCCACGAAGGCGCGGTCCGCTAGGCTCGCGTGGCCCGACCTGCAAAGGCACGACCTGCTGGGATTGTGCGGACTGGCCCATGAAGGTATGGATCGACCCGTGGAGGCGTGTCGGTGGACCAGTCTTCTTAGAAGGCCCCGCAGGAGCAGGGCCATTTCAGCTAGCCAGTGGGGCGCTACCCCACCGCGTAACGATCAGTCGTTTTGGCCGATCGGTGGTCTGCCAACCAGCACAATGCAGGGGCCATACCACTCTCCACCTAACATGTCCCCCTCTTTCGACATGTAATGGCATGACGCTCCACCTCCTCCTTCCATGACCGGCTCATGCCGGTCACCTCCTTCACCCACCACGGCTTCGGCCATGGCCCCTTGCTCCCCGACGATGCGTGACGGCGTGCCACACCTAATCCGCAGTCGACAGGTTCCATCCACTCTACTAACCATCATGGCCTCCTCCTGTGGCACACGACGGTGCGCCACCTCCATCGTAGCCATTCGGTGCCACCGCGCCTGCAGTCATCCACGGAGAACGCACTGGTAGCAAGGTAGAGGAGGGTCTGGGCCATGTTCATTTGGCCCACTCCCTCCGTGTTAGCTTGAAAAAAAAACACGAGGGAGGGAAAAGGATTCTACAATCACTTGAAATCATAAAAAAATAAATCCCTACCTCAATATTGTTGGAGATCCTCCACGCTTAAGGAAGATTCAATGTCCGTTCTTCGGTGGTGCTCTTCACTGCCTACTAGAACTGACTCCATCCTCAAAGGTGGGTGTCACAGTACTTTATCAACACTTCATCACTTGGTGAAGGAGTGTAGATACCTCTCCCCAAGCTCCATATAAATAGGAGAGGGGGAGGGTGTTTAACACTCGTGGGATTTATGAGAGTTCATTTAATAAGAACCTTCTTAATTCCCAATGATGCTGTTACTTAGGATTTGAAGGGTCAATCCATTTAATGGATTGACATGTTGCTGGTCCCATTCTACCTCTTATCCATTGGAGGAAAAGAAAGAAATAAATAAAATAACAAATTTATTTTATTTTTTTCTTTAAAAAAAGTCCCAAAAACTAACTTTTTCTCCCGACCTACTGCAGTCAAAGTGAAGTCTCCCTTAGGCGAATCCCAGCACTGTGTGTTCAAAGGTGTATTCAGATTTCTAATCTGAGCACCGGTTCAAAATTTAGGAAACACCACTCACATGTTTACTGATCATATCTTAAAAAAATTTTAGAAATTTATTCAGGACACACCGGACCTCGGAATCACACGCCGTCAATTTTCACAGACTCGTAATAATTCCCTATAATAAAAAATATTACATGGAAAATATGGGTCTTTACATTCTCCCCACCTTTGGGCCTTTCATCCCCAAAATCCATAAAATAGACTAAAAAAACAAATGGGAGTGCTGAGAATGAATCTGATCCTCCCACTCCCAAGTTCTCTCCTAGAGGTTCCCGTGCTGCCAGTGAACGCACACCTAATGTATCAAATTCTCACAAAGGACTCATTCCTGTCAATCCTAAATCTCTACTGGAACCTCCGTATCACCCCATCATCAAATTCTAGCATGCCATGGTCAATGATGTGAGATTATTCATTCATGTATCTTCTTAGCTGGAATACATTGAAGACATCGTGCACCCTCTCCAATTATGGTGGAAGTGCCAAGTAGTATGCCACCTCTCCAATCCTCTGAAGTATCAGAAATGCTCTGATAAACCTCAGTGAGAGTTTTCTACCTCATCCAAATATCTATAGTCCCCATTGAGGTGAGAACCGTAGGAAGACATGGCTCCCTCCTTGAACTCCAAAGGTATTCACCTCCTATTAGCATAAGACTTATGTCTACTCTGTGCAATCTTCATACACTCCTAGATGATCTGCACCTTCTCACTGGTAGCCCATACCAACTCTGGACCTATAAGTGCTAACTCCCCTGGGTTCGTCCAGCATAGAGGTGATCTGCATGGTCGACCATATAGGGCCTCAAATGGTGCCATACCTATGGTGTAGTGATAGTTGTTTTTGTATGCAAACTCCACAAAGGGAAAATGATCCTCCCAACTACGACCAAAATCTAGGATGCAAGCATGTAGCATGTCCTCCAGCATCTGAATGGTCCGCTCTGTCTAACCATCCATTTGCGGATGAAAGGTGGTGTTAAAATAAAGCTAAGTCCCAAATTCATCCTGTAATCCCTTCCACACCCGGGATGTAAAACACGCGTTACAGTTAGAGACGATTGTCAATGGATCCCCATGATGTCGCACAATCTCCTATACATAGAGGTATCCCATGCCCTCTAATGATACCTACTCTTGGATAGGTAAAAAGTGGGCTGACTTGGTGAGTCATTCAATGATCACGCAGATGGAATTGTATCCCCTAAACATACATGGAAGCCCTGTCACAAAGTCTCTGGAGATTCCATCCCACTTTTACTCCGACACCTCTAGTGGCTACGCTAAGACTGCTAGAACCTGATTCCCGGCCTTCACTTGCTTACAAGTGAGGCATCGAGAAACAAACTCTACCACTGCTTTATTTATCCCTGACCACCAATGATGATGTCGGAGGTCCTAGTACATCTTCAACACACCAAGATGTACCGACAAAGGGGATGTTTGAAACTCCCTCAAAACCTCCTCTCGTAGTGCCACCAGTACCATGGTACGTCCTCTAAAGAGGACGACATGCTCCCCACCTTCATAAAATCCTTCAAGTGCCTGTCCTGAGGATATCTGGGCACATTGGGCCTCGAAGTCAATGTACCCAAGCTATACCTCCCTGACTCGCTAAAGGAGTGGGGGAGTTACTCTCATAGAATAGAGGTAAGCTCCTCCATTTCTATCCATAAAGGATATCTTCATCGCAGCTAGCACTCTGTCACCTCACTCAGAAACTGTAGACCGGACCTCCTGCTGAGTGCATCTTCTACCACGTTTCCCTTCCCAGGAGTATAGACTATCTCAAAGTCATAGTCCTGGAGAAACTCCAGCCATTGCCACTATATTAGGTTCAGGTACTTCTAATAGAAGATATAACTGAGACTCTTGTGATCAAAGTAGACTATAAAACATTCTCCCATCAAGTAATGTCACCACATATTCAGGGTGAAGACCACTGCTGCTAACTCCAGGTCATGGGTAGCATAGTTCTGCTCATGTTTCCTCAATTTTCATGAGCCATAGGCAGTAACTTCTCGCTCCTACATCAGGACACACCCAAGTCTGGTCCCTGATGCGTCACAGTAGACTACATACCCAAATCCCTCTTTTGGTAGCCTCAAGATGGGGGAACTCTTCAGTCTCTGAAGAAACTTTTGAAAACTCTGCTGACATCTCTCCATCCATATGAAGGGATATCCCTTCTTCTTCAATGCTGATAAGGGTGCCTCAAATCTGGAAAATTAAGGCACGAATCTTCGGTAGTATCCAGCCAACCCTAGGAAACACCACACCCCAGTCACACTCCTGGGTGGCTCCCAAGCAAGAACAACCTCTATCTTTGCCGGATCTACTACAAATCCAGCCTTTGAGATAACGTGTCCTAGAAAGTAGACCTCTCATATCCAAAACTGACACTTCAAGATCTTACCATAAATCTGGTGCTCTCAAAGTGTATCCAGAACTATCTGCAGATCATAGGAATTCTCCTCCTCTGATGCCGAGTATATCAAGATGTCATCGATGAAGACCACCAAAAATCGATCGAGGTATGGATAAAAGATCATGTTCATGAGTACCATGAAAACTACTGAGGCATTTGTCACACCGAATGACATAAACAAGAACTCATAGTGGCCATACCAATATCTGAAGGCTATCTTCTGCAAATCCTCATCTCGTACCTAGATCTGATGATAGCATGATCTGAGGTATATCTTTGAAAACCAACGAGCTCCCTTAAGTTGACCGAAAATATCATCAATCCTCAAAAGTGGATACTTTTTCTTCATGTTCACCTAGTTCAGGTGCCGGTAGTCTACACAGAGTCTAAAACTCCCATTTACCTTCTTGGCAAACAAAATCGGGGCTGCCCATGGAGAAACATTGGGCCTTATAAACCCCTTCCTCTAAAAGTCCTCCAACTATACGTGTAACTCAAAAAGATTTGTGGGAGCAATATGATATGATGATGTAGATATCGGTGTCATCCTAGGGTATAGGTCGATGTAAAAGTCTACCTCTCTGTGTGAAGGTAGTCTCAGAACATCATCAGGAAATACATCAGCATACTGGCCCACCACTAAAAGATAGCTTGGACTCTCAACATCAACTGATCTGAGGGTAAGGCTATGCAACTGATTTGTGATCAGCTGAACCCTCATATGGTTAAGTCCATCCTATTTTTCAAAGGTTCCCTTATCACCGATGAAGGAAAACTTGGTCCCGTCCTCACAGATACACCGCACTTTGCACCGAATATAGTCAATCTGAGCA
Organism: Viscum album; assembly: GCA_963277665.1. NCBI lineage: Eukaryota > Viridiplantae > Streptophyta > Magnoliopsida > Santalales > Viscaceae > Viscum > Viscum album. The sequence continues at coordinate 1,196,635,706 of OY728135.1, read as the reverse complement.
TAAAATGTGGATAACCAGTCCAAACCCAAGATGGAGTTTTAAGGCCTCAACGCTGCTACTAGAATATCCAAAACGAAGCTCTTTCCTCTTAGAGTAAGCTCACACTTCCAGCACCAATGTGTAATCATCGAATCCCCTCTTGTAGGAGTCTCTAGTCGTAAGGATCGAGCCAATGACTCTACCGGAATCTCTTAGCTCTGAACGAGGGCCGTGGCAATAAAAGAGTGATAGACACATGTGTCTATAAGTACTAAAACTAAGGTGGAGTAGACATATATTGTACCTCTAATCATTTTCGGAGCGCCGTGGTCATAGGCCTCAGCTGCCTGGAGCTGAGATCGTCCCTATCCACCTGCTCCCTATGGTTGGGGTGGACCACCTGGAGATGGTGGCGGTAGAACCTTGAATCGCCTCCCACCATCTGCTGCATGACCATCTCTTCTTCCATGTCTGCCTACTGCCTGTGGACCTTCCTGATCGAATCTCTGACTTTGACTCGGTAGTCCCTCCACCGTCTGCTGATCATCTATACGGCGGGTCGGGCAGTCGCGAGCCATGTGACCCTGTTTGCTGCACGAGTATCACTGCCTACTTCTAATCTGTCATCCTTTGTTTCGTGAGCCCTGTACCACCGAACCTATATCCTGAGGTCATCCACTAGAATGTCTGGCCCGCTTGGGCCCCTACATCATCCATCTACTACCTGCTGTGGATGACTCTACTACTTGACGTCCGGTGGAGGGTCTCACTGTCGGTGCCTACTCAGCTAATAAGATCTCCACTAAAAGTGCTCACTCTAGCACCCCAGCCTGTTTTGAAATGCTGAGCAATATCATTGATGCTCTAATCTCCTGCCGGAGACCCTACTCAAAGTTCTGAGCCCTGAATAAAGGGTCCCATACCATGTCAGTGGAGTAGCGGGAGAGATCAGTGAACCTCTCTGAGTACTGGGCCACAGTCATGCTGCCCTACTGTAAGTGTAGCAGCTCCTGTATACGCATTTATCATAAAGTCACTGGGAAGAACTCTGCTCTGAAAAGGCCCTCGAGGTCTGCCCAGGTGAGGGTCACCTCATCGTGTATCTGGAGTGTCAGACTCCACCATCTCCCAGCTGCTCCCTGTAAGAGACTGGTATCTAGGATCACTATCAGATCTGCTGGTGTCCCAACTAAGCGAAAAACTCTGGCCAAAACCTCTAGCCCGTCCTTAGTTGCCTGTGGGTCCATCTCGACTCGGAACCTAGGAGGCCTCTTCTGCTGAAACTCATGCAACGCGCTCAGTCGGCGTGAAAAATCTTCTGGTGGGGCTGGTGGTAATGGATTCCCAATGGGTAGTGGTGCTGCTGGCACACCACCTAAAGGTGCTAACACCGTAGGAGGGCCCTGCACTGAGGCCCCATCTCTCAGTGGGATGTCATCACGTACTCTCTTAGGAATACTGGATGACCGTCTACGTGGCGGCATCCTGAAAGATAACAGGTGTGTCATAATCAATAATTTATACCTGGTGATATGACTTAAAGAGATAATAAAAAAAACTTTTAAAAAACACACTCTATCAGTGTTTCTATACACTAAGTCAGAAATCATATTTTCGGGTCCTAGTGTATGGATACATCGGCCGCACCAACACTGGATTCCCTAAACTTAAAACCACACTCATAACACTTAACACTATTGCCACATAGAAAATATCAGAGTCAAAGTTCTTCGGTAGAACCGAATCCTTTAATACCACCTTTTCATGACCCATCCCTTAGGACCCGTGCGATGACTACCCCAAGGTAGCCTTCTATAGGCTAGGGGATGGAGACTAGAAACGGAAATGCATATACCTAATATGGAAAAACATTTCCTTTTAAACTATACAGACACACAGTCCAAGAAGACAATAAGAAGAAACCAGGAAGTAAACTACTATAGTAAAAGTGTGCTGAAAGTAAAGAGGCTAGAATACAATCCCAACTAAAGAGTACAAATACAATGAAAAAGTGAAAAATAGCTCCTGGATCATCCACCGAGGATCCTACCTGAAGGGTAGGTACAACTCACGATCAGTAGTCCCTGCGTCACATCACACCAAATGGTCCACCACCAAGCACCGTCTATTCCTACCTCCCTCAGTCTCGATCAATGCTGTACGTTTTTTGCACAAGACACAACAAGGTGCATACATATCCGTTGTAGGGGTGAGTATAAAGATACTAATTAGGGACCCTGAGACCCCCGTAGGTCTCCCAAAGTTCCAAAAAGTAAAAACCACAAAACAAGAACTCCATATCAAAGTACTAAGCGATAGACATCAACTCTACTTAGGTATATGCCCATATATATACCTAAGTTATCAAGATATACTCGTCTCACATATGAGGGAATAATAACACAAATTAACACCACAAAATTAGAAGTACCACACAGGTAACACCATGAAGATAAAAGTACCACACAGGTAACACCACGAAGATAACACCATGAAGGTAGAAGTACCACACAGGTAACACCACGAAGATAACACCATGAAGATAACACCATGAAGGTAGAAGTGCCACACAGGTAACATCATGAAGTTAGAAGTACCACATAGGTAACACCAAAAAGACAACACCAGGAAGGTAGAAGTCTCAGATCACACCAGGTATAACTTAAGTACAGAAGTACAGATGATTAGTTGTAATCTAGATCATCTTATTCTATTAAGAGAACTATTGCTGACCCACACAGGATCGATAGATAATAACCCCCGCTGACCCACACAGGATCTGACCCACACATGATCGGTATGCAGCTGAAACATATAGGATCGTTGAGCATTGACCCACATAGTATCTGATATACTCTAACCCACACAGGATCGGTAGATGCTGACCCACTTAGGATCAATGTTCTTTCTTCACATTACAGCCAACCGCAGGATTCCTCGCACCCGGTACGCTCGAGATCCGTAGAATCTGCACCTCGAGATACTGGTCCTACATAGACCACCACTAAGATCTGAAAAGGAGTAACCCAAAGGACCACCATGTCATAAGGGTTTCAACGTGACATATGGTGCGTCAATCGGATGCCCGATCTGTGAGTTATAAGCATTTTAGTTCCAAGGGCCGGGTTGGATTCGGGTTCGATCCAACCCAACCGTACTCCAACTATCTCCAAAACTCAAGTGGAGTATACAAAAAGGTCTGTCTTTCTCCAAGGGTCCTAGATTCATAGACGATTTTTCAAAAGGATGCCTGTATTTTAAGTTATGGGCCTTTAAGCGGAACTAGGCTTGGTTGGGTCCGGCTCCGGTCTGACCCGGTCAGACTCACCCGAACCAGTTCGGGTCGACCCGAATCGGTCTAGGTCCAACCCTGCTGAGCAGGGCCATGGAGGTCTCGATGCGCTAAGCCGCAGTCTGGCCCAACCCGCAAGGGGGGTGCATCCCGGACCGCTGGGCTTGCGCGGCCTGACCAGCGAAGGCACAACCCGCTGGGCTCTCGCGGCCCGACCCGCGAAGGTGCAACACAGCCCGCGAAGGCGTGGCCCACTAGGCTCGCACATTCCATCTCATGAAGGCTTGGACCACTGGGCTCGTGCAGCCTAGTCCAATCCACCATAAGGAAAACTGGTCTTCCCAGCTGGCCCCACAGGTGCGGGGCCGTTTTGGCCAGCTGGTGGGGCACTGCCCCACCGTGTAACGATCGACCGTTTTGACCGACCGGTGGCCCGCCAACCGGTGTGGTGCAGGGACCGCATCGCTCTCCACCTATCATGGCTTCGAGCCATGGCCTCCTCTAGGGGCACACAATGGTGCACCCCCCGCCTCCTCCTTCCGCAACTAGATCATGCCAGTTGTCTCCTTCACCCGCCGTGACCCCTTGCTCACTGGTGGTGTGCGACGACATGCCACACCTCCTCCTAGTTCGGTTAATGCTGGACACTCTGCTAACCACTGTGGTTTAGTGCTGTAGCCTCCTCCTGTGGTGCATGACGATGCGCCGCCTCTATCGTAGCCTATCGGTGCCGCCGCGCCGGCGGTCTTCCATGGAGAACACAAGGGTAGCAAGGTAGCAGAGGGTCTGGGCCATGTTTGTTTGGCCCACGCCCTCTGCGTTAGCTTTAAAAAAACACAAGGGAGGGAAAATGATTCTAAAATCACTAGAAATTATAACAAAATAAATCCATACCTCAAGATTGTTGGAGAACCTCCGCGTTTGAGGAAGAGTCAGTGTCCGTCCTTCCGTGGTGCTCTTTACCGCCTGCTAGAATCGGCTCCATCCTCCAAGGTGGGCATCACGACACTTTATCTGCACTTCGTCGCTTGGTGAATCAGTGCCAATACCTCTCCCCAAGCTCCATATAAATAAGATAGGGGGAGGGTGTCTAACGCTCATGGGATTTATGAGGTCTCATTTAATAAGAACCTTCCTAATTCCTAATGATGCTGTTACTTAGGATTTGAAGGGTCAAGCCATTTAATGGCTTGACACGTCATTGGTCCCACATTTCCTGTTGTCCGTTAGAGGAAAAGAAAGAAAGAAATAAAATAACAAAGTTATTTTATTTGTTTATTTAAAAAAAAAGTCCCAAAAACTAACTTTTTCTCCAGAACTAGTGCGGTTGAAGTGAAGTCTCAGTTAAGAGAATCTCGATGCTATGGGTTCAATGATGCCTTCATATTTCTAATCCGAGCACTGGTTCAAAAGTTAGAAAATTCCGCTCGCGCGTTTACTGAACGTACCTTAAAAAAGTTTAGAAATTCATTCCAGACACACCGGACCTCCAAATCATGCACCGTCAATTTTTGCAGTCTCATAATTATTCTATATAATAAAAAAAAATTACATGGAAAATCCAGGTCTTTAAAATATTAATAACTCACCACACAAAAATTAACCTTCCAAGCATAATGAAATTCCAAATTTAATATAAGTACATTTATCACATTTAATACCTCATATTTACACATGAAGATGAACATTACAACATCAAAATCACCCTTTAAGTACACACAAAATCATCTAACACAACAAAAAGGCATAAAAAAATTCATAATCTCATAACATGAATTTATTAATAAAATTTTAAAACTAAATACAATAATTATCATATTCCATCATTATTTCCTACCCATTTTTATCCATATTAAATCACCGCATTGTTATCCATTTAAGTTTCACACCAAAATTGGTTGATTACCTTATGAATTTATCATTTTAAACATGGATAACCACAATTACAATACTTATCCACTATTTTAGGCCTAAAATACCCATTAATAATCCATAATTTACTCATTTATTAATATTTTAACCAATTTCCAAGTCAAGAAACGCAGAAAAGAAACTAAATCATCAAAATACTCCACATTTCACAAATAAACACATGAAGTGTCGGTATTTGTGGACCAAGGAACCAAGCCCATAGCTCATCATGTAACCTTGACATCACCTAAATCCAATTATACTCATGGAACAAACATATTTCAGCCTCTCAAGGATATGTCATTCCATAACACCATGTATATCTGACCCATCAAGGCTAGTCATGCCATGTAATATCATATCACATATTTGACCTATCAAGGCCAATTATACCATATCATTGCATATACTATCTCATTTGTAATATCCGAAGCCATAGGTCACTTGACTGGTGCCCTAAAGTGATTTTCCACATGACCTCAAGCACGCCACCCTGAATGCCAGATGCTACCGACTAGCAGTAGGGGGTCTAAGGATGTATATCAGTGAGGTTATTCCCCCAATATAAGAGTGTGCATCAACTGAATAAATAACCAAGTATCATACATCAATAATAAACATCACCATGCATAGAATAATAAAACATCTCAATTAGTAATAGTATGAAATGTGGAAGTCATACAATCATACGATGAAGATCATCCACTAGGATGATCACATATACAAATAAATACAAAAATAAAAGAATAAAATAAAAGTATCAGAGGCTCAAACACATCCTTGATCCTTTACTCAATATTAGTCTACAATCCCACTCGATCTTCCTTATTATGGTCACCAACATCATGTTAGGCCTTTGGATGACTTGTGCCTCTGAAAAGTGAGGGGTCTTCTTGGGTACCCTAGTGTCATGGTTTCTCGAACAAGGTGTGAGTACATAACTTAGTAGGGCACCACCAATTTGGTCCCGTACATGAGCAATATATGAAGTATATATGCATGTGACATGCTTTGAACGAATAAATAACTAGTAAAAACTAAAAAGAGTCTAAAAGAAATGAATACATAAATAAAACACTGTTGATCCTTAAGTTTGTGATTCTATTTGACCATACCTTCTTTGGTCAGTGTCAGGGTGTCACTGAGAATCCCTAATATCATGATAACCATATAAATACAAAATCCTAGGGTGTAACATAGGAATACCCAAATATTGGGCCCAAAGAGACAAATATATCATCAGGAAAGGCTCAATAGCCAATCCTAGGAATCTAGGGAATCTCCCCAAACTCCAAGTATAATGAATGGCTTGAAGCAGATTCTCAAGAATCCCATGAAATTACTGGATTGAAAATATTCTCCATGTCACCATGCCAATCAGTAGGATCCTAGGTATCCTAGGAATCCACATCAAATACCAATAATGTAACCATGATTGAGTGGATGGGTCCTAGGGGTGATGTAGTCATATCATAATAATAATCACCATCATAATAATACCCAAGGCTAAACAACTAGATCCTGGACATGTTAGGAATCCTATAGACCTGTGGTGTTAAGGGAATCCCATATAGACCCAAGGTTGAATCGCAGTGTCATAGGAATTATTCACATGGCTCAATAACCAGATATTAGGATACAAACCGATCATCTAAGATGATATCATTACATCCAAGTCATATCACAATAATACAACATGAGCCTCAAAATCAGAATCCCAAGAAGTAGATCTGGGCATCCCTAATGTCACTATCACATGTCATCATGCCCATAGGTCAAGTCCCATGAATAATATCTCAGCATCGATAGACACATAAAAATTAAATAGGTGAAAGAATAAACACAAGGTAGGGGTTGGTCTAATGTCTAAACTCATCACCTATATCCACAACTCCCCAAGATCATATCATCGGTATAGTTTCTAAGGTGACACCCACTACTATCTCTACCTGTTCCCATGTCCATACTCTCATTAGGGTCATATGTCACATGGGAACCTAATGGGCCCCCCTTAGGTCCCATTGATTCCTCCTTGTCCTCCTAGGAAAGTAGCACTAGGAAGATGGCCTTAATCTCATTCCTTTTTCTAGGGATCCTAGGTCGGCCCAAACACCTGACTCATCCGCCAGTATCCATAGGCTATAACCACCCAAGTGATCACATCCTAGTGGGAGAGGAATACTCTCCCCATGGTCATCTCAATTATCCTAATGGATATAGAGTACCTCCCAGGTCCATCCCCATGTCCATGAGTCCTAAGTTATCACTCATCTCTACCTAGAGGTCACTAGGCTAACTTTCAATAGTTCCACTATGTAGAATCAATTTAATTTAGTTTTAATGACACCCATAAAATTGAATCAATATATTGAGTCTCTATATTAAATTTATATATTTTTTCCATCAGTGGCTGAGACGTCAATCCATTACACGAGGGTCCATCAGGGCCCTCGGTATATTGTACAATTCAACCATAGGCTTCAATTTTTATTAAAAAACTTAATTTTTTTTAAAGAGGCACATTTATTAAAGTGGTGAGACAATGCATACCAAATTCATATAAATAAATTCATAATACCAAAGCGTATATGTATAAATACCACATATCATATTCTGAAGTGAATCCCCTTTTCAATGTAGCTCATTATCTCTCAACGAGGCTTGAAAATCCCATCCAATCATCATCCAAAACACATGAGGACCCACATCATATCAAAAAAACAAAATTAATTAATTATAATAAAATTATAATGAATTAATTAACTACAAATAACTTTAAACAACTGTATATTTTACTTTAAATAGGTATAAATGACTAAAATCTCACCAATCGACCTCATTGCACCAGAACCATGACCAATTGCATGCCAACGACCCACGGTGTGATCCCAACCTAATTCTAGGAAAAATACCTAACCAATGGTTCCATGACAATTACCAATTAATTTAATATTAATGAATAACCTTTATAAAATTATCAGTGCAATATACCTCCATCGAATCATCTTGCAACGACTTACTGGCATTACCTTGGGACGTCTCCTATGAAATCCATGAAAAATACCCAATAAAATATATTGATTAAAATTTCAATTAAATTTAATTTGAATAAAAAACCTATGAAAAATCAATGTGGGGCATTACCTTCTTCAAAATAATGTGACATTGTGGGAAGATATTGTCACGAGATCTCATGTACACAAGCTGCACAAAATCCCTGTGATAAATGGTTGATTCCACCATTATTCAATGTAATAAACATGGAATCACTAAAATGGAAAATCAGAATTAGAAAATAAGAGAGGAGGATATTCAAGGAGATTACTAGAGTTGAATAAACACCTTAAATCCCAAAAAAATGACCTCAAAAACACCCCTTGATCAAGAGAGAAGAGGGAACCCAAGGGGAGTTTGGCCTTGGTCCACACGAGCAAGAAGGGAGAAGGAGGAGGGGATTCCCCTACCCCACACTTTAAGTTGGGGGGGGGGGGTTCCTTTTTCCCATATTAATCCAACTATAAAGATGGTGGTGCCTACCAGATGGATGGTGGTTTGTTGCGGCCAAGGCTACAATAGCCACCCCGACTACTTCTGGTGCTCTCTTGAGCCCCAGGGATGCCTACCGAGATTCATTCCATGTGTTAAATGACCATTTTTAGGGGTTCAAACCTTCATAATTTGAATCTTAATTTCAATTTAAAATCCAAACCCTCCAATAATTGAAAATTTAAACTTTTCACTAAACTTTGAATGCTTGTACGAACACAGAGTTTTACAATCTCTCCACCATAACACTTATAATCCTTGATAAGTATCATTAAACATCCAAACATAAAACCTAACCTAACTCAGTCACAAAAACCCATTAAAATGGACTTTTTTCATATTTTAATGCTCAATGTGCTTCCTTAATGAAACTCCAAACATAAGGGATTGAATTATCGAAAGCCTGTGCCACACTCACACCATTCCAAAGAATCACGATGGCACTCTATGGCACCAATCTAACCAAAAAACCCATGTTTCGTAATCCAAATAATTATCTAGCCTATGGTAATCCCCACCATAGGACTTATCTTGAAATGGACGATTATGAACCATGATACTTCCCACCATCGGTATTACCTACTGAAATACCCAATCAGTGTTTTATCGATGCATTTGGTATGATTTCTAATTTATCACAACCAATCATACATGAAAAAATATTTCAAAATCCAGTACCAATTCTCATTTAAAATATCCAAACCAAATAGATGAGTCTCCCTCGTCTGAGTATCAATCCAAACATGTTCTCTTTTCCTATGAAATCCCCAACCCATTTTCAAACACATTCATTTATCCATTATGATATGTTTGGAATTTTTTCATTCCTACCACATCCAATCATATGAGAGAACACAAGTTGAACTTTCTCAGGCTAACCCGTCTTAGAAACACTTAGTTTTTACCACTGATGCACTAATGAACCACCCAATCATGGTGCCTTAAATAATGAATGCATCCTATGATCATCCAAACATGCTCACCAAAGTTCAAACTGACTCCCGATGTAATTCCCTAGCTAGTTCATCAAATAACCAAAATAGTCATTGTTCTCTATCCCTGATCCCCAATGAACCACTGATCTGAAAATTGATTGAATCCCATTTAAATCATCTTGATGTTGATGCCAATGCACTAGCTCCTTTTGATATCCCATTAAAATTTATACCTGAAATCCACTAAGGAATCTAGATGAAACCATGCCCATTTTATCACCAGCATCCAAATTCCAAAATGGTCATCGAATGACCAATCTCACCAAGCCAATGAACCTTTGAGAATTAGGTTCATGCTTCCACATCCCACACTCCATCCATTATCACACATAATGAATAAACGTTATTGTATCACTATTAACCAAGAATCAAATACAAAACACCCACTGTTACTTATTCACGACTCATAAAAACGTGATCCTCAGCACCCACAAAAATTCATCTGAATGAGGGTCACACCCTCAATGACCTATAGTCAGATCCCCACTATATGTCTTCTGTTACACCATTCCTTGATCACTGTCTTAATTGGTTCCATCAGCACATGTGTGATACTCTATCTAAGCCATGTTCACCTCATCACATTAATACTTAACCAAGATTCATCTGGATAAATCATTCTACCACACCTTATCCAAACTCGGATGTATCCTATATCATAGAGGGAAATTTCCTATTTCATTAAATACTCAAAATGTGATGCATTTGATCATTTCATCAAACCCATTGGTTCACATCTCATATCCATATGCTCCCAATTCACTATTTAAAATAGGTTTCTTATGAAACTAACATGCACCATTTCTTTCTCACATATCATAGTAGTTGTACAATCTCGTACCACCTGGTCCATTACCCAGATCACACACATTCTCCTGTAAGTCATACCACCGATCATATTACTTAGTATTTCAGTCATATCTGACTAGGTTTTTCCTTGACACTAATCAATATTGGGAACTTTATATGTTCCTTTTTCTATCATGTGATTATTGGAATACCAATATCTTTCCCAAAATTGCCAGTGTCCATCCACACTCTATTATGTTACTAAAAGTGTATCCAAAAACACATAGGGATATGCATCACAATAAACATGACCTCATAACCAAACATTGATATAAAAGGCAATATCAATCAAGGTGATCCTCAAAGAAAACCCCCAGGCATCACTATACCAATGTCACACACCTGGTAGCACCACACGTGCTTCGTGATCAACCCAAATCATCTAACCATCGCTCCCATTTTAAAATATTCCAAAAGCATAGGATAAACCCTCAGGTGGGTTACCCTTGTGAATATCACTCTATTTACTTCTTAATGTTTAGATCACTAACACCTTAAGTTATATCACAAGGAACTAGGCTATCCTCCCTGGTCCATAGGTTATTCCTATTCTAAATCATATCTCATGGGTAACACCTCTACATTCTCATCTAAAAGGTCACACAAAAACTCACAACCAAAACTACCCACCCTAGGGTATTATGTAAAAGTATCAGGCACCACATGCCAGCTAACCGCCTACCAGGTCACCGATTCTCATTTGGTATTTTCGTACGAGACTACCCCCTTGAGAATCTAAAATCTCATACTGATCCTCATCAAGCCTATACATAAAGGTGTCACCCCCCTCGAGGATCCCATTCTCTTTGGATATTATATATACAATGGAATCACCATCTATTATTCACATCAGGTAACACTAGTTGGTGGTATAGTTAAGTAGAATACTACCAAGAAGTAATATATGAAAACACCATATAGGTTGTTGTTGAAACTTTTAATAATCGAACTTTCTTTTCTTTTCAAAACAAGCATTATAATTACCCTATAAGGTTAATATATAAGGAATCATATACCTATTACAATATACCAGTGTAATCAAATGTCCCTTTCACTAAGGGAATGAATCATCATCATCAAGATACATAACATCATAGATCCACATGACCTTCCATCAGAATAAAATATATATATGAAAGTCGGCCCAACTGAGTAGAATGTCACCAAGTACTTATATGATAAAATGTCATATGATCAGTTGCTGAAACATTAAAAAATGAGCCTTAGTATTCAATTAAAATAATCACATATGCACGCCTATATGTCATTTGAATCTTATGTTCCAAATATAATTCATAAACACTCGTCTCTTGCCAATAGGTCAAGATCAGAAAACCAGTGATAAATCCTAAAATCCAAACCACATGTGCATCACAAGAGGTGAAAATCATAAAACTGTAATATATAAAAAATAAAAAAAATAAATATCAAAACATTGGTAACCTAAACTTCATATTAGAATATGTGTTCTTGATGCATCATCCTGATATAAATCATAGGCACTAACACATTTTTATGTCACCATTCTACCATCTCCTAAAATAGTAATCCAAAATAAAACCCTGATCAATTCCATGATATCACTCAAATTGATGCTCTAACACCACTTTGTAATATCCTAATTCATAGGCCACTCGAATGGTTCCTTATCCCAATTATCCATGTGACCTCAAGAAAGCCTCCCCAAATTCCAGAGGCATCTGACTAGAAATAGGGGTCTCAGGAGGTACCATGGGGAGGCTATACCCCCAGTATCAGAGTGCACAGTAACAAAAAAATAACCAAGTATCATACATAAATAATAAAAATCAGAGTATGAAGGATAAAAAAACATCCCAATCAGTGATGGTATGCAATGTGGAATTCATACAGTCATACTATGCTGATTTCCCACCGGGCTGATCAAAAATACAAATAAAGACAAAAGAAGAGAAAAAAAGTATGAGAGGCTCAACTACATCCTCAATACTTTCGTCAATCCTAGTATCCAATCCCAATCAAGATGCCTTAGCCCCACCAACAACATTATATTGGTTCTATTCCCAACCTATACCTATGATAAGTGAGAGTTTTTCTCAGGTACCTAAGATCCATGACCTCCCGAGCAGGCTGTGAGTAGGGAACCAATAACACAGTTCCGTACATAACCAGTGTATACAATATATTTTCACATGAAATGATCTGAATAAATAAAAAACTATTGAAAACAAAAAGTAACAATAGGAAATGAATATATAAATAAAACCTCACTGATCCCCAAGTTCGGGAAACTGATTAACCATACCTACTTTGGCCAATTTCAAGGTATCTCTGAGCATGTCATGATATTATTCCAAACATATACATATCAGATCCTAGGGTGTAACCCATAAATCTTCAATGATCAGTCTCAAATAGAAAAATATCTCATCATGAAAGGATCAACATCCAAATCCCATGCATCCCGATCATCTCTCCAAACTCCAGATATAATTAATGGATCAAAGACGATTCTTAAGGATCTAAGGAAATCACTAAATCAAAAATAATATCCATGTCACCATGTTAACCAGCTTGATCTTAGGCATCCTGGGTATCCACATCAGATACTAATAATGTAATCAGGCTTGACAGGACAGATCCTTGGGGTGACCTAGGCATCTCATAACAATAATCATCATAATAATGATCCCCAATACTAAATGGATGTATCTAAGACATGTTAGAAATCTTAGGGACTTTTGGTGACAAAGGAATCCCATAAATACCTAAGGTAGAATCTAGAAATCCCATGCATTCTACATGTGACTCAACAGTCAGATCCCATGATACACACTGGGAATCCATGGAGACATCATCACACCCAATATATATCATAATAATACTACATGAGACTCAAAAGTTGGATCCAAAGAAGTACCTCTAGGAATCCCTAATGTCACCGTCACATCTCATCAGGACCATAGGTTGGGTCCCAAGAAAAACGTATGTGCATCCATAGTTTTATCAAAAGTAAATAGGTAAAATAATAAATACAAGTTAGGTGTTGGATTAATGCCTAAACTCATCACCTCTATCCATATCCCCTTGGGATCACATCATTGGTACAATCTCTAAGGAAACACCTACTAAAATCACCACCTGTTACCATTTCAATCCTCCCTCTAGGATCACATGTTACAAGGGAACCTACTAAGGTCCCCTTAGGTCCCATTGATACCTCCTTGGTCTCCCAGGGAAGTCATGCTAGGGAGATGTCCTTAATCCCATTCCATTTTCTAAGCATCATAGGATCATAGGTAAGCCTAAACACATGACTTGTCCACCAATATCCACAAGGTCTAACCACCCAAGTGATCATGTACTTGTGGGAAAGGAACACTTTTCCCACAATCATCTCAATGAGACTCATGACTCTACGATACCTCTCATGTCTAACCCTTTGTCCATGTGTCCCAAGTAACCACTCCTCTCTACCTATAGGTCACTTGGAAAATTATCACAAGGGCCACTATGTCATATTCCTTTAATTTAATTTTAATTACACTCTCAAAGGGGATCAACCTCTTAAGTTTATAGATTAAATTTATATTATTGTCTATCAACAGTTGAGAGTCTATCTAGTACATGAGGACCCATCAAGGACCTCAAAAATTTGTGAAATTCAACCATAGGCTTAAATTTTTATTAAAAAAAACAATTTTTTTTAAAATATTAAAAGTCTAAAGTGGTGAGTCCATTCATATAAAATGAATATAAATAAATGCATAACACCAAAGGATAGATGCATAAGGACCACCTACCTTATTCTAAAATGAATACCCTTTTTAAAGTAGCTCGATATCACTCATCAAATCTTTCCAAGACCATATGGTCATCATCCAAAACACCAGAGGCCCTACCTCATATCCAAATCACTAAATTAATTAATTATAATAAAATTATAATTAATTAATTAACTAAATTCCTAGAAGCTCACTGGTTAGAAATCAAATTGTCGTAACACATTAAATTGATTCTATTTTTAAATTTAATTTTTAGTCTAGGGAAGACCCTAGTTCATCTCTCAAGAAGCATTTTATGTTTAAAGTGTGTATATTTAATAAAAAATATAAAAAATGGGGTGGTTTTGAAAATAGTTTTAAAAATAAAATGACTTAATTAAAGAGTTTAATAGTTTACAAAGGATAGTGGTGTTTTTAAAATTATGAGAGAAGGAAGACATTTGAAATTTACTACACACCTTGGTTAGTTCATCATTCTGAAAAATACACATGATTTAATGAAATCCTTTGGTTGGGGGTTCTCAAGATCTAAATTTGCCTCTTGCCTCTTAAAAACAATGCATAAATAACCAACCCTTGACACAATGATCATGTTTTCATGGTTTATACCTCAAGAATAGACTGAAAACTACCAAATCATACTAATATCTCATTTATGTGTGATATAAAGGGAATTATTGTATTTTCCAACTATAACAACCCAATATTCCTACTTAAATCTCAACCCCAATCGATATTTAAATGAAATTTTTTAACTTTATTAAACAAAATAAATGCATTTAAAGGAGAAACATGTTAAGATAAAATATAAGTGAAATGTTTCAAACAAAAATTATACAAAACCAATAGATAAACAAGTGTCAAAACTCCTTACCAAGTGTGTTTAGCTCCCTAGAAATGACTATCCACCATTTAGATCACCATTGTGAGGAGGAGGAGGCTCGGGTAGAATTTCACCTTCATCCTTGACCCCCCTATGAGGATAGGGGTCTCCAGAACTTCTAGTATGAGGAGAGGTCACATTTGGGTATCCAAATTGGTATATCTTTTCTCCCTAGCCTAAATTACAAGCGGGGTTCTTAAGGTTACAATTTATAGGAAAAGTGGAAGGTTGTTTTGGGAACCTAGATTTAAATAAACTACTTGGCCCATGGTTTTGGGTGGGTAAACACACTTATCTCGCTTAAAAAAAACAAAAAATTTATTACCCCACCTCTTGAATATATACACTTAAAATTTGGCACCATTTGGAAAAATAAATCCCAATATGTGGTTGAAATATAGAACCCATCTTTTGACTTTGAGTGGATTACTTTTCTTGGACATATCAGTTTGTTTGGGCCCCTTAATGGATGAATTGGTATTGGGTGTCTTCAGAAGAATTTTATCCAACTGAATTTTAAATAAGCACATAAAATATATAACTAATTGGATGCACTTATTATTTGTATTATTCATTTGAGTCCACATGTGTTTTTGGGATCCTGCGCAGTTTGGCCCACTTTACTTGAATTCCATTGCAGGATCTCAAAATCACCTCCACCTAAAATGAAATCATCAAAAATGTGAAACTTCCCTTTTGAACTGTAATAAATATGAAATAATTGAATCAATAATGAAGTGAAATGTGTTATTAAATTTTGAATTTTCAATACAAATCCAGTTTAATGTAGTGGTTTTAAGGGTGGAAAAGAATAGTGAATCGCTACACGATCACACCCCCACACCTAAAAATTTTCAATCATGGGAAAAGTTACATTTCCATAATGATTCATGAATATATTTCAAACTTCATGAATACTTAACATTCAAATAAAATTTAATTCATGATAGTAATGTGATCAAATCAAAAATCATACCAAGGAGTTATTCTTAGTAATCATGGAAAAAGATGTCTCATAAATTGCAATAGAATGAAATTCAATGATATGAATGATACTAATTTGAGGAAATAATTCAAAATTACACAATTTAATTAAATCTATATGTGTGTGTGTGTGATAACCATTTCTTGAAATTCTTTCCACTTTCTATCCAGTAAATATAGGTTATTTTAAAAAATATATTCTTACATGATTATTTCCACCAAACCTTCCCTACATAATTTTCAATCATATTCGATGACCCACTCACTTAAGCATTCTCTAAAGTAAAACCTTAAGCTCCCGACCTGGACATACCCATATGTTGTATATTTCATCACTTCACTCAATATTTATTTATTGTTTTTTTATTTTTGATATTTTTTTGAGGGTATACAACAGTTAGATAACAAGTACATACGCATAGGTCAATCTGGTATAATAATGAAATAGATTGGATAAGGAACAAACATATGGAAAAATAATTTTTTAAAGTAACCTAACCTATATTTACCTTATATTAAGTAAGAAATATTCAAACTTCATGGTTGGGAGCAAAGATGTGTGTAGATATTAAGTGACGCAATTTTTCCATAAAATACTCACATAAAGGGTATCAATCTTCTCAAAGGTGTTATAGAGATAAAACTATTTATATCATTGAAAAAAACAAAATTTCAAGAAAAAGTCACACCTCAATGTAAAATTCACGCTAAAACACACATTCCATCAATGATTTTTTTAAATGTTACAACAACTTGAAATAGGGAAATTCTTCATGAATTTTCAATAATATACATGATTAACTGGTCATAAAAATGAATATTCTAGCATAAAAGTGATGGGGAGAGGGGGGAGGTAACAATGCTATTCAGTAAGTGAAAAAGAAAAAAATAATAAAGATGATGAAAATTACTAACTAACAGAGGAATTTACCCACCCACCCCAATCCCACACCTAGAGTATACAATTTCTTCACTATAATAAAGGAGATTGTGGGAAGGAAGGATAAAACCTAGTGGGTGTCATTGGTAAGTTTCTTCTTGAACTTGGAGTTCCTCTATCAAGGACTCTAAAATTGATTTATGAAAGTGATTAAACTGCTTCCCATTAATAGTGAAAGTTTCTTTTTTATTAATTTGGGACCCAAACAACACCAAATGGGTAAAAATTAGTAAAAGTGTATGGGAAAAACTAGTGGGAATGAAGCTTACCTTGATGCAACTTCATCCTTACATTAAAAATGAGTACCTTATGCCCAATGTGGAATTGATGATGAAGGATGAGGTGGTCATGTGCAGCCTTGGTTCTCTCCTTATAAATTTAGGTGTTCTCATATGAGTCTATTCCCATTTCCACCATCTTCTGAATATATAACGTCCTTTGAGAACCTACACCAGAAAGATTATAATTTCATTGTTTAATATCCCAACAGGCTTGGTGAACTATCTAAACAGGGAGGTAATAGCCCTTTTAAAAAACAAGCTGATTGGTTGACATTTTAATGAGAGTTTTTCTAATGACCCAATCTTGACGTACATGGATATTACATTAATTTTTCGGAATAATTAATATATTATAAAAATAGATTCCAAAAGACCATATTAGTTTAGTGACTTTGGAAACTTGGAACACATTCTTCTAATTTGGTAAATGATCTTCAACATCTCCCATAAATATCTTCCCCTCTAGTTTTCCTACCTAAAACCTTTCTTTATATCCTAGGGAAAAGAAAACATATGAAAAGGGTGAGCTCAAATGCCCAGTAAGGGTAAGAAAGGAAAATATCAAACAAAACATAAACATACAAATGTAAAAAAATGAACATAAATTTTGAGAACCATACCATGTATAACATATATCAAAATATTGAGTCATGGAATAAATATTGGTAGTTCATAAATCATAAAGGAACATTATCCATGAGAAAATAACAATGGAATAAAACATGGAATTGTGGAAAACATATAATCATAGAAAATAATTTCCATATTATCCAAGGCTTATTTCCATGACCATATTAGTGGATAAAGTCTTTTACTGAATCGAGTTCACTCCTCATTCCAACCCTGTATTACTAAACTAGGTTTACTTACCATTCTAGCCGTATATTACTGAACTAAGATGATTTACCATTCCAGTCCTATATATCTCATGACATATAAATATTTAACCAATTAATTGGAGGTTGATATAGGTCCCACCCATATCATAATTAAGTAATTATTACGTGTGCTATAAAAACATAAATCATTCATTGTATCATAACCCAAGGAATAAAATAGGTTTCTTAAATATCATTCCATCATAACATAATCCATGTAAAACAAATAGATTCATAAATAAAATTCTATAATAAACATAATAAAACCATAATAATAATAGGGATAGTATAATTGAAACATAAACCTATTAAATAATTCAATCTTAAGTGGAAAATTATTTTGATATAACATTTGAAATTAATTCTTGAGAAAAATATCCTTTCTTCTTCAAAAATGTTTTCTTTTCTCAAAATTCCATGAAATTTTAAAATAAAAGAATTTATTTGTAAATAACCTTGAAATATTTCAAAGGAATATTCATGGAAATAAGGTGTCATGAAAACATTAAAATCTATTCATGTTGTATAATTTAAAAGAAAACATTCTTCTCATATTATTGTAAACTAAGTCAAAAAGTACCTCATATCAAAAACGAAAATAGATTCATTTCATACTGTTTAATAAAAATTCACCAATGGGTAAAATTGAATTTAAAAAAATTGTAGAAGAATTGGAAGAATATTTTGTAATACATATTTAGGAAACATGGAAATGTATGATAAATATACCCTAGTAAATACTTATGTATAAACAATCTCGGATAATAATTAGATTGCGAAATTATTCCTTACCTTAGGTTTGATATCATTTTTATGTATGTAAACCTACTGTATAATGATTTAAATAATGTCATTGACTTATTTTAGAACCATATTTACATTTATAATATCATATATGATAATATTAACACCCATTTAATAATATTTTATTATTATGCTTCTTTTGGGTGTTAACGGCTTCATTTTCTTATGCATGTTTTATCAAATAAGTTATGATTATTCTTCATAGGTTATAGTTATATAATTTAAAGAATTATATTAATATAATATATAATATTTACTCATTCTATATATTTATATTATTAATTATTTAATGGATATCATTTAGAATGAATCGCATTGCATCATGGAGACGGTAGGCTATACGTACGCACGAGCGGCGATATCATTCCCATAACTGTGAAATAGTATGGAATTTAATGGTATATATTTTGTTATAGAATCAATATCATGTTATAATAATCATATATAGTTATTATTTCCATCATTATACCCATCCAAGTAAAGTTGTGGTGAAAAACATATTACACCACGGTGAGGAGATGGTAAGCCGTATGTATGCACGCATGTTGATTTCATTTTTCATAGGATGGATAGAAGGTTGAATATGATTTTTCAATAATCATAATAAAATATCATAATATAGGTTATATTTTATTGATAACTTTATAATGGAAAAAACTCAGTAATATTAAGTATAAGAAGAAATATGTTTGAAAGAATCGATAGAGGATATTACATATTCTTCAACAAGATCCCTCTAAATCTCCTCTTAATGGAACTAGAGTTGGTATTTTGAGAAGACCAGAACATATAAAATGTTACTAAGTAATTTGAAAAGGGAATTTTGTAGGGTATATATTATATTTAAGGCTCAAAGTTAAGTGAAGTTGTGAGGGAGGATGTTCCCTTTTATAATTGAGGTGAGGGACACATTTGGAATCTCCAAAAATATTATTTTATAATAAAATCAAAACTCATCCAAAAAACACCAAAATATCATATTTTATAATAATATATTAGATAAGGTTGTAATATCATCAAACAATA
Organism: Viscum album; assembly: GCA_963277665.1. NCBI lineage: Eukaryota > Viridiplantae > Streptophyta > Magnoliopsida > Santalales > Viscaceae > Viscum > Viscum album. The sequence continues at coordinate 1,196,615,574 of OY728135.1, read as the reverse complement.
AATTTTATACAATTTTTTAGGTCAATTTAAACCTTATCCTATTAATTAAAACTTAGTTATTCTATTTAATTTTTAACTAAGATAATAAATATTTCAATTTTAAAAGGGTAAAATATTTACTTATTTTATGTTAATTACACCATAAATTATAATTTATAGAATTTCTCACCATATAATAATTAATATATATTTTTAAAACTGTTTTATAATTTTTAAATACTTTAATAATATATTATTTTGATAAACAATCAATAGTGTCAATTTTGAAAATATTCAATTTATTAATTTTTAAAAATATCAAGATAAGATTTTATCCTAAAAAAAATATTTTATTATATCCCTAAGGGGTCAAGGTCATCTATAAAATTCATTTAAAATATTAATTATCCAAAATTATATTTATTTTAATATTTTTAATAACATTAATTTGATATTTCTATTAATAAAATAATTACTACATCAGTTTTGTGTAATTATTTAATATACTTATTTGTTGAATAAAAATTAAATATAAAATAATATAATGAATATAAATACTCTATATTTTATAATAATACTTATATTATAATATATATTTTGGAAAATCTTACATTAAAAATGTTATATGTATTAAAACATGAATGCGACAACTTTAACATCACCTTTTATAAAATATTATAAGTGTCATAATCTTTTCCATATGGATCCAAATGGATAATAACTATAATATTGGATGATTATGGTAAATATATACTCAAAAAATAATATTTGGTCAAGTGTTTTTGTCTTTTAATGGTTATTATCATTTTAATAATTTTTTTATCAATTAAATAATTTCTGCATCATCAATGTATAAGTCTTTAAAGTCATTATTTATTTCCTAAAAATTACAAATAAATTACCATGATAAATAAAAATATTTTAGCTTTCAAATTAGTGTTTATAGTCGAACTTATCTTCTATATAACCTTATATTAAAAATTATATAGCTATTAAAATTTGAGTAAGATATATTTAACTCTTCTTTAAATAAAATATAATAAATGTCAAATATGGCACAAGTTTCTTAAAAAGGATCCTAATTTAGGTTTAAGGTTTATTTTGGTCTAAATAAACTTATCCAATTAGTTTATCAAAATTTTTAGGGTAATTTTATAATATTAAAATATTATTTTTATCTTTAATTACCCGATTTACCCTTAACCGTGGTAAATAAAAATTTACTAAAGTTACTATTCATTTGCCTAAAAATAAAATAACCCTATTTACATAATTTTTGTCCACTAATTCCAATAATTGAATCTATTTTTAAAAATTTGAAACACAAAATTTTCAGTAATTAATTTAAAATTAATCCCATTGTCGGAATGAGAAACGAGTTTTAAAAGTTAAAACATTGTAAAAGATTGATTTTTTTTACATATGAATTCAATGTAAAATTAATGTAAATATACTAAATTATATTAAATGATAAAAATATAATATATTTATACTTTAAAACCATTCTATAATATAATTTAACAATATAAATTATTTTGATGAAAAAAGTTGTTTTCAATTAAAATTTAATATATTTTTACTATTCATAAAAAACTTGAAAGTTATTAGAAAAATATAAAAAATTCATACAAAGTAAATTTTTATATCTATATTCTAAATAATAATTTTATTTTATCAAATAAAATATAAAAAATTATTAAAAATTATATTTAAAATGGGTGCGCCATCAAAAGGCGGCAAAGCTACATTTTATGAAAAATACTTCATTTATCTGAAAAATTGAATTTATTATTATATAATGTCTAGAAAATATATAAGATAAATATAGTACATATATATTTCATTAATAAAATTCATAAAGAGTGAATTTATTATTTTATAAACTCAATTATTCGCATTTAAATAGTTTTTTAGAAAACATTTCCTTTTATTTAAAAAGGGTTTTATTTTCATTTATAATAAATTTCTTGCAAAAAATTAATTATATATACATATATAAAACTTGTTTTTATAATTCAATTAATACTACCCATACCTTCCATTATAATGGATAGGTTATATGGTGACATAATAATATTTAGTTGTTCTCTTAAACTTGGTCTTGCATAAAATGTAATATATCAAAAGAACTCAAACTTGCGTGTAACACAAGACAATCATAGTGTTGCGTATACTGAAAGCTAAGGTGGTGTATCATATAGAAAAATATTATCTTGGTGTAGAGTAAAACATAAGACATCAAAGAAATTTAAAAAAAAAAATAAATTATCTCATAAAAATCTTGGGGTGTTACAGTTTTAAATACAGTATGGTAAGACCATAATGAATCATCTAGTGTAATACTCCAATATTTTCTATTGGGTTGAACCATTATTTTAGTAATTTGTTTTACCTATCTATTTGAAACCTCAAATTAAACATTTCTTTGTGGGTTATAGGTAGTAGAAACTCGATGCTTGACCCCATACCGATGCAAAAGTGATTGCATTGTTCAGTTGCAGAAATAAAGAACCCCAGTCACTGATGATGGACCTAGGTAATCCAAACCTATAGAAAATTTGAGTTCTTAAAAATTCGAAAACTATATTTGAATCATCAGTCCTTTTGGATCATGGATCTACCCATTTGGACACATAATCCACTACTATAAGAATGTAAAATTTCCCAAATGAATTGGGGAATGGTCCCATAAAGTTAATGCCCCAAACACCAAAAATTTCTTGAAATAGAAAGGGTTTCTATGGAATTTCATTTATTTTGGAGTCATTCACCATTCTTTGACAATGAGGACAAGATTTAAAGATATCATGGGCATCCTAAAATTGTGTTTTCCAAAAGATACCAGAACTAAGGACCTTACGAGCAGTCTTTTGGGGAACAAAGTGTCCCTAACTAGCAAGAGTGTGAAAAAACCTAAGCACATACTAAAACTCACTATTTGTAACACAACGCCTAAGTACTTGATCAATACATGTGCAAAAAAGGTAGGGGTTATAAAAAATGTATCAATGAGACTTGTGTTTTAAATTATTGGCCTGGTTTTTGTTAAAATAAGTATAAATACAAGATGCTACCAAATAATTTACAATTTCATAATACCAAGGAATAACATATTTCACTTGGTACAATTTATAATCAGGAAGCATGTCATTTATGGAAATACAGGGGGATGTATCAGTGTCTGTGGATGGAAGGATCTTATAGGTATGGTCAGCCACCACATTCTCTGATCATTTTTTATCCCTAATTTCTAAATTAAATTCCTGAAGGAGGATTATCTAGAGACGAGTCATGGTTTGGATTCTGGTTTCTTAAGGAGATATCGTAATGATGCATGGTCAGAGAACACAATTACTTTGGACCCTAAAAGGTATAAACTAAAATTTTCCAAGTCAAACATAATAGACAAGAATTATTCTTTGGTTGTGGGGTAGTTTGCTTAGGTAGGTTTCAATGTGCATAACGAATAGGCTATGTCATATAGAGATTGATCAACCCATTGTGATAAGACTTCCCCAACTGCATAGTTAGAGGCATCACACATGAGATCAAATGGAAAATCCCATCTAGGTGGTTGTATTATTGAGGGTGATGTGAGACTCCATTTTAATTTATTAAAACATTCCTCACAAATTTTATCAAACATAAACATGTTTTATTTGAGTAAGTAGGAGAGGGGGAGTGCAATATTATGAAATTCACAAATGAAATAATGATAAAATCCAACATAACCTAAGAAAGAATGAACATCCCGCACATTTTTGGTTAATGGTAAGGAAAAAATGACATCCACTTTTGATTTATATACTTGGATTCATCCCTACAAATGAAATTTCCAAGTAATATACATTGTGAGACCATGAAATGGAATTTCTCATAATTTCATACAAGATTATTTTCAATACAATGACATAGTACATAACCAATACTACTCAAACACTGATCAAACAGGGATCTATAAATAGTGAAATCATCCATGAAATTCTCTAGGTAATCCGAAAAAATACTAACCATGTGTCTCTGAAAATTACCTGGTGCATTTCAGAGACCAAATGACATCCTCCTATAGGAAAATGTACCAAAGGGGTAAGTAAAGGTTGTCTTTTACTGATCCTCAGGGGTGATATGGATTTTAAAGTATCCAGAATACCCATTAAGAAAACAGATTGGGAATTCCCTACTAGCCTCTCTATCATGTGGTCGATGAGTGGTAATGGGAAATGGTCATTCCTAGTGTGTTGGTTTAATCAGTGACAATCTATATAGACACGCCAACTATTATTTACATGGGTTGAAACTAATTCATTATTTTCATTTTTCATTACTGTAAGACTAGTTTTCTTAGAACAACCTATACTGGACTGACCCATTGGCTATCAGATATGAGGTAAATGATTTCAGGAGACAATAATTTTATTACCTCCTTTTTAACATCATTGAGGAGGTTTGGGTTCAGTCGGTGTTCTTCATACCTCACTAGTTTATCCTAATAATTTAACAATATATGATGTGTGGAAATTGATGGGATGATACTAGGAATTTCATCAAGTTTCCATCCCAATGCTTGTTTATACCCACTCAAAAGTTTAAGAAGTGTCAATTCATGCTCTGTAGGGAGTGAACTAGCAATGATGATAGACATCTTGTTTCCATTCTTAAGATATGAATATTTCAAATTTTGAGGTAGTGGTTTAAGTTCCAAGTTAGGGGGAATTTTGGATTGATGGGAGTGAATTTGAAATTGATAAGTCACTAATATCATCTAACTTCTCAATGTAATAATATTCTTATGAGGAATAATATTTTACAAGTTTATCTATATCATCGACTATCATGGGATCCCCAGTACTCAAGAAATCATCAATTAAAGAACATGTTTGACAATTTTCTAAACCGGTACAAAAATTTAATGAATGATTCATTACCTAGAATTCCTAACAATAATAAAAACTCAAAAATGGGATCAGGGTAAAGAAAATAAGTTTATTCAGGGTAAGGGAGGATATCAATGTAATTAACTAAAAGCAAGGAATGTTATTTTGAGGTGTGCTTCATGGAATCAAAAATTTTGAAATGTAAAATGTCACCACCAAACTCCATAGATAATGTAACATTATGGACATTAATTATGGTTTTGGAAATTTTTAATAAAGTCCTCCCCAATATAATTTGGGCATTTCAATTCATCCTCTCATCTTCCATTTTAAGCACATAAAAATCAGAAGGAAAAATTAAAATTCTCACCCTCACAAGAACATCCTCTAACATACTAGTAGGGTGTGTGGTACTCCAGTTTTCTAGTTGAACAAAAATTCCAGTGGGCTTAAATTCCCCAACCTAAAATGAATAGAAAATTATGTGAGGAATCACATTTATAGATGAACCCAAATCAAGCATAACATTGGAAAAGAAATACTCCCCAATAGTGCATAGAATTTAGAATGTTCCATGATCAATATATTTGGTTGAAAGTGATAGCTCAATCAACATTGAGACATTCCTCCCCAAACTCAACTTTTCATCACCATAAATTCTTCTTTAGTTTGTACACATCTCCTTGAGAAACTTTATATATCTTGGAATTTTATTCAAAGTATCAATCAAGGGGATGTTAACCTACACTTTTTTGAAAGTTTCCAAGATTTATTTATCAATTTCAGTTTCTTTTTATTTCCTTGGTTGGGTGGCCATTTGGATAAATGGAATAGGAATGATTCGGATTAGCGGTTCATCAAATGAAAATATCATTCCTTTGGTAGGGATTCTCTTAGGATAAGTTTTTTCCTCATTTAGACCATTTTCAATGGTTGGGATGGTGGTTTTCTCAAGATAGGATAACTTTAAGGGAGGGGTTATTTGTATTTTAAGGCGTGTTCCACTATGAAGGGTGATAAAATATACATTTCACTTATCCCTAGGTTTGACTAATGGTTGAGAAGGTTGTTTACCTGATCTATGACTTTTATATTTCCCCCACTGATTTGGAAAGCTGTCCCAATTCAGTTTTTAGGTATTTTATGGAAGGTTGGATGGTTTGTTGTAAATTGATATTATTTTAAACCATTTGTATCATCATGTACTCTAGGAATGTCTTGGGATTTGGATGGGCTTTTTGGAAAGTCCTTTGTGGTGGTGGATGGATACTACGCCTCGGTTGGTTCCATAGTTGTTGAGGTTGGTATGAATACCCCCTTACTTACAGTCTTGGTTGTATTTCCACTGAGGACTGGATGGATAATGTGGTTCATTCCTAATGGGTTGGTTATAGGGGCGACCTGAAAATATTGCCTCACAACTCTCAGAAGGTTCTCTCACTTAATGGAATTAGTCAAAATAATGGGTTTTGGAATAATAGATACCATAATGTATGTGAGGAGAAGATTGTGATTTCCCTTGGGAAAGAGAAAGTTGTTGGAGAAGGGTACTTACCTCTTCAAACTTTGTGTCCACATTCTTCTCAAACTGATAATTCTACACCTCATGGACACCTTGAATGGGTACACTAGATCTTGAACTGAATTTTTTAGTGTTCTATACCAAGTTCTCAATGAGAATACTTGTAGAAATTGGGGTCTTATCAACTAGTTCACCACCTCCCACAACTTCAATCATGTTACGATCAATAAGAATTAAACCTTCATAAAAATATTGTATTAAAATTTAATCAATTATTTGGTGGTTTGGATGGATTGAACATTAAATTTTAAACCATTCTTGATATTAATGAAGTGTTTACCCTTGTGATTTCCATATACCATATATTTCTTTCCTTATAGTGGCAGTTCAAGAGGCTAGGAAGTATTTTCTTTAAGAAAAGGGAGTTTCATGTTTTCTCAACCTCTAATTAGGGAGTTTACATGGTATAACCTATCTTTTGCAGTGTCTTCTAATGAGAAATGGAATTCCCTAAGATTTACTTTTTATTTTTCCACATTTTAAAGTTTTAATGTTTAACACATAGTGTGAAATTATTTTAAGTGCTTATTTTGTTCTTATCCAACAATTCCTTGGAATCTTGGTAATAAGTGAATTAAACCCGATTTTAGTTTGAAGTTTAGTTCTTCGACTTGCATTTGAATATAAGTGGGTTGGATATCAACATAAGGATACGTTAGTTATTTTAATGTCCGATTATTTTTACCCATATTATGCAAGTTTATTTAAGTATTGATGTTTGTTTTATAAGAATAAGAAGAAGGATTGATAAGAGTTTTGATGTTTTGAGTGTCCTCCTTCAAAGGATTGTTTAGTGCTTCTCGGTGTCGATGATGCAAGATCTTCTCTAGTTGGTTTTCAAAAGGAAATAGTTCCTCTGATAAATATCACATCATGAAAAAGGCCTACAAAAGGAATATTTTTAAAAATAACTTAAAAAATGAAGGAAGTAATGAAGAAAACAAATATTTACAAAATACACAATGTTTTTATAAAAAAACTCAGATGAAAAACCAAATATCTCCCCAGTAACAACACAAAAATTTGACCTCATTGTCATAACACGTCAAATTAATTATATTTTTAAAGTTTATTTATAGTTTAGGGAAGACCCTAGTTTGTATCTCAATAATCATTAAATGTTTAAAGTGTATATTTTTGATAAAAAGGATTAAAAAAGGGTGTGGTTTTGAAAATAGTTATAAAAATAAAATGACTTAATTATAGAGTTTAATAGTTAAAAAAGGAAGGTGGTGTTTTTAGAATTATGAGATAAGGATGTCATTTTAAGTTAATTTTACACCTTGGTTAGTTCATATTTCTGAAAAATACACATGGTTTAATGGAATCATTTGTTTGAGGGTTGTCAAAATCTCTATTACCCTCTTACCTCTTAAAATGATGAATAAATAACCAACCCTTGACACAAAAATCATATTGTCAAGGTTTTAACTCAATAATAAAGTGAATTATACAAAATCATACTAATATCTCATGTATGTGTGAGAGAAAGAGGACACTTTTCTTGTCCAATCAGAACAACCCAATATTCCCACTTAAACCTCAATCTCAATCGATATTGAAATGAAAAATGTTTCACTTTATTAAACCAAGTCAATGCATTAAAATGAGAAGAATGTTAAAATAAAAAACAAGTCAAATATTTCACACCCAAATTACACAAAACTAGTAGAATAAAAAGTGCTAGAACTCCATCCCAATTGTGTGTAGCTCCCTTGACATAATCATCCACCATTTAGATCACCATTGTGAGGAGAAAAAGGATCGGGTAAAACTTCACCTTCATCCTAGATCCCCCCCATGAGGATAGGGTCCTCTAGAAATTATAGGATGATGAGAGGACTCTTTTGGGCACCCATATTTCGATAAAATACTTGGACCATGGTTTTAGGTAGGTAGATAGCCTTATATCTCTTTGGAAATAACTAAAAAGTTGTTACGCAACATCTTGAATGAATCCAATGAAACTTTTTCACCATTTGAAAAACTAAATCCTGAGATATGGATGAAATATGGAACACAACTTTTGACTTTTAGAAAATTTATTTTCTTGAACAGATTGGTTTGTTTGAGCCCCTTAATGGATGAATTGGGCTTGTGTGTCTTCAGAAGGGTTTTATCCCAATGAATTTTAGAAGAACACAAAAAATATAAGCTCAATTGGATTCATTTATTAGTTTAAATGTGCATTTGAGTTCGCATGTGTTATTGGGATCCTACGCAGTTTGGCCCTCTTTGTTTGAATTACATCACGGGCTCTCTAAAACACCTCCACCTATAATGAAATAATCAAAACAAGTGAAATTATCCTTTTTATAAGTGGTAAACAAAAAATAATTGAATCAATTATGAATTTATTTTTTTCATTAAATTTTTTATTTTCAAAACAAAACTAGTTTAATACAGCAGTTTAAGGGTGTAAAGGAATAGTGAATTGTTACACGATCAGTGGACCCCATCATATTGGAACAGTGACAAAAAACATGCCAATAGTCTATAGCATTCTCCCAACCTCATCCCCAAAAAAATACCTAAGAAAAATATCCAAGAAAATTTCCAATTAATTTAATTATAAGGTAAAAAAACTTTATAAAATTTGTGGCACAACATACCCCCATAAAATCATTAAGTAATGATGTGCCGACATCACCCCAAGACATCCCCTATGCATGCAAAGAAAAAGCGCCAATGGGAAATGATGATTAAATTATCAATTCAATTTAATTTGAATAAAAAACCTAATAAAAATCAACATAGAATATTACCTCTATAAAAAATTACATGTGATAGTGGGAAGACATCATCATGAGATCTCCTCTATGAAATCTATATAAAAGACCCACAATAAATGGATGATTACACCATGATTTGGGGGAATTTTCACTAAATACCAAAATCTAGAAACCAAAATTAGGAGAAAAAAAGGCATGAGGATATCCAAGGAGATTATCGGAGTTCAATACACACCTTAAAATGATGAAGAATGACCTAAAAACACCCCTTTGATCAAGGTAAAAGAGGGAACCCAATGATAGTTTAACCTATATCTGTGTGAGAAATAAGGGATAATGAGGATGGGATACCCCTATTTAAGTTAAAGGGGGTAAAATTTTCCTTTTCCCCTTTTAATACCATTGGGGAGCTATTGGAAGAAATTGGTTGGTCAGTAGTTCCTACCGGTTGGCTGGTAGATTGGTGAAGCCTTGGCTGCAGCATCCACCCTGACCACTTTCAGGGCTCCCCCAGGACCCTGAGATGCCTCTTGTCTTTTATTCAACATGTAAAATGACTCTTTTGAGGGGATCTATCCTTAAAAATTCAAATATGAATGCTTATTTAAAATCAGACTGCTCTACTAATTAAAAATTCAATCTTTCAACCAAACATTGAATGCTCATATGGACATAGGGTTTTACATCAGCCCTCCATAGGACACATTTAAGTGAGAATATTCATGGATCATTCACAACATAATTTCTATTAGTGATAAAAATATAAAGCATTAATTCAACCCCATCACATCATATCAATTTCAGCAATTAAAATTCTTCTTTAACATTCTATCCTCTTTGTAAAACATATGAAAACAAGAAGAAATCACAATTTCATTTCTAGTATTTAAGCATAAAATTTTAGCAAGAAAAAATTAACCAATAAACCTTGTTTGGGTCTCCTTAACTCACATTTCAAACTAAGATTCTTTAAATAACCTTTTCCAATTAATAAACTCTTTAACCAATTCAAATTCCATTTCCATGTTTTATACATTCAATTAAGTAACTTGCTAACCACACATTAACCTCCCACACATGAGGTTAATTCCCAAAATAATCTAGACATATTTGAATCATTTAATAACCCATTTTCACATATGAATTCAATCCAAAAATCAAAAAAAAATCTCATATAACATGCATGGAAAATTCAAATACCCCACATGAGTATAAAAAAATTCATTATACCATTACATGAATTTACCAAGCAGTGTTTGACACTACACTCACCATTTATACCATTCTATCATTATTCTCATCCTAAGTTTATCCATATTAAATCACTACATTTTTATCCACTTAGCCTCACACATTTATGTGATTTACTATCCTACCAATTCACCACCTTAATAAAGGTAAACCATATTTCTAGTCCTTTTTCATTATTTAAGGTCACGTTTATCATAAAAAAATCATAGTAAATTAACATCTCATAAATTAAATCAATTATCAAGATGAGAATCCCATAATAAAATTAAATCATTAAAATAGTGCACTATTAATATGTAAACACGTGCCAAAATCCATGTTATAGAAATAGGGAAACTTACTTAATGAAAACAAGTAATTTGTACAAAATATGGACCCTTGAAAACTCCAAGAACTCAAGGATCCAATAATCCAATGAACTAGAGGAAATAGAAAAGGTATTAGAATCACACAATGTCTAAGACCTTATTTCCTCACACAAAAAGTAAGATTATTTAATCAATTAGTGAGATAAATACAACGCACCAAATGGATCATGAATTTGAACATGAATGAAGTAAGAATCTATACTTGAATCCAGGAGATGAAGGGGGATTTTACAGCTCCTAAACGTCATCAAATTCCATAAAAAATAATATTAGGATGAAAAAATCTTGAGATAAAAATCAACTCCCTGAACCATAAAAATACATAATTACCCCTACTAAAAAAGGATAGAGATCACTAGGTACCCAACCAAAACATATTATCCACCCTATGAAAGTCCACCGGCCACCTAGTGTCAGATCTAGTGAACCTTCACCACTACCTAGCCCAGTGGGTACCCAATAGACTCTATTAGGCCAATCCATCTGGATCCACCTTCACTTCCTCCTACCTTCACTACTCTTCACCTCTAAATCCTAAAACCAACTCAAAAATAAAACCAAAATCATAACAAAAACGTAAATTAAATAAGATACATTCCATAATGATGGGTATTATTAAAAACTCCTCCACAATAGGTCTTATCATCCTTGAGAATAGCCATCGAGCATCACTAATGAACAACTTCATCCATTGGAACCTAATTTCATCTTCCCATTCCTAGGTTTCCTCTTGGAAACATCCATGCTACCATGTATGAGTACAAGTGGTATAATCTTAACCCAAAAACACTTATCATTGCGATCAACAATTTGAATTGGACTCTCCTCCAAAGAAGCATCCAATTATATCTTTAAATCATCACAATGAAGTGTACGAGATGGATATAATTCATACTTCATCAATTGAGACACATGAAAAACATCATGCATAACACCATATTTCAAAGTCAGTTCCAACTAGTGGGAAACTCCCCCCCATCCTTTCTAAAATATCAAATAGACTAACATAAAATGAATCCAATTTTCATTGTTTACGAATATTTTAATTCCCCATTCAAGGTGAGGCTCGAAAAAAGACATGATCCACAACCTCAAACTTAAGAGGTTCACACCTGCAATCTCTATAAGAATTTTATTTACTCTATTATATCGCCAAAATATTTCAAATCATTTTCTCATGATTGGAGGTATCTTGGACCAAGCTAGGCCCAACTAAGGATGCTTACCAAGATTCTATCCAAGATAAGGGAGATGGGAATAAACTACCATATAAATCCTCAAAATGAGATATATGGATATATTACTAGTATATGTTTTACAAAAATAAACTTAAGGAACATTATCTTCTCACACACCAATAAATACAAGAACACATGCTTGAAGCATTTCCTTAAGAGTTTGAAAAGTACACTCAGATTAGCCATCTATGTGTGGATGATAAGTTTTGATCAATTTCACCATAGAACCCAAATATTTCTATAAAACTTTTCATAACAATGATGTGAATCTCACAACATTATCTAAATTTATATTATGGGGTATCCCATGAAGACTCACAACCACATCAATCAATAACAACACATACTGCATTTTCCATTCTATGTCCTTGAAAATACCATCACAAAATCCTTAGTGATATCATCTCATTTATATCCTAGAATAAGCAAGGACTGAAGATAACCCACTAGAATTTTATGGTTATATTTAGCTTGTTGACATGTGATACACCTCAAAATGAACCCAAGAATATCTTGATTCATTCCCAGCCACCAAAAATGTTATCAAACACTATAGTACATCTTAGTCAAACTAGGATGAACTACCCATCGATACATATGAAAGTATCTCGTAACCTATTCTCATAAATTTATCAAAAAATATATCCCACCATGATAATATAGTATATATTCATCCCCAATCACCCATTTGAGCATATACTCCCAATCATATAGCTTTAATTTATAAACATGGAACTTGGAGTCATATTTATGTCCCTCTTTCACTCGCTCCATAAAAGATGTGATGATAGAAAAAGGTGAATGACTAATTTTATTCAACCCAACTCCTCTATAAAATATTCAAAACCCACTGAGAAAATATATACTTCAAGATAATGTGGTCAGTAAAGACCAAAAACTTTTCCAAAAATAGATAATTCTTCCAACTCTTAAGAGCATGAATAACCACAACCAACTCAAGATCATGAGTTGGATAATTCTTTTCATATAGCCTAATATAACTAGAAAAATACACTATAATCAGCCTTCTTACATCAACACATATCCTAATACCACATATCGCTTCTCAAGCTCTGGAAAAGTGAGAATAAGAGATAATGTTAACTTATTATTAAGATCTTTAAAAGAATCCTCATACTTACCACACCATTGAAACTTGACTCCATTTTATTCAATGTCTTAATTGATGCAACTAGGTGATAGATGTTATAAATAAAGCAGTAATAATATCTTGAAAAGACCAAAAAACTCTAAATCTCAAAGACATTCTTGAGTATTTCCCAATACATAACAATGGATATATTTTCTAGGTCCATTGATATTCCTAATTCAGAAACAAAAATTCTAAGTAACTTAACCTATTTTATCCAAAATTTTAATTTTGACATATTTCCTTATAAATGGTGAGCATATAATGTATCCAAGACAATAGCTAAATTCTCACCATGATCCTTATAGGATCATGAATAAATCAAAATAAAATCAATAATCATGATCATAAAGGAATCCAGATAAGGATTAAAGAAATGATTTATCAAATCCAAAAACACCATTGTCATGTTTGTAACCCCTAATAGCATCACCCGAAATTTATAATGACCATACTATGTTCGAAAGTCCATCTTAGGCACATCCTAGTCTCACACCCTCAATTGATGATAACATGCTCGAAGATTAAGTTTAGAGAACCTCAAAGATCCTCTAAACTAATCAAACAGATCATCAATATGATAAAAAGGATATCAATTCTTAATAGTTACCTGATTCAAACTTTGATAATCAACACATAACTAAAAAATTCCATCAAACTTCTTAACAAAAGGAACCGAAGCACCTGAGGGAGATACACTTTTCCAAATAATTCACTTGGATTCAAGATCCTTCAACTAATTTTTTAACTCTTGAATCTTGGTTGGCACCATATGATATGGAAGAATAGGAATATTCTTGGTAATAAATACCTATTAAATCAATAATTCCACCTATTTTTCAAATGGAAATCCCAAAAAGTCTTCAAGAAACATGTACTAATACCAAATAACAATAGGAGAAAATATAAAAACAAAAACACTCTCAACTAATCCAATATAAATCCACATTATCATGGATTTGATCATCCTAATCTATACCAAATCAAGACCTACCATACTGGAGTAATAATCCCACTCTCCCAAAAAGAAACATGACACACCACCAAAAGGATGGAATATTGTGTCGCTGATAGCAATCAATAAGCACCTAAAAATATGACAACTAGTCCATCCCTATAGTCATATAAAAATCATCCATCTCTAAGACAAAGAAATCCCAAATATGACTATAATTTAATATATCAACATCACAATACAAACACTTATTAATTGGATCTTCTCTCCTCCCCAATAGAGTATTCACAGATAAAACTTTATAAATAAATTCAATAGCCAAACCTAAACTAAAAACTAAAGAATTAGACATAGAGGAATGAGATGTACCGGAATTAAACAACAAACTATTCATGGTTGAGGTAACTAATATCATGCCTCTCTCTATAGAAGAACTCTCATAGATATCCATTAATGATTTCTTAATTGAATACAAATACCCATAACCAAAAACATGGCTTTGACCCTAGCTCGCCTGGTTCCCCTACACAATATGTACTAAATGATCCTATCCTTGAGAGCCCCTAATTCCACAACCACCCAACCTACTAGATGACATAAATCTCACACTCTATTGTTGTGTACTAGCCCATGTCTACGGTACCTAAGTAGAAGTTAGACCATGACCTCCACTCTCTTGAGAACCCAGATGACATAACCTTTAAATATAGATCATATTTCTATATAAGTAATAGTACTTGGGTTCATATGGACTAACAGATCGATTATGTCCTCTCTTAATACTCTAGAAATGCACAATCGATGCTCTGTCATTAGAATAAGGAGATGATAAGGTCTTTCTATGAACACTTGAACACTCTTCATCTCTATGAGAATCATCCCATTTCCTTTTCTTACCAATATTAAACCTTCTTATCCCACTGATCATCCCATTTCCTTTTCTCCTTGTCCATACTCAATGTATGAGGATAAAACATCTAAAGAAAAAGTGTTTGAAATTCCTCCCAAGTAAACCCTTTAGTCCTCCTCTATTGATCTAGGATATCCCACCAAAATCGAGCTAGTCTCTCGAGCATACAAATGGATAGTTTCACCTTCTTCCCATATGAAACATCAAACAACTAAAAGATGTGATCCATACCCACAATCCATTCCTCAGATCACTGAGGTCTAGAATATCTAAAAATAAGAGGGTGTTGTACCCATAAATTATACGAATCATATTAGAGACCACAACCACTTCCTAAGATGGTCTTGTCTCTATAACCTGGATCATATTTAATGGACTCTCAATTCATTTCCACTGGGTTCTTTGGCTTATACACCAAGGTAACATGCTATGATTTCCCCTCCATATTCCTATCATCAGATTTCTCCTACTCAATCACATTTTACAAAGGTTCATTAATTCAACTCTTTGGTTACAAAATTATATAAGAGAAGAAACATTATCATTAGTAACAACCAAGAAATATAATCAAGAAATATATCATTAATCACTTCCTAAAAATACTTAGAAAATAGTTATTCATTCCAAATTAATTACAATAAATCACACAAGTAATTTCAAAAACACATGCACACACACATATGTCATCCTATGATGTTTCAAGAATGATGCATGAATTTATTCACTAACCACCCTAAACGGGGTGATCATTCTATCCCAAAATCTTTATTAAACTAGGAGAATACAATTTCATAATCCATGGTAACTTAAACATCCACTATGGTTGTCCTAGATAGGCACCCACACATAGTTTTCATATGATGTCCCAACTCCTATTATCCACTCTACCACATCCCTAAATATCAATACTCTAATAAAGAATATCGCTCTGATACCATTTAATAATGTACCACCCTGGTGAATCCATACCACCAAAACAATAAACCACATTTCCTCAAGTGTGCTCCCTAACACCAGAGGCTGGAAACTAGAACTAATTCCATAAGGATATCGCTTGAGGATCGATATACCATCTAATGATTCACCACATTAGAAAAACCAAATATAATCATATAAAAAACTAGTATCAATAGAATACAATGATAATAAGATCAATAAGATAAAATTAATATCCCAATAAGACCATAAATTTCATAAAAGTAGCCAAGACTCAAATGTATGCCTCATAAGAAAAAATATAGATAGTACAAATAAAATAGGCCATAAAAGGATAAGTGGATAGACTACATTATAAAACTCAAAATACTTTCAATCTCATCTTCAAAGTGTATCCAGATACCAAATCCTAGCAACAAAGGCTTCTTTACTTTCAATAAAACACCATGCATGTAATTTGTACACAGATAAGGTGTGAAAAACCAAAAAGTGAAAAAAATAATCCTTACTAGAAACCCCTACAACCCTTGCCATCTCAATAAGTTAGCATGTGAAAATATATAAATATTAAAAGGATTAAAGAATTTAGCATATAGCATTTACAACATGCATCAAAGAGTTGGCATAAACCATGACTCCCAAATAAACTAAACACGTTTTGGCTAATGATAGTGTTGGTAAATCAAGGAACCAAGCCCATAACTCATCATGTAACTCCAATATCACCCAAGGATAACCATTCTCATGGAACAAACATATTCAATCCTCTCAAGGAAATTTCATCCCATAATAGTGTATATATTTGACCACTTAGAGTCAACTATGCAATATCCTAGCATATCACATATCTAATATCTTAAGTCCAATCATACAATATCATGGAATATCCCATCTGACTGAAAATTAAAAATTTTATTTTCCAAAAACTTTTGAGGAAAAAGTGAGAAACTGACAAACACTTTGAGGAAAAGTGGTGAACCAAACATGAGTTCACGACATACGACATTCAAACACCATTGATCAAAATAAAATGGTCAACCAAACAACTCATTAAACATACAAAATCAAACACTCCATCATTCAAACTGGAATCCATCATAGTAGGAGCTGGAATCACCCAAGAGAAGGCCAAGGAACCATGAACCAAAAAGCAGAAAGCACGAACCTCATAAAAGTATGAATAAACCTCAAAACTAGCCTCCTCGAACGCCACCGATGTGACCATCGACACCAGACCAAATCCAAGAACCCGCCAGCAAACTCCAGTCGGAGGTCGCCCAAACCCTCCAGCGATGTGAGATGGACTCCCAAAAATCCTCCGGGAATAACACATCCACAGAAGGCCAACAAAGAATCCCGATCGAGGAAGTCCATGTTGTCCTGATGCCGCATCCTACTTCACGGAGAACCACAACCCAACCTCGCATGTCAACATCGCCACAAAATCAATCCAATAGATTCACCAACACAAGATTAGCACCATCAACAGAACGAATTCCTTCCATCCAGATCATATATCAACATATATGATGAAAAATAGATGCTGCCAATACTGAAGATCAGTAAGAACACCACAAATAACAAATGAAGTAGGGAACTGTCGCACAGGTTTTAGGAGGATTCCTGCTGCCCAAATCCTATCACCGCCATCCTGTTCTAAGTTTAAA
Source organism: Viscum album (assembly GCA_963277665.1). NCBI lineage: Eukaryota > Viridiplantae > Streptophyta > Magnoliopsida > Santalales > Viscaceae > Viscum > Viscum album. Next base: position 1,196,597,932 of record OY728135.1, on the reverse strand, counting down.
ACCACAAAAACACACCAACCACATGCACCAGAAGTAAGGCAGAGACCTCAGGTTGATGGATCTGAAACCTCGGTCTCGAACCGACACCGTACCACCAAGGAAAACCCTATCCAGTGAGAAGTAATCGGGCGGGAAGGGCAAGAAACGGTGAAATATAAAGACGACCAAGACCACGAAACCACCAGAACCGAGGAACCCACTATATCCTTCCGAGCACAGGGGTGGTCGCCGCGAAAATCCGATCGGAAGGAGGCGGCGGTGAGGAGAAAACCCAAGCGCTGTTCCCCTGCGAGATGCCGTAGAATTACCAAAATCCAAAACCAAAAAGGAAAAGTTGTGCCCCTGCAGGATGTCGTAGAATCACTGAAATACAAAACCAGAAAGGAAAAACCTCCCCCCTCCAAGCACACCGGAGCCGACGCCAAGCCACGCCTGAAGCTAAGATGAAAGCCACGCCGGAGTTGACGTCAGAGCCAAGGTCGAGCCACACTGAGCCGAGAAGCTGACACCGATCCGCCACACCGGAGGAGGGGAGGAGGAAAATCTGTTGAAGAAACCCTAGGTCCACCTTAAAGTGACCATATTCATGGTTCATTTGAAACACAAATTTGAATAGTGATAAACATCTCATACATCACTTCAACCATATCACATCATAGCAATGTCAACCCTTAACATTATTCTTTAATATCCTAACCCCATTGTAAAACATATAAAAAACAAAAAAATAATTCACAATTTTATTTCCATCATTTAAGCATAAAATTTCAGCAAGAAAACACACATCAAGAACCCTTATTTCGGTATTTTTAACTCAAATTTCAACCCAAGGTTCTTTAAACAACATTTTCTAATTAATAAAATATCTAACCAATTAAAATACAATTTCTGTATTTTACACATCGCATTAAGCATATTAGATAGCAAACATTAACCTTCCATAGATGAGGTTAATTCCCAAAATAAGCTAGACATATTTGACTGATTTAATACCCCATCTTCACATGCGCAATTACTCATTACAACAACATCGCCCGCATAACACAGATAAAAATGTTAAATACACCACATAATCATTACAAAATTCATTATACCATTACATGAATTTGTTGAGAATAATTTGACAATAAACACACCATTTATCTTATTCTATCATTATTTCCAACCCGTGTTTATCCATATTAAATCACTACATTGTTATCCACTTATCCTCACACATTTATGTGATTAAATATCATACTAATTTATCACCTTCAATAAGGTACACAAAATTTCCATCCATTTTTCATCATTTATGGTAAAATTTATACTTCAAAAATTCATAATAAATTCACTTATCATTAATTATATCAATTATCAAGACAGGAAACCCTTAAAAACACTTAAATTTCCAAAAAGGTGAACTCTAAATAGGTAAAAACATGTAAAAATCCATGATAAAAGAGATTAGATTCACAAATTGACCACATAAAAAGGTAAGATTCACAAAGCCCTTACCAAGATGAAGCCAATGCCTCAAACAGATTGTGAATTCAATCCCAAAAAAGAAATAATTGTTCCAAGAAACCAATATATGAAGGGGATAGCTTAGGGATCCTAAACTCTATCAAATTCCAAAAAAAATACCCATAGGATGAATAGATACTATGTTAAGGATCAAATCACATGTCCATGAAAAGATGTATTTTCTAGTGTTAAAAAACAAGCCCGAGTGTTAGGTTACGAATGGTGTGGAAACTATTTTCCAGTTAAGTGTTGGAACTACTAAAAGTACAATTATGAAACTGGATAAATATAATGAATCATCACAACCAAAGTCCAAATGTTTGAAATTAGATAAATTAGAAGTAGAGCCATTAGAAGAAACAACAACGAGTTTGGAAGGTGGGAGTGCAGAGATACAAAGTACTTGCGTAAAAATCAATTTGAAAGGTGCATAATATGTTCCTAGGATTAACAAGAGTTATGGAAGTGTTATTTATAATACTATGTGAGGATAAATCAAGGAGTTTCCAGATATGCACACAATTCACCAGATGAGTCATCTGAGGCAGTTCACTCATTCAGTGATCAAACCTTGGCGGACATTCACTCACAACATTCAGAAGGAGGTGTAACAAACTACACTGGTTGGGCCCTACTATATATATAAAGATTGATTTATTTGTTTTTAAATGGTTTGAAATTATAATCCTATTCTTATTATTTAATAAAGATTTTATAGTGTTCCCCATGTGGAATAATACTTTTTATGAACCACATAAATAATTGTGTTGTTCCTCACTTTGTTTTTTCTATCACTGTATTATGAACCCAACAATTGGTATCATAGATTAGTTATAGAGTTCAGTATGACTAGACCTTGGCCAAGGTGTTTCCGATCTCGATTTGGTAACATCATTCTCCCCTCAACCTTGTATAAGATTTATAGTAAGTTATACCTAATCTCTCTTACATTGTTTTTAGTGAGAGTTCATTAATTCTGAAAGAATGGAATTGGATGAGGATAAGGTCTAGGTTGAGAAGTTCAATGGGATGGATCCTAGATTCTAGAAGATATAGATAGAGGATTTTTTACTATAGAAGTATTTTGATCTTCTATAGACTAACACCAAACAAAAAGTGATGGAGAAAGAATAATAAGAAAGGTTGGATAAGAAAGCATCAGGGTTGATCCAGATGTCACTGGTCCGAAACATGGCCTATGACATTGATGAAGTGAATACATGTTAAGAACTTATGAATACTATTACCAAAATATAAGAGAAGGAAACTATAATAAACAATGTATTTTTATTGCATAGGATATTTATCATGATAATGTTGAAGAGAAAGTTGATGTATGATCATGTTAATGATTTCAACATGATTCGATGTTTCACCCTGGCTTTGTTTTTTCTATTATTTTATTTATTTCTTGGTTATTTATTTTTTCATTGGTTTTTAGGTGAAAATGATAATAATGGGCTATATATATATAACACAATAGAAGAAGGTCCATAAGTCTGTGGAAGAAACAATAAAACTCATTAGAAGCATATTAAACAACAGAAGTAAAATAATAAGACAAAAGAATAGTACCATTGTAGATGATAAAACATGTCATAAAAGGTCATAAAAAAGATATAATCATGGTCTCTCATGGACAAACATATAAGTACGTATATATAATAACCCAAAAGAAGGTCCAGCTTGATGTAGAGGAACCACCAAGTCCACTACCATCCATCCCATAAAAAAGTGATACATCTCAATCACTAAGGTCTAGCTCTCGAGCCTAATCCCTTACCTGATCTCAAAACCATAAAGTCTGCATAGGTCCCGAGGGGCCCTTGTAGTGTGTGAGTATGAACTCAGTAGGCCACCACCAACGTGTTCCTATCTTACATCCATAATTATATTATATATGAAAAATATAATTAAAAAAGAAACACACACACATTTATTAACCTGATTCCCTTGTACTCAATAGCCAAAAGGAAGTGTTTACCTACTTCAATCATTTCTAGTATTTTTTTGAACATGTACCCCAAAATATATATTTGTTATACATGACTTGTTTTTAAATATATATTTGCAGTGGTGAGGACCCACAGCTTAGTGCCTAAGCATCCCCAACTGAATTTCATACCACTTGAACCCTCAGGTTCCACCCATAAACACGTCACCTGACACCTCATGCCCTAAAAAACCTCACATGACATAAATCAAGTATTTGGTGACCTAAAGGCACACCCATATATATGTCACAGGTCCCTCGGACTGCTGCTCCGAAATTAATTGTTGGCTCAACAACCCGACATCCTGAAGCGTGGTGATATTCATCCATTAATAAATAGTAAAACACCATTGGATCAATATCCCAACATCCCAAGGTATGGTGATATTATTCCTCCCATAATCTAGTCCCATAGACCTTAAATATAACAACAAGCCTTAGTCTCTAACTGATGGTCTCAACACCATCACTATCCATTGTGGCTTTCTATAATGAGCACTGATAATATAACTGATGGTCAAAAACATCCCTTGAGATAAAATATTAACAAAGGACTCCACCCATAATGAGTGGTAAACTCCACCTCAACTGAGTCTTATATATGTTCACATGAATCCAATGGTACATCGACCAACAACGGTGAGCAAAATTTACCATCATATCCTAAGAAAAATCATCCAACACCTCATTCTCCTATGACCACATTTCTCAAATCCCAATGGTCAACACCATTCAAAGTTCTATAGGATATTCCCTCAACATGATGACCTCATCCCCTGAATCTTGATAACCATGTCGCCTCAACCTGGTGATCAACATCACCCCATGTATCTCATGTCAAGCCCAACCCGGTGACCCACGTTGCCTCAGTCATAGTGATCATCATCACTTCAATGCCTCGGGCCATACTCTTCATGTTTACAAGGAACTAATGTAATAATATGATATATTTAAATTAATTAAATTATAAAAATGGTCTAAACTATCCAGTTTTTCAAAATCCCGTTACCTAGTTTATCTATTGGGACCAATTTTGATGGAGAAGAAAGTAAGTAGAGTTTTCTTTTGAAAAGTGTTGTATTTTGTTGTCAAAGAGGATAAATCAATTCAATTTGTAAAATTATTGAAAAATAAGATTATGATAAAGGTTATTGATCAAAATATTAAAATATGGAAAAGGAAATAAGGGCGTTCAATTTATGGAGTTTTTGTGCAAGGTGATTTTGGGTGAAAGAGACTTTCACGAATAGACTTGCATAATAGGGGAAAAGTTGTGAGATCTACACGCAGGGTTGTCAAAATGCCTATAAGAAGGAATATACCCCCCTAATTTGAGTAATTATCAATACATAGAGAAAATTTTAGCACTGAATATCACAATTATAAGTAGCATGCAAGCAGGGAGTGGCGCGCAAGTAGTGAGTTTCACGCAAGGAGTGAGTTGCGCGCAAGCAGTGAGTTGCGCACAAGCAGTGAGTTGCATGAAAGTAGTGAGTTGTGTGTAAGTGAGTTGCGTGCAAGTAGAGACTAGTGTGCAAGTAGTAATAGTAAGTAGGGAGTGGCGTGCAAGAAGTGAGTGGCATGCAAGTTGTTAGTTACAAGTAAAAAGGGAGTTTCGTGCAAGTAGTAAGTTGTGCGCAAGAAAGTTCTTACTAATTTTTGGGTAGGAAAGTGAAGAATTGTTTTGAGAGATAAAATTTGTGGAAGTTTTTCAAGAAGCACTGAATCATTATTTTACCGTATTTGTGCTAAGAGGTAGAACACACATAATTATATTGTTTGCATAGTGCCACACAAGTGTAAGGGTATATCTTACTCATTGTATTCCACATCAAAGGATTCTTTTTGAGTGGATTGTGTGGTATTGTATTATTTATAAACCACACCAAGGACATAGATAATCTTGTTGAGTAGTGAAACTTTTAATTTATTATGTTCCTGGGAATATGTGTTTGATTTTTATTTAGTAGGGAAATAAATATTTAATAGGATGTGAAGGCTGTTTCATGAGTAAGGAAACATAAAAGAAAAATATATCACTGATTCACCCCATCCCCCTCTCTGTGATTTGGATCCTAACTGGGAAACTTATTTATCATATATGAATAGGATAAGGCATACCTAACAACATCCCATGACATCATTTATATAAGCATGAATTAATTATGGGTCACACTCAGCCAAACCAATGTGCGATTTAGGTACACACCACAAAACACCCATAAAATTAAGGAGAAATCTAGGAACCACCTACCTTATACTCATAGGCACTCGATCATCTGATATCAACCTCTAACTCTATCGAAAACAAGAGAGATCAATGTTTTAGATAAACACATACTATGCTTCCAACACACCCAATAGATCTTGAATTAGAGTCTGATTGGAGGAGGAATATCAAAGCCTATGGAGAGGTAGATATGGAGAGCTCCACACTAGGAGGAGGGCTTTTTCACATGTAAGGAGAAAGAAAGGGTGACCCCTCTTAAAGAAATGGAGGCTAAAAATGTAATTTTGGACTCTAAAAATTCACATGGATATCGTGTGATTTGGAAAACTGTTTAGTGATCACTGTCCAAATGGTCTTCCATTTAAATAGGTCACACAGTTTGGTTATACCATGAACCAACCATGTGAACCCTCTATGAAGACCTTCAAACACCCACATTCTTGATCAAAAGGGGCTGTATTGTTAAATCAAACAATTCCCCTTTGAAAATAGGCCGCATGGTTAGACAAACCATGTGACAACTATTCGCCCCTATCTGCCTCTTCCCCAAACCGAGTTTTTAGAGCCCGATGCTTATGAAACCCATTAAAACCCTCAATGCACCTGAAGAGACTTAAAACCCATCAAAGAAACACATAGGAGCATTCAAAATCTCATAATTAGGTTCTTAATCCCAAAAGAAATGTTTTTGTGTCCACCAACTCAAAAATTAAAAAAGGTTGGGAATTTTGACCTGTTCAAAAAACCAGGATATTACACTCTCTCCTTCTTAAGATAGATCATCCTAGAGCTATAAGGTCTCAAACTGAGATGGTACCAAACATACCAATATCATAAACATCACCTCGGTCTACCCCAGTTAGTCACAACCAATTCTTCTTATGAAACTCCCCACCTTGGGAATTACCCATCTGGTTTCTTTCCAACCCAAAATTAAGTATCAATGGTTCCAAAAACTATCTCTAGACATGAAACTACTCCCATGAAATACTACCATTCCTACACCTCATCAGGTTCTCAATTTACACCATTTTCATACATGACACCCATCAAGTCCTGTATCCCATCAGATGCCCAAAGATTCTACATCACAACTGATACTAAAAATAAACTTACATCATATATATATATATATATATGAATTCTCATCATAGTCTTAATCCCTTAGCACCTCATACATATCATGCATCGTACTAATGGACACATACTAACCAATTCTTAGTTGGTCCAAATACAACATGTGAACCCCGTGCACCAAAATTGTCCAAAGACAAAAAAAGGCTATACCCATAATCACAGTGTACCTATAACCATCATCAGCTCACTAGATTGCAATGAACCTTACAAATCAACAATATGCACCTGGCCTCATGCTCGATGACCTGAGGTTTGACCTCCCTACATAGCATAACCAACTACTAGTCACTGAACCCACTGCTAGGTCTGTCTCTCCTTGCCACGACCTATGCATGCAATAAAATCCCGACTATGAGCACCTAGTACTACTACCGGTCCTACCTCAGATCCTTGAGTCTGACCCGGTCCCTATCTCCCGGCTGTTCGAGAAGACTTCCTCCAAATTCCCCATTTGAAAACATGCTTGTCACTCCTTTGGAGCCTTCTCACACTAAGTTCAAATATTCCCTAGATGCCTTCACTAGAATCAAACCATCGAAGAACCACTCCTAATTGTCCTACCCAAGTATTTGTCCTGACTGACCTTCTAATACTCCTCATAGTCTCGCTTTTTACTACCTGAAGAATCACTGCTCAACTCACCTAACACTTTCACCCGGCTCAAATACGACCGGTCTGCCAAGTTTCCCCCCCAGCTTTCAGTACCTAATTAATTGCCTTTGAGATATATTTCAACTTTAAGATATTCCGTTGAACCTTTATGGAATGTCGTAATCCATCCTCAAAACACATCACCCTAGCAATGTCATCTCCCACCATAGAAGGAATGAATCGAGATATGTTTGTAAAAATTTCTGCATAATCCATAATAGACGTGTCTCCCTACTGAAGTTCCATAAACTCATAGGATCTATCTTCCCTAAATGTCTCTAGGAAAATGTTCTTGAGGAACCTGGACTTTAAATCCTTACATGTTAGTACATCATGTATGTTTGTCTGCACCTGTACATCCCAAAAGCGCTTTTCCAATTCTCTAAGCATATACATCGTCAGCTTCACCCTCTGACTTGGAGGTGTCTCAATATAATCTAAAATCATCTACATCAATTTGATCTAGTTATCTAATTCCCATGGTCCTCCCTCACCTTGTAATAATAGTGGGTGCTAATACTGGAACTTGCGAGTCAAATAAGCCATGAATAGATCAACTCCCTAAGTTCCCCTATCAATACCCAATATGAAAGGAACCAAGCTCACTCAGATCTACTCATCTAACCACACCCAAAATATTCCATATACTATGGCTATCCTACCTATAGAAAATTCTGTACCTATGGCTCATGATCATCCTGAACCTTATGGGACTCTTCCCGGCCCTTAGGGGCCTTATCTTGTGCATGCTCATGCAACACCATATCTCCATCCTCCTGATGCTCCTATGGAATCTATCTAGGTGGAATCACACTGAAGAACAAAAAACATGGTAAAAAATCCATAAAACCTATATATATTTCAAATAGGGAAATATTTAATAGGCATCACATCTCACCACCTTTACACCCCCCTACTGCAACCATGTCACATAACATCTGACCTCATGGCCCCTTACCTACCCATAATAGAGTCAGGTATCATATATCATCTGGCCTCATGGCCACCTACCTACCCATAACAGAGTCAAGTATCACATATCACATATATAAAACATCATAAATTAGAGGTATCTGAGTAGAATGAAACCAAACAAACTAAAAAATAAAACACTTTTTATCATTTTTGGGAACTTTAAATAACACACCCCATGTTATTACCCATTCTTACCCTTAACTATGTTAGTACATTACATACTATATACACATAGAATCACATACTGATCTCATCAAGGACCACATATTTGGGTTGGAAAAGTATAATTACACTAAAAAGGATAAGAAGGAAAACATTGTTTAACTTCTTTGTTAACATTATAAATATCTCAACCCCTCTTAGCACATTCTAGGCCCCCAATGAAAATCACAAGAAAAGCACACATTATATGAGCCTAAGAGACTATTATGATGAATAACCAATCCTACCTTGTCATACCAGAACAAGGGTCAAAACCACATAATCCAATAACATCACACCCAAGTGTGTCACTTGAGGTGGAAATCAAACAAATATAAAATTGAAAAGCATAACATCAATTTTCCCACCCATGGAAACTTGGTCTGTCCTTTGTACATGGGGTTGCAGGAACCCAAACATGATCTTTTTACCCAGTTCTAACTAAATCCTATTATATGTTATACCATAGCCCAAATAGAAAGAAAAAAAGGAAAAGAAACTTTCCTAATACCATTTGTATCACCCAAAATTGGTTTTCCACTCAATAGTGCTCCAGGTCGGTTGGCCACTAGGCCTTAGGCCTGCCCCCCCTATGTCAATGACTTCCAACTTGCAGCATGGGTCTGATTAGATGATAGTGTGGATACTATACCCTCAGATGATTATAATAATAATGGTACGTATATATATAACATAGTTGAAAAAGGTCCATAACTCAATAGAAGAAACAATAAAACTCAGTGGAATCATAATAAACAACAGTAGTAAAATCATAAGTCCAAAGTATAATACCATTTATAGGTGATAAAACATGTCACAAAAGGTCATACAAAAACAATAAGTTTGGCCATATGTGGCCGACCATATATGTATATATCTATAAAATCCCAAAATAAGGTTTGTTATGATGGAGAGGAACCACCAGGTCCACTACCATCTATCCTATAAAAAAGTGATACATCTCAATCACTAAGGTCTAGCTCTCGAGCCTGATCCCTTATCTGATCTCTAAACCATAAAGTCTACACATATCCCGAGGGTCCCTTGTAGGGTGTGATTATTAACTTAGTAGGCCACTGCTAATGTGTGTTTTTCTTGCATCCATAACTATACAATGCACACAAAATATAAATAACAAAGAAACATAGACAAACTTATTATTAATTAAACCACTTCACTTATGCTCAATGACCACAAGAAGATGTTTTCCTACTTCTTCCATAACTGGTATATCTATGAACACATGCCCCAAAATATATAATGGGAATAAAGTACCTATCTGAAATATATAATTTCAGTGGTGAGGACCCTAAACTTAATACCCAGGAGTCCCCTAATGAATGTCATGCATGGTTGTAACAACCCAAAATTTTGAATAAATCTTGTTTCCTAATTTTGTGTGTTATTTTATTTTATTTTTATACTCAACAAAAATGTTTCATTTGATAACATGAGTATAATTAAAATGAGACCATTGGGTTTTGACTGTTATATGACCATTGGTCAATATGACCGCTGGAAACTAAACGTTTTGATTATTGTCTCTAAATAAAAGTAATCTTGGTTAATTAATATAGAAAGAAGATTCGATGGCCTCACCCAATAGTCTTGCACCAATCGAAGCCCATCTAACCGAACTTGGGAAGGAGGTAGCACCACTGGGCTTTTCTCTGGACCAAACCCAAGCTGAACTTCATCGTGTGAAGTTAGAACGGGATCGCCTTCGTGAGAAGTTCAAACTGATAGAAATTACTACTCGTGCGATGTTGGCCGAGCCTCCCTCGGATTCTCTCACCTTAGCACACCTTACACTTAGGTCCTATGCTGGTGTGATAAGGGGCTATGTAAGGAGACCGTAACTGCCTTGTGTAATCCTTTGTTTTAAATAAAAATTTCGATTTCTTCTTATGATGAAGTTTATGAATTTTCAAATGACCGGATAAATATAGTATGCATATTTTTGATGAATTTTAGAAAAAGGATATTTTAAAAATGTTTATGTAAACCTTAAATAATTAAAAATGTGTAATGATTTTCAAAAAATGGTCTTCTACAATTATGTTCAATATGAAATTTAGAGTCTAATAAGATCAACTTAATTATTGAAGAATAGTAAATTATGAATAGTGATTTTATGCTTAGGATTAATAATGTGACCAAATGGATTAGTAATCTCACTTAAAGAAAGTATTAATATAATCTAGGCACCTTGATTAAGTAATGTGATTCAATAAAATGGTTAAATAATGGTTTCATATATTATTATTCAAGTATTAGTTTTTTTCGGGTGAATAGTGTTTTTTTTAATTAAAAATTTAATTAAAAATATTTAGAAAAATATTTTTATAAAATGGATTTCATTTTTGAACTCAGAGCGTCGATATTATGTTATGGCATTTTTTTGGAGATTTTTCTGAAAAAAAGAATTTTCGGTGAATAGTGTATTTATTTAAAAATTAAATTAAAAATATTTAGAATTTTTTTTATAAAATGGAGTTCATTTTTGTAATCAGAGCATCGATATTTGGTTAAGGTGAAATTTTGGGATTTTTCTGAGAAAGTTGAATTTTTAGTGAATAGTAAAAATACAGTTTTAGGGTTTCGGTATGTTTAATGACATCATAACTGTGTCATGATGATGTCATGAGATATTTTAAGGGTTTGCCGACCAAAGGTGATGAATTATTGTATTGGGGGCCCCATGTGGCCTAAATCCATGGTAAATGCCATTGGAGAGCACATGGTTTTGAGAAAAGCACTTCTGAGGTGTCCCTTGGCCATTAATGCCTTGTCCCCTCACTTTCCCTATAAATACCAAGACCTTATCTCATCCTTTGGACTCCAAAATCATTCTCAATGAAGTTATGGTATCCTTACCTCCCAAGAAGTCCTCCCAAGGTGCCCCCAATCCCTCAAGGTCCAAAACTTTTAGTTTTAAGAGTTACGTTTTAAGGTAAGGGATCCGACCTCTCTCTTTCTTTTCAAGTAATCTCTTTTATGTCATTTCTTTTATGCTCCATGTTCTTATGTTAAAGGATGTTCTTTTATATTTCTATTACTTCCCTTTTCATATTCATATAATGATAGATCCCCTCTTACTCTCATTATTTCGTTTTATGAATGTTTAAGTGGCGCCGTTAGGCTACCGAAATTTTTGTAACAGATTCTTTCTCCCTTCTCATTTTTCAAGATCTATTTTCATGTAAAGTCTTTCAAGTTCCTTTTTATTATGTTGTGGTATCATCTCTATATATATCATACTTATCTTTTATGATCATATGATTAGAGACCCCATTTTATCTCTTCAATTCAGTATTTTGAAGTTTTAAGTGTCGATGTTAGGCTGTCGAATTTTTAAGTGGTTCTTTCACCTTTCTCCTTTTTCAAAGTTCTAATTCAATGTCAATTCTTGAAAGTATCTTTTTATTATGTTTGGGTATGATCTATATATCTATCATACTTATCTTTTATGATAATATGATGAGATATACCATTTGATCTCTTCAATTCAGTATTTTGAAGTTTTAAGAGGCGCCGTTAGGCTGCCGAATTTGTAAGGGATTCTTTCACCCTTCTCGTTTTCAAGATCTATTTTCATGTCAAGTATTTCAAGTTCCTTTTTATTATGTTGGGGTATGATCTATATATCTATCATACTTAACCCTTATGTTCATATGATTATATACCCTATTTTGATCTTGTCAATTTATTTTTGTTGAAGTTTAAGTGACGCCGTTGGGCTGCCGAATTTTCATAAGAGAAATATTATTTTTGTCTTCCTTTATTGTTCTTCATTTCATATGTTATATCTTTAAAATTTCATTACCATGTTCTCAAATCCTTTATATTCTGTCCCTCTACTATTTTATGGGTCATTTATGAGTGTTTGACCCATGTCCCCTCTCTTTTCAATGTTTTCTAAAACCCCGAAACATAGCCGTTATGCTGCAGAATTTCCGTCTCAAAATGTCTCTCTCTTTTTATAAAGTAATTTTATTTTATTAAGTGAATACTCAAAGATATTTCTTCAAAATGGGTATTCACATATATACCAAAATGTTTTATTTTAAATTCTGGGATTTACATACATGAGACCCGCTCTCCCCTTCCATGGGTTTAAAGTGATGTAAAGATCATGTCTTTAAAGCAGTTTTTTAAACGTTATGATTATGAAATGAAACCCATTTCTTTTATTCTATATGGGTTGTTTATGAAATTATTTATGATGATATATGTGGCTCACATGATAATAAATTCAAATTTAAGGGTGCGCCCTGATAGTGCTCCGATGCATTGGGTAATGATGTAACCACTAGAGTTTACAATTTTCAGGATATCTTGGTGAATAACCTTGGTAATTTTCAAATGACACCTTGGGGATGGACCTTGGTGATATGTTCATGATTGTATATGTTAAATGATTTAGTCACATATTAAAGTTATGACAAATGTTATTTTTATTATGATATGACACATGATTTATTTCTCATGCCTTAAAGTTCTTTTTCATGACATAGTTTATGTATCTCAAGTTCACATGTTAAATGTTTCTCTTGTTCCCTTACTGGGAATTCTGCTCACCCTTTCTTTTGATGTGTGTCCCCAGGTTATGAGATGCAGTAATGAACCTAGGATAAACTTAAGGATAATCCTTTAAAGTTTTTAAGAAGAATGTTTTATGTTGTTTTCATGTATTATGTTCCTGGTTTCCAAGACACAAAACCTTAAAGATCCTCAGTTTTGTGTAATGTAATGAAAGTTTATGTTATAAAAAGGCGGGATTCTATAGTTGGTATCAAAGGATGGTTTAGTTATTTGTAAAAATTAGGATATGAAAACTTTAGTAAGAACCCTATTGAAAAGTTTAAATATGGGAAATCTTCCTGGTATTTTGGTGAGTATTGAGTAAGGGGTTTCCAAGAAAATACATCCCTGTCTGGATACGAGTAGTTAGAGGCAGCTCTGGCACAAATGTACATAGGGGTAAAACCCGAAAACACCACTTTGATCTAGACTCGAACGAGAAATGGTACACGAAAATGGGCCTTGCTACACTCTTGGTTACGACACTCCCGGGGGATATGCTCTGGTAAATTCATAAGCTTAGTATGAGCCATTTTTAAAGGAACAAAGATAAAATAAAATAAAGATTCACATAAGAATATATGATCATGGATAACCTAGATTGAAACCTAGGGGATCACAAGTTAGGGTATACTTTCCTTCTACAAGTTTATCCTTTTATTCTTAAAGTTTCCTTTTAATGATTATTGGCTAAGTATTCAAGCCCCTAATTATACTTTCTTTTCTTAGTTAATGGTGGGAAATGGAAGAACATGTCCCAACAACCAATGTGATAGGAAATGTGATGATTTCCCTATTGATGTGATAGATATGACAAAAGATCAGGTTTAACATATTGTGATTATGCCAAACCAGCTATCAAAAATGACAATTAATAATTGGTTCCTAGTTGAATGTCCAAATTCATCAAGGAAGAAGAGGACAAAGTCTCAAGGATGTTCATATGATAAAGCTGATAAGGGAAAGAGGACCCAATTTCCTTTGTTCAAAAACTATGGAAAGGGGCACCAAGGAGAATGTCACAAAGGAACCGAGAGATGTTTTAAGTGTGGGAAGATAGGGCATAAAGTATCCAATTGCTTTAAAAAAATGGATAATGTGATGAATGGAGATATGGTTCGATCTAATGTGCCTTATACATTTTGATGTCGTAAATGTGGAGAAGTTATACATTATCTAAGGCAATGATCTCTTGGAATGGGTGAGAAGCATTATGAGCATCAACAATCTTTGAGGACAAGGGAACAATTCAAGTCCTATGCTGAGATGGATCATGATGACTGAAGTACATGTAACTTCTTTGCAATAATTGTCTATGTCATGTTGTATTTTAGTTCATGCTCTATGAGCATATATTTTATGTTTTCTAAGATCAACGAGTCACTACCTAAGATGATTTTATATCATTAAGGAAAACATCTATTGTTATGTACCACATGTTGATGTAGTAAAGATGTTCTTCTAAAAAAAGGGTGATTAGGGGACTAAAAGAAGATTATTATTTTGGAAGACGTTAACTATTTTGGGAACCCTATTTGATCAAGGTAAATAGATTACTATGGTATTTTCTTTGAGTAGTTAAGGTTGAATTATATTTTGAAGAATCGATGAATTTAAGGTGGACTTATAGTAATTTAGGTTACTTATGGAAATGATTAACCTATCTTGGGGTAAATATGTTTAGGTTAGTTACTTTTGTTATAAGATGTTAGGAGTGGTTGATGTTGTTTGGATATGAATGATAAAGTTTACCTTGGGAGACTATGTTATAAAATCCTTCTTGTATTTGGGTTTCAATCTTAGTTTGGTTTATTTTGAGGAATTTTAGGGACCGTTATTTATGGAATGGTCTATGATGAACTTTGAGTAGTACCATGGAACTTTGAAGGTTTAAAAGTAGTTTCTATTCCTATGGGATTATTTCTTTTTGAAGAGTTGTTTTACCTTAACCTTTCTTTTTTTGGGATAATGTTTAAAGATAGAAGAAATAGATAGTTAATCTTTTGTAGATTATGTGATTCTCTAGAAGATGATTGTTGTGTTTTGATGAGACCAAGTAGTTTTGAATGCTCATCATTTGGAGAAATGATTAGTTTTGGTAGAAACTTATTAAAGGATGAAACTCTACATGAAGGTAGGTATATTTACTTATATTTTGTTCTATGTAGTAAATGAATTCCTCAAAATTATGAAAAGAAACGTAAAACAAAAATGTTGTTGGTTTACGTTTCCTACTAGGTAATCAAAGACCATTTACACACATCATAAGTTTGGGATTTTCTCATGGTCAACTTTCTCCTAATCCTGTTTTCTATCACTCTCCCCCAGAACTTGACCCTTTGTTTTTCTTCCATATCCATGTTTTCCTCCATGGAATCCTAGTATGGGTTAACTCGGGTGACCTTTTTTACTTCCCTTTCTTTCTTTTAAAGTAATAGTGTTACTGACTCCTTTTCTGATGTGGGACTTTCAATGAAATTTCAAAACCCAATTTTAAAAATTGCGAGGACACAATTTCTTAAGGGGCGAAGATTGTAACGACCAAATTTTTTGAATAAATCATGTTTTCTAATTTTGTGTGTTATTTTATTTTATTTTTATACTCAACAAAAATGTTTCATTTGATAACATGAGTATAATTAAAATGAGACCGTTGGGTTTTGACTGTTATATGACCATTGGTCAATATGACCGCTGGAAACTAAATATTTTGATTATTGTCTCTAAATACAAGTAATCTTGGTTAATTAATATAGAAAGAAGATTCGATGGCCTCACCCAGTAGTCTTGCACCGATCGAAGCCCATCTAACAGAACTTGGGAAGGAGGTAGCACCAATGGGCTTTGCTTTGGACCAAACCCAAGCTAAACTTAATCGTGTGAAGCTAGAATGGGATCGCCTTCATGAGAAGTTCAAACTGATAGAAATTACTACTCGTGCAATGTTGGCCGAGCCTCCCTCGGATTCTCTCACCTTAGCACACCTTACACTTAGGTCCTATGCTGGTGTGATAAGGGGCTATGTAAGGAGACCGTAACTGCCTTGTGTAATCCTTTGTTTTAAATAAAAATTTCGATTTCTTCTTATGATGAAGTTTATGAATTTTCAAATGACCGGATAAATGTACTATGCATATTTTTGATGAATTTTAGAAAAAGGATATTTTAAAAATCTTTATGTAAACCTTAAATAATTAAAAATGTGTAATGATTTTCAAAAAATGGTCTTTTACAATTATGTTCAATACGAAATTTAGAGTCTAATAAGATCAACTTAATTTTTGATGAATAGTAAATTATGAATAGTGATTTTATGCTTAGGATTAGTAATGTGACAAAATGGATTAGTAATCTCACTTAAAGAAAGTATTAATATAATCTAGGCACCTTGATTAAGTAATGCGATTCAATAAAATGGTTAAATAATGGTTTCATATATTATTATTCAAGTATTAGTTTTTTTTCGGGTGAATAGTGTTTTTTTAATTAAAAATTTAATGAAAAATATTTAGAAAAATATTTTTATAAAATGGATTTCATTTTTGAACTCAGAGCGTCGATATTATGTTATGGTAATTTTTGGGGTTTTTTTTGAAAAAATGAATTTTTGGTGAATAGTGTATTTATTTAAAAATTAAATTAAAAATATTTAGAAAATTATTTTTATAAAATGGAGTTCATTTTTTTAATCAGATCATCGATATTTGGTTACGGTGAAATTTTGGGATTTTCTGAGAAAGTTGAATTTTTAGTGAATAGTAAAAATACAGTTTTAAGGTTTCGGTATGTTTAATGACATCATAACTGTGTCATTATGATTTCATGAGATATTTTAAGGGTTGGCCGACCAAAGGTGATGAATTATTGTATTGGGGGCCCCATGTGGCCTAACTCCATGGTAAATTCCATGGGAGAGCACATGGTTTTGAGAAAAGCACTTGTGAGGTGTCCCTTGGCCATTAATGCCTTGTCCCCTCACTTTCCCTATAAATACCAAGCCCTTATCTCATCCTTTGGACTCCAAAATTATTCTCAACGAAGTTCTGGTATCCTTACCTCCCAATGAGTCCTCCCAAGGTGCCCCCAAGCCCTCAAGGTCCAAACCTTTGAGTTTTAAGAGTTATGTTTTAAGGTAAGGGATCCGACCTCTCTCTTTCTTTTCAAGTAATCTCTTTTATGTCATTTCTTTTATGATCCATGTTTTTATGTTAAAGGATGTTATTTTATATTTATCTTACTTCCCTTTTCATATTCATATAATGAGAGATCCCCTCTTACTCTCATTATTTCGTTTTATGAATGTTTAAGTGGCGCCGTTAGGCTGCCGAAATATTTGTAACAGATTCTTTCTCCCTTCTCATTTTTCAAGATCTATTTTCATGTAAAGTCTTTCAAGTTCCTTTTTATTATGTTGGGGTATCATATCTATATCTATCATACTAATCTTTTATGATCATATGATGAGATACCCCATTTGATCTCTTCAATTTAGTATTTTGAAGTTTTAAGTGGCACCGTTAGGCTGCCGAATTTTTAAGTGGTTCTTTCACCTTTCTCCTTTTTAAAAGTTCTAATTCCATGTCAATTCTTGAAAGTCTCTTTTTATTATGTTGGGGTATGATCTATATATCTATAATACTGATATTTTATGATAATATGATGAGAGACCCCATTTGATCTCTTCAATTCAGTATTTTAAAGTTTTAAGAGGCGCCGTTAGGCTGCCGAATTTTTAAGGGATTCTTTCACCCTTCTCGTTTTCAAGATCTATTTTCATGTCAAGTCTTTAAAGTTAATTTTTATTATGTTGGGGTATGATCTATATATCTATCATAATGAACCCTTATGTTTATATGATGAGAGACCCTATTTTGATCTTGTCAATTCATTTTTGTTGATGTTTAAGTGACGCCGTTGGGCTGCCGAATTTTCATAAGAGAAATCTTATTTTTTTCTTCCTTTCATGCTATTCATTTCATATGGTATATCTTTAAAATTTCATTACCATGTTCTCAAATACTTTATATTATGTCCCTATACTGTTTTATGGATCATTTATGAGTGTTTGACCCATGTCCCCTCTCTTTTCAATGTTTTCTAAAACCCTGAAACATAGCCGTTATGCTGCAGAATTTCCGCCTCAAAATGTCTCTCTCTTTTTCTAAAGTTCTTTTATTTTATTAAGTGAATACTAAAAGATATTTCTTCAAAAGGGGTATTCACATATATACCAAAATGTTTTATTTTAAATTCTGGGATTTACATACATGAGACCCGCTCTCCCCTTCCGTGGGTTTAAAGTGACATAAAGATCTTGTCTTTAAAGCAGTTTTTAAAATGTTATGATTATGAAATGAAACCCATTTATTTTATGCTATATGGGTTGTTTATGAAATTATTTATGATGATATATGTGGCTCACATGATAATAAAGTCAAATTTAAGGGTGCACCCTGATAGCGCTCCAATGCATTGGGTAATGATGTAACCACTAGAGATTACAATTTTCATGATATCTTGGTGAATAACCTTGGTAATTTTCAAATGACACCTTGGGGATGGAACTTGGTGATATGTTCATTATTGTCTATGTTAAATTATGTAGCCACATATTAAAGTTATGAAAAATGTTATTTTTATTATGATATGCCACATGATTTCTTTCTCATGCCTTAAAGTTCTTTTTCATGACATAGTTTATGTATCTCAAGTTCAAATGTTAAATGTTTCTCTTGTTCCCTTACTGGGCCTTCTACTCACCCTTTCTTTTGATGTATGTCCCTAGGTTATGAGATGCAGTAATGAACCTAGGATGAACTTAAGGATAATCCTTTCAAGTGTTTAAGAAGAATGTTTTATGTTGTTTTCATGTATTATGTTCCTGGTTTCCAAGACACTAAACCTTAAAGATCCTCAGTTTTGTGTAATGTAATGAAAGTTTATGTTATAAAAAGGTGGGATGCTATAATGGTGAACCCTCAGGTTCCACCCATAAACATGTCATCTAGAACCTCATTACATCTAACACCTCATGTTCCGTCAATCAGTCAAGTACTTGGCCAACTCAATGTGCGTATTTAGATACACACCCCAAAACACCTATAAAATTAATCATAAATTTAGTTTCCACTTACCTTATACTCATAGGAACTCACTCGTCTGATATCGGCCTCTAACTCAAGATAAAATGAGAGAGGTCAAATTTTTTGACAAATGCCTGCTACGCTTCGAACACACCCAATGGATCTTGAATTGGAGTTCGGTTAGAGTAGGAGGATCAAAGCCTAGGGAGAGGGAGATATGGAGAGATCCACACTAGGAGGAGGGGTTGTACACCTGGAAGGATAAATAAAGGGAGATCCCTCTTAAATAACTGGAGAAAAAAGGTAATTTTGACCACTTTAGAAAGATGCACAATTACCACATGATTTGGAAAATTGTGTGCCAACAGTGTGGTGATCACTATCAAAAGGGTCACCCCTTTAAACAAGTCAGACAATTTAGTCGTACGGTTTAGCCGGACCATGCACCAACCATGAAAACCCTATGTGAAGACTAGCATACACTCACATGCTTGACTGAAAGGGGCCCCATGATTAAATCAAAATTTTCCCCTTTGAAAACATGCCACATGGTTTAGGTCATACAGTTAGACGGAACGTGCACCAATCATGTGCCCCTATCTTCTACTTCCCCAAATTTTATTTTTTGAGCCTGATTATTTTGAAACCCATTCAAACCCTCAAGGAACTTGACAAGCCTTAAAAACCATCTAAAAACAATGCATAGGAGCATTAAAACTATTATAATTAGGTTCTAAATACCAAAATAAATTTTGGACTATCCAACAACTAAAAATTTCAAAAAGGTTGGGAATTTAAACCAGTTTAAAAACCCAAGACATTACGAGTTCCTAGTGAAATTTTGAGTTCTAGCGTTTTTATTCTTTTTTAGCACTGCGCACGGTTGGTGTGCATGGGTTAGAGAGAAACTATGTAGCCTTTTGGTTAGAGGGGTATTTCCAATTCATTTTGTTCTTTCACAGTTTTTATTTCATGGTTAGCACATGATTAAGTACAGAATATGTGGATCTCAAGAGTCATTGTGCAACCTTCTTAGGGTGTTTTAGCGTAGGTTCATGACTTTCACACAATTAGAGGAAACTGTGCAGAAAGTGTGTGAGGGGTATTTGTAATCTTGTTATAGGTGGTTTGCATGCTTGGTGCACGATTTCCCAAACCATTCAAGGGGTGGATGTATTTCTATAGAAGGGATCAGAGTTAACACATTATCTCCAAAATGTGCATCCAGACTATGTGAGGGTGGTTGTCCTTTCCAATATGTGGTGATCAATTTGGTAAACTGTTCATCCTAACCATGCAACTTTCCCAAAATCCCTAAAATGTGGAATTCTAACTTTTCCCCTTTTAAAAATAAAAACCCAATCAACTTTTCTCTTCTCCCATTCATTTGAATAGGCCCTTGGGAGCCTTCAGTGACCTACTCCTCTCCTCCTCTCCTTCTCTTGGATTTTGGGTGCGTTTTTCTTCAATATTTGTTGGATTCCCCATTGGGTAAGCCTTCTTTTTATTCTCCTTTCTTCTCCCTCTTGTTCATTTCTTCATTTTCTTGATCCCTTATTGGACAAACCCCGAAGTGAAGGTTGGATAATGTAAGTTGTTTCATTTGATGTTAGGGTGTGCAGTTCTTCTCTTAAGCCTAGATCTTCCCTCTATCAAAGGTTTTTTTTAATATGCACATCATTAATCTTGGTGTTTCAATCCATTTCATTTCCAAAACATGTAATGTGATGTATGAGATTTTTTAAATTATTTTTTATTATGTTATTCATGATTTTGGGTTATTAAAGTTAATTTTTATGGCTTTCTATGTTGATTGTTTGATGAAAATGAATTTTACAAAGGATTTCCATGGTTATGCCTATATGTGTTCAAAGTATATGTATGATGAGTGTTTGATAAAATTTGAAGTGTCATTTCAAATGGATTTGGGTATTTTAAAGTGTTACTTAGCCTTTTTATATTTTGGATAAAATTGGGTGGCAAATGGACTTATGATTCGTATGGGTTTTTGGCCTCTTTATGGCTTTGGTGCTTATATGAGAACTCTTGTGTTTCGTTGTGATGATTCTTTGTATTCTTTGATTGTGCCTTTAACATTCATATGGATGTATATATATATGTAGATGTGATATGTGAATATCCATATATGAATGGGGTGTGATATGTGAAATGTATTTCAAATGAGGTTTTAAGTGGTGTTTTTCTAAATTTTTCTCTAAAGGCCTATTTAGCACCTTGGAAACATATTTGGATAGCTACTTGGGTTTTGAAATAAATATGATTTTCCTATAGAGTGATTTTGTATTTCAAATGCTAAGGTATTTTTGGTATTTTAATATGTTTTATTGGAAAATGATTCTAATTTATTAATATGTTAAGGCCCAAATGGTACTTTTAATAGTCTCTTGGAAAATGTTTTTTATCTCTCAAGATGCGTAGGCCCAGTTGGAACTTGTAAAATGTTCTTTTTCTGATGTGAACCTCTATGGTGGTTCTCTAATTAGAGGGGGTCTTCACATGGATAGTGTTGGGGGGTGGAAAAGTCATACATTTTGGAATCTGTGGGTTATGATTCATGTCAATAAGGTGATGAACTCCTCATTTTTCCATTTTTTACTATCATCATGGGATACTAGATGTCAGTTATAGGGTCAAGAGAAGATTACTATCTTGTTCCTGATGATATGAGCTAGATCACCTTGGTAGATGAATGGATGAGGTGGGCCATTCCACTGGTGAGTTTGGTTGAGAGTATCCAGGTTGGTGATAGAATATGGACCACATAATACAATAGAAGATGGATCAAAACTAAGTATATTTTGGGTCACCTCTTGAGATGTTTAGGATATTCCCATGATTAAGTGTATTGCATGTTCTGTTGTAATTTTTTGGAATTTTTATCTCTTGATATGTTTACTTTGGAATATTTATATTCATATTTATTTCATTTCTTTTGGTATTAGTTTCTAGGTGTACAATGTTGTACATGTGTAGTTTTTCCCCATTATGTTTTTACCTATGTTTTGGTTTTATTCTTTAAATTTGTTTTTAAAACTGGATTTTAGATGGGAATCTATTTTAAAGGAAATCCATGTTTTGTTTTCAAAAGTGGATTTTAGGAAAGCTATGTTTGGTAGTTTAAAATATAAAACCTATTTTTAACTGTATTTTCAAATGAGTATTTGTGGACTATTTTAGGAAAGTATGTGTGTGTATTTTGGGGTTCTACCTACTGAGTTTTTGTATGTTTACACCCTAATTTTTTCACTCGACATCAGTAGACCTGATATATTTACATATTCAGGTTATCGTTTAGGTTCACCCATTGGTTTTGTGGATAGATGGTTACAACGTGGTCATGCAGAGATCATGTCATGTTCTAGTTTTATTATAGTTTTTTTTGGTATCTTGTATCTCAATATTGTTATGTTTTTATTTATGTTCAGTGATTTATGCATCCTCTTAATTGTGTTGTCTGATCTATTTTTTATGTTTGTATTTATTGGGTGGAATCTTCCCCATCGATATATCTTGTTATGCCCTAGCGCTTTTCATTATCCCATGGGGATTAGGGATGCCCTTCGAGACTTGTCTCGGGTAAGCTTGGGTGCCTAGTTTGGGGTTTGACTAGGGATAGTTCATGAAAAAATGGTATCAAATGAGCCCTTTATTATTTGGGGTATTGGGTAGACCAAATATATAACTTTTAGGACTCAGGAGGTAGGTATGGGAAGAGATTCATGGAATATTACTCATCCTAAGCCTTGAGTTACCAGGGATAGTTGAGACTCGAGTCTTTAATTTTGATTTTGGGTTAATGGTGTTGGTGCATTGTGAATCATGTGGAGCACTGGTGAACAATTTAATATACTTCTGGTTTTTAATAGATTCTTAGAACGTGGTCTTCTAAACCATGTGGAAAAGTCATGCATGACCACTAGTCCCATACATGATAGGATTTTATGTAAGTAATGTTATTAGTTTTATTTCAATTGGTGAGAGTGGGTTTGAAGTGAAAGTTGTTTTTGAAAATTTAAAATAGGAAAAAATGGATTTCTTTTTCGATGAGATTTTGGTTTTTAAATAGAAAGTGGAAGTAGTTTTTTTGGATTTTGAAATGGGAAAATGGGAAATTATTTTTGTTCAATAAGTTTTGATTTGGGGGTTTGTATTTTTAAAGTGGGTGATTTGAAATGGTTTTGAATTTGAAATAAAAGTGGTGGCTTTTAAAAGGAGAATTTGGTTTCATTGTGTGGTGCTTGGTTTTTGAATTTTTATTTTTAATTGAGGTGTTATCTTGTGTGGGACTTGATTGATATTTGGTATGGTGTTGATTTGGTTTTTTTCATGTTATTTAGAGTACGCCACCCATAAAAGTATCAAAGGTTTCTAATGAGTCTCTCTTGGTTGTTGGTCAATCCCAGACTCCCAGTGGAGTGGTGGAGTTGAGTTCTTCTCAAACATTTATAGTTTTCCATAGTGATCGAGGTCCACTGGAGGTTGTAGAGTGGTTAGGGGAAATTGAGGGTGTTTTAAAGTCCTTGGAAACTCTAGAAGACTTGAGGGTGCACGTTGTATTGGATCTGTTCGAGGGACCAGATTTGGATTAGTGGAAGTTGATCACTCTATCTTCGTTGCAAGTTAGGATGACTTGGGAGATCTTAAAGACTAATTTTGTTCAATGGTTTGTTTTAAAGGATGTTAAGGTGAAGAAAGTGATAGATCTCTTGGATATTTAGTATGGTCAATGGACGGTGAAGGGTTATGTTGACCACTTCCAGGAGCTGGTTCCCTTTTCTTCAGATTTGGAATTAAGCGACCTTTTGAAATATCATCTTGATGTGTGGGTTCTTTATCCAAAAATCAAGGATCTAATTCTTTCATCTAAGAAATTCTTATTCTGAAATATGATAGATGAGGTGTTCCTAGATGAGTTGGTTTCTAGAGGGAAACCTGTAGTTTTTGGTATCCCAATCTCTCTTGGTACTTATAAGGATTCCCAATCTAGTGAGGAGTGTAAACCAAAGGAACCTATTCTAGAGGAATCTACTACATCAATTCATACTTATGATCAAAAGGAATTCTTTCTTGTGTGCTTCTAGTGTTCAGTTTGGGCATTTTAAGTTGTCTTGTCGAAATCCTCCAAATTCATATTATCAGTGTGGTTAGCTAGGAAATATCTAGAAATTATGTGAGGTAGGACCCTAGTAGAAAGAAAAATAATTCCATACTAGTTTTATATCCAATCAACCTTTTCTCCCCAAGTTTTTAAAGTAACCCTTTTATTTTTCCCCTCCTTTTCTCTTCCTTCTTCAGCCCTTATTCAATTTTTCTTCTTTTTTCTTTTCCTTTCCCTTGATCTGCATGTTTCTGTGGGAAATTTGTTATCTTATGCCTATTTGGATATGAATGTGTCTTGTGAAATTATGAATTTTGGTCTAGTATGGTGTTCTAGTATAGTTTCATTAGTTGTTTATTTCTCGTTCTAGAGGTTGGTGTCATGCCAGTTTATTCCTAAATGGCAAGGAGACCCACTATGGATCTCATTGTAATTATCTCTTATGCTAGTCAGGTGTGACTTGTGAGGTTGAGAGGTCACACTGGAGTTGATATTTCCATTTGGTTTCAAGTTTATTTTTTATATTTTATTTTGGAGGTTCTTCCTTTGATCTTGAGAGTTTCGATTTTGTTCCTTGGCTCAGATTTGGTGAATTTATGAGGGCATAATTTTTTTGGGGATAACCATCACAACTTGAATTTTGTTTTCATGATAGTTTTATTTATTTCTAAGTTCCTTATTTTTCATTGGTTTTCGGGTTGAGTTCTTGGTGAAATTTTCAGTTACATAGTTTTTGGTCTATTTTTATCACTGCACACAATGGTGTATACAGTTCAGAAAGAAATTGTGTGCCTCTTGGTCAGAGGGAAATTTTAATTTCATTTTGTTCTTACACGGTTCATCTTGAATGGTTAGCGCATGGTTAAGTCCAAACTATGCCAGTCTCAGGAGTAACTATGTGGCCTTCTTGGGGTGTATGAGGGCTAGTGCACGACTTGCGTGTGATTAGAGGAAACCATGCAGAAAGTGTGGGGGCGTATACAATCTTGTCAAAGGAATTTTTCATGATTGGTGCATGGTTTCCCAAACCATGTGGTCAGATCATGTTAGGGGTTGTTTTATTTCTAGAGGAGGGATCATAGTTGGTACACCCACCAAACCGTGTAATGGTGCTTAGCCTTTCTAGTGGGGTGAACACAGTTGGTGCATGGTTTGGTAAATCATGCGGCCTAATCGTACGACTTCCCCAAAATCCCTAAAATGTGGAATTACAACTTTCCCACCTTTATAAATAAACCCCAATCGACTTTTCACTTCCCCCATTTGTTCAAATGGCCCCTTGGGAGCCTTGGATGAACACCTCCTCCTCCTCTTGGATTTTCAGTGTCTTACTCGTTGGATTGGTGTAGCCTGATCTATTTTAGAAGATGTTGAGTCGAATGCTTGTGACCTATACTGCACACCAAGATACAACTCCATGGGTCGAGCTTTATGGTGAGCTTATTGTGGGTTGCAGGGAAACACACCCTTGCTTAGGGGGTTTGGGGTCCAACAGCCTCTGATCCAAATTTTTAGGGTACTATATCAACTATAACCAATTGTATCCTAGATGATTGACCAACACCGACATGGAACTATAACAGTGCTGAATTTTGGCATGACTACTATAGCTACACGGACATCCAACCATCATCCACTACAACACCTTGGACTTGGGTGGCCATAACACTGTAGCGATGCGGACTTCTATCCTACATTCTCTATAGCACAACAGAACTTTTGTGTGGTTGGTAAAATAGTGTTTCATCTTCCTTATCATCTCATTTTGGGATATGGTTTCTATATGTGTGAAGCTATGATACTCCCTATAATTTTGTTCTATCAAAACTAGAGATATTTCTCTCTCTCTATGGACGTAGGGATTATTTCCTGAACCACATAAATCTCTATGTCCTATGTGATTCTTTATTCTATCTTTTCTTCATCTAAAAATGTATTCTGTCATTTATAATGCTGACTTTTCTGCAACAACTAGTATCAAAGGTTGATTTCAGAATTATCGATTTGAACGATGGATATGGAAGAAGGAAAGGTGAATATTGACTACTTAGATGAAACTGACTTTAGCTACTAGAGGATGAATATTGAAGACTATCTTTAATAGAATAAAATTCATTTTCCTCTTTTGGGGTATAAATCCAATAAATATGGAGCAGTTGGAGTGGAAGCTACTGAATCAAAATTTTCTAGGAGTTGTGCACCTTACATGGGAAAAAACATGGAGTTCAACATTAGAGAGGAGAAGATGATGATTGAACTGATAAAATATCTCTAAAATATTTATGAGAATCCTTCTGCGGAAAACAAAGTGCACTTCATATGACGATTGTTCAATCTAAAAATGGATGAAGAGAGAATTTTTTCATATCACATAAACAAATTCAACACCATCATAATTTAGCTAACATCGATGGAAATTGTTCTTGGCGATGAGGTATGTACACTGGTTTTACTATATTCATTACCTGACAGTTGGAAAGAGACTATAACACCTATGATCAGTTCTTTGAGGAATACCAAGCTAGTTCTAAAGGATGTACATGGCTTGATCCTTAGTAAAGGTATCTGAAGAAGCGAATCATGAAGATTCTCAGGTTATTCTCTAAACTTTGAAGGAATAGGAAGATATAAAGATTGATACAATTATAAAGGATGATCAAATTCAAGAGGAAAGAGCATAGACAAGGAAAATGATACTAGTTCTACCTGATATATTTGCAGGAAGATAGGACATATCAAGGAGTGTAGAGAAAAATGGAAGGGGCCTGAAACTAGTGGATTAGACATGGTGGGTGAAGGAAATGATGATGTGCTGCTACTAATCATGGATTACCCTATGTAGTCTTAGATTTTAGACTCAGGGGTCTTTCCATTCCATGTCAAATAATGGTTTCCTGAAAAATTTTGTTTCTAGAATTTTTTCCAAGGTACGTCTTACTGATGATAAACCCTTATAGATTGTGGGGAAAGGAGATTCATGGATCAAGACTAACAGTGGGAGTTTTTTGGTTCAGGAAAACATGAGGTATATCCCAATATTAAGAATAAATATTATTTTTTTGGACAACTTGATGATACGGGATTCAGTACCATGTTTACTTATGGTTCCTAGAATATTACCAAGGGATCCATGGCCATACCTTGGGGAGAAAAAAATGGTACCTTTTATAACATGATAAAAATAAGTATGGACATTATTGCATTAGTAAATGCTGATAGGGATTCAAAATTGTGGCACTATAGGCTATGACACATGAGTGAAAAGGGGAAGAAGGTGTTGGAAAAAATGGACTAATACCAGAGATGAAGTTAGTTGATGTTGGCCTTTATGAAGACTATATTTTTGTAAAGTATAAGAAGATTTATTTTACAAAAGGAAGAATAACACTAAAGGTTAGGAAGATGGACTTAGTGTACACAGATTTTGGGGGGCCTACACCAGTATATTCCCTTATAGGGTCACAATATTAGATGATTTGTATTGATGACTCGATAAGGAAGGTATGGGTTTACTTTCTTAAAAGAGAATATGATGTGTTTTAAGATGTTTTAGAAGTGGAAGACCATGGTGGAGAATGAGTCAGGATCAAATATGAAATGCTTGGGGACTGACAATGGTGGAGAGTATGGCATAAAGGAGTTCAAATAATTCTGTCCCAATAATGGAATTCAGTGGGAGAAGACTATCCCAAGAACACCATAGCATAATGGTGTGGATTAAAGGATTAATAGGACACTAAATGAACGTTCTAGGAGCATGAGGTTGCACTCAAGGTTACCCAAGACCTTCTGGGATGATGCAGTGAACATGGTAGCATATCTCATTAACAGGAGTCTATATATACTAATGAGATAATGTCTACCTGAGGAGCTCTAGTCTGGTTAGGATGTAATACTCTCAAATTTATGAGTCTTTAGTAGTTTGGTATATGTTCATATTTATTATAATGTAAGGAACAAGATTGATGCTAAGTCCAAACCATGCTTCTTCATTATCTATGGATTGCTGAGTTTGGTTGTTGATTTTGGGATTATATCAATAAGATTGTTATCAAAAGACATAATGTCATATTTAATGAAGGTGTCACGTACAATGATC
Source organism: Viscum album (assembly GCA_963277665.1). Lineage (NCBI taxonomy): Eukaryota > Viridiplantae > Streptophyta > Magnoliopsida > Santalales > Viscaceae > Viscum > Viscum album. The sequence goes on along the minus strand of OY728135.1, from coordinate 1,196,569,354 downwards.
ACCATGTAGCTAAAGATGAAAATGTGAACAAATAACCAGAGTGAAAAGAGAAAGTGGATCTTAAATGAGTACCTGAGCATGAGACACCAGAACTAGTGGAGCCAACTCAAGTGGAGTTGAGGAAATCAACAAGGATGAGAATAATTGTGAAAAGGTATTCACAATCCTTAAATTACTTTTTATTAACTAATGGTGGATAACTATAATTATTTTAAGAGGAAATGCAGTTGAAGGATTCGAGAAAGTGGGAGTTGACATGAAGGAAGAAATTTCTTCACTACATGACAACAATACTTGGGATTTGAGACATATACCAATAGGAAGAAATCATTGAAAAATAAATGGGTATACTGGGCCAAGGAAGAACATGATGGAAGTGGAGGTTCAAGGAAATGTTGGTGGTGAAAGTATTTTGACAGAAGTAGGGAGTGGATTTCACTGAAATTTTCTCACCTGTAGTGAAGAATACCACCATATGGGTGGTTCTCAACATTGTGGCATTAAAAGACTTGTATCTTCAGAATATTTATGTAAATATGGATTCCATTAATAGAGATATATATGAGGAAATCTATATGTATCAACCAGAGAGATATGTTGAGTATGGGAAGGAAGACCCAATGTGCAAACTTCGAAAGAGTTTGTATGGGTTGAAACATGCACCTAGGTAGTGGAACAAAATTTTTGATGCATTCATGACTAAAAATGCATACAAATGATGAATCATGGATCAATGTTGCTACATAAAGTATTTTGGTGATGAATATATTATATTTCTTTTTTATGTGGATGACATTCTCATTGAAGGATCATGTATGAAGAATATTGATGAGTTGAAAGCGCAGTTGGATAAGGAGTTCGAAATGAAGCATAATAACCCCGATCTTTATTTTACATTAATAAATTATTTAATACATAATATTATACTTAATAAAACCCAGAATATTGATAAGTATAGTGTATTTATAAATTAGGTATATTACATAACAATTTAAAACATGAAAAAACAACTTCTTTATTGAAAACTTCTTTAACATGTTCACACTTAAAACTGCACGGGATAAGCTGAGGACAAACATAAGAAATGGGTGAGATATAAATCCTAGTAAGGGAATAAACATGGAATAAGGTGATACATTTTAGAAAACAGACATATCAATGGGGCATAAAAATAGTAGGAATCATAAACATGAACAATGAGATATGATATAACACAATAATCATAACATGGGAAATGTGGAAACAACTTAAAACACTGCACCATAAACATTTGTCAGGGGTAAACTACCAAGAAATCACTGTGGACAAAGTCCCATAAAGGAATTAGGTTCACTCTCTATCCCAACATGTAGTATCATGATACTAAATATTAATCAATTCATTGGAGTGCTATATAATTATGGGCACACCTGTCACATTCATTTCATTATCATGTTTAAGTGTGCCACATAGATCATAAAACATGGATTCATTAATCATCATAATTTATTCCATGATCAAGGAGTGTGGAATACATATATGTAAGTCCCCAATCAAAAAACACATGTGCATAAATGTGAACACCTTTGATAGGAAATGGGTATTGTATTCACCAATTGTTTTGGCATGGAAAATCACAGTGAAATTTTGACAGCATAATGGTGTCACTTAAAGATTCATAAAAATGGGTTGATGAGAGAGAATGTGGTCTATAATAATATAGATATAAAATTTTCAGTGATAGATACATGAAAAAAATATATATCCCAATATAATAAATTGGAAATAGAAGGCATAAGTTAATGAAGAAACTTGAATAAAGAAAAGAAACCTAACTATATTTTGGCATGGTAACAGGTTTACATAAAAGATCATGAGAGGCTTAATGAGAGAGAAATAGAGACATCATAATTTATAAATTAAATTTATAGTAAGGGTAATATGTAAGAACATATCCCAACATAATAAAATGTAATTTAAGAGACATAACATAAAAGAAGTGCTTGAATGGAAATGAGAAGAAAGAAATCCCTTGAGTGTGTGATTCTAAATGCTTGGGAGGGGATTCTTGAGAGATTATAGGAACCTTGTGATGAATCTAGAGAGTGGAGGGAAGAGTATGAACATGATCCAAATAGTTTTAGTGAAGATAAATGATATCTTGTGTGGTTTTATATTGAAAAATAGGGGGATTTCTTTATTATTTAGGTTTTGGACTCTACATAATAAAATAACCAAAACCACAAACCATACCATGGGTTTTTACCATAGTTTCTTCCAAATGGGAGTTTTTTCCATTATTTTATAAGGCCAAGGGACAAAATTATTAAAATAATTCCCTTACTTATATGTAGGTGGGTCATACTCATAAAGAAATGATTTTAAAACCTCAAAATATATTAATGGTTTTAAAGAATTCATAAAGTCTTTGTAAAATTAACCAAAAAAAACATAAAATCACATTATTTTAAAGTTAAAGCATATATTTGGTCATATATACCTTTTATAGTATTTATTACATCACTTTTGGGTCATTATTATGTCATAATACACAAATTATATTTATACGGTATTTAATTTTTACTCGAAAATTCGACTGTATCAAACAATTATGAAAAATTAAAAAATGGATAATTTAGATGTTCTGATTCCAAAAATAATATAAATTTTATCTAAATAATTTTATAAATATGTGAATTTTTACTTTTAAAGTAAAAATCGATATTTATTAAGAAATGTTGGGTTTTTTTTGACAATAATAGTTTTCGAACCCTTATAAAAATTTCATTTGAATTCATAAAAATCATATGATTATTTATATTTAATAAAAATTATTTGATAATAATATTTTATAAAAATAATATTTATTTAAAAAATCCATTAATTCATCAATATAAATCCCTTAATTGAATTTTAATATTACCTGAAAAATTCTATTTATGATTTATTATTTCAAAATAAAAAAATTTATAAAATGAACATAATAGGATGAATATATATTCATAATTATATAAAAAATAATATACATATTCATATTGCTAGTATCTTGATACATATCCATTTAATACACTAGTAAACACCATAAGGTTAAGATAGGTGATGGTGGGACTTTTATGAGGCGGTTCAGGGAACATGGTTTGGGTCGTGATCTCGTTGAGCTTGAACTTCCCCCGTAAATGGTTTCGCTCATGCTTAAGTTGTTGGATCTCAGCATGGGATTGGTCAAGGGAAAATCCTAGAGATGCTATCTCCCTCAAAAGCTCTGATAAATGGGATTTATAGGGTATGATCCTACTAGTTGAGGTCATCACTTCCTTTGTCTGTGTCAATTGGATTTTTTAACACCCTATATTTATATTAATCATGTGATCACCATTAAATGGATATATTATAAATTGTAATGATACTTAAAGTTATTTTAAGTCCAATTGTATATAATAAAAAAAATAAGTTCATGTGTTTTCTATAACCATATTACATAATAATATAATTAATTAAATTAAATGGGGAATTTTATTTATAACAGTTCGGGTTGTTAAAATGTCCCCCCATTAAGAAATCTACCCATCATAATTTTTATTTTCCACACTAAAAAAAATGAGGGAAACTATATTTCATAACTTACTCTAGTTCCCACACCGCCTCTTCAAACTTTTGATTTCTCCAAATCACTTTGACAAGGTGCATTTTCTTATTTCGTATAACTTTGTCTCTACAATCTAAGATCTTCACCGGGTTCTCCTTATAGGAAAGTTCATTATCCAATCATACCAACTAGAGATTGAGTACATGTGAGGGGTATGGTATGTACTTTTTCAATAGGGATGCATGGAATAAATCATGTAATTTAGATAGGTTTGGTGGGAGTGCAGGTCAGTAGGTCACTACTCTAATGTGATCAAGGATCTCAAAGAGGTCGATGTATCTTGGAAAAGTTTTCTCTTCTTCCAAAATCTCATAAATTTATTACATGAAGATATGTAGAGGAATATCATGCCTCCAACATCAAACTCTAGGTCTCGTCAACGATTGTCAATGTAGATCTTCTATCGACTCTGAGCAACATTTATGCGCTGCTAAAAGGTATTGACCTTTTCCACCATTTACTTGACCATTTCAGGACCTAGTAGTTTTCATTCCTGAAATTTATCCCAACATGTAGATGTTTTACACCTCTTCCCACAATGGGTTTCAAAGAGGTCCATTGGTATTCTTGAGTGGAAACTGTTGTTGTAAGAGGACTCAACCAGAGGAAGATGATGGTCTCATCCTCCTTTTAAGTCAATTGAATATTCTCTCAACAAGTCCTAAAGTGTATGGAATGTCCACTTAGTTTGGCCATCAGTTTGAGGGTGATAAGTTGTGCTGAAGTTCAACTCAATATTCAGATCATGTTTAAGACTCTTCTAGAACTTAGAGGTGAATCTTGGATCTCGATCAAATACAATCGATAGTAGTACTCCATTAAACCTGACCACTTCTCTGATTTATATTCATACAAGTTGATCCAGTGAGAAATCCTCTCAAATTTAAATAAAGTGAGATATCTTTATGAGATGATCCATAAAAACCCATATAGCATTATTTCCCTTAGATTTATTTAGAAGTCCATTAACAAAATTCATGGTGATTTTTTCCATTTCCTTGTTAGTATGGGTAATGGTTGCATAATCCCCTTAGAATTATTCCTTTCACCCTTCACTTTCTAACATACCAAGCACTATGATGTATATTCAGCAGTATCCTTCTTCATATTTTCCCACCAATAGTTCTCTCGAAGATCTCAATACATCTTTGTGCTTCCTAGGTGGATGGAGAAAGTCAAACTATGGGCATCATCCAATAGTTCCTTTTTTAACTTAGTATTTGATGGTATACATAGTTGTAACCCAAATCTCACAACTCCTTCTTCATTAACACTGAACTCCAAGAATTTCCATTTTATTATAGTTTTCACTTTCTTTTGAGTTCCCACATAATCTCTTTGATCATCCTTTAACCTCTTCAGAAGAGATGGTTTAACAATAATTTGTGAAAGGATTGATGATGTTCCTTCCTTTATGATTCTCATGTCCATACTTTCCAAATCTAAGAAGACCAGATCCTCTCGATTATCATTAATGATAGAATTTCTAGGTCATTTATATTTAGAGAATCTTCCACATTATTCTTTTTACTAGGATGGTAGTGGATTGAGTAGTTATCGTCCTTGATAATCTCTAACCATCTTCATTGGCGCATTTTCAGCTCTTTCTGTACGAATATATATTTGATACTTTTGTGATACATATATATTTCACACTTCTCCTCAAAGAGATAATACTTCCATATTTTCAAAGATAAGATCACTAAAACCAACTCCAAATCATGCATTGGGTAGTTCTATTCAAGAACTTTTAACCACCTTGAATCATAAGCTATGACTTTGTCAGTCTGCATTAACACACAACTTAATCCCTTATTCAAAGAATCATTGAATACTATGAAAATTTCTCCACTTGTGGGTAGTGTGAGCACAAGGGTAGTGATAAGACTTATTTTCAATTACTTAAAGATCTCTCCATACTCATCATTCCAAGAAAATTTGACTCCCTTCCGAGTTAGCTTGGTTAGAGGGTTTGACAATGGAGAGAAATTTCTCACAAATCGATGATAGTACCCAGCTAATCCAAAGAAACTACGGATATCTATCACAGATGTGGGTCTTATCCATTATTCAATTTCTTTTTTCATTGAAGGGTCCAAAGATATCCCATATCATGTGATTATATGCTCCACTAATGAGAATTTATTTAACCAGAACTCACATTTACTTTAATTTTCATAATTATTCTTCTTTCACAAGGTCTTCATCACAGTGCTCAGATGCTCATCATGCCCCTCCTTGGTTTTGGAGTATATTAGAATATAATCTATAAATAATACCATAATTTTTTTGAGGTAATCTATAAATACTATATTCATCAAGACCATGAATATTGGTGGATCATTAGTGAGTCTGAATGGCATTACTATGAACTCACAATGCTCCTACCTTTTATGAAAAGTAGTCATGGGGATATCATTCTTCTTACCCATAACTTGATAATATCCTGACCACAGATCCATCTTGGAGAAGTATTGTTCTCCAAATAGCTGATCTAATAATTCATCAATATATGGTAGGGGTTACTTATTATTTATCATGATCTTTTTGATCTCACAATAATCAATGAAAAGGCTCATTGAACCATCCTTATTCTTGATTAAGAGGGTTGGTTCACCCCTTGGTGACGCACTTGGTTTTATGAACCATTTATCCATATTCTTCTGTAGTTGTGTCTTCATCTCATAAAGTTCCACAAAATCCATTCTATACATATTCTTGTAAAATAGTAACATCCTAGGTATAAGATCGATTGAAAATTCAACCTCACAACTAGGAGGAAGATCAGGCGATTCCTCAGGAAACATATCAGTGTATTCCATCACAATTGGAATGTATTTAAGGATGGATCTTTCTATAGACTCAATAATTTGAGCTAGATACATTTTATTGTAGAGAAATAATATCCATGCTTGTGATTTTTGGGATAAATAAGATTTATCCTCCTACTTCCACTTATACAAAATCAGGGGATGATTCTCAATATGAAGAGTGATTTTCTTCTCGCAGTAATTTATGTTGGCTCTATACAAGGAAAACCAATCCATACCCATAATTGCATCAAATTCAACCAAATGGATTATGACAAGGTTCCCTGGGAATTTCATCACACAATTGTGTTGGGGGGGAGTTATATGCTCAGGATTCAATAATTTCCCCATTTGTCATTTTCACCAATAACTCTACTTCCATGCTTTGTGGTGGGGTTTGAATAGTTCTACTAAACTTTCATGATATAAAGGAATGAATAGAACCATAATTAAAAAGTACATTTGCTATCCTTGAATGGATAACTAGTGTACCTATAACCACTTCGTTGTTGGGATCCACCTCAGCAGTTTTAATGGAAAAAAGATTGCTCTTGTTGCCTTGGAGGTTATTGGTTGTCTCCAAAAACCCTTGGCTTAGTGAACTGACTTGCAAAGTGTCTTGGATCCTTGTAGTTGAAGCAATGAACAATACACTGAGGGTTAATTGGAGCATTCCTCTCCTCTATCACATTAACAGGTTTCTCCTATCAGTAGTCGTTAGCTTAGTTCCCTTACTTCCCACACCTAAAGTATTTCCTCACCCCCTTAGGCAATTTCCAGAGTGCTTTTTCCACACCTTTGACAAGTGGGATGTTTAAATTTCTTGGCACCATTTGATTTCTCCATAAGAACACTAGAATTAAAATTCACTTTACACTTCTTGTCCCAGCAATAACCTTGATATTCGTTGATCTACATTTCAAATTTGAGGGAACATTGGACAATTTATTCATAGCTTTCAAAGTCTCAGATCATCAAGTCATTTCATAGACTAGTTTTTAGACCACCAAATAAGTAGTCAAACTTTCATTTGGGAGTAACAAAAAAGCCAGAGGCATATCGTACAAGTCTTGTGAAGTTTTCCTCATACGACCCAATAGACTCATCATCTTTTTTTCTTGAGGGTATGGAAATCCCTTTCCATTTTAATACAGATAGTGTGTGGAAAATATTTATCAAGAAATATTTTTAAAAAATTATTCCACTCCATCACTTTGATCTCTTTCTCAGGCTTCATATTCTTGATGAATGTACACCACTAATCAGCTTCTCCCTCCATATTATAAAAATCCAGTAGAAACTTTTCTTGTTCAGAACATTGAAGGATGGAGAGGATCTTCTAAATAGATTTGATTCATTGTTCTGTGATTAAGGGATCAAATGATCCATTGAAATTTGTAGGACTTTGTTGCATAAATCTCTCAATCGTAGTTTTTTATCTCTTAGGGGAATTTGGATGATCCTTTTAATCTAGTTTTCTATTCAGGACCTGATTCATCTGAGAGAGTATCATCATAAAGTTCATGATTTTTTCTCCCATCGGGTTGGGCATCTCGTTGGGACAGTCATCACATTTCCCATCATATTGATTGTTTACCCAATTTCTCTTATTTGAGTCCATTTTCTATAATAAAATTAAAATTAGGTATAAGTATTTTTAAACTATTAATCACATAAAGAATAATCCAATGATATTAAAGGGATAACTTATAAATTACATTCATTTCTTAACTTATGAATTTTTAAGATTTAATCTATATTATCCACGATCTATTTCTTAAAAATATTCTTATAGTCATTTTTTCCCCTTAATAATGGTTCTTAATGAGATTATGAATTTAACAAATCATATCTCTCAAGAGTGTCAAACTAGATACACATTAAGGCTCGTTTTTATGTACCAGGTTACACTGAGTGAGGCTTGGTACACCTTATCAGAGTTATTACCTCAAGGTACATTTATGTTCAAACCAAATCCACTTGTAGTATCTAGAAAGAGATGTATTTTATTGATAAACCACTTACTATATACTTACCAAAATTTAGGAATAATTTCTTATACTTATCCTTATCCCTAAGGATTTTTCTATAGTTTTCTAATTCTAATCCCAAAAATAAGTAAAATTTCCCTTTGATGACAACTATAAAAAATATTCTCTTTATTCCACATTAATACATGATTTATCACATAATATCACACTTGATATAAACCAAAGTATTAAGAAGTAGAGTTTATTTATTAATTAGGTACATTACATAACAATTTAAAACATGAAAAAACTACTTTATTGAGAAATTTTTTAATATGTTCGCACTTAAAACTGTATGGGATAACCCGGGGACAAACATAAGAAATGAGTGAGATATAAAGACCAATAAGGGAATAAACATGGAATAAGGTGGTACATGTTAGAAAATAAACATATCAATGGGTCATAAAAATAGTAGGAATCATAAACATGAACAATGAGACATAATATAACATGATAATCATAACATGGGAAATATGTAAATAACTTAAAACACTGAATCATAAACATAGGTCAAGGCTAAACTGCCAAGAGATTAGGGTGTAAAAGTCTCATAAAGAAACTAGGTTCAAACTCTATCCCAAAATGACATATCATGATACTAAACATTACACAATGCATTGGAGTGCTATATTATAACGACCCATACTTTACATACATTGTTAATACTTCAAAATTGAAGCACACTTATTACAACATATGACAAAACCACAAAGGACCGTATAGGTATAGTGTCTTTAGAAACTGGAAAAACATAAACAACTGGTTCATAAATCTTCTACAGTGTCTCCCATTTATTTCATCATATCTAGGGTCCCTTTTAGCATATTCTACTTAATATCCATCTTCCTGACCTGGGGAAAAGAAAACATAAAAGGGTGAGCTCAAATGCTCAGCAAGGGCAAATAAAGGAAATAAAAATCATATCATATCTTTATGAAAATCAAAACCTGCAAAAGAGATCATAATATCATAACATGGAATAAATCATAGAAGTGAAAATGAGATCCCCATAATCATAACATAAAACTTGAAACTTTGTGGCATGCACACATAATCATGGAAAATCATTTCTTGTTAGTCATGACTCATTGCCAAGACTATCTTAGTGGACAAAGTCCCTTTCTGAACCGAGTTCACTCCTCGTTTCAGTCCTGTATCACTGAACCGAAATAACCTTCCGTTCCAGCCATGTCTATCTCATGAGATATAAAATCATTACCCAATGCATTGGAGGGAGATATAGGTCCCACCCATCTTATAATGAATCCTTTCTTATGTGTGCCACATAATCATAAAACATACATCATCGCATAACACATGTAACAAAAATGGGATTCTTGAAACATCATGACATCATAAATCAATTCATATAAGATAAAGGAATTCATAAACATAATTCCATCACAACATAGTCCAATCAATGTAAAAATATGGATAGGAACAGAACCTTTTATTATCTTAGATGGAAAATAATTTTGATAAAACACTTGAACTCCATTCTTGAGGAAAATATCCTTTCTTCTTCAAAAACTCTTTTCTTTTCTTAACATGTCATACAATTATAAACTAAAAGAAGTTGATTAAAAATAATCTTGAAAACTTGTAAAGGAAGATTCTTGGAAATAATGTTTTAAAAATCCATTCAAGCCGTATAAGTTAAAAAAAACATTCTTCGTACTTTTGTCGGAAAAGTCAAAAAGTACCTCGTATGAAAAACGACAAAAGATTCCTTTCATATCTTTTACAAAAAAAACTTACCGAAGGGTAAAATTGGATATAAACTATTGTAGAAGGATGGAAATAATATTACATGTTGAGGGAACATGGATGTGGATGATAAAATACACCCCAGTAATTACCAAAGTAAATACAATCTCGGATAAAAGTGAGATTGTGATATTTCCCTTACCTTAGGTCCGATTAGCTTTGTACGTGTCCGAAGCTCCTGTATAATGGTTTAAATAATGTTATTGACTTATTCCAGAATCATACATATTTATATGATATCATATATGGTCATATTATTAGCTTCTTGTTAGTAATATTTCATTGTTACTTGTTACTCGAGTCTTTATAACTTTTTGTTCTTATGCGTGTTTTGTCGAATAAATTCTTATTCTTATCTTTAGGTTATAGATAATTCATTTCCAGAATGGTATTAGTGTATTATATACCATATTCATTCATTCAATTCATTTATATAATCATTATGAAATGAAGATCATGTAGAACGAGTCGCATCACATCGTGGAGACGGTATTCCGTACGTACGCACGAGTGATGATATCATTCCTATGATCGTGGAATTGTATTGGAGTATATATATATTATTTCAGTATCAATATTACTTAATAATAATCATATATAGTTACTCATTACACCATTATACCCATCCTTGTAAGGTGATGGTGGAAAATAGATTACACCACGGCGTGGAGACGGTATTCCGTACGTACGCACGCGCGGTGATTTCATTTTTCCGTAGGATGGATAGAAGGTGAATTAGGGTTGTTTCATATTTATAATAACATATCAGTATGTAAGTAATACTGATGTTATTACTTTATCATGAAACAACTAAAGAAGAAGAAGTTGAAGAAGAAAGAAATTGAAAAGATCGGTAATGGATATTACCTCTTCTTTGGAACACCTCTTTGAATCCTCTACTTAAGGAACTAAGATTGGTCTTTGGAGAAGACCAGGACCTCTAGGATTATTCTAGGGAAGTGGAGAGGAGAAAATGGCAGGGGTTGGCCGAGCTTGAGTGCTCAATTTGGTGTGAGGAGAAGGGGGAGGAGGTGTCCTTTTATAGGGGAGGAGAGGGGCACCTTAGGAATATCTCAAAATATTATTTTATATTAAAGTCAAAATCGGTTTATAATGGTTCCAAAGGGTCTTATTTCGAAGATAAAGTGGGGAAGGGTCGAAATCCTATCAACCAATAAGATTTAGACAAGTTTAGGGTTTTATTTTAACCTTATCAATTAGATTTATCTCTAAGTTAATTAATTTAACTTTTACCGTGTCTTTTTGTTTTCTTTCACTATATGGTTAATACACTTACTATAACATGCCAAACGAACCCCAAATTGTTTATTATTAATATATATATCCTTATCTAAGTCATTTGGCCGAACCTTAGATTTTTAGGAATAAAATAACAATTAATAATATAATATTTGATTTAAAAACTATTTTGTGTCAATTTTGACAGTATTTGATATATGATTTGTTTGAAAGTCATAACAGAATTATATGTTCGAACCAAGTTGATTAAATCAACACTAATATATCATAGTAACCTAGAAAATTAGTGGAATTCATAAAAAGTCTCAAATTACATTTATTTTGGTGTTTATAACATCAATTATGTCAATATTTCATTAATAAGATAATTACTGCATCATCTTTGTGTCATAAATAAATTAAATTATTTGATGTCTAAAAATTACAAATAAAATACCATCATGTAGGAATCTTTTTAGCTTTCTAATTAATATTTACAATCGAATTTATCTTATGTATAACCCTATATTAAAAATGATTTACTTGTTAAACTTTGATTTTAACTATTTTAACCCTTCTTTAAATAAATTAATAATAAATGTCCTAATCTAATCCAAGTGGGCCTAAATGGTCATATTTTATTCCTAAGTTTGTTTTTGGTCGAATTACACTTGTCCAATAGTATTAGGACATGTGTTAGGGTAATATTGATATCATATTTACCCTTAGTTACCCTATTTACTATTAACCGCGGTAAAAATAGTAAAAAGTTACTATTCACCAAAAAATTATTTTCATCTCATTGAACCACATTTTAGTCCTTGATATTAACCGTGTCTCTCGGATTTTTGAAATTCCATTCACAGAAGCGGTAAAATTAAGTTTTATGCAAAATTCAGTTTTTAACCTACCACTTAGTGGTTTCACTATTCATCAAAAATTGAAAGTTTTCAGAAAAATACCAAAATTTCACCCTAGGCTAATTTCGATATTCTGAGTCCAAAAATGAAGTCCATTTTGAAAAATAAAATTTATAAAATTTCAAAAAGTGGTTATTACTATTCATAACGGCTAGTTTTAATAGCATATTGTTGTTTAGTGAAACTCGGTATTGCGTACGACGCAAGCTATCGAGGAAGGTTGCGATTGCGTGTAAAGCAAGCCAAGCAAGTGTTGTGTAGAAAAAGATTCCTTTGATGATTTATATAACATAAAAGTCTCGGGTGTTACATTCTACCCCCCTTAAAAAGAATTTCGCCCTCGAAATTCGTCACTTTGTAACAAACAAATGAGGATACTTCTCCCTCATCATATCCTCAAGCTCCCATGTAGCTTCTTCAAGTTGGTGGTTCCTCCATAAAACTTTCACCAAGCGAGTGGTCTTGTTTCGTAGGACTTTTTCGCTACGATCCAGAATCTCTATCGGCTGTTCTTCATAAGAAAGATCTTGCTCCAGCGGTACAACTTCTGAGCTGAGTACATGTGAAGGATCTGGTATGTACTTTCTCAGGAGAGATACATGGAACACATCGTGAACTTGAGAGAGATTCAGTGGAAGCGCCAATCGGTAAGCTACCTTCCCAACACGATCCAGTATTTCAAAAGGACCGATATATCTAGGGCTCAACTTCCCCTTCTTTCCAAATCTCATAACCCTCTTCCAGGGAGATATTCGTAAGAACACTTTATCACCCACTTCAAACTCTAGGTCTTTTCTTCGGTTGTCGGCATAACTTTTCTGTCGACTCTGAGCTGCTCTTATGTGTTGTTGAATAGATCTAACCTTTTCTGCCATTTCATCAACAAGATCAGGTCCTAATAGCTTTCTTTCCCCAACTTCATCCCAGCAAGTTGGAGTCCTGCATTTCTTTCCATAGAGAGCTTCATAAGGAGCCATCTGAATACTGGAGTGAAAGCTATTATTATAAGAAAATTCCACCAAAGGTAGGTGTTGATCCCAACCTCCTTTGAAATCCATAGAGCAAGCTCTCAACATATCTTCTAGGGTTTGAATTGTTCTCTCAGACTGACCGTCTGTCTGGGGATGATAAGCAGTGCTGAAACTCAACTCTGTATCCAGAGTATGCTGAAGATTTCGCCAGAACTTCGAGGTGAATCTCGGATCTCGATCAGATATAATAGAAAGTGGTACTCCATGCAATCTTACCACTTCCTTTACATATATCCTGGCAAGCTGATCTAGAGAGAAATCCTCTCTAATAGCAATGAAGTGTGCAGACTTTGTAAGACGATCAACTATGACCCAGATAGCATTATTGCCTTTGGATGTTTTAGGAAGTCCTGTGACAAAGTCCATAGTGATGTTTTCCCATTTCCATTCAGGTATGGGTAATGGTTGTAACAGCCCCTTAGACTTCTGTCTCTCAGCTTTAACTTGTTGACAAACCAAGCATCGAGAGACATATTCAGCAACATCTCTTTTCATGCCATCCCACCAGAAGTACTCTTTCAGGTCCCTATACATCTTCGTGCTTCCAGGATGAATAGAAAATGATGAACTATGAGCCTCATCCAGCAGCTCATTCTTTAATTCGGGGATGGGAGGAACGCAAACACGATTCCTGAACTTTATTATCCCATCACAATCAAGGTTGAATTCAGGAACATTTCTCACCTTCTTTTGTAACTCGACATCTTCTTTCTGTGCCTCTTTAATCTTCACATGTATAGATGGTTGAACATTCATTTGAGAAAGATAAGATTTTTCCCCTTCCATTATAATTCCAAGATCCATCCTTTGTAAATCCATAAATATTGGATCTTTTGTGATCCTCATCATGGATAAACTAGCATGGTCTTGTCGACTTAATGCATCTGCCACCTTCTTTGCTTTCCCAGGGTGGTAATGGATTGAGCAGTCATAATCCTTAATCAGCTCCAACCATCTTCTTTGACGCATATTCAACTCCTTTTGTGTGAAAATATACTTTAAACTTTTATGATCAGTATAAATATCACACCTTTCACCATAAAGGTAATGCCTCCAAATCTTTAATGCAAAGATTACTGCAGCCAACTCCAAATCATGTGTTGGGTAATTTTGCTCATGGATTTTCAACTGTCGTGAGGCATAAGCTATCACCATATCATTTTGCATAAGAACACACCCCAATCCCTTCTTGGATGCATCACTGTAGATCACAAACCTTTCTCCACTACAAGGCAGTGTGAGCACAGGTGCACTGGATAACCTTCTTTTCAACTCCTTGAAATTCTCTTCACATTCCTCTGTCCAGACAAACTTAACTCCTTTCCGAGTCAACTTGGTGAGTGGATTAGATAATCGTGAAAAATCTTTTACAAAACGTCGATAATAACCAACCAAACCAAGAAAACTTCGGATCTCAGTTACTGTTGTTGGTCTTGACCATCTTTCGATAACCTCTGTTTTTGCTGGATCCACAGATATCCCCTCTTTTGAGATTATGTGACCCAAAAATGCAACTTTTTGAAGCCAAAATTCACACTTGGTAAATTTGGCATAAAGCTTCTCCTTTCTCAGGGTCTTCAATATAATTCTCAAGTGATCTTCATGTTCGTCCTTGCTCTTTGAATAGACAAGAATATCGTCTATAAAGACTACCACAAATTGATCAAGATAGTCTCTAAAGACTCTATTCATTAGATCCATGAAGATAGCAGGGGCATTAGTAAGACCAAATGGCATCACTATAAATTCATAGTGTCCATACCTTGTACGGAAAGCCGTCTTTGGTATATCCTCCCTTTTGACCCTTAATTGATGATACCCTGAACGAAGATCAATCTTGGAAAAGTATTGAGCTCCGCGTAGTTGGTCAAATAAGTCATCAATGCGTGGGAGAGGATATTTGTTCTTGATAGTGATCTTGTTAAGTTCTCGATAATCAATGCAGAGTCTCATTGATCCATCTTTCTTCTTAACAAATAGAACAGGTGCTCCCCAAGGTGACGCACTAGGGCGTATGAATCCCTTATCAAGATTCTCTTGGAGTTGCTTCTTCAATTCCTGCAACTCAATTGGGGCCATTCTATAAGGTGTCTTTGAAATAGGCAAAGCACCCGGTACGAGTTCTATTGAAAACTCAACTTCACGATTTGGTGGAAGACCCGGCAATTCCTCCGGAAAGACATCATCAAACTCCCGTACAATGGGCATATTCTTAATCGTGAGTTTCTCACCAACCATTTGAGATAAATAACCTTCATTTAGTGGAATCAATACCCATAAGATGGAAGAAATTTCCACTGGAAGGTTATGTTCATCCTTGCATTGATAGACGATCGTAGGTTGATCTGGAATATGAAATGTGACTTCCCTTCTTTGGAAATTGATATGAGCTCCATGTAGAGAAAGCCAATCCATGCCAAGAATCACATCAAATTCCACTAAAGGAAGGATCACAAGATTTGCAGGAAGCACTTTCCCACAAACTTCGATCGGAGAAGAATTATAAACTTCTGATGCGATTGATGTGCCATTAGGTGTTGTCACAGCTAACTCAACATCTAATTGTTGAGGTAATACGGTGATACCCTTAGAAAATTTTTCAGAAATAAAAGAGTGGGTGGATCCAGAATCAAATAAAACATTTGCTACTTTAGAGTGGATGGTAAGTGTACCTTTCACCACATCGTTATCGTACTCCACATCGCTGATAGAAATTGCATGTGACTTTCCTTTGTCTTTAGCCTTAAGAGTTTGTTGACGTCGACCATCATCATCAACCCTTGGATTTGGGCATTGATTGGCATAATGCCCCATCTCCTTGCACTTGAAACATTGAAGTGTAGCAGGTTCATTCTGTGTATCCCTTCCTTTGTTTGCATCATTAGACATCTTCTTCCCATTATCACGGCATTCAAATGCCCGATGGCCTTCCTTTCCACATTTAAAACATTTACTTGTCCCTTTAAGACAACTCCCTCCATGTTTCTTTCCACACTTTGATCATAAGGGAAAGTTCATCTTCTTTTCCGTGTGCTCTTTAGATTTTTCTTTGAATTCCATCTTCCTCTTCTTATCAAACCCATGTGACTGATGGGTTACTCCAATCTCCATCTCGACTTTGAGAGCACATCGAACGATTTCCTCGTAGCTATTGAAGTCCCTTATGGCTAACGCCCTTCGAAGACTTGGTTTTAATCCACTAAAGAATCGATCGATCTTACTCTCAGGTTGGATAATAATACCAGAAGCGTACCTTGCAAGTCTTGTAAAATTTGCTTCATAGGTACTAACAGATTCATCATCCCTTTGCTTCAGTTCAAGGAACTCTTTCTCCATCTTTGTTCGGAGAATACGAGGGAAGTACTTATTGAAAAATAAGTTCTTGAACTCGTTCCATTCCATAGACTCAATTTCATCCCTTTGCCTCGTATTCTTAACAAGATTCCACCATTGATCCGCATCTCCTTCCAAACGATACACTGCTAGGATGACTTTATCATGCTCAGAACATTGAAGAACTGAAAATATCTTTTCAGTAGTACTAATCCATTGTTCAGCAACTAATGGATCAGTAGACCCGCTGAAAGATGGTGGACGCTGCCTCATGAAGGATTCAACAGAATGTTGCTCCCTTCTTTGTTCGTTTGGAAATCCTGCATGATTCATAGCTTGAGAAAGTTGTGTGAGCATGGCTACAAGATTTTGCATTCCAGCTCCCATATCGTTTGGTTGCTCAGGGGGACAATCATTGCATTGCCCATCGCATTCCGCATTAACACGGTTCCTTCGGGTTCCAGCCATTGACTAAAACCAAGAAGAATAGTGTGAGCAACACTAATTATAATAGGAAACCACATAATTCAAGAATAAAATTTTCATGCTTAAGGTCTTATCCTAGGTTATTCAAGGCCATTTCTAAAACACTAAGATTGTGTTCTATGCTTAGACTTATCCTTAGGGTTCTTACTAAGGCTTTCACATCCTAGTTTCCAAAGGTTGACTATACCTTTCCTCTGATACCAACTATAACGACCCATACTTTACATACATTGTTAATACTTCAAAATTGAAGCACACTTATTACAACATATGACAAAACCACAAAGGACCGTATAGGTATAGTGTCTTTAGAAACTGGAAAAACATAAACAACTGGTTCATAAATCTTCTACAGTGTCTCCCATTTATTTCATCATATCTAGGGTCCCTTTTAGCATATTCTACTTAATATCCATCTTCCTGACCTGGGGAAAATAAAACATAAAAGGGTGAGCTCAAATGCTCAGCAAGGGCAAATAAAGGAAATAAAAATCATATCATATCTTTATGAAAATCAAAACCTGCAAAAGAGATCATAATATCATAACATGGAATAAATCATAGAAGTGAAAATGAGATCCCCATAATCATAACATAAAACTTGAAACTTTGTGGCATGCACACATAATCATGGAAAATCATTTCTTGTTAGTCATGACTCATTGCCAAGACTATCTTAGTGGACAAAGTCCCTTTCTGAACCGAGTTCACTCCTCGTTTCAGTCCTGTATCACTGAACCGAAATAACCTTCCGTTCCAGCCATGTCTATCTCATGAGATATAAAATCATTACCCAATGCATTGGAGGGAGATATAGGTCCCACCCATCTTATAATGAATCCTTTCTTATGTGTGCCACATAATCATAAAACATACATCATCGCATAACACATGTAACAAAAATGGGATTCTTGAAACATCATGACATCATAAATCAATTCATATAAGATAAAGGAATTCATAAACATAATTCCATCACAACATAGTCCAATCAATGTAAAAATATGGATAGGAACAGAACCTTTTATTATCTTAGATGGAAAATAATTTTGATAAAACACTTGAACTCCATTCTTGAGGAAAATATCCTTTCTTCTTCAAAAACTCTTTTCTTTTCTTAACATGTCATACAATTATAAACTAAAAGAAGTTGATTAAAAATAATCTTGAAAACTTGTAAAGGAAGATTCTTGGAAATAATGTTTTAAAAATCCATTCAAGCCGTATAAGTTAAAAAAAAACATTCTTCGTACTTTTGTCGGAAAAGTCAAAAAGTACCTCGTATGAAAAACGACAAAAGATTCCTTTCATATCTTTTACAAAAAAAACTTACCGAAGGGTAAAATTGGATATAAACTATTGTAGAAGGATGGAAATAATATTACATGTTGAGGGAACATGGATGTGTATGATAAAATACACCCCAGTAATTACCAAAGTAAATACAATCTCGGATAAAAGTGAGATTGTGATATTTCCCTTACCTTAGGTCCGATTAGCTTTGTACGTGTCCGAAGCTCCTGTATAATGGTTTAAATAATGTTATTGACTTATTCCAGAATCATACATATTTATATGATATCATATATGGTCATATTATTAGCTTCTTGTTAGTAATATTTCATTGTTACTTGTTACTCGAGTCTTTATAACTTTTTGTTCTTATGCGTGTTTTGTCGAATAAATTCTTATTCTTATCTTTAGGTTATAGATAATTCATTTCCAGAATGGTATTAGTGTATTATATACCATATTCATTCATTCAATTCATTTATATAATCATTATGAAATGAAGATCATGTAGAACGAGTCGCATCACATCGTGGAGACGGTATTCCGTACGTACGCACGAGTGATGATATCATTCCTATGATCGTGGAATTGTATTGGAGTATATATATATTATTTCAGTATCAATATTACTTAATAATAATCATATATAGTTACTCATTACACCATTATACCCATCCTTGTAAGGTGATGGTGGAAAATAGATTACACCACGGCGTGGAGACGGTATTCCGTACGTACGCACGCGCGGTGATTTCATTTTTCCGTAGGATGGATAGAAGGTGAATTAGGGTTGTTTCATATTTATAATAACATATCAGTATGTAAGTAATACTGATGTTATTACTTTATCATGAAACAACTAAAGAAGAAGAAGTTGAAGAAGAAAGAAATTGAAAAGATCGGTAATGGATATTACCTCTTCTTTGGAACGCCTCTTTGAATCCTCTACTTAAGGAACTAAGATTGGTCTTTGGAGAAGACCAGGACCTCTAGGATTATTCTAGGGAAGTGGAGAGGAGAAAATGGCAGGGGTTGGCCGAGCTTGAGTGCTCAATTTGGTGTGAGGAGAAGGGGGAGGAGGTGTCCTTTTATAGGGGAGGAGAGGGGCACCTTAGGAATATCTCAAAATATTATTTTATATTAAAGTCAAAATCGGTTTATAATGGTTCCAAAGGGTCTTATTTCGAAGATAAAGTGGGGAAGGGTCGAAATCCTATCAACCAATAAGATTTAGACAAGTTTAGGGTTTTATTTTAACCTTATCAATTAGATTTATCTCTAAGTTAATTAATTTAACTTTTACCGTGTCTTTTTGTTTTCTTTCACTATATGGTTAATACACTTACTATAACATGCCAAACGAACCCCAAATTGTTTATTATTAATATATATATCCTTATCTAAGTCATTTGGCCGAACCTTAGATTTTTAGGAATAAAATAACAATTAATAATATAATATTTGATTTAAAAACTATTTTGTGTCAATTTTGACATTATTTGATATATGATTTGTTTGAAAGTCATAACAGAATTATATGTTCGAACCAAGTTGATTAAATCAACACTAATATATCATAGTAACCTAGAAAATTAGTGTAATTCATAAAAAGTCTCAAATTACATTTTTTTTGGTGTTTATAACATCAATTATGTCAATATTTCATTAATAAGATAATTACTGCATCATCTTTGTGTCATAAATAAATTAAATTATTTGATGTCTAAAAATTACAAATAAAATACCATCATGTAGGAAATCTTTTTAGCTTTCTAATGAATATTTACAATCGAATTTACCTTATGTATAACCCTATATTAAAAATTATTTACTTGTTAAACTTTGATTTTAACTATTTTAACCCTTCTTTAAATAAATTAATAATAAATGTCCTAATCTAATCCAAGTGGGCCTAAATGGTCATATTTTATTCCTAAGTTTGTTTTTGGTCGAATTACACTTGTCCAATAGTATTAGGACATGTGTTAGGGTAATATTGATATCATATTTACCCTTAGTTACCCTATTTACTATTAACCGCGGTAAAAATAGTAAAAAGTTACTATTCACCAAAAAATTATTTTCATCTCATTGAACCACATTTTAGTCCTTGATATTAACCGTGTCTCTCGGATTTTTGAAATTCCATTCACAGAAGCGGTAAAATTAAGTTTTATGCAAAATTCAGTTTTTAACCTACCACTTAGTGGTTTCACTATTCATCAAAAATTGAAAGTTTTCAGAAAAATACCAAAATTTCACCCTAGGCTAATTTCGATATTCTGAGTCCAAAAATGAAGTCCATTTTGAAAAATAAAATTTATAAAATTTCAAAAAGTGGTTATTACTATTCATAACGGCTAGTTTTAATAGCATATTGTTGTTTAGTGAAACTCGGTATTGCGTACGACGCAAGCTATCGAGGAAGGTTGCGATTGCGTGTAAAGCAAGCCAAGCAAGTGTTGTGTAGAAAAAGATTCCTTTGATGATTTATATAACATAAAAGTCTCGGGTGTTACATATATAATTCTAGGTGCACCCATCACATTCATTTCATTCTCATGATTTAGTGTGCCACATAGATCACACAACATGGATTCATTCATCATCATAATTTATTCCACGATCAAGAAATGTGGAATACATAAAAAATACATGTTCATAAACGTGAACACCCTTTATAGAAAATAGGTATGGTATCCACTACACAATTTTTTTGGAATGGAACATCATGGTGAAAGTTTGACAACATAACGACATCACTTAAAGATTCATAAAAATGGGTTGATGAGAAAAAAGGGGGTCTCTATCACATAGACATAAAATTGGTAGTGATAGGTACATGTAAAAACATATCCCAACATTATAAATTGGAAATAAATGTCATAAGTTATTGAATACACTTGAATAAAGAAAAGAATACTAACTATATTTCGACATGGTAATGAGTGTACATAAAGGATAATGAGAGGATTAATGAGAGTCAAAGGGGTATTTAATAATTTTTAAAATAAATGGATAATAAGGGGAATATGGAAGAATATATCCCACCATAAGAAAATGGAATTTAAGAGACATAACTTAAAATAAGTTCTTGAATGGAAATGAGAGGAGATAAATCTCTTACTTGAGTGTGTGAATCCAAATGCCTGGGAGGGGATTCTTGAGAGATTTGGGTGCCTTGGGATAACTCTAGAGAGTGTATAGAAGAGTATGGATGTTCTATAAGGAGTTTTAGTGAAGAGAAATGGGATCTTGGGAGGTTTTATATAGGAAAAGTGGGGGAATTTTTAATTATTTAGGTTTTGAACTCTACATAATAAAATAACCAAAACCAAAAACCATCCTATGGTTTTTGAACATTTTTTCTACCAAATGGGAGTGGTTCCCATTATTTTATAAGTTCAAGGTCCTAACTTTTTAAAATAATTTCCTTGATTATGTAGAGGTGAGTTATACTCTTAAAAAATGATTCTAAAACCTTAAAATATATTAATATTTTTGGAGGATTCATAAAGGCTTTATAAAATTAACCAAATAAACATAAAATCACATTATTTTAAAGTGAAAATATATATTTGGTCATGTATACTTTTTATAGTATTTATTATATCACTTTTGGTTCATTATGATGTCATAATATACAAAGTATATTTATACGGTATTTAATTTTTACCTGAAAATTTGACTGTCTCAGAAAATTTTGAAAAATTCACCATTGGATAATTTCAAATTTTTGATTAAAAAAATAATATTAATTTTATCTAAATAATTTTATAAATATTTGAATTTTCATTTTTAAAATAAAATCGACAATTATTATGAAATGCTAGGTTTTTTGACAATAACAGTTTTCGAACCCTTATAAAATATTCATTGACTTTATAAAAATTATATGATAATTTATATTTAATAAAAATTATTTAATAATAATATTTTATTAAAATATTATTTATTTCAAAAATCTATTAATTCATCAAAATAAATTCCTTAATTGAATTTGAATATTACCCAAAAATACTATTTGTGTTTGATTATTTTAAAATAAAAATCATTTATAAAGTAACCATAATTGGATGAAAATATATTCGTAATTATACACAAAAATAATGTACATACTCATATTTTTTGGTTCTTGATACATATCCCTTTAATGCACCAACAAAATCCCTAAGGGTAAGGTGCACAATGGTGGGACTTTCATGGGGTAGTTCAACGAACATGGTTTGGGTCATGATATTGATGAGCTTGAACTTCTACCATAAACAGTTTTTCTTAGGCTTAAATTGTTGGATATCATCTTAGTCTTGGTCAAGGGTAAATCTTAGATATTCTATCTCCCTCTAAAGCTCTAATAAATGGGCTTTATAGGGTATGATTCTACTGGTTGAGGTAATCACTTCCTTTTTTTATATTAATTGGATTTGTTAAAATCCTATATTTATACTAATCATGTGATCACCATTCAATGAATATATTATAAACAATAATGATACTTAATGTTATTTTAAATCCAATTGGACATAATAAAACAAAATAAGTGTTTGTGTCTTCTACAACCATATTACATAGTAAGATATTTAATTAAATCAAAAAGAGAATTTTATTTATAATAGTTTGTGTTGTTACATGAAGGATCTTGGAGAAGCTAGCAAGATTTTGGGGATGAAGATCAAGTGAGACCATGAAACTGGAACCTTAATGTTATCACATAGTGAATGCATTGGAGTGGTTCTGAAAATATTCGGTATGATAAAAGCAAATCCAGTCTCTATTCTCCTGCTGGGCCTTTTCAAACTATCAAAGGAGCAATCATAGAAGACGGTAGAAAAGGTTGAGTACATGTAAAGGTTCCAAATGCATCATCTATTGGAAAAATAATATATGTCATGGTCTTCACTCAACCTGACATTGCTCATGCAGTGGGAGTTGTGAGAAGGTACATGGATAACCCCAGAAAGTAACACTGGGAAGATGTGAAGTGGATAGTGAGGTATTTTAAGGTTAGCAGGGGGTATCTATGTTCTTTGGGAAAGGAAATTCATTACAGGGGTATGTGGATGCTGATCTTGGAGGTGACGTCAATAGAAGGAGGAGTACCACAGGTTATGTATTTAACTATGGAGGAATTGTAGTAAGATGGATATCACAATTAAAGAAGGTGTGGATTTATCCACCATAGAGGCAGAATAAATTATTATAATAGAATATGGGAAACAAATGGTTTTTCTGAAGAACTTATTAGATGATTTGGGGAGAAAATGAGACAAGAATGTATTGCACTATGATAGTAATAGTGTTATACATCTTGTAAAGAACCTAATGTTTCATGCCTGGATAAAGCACATTTAGTTAAATTACCATTTCATCAGAGGTTTGATACAAGATAGGTTGCTGATATTGTAGAAGATTTGTGGAACCAACAATCTTGTATAAATGTTGAAGAAGAAAATGGTAATACATAAGTTGAGGCATTGTTGTGGCTCTTTTGGTCTATATTGATGAATGGAGGATGAGAGGGAGAATATGGGATAACACCATGGGATCACATAAGAAAACAATTGGTATTTCATGAATCTTCAACTTGAAATTGAAGTTGTGAATGGAAAGCATGCCACTGGTGATTGAAGAAGAGAATGAGATCAGACAAAGTAAGTTGTCTTAGTTGGAGGCATTGAAGAAGGTCAATATTTTAGATCAGGATACTAGTGGGAGATTGTTGGATTGGTGTAGCATGATCTGTTCTAGATGATGTTGGGATGAATGCTTGTGTCTTATACTGTACATTAGATTTCAAATCTGCAAGTTGAGCTCTGTGATGAGCTCATTGGGGGTTGTAGGGGAAATGTTCCCCTACTCTGGGGGTCCAAGGGCCAATATCCCCAGATCCAACTTTTTGGGGAACTGTAGCAACTTTGACCAACTATAGAAGAGCTAACCGACTAACACCGATAGGGTACTATAGTAGTGTTGACTTTTGGAATGACTATTGTAGCTCTGTGAACTTCTAGTCCTCAACTACGGTAGAATATTGGACTTGGGTGGCTGTAACACTACAGCGATGCAGACTTCCAGCCTCCATTCACTATAGCATATTGTACTTATTTTGTGGTTGGTGGAATATTGTTTCATCCTTCTTATCATCCCATTTTAGACAAGGGTTTCTATATGTGTAAAGCTCTGATACTCCATGTAATTTTGTGCTCCCGAAACTAGTGATATTTCTGCCTCTCTGTGGACATATGGGTCATTTCCTGATCTACTTAAATATATGTGTCCTGTGTGATTCTTTCTTCTATCTTTTCTTCATTTGAAAACCTATTATGTCATCGAGACTCCCAACATTTCCACAATATTTCTCTTCAATATTTGATGGATTCCCCCTTGGGTAAGCCTTCTTCTCATTCTCCTTTCTTATTCCTCTTGCTCCTTTCTTCTTTATTAGGATTGGACCTCTCTTGGTTGAACCCTAGAGTGAGGTTGGCTATTCTAAGTTATTTCTTTGGATATTAGGGTGTGTAGTTCATCTCTTGGGACTAGATCTTCCCTATTTTGAAGGTTTCATTGCATTCTCACATCATTAATGTGGGTATTTTCGTTTATTTCCTTTACAAAACATGTCATGCGATTATTGAGCTATCCTAAATGTATTTTTATTGAGTTATTCATGATTTTGGTTTGCTAAAATGACTTATTATGGAAATCTATGTTGGTGGTTTAAAGAAAATAATCTTTACAAAGGATTTCAATGGTTATTCCTATATGTGTTCAAAGTATATGTATTCTAGGTGTTTGATAAAATATAAAGTGGACTTTAAAATGGATTTTTGGGTTTTAAAGTGTTTCTTATCATTGTTGGTGTTCGGATAAAATTGGGTGAAAATGGACTTGTGCTTCGTATGGGTTTTTTTCCTCTTTATGGTTTTGGTGCTTATGTGAGAACTCTTGTATTTCATTGTGATGCTTATTTGTATTATTTTATTGAGACTTTGAAATTTATATGGATTTATATATATATACCGATGTGATACGGGAATATCTATATGCGCACTGGGTGTGTATATAGATGTGCACATGAATATAAATAAAAAATTCCATATAATTTTATGTTTTTAAAAACCATGTTTTCCCCAAATGATTTCCCTATTTACAAATGTTTTTCAAATGAGGTTTCAAGAGATTTTTTTTTCTAAATTTTTCTTCAAAGGACTATTTGGCACCTTGTAAATGTATTTGGACAACTACTTGGGTTTGGAAATGGGTTTTGAAAGAAAGAAATTTTTCCTAGGGAGTGATTTTTTATTTCAAATGCTAAGGTTTTTTTGGTACTTTTAGATGTTTTATTTGAAAGTGACTCTGAGTTCTTAATATATTAAGGACCGATTGGTACCATTAAGTGTCTCATGGAAAATGGATTTGAACTCTCAATATGTGTAGGCCTGGTTGGCACTTGTGAGATGTTTTTTGTGTGATGGGAATTCCTATGTTGAAGGGGTTCTTCATATAGACGGTGTTGGGGTGTGAAAGGAATGTATGTTAGTATCTGTGGGTTATGGTTAATGTCAAGAATGTGATGATATTGGAACTTTTACTCTTTTTTACTATCACCATGGGATCCTATACATCATATAGAGTGTCAAGAAACAGTTTATTAATATCTAGTTCCTAATGAGATGGGATAGATACTCCTGGTAGACAAATGACTAAGGTGGGTTGTGCCATTGGTGAGGCTATTTGAGAGCAGTCAGGTTGGTGATAGACTATAGACCACATCATACTCTGACAGATGGATCTAAATTGAGTATGTCTAGGGCCACCTCTCAAGATGTTTAATATTTTCCCATGATTATGTACATTTTATATTCTTTTATAGTTTTATGGCACTTTAACCTATTATTATGTTTACTTTGGAATATTTATTTTCATGTTGCTTCCATTGATTTTGGTATTTTTTCCAGATGTACCCTACCATACATGTGCATTTTTGATTCCCCTTGATTATGTCTTTACCTAGGTTGCAGTTTTATTTATAAAATTGGATTTGAGATGGGAATCTATTTTAAAGGAAATCCATGTTTTTTTCAAAAGTGGATTTTGGGAAAGATATGTCTTGTAGTTTAAATGATAAAAACCTATTTTCTACATGTATTTTCAAAACAGTTTTATGGACTATTTTGGGAAAGGACATGTATGGATTCTGTGGTGCTTACCTACTGAGTTATTATATGCTCACACCCTGCTTATACCACCTGATGTCAGTAGACCCTAATTTTTTTCATATTCAGGTTATAGTTTAAGTTCACCCATAGAGCAGGTTGGTTTTGTGGATAGATGGTGACCAATAGGTCACACAAAGATTGTGTGTAGTTCCTGTTTGGTTGTAGTTTGTTTTGGTTTCTTGTATCTGGATCTTGTTATGTTTTTATTTATGTTCAGTTATTTATGTATCCTCTTAATTATGTCATATGCTCTATTTTATTTTATGTTTGTAATTATTGGGTGAAATTGTGCCCATTGATTTATCTTGTGATGCCCTGACGCTTTTCATCAACCCATGGGGGTCAGTGACTTCCTTCGGGCCTTATTGCAAGCTAGCTCAGGTGCCCAGTTCAGGGGTTGACTCGGGCTGGTTCATGACATCTGGGGTCACTTAGAATCAGTAAAGTTAAAGTTTGAGAATCTAGAGTGAGCATTATTTTTGCTTTCATCACTCCTAGAATCATGGGATGTGGTGGTTAATGTATTGATAAACTCAAATGGTAAGACAAAATTAGTGTTTGAAAACGTTCAATATCTAATTTTGAATGAGGAGATTCACTGAAAAGAGATTCAAGATTCTACTAGAAATGATTATAGTGCATAAGGTATGGAATGTTCCGCTGCACCAAAGAGTCACAAGAAAGGGAAAGGAAGAAGAAGTAAAAGTTGAAGTAAATCGAGTGGAGGTTATCACTTGTACTAGAATTGTGATAATAAAGGCCATATAAAGAAAGGTTGTAATGAATGAAAATTTAATTCACAAAGAGAATATTTCATAAGTTCATTTGAAAATATTTTTTTGGAAGATAAGAGTTGTATGTTTCTAAGTTTAGTCTATCTACTTGAGTTTTGGATCATATACTTTGGGACTTCTTTTTACTCTACATCTAAGAGTATAAGAAATTATACTTCTAGATGATTCATTGAGACACATCTTATGAACGGTGAAACTCTCAAGATAGTGGGCAAGAGTGATGTTTCCATCTGTACACATTTGGATTTTCAAGGAGTGTGGAACATACTAAGGCTAAGTAAAAATTTAATCTTAGTAGAAAATTTGGATGATTCAGGTTCTTATACTATTTTACCTCTAGGGTCATGGTTGATCCATTTAGTATAAATGGATTAACCAATACCAAATTATCAATATCATTTTGATAGTTTATTTAATTTATAGATGGATCATTTACATCGATGTGGGGAAAATTGTCTACATTGCAAAGGAAATCACGTAACATAGGAATTTAGGGAAGGACTTCGCAAGACTCAAACTTGATACCTTCCTGAGACCCATAGGGGCAGTTACCACTGATTTTCACCCTATGGGAAATTTATGAATGGATTATTATTTTGTAGATATGCATGTTTACACAAACACATTAAATAATAAACTAAAATGCATAGTTTATAGAAGCAATGAATGTTTTCTATTAACGAATTGTTCAGTTGTGATCTCGATCATGTAGTATGAACATATCAAATAAAAAATAAATTCATTCATCAAGAAATATTAAAAAACCCCTCAAATTAATACTATGTCAAAACACATTCTATCTCTTAAATTTTAACCAAATTGAGTGTATAAGGTGTTAATCAATCCTAGTTTATGGTGTCTCCTACTACTGAGGAGTTTTTATAAAAGTAACGGGTTGACTTAACTAAATGTGGTTGCAAATATGTATCAATATCTAGCTTTCTACCACTTTAAAGGTAAAGTATATAGGGAATAAAGGTTATGATTCCAAGAAGCTATAGCTTCACTCAATAGTTCAAGGAACCATGAGTCAATGTGGTTGTTTAATCTAGTGTCTACCTTGAAACTCTCTGATTAGTGGCGTAGCCATATCTTGGACTATGAGGAGAGGTTTCAGAGATCTTTTCCTCTAGATTTCTCAAGCGATAGATTATTCTAAATCTAGTAGTGAGGGATACCAGGGTTTGATAAAATAGTGGGATAAATTAAATTAATTAATTAGTAATGTCTAAAAAATAATCTAAATAAAATACTAATTACTAAGTTTATTTGTTATAGATAAAATGGAAATAACCACCACTAGTACATTATCACTACATTCAATTATGGATAGAGAAAATATAATGACCAACCATAACTTCTATGAATGGCATAGCCGCTTGCGCGTAGTACTATGCCAATAGATGAAGCTTTATGTGTTGGATTCATCACTTCCTTTTGAGACTACTTAGGGAGAAAACAAAGAAGATAAATAAAAATATAAGAAACATGTAGATGATGCACTAAATGTACAATGTATCATGTTGTCATCAATGTCTAGTCAACAACATAAAATGAATGAGGATGAAGATACCTACAAGATGCTAACTCATCTCCAAGAGTCGTATCAGGAGAGATCAAAGAAAGAAATATATGAGATATCAAGTGCATTGTATAGGTGTAAACTATCATAATGGAATCAAGTAGGACCTCATGTACACAAGATGATTGGGTACATCAAGAGACTTGAATCCCTTAGGTTCAAACTAAACCAAGAACTAGCAACTGATCTCATTCTTTCTTCTTTATTTCCAAGATTCTCAACTTTTATTATCAATTAAAATATTAATAACATGAAAAATCCACTTTCATACCTATTGTATTTAGTCCTCCAAGCTAATAAGGATATGAAGAATATAAATTCTTTAGTCCTTATGGTAAAAAAGATGATGAAGGGAAAACTTAAGGGGTCTAAGGATAAACCCAAGCCAAAGACACCAATGCACTATCTTTCAAAAAGGATAAATATATATAGAGAGGGTAATGAGTAAGAGGTTTTATTATTTTTATGTGGCAAGAAAGACCATTGGAAGAAAAATTTCAAGCTTGGGAAAAAGAAGAAAGGCGACGCTTCTACCTATAGTTTTTTTTTCATTCAATGCAATATATCTTTATCTAAAAGTTGGGTATTGGATATAGCATGTGGATTACAAATTGTTAATCATATACATAAACCAATTAGATTCTAGAAGATTACAAAGGACAAGGTAGATCTTCAGGAAGAAAATCATGAAAGACTAGTAACCTTAGCAGTGGGATATTATCATCTAACCTTGTCTAGTAGATTGGTTCTTGTTTTAAATAAAAATAATTATTTTCCTTCAATTAATAGATACATAATATCGATGTCGAGTTTGGAAACCATGGGATTTTATTTCATGTTTGGAAATAAATGTTTTTTCTTTTATAAAGATAATATATGTTATGGTATAACGCATCTTAATAATGTATTTTATATACTTGAACTCGAAAAACTTGTAATGGAAATCAAAGACAAAACCAGTGAAAATGTCTAATATAACAGCCGCCAGTAGAACTTCAGGATTAGTCATCTAAATGAAAAGTGTTAGCATGAATTATATCAAGTAGGGTACTTAGAATCTATTGAGTTAAAACCCTTGGATGTATGTCATGCTTGTTTATAATGGAAAATGTCCAAAGCACCCTTCATTGGAAAAGGAGTAAGAGCCACTAAATTACCCAAATTGATTCATACTGACATATGTGATCCGTTTCCAATATAGGAAAGGGGTAGGATTTCATACTTCATTACTTTTATGATTAAAGTAGATATGTCTATATCTACTTAATGAGTTAGAAGTCATATTACTTTCATATGTTTAAGGAATGACAACATCAAGTAGAAAACCAGCTTGGTAAGAAGATTAAGGCACTCCACTCAAACTGATGTGGAGAGTATCTTAACCAGGCTTTCATTGATCACTTAAAAGAGTGTGGGATAGTATCCCAACTCACTCCTATTTATACACCTTAGAAGTTTAGTGTTACCTAAAGGAGGAATCATATCTTTCTTAACATGATCTGGTTAATGATGATTTAGGAAACTCTTCTATTATATTTTTTGGGGATACTAATTATAGACAAAAGTATATACCCTTAAATGAGTATAAAATAAAGCTACAGATTGAACTCTATATGAGTTGTGGTATGGAAAGAAACCTAGTATGGCACACACACACATGTGGGGATGTATGGCTTCTGTCAAGACTATACCCAGTGACAAATTAACATCCTATAACATGAAGTGAATCTTTGTAATTTATCATAAAGAAACTAAAGGATATTACCTATATAACCCTTATGATAGAAAATTTATTGTGGAAAGACGTGTCATATTTCTAGAAATGGATCACATTTTCAATAGAAATAGTGAGATAAAGATTGACTTTGATGAAGTTGATACTATAGATGCATGAGAGTCAATAGAGGAACAATTTACATAAGAAATAGTGGGAGTTGAACATGTTTCTGAGACACAAGTACTGTGTATGTAAACTGGAGAGGTTAGAGAACCAGAGAAATATTTTTTTCTTATCATCGAGTCATGTGACACATTAGCTCTAGAGAGTTATGAAATTATAAGCTACAAAGAAGCAATAAAAGGTAAGGATGAAGCTAAATGGAAAGATGTCATGCATTTTGAGATGGAGTCCATGTACCAAAACCAATTTGGAATTTTATTAGACCCTCCAGCTACATGTTGAGTGTAAATCTGTATTCAAGAAAAAGATAGAAATGGATGGTAAAGTAAATACCTATAAATCATGATTGGTAGCAAAGGGTTTCAGGAAACGTCAAGGGATAGACTACAACGAAACCTTATCACCAGTAGAGATACTAAAATATATCATAATATTACTTGCAATACCATACATCCATGATTATAAAATTTTGAAAATGGATGTTTAAACTACTTTTCAAAATGGTAAGTTGGTTAAAGATATTTATATGACTCAAACCAAAGGGTTTATTAAGTAAAAGAGTGCCAATAAAGTATGCAAGTTTCATAGATCCATTTATGAGTTGAAGCAGACATCAAGATCATGAAATGATCATTTTGATGAGGTTATAAGTGAGTTTGGTTTCATCAAGAATAAAAGGAGTCATGTGTAAATAAGAAGGTTAGTGGGAATTCCATTATTTTCCTTGTATTGTATATTGATGATATATTAATTATGGTAAAAAAGTGCAAGTCTTATAGTCGGTTAAGAAGTGGTTAAATGAATTCTTATCCATGAAAGACTTATGTGAAGTAGAATACATCCTATGGATTAAGATATATCTAGATAGATCCAAGAGGATATCTGGGCTAAGTCAAAGTACATATATGACAAGGCACTTAAAATATATAATATGGAACAATCCAAGAGAGGGTTATTGCCAGTGTCATATAATATCTATCTCTCTAAGAAAATATGTCCACAAACATAGGAAGATATTGAAATAATGAGTAGAATATCTTATGATTTAACAGTGGGATCTATCATTTATGTCATGTTATGTACAAGGTTTGATGTTACCATTGCTTTAAGCATGGTGCACCGATATCAATCTATTCCAAGAGAGCTACATTAGGAATCCATGAAAACTATCCTGAAGTACTTTATAAGTACAAAAGATATGTTCCTAGTATATGGAGGCAATGAGAAACTAGTGGTGTGGAGAAACACCAATAATAGTTTCTAGACAGATCATGATGATCTTAAAGCACAGTCAGGTGATGTATTTTTCCTGAATAGTGAATCAATGAGGCAGATAATCTTGAAGAAACTAGTGATTACCAACTCTACATTAGAATATGAATATATCGTGGCTTTTGATGCAGCTAAGGAGGAAGTTTGGATACACATATTTTTCTCAGACATTTGTGTTGTGCCAAGTAGTACATACCCTGTTCTTGTTTATTATGATAATATGTTAGCATTGGTGACTTTCAAGGAGCTCAGGTTACACCAAAGGAAAAAAATATATTTTGAAAGTTTCATCTCTTGAAGGTTTTTACTTAGAGGGTTGAAGTTGCAATTAACAGAGTATCTAAAAGGATAATGTGGTATACCCCCTAAATAAAGTTATATCTCAACAAAATCATGATTCTCATGTGAGATCTAGCAATTTTAGACTTGTTAGTAGTTGTATCTAGTGTAAGTGGGAGTGTTGTAAGTGGGTGACTATAACATCACGTTACGTTTCCAAGTACTTTTGATGTTTCTAAGCACCTATGTTTTGAAGTAGTGACTTGGGGGTGTGTTTGGGTGAACTTTTAAGTAAAACAAAAGGGCAATGGATTGTGCACGGTTTGCGCACGATTTGACAAACCGTGCGACCAAACCGTGCCAACCAAGCAGCACTGGACAGAGAGGTACACACGGTGTGCGCACAATTTGACAAACTGTGTGCCTCTACCCAGGTAAACCATGCGCGTGGTTTTTAATTCAGATTTTTTTTAAAACCACCCGAACCCCCGAGACTTCCATATTTTTGACCTTGGCTTGGGCTTGACTCATTTTAGGTCTTTCCAAAGCCTCCTTGAGAGATTCTAAGGTGATACAAACATCTTTCTTCGAGATTAAAGGCTCAGATTAAAGATCCTCTCTCCTCCTGGTAAGTGGATTTCATCCCGTTGTGTTTCACGTTTATTCCTATATCTTTCCTTGATCTTTTCATGGGAGATTTCCTTTACTTCCATGGATCTAAACCTATGAGTTGAGGTATAGATATAGGATTGTGAATCTAGTTCTAGTTTTGAAATATATTGATTCCTTTAATCTTAATTTTGGTTTTAAGGATTTAGATCCAGTTTTTGATTGACGTCGTTGTGCCGCTCGGTGGTTGGGGTTTCTCATTAGGTTAACTCCCGTCAATAAATCGAGGTAGGTGGTTCTGTCTCGACATGCCCAATTGATTATCATTGTATTTTCTTGATTTATTTCAATTGTTTATTTAAATTCAATTGCTCAAGTTTTCTTTAAATTAAATTTATAAAAACTCGATTCCAGTGAGTTGAGATATTTGAAATGGTTTTGGCATGGAAATTTGGAAAACACCAATTCCATTGAATTTATGCATGTTTATGGAAATTGGACGATTTAAGTTGTTGAATTTAAATTGTGGATTTGATGGAAATGATTTCAATTAAATTGTTGAATTTAATTGTGGGAATAAATTGTGTAATGATGGAATTGGTTTTGAATGGATTTCAAACTGGTGAAAATGGATTAAAATGATTTGATAGAAACCCATTGGTTTTATCTTGTAAAAAAGGTAGGTTTTGAATAAAACCTTTTTTGGTTTTAAATGGAATGAAATTAGCACTTTTGAAATGGAAGAATGGGATTGATCGTATTTTAAGAATTCTTAAAATAGTTCGCCCATCATGTAAGAGCGCATGCAATCCTTAGGTAGTTAGTGAGTTATTTGGATACACTCTACACGATGACAACATTCTAAAACATACTTGCGGTGGGTCACATCCCCGATGGGTTGGTGACAAGTGTCCTTTGGCCAGTGTCATAGGGATGTGTGTATACACATTTTACTGAGTTCACATAGAGAGTCCTAAATTCTATAACTGGTTAATACTATCGCACCTTTTGGAAGATGACCATGTTTCTCGCTTATTTATTTATATTTGATATATAAATGTATGCCAATGCTTTTGAACTACCTTACATGCCTGCTGAATTTATATAAACTATTTTATATAAATGTTTTACTTAAGCCATTATTTTAAGAAATATTCCATCATTTGTAAAACCTTTGTTTAAGTTGATTTTTCCATCATTTGAAAATGTATAGCATGTTTTGTTAAAATATGATTTTGAAATGCCAAACCTATTTATTTGAAAATGGAAAGCTTTTATCTGGATAATCTATATTTGGAATTTGTTACGGAATCTTAGGTGGTATCCTACTGGGCTTAGGCTCACACCATACATTTTCCTTCAGGTGTTTATATATTTTCTTCTTCTAGGATCGAGCAAAGGGAAGGGACCTCTTGGAGGTGGATCCAGTTGTTGATCTCTGGTCTTGGTGAGTTGTGTCCTTAGGGACTTTGGGACTGTTTTTCCCTTTTTAGTACTTGGGTTGCAGTACTTTGGGCTTTATATGCCTCTTTGTATTCTGGTACATTACTCCCAATGGAGTTTTTCTTTTGTTATGCATAATGTCTTATTTCTCTTTCTTCTGCATTCTTGTGGAAAAATCGTTCCCACTTGCATGTTGTGTGATTCCAGGTGCTAGTCACCGACCCGTGGGGATCGGGAATTCCCTTCGGGCTATGTTAGGGCCGACTCAGTTATCAGGTTACCAGGGTACCCGGGATGGTTCGTGACAAAGTGGTATCAGAGGGAGGTTAAGCATCTTACCTTGATGACAATATGCATTTGAGTATTCTTGTAAGGACTTAGGAGGTAGTTGTGATTGAGTGCCTGGCCAGCTCTCACTGCAATGAACCTTAAGTCACCGGGGTTGGTTAGGGAAATACGACTTGTGGATTAGTTCTAGTATTTTCCCTATTTTGATTTGGATTGATTGGAATCAAAATCTTGTTAATACCTTCTATTAAGAATATTTTTTCTTGTTACTCGGTTTGGGTGTTAATCTATGTCTTTTTATGCTGTGTAGCATCATGCCTCTGAGAAGACGTGGGGCTCAGATCCAAAAAGAGGCTACTGCTGAACCTCAGCAAGCGAGTCCCATTGTGGATATGAGTCTATTTGAGGTGATTGTTCACACTGTCCAAGATCTGGGACATGCACCACCTCTAGTTCCTGTTTAGACTCCAGCTACAGATCCTCATAGTGATATTCTGTGAAGTCATTCTCAAGAATTACTACGCCAGAAGCCACCAATTTTCAAAGGCTCCACTGACCCCCAACATGAAGAGGAATGGTTGAGTAAGATTGAACGTGTGTTTGGGTTATTGGAGACACCTGATGTGATCAAGGTGAAGTGTGACACCTTCGTGCTGGGGTGACCAAGTAGGAGATGGTGGGACACAATGGCGACGGTTGGGAAATATGAGGGTCTGGAGAGGAAAGACTTTAGTGTTCTTTTCACTAACCAGTTATATCTAGAATTAATGGTGTTGGCCAAGGATGTGGAGTTTTTCAAGCTTGATCAGGCCAACAAAACCGTGACTGAGTACTCAAATTGTTTTTCTGAGATGGTACAGTTTTCTCCTGAGATTCTATCTAAAGAGAAGATGAAGGCTCGACGATTCGAGTTGGTACTTCGATCAGATATCCATTCTCAGGTTTTCCTATTGAAGCTACCCACCTATGCTGATGTGATGGATAGGGCGATGATGGTTGAGATGGACTTGTCAGGAAAGTCAGGGTTGAAGGAGGTTGTTTTTCCTCCTAGTGGTAGTGTGGGATCCTTTAAAGAAAAATGGAAGCATGACTTTCCTCATGGTATTTCTCAACAGCAGAGTCATACCAGACCTTCGGTAGCACCAGGAGGGGCTTCTTTGACTTGCTATAAGTGTGGGAAGCCAGGAAATTCTAAGAGGGTTTGCACCGAGGCACCCAAGAACTGTAGCTCCTATGGATGTTTAGGGCACTTACAGAGATTCCTCTATCACTTCTAGACTCCACGTGGTGGAACAGGATCATCAGCACCTCCAGAAACTATGGGGCAATCAAATGCTTCATGTACAAAAGGGTTCCATCCACAGGCATCCAGAACGAAGCTTCTTCATGCAGTGGAAGAGTTTCCAGAGGTAGCTGATGCATGTACTGCAACTGTGAGAGGTACCATTACTATTGCTTCATCTTTAATGACATCTCTTTTTGATACTGGTGCATCTCACTCTTTTATTTCAACCCATCTTGTTAATCTACTTAATCTACCTATGGAACTTTTATCTTGTGCAATGGACATTACTACACCCCTTGGTGTAATGAGATAGAAGGGTCTC
The DNA here is from genome assembly GCA_963277665.1 of Viscum album. NCBI lineage: Eukaryota > Viridiplantae > Streptophyta > Magnoliopsida > Santalales > Viscaceae > Viscum > Viscum album. The sequence goes on along the minus strand of OY728135.1, from coordinate 1,196,532,824 downwards.
CGTAGTCCTGCTTGTGTCTTCTCTCTATCAGATGTTGATCAATCTTGGAGTTTCTTGGTTCTTGACATGAAATATTTTGACTTCATATTTGGGATGGATTGTCTCATTGCTAATAAATCCCAGATCGATTTTTATCTTTGACGGGTTTACCTTACTACACCCAGTGGTGTGCCTATTGTTTTTCAAGGAGAATGGGACCCAAGGTCAAGCAGAGCTGGACCCTCTTATCTAGAGTTTGGGAAAGTTATATCAGCATTTGCTTTTGATCTGGAGAGAGATTCAATGTGTGGTGATCTTCCTCCAGTCATCGCTGAGTTTTCTGATGTGTTTCCTTCTGACTTATCTGGTTTTCGACCAGTAAGAGAGGTTGATTTCTCTATTGACTTAATGCCTGGTACTCAACCAGTTTCTATTCCCTCTTATCAAATGGATCCATCTGAACTAAAAGAACTTAAGTCTCAGTTAGATGATCTTCTTGAGAAGGGTTTTATACGCTCAAGTGTGTCACCTTGGGAAACACCTATTCTCTTCACCAAGAAGGCTGATGGTTCTCTTCTCTTATGTGTTGATTATCGAAATCTCAATCGAGTTACAATAGATAAAAAATATCCATTACCACGAATTGATGATTTTTTTGATCAATTGAAAGGGGAAAAGTGGTTTTCAAAAATTGATCTTCGATTTGGTTACCATTAGTTGAGGATAAAATAATTTTATGTTCTTAATACCACTTTTCGGATTAGGTATGGCCATTATGAGTACCTTGTTATGCCCTTCAGCTTAACAAATGCTGCTGCAGTTTTCATGGCTTTGATGAACATGGTTTTCCGTGAGTATCTAGATGCTTTCATGGTAGTCTTTGTGGATGAAATTATTGTCTACTCCAAGTCTGAGGAGGATCATGTGCATCATCTGAGAACAGTTCTGAGTCTTCTAGAGAATCACCAACTTTATTCCAAGCTTTCAAAGTGTAATTTCTAGATTCGGGAAGTGAAATTCTTGGGACATGTCATGTCTAAACAAGGAATATTAGTTGATCCTGAAAAGGTGAAGGTTGTTATGACTTGGGAAAAACTACGAAATGTTTTCAAGATTCAGAGCTTCTTGGGATTAGCATGATATTATCGCCGGTTTGTTAAAGGCTTCTCAAAGTTAGCTTCTCCAATGACTGCTCTGACTCGAAAGGGAGTGGAGTTTTCCTGGAATGATAAATTTCAGATTTCTTTTGTTGAGCTAAAGCATCTTTTGACTACTGCACCGATGTTAACTCTTCCTGAGGCTGGGATAGGTTATGTGGTCTTCTGTGATGCATTGGGTTCAGGTTTGGGATGTGTACTCATGAAGGGTAATCATGTTGTTGCCTATGGGTCTCGTCAGCTTAAGCCTCATGAGAAGAACTATCCTACCCATGACCTTGAACATGCATCTATAATGCAAGCACTTAAGTGTTGGAGACATTACCTTTATGGAGAAAGTTTTACTATGTATTCAGACCACAAGATCTTGAGTTATATCTTCTCTCAAAAATATTTGAATATTTACTAAAGGCGTTGGGTGGAGTACCTGCAATCTTTCGACTTTGACATTGCCTATACCCCAGGGAAAGGGAATGTAGTTGCAGATGCATTAAGCAGGAAAATTCCATCATAGGCTGTGAAAGAATCTTCAGAAGAGTGGAGTCTGATGGCTCTTTTTTCTTAGTTTTATATTGGAGTTTAGTGGAAGGGGAATGAAGTTTCTTTATCCAGTGTTCAGTTGACTTATACTCTCCTCGAGTTAATTCTTCAGGAACAACAATAGGATGATGAATTCCATAGCATTAGAGACTCTCTTTATGGTGGGGAGACTGACACTCTATGTTCATTCTCCAAATAGGGTGTTCTGTGTTATCAAAACCGTTACGTTGTGCTGTTAGCGGCAATGAAGAATGTGATGGGGGGGTTTCCATAACTCTCAGTGGGCTGTACACCCAAGAACCACAAATATGTTCTATGATATGTGAAAACAGTTCTGATGGCTAGGTATGAGACGAGACATTGCTGAGTTTGTATCTCATTACTATACATGCAATAAGGTGAAAACCGAGCACCAGAAACCTTCGGGTTTGCTTCAACCACTTCCAGTCCCTACATGGAAGTGGGATGAAATCTCTATGGACTTTGTGGTTAGGTTACCTCAAACCCAGAGGATGAAGAATGTGATATGGGTTCTGATCGATAGGCTGACCAAGTCAGCTCACTTTATACCTATTCGAGATACAACCAAAGTTGAGGAGTTGGGAAATAACTATGTGAAATAGGTTGTTCATTTTCACAGAGTTTTGTCTGCTATAGTCTTTGATAGGGATCCTCGGTTTACTTCTCACTTTTGGAGAGGCCTTCAAGAGGCACTGGGATCTCAGGTTTGTTTGAGCACGACCTACCATCCACAGTTAGATGGCTAGATAGAAAGAGCTATTCAGATCCTTGAGGATATGCTCCACGCTTGTGTTCTTGACTTTGGTGGGTCTTGGGATGATCATCTGGGGATAATTGAATTTTCTTATAACAATAGTTATCAATCTGTGATCAAAATGGCTCCTTTTGAGGCTTTGTATGGCCATCCTTATAAATATCCTTTATGTTGGTCGGATATTGGTGAAATCTCTTTGGTAGGACCAAGTTTGGTCTAAGAGATGACATCTAAGATCCAGTTGATTCATCACAAAATGTTAACAACATAGAGTCGGTACAAGTCTTATGCTGATAATCACCATAAACCTTTAGAGTTCTCAGTTGGTGACCGAGTGTTCTTTAAAGTTTCACTCCAATTGGGTCATCGACAGCTAGAAAGGCAAGGGAAGCTTGCTCCTTGTTTTGTGGGACCTTTTGAGGTTATTGTTCTTGTGGGGAAAGTTGATTACGTCTAGATCTACCACCACAACTGACGTCGATACATAATGTGTTCCATGTGTCGCAGCTGTGAAGGTATCTCTTTGATCCATCTCATGTTGTGAGGTAGAGCGATCTTGAGATTGCACCAGATTTATCTGTAACTGAACGACCAGTTAGGCTTGTGGATTCTGAGACCAAGGTACTTTGTGGGAGAATGATACCTCTGGTCTGTGTACTATGGAAAAAAGGTTCTGATTCTCATGAGACATGGGAAAGGGATTCACTAATGAGAGATCAGGGGACTCATATTTTTGATGTGGAGTTTTCTTCATAGGATTTCTGGGGATAGAAAGATCTTATGGTGGGGAGGTTGTAACATCACATTACGTTTCTAGGTACTTTTGATGTTTCTAAGCACCTATTTTTTGGAGTAGTGACTTGGGTGTGTGTTTGGTTGAACTTTTAAGTAAAACAAAAGGGAAATGGCTTGTGCAGGGTTTGCACATGGTTTGACAAATTGTGCGACCAAACCATTCCAAACAAACAGCACTGGACAGAGAGGTACACACGGTGTGCACACGGTTTGATAAACTGTGCGAACAAACTGTATGGACCGGGTATCTCTGGATAGTGAGGCACACACGGTGTGCACACGGTTTGAAAAACCGTGCGCCTCTGCCCAGGTAAACTGTGCACACAATTTTTAATTCTGAATTTTTCTTTTAAAACCACTCGAACCCCTGAGACTTCCGTATTTTTGACCTTGGCTCGGTCTTGACTCATTTTAGGTCTTTTCAAAGTCTCCTAGAGAGATTCCAAGGTGATCCGAACATCTTTATTCAAGATTGAAGGCTCGGATTGAAGATCTGCTCTCCTCCTGGTAAGTGGATTTCATCCCATTGTGTTTCTCATTTATTCCTCTATCTTTCCTTGATCTTTTCATGGGAGATTTTCTTTGCTTCCATGGATCTAAACCTATGAGTTGAGGTATAGATCTAGGATTGTGAATCTACATCTAGTTTTTCAAGATCTTGATTCCTTTGATCTTAATTTTGGTTTTAAGGATTTAGATCCAGTTTTTGATCGACGTCATTGTGCCACTCGGTGGTTGGGGTTTCTCGTTAGGTTAAATCCCATTAATAAATTGAGGTAGGTGGTTCCGTCATGACTTTCCAAATTAATTATCATTTTATTTGATTGATTTATTTCAATTGTTGATTTAAATTAAATTTCTCAAGTTTGCTTTCAATTAAATTGATAAAAACTCGGTTCCAGTGAGTTGAGATATTTGAAATGGTTTTGTCATGAAAATTTGGAAAACCCCAATTCCATTTAATCTGGGTCATTTCTTGTATTCTGGGTTTCCCACTTTTTCCTCAAAAGTGCTTTTGAAATAAAAATTTAATTTTCAGTCATAATTTAAATTGTGGATTTTATGGAAATAGTTTCAATTAAATTGTTGAATTAAATTGTGGGAATAAATTGTGTAATGATGGAATTGATTTTGAATGGATTTAAAACTGGTGAGAATGGGTTAAAATGATTTGATAGAAACCCATTGGTTTTATCTTGTGAAAAAGGAATGTTTTGAATAAAACCTTTTTTGGTTTTAAATGGAATGAAATTGGCACTTTTGAAATGGAAGAATGGGATTGATCATATTTTAAGCACTCTTAAAATAGTTCGCCCATCATGTAAGAGCGCATGCAAGACTTAGGTAGTTAGTGAGTTATTTGGATACACTCTACGCTACGACGACATTCTAAAACATACTTGCGGCGGGTCACATCCCCGATGGGTTGGTGATGAGTCTCCTTTGGCCAGTGTCATAGGGACGTGTGTATACACATTTTTCTGAGTTCACATAGAGAGTGTAGAATTCTATAACTGGTTAATACTATCGTACCTTTTGACAGATGACCATGTTGTTCGCTTGTTTATTTATATTTGAGATATAAATGTATGACAATTCTTTTGAACTGCCTTACATGCCTGCTAAATTTATATAAACTGTTTTATATAAATGTATTTCTTAAGCCATTATTTTAAGAAATATTCCATCATTTGTAAAACCTTTGTTTAAATTTATTTTTCCATCATTTGAAAATGTATAACATGTTTTGTTAAAATATGATTTTGAAATGCAAAACCTGTTTATTTAAAAATGGAAAGATTTTATCTGGATAATCTATATTTTTAATTTTTTACAGAATATTTCGTGGTATCCTACTGGGCTTAGGCTCACACCATACTTTTTCCTTTGGGTGTTTGTAGATTTTCTTCTTCCAGGACCGAGTAAAGGGAAGGGAACTCTTGGAGGTGGATCCAGTTGTTGATATCTAGTCTTAGTGATTTGTTTCCTTAGGGAATTTGGTATTGTTTTTCCCTTTTTAGTACTTGGGTTGCAGTACTTTGGGCTTTATATGCCTCTTTGTATTCTGGTACATTACTCATGGTGGAGTTTTTCTTTTGTTATGCATAATTTCTTGTTTCTCTTGCTTCCAAATTCTTGTGTAAAAATCATTCCCACTTGCATGTTGTGTGATTCTAGGTGCTAGTCACCGACCCGTGGGGATCGGGAACGCCCTTCGGGCTATGTCAGGGCCGGCTCGGTTATCGGGTTACCAGGGTACCTGGGCTGGTTCATGACAGTGACCTTGACCCAACTCATGTATTTAATTTTATTATCATCACATGTATATAGTTTGATATATAATTTTTTACCTTACAATAATAGTTTTGATACTTCTATTTCTACTATTTTTATGGTAACGTCCATAGATTACATGTCGTATTGAAATGTTATAGCAGTTCGTATACTATAATGAGAACCTAGAGATACCATTATAGTAATATTAAACTTATTTCCTATGGTAAAATTACATCTTTCTAACAAGACACAGATGGTGTGTGACTATTGGGTGTTAGGGTCTCATATAACTTGATATTTTTTCTCATGAAGTTCACACTTGGTGATCTTGAGTAGACGAGATCATGAGGAATAACCGCCAACAGGAACACCACATTTTTCAAGTGTCATTGGTATTTTCTATCTTTGAACAAGTGAAATGGTCTTCTAACTTGATATTATTATCAGTGTATACTATTTTATTACATACTTTGATGCAATATTGAAACTATGAAATTTATTTTGTAGCAAGGTAGCTTGTGTTGGGTGTGTCATTGGTGGTACGACATTGATTGAATAATCACGATAGAAATTATTTCTTCCAAAAGGAAGTGATATCTCTGGTCTAGTTGATCAGGATGGTAGTAACTTAACTAAATCCATGAACATGGTAGAATAAGGTAAGTTTATCCAGTCAGGTCAATGAAAAATTAAACAATAATGGATGATGACACAAAGTGTGAATCCTACTTTATGAGATATCATATGAAAAAAAGATTATATTTTGTGGCGTGTGTTTGTAGGAAAGGTTGTTATTTCTATGACTTTTATTTATCTCCTTATGGTTAGAATTCACTCATGTTCTATGAATAGTATTTACTAATATCAAGATAAGTGCCTTTAGGATCACTCTCTTATCATAATAAAACATATGTCCTATTCTGATTAATAGAAGTATAGAAAATTGTGGGGCCCAGCCCAGGGTCTGAGAGACGTCCGAGAATAAATTATTGACAATGAATAAATAAATTCATTATTATTTGAGTATAGAATAATTAGAGTTGAATTTATTTATTAAAGGTATTAAGTGAATATATGGAAAATATTTAATGAACAAATATTATTTTAATATTTAAGTTTCAGTTAATATTTGTTGGAATTACGTGTTGAGTTAATGAATCGCTTTTATCACATAACATATTTATCATATAATACAAGTGATAAAAATATAAATGATGTTTATGAAATAGTTGTTCATAACATGTCATTTATGGATTATTTAATGGGCGTTATTTATATGGGGGTCGGGGAACCCTTTCCGGGTGTTTAACCTCCACTATATAAGCAAGAGAGAGCTCATTTCTGAGAGATTATTCATCAAATCGAATTTGAGAGCTCCTCCATCCTCGTTTTTATATCCTATAGAGAGAATCTCATGTTCTAAGATTTCAATCTTTTATCTTCTTTACAGATTGAAATAATGGGACAATGGTGATCGTTGGGACGACAAAGGCTTCATCAGACCTCTATGCTAGCACTCAGATTTCGACGATCGATGTTCCCATAGACTCTTGAAGTGTGTATGGATGATCTGAAAAGATTCAAACTTGGACCCTTCGAGCAATGATCATCGGCGATGAGAATATGTCATTCACACCTTCAATTTGAATGAGGTAACTGATCGTTTAATTTTTTTTACTTAAAATAAATTCACGTGAGATCCTTGACATTTTATCAAGGATCAATTCACTGAAAATGATGTAGTTATGTCGATTCGATGAAGAAAATTTTAATTTTCCAACCCATTTGTTTTTTATGTGTAACCCGGTACCAACATCAAGATTCACATAGATCGATGGTCGTTTTTTCCATTTCAGCCATTCAAAAACCAACCCAACTGTTACCATGGATTCTACCACAATTTGGACATGGACTTGGTGTTCTTTAGTGCATATTCCCAAAACAGCTTGCTCTAGGGTGTGTTTTCCACAACCATGGTGGTTTTACCTCACCACACTCTAGACCACGAGTGTAGTGATGTCCTCTACCCATTTTGGACAATCAGTCCTCTAAGGCGCCACACCCTCGCCCAGACATTTTGAGCACTGGTTGTTTCATACAGGAAGACACTAGGCCCAAAATGGATTGACATGTTGTGTTGTTGGTTGTGGTGAAACAACACCACACGAACATCCCAAAATATCCTCTACCACACCCACCACCAAGGCATGGTGACCCATTTGAAAGTCCAAAACACATATCTAGCCTTCGGTACACCTTCAAACTCCCTATTTCCACACTGTGGGTTAGGCTTTGCGGTGAGATTATTGGGGATTGCAGGGGAAATGCACCTCTACTATATGGGACTAGGAGCCAAAGGTCCCCAACCCAAATTTGGGGCACTGTAGAAACTCTGAACAACTGTAATAGAGATGAACAGCCGAGACCGATAGGGTACTGCAACAATGCGGAATTCCAACCGTTGTTCACTATAGCAGTGTAGATTTTCTATGTGGTTTTTGTCATATCACTTCATCTTTTTTATTATCCCATTTCAGACTATGGTTTCTTATGCTTGAAACTTTGTGATACTACCTATAATTTATACTCTCAATTTAGTGATATTTATTCCTCTCTGTGTACATAGGGATCATTTACCAAACCATGCAAATCTCTATGTCCTGTGTGATACTTTCTTCTATTTTTCTTCTTCTGAAAACATATTATGTCATTGTGAATCTTGACGTTTCCACAAAAAACAAGGTGTAAAACTATGCAACACCAACAACCAGCTCTCAAACACTCTCTCTAGGGAGATACCTCTAGAACAAGATTTGGGCCATAAAAAAAGCATCAAAGAAGAGAGAAATCATCAAATAAACTAGATAATGGTCAAAAACCACAAACAAATATATAAAAAAAGATCTAAACATTAAACAAATTAGGAAAATGAGAGAATATCTGTGACTAATGTCCCCAGGTGTGATCCTCCACACCATTGGACCGACACAAGACATGGACCAATGGAATAACATGCTCATGCAACACCTTCTCCTAGAAGTCTTGGATCTTCATAGGCTGCTCCACGAAGGTCACAACATCATCAACATCAATCTCACCCAAATCGATGATAGGATAGTCATCATGAAGATAACGATAAAGATGTGAGACATGGTAAACTCCATGTATCTAGATCATCTATTGGGAAAATGTTATCAAATATGCTATGTCTCCAACATGATCAAACACCTCAAAAATCCCAAAAAACTAGGGAGAAATATTACTCCCATAACCAAACCACTATTGTACATGACGAGGTTTTTCCTTTAAGAAAAAATGGTCCCTAACATCGAACTCAAGAGGTATCCTTCTAAGGTCTACATAGAACTTCTGATGATCTTTTGATGCCTTCATCATATCATGAATCACATGAACCATATTTTCTGTGCTCAGTATTAGTTCTGGCTGGAGAATTTTTGACTCTTCGAGCCCAATATAGTACAATAGAAAATAGAAATATCAGTTATACAAAGTTTCAAATGGTTTCATGTCACTGGTGGAGTGAAAACTATTATTATGAGAAGACTCAACAAAAGACAGGTGTCTCATCCACAAACCTCCAAAATCTAGGATACAAGTGCACAATATGACTTCATGAGTATGGATAGTTCATTATATCTAATCATCCATTTGAGGATGATAAGTTCTGTTAAGGCACAAATGATATTCAAAAGCATGTTGAATACATCTTCACTCTCTGGAGGTAAAACAAGGATCACAATCAGAAATGACCGTCCTCAAGACTCCGTGGAGTCTCTACCCCTCCTACAAATACTTCCTTGAAAAAAATTTCACTGATCTTGACTCTTTGAATGATAAGAAGTGAACTAATTTCATCAAATGATCCACTATCATCCATATAGCATCATAACCTCCCTGAGCTCGAGGTAAACCGATAATGAATTCCCTTGAAATGTCCTCCAATGTACGCTGAGGAAAATATAATGGATGGTGAAACCCACTAGGAACATAGCGTTTAACCTTCACTAATAGATAAACTAAGCATCAGGACAAAGACTTGGCAACTAAATGCTTTAAATCAGGGCACCAAAACTGACCTCTTAGATCACGATACATCTACGTCACACTAGAATGTACCACCAAGGGTGAGCTATGAAACTCATGGAGAACCACCTCGTGCATCACCGAAGTAATGAAAACACTCCATTAAAACAACACTCAATGTTGATCATCCTCATGCCATCAACCATGAGCATAAATATAAACAACTTGATCTCATAAAACCTCCACCTCGGAATCATCCAGTTGGAACTAATCTACTTAGTGAACCATAGAAGAATTTATTATCATTTGGAAAAGGCATCATTTTCAAACCTCTCATATATCAATATCTATCACTGATAACTCTTACATCACTCTCTAAGAGTCTCCAAACACACACCACATCACTACATGACTTCCTTCTTAAGGCATCAACTACAACATTACCCCTTCCCGATGTATATGAAATCTTGAAGTCAGAGTCTTTCAAAAATTTCATCCACTGTCATTGTCATAAGTTCAGGTCATTATAGTAGAAGACATACCCCAGGCTCTTATGATCAATGAAAACCACAAAATCCTCACTGATTAAGTAATGTCACCAAAACTTCATGGAAAACAAAACTTATGAAACTTGAAATCATGGGTGGCATAGTTACATTCATGAGGACATAACTATCGATACCCATAAGAAACAAACAAACACTTTTTTAACAAGACACCACTCAAGCCAAGACATGCAGCATCATAGAAGACATAAAACTTTAACTCTTAAAACTAAACTCTCACTTCTAGAAAAAAAATAACTAGATAGATGGAAAACTTATCCTTAAGGTACTCGAAATCTACCTAAAACTAGACAGTCCACAAGAATGCCTGATATTTTCTGGTCAAGGTTATCAAAGGGTTTGCAATTTGAGTGAGATTAATTGTCTATGAACCTCCTATAATAGCCTCCAATATAGAGAAAACTCCACACCTCCGAAACATTCTAGGGGGTTTCCCAAAAAAAAACTTCATCGATATTCGATGGATCCACAAATAATCCACACTGGGACACAACATGACCCAAGTAATGAACCTACTGAGCCCAGAACACACACTTCAAAATATTTCTGAATGGATGTTGATGATGAACACTCAAAACTTCCCACAAATGCTCTATGTACTCCTCATATGTGGAGTACACATGGATATCGCTGATAAAAAACCATCATGAACTGATCTAAGAACTCCTGGAACACTGCGTTCATCAACACCATGAAAATAGACGGAGTATTCATCACACCAAATGAAATTACAAAAAACTCATAATGCCCATAATGACATTAGAAACATGTATTTGGTATATCTTCATCATTTACACATAGATGATGATATCCTGATCGCAGGTCGATCTTTGAGAACTAACAAGATCCTTTCAACTGATCGAATAAATCATCAATCTGTGAATGAAAATAGCGGTTCTTCACTGTCAGCTGATTCAGGTGACAATAATCAATACAAAGATGTGGACTATCACCGAACTTCTTCACAAAAAAAAACAAACCACCCTAAGGCGACACACTTGATTGAACAAAACCTCACTATAAAAGATCATTGATCTGTACCTACTGTTCTCACATCTCAAAAGGCGTTATCCTATATGGAGACATCGTGATTAGGTAAGTGACATATTATAGCTCTATCCCAATCTTGATCTCTCATCGAGATGGTAATAATGCATCCTTAGGAAAGACATCTGGGTATTCTTTAGCAACTATAGGAAATACCTATTATTGATCCTTGGACGAACTCAACATTAACTCGACCATCGAGGAATACAAGGATTGAATACACCTCTAACCCATTTGAAGGTCTTACTTGCCAACAAACACAAAAAAATATTTATTAGTATCATAGAACACAATTTTACTTATAAAGAAATTTACAATTCTCTACACCGTATATAGACAATTAATGTTGGGGATGATTTTGTATGGTTGTATATGTAAACATATAAAGTCTCCCCAAGAGCGGTGTTGTCTCAGTACTAACTCATAGTCTCTACATACTTCATACAGATAAGTTCAACCTCCAACTAACATAGTCAACACCAATGGTACTAAAAATATATCCACATATAGTCTTAAGACATAGAGTAGGGAAAGTGATATGAAGGAATGTGTAGATTCTGAATAAAAAAAAGCACAAACCCAAGTAAAAAACAATAAAAGGATACCTTGAACAACATCTTTCTCGCTCAGCTCTGGAAACTCCAAAGCATACAACTGGTCACGACCAACTAAAAAACCTCTCTGACCCTAATGATGACCACCTTAACTATCGTGATCATCTCTCTGAGGATGTGGATCATCATGGGGTTGTCATCTTCCTGTTTTATCTCCCCTATGCTAATCCAAAGTTAGATAACCCTACTATTGTTGTCTCAGATGAAACTACCACAATGGTGGGGAATGAAGTGGAACACCAGTCGCACGCTAGCTTCTAGGAAATGTTGTGCACTCTCATCATTGATGGCATCGACCTGCACATGAAAAACAAGTGTATGATCCCTTGGAAGGGGCATAAGAACTGCCAATACTAGGGAAACGAGATGATGTGGGTTGGGACCTACCCCCAGCTATCTGAAATCTCTTTTGTTCAAGAAGCTGGTAACCCCGAACCATATCTTTGTATACAGGGAATCTTGGCATCTCCCCTTATGTGATTATCTGGTCCTTTTCAGTATCCTATTCACAACCTCTACTCTCACCAATATCTCAAGACATATCAACATCATAAACAGGATGACCAGAAATTCGATCTCTGGATAAAAAGCCTCCCCAAAATGCCTCGTTCTGACCTTCTAATCTGTAAATAGGTCTTAAGAATATCTGATAGGGGTCATAAAATGGATCTCAAACTTATGCACGTTAAAGATTCCCTATTGACGGGTAAGCGGTTCCTGACGATTGAACGCGTTCATAATTTAAGAAAGAAACTTATCTCAAAATATGTCTTGGAACTTCTCTCATAAGATAGTCAACTCATCACGATTCCCAAGGAACAAGAACCATCACAATCACACTGCCCCACGTAGCATCATCGTCACCAATGAAACTCAGTGATCCTTCCAAGCATGTATCAAATTGAAGATTTTCTCCACCACCTTCTGTTAGTATTATGTCACTATGTCAGAAACATAGTCGTCATACTTCTGCAGACTCTGGTGTTGAAACTCTCAAAGTATCCTCCAAGTGTCAACATCATTGACCTTAACCCTATGATGATCTTCTAGAACATCCTGTTGAACTTCCTCGACGTGAACCTGATGATGATGTTGACCTGATCCATTATTACAAAATAACAAACTATTAGCAACTCATAAACCCGAAATATAGAATATTTAAGATTAATTAATTAATTAAGGTTTAACCTAATCCTAATGTCTACCCACTAAAACATAGATGCAAAGAAAAATGATGCATGATTATTTCATAAGTCTCCACCCTGCAAATAGTATCACTTCACTTAGTAGGCTTTGTAAAATTAAGGGTTCATGCATCAGATCACAAGAGATCTCTAAATACTCATGTCCTGCCTAGTTTCTCATATTTACTTATATTACTAAGTTCAACTGCCATTGTTTTTCTACCAACTCTTGCAGTCCTCACTAGTGCCTACCTCCAAACTTCATTGTATCCCTCAACCTAAACCATTAATACAACTCTTTCATGACCCCATGCTCTTAATGGTACCCCTCACAGGCCTCTATTGGGAGAATAGATATAATGATACTCGAAGCTGGCCTCTAATAGGCAATGGGTTGGCAACATGCACCAATGGTATATCATTAACACAAATGTAAGGTATTACCCTCTAAGAGGCCATGAGGAATGAGAGATAAGACAAAACCATCAAACAAATTATGCTCAAGAAAAAAAAAGATTTCAAATATATGTATGTCATGTCATATAACTAAACAACTACAAAATAAACTAAAAATAACAAAAATTAAAATCCTCAAAAGTGATCTCAAAACCTAAATAGATCTAGAAAAACTACACAAGCTAGTAAAGTCTAGATTTATCTCCAACAAACCCTTGTGGTCTAGAAAAATAATTTATATAAACATATAGTGAGCATCACATGTATACTCAGCAGAATCCTCCTCAGAGCCTCTCATGTAAAAGATAAAGAAAGCATGCTAAAACCCAATGACCAAGTGAAACTAACTTAACACCTAATTTGGTATGATAAGTTCTCACCCTTACCGTATCTCTCTCAAATTATTTCATACATATTCATATAATATAATATCAAAAAAGGTAGTTTGATACCACTTCGTCACTAGTTTATTGCTCTGTCATAACATCGCATGTTCTATGTCATCTATCTCAAAAAATAAGCTAGTTTTAAGATACATGGATTGTTGTATCATACCATGAACTTCATACATCACATCATATCATCATCATGTATTATGCACCTCGTGCATTTCATCATTTAATCATCTCATACCATATATACAGATTGTAACCAAGTAGTTTATGGAATCCACCACAACACATATGTCATGTATTATATCTCAAGTCATGGAAGATCATACATGACATACATATAAAAATCCATAGAATATTATATTCAGAGATATATATTTGTAAATTAACCACAAACCATTACAACCCTCTACATGCATATACGAGAAAGGTATTCCTCGTGCATATCAGCACATAATACTACTAATGGAAAGAGTAAGGAAAGAGAGGGAAATCAATCATTTATTCCTCATAAACTTAGATGTTGGGAAAACACTCTCAGAGTCCACTAGGTGACAGTTGTCCTACCAACATGAGTGGGGTAATGTATTAAATCACATAAATTGGTTCTCATGTCCTCCAAACATTAACCAACCAAACCTATGGTTTCTCATTATTATCACCATTAGCATTCCAACAGACCATAAAACTCATGGGTTAAAACATTTTTTATTCATTTTAATTCCATAATTCTAGGTACTCTAGGACTCATCCTAAGCTCCCACAAAATAGATGCATAAACCAAACACAATCAACTGTGTCAAATAGTAGGGTAAGTAATGAAAAACTAAGAAACCCGGTCATTCAACAAGTTAAACAAATTCATCAAGCAAGCATTTAAGCTTTAAGCTCAACAACTGGAAATTCTAGCAATAACATGCTCCAATAGTCCTAGTGTCATCTCCAACACCAATATTTATATCATCATACATCCATCATTCCACCACTGGTGCCAACTATTTCCACAAACACAGGCCTCCCTACCATGTCTCATAAAACCATCAATTGTCACAAACTCACATCACATCTCATCAAAAGGCTCAAGCCAAAATAAATCACACAAGATAGTAAACAAATAAAAAAAATACAATAGGGCCTCTAAATCCCAAAATCAAAGGTATTAAACCTTCACAGGGAAACATTTTCACTCATCCCCAAACATTTTTCTTAACTAAACAACTCTTTCATTATTATCTTGGATTATCCAATTCATTTATCACAGGTAACAATCACATGAAACTTAAACAACGAGCTATAAAAAGATAAGAATTATTAAAACATGATTCCAAGCATAACTTTTAGTTGCAACAAACTATAAATAACATTTTAAATTAACAATAATCTTTATTATTTCATTATCAAGCATATAAAATTCATATTCTATATCCAATTCAAATTAACATAATAAATAATGGTTTTATTTAAACATTCGCCAAACATCACTTTGATTTCCATCAATTTATAAGAAATAATGGTTTTATTAAAAATTTAATTCTTTAACCAACAAACATTATTGGATTTACATTCTTCAACCAGTTCAATGTAATAGACCTGATAATCCAAAGCATAAACAAACATGATAACTGAAGCATTAACATAGATAACACACTATTTAGTAAAACAAGATCCAAATCATCATCACAATAGAAACACATGTGATCTTTAAAACCCTAAACCATCTCTTCTCATTATTTTTATTTTTATCTTAATTAAGGTTAATTTCACCATTACTCAAAGTGATAAAACATGTTAACTTTATGATCTCACATAAAATAATATGAGAAAAAATGAATTCCCTACCTTGATTTAGAATCTCAATGTTATTTGCACAAACACAGAAAAACAAGGTTAAAATACCACCTAAAGAAACATCACCAAGTTTAAGGAAGGATGGTTGCAACCTAGCATTCACAAACCAACAAAAAAACAAGCTTAAATAGTACCCAAGATAGAGGTTCTAGCCACCACGAACATCTGAACCAAAAGATGAAAAAATAGGAGAAAAGAAGGGAAAGGCGACTTGAAAAAAAGCACATGATTCACCATGGTCCAAGTTAGAATCTTCAAGGTATCAACCAAGAGGGTGCTAGGGGGTAGAAAAAACACTACCTAGCAACATCTTCCGTCAATGGATCTCCATCACAAGAGATTTCTCAACCAATCCCTAGGTTCATTGAAGCATCTGAAAAGAAAAGGAATTTCAAGAGCGTGGATTGATTAATAGAGGGGAAGGGTCGACATAAAAACTAAATTCAAGACCCCTCTCAACTCCTTACACGTTTCCCCTTTCGAACCAATCAAGATCTACAAAGATTGATGGCCATTTTGACTATTGAAAAACCAGTCTGACTACCACCATGACTTCCACCACAGCCTGGCCATGGTTATGGTGTTCTTCAAAAGATGTGTTATGGGAAAATGTTGTGCCTTGGTCAGGATAGGATGATAAAAATCATGTTGGGGAACCATGTAGAAAATGGATATTGAAAGAAAAATTCTAGATATGTTGATAGAGGACTTCATGGAATAGCCATCAAATGATTCTAAAATAGAGGATCATTTTGTTTCAACTGGTGTGGAAACCATTTTCCAACTAAGTGTTTAAACTACTAGAATGAATGAGTCTAGGATTCTAATTCTAAAACCAAAATATGGTTAAACAATGAAAATAAAGTCAAGAAGTCCAAAAGTAGATCAATTAGAAGCAAAAAACAACTAGAATGCAAAAGTGCATAAAGGACTTATGTAAAAATCAATTTTGATGTTTCATAAAATGTTCTCAACATTCACGTAATGAGAACACACAAAGTTTTCAAATTCACACAATGTACACTTGCATAAATTGAACCCTATTATAAATAGTAAAGTGAGATAACTCATTTTTTAACTATTCACATTATAATCTTCTTGCGATTCTTTAATAGAGTTTACAACATTCATCCTAGGAAGTAAGACTCTATAGGAACCAAGTAAATTGTCACACCATGCCCCCACTCCGAACCACATAAATTTCCAACCGATTAAAAACAAGGGTATATATTTATATAGAAGACACTACCCCAAATATAAAATCAAACTCCTCAAATAAAACTATATAAAACCCAAAAACATTGTGATCGAATGAACTCTAGGTACTCAATAAAATCATCATTTAAATTTTTTTAATTTCTTTTCAAAAAAATATATATTAAGTAAGAATTTATACTGACAACAATAGACAATCAAATAATTTTTCATAGTGATAAAAAATATTAAATATCACAACAATACAAACTCATCCTCAAATAATTTATTAAGAACTACCATTTCATAATCATCTATCCTTAAAAATAAGAAAGAAAAAAATAATTATTTCAAATTTAAGATGTATGTATATGTGTGTATATATATATATAATACAAAAAAATAAGTTACATAAAAAGGTAAATATTGAAGAATTCAAATCAGAAACTCAATGAGAGTTCAGAATTATATAAATGATAAAATAACACAATTTTCTTAATTTTCACATTATCTGTAACATATTGTTTCCTGCTTTCAGATTTTTCTCTTCTGTTTATTCATTTTCCACTTTATTCTGGGTGAATCTTAAGACTCTAAATGTTTGACTCTCGATGTTTGAGAGCATTTTTTAGGTAAATGACATAAATTTTAGAGATGTATATTTATTTTAATTAATATAATCCAATTTTAAATGTGTAATGGATTAACGGGGTTCTCCTCAAGTTCGGAGAATGTCCAAGATAGTTTTGAGTTTTTCTACTAAAATATAGAATTTTTGCTATCAGTTTGGAATTTACACGCCATGTAATGGGAATACATGACATGTATTGTTATCCATGATCATTTAATGAGCTGAATACACAATGTGAACGGTTATATGCTGTAAAAAAGGTTTAAATGATTTGTAATGTTTAAATATTTGTTTTTGAAAGAAAAAATGTTATGTTTTTTGATCATCAGGGTTGTGAATGTGTAGACACCATGAAATGTGTTTTATGAAATTTTATTTAATTGAAGATGTATTTCCACGTGTTGCGAATCAAAATGAACTCAACCGTGCTTGAAAAGTTCACGGTGCGACTCTGCAATTTTCATGGGGGTCAATGAGGGTAGCGTAGGCACCAGATTGAAGGGCTGAGACCATAGCCTGACACTGATCCCAAGAAGGTGTGTTTGGGGGTGGGGGGGGGGGGGGTGAAAACCCCGCATTATGGAGCAATAAATTTGGCTAAGTCCCCAAATAGGTGCCTAAGATACCTACATGCAAACACTTGCACACCACCTTGCTGAAGCTGATTGAAGTATTTATTTTGGCTAAGTCTTAAAAGTGTCGCCTTAATCTAGCCAAAACACCATCGGCATGCAAGGTACTTGCGCGCCACATTCCGGAACACAACCTACTTATGCACCTAAACTCCTTTAACCCAAGGTCTTATTTTTTCCTATAAATAGACCCTTGGGTCCCTCATTTGTACAGAAGAATTTCTCCAAAGCTCAATTACTACTCTAGTCACCCTAGTACTTCACCCAGTATTCTGAAACTTTCAAGGTAGTTCTTCAACAACTTGAGTGGAGGATTTAAGGGAGGATCATTGGACTAAATTCCTTTTAGTGTTTGAAAACCATAACAATTGCATGCCTAAAGCTCCCAACCTCCTCAAATCAGAAATACTTGCGCGCCACCCATTCCTGACACAGGAACTTGAGCTCCCCACTTCTGGTATCATGTGTGAATACTCTTGAAGGCTCATTCAAAGTCTCACCCAAGTATTAAGATACAAGTTGTTCATTGATTAAGTGAACATCAGGTTACCCAAGTGTACTTGCGCACCCATACTTGCACGCCCTTACTTACTTGAGCGCCCCTATCTGATTCAATTACTCTATTCAGTCTACAAGACATCAAGCCTTCCTCAAAGCCACTCACGGAAAGAATTATTCTTCATTGGATCCCTTTTCTGAAAGGGATTCTATTGAGACCTCCAATAAAACCTCCCGAATTATCAAAACTTCTGGAAAGAAACATTAGTGTGTCTCCTATTTGGGTTTGTATTTCCATAGTCAGAGGTTTCCCACATTTGTTTCACAATGGGGTTAGGATTAATGGAGTGTTTGTGGGTTTTTATATCCATAGTCACATATAACTTTCACCTAGGAACAGTGCTGGGAAGTTCCCAGTTTTGTGAACAAGGGTTTGGGTTCTGTCCTCCCCTTCTTGTCTCTAAGACCCGAAACCTTAGGTCTCTAGTAGGGAAGGTATAATTCACACTTTATTTTCCACTCAAGAATATGATAAGTATCCCTCCCCTACCAGGATCAATTTTAGGGAAACCATCCTAGTGTAAGACCCTATATTTTATTGTAGGAGGTAGCATCATTGATTATCCTTTCTTCTTCGGTGCCAAAGACTAGAGGGGAGATGGGCACAGAGACTTTTGTTACCCTTTTCCCTCTCCCATTGGGATTTGTCACTATGGTAATCCATACTAGTATAAGCCCCTAACCTTCATCCCTTCTTCCTTTCATTGGACCCTAGTCTAATGTAAAGTAAATAGAGGTAAGTCTTGTCGCCTCGCCCTCTTCCTGGGCCACCTTGACCTCGTCCACCCTTGCTGCCATAGGTTCACCCTCTTCCACTAGCGGAGGAGGAAAATTTTGAAAGTGCCTTCATTGAATCTTACACATCCTCTTCTTTCTCACACCGAGCATGGCTCACATGGGCTTAGAGATTTGTAGTGATTACAACATGTGCACAAAATCCCATGGTAAATGAACTAAGATAAATCTGATTTCTGTTCAAACTAGGATACGTAGGAAGCCTTTTCAGGGCCCGAGTTCACCGGATATCCTCTTCATGAATCCAACCTTAATTTCCCTACTATGGTAATTATCCTTATAAATAATCCCCAAATTAAACCCCCAAATCATCAAGGCATCCTTTTCAGAACGTAAGCCCAACCTTATTTCTCTCAAATGAATATACTCTCCTATGAGACTTATCAAACTACGTGGGCTTTGATTCTCATTCATATGGGATACATAGGAATCCTCCTTGAGGTTTATAACAAACACTTCAAATCAACCCTATTCTCCTTTGTCCATATTCCCAACAGGGTCTGATCCCACTTGGAAACTCATATCCTTTACAAGTTCACTAGGTTGCTTTAGCATAAGTCCCATACCAAACTTTGACTAAGCACCTTCCACTTAGATTTCCATACCACATGACATTAAACTGTATGGGCAGGTCCTTATCACATGACCTTAAAATGTATGATGTGTCCCATTTCATGGAACCGAACTATGAGGGTTATGATTCCTTTCACAAGGATACGTAGGTATCCCATTTTATTGGCACGATCCCAAGATCAAAACAAACCTTCATCTCCCTAGATGACAATAAATTCTAGAGTTCCCCACTAAGTGGATTAAAAACCAGTATCATCATAATGATGATTAAGAGAATCTTGAAATAGTATATTAGAGGATACCATTGATGGAGAACCTCAAATACATATGGATATCTCCATTGATGAAGGACCTTGAATACATACTGATGATTCTAAATTTACACATGCTAATAAGTGGTTGAAAATTCCAAGGGAAACTTATTCCATAATTGGTGAATTAATAAGGATTCATGAAAATATCTTAAATTTAAAAAGAGAGTCCCGGAGTAGAAAACAATTCCCCCCAAAAGGGTGTGATGAATCCGGCCTCCCATCCTCTTGACCAATGGATGTTCTTAAGTATCGTGAAGTTCAAACTTAATGATTGACTGTCTTTGGAAAGAAGTTCTCCTTTAGATAAAGAACTGTTGGAAGTTTTTGGTTCTATAAATAAATCTAATGGAAACTTCCTAGAAGAAGTGATTCTTAAAACTAGAATACATATTTCAAGGAACTACGAAACAACATTATGTCTCTACGAGTGAGGGATCCTTTCTTCTTATTCATTTTATTTCATCATAGTAGACCTATTTCACTATGGTCTTAGATTTGTTGATCTATGATGATGTTTTTTCTTGATTATTTCTAAATCTGTCGAGTGATTTTGTTTCGGGTGACCGATCCTTAGTTGGTTGTAGTGCAACGAGTGTGTGTTCTTAAAGGTATGTGAGATCTATCCTCTTTGGAGACCCTTTTGCTGAACTGAATCAATTCTAAGATGTGTAGATTGATTTTAGGGTCTCTGTTTTCATAGTTGAATTCTTCTATGTTGGTGGATTCCGTTGCGGGCATGTGTGACCCAAGTTTTAAGATAGGTGGTTCTGTCTTTAGTCTGTATTTGATAAACTGCATTTTTTTGGGTTTTATAAATTGAATTGTAAATAAAATGGCATGATTTACTAATTTATTTGTGTGTAGAAATGGATTTTTGAAAAAATATGGTTCTCCACTAGTTTTGGTAAATTAAAAGGTGTTTTCAAACCATTGTGAAATGGTTTTCAAAGAATGGTTTTGATATTATGGTTTTGAAAATAGAGCACATGGGAAGTCTTGGATACTTAGGTGGAAGGTGCGGTAATAGGCTTCATCCACTATCGAGGGGTTCATTCATGGGGTGTTCCTCTGCTCTCTAGGATTGTTGTTCTAGGGATACATTAGACCAGTTGGGGGTTCACTTTATAGGGTGTTCCTTTGCTATCTAAACTCGATGTATATGTCTAGAGGATTGATGCATGTGTGATTGTATATGTTAGGTTTGAGTGTCCTAACTATATTGACCAAGTGTGATCTTCGGTGTAATGTTACTTGTGCTTTGGATTGTACTATTTTAGTTTTACTATCATGGATTTGATATGATATGTGACATGTGATTTGTTTGATATGATTGATTTGTTATATATGAAATGCCTTGAACTGAATTTTCTACTTTATTTGGAAATGTGAAAAAAGGGAAATTAAATGTTTTGTCATGATTTTGATATAAAATTGTATAATTGTATATCATACCTCATTTTCTTTAAAGTTGAGCATGTTTGGATTGTTGTACAGAGACTTGTTATGGAACATCTAGGCGGGACCCTACTAATCCTATTAATGCAAACCCTGCACACCCATTCTATAGTTTGTAGACTTGTTATGTCTTTCGATGCAGGGAACGACAAGGCGCTATAGTGAGGTGTCGAGTTTTATGTCATCTGGGTTTGGGTTGCTAGATGATGAGATGGTGGGAGGTTTACCATTCTATCACATGGAGATAGTTGGAGTAGCTTTTTTGGTTTTATCATCCTTTGCAATTGGACTGGTCTCTTAGAGATTGTTTCGATACCGTTTCAGTTATATCAATCATGTGTTCTCTTCTATTATCAGATATATATTCATGTTTTTTCCATTGTTTCTTTTGTATATGTATATGTGTGTGTGTGTCATTTTTTCTAATTCAGGTTGGAAAATATTGTTCCCTCTATTTGTTGTTGATGCCTGGGTTATAGACACCAGCTTGTGGGGATCAGGAACACCCTTCAGGTATGTGAAAATTCGGGTTGATTTCTAGTATTGAGAGGGTATCCAGGTCAAATTCATTACAGTTTGGTATCAGAGGTTTTTTTTTCTCTCAAAATTCATTTTCTTAGGACATTTGGTAAAATAGATATGGGATTTATGGGACTTGAGAGGTATGTTGTGGTGAGTGTCTGGTTAGATCTTCTCATGACGAGACTCAAGTTACCATAGGATGTTAAGATTTGTCTCTTGTTATGAGTTATTTATCTTAATATTAGTTTTTCTTACGGTTTTTTTGGTTTGAACTAATATTAATCTGTTAACTGATTGTTTATTTTCTTTCTTTGTGCAATAATATACCTATGAGATGTGTTCTGTGGGTTTCACAGAAGTGTGCAACTAATGACCCTCAATGAAATCCTCATATGGATTCGAATTTTGTATAGGATATAATGCGAGCAGTTCGTGTTGCAGATCAGAATGTATCACAAGTCTAGAACACATTTTTGAGTTACATCTAGGAGCTTTAGGATAGAGAGAGATTGATCACGAGAGTTCTTGCATGAGAATCCACCACCCTTTTAAGGGTACAAATGAACCTCAAGAGGAGGAGGCTTGGCTTAATAAGATCAATGAAATATCCCATCTTTTCTTGAAGGTATGGCTTGTTTAGTACAACCACAAGTGAAGGACATGACACTATAAATAAAATTTCATATAAAATACTGGCCTAGGGACTTGACCCCATGACCGCACCCCAAACCCCAATCCACCCTCACCACCCTAGCCGACCGTGGGGGGAAGGTAGGTACAAATCATTTGTTTTTCAATTTAAATTCCTTTAAACATAACTTAATGATAACCCATGGAGTCACAGGGGGTCACGAGGTTTTTGGGGCTTACTCTAAGCTCAGAACCCAAGAAATTTGGAATATGCTTGTCCACACAATTAGTAGAAACTATTCACCTCAACCCATACAATCTCAACTAACTATGTGACTCAAATCACATGGTTTCTACTAATTGTGTGGAGAAAAATAGAGGAGTGGTAGGAGAAACATAGTTTGTATGAAATTGTGCAACTCCAGGTGCACGCCCATGTTAAAACTTCAAAGGTTTTAACAAAGGCTTTTTGCACAGTTTGTGCACAGCTAGAGAAACCGTGTGCCTTAACCATGAGGGGTATCTCTTTGTGAAGTGTCTTAAGCACATTTTGCATGCGGTTTGGACAAAATGTGAGGAAAAAACATGTGCCCCTATTTTTAGGGTGAAATGACCTTTTTTCCCTTAATTAATCAATTTAACTTTCTTTCTTCTTTATCCTCCCATTTCCAGTTGCTAAAATGTTTCTCCTCCTTCTATGATCTTTTTCGTCCTTCAACCTAGGTTCTTCCATATATTATCGATCTAAAGTCCAAATAAAACATCATTGAAAGAATAAGATTTTTATTGGTAAGATATGCAATATTCTCCCTTTCTATTTCAGTTTACCTTCAAGTCTGTTATGTTATTTTGGTGCAAGATCGTCTTCCCTATTTTTAGGGCGCTGGACTATTTCTTCATTTTCTTCAAACCTATTTCTAATCTGAGGCCTTCATCAATCTAGGAGTCTTCAATATCCCCAAGGTAGGTGTTCTTATCATTTTCCCCAAGATTTTGGTGTGTTTGTAGCTTTATCATTGTGTCACATGACGTCCTTTGTCATGTGATGCTATTTAATTGAGTTCTTCATATTAAATTGATCACCTTGATATACATATGTTGATCTGTGTTTAGTAGATTATAATATTTTGACCTCAATTATGGACACCCCTTGGGTGTTCTATCTTGAGTTACCCTAATGCAATTAATTAATTATATGCATGGATATCCTTTTAAGCGTTCAAATTGGATCATTAATTTAATTGCCTCTATATGATTGTTTTATTGAACCTAAGGCACCTCTTAAGTGATTGACCCAACATATGAGTATAATTTCCCATATAGGTAATTTCCCAATTGGCAATGAAATATTCTAGGCGCCCCTTTGAAATTTATAAATTAAAATGCCATGTTTTAGTGAATTAAATGGATTTGATTATATGGGATGGCTCATTCATGATGGTTTTCTTTTCATTAATTGAATTTAATTATTTAAATAGAGTTAATTATAAAGGGAATCAAGGTCATGCTAACTAATTCATGCCTTATTAAATGATTATTATGAATTGTAATGCCTTGTTGTAATTAAACTTGACTAATGAGATTCATGAGAGGTAATTCCTCATGTCTATTATTATAAATATGATTACGCCTTGATAGGGGTTGTGGTATAATGGTAAGGATATGTTGACATCTCTCACCACTTACACTATTTGGATGGTGGGCATGACGCACCACGTCCCTTATTCGAGTGTCAACATAATGGCACACTCACCATCTCGATTGATGAGAATGATGTCTCCTTCTCATTATGAGATGTAGGGAATGTACTTTTTTTCTTGAGTTTATAGGATTGTTTAGACTAGTTATGGATGACTGAGTTATGCCGTGGTCTATCCAGGACCTAGTATTCCATGTATATGGCCACTTATGTTCACATGTACTTGGTCCATATATGTGGATTCAATATATAACTATAATATATATATATATATATATCATTACTATATATATAGTTTCATATTAGACACTCATACCGGCCATGATCCGAAGCAAGTATAGCCGCCAAGTTTCCTTGAGGAACTTGAGCAGGCGGGATATTTATTTTGCATTGTTTCTTAATTTGTTTATTACATGCACATTGTTTTATTTATGAGCACTGCTTGGATTACTACTAAAATGTTTTGGTGGTTTCCTACAGGGATTTTTTCTCACACCCTACTCAGTTCATATTTGGTACTTGAGTAGATTTTTTATCTGCGAGTATGGATAAGGTAAAGTTACCTACTACATGTTTTAGATATGTTTTCTTATAGATGAATCATAAGAGAAGAGGACTGAGAATATGCTCATGATGCCAGTGGATAATCCTTTTGTTTTTTTAGTTTTTGTATAGCATGATTATATATGTCTTCCCCTATTCCCCCTTTTTCTATCAACATGTCATGCATCCATGTATATGACACTACATAGTGGATTTTGAGATATTTATTCAGTTGTACAGTTATTTACACTTCCACACTTGTTTATTTCAATTGTTCTATTATGATTCTGTTTTTGTTTATTATTTGTTGTATCTGTTGATCCATTATAATAAGAGGGTATGGTCTTCCCACTGTACCACCTTTACACCCTCACTACTAGTTAGCAGCCTCTAGTGTAAGGGGAGTCATGATCAAGGACATGTGATCCATCGGCTCTAGGAATGAGTTAAGTGGACCTCATGTCAGAATGTTACAATTTATTAGCTTTTCAAATTATAGGATGCATATGAGAGTATCAAGGTTGAGTTTGTGACATTCATACTTGAGGGTCCTAGAAAACGATGATAGGATTCCATAGTACATGCAGATAGTCATGTGGGCTTGGACTGAAAGGGGTTCAAGACTCTCTTATTCGAGCAATTTGTTCTAGAGTCGATGATGATGGTGAAGTCTCTGAAGTTCCTATCTTTGTAGTAGGGAGAGGATTCAGTGTCAGCGTACACCAATCGGTTTGCTAAGCTGGTTCGTTTTACTCCATAGATAGTAAATAATGACCAGTTGAAATCTTAAAAATACCTACAAGGTTTGTGATTAGATATCATATCATAGTTATTTACGCTGAAACTTTCTACTTATGTGGAGATAGTGGACAAGACTATGATGGTAGAAATGAATATGGAAGACAAGGATATATATTCTACTAATTCTCTTTCACCTAGTGGAATCTTCAATGGCACACCATGAAAAAAGATGAAGTAGCAAGATCATCACAGGAGTGGTTGGGGTGGTTATGAGTAGTAGGTCTCCTCTGAACCATCAATTACAGTTGGCTGTGTGCCAAGGTTAGACACACCCAACGTTCTTGGCCTTCACCTGCAAAGATGTGCAACAGTTGTGGATGTTACAGACATATGTAACGTTTCTGATAGTCTATTTCTACACCTCTATATGGTCAATGATCGTCAGCTCCAAATGATACTATAGTGCAATCAAATTCTTCAAAAACTATAGGGATTCATCCACATGATTCAGGAGTGAAGCACCTTCATGTAGTAGATGAGTTTATAACGAAGGTAGATGCAGGTCCAGTGACAATGAGAGGTCTCATCCTGATTGAATCTTTCGTAGTGATTACTTTATTTTATATTGGTGATTCTCACTCGTTTATATATGGTCGTTTTGTTGATATGATTAAAATTTCAACAGAGCTCTTGTACTTTGTTGTGGACTTAGAGACACCTCTTGGGAAGAGGAAAGACCATCTGTTATGGTGTCTTTATGCATTATCGATAATTGATGGGGAGTTAGTATGGGATTTCCCCATTCTCAATATGGATTTTTTGACATCATCATCAGGGTGGATTGGCTTATTTATCATCATGCTGAGGTTGATTTTTATCATCGATGTGTTGTTTCTTGCATCTGATTAGAGATCATGACTATTTCAGGGAGAGTTGGATATGAGGTATAGACATGCAATTACTTCCTCCCCAGAGCTCAGAAGTTAAGTGTCTGGTCTAGCAGTTGATCTTGATGATGTTTTATATGTTTTTGATCTTCCTGCCATTTTTTGGATTTTGTTGATGTTTTCTTAGAGGTTTTCTTTGAGATTCTTATAAAGAGAGAGGTAGAGTTTATGATTGGAATGGTTCTAGGTATGCATCCGATTTTGATACCTTCATATCATATAGCGCCATCAGAGCTTAAGGCACTCAAGATTCAGTTGAATGATTTGATGATTAAGGATTTTGTTTTCCCTAGCATTTCACCTTGGGTATCCCCTATTCTATTTTCGAATAAGGAAGATGGTTCATTTAGATTGTGCATGTACAATCGAAAGTTGAACCAAGTAACCATTAAGAAAAACTATCTTTTTCCCCATATGAATGATTTTTTGGCCAGTTAAAGGGGAAAAATAGTTTTTGAAGATTGATCTTTGGTCAGGTTATTATCAGCTCAAAGTTTGGGAGTTTGATATACCCAAGAAAAATTTTAGGGGTAGGTACAACCATTACAAATATCATGTGATGTTGTTTTTTCTGACAAAAACTCCTAAAGTTTTTATGGATTTTATGAATTGGATATTCCATCAGTATCTCAACACTTTTGTGGTAGCATTCATGGATGATATTTTGGTTTATTTGAGATAGAAACACAAGAAATGGCACTATTTGGGTTTGCTTTTAGAAATCCTAAGGAGTAACTGTTTGTATGGAAATCTTTCAAAATGAAACTTATGGATCCAAGAAGTGAAGTTCTTGGAGCATGTGATTTTTGATTATGGATTATTATTTGATCTAGAAAAGGTAAATGTTATTTTATCTTAGGAATAACCAAAAAATTTATTTAATATTTGGAGCTTCCTTGGTCTTATTGGATGTTATTTAAGGTTTTTCAGAGATTTCTAAAAGTTGGTGTCACCTTTGACTAATTTTACTAAGGGGTGAAATTTATATTCCATCAGTATCTCGACACTTTCATGGTAGTGTTCATGGATGATATTTTGGTTTATTTGAGATCCAAACACAAGAACAAGAACCATTTGGGTTTGCTTCTGGAAATCCTAAGGAGTCACTATTTGTATGGAAAGCTTTCAAAATGCTACTTTTGGATCCAATCATTGAAGTTCTTGGAGCATGTGATTTTTGACTATGGATTATTAGTTGATCCAGAGAAGGTGACTATTGTTTTATCTTATAAAAAACCACAAAATGTATTTAATATTCAGAGATTCCTTGGTCTTACTAGATGTCATTAAAGGTTCGTCAATGATTTCTAAAAGTTAGTATCACCTTTGACTGATTTTACCAATAAAGGGGTGAAATTTTTATGGGATGAAAAATATCAGTCTACTTTTGATGAGAGGAAAGGAATTCTAATATAATCTCCTATTCTGATCTTAACCGGGTTAAAAACTATAAGGGATTAACAAAATAAAACTAGTATAAAAAAGTTCACAAGAAAAGTATAGGAAAATGTATAACACAACAAGTTATCACACAAAAACATAAAAACAGTCCATGAATCATACCAAAATATCATTGAAACCCATTTATTCATATTTTAAAAAATATAAGTTAACATTAATTAATAATTTTGGGAAATAGAGGGTAGGAATGTTATAAGAATAATCCAAGAACCACTTTGAGGGTCAAGACCACTTACCAATGAAATAACCTTGAAAATGATTCCCTCATACTACAATGAAATCCTAGAAATCCCTAAAAAATATTAAATCAATATTCAATAAACATCCATAATCAATTAATCATGAAACCAAAATTTTCATATTGAAAGACCACTCAAAAACTAACCAAAACCTAGTCAGAATATTACCATAATTATTATATCCATCAATTAATATAAACCCACATTTTAATTAATTCCAATAATCCCTAAATCAAATCCTTAAATTAATAAAATCCAAAAGAATAATTTTATGATATATTCTCATCAAAACAGTGAAAAATGACTTGGAAATTACCCACAAAAGTCTTTCCTAACCCAAACAAGAGAAAACCAAGTTATTGGGATGGATTTCACCATGAATTTGGTGAAATCAAAAATCATGGAGCTAATTTAAAATAATGGAAATATAGGTAGATACAGGACTGGAAGATATGAGAGGATTAAGAGTGGTTTACCTTATATTTTACATGATTAAATCCCATGAATCCACCTTGAATCAAAGGATAAATAAGAGGGTGATAAGAGGGTTAAGAAAAGTCCAAGGAAGAGCTCCCACCAATTGGATAGAGAGTGGGTTTAAAGGGTACCCCAAAGAATTTAAGAGGGTTGGGGGAAAATGGATGAAGTTCCCCACTTAAAAAAGTTAAAACAAGGTCAGGTCACTAGATACCCATTCTAGGGATACTAAGTACCTGATGGCATCCCTAGGTTCTCAAGGCCTCTACCCTTCACTCTAATGTTCCCAATGTACCCCCAATAGGTACCCAATTCCATCACATTGATCCTTGATGAATTCTACAAACCAACCTTGAAACCTCAAACCATATCAAAATATACCCAAAATATCATCCCAAAACATCAACTTTGTTAATAAAATATTAAAAAAACCCCTTTAACTGAAACCAAAAAATTTAACGGTAACACGCTTCCATCACCTAAACTCTTAAATTAACCATGAGTCAAATGACCAAGCCATAGGACATTAAAACCTCTCCACTATATGACTTATCATCCTTGGAGAAATCTTAGGTATACAATTCCCCAAATATTCATTACTCTTAATTCTCTAATATATGCATTGATACATCCACCGAATCATGATGTAGAACTCCAAAAGACACCGAAATCACCAAGTCATAATTATATTGCCAATGAAAAAACAAAAAATCACCCTAAATTATATCTAAAATCATTCATTTTATTTTTAATTCACAACTCCTAAATTTAATCTATGTCACTAAAAGTGACACAATTATCACATCCTTAACAAATACGTTAACATGAAATTTAATTATTGAAAATGCTTTTAATTCTTGACTTTTAAACTAAAATAAAACCACAACCTATAATAAGAGATAAATTCCACATATATCATTATTCTTATTACCATATTAATATCATTAAATGATTTTAATACAAGCTAAGGCACTCCCACCATATTATTTCACTAGGTCCATCCTATTCCTAGCTTGTATTTTAGTTTTAGTTTATTAAATAGATACATATGTAAAATGGTTTGAAATAAAACCATGATTCATTTCAAAAATCACATATTAACTCATTTATGAAAATACACCATTTTATATAACCAACCTGATATAAATTCCGACTTAAAGAAAACACCTCTTGTTGTCCTTTTAAAAATCTCAAGTAATTTAAAATATGGATTATAAAACAAAAATATATAGAATTATAATTCTTTTTAAAACCCAAATAAATTAAATTTTAAATATAATTATCATTTGAATAACCCAAATGGATTAATGGAGATGATGTTTTATTTGTTGTCAATATAGTTGTATAAAGGAAATTTAATGTATATTAAACATGGGTGATAGAGAAAGATCCTAACGAATAACATGAATATGATTCCCATATATTGATGAGTAAAGATGATATAAGTGACTACTTAGAAAAAATCCCCATAAATATGATTATCATCGAGCTATTCTTCATGGAAATAAATGAAAAGTGCCAATTATTATGAGAAAAATTGTTTAAAATAGTTTATAATGAAGTTTATTAATGTTGGATACTATATTTGACAACATGAATGAATAAGTATGAAGAACTATTATCAGGTTTGAATGGGTTTCTTTGAAGATTAAAAATTAGTTGAAGTTTTAAGAATCCATCTATACATTATTAATCATGAAGTGAAATTAGTACAATGATTAGCATCTCTTATATGAGAATTTTAGAGGGTGAATTTGAGGTTAGAATTTATTTGGTAGTGATATTCATTAAAGTACACTAAATTTATTTATTTTGATGATAAAAAACATTATATTTAAGTTTTAAAGACTTTTGAAATCTGAAGATATTTTTTATGGTAACTTAAAGTTACTTGAGAAGTTTTAGATTGATTAGATAATTACCTAAGTAAATTTGAAGTGATTCTGAGTTGATTTGAAATAATTTTAGATTTAGGAATTTAAGGTAATTTTTTCTAAGTCCAAATTCATACATAACATGTTATGTTGGGATCAAAACTAAAAAATTGGAAAAGGGTGATGATATGTATGATGTTTTAATGATACACAATATATTTTTATTCCTTAGAACTAAAAATTTCACAAATACAAGTGATATATAAGATTATTTTATAATAAGTAATATATTATCTAGAGTTATTAGAATATTTGACAAAGGGAAACATCTTACAAATGATACATTAAAAGTTTTATTAGTATACAAGATATTTAAATTAATATTCAATATGTTTTTCTAGAGCTTAATGAAATGAGATAAAGTCAAATATCTTAGGTGATATGTAAGAAGTTATTTCCTAAAGAAGAGGAAATATGGTTAAGCCCATCATCTCATGTGAATATGTAATATATCCTGAGGATTACCAGTAATTTTTTATCATATATTGTAAATTTGGAAAAGGTAATTATCTTACTAGTGTATAATAGGTTTGGTGTTCACTCTGTAGATACTTATGACATTTTACTTAGAAAAATTATACAATTTCTGAATATTGAAAATTTTATAGAATAAATAATTTCGAGGGGAAATTTATTCATTTGATACTAGAACTAAAATTAAATGGATTAAACATCACAACTGAGTTTTTTATCTAAGAAAAATGATAAAGAATATAATCTTCAGATGGTAGATAAGAAGATCAAAATTGGAGGAGAATATTAGAGAATAAATTAATTTGAATTGAAAAAATTCAAAATCAAATGATTCTAGAAGTAAAATGTGATGATGCCTAAACTATTCCATAAGGATATAAATATCAAAATTTAATTTTTGATTCGATTTAAATGATTAATAAAAGTATATTCAAACAAATAAGAATAGGATCATGCTAAGATGTAATATGATAATTAAAGATTCAAACTGAATCCTATACTGGTATTTCAGATGCACTCAATCCTTAAAGAAATGATCCTTTCCTTAATAGAAGTATTGTTGTATGATTTTTATACAATAACAAAGATTGAATTATTTATAGGATATTTATAGACTTTTTTAGAGAATAATATTGTCAAGTATCTTAATTGAATTAAAATTAAGAATTATTCATATAGAATAAAATGAGAAAGAAATGAGAAAAGGGTATTATTGGTAATGATGTGGAGACAAGTGTTTGTGGAAAATGGAATATTCAAAGATCACGGGGACCAAACCCATGTGAAGGCATTGAAGAAAATGAGTCAAAGGATCATGGAATCAATATTTATTGAAGGATTTTATATATTATTAATATATAAAACTATCCTATGTTTTAATTATATATTGTGAGAAGTAGAAAGAAAAAATGAGTGGAGGAAAATATGAGATACGTCTCTATGAGAAGAGAATAAGAAAACATGATACTTATTTAAAAAGAAGATTTCCCTGGGTATCAAAGAAAAAGAATAAAAATAAATGAATATCTTGTGATAGAAATTATTTCACAAGTCTAAGATAGTGAATAATAAATGATAATGAAGATGATTTGAGAAAGTTCAGAATGCATGAAGTTCTACTGATCAAACATTATTGGTCAAGATCCTTGAAGGTCTAATTAAGAGAAACCATCAATAAAATTCTGAATAAGATATGATGTTTGGATATTTATAGAGAACAAGTTGTACACATCTTAGAAAAACATTTATAAGAAGTAGAAAACTCCATTAAAGAAGAATATTTGATCACATTGATGTAGTGGAATCCTGAAGCCTATAAAATATATTAAAGAAAGGTTAGGGGAAAGCCACTTTGTTAAAAAAAGAGAAAAAGAGAAACCCATTTTGAATCAGGTTAAGGGAGAACCCATAACAAACCCAAAGGTCCAGAGGCACATAGGACTTAAAATATAGTGGATTAAGATCCCAATGGACAAAAAACACTACAAAACACATGTCATAGAGGCCCAAAGTCCCATATACCCATGTACAAGGTATTATCAGAGGACCAATGCCCAGCTGATGACCCGTAGACCCAACATACACCCACAATTGCACTCCCTATAGAACCAGATCTTCCACAACCCATTGTGGATGCATCCATGAAGGAGAATGGATTTGACGATGGAGAGAGACCATGACCATATCTGCACCACATTGTGCACTTCTCGCTGTCATCCGCTCGCAAAGGATGTCACTACCGATGATCTATCTGCCAAAACTATAGATCCCACTTGCAAATATAGACCCGCCTCTATCTGTCACTACCTGAAACATCTACCATTGATGCTTCTAAGGTCCACCACCATGAAAAACATTGTATCCACTACTTTTGATGACCAATGGTGGCCGTTGCAACTAGATCTCCATCCATCACCACATATTTTACCATCACACACCGAGATCAACACCATGTTGTTGTCGATGATAACCGTAGTAGCTAGATATCCATCACCATCACCATATAAGAACTCACCTGAGACACACTGAGGAAGACCCCAAGAGCCCCAACTGATGAGACATGAACACCCAACTGCTATACCACACATCACTCAAAGTGAAGAACACTACACGTCACTAGAGAAAACCCCAAAATATCATTAATGAACATCTCCAAAAGGAATATAACACCAAAAAATAAAGAATCCAAAGAGTTGGGAGCGAAACCCTAAGAGAAAATGTGAGTTCTCACCAAAAGCTGAGAACCCATCCTTTAAGACTATAAAAAATCTTGTTGAATAGGTTTTGAAGAAAGTTTTGTAATAGTAGTGGAGAGATTGAGGACTTTGGGAAGTAGTACAAATAAAGTGGGATGTTGGGAAGTATAGTGGGATAATTTTTAAGTTTTACATTAACCATGAGTAGTGGATAATAATATTACATGTTTTAAGACCTTCATTATATAGAAGAGAATATTTGGATAAAGATAATAACCAGACATAGTAAGAACTAAGTTTCCCATGGTGGGGCCTAACCTTGTAAAAAAATAGTATGCTTCTCTTTACTTTACATTCTACCTTGCATATTGTTTTTCTATTTTTGGAAAGATATATAAAAATTCATTTATATTCTATTAGGTAATAAATATTTCGATATTGTGAGGTGTCTTTTAAAATTTAAAAGTTTACATGGATAAGAATTTGGTAAAAATTATGTCACACTTGATTCACACCCCTCTCAAGTTACTACAAATGATCCATTTGGAATCTCAATTAGTACATGAGTACAATGTTTCCTCTGGTTAGATCTAAATTTTCTTACCCAGGTGTTTTTATATAAAGAATATGAATTATAAATTTTAATAGAGTTTAGAAGATCCTTGAATATAAAATTCCATTTCTATTTCTATTAATATAAATGTGGAGTCATAGATAGGACTTTGAAAAATAGGAAGAAAAGAGAGTCAAAGAAGCTAAGAAATATCTCAAAATTGAAAGAAGAAACACCACTATATGAAGGCAATCAAAGTGGTATTTTTTTACTAAACCTATTGAAAATAATTCCTCTAATGAATAAAGTTATATTTTTGATGAGTATAGTTATATAGAATCCAATGAAGACCTATATTGTGAGCTTTATGAATACTTGAAGAAAGTTTTATTGATATAGTGACATTCATGTTAGAGTTCATCATGGATTAATATGATATAAAATCATAGTAGATGGAAGATACTGAATCAATGAAAAAGGATTTAGTAGCACTGTTTAAAAAGTATATATCTCTCATAAAGGAAGTTTATTCAATGTAAGATACAATGGATAAGAATTTTGAAAAGTTCAACACTCTCATAAAACTTTTTAAATACAAGGAAGAATCAGTTTCACTATGAAATGAAGGAGTTTCTCTAATTGAAGAAAAATTTCAAAGGGATATTTGTGAGAAGGTTTTGAGTGATAATTTTTTTTTAAAAAGTAATCCATGAAGTGGAAAAACTTCTCAAAAACCCAGTGAATATGAAATATTCTTAATTGGAAGTTAAATCTAAGAGAATAAAGGACCATGAAAATTATATACTAGAGTAAATTAAATTTCATAAAGATAATATTGGGAAGTTTAAATGAGAAAGTAAATAAAGGGTAAAAACACATAAAAATTAGAAGTATATTATTAATATAAAAATTATTGATTTGAATATAAATTTAAGTAATCTGGAAAACACTCATGTATAAAATTCATAATCTACTTAAATAAGGAGTACTACCACACAAGTTTATGAAATGATTCTTACTTAAAAAATAAATCATACTAATGAAAATAAGATCTTATAATCATATCTTGATCAATCCATAATAAGTATATACACTAATAGAAATACTGGATTTAAAATTGTGGTTATAAAATTAGTTTTTTTATAAACCAAAGTTAAAAGTTACAAAGAACAATTTCAACACCGATTTCATTCAAAAACTAAATTAAAATATAAAAAAATTTGGCATAATTTTTCCAAATAATGAAATAAAATATTAATTAAAAAAATGTTTCCATGTCAGTTTTTTTAAAAACTAACATCAACACATTTTAAAAAAACAATCACAACCCAAACACCTCATTTCATTTTTTTGAAATCGATTTTCTCTCGACCTATGATGGCCCCACCAACACTCACCAATTTGTGACCATGATTTTAGTCAATTTATATTAATTTTAATCATCTTTTCATTTCATTTATCCTTAATATATCATCCTTTTTCATTGTTTCATGATCTATGGAAAGATTTATTTCTTGGAAACCCTATTCTAGTTGACCAAGGAACCAGTAAACACTCGACGATATTCATCATCTATTTTAGTTGATTTTAATTATTTTTTCATGATATTTGATCCCCAATACTTTATTATTTATCCATGTTTCATGATCCATAAAAATATTTAGTTCCTGAAAATCCTATTTTGTTCGATCGGTAACCATGATTGAAGGTATTTGTCTCTTCTTTTTTCTTGTTAATTTTCTCAAACATGTTTCTTCAATATTATAGTGTTCACCCTACCATATACTTCAAGGGAGTACATCTATATTAAGGATCAATTTTTCATTATCGAACTCTAGATTTTGTAAGTTATTTTTTTAATTTTGAAGATAAATTCATTATTTGTTAGTTATCAATTTGATTTATAAATTATTTTGTTCTTATTATTTTTATTGTTAATTATAATTTTTTGTTAAAGTTTGCTTAATTTAATAAATTTTTTATTTTATGGAATTATCAAATGTTTTTTCTAAAAATGATATATATATATATATATATATATATATATATTAGTTGAAACTAGTAGCCACAGTCTTTTTCTTTTTTGATTCTAACAAAATTATATATTTTTAGATCATCATGAAAAAAATAAAGAAGATATAGAGTCATATATGTCATAATATAATTATTAAAATTCAATAATGGTTTATGACTTAATACATCACATTTTTTTCATTCATTTTAACCAAAATTAATATTGAACTATAATGATAACCACTATTAATTTTAATCATAATAGCTTTATGTAATGGTTGTGATTTATAGGAATCACCTTACTCTAGTATTCTTGTAGGTAAATAATAAGTAATAAAAAAATTTATGGATATTAAATCAAATTTTTATATATCAAATGATTATTTTAATCACTTCTTGAAATTGGTGAAAACCATATTACCATATGGTAATGGTTTTCCTAAAGATTATTTTGAAACAAATAAGTTGATTTTTTAGGTTTAATATATTAATAGATTAATTTTTTAAAAATGATTACTTATTATATTATAGTTTAAATGAATGCTTAATTTATTTTCCTCCCATTTTACCATATTATGTATAGGGATTTCAATCAATGAGTTCTTTATATTTAATTCTTATTGTAGTTAATTCTTCATTTGACCTAGATATTTTACCCTATAAAATTCAACCTTGTCACTGATAATAAAAATTTTGAATTTATGTTTAACGTTATTTATTATAAGTTAACTAAAGAAGAATATTGATGAGTATCTTCAAGGATCTAGGAATAACAGAAGAAGTGTTGTGTGATAGTCATTTAAAAAAAATCTATCTAATCTTGAAAAAAGTATCCCTATTCATTTACTAAGACCATGAAACATAGTTTATATATATTTGGTGTTTGGGAGTACAATTATATTAACACACACACACACACAAACACCACACACATAGGCTATAAAGGAAGACCATATCCCTCAAAGGGTATAACCCACTAATCAAGACTTATATATTTAGTACGTGGCCCATAAGCCCAGTGGGCATGAAGCCCATAACATGACCCAAAATTCTAGTGCAGCGCCATTCCTGCATCATCCTATCTGAGAAAGTTAAATTCCAAAGAAATCAAGGATCATATCATTTACTATGGTGTTATCCATAATTATACAGGTTGGATCTGTCATGGGGAAATAATGGAAAATTCAACTTCTAATGTTGATAAAAATATCCATAATCAGACAAATGATCATATTAAATAATTAACTCATGATGTTTGCATTTAAACCATAAAAAAAAACTGTTGAATGATTTTATGGATATTCTAAGAATTTTTTTTCTCAGGTTTCACTAAATATAAAGTGTTATCTGTAGTTTTGAGATGAGTTAAATTTAAAGTAAGAAATGGGTGGAGTGATAAAAGTTTCTCTAAGTTATTTTAACTTTTAAAAAATCTATTTCCATAGGGATACTAGCTTCTAGATTCTAATTATACGGAAAAAAATATTATTCCTGATGGGATTTGGGTTTAAAAGGATAAAAAATTACCCCAATTATTGTGTTCCGTATAGTAAATAATATGAATATTTATCAAAATTTCCTAAATATAGTACATCACACTATAAGATGGATGAAAAATTAAACTCTGTTTCATTCTTAGGTACTAGAATCTAACCTAATGCTAAATCAATTTGGAACCTTTTAATAATTCCTTCCAATAATTATAATAATTCAACTATGATCCATTATTAGGCATCGAAATCAAACATCCTTCTAAATAAATTTGGTACCTTCCAATAATTCCTTATTTGAAGTGCCTATTTTCAAATTCAATTAATGAAAAAAAGGTTAAGATGACATACAAATGAGCGCATCTATGATGGTAACTTATTCTACCTGTATGATTCACTATAGTGGAAGCAATTTGATAAAAAAATTCCTTATTTTGGAAGTGAAGTTAGAAATATTATAATGGTACTATGCATAGATGGAATGAATCCATATCAAAGCCTAGGTATCTAACATAGTTTATGGACTATTTTATTGGTAGTTCACAACTTTTTTCCATAGATATTTATGAAGAAAAAACATGTTATGTTGATCTTGATGATGTATCGACCAAAACAATTGAGAAATGATATTAATGTGTATATTTCACCATTTATTGATGATTTGAAACTTATATAGGAGACATGTGTTATAGTTTTTGTTAAATATAATAAAGAGTATTTTATTTTGTGTTCTATGATAATTTTCACTATAAACGACATTCCTACACATGGAAACATATCTAGATATAATTTTAAGGGATATAAAGCATGTCTAATTTGTGAAGAAGAGACTTCATATTATAAATTTCAAAGTGGAAGTAAGATAGTGTGTGTAGGACACTAAATATTTTTGTTAATTGATCATCCTGATCATATATTGAGAAAAATATTTATTGATTTACAATAATATAATCTTTCCCCATAACTATTTATAGTTGAAGAATATTACGACAGGGTGAAAAATATTGATTTCACATTTGTAAATAAAGGAAGCTATGGTCATCAAAAAAATTTCCCAAAGAAACAATATTTTTTTAACTACCTTATTGGATATTAATGTAGATAAAACATAACATTTACATTATGAATGTTGATAAAAACATATGTGAAAGTTTTAATGGAACTTTGTTTGACATAAAATGAAAGAAAAAAGATGAATTTCATGCTAGATTAGACTTGATATCAATGGGAATACTTTTGGATTTATCTCCCTCTATAAAAGGAAATAGGACATATTTACCTATGGCTTGTCACATATTAAAAAAGAGTGAAAAGATGAATTTTTTTCAGTGCCTTCATGGTATTAAAGTACCCATTGGATATTATTCAAATGAAAAAAATTTGGTGTCATTTAAGTATTTTAAATTAATAGTTATGAAATCTCATGACTATTATTTATTGATGCAATAAATGCTACCAGTTGCACTGCATGGTATATTGCTGAAACCGATCATAAAGACTATCATCAATTTATGCAATTTTTTCAAATCCATTTATAGAAAAGTCATTGATCCAAATTTTCTAGATGCACTGGAGAATATACCCGCTCTTATACTTTTTCAACTAGAAATGTATTTCCCACCTATTTTTTTGATATAATGGTTCATCTAGTGATTAATCTGGTGCATGAGATAAGAATATGCAGACCTTTTTATTTACTTTAGATGAATCCTTTTGAAATATATATGAAAATTTTGAAGGGATATATTAAATATCCTTATCGACCAAAGGAATATATTGTTCAAAAATATATATCATAAGAGTTGATTGAGTTCTGTATGGATTGCTTGTATGAATTAAATCATATTGTTCTTCCTGTATCTCGATATATGACAGTTGATAGTGAAGGTAGAGGGGTTTGAGTCTTAAAGGTAAAGTTCATTCCATGTGATGAAGTGATGCAGGCACATTAATAAATTTTGAACAACACAGATAAGGTTCAACCATATATTTTATCATACATTCCCAAATTAAAGGTACAATATACAAAAATAAATTAAAAGTGGATGATGATTGAGTATAAAAAGACATTTCTTTCATGGTTTAAAGAGATATTCATCACAAATATATGTGCATCATAAACATTAAAATGGTTAAAAGGGGGACCATCTCTTAATGTGATCACATGGTCTAGTTTTTATATTTATGGGTATACATTTTACATAAAAAATTAGGATGAAAATATCACATTTCCAAATAATGGTGTAATGGACCAGACCTATCTGGTCTACTCCCTTGCTAAAATCTGGTGGTTGAGATGTTCTGGGAGGTAAAGGTGACTCGTCCCCAACAGTTTTCCAAATTTCTAGTTTTGTGAACAGTATTTCTAGAATAGTATGTCTACAGTGTTTCCAAAATGGTAGGTCAACAGTGTTTCCAGAATGGTGAGACATCTAATGGTAGGTCTACAGTGTTTCCAGAATGGTAGGTCTATAGTGCTTCCAGAACGGTGATACATCTAACAGTAGGACTGTAGTGTTTCTAGAATGGTAGGTCTACAGTGTTTCCAGAATGGTAGGTTTATAGTGTTTCTATAATGGTGATATAGCTAACGGTGTCAGGAATAGTATTTCTAGAACTATTTCATTTCCTTTGTCAAATTTCTAGATTTTTCCAGATTTCCCAATTTCACCCATTTAACATTTTCTTTGACAAAAAATGAACTCAAGGCCTTGTTTTCAGGTATTTAAGGCTGATTAAAATCCCATAACTCTTATATTAATTTTTCTAAGACTTGGGATGCCATTACTTGGTCAAACTACGTGGTTTAATGTGATCCTATTTTAATAGAAAATACATCGTATCTTAAATCACTGCTCTATTAAATCTTCTAAAGGGATGAGATATCTTCCTCCGTTGTTCTTCCTCCTTATTCCCTGGTCTGATACACTCAAACATTTCCTTCATTCCTGTAGGATTCATGCATAAGGTTGTAGCCTTGGTTCGTGTCTTCCTTAGAGTTTCTTCCTACTACATGTGCACCCCCTATTTTGGTAAAACCATGTAGTATCGACCAATATTCGATATAAGGTATGATCTACCGTCGTTATTATGTGTTTCTATCCTTATGTTTCTTCTTTACCTATTATGGAATGCTATCTACATGTTCTTAATGGAGTTTTCTTGGGTATTGGATGGTGTGGTGGTGTCTCTGCATCCTCAGGTGGATGAAGTCCTCCAGGAGAGGTGATCGTGATCTATTTTGTTGGACTATTCTCATTCAAAGAGAATTAGAATCCTTTTGAGGTAGAGTATTTGTGGATTCATTATTCTTTTACATGCATCTATAGAGTTAGCATGATTTATCCCACTGTATCACAATATAATCGACAAAATTAATATTTGAACCAGATAAATAAATTGGTATCAATAGTATTCTATTGCCTCTATTTTTTCTAGATAGTGTGATATTTATTCTTGATTTTTTAACATGTTGCTTTTGATGGAAATTGGTAAAGAATGTAAATCTAGTATTAAGTGTAAATTAATTAGATAATGATAAAGAGGCATGTTTTAAATTCGGTTGTTGCTGTGGAAAACTATTGATAATTGAATAGATATAGTTATGCATATTTAAATGAACCAGATAATTAAATATGGATTAAATAACTAGTTGTTTGATAAAAGATAATTCATGGAAGAGTTCTAAGTTACCCTCTTTCTTGTAAAGGCCAAGAGCCATATGCTTGGAGTCATGAGTGCTAATTGTCTGTGAAGGATAGATGCCTTGTTAAGGTCTAAGATCCTAGTTGATATAATGTTTGTGTTACCACTTCTTGTGTTGGGATGTGGGCCTGGATGGATATTATGATGTGCGGGGGTAGGTAGGACCATTGGTTGTGGCAGCAGTTGATGCCTAGAGCAGCGAGATGCATCATTTTATGCATGTGGGTGTTAGAGAGGACATTGGAGATGATGAAATGGGTTGGATATGAATGTTGGATGCTTTCTAAATCTTGTTTATTGTTTATCTTATTTACTTTACCCACTACTGAAGGTAGATGGTTTTTCTACCCTCCTTCAAAAAATAGGTGAAGACATGCGAGGTATGCCATGTGCTTTCTTTGTTTAGCTTCTTGAGGGAGGATGGTTCTATGCTTCTACTGTAGGTGGAAAAACTTGACAGGTAGTTCATCTACTCACCATGTTGATCCCCTTCATGTTTGGAATCTTAGAATGTTTTTAAATAATGTCTGGGAATATGGGAAAGTAATAATGCTGCTAATAAATGATTGAATAAATTATTTTAATCCACGGGGTTGGAGCTTGCTGGGATGCAATGTTGAGGTT
Organism: Viscum album; assembly: GCA_963277665.1. Classification (NCBI taxonomy): domain Eukaryota; kingdom Viridiplantae; phylum Streptophyta; class Magnoliopsida; order Santalales; family Viscaceae; genus Viscum; species Viscum album. The sequence goes on along the minus strand of OY728135.1, from coordinate 1,196,490,751 downwards.
GAAATTTAAGGGAACTGTGGGTCTTGGTTGGAATGATAATGAAATGTAATGTGGAATTGATAATGGTTAATTAATGTTTAAGGAACTAATTAACATAAAGTTCAACTGATAAAAAAGGAATGAATTAATATAATAAATCTTTTTAAATGGTTGTGTGCTTATAGGATACCCAGTCTTAGCAGTGGCAGCTGAGAGTCTGAGAGATTTTAGATGCAGTTGAGTCTAAGACTAGGTTATTCCCATAGCATGGTTGTGAGATATAGTATATTCTATACTTTTTGTATTTCTATATGATACTCCACCCCACCAGTTAGGGAAACTGACACCCCCGGGGATTCTAAGCCCTAGGGGGTGTTTTCCCCAACATTCCGGTAGGAGGATGGATGGCTGACTACCCCCTTTGGCCCCACCCTCTTCTCTTAGTAGTTACTAGTGTTTGTAGGCACAACGGTTAGTTTTCCCCATATATGTGTGTAGAGGGATTTAATGGATTGTGTCTATTCACACACATATATTATGGATATAGTTTCCCATGGACTACTATAGGTGTAATGTGTATTGGCTGTGATGGCTTGAGGATCCTTACTTGGTGTATGGGCTATAATGGCTTGAGATTTAATACCCGACATATGATACATGTTATACGAGTTTTGGTGGCTCGCATAAACTACCTAGTTTCTTTGGTTACGTGGATGTGGTGGTTTTACTACACGGGATGAATGTTGTGGTGCTTCACTCAGGTGTCTGTGGGCAAGCCTTTTTGGAGAGAGATTCTTAGGACATGTTAATTTAGGGAAAATAGGAAAACTAGTGGGGAAGTAGTAGCGGGGAACCCTTGATATTCTTTATTATATTATATAATATTGAATGTGATACTTGGGGAGAGTAGCCATAGTGTGGCTGGGAATTTAGTATACCTGTTTAGATGATGAGTTAGTTTCACTTATTGTTCACTATGCTTTAGCATGTTTTCTTTACTTTTTCATGATAGGATCCATGGAGTATCCTACTGAGTATACTATTATACTCACCCTACATATATATAAACTATTTTTAGGTCACTTGGAGAAGGATGGATATCTGGATGGTTACTACTAGGTTGGGTTACAGGATCTGTTCAGGCTTCGTGGTTGGTGTTTTTTTTACTTTTCTTTCATACTTGCGGTTTTCCCTTTCAGTTGTAGTAGTTTTTTACGACATTATATATGTAACACCTCAAGCTTCCATGATACAATTCTCTTTTAATAATGTAATAGTTTGCGTTGTATGTAACTTTGAGTTCTAACACACCACGACCAATCAAACAAGCTGTTATGAATAGCAATACCCACTTTTTGAAAATTTATAATTTTTTTTTCAAAATGGACTTCATTTTTGGATTTAGAATATCAAAATTAGCATAGGGTGAATTTTTGGTATTTTTCTAAAAACATTCAATTTTTGATGAATAGTGAAAACACCGAGTTATTGTTTAAAACCGAATTCTTATTTAAATAATTATTTATTTTATTTAAATTTATTTTAAGTGAAAATAGATACATAATACCTATATATGTTCAATGTAATTCATTGGAGTCATTTTATAATAATATTAGATGTATAAAATTTTATTGAACTTTTTACCGTCTTTTACCCACCTTCTAGGCACATTTCCAAATTTTCATAAAACTTAATTTTACCACTTATATGAATTGAATTAAAAAAATTTGAGAGACACGGTTAAAATTAGTAAGTAAAATGTGGTTCAATAAGAGGAAAATAATTTTTGGTGAATTGTAACTTTTGAATTTTATTTACCACGGTTAAAAGTAAATAGGTTAATTAAAGGTAAAAATGATATTATAATTATCCTAAAACATGTCCTAATTCTATTGGATAAGTGTATTTCGACCAAAAAAAACCCTTAGGAATAAAATATGATCATTTTGATCCACTTGGATTAGATTAGGACATCTATTATTATTTTATTTAAAGAGTTAAAAGTGTAAAATTTAAAGTTTAATAACTAAACAATTTTTAATATAGGATTATACATAAGATAAATTAGACTATAAATATTCATTAGAAATATAAAAATATTTTCTACATCATGGTATTTTATTTATAATTTTTAGACACAATAATTAAATTTATTTATGACTCAATGATGATGTAGTAATTACCTTATTAATGAAAGATAAAAATAATTGATATTATAAATATCCAAATAAATATAAATTGAGACTTTTAAATCATTAAAATAATTATATAGGATAATATGACATGTTAGAGCTGATTAAATAATTTTTTTCTAAGTGATAAATTTTTTACGACTTTCACAAAAATCAAATACTAAATAGTGTCAAAATTGACATAAATGAGTTTTTAAAACAACTACTATTTTATTAAATGATATAATATTCCTAAAAATATAAGGTTCGTCCAAAGGACTAATATAAGTTTATATATGTCAATAATTAACCAATTGAGGTTCTCTTGGAAGTTTATAGTAAGTTTATTAACCATATCATATAAAAATACAAGGAGACATGATAAATGTCAAACTATTTAACTAAGAGTTAAATATAAAAGATAAGGTTAATATGGTGACCTAAACTTGTCTAAAACATATTGGTTGAAATGATTTAGAACCATCCCTACATTATCCTTTAAATAAATATATTTGGAGCCATTATAAACCCAAAATGATTTGATAATAAAATAATATTTCAACCTTTTCCTAAAGTGACCCTCACCTATCTTATAAAAGGGTACTTCCCCTTCTCGTAATTTCACACCTACAAGCCATTTTTATCATCGAAACCCTGATCACATATCATCAAAAAAACCCTAAATTCATCTTAGAAGCCTTACATTGATCATAAATCCAACCTAAGGATCCCTTTTTATCAAATTAAATGGAAGAACACGAAGAAGAGGAAATAATTTCATCACCTCTTTCAAAGTTATCTTCTTATTCCACTTCCTCTTTGTTTGTTGTTTCCATACCAAAATAATAACTTCAATAAATTCTACATACTATTATTTTATTATAATTATGATACAACCATAGTCATTATTCTATCCATCCTATTAATAACAAAGTCACCATACGTGTGTATGTACGGCTTACTGTCTCCACGTCATGGTGTCGTTTGTTATTCAACACTTAATTATTTGGATGGGTATAATAAGGAGTATAATTGATGTAAATAATAAATATAAAATGTAAATTATTCTTTTAATATGATATACCATCCTATTACATACGATTTCACCATCAATATAATGATATTGTCACTCGTGCGTACGTACGGATTACCGTCTCCACAAACGTGATGAGATTCATTCCCCATTGTAACCATTCAAGAATAATTTTTATTTGATGATTAAAAATAATGTTTAAGAACTTTATATAATTCTGGATATTAATAAATTACATACTATCCATAACAAACATTACTTACGTAACAAAATAGATAAAGGAAAATGAATCAGTTAACACCAGAAACAATGATACTACTGAAATATTATTAACAAAACAATATTAGAAGATCATATATGATATAATATTTATTTATATGGTTATTTTATAATTTAATAACAATTATTTCACCATTATACAGGAGGTTAACATACCCTCAACTAAAAAAAGTACAAGGTAAGTGTTAATTTTTGCAATCTCTTTATTATCTGAGGCTGTTTATACGTGAGTATCTACTGGGACCTCTTTTTCATCCACATCTGTGTTTCTTAAAAATGTATTTCAATTTTTTTTACTATTTACTAGACTATGGGTTAAAGTCATTTATTCCCTTTTTTTACTTTTTATAAATTTTTTTAAAGGAATCTTTTCGTCGCTTTCCAAACAAGGTACTTCATAACCTTTTCGACAAATTAAAGAAAGAATGTTTTTTAACTTATACGGCGGGTGTGACTATTTTATGTTGTTATGACACCTACAAAGCTTCCATTACAAGATTATAAGAATATTTTAAAAATAAATGTTTTCTTTTATAATTATGTGAATTTTAAATGATTTCAAAATAGAAATATATATTTCTCTCAAGTAGTTTTGATTTCATCTATGTCAACATCCTTTGATGGATTTTAAACTTATTTGATGTTGATTTATTATGATACAATCTTCCATATTGTATTGAAGGTTTTGTGATATGTTTGACTATGAATGTGTTATTTTTATACCATTCATGGTTTATGGTTAAGGTTTTAACATTTCGTATGCTAGTTTAAATACAAATGTTTATGTTATGTTTCAACATTTTCATATGAGGAATGCATTGGACTTAGTAAGTGATGGGTGTAGCTCGCTATAGCCCCTAGATGCATCAGTAGGTCTCATGAGACAAACTAGTGTCTTGGAACAAGGCCTTGACAAAATATTATTTTTAGTCTTGGAACAAGGCCTTGACTATGTGGTTATGATGTCTGTAATTATGCATTTCATCATTATGAAAATTAGCTATTGATATTACTTGTGATTATTCGACTAGTAGAATATCCATGTTAATAAGTAAATGATTTTTTTTGATTTATCTTTTCCATATTATACTGAATTTTATGTTTAAAAGGCTTATGTTTTAGTCTTATACATTTCCTTAAATGTTTATGCTTATTTATGATAGTTTATGCTATATTTTTATCCTTACTAAGCATATGAGATCACCCCTTTCTTATGTTTTATTTTTTCCCATGATGTGAAGAAGTATATTATGATTGACAATTAGGGATAGTCTATGGGATATTAGTGTGTTTAAAAGAGTTACAATGTTGTTGTTTTTCATTTTACAATGTAATGTAAAACTTATGTATGTTTCTGGTACTTTCAAGGATACTAAACTAATAGGTCTTTAGAGACTTCATATCTTGTGATCATGATAATGTTAGGTAACAATGCACCGACTTTGGGTATATTGGGTTGGGGTGTTATAGCTGGTATTAGAGAAAGTTTAGTACAAACCTCGGAAACTAGATTTAGAAAAAGTCTGATTAGAGCAGATTACCCTAAGATAGAATTTGAGGATTAGTATATAATAACTTCATAGAATTTTGGTAATGTATAGATTTTGTGTATTTTATAATAAATACATCCCTGTATAGATATGAGAAGGTAGAGGCGGCTCTGTCATAGATGTACCTAAGAGTTAAAACCCTGACAAGGAGTTTCGGGCTTGACCTGGGGTATCCTGATACACGATAATGGGCCTTGCCGCACTCTTGGTTATGACACTCCTGAGGGATATACTTAGGATAATTCAAATTTTATTTACAAACCATTATGAAGGATTTATGAGTAAATATTTCCTCAAAGAAAACATTTTTTTATGATTAGGTATTATATGCATAAATTGTTCAATTTATGTTAGGTGTTTTACTAGTTTGGAATTATGTATTGCGATTCATAAAATAATCTAGTGTATGACATTATTTATAAATTACACCTAGTGGAAGGAATGGAAACCATATCAATTCACATAATCCATGTAGGTATTTCCCTCCTAATCAGTATAATTATAGTGGAGTTGGTGATGCAACTGGTGCTGATCAACTTATAACCATACTGGGACAACTTACCCAGGTTATGAATAATAACTTTACCCATATGGAGCTCCCTGATCCACAATGTGGAGGATCAATGCTAGACTGATTCATGAGGCAAAAACCACCAAAATTAAATGGGACCAAAAAACCATTTCTAGCTAAGCAATGGATAAGTTACTTAGAGAAAATATTTCATGCTTTGGGGAGCGGTGAAAGGAAAAAAGTTGTCATAACAGTTTATCACCTCATAAGAGATGCAGATCAATGGTGGTCATTTATTCAAAATAAAAAGTAGGATAAAGAAGTATAAAATATGTAATGGAGGGAGTTTAAAGATATTTTCTTAGAAAAATACTTTCCTCATGACCATCACCCGTATATGGAAATAAAATTTCTGAGTCTGAGGAAAAATAAGGATGAGAATGTTGCAAAGTATGAGGCTAAATTTACAAGGTTATCAAGGCATGCAACAAATTATATATGTTACCCAATGAGTAAGATCGATCGATTATTTTATGGGTTAAAACTATTTCTTCATCGAGCATTAGTCTCACAATCCTTCTCATCATATGAATATATTGTCTCATGTGCTATCAATACAGAAAATAAATTCTCTAAGTCTTACAACTTTAAAGAAAACCAGGAGAATAAGAGATCTACTAAACACTCTAGAAATGGAAATAAGGGTAATAAGGGAAAAGTTGATTTTCTATACTACAATAAATGTGTGAATAAATACCCCAGTTCTTACCTGAAGGGAATGAGGGTCTGTTACAAGTGTGGTGAAAAAGGTCACCAAGCTCGTGATTTCAAGGGAAAGAAAGAGGTTGTCAATGTTGAATGCTACAATTTTAGAGAAATGGAGCATTATGTAAATTAATGTCCTAAGCACCAAGAAAACATACCGCATAAAAGGCCAAGGGATAAAGGCCAAGCTTATTTGATCACTACTGCTGAGTTTAAAGTTCCGAATGACGTGGTGGTAGGTAATTTAATGGTTTCCTAAAATTTAGCCAATGCTTTATTTGATTCTGGATCATCAAATTATTTTATATCTTCCTAGTTTGATAAGAAAATTAGATATTTACAATTTGATTTAACAAGGGAGTTTTCAGTAAAAAATCCTAAGGGAAGTATCACTGCAACAAAGTTTTGTCAATCAGTTCCCATTAGGGCATATAAACGTGATTTATCTTCTGATCTCATCATCATACCCATGATTGAATTTTATATAATACTCGGTATGGATTGTATTTCGGACCATGATGAAAAAATTTATTGTAAGAAGAAGGAGGTTACGATTTTTGATTTTGATGATAAAGAATACCTTATCTTTAGAGAAGAAATATCACCATCTAATTCTTATCTAGATCCACCCACAGTAGCACTACTAAATTCAATTATTGGGGAGGAAGGGAGTGAAATAACTATGGGTGAGGAAAATAATGTTCAAATAGAGTATGTACCTATTGTGTAAGAATATATTGATGTATGTCCAAAGGATTTACCTAGACATCCTCCAGAACGAGAAATTGAGTTTTCCATTGATTTAATTCCTGGTTCAAGGACCATATCAAAGACCCCTTATAGAATGGCCACTAGGGGATTAGTTGAGTTAAAGAAATATCTAGAGGAGTTGAGTAATAAATGATTTATTCACCCTAGTGTTTCTCCATGGGGATCCCCAATTCTTTTTGTTAAGAAGAAATATGGATCTATGAGGTTGTGCATTGACTACAGGGAAATCAATGCTATAACAATAAAGAACAAGTATCCCCTACCTCGCATTGATTATTTATTCGATCAAATTCATAGAGCTCAATATATTTCAAAGATTGACCTTTGATATGGATATCATTAGTTGTGCATAAATAATGAAGACATTCCAAAGACAAAATTTCGTACTAGGTATGGGCATTACGAGTTTACAGTAATGTATTTTGGATTGAATAATTCACCTTCTATTTTCATGGATCTAATGAATATAATTTCAAGGAATATCTTGATGAATTTTTATTGGTATTTATTGATGATATATTGGTATAATACAAAAGATATGAAGATCATGAAAATCAATTGCGCACTATTCTAAAGACTCTTAAAAGTAATGAATTATATGGGAAGTTTGGAAAGTGTGAATTTTGGCTTAAAGAGATTTCTTTTCTTAGCCATATTATCTCTAAGGATGGAATCTATATTGATCCTTCAAAGACAAAGGCAATCCAACAATGTCCAGCACCGATGAGTATAACTGAGGTACGTAATTTTATTGGTTTAGCAGGTTATTATCAGCGTTTCATCCAGAATTTTTCCCAATTGGCTAATCAATTAACCAAGATCACACGTAAAGGGGTTAAATTTGTTTGGAAAAAAGAGTGTGAATAATTTTTTGAAGAACTGAATAGAAGATTATTCAATTCTCCTATCTTGACTTTACCATCGAAGAATGATGGTTTTTTATTTATAGAGATTCTTCAAAGAAAGGACTTGGTTGTGTCCTTATGCAGAATGATAGAGTTATTGCCTATGCATCATGACAGCTAAAAATTCATTAACAAAACTATCCCACTCATGATCTTAATTTAGAAGCTATAATCTTTGCTCTGACGATATGGAGACACTATCTCTATGGTGAAAAATGTGAGATTTATACTGATCACAAGAGTTTGAAGTATATTTTCTCAAATAAAGAACTCAACATGAGGAAAAGATGATGGCTTGAACTTCTCAAAGATTAATATTTCACTATACACTATCACCTGGGGAAGGAAAATAAGGTGGTATATGATTTGAGAAGAAAGGATCCTGGAGTTTTGAAGAAGATGAGAGTTGAAAGGGGTCCTATGTTCATGGATCTATTAAATATGTATATGGGAATAATAATGGAAGGTGAAACATCAATACATTTTCAAATGGTTTCCAAACCATCTTTATTAGAAAGGATAATACTGATGATGAGGAGTTTAAAAAGAAGATTAAATCTATGAATGATGGGAGATTGATTGACTTCATATATGAAGATGAAATTTTGAAATTTGGGAAGAGACTTTGTGTTCCCAATATACCTAATCTAAAAAGGGAATTGTTGGATAAGGATAATAGCTCCAATTTCTCTATACACATTGGTAGCACTAAGATGTATACATATTTATGGGAACATTTTTAGTGGGAAAACATTAAGAGAGAGATTGTTGATTATGTGTCAAGATGTATAGTTTGTCAGTAGGTGAAGGCTGGAAGACAATATCCTAGATAAGTCAGGAAACCTCTTCCTATACCTGAGTGGAAATGGGATGATATTACGATGGAATTTTTCATTGGGCTACCAAAGACTCCTAGAAGAAATGATGCAATATGAGTCATTGTTGATCATCTTACCAAGTCAGCACATTTCCTTGCTATAAGATAAGATTTACCACTTGAACGTTTAGCAAGAATATATATTAATGAAGTTATAAGACTTCATGGTGTACCCCTATCAATTACTTCTAATCGTGATCCCCATTTTACATCAAGATTCTATAAAATTCGTCAGAAATCCCTAGATACTGAACTTCGTTTGAGGACTTCCTACTACCCTCAAACTGATGGACAATCAAAACGGACTATTAAAACCTTATAAGATATGTTGAGATCTTTCTCACCTAACTTTCATGGTATATGTGATCAATATTTACCTCTGGTAGAATTTTCCTATAATAATAACTTCCATTCAAGTATTCGGATGGCACCATATGAAGTGTTATATGGAAAGAGATGTCACACACCAACTTGTTGGGATGATTTTGTTGAAAGAAAAATCATAGGCCCAGAACTTGTTGAGGAAACAATATAAAAGGTAAAGATTATCCAAACCCACATCAAAGCAGTTCAAAGTAGGCAAAATTTCTATGCTGATAACCGAAGGAAGGATTTGGAATATCAAGTAGGTGGTCATGTTTTCTTGTAGGTATCTCCATGGAAGGGTGTTATACAATTCGGTAAGAAGGGAAAATTAAGTCCCAATTTCATCGGACCTTTCGAAATTCTAGAATGAATTGGAGTTGTAGCTTACTATTTGGAAATGCCTCTAAGTCTCTCCAAAGTTCATGTGGTGTTCCACGTAACATTTTTGAGAAAATACTTGCTAGACCCAATGCATGTAATTACCTATGAAGAGTTAGAACTAGAACCCGATCTGTCTTATTGTGAAGAGCCTATCAGGATTCTTGATACCAGAGAACAAGTGTTGAGAAACCGGGCGACTTGTCTGGTAAAAGTTCTTTGGAGAAACCATAAAATGGAAGAGGCAATGTGGGAACCTGAGGAACTTATGATGAAGAACCACCCGAATCTTTTTATGCAGTAATATTCTAAAAATTTAGAGGACAAAATTATTTGAAGTAGGGGAGAATTTAACACCCCAAGCTTCCATCGTACACTTCTCTTTGAATAATACAATAGCTTGTGTTGTACGTAACTTTGAGTTCTAACACACCACAACCAATCAAACTAGCCATTATGAATAGTAATACCCAGTTTTTGAAATTTAATAATTTTATTTTTTAAAATGGACTTTATTTTTGGATTTGGAATATCAAAATTTACTTAGGGTGATTTTTTTATTTTTCTGAAAACTTTCAATTTTTGATGAATAGTGAAAAACACTGCGTTATTGTTTAAAACCGACTTCTTATTTAAATAACTATTTTTTTATTTAAATTTATTTTAAGTCAAAATAGATACATAATACCTTTATAAGTTCAATTTAATTCATTGGAGTCATTTTAAAATAAGATTAGATGTATAAAATTTTATTGAACTTTTTAACGTCTTTTAACGACCTTCTAGGCACATTTGAAAATTTGTATAAAACCTAATTTTACCGCTTCTGTAAATTGAATTTCAAAAATCTGAGAGATATGGTCGTAATCAATAAGTAAAATGTGGTTTAATAAGATTAAAATATTTTTTCATGAATAGTAACTTTTGAATTTTATTTACCAGGGTTAAAAGTAAATAGGGTAATTAAAGGTAAAAATGATATTATAATTACCCTAAAACATGTCCTAATTCTATTGGATAAGTGTATTTAGACCAAAATAAACCTTTGGAATAAAATATGATCATTTTAATCCACTTGGATTAGATTAGGACATTTATTATTATTTTATTTAAAGAAGAGTTAAAAGTGTAAAATTCAAAGTTTAATAAATAATTTTTTAATATAGGTTTATATATAAGATAAATTAGGATATAAATATTCATTAGAAATATAAAAATATTTCCTACATCATGGTATTTTATTTATAATTTTTGTAAATTAAATAATTAAATTTATTTATAACCCAATGACGATGCAATAATTACCATATTAATGAAAGATTAAAATAATTGATAATATAAATATCCAAATAAATGTAAATTGAGAATTTTGATGCATTACACTAATTTTTTAGGTTAATATGAAATGTTATAGTTTATTAAATAATTTTTTTTGAAGTGATAAAGTTGTTATAACTTTAAAAAAAATCAAATACTAAATAGTGTCAAAATTGACATAAATGATTTTTTAAAACAAATACTATTTTATTAAATGATATAATATTCCTAAAAATATAAGGTTCAGACAAAGGGATCAGATAAGGTTATATATGTCAATAATTAACCACTTTATGTTCTCTTTTCTATTTATAGTAATCTTATTAACCATATAATATAAAAATACATGGAGACATGGTAAATGTCAAACTATTTAACTAAGAGTTAAATCTAAAAGATAAGGTTAATATGGGGACATAAACTTCTCTGAAACCTATTTTTTGAAATTATTTTGACCCATCCCCACATTATCCTTTAAATAAATTTATTTTGAGCCATTAGAAACCAAAAAATGATTTTATAATAAAATAATATTTCAACCTTTTCCTAAAGTGACCCTCACCTATCTTATAAAAGGGTACCTCCCATTATCTTAATTTCACACCTCAAAAGCAATGTTTCTCAGCCAAAACCTGCAAAAATATCCTCCCAAATACCCTAAATTCATCCTTGAGTCCTTCCGTTGATCATAAATCCATTCTAAGGATCTCTTTTCATCAAATAAAAAGGAATCACACGAAGAAGAGGTAATAATTTCATCACCTCTTTCAAAGCTATCTTCTTCTTCCACTTCCTCTTTATTTTTTGTTTCCATAACAAAATAATAACTCAAATAAATTCTACATACTGTGATGTTATTATAAATATGGTACATCCATATTCATTATTCTATCCATTCTATGAATAACAAAGTCACCATACGTGCGTACGTACAGCTTACCGTCTCCACGTCATGGTGTAATTTGTTATTCAACACTTCATTATTTGGATGGGTATAATTAGTTGTATAATTGATGTAAATAATAAATATAACATTTAAATTATTCTTTATATATGATACACCATCCAATTACATATGATTTCACCACCAATAGAATGATATTTTCGCTTGTGCGTACGTACAGATTACCGTCTCCATGAACACGATGAGATTCATTCCCCATCGTAACCATTCAAGAATAATTTTCATTTTATGATTAAAAATAATGTTTAATAACTTTATATTATTTTGGATATGAATAAAGTTAATCCTATCCATAACAAACATTACTTACATAACAAAACATATAAAGGAAAATGAATCAGTTAACACCGAAAACAATGATACTACATAAATATTATTAACAAAACAATATTAGAAGATCATATATGATATCATATTTATGTATATGGTTCTTGTATAATTTAATATCAATGATTTCACCATTATAAATAAGTTTAAAGTACCCTCTACTAAGAAAAAGTACAAGGTAAGGGTTAATTTTACAATCTCTTTATTATCTGAGGTTGTTTATACATGAGTATCTACTGGGACATCTTTATCATCCACATATGTGTTTCTTAAATATCTATTTCAAAACATTTTTACTATTTACTAGACAATGGGTTAAATTCATTTACACCCTTTTTTTACTTTTTATAATTTTTTTTGAAATGAATCTTTCTGTTGCTTTCCAAATAGGCACTTTATGACCTTTTTGACAAATTAAGGAAAGAATTTTTTTAACTTATATGACGGGTGTGGCTATTTTCCACCGTTATAACACCTAGGAAGCTTCCCTTACAATATTATAAGAATATTTTCGAAATAAATGTTTTCTCTTTTAATTACGTGGCTTTTAAATGATTTCAAAATAGAAAGAGATATTTCACTCAAATAGTTTTGATTTCATCTATGTCAACATCATTTGATGGATTTTAAACTTTTTTGATGTTGATTTATTATGATAAAATCTTCCATATTGTATTTAAGGTTTTTTGATATGTTTAACTGTGGATGTGTTATTTTTATACCATTCATGGTTTATGATTAAATTATTAACATTTCATATGCTAGTTTTAATACAAATGTTTATGTTATGTTTCAACCTTTTCATATGAGGAATTAATTGGACTTATTAAGTGATGGGTGGAGCCTGCTATATCTCCCCGATGCATCAATAGGTCTCATGAGACAAACTAGTGTCTGGGCACAAGTTCTTGACAAAATCTTATTTTTAGTCTTGGCACGAGGCCTTGACTATGTGGTTATGATGTCCGACATTATGCATTCCATCATTATGAAAATTAGATATTGATATTACATGTGATTATTAGACTTGTAGAATATCCATGTGAATAAGTAAATGGAATTATTTGATTTATCTTTTCCATATTATGCCGAAGTTTATGTTTAAAAGGCTTCTGTTTTAGTCGTATACATTTCCTGCAATGTTTGTGCTTATTTATGATAGTTTCTGCTACATTGTTATCCTTACTGAGCATATGATCTCACCCCTTTCTTATGTTTTATTTTTACCAGGATGTGAAGAAGTATATTATGATTGACTTGTAGGGATAGTCTTTGGGATATGGGTGTGTTTAAAAGAGACACAATGTTGTATTTTTTCATTTATAATGTAATGTAAAACTTATGTGTGTATCTAGTAATTCCAAGGCTACCAAACTAATTGGTATTTCAAGACTTGATCTCTTGTGATCATGTCAATGTTATGTAATAATGCACTGACTCTGGGTATCTATGTTTGGGGTGTTACAACATATGTGTACTTGGGATTTATTTTATATTGTAGTCTGAGTTGTAATTGGTTGGTGTCTATCTTATCCCTCTCTTTAACATGTTTTCTCTTAGAGGTTAATACCTCCCATTTGTGTGGTTACTATACCCTTGGTGCTAGTCACCAACCCAGGGCCTACTAGAGGTGGGACTCAGGGCTCACTATCTCCCTTCTCACATTTCTAGCCTAGGAGGGGTACAACTTGTGGGTAGGGTGTCATGAAAAATTGGTATTAGAGGGAAACTTGAGGGATATGATGGAGTTTGGTGTTCATCACAAATGAGGTTTCATGGGTTGGTAGGTAAATTGTGTCAATTAAGTTTAGGAAGTGGTGTAAACACTGGATACTGGATGAGACATAGTCATTTAGGGCCCCCTGTGATCTGATGCAGAGACCTTTAAGTTTACAGTGTATACTAAATGAGGTGATACTGGTTGCAGGGTAGAGACCTAGGAAAGGATCATGCATCATTATTCTTTGTGCCTATGTTTAAATGGGTAGACATTAGGATAAGTTAACCTAAAATGAATAAAAGAAAAAAGTTAATTAATTAATGTTGAGTCTTCTATATTCTATGTTTAGGAGCTCTAATTATTTGTTATTTTGTAGTTATGGATCCAGGTTGACGTCCTCACCAGGTTCACGCAGAAGATGTCCAGCAGGCAGCTCCATCATATCACCACATGGTAGAGGTTGGCGACGACACCACTTGGAGGAGGACAATTTGAGAGTTTTAGTTCCAGAGTCTATAGAAGTAGGAGGGATCTGTTTCAGATATATTCACAGAAGACTGGTTGGAGGAGGTTGAGATACCCTTCAGTTTGATTCATGCTTGGAAGGAGAATTGGGTGTATTTTGTTAATATGATGATGCGTGGGGCAGTGAGGCAGTGGTGGTTCTTATTCCTTGGGAATCGCGAGGATTCTGCGATCTCATGGGAGGATTTTTGAGACAAGTTCAGATTAGAGTTTTTTCCTCAACCATGAAGGTTTCCAGTCACTAGGAGCTGCTTACCCTTCGACTGGGGAGTTCTTGTGTCCTAGAGTTTAGAATCCATTTTAGGAACCATTTATGATATGCTTCGGACCTATTACTAAATGAGGAGGCTAGGGAGAGGCATTTCTAGGAGGCTTTGGGTCCAGAGATCCAGCGCCAGGTCACCCCTTTTATGTTGGAGACATATCTTGAGGTGATAGTGAGGGTAGAGTTCATCGAGAGGACGTTAGACAAAACTAGATCTTCATGAGAGGGGAGTTGTTAGGATTCCTTATGAAGTAGAGATATAGTCTAGGGATCCCAGTTTTCAGGGCAGAAGAGTTTCTGTTTTTCTGATGGTAGGTCCCAACCCTCAGCATCTTGTTTCTCTGAGGGAGGCATCTCTTAGGAATATTCCAAGGGACCAGGAGATTGTTTTTCTTGTATATGATAAGTCCATAAATAGTGAGAGTGACCGAAATTTCAGAGTGGTCATCGTGCACTAGGTGTTCTACTCTAGGTTCCACCCTTGAGGCAGTTCTAGCCGAGGCAACAACAACATATTCCACCAACTTTGGATCAGCAGAGAGCTGATGGGGTAGGCATAGGATAGCCCTATGATGCTCCCTGTCCTCATAGAGTAGAGTGAGGCCATAGTGGAGGTCATCATTAGGGTCAGAGAGGTTGTGGATCAGGCCGTGGTCAACTTCATACTTTAGCGTTGCTAGCGCTAGGCGAGCTAGACGTTGTTCGAGGTACCCTTTTATTTTTTTCTTACTTGGGTGTACGCCTTGTTTGATTTAGGATATAATCACTCCTTCATATCAACTTCCCTTTTCCATTATTTGGGACTTGAGTTAGAGAGGCTTCCATTTCCCTTAGCGTTAACTACGCTAGTTTGAGGTCTAGCTTACTTGTTTGAAGTATGTAGAGACTGTGAGATATTACTAGGGTAGCACCGCTCTTGGGTAGATTTCCTATGTTTATAGATATAACCATACGATGTCATCCTCAACATGTATTGGTTTTATTTGGTACAAGATATAATGGATTTCTTCAGGAGGAAGGTGGTGTTCTTCGATGCTGATGGAGAGCCAGTAGTGTTTTTTGGCGAGTGAGACCCTCAGATGGGTCAGAGGCCTGTTCCATCCTTGTCATCCTTGATGGTTGAGTTGATGCCAATGTCCTCAAAGGTTTAGCAGTTGGTGTTTCCCAGGGTCATAGAAGAGTACCCTGATGTCTTTCCAGAAGAGGTCGTAGTATTACCCCCTCGATGAGAGATTGAGTTTGGGATCGATCTATATCAAGGAGCATATCTTATCTCTATGTCTCTGTATATAATGACCCCTTATAAGTTATAGGAGTTGCATATACATCTCAATAGTCTATTACAGGTTAGTTTTGTTTAGATGAGTGTGCCACCGTGGGGTGCACCAGTTTTGTTCGTGAAGAAGGCTGACGATAGTTTGGGGTTGTGTATCGATTATCGTCTCTTAAACAAAGTGAAAGTGAATAATTTCTATCCTCTTCCATAGACTGATGATTTATTCGATCAATTAAAGGGTTCAAGTTGGTTATTGAATATTGAATTATGGTAAGGATAACATCATATTCATGTGAAGGATGATGATATCCCAAAGACTGCTTTCCATTGTCATATTGGGCATTACGAGTTCTTTGTAATGTTTTTTGTTGTGATGAATTCTCCAGATGTGTTCATGGGGTTAATGAACATTGTGTTCCATGAGTTCTTGGATAAGTTCATGGTGGTTTTCATCGATGACATCTTTGTGTACTTCACATCTAAGGAGGAGCATGCAGAGAATCTGAACGTCATTTTGGGAGTTCTTCGTCAAAAAAAACTATTTGGGAAGTTTTATAAGTGAGAGTTTTTGGTTTGAGAAGTTTTTTTTCTTGGGGAATATTGTATCCCAATAGTGAGTAGTTGTGTATTCATAAAATATAGAAGCAGTTGTGTCTTGGTAATCCCCCAAGACAGTGAAAACAGTACAAAGTTTCCTTAGTCTCGTAGGATATTACTAGAGGTTCGTAGCCAATTTCTCTCAAGTTGCGACTCCTCTGACAGTATTAAATAATAAGCAATAGTTGTTCTTGTGGACTAATCAATGTCAGGTAAATTTTTAGTATCTAAAGAAGATGTTTGTAAGTTACCCATTTATTTTTCTTCTAGCATAAGGAGTTTAGTTTGATGTTTTCTATGATACTTTGCATATTGGGTTAAGCTATATTCTAATTTAGTAGAGATCGATCATTTCTTATGGGTCTTGGCTATTACATCACCATGAACATAACTATTCCACCCACGATCTTGAGTTGTCAGTAGTGGTGTTTGCTTTGAAGTTGTGAAGACCTTACCTCATTGACAAGCGCTTTGTGGTTTTCACTGATCATAAGATCCTGAGGTATGTTTTCTCCTAGCATGAGTTGAACTTATGGAAATGTTGGTGGATAAAATTTTTACTGGAATACGACTTCAAAATATTGTATACACCATTAAAGGTGAATATTGTAGCTGATGCACTGAGCAGGAAGTCACATTGTGATATAGGGAATGAATTTTTTGATTCCTATAGAGTGATAGAAGAACTTTCAGCATTATATCTCAATATGGGAGAAGTTAGGGGTAGAGGTTATCTCTTTCAAATGATGGTTCAGTCATCTCTGGTGAAATAGGTGGAAGATTCCTAGTTGGGGGATCTAGAGGTGGAGGTCTAAAGAGACCGAGTTATTTTTGGAGAGGCCCCTGATGGTTGTTCTAAGGATAAACAACACGAAGTCTTGTATCTTGGAAGGATTTTAATTCCTTTAGAGATGTGTGATACTATTCTTAGAGGGTTCCATAGTTCTCCTATAGTGGTGCATCCTGACTCGATAAAGATTTATTGAGCCTTGGGGATTCAGTTTTGGTGGCCTGGGATAAAGTTTATAGTTGCGGAGTTTGTGTCTTGATGTTTGGTCTACCATAAGGTGAGGACCGAGCACCGTGTCCCCAATGGTTTTCTCTAACCATTAGATGTTCCTAAATGGAAGTGGGAGGACATCTCTATAGACTTTTTAACTAGTTTACATCGAGCTTAGGGAGTCCATGATGCTATATGGGTGGTATTGGATCATTTGACAAAATCATCCCACTTTATAGAAATCAGGGAATCAATATCAGTAGCGGTTTTATCAAGGTAGTATCTGGAGGAGTTGGTGAGACTCCATGGAGTCTCGAGGATGATCATTTCTGATCAGGATCCTCGTTTTACCTATAGGACCTGGAGAGGTCTCTAGCATGCTTTTGGTTCTTAGCTATGACTTAACACTAATTTTCATTAGTAGATGTATGGTTAGATAGAGTAGACCATAAAGAATCTTAAAGACATGTTGTGCCCTTATGTCCTATATTTTGGAGGTTCATGGACGAGGCACTTACCCTTGGTGGAGTTCACTTACAAAAATAGTTTTCACTACACCATCGGTATGGTGCCGTTTGAAGCCTTATATGGCCGAAATTTCTATTCTACATTGTGCTGGACTGGGGCTGGAGAGTCAGCAATTCTCAGGCCAAAACTAGTGCAAAATACATTAGAGATAATTCTGGTGATTCCTGAGAGGATGAAGGCAGTGCAAGATCATCAGAAATCATATGTCGATCAAAGGATGATACCTTTAGAGTTTTATGTTAGAGATCACATGTTTCTAAAGGTGACTCCCCATCATGGGTAGTGAAGGTTTGGTCATAGGAGTAAGATTTATACCCAGTTTTTTGGGCCTTTTGAGGTGTTGGTTTGTGTTAGAGTTGTGGTGTATCAAGTTGTACTTACCCCACATATAAGCTGGATACACGATGTTTTTCATGTATTGTAGCTCTGTCGTTATATTCATGACAACTCTCACATTATCGATTGGGGATAGATCAATGTTGATGATGATGGTACCTTCAAGGAGTGGCCTATAGAGATCCATAACTACAAGGAGAAGGTGTTATGCAGGCCTGTTATTCCCTTGGTTTGTGTCTTGTGGTGGCATGGTGGCATGGAGGAGAGTACCTAGGAACGTGAGTCCCAGATACGCGATCAGTACCTCGAGTTGTTTTATGTTTAGATCTTTTCTTGTAACGATGTTTGTTTTGTGGTTTTAGAAAATTTCTTGTGTTGAGATGGACTTTTTTTTGTTTCTTGTTGTGGATTTCCCTCATTTGGAAACAGGTCTGAAGAATATTGTAGAAGGTTCCTAAAATGAATTCCAAACTCTCACACACTGGAGATCCCTTGTTGAAGGGTAATAAGCTCCTGGTGACTGGGCACCTTTTCATTTGAAGAAATAAACTTGACTTTGAACTTGTCTCAGAACTCCTCCCATGATATCTATAACTCTTTGCGATCCTCGTGGAACAATAACCACTACTTCCTTGCTACCCCATGTAGCATCATCAAAACCAAAGACACATAGTGTTTCTTCCAAGCACAGATCAAACTAAAGGCTATATTAACCTCCTATAACCAATATTCCATGAATGCATCTAAAATGGAGCCCTTGTACTTATCTAGTATCTGGTTCTAAAACTCTCAGAGTGTCCTCCTCCAAGTGACGTCGTCGTCAACCTCTACCATACGGTGATATGCTGGCACAACCTGCTGGACATATTCTATGTAAAACTCACGAGGACATCAACTTGGATCCATACCTGCCAAATAACAAATAGTTAGATCCCCTAACCTTGGAATATGGAACACTAAACATTAATTAATTAATGTTTTTCTTTTATTCAATTTAGGTTAACCTATCCCAAGGTCTACCCATTCAAATATAGGCACAAAGAAGAATGATGCAAGATACCTTCCTAGGTCTCTACCATAAAACCAGTTTCACCTCATTTAGTAGCCACTATAAACTTAAAGGTCTATGAATCATATAATAGGGGGCCCTAAATGACTATGTCTCAGCTGGTCTCCAGTGTTTACATCACTTGTTAAAATTAACTGATATTGTTTCCCTACCAACCCATGCAACCACACCTATGCCTAACACCAAATTCCATCCTATCCCTCAACCAAAATCTTATAACACTTTGTCACAACCCCTCCCCACAAGGTGTACCCCACCTGGGACAACAATGTATGAAGGGAGATAGTGACCCCCTGATTCCCGCCTCTAGTAGGCCCTCGGTAGGAAACTAGAACTGAGGGTATAATAAACATAAAAATGGGAGGCATTACCCTCTAAGATAACAAATTAAAAAGAGAGAGATAATAGAGACACTAACCTACTTCAATTTATACTACAATATAAAATAAAACCTAAGTACACATATGTAATGTCATGAAATATCTAATACAACTAAAAGGGAAAACGATAAGTACCAAAAGAAAGTAGAAACATCAGCGACCATGAAGCCCAAATAGCTCATGAAAATCCAAGCTAGTAGTAACAATTATGATCTCTAACCTTCTCTAAGTGACATGAAAAATATTTTATATATATGTAGGGTGATTATAATATTATACTCAGTAGGATCCTACCCAGAGCCTCTCGTGCAAAAGTAAAGAAATCATAATAAAGCACAGTGAACAACAAGTGAAACTTACTCATCACCTAAACAAGTATACTAATTTCCCAGCCTCACCATGACTAATCTCACCAAGTATCATATACAAGAGTATATAATATAATTAATAATATCAAGGGTACCCCGCTACTACTTCCCCACTAGTTTTCCACTTTCCCCAACGTTCCACGTCCTAAGCATGTATCTCCAAAAATGCTTGCCCACAGATACCTGGGTGAAGCACTACAACATGAAACTTGTGTATAAAAACCACCACATCCATATAACCAAAGTAACCGGGTAGTTTCTAGGAGCTACCATAACTTGTATAATGTGTATCATACATTGGGAATTAAACCTCAAGCCTTTATAACCCATACATTGAGTAAGGATCCTCAAGCCATCACAGCCTTTACATGTTACACCTATAGTAGTCCATTGGAAACTATATACATAATATATGTGTGTGAATAACCACAATTCATTATAGAACTCTACACAAATATATGGAAAAAACTAAACACTTAACCTACCAACACTAGCAACTACTAAGAGAGGAGAGTAGGGACAAAGGGAGTAGTCATCCATCCATCCTCCCATCATAATGTTGGGGAAAACACACCCCAGGGATCAGAATCCCTAGGGTGTTAGTTTCCATAACTGATGGGGTGAAGTTGCATATAAAAACACAAAAATTAAAGAATATAATATAGCTCATAACCACACTATGGAAATAACCTTGTCTTATAGTCAACTTCAGCCAACGTCTCTCGGACTCCCAACTGCCACTACTAAGACTAGGTATCCTATAAGCACACAAAAATTTAAAGAGATTAATTATATTACTTCATTTTTTTATCAGTTTCACTTTATGTTAATTAGTTCCTTAAAAATTAATTAACCATTATCAATTCCACATTATATTTCATTAAAATTCCAAGCAAGATCCATAGTTCCTTTAAACAGTAACCTCGGTATTGCATCCTATCAAGCTCCAACCCCATCGGTTAACATCATTTATTAAATCATTTATTAAAAGAATTATTAATTTCCCATATTCCCAGGAATTCTAGAAAACATTCTAAGATACCAAACATAAGGGGGATCAACATAGTGAGTAAATAAACTACCTGTCAAGTATTTTCCACCTATAGCAGTAGCATAGACCCATCCACCCTAGATAAGCTAAACAGAGAAAGCACGTGGTATACCCTATATATCTTCGCCTCTTTTTGGAAGGAGGGTATCAAAAAAATTCCTTGAGGAGTGGGGAAAGTAAAGAATATAAACAACCAACAAGATTCAGCAAGAATACAACATTCATATCCAACCTGTATTATCATCTTCGGTGTCCTCCCTAACACCCACATGCATAAACCAATGCATCTCACCACTCTAGGTGTGAACTGCTGCCATAACCAATGGGCCTCACTTCCCCCACACATCATAACAACCATCTAGGATCACATCCCAACATAATAATCAAGAAAAAAAATTATATCAACTGGGATATTAGACCTTAAAAAGAAATATATCCTTCATAGATAATGAGCACTCACGGATCCAAGCACAAGACACTTGACCTTACAAGCAAGAGGGTAACTCATAACCCTACTAGGAATTATCATTTTATCAACCATCCAGTTCTTTAATCCATATGGAATTTACCAATTTATTAATTGTAAGTTCCAAATATGGGTAACCTAAAAAGTAAGCTATCACAAATTAACTAAACAGTTAATTGACATGCCTTTAATTAAATATCAAAAAGCATCAACATGCCTCTAGATCATTAATTAATTCAATTTAACATGATTACCGCAAAAAAAAAAACCAAATTCATTTACATGCCTCTTTTATATTTTAAAAATAATTATAATTAATCCTAGTTTACATACTTTACCAATTTCTGTTAAGAATGACATGCTAAATAAGGTAATCATAGATATCACTCTATCTAGCAAAATAAGAGGCAATGACATATGATTAATATCAATTTATTTTTCCAGTTCAAATATTTATTATGTCAATTACATTGTGATATCATGGGATAAAAGATGATAAATCTACAGTTACATGTAAAATAATAGAGAGACCATGAATTCCCTACCTCAAAAGGTTTCTGATGCTCTTTGTATGAGAACAATCCAACAAAACAGATCACGATCACCTATCCTGGAGGACTGCATCCATGTGAGGATGCAGAGACACCACCACACTAGCCAACACCCAAGAAAAGTCCATTAGGAACATGGAGATATCATGAAATAATAGGGAAAGTATAAAAAGAAGAATAGGAACCTAGAAGAATGATGATAGATTATACCTTATATCAAATATTGATTGATACTCCTTGGTTAAACAAAAATAGGGGGTGCCCATGTTGCAAGAAGAAACTTGATGGGGAAATGATCTAAGGATTAAATTTCGATCACACCACTCCTATGGGAAGGAGGGAAGGTTCAAGCATATCTCACCAGAGCACAAGAAGGAATAAAAAGTGAGGAAGATATCTCTTCCCTTTATAAGATTTAATGGACCCACGATTTAAGATATTATGGATTTTCCATTAAAAGAAGATCACATTAAACCATGCAGTTTGACCAAGTAAAGGAATCAACAACCTTAAGAAAATTAATATTGGAGTTATGGGCTTTGAATTGGCCTTAAATCCCTTTAAACAAGGATTTTAATTCATTTTTTTCAAAGAAAATATTAAACAGGTGAAACTCGGAAATCTAGAAAAATATGGAATTTGGAAAAAGGAAATAAAACAATTTTAGAAACACTATTCATGAAACCGTTAGCTATCTCACCATTCTGGAAACACTATAGACCTACTATTCTAGAAACACTGTATAACTACCGTTATATGTCTCAACATTTTGGAAGCACCGTAGACCTACCATTCTAGAAAAAATGTTCATAGAACTAGAAATTTGGCAAAGTGTTGGGGATGAGTCACCTTGACCTCCTAGAACACCTCAAACACTAAATTCCAGCAAGTTAATGGACCAGATAGGTTCGAGACATTACATCAGATACCTCTCAAAACATTATCGTCCTTAAGAATCCAAAACCAACCCAGATAGAAAATAGAAAAAGGGGGTCTAAGCAACCACTCTTCGAGATACCTATTAAGGGTCTCGCCACAAATATAGCTCAACTACTTCAAAAAGGAACATGTAAAACCACACGAAAAACATAACCAGTTTCTAAACAATATTCTTGTGGAGAAACCTCTCAAAAGAGGTAAATACATAACAAGTAAAAAAATAAATCCATCTCATAACAAGAAAAGTTATGAAACCACAAAATGAACATCGTTACAAGAAAGGAGCTAAACCTCAAAAATATCGGGGTACTTAGCACGTATCTGATACACACATTCCCAAGTAATCTTCTCCATTCCACCATGCCACCACAAGACATGAACCAAGGGAATAGAAATTCCACACAACACCTTCTCCTTGTAGTCCTCAATATCTACAAGCCGATCCTCGAAGGTCCCATCATCATCGACATTGATCTCTTCAAAATTGATGAGGTGAGAGTCATCATGAAGATAATGGAAGAGATTCGACACATGAAAAACATCGTGTATCCAGATCATCTATGGGGGAAGTGCTACTCGATACAACACAACTCCAATACGAGCTAACACCTCAAAAGGCCCAAAAAACTAGGGAGAAAGATTACTCCCATGACCAAAACTTTACTGACCATGATCGGGAGTGACCTTCAAAAATATGTGATCCCCAACATCAAACTCTAAAGGTCTTCTCCTTTGATCATCATATGATTTCTGATGATCATGAACTACCTTTATACTCTCACAAATCACCTGAACCATGTTTGACGTATTCTACACTAGTTCTGGTCTGAGAATTGTTGACTCTCCAACTCCAGTCCAACACAATGGAGAATGGAAAGGCCAGCCATAAAAAGGTTCAAACAGCACCATACTGATTGTGGGTTGAAAACTATTGTTGTAAGAAAACTAGATTAAGGGTAAGTGCCTCATCCAAAAACCTCCAAAATCTAGGACATAAGAGCGCAATATGTTTTTAAGAGTTTGGATGGTCCGCTCTGTCTGAACATCCATCTGCGGATGAAAAGAAATGCTAAGGCATAACTGAGAACCAAAATCATGTTGGAGACCTATCCACACCCTAGAGGTAAAATGAGGATCTCGATCAGAAATGATCATCCTCAGGACTCCATCAAGTCTCAAAACCTCCTCCAGATAATTCCTTGATAAAACCTCTACTGATCTCAATTCCTTGATTACTATGAAGTGGGATGATTTCTTCAAACGATCCACTACCATCAATATAGAATCATGGCCTCACTGAGCTCGAGGTAAACTAGCAACAAAGTCCATTGAGATGTCCTACCACTTCCACTTAGGAAAATATAATGGTTGGAGAAAACCACTGGGGATACAGTGCTTGAACTTCAACATCTAGAAGACTAAAAATCGATACAAAAACTCTAAAACTGCATGATTCAGCCTAGGTCACCAAAAATGACTCCTCAAGGATCGGTACATATTTTTCATGCCAGGATGCACCGCTAAGGGATAACTATGGTACTCTCTGAGAACCGTATCACACATCTATAAAGTAACAAAAATACTTACTTGATACACCACTCGGTGTTGTTCATCCTCATATTAAAAATCAGGGGCCTCACCACAAACAACTTGGTCTCTTTATAGCTCCACCTATAGATCCACCTACTGAGATTCTTCCACTTAATGCACCAAAGATGACTGCACTTTCATCTGAAAAAGATAACCTCTATCCCCAACTTCTCCCATATCAAGATGTAATGCTGGATGTTCTTCCATTACTCTCCAGGAATCATCAGATTCACGCACTGCATCACTATGTGACTTCTTACTTAGTGCATCAGCTACAAAATTCCCCTTTCTAGGTGTATATGAGATTTCAAAGTCGTATTCCTATAAGAACTCCATCCACCAATGATACCTCAAGTTCAAGTCATGCTGGGATAAAACATAAATTAGGATCTTATGATCTGTGAAAATCACCAAGCACTGTCCAATGAGGTAATGTCTCCACAACTTTAGAGAAAACACCACGACTGAAAACACGAGATCAGGGGTGGCATAGTTACATTTATGGGGGAGAAACTGTCGATACCCATAAGAAATGACCAATCTATGATGCATCAGAACATAGCCTATCCCAAGATGAAAAGAATCACAGAAAACATCAAAAATAAACTCCCTCTACTCGCATACAAAGAACTGGAGCACTTACCAGCTTTTCCTTCAAATACTCAAAATCTGCCTGGCATAGATCAGTTCACACAAGCACCTGATCCTTCTTGGTCAATGTCGCCAGAGGTACCGAAAACTTTTGTCATCCTTATTCAGGAACAAAAATGGTACAACCCACAATGAGACACTCGGATGAATGAATCCACACTATAAAAAACTATCGAGCTGTATATGAATCTCCCGTAACTTAGAAGGGGTCATTCTATACGAAGATATAGAGATAAGAAATGCAATTGGTTGTAGAATGATCCCAAACTCGATCTCTCATCGAGTGGGTAATTCTACAACCTCTTCTGGAAATTCATCAGGGTACTCTTCTATAACCCTAGAAAATGCCAACTACTAAACCTCTGAAGAACTTAGCATCTACTCATCCATCAAGCTTGAAAAGGACTAAACATGCCTCTAACCCATCCGAGGGTCTCTCTCACCAACAAACACCACCGGATCTCCATCAACATCGAAGAACAACACCTACCTCTTAAATAAATCTGAAATATCTTACACCAAATACAACCAATCCACACAAAGGATGGAATCATATGGTTGTATCTGTAAACATAGGAAATCTCCCCAAGAGTATTACTACCCCAACACTAGGTCACAGTCTCTATATACTTCAAAAAATTCATCTTGACCTCCAATTGGCGTAGTCAATTCCAAAGTCACTGGAAGCCTCTATACCTCAATTCCCAAAGCATGGATAATGGAAGGTGATATGAAGGAGTGTGTTTCTCTTAAATAAAAAAAGGCATACACTCAAGTAGAAAACATGCAAAGAGTACCTCGAATGACATCTGGCTCTCCTGGCGCTGGAAACGATAAAGCATGAAGCTAACCAGGACCTCCTCCATGGCCTCCCTGACCCTAATAACAACCAATACCACAATCTTGCTCTACTATATGAGGATAGAGAGCGTAACAAGGCTGTCCTCTGCCTACCCCATTTTATCTCTGCTGATCCAAAGTTGGTCAAACTTGCTGCTGCTACCTCGGTTGTAACTGCCTCAATGAAGGAACCTGGATTGGAACACCTAGTGCACGATGACCAATCTGAAAGGTCAGGAACTCTAATTGCTTATGGACTCAACCTCTATAAGAATAAAAGCACCTGATTCGTTGGAATAGGCCTGAGAGCCTCCACCCTCAAAGAAATGAGATGTTGAGGGCTAGGACCTACCCCTAAAAAATGGAAACTCTTCTACCCTGAAAATTGAGAACCCCAGACCATAGCTCTAATTTATGAGGAATCCTAAAGAATCCCCTCTCATGATGATTTGGTTTTGGATAATGTCCTATCGATGAACTTTTACCTCGCCAGAACCTCAAGATATGTCTCTAGTATAAATAGGGTGACCTGGCGCTAGATCTCTGGATGCAAAGCTAGTAGTAACT
Source organism: Viscum album (assembly GCA_963277665.1). Lineage (NCBI taxonomy): Eukaryota > Viridiplantae > Streptophyta > Magnoliopsida > Santalales > Viscaceae > Viscum > Viscum album. The sequence goes on along the minus strand of OY728135.1, from coordinate 1,196,463,839 downwards.
AGCCTTATCTTTTACCATCTCCAAGTGACCTGAGAAATAGTTTATAAGGGAAAATAATTCATTTGTGTGATGATGATGATGATGTTATGGATTTATATGAGTGTTATTCATCTATTAAGTGATTTCCAGATGATAAAAAGAAGTATAATGCAAACATAGACCATGCTATATAAAATGATCATACAGAAGGGATATGGGAAAACACTAAATTATTATCCTAATTATTCAGGTAAATATTTATATTTTATTTATTTTTTAAAATTTACATGTCTAAAATTCTATTTTTTATTAATTATTTTATTCTTAATTATATATATTTTATTATTTATATGATTCTTGTATTAAATTTTATATTCAATAGCTATGATAATTTTTTTGATTGAAAAACTAATATACATCATTATGTTTTGGTTAAATTTATGAATATTCAAATACATTTTCATAACTATGATATTCAAATTTACAAATTTTTATATCATTTTAGAATTAATGTTTATATTTAATAGTTTAACTTGAATATTTTTTGGTTAATAATCATGATATCATTATTTTTTTGAAACTTACACATGTGTGACAATATTTTTTTACTCACATATTTTTTCAATCATTGTTTTTAGATATTCAATTTTTTAATAATATATAGGTAAACATAATTTCATTAAAATTGGATATTCCAATGATATACATAGAGGTACAGGAACTTTTACCAAGGTATATGTCTCTTTTTCATATTCTTAAATATTCAGTAATATAATTATTTAATGAAAGAAAACTTTTAATTTACAAAAAATAATTATAGGATTACTGATGTACCTTATACAGAGGAGTATCTATTTATATAATGAAATCAATTTCTAGATTTGGTAAAAATGGGATTACATGTTCACCAAAACCATAAATTTCCCATGGATACCAAATAATACACATTAAATTTTATAATAATAATAACCCAATTAGCCCAAATGTATTGTAGTTTACCAATTATATCTCAATGCAGAGCCGTTGTAGGATTAACATTTTATATCTGGATTGGAAATTTGTCAAAATAACGGTGAAAGAGCAGTTGTGGGGGTATATAATGGTAAAATATCTCAATTAATTTATTTTTATCTCATTTTTAAAATATTATATATTTTAAATGACTAATATTTAATTTATACCATTACAGATGACATTAAATGTTGAAGAAAGAAAATAAATTAAAAAATGATTTCTATGTTTAGCTACGGTTTGAAGGAGAGATTTTAAAACAAAATTGAAAAATAATTATGTTTTTGGGAAGTTAAATAATGAAAACCCATGACTCAAGTATGATTTTTTAGATGTATATACATGGATGAATTTTTTCACCAGCTGATATGATGAAGAATTTATGGTATAATAATTAATTAATGTTGTAAAATTTATTTCATATTACCTGATTACTTATTATTTTAATTCATGTAACAAGATTCCAGGAGATCTCATCCAAAGATCTAGTCGAAAAACATATACCCTCATTCTTTATCACATGGAGGGTATCATTTATTTTAGGAGGAAATGATTGTAGAAAACTTTGATTCATTAAGATTTCAATCTACCAATGATTTAGAAGAGGTCCAGTTCATTCCTCTATCTCCCTACACTCTCCAGGAAAATGGAAAAGAGAAGAAAGAAAAAAAATGAAAAGCATCTTATAGAGAAATATAAGGAAGTAAATGAAAAAATTATAAGAAATTATTTTTTATTTTTCATGAATTTTTTAATTTTTTAAATTAATAAAACTAATATATGATTTTAATTTTTCATTTTAGGATGATCTTTAGGAGGAAGCGATGTAGGGTACTTTTATCCCTAAGGGTAGGATATACATACTAGATACTACTTTAGGAAATCCTGAACACCCCATCTATGTAAGAGGATATGGGGTGGGTGTTAGTGTTAAGAATTGTTTTGGTCATCAAAGTAATAAATCAAGAGACCTTGAAATAGATTCCTTAAAAGCTGATTTGAAAGACCTGAAATATTCAGTGGATGATAAAATTAAATAAATAGTGTAACACCCCAAGTTTTTATAAAAATAAACAGAAATTCATGGAACTTTGTTTTAAGTAAATATTTATAACTATCCTTTAAACATAATTTTTCCACTTCTATGTTTTGAATTTCAAGAAACTGTCATCTACAATTGTGTTCAGTATGTTATTTGGAGTCTATTAGAACCAACTTGTTTTTTTGGTGAATAGTAACATACCATTATGAATAGTAATATGAACCTAATAAATAGTAAATTTTATTATTATTTTATTTTCTTAAGGATTTAAGATAATAACATCTTGGTTAATTTTTCATCGTGATATAGAAGTAGTTATAGAATTAGAATTGTTAATTTTTGAATTAAGTATGATTTTATTTAAAAATTAAATTAATAATATTTAGAAAATTATTTTCAAAAAATGGACTTCATTTTTGAATTCTACACATCGAAAAATGGTTAGGTTAAATTTTTGGGGTTTTTCTGAAATTCTTGATTTTTTGGTGAATAGTGAAATACGATAAAATACCGTATAATCAAATTATCAGTAGAATACACTATTTATGACATCATAAGTGATTCAAGGCCACTCGGTTCAAACTCACATGCCATTATTACTATTTTAGGTCACATTAACTAAGACTATTTATAATATTGGGCAAAAATATTATATTAATGATTAAAATAATGAAAAATACCCCCTCTCCTCCACTATAAATACCACCCTCACTCCCCTCTTCTTCCCACACCTCTCAAGCCTTGATCGATGAATAAGTTCTACCCAATACTCCTCCCAAGGTTCTTCCACACGTCCTAGAGCTTCTGTTATCACCAAAAGACCAAAACCAAAGCCCTTAGGAAGGATCTCAAGTAGAAGAGATCAAGAGGTAAACATCCTCTTTTATTTTCTTTCTTTTATTTAATTTTATGTTATTATCTTCCTTTCCATTTTGAATTATGTTGGAATATTTCATTCCATATCCCCCCTTACAATCCATATTATTTATTAGTGATGATATATTCACTTTCTCTCATCAAACTATTTTTATGAAATTTTAAGAGACGCCATTAGGCTACCAAATTTTCATGAGAAATTTCTCAAGTTTACTTTTATTTCATGATTCCTTTTTCTTCTTTCCTCACCCCTCTTATCCAAGAGTCATGAAATCTCCAGAATCATATATATTCTGGATTTATCATTTTCATGAAAAATTCATCATCATTTTTGTTCTATTCTTCCACTTATTCAAAGAATTAAAAACATTGTCCATGATGTGTTGAATTACCGACATCATGGACGATGTGATTTCATTTTTCTTTAAATCCTTCAAGTCTAGTCATGAAACCATTTTTATGGTTTAAGAAAGTAATAATATATGTATTATGTCTCATAAATGTTTATGGAATTAATTTTATCACATGATTTTAATTTATAAAACGAAATGAGGTTGTTATTATCAAAGAATCACTAAAATGATCTAAACGAACATCATTAATGTTTTAACTTTTGAATCATCCTCATATAAAACATCAAAATGTTAATTTTATAAATTATGTTACTGGAAATATGTAAATATATTTCCATTCCAATTCTGGAATTTCACTTCCAATCGACAAGAACATCAACGATGAACCAATCATAGAAATCATGTTAAGAACTCACCCAAAAACAGTGCAAGGAGAAAATACTAACAATTAAAGGGTGAAATGATGTTATGAAATGATAATATAAGATGTTATAAACGTGAAAATGTTTTTTTAAACTACTAATATCACTCTTTTAACCATTATACAGAAAGTTTAAACAAGTTTTAAGTAACACAAACCCGAGGTAAGGGAATTCTTAACCCGATTTCTATTCTTTGGGTTCACTTTCTACTTCATCATTTATGTGCTAATTAAATTGTTTGTGTGATGGGTTTTGTTTATATTATGTTTTATTATGTGTATTTACAGTATATATACATACTCTATCCACTATATTTATTCTCTCTTCAATTTTATGATATTTATAAGGGGATTTTCTTTAAAAATCCTCTTTTTAAATTTGGTTTTACGAAATTCCAAAGTAATGTTTTTATGGAATTATTCATGTTGTATGATTATGTTTTAGTTCTTGGGAATTATTTATGATAAAGAGTGGGACCTATATAACCCTCCAATGTATTGGGTATGAATAAGTTAGAGGTCAGCTGTATGGTTACTCCAAGTGTAACTGCGACGGTTTATGCAAAGTAAGGTAGCCGTGAGGGTTACAAATTATAAGGTAGCCAAGAATGGTTACAAGATTATGTAAGTAATGCCCCAAGATACCTTTATGATTATATTTATGTTCTCATGTTTTTTGTGGATCTTGTGTAAATATCTTGTTACAAAAATTAAGCATATATGGGTGACAAGAATTTATTTTTGAAAATGCTTTCATACGTTATGAGTATTCATGGACTAATACGATCTTTCCTTCTTTTCCACCCCTTACCGAGCTTTTGTGCTCATCCCAAGTTTTTAAATGATTTTTCACAAGTTAATGGATGTTTAATACAAGGAAGTAATCCATGTTAAATGTTTAATATTTGTCAAGGAGTCATGTTTTAAGTTTTAATGTTTTATATTTTGAAAAAAATAGAAACTATTTTTATGGTATCCACTCTGTAATAATGTGTAATGTTATGAATGTATTGTCCTAATACTTTAAAGCTCTAAACTTGAAAAGTTACTCAAAGTAAAAGTAAGTTTTTTATTGACTAAATTAATGATTATGTATGCAATAAGGTCTGGTTCTTATAAATAGTGTAGGATACGTTTGAACAATTGATGAGACAATCACAACCTGCATAGCTTGATCTGCATGCCCAACCTACCTACTCGAATCCTCCACCTCCTAGTTCGAATTTGACCATATACTATGAGTTGTATACTAGATATCCCCATGTATGTATTATATCATATGGATTAATATATAATTCTCGGAGATTATGTACATCACTAAACTATATAGTGGGGTTAGGTAAGAATATTAATATTTGATATTATTGACCTAACAAGTCTACTTCCATTGCCTACTGAAGAGGTTACCAGAGTTAAAGATTATATGAGTCATTTTTTACTTTGGCCAACTAACCTTATTCCTTATTTAACATATGAGGTATGATTGTTATTAAAATATTATTTACATTTTATTAAAAATTCCTTATAATGTTTTCTGAAATTTAATTTATATATAAGTATATAATATCAAAAGAATTAGTACAAAAGAAATAAAAGGTTTAGGAACCAAAAACTTCAAATACTTCTGAGATTTATGATGGGTTAAAAAGATTATCCTAGGTTTCTTCTTCCTTGGATAATATTTATGAGTTTTAGATGTCATCTGATATATATGGAAGATACTATCCATTGATAATATTCAAAAAATAAATCATGGATCAATTTTTTTATAATATCATCATGCTTGTTTTGCAGTCTTTTTCTATGTAAGTAAAATTATTTTTCCATTTTTTCCTTTAAATGAGGATAATTTCATGTATCTTACTATATTAATTATTTAATTAGGTATCCACGTATGATTATTATTCAAAATTATAACACTGGTGTTTATCGTCTTATAGAACTATAATTCATTTAAAATACTGTATAATATGTGAAAATTCTGGCTAGAGTTGCATATATATCTGAGAGATTATCAAAAAAGGATATTGAGTGATGGTTTTTTCCATTCCTTGACGGGTAAGAACACTAAGATAATTATGAAGTAATATTCATTATAATGTTATGAACTACAAAATTTTTATATTGTAGAGGTTATTGGATGCTAGGCATATTTTTCCCAAATGAATGCGTATTATATTGATTTTTCTCTTTATTCGGTGGTGTTCATAAAAAAATTAGTAATTTTTTAGACAAGTAGGTTTTATTCTTTTTTTATAAGTTCTTTATTTTTAAGTATTATTGTTTATAAATGTTTTTTAGTTGATATATATGAAAATTTAGGTCATGGAAAAATTTTAACAAAGATTTCTTGTCGATAAAGTATCTAAATAAAATCCAATATGTGGAAGTAATGGTAAATATATTTTATATTTGATAATATTTGGTTTTCGTTATATATATGTTGTTTTTTATTCTAAATTTAATATTTTTTAACCGTAGTTTCATCATCAGAAAGGAAGTAAAAAATGTGGTAATTATGTTTTAAGATTCACGTATGATATAATCAAAATTAGTTCAATGGTTGAATTTGATAAGTGTTGGTCAGAGTGAGTATCTCAGGGGGGGGTGAATTGAGTACCCAATAAAAAAATTATATTAAAAATGGATTTAAATAAAATCCCCTAATTTAAATAAAATAGTTCAGTCAGTTTAAATAGTAGTTTGATATAGGTATTTACCTTTTAAAAGACTTCTCAAAGATTGATTAGGTCTCGAGTAAAAAAATATACAATATTATTTTATCCTTTGAAATAAATTTACTAAATCAATACTTTATATAAAAAATAATTAAAACTAACTGAAAAAGTAGTGGTTTTGTTTATAGTTTAAAACAGGTTCAGTTCTAAAGAAAATAAATAAAGTAAAATAAAACACACAACAGAATTTGAATACAAGATGTTTAGTCTCAAGATGATACTTAATCCTATCCACTTGGAAATAACCTTCTTCCAAGTAGTTTATATAAAATAAACTTTTGATCCACAACCTGGATCATGTTTAACAATAGGCAATCTTTCCAGGACACACATGAACTCTTCTACAATATTTATGGGAGTAAAAATAAACAATATTTCACAAACATACCTCTACCCAAACACGTGGGAAAAAAGAATAAAATGTGTTAAGAATATATCAATGTATCTTCTAGTTTAAATCATGAGAAAGTGTTTTTTAAATAAATATATCAGCACACAATTCTTGTAATATAAATATGAATAAACAAATAGAGTGAATAAAGTGTAGAATAAAGGGGTATTCTCTCTCTGGTTTGAAATTAAGCTTGTGAATCCTTGAAAAAGTGATTTTAATTGATGCTCGAGTCGTGTTTAAAAAGTTTTCATAGAACAAATTGTTGTAGACTCTATGTTCTTGATTGTAGGAAGACATTAGATGTATGAAGAGCTTCGAATTCCCCAGTCAAGTGAAAACAAGATGTAGCAGGCAAGTTCTTTTGGTTATTACAATAAAGTATAGCTCACTTTACATGTTTATATCTCTAAGTGTATCTCCACATTATCACTTTTTCACCTCATCAATATTTTTTTTTTCATGAGGGAGAATTATTCCACTTTTATCAACAACACCAACAAAGAAAATTATCCAGATCCTCTACATCCTCGTACTGCATGTCTGACATGAAGTTTCATGCATTCTATGGAAGAGTTAATACACTATCATTAAAATAATATTGAGCATTGAGATTAATAAACCAACAATTAGAAATATTTAATTTAAAAAGTCAAGTAAAATAAATAGTGGTAACAAGTCTTTAGTATAGTGAAAATTCTGGAAGTGTCTTGATCTGGTGGTGAATCAAAGTCTTACAGTGTGACATTGGAATGATGTCTGGATCTATTGGTGAGACACATTGGTGGTGTTCCAGGATGGCAGTGTGTCAGGATGGATACTACACTTCTGATGGTGGATCATTCCAATAGTTTGTCAATTTTTTCATTTTGGTAGATTGACTTCCTTGATAGTTTCTCATGTCAATTACGACACTTTGTTGGTGGTGATTTATTGAATGACGGCGAGACAAATTTTGGCAGTGTCTTATACTTTTTGAAATTTCCATCTCAGTGGTGACTCATTACAGATGGTGACTTATCCTTGGAAGTGTGACTTTTTAGCGGTGAGTTTTCCATGCATAACCATATTTTTTCCAATTTGTCTTATAATTTAGAATGTTGACATAAAAACATAAAGTTCATTAATTATAATAATAATAATAATAATAATTATTTAGTGATCATTAAAACAAGGAGGTCAATAATCTCCTCTTCTTGATGATCACAAATCATATTATTTTTATACACATTATATTAAAGATAAATTAGAACAGTTCATATAGATAGTATCAAGAAAATATAAAGGCATTAAAGATAAATAAAATACACAGGATATAAAAGATATTTAGTACATGATATAAAAGATAAAGAAAGGAACAATGAAATAAATTGAAATAATTAATATCAAAGGAAAAAGTTTACACAAAGTAGTAAGGTATTAAAGGAAAATAAGGAGAAGAAAAGAAATATCACTATAAAAGTAAATTCTATACATATTCTCTCCTTTTTGGGATTATCAAAAAGTGAATAATTAAACTGTAAAAGTAAGATAATAATAATAAAACAAGAAATGTAGGAGAAATAAAATAATAATAACATTATAATTCCCATGAAGAAAGTTAATGAAAATAAAACCCAAAATGTTTTTAACAAAAAGTTACATAAAAAAAAACAATCCCATCAAAGAAAAATTTTCTATGCATAAATAGTCTTTAGGATTGGTTTAAGGGTCCAAAATTGGTTTGCCTTTATTCTTAGCAGAGGCATAAGAAATAGTGACAAAAGGTATAATAGGAACAACGACAAGAACATCTGTCAAAGTTGAAAGAGATCAAGGTAGGGTTATAGGAACATCAGTCAGAGAACAAGGTTCTATGATAAAGATGGGTCTAAGGTGTTGAATAAATTCACTAAGAGATAGATAAAATGAATGAAATATTACTGGAAAAAGATTTAGATTCCTAGTAAATCCATCTCTGAAAAACTCAAGATCTGTGGCTGGAAGAGTCGGATGGGAAGTCACAAGTATGGATTAATGAGCCACAACAGTAGTCCCATGAACATGATAAAAAGGGTTAATAAGATTGATAAATTCCATTATGATAGAACCACCTCACTCCATGGCACTAAAAAAGTATTTCTCTTCTTCCATAAATATATAAAGCTTAGGATTCAGAACTTTCAACCAGTTGACTTGTTTCTTAAAGGATCAAGTGATAAGAGGCATCCTTAAATTTTCATCCAAAAAATTGAAATTGGAATCCATGTAATGCTTAGTATATATCATTTAGATATAATAATTTATTGATTTGGTTATATTTTCCCTACCAGAATTCATGTTCTTAGCATATTCTATAATCAACTTGAGAACATTATCACTGTTATACCTTATTCAGCTTAAGGTCTCTTAAGGATAATACGAAACAACACTAGAAGTTCTAGCTGAAACAACCCTAAGATCTTCTCTAACCACTGATCAGTGCAACTCAACATCAATAGAAGGATAAGGAGGAGAAACACTTTAACTAGATTCTATATAAGTAATATTTTCAACTCTCTTAAGTAAGGCGTCTATACTTTCAATAAAATAATATTGCATCCCCTCCACAAAAGATCTCAAAGACTCCAGATCACTGATAATTCTTTTATTATTAATCTCCACTTCCTGAATATGGGGAATCATCTTTAGTTGAATGTGATGAATCAACAAATCAAATATATATCTTTTATCCTTATTGATAATCATAGATACTTGAGGAGGTCAATTACCTAGCTTCACATCAAACTCAGAACACCAATTTTTACTGAAAGATTCCAAATCACCCTTGGTGAGCACATCAATAGGAACGAGTGAAAAACCAGGTTCATGTTCTCTCATAAAAGTAAACCTCCCTAAAAAAATAGAAACATAAATTTAATTTACCATTTATCCTTCATGATCTCTATCTCCTTGAATGGAAAGTTCACCATTATTTGGTGAACTGCAGACCTTATTAGAAAAAAATTGCATTCCTCTGAAATGGGATCAATCCAACTGTCAGAATTTTTTACAAGAAGCTCAAAAACTGAATAAATAGAAATTATAGAGACCACTATAGCAGGTACACTAACATAGGTCTCAACTGTTCTCTATTTAACAAAATGTGAATTCTCTATGTGATCATCAACTAAAGTTTTATCTAAATCATCCACATCTCTCAATTGAATAACAATAACTTGTTCCACATTCTCAACATCCATATTCTCAACCACTTGTTGTTCAATAGAAACAATAACTAACATATTATAAAAAAAAAATTAAATCAAACACCATCTGATCTCTAGAAACAGATACAATATCAACTCTATAAACAAATTTATGACATTGTTATTTCACCCCCTAAATAAATACATCTCATTATTATCTAGTAGAAATATCCAATTCACCAAAAAATCTGGGCCTATCCTATGATATGGAAATATAATCTTCTGGATAAGCTAGAAAATCTTGAGGAGTCTCAACATCCCTTATTCTAATTTTTCCATGGGAACTATTAGGATCTAAATTATCATCGTCATCATTATCATCATCATCATATTTTTCATCATCACCACTATCATTCTCATTATCACATTTGTAACTACTTTTAAACTTATATTCTCTAGAGAATTTAGTCTCTTATTCATCACTTTTTACTAATTTATCTATTTTAGGGATATTCCTAGGTAGGATAGGAGCTCCAAAAGTTATAGTAAGAGAACTGGGAGATAGGTCAATTTCACTTCTCTCATCAACTGGATCTTACTATTCTTCCTTTCCAACAAAAATATCTTCTTCTTTCTCATCATAATACTCAAAAATCTAATTAGGTTCTAGACCCAGGTCAATAAGATCTCTTGGTTTAAATGGGTGGTCAACTGGATTAAACATATCATATAGTTTCTCACCATCATCTTCCCACTTATTTTTCTAAGGGTTCCAACTGATCTTAATTATTATAGATATTATTCTAGTAATAAAAAATCCCCCACAATCCACAACTGATTCTTCATCTTTAGCAACCATACCTTTAGCTTTCAATATAGAAAAAATAAATTTAGGAAAGATCAAATAATTTGATCTTGAAGTTGGATTCAAAATTTACAATATATGAAGAATAATATATCTTCAAAGGTTTATATTATATCCTCTTTTCCTAAGACAAGGAAAATAAATATCTTGATACCTTAGATTATCAAATTCACCCTTTCTTGGGAACAACATATGTTAGATGAATTAGAAAAGCAATCTGTATTCTCTATATAACTCTAAAGTAATCGCCTTCTCAAAGTTCCATTAACTATCAAATCTACCAACGAATACTCATAACTAAAATTATCAACATCATCTAGGATGGTTCTTTGATTATCATTAAACACACCCTCTTGTGGAAATTTCAAACATTCAGCCCACTATTTTGAATAAAAGGCTATTCTGTGACCTTTAACTTAGCTTCTTACCCAATATTATTCTTATTCTTCAAAACCAGACTGAACATACTAATAAAACTGATAAACTAACCTCAGATAAAATGGTCTCTTATTTTAAAAAAACCAATCCATCCATCCTTGGTTCTATAGAAATTACTACACTAAAGATCTGCTTGAAAACATCCATTCTACTTCAACTTCCTTTTCAGGTGCTACATCCTATTTTTCTAGATTGGGATTCACTGGTTCAACAATATCTTGAAAACTAGACTCAAATTTATATTTATTTGATGGTTGTGACTCATCCATAGAATACTTAGAAGAATGCTTAGCTTTGTCCATGTATTTCATCTTGCCAAGCTTGGGTGAAGAATGAAGGTCAAAGGTCAAAGGTCACGAGAGAAAAGGGGTGCAATGGGGCTCGAGAGAAAAAGGTGTGAGGAAAAAGGTGTGTTGGAATTAGAAAAAGTGATCCATTTATATCACTTGTTATTTAGGTATTCATAAAACTCAAATAAAAATAACACTTAAAAATCAAAACATGAAATAATATTTAAACTAAAACACAGAAATTAAATAGACCATAAGAAAATAAAAAACCCGTGGCTTAAAACATAAGAATTGAAAAACTGAAAAAGGCATGAGAAAATTTTCCAATGGTGTGAAATATCAAAATGATGAGAAGTTCAACAAGGATAAATTAAATGGTGAGAAGTTCAATAGTGATAAGTTCAACGATGAAATGTTCAATGGTGATACATACCCAATGATGACACATAACCAACAGCAAGACATACCCGATGGTGAGACATACCCAATGGTGAGACATAAACAATGGTGATATATACCCAACAGTGAGACATACCCAATGGTGATTCCCATAAAATTAAACTTAACCAAAATTTATCATACCTAATTCATGTTTTATGTAATTAATTCTCTTAGAATTCAAAGGCTTAGTGAATATAACAAAAAGATGATGTTTTGAACCAATGTATTAAAGAGTGTTATATCCTTTTTGAAAATGATATCTCAATAATTGATGTCTAACATCAATATGTTTTTTTCTAAAATGTGACACAAAATACTTTTAGATATTCATACCACTTATCATAGTTCATAGGGACATGCCTGAATTGATATCCATAGTCTAGCAATGTGTGTTTCATCCCCAAAATTTGTGCAAAGAAACTACCTAAAACTATGTATTCGTCTTTAGCAGTAGGAAGTACAACATAATTTTGTTTCTTAGTACACCAATAAACTAGATACTTTCCTAAAAAGTTACACATTTCATAGGTTCTTTTTCTATCTAACTTACATCCATCAAAATTTGTATCTGAATAACTAATTAAATAAAATTCATATACTCTTGGGTAAAATAATCCTAAATTAGTAGTATATTATAGGTATTTGAAAATTATTTTTATATTAACTAAGTGTAAATATTTTGTATTATCTTGAAAATGATCATACATACACACACCGAACATAATATTAGGGTGACTTACAGCAAGGTAGAGAAGACTTCCAATCATACCTTTGTAACTAGTTTAATCCACTGGTTTCCTAGATTCATCAAGATCCAATTTACAAGTGGTACTCATAGGAGTATCACTACTCTTAGTGTTATCAATATTAAAATTTTTTAAAAGATATTTAGTATATTTACTTTTATTTAAAATGATCCCTTCTTTATTTTGAAAAATACGAAAATCAGGAAAGAATTTGAGTTCATCCATTAAACTCAAAAAATTATTAATTTTTCATCATTTTAGAAAAATTAGTACATAAACAATTTCCTGAAGATCTAAAAACAATACTATTTACATATATTTTTATAACTAAAACATCTTTTGAAATTCATTTTATAAAAATTGTAGGATCAACCACACCTTTTGACATAATAAAACTGTTAAGAATATCATACCAAGCTCTAGGGGATTGTTTTAAACCACATAAAGATTTCGTTAATTTAAAAAATTGATTTGGGAAATGAGGATTTTGGAAACTAGTGGGTTGTTCTATAAAAAAATACTCAACTATATACCCATTCGGAAATTCACCCTTGACATCCATTTAATAAAGTTTGAAATATATATGAGCTACATAGGCAAGTAGTAATCTAAAGGATTCAAGTCTGGCTACTGGTGAAAAGGTTTCCTCATAGTAAATTCCTTCTTCTTATCTATAAACTTTTCAAAAAATTTATCCTTGTTTCTTACTATTTTCCTCGATTCATCTACCTTGTTTCTAAAAACACATTTAGTGCCTATAGTTAAGGTGTCCTTGGGTCTATCCACTATTTACAATACTTTTTTTTTCTTTTAAATTGGTCTAAATATTATTACACTTATATTACCCAGAATTCATCCTTAATTACATCATTGATGTTATTTGGTTATAGCTGAGACTAGAATTCTTGATGTTCAACCTATTTTCTAAGAGAATCTCTAGTATGTGTACCTATATCCATGCCTCTAACTAAAAAATATAAAGGATGATACTTAAGGGTCCTAACATCTCTAGAAAAAGTAGGTCTTGTTACTTTAGGTTCTTTTATAGGTTCAAGTTCTGTTAGTTCTAGAAATTCCTCAGAACTGGATGATTTCTATGACCATTTCACAGTAGAATTAGTTGGTTTGGAATTTAAGTTCAAAGAAGATAAATCATCCTTAATGTTTTATAAATAGTTCTTAGGCTCATGTGGACTTTTCTCATCAAATTTTATGTGAAAAAACTCTTCCATAGTCTTGGTTCTTTTATTAAAAACTCTATATGCTTTAATATAAATTGAATAACCTAGGAAAATACCTTCATCAATTTTGGAAGAAAATCTATTCGGATTATCCTTAGTTTTTAGAATAATGACTTTTCAACAAAAAAATCTAAAGTAATTAACCTTAGGATTTCTATTGTTTCAAAGATCATAAGGGTTATTATTTAAGATAAGTCTAATTAAAAATATATTGATTATACAATAGTTTGTATTCACATCCTCAACCTAAAAGTAGACATGCAAGTCATATTCATTTATCATAGTATGATCTATCTCTTGAAATGTTATATTCCTTCTTTATATAACTCCATTCTACTGAGGGGTATTAGGAGTAGAGAAGTTATAACTATAAACATTTTTTGAGAAAAAATATTCAAATTTTTTATTCTCAAACTCATGACCATGGTCACTTCTTAGGGTCTTAATTATAAGTCCACTTAATTTCTCTACATATATAGCTTACTTTGTGAAATAATAAATGCTTCAATTTTGTGAGTTATAAAGAACACTCAAGTATACCTAGAAAATTAATATACTAATACATAGACATAGTTATTCCCATTAAGTCTTGAAAATCCATATGGTCCAAATGAATCCATATAAACCAACTAAAGATGTTGAGAAGTTGAAACTTCTTTCTTTTATTTAAAATTATTTTATTGTTGTTTTTCTTTTTGACAATGGTTACAGACTTTGTCATTTGGGAACTATAGTTTGGGTAGATCCATAACTAACCCTTTCTTAGTAAGATTCATAAGTGAGTGAATATTTCAATGGACTAGTCTCCTATTCCAAATACATTATTATTTATGAAAGTCACTCAAGAAGGAAACATTTTAAGAAATTAAATAATTAAGATAAAAAAATAAACATTTTCATTCATTAAAGAAGTAAAAAATTAAAGCATCTTTAGAATAAAAATCATTACACGCATTATTATAAAATTTAACATGAGAACCATCATCACATAATTGTGAGATTCTAAGAAAATTATACTTTAATACATCAACAAAATACTAGTGTAGAAATCAAAACAAAATTTATGTTACCAATTTATCCAAGGACGATGATTTTCTCTTTAGAATTATCACCAAAGGTAACATGACCACCATAAAACTTTATTAGTTTCCTGAATATAGAATAGTCTCATGTCACATTCCTTGAACATAAGTTGTCTAAGTACCGAAGAATTTTATAGGAGGTATTGAAGCTACTTTCCTACGAAAATATTTATACACGAAATGATTTTGGTACCAAGATTTTCTTGGGTACAAAAGTGTTTGTAATCAGGGATTTAAGAACCCGTATTTGATTAAAAAGTATGTTATAAATAGACTATAGGATGTTTTTTGAATTTTTTTTTATTACTCTAGAGAAATAATTAGTAGTAGATCTTCCATAATTATAATTTTGCACATAAGTTCTCTTAACTATTCTCCTTTATCTTGGTTGGTATCCTAGACCAGTAAAATACTTTGGTGAAACGTGTTTACCTAGAGATTGTGTAATAGTTTCTCTACCATTGTTAATCCTCTATAAATAATTTTAGAGTTTCTTATTAGATAGTTTAAGTTTAGTATTTTTCTTTTGTAACTGAGCATTATTCTTTTTTTCAATAGATAAATAAGATTTAATATTGGTAGATAAAACATGTTGTCTCTTATGAAATTTGTACTTATACTTATGTTCATTAAAAGTATCTTATAGAATTATAAAATATTCAAACATATATTATTGATAGATATCATCATCATTATGTTCATTCTGATAATTATTAAAATTAAGCACATGTAAGACATTACAAACATCAGGTACCTCAAAGAAAATAGTCATGAAGCACATGTTGGCTCTGTTATACTTTTTTTAGGATTAAAAGTCTGAATCGATTGAGCTGTCCTCAGAGGCACTCCATGTTTCTTTCATGTATTTCTTTAAACTTTGATCCTTGTCATCATAATTCTTTATATTTTTCATTTTTGTACATTCCTCTACGACATGTCATTTTCTTTTAAATTCATAATAGGTAATTTCATTATCATCCTTCTTCCAATACTTTTTCTAATTGACTTTACCATCACACTTCCATTTATAACTAAGATATCTGAAAAACTTTCTATTTCTATAAAAATTCTTAAATATCTAGGATGGATGTGGGATCTTTTCATCATCATTTGGAGGTGACTCACTATTACTTGAACTTTTTTACTTGTATATTTTCTTTTTTTCCCTTCTATTTAGAAGAAGTAGAATTTAAAACTACTAAATTTCTTTTAGAATCATCATCTTCCTCTTGGTTTAATTTCAATTATTATTCATACATCATAATATTTCCAATTATCTACCTTACTGGTAGTTTTTTGATGTCACATGATTCTCTAATTTAAACAGATGTGTCCCTCCATCTTTTTGGAATGCATCTTAGCCGTCTCATGATTTCCTATTTTTCAGACACTAAATTTCACAATGATCTCATGGTGTCCAAAATTTCCTTAAACCTAAGATACATATCAAATATTAATTTATTAGGCATTATTTTAAAAGTATCATAATTAATAGTATATGTATTTAATCTCATTTCCTTAACATTAAGTTCCTTCATGAGAAACAGATAGTGTATCCCAAATTTCAAAAGTAGTTTTTCGAGATAAATTTTTATTACATTATTCATCTTCTAAAGCTCAATACAAAGAATTCATGTATTTATATTTATTATTATAATCATTCTTAGTATCATAAGAACAGGTAACTCTAACAGTTGCATGCATCTCATATCTATCTTCTATAGAAATCCAAATCTCAAAAACCGTGCTCTATATATGCATTTTCATCTTTATCTTCCACTAAGTGTAATTGTTACCATTGAAAAAAAGGCATGTTGGTAGTAGAACCATCTCATCTATTATCCATTTAAAGAAATAAATTTAGAACTAACATAAATTTAAGATCTTTTAAGCACAAATAAAATCACAGTTTAAATGTTTTGAAAAACTTTGATACCCAAGCTTAAACCTTTGATACCAAATGTTGGTCAGAGTGAGTATCTCAAGAGGGGGGGGGGTGAATTGAGTACCCAATAAAAAAATTATATTAAAAATGGATTTAAATAAAATCCCCCAATTTAAATAAAAAAACCCAGTTAGTTAAAAAAATAAATTTGATATAGGTCTTGACCTTTTCAAAGACTTCTCAAAGATTGATTAGGTCTGAGGTAAAATAATATAAAACATTATTTTATCCTTTTATATAAATTTAATAAATCAATAATTTATATAATAACTTATTAAAACTTAATATAAATGTAGTGGTTCTGTTTATAGTTTAAAATAGATTCAGTTCTAAAGAAAACAAATAAAGTAAAACAAAACACACAACAAAATTTGAATACAAGACATTCAGTATCAAGATGAGACTTAGTCCTCTCCAGTTGAAAATCACTTTTTCCAAGTAATTTATATAAAATAAACGTTTGATCCACAACCTAGACTAGCAAAGCTCTATAGGCCACATAAGACCTCTTTCACAATATTCATGGGAGTACAAAAAAAAAACAATAGGTCACAACCGGACCTCTACCACAACACATGGGAGACATGAATTTTAAAGACCCGGAAATTTCAAGGAATTTTTTTTCTTAAATTCTTTAGAATTTTACTAGTCAGCAATTTCTGAGGACACCTGATTCCGAGGCCCGGTGTGCCCGGAATAATTTTCTAAAGTTTTTTTCGGGTACGTTCAGTAAACGCATGTGCGGGTTTTTCTATCTTTTGAACCGATGCCTGGAATTGAAATCTGAGGACACCAATGAAATCGCAGCACTAGTATTCTCTTAAGGGGGCCTTTACTGCAGATGCGTTTTATACAAGTTGGAATTTATTTTAGGGGGTTTTCTAATTAAAATAGATAAAAATATGATTAACATATTTTTATGTAGGTGGTGGTTAAATCCACCAAAGGGAAGTTGGAGGTAGGGCCCACACCCCACATAACCTCCCATGGGAGGATATTGTGTGGTGGGGCCCACACGTACACCAAACCCCTCGACTCCCTTAAAACCACCCATTGAAACTCTTGGACTCCCCTTTGAATTAATGAGGCCACCACTCTTTTCTTTAAAATTTTTAAACCTTCCACCTTCCCTCATTAATATGCCAACACCTAAGATTAATTAATGCCACACTAAATTAATCTATTTGAATTATTTTGAATTTATTTTGCCAACATTAAAAGAAGAGATTACATTCTCTTAATTGGGTTGGCATAATCTTGGTTGGGAGAACAAAGGAGGGGAGAAGAATTCTTGAAGGAATAATACTCTCTCCACGAAGAATGCGAAGAACATCTTCCTCTCGATGAAAAAATGCTCCACGTCTCCAAAGGATGTGAAGAAACATCTCCTCCACTTCTTCAACCCAAGCAAGGAAAGGAGGCAGCCTCACCCAAAAAGTACACCGAAGGCGTCGTCTCAACACGAAGGTTCGAGATCTACTTCTTCCAACATTGACGGAATGACGCCTGTCTTCCACGACACCCGTCTTCCACGACTCGTCAACGTACAATGCCAATTATGAGTTGGGGGGGGGGGGGTTGTATAATTTTAAATGAATAAAATTATAACTTCGTTCTTGATGAATGATTTGGTTCCTCTTTGGCCATTTGTTATTGACTAACGTGGAGGGCGCGGGCCGAACAAACATGTCCCGACGACCGTCCGTTGATTCTTGATAGTATTGGAAATGAAGGTGGTGTCAGAAGAGGCAGAAGCGACTGAAGTTGGTGGCGACTAAAGGCAGCGGCGACCACGCTCCAGCCATGTGAAGAGACCGGCGGCCGCTCGGACCACCCGGTCCACGGGACGACCAGACGGCCAATCTGGCCGGGCCGCTGGGAACCGCAGCACCCGCAGGTGCCACGCCGAGGGAACCGCGGCCCGCAACTGCGGGCCACTTTGCTGGATGAACCGGCCGACCCCCAACCACGGGCCGCTTTGCTGGATGAACCGGCCGGCCACCGGACGGTCGGGCTGGAAGACAGCGGCACCCGTAGGCGTCCCATGGAGGAGAACCGTAGCCTGCTGTTCGGGGCCGCGTGTGTTGGCAGAACCGGCCGGCCGGGCAGGAGAAGGCGGCACCGCCGGGCGAGTCGAACCGGCCCGCAACGCGGGCCGTGTCCATGGGTGGGCCGCACCCCACCGGCCGGGCCGACCCCCCAACATGGTCGGACCCGCTGAGCTGGGTCCATGGGTGGGCTGCGCTCCATCGGGCCAGGCCGACCCCCAGCCAGGTCGGACTCACCGAACCGGGTCGGGCCGACCCTCCACAGCCCATTGGGCTTGACGGGTCGGGCCCGACTTCGCTTAAATGCGAACATCTTCAAGACCACGCGTCCGAATGACGCGCCGTCTGCGGCACTTGACCCTTGCGATGAGGCGGTCCTTTTACTATACTCTCAGTGAGTTTTGGACGACTTAGAAAAATGGTTGGGTTTGGATCGAGCGTAAATCCAACTGGGCCCCTAGAACGGAAAAGCCAATAACTCTCAGAATGGGCGTCCGATTGACTCGCCGTCTATCATGTTGGGTTTCTTTTGATGAGACGGAACTTTGGGATTCATCAACTCAGGACTTTGTGATAGTTGATGTATCGAACCCTTTGATCGAGGAGTGGACCCTCCGGAATCGAGTGTGTTGTGTGCAGGAACCCTAGAGCTGGTTGCGACTACGACGACTACTATACTGGAATCCTCCGTGGGTTAGAAGACGATGATGACTATACCAGAATCCTGTGTGGGTTCGACAGTTCTGACTTCTGTTCCTGTATCCTGTGTGGGTCCGACAACTTAGATGAGATAACTGGTCCTGTATCCTATGTGGGTCTGACAGCTTAGACAAGATAGCTGGTCCTGTATCCTGTGTGGGTCCGATATCTTAGCTGGTCCTGTATCCTGTGTGGGTCCGAGAACTTAGATGATCCAGTGGATACATCTAATCATCTACATCTCTCTACTATTGTGGCATACCTATGTGAGCTGAGTCATGTATTTCAACCATTATCATCGTGGTTATTGACTTTACTTCCTTTGTGGAATTGGTTTGTGCTTAGGCTCAAGAGTTAGAGCCGGGCTGAGATTGGTAACTTAGGTATATGTATGGGAATATACCTAAGTAGGGTTGGTTGATACTTTGTGATTCTATTTTTTTTTATCCTTATTGGATATTATGATACCTCGCGGGTCTCGGGGTCCCTACTGAGTATCATTATACTCACCCCTGCACGGGCTATGCCCACACCTCGTTGTGTTGGATGCAGATGACGGACAGTGCTGACGGAGGCCGAGAGCACCACGACTGGATGATACCCAAAGGTGGTCCTTGCAACGAGTTGGCACACAGAGGAGACTGACAGACGTGAGTGCTGAGGTGGACATATGTACCTACCCTTCAGGTAGGAACCCCAGAGGATGATCCATGAGCTGCTCTTTACTTTCAGCTGTTTGTCCCTTTTTACTTGTACTTATTGTTCAGTTGGGTTTGTATACTGGCCCATTTACTTTCCAGCACACTCTTTTGTATTCCGTTTTACTTAGTGTTTAATTCTTGTTGCATACTCTGTTGTGTTTGTTTACTTTTATAAAGTCTATACCTTCCCATATTAGGGATTTATGCCTTTGGTGCTAGTCGCCCGCCCCTGGCCTATGGAAGGCGGGCTTGGGGTAGTCATGACACGGGCCCCGAGGACGGTTCGTGACAAATTGGTATCATAGGAGTCAGTTCTACCGCAGAACATAGACTCTGATTCTTTTAACAACAATATTGTTAAATTTTTTGGTTTTGGTTATCAGTTTAGGGAAACCGGTGATGGTTCAGCGGCCGACGTATCCATACACTAGGACCCTAACTTCTGATTACCGACTCAGTGCATGAAAACACTGATTGCGTGTGTGTTTCCTTAGAAAATTTTTCTTTGTGATTACTTTGTGTCAGCTCACCAGGTATACTATTTTGACCGTGGCACACCTATTTCATTTCAGGATGGCCCCACGAAGGCAGCCAGCTAGGGTTCTGAGTTACATATGAGATGGTATCCCACCGAGCGACAAGGCCTCGGTGCAGGGCCCCATCACAGCGAAGGTACCAATGGTACCACTACCCGCTGGGCCACCGATACCACCAGCTCCAGCAGTAGAGAGTGCATGCCTCCTGAGTGCAT
Source organism: Viscum album (assembly GCA_963277665.1). NCBI lineage: Eukaryota > Viridiplantae > Streptophyta > Magnoliopsida > Santalales > Viscaceae > Viscum > Viscum album. Next base: position 1,196,442,614 of record OY728135.1, on the reverse strand, counting down.
TGCATGAGTTCTAGCTCCAGAGGCCACCTAGGTTCTGAGGAGAGACGAACCCACAGGCAGCTGAGGATTGGCTGGAGGCTACCGTGAGATTTTTCAGATTGGTAGGGACACCAGTCGACCTTATAGTGATCCTTGATGCGAGTCTTTTATGCACAACAGCAGGTAGATGGTAGAGCCTAATTCTCCAGGTGCATGATGAGGCATCACTACTCTAGGCAGACTTCGAGAGACTATCCTGGGCGGAGTTTGTTCCAGCCACCCTTCGTGCGGTCTGGATTTAAGAGTTACTACATCTGCAGTAGGGAAACATGACTATAGCTCAGTACTCAACGAGGTTCACCAGACTCTCATGCTACTCCAAGGATATGGTGCGGGACCCGTTCTTCAGGGCCCATACCTTTGAGTAGGGACTCAAGCATGAGATCAGGGCTTCGACGATTCCCCTCAGCATTCCGACGTAGGAGGGGGTATTGGAGCGAGCCCTACTAGTGGAGAGCTTTCTCACTGAGCAGTCACCAGTAGCGAGACCCACCATAGGGAAACACGTAGTGGAGTCTTCTATAGATGGTATTAGACAGATGTCGCAGAGGTCCAAGCGAACCATGCCATTAGGTGGGAGATCTCAGGATACAGGTTCGGTTGTGCAGGGCACATGAGACAGAGTCAGCTATATAAGGTGAAGGCAATGTTCTGCATGCGGCGGGCAGGGCCACATGGCTCGTGACTACCCGACACACCATGAAGATGAGTAGTAGATAGTAGAGGGACCTCCCAAGTATAGGTAGAGGTTCAACCGTGGTGGTCCGCCAGGAGCAGGCAGACGTGGCAGAGGAGTTGGCCGAGCAGTGGGTGGTGGACGACATTTCGAGGCTCTACCACCACCACCACCAGGAGGTCCACCCCAACCATAGGGATTTGGTCTACAAAGGTGGACTCAGCTCCATGCAGTCAAGGCCTATGACCACGGTGCACCTGATATGACTCGAGGTACTATCTGTGTCTACTCCACCCTTGCTGTAGTACTTATAGACACATGTTTGAGTCATTCTTTTATTGCCGCTGCCCTTGTTCGAAGCATGGAGATTCTTACGGATCCGTTGGCTCAATCCTTATGACTAGAGACTCCTACGGGAGCAGACTCGACAATTACGCACTGGTGATGGAAATGTGATCTTACTCTAGGAGGCGAGAGCTTCGGCTGGGAACTTCTTGTAGCAGCGTCGAGGCCTTACGACGTCATCTTGGGCATGGACTAGTTATCTACAGTCCATGCTCAGATCAACTATATTAGGAACAAAGTGTGGTGTATCCTTATAGATGGGACCGGGTTCACCTTCAGTGGTGATAAGGGAGCCTTTTCAGCGCATAATGGACTTATGCAGAGGAGGCGGCAGCCGATCACACATCAGTTGGCTAGTCTCATCCTTGGAGCGGTTGATGTGCAGAGTCCGAGTTTTCCTATTGTGGTGGATCAGTACATGGATGTTCTCCCTAAATATGTTCCAGGACTACCTCTTCATAGATAGGTAGACTTCTACATTGACCTGTACCCCGGGACGACACCGATATCTACTCCAGCATATCGGATGGCTCCCGCTGAGCTTTGTGAGCTTCGGGTACAACTGGAGGACTTGTAGGGGAAGGGATTTATCCGACCCAGTGTTTCAACCTGGGAATCCCCGATTTTATTCACCAAGAAGGCGGATGGGATCTTGCGACTGTGTGTAGACTACTGTCTCCTGAATCAGGTGACCGAGAAGAACAAGTACCAACTCCCAATGAATGACGAACTCTTTGATTAGATCAAGGGAGCACGACGGTTCTCAAAGATAGACCTTAGGTTAGGTTATCACCAGCTTAGAGTTCGAGAAAAGGATGTGCAGAAAACAGACTTCAAGTGTCGATATGGCCATTACGAGTTCTTGGTTATGTCCTTTGGTGTAACCAATGCTCCAGCAGTGTTCATGAGTCTCATGAATAGGATCTTCCAGCCTTACCTTGATCTATTTGCCGTAGTATTCATCGACGAAATACTGATTTACTCGACTACTGTGGAGGAGAATGCCTACCATTTTTGGGTAGTACTGGATACAATACGAGAGCACCAGCTATATGGTAAACTCTTGAAGTGTCAGTTCTGGATTTGAGAGGTTCAGTTTCTGGGACACGTCATCTCAGAGGCTGGAGTTGCAGTGGATCCAGTGAAGATCGATGTAGTACTTTCTTGGGAGCCACCCAGGAGTGTGAAGGAGGTGCAGAGTTTTCTGGGACTGGATGTATACTATCAGAGATTTGTGTCAGACATCTCCAGAGTTGCAGCACCACTTTCAGCATTAAAAAAGAATGGACAACCCTTCGTGTGTTTAGAGAGATGCTAGCAAAGCTTTCAGGAGCTGAGGTAGAGGTTGACCAGTGCGCCCAGCTTGAGGCTACCGTAGGAGGGAATTGGGTACATAGTTTACTACGATGCATCAGGGACCAGAATCGGGTGTGTCCTGATGCAGGAGCGAGTAGTGATCATGTATGGTTCACGATAGTTGAGACAACACAATCATAACTATGCTACCCATGAACTGAAGTTAGCAGCAGTGAGATTCGCCTTGAAGATGTGGTGGCACTATCTGATGGGAGAGTGTTTTACAGTCTACTCTAACCACTAGTGTCTTAGGTATATATTCTCGTAGAAGGACCTGAACTTGAGATAGCGGTGATGGTTTGAGTTCCTCCAGGACTATGACTTAGAGATAGTCTATACTCCTGGGAAGGGGAACATTGTAGTAGATGCTCTCAGCAAGAGATCAGGCATTCAGTTGCTAGGAGAGGTGACATAGCAGCTGGCCGCGTTGTAGATATCCTTTTTGGATAGAGATGGAGCAACCTTTCTGCAGTCTCTTATAGTCACTCCTCCACTTCTTTAGCGAGTCAGAGAGGCGAAACATGAGGGTGTTGACTGTGAGGCACAACGTGATCAGATATCCTCAGGGCAAGCACCTGATGGATTTTCTGAAGGTGGGGAACACATCATACTCTTCAGAGGATGGACCATGGTACCAATTGCACTATAAGAGGAGGTGTTGAGGGATTTCCACACTTCCCTTCTAGCGGTACATTCAAGAGTGGTGAAGATCTATCAGGACCTCATACGACAACACTGGTGGCTGGGTATGAAGAAGGGGATAACAGATTTTGTCTCGTGATGCCTCACTTTTCAGCAAGTGAAGGTGGAGCACCAAGTACCAGTAGGCTTGGTACAACCCTTATAGGTCCCAGAGTGGAATTGAGACGAGATATACATGGATTTCGTGACGGGAATTCCATGTACATCTAGAGGAAATGACTCTATCTGGGTAATTGTCGACTGACTCACCAAGTTGGCCCACTTCCTACCGATCAGAGAGCATGGATCAGTAGAGAACTTGGGACACCTATACTTATAGAAGATTGTATGGATTCATGGTGTTCCATAGACGACCGTCTCCGATCGAGATGCCCGATTCACTTCCCGGCTATGGAAGGGGTTGCAGGAGGCTTTCGAGACACAACTTTTCTTGAGCACCGCCTTCCATCCTCAGACGGATGGCCAGACTGAGAGGACCATTCAGACTCTTGAGGACATGCTCCGTGCATGTGTCCTTGACTTTGGTCACAGCTGAGAGGATCATTTACCCTTGGTAGAGTTTGCGTACAACAACAGCTACCACTCTACCATCAGGATGAAACCTTACAAGGCACTTTATGACTGACCTTGTAGATTTTCTCTGTGCTGGACTGACCTAGGGGAGTCAGCACTTATAGGACTAGAGATGGTGCAGGCTATGGCAGAGAAGGTGCAGATCATCCAGGAGCGGATTAAGACTGCACATATTTGGCAGAAGCCCTATGATGATTGGGGATGAAGATCACTGGAGTTCGAGGATGGTGACCACATATTTCTATGGGTCTCACCCCAACGAGGTCTATGGAGATTTGGCCGAGGCGGCAAGTTGTCTTCGTGATTCATCATACCTTTTCAGGTCCTCAGTAGGGTAGGTGAGGTGGCTTATCGCTTGGCCCTTCCACCTTAGTTGCATTAGGTGCATGGCATTTTCCACGTATCACAGCTAAGGAGATACGTGCATGACCCATCCCACATCATCGACCATGGGGATCTGGACATCGATGAAGGGGAGACTTTCATGGAGGTCCCAGTGAAGATTGAGGATCGACAGGAGCGGTTCCTACGTGGACGGTTGATTTATTTGGTGCGCATTAGCTGGCAGCACAAGAACCTCCAGGAGAGCACATGGGAGCGGGAGGCTTAGATGCATGCTCAATACCCTCATTTGTTTCCCTAGTGTGTGTTGTAGCTTTACGGGGACGTAAAGCCCTGAGGTGGGGGTAAGTAAAGACTCGGAAATTTCAAGGAGAATTTTTTCTTAAATTCTTTGGAATTTTACGAGTCCACAGTTTCTGATGGCACCTTATTCTGAGGCCTGGTGTGCTAGGAATCATTTTCTGAGGTTTTCTTTGGGTACGTTCAGTAAACATACGTGTGGGTTTTTCTATCTTTTGAACCGATGCCCGAAATTGAAATCTGAGGACACCGATGAACTGGCAGCACTGATATTCGCTTAAGGGGACATTTACCATAGATGCGTTTTATATAGGTTGTAAGTTATTTTAGGGGATTTTCTAATTAAAATAAATAAAAATATGATTAACATATTTTTATTTAGGTGGTAGTTAAATCCACCAAAGATAAGTTAGAGGTGCGGCCCACACCCACATAACCTCTAATGGGAGGATATTGTGTGGTGGGGCCCACACAAACACCAAACCCCTCAACTCCCTTAAAACTCCCCATTGAAACTCTTAGACTCCCCTTTGAATTAATGAGGCCACTTCTCTTTTCTTTGAAATTTTTAAACCTTCCACCTTCCCTCATTAAAGTGCCAACACCTAAGATTAATTAATGCCACACTTAATTAATCTATTTGAATTCTTTTGAATTTATTTTTCCAACATTAAAAGAATATATTACATTATCTTAATTGGGTTGGCATAATCTTGGTTGGGAGAACAAAGGAGAGGAGAAGAATTCTTGAAGGAATAATACTATCTCCACAAAGAACGCGAAGAACATCTTCCTCTGGATAAAGAATGCTCCACGTCTCCGAATGACATGAAGCAACAACTCCTCCACTTCTTCAATAGGAGCAAGTAAAGGAGGCACCCTCACCCATTAAGTACACAGAAGGCATCGTCTCGACATGATTTTTCAAGCTCTACTTCCTCCGACATTGACAGAACAATGCCCACCTTCCGCGAAGGCCGTCTTTCGCGACTTGCCAATGTGAAATTAAGATTACGAGGTAGGGGGTTTTGTATAATTTTAAATGAATAAAATTATACCCTTATTATTGATGAATGATTTGGTTCGTCTTTGGCCATTTTTTATGGCCTAACATGGAGGGATCGGGCCGAACAAACACCGCCCGATGACCCTCCATTGATTCTTGATTGTATTGAAAATGGAGGCAGTGTCAGAAGAGGAGGAATCGACTGAAGGTGGTGGCGACCAGAGGCGATGGTGACCGGAGGTAGCGGAGGCCGTGCGCCGGCCGTGTGAAGAGACCAGAAGCCACTCGGGCCGCACAGTTCATGGGATGACCGGCCGGCCTACTGGGAACCACAGCACCAATAGGTGCCGCGTGAAGGGAACCACGACCTGCAACCATGGGCTGCTTTGCTGGAAGAATCGGCCGACCGCCTGCCGGCCGGGCTGGAAGACCAGGACACCCACAAGTGCCGCGTGGAGCAGAACCTCCGCCCTCTGCGCGGGCCGTGTGTGTCGGTAGAACCGGCTGGCTACGGACGGCCGGGTAGGAGAAGGCGGTGCTGTTGAGCGAGCCGAACCGGCCCGCAACGCGGGCCGAGTCCGCGGGTGGGCCGCGCCCCACCAGGTCGGGCCGACCCCCCAAGTGGGTCGGACCCACCGGGCTGGGTCTGCGGGTGGGATGCGCTCCACTGGGATGGGTCGACCCCCAGCTGTGTCAGACCTACTGAACCGGGTCGGGCCGACCCATTACAGCCCACTAGGCTTGACGGGCCAGGCCCGACTTTGCTTAAATACAAATATCTTCAAGACCGCGTGTCCAAACGACGCGCCGTCTGTGACACTGGGACCCTTGCGACGAGGAGGTCATTTTTATGTACTCTAAGTGAGTTTTTGATGACTTTGGAAAATTTCTGGGTTTAGATCGAGCGTAAATCCAACCGGGCCCCTGGAACGGAAAAGCCAATAACTCTCAGACCGGGCGTCCGATTGACACGCCGTCTGTCCCGTGGGGTTTCTTTTTATGAGACAGAACTTCAGGATACATCAACTCAGGAATTAGTGATAGTTAATGTATTGACCCATTTGCTCGAGGAGCGGACCCTCCCGGAATCGATCATGTTGTGTGTGGGAACCCTAGAGCTGGCTGTGACTACGACGACTACTGTACTGGAATCCTCCGTGGGTTTGATGACGACGACTACTATACTGGAATCCTATGTGGGTTTGAAAGTTCTGACTTCTGTTCCTGTATCATGTGTGGGTTTGACAGAATAGCTGGTCCTGTATCCTATGTGGGTCCGACGTCTTAGACAAAATAGCTGGTCCTGTATCCTGTGTGGGTCCGACAACTTAGACGAGATAGCTGGTCCTGTATCCTGTGTGGGTCCGACAGCTTAGCTGGTCCTGTATCCTGTGTGGGTCTGACAACTTAGATGATACAGTGACTACATCTGATCATCTATATCTCTCTACTATTGTGGCATACCTATATGATCTGAGTCATGTCTTTCAACCATTATCATCGTGGTGATTGACTTTACTTCCTTTGTGGAATTGGTTTGTGCTTGATCTTGAGAGTTGGAGCCGGACTGAGATTGGTAACTTAGGTATATGTATGGGAATATTCCTAATTAGGGTTGGTTGATACTTCATGATTGTATCTTTCTTCTTTTATTTATCCTTAGTGGATATTGTGAGACCTCACGGGTCTCGGGGTCCCTACTGAGTATCGTTATACTCACCCCTGCACGGGCTATGCCCGCACCTCATTGTGTTGGATGCAGACGGAGGCTGAGAGCACCACGACTGGACAGTACCCGGAGGTGGACCTTGTGATGAGTCGGCACACAGAGGATACTGACAGACGTGAGTGCTGAGGTGGCTATCTGTACCTACCCTTCAGGTAGGAACCCCAGAGGACGATCCAGGAGCTGCTCTTTACTTTCAGCTGTTTGTACCTTTTTACTTATACTTGTTGTTCATTTGGGTTTGTATACTGGCCCATTTACTTTCCAAAACACTCTTTTATATTCAGTTTTACTTAGTGTTTACTTCCTGTTGCGTACTCTGTTGTGTTTTTTTACTTTTATAAAGGCAATACCTTCCCAGCTTAGGGATTTATGCCTTTGGTGCTAGTCGTCAGCCCCTGGCCTATGGAAGGAAGGCTTGGGGTAGTCACGGCACTGGCCCCAAGGACGAGTCATGACAGGAATAATAGGTGTTGATAAGATATCAATATATCTTCTAGTTTAAAGAAGGTGATAATGTTTTTGAAATAAATAGAGTAACACAAACTTCTACTAATGTAAATATGAATGAACAAATAGAGTTAATAAAGTATAGAAGAAATGATGTTTCTCTATTTGGTATTCAATGCAGCCCATGATTCCTTGAAAAAGTGATTTGAATAGAGGCTCAAGTCATGTTTCAGAAGTTTCTATATAATATAGTTCCATAGAATCTATGTTCCTAACTATAGGAAGACAATAGATGTATGAATATCTCTAGCTTCCCAAATTGATTGAAAGCAAGGTGTAGCAGGTAATCTCTCCCTATTCTTACAACAATGTCTAGCTCACTTTACATGTGTATCTCTCTAAGTGTATCTCTATGTTATCATGTTTTCCCCTCATCAAGAGTCCCTTTTTTTCATGAGGAAGTCTGATTCCTCTTTTATCAACAACAACAACAAAGAGAATCATCCAGATCCTCTACACCCTTGCACTTCATGTATGACATTAATTTTAATACATTCTATACAATAATTAATACAAAATCATTAAAATAATATTGAGAATTGAATTTGATAAACTAGTTTTTGGAAATATTTAATTTAAAAGATAAGTAAAAGAAAAGATGATGGTGTGTCTTTATAATAGTGAAAATTCTGGTGGTGACTCAGAGTCAAATGGTGTGACATTGGAATGGTGTTTGGATCTGGCGGTGAGTCGCATTGGCGGTGTGTCAGGATGGTGGTGAAACTTCTCACAGCGAGTCATCCCTATACTTTGTCAATTTTTCATTCTAGTAGTATGACTTCCTTGATGGTTTCTCAAGGAAATGGTGATACTTTGTTGGTGGTTAGACATTTTCTAACAGTGATAAATATTCTGGCGGTGTCTCATACTTTGTCAAATTTCCATCCCATCAGTGACTCATTTTGGACGGTGACTTATCCTTGGCGGTGTAACTTCTTGGTGGCGAGTCTTTCCATACCTAACCATATTTTTTCCAATCTTTCTTATAATTTATAATTATAACCGAAAAACATAAATACCATTAATTATAATAATAATCATGATTTAATGATCATTAAAACAAGTAAGTCAACAATAACGTTAGTTATATTAATTATTTTACGTTTATATCAAAATATTTTATTTTTTAATCTTATAACATTTATTTTTATTGTATATATTCAATGATACTGTGTTGTATATGAATAATGAACTTATCCATTTTCACAGTTTGTTTGCAAACTATATGTTAAGTATGATTGTGATTTAAATTATCAGGTATGTCTCTTTTAATTAATGTTAAAAAATGAGTATTTAGATAATCATTTTCTGCTTTAAGTGGGTATATTATGTTTATTTTTATATATTTGTTATCTAATGTATAAAGGGTTTTGGATTTATAACAAATTATCCACACTACACATGCCTTTAAATTGTTGGGTAGGTATTTTTTTTGTTAAATCCTAAAAAATGAGTAATTATACAATTGTTTTTTTATTAAAGTTTTTATATTATTTTTTTAATGGATTAAGTTGTTTTAGGTATGTCTATTTTAATTAAAGTTAAAGAAATGAGTATTTATACAATTCTTTTCTTCTTTTACTGGGTATATTGTATTTTATTTTACAAGGTTGTTCTTTGCCTTAATTTAGTGTATTTGAAAAAGTATGTAAATATTTTATAAAACTTTAAAGATGTAAGTTTTATTCTTTTTTATAATTTCTTTATTCTTAATTATTATTTTTTATACATGTTTTGATAATTGATATATTAAAATAAAGGTCATAGAAAAGGTTTAACAACAATCTATTGTCGGTATATAATCCAAATAAATTCAACTACATGAAATTATTGGTAAATGTATTTTGTATTAGATAATATATGTTTTTATTATATATATATATAGTTTATATTTTCAAATTAATTCTTCATAACTGCTATGTCATCATACACCTCCAATAAAATCAAAGCTCATCACTTTCAACTTTCATCATCCGTATAAATATATGGATTCTCCTTCATGACTAGTTATCTCTAAATCACTACATAACTAATTTTATTTTAATTATTCCTTCCATGATTCCTATATATTCAATCATAGGTTTTAGTCATGGTTATCTTCTATTACTGAAACCTTAATTTTAGTCCTAGTTCTCTTATATTACAGAAACCTTAATTTTCTCAACCTCATTTAATTAAACTTATAAGTTCTATGATTATTCTAATTTTGTAACCCTAATATTGTGTACTTGGTTTTATTACTCTTCTAAGTTCAATGGTTATTCCCTCTATGTGTTATAAGGTCTTTATTTTAAGGCTTTGATGATGATGAAAAGGTTTAAAAATGATAAATTTTTTATACAGAAGTCAAATAAATTAAACTACATGAAATTATTGGCAAATATATTTTATGTTAGATAATATATATTTTTTATTATATATATATATGTGTGTGTGTTGGTTTATATTTTAAAATTAATTTTTCATAAATATAGTGTCATCGTACCCATTTAATCGAAGAATAGATCATCACTTTCAACTTTCATCATTTGTATAAATCTACAACTCCTTCTTCATGACTAGTTCTCTCCAAATCACCACATACCTAATTTTATTTGGTTCTTACTTCCACATTTCTTCAACATTAGATGAATGTTTTTAGTCTTGGTTTTCTTCCATTATTGAAACTGTAATTTTCTCAACCTTATTTAATTCAGCTTCTAAGTTCTATGGTTCTTCCTCTTTTGTAACCCTAATATTTCATCCCCAATTTTATTATGCTTCTAAGTTCAATGAATCTTCCTTCTATATATTGTAGGGTCTTTATTTCAAGGCTTTGATGATGATGAAAAGGTTTAACAATGATCAATTTTTGATACTGAATCCAAATAAATTCAGCTATGTAAAATTATTGGTAAATATATTTTATGTCAGATAATATTTTTTTTTGTATTATATATATACATTTTGGTTTATATTTTTAAGTTAACATTTCATAAACACAGTGTTATCGTACACCTCCAATCGAAGTGGAGCTCATCACTTTTAACTTTCATAGTTATTATAAATCTACGGATCCTACTTCATGGATGGTTATCTCTAAATCACTACATACATGATTTTATTTTGGTTTTTCCTTCCATAATTCTTCCGCATTCGATCATAGGTTTTAATCTCGGTTCTCTTCTATTATCGAAACCCTAATTTTATTAACCTCATTTAATTTAGATTTTAAGTTCTATGGATATTCATCTTTTGCAACCCTAATATTGTGTCCCTAGTTTTATGATGCTTTTATGTTTAATGATTTTTCCTTCTATGTGTTTCAGGGTCTTTATTGCAAGGCTTTGATGATGATGAATCACCTAAAATTTATAATTATAATTCCTTTTATTTCGTTTAAAGTGTAAGAAAAATAGCTTATACATGTTTATATTCTTTGGAATATTCTTTGAAATATACATTGATAACATTTATTTTTTCATTTATGGTAATCAGTACATGAGAGGTTACAAATAATAATGACTTCATCTCTATTTACTTCACTTGGCATATAGAAAATGTTCATCAAGTGAAAAGTTTTTATTCAGGGGATTTTATGATTTGATTCGTTTTCTATTTGACCTATATTTTCTAACAATATTAGATTTTCAGATTTCATTATTTTTTGGTATGCCATTAATGAAATCTCATTCATTATTATTTTCCACCCTAAAAAATTTCTATCAAAATTTAAATTCCTTTCCTTGTGAGTAAAAGATTCCAACACAATACAAGTGACATTATCATCCTTCCTAAATGACCAATGTCATATTTTTTATCTATTTTCCCCCATTTTAGGAATTAAAGGGTAAGTTTTATTTATAAAAATAAAACAAATGGAATTTATTTCTATTATCTAATTATATAACTATGAAATTATTTTATATGTTTTCAATAAGTGTTGATAAATAGAGTCTTGCACTAAAATTATACAATAACAAAATTTAAATATGTTACATGAAAACACAATTCCAATAAAAAATATTCAAACACTTAAAAACACTTAGATACATATGTATTAAAAATTACATTCTACTTTCTTCATAATATATATTTTTCCAAATATATAGTTAGTTATTTTGTGTTAGCATCTACTATGTATTGAAAAAAATTGCCCCCATAAGATCTTTTAATATACTTTAAATTCGAGTCTCTGCAATGATAAAAATGTTCACCTGTTAGATTGTTTTAATATTTTCTTGCAATCCATAGAGATCAAATAAATACTCATATGTGATAAAAGTGATATTTATTTTTCAAAACTAACATCCATCAGTCATAATATTAGTTTTAAAACTAATATTCATTCAAAATATAAATATATTCCCATCAATAAATTTTAAAAATGATGTCATTTATATAAATTAATGAATAAATTTTAGTTTTGAACTACTACTATGATCCAACATATATATGAGAGGTAATTTCTATATAGTGAATATATATATATTGTGATCAATATATATTCCAGAACAAACATTTTATTTCCTGCATAAAAAATACAATTTCATATTAGTTATGAATTAACATTACTTACTACATGTATGTGTTTTAGTTTAGAACTGATATACATAATTCAGAACCAATTTGTATTAATGTTAACTATATATATTGATCAAAATATTAGTTGAGAACTAATATTAGTTTGGAACGTATCTCTATTTTCATTAATACATATTATAATAAAGGGTAACTATTTATTTTGATCAATATATATTTTATTTCAGGACTAATATTTTGATCTAACATATGTTATAGTGTAAAATATTCCAAGAAAAAGAAAATAAATATATATGTGTTATTTCAAAAATAAAATTGTAATTTTAAATTTATTTAACAGTTTTTTTTAATATATTATGTAACTATGCAATTGCAACTTTTTTCTCACTTATGAAAAGTGATATACGGTTTATATTAATAATTTTTGGGCATTGTATTCAAATTTTCATTATGTAGAATCCATATATGAAAAGTACTGTCTCATTTTGGATTTGAATTACATTACACTATGAATTCCTATTTCATCTAACAATAAATTATTTAATTCAGAAAAATTTACTGCACAATTTTCTTGACAAAAATGTCACCCAAATAAGGCAGTTTTAGTGCTCCAATGTGAATGGTATGTACAAATATATTGATTTTTAGAAGTGAACAATAGTGGACTTAAATTCTCTATTCATATATTTATATGTCATGTAGGAAAAACTATTCTAATAGCAGTATATTTCAATCCTAATTCAATTGGGTATCATTCTTTTTTCTTTTACATATAATTGTACATATTACCATTTACATATACACTTTATTAAGAGTAGGGTATGTTTGTCAGGAAATATTTCCTTTGTTTCAATATAAAATCTTATTCCATAGCATTAGAAAATCCCTCTCCATGATCTTCTCACTTTTCTTGATCACTACCTCCCTCTCTTACTCCTCTAGGATCCACTGCCTCAATTTTTAAGAGCCCCTTCCTCCCTCACATCATGGAATGGAATGATTATGAAATTATTAAAAAAAATAGGTTCAAATATGATTGTCTAAATTATGAAGTTGGACTTTATTGGTAAATATGTGTCTAAGGTATGATATTTCATTGATAATAAATTGATTAGATAGTTAGTTTTTATATAATCATATGATATTGTCTTATGGGTTGATTTTTATATTTTGAACAACATTGATTTGGAGGTGTTATTGAATACCTTTTAGTTTCTATATAGATTGTGTTCTTGGGGTTTTCAATAATTAATTCAGCTAGGATAATTTAAATATGCTTACCCATTTTATTTTATCATTTTCCCAGATAAATATTGATCGTTATTTCCATACTTTGGAAGGTTTGGAAAATAAACATGATACATGAATATGGGTGAAATTTGTATTAAACTCTACCTGATTATGTCATATAATGATATTGATTTATTAAAAGTGCATGTTTTTTTATCAAAATTCCAAGTATGAACACACTTAATGTTATCTTCTCAGTTACACTAGGTTCGATCAATGCTCTAGATATTGTTCATGAAGCAACATATCACACCCCAAACCAACATCTTGCAGTCACAATTATTTTTTTATTTATATTTATGTTTTTGGTTTCATAATTTTTATTTTTTTTAATAAATAAAAACCAATTTAATAATAACAATAATATTATTATGGTTAATAATAACATTGTTATTAAGTTTATTATTATTATTATTAAGTTATTATGATTATTATGATTATTATTGGAGTTTATTATAGTTCTTATTAATTTTTTTAATTTATTAAAGTTTTATTTATTTTATTTTATATTTTATTTTTTTATTTTTTTTCTTCCCCACATTTCCCTCTTCCTCCCCCTTACCTCTTACACGACACCTCCCTCTCCCTGCATCGCACCCCTCTTCCTCCCTGCTCAAGATGACCCCTCGACCTCCCCTTTAGAGGCTCCTCGTGCAGATGACCTCCTCCCCTCCGAAATCTCCTCACACGGCCAGGATCCTCCCCTATGGTAGCTCCTCACACGAATATCCTCCTCCCCCTTCCCTTCCTTACTCGCACTACCCATATCCATCCACCACTCCTCTATGCTACACACCACCCCATCCGACGAACTCCCTCTCTGCCAGTGTTTTCCTCCCAATTTATTCGGTATTCTTGTTTAGATTGTCTAGGTAATCCCTTCTCTCCCTTGATTTAGTGTTTTTCCCCTTCCCCATCTCCCTACTGATATTTTTTCAAACCCTAATGTGTTTGGGGTTTTTCTTTTGATGGATTATTGTTAGTTAGGGTTCATCAGGTTCCATTGACGTCGATTCTAGCCACTATGGTCAAGAACAGCGGGTTCACCATGGTTTTTGAGTAAGTATTCTTCAATTTCTTCATTTTGGTTTAATTTTAATTTTGGGGTTTTATGATTTTTGGGTTTTTGGAATTTTATTTTGGGTGCAAAATCTATTTTTTCAATAGATTAACCTATGTTTGATTTTTATATGGCATGTTTGTGTGAAACGAGGTGTGTTTTGGATGTAAGTCCTTTTGGTAATACTTGGTTGTGTTTTATGACTTGTACACTTGGTTTATTAGATCATGCAAGGGATTTAGATTATATTTTAGTGTGGTGTTAGTGTGTATTTGATTCTAAAAGAGTAATTTTGGTGTGTTTTTGGGGTAAGGCCATGTGGCGCTTCTTTGGTCTATTTTTATAAATTGTAAAATGTTTTATTGAGTGATATTAGTAGTGAAAATAATGTTTTAATGCATCCATGTTGTGTGGTTGGTTCTAAAGTGGAATTTTAAATTAAAATGGGTGTATTTTTAGTGAAAAAATTTATTGCGTCATTTTTTAATGCTTTACAAACTATTAAAATGATTTATTAAATTATTTGTGTGGTGCGAAAACCATTTTTGGTAGAATTGATGAAGTGTTTAATTTTAAAGTTGTATTTTGATAAGAAATTGAGTGTTTTCCTTGTTTATTTCATGCTGCATCATTTGGGGTTATTTTATGGTTCATGAAATTGATTTATTAAAGGTTGTTAGGGCTACAAAATCTAGTTGAGTGTGGTATTGCTGGGCATTTGGCCTTAATAGGAGATTTTTGAATGGTTTTTTTGGTGCAAAACCATGATGTGTTATTTTGAAATGTTTTATAGATTGTTTAAGTGTTTAATTGTTTTAATAAATTATCTTGTAGTGCGTTGGTCACTGCTTTGTGATTTCATCCCATCATGGTTCGTAAGTCACCATTTGAGGTGAGGTTTCCCTCGCTGCCTTGTTTAATTTAGTTTTATTTGAATCCTTTTGTGATTATTAGATTCTTTTTTATTATTGTAGTATGTTGTGATCATCGTAGTGTGAGTTCAAGTGTTTGGAAGAAAATTCCTACATGTATATACATGGTTAGGCTTGTATATATATATAACCTCCTTGTAAATATTTCCTCATTGAAAGGGAAATATGCACTTTATGTCAAAGTATATGTATATATATATGTGAAAATGTATATGCGTGTAAGGTGAAGCAGTCTCGGGTTGCCTTCATCAAAATTTTTGTGTTTTGAGGTATGGAATTTTATTCCACTGGTTGGTTTCGCACTTGTTTTATGGAATTATTTTGATATTTCAAGGTTCATAATAATTTTGTGTAGTGATTTGGACCGTTCCGAGTGGTTTCGAGTCACCAGGTCTAAGGCGACTCACCTGAGTGTGCATAAATAAGTATATATTTGTGTGTGTGTGTGTGTGTGGGTTCCCCTATTACATATATTGTGATCCATGGAAGTGAATATACATGTATGGGGATAGGTGTGCCCATGCATATAAATAAAAATGTATATGTAGGTGAGTGGCGACTAGTATATGCATATAAGTATACGTGTAAGGATCCCCTTGCACATGTTCATGGCCATGTAGGCATGTTCATAGGGACTATCAGTCCTTATATATATGTGAAAGTGCATATGCCTAGTGTGGGAGGAGTAGATTTTAGTTAGAAAGCTCCAAAGGCCGAAAGTTCAGTTTGGTTCCACCCTGAGGTAGGTCCCCTATGCCTATGCCTCTAATTTAAATTCTATAATTTCTTTCTTGTTTTAAAAATATGTTTTATATTTATGCTATATAAACATTCTATGCAATGTAGTTTCATTTTATAAAAATGATTATGCCTTTTTTTTGGAAATTGAAATGTATTTCTAATGCCCATTGGTCTTAAGTGACTTTTCTTAAAAAGTGATTTCCTAAGTGGTTTTTAATTGGTAATGATTATTTATAAAGGAGTTTGGCCTCTCATCTGTTTAGTTATAAAAAGTGTTCCTTGTATTATATTAAGCCCATTTGGAACCTTAAGAATGGTTTGTGAAAAAGAAAAACCTATTTTGAGGCATGCCCCCTTGTTTTAGAAAATTATGGTTGTGTTGAATGTTGGATTTTTGATATGTGCCCATTAAAGAGGCTTGTGGATTCTTGTGTGATAGAAGGGGGGGATGCGGTAAAGGAGGGAGATTAGTGCTGATAGGTCGGATGTGTTTTTAAGTAAAATAAATGGTAATTAAATATATGTTTTCTTGATAAAAAATCAACACCACTTGAAATGAAGAACAATGGGAAACCTAGGTATTTAGGTGGGCAGACTAGGACTAGTACGCTAGATGATACATAAGTGGTTCATCCCAGTTTTTTCTAACAAGATTGATGCTACAACACTAACTAAATATTTGTGATGATTGGAGACCACTAGGTTATGGGTGTGTTCCATACTAGTGGATCATGCACAAGAACATAGATTCTCGTGGCTCTTATTCCAAATTTCATTGAGGTACAAGGATTCTAGGTCCCCAACTAACACTAGATGCTCAGGGATTTCCCATGGTGATTGTGATGTGATTTCCATTTTAGTTTTTCCATACTTGATGTCTTAATTATGAAAACCATATTTTAATCTAAATTGGTTTCCTTTAATTTTGAAATGTTTATGCATGATTGGAACCTATTTTTAAAATGTAGTGGGAGAGAAATTATTTACATGAAAATGGAAACTTGTTACTTGAATTTGAAAAGAATGAAAAGAATTATTTTATTATGTCCTATTTTCAAACTAGCTTGTTTTGAATTTCTTATAAAAGGCAAAGGCATAGGGAATTGTTGTATCTTGGCATTCCTATTGAACATCTCGGTGCTCACACCTAATTTTGTTTTCAGTTTTAGGTTTCTTTAGTTTTGGATCTCTCTTGGAGTGAGCGTAGTTTTGTTGCACGGTGAACTACGGAGTCACTTGAGGTATGTCACATTGATTCATTTGTTCCCTTTTTTGATGCATGTTTATTCAGTTTATTTTCTTTTATTTACCTATTTTTTGATTTTATGATTATTCATCTATCTTTTTTATGGTATAAATCATTCCCAACTATTTTATTTTGATGCCTGACACTAGTTGCCACCTTATGGGGATCAAGAACACCCTTCGGTTCATGTCGTAGATTGGATCGGGTGACCGGTTTAGGGTCGACCCAAGATGTTTCGTTAAAAAATGGTATCAGAGAAGGAAATTTTTATTTGGGGTGTTAGGAAGCTTGGTTATTAGGTGTGTTGGGACTCAAGAGGTAGGCGTGGAAAAGATGCCATGGACCCTTTCCTGTCCCGATCCTCGAGTTGCAAGGGGTCATCCGAGATTTGAATTTTTCTTTTTCTTGGTGTGTGTGGATAAAGGATGACAAAGGAAGTGATTTGGTGTTACGTAAAAAGCTTTCAAGGAGTAGCGACCCATGAACAACTTGAGTTCATGGTTCAAGATACTTCCTGTGGGGGATGCTCACTCGGAACATGGTCTGCTAAGCCATGTTACCGAGTTGGCATAGCCACTAGTCCCTTATTTTTGAAATTTTTGATGTGAGTATTGTTTGGGATTAGTTTTGATGGACTTGATTGGAATAAAAAATTTAAAACTGTTCATTGAAAAAGTGGTTATCAAAAGGGAATTTGGTTTTGGAGTAGAGAAGTGGTTTTGGAATTTAATTTTTTTTCTTTTAATGGAATGTGTGGTTTCAAAGGAAAAAATGGGAGGTGTTTTAGAAGTTGTTTTGGGATCTTGGTAACACTATTTGTAATGTGAATTGGAAAATGTTTGGGAATTTTGAAATTTATTCCTTTAATGATAAGTGATATTTTAAAATTGGTTGAGAATTTGTGCTATACGTTGAATGATCCGTTTTAAAAATTTGATGTGTTTTGAATTAACCCTTGGTATTTCTATGATGGATCACATATATAGAGGTATGCATGTGACATAGGGATAATTGGTGGTATGTGTGGATGAATACATGAGCTAACATAAGGGTATATGTATATGTGAAACTTCATGGGATACCAATGGTAGATATTTACGTTGTTTAATTTTATGAAAAATGGTTTTCAACAAGGTAAATTAAATGTTTTGGAAAGTGAATGAGCAATTGTTTAGTGTTCTATTTTCATATTTGGTATCCTTTTTCATTGGTTTTTGGCTTTGAAATACTGAATTGTGGTCGGAATGGTGGTTTGATTTTGAGATTTATTTTGTGATTGAAGTGTGGAATTTTGATTTATGATGAGTTTTGATTCGGTTTCATGCTTCTTGTTTTTGAGTATGCCGCCCAGAAAAGTCCCAAAGGGTTCTAGTTAGTCTCTTCTAGTTTTTGGTTCTACCTAGACTCTTAGTGGATAGGTGGAATTGAATTATTTTCTATTGTTTTCCATATTCCATGGTGATCATGATCTATTGAAGGTAGTGGGCTGGCTTGGCGGAATTTTTGGTGTTTTAGGTTATTGGGAACTCCCAAAGCTATGAGACCTTGTGTTGGTTTGAGTTCATTTTGGGGTTAACTTTTGATTGGTGGAGGAGATAATCCCAACAACGTTGCATAATGGGATGTCTTGGATGATGCTTAAGACTACTCTCATTCAATGGTTTATAACTGAGGAAGTGAAGTTGAGGAAAGTGTCAGATCTCGTGAGTGTACACCACGACCAACGAATAGTAAAGGGTTACGTCGGGCATTTCAAGGGTTTGATTCACTTTTCTCTGGAGGTAGCGTAGTGGAATCAGTTAAAATTTCTCTTGTGTGGGATCTTCATCCAGGGTTCAAGGACCGATTATTTTTGGTGTTCGGAAAGGTTCCCCAATCAGAGAAGAGAGATAACTAGAGGAACCTGTCTCAGATAAGTCTTATTGTAAATTTCATCTTCCATTAGTTGGGACACTATCTTGTTTGCTTCTGGTGTGGCCAGTTTGGGTACTTTAATTCTCCTTGTTGTCATCCTCCAAAGGCTTTCCATCAGTGTGGCCATTTGGGACACTTGGAGAGGTTCCGATTGCAGAATATTTAGGAGTCTCGACCGGAGGATGCTGACTCATGAAAGAAGGGAATCAGATGATTCAAGACATCAAATCTCTAGCCACAGGTCTCAGAGTGAAGTATTTTCACACAGTTAGGAATCGTTGGGTGTGGGGAACCTTGGTCAAACTTTTGTCTCCAGTACTGGAATAAGTACGATATAAATTTCTCTATTGTACCTCCCTCGTCATTGAAGGTTCTGTTTTGATATAAGATCCATATAAGTCTCTTTTTGTCGTTGTGTTGTTTATTCTTTGAATAACCCACTTTGGTTGTAATAAGGTGTGGTGATCTAATTTTATTGTAATTTCAGTATTTGTGCCTCCTCAAATATGAGCTTTGAAGGTTGTCTCTTTATGGTAGTGAGTCTCGAGATGATTGTATCTCTTGTGTGGCTATATCCTTTGGTGACCCATTCTTTTTTTGGACATGATCATTTTGGAGACACATACGTCTTGGAAAATAATGAATAGGGGTTTGGTTCGCCATTTGGTTTTGGGTCTTTCATCAGTAACCCCATGTGGTGGGGATTTGGTTTGTGTGGAGAGTTTGTGGGTCAGTTTGTGCTGGGTTTCCCGTATCAGTCCATGCTAGTTGGCCTGAGATGGTCAGTTCTTAACTGGTGGGAAGAACCACCATGGATATTTCCGTGCCTTCTTCGAGAGTTTTTGTGTGTGTGAGTTTTGGTTTGTGTTGGTTGTTTCTTATTTGGATCAAGGTAGTAGTTCCAAAGTTATCCCATGCTAAGAGTCTCAATGTTCGTTGTGCTAGTCGGTTTCTTGTGGTGGGGGGAACCCTCCTCGTTTCCTGATGGATCTTCTCTTTGCAGTCTCCCTTAGAGTTGGTTAGGTGCGACTAATAGAGTGAAAATTCACACCAAGTTCATGATTTTTTTGGTATCATTAAGTTTCAAACTCGAGTTTGATTCCTTATTTGGATGGGTAACTTTTTGGGGGCAGAAAGTTTTTGTGGTGGGAATAATTGTTACACACCGACTCGACATCTTGTGGTCACGGTTATTTTTTAATTTATATTTGTGTTTTTGGTTTCTTAATGTTTAAAAAAATTTAATAAAATAAAATCAAAATGAAATAAAATAAAATAAATGGAAAAAATTTAAAAATAATAATATTATTATTATGGTTAATAATAATAATATTATTAAGTTTATTATTATTATTATTAAGTTATTATTATTATTATTATTATTGGAATTTATTATAATTCTTATTAAGTTTATTATTATTATCTATTAAAGTTTTATTTTATATTTTATTTATTTCTTTTTTTCTTCCCATCATTTCCCTATTCCTCCCCCTTACCCATTAGGCAGTGCCTCCCTCTGCCTACATCAGGCCCCCTTCTTCCCTGCTTGCGGTGACCCCCTCAGCCTCCCCTTCGGTGGATCCTTGCATAGCCGACCTCCTCCCCTCCGGAAGCTCCTCACATAGCTGACCTCCTCCCCCTTCACTTCCCCACTCTCATGACCCATCTCCCTCTGCCACTCCTCCATGCTACACACCACCCCCTCTGACGAACTCCCTCTCCACTAGTGTTTTCCTCCTGATTTATTCGGTATTCTTGGTTGGATTATCAAGGTAATCACCTCTCTCCCTTGATTTAGTGTTTTTCCTCTTCCCCATTGTCCTACTGATATTTTTTAAACCCTAATGTGTTTGGGGTTTTTCTTTTGATCGATTCTTATTATTTAGGGTTCATTGGGTTCTGTTGAGGCTAGTTCTAGCCACTATTGTCAAGGGAAATTAGTTCTCTATGGTTTTTAGGAAATGATTCTTTAATTTATTCAATGTGGATTAATTTTAATTTAGGGGTTTATGATTTTTGAGTTCTCAGTATTTTATTTTGGGTGCTAAAGCTGTTTTGGAAATAGATTAACTTATGTTTGATTTTTATATGGCATGCTTGTGTGAAGCAGGGTGTGTTTTGGATATAAATCCTTTTGGTAATGCTTGGTTGTGTTTTATGACTTGTGCGCTGGTTTTATTAGACCTTGCAAGGGATGCAAATTATATTTTAGTTTGGTGTTAGTGTGCATTTGATTCTAAAAAAGGAATTTGGGTGTGTTTTTAACGTAAGGCCATGTGGTACTTCTTTGGTCTATTTTTATAAATTGTCAAAATTTTTATTGAATGATATTATTGGTGAAAATCATGTTTTTATGCCTCCATGTCATGTGGTTAGTTATAAAGAATAATTTTAAATGAAACTGGTTGTATTTTTAGTGAAAAAATTTGTTGCATAATTTTTTAACACTTTAAAAACTACTCAAATGATTTATTAAATTATTTGTGTAGTGAGAAAACTGTTTTTGATTGCATTGATGAAGTGTTTGATTTTAAAGTTTTATTTTGACATGAAATTGAGAGTTTTCCATGTGTGTTTCATGTTGCATCATTTGGGTTTATTTTATGGCTTATGAAATTAATTTATTAAAGGTTTTTAGGTCTAGAAAATCTGGTTGAGTGTGGTATTATTGGGAATTTGGCCTCAAAAGGAGATTTTTGAATGATTTTTTGGTGAAAACCCTTGATGTGTTATTTTGATATATTTTATAGATTTTTTAAGTGTTTAATTGTTTTATGAAATTATTTTGTACTGCATTGGTCGCTGTTTTGTGATTTTTGTCCATCTCAATTCATCTGTCACCATTTGAGGTGAGGTTTCTCTCACTATCTTGTTTGATTTACTTTTATTTGAAGCCTTTTGTAATTATTAGATTCTTTTTTATTATTTTAGTATGTTGTGGTCCTCAAAGTGTGGGTTCGAGTGGTTGGTAGAAAAATCCTACATGTATATATATGGGTAGGCATGTATATATATAAATATATATCCTCCTTGAACATATTCCCTCATGGTGAGGGGAATATGTACTTTGGGTCAAAGTATATATATATATATATGACAATGTATATGCATGTAAGGTGAAGCGGTCTCAGAATTTCTTCGTCAAAAGCTTATTGTTTTGTGGTATGAAATTTTATGCTTATGGTTGGTTTCCCACTTGTTTTATGGTGTTCTTCAGATGTTTTAAGGTTCCTTCTAATTTTTGTGTAGTGCTTTGGACTATTTAGAGTGGTTTCGAGTCACCAGGTCTAAGGCGACTCACCTGTGTGTGCATAGATAAGTATATATATATATGTCGGTTCCCCCGTTACATGTATAGTCATCCCTGATAGTGAATATACATGTATGGGGCTAGGTGTTCCCATATATATATATATATGAAAATGCATATATAGGTGATTAACGATTAGTATATGCATATAAGCATATGTCTAAGGATCCCCTCATACATTTTCATAGCCATGCAGGTGTGTGTATAAGGGATAGGTTTCCTTACATGTATGTGAAAGTGCATATGCCTAGTGGGGGAGCAACAAATTTTAGTTAGAAAGCTCCAAGGGCTGAAAGTTTGGTTTGGTTCCACCCTGAGGTATTCCTATACCTCTACTTTGAATTCCATAATTTATTGCTTGTTTTAAAATATGTTTTATATTTATGCTATATATAGATTCTATGAAATCTAGTTTTGATTTCTAGAAATGATTATACCTTTATTTTGGAAATTGAAATGTATTTCTAACGCTCATTGGTCTTAAGTGACTTCTCTTAAAAAGTGATTCCTAAGTGGTTTTAAATTGGTAATGAATATTTCCAATGGAATTTGGACTTTTGGCTGGTTAGTTATAAAAAGTGTTCCTTGTATGTAATTAAGACCATTTTCACCTTAATAAAGGTTTATTAAAAATAAAAACCTCTATTGAGTCATGCCCCTAGTTTTAGAAAATGATGTGTGTGTTGAATGTGTGATTTGTGATACATTCCCAGAAAAGAGGCTTGTGCATTTTTGTGTGATGGAAAGGGGGGGATGTGCTCAAGGAGGGAGATTGGTGGTGATAGGTTGGATGTGTTTTTAAGTAAAGAAAATGATAATTACATATATGTTTCCTAGATAAAAACTCACCACCAATTGAAATAGAGCATAATGTGAAACTCAGGTATCTAGGTGTTCGGACTAGGACTAGTACACTAGATCATGTGATTTCTATTTCATTCATTTCCTAGTTGATGTATTAATTTCAAAAACCATATTTTAATATAAATTGGTTTCCTTTAATTTTGAAATGTTAATTCATTCTTGGAACCTATTTTGAAAATGTAGTGGGAGAGAAATGATTTACTTGAAAATGAAAACTTTTTACTTGAATTTTAAAAGAATGAAAAACATTATTTTATTATGTCCTATTTTCAAACTAGCATGTTTTGGATATATTATAAAAGGAAAGGGGATATAGCATTGTTGTATCTTGGAATTCCTACTGAGCATCTCCGTGCTCACGCCAAATGTTCTTTTCAGTTTCAGGTTCCTCTAGTTTTGAATCGCTCTTGGAGCGAGAGTAGTTTATGTTCTGTGGTGACCCACGGGGTCACTTGAGGTATGTCACGCTGTTTCATTTATTCCTTTTTCCATTTCTAGTTTTTTAGTTTATTTTCTTTTATTTATCTGTTTATTCAGTTTATGATTATTCATATGTCTTTGTTATAGGACAAATTGTTCCCAACTGGTTTATTTTTATGCCCGACACTAGTTGCCAGACCATGGGGATTGGGAACACCCTTCGGGCCATGTCACAGATTGGCTCAAGTGACCAGTTCAAGGTTGACCCGAGATGGTTCATGACACAAATCTTCCCAATGATAGTATGAAAAGAGGTTTATCAATTCAAATGATGAATTAATTATTTAAATTTCATTGATTTCATAGAAGTACTAAATATTGATGATTTTCATTTGATGAATAATATTTCTTATCCATTTATATTCAAATAGAAATCATTATACCAAAAATGGAAATGGAAATTTCACTTCATCCACTGAATTACATATGTACATATAAAATGTAATTCTAAGAGCATAGTATACTTAGACATATATTCAATGTTTAATTTATTTTATTATGTTGTTAGGACAAAAATTTTCTCATATAACTACCATAGATTTTTTTTCACATTTTCAACCTTTAATAAACTATGTACCATTAGGAATACATGTAATATCTAATGGTTTGATATAACACTAGTAAAAAAAGTATTTATCATGTTGGATTTTTTATGTAGGTTATTCATTACCGATGTAGTAAATCCATATATCTTTTTTTATCACATTGGTTATATATTAATCAATGTGATAATGAAGATAATGTGCTTTTCCACATTGGTTATTACCGAACTGACATTTCAAATATGGAAATTTTTATTTATCATGTTTGTTATTATAATAAACAATGTGGTAAAGGAAGTTACCATATTTATCATGTTGGTTATATAATAACAAATGTGATAAACCCTCTTTATAATGTTGGTTAAGTAATTACTGATGTGATAAAGCAATTTTCATTGCTTCATCATGTTGGTCATATAATAACCGATGTTATATAACCTTTAAAATTTTATGAATTAGTGATTTTAATCATTTTAGTGTTACTATATCTCAATAAAGACGACTATTTTATCTCTCACGGAAGCACAAACCCTTATTTTTTCAATCAAGTGGACTCAAATATCCATCTTTATCGATCCTTTCATCAGCATCATTTTTTGGGCATTCGATATTCTCCACTTAGGTAATATTCAAAATTTTATCCTCTATTTTGGTTTTTCAATGGTGCCAAAGATATAACATTCATTTTTGTGCATTCATTTATTTGTTTCTATTTCATTTTTGTGTATTCTCCACTCATGTATCATTTTTGCGCATTCAATAATTTGTTTCTATTTTTCATTACCATAGTTGTAAAAAATTCATGGTATTGATTATGAAGAAACTTTTCAATATTTTTGATGCTAAAATCTATAGGGATATTTATCACCATTATAGTTTTTTTATACGAATGATTTTATTAAATGAATTCTAAATTTTTATTTCATTATAAGAATTTAATCAAGGAGGTGTATATCATATACGATGAAGGTTTTGAAGTTCCAAATGATGTCTCTAGGGTATTAAAATTTCAACATTCCATTAATATTTTGATGAAAAATTCTCAGAGTTATGAGATGGCTAATAAAAACTTTTATATAATACATAGTGATGTATGAAAACATATGTATGCTCAAGTGAGTGGAAAGTGTGGTTTCCTTGTAACCATAAATTATAAATCCTTTGGATATGGTCATGTACTTCTTATGTTTCACAAGTTTAAAACCTTTTAATAATTTAAAGAATTTAGAAATGAACATCTGAGTGATTGTAAAATTATTTCACAATTTTTTCCTCCCAAAACACTAGAGTATAATGTTGTGTATGAGAGATGGAATCATATAATTTTAGATATGATGCATTAGTGTGGACTTCATATTTATATTTTGGGGATATTATTTTGTAATACACTTCCATACATTTTCTATGATTTACCAATTATATTTAAATTTATATTTCATTATTTTCTATAATTTATAATTATACATTTCAAATATGCATATATTGGTTTTATATTTCAAAATTAGGTTACTTTAAAATTATGAAATCTTTGATATAATTTTAAAATTGGTTTTTCATGAAAATATATTTATTTTTAATATTTTTTATAGATAATAATGAGTCAAATTTGGATTACAGCACATCGAATAAGTGATGAATATGAAGAAGGTGTTGATGTTTTTTTAGAATTTTCTAATCACAATGTTCCAAATAATGACATGTTTTTCTATCAATGGTAGAAATTATTTAACATGAGGAAGTTGAAAATTAGAGATATCAAAGATCATTTATTTTGTCATGGTTTTAATCCATGTTACAACCCTTGGATTTAGCATGGTGAAACTGGGAATAATTTAAGATCTCTTGATGATGATGCTCTGCATGATGATAAGTCCAATCAAATTGAAGAAATGATTCATGATATTAAAGGAGATGAAATTGAGAAAGAATCAACAATTGAGTGTCTATATTGTGATGCTAAAAACCCATTTCATTTGATTTGTATGGAATTTATGGTTTTTTCAACATTGTAATGATTTAATAACTTGAAGGTGAAACATGGATGGAGTGAGAAATTTTTTACAGAGTTGCTACAATTGTTGAAAGATGTTATTCTTAAAGACAATGATCTTCCAGATTCACCTTATAAATCAAATAGAATACTATACATGATGGGATTTGGGTATAAAAAAATACATGCCTTCCCAAATGACTGTGCGATATATATAAAGGAATACAAATTTCTTTTAGGGTGTTCTAAATGCGAGATGTCACAGTGTAAGTTGAAAGAAAAATCGCAAGCTCATTTAGTAGTTATAGAGACCCCTCACAAGGAATTTTTGTATCTTCTTATAATTACTCATTTGAAACCTTTATTTGAAAATTAACATGATGAAAAAAGGTTAATATGGAATGGTAATGAGAGTATATGTGATTGAAAAATACTTCATCCAGCTGATTGTCCATAGTGGAAGAAAATTGATCACTAGTTTCATACATTCAGAAATGAAGTTAGAAATATAAGACTTGGAATGTGCATAGATTGAATGAATCCATATCGTATCCTTAGTATCACACATATTTCATGGCATGCTTTATTGGTAATTTATAACTTATCTCCCAGATTTTACATGAAGCAAAAATATGTCATGTTGATTTTAATGATCTTTGGACCAAAATAGCCTAGAAATGATAATGATGTTTTCTTATCATCATTAATTGATGATTTGAAAATATTATGGTAGAAAGGTATAAGGGTGTATAATTCTTATAAATTGGAATATTTTTAAATGCATTAAATGATTACATTCACTATAAATGAATTCCCATTATATGGATTTTTTTGGATATAGTGTGAAGGGGAATAAAGCTTTTTCAATTTGAGAACAACCGACTTCATATTATCAACTACATAATGGGAGAAAAGTAATATACATGGGTCATTGAATGTTTTTGTCTATGGATCAATATTATAGAATGTTAAAAAAGGATTTAAATAGATCACACAAATTTTATATTTCTCTAAAAACTTTATCCACAGATCATTATTTTTAGAGGGTTAAGAACATTAATATGACATTCATAAAGACACATAAATCTATTAATGATTGAAATATTTGGATGAAATGGTCAATGTTTTTTGAGCTACCATATCATGTATTATATGAGGCGAAACATAAAATTGATGTTAAGAATGTGGAGAAGAGTATCTATGATAGTTTAATTGGAACATTCTTAGATATTAAATGAAATACTAAAGATGAGTTGAATGCAAGATTGGATTTACTATCAATGGGAATACATTTGGAGTTGGCTCTAACTCCCTATAGAAGGAGAACATTCCTACCCATAAATTGTTATACCTTATCCAAGAGGGAAAAAATTAGATTTTTTCCATGTCTTCATGATATAAAAGTTCCACATGGTTATTCTTTATATGTAAAAAATTTTGTGTCTTCGAAGGATTTTAAGTTGACACGTATGAAATCTCATGATTGTCACGTCATGACACAACAACTCCTACCAGTTTCATTGAATATAATATTTCCCACCCATGTTATAATTAAGATCATAAAGTTTCATTATTTTTTTAATACAATTTGTAATAAGGTGATTGATTTGAATGATTTAAAATCTTTAGATAATAAAGGTGTTTATATAATTTATCAATTGGAAATGTATTTCCTCTATATTTTTTTGATATCATTGTGCATTTAATGGTTCATTTAGTGTGAGAAATAAAGCTTTGCAGGCCTATATATCTTTGTTGGATGTTTCTTTTTGAAAGGTATATGAAGATATTGAAGGGGTATATTAAGAATCCATATAAACCTGAAGAATCCATTATTGAGAAGTATATTTATGAGGTGGTTGTGAAGTTTTTTACAAGATATTTGTCAATATTGAAGCACATCGGTTTTCCTACATCTTACTATGATGGAGTTAATTATGGGGGAAATGGGATTCATGGATTGAAATTCAAATCATGAATAGGTGAAAAGATAAACAAGGCATATTTATACATCTTGAATAACATAGATGATGTTAAACCATATATAAAATTTCATATTAATGTGTTGAAACAATGTTATCCAAGGAATAAAGATATGTGGATTTTTAATGAGCATAACAAAACTTTTTTTCCATGGTTTAAAGAGACCATGATTGGTAGATCAGATGCATTGGAAACATTGAGATGGTTTGTGGGTGGTTCAAGTTTAAATTTGATAACATTGTCTGAGTATGAAATTAATGACTATACATTTCATATGAAAGATCAGAACAATATAAGTACGGTTTAGAATAGTAGTGTATTGGTGTTCAGAGAAACATTACATTTTTAGAGTGCCAAAGATAAAACACCAATATCTGCATCAAATGTATATTATAGAGTCATTGAAGAAATTTATGAGGTTTATTACATTAAATTTCAAGTTCTAGTGTTTAATTGTAAATGGTTTATTTGTAATAATAGTGTCTGATATGATAAATTTAGAATGACACTAGTTAATCTGAATAAATTGGAATACACACCAGATCCTTTTAGCATGGAAACACATGAGATTTTTTTTCTATGTTCTTGATCAATCTGACATGCAGTGGTGTATTCACTATCGGAAAAAAATCTTATACCAATGTTTTGGAACCACTGGTATAGGTCCTAAAACCATTGGTATAGGCTATACCAACGATTCAGGTGGTTGTTGGCTTATTTGGTGTCGGTAAAGACCTAGACCAATAGTTTTGTGAAAATGTTGGTATATGTGGGTTATTCCCATGGTTTCTAAACCTTTGGTATAAGTTATTAAAAAAACTCCTTGCGAGTTTTGATCCCCACACCTCTGATTTATATTTAAACGACCAAACCACTAAGATACAATGATTTTTGGGAACGTAATATGAAAAATATGTATGTGTATATTTATAAGTAAATTATTTTTTGATGTATTCAATGTTATTTGATAAAATAATTAATTAAAAATAAAAATACCTATAAATGGTTTTCTAAATTATTGGTATATATATTTTGATTTTTGGGACCTATACCAATGGTTTTGAAAAAACCATTGGTATAGGGTATTCAAATAGAATCTATACAAATGGTTTTAGCCAAACTGCTGTTATAGCCATCACCTATACCAAATTTTTTGAAGAAACCATTTGTATAGGGTCATTTTATTAAATCTATACCAATGTTGTTTTCCAAAACCATTGGAATAGGGTCATATTATGGTACCTATACCAACAGATTTGGAAAAACCATTAGTATAGTGTAATTTTAGGGTACCTATACAAACATTTTTGTCCAAACCACTGGTATAGGGTTATTTTATGGTACCTATACCAACATTTTGTCCAAAAATGTTGTTATAGGAACTGTATAACAATAGTTTTCCAAAACGTTGGTATATGTCTATTGGTGTAGGTGTAGTTTTTAGTAGTTATTGTTTTACATGAAAAAACTAGTATTTTGGTGATTATAAACTTGATGAAGATGCTGACTTATGTGAGATCCCTAATTCCATGGAATGATTAACAAATAATATTGATGAGCATGTTGTAGAAATGGTTTGAACCTTACAGAATGATTATGATGAAGGAATTTGGGAAAAAATCCTTTAGTGCATTCCTAATATTATAGGTAGCCTTTGTTTAATTATGGGTTACTTTTTTAGATTTCATAAGTATATTTTAATTTGTTTTTATTTATTAATACATGTATTATAACTAATAAGTAAAATTGTTTGTTTATATTAGTTTAGTTTTGTCTAGTTTTCAATGTTTACCCTTACGTAACTTATATATTAATTGATTTTTTTTGAAAACCAATTATTTTAAATTTATCATTTTAAATAAAAACAAAACATATTGTATAAAATTATATTATAATTTTTTCTTTGTAAAAATTATTTATCAGGTTGGTGATTTTTTACTATTTCATTTCATCTATCATTAATATTGTGTAGTTGTCATTCATTTATGTAATTTCATCTCTCAGTAATATTGTTTTCATTTTAGTTAAATAAAATAAATATGAATAAAAATGTGTTAATTTTACTTTAATTTGATTTTTATTTGGTAGTTGTTATTTTTTTATTTACATTTTTGTGTAATTATTGGATTTTTATATTTTTTTTACTAATTGTTGTTTCTTTGATTTGTAGGATAATGACATATTAATACTCTGATGCACCTCATATTTCCAGATATGATTGTACTCATACCTCTTGGGAGGAACATGCATATGCTGCTATTGATGATCCTCCTCATTCTTTTTTACATGAGATAACTACTTCCATAGGGGGAAAAGAGTTTAAGGGTTGGTAACCATGACACCACACATTTACCAAAATTATCAGTTGCTCGTATACAAGAACAGATGATACTAATAGAATTTGATGCTAATGATATTCCAAGAGGTTTAAATTCAAAACAATTCAAGACTTTTGTATCACTACATGCTAAAATAAAAGTTAATATTTTGTTTGATGATTGGGAAAATGTTGAAAAAGTGAAATTATCATACGTGTGGGAAAATATTTTGGTAATCTTATTTTTTATTATTTTACTTATCTTGAAATTTTTATATATATATTTTACCCTTCTTATCAGATGAAATATGATATAACTAATATGGGAGGATTGAGGAGGAAATGTTTATCATTGGATTATTAGATATGGAGGGATTTTAAATCATCCCTCACATCATAGTTCATTTTGGGGATATAAAACATCAAAATCCATGTGATATATATCCATTTATAGATGAAGATACATGGGAGGAATTTGTTGAAAGTAGACAATGAGAAGAGTTTTTTAAGTTAAATGTTACCTTTTATAAATTTTTTTATATTAATGACCGTGTTAATGATTTTTTATTCTTAATTATTAATTTATAGAAATAACAAAGATCTCATCAGGGTATTCAAGCCAGAAAGTATACCATCATATGTTATCTTGGGGATGGTAAACATTATTAGAAGAACAAATGGTAGAAACAAAATTTCAAAAGCTAAGAGATGAGTCTACAGGGTCTGCAGAGGTTTCCCCTTCTTCCCTCCTCACTAAACATGAAAAATAGAAGAGGTATAAATTGAGTAAAAAAGGAAAAAATATTACCTAAGAGTAGAGAGTTGTAGATGAGAATATTGTAATATGTTTAATTTATTTATTTATTTAAGTTAAATAAAATCTTTATATATTGTGATTCATTACATATTTTTTCAAATATTACGTATAGGATTCTCTTGAGGAGAAGAGTACACATGAGGTATTTATTGCTGAGGGTAGAAAGGATATTTTAGCTACAACATTGGGAAAGATCGAACACTTGGGTTTTGTACTAGGATATGTGACAGGTGTATCAGTAAGAAAAAAATTTCCACATTTAGAAGATTTTTCAATGGATCATGTTTATAAAAAAATAGAATATTTTGAAGCCGAAGTTCAGGATATTCATGTGATTATGGAGGACATGATCAAAGATTCAGTAGAGTCAGTGTTTACAGACATGCAAGGACAGTTTTGACCTGCTGGTCCGACTCCTCTACCTCCATCAATAGATCCCACTCCTCCTCCTTATCATACTCATACATATCTACCTCTAGAACCCACTCATTATCCTACCCATACAACCCCTCCTCTAAAGCTTCTAATTTATTTTGAGTTATATGTTGATGATCCTCATCATATTATTGCATATGGGATGATATGTTATATTAGTGATACCATTAATCATCAATAAATTGAGATAGAGAATCATATGGTCATTATATAGGATATTCTAGATAGATCAATAAAAATACCGTGTCCTAGAGATGAGGTCAGTATAGTTGGACAAAGTATCAACAATTTTTTATTTTTTCCATCTACACTACTTCGACATATTACTGGTGAGGTATGTATATATGTTATATTTTATTTCATTTTGTTATTAAATTTGTTTTATCATTTTAAATTTTATATATTTATCAATTATTTATAGGAATAATATAAATATAAATAATCACTGTATAGACAATAAAAAATTCAAAGTTTCATGACTTCATATACAAATTATACTAGTCTTGATAGATTTTCAACATACTCAAAATTTTTATTGGAATTATATGAGATTCCAATTGATGCTTCTGTTTTTGGGTGTGAAATGACTGTTATGATTTTGAAAAATGATATAATGGAACTTTTAACTAGAGATCAATTGAGAATTATCATAATACAAAATTTTTCCATGCAAGTAAATTATTTTTTTCTTCATTACTTTACTTTATTATAAATTTATAGTTATATATATTTTGTATTAGGTATCTATTTAAAACTTGTGTAGTGCATGAAAAGATAGATGTATATGGATTTATGAACCAATAACTTTTCCTCCTATAACTTTGACAATGGTCGATGTAGAAAGAATAGTTTATATATCTGAAATATTTCAAAAGAATGACATTATTCAGTATTGGATGTTTCCATATATTCAAGAGTATGATTTTTTCTCTCAAAAAGTATTATATATCACTTAAAATATTAAAAAATCATATTAATTTTTCTTATATATCAGTGGACATTGGATGTTGGGTGTTTTTTCCCAAGAGAGAGGACACTATACTGGCTATGCTCTATCCATGGTCCAGTGAGATCAAAATTTCAGAATGTATTGAACATGTAAGTTTAATTTTTTTAATAATTGTATATACTATAATGAATAAAATTTATTTTAGTCATATTATTTTAAAATCGGGTGTGGAATTTATTTAGAGAGATGATAATAAAGAAGAGACCCAAGATCAAATTTGTACAAGATAATGTGAATTTTCATTTAAAATTACTATATTCTGTATATATTATATAAAAATGTTATTTTGAATTAAAATATCTTTGAAACAATTTCATAAACAAGGTGTAAAATAATGAGAGTATTATATTTTAAAATTTATGTATGAAATAATTTCAACTGGGATAGTTATGAAGTTTCAGAATGATAGATTTCATTATAAATCTTTCCTTAATATTTCATTTGTTTTATTTAAAATTAAAGTTAAATTAATTCTTTATTATTCTGTATCTTTTTGATGAACCATGAACATATAGTATACAAGAGTTGAGACATTTAATAATTTAATTGGACAATCATTTTACAGGTTTTATTGTTTTTTAATTTATTTGTAATATACATTGTAAATTTAAAAGTTTAATTGTATGTATCTTTTATTGGTTTTTTGCTTTTTTTCCTGATATTCTGTTGGCTTTATTTACTGTTGTGGAGGATGAATCCATTTTAATCTTTTTTCACATTGTCTATTGGATAAATGATATGAAAAATTGATAAAAATATTACTTTACAACATAAATTTTAGTTAACTGATGTTAAAAAGTTATTTACAATGTCGCCTCTAATAACAACACTTAATAACTGGCTTAAAAAAAAATAAAATGATGTGAAAAATCATTTATGAACTAGTTTAGGTTGTGGAACATTATGTAGGTATTTCCTCAAAAAAGTTTATTTATTTATAATTTTTCATATTTATCAATTATTAGGTTCACATCTCTCATGTGATCACAAATTCTTAGTGCAAGAAAAAAACCATATTATTTTGTACATGTTGTATCTTTACTGTATTCTATTTTACATGTTTTTAGATTTTGGTTCATGTAATATATTCTATTTTTTTTAAAAAAATTAAACTTTTCAGGCTGATTTTTTATAAACTAACATGGAATCGTAAATATTGAACTTTCAATGTTGATTATCTATAAAAATTAATGAGTAAAGTAATCTATGAAGACTTTTAATGTAGTTTTTTATAGATAAAAAACATTTAAAAATAGTTTCAACATTAGTTATTAGATAAAAATTATGCTAAGTGTCTTTAATGATTTTTTTGATTTGGACTTTCAATGTCGGTTTTATGTAATAAATAATGATGAAAGTGTCTTTCAATGTCGATTTTCTATAAAAACCGACATTGAAAGTCATCCGATATTTTTCCATGCTAACATAAAAATATGTTCAACATCATTTATATTAAAAACCAACTTTAAAATTTCATTACTGTCTTATCCATGTTGGTTTTACTATAAAAATGATGGGGAAAAGTATTTTTAACATTGGTTTATAAAAAACTGACATTGAAAGACCCCTGAATTTAAATACTTAGTTTATGTTTAGACATTTATTTTTTTAAAACTAACATTGAAACAATTATTTATGACATTTACTTTATGCACTTTGGTTAAAAACATATGTTAAAAATTAAGAAAAAACTATGTGGAAATATATTTTTCCACCAGTTATGGAAGAAGGTAGTACATTCTCTAGTTAATTATATTTTTAATTATATAGTTTCATCTACTCATTTAGGATTAATGTAAAAATATAGAAAGAAATAGGTAGATATAATAATAAAAAAATCCACCGCATAATCAAAGGTATATGTTTCCATACCCAAGAAGAGTATATCTATAAAAAATCTCAAAATAATGTGGTTTTTACCTGAAAAACAAGCTATAAAGTCTACCCTGACTTCCTCTAAAGAAAAAATAAGAAGATTCATTAACTACTATTTGTGATATTATATATTTGGGTATAAGGCCATCGATTTTTGATAGATCATGTCAACTTATAGAAATAAAAGGACGCATTCAGGGGGAACATAGCTGAAGTAATTTGAAGGCCTAGTAGATGGATACAAAATTACCCAAACAAGAGAGACCTACTAAACAAAAACAAAATTCAATACTTGGAAGATTTATATGATTACTTTAACAAAGGTGGACACTATATGAAGAGTGTTATTATATTTCAAGAAAGCATAATTGATATGTTAAAGAAAATAAAATACCACAAAAAATAATGTAACAAGTGATTAAATAATATAAGTGTTACTTGGGGAGAAAATAAAAGAAAAGAGTTGATCAAACCACTCCTAAGAATCCAGATAAGAAATCTAAAAAAGATGTCAATCCCAATAGGTGATGCTTCTGTTATGGTAGAAAATGACATATCATGGAACATTATAAGTTGTCCATGAATATTAAAACTCATGTAAGAAAGATAGAATCTAAAATGTAATAATTCCACGAAAAGGATACAATGATTGATTTAGTAGTATACATCTAAGATAAAGAATATAAATTTTATGAGATTTTATCTAAAAATGATGACCCAAGGGCTACTGAAGAGTAGTGTGGAATGTGAAAATGATAGGGATAAAAGCTACCAAATGCATGAAATGGATTCCTAGATAAGAGGATTTACTAAAAGTTAAATAGAAATCACCAGTAACTCAAAGTGAAAAGAATAATACTATAAAGAAGTCTACACATAAGAAGAATGTCAAAAATGTTCTAAAAGAGTTCTTACCGATTTGGAAATCCTAATCAAAATTGGTAATAATATGGAGTAATATGAAAAGAATAAATATTTTTTTCTTGCTAATGTGACAAGTCATATTCCATATAAGAATAAATCTAAAAAGAGAATAAAATATATACCTCCCAAAGATGCATAGATTTAGGAAATCAAGGTTGAACCTATCATGAAGAGTTATTAAAATTTTAAAGGTGTAAATATATTAATTTTTAGGTTATTATCCAAGTATTATCCCTATTTCTCACATTAAGGAGCTAATAGAGACTTACCTTATTCCCACACTTTTCTATTATTATAACATTATACATATAATTGGAAGTGAATCATGACGACTGAGAATTTATTCAATACTATGTTTTTTATACAATATGAAAGATTTATCTATTAGGGATAATTTTCATTATTTTTTTCTATTAACACATAATTTTAAATACCTCAATTGGTATTAATATTTAACTAGTATCATAAATACATAATGTTTTTTAAATAAGAACAACCATGACAAGGATTATTGGAATGTATCCCTTGAGGGGGAGCTATGAAAAAGGTGAAGTTGCTATAATTTTGTTATCTCATGGTTGAATCTAGAATTCTATATAGACTATTCAAAATGTTGGGATAAGTCATATTGATCACTTTTCCTTAATTTTTTAGTTTATATTATATATGATTACTAAGGGGAGTTATTGTTTTAAAAAATCATTTGAAATGGAGGATATATTCTTACACATTAATGTTTTTAATGTGATTGTTGAAGTTGACTTCATGTTCACAAAATCTCTTGAAAATCTATTTGAACATCCCATGTTAAGTGAATTTTAGTTGGTATCACATTTTTGATAGTTTATAGAGAAATTTGTGGACTAAATTTTCCACACTTGTTTTATATATTGAGTATTTATTATATAGACTTAGATTTTATTAATTGATGGCTCATTTATAATTGATGTGTGATGACACCCTTCTCTCATGGAAAATTGACTAATTCTCGAAATAGGGTGGAGAAAAAAGGGTATATGATTTTTTTTAAATAAAGAATTTTTAAGAGATGAGAAGTCATTTCCTTGAACTATAATCTTTCTATTTATTTTTAATAAGGGGGAGAATAATGACATTAATTTTAATATTAAATTGGGAATTGAAAAAAATCCAAAGGGGAGGATTGAATAACCCAAATGGATTGATGGATATGATATTGTATTTGTTATCAATATAATAGTGTAAAGTAAAGTTAATGTATGTTGAACTTGGGTTATGTAGGAAGATCCAAATAAAGAACATGATGATGCTGCCCATATATTGATGGGTAAATATGAGTAAAGATACTTCTTGGAAGGAATACCATTAAATATAATGAGTATTGATTTGATCTTTATAGAAATAAATGACAAGTGTTTATTATTGTGAGAATAAATACATACAATATTTTATAATGTATTTTATTAAAGTTGAGTACTACATTGGAAAAAATGAATAAATAAGTATGAAGAAATATGATGAGTTGAATTTGAAGAGTAAAAGACAATTGAAGTTTTAAGAATAAATCCATGAAGTATTAAGCACTAAAGCTACTAAGTATAGTAATTAACATAACTTGGATTAGGATTTTTGAAGTAATATTGTTTTGTATTCAGTTCCCCAGAACTAACTACTTTTTAATTTATACTGCATATAAATATTCATGTATTTTAATATTAATTCTTAGCACACCTTGGTAATTCTTCTATGTGACATTATATGTGATATGTCCAACGAATAATTATTGGACTAGATGGTCAATACTGTTCCCCACAAGATTATTAACAAGAAAAAATATAATAGTATTCTTAAATATATGTTCTATGATAGGATAACATCAACTAAGAGGAACAAATGATACAGACCATCAGGGGTAGGAGGCACATAAGACATTGAGACTTCTTCTCATAAAGTTTTTCCTTGGAAATATCTAAAGGAGGAGATTATTAGAATATAAACACTTGTATAAATTCTTCATGTTTAAGTGACATTAAATATTCATATATATGAGTGTCTATAATTATCCTTAAACTTTAATATTATTATTAATGCATGCCATGACTCACACACTTCGATGTATTGTCATAATTCATGATGATACAATTCACAGAGAAGTTAGGTATGTTGGATGTTTCATAAGTGATATGTTATTAATGAATATGTTGAGAAAATATTTTCCCCTTATATCTTTATGGAAGTTGATATCTCAACCCTTTTATTGAAATGAAATTGTTAGATAAAATTACATGTACATGGTGTAATGATAGGTTTATTTCAGATTGTCAAAGAAAGATGTATCAAACATATATGTTGATGATAAGGGTGTGAAACCAGCTTGATGAGATATCATGATGAAGCGATTAAATTACATAATGACTGTTTTTATGTGGTTTTTTCCATTGTGACATACCTTCCTCCTCTATGGGTGCTTTGGCCCATTGCTAGACAATAATCTCAGACTTCAATCAAGCTCGCCTAATGTCACTAAGGAAAAGGCCTAGAGGGCCACACACAAAGTGTTTCTATTGATCTTAGTTAAATATTAATTATATTTAACAATTGGATCGAGCGTAAATATTTATTCAATATTTATTAAATTGTCAAAAAATATTGAAAAAAATATTTATTCATAATGTAATTTCTTGATTACATGAATATATAATATTTATTTATCTCTTTTTATTCACACTGTAATAAATAAATAAATATTTATTAAATAAATAATTTTTTACTTATACAAATGTTAAATAAATATTTATTCACCATTATATGAATAAAATACGTATTTAATTATTAAATTAATAAATATTTAATAATAATATATTTATTCTAGTATTTGATAAATTCTAAGGAGGGCGAGATGAACAAGACTAGGTTCGACGATGAATATTAATTTACAAGTCTGTAAAATATTATTTATCATTGTGGTAGTTATAAAATTCCATGGAATAAAATAATTATATTATTATCTTACATGGCATGGGGTTATTTTTTTGTTAAACATTTTATTAAGGGCCTTTTGAAATTAATTATTTTGAAACCCTAATACCAGGTCTATAAAAATACTACTATGAGAATTGTGACTTATAGGTCATTTTGCACAATATTCTATCCCCTAGAGAATTATCTCTCAATGGAGAACATCTATAGGGTTTTCTCTCAATCTTGAGAGATTATATCTTCCTCTATTTCTATAAATAATTATAGATTAAGGGAGATTATCCTTATAGATCAAATAGATTGTGGAAATGATCAAGGGATCATCAAAAGATGAATGGTACCACCATGCCATCACTTAGAGTACCATTGGTGACATATAAGATAAAAGGAGAACATGTGGATCATCTCTAACGGGGATCTACTTGGGGTCCTCATCAACACAATAAAAATAAATCTGAAAAAACTTTGGATGATCAACACCTACATCAAAGAAATAACTCAAGAGTGAGTTATTTATTCATGTTGTTAAGTTAATTATAAAATAGACATGAAAAATATCTTCTCTTGGTTTAAAATTTTTATTTTCCAAAATTCTTCAGAAAAATTTTCATTGGGAATGATGTTTATGTCTTGTAAATTGTGAATGATCCTTAAAATATGACAAAAGTAGAGTTAACTATTGTCCCAACACACACTTTCAATGAAACCAAAAGAAAAAAGTGGCATCAAAGGGTCCACATTAAAATTTATAATTATTTATTTAATTTTTATCATTATGAATTTTAAATTTAAATTTCATTTCATGATTTATCCATTTTTTATTCGATTATTGAGATCTCTTCCTCCTCCTCTTCATTTCTCATTTATATAACCAAAACCAGTTAATAATTAATAGAGATCATATATAAAGATCCAATCCATAAGTTCCAATAACTATGGATGGATAATAAAAGGTTACACAGTGTGTGCTCCTTTATCAAACATAATGTATCTTTCTTCATTTCACCAGGATACTAGTGTAGACTTTGAGTCATTATGTGATGAATGCATACCATGTGGAATTAATGCATAATGCATTGACCAACAAGGGTGGCACCTGATTTTGTTGGTCTAAAAACTGTGTATATTTCCTACACACAGTTTAGTCCATGTGTTTTCATGGAAGAAATCAAAGGTTCAATATGTGTTATTCAATTAATACCCCATGTGTATTTAATACATGATGCGTGCCACTTCTATGATTTTTTTGAGGTAATTTTTTTTCAATCTGGTATTTATCACTTGGGTACCTGTGAGTTTTTTTGATAAAAATGGAGTTTTTTGGCTCGATAGAAAGTGGCGCATGGTTAGAACATGGTTAGGGATAACTGTGCACCCTTGTATAGGAAACGATGCAGGAAATGTTCATTTTGGATAGTGGTGACCACACACCTATCACATAGTTTGGAAAACCGTGTAGGATAACAATGCACCTTATTCCTCTTGGGTAGTGAGGGATGAATAGTTACTACACGGTTTGGAAAATTGTGTGGAAAAATCATGCGACATGTCTAGATCATTAAAAATTAAGAATTTACCCATTTTCAATCTTGGATTTTACACTAAATTACTTCCCATCCATCCCATTAAAGATTTTCATCCATGGGAGCTTCCTCCAAGCCTTCTCAGAACCTTTGAGCATCAATATACAGATGGTTTTGGCCCCAATTCTTCATGAAATCATTAATTAAGTCTTTTCTCTTTTGGTTTATCCCATTTTATAGGGTTATTCTTCCTTCCTCTTTGGGTTTTCCTTTTTCCAGCGGGTTTTTGACCTAATGAGGGGTCAATATTATGTTGATGGGAGAAATATTAATGTTTTTTGCTTGATATTTCATTTATAGAGTCGTGTGGTGATGTATTTATGGTTTCTCATGGATTTACAAAAACTTCCAAGATTAAGGTAGGTGGTTCCATGATTTTACATTATTATATGAGTTTGGATTACTTTCTTTATTATTTAAATGTTTTCTATGAATTATTTTTATGGTGAGAAATATGTTATAGAAAGGTTTTGAGATGAATATGTGATGAAAATGAGTTTTCCAAAGAAAGGTGGTTATGTTTCATGTGTTCTTCATTGTGGTTTTTCTTAAATCTGATTTATACCTTGTGTGAAAGGTACGAAATGTGTTTTAAAATAGATTTAAAGGTGAGAATGTGTTTAAAGTGTATTTTCTAGTAGAAATGGGTTTTTTTACATTTTTGGTTCTTTGTTGTGCACCTTAAATGCTTCTTTGAGTTGTGAAAGTGATGTGATGCATGTTATAAACTGGTTTGGATGTGAATATGAATTTTAAAGGGGATTTTCCCATGGAAATGGTTGAATTTTATATGTTTTCTTCTTTTTTTTCAAATGGGTTTCATAAATTGTGAAAGTGGAGAGAAATATATTTCCAAATGGTTTTGGTGTGTGTGTTAAATGTAAAGTGGTTTTGTTTATAGAAAATGGTGGTTTCTATGTGAGTTTTGATCATTGTATCAATGTGAAAATGTGAAAGTGGTGATTTCCTTGTGTGCTTATGATGCATAACATGTGTATGTGAAAGTGATGATGTGTGTGACATGTGGAATAGAATTTTAACACCAATGGAATCTAATGTATCTAGGTGGGTGAACTAGAACTAGTATACTAGTTGATTCGGAAGAGGATGAGGCTTGGATTTATCTAGTAGGAATGATGCTAAAACACTAACTAAACATGTGATATGACTAGAGACCACTAGACCTTGTGATGAGTTCCCATATAGTGGATCATGAATATGAACACTGTTGGTTTTGGCTTATGATATAGAGATCATTAGGCCATGGGATAGGATCCCCTCTAATAGCTCATGCATGAGAACACTATATGTAGTTTAGTTAGAGGCTTTTTATCACTATGGTAAAAGGTTTCTAGGGTCCCAATTATGCTAGTTACCTATAGGGTATTTCCTATTATGCACTCTTCTGACATGATTATTATGTGATATGTTTCTATCCATCAGTATACAATATACCTTTTGTAAATTTTTATTTCAATAAAGATTATTTAAGACAAAGGTTTTATTTAATATTCTTATGT
Organism: Viscum album; assembly: GCA_963277665.1. Lineage (NCBI taxonomy): Eukaryota > Viridiplantae > Streptophyta > Magnoliopsida > Santalales > Viscaceae > Viscum > Viscum album. Next base: position 1,196,400,728 of record OY728135.1, on the reverse strand, counting down.
AAATGTGAATGTTTATTTGTATTCTAATGTTATATCATAAAACCTTTCTTTTGGGTGGAATCTTACTGGGATTCTCACACCCTATATAAACCTTTGGGTGTATATAAACTTTGTTATGTATGACCCAGGTAAAGGAAAGATGTATCATAGTGGTGATGGTGGATCTGATTGCTAGTGTTTCACTCCTTATTGGTGTTGTTGGTGGTGGATTGAGTATGATGTCCCTCTTTTTACATGTATACTTTTGGGATTGTAATGTTGTTCCCATTATAATGTTGTAATTTTGGTTATGGTTAAATTTGTAAAACTTTGAATTTGAGAAATTGTTGTTCATCGTTTGGTTATGCTTATAGTTTTTGTGATATTTATTATTTCAAGTCATTTATTATCATATTTTTGGGTGAAATTGTTCCCAAAGTGTATTATCGACACCCAGACACTAGCTTCTAGCTCTTGGGGATCAGGAATGCTCTTCGGGCATTGTCTTGGGCTGGGTCAGGTGTCAGGTTGGATGTTATACTACCTTGCCTTGGGCTAGGTCTGAGTCCCTAAGCATGCATTGCAAACATCTGGTGAAGCAATGTACATGGCATGTGGCTATCCTACACATGCAATGTACTTTACTTGTTTACACATAAATATTAAATTTAATTTATTACTCCATTAACATCATCATTATATGTTTAGTGTGTTATTAATTTGAATCACACATGATATATTATGGGTTTTATATTATATTAAATGCTTAGTTAACTCTATGTAATATCTACAACTATAATTGATGTATGATCATTGCATAATAAAGACTCAATGCACATTAAATTATGCATGAAATATAATTTTCATGTGTTATATATGTCATTAATTTTATGGAACCCACCAAAAACTCAGGACACATTCTATGTACACAATATGTCATATGAGAACATTGTATACAATAAGATCCATACTAATTAGTTCATATTGGTACTCACCGAGTTACTTCCGAGAATAAATTTGTGTACTATTTTATTAAATTTTATATAAAATAAAATATTTTATTTTATTTAAAATCAAATCAGATGAGAATCTCTACGAAAATTGGATAGAATAAGATAAAATGAATGAGTTAATTAATAAGATAATTAATTATATTAATTCATGCACATTTTATGTTATTGAAGAACAAATTGAAATGGATGGTGGTTAGATGATTTAAATACATTATCATTGCATGTTTATGAATGATCATGATCTTTGACTAGGCCTATGTATGAGTTGGTTTTATTTAATTTATTTTTATTACATGGGTTTATAATTATTTAATATTAAATTAAATATGATGACTTGTGTATTGTCTCTCACTCCATTATTATATAGGACATGCATGTATAATTTTTTTATTATATAATTTCCCTTAAAAAATATTGGGGTTCCCCTCACCTATGTGTGAGTTATTTAACATATGTAATAAAAGGAGTATTCGAAAGGTGTAATATAATCAAGGCAAAGGCAGTTCAGGAAGGAACTGAGAGGAAACCAACCCGAACAATACATAAGTGGATGGATGAGATGTTATAACTCATACTAAGATCAACAAATGGATTTTTCACCTAGGGTCATAAGTTTATTTATTGTATACTCAATAAATCATCCATTAGATAAATATCATGACCACGTCATTAGATTATTTATCTTTTTTTTTTCTACTTCATGATTTATTTTATGGATGTAATACCGTGATCACATAAATAAATGGACTAATATGCGAATATGGAATTAAAATAAATAGATTATACATAAATGTTTTACTATAACATGGTTAATCACTTTATTAAAATCCACTTAATATTAATAATAAATATAAAAGAATAAATAATAAAAATTTTCACATTATAAACAAAATCCATCAAGTTAATATTAAGTTAATATAACTTCCATTTTTTGAATTAAGAGAAACCATAGTTAAGGTGTTGGTTCAGGTTATAGACGAGGTCAGTTTTAATTATTAGTGAGTTTTAACTAATATGATGGGTTGACTTAACTGATATTTTATTGAATTTAATATCCATAGTCTGTTCAATACAAATTTGGATGCTAATGTTGAGGGAATCCGAGTCATAATTTTATTATTGGGGAGTCCACTTAATATAACAAGGAGATAAAAGCCCTTAGTTGGAAAGGAAACCTACCTAAACACCTTCTTATGGTTTTAGTATCCATAGTTTGGATTATAATGACATAAATCTTGATCATTTACACTAGAATGTCCACACAATAGGGAATTCTGAGTTCAATAGTGAGGGCAATTGAGACTTGATTAAATAGTGGGAGACTTAGTAAAATTAAAATTATTATGTCTCATATGGTTTGTAATAATGATAAAACTGAAACCTATTTTTTATTATTATAGGAATAATGGAAAGTGAAATCACGAAAACACTATTAATATTCCTTAACTCAGGTTATGAACTTACAAATAAAAATTCCGAGATATGGTATAATTATTTATGAGATGAATTATTATAAAAAAAAATATTATTTATTAGAATTTCCTATCCATATTATACCACCCCAATAGGTGAGAAATGGTGAAAAGGATTACTAATAGAGATATGTGTAGGATGATTCCTATGTTCGTTGTGTTTTATTATAAACTATTTCTAGTGAGTTGATGATACAACATCAGGACATGTATTATTACACCATAATATCTCAACTTATTTTTCTTGAGAAATAGAAGGAAAGGATTCAGATAATATATATTTTAAATGAACTATATCAATATAAACTAGAGGAAGGGAATCTAACTATTGATCATAGTATCAAAATGCTGGTTTATATTAACAATTTAGAAAAATTAAGCTTCTACATGGATAATAAACTACCCATTAATCTTTTTTTATTATCATTACCAACAAGGTTATCATTATTCATCCAATCCTAGATAAACAAAATGGATAAGTTGCATAAGAATATTTTGACCATAATTCACCTAAAAGACAATGATTGGTTAGAACACCTTTCTCCACCCCTTATGGTAAAAAATTTGAAAGGAAAGGCTGACGATACCATGGATAATATAAATCCAAGATATACTTTACGAAATCCTTCAAAGGGACAAATTATTTAGAGTCATAATAATGAAAAAATGTTATTTTATTCTTATATGGAAAAAATAGACCATAGAAAATAAATTATAATGAATTCAAGAAGTAAACAGATGAATTCAATTCAAGTATATTCATCAATTTTCTATTAAAAAATTGGGTATTAAAATATAATATTCTTACAACATACATGTATTTAAATATAGTAAACATAAACGAATATAAATTCTATAGAGTGAACTTAAAAGGAGTTGAGAAAGGGAGATTCATATGTTTTCCAAGGGGATATCACTACTTCTGATTTCCAAAATGGATTAATTAAAGTTTGTAAAACTCTTGAATCATAGATATCCATTACAATGAATGATGAATATAAAATATAATACTCTTACCTTATTTTTGGAAAGATAATTATTTATCAAATAAAATTGAAATAAGTTGACTTTTATATACCCAAAACACGTTTTTGTCTATATTGAGATAATATACTAAGTATATTACCAAACTAATTACCATTTCTTAGATAAATAAACCTTTATAAATAAAGGTATTCCACAATTATTTTATGGTTAGTTCAACAAGGCCATACGTTCTATTATATAGATAGAGGTAAATTTTTATACTTCATGAGATTACTTTAAAATCTTACATATTCCTAATAAAGTAAATGAGTGTACTTGGTAAAAACATAATAACCTCTAAGCTTACTTTTTGGAGAACATATGGACCAAGTAATTATTTATTAGACATTTAAAGTAAAGGTATTACCTAACTCAAATTTCCTCATATACATCAATATTTTGATGTTAGTAAACGGAATATCAATGATGTATCTTGTATATATATTAAAAGTCTTCCATAATTTCTTCCAAGACATGTTTTGGAAATATAAGTGCAATAACTAACCATTTTTATAACTATATTGAATAATGAATATTATATCAATTGTGATATTATAATAATCTATTAGGTAACAAACTCAATTTTTTATTGAAAACCATTTGTTAAAATATGGTTTTAACTACAAATAAATATAACACTTAGTGCATCTCAGTTAATAATCCTATATCCACTAAGGATACTAACATATAGTCAAGATTGATTATATTTACATAAAGTAATCTAATATATTTAAAGATAGTGAGAGATTACTTGAATTTTATGGGTTAAGGATCTAGATTCACATGAGTTGGTATAAGAATTATAGACTCCACTGAGCATAATAGGAAGAGTAGTTTCAGATACACATACTGCATAGGAATTCATAAATAAATAGGTGGTTTATGTTCACCAAAACAGGTGATTCATATTTTATTCATTCAGAATTAATATTCCTATAGATAGGAAATATGCTAAGGTTGAAAAATATTTATGAATTCATGTAATGGATTCCTTGTATCAAGATTCAAGGACTCCATATTTTTGTATATTTCTAAATATTGGTATTGCTGGTGAGTATTCAAGAGAAATAGAACATGGATGGTACAAGCCGGTACCAATAAATAATGATTGATTATTGATAGGTTTATTTTATGAAAAGAACCCAAACTCCAATCATCATGAATAAAATATTTTCAAATTATACTTATAAAAGAATACTTATATGATTACCATATTGTGATATTGATTTTCAAGACCACCTCCTTTAGAGGAAACCATATTGAAGATGTCTACATGACCAAAAGGAGATCCTATGGCATATGTTTATAAGGAATAGCTAGAAAGGGTTATTGAGATAAATAAATTTCATTAAGATATGAAGATGATAAAAATTCATTTATGGATAAATCATTCATAGTGATCATATATTGTTTGTTTCTACCATGACCCAAGCCACTAGGGACTACCTGATTGGTGGTAATCTGAGAATAAAATGCCAAGACTGCCTTTAATAGGTCAGGGGTTAAAGACCAGTGCTGAGTAGGAATATCACACGCATGAGAGGACTTAGCCTAAAGTACCTACACAAAAAAATCTCCATACACTATAATAATGTACAAAATATAAACGACTGATAATAAAAATTCATGCATAACAACTAATTCCATATCAGAGCATGGAATAGGGTACAACAAAAACAAGAGAGCCGAATACAAGACCATCAAAACTGAAAAATGATCCCACATAATTTCAATAAAATGATTTCTATTAGGATTAAACTCTTGAAACCATCCATGGTACGTCTATCACATCTAAGCTCCACCTACTCCTATTCCTCTGAGGACTCTGTTGAAAGGCCTATCATCTGTATAAGACATGACATGTAAAGACAGATCCCAGGTTGGGGTGTGTATAACAGACCCCATAGGGCACCCTAAAATCACTAAACACAAAGCATCAAATAGGGAATTTACTCTATAATATAAATCCAAGGGAATGAAAAATATAACAAAAAAAATTCTCAAATTAAGACTTCAAGTCTCAAGGGGATGTCACATACTCACTGAAAGACTAAGATTATACTAGAGGCTCAAAGGTAACATTCATCTAAGAGAACTCACTCATCAGGTATCACTATATTGATGACCCTCATCTGATAGGACATACTCATCATTCTTTCCCTAAATAAGAATAAAGAAATTGAGAGGGATCATCTGATAAACTCATTCGATCGGACTACACTGTACCAAAAGACAAAAAATTTCAATACAGAAATAGTGGATCACACCTAGGTCCTATGGGGGATACCCAAACCTAACTAGATTAACACACTAGGAAGGGGATTAAATTCACTAGATGTTAAAAACAAGATGCCTAGACCAACCTTGGTAGTAATGACACAATATCACACCTTGGGCCATATAGAAAGAGACATGAATTTATTCAGGACTAACCCTCATAGGGGATCACTCATCCTATTTCAGGATGGGATGCCTCACTATACCCTCTTAGGGATGGACCAAGGGAATGCAATCACTTTGATATGGTTTGATGGAACACTAGGATCATATTGAATTTGGTATAAGGATGAAAATGGGGTGTGACCCATCACATATGGTGTGTGGGGTCACATGGAATCCTAAGCATGTAATACTTATATATGCCAAGATTACTGGAGAAGGGTCACATGAAATGTGTGACCCTCACATGGTGTGTGATATTTAACTCACATTTAAACCCTAAACACTAACCATAGGGGTCCATAGTGCATGTCTTATCCTGAAATACATGCTGTGTAGTTCATAATTTCATAGAAAATTACAGTCTTCACATGTATCTGCCTGCATCGCTTACTCCATCGCTCCAATTTTGAAACATGAACATAACATACTATATCTGGGTTGATTGAACCTTCAATGTTGTTGGTGGATGGATTTCAGCCACCTGTTGACCAAAAATCACCTGTCATCACCATCCTGAAGAACTTTTATAACCTGAGTCACACATTATTCATCAACCACATCATCACTAGATCACTATACTCATTAGTGGTCATATTCCAGCCACTCATTGTTTGGAATCACCCATCATTGCACTTCCAGATATATAAACTCAATCCAGATCACAAAACCACCATCACTCAAACCATTGTCGGATTCCCATCACCGTCACCATGCATCCACAAAGTCTTCTAACCCAAAAAATGATCCCATTACCATGATCTATTATGCCAAAGAATTATTTCACAATGATTGGTTCCCTATGTATCATTGAAACATCATCCAATCAAAACAATAAAGTTGAACATCGAAGAAAAGAGAACTAAATACATGAAATACAAAAGTGATTATCAAATGAATACCATGTTTTTTAGGCCATCATTGTTAGAATCTAAAGGACATGATGGATTATAAAATCAGTAAATTTAAATACGAATAAATATAAAATTCCTAATTTTAGGAATAGAAATAAAATGTTAGAAAACCCAACAAAGAATAATCCAAAAATTAATTTTAAATGAATTAATTCGAGTTTATATAAAAAACCAAGAATGTTTAATCAAAAAAATCAAATTCTGGGTGGATCTATAAAACTCTACATTTGTTCATTTTTGATCCTCGAACCATAGATCACCCATAAACATGATCTCCATTAGAGATCTATCCATCCTCTCATTTCCTTTAGGGTTATGAATTTAACCCTAGGGAATTAAACAAAGAGGAGTTTATAAAGGATTCTTGGTAGGGTTTGGAAATTAGATAACAATAAAATTAATAAATTAATTTAATTCATTGAACTATCCCATGAATAAAATCAATAAAATCATCCAACAATAATAATATTTATTTAAAACCTAGAAAAAAAACCCATGATTTAGATTAATGGAGGTGTTGGTTTTTCCATTCTTGACACCTTTCAAGAGATAATCTATTATTTTAGAAAAAACCACATGCATGTGCTATAATAAATTTAGTAATTTTAATATATAAACACTAAGGATCTATGGCCCCCATAAATATGCATAGAATATATTCCTAACTCCAAAAATATCATTTAAAATATTCCAAAATGTTAATCATAAATTTTTAAGCCACTAAATTCTCCCCACCCTCAAGGATTTTCATAATGAAAATAGAAAACCTACTCATATGGGTGACGATAATGATCTCACATATAGTTCTCTAACTACCATGAGCTCTCCTAAAGGTTCTCATGCTACCAAAAAGCACACACTAATGAAATTGGTATCCATAAAAGGGTATTGTCTTACTGATCCTTGATGGTAATATGGTACTCTAAGAGGGAAGATTCATCCTTAATGTTTAGCTTACCCTGATCGATAATGTGTGATGGGTTATGCATATATATCCTCAAATGCAATATGTGGAAAAAACCATCCACCCAATCTAACTATGGTGGTAGGGCCAAAAGGTATACTCCCATTCAATAACCTTTTATGGTAACTAAAGAAGGACCAATCAAACTTTGAGACACCTTGTAACCTCATACAAATCTCCAAAATTCTCACCAATGTGAGACCTTCATGAATAATTGACCTCCCTCATCATAATACAAAGGCATTTTTCATTCGTTCACATGGGAATTCTGATGGATCTATGAAGTCCTTATCCACTCCTATATGACCCACACCTTCCCTATCATTTCTCACACTAACTCTAGGACCATGACCGCTACCTCCCCTAGCTCAAACCAACACAATAATGACCTATAGGGTCTCCTATAAAAGGAATAAAATGGTTACTGAATGATAGTGAAATGATAACTGTTGTTTAATGTAACTCTACCAAGGGTATATAATCATATCAACTATGGATAAAAACCAACATGTTATCTAGAAGCATGTCCTTTAGGACCTGAATGGTCCACTTTATTTGGTAATCTTCCTGGGGGGGGGGGGGGTTAATTCCATGATATATCACAATTGAGTCTTAAATCCTCTTGTAATCCTCTCCATAATAATGGCATGAATTGAGAATAATGGTTTGAAATGATCATAAATGAAACTCTATGAAGACATATTATCTACTACATGAACTGGTATCCTAATATATCCACCTAATTTTTATCCCAGATGTCTAGGAAGTGAGATGAATTGGTGATTTGGTGTATGATCACTCAGAAAGATTCATGACCTCTCTATAATCATGGGACTACCATAACAAAATCCTTGGCGTCAGTGTCCCACTTTCACTTCCAACCCAACACCTTAGCCTTCACCTATTGGTAGGTGAGGCATCAAGATATAAAATCAACAATAGAAAAAATTATTCTTGGATATAAAAATATATGTTAAATCTCATAGTATATTCTATCCACTCTTGGAAGTGTTTCTAGGGGGAAGTAAGAAACACCCTCAACACCTCCAATCGCAGCATGATTAGCACCATATTTCATCATCGAGAAAATGATGACATGCTCCCCATTTTCAAAACTATATCAGGAGACTATAAAATGTATATATAGTCATATATGATCTCTTTTAATATATTGTGTCCAATAATTCATGGAAAAACTATTGATTATAGTTATAAGTTGTGGCTCGTGTATTTTTTCCCATGGGGTATCAGCTGCTTGAACCCATAACCAATTACTGACTACCTCAACATCAGAATGAATCCAAGCCCAACTTTGGAGAAAACTTAGAACACCACATCCTAAACACCCTCATGTAGTAGTCCCAGGCTGGGGGTGATCATCCACCACTACTAAAGATCCAAGAAATCTCGTTTACACTTCTTTGTATACATAAAAGGATACCCATTTTTGGATAAAGTTTTCAGATTTGACATGATCCTAGAGGAGTCAAGTGAAAATATATGATGAAATATTACCAACCCAACGAACCTATTCACCTTGTTCATGCTCCTGGGTGGATCTGAAGTTAGTACCACCTCAATATTTTTTGGTTCCCCCACTACTCTCTCTTTTGAGATGACATAACCCAGGAAGTGGAACTCTCAAATACTGAACTAACACTTCATGAGCTACACAAAAAGATTGTTATTTTTGAGTTTATATAGAACCATCCACAAATGTTTCATGTTATCCAACTATGATGATGAATACATGAGGATGTATACTAATAATACCACCATGAACTAGTTTAATATGTTTTTAAACATTCCGTTCATGAGTTCCATAAACACTGCTAGAGAATTAAACATGTCTAAGGAAATCATAAAGAACTAAAGGTAACCATAATAGATATGGAAATACACATTTGATATATCCTACACTCAAACCCATATATGGTGATAACTCATCCCGAGGTCAAGCTCTGAGATCCACTTCACTACTAACCACCATTTGAGGAAGCTATCGATTCTCAAAGGTAGATTATCCTTCTTGAAAGTAACCTGGTTATGGTGATGTTAACCCATGAATAACCTCAATATCTTATAAAAATTCTTAAAAATAACACTGGGGATACCCAGAGAAACATACTAGGTCAATCAAGCCCTTTATATACAGATCCACCAACTGCACCTTCATCTCTCACAACTTTACGGGGTCATCAAATATAATGGTGAAGATATTTGGATATCCTTAGGTGTAGGTCTATACAAAAAGTAATTTTTATATGGAGAGGTAAGCCTAGAATATCTTCAAGAATGAATCCCTTATATTCCTCCACTATCATAAGAAACTGAAAGATTATGGAATCTTCTTCTCCAAGGCTCATACTAGCCAACCGAAAAGAAATTGTCTATATACTCCTACATACAGTCTCATCCTACTCTTCCTATGACTCCTTCTCACCAAAGAAGGAAAATTACATAAAAATAACTTATATTCACTAAAATCCTCACTAGTAACTATAAAAATAGGAATGGACAATAGTAAACTAGTCTATACTGAAAACAATTCACAGGGACTCATCACCGCTATAGAGATATCCCACATAAAGATCTCCTCCAAGATTCAAGTCACACTACCAAAAGATAAGAGTGGTCATAAAAACATCCCCAAAAGGATTCTTTAAGAACATGGGTCAAGCTAACGTCTTTATTAGAAACTCTATGTCTCAAATAGGGGATGAGATAAAGAAAGAGTTTCCCATTATTACATCTAAAAAACTGTATCTAAATTAGAGATGACACAAATCAGACCTCATATCACACTCGAACCTTCCAGGTTATTTGGATAAAAACCTACTACTATCTTTACCCTTTCCCACACTCCCTTCACAATATAGTTTACTCTAAGACCTTATCACATCTAAATGATCCCAAATATACAAATCAAGGAACACATAAAATACACCTCGATACTATCCGCTTTGGGTGCTACTGACTCACCTGCATGAATTTAAAGAACATAAAAAGATAATGCATCTTGGTTGGAAAAACATCCCTCTTATTTGTATATCTAAAGCCACGTCAAACATCACTAGAATAGGGGTCCAAAAATGCCTCGTGTTTCCCTGGAGAAGGATCACCATTTGAACCACCATCAAGAAGGGTACTAACCAGGTGACACACTCACACCACATAATTGATCCAGTCCTCTACCACCTGAGGATGGGGGTTCAACTCTCTAGGAAACCTCCAAAGTATTTGTCTCTAAAACTCATGGAGTTAACTTAGTATAGGTACATAATCTTCCAGTACCATCAGAACCTAATTATGATTAATTTGATATTGAGAATCCACTTGGACAACAGGAGGTGGGTTATCATGCTGATCAATAGGTGGGGGCACTGTTCGCTATCCACCCAAAGGAACTACCTCCTACATAGGTATCTATATCGAAGTATTGTCACTAAGAGAAAAATAATCTCAATCCTTATATGGAATACTAATTATATATAATTTTTGATGCATCCAAATATATCCATGAAAAATTAAAATCAAAAGAGTATATATGGGGAGATGGCTCATGAAGGACATGAGAACCACAACCCATTCTTATATGATGAATGTACCATTGTTTGACATAAAACTAGTTATTATATGTTCCATATAAATAAGTCATAAGATTCCTATTAAATGGATACATCATCATCCACACCATTACTAGGTCCCCTGGTCTAATAGATGAACTCAAGACACTTTAACACTATTGATTTAGTTCCCAAAGAAAACCTCACAACTAGACTATCTCCAAACTCTAATCCAAAGACTACTTGCTCTGATACCACTCTGTCCTGGCCCAACCCACCAAGGCCTAGTTGGATGAAGTTATGCTAAGAATGACACCCCAAGGCCACCTTAAATAGGTCAGGGGATGGTGACCGATGCAGAGTAGGAATATCACACACATGACAGACCTTAGCCTAAAGTACCCCCCACATCCATACACCAGTATAATGTAGAAAAGATAAAAAACTAATACTGTAAATGTATGCATAATAACTAATCCTATAACAAAGTATAAAAAAGGGTATAATAAAAATAAGAGGTTTAAATTAATGCCTACCAAAATTGTAAAAGGGTCCAACATACTAATAAAATGGGGACTACTGTCAAGATGAAACTCCCGGAACTATCCACACTCTGTCTAGCATAACTAAGCTCCACCTACTCCTGGTACTCCCAGGACTCTATTGAAAGACTTATAATTAGTATAAAAAAATATGTGTGGGAATAAACAATGAATGGGTGAGTATAACATACCTTTTTAAAAACCCAAAAATCACCAAATGAAAAGCATCAAATACTACAAAAGTTTCCTTTAACAACACTAGAATAGGTTTTTATCATCATTAAAAAAGCGTCTACCACCACAACATGGTTAAAAGGCCTATATTTTTATAAGCACTTGAAAAGTTCTCATAAAGGGGATCTTTATCAGTGATAAAAACTACCGATAAAGCACCCTTTCATTATCACATTTAGAAGCACTGATAAAAGATACCTTTTATCAACACATTTATTTAGCACTGATAAAGGGAGCCCTTATCAGTGATTCCACAAGAACTGATAAAATTTAATACTAAAATTTTATGTAACAACACACTACAACACCAGAAATAGGGAATACTTCAGTGTGCTGTAATAGAACATAGAAAAACCAACAGAAACACAAGAAATTAGAAAAATTAGATACAAATATATAATTTCAATGAAATAAAATTTTCAACAAAAATACAAGAAAAAAACTATTATAGAGAAAAAGAATTCACCTATATAAAAGAACAGGACACCCCTTCTTGATAAAAAGTACACACCTATATAAGAAAAAATTTCTATGTTAGTAATAATATAAATAAATAAATTAAATATAAAGTGTTAATTTAAAACTAAACATTAAGTCATACCAGAAATACTGTGTATCAAATTGCATTACAATTGATTTTTACACATAACATGTCATTTATTGTTAATATTCAAGCATTATCTTTGTAAAAATTCACTAAATAAGTATAAGATAAAAATGAAAATGAAATTAATTAAGTAATAGTAAATAAAATGATGAGAAAACAATCTAGTCTTGTTTGCTCGGTTTTGGCGATGTTATGCACATTTTAAACTAAAATGACACCTATATATTGAAAATACTCACTTAGAGTCATATTGGTCACACCGTGCATCATATTGAGATGTGAATGATTTCTACACGTCTCAAATGACTTATGGATCATTTTCTTAAAGTATCAAAACAATATGAATGGGTTTCCTCAGTTTTGTGTACACCACTTATGTTTTTTACTAAAATGTCAATTTAAATTTGAAACATGAACTTTGAGTTATATAGGTTGCATCATGTTTTGGATTTACATGAGAATAATTCCTACACATAAAAAATGAATTATGAATCATTTTACTAAATTATAAAGACAATCAGAGTGTGTTTTCTCGGTTTTCAGTGAGTGACACTTTTTTGTATTAAAATATAAATTTTAAATTTATAATAGACACTTTGAGTAATATTGGGGACATCATGTATCAAATTGAGGTTAGGATAATTTACACACAACAAAAAATACTTAGAAATCATTTTTCTAGAGTGCCATAATAATCTGAATGTTTTTTCTTGGTTTTGAATATGTCGGTTTTCTTTTTTACTAAAATTAATGTCAATTTTGAATAAAAAGATGTACTAAGAGTCATACTAGTGAAACTGTGCCTCAGATTGCGGTGTAGATAATTCTTACATATCCCAAATGACTTATTTATTATTTTACTAAATTATAAAAACAATCCTAATGTGTTTCCTATGTTGTGATTATTCCTTTTTTGTTTTTAATGAAAATTCATTTTAAATAAGAAACATGCACTTTGAGTCATATAGGGAACATGATATATGGGTTTGACATGAGAATAAATCCTACAGATCAAAAATTATTTATAAATCATTTTCATAAAATTGTGAATTCAATCTGAGTGTGTTTTATATATTTTTAGCGAGTGACACTTTTTTTAATAAAATGTTAATTTTAACTGATAACGGACACTTTGAGTCATATTGGGCACATCATGTATTATATTGATGTGAGACTAATTCCTACACATAAATAATGACTTATGGATCATTTTTATAAAGTAAAAAAACAATCTGAATGTGTTTTCTCTATTTTTGAGTATGTCAGTTGTTTTATTTCTAAAATTAATGTCAGTTTTGAATAAAAAGATGTACTTAGAGTCATATCAGTAACAATGTGCATTGTATTGGGGTGAAGATGATTAATACACTTTTATAATGACTTATTTGTTGTTTTAATAAAGTATCAAAATAATATGAATGTGTTTCCTCAGTTTTGACTATGCCACTTGTGTTTTTAAATAAATATCATTTTAAACTGGAAACACACTCATTGAGTCATACAGGTTGTATCATGTGTGAATTTAATGTGATAATAATTCCAACATATTAAAAATTAATTATGAATTATTGTACTAAATTATCAATATAATCCGATCATGTTTGCTTGGTTTCTAGTGAGTGACTCTTTTTGTATTAAAATGTTAATTTTAAATTGTTAACGGATAATTTGAGTCATATTGGGAACATCATGTACTTGATTGAGGTGCATATGATTCCTACACATCAAAAATGAATTATGTATCATTTTACGAAAATAAAAAATCAATCTAAATTCATTTTCTTGGTTTTCAGTATGTTAGTTGCCTTTTATACTAAAACTAATGTCAATTTTCAATAAAAAGAAGCACTTGGAGTCATACCTATCACACTATACGTCATATTGAGGTGAAGTTGATTCCTACACATCCCAAATGACTTTTTTATCATTTTACTAAATTATCAATACAATCCTAATGCATTTCTATAGTTTTGAGTATGTTAATTCTGTTTTTTAGTAAAATGTCATTTTAAACTAAAAACATGTACTTTGAGTCATGCAAGTCGCATCTTGTGTGAGTTTGATGTGAGACTGATTCCAACATGTTAAAAATAATTATAAATCATTTTACTAAATTATCAAGAAAATACGAGCACATTTTCTCAGTTTTTAGTGAGAAATACTTTTTTTGTATTAAAATGTCAATTTTAAACTGATAAGAGATAGTTTGAGTCTTACCAAGAACATAGTGTATCAGATTGAGGTGAGGATTATTCTTACATGTCAAAAATTAATTATGAATCTTTTTACTAAAGTACCAAAATAATCGGATTGTGTTTTCTCGGTTTTGATTATGTCAGTTGTCTTTTTCACTAAAATTAATGTCAATTTGGAATAAAAAGACACACTTGGAGTCACACTAGTCACACCACAAGTCATATTGAGGTTTGGATGATTCCTACACATCCTAGATGACTTATGAATACTTTTTATAAAGTTTTGAAACAATCCAAACGTGTTTCCTTGGTTTTGAGTATGTCACTTGTGTTTTTTACTAAAATTTCATTTTTAACTGGAAACATGCACTTTGAGTCATACAGGTCGTATTATGTTTTGATTAATTTTTAGGTGTCATTTTTGGTGTTCTAAGTAAGTATTAAATAAGGAGTATGAAAATATGAAATAGTAGAATAATGGGTTAGGATATGTGGTATTCAAATCCATGGCATCGACTTTGACGAAGATTAATGAATACAATCTGAGCGGGTGGTGTATCATCTAGGAAATTTGGAACCAAAATTACAGGAGGAAGGCTAGTTTTAATGACGAAGTCCAATCCATCATCAATATATGGAATACAATTAAACATCTGAGTATAGATTAAATAAATTTAGTGAAGGTTAGTTGTACCAGAGTATTGAAGTATTATATATCTGTTCAAGATAGTAACAATTTTTATGCAAGATGTATGAAAATGTGAAATTTTATGCGTGAAGTATATTTTAATGTATATCTATATTACCAAAATGAATCCTTATTTACAAAATCTTGTTTGTGAAACCTATAGTCCTTGGTATCATTAATAATGATTATGAAATCTTAATCCATAATCATAATCAAAGAACAATATAAAACAAAAAATCATTGTTACTTACATTTCAAATGTTGTATAACCTCCATCAAAAATATAATTCACTACCCATGACAACATACTACCAAAAAAATGTAATCCTAGAGAAAAATTTTCCATTTAACCGACTTGAATTTATCAATTCATTTATGGGAAAAATTATCGTAATCTTAAATACAATATAATAGTTCTATGTAGCATTAAATTTTCTAATATTTCTCACAAGTTTAACCTAACACATTTAATAATTCTTGAATGTGGTATATCATCATCTAATTATTTAATAATATATTCATCATGTGAAATTATATTCATATTTATATTAAAATTGTGTATGAATAATAGAAAACAATCAAATGAAAGAAAATATACAAGAACCACCATAAAATTATATCATTTTATGACATACGAACAAAATTAATTTATTCATTCTACTACATCACCTATGCGAAACTAATCATCCAATATTAATTAAGGGAAAATCTACACCTATCATTATATGAAATTTTATGAAGATGATTTTCTCAAGACATATACACATATTCATAATTATTCTTATTTTATTAAAATTATTTTCATATTCACATGAATTACTGATATTATATATTCATTCAGGATTTTAAATTACTCCCAAAATATAATTTTAACTTAAAAATGATTAATTTCAAATCAATGTTCATCTTTTGATTCTAAACACATAAGAAGAGCATTGTTCAAGTTCATTTAATTAAACTTCAGTTTAATTTTTTGATAATATATTTAAGCTTATCAATAAAAATTATGTTATTATTATTTTTTAGTGTTCCTTTTGAAAATTTAAACATATAATTATAAAATATATTTGGAAAATTCATCCATTTTAGGGGTCATATGGACCACACAAGAAGGACTAACAAATATGTTGAGAAAACTGGACCAACCATGATGATAAAATTTATGGGATCAATCTAGAAGCCTAAATTTTATGAAATTCCATAATATATTCTATATTATCCAAATTAATCCTGGATAAAAATTTCATGTCCAAAATCAAAAAATAATGGGCCTAATTCATCCATCAAATCCTAGTGCACCATTCTGTTCTGGATTTAAAAGAAGCACACAATTTTGGAATTTTCTCATTATATAGACATCCAATTGAGCTGATATTTTTCTGTGTGAAGTAAAATATATACAATAAAAACTTTTAAGAATAAATTGTTTGGATCTAATTTCATATTCATATATATAAATTCATTCACATTTAGACTAGGGAAAATTTTGACACAAAAATGGATAGGAGAACATTGTTCACTAAAATAGCCATAACTTTCTCTAAAAAAGTACAATGGAATCCAAATTTGGAGGGTGTAATTTATATATATATATATATATATAACTTTTAAGAATAATATTTCTCCATATTTGACTTTATGAATTATATAATTTGCAAGCCACCTAGAGGGGAAGATTTAGAATGCAAACATCCCACCACCTTAGGCTATAAATACATCCCCCTCATTTCCTTGCAAGGTGTTGGCATTTAAGAATAGAGGAGGATATATTTTAATGAACAAGTTTATGAAATATTATTTTTATGATCTTCAAAAATCATGTTTTCACTTGATATATTCTTCCTACTCTCTTTCTTTTCACGTTCTTTTGCATTCTTTTCAATTGTAATCGCGTAAGTTGTTTTCAATTTCATTTGAATTTTAATGCTTGTTTTATCTTAATATTATCTTATAATCATCCAAAATCTATTGGTTAATATTAATTTTATTATAATACTTTAAATAAATTTCAAAAACCTCCCTTTTTTATTTCTCATTCAATAGAAAGTCCATGCTTAATTATCTTCATTGTTCATGTGTGTGTTCGCCGCACCACTCTTTTCTTATCCAGTTAATTTTCTTATCATTTTAATTAATCACCATAAACATTATAACCAGATTATTAACTAACCAAATGGATGATTAAATATACCATTTAGGTGAGTCAAAATTTTGGAATGTTAATCGATTGATATATTTTTCTTGATTAATATTCTTTAAATTAATATTGTGTATGTTGAACTTCAAATGTCATGGATTAATGACATGTGGATTCCATGTATTATTGGAACCTTATGTACACATGGTTTTATGAAATATTTAAACTTCCATTAACAATAATTTATTGAGATAAATACCCTATTTTAGGCTTCAATTAAATCCAAAACAATTTTGAATTCTGATCATAAATCTTATTGAAAAGTGGATGTTAATTTAATGAAATATATAACAAAGCACAAGGATATAACAAGATTAGATCCCTAATGATAAACTCACCCCTATATTTTTAAAATTTTTAAATAAAACATCATTAATAAATCATTTAATTTAATCTCTACAAACAAACCCCCAATAAAAATACAATCAAAACAGAAACAATCAACTCTAAAATTTGTATGATCACCGAGGATTCAATCCGAGTTATTCTATACACATTAGCAGAGCACCAAAAATTTGAATGCTCGATATTTGAAAATGGGGATTACTTCAAATGGCACCATTTTTGGGGATGGTTTAATTAGTAGTCAGTAGTTTTGGATTTTTTTTAAAAAATAAAACAAAAATTAAAAAAACAAACCAGTTTTTTTTAAAAGAACAAAAAGAAAATAACCCACCCTCCTCAGCCTTACAAATTTTATTTCAATGCACCATAGTCTCCCAAAAAATCACTCATATTTTTTTGACCCTAAAATAGAGTGAACTCTTTATCAAATTAGGAGGAACATTAGGGATAATCAAATCACTCGAGAACCATTCATTGTCTAACCAATTGAACTGGATATGGACAATCATAGGGAACAAACCTTAAAAAAATCACAACCCCTGATATTAATTACCTACCCCTTGGTATTAAATATGCAAATATTGAGGATAATTTAAAACTCAAATCGGGTTTGATTTATCTTATACCTCATTTCTATGGGCTATCCTATGAGGATCCTCATCTTCACCTCAAAGATATCCAAGTCGTGTGCTATACCATGAAGCCTCAAGGGGTTTTTGAAGAACAAATCAAACTTCAAGAATTCCCTTTCTACTTAAATAAATATGCTATTTCATTACTCTACTACCTCCATCTTGGTTCCATAACCACATGGAATGACATGATGCAACTCTTATTATATAAATTATTTATCACTTCTAGAATTTATTCTATCCGAAAGGAAATAAGTGGTATCCATTAATTCCCAAATGAATCACTTCATGATTATTGGGAGATGTTAAAAAAGATTGTGAAAAATTTACCACATTTCCAAATACCTGAACAAATCTTGGTCCAATAATTTTATGAGGGTTTATTTGATATGAAGCGGACTCTCTTTGATTCCACAAGTAGCAGTGATCTTGTTGACAAAACTCCTTCAACTACACAAGATCTTATAAGCAACATGGATTCTAACATGCATAAATTCTATACTCGAGCAAATTCTCAAGTCAAAAAATTATAAGAAAATAAATCCATAAAGTCTAACAAGATGATTGAGTGGAAAAGTGAACTTATAGGCCTTGTGAAAAAATTAGTGGCTGAAAAATCACCAACCTCATCTTCTCCACAATCTCTTTTCCCTAGACCTATCAAAAATCATGGAATATAAATCTCACCATATCATCCAACTAACACATGTCCACAACTTCAAGATGATCCACCTGATTCTTCTAGTATAATAGATCCCAATGAAGCATATTATAAGAGGAACACCAAACCTCAACAATCAGGTCAGTTCATTAGAACTTCAACAAACCCCACTCCCATCCCTTATATTATACCTTTAACCCGGGCTAGAGGTATGGAAATCCCATTTATCATCCTCCTGAGTTACCTCCTCAAAATCCAAACCACTTAGAATATGGTCAAGGTGCTGGTAACTTCCAACAAACTTATCCTTTTGTTCCTCAACTTCAAAGGAGAAATCCTATTCTTACACTTCCTAGATTCCATTATCCTAATAAGCCTTACCAATTCCCAAACCAATACAATATCTTTCCCAAGAACACAAATCAAGGTAATCCTAATGCGGGAAATTACTCTTATTCTAAGAAACTATGGGAAATTGATGTAGAATATCCTTCCTCCTTCATCTGTTCGATCCTTAAAAACATTGAAACCCAAATTGGTCAAATTGTATCCCACCTAAGTCAACAACAACAAACCAATTCTTCCAAAATCCTAGACAAACCATTGCCGAACCCAAAGGGTAATTTAAGTGAAATTGATTTTCGATTAGGAAAAAAAATTTACATACATCATGATGGATCCTCAAATGAACCTTTGAATTTTGATATTTAAAATGAAAAGAAAAAAAGATAGAAAAAGAACCTGAAGAAACTCCCTCACCTCCTTCTATCCCTCGAAGGAACCCAATTCCTTTTCCTCAAGCTCTCTGTAATCAATAATGTCCTTCGAACCCGATCATGAAATGCTCGACATATTTATATGTGTTGAAGTCAACATCGCCCTATTATATTCCATTAAATAAATCACTAAGTATACAAAGTTTATTAAAGAATTGTGAATCCATAAGAGACAAATTAGGACCATTGAGAATTTTTTAACCCAACTATCCATACCCATGAAGTGAAAAAACCTAGGGACATTTACTATTCTATTCCAAATAGAGAGTTCCAAATTTGACGATTCACTCATAAACCTAGGATCCTTGATAAATTTAATGTCCAAATACATCTTATCCAACCTTGTTCTAGGTCACTAGCACCCAATGAGTATTTTAATTGAGTTAGCCAATTGAAGAATAGATAGTCCTGAGGGAATAATTGAGGATGTCCTTGTTTGAGTTAATGATCTTATCTCCCCAGTCGATTTCTATGTCCTTGACATAGAAGGCGAGATGAAATCTTCTCAATATACTCTAATTATAGGAATATCATGCCTCCTGATAGATAAAACTAATATTTATGTCTATGTGAGAATCTTATACATGGAAATTGGTGACCAACAAGTCATGTTAAACATTTTTCAAACCATGATATACCAATTCGAGGATCACTCTAACTTCTCAATCTATGCTTATAAGGACACTTCTCTGAGTGGATTCACCCCCATTTCATCATGATCATCATGTTATAATGAGATATGAGCTTGTGATATTTTCACCATGATTAACCAAGTTATAAATGGGGATGTTTAGGTTGACCTATAATTCATAGAATCCATCAATATAGTGTATCATTAAAACTCTCTTGAATCCCATCTCAACTCTGACCTCTTCTATTCCACCTTAGATAGTATTGAGGAAAATGAATCCAAATCAACCGAAAGCCCTTGCTCCATTCCTAAGTTTTCTATCCCACAAATGAAATATGAGACTATTATAAAACCTCTTCCCACACACCTAAAATATTCATTCATTTTACATGATAACTCTTATCCTATCATTATCTCTTCCATAGTTACTGAAACTGAAGAGTCCAAACATGTTCAGGTGATAGAGGAAAACAAAAAGGCCTTATTTTTTTTTACCATAAATGACATACCAAGAATGAAACCTACCATTTTCATGCATCACATCCATCTTAAAGAATCATAGAATCCAATCAGACAACCACAAAGAAGAATCAACCCACTCATACTTGAGGTAGTTAGGGAAGAGATTGAAAAGATTCTTCAAGCTGGTATTATCTACCCAAATTCCAATAGTTAATAGGTTAGTATGATTCAAGTGGTACCTAATAAAGGTGGGATAGTTGTTTTCATAAATTAACATGGGGAGGCGGTCACAACTCGAGTGAAAAAATGGAGTGTGTGCATCGATTATCAGAAATTGAATTCCAAAACACGAAAAGATCACTACCATATTCCTTTCCTTGATCAAATTCTAGAATGATTATCTATAAAGTCACACTATTGATTTATTGATGGATACACTAATTAATTCCAAATTTTAATTTCATCTTAGGGCCAAGAAAATATTAAATTTACTTCACCCATTGGAGAATATGCATATAGGAGAATTACTTTTGGCCTTTTCAATGCTCCTCCAACATTCTAGAGGTGTATAATGGGTATCTTTTCTGAATTCATTGATCATTTCATGGAGGTATTCAGGGATGAATTTACCATTTATGGTGATTTATTTGAATACTAATTTCATTCACTCTCTTTAGTCCTTGAGAAGTGTGTCAAATGTAACCTTGTTCTGAATTATGAAAAATATCACTTCATGGTTACTAAGGGGATTTTTCTAGGGCACATAATTTCAAAAGATAGTACTCAAGTCAATCCTTAATAAATTGAGGTGATCCAATCTCTTCCTGAACCCACATCAGTTCGACACATCTGTTCATTCCTTGTTCATGCCGGTTTCTATCAGCGATACATCCATAACTTTAGTAGGATTTCCAGCCCACTCACTAAGATACTCTAAAATGATGTTACATTCCATTTCCCTGAGGTTTTCAATATATCCTTCATTGAACTCAAAGATTTTTTTATATATTCCCCAATAATCCAACCCCCATATTGGTCCTTACCCATTTAATTGATGTGCGGTGATTTTGATAGGTCTATTGGGGACATTCTTGGTCAAATAAGAGAAACTATTCCTCACCTCATCTATTATGACTCAAAAACATTGGATGAAACTCAATCTCACTATAAATTGATTGAAAAGAAACTTTTAGCTGTGGTTTTTTCCTTGGATAAATTTTGACCCTATCTCTTAGGTTCCAAAATCATAATTTTTGTAGACCATTTAGATTTTAATTACTTACTCAAGAAAATTGATTCCAAACCAAGGATAATAATACGGATCCTAATTCAACAAGAGTTTGAAATTGTGATTAAGGATAGACCTAGAAAAGAAAACTCTACGACTAATCAACTCAGTAGTATTTCTAATTCTTATCATTCTAAAATAATTGATCCTGAATTTTTAATTGAATACCTATAATCTCTCACTACAAAGTTACAAGGGTATCCCCAAATTGTAAATTACTTAGTTGTTGGTGTTTTTCTTGATTTTTTTGAAAATAACAAAAAATTAAGTTGAAAAGTGATTCAAAATTATATTCTTGTGAAAATAATAACTATTGGAAAAATGTGGTTGACATGGAAATTAAGAGATGTGTTGATGAAGATGAACATTACTCAATTTTAATTTTTTTTCACTCAATGCCTGGTGGTTTCTACTTGGGAACAAAAAGGACCTCCCAAAAGGTCCTTGATGTAGGATTATTCTAACCTTCACTATTCAAGGGCTTACATGAGTTCTTTTAATCTTGTACCACTTTCGAAAATTTTGGTACAATTTAAAAAAAATTGAAATTTCACAAAATCCCTTAATCTTCTATAAGATATTTGATGTTTGGGGCATCAATTTCATGGGACCATTCTCCCTTATAATGGATTCTCATCCATTATTCCTGTAGTTGATTATGTTTCTAGGTGGGTTGATGCCAAACCCACTAGAAAGGATGATTCACATACTATTAGTGAGTTTCTAAGAACCCATATTTTCCATTGATTTGGAACACCTCATGCCTTGATAAGTGAGTTAGGAACTCATTTCTGTAATCAGACCGTGGAATCTCTTTTGAAAAAGAACTAGGTTGTACATAAAACTACAATTGAATATCACCCCAAAAAATGGCATGAATGAACTTTTTAATAGAGAAGTGAAAAGAGTGATTGAGAGAGTTATAAAACCCACCAGAAAAGACTCGTTTGAATGACTTGGGGAATTGTTTTTGGGCTTATCAAATTTTCTAGAAAATACCCATTGGTATGTCTCCCTTTAGGCTAGTTTTTGGAAAAGAATGTCATTTACCTGTTGAAATCCAACATAAGTCATTTTGGGCTGTGAAAAACTATAATTTTGATTATGAAAAATCTAGTGAAGAAAGATTGTTTCAATTGAACAATCTAGAGGATCTTCAACTTGATTCTTATGATAATTCTAATCTCTAGAAAGAAAAATCCAAGAAACTCCATAAAAAACACATAATTAAAAAGGTATTTCTTGAAGGTTAAAAGGTAATTATATTCAATTCTTGATTTTGACTTCAACGAGGTTAGATTAATTCTCATTGGGAAGGTCATTTTTTTATTACTAATATTTACCCATTTCATATAGTTCAAGTCCAAGACCCCTCTTCTGAAAGTATATTCATAGTTAATGGAAATTGGTTAAATCATCAACATGAGTGGACACACACGTACATGAGTCTCAACCTAGTTAGTGAGGAATCCTTAAGTGAAACCAGGAGACTCAGGATCAAATCCATGTGGAGGATAATTTATGGGGTACTGTAGAAGGTATGGTAGTAGTACTGTAGTAGGAAATGTGCAGAACTGTAGCGGGAACTATTGTAGACACTGTTTGGCACTATAATAGCTGGGCATATTCTCCTGCTTGGGACTTTGGGCCACCGATTTGGCCCCCCAAGTCCTTTAAGGCCTTCGGGCCACCCAGGTCTTCGGGTTAGTAAGGCATTCATGCCACCTAAAGGCCTTCGGGCCACCATAAGTGCAGATGAAAACCAGAAAACCTACAAGGAACAAACTTCATAAGGATGAGGAGCAAGAAGATTTCACCATAGAAGAAGCTAAACGGATTGCAAGAATGAGAGGGTATGCCACTTTCCATCGGGAGAAGCCTATGCATGCACGAGAAAGCCTATCCGAATAGCCATGCGAAGGTAGAGATCTTATTTCACGATGAAGATGCTGTAGAGCAGCAGTTTTAAGTAGTTAGTCTGGGTTTTATGTAATGATTAAAGCCTATGGGCATTTTAATTCCTCTAAGGCCTACGACCCATGTAATACTTACAACTACAAGCCTTGTAAGGGTTCCACCTCACCCTTTGAAAAGTGGATTATCAAAAATCAATAAAAAATGAAGGCGTTCGGGCCATTGGTGGAGTGGACACACACCCTAGGAACCACATCGACTTCCACTGACCCACCATTGGATGGAGATGGAAACCCACCAATTCCAAACAAGGGGGAAACTCTTTCACATTAACTCTTACAACTTCTATCTCTCCCTCTCTCTATCCCTCTTTCTTCTTCTTCCTCTCTCTTTCATTTTTACCACTTTCCTCATAAAACCTTTTTTTCTCTTTATATTTTTTGTGAATGTGTATTTAGATAAAGTAAAAAACACTAAAAAATTAAAAAAAAGAAAACAAAAGAGTCCTAATTACTCACCAATAAATTTTTAAATTTCTTTAACCTTTTTTTGGGGAGTCCAATGACATGTTTTAACCTCATTTTTTTATTTTCATCCTAAATTTTGATAAATAATTTTTTTTCAAGAATAATAATTTTTTAATGATCAATTTTTGATTTGGAAAATTATTCTTCCCCAAATATGAGGAACAACATTAGCTTTCATTACAAGGTCACCTATGACCATCTTTTAATTTTTTATGTTTTCACCCCCAATTGTGAGACTTTAATTTATGGAACTTCGATCCAAATTTCCTACTTTAGCATACATTAATATGATAGAGTCATTTTTTGAACCACATGAGAATCACAATAGCCAAATAACCTCTCATTACCCTTACATTGATCCTCCTTTTTAAACCCCCTTTGATCCTATGATTTTTTTGATAGCCACATTACAGTCCCAAAACCATGTCCCACCCAACATCTATATGAATTTTCATTGCATAATTTATTGAAATTTATGTGTGGGGGGAATAGATTTCATTATGGGTACAATTTACTTATTTTCAATGTTTCATCGTATGATTGATGGAAAGAATCTATTTAAATGCAGGGTAGAGGTTATCATTCAGTGTTTTTTGGGAAAAGATTAAAATTTATGTAACTTTGGACATTTTTTTGAAAGGTTTTCAGGAAAAATAAAGAAAGTTAAAAAATAATGTGTTGTGTCTTGGGAAAGTCAAAATTCACTCTTACTCAACCCTTGATCTTATTATAACTCTTACAATTAGTGTCATGAGGAGATCATTGGGAGATGAGTGTGATATATGTTTCATGTTCAAATTTAGAAAAGATGAAAAAATAAAAAATAAAAAAAAGAACACCTACATCCTATTTTCTTGTGTCATTGGGAAAATTTTTGTGTTTTGTACAAATTTAATCTTTTCCTTTCTCTCTATTTTCTTTATTTAAACATCATATCCTTGTAAATATTTTTTGCCATAACCTTCCATGTCTTATTTCAAAAATTGTGAAATGACTTTTCCATGTTGTTTTTACCCATCTTTTTCTATATTTTGGACATTATATTACCACTCTCCCATAGCCATTGAAAAATACCTAACATACCAATTGATTCTTGTGAACTTTAGAATAGATAATGGAAGCTAATAGATCTTAAAAACTTTATGATTTCACTTTTGGTTGGTGAATGAGTGAACCTCTATAAATAATTTTTTTATTATATTGAGAGGTGTGAGTTATGAGTGCCCACATTTTCCATTTCTAATTTTGATCATGAAAAATTAATTGATTTTGGATCTTTATTTATATAATTTTTTTGGTAGAATTAGTTATGTATTAGTGAACTTTTCTCGAACCCCCCAGGTTGGAGAAAACAAAAGTTTAATATTTATTGGTGAGTAAAAATGATTTAGTTATGTTTTTATTTAATCCAAATGAGGACATTAACAAGAATAAGTGTGGTGGAGTTGATATTACATATTCATTAATAATTTTAAATTGGTCCCATTATATAATTTTCACTTAAAAATGGTTAATTTTCAATCAATGTTCATGTTTTGATCATAAACACATAAAAAGAGCATTGTTTGAGTTAATTTAATTAAAATTCAGTTTAATATTTTGATCATATCTTTCAAAATATTAATAAAAATTATGACATTATTCTTTTTTAGTGTTCCTGATTAAAATTAAAACATATCATTACAAGGGATATTTGGACAATTCGGCCATTTGAAGGGTTATATGGACCACAAAATAAGGCCCAACAATTCTATTGAGAAAACTGGACCTTCTATGATGATTCCATTTTTGGGTTAAAAAAGAATCCCAAATTTGATGAAACTCCATAATATATTTGGAATTATCCAAATTAATCACGGATAAAAATTTTATGGCCCAAATCAACCAATAAGGGGGCCAATTGATCAATAAAACTTTATCCCACCATTATATTCGTGATTTAAAAGCAATACACAATCCTTGACTTTTCTCTTGATATAGTTATCCAATTGAGATGATATTTTTCAACGTAAAATCCAAGATATATTATCAAAAAAATTTATAATAAATGATTCATATTTAAGGGAGTCTTTACAAACATAAATTAATTCACATTTAGACCAGGGAAAAATATGACACAAAAATGGACATGATCACATTATTTACTAAAACAACCATAAATTTGTCTAAAAAAGTCCAATGGATTCCAAATTTGGAGGGGAAACATTCAAAAAATATATATACAACATTGAAATATAAAATTTCCCTAGATTCAGTATTTAAATTATCAAATTGTTAAGCCAAGTGGAGGGGCATATTTGGAATGCAAACAATCGACCACCTTGGTCTATAAATACATCCCCCTATTCTCCTTGAAAGGGGTTGGAATTTCAGAATAGAGGAGGATATATTGGCATAAAAAAGGCCCTGAAAAAGTCTTTATTGGATATTACAAACTAATGTTTTCACTTGAGAGACACTTCCTCCTATATTTTTGTGTTCTTTTTCCTTCTTTTCAATTGTAATCATGTATATTTTTTTCAATTTCATTTGAATATTAATACACGTTTCATATTCATCTTCCCTTATAATAATCTACCCTATATTTTTTAATATTAATGTTCTTAAAATAGTTTAACTAAATATGAAAACCCTTACCTTATTTCTCTTTCTCATTCAATCAAAAGTTCATGTTTAATTCTCTTCATCATTCATGTGTGTGTTCGGTGCACCACTCTTTTCTTGTCCCGCTCATTTTATTATCTTTTTAATTCATCACTATAAACGTTCTAACCATATTATTAACCAAAAAAATTTCTGAGTAAATATAACATTTGTGTGAGTCATAATTTGGGGATGTGAATTGATTTAGATATTTTTCTCTATTAATATTCTTTAAATTAATATTGTGTATGTTGAACTTAAAATGTCACAGATTAATGACAGGGTTTGTTTGGCATGTGGATTCCATGGATTATTGGAACCCCAAGTACACATGGGTTCATGTAATATTGAACCTTCCATAAACAAGAATTGATTGAGATCAATACCCTAGTTGAGGCTTGGATTAAATCCAAAAAAATGGGGAATTCCAATCATAAATCATATTATGAAGTGGATGTCAATTTAATGAAATATACAGAAAAGATCAAGGATGTCACAAGCATAATTCCCTAATGATGAAATCACCACAATATTTTTAAAATTATTAAATATAACATCATTAATCAATAATTTTATCTATGATATTCAAACAAACCCCCATTAAAAAGACAATCAAAATAGAAACAATCAACTCGAAAATTTGTATCATCGCCTAGGATTCGACTTGAGTGTCGCAATATACATTAGCAGAGCACCAGAACTTTAAACGGTCGATAGTTGAAAATCGACCATGCTTCAATTCTATACTATGAAAACATGATTAAAATAATGAAAATCCACACCATCTAAAATGTAACAAGAAATAATATAACAAAATATCAAGAAAATAACCATTAGTTGTAACAATGGATAAATATTCATTTCGCAGTGGTCTCATATAAAGATGGATTGAGTTTACAGAGTAGAGGTGGAATTGTGTAGGTATAGGTAAGTGAGAGAGAGGAAGAGATGATATGTAGGGTTTGTCATGGTTAAGAAAAATGCAAAAACACAAATCGTGGAACCCAAAAAATAAAACAATGAGAGAGGAAAAGGAGAAAATAACATACTTTGGATTCTAGCAGTGATTCGTTCAAGAGATCATAGATGAGTAGGGACGGAAGCAGGAGAGTTCTACGATATCTTGAGAATTGTGACTGAATGAGTCGCATTTAGGGTTCTTTTAAATAGATTGGGGACACTTTGATCAGTGCTTTCAAAAAAGCGCTGATAAAGAGCCCTTTTATCACTGCTAAAACTTTTGCGCTGATAAATGATTTGTAATTATAATTATAAAATAAAAAATTTGAAAAAATATTTATACAATTATATATTTGTTTATTATCATTTTATAATTATTTAAATATATAATCATTTATTTATAATTAAATTAATATTTTTTTTTAAAAATTATAAATTTTTTATTTATAATTATAAATATATAATTTTATAAATATAGTAAATATGAATTTATAAATATATTTATAGTTATTTATTTATAATTATTTTTTTTAATTATATATTTATAATTATATATTTATAATTATTTATTTGTAATTATAAATATATTTATATCATTATATATATATATATATATTTAATAAATATATAAAAATATAAATAAATTAAATATATTTATTATTTAAATATATTTATTATAATTTTATAATTATTAATACACTTATATTATTACAGATATTCACACACACACACACACACATATATGTGTGTGTGTGTGTGTATATATATATATATAATAAATATATATAACTATAAATATATTCATTATTTAAATAAATTTATAATCATTTACATATATAATTAATTAATTATTTAAATATGCATAACACTTTTAAATATATATATATATATCCCCCAGGGTGCAGCTCAGTGGTAGCTACCCCTATGGGTACTGGTGACGTCTTGAGTTTGAGTCTTCCCTGCATTGTATGTTGTCTACCTTTCTTTATAATGTTTCCCTTTTCCCCAGATAAACCAAGGTTTCGAACTCAACTTATATATATATATATTAAATAAATATAAATATAAATATAGATATAAATGTTGTATAGTCATTATTTAAATAAATTTATCATAATTTTATAATTATTTAAATATATATAATTATTTTTTATAATAATAATAATATTTTTTTTAAAATACTGTTTATTTATTTATAATAATTATAAATTTAAAAATATATAAATATATAAATATAAATTTATAAATATATAAATATAAATTTATAAATAAATTTATTTATAAATATTTATTTACAAATATATTTTAAACATTATTAATGAACACATAATATTAAATATATGCATTTTAAAAATGAGTGAAATTGAATAATTAAATGTATCATGTTATAATAAAATTCTAAAATATACAAAAATTTGAAAAAATTACATAAATATTAGGTGTATGTTTCTATATAAGATTTCATTAATTATGTAAGTATTTGTTTTTTTGCATTGTATATAAAAATGAAGTAATTATGTATATGTATGTGAAATCAATGTAACACATGTTTGATATATGTTAGATTGAAAAATCAGACAACATTAAAAATGAATAAGACAATAAAATGTTTTTAATTATTACATTTTATTCATTTTCTATATATATTTGTATTTAAAATATATTATTTATTAGTATATATATATTATACTTATTTATTTTTAATAATAATTTTTTTCATTAATTTAATTTTAAATTATTTAGTAATTTAGTAATTTTAAATTTTTTTGTTTAGTTATTACAATTTTTTTAATTTTTTGTTTAATTATTACAATTTATTCATTATATATATATATATATATATTTAATATATAATATTTATTAATATTTATAATATATATATATATATATGCATATTAATGTTTTCCACTTTTATCAATAATTATTTAATTAATAGAATGTTTAATATTTTTCTTAATTTACCATTTTTAAAATTTTTATTTGTTTATTTCAATTTATTCATTTTAGATATCTAGATATTTAATATACACAATTTATTAATTTTTATAATTTATATATATGTATATCAAATTTAGTCATTTTTATCAATAATTAATTAATTAATTAAATTATTATTTTTTACTTTTTATTTGTTTAATTATTTCATTTTATTTTAGACCTTCATCAGTGCTAAAAAACATCGATAAAGTTTACCCTTTATTTGCGCTAAAAATAAAGTGTTTATATAGGGTACCCTTTATCGACGTTAAAAATAAAGCGCTAATAAAGGGTACCTTTTATCAGTGCTATATAAAAGCACTGATAAATGATACCCTTTATCAGCACTAAAAAAACAATGATAAAAGGTACCTTTTATCATCACTTTTTCTAGATTCGATAAAAGGTATTATTTATCAGGGCTCTTTTTAGTGCTGATAAAGGTGACATTTATCAGCATTTTTTGCTAGTGCTGATAAAGACCAACACTGTTAAATGTTTTTTTAGTAGTGACCGAAGAGGGAGTTATATCTACACCACAAACACAAAGGAATAAACAAGATGACCCAAATATGTTCAAAGTAAGACTCTAAGCCTCATGGTAAGGTCACGTCCTCACTAATAGTCTAGGATTAAACTAGGGGATTAAGGGTAACATTCATATGAGATAACCCCCTCATCCAGCCACATTATACTGATGAAACTCATCTGAGAGGACATAATCATTAGGTATTTCCATTAATAAGCATGGAAGAATTGAGAGGGATTATTTGAGATACTTGATCGAACTACACCTTACTAGAAGGAAACATATGTCCATACATAGATAGGGGAACACACTTAGGGCCCATGGGGGTTACCTAACCCTAACTCGTTTAACCTATTAGGAAGGGGATCACATGCCCTAGATTTATGAAATAGGATACCCGACCCATCCTAGGGAAGAATGATATAGGATCATACCTAGGGCCGCACAGATGGATGTCTGACACTATCTGGGACTAACCCATAGAGGGGATCACTCATCCCATGATTAGGATGGGATGCCTCAATGTATCCTATTAGGGATGGACCAAGGTAATACACCCACATAGATACAATTCAAGGGATCTCACCCCAGTTCATACCAAAGTTGGTCTAAGGAGAACAAGAGTTCTAACCTACCCTAGGAGGAGTACACGACATGTTTTATGGGGTACACAACGTGTCTCACTGAGCCTACAACTACATGCATCCTTCCATATCACATGATATGTTTTTTGCTAGATACATGGTGTGTTGTTATGAAACACTAAGTGTAGAGGTCGGTCTAAAACTTTGCGTGTGTCACCTTCCCAAGCATGTGCACTTTCCAAAACACATGAGGTGAGACTGACACACATAGTGCATGGGGTTACATGGCCTCTTGGGTGTATACTACTTGTACATACTAAGTTGTCCAGCTAAGTGTCCCATGGAATGTGGGTCCCCCATAAATCATACAATATTTAACTCACACGTAAACCTTAGCCACTGTACAATGGTGCCCACATGATATTTCTTCTTCCAAAGTACATGAAATGTTTAAAATTTTATAGAAAATTCTAGTCTTAATGTGTATCTACCTGCATTTCCTCCTCCATTTCTCGATCTAAAAAAAATAAACATAACATCCTAGATCTGGGTAGACCAAGCTTTCAATGTCTTCGGTGGCTAGATTTCAACCACCCGTTGATAATAATTCACTCATCATCACCATCCTGAAGCACCTACAAGGCCCAAGTCATGCAATATCCATCAACCGCACAATCATTGGCTCATATTACTCACCAGTGGCTATAGTTTGTCCACCCATTTCTCAACATAACCCATCAGTTCCCCTCTATAGATCCCTACTCAAATTGGATCGCAAAACCACCATCACCCAAACCATCATTGGATTATCGTTATCACCGCCACACATCTGTCACATCTAAAAAACCCAAAACTGAATTCATAACCATGGACCTTCACACCGAATAACAACTACATAATGAAAATTTTCTTGATTATCATAAAAAATTGGCCAATTGAAACACTAAAGATGAAAATAAAAGAACATACAAAGAAATTTATAAAACAAAAAAATTTAATATCAAATGAAGGTCATGTCCATTTTGGACATCGTTGTCAAAATCTGAAGAATGAGGTAGATTATCAAATGAAGGTCATGTCCATTTTGGACATCATTGTCAAAATCTGAAGAATGGGGTGGATTATAAAATCATAAAATTTAAAAATGAATAAATCCCAAATTCCTAATTTTAGGAAGAGAATAAAAACATTGGACAATGCACAAATTAATTTTAAATGAATTAATTAATTTTTATATAAAAAATAATAGGGAATTAAACAACAAAATTAAATTACCTACCTTGATTTGGGATCTATCATTGGTGAACAATGGATCCACATCAATTATATTGATGAGATCCACTATGTTCATCATTGGATTAAAAAAACTCCTTGTTCATTCATTGTTGATCCTCGATCCTGAGATTACCTGTCAACATGATCTCTATTAGTTATCTATCCATACTCTCTATTCCCCTAGGGTTACATGGATAACCCTAGGGAATTTACCAAAGATGAGTTTATAAAGTATTTTCTTTAAGGTTTTTAAATTAAATGAAAATCAAATTAATAAATTAATTTAATTCATTTAACCCGCCCACAACTACACTCAATTAAAGCATCTAATTCTGATAAGTCTTATGTCGCACCTAAGGTAAAACATTAAATACAAATTTAATAGAACTACCAGTTGTCCCATTTGAGAAACCATTAAGTATATAATCCATTACTTCCAAAAAAACTAGTAATGCGTGATATAATAAATTTAATATTTTTAATATATATAAAAATAACATTTATAGGCCCTGGAACTCCATGCTGACTCGACACCTAACTCTGGAAATATTGTTTAAAACATTTCAAAGTTTCAATAAAAAATTAAAATACACTATAGTTTGGAAATTAATGAATTACATGTGTCTAATAGGATAGTAGGAACACTATAAATTTTCAATATAGATAAGTTGACAACATATGGAAAACAAATGTTATGTCATACCAACTTGTTATGACTAAGGAATGAATTTATCTAAGTAAGAATTAAATTAGAAATCATGTTCTGGAGAATAATATATAAAAAATATATCCATGGGTATTATGAATCTAGTCATATAATATACATTAACTAAGTACTAAAAAATACAAGTTGAAATAATTCAAGACTGAATTATTGTGGGCATATAATCCTTCCAGTAGAACATGCATGGGTATAAGAAGAGATTATTGACATTAAAATAATTTCACATACTTAAGTGCTAGGTATTTATCTCACATTACATGATATTTATTGATATTTGATATTACTAAATCATGATGAATAATAGGTGAATATTAAATAGATCTAAAATAACTGCATCAGATTACAGTTGGAACTTTCTGACAATACTTGGAAACATAAAACTTAATGAGTTCTGGATGTCTAGAGATGTGGGAATACTAGTGATTAATAGAATTTGACACTTATCTACATTTAGTTTAATTTGATATACTATTATAGTGAGGCTAAGGTAATATTCATAGAAAACTTATTACAGATAGTGGTTTCCATATCTATAATATTCGAATACGTTGTGACTTTTTGATGTAGCTGAAGAATCATTTTAACAACATCCTATTCCTATTTTGGGTTATATAACAAGAAAGTGTTTTATCTTTATTATGATATTATTAGAATTTGTAATTAATCAAGATGTTAAGTTTTTGACATGGGAAAATAGGTGGATACTCAATAATATCGCAACTTGATGGGTTTTCTCAAGGTAGTGATATCACAGTAAGTAGATTAAACAAATAGAAATGAGGCTTTACCAACCCCAGTCATAGAGACTTGGTAGTCAAAATAGCTATTACCATTATCAATTAAAGAATGTTTAACACATGAGAATTAACCAATCATTAGCATCAGGATCTATTGAAAATCGAAGTTTTTTGGAGTTGGTTACCTAGAACCAACTACTTTATAATATTGATTTTCTTCTAAATATTAGGGGATTTGAATATTAATTATTATCAAAACCCTGATCATTCTTCTATGTTACATTATATGTGATATATCTAAAGAGTGATTGTTTCATTTAATGGTCAATATAGTTCCCCACATGGTGAGAACCTTGAAGTTCTATAACAATATTCTTAAATATATGTTCTATAGTGGGATGCCATTATCTAAGGGACACATATGATACAAACTGTTAGGGGTAGGAGATTCATAAGACATTGATTGTTCTTCTCATGATTTTTTCCATTGTAAATGTCCAATAGATGGGATTGGGAGAACATACCAACTTATAGAAATTCCAAATGTTTATGTGTCATCAGATATTCCAATATGTGAGCATGTGTAATGATCCTTAGACTTTTAGATTATTATTAATGCATGTAATGACTCATTCACTTTGATGTATTTTTGTAAACCATGATAACACAGTTCATGGAGAATTTGGGTATGTTGGGTGAATCATGAATGATATGTTATTAATAAATAATTCAATGAATTATTTTCCCTTCCATATTTATGAAATTTGATATCCTGATCCTTTAATTGAAATGGAACCATCACATTAAATTCCATGGCCATGATGTAATGAAAAGTTTATTTCAGATAGTCAAAGAAATATGTATCAAGAATATTGGTTGATGAAATGGGTGTAAAACCTAATTTACAAGATATCATAACAAAGGTATTATATTACCTAGTGAGCATTCATATGCGGTTCTTATCGTTGCGACATACCTTCAACCTCTATGGGTGCTTGGACCCATTACTAGACAGTAATCATGGAATTTAGTTAAGACCACTTAATTCCACCGTGGAATAGTCCTAGAGGGTCACACACAAATTATTTCTATTGATATAAATTAAATATTAATTTTATTTATGATATGGAATAAATATTATTCTCCAAACCGAGAGTTAATATTTATTCAGGATGTATTAAATGATTGTAAATATTAAATAAATATTTATTTCCAAGGTAATTTTTTAATTACATTAATATATAATATTTTTTTATATTTTTTATTCATGTCATAATAAATAAATAAATATTTATTAAATTATTTATTTACTTATTTATGTAAATATTAAATAAATATTTATTCACCAGTTTTTGAATAGAATATTTATTTATTTATTGAATAAATATTTAATAATAATATATTTATTCAAAAATTATGTAAATGTTAAGGAGGATGAGTATACTAATACTTGGTTTGAAGATAAATTTTAATTTACAAGACTGTAAGATAATATTTAATGTAACACCAGTTAGCACACACCATGAAATACAATAATGATATTATTATTTTACATGGCATGTGGTTCCTTTTGGATTTAACATATTATTAATTTCTTTTGAAAAATTAATTAATATAAAACCCTAACCTTGGGTCTATAAATAGTCAATTATAATAATTATGACTTATTGGTCGTTGTGCACATCATTATCCTCTATAGAGAATTCTCTCTCAACAAAGCATGTCTCTAGGGTTTTTTATTAAGCTCAAGAAATTCTCATTCCCTCCTTTTCTATCAAGACAAAGAGATCAAAAGAGACGATCCATCTAGATCAATGGGATCATAGTTGCGATCAAGGGAACGCCACAAGAAAAAGGGTACCACCACATCATACTCAGAGTACTATCGATGATGTTTCAACATCAAAGGAGCATGTTTAGATCAATACTAAAGGGGAACTACCTTAGGTTCTCATCAACCCAATAAAAAATAAAATCGAATGGAGTTCAAATGACCAACACCTATATCAAATAAAGAACTCAAGACTGAGGTATTTTTTCATACTGTTAAATTTATTATTTAATTGACATGAAAATGTTTTTCTATTGGTTATGGTATTTTATTTTTTATTATTATTCTAAAAAATTTCAATGGTAATGAAATTTACGTCTTTCATATTATGAATGATCGATCAAATCTAACAAAATAAGAGTTGGGAATTGGCTTAATACACACAACTAATACATCTAGAACCAACATATTTGATGCTAGAATTTTAGTGGAAATGAAGGTAATTTAAGTACTCTAGATTGATTCATTTAAATTCTATAGTACTTTGGATTTAAGTTTGAAGGTCATTAAAAATATTCATATATATTCCAATTTCATTTAAATTCACTTGAGAAGTTTTAAGGTGATTGGAGAATACCCTGAGTAGAATTGCAGTGATTCTAAGTTGATTTGAAGGAATTATAGATTTTTTAATTGAAGGTGAAATTCTAGATAGGTCTAGATTCATAGATAATATGTTGTAGTGAGATCATAATTGAAAAATTATCAATGGAATATGATACGTAAAATGTTTTCATGATAGGTAATATGTTTGTGTGCCTTAAAACATAAATTTTGGCAATAAAAAGTGATGCATAATTTTCTTTGATAATTTGAAATATTTATTATGGATTTACTAAAATATTTGTAAAATAGAAAAATCCTATGCATGATATGTCAAAAAATTTATTGGTACGTAAGATATTTAAATTTATATGCAATATGTTTTGCTGAGGCACACTAAAATACGATAAAGATAGATATATTATGATATATTTAAGAATTGTTTTGTCTAAGGAAAAGGAAATTGGGATATTTAAATAATCTTATGTACATAAATAACATGTTATCAAGAATATACATAAGATGTTTTCTAGATATTATAAATGCGGAAATGGAAATTATCGTGTGCAATGTGTAGGATGTTTAGTGCTCACACTGCTAATACATAATATGTTTTACATAGAAAATTATGAAATTTATTAAGATTAATAAGTTTTTATAGAAATTAATTATTATGAAAAAATAATTCAATAGATGCCAAAAATAAAATTTTATTCATTATACATCACAAATTAATTTTTTATTAAATAAAAATAAACAAGATTATAATCTTTAGACTATAGAGAATAAGATCAAAACATGAGGAAAATATGAGAAAATAAATTCATTTGTATTAAATAAAGTCCAAAATAAATGATTATAGAAACCTAATGTGGTGATTCCTGAACTCTTCTATAGTGATCTAAATGCTAAAAGTGAATTTGTGATTCAAGATGAATGATTTAGAGAAAGATCTTCACACAAAGAATAAGATGATCCAACTGAGATACAATCTGAGAATAAAAGATTTAAGACAAATACTATACTATAATATTATATTCACTCATACTTTGAAGAAATAATCCACATAAAAACATAAGTATCTATTTTTCATATGATGTATTAGGTTTATGGGATTAAAAAAATGTAAAGAATGGTCGACGGGTAATGGGAATTTTTCCGTTATTATAGAGACTTTCATGTCTCGATATTTTTTAGACCCAATCCGCATCATTATACTTTAAGGGGGGATTGGATTGACCCCGTAGGGACAAAAAAATTTCTCCCTTCTGAATTATGAAGGAGGTTCCAAAGTCAAATGGTCCTAGCTGGTGATTTCATAGGGTTAAGTATTTGTGCAATCGACCATCTTAGGATATGAATTCTTTGGATGGTCTCCAGTGGGTTTATTCTTGGATCCAGAAACACCCAATGACCATGGTATCTATGATTCATGGGCCTAATTTCCAAAGGAAGGTTATCCTTGGATAACGATTTGGCCAACGACACTTAAGGACTCCATTGTTCAAGAGGATGGGAGGTGGGGCTCATCTCACCCTTTTGGGGGGAATTATTTCCTATTATGGGACTCTATTTTAGATTTAAGTCATGTTAATATGTTCATGAATCATTGGTTCATTCCCGAAGAGTGTATCCATGGGCTACCCCTAGTTCGCAGGATCATCAGAAACATACATGGATTTGATGCTATAGAGGCAATGCTGACTAAATCCACGCGACAAGGTTCTCTGGAGTTTATCGTCATCTAGGGGGAACGTAAGATGGATTGATATTGGGATTAGACCTATGATATGGGATTCCTATGTATCCTCAGAAGAGGAATCATAGCCCACACAGTTTGGTGAACTTGGGGCTTATGCCTGGAAGCTGCCCATTTGAGGGGACATGATTGGGTGGAACCTTTTAGATGGGCTCCCTTTTGAGCTCGGGCCTTCAAGAAGGCATCCTACATATCCTAGTTTAAATAGGAACAAGAGTTCTCATAGTTCAATATGGTTTGGTTATGTGAATGTTGTAATTATCAAAAATCTATAAGCCCACGTGAGTCATACTCAATGTGACAAATAAGAGGATGTGAGAGATTCAACCAACCACACATCATCTCTCCCACTGATGGGAGAGGGTGGGACTACGATGGAAGAATCCAAGGTGGCGGTGGGTGAGGGTGAAAAGCAATGAACCCTTTAATGTGGGATTACATTGGGGGTCACAAGGCTTGTCTCCTGGAAGGTTAGGGACTTACCTCCCTAGGAGTGCCCCAGAATGAACTTTGGGAAAGGGGAGGAATGTGTCTTATCATCAAAAGGATAAGAAAATATGATTCCCTTGACTAATCACCATTCCTCATTGAGTGGAAGAGCAAGTGATCACCCTCAATACCTAGAATGAGGAGGTTAACGTTAGTGTCCCAAGGTTAGAATCTGGGTTACCACGGGAATGTAGAATTATAGACATACCTAGAATATTAATATTTCTGGGTACAACCTTAGTGAATCCACTTACCATGGGTATGTAGACTCAAAGGGGCATGCTGATGTGCCCGATGATATGATCATACGGGTCCAGTGTCTTTGAAGGAGGCCTCTGCCTAATTCCAGGGGACTGGTTCATAGGGGAGCTATAGAGGACTGAACAGTAATAGAGGGGAGATATTGGTGTTGGAGGGAAGGACACTCAAAGATTCCCATTCCACGTACTATTTTCTCATGCAGTATGGGGGGAGCTCCGCATACTGTAGTGTTATGCGGGTAAAGGGGTCATCCGTGTACCGAAACAATAGACAGGATTGGGCATGGTCCACCATTGCACCAAAGTGGTACACAGTCCTAGATGTGATCTACCATGCCACTTTGGGTTTCATCCACGTACTGATGTAGTACACGATGTGGGGTTTAATCCGCATAATGATAAACTATGTGGAGCACCATATTGAAGGAGGGTCCTGGAACCTATCATTTGTGGGGAGTTTATCCGCGAAGAATTTGTGGTTCACGATGACACTAATTAGGTTCGCGGTTTACCAAATATTATTAAGTTACTTATTTTTATGGCTTTATTATGTTTATACCTATGGAAACATGATTCATGATTTGAACTTTTTTGATGATTTGAAACGGAAGCTGGAATCCTCTTTGAATTCTTTCTTTCAACCTCTAGGGTCTCCTTTGTGCTTTCTTCATCCGTCGCTTTCTTCTTTTTCATGTGATCCTTTTATATAGAATTGTGGAAAATAATATATATGGTAATAAAACAACATTTTTAGAAGCCCATGAAAATATATATCAATCCACAGAATACTCAATCAGTCAGGGTTTGTAGAGGCTGCGGTTTGTGAGTCATGGTTTGTAGAACCCTACCGATTTGTTTCATCTGCAAACTGCCGAGTTTTTGGGATGGTATGTGGATGGAATTTGTGAACTTAATTACACTAATGATGTAGTTCAAGGGTTCTTGGGTTCACTGGAAATTTCTCCATAGTCTAGTGCCTCGTGGGTCCTTCTGTGTACTAGTTGTTCACTGTTCATGCGTTCTGTGAACCCTTCCCAATGATGGTATGAAGGACACTTAAAACTCTTGATAAATTCAATTTCTTCAAGTTTATTCAGAAGTTTGAAATTAAATTTTTATCCATTTGCTTTAATGGAAATTTAGGAATGATTTATTATGAAAAGTGATTGTGGGAGTATTTTCATCCCTTTGTGAAGTTTCCATGACCCTAAAAATGCCCCCATCAGAATGGGGTCCGTTCGGAATGAAGAGGAGACTATTCTAATGTAGAAGTGGTCATGAACTGAAGTGGTTTATAGTAGAATATACAGGTCAAATTGAATTAGACCACACCTATATATAGGGGCCCATGTCATTTGTCTTTTACCATTTCTTACAGGGAAAAGTGCTCTCGACTCCCCCTTAGCTTTCTCTGCATTCACGTACCATCTCCTTTGCGAAATCCATATTCACAAACTGCTTTTTATGTGACACAAACCGAACTCTTCACAATTTATTCTTCCCATGAACATAATTTTGGGTTTCAAGAACTACATTTTGGAATTTAA
The DNA here is from genome assembly GCA_963277665.1 of Viscum album. Classification (NCBI taxonomy): domain Eukaryota; kingdom Viridiplantae; phylum Streptophyta; class Magnoliopsida; order Santalales; family Viscaceae; genus Viscum; species Viscum album. Next base: position 1,196,359,798 of record OY728135.1, on the reverse strand, counting down.
AACTAAAATCCAGACTTCTGTATAAGAGAATGCTACATGGTTTATGTGTCCTGCACATCGAACTTAAATTGGAGAACTGAAATTTAAGCCTTACTAATCTGAACCTAAAATTTTAGACATAAATTTTGAATATCAGCATAGAGAGGCCTTGGTCCATGGTTTCTTCTTCCACAAACCCTTATGTTTTCTATCCAACACTATGTGGAGCAGCAGCTCATGGTAATTTCACATATTTTGGCTACACGCGGTATAGCTTCCGCCTACCATTGCAGTATGCAGGGATTTCTTTCACGTACCATCAGTACGCAGGAATAGATTTCCACATACTGTTTATGGGATCAGAACACAAATCCCCTTGAAGGCCCTATTTTAATCCCCTCAACCATTTTTTGTGGCATTTATCCACTAATTTTCTCACAGACTGACTTTTTTGTGGGCTTTTGGATATTTTTGTGCAGGCTGCAATGACTCGTCCACAGATTTTAATAAAATTTACCAAGACGAGGGAAACCATGGTTGAGGATAGTGAGGACCATCTTCGATCCAACATTGTTCCTTGTGACAGCTTATTAAAAGATCTCTTTATGTCAGAGCTCCTAGCTTACCCATTGTCTGTGCAGTTTCCACTTTATGGATTTGGTCTTCCTGATGATGTTCCTTTGCCATTGGCTAACCCCAATACTCCTTTCATTATCTGAGAAGCACTAAAAGGTCATGATTGGGCCATTATTTCCTCAACAAGAGAAGTCAAATCTAATCTGATTCAGGAGAATGTTTTCATATTAGAAGGCTTGATGTGGACTTAGGGCAATTGCAGGTGTCACAACACTACCTTGAGACTAGTCACCCAGGAGTACCCGTCCATTATCAAACATTCCTAAGAAAACTCTAACAGTGGGTGTAGCACCAAATGGGACCTACGATCCTGAGGATGCTTCTTCGATGAATAAGCCTGGGAATTCTAGGTACACCAAACCTGTTTAGAGTCCTCTGATCATTTGGAGGTGGTGAGGTTATATTAGGCATCCTGGGTTTCCTAGTTCACAACTTTCTCTCTAGGTGAAATCATTCCTGAGCTATTAATCCGCTGGCTTTCAAGCACGAATACCTTCCATTTTTCACATGGGGAGGTGGAAATTAGTTTATGGGACATCCACTAGCTCAGAGGTCTCCCCGGTCTTAGAAATATGTTTGACGAATTTCTTTCAGCAGTTGCTACCTGGGGTGATACCTACCATGTATCCCCATTGACAAGGAGACTACAGGTTATGGAAGAAGGATTACATGATCAACCTCTCCAGGATTGCTCTCTTATCCTGTTTTAGGATTGGATATGTTCATATTTTTAGGTTAATGGGCCTAAGACAAGATCCCTCCACAATCAAAATCATCCAACCCTTCAGTCTCAACAACTTCTAGGGACATATTGTGCCACCCTCGAAGCGGGACGATACACTACTTGGGGATATAATATTCAATTGGGAGTACCACATACACTTATATTATTAGGTTTCTTTTCCATGTTTTTGAGAATATGGCTCTTCCCATCCCATGATGTATATATCAGGGTCAGGGATTTCACTCTGATGGTGGAGGCTGTGCTAGAAGAGGGTCAACCAATTAATTTGGCCATTCCTACTCTTTTGTGACTTTATGAGTTGTTGGGGAAGATACAAGAAGGTAAACCTCAGCATCATCTCAGAAGAACATTTCAATTCCTATATGGGTGGATAGCAGAAAACTTCCATTATTATGAATATTTACACACTGCGAGGGTTCCTCACTCCGACTTTTAAGATTCCCTTATTAACATCACCATTGTTTGTCCTATGAATTTAAGCATTAGCGATGTAGTCGGGATACTAAATTAGGCTTATCTCTTCTCATTTTCATCGCACCCTACCCCTCACATTTCATTAAGGGGTGATAGGGGAAGTTCTTCAAAGGATTTCTCATACATTATTGTGCTTAGGGATGGGATTCTCACTGATATCATGGATCGAGTGGCCATTTTTGAGCCATAACTCCCTTACAGGTTCTCCAATCAATTTGGGTTCCTTAAAAAAATTTCACTTCTTCCTACCATTCAGTTAAGTGGAGAATCTCATCTCGTAATTTTCTCCAGTTATGGCTTATGATGATGTGGGAATGTGACTCTATAGAGGTTATCATACACAATACAATGAGATCCACTTTTGTATCGCTAGAATATTCCCAACTACGGGTGTGATGTTACCCTGAAGTGGTGTTGAGAAGACCAATTCGACAGGTCCATAAGCCTTTAACCATTCTTCACCCCATATTGACCACGATGGTCATGCCATCTATTCCTCCTCATCTGGTGACTAAAATGGATACATTTTCTATTCCTATCCCTATAGTGTCCATAATGGCTACTCCATCTGTTCCCACCCCTGTGGTGAGAAGACGCTCAATCTCCCATCATATGATTCTGGAAGGGGATTCATCGGTGTGACATATCTCATTAGAGAGTGATTCATACTACTCCTCTCTTATGGATATTTCCCACAACCCTAATGAGGCTGGACCTAGTAAAGTTTCACCAGATACCCTTGAATTTGAAGGTAGTCCTCCGCATCTGGATGCAATGGTCGAACCATCTGAGGGTAAGAAGATCCCCCCATCTTGGTTAACTTATCTTAGGTCCCTTCCCACTCTTGTAATAACACTTCATTCCTATATACCTATTGCGGTAGGGGAGGAACAAGTCCCTAGTGCTGTGGGGAGGCATTAGGCTGTGCAAAAATAGGCGTGTCATCACTTATGCACCCTTTCCACACAAAAAATGTCTGGATATATTTATTGATGAGATTGAAAAATTCTAGTGGTTGTTTACCAAGTTGGGTTCTGGTGTTTTTGATTACCAGAATCTACACATTTTTATCTACCATATTGTCAAATCCTGGGAAGTCCTTGCTTCTTGTGAGGATAAACTTTCCAAATTCAATTCTTCACATCATCTCGTAATGACCTTCCAGGATGTTTCGAAGGAACTTGGTCACCTGATGGCTAAAGAGGTAAAGGATCATGATTTTTTGATCACCCAAAAGGAAGATCTATGAGAATGAGGGGATCACATATCAAGGTTGAAGGCTCAACTAGCCTATTTGGGTTCCAATTATGAAGCTATCTAGAAGAAAGGGCAGTACCTTGAAGTTGTTATGGAGCATGTGAACCCATCGGTCAGAGATGAAGTGGGCGAGAGAGATTATTTAGAGAAAAATCTTGATGTACCATGATAGTCTCTTTCCATATTTCTGGAAAGGGTTAGTTGAGACTTACTGTAACTTTTACAAACCATGATGTACTCATTTTATTTTAACACTATGGAGAGACTCTAAACTGGAGATGTTCCTCCATTTTTTTTGTTGAACTTAATGAAACTAATTTTGCTTCCAATACTTATTATTTTTCTTTTACTGTCATGTAAATTAATAATAATCAACCATATAAACATTATTTCAATCAATTATTAATTTTAAACTGTGATTCGAAACTAGTAAATTGAAATAATCAAATCAGGCTCTAATTTTTCCTAATCCATAGGACTCAGTGAGCATAGTTTGACTATTTATGGGGTTTCACATAAAATCTCATGAACTTTTATGTCTTTTTCATTATCACCATAATTTTTGACTAATCTCATTTGATATGGGTTTAACATGTATAACTTTAATTTTTCCTAGGCCACCCTTTGTGGGTTTTCAACCTAACATGATTTATGTATCTTTTGAGTATTTGATATCTCAACATTTTGTTTCCTAAACAATACACAATATATGTTTAAGGAGCTGATACTAGAATTTTATCTAGGGGTTCCCTTTTTGGGTTTTCACTCTCATGAGTATTGAATCTTTTTCTCTGGCAGTTTATATTCTCACAACTCATACTTATCACTAATGTTTTTGTTCAAATAGTTTTGACCAAACTTGATGGGGCATGGGCCCCAATTTGGTATTCATCAACTGGGAATTTCCTAATAATCTAAGACATGAATGAGGGATTTTTATTGACCCTGACTATGTGAGGTTTGGATGTAAATGAGGATTTGGATCCATTTTAGGCATAAAGAGGTTGGAGAGGACTCTCCTGAGGATGAATTTTCCTTTGATTGATGGTCACTTTGTGAGCATCATATGCAGATCCACCGAGACATGATGTGCATAGTCAAAAAAAGGTGTCCATAGGACACTGGCCTTCCATATCTGATGGCCTGGGAGTATTTATAACACTTGGATTTTTTTGAGGCTGGGGGCTACAACAGGTGGCTTGTATGAGGAATGATGTACAAAATTATTAGGGGAATTTGTACTAGCTTTGAATGAGAAGCCAGTCCCACAAAAACTTTACTTATGTAAGGGAAGGTTGGCGAATGGTATAGTTTAACATCACACAACTAGGACACTTGACAACTATTATGGGAGATTATTTTTCTCTAATCAAAGGAGAGTAAATGAGTTATCTTTGAAATTATAGATTCCTTTCATGTATGGGAGTTTGAAAAGGTAAATACACGTAAGATGTAATCCATGGTGGTTTTCCAAATTTGGTGAGTGAGATGGGAGATAAATGTCATAAAAGCGTAAAAAAAATGGAAAAGACTCTTCTAAGGAAGAATTATCCTTTGATTGTTGACCATTTTGTAGGCGACATATGTAGAACCATTGGGGCATAATGTGCATAGTCAAAAAAATGTGTCTGTAGAAAACTAGACTTCTATCTCTGATAGACATGAAGGATTATGGATATTGGGACCTTTCTGAACACAATATATGGCCTCTGAAAAGGGGTGTGCCTAATCATGAAAGGAAAAATTTATTTGGCTGATTTTTTTTGGGAAACCCAGAAATAAGTGGGGGTATTCATTTTTCATATGTGAATAAACTTCACGCATATAGATGGGGTATACTTATTTTACAGAATCCTCAAGAGAGACCAGAGGTGAATCAGGCTAGAATGTTCTGATATATCTAGGATGTGGGTAAGAAAAAGAATGTAAACCATAACTTTTAGGGTTATTGAATTAGGAGAGATGTCATGAGGCTTAGAATACATCAGGAATACTAAGGTAGGAGAGGACTCTCCTAAGGATGAATTTTCCTTTGATTGATGACCATATTGTGGGAATCATATGTAGATCCACCAAGGCATGATGTGCATAGTCAAACAAAAGTGTTTGTAGGACACTGGATTTCCATCTCCGATGGCCATAAAAGATTATAGAGATTCAATATTACTCGAAGAATGTAGTTTTATAAAGGGTAAGAGTGTATACAGATACATTAGAAATGTTCGGGTCATAATTTTCTCATGGGATTGGGTAATCACTTATATAGATCTGAATCATACGCATGGTGAGACATTCATCCCATATTTGGAGTACCCAATAGTTAAACGTCGTATAGCTAGGACCCAAATTTCCATATAGAGATGGGAACTATAACATTCCTTTTAGGGTCATGATTATAGGACAAAACTCTTAGATTGATTTGCCATGATGTTATGGTGGATCCAATGTTGACATCCTTAAGCTCACATGATCTATGCTTGATGTAAAAAACAAGGGACTATGAGGATTCCAGATCACCACCTAAGAATAGAATAATCCATGGAAGGGAGAATTTTAGGATTACACTAATTTTATGTATTTTAGCGTTATTAAGAAAGGACAAATTACATAAAAATTTTCTTCATGTGGGGTGGATGTAGGGTAATCCCGGCGTGAAAGAGGAGAAATATAACCACTCCTAAGAAGCCCAATGGATAAGACTTATATGGGGATTATATGATTTGATATAATTTTTTCACAGAGAAAGTGGAAGTTTCAATATCTTCTATGGATGGGTCCAGATCATAGGGTTTGGGTCCACCACACATCTTCTTAGGGGGAAACCAAGTTATGCTGGATTTCCAATGAACACTCATTGTGAAGGTTTTTCCCTCACGTGGAAAGGGAAGGTATTTCATTTGAGGAGGCCATGAAAAGATAGAAATATAAGAATTTCCATCGAGTAGTATAGTTTAATTTTTTACAACCAGGAAACTTCTGGCCTTGCAGTTTAGCATCGTGTGGTAGGTACATTTTGTTGTTCATTTTAGAGTCATGCAGCGAGGACATTATATTTTGCAATTTAGAGTCATGCAGTGAGGGTATTTTGTCACAAAGACCATAAATATATTTAATTTAATCTCTTTTAGGATATTCTAGAATTCCATAGACATGAGTGATGATAGAAAGTGTAAACTATAGCTTTTGGGGGGGGGGCTTGGATTAGGAGGAATGACAGGGGGCTTGGAATCCATAGGGCATAGTGAGGTAGAAGAGGACTCTCCTGAGGATTAATTTTCCTTTGGTTGAAGTTTTTTTTATAGGATACATATTTATAGCCACTGGGGAATGATGTGTATAGTCAAACAAAGGTGTCTGTAGGACATTGTCCTTCCATCTCTCACTACATATCCTGTAACAGCAGGAATCAATCCATACATAGTTCTAAACATTCCCTGAACCCATTTGACTCGAACATAGGAGTAGGGGGACTTTGGTTTCATCTTCTACAAGTGTCAGGTCTATCATATTCTTATATAGTTTGTTTTTATAAGGGAATACTTACAACTAATCCTAAGATCACATGAGTTATAATCTGTGTGAGAAACCAAGAGTGAAAAGGATTTCTCTCATAATATGGGGAGATAGAGGATATGATATAGACCTTTTTTTTGTGGGGGATAGGCCAAGATAGAGGGTCAAGGCGTCACTACATATCCCAATAATGAATGGGAATAAATTCGTACATAGTTATTTGGGGAGAATACAGTTTATCATCATGTGATTAGGATGATTTGTGCTATGTGGCTTAACATCTTGCGGATAGGATCCTATGCAGTGCAGTTTAGAGTCATGAAACTAGGACATTGGCATCACAGTTTAATGTTGTGCTATAGGGACTAATACTATACAGTTTAACATCATATGGTTAGGATGATGACTTGTAGTTTAGGGTTATAGAGTTTGGACTATATATGTCGTCGTTACGTGAAGTACTTCTTCAGAAACCTTGCATTGGTGGGATTCGTGATGAGATGTCCATCCATTGATATCAAGGAATCTGCTCCATTGGAATAGACCCTATGTATGAAATATGGTCCCTCGCACTTTGGATCAGGATTTGGAGGTTTCTTCTTGAGTATCATTTGGGTTATGAGGATCAACACCATCTATCCTTTGAGGAAAGACTGAAGGGGACCATTTTTTTTGAAGGCTCATGTGGTCCAATTTTGGTAGACTTCTAAATAGGGAAAAATGAGAATCATTTTCTCATATAGCTACTACAACTCATCAAACCATTTTTGGTATTTCTCATACATGGACAATTTCTCACAAATGGCCACATAGAGTGATGGTACTTGAATTTCAATAGGCAAAACAACCTCTTCCCCATATACTAGTGAGTATGGGGTTTCTTGGGTGGTAGTGCAGGCCATGGTCTGGTAATCCCATAAATAATGAATGATCTTGTCTAGACATGATTTATTATCATTATCTACTATATTTTGGAGTATGTTGGACAGAGTCTTGTTGAAAGCCTTTATCTTACCCTTGGCTGCTGCATGGTAGTGGGATGAATGGTTTGATTTGATTCCATAATACTGGTATAACTTGTCTAACTCAGTAGAGTAGAAGTTGGTGCCATTTTCTATCAGTATTTTATGAGGGGAACCAAATATGGTAATGATGTTGTCTTTCACAAAGCTTTCAATTCTTTTTTCCCCAACCTATTTAAGGGGAATGACTTGGGCCCATTTGGAAAAGAATTCGGTTACTGTGAGAATAAACTTGAATTGTCTGGCTGTGGTGGAGGGATATAGTCTCACAACATCCATCCCCCATATGAAAAATTGATATTAGTACTTAACTGTGTAAAGTAGCTTCAGGGGTTGGTAAATAAAATTGACATTAACTAAATTGGAATGAAACTACTTGGTGAATGTGGCACAATCCTGTATAATAGTAGGATAATAGTATCCAAGCCTTAGAATTTGATGGGATGTCTTGGTTGCTGATTGGTGTGCTCCACATGCTCCAACGCACACTTCTTTTATGACGACAACAGTCTCTTCTCCATCGATGCACCTACGAAAGACTCTGTCAAGGCCTCATTTGTAGAGAACCTTTTCCTAGTTTACACCACTGTACAAGAAAAAGTTGACTGCCCACCTCCGGATCTATTCCCTTCTAGCCCTATCTATCCGGATTTCCCCACTCTAAAGGTAATCTGGAATGGAGATCATCTAATCAGTTGTGTGACCATAAATCTCATAAATGAGGCTAATTTCATCTATTTACTCAGTATTTTTTTGAATAAATGGAAATAACATATGATGGTGGGAAATGTTAATGACTGTTTCATCCCGATCTAGATCATGTAGAGTTATAGCTGCATTTTCCAATGCATCATCTTGATCATTTTGTGACCAGGGGACATAGGTTAGCATTGGTTCTGATGGGAATTTTCTCATTAGTTCTCAAACTGGGTTCATCAAAGGTACCAATACTTATTTTTTAATGGCATAGTCACCATTGACCTACTTGATGACCATCTTTGAATCACCTTTTAACTTCTGGTTTTTGGCTCATGCATAAAGTGTCAGATCTTGTCTTGCAATGAGGGCCTGGTATTCTGCTTCATTATTTATGCACCCCTTTGATAGCAAGAAGGAATAAGGCAAGACTACCTTCTCATGGGAAATGATTATAACTCTAGGACCTACTTTTTTGAGCTTGGGATCCTCCATCCTTTTCCCTATTGAGATTCTGGAAGCACCGTCGAAGTACATTTCCCATACCCATGGGCCTTCTTATGTGGATAATACTTCTTCACCTAGAAGTTCAGCATCCAATGAGGTTGTTTCTTCCAAGGGATGATCCACTAGGAATTATTCTAATGACTAGCCTTTAATGGCCTTCTAGGGAATGTATCATATGTCAAAATCTTATAGGATGAACTCCCACTGTGATAGGCATCCAATTAGCGTGGGACGGTTGAGGATATACTTGAGTGGGTTATAGTGGGAGACTAGATGGAACTCATGATGCTATAGGTAATGCCTGAATTTCTGAACGATGAATATCAAGGCTATGCATTTCTTTTCAATTATTGAATATCAAGTCTCAACATCGATCATTTTTTGGATGAGGTAATAGAGACTGTTATCACTATTGACATCATTTTTCTATGTGACGAAAGCACCTAATGAGCATTCCAAGGTGGTTACATACATAATGAGTGGTCTCCCCTCAACTGGTAGCATCAGATCTAGTGGGATTAGGAGATATATTTTGAGATTGTCGAATGATTATTGACCATCATAATTCCACTCATAAATAACCCCTTTCTTCATTAACCCGGTGAAAGGTAAAAATTTACCCTCAAGGTTGGATATGAAGCACCATATGTAGGCCAGGTGCCCCTAGAGACCACTCAACTTAGTGATGTTTTGAGGTCGAGACATGGCTAGGATTAATTTTTCCTTCTCATGGTCGACTTTGATGCTACGATGGCATACAATGAAGCTAAGTAATTTCTAAGAGGTATTTTCGAAAGTAAACTTTAGGGGATTCATCTTTAAATAGTGACGCCACAGTTTGTTGAAGATAGTTTCAAGATCTGTCAGGTGGATTGAGCACTATCTTGATTTAACCTCCAGATCATCAACATATCACTCGATGAATTTTCCTAGGAAGGGCTTGAAAATTCAATGCATGGCATGCTGATATGTAGCACCAACATTTTTCCAACCAAAGGGCATCACCTTATAAAAAAACACTTCCTAGGGGGATTTGAAAGTAGTATCATCTTTATCTCCTCAGGCCATTCAGATATGGTTGTATCCAGAATAACCATCCATGAAAGATAGGGTGTCATATCCAGTGGTTGCATCGATCAACAATTCTGTGATTGGGTTTGGAAAATCATCTTTCGGGTAGTGCCGATTGAGATCCCTAAAGTCAATGCAGACTCTAATCTATCCATTATTCTTTTTTATAGGGACTATTTAGGTCAGATATTGGACTTCTTGAATGAATTTATCTCTGATTAGATTGTCAACTTCAGCCACTATTTTGGTATCATGCATCAGGTGGATCCTTTTGGCCACCTGATTATAGCCACGATGGTTATCTGATAGACCCAGATGATGAGTGGAAACCTCAAGATCGAGGCCTGAAATTTCTATGTAGTTCCAGAAAAACACAGCTCAATTCTTCTTCAGGAAGTAGGTATATGCCTCTTACTCCTCAAAAGGCATAGCCACACTAATCAGAGTGGGTCGCGAGACATCTTTGGTTCCTAGGTTTATCTCCCTAAGTTCATCGATTGTGGTGGAGATACCTTCTTAGAATGTGGGTGGGGAATATTTGAGGTCTTCTTCTTCTTCTTCATCATATTATTCATCATCATCTTCCTCTTATGATAGAGAGAGGATTCTTGATATGAAATCTATGGTGTTGGGAGAGAAATTGTCTTCTGCCTTAGTGAGTAAGGTGGGAACTGTCTGGGGTCCCAAGGATGGGCCAAGAGAATTTTTGTTTGGGATTTACCTAACATCATAGGATCCAACATGATCTTAATCATCTTTGGACTTGACATCCATAACAGAAATCATGTAGAAAACTAATTCTGTATCTGATATTGAACTTATGCATTCCACTTGGTTTATGGGTAATACATACTCTTCCCCAAGCTGTAGGAGGGTATCAATGGGATCCATTTCTAGTCCATTTGGGGCATTAATCCAATCAACATCGTTAGTCAAGGACTACTTCTCTTTCAGTTCATAGAACCCTGCATCGATTTAATGTGACTCACAAGATTTGAATGGGGATTTATCGACATACAACGTCCTGTTTTTTCCACTAGCATAATATTTTACACACTGATGGTATGATAAGGGAATTGTTGTGTGCTGATGCATCCAGGGCCTCCCTAATAGGATGTTGAAGGATGTAATTTTCCACACTACCAGAAATTAGGAATCTAACATGAGGTTTCCAAGACAAGTTTTAAGATTTATCCATCCTAATAGTCTCTTCTCTCTTTTTTCAAATCCCAATCGCGTTGTGGTGTAGGGTGGTATACTTTCCTCATCATAGCTTAACCAAAAAAGTGTTTGTAGTGGGAGGAGGTTGACTCCAGAGCCATTGTCAATGAAAATTCTGTTTTACCTCTCGTACCCCTCGTGGTTTAATTTTCATGATCACAATCACTCTCTTATTTATCTAATTTTGTTTTAAGTGTTTTTGGATGATAGGTTGCCAAGGAATTGGGCCAAGATAGAAAGAAGCCAAAAGTGGACTGATTTTCAGTCCACCGGCCAACCGGTGGATGCCCACCGGCCAACCGGTGGATGCCCACCGGCCAGCCGATGGAGCCTGGACAGAAGGCATCCTTTCTGTCCAGACCACCGGCCAACCAGTGTCCCACCACCGGCCAGCCGGTGGAACCCAGACAGAATGGGTCAGCTACTGCCTCAGCACCGGCCAATCGGTGGCCTCCTCACCGGCCAGCCGGTGGTGCCTGAGCCCGAGCCCTCTCCCTTTTTCAAAGCACCGGCCAACCGGTGGCCAAGCACCGGTCAGCCGGTGGAGCCAGTCAAACTAGCCGTTGGGCTTTGACCAGACTTGTCCACTTTCCTCCCAACGGCTCCGAAGGCCTCTCCAACGGCTCCGAAGACCCCCAAAGGCCATTTGAGGGTTCCCCCTCTATAAATAAAGGACTAGGAAGCCCCGGAAACATACGGAAGCCCACGGGAACATTTTTGATCATTTCGCGAACCTCCGGCACATTCCTCCAAGGAACCCCCAATTGCTCCAACTCAATTCCACAACCAAGGAGCACCACCATAGAAGCTTGGGAGCGTCCTTCATCAACTCCATCAATCCTTTGGCGCCCAAGGCTTCTCCCCATTATGGTTTTTCATTGTTTTATTATTTTGAGCTTCAATTTGGGTTTGTGCCTACAAACCCCTCATTTCTCTCATCCTCTCTTCTTTGGGTTTTCACACCACCTTCAAGGTGTGAAGAGGTTAGTCAAGCCTTCCCTTTAAAAGGTTTGAGTCATAGGTGAGCTAGACTTCACCTGTAAGAAGGCTAGTGGGTTCTTGCTCAACCATTGAAAGAAAGTGGGTTCTTGCATAACCATTAAAAGCAAGCTGTTATAGGTTCTAGACTAACCTTAAAGTCTAGTGGGTTTCTTGCTAAAACCATTAAAAAGCAAACAGTAGTAAATCTCTCAACGGTTGAGTTGGGAGCGAATATGTCGGCTTTGGTTTAAGCTGAACTCCGTTATCAATTTTGTGTCTTGCCTATTTTATTTCCGCTGCACCTTTAACTTTGATTTTAAATTGTTATTTATTTTTAAAAGGCAATTCACCCCCCCTCTTGCCATCACTCTCCGACCAACAATTGGTATCAAAGGCAAAATTTGAGTAATACCTTCACCGGTTTCAAATTCAAGATCCATTGTGATGGCTTCAACCTCTTTCGCCCCCGAAGGCTATTCTTTGGGTCGCGCTCCATTCTTTGATGGAACCGACTATAACTATTGGAAAACCCACATGACCACTTTTCTTAGAAGCATAGGTTATCCTATTTATAAAATTGTCATGCATGGTTATTCTCTTTCTTCTCCCGATGAATCCAAATGGACTCAAGCCGACATTAAAAATTTCGAGCTTGATGGGAAAGCCATGAACGCTCTTCATTGCGGCCTTGATCGTAATGAATTCAATCGAGTTTCCACATGCACCTCATCACATGAAATCTGGAAACTATTGGAGGTTACCCATGAGGGGACCAACAAAGTCAAGGATACTCGATTGGATATGTTCCGTCAAGATTTTGAGTCTTTCACCATGCACCCACATGAATCAATTTCTGAAATGTTTACACGTTTTACTGATGTTTGCAATGGGAGAAAGTCCCTTGGTGATGATGTGTCTGCAGAAACGATGGTCAAGAAGATCCTTTGGATCCTACCAAGCACATGGGCACCGAAAGTCACGACAATTCAAGAAGTAAAAGACATCAAGAACATGCCGGTCGAAGAGCTCATCGGATCCCTCATGACCTATGAGATCACAATGAGGAGGAAAGCTGAAAAGGAAGGCAAACCGATCAAAGTTCCAAAGAACATCGCCTTCAAAGTTCAACAAGAAGAAAGCTCATCCTCCTCATCATCTTCCTCTTCAAGCGGCGATTCCGAAATGGAGAATCTTGCCCGCAAGATGCACAAATTCATGAAGAAGCACAATAAGAAGAAATCCCGCAAGGCTCAACCCAACGAAAAATCCGAGCCTGAGGTAACATGTTACGGGTGTGGCAAGAAAGGCCATTACAAGCCCGATTGTCCACTCAACAAGAAAAAGGCCAAGCAAAAGGAAAAGAAGAAAGCTTTCAAGGCCACATGGAGTGATAGCTCCACATCCTCCTCCTCCTCAAGTGACAACGGTAAAAAATGTCTAATGGCATTTCACGAGGTATCCTCTTCCGACTCTTCATCCTCTAGTTCTTCAAATTCTTTTAATCATTTATCTTACGAGGATCTCCAACATGATAGAGATCAATTGGAGGAAGTTTTTCACGAACTTTCTTCCAAATTTGTTGCTTTAAAAAAGAATTTCAAAAAACTCTCTTCCGAAAAGGAACAACTTCTCAAAGAAAAGGAGGAGTTGTCCCTCAAGATCCAAAACCTTCCTGATGTTGATTCTATGGAATCAACAATCAAAGATTTAAGGGGATCTCTTTCCAAGTTCACCCAAGGTGAACAAAATTTGACCAAATTGCTTGGTTCCCAACGTTTATCTAGAACCACCCAAGGGCTTGGCTATTCCAAGCAATATTCCTCTTCCCATGCTCCAACTATTTTTTAAGGGGGAGCTCCCAATATAAATTTTGCAATTATTGTAAAAAACCCGGGCACTTAATTTATGAGTGCGATTGCAAAAATGCCCGGTATGGAAGGCCCAAAACCATTTTCTTTAACGATGAATTTCATAGGAGAAGACCCGCCACTAGACAAGTATGGATTGAAAAATCCCTTTTAGCGAGTCTCTCTGGGCCAAAATTTGTCTCGGTTTGAAAATCCTCTCCCCGGTGATTTGTTGTTTTTATTTCGGGGGAGTTAGGATCGTTTAAGCCTTTTTGCATTTTTAATTCAAAACTTTTATTTCAAAACTTTCATTTCAAAACTTTCAATTCAAAATTTTCAATTCAAAACTTTTATTTCAAAACTTTCATTTCAAAACTTTCAATTCAAAATTTTCAATTCAAAAAATTCATTTCAAAACTTTCATTTCAAAACTTTCAATTTCAAAAATTTCAATTCAAAACTTTCAATTCAAAACTTTCAATTCAAAACTTTCATTTCAAAACTTTCAATTCAATTCAAAACTTTCAATTTCAAAACTTTCATTTCAAAATTTCATTTCAAAACTTTCAATTCAAAACTTTCAATTCAAATTTCAAAAATTTCAATTGGTTTAAAATCTCTATCTTGTTTTTCAACTCTTTCCCTCAATCAAGTTTTATGCCCCGTGCTATTTTGATAATCACAAAGGGGGAGAAATTCTTGGTTGATTGGGGGAGAAATCTTTCTCTCATGCTTTGCTTTACTTTTCGATTTATCCCTTAAAGCATGCCTTTCATTTCATTTTTACATTGCTTGTTTTGGTGATTGTGATCATCAAAATAGGGGGAGATTGTTGTACCTCTCGTACCCCTCGTGGTTTAATTTTCATGATCACAATCACTCTCTTATTTATCTAATTTTGTTTTAAGTGTTTTTGGATGATAGGTTTCCAAGGCATTGGGCCAAGAGAGCAAGAAGCCAAAAGTGGAATGATTTTCAGTCCACCGGCCAACCGGTGGATGCCCACCAGCCAGCCGATGGAGCCTGGACAGAAGGCATCCTTTCTGTCCAGACCACCGGCCAACTGGTGTCCCACCACCGGCCAGCCGGTGGAACCCAGACAGAATGGGTCAGCTACTGCCTCAGCACCGACCAACCGGTGGCCTCCTCACCGGCCAGCCAGTGGTGCCTGAGCCCGAGCCCTCTCCCTTTTTCAAAGCACCGGCCAACCGGTGGCCAAGCACCGGTCAGCCGGTGGAGCCAGTCAAACTAGCTGTTGGGCTTTGACCCGACTTGTCCACTTGCCTCCCAACGGCTCCGAAGGCCTCTCCAACGGCTCCGAAGACCCCCAAAGGCCATTTGAGGGTTCCCCCTCTATAAATAAAGGACTTGGAAGCCCCAGAAACATACGGAAGCCCACAGGAACATTTTTGATCATTTGGCGAACCTCCGACGCATTCCTCCAAGGAACCCCCAATTGCTCCAACTCAATTCCACAACCAAGGAGCACCACCATAGAAGCTTGGGAGCGTCCTTCATCAACTCCATAAATCCTTTGGCGCCCAAGGATTCTCCCTATTACGGTTTTTCATTGTTTTATTATTTTGAGCTTCAATTTGGGTTTGTTCCTACAAACCCCTCATTTCTCTCATCCTCTCTTCTTTGGGTTTTCACACCACCTTCAAGGTGTGAAGAGGTTAGTCAAGCATTCCCTTTAAAAGTCTTGAGTCATAGGTAAGCTAGCCTTCACCTGTAAGAAGGCTAGTGGGTTATTGCTCAACCATTGAAAGCAAGTGGGTTCTTGCATAACCATTAAAAGCAAGCTGTAATAGGTTCTAGACTAACCTTAAAGTCTAGTGGGTTTCTTGCTAAAACCATTAAAAAGCAAGCGGTATTAAATCTCTCAACGGTTGAGTTGGGAGTGGAGACGTAGGCTTTGGTTTAAGCCGAACTCCGTTATCAATTTTGTGTCTTGCCTATTTTATTTCCGCTGCACCTTTAACTTTGATTTTAAATTGTTATTTATTTTTAAAAGGCAATTCACCCCTCCCTCTTGCCATCACTCTCCGACCAAAAAATTCTTCAACATCAATGAAGTTTATCTTTCCAAACAAATATAAGGGTTCTATGTGTCCTTGGATGATGGCGTCTTCATCCTTGTCTTTTAAGAAGATGATGGATGTCATTATTCGGGATTGGTCTCTGTCTGATAGACTTCGACTGCTACTACTTCTACCTCAAATTCCTAGGGACTTAGTAAGGATTCGATGAGTGCCTCCCTAAGGTCTGCAGATAGAATAAAGGAATCAAGGATTGATAACTTCACTGGTACTGAGGATAGATGCTTCCGAATATCATATTTACACTCTAAAGGTTGGCGCTTCCCAGCTCGGGGATGCTCTTTCATGGGTGCTTTATGGTCTTGAGCTTTGGACATAGATGGTCTAACCTCTCTGACATGATCTGATGGTGCTACTTTACATTCCGTGTTTAGCGAAATAGGTCCACCTATACACCTTGAAATATTGGATATCTATTCCTCCTCCAATAGATACTCCAAGATGACTGGGATCATATTTCTTCTAATGGGGGAGGATAAACATTCTGCCTCCTATTGTATCTTTTAGAGGGTTCTTCTGCGAGTTTTCATAATATTAATGGTTTTAGCTAAGGTTTGGCCGAGAATTTGACTCCTGGAATGATCATGCCTTTCAAGAAACCCTCAACCTCTGCGGAATCATCCTATATCTCTCCAGTTGGATGCGGGGAATCTGGGTTTGTGGCTGTAGTCTCCATTAGAGAAGGGTCCCATCAAGTGAATGACATTAATGAAGCCAAAGATCAGTTATTGATCAAACATTTCTTCTATCTAACTGTCTTCTTCTGATGGTTCCATTTGGCAGGGCGGTGCCCGTTGTCCCATGTATGTGGGCATGAAGTCCGAAAGTATCAAGACTGTCTTCAACTTTGGTTCCGGCTCATCTTCTTTCTCATTCTTTTTTCCCTTCTGGCCCCCATAGGACTGTAGGGCTGAGGATGATGGATGTGTCACATAAAGAGCTATTGAGTGCATGATTGGTTTCTTTAATTGTTCTTGGAGTATTCCATGATCTCGGTTGAATGTTTTCTGATTCATCAAATTGTCAAAAAATTTCCCCTTTTTTCTGGTGATTGACTTCCATTCCTCTTTCTCTCTTGGGTCTAAGGTGGGGACATATTCCACTTGTGCTAACGGTGGGCCCAACTTGACATGTCCACAATCCACCATCTTTTACAGGAGGTATTTGAAGATGAAACACCCCTCAATGATGTGCCTCAGTATCTGGTGATAGGGACAATAATTTGGACGATCATTGAGACCCACTTCATCATCTCTCTTTGTATATGGTAGCTGGAGAAAGTTTCAATTCATGGAGGCTATAAAGTAGCTATGGACTTGGTCATCTTTTAAAGAGTAGAATTTATTTATTTATTCCTAAAACTGATTTCTTTTATCACCTCTTTTCTCATATTTCTATGGTGGGGGTGGATTTTAGTGTCCATGGGGTCTCACATAGTTTGGTGGAGGCCTTACAACTAGAGATGGTACTAGGGGTGGCTTAAGTGTGACAGAAGTCACTTCAACTTTTCCGGTTCTTTTTTTGGGGGCTAATGGGGCCACCAAGGACTTGATATTGGTTTGATTCAAGGATTATTATATACTTTAGGCAATGGAATTGAAATATTAGAATCCACTTGTGTACTTCACTGGGATGAGCAGTGTTCGTAATTTATCCCAGAGGTTATCAATGCACATAACGAGCATTTCATCCGGGGGGAGTGGCCAATTCAGGGATTAATTCATGCCTTTCCATATGTTAATGAAGTCTAAAACTCATTCGTTCTCTCTCTTCTTTCAGTTCATGAGATCATTGACCATTTTATTAGGCAATGTCAAATTTAACTAGAAGAGAAACTGTCACTGGAGGTCGAAGTTTCACCACTTCTTACTGCTCTGGGGTTCCCATCATGGGATCATAGGAAGTTTCATAGTGCATTAGATGCTATTCCAGGTCTATCAAACCATTAAACACTGGGAATATGGGGTTCTTGAAGTTTGAAGTCAATGGAACGTTGCTCACCCAATCAGGTTAAGATTTACATTTTGGTTTTATTGGGTATTTCCGGCCTTCCATAGCTTCCAATCGAGATATTAGTTTCTCGATGGTATTCAAGATCCCTTGATTCATATTGTTCTGGAATTGATCATGGGTGAGTGCAGCAGGTGGAATAACTGGATGTGCCAGCACTGTTGGTATTTGGGGTGGATACATAGCTGGGGGTATCCTTTGCAGATTTTCCTGAATATACTGTGGCTACTTTCCCATTGGAGGGAAGTATTGATGTAATTACAAGGATGGATTTAAGTTGGTTGTTGGTCCCGGTGCTATGTTAGACAGGCATGTGAGATTTACTTCATTTATCAGGATGAGGGCCTATGTTAGGGGAACCTCTTCTGGGAACACCTATTGACGTTCTGCTTGAGGAACGCACCTGGAAAGATAGCTCTCTCGATGCTGCTCAACATTTATTCATCTGAGCTCTTTCTTTTCTTTTCCCTGTTTAGAGAATATTTACTTCAGAGTGAGAGACACATTCTCATGGCGTAGAGGAGTTGGGTCATAGAAAACATGTGATTTAGTCTTCTCCATGTTGGGGATTCATGTGGGAGGTAATGATGGATTAACTGAGGGGGCACCCAAATTTAGGACAACTCTCTCGTTCTGGGTGTGCAGACTACCAGGCTTGGTGTGGGATTCCTATGAGAGGTAACTATCTTCTCTTGTGCCCTCTCCCTTTGTATCATTTCCGGTGAGATCCATGGGGTTTAAATTTTCTATGTTCAATAATGCATACCGCATTGGGGGGGGGGGTGTACCCAGTGCCGAATGGTAGGAAATATTTCCATGTCCCTTTTTGTACTCTATCCTTACATTCTATGGTATTATTCAGGTTTCTTGGAAAAAATTGACCCAAAGAGAGCCTTTCTATGACCTCGTAATCCGCCTTCATCTCGGAGGGTGTGAACCATGATACGAGGTGGAATGGGTAACCACTCTACTCATTGTTCTTCCCAGATGGGAGAAGATAGATGTCCATTGTGTGAGAACATGGGGTAAAAATTCCCCCAACCCAACAGGCTGGGGGTTCTCATGTTCTTCCTTTAATTCACTATAGTCTAGATTTCTTCATCTTACGATGGCATTTTATGTTACAAATTCCACATCCCTATAGGCTGGGGATGTTCTCGTATGGATGATTTTGTTGCTTCTATTTCCACCTTTTTTATTTCATGCTCTCCCATGTGGGTGTGAGCCGAGTATGGTGCTAGATCTGTATAAGATTTATTATCTTTTTAAGATGTGAGAAATTATTTTTGGTTGGCTACCCTTAAGCAGGAAGATGACTGGGTGTTCTTGGTTTCCTAGATTAGAAGCTTTTCTATGGCTTGATCTCATTGGGCCTAATGCTTTTGAGACTTACTCCAGGCCGATTTTTGTTGAGTCTTCCATCTTTCCTGATCAGGGATTTCATTTGATTGTTTCCTTTGGGTAATGACATTACAAGATTTCATTTCTAATAAGTCATGTTAGATAGGATTTGGGGTGAAGTATAGAGATTCGTGTTCTCTCCATCCTTGAATAGGAACTCTAGATGGGGCGTCTCTAATGAGGAAACACAACTTGTGTAGTGCATGGAAAAAATATAGTTCTAGGTTTTTATTTCACCTTTCTGATCCAGGATGCCATGCAGACAAGAGGGATTCCATTGCGATTAGATGACGAAGACCTCCTAATATGTTGACATGGACTGGATACCCTTCATAGGGCAATAACTATTCTTTTATATGGTGAAGATTCATCCATATATTGAGGAAAATGTTAAGTATAAATTCTTCAGACAAATACCTTGGTATGTCAGAATGAGAAGTGGACGTAGGCCAATACATCACTGGTATATTTTCCTTAGATATATTTCTTCTCTTGAGAAACATATCCTTATATTGTTCTTCTGGGGACTCCTCTACTTGATTTGCCTAGCTTGACTTCTTCTTAATAATTTCATTCTAAGAAGCTGAGCTGGTGGGAGCCTCATTGATATGTGAATAGTACAGGGGTGGATCACAAGATGAGTGAGGCCTCAGACCATCCTCTGGTTGCAAAAGGATATCACTCTTTATAGACAGAGTGTCTGATATGTCCGACTCTATCTCTCCAAGTGCCTAAACATAAGAGGGATTTCTCACATTTTTATCAGTAAAGGGAAGACCTTCTTGCTAGTATGAATTTTGATTGTGGGGAGGACCTTCACAATTGGTGATACAATGGTGAGGGCTACCATTACAACATGATTACCAACCACAGGGACTATCCCTACAGTATATACCCTAGGGAGGACCTTCAAGGTGAGC
The DNA here is from genome assembly GCA_963277665.1 of Viscum album. NCBI lineage: Eukaryota > Viridiplantae > Streptophyta > Magnoliopsida > Santalales > Viscaceae > Viscum > Viscum album. The sequence goes on along the minus strand of OY728135.1, from coordinate 1,196,339,419 downwards.
TACAATGAGGGGATGACCTTCTCGATGACTGCTATGATGGCGAGGACTACTATCACAACTTGATATCTGGCAGTAGAGAGAATTTATGTAGTGTATATCTTGGGGAGGGCCATCAAGATGTACTATAATGAGGGTAGGACCTTCTCATTGATTTATGTTACTATGGGGAGGGCCTTCACCAGAACTACCATTGAGGGGAGTCCCTTCGCAATGACTATCATCATGGAGAGGACTACCATCATGACTCGACGTCTGACTATAAGGGGAAAGCTTATCTGTAGTGTATACCCTAGGGAGGACAATTAGTTTGGAAGAAATCAAGGGGAGGACCTTCTTGCTATTTGATCTCCAAGTCAATGGGAGGGATACCCTGACACACATTGGGATATAGGCTCTCATGATCGGTCATTCTTGGACCGTGGAATAATCCCCCACGGGTGCTCTCGGGAGGACCTTCCGAGATGCTGGTAGCAACATTGCGGGGAGGAACTTTGAAACTGCTATTTCCACTTCCATAATTTGGTAATGGAATGATAGGGTATTAATACTTTATTGATATATGTTTGAGGTCATCAAGAACCCCATCTTCCAGCAGAGAACGATCATGTATATACTCCTCATTTTTTAGTTACCTTTGGCACATTTCATTCTTGGGCGCTCTCTTATGGGTAACCAGGGCTTCTTGCTATTGGTTACAACCTTCATATATGGGTCCCTTTCTTGTTGGTTACCATGATTCCATAAGGATACACAAACATTAATATTGAGTTTTTGCAGGGATATATGCCTGCCCTAGAGTAGCCACCATGTTGGACTAGTGTACCCTAGTTGGAGTGAGTATTTTTTCCCGGCCTGGTTGTCTGTGTATCACGGGATATTGCTATCCACCCTCCTAGAATATAGTAGAGATGAATAAATACTTTATAGTGACTAACCCATTTTACGAGTAAGTCATTCCATTCTAGGAAACCAAGTCTTGGGCCTGGTTCCTTTCCTTTTCCAGTGATGCAATGATATCTTGGAATGTTTAGAAGATATTGTCTAGAATTGATGTTTGATCTTTCATAATTTCTAGGATGTGATGATAAAAATCATTGGATGAAACAAGTATTAAGTCCAATTACAATTTTCGAGAAATAGTTTGTGCCTACTCCAGTCCTCCATAGGTTTCTAGTAGGTACTGGCAGTTCTCCTATTCTGGGATAAAGGAATGAGTCTTCTTCTAGTTGTATTCTCCGGTTTCCACCATATTTGACTGAAATACTTTATATTCATGAGTGTGATTTTTCATCTTCTCACTTGCTACTATATTTTTCTCATGGTATTTTTATGAATATAAAGAAATTTGACTCAACTTATATTTTTTTCCACCATATTTGGATGGTGGGATTGATACAATCAGCATGTATTTGTTCTGGACTGTAGCTTGTTTCCGTCTTATTTGGATGATGAGCATCTTGTGAACAGGTAGATATCTGCATCTACCTATAATTGTTTGCTCTGTATACATAGCAGGACTAGTGAGAACTGGTAGGAATGTGCATGTGCTTGTATTATGCCACCCTATTTATATGGTGGACATGAGTGGAGGGGACAAAGTTTTATGTCTTCCCATTAAATTCCGACACATTTGTATAGTGTAGTTTCTCCTTAGGAATCAGGGTGATAGACTATTTATGATTATATATGTGTCACCCTCAGCAGGAATCCCGAGGGGCATGTGTCTTATGGACTTTAGCAGGTGCCCTCAGCATAAGATCCTCTTTAGAGTAAGGAGGCTTGGTTTCCTAGTGTTGGTGGTGACACTCTCTAGCAGGGGCCTGTGAGTAGGACCCCTATGCAGTTGAGATTAATTCATCAAAATCTAATTCATTTGCCTACCTAAGATAAGGTGGGTACTTGTTGTCACGCTATGGGGACAGGATCCCTAAACGGTTTGAGATGACCATTGGGGCCTCCTTGTGCTGCGGTGCTGGCCGCAGCTAAGGAGGAAACTGGCGAGATTTTTCAGACTGGAGGGCTTGTCTTGTGACCTCCACTGTGGGGAGAGTACCATTTCAGTGGTACTATTTTATCAGCATGTTGGATACCCAGCATTGAAGATGTTGGGTTGGCGAGGGGGTCCTGCTCTTCATCGGGGCCCCGACTGCCTGCAGGATCACTGTGGTGTGTGTCTGCATTGGTCGTCAGGATGTCATTTGGATCAAATGTTGCTCTACATAAACCTGTAATATATATATATATATATATATATGAAATATCCATTCAAAACCCCCTATCAAATTAGCATCCATTTAACATATGCATATTTGATGATTCAGCATGGTACCCTTCCCTCCCTTCTTTTTTTGAGGCGAATGAGCTTGAGTGGGGTAGAACTACCACCTTGGTTAAGGATTCACATCGGTTTCACCATTTTTGTTTCACATTTGAGGTGAACATTTATATTTTTGTAAAAAATGAAAATAATGGCCTGACGGGTGACGAAAATTCGTCCATTATTATAGAGACTTTCACGTCACCATATTTTTTTTCACCCGATCCACATCGTTATCCTTTAAGGGGGGATTGGATTGACCCTATGGGTACTGGTTAGTTTATCCCTTCTGAATTATGATAGAGGTTCCATAGTAAAATGGTCCTAGTGGGTGATTGTATGGGGTTAAGTATTTCTGAAATCGGTCCTCTTAGGATATGACTTCCTCGGATGGTATCCAATGGGTTTATTCATGGAGCCAGAAACACCCAACGACCTTGGTATCCATGATTCATAGACCTGATTTCCAAAGGTAGACTCTCATTGGATGATGATTTGGCCAATGAAACTTAAGGACTCCATTGGTTGAGAGGATGGGAGGTTGGGCTCATCACTCCATTTTGAGGGGAATTATTGCCTTTTCTGAGACTTTCTTATTGATTTAAGTCATTTTCATATGTTCGTGAATCCTTGGTTCATTCTCGAAGAGTGTATCCATGGGATACCCCTGGTTCACAGGATCATCATAGAAATACATGGATTTGATTCTATAGAGGCAATGCTAACTTAATTTATACAATAAGGCATTCTGGAGTTTATCATCTTCCAGGGGGAAGGAAGATGGCTTGATGTTGGGATCAGACCCATGAGATGGGCTTCCTACATATCATCAGGAGAGGAATTAGATCCCATGTATTTCGGTGAACTTGGGTCTTACACATGGAATCTTCCCATTTGAGGGGACATGATTGGGTGAACCCTTTAAAATGGGAATCCTTTTGAGCTTGGGCATTCAAGAAGGCGTCCTACATATCCTATTTTGAATAGTAATCAGATTTATCATAGTTCAAGATGGTATGGTTGTGTGAATGTTGTAATATTTACAAATCTATAAGCCCACACGAGTCATACTTAGTGTGAGAAACAAGAGGATGTGAGAGATTCAACTAAACACAAACCTTCTCTCCCACTAATGGGAGAGGGAAATCTTATGATGGAAGAAGCTGATGTGATGGTGGGTGAGGGTGCAGGGCAATGGACCCTTTATTGTGGGATGACATTGGGGGTCACATGGCTTGGATCCCAGAATTCTAGAGACTTACCACAGTGGTATTTCCCCAGAATGTGCTCTGGGAAAGGGTAGGAATGTCACCTATTACAAAAAGGAGAAGCAAATATGATTCTTTTTAATGATCACCATTCCTAATTAAGTGGAAAAGCAAGCGATCACCCTTAATCACTAGAACAGGTAGGTTCACATCAATGTCCCAATGTTGGACTCCGAGTTACCAAGGGAATGTAGACTTACAGACATCCCTAGAGTCCGAAAAATTATGGGGATATCCTTCATGACTCCGATTACCATGGGTATATATACTCAAAGGAGCGCGCTGATGTTCCTGATGATCTAATCATACAGGTCTGGTGGCTTTGGAGGAGGCTTTGGCATGATGCTGGGGGACTGGTTCATGGGGGAGCTATGGAGGACTGGACAGTAATGAAGGGGAGAGATTTGATATAGAGGGAAGGACACCCAAATACTCCCATTCCTCATACTATTTTCTCATGTGGGATGGGGGTAACTTTGCATACCATAGTGGTATGAGGGTAGAGGGGTCGTCCGCGTACCTAAGTAGTATACAGGCTTGGCATGGGCCCCCACACACAAAATTTATACGTGTTCTTGGATGTGTTCCACCATACCACTTTGGGTTCCATATGCGTACTAATGTAGTATGTGGTGCAAGGTTCAATTCACATAGTGATACACTATATAGAGCGCCATATTGAAGGAGGGTCCTGGAACCTATCATTCGTGGGGGCTTCATTTGTGAGGAATTTTTTGTTCACGATGACACCAATTCGGTTTTTGTTTTACCCATTATTATTAAGTTCATTATTTTTATGGTTTTAAATTGGTTATACCTATAGAAACATGATTTATGGTTTGAACTTGGTCGATGATTCAAAACTGAAGCCAAAATCCTCTTTGATTTCTTTCTTTCAACCTCTTGGGTCTCCTCTGTGCTTTCTTCATCCATCCCTTTCTTCTTCCTCCTATTATTCTGTTATAGATCATTGTGGAAAATCATATCTATGGTCATGAGATACCATTTGTGAAATCCGATGAAGATATATCTCAATCCGCAGAAGACTCGGCCACTCGAGGTTTTTGGAGGCTGTTGTTCACGAGTCATAGTTCGTGGAACCCTACCAATTTGATTCATCTGAGAATGGATGAGTTTGCAGGATGGTATGAGGTTGGTCTTCATACGCTTGATTCCACTAATAATGTGGTTCAAGAGTTCCTAGGTTCGCTGGCCATCACTCTGCGGGCCTGTGCTTTGTGGGTCCTTCCGTCTACCAGTGGTTCACAGTTCATTCATTCTGCAAACCCTTCCCAGTGATGGTACACAATTTACTTAAAACTCTTGATAAATTCAATTTATTCAAGTTTATACTGAAATTTTCAATTCAATTTTAATCCATTCTCTTTACTGGACCTATAAGAATGCCTTATTCCCTTTTTAAAGTACTTGTGGGAGTATTTTCTTCCCTTTTTAATGTTTTTAGGACCCTACAATATTGTTGTATGATTTTCATATATTAATGATGATTGATTTATTTGTTGGTTAGTTTTTAATTTTTTTTAAAAAATATTCTCGAGTCACTTATCCAAATTAAAAGGAATGGTTTTTTAGCTAGGTGAAAATGGGAAAGAAATGAGTAAAGAGTATTGCTTGAAAATTAGTAGAGACAAGTAGTTGAGCCAAATTTAATATCTGAATATCGTGGGGGAAAACCCACTTGAAGGAATTGAAGAAAATGAGTGAAGGATCATGTAATCAAGATTTATTGAAGGATTTTATATATTATTGACAAAGAAAATACATTATATTATTTAATAATATATTTTGTGAGAAGAATAATGAAAATAGAGTGGATAAAAAATATGAGATACATCACTATGAGAATAGAATAAGAGAACCCAATACTTCTCTAAAAAGAAGAACTCTCTAAGTACCAAGGAAGAAGAATAATAATAGAAGAAGATCCTATGATACAAAATATTTTAGAAGTATAATATAGCGATGAAGAAAGAATAAATAAGATGAGTTGATAAATTAGGGTGTGCATGAAGTGTTATTGATAAATCATTGACAATCAATATCCTTGAAGACTAAGTTAAGAGAATCTTATGATATGATTCTGAATAATATTTGATGTCTGGTGGTTTACAGAGGCCATGTTGCATGAACCTTAGAAAAAAAAATCTACATACAGTCAAATAATCCATTGAGGAATAAGATATGATCACTTTGATATAGTGAATCCTAGAGCCTATAACAAATAATGTTCACTAGGTTTTGAAGTAAGTTTTGTAATACTAGTTAGGAGGCTAAGTATTTTGGGAAGTAGTATAAATATAGTGGGATTATACATAACTATGGAATTTAGTATGGGTTCTGTATAATTACCCACCTTATTATAACACTTTTTTTATATAGTGTATAATTTTAGGATCAAGAAAATAATTGATAACAATAAGGAGTAGGTTTCTTATGATGGGTCTAGACTTATAAAAACATAATGTGTGTCTCTTTACATTACCTTTTTCATTGTATGTTCACTATATTGTTTTTTATATTTATCCATATTTTTATTTGATATTATCTATGTTTGTATAATATATTTACACATGTTTAATAAAAAACATGGTTAAATGAGGTATTAATAAATTATCCGTATTTATGTTCTTATTTACCCACATTTATGTTAAACACTAGCAATTTGCTTCCAATTTACCCATGTTTTTCCAAACATGGGTAATACAATATTAAATTACAATTGTTTTCCCTATCCTACTACCCTCACTATTATACCACTTGTTTTATACAATGGATAATTCTTGTATTGTGATAATTACCTAATACAACAAGGGGTTTGTTTTCTGTGATGAGGGTGGACCTTGTAAAAACATAGTCTACTTATTTTTACTTTACATTATGCATTGCATGCGTGCTACAATTTTTTTACATTTAGTCATGTTTTTATTTGACATTATCCACATTTATAAACATGTATAATTTATTTAAATAGGTTTTATAAAAACATTGTTAAATGAGGCATCAATAATTTAGTTCCATTAATAAATTTGGATAATTAAGTTTTTTGCAGTGGGATTTATTGTGTGTTGGGTAAGAGATAAATTGATTAATTTATATAATAAAGGGTAATAGGGATTCAGAATTGGGAGGTATATTTTAAAATGTAAAAGTTTAGGTGGATAAAAATTCAAAAAAAATCAATCACACCTGATTCACCCCCTCTTAGGTAATTTTACACAATCCTTTGGGAATGCCCCAATTCAATTTTTAAAAGCAACCATTTTTTCTAAAACCTTAATCCAATTTAAAACATAGGTGTTGGTAAATAATTTCCACCAATACCATTATATTTTAAAGTATAGAATTGAAAATCCATTTTAAAATACTAAATGATAAACAATGTTACTTTTTTAAAAGAACAAAAAGTTAAAAAATTATTTCCTTTACTTTAGAAATCACATGGTTATAAAATAGTTTATTTACTTGAAGTCACTGACATAGTAATTATAACCACTCACACCAAAAGAGATGGGATATATTTATACTTGAATAGAAAATATTTACTAACATGTTTGAGTGATACATTTCCAAAACAATTCTAGAAGCACATCAACAAACAAGTAATATGAAACACGATCACTAGTAGGGTATAAACATGATTAAATATAAAATATATTTTTAAAATACCATGATAAGTAATAAAACATAATCATAAAAATGGTTACATGATCATAGATATTATCAATTAGAAAAATAAAATCATGTTTAATAATAAAATATCAAACCGAGATAAGACAAGTTACATTCTTAGAAATAAATAATAAACATGAAATAATTGAATGCTTAGAAATGTAAAAAAATAGCTGTCAATAGGAATAAATAAATCCATACCAATCAAATAAATATTTTATCAATTAATATCAACCAAATTTCCACTAATATATAAATAAGTAAACACTATTTATTTATTTCCATTGTTTCAATTAATATAAATCTTCAATTGATTCGAACTACAATATAAATAAACAAAATAAAGAATGTAGTGTGGTATGACATCCTATGTGTACCTACCCATCAATGCCTAACATGACACATGATCCAAAAAAGAGGCTGACTTTAATTCATCCCCTATACACACCTTCAATAATCAGTTCCACTACTTCAAAAATAAACAACAAATAGTCCCACTCGAACCTATTATTCCAACCAATCCCCTAGACATTCCTTAAGAGCTTGAGATTCCACCATAAATAGGTTCATAATGCCTGTGGATATTTCTCTTGTTCTAATTATCCCAACCCCTATATAAAAATATAAATCCTAGATAACCCAAAATTCTAATTTGATACCACTTTATATTGACCCTAATCCAGATACTCATTCCCCAAACATATATCAATGCCCATAATGCGGATTAGAGACTATCTACATATATAAATATATATGTTTAAGGAATTATTTAACTAATTTGGGTTTAAATATAGTTAATGGATAGATACAAATGAGATTCCAGTATGAATCATCCACAATTCGTACATAGAAAAAGTTTCATATTGAACCAAATAGGCCATAAGAGAGTATAAAAATAAAAACATACCACAATACTATAACGAACTGGACCAGGTTGACCGGACATGTCACCCAATCTAGATCGCCATAAGGACTCAATAATGCCTCCCCATACACTAGAGGTTTCTGACTAGAAGTGAGGGTCTAAAAATATACAGTGGGGAGACTATACCCTTGATCATATTTAAATAAATGTAGAAATAACCAAAAAAATCCACAACATTGTAGGGTCCTGAAAAATACTCAAAGGAGATTCTACCCAAACCCCACAAAGAATTGGGGAAAAGAATGGAGAAAAATCAAAGAAGAAACAAGCAGGACCGATCCCATGAAAACGCGATGTGGCCAAGCCCCGCGAAGCAGCCCCTCCACGAACCATCATCGTTCGAGAAATGGAGGCAGAGATCCTCCACGGTCATAAGGAAGGGTGGGTGTAGATCTGGATCACCATCATGAACCGCCCCAACCACAGACCGTGTCGACAGGTTCAAGCCACATCTGTTGTCGTTCGCGAAATTTGAGGCGAACCCTCCACGGTCGCGAAGCACTTCCTGAGTTCGGTTCGTGAGGGGGGAGGGACTGTTCAATTCCCACCACGAACTGCGGATTGACCAAGTCAGCTGAAAGCCGGGTATTCGGTGATGGGACTCCGCAAAAGGTGCCACGTGACCACAGATACATCTCTTTCCCCACTCTATAAAAGGAGACCGAGGGGGAAAGGAGGAGGGGTTCGGAGATTTGGATTCAGACGATTCGAAGGCAGAAGAAGAGAAGGGTGATCAAGCTCAGGTGGAAGGCTTTCAAAGGAAGGATTAGGATTTTGCAAACAGTGAAGTTCTAGTTCGCGAACCATAGCAGGTATGAACCTGGGAACGAACTAATAAGAAAACTAAAACGCATAATAATTTGGTGAACCGTGAACTCAAAATAAGATAAAAAGAGAAGACCGCAAACCATAGCCCCTCCACGGATGCACTCCCTGCGGACCAGGGAGCTTATGTATCATTTCCAATCTGCCGCACTGCGTAGCACCCTCCAATGAAGGCGAAGCCCTGACCGATGAGTCTCCGGCCAGCGCCGCCCTTGGCCGCTGCTGCCTGCATGGAACCCTCCGCAGACCACCCTGGTTCGCGGATCGAACCCGGAGCCACGAACCATCTTGGTTCGCGGGGTGCCAATCAGTCTGTGGACCCTCCTGGTTCGCGGACGGTCTATCAGTCTATGGACCCTCCTAGTTCGCAGATGGTCTATCAGTTTGTGGACCCTCCTGGTTCGCGGATGGTCTCTCAGTCCGCAGACCACCCTGGTTTGCGGATGGCCCCTCCAGCCACGTAGCACTTCCCTATGCAAAGGGCACCAAAACCTCCAGGGTTCCCATTCCTCGAGTCGCATAAGATCCTCCCGATCCGACCCGATCCTCCATGACCTCCTCACGGGACTACTCGTCGACCCCGAGATGAGGCCTCCACCAGATCCACCAGACCCATGTGGTGTAACCCTCAGGCGCATCAGCACACCGTTTTGAGTTCACATACCCATGGTAAATCGAGGCAAAAGGGTTTCCCCTACCCTTGAGAAGATTCCCGAAGCATGCCTAGGATCACATTCCCACGGTAATGCGGGGTCTGATCTCGGGAATCCCTTTTCTGCCTCTCCACTTGTCAAGGGCTTCCCAAGGATGGTAAAATACACATCATAAGGAAGCCCTCATGCACTGCAAGAGAGGAGATGTGGACAGGAGCACCCACTTTCCCTCTCCCGATGCGCTTTATCACTACGGGCCTCCTCATGGTGTAAGCCCCAATCTAAAATCATGGGATGCCCTCATGCATAAGCCCCACTCCACTTCTCACAGACGCACCTTTCGCGACGTGATCCTCTGGTCCCTGCTGCCTCTTGTTTCTCACACCGAGCATGACTCACGTGGGCTTAGAGTAAGCATTGACCATGACATCCTCTTATGGGTCTCCTCAAAGTGTAAGCCCCAATCCACCCTATGGGCCTCCTCAGAGTGTAATCCCCAATCCACCCTATGGGCCTCCTCAGAGTGTAAGCCCCAATCCACCCTATGGGCCTCCTCAGAGTGTAAGCCCCAATCCACCCTATGGGCCTCCTCAGAGTGTAAGCCCCAATCCACCCTATGGGACTCCTCAAAGTGTAAGCCCCAATCCACCCTATGGGCCTCCTCAGAGTGTAACCCCAATCCACCATATGGGCCTCCTCAGAGTGTAAGCCCCAATCCACATCTTAGGCTACCTCAGAGCGTAATCCCCACACCAATATGAACTACATGGAATTTGATCCCTGTTTCCTAGGCGGGGTACATAGGAATCCTCTCCGAGGTTCAATCCCAACAACGGGTCATTTAGACCCCCTTTCACGTTGGTTTACCAACATCTTGGGCTGCCTTAGAGCGTAAGACCCACACTAATGCGAACTACGAGGACTTTGATTCCCTACCACAGGGATACGTAGGAAGCCTCCCTGAGGTTCAAGCCCGATCAAAACTGGACCCCCAGGTCCACCTTGACGTCGAATCTCCGACACCCCGATCCGAACTACGTGGACTTTTATCCCTGCCTCCTAGGCAGGGTATGTAGGAAGCCAACCTGAGGTTCAAGCCCACCGACCAATTGATCTGACTATCTTCACGTCGGTTCACCGAGCGGCCCCTAGCACCGTCTCAGTGAGTCCAGACTCCTCGGGGTCATTAATCCAACGAGGGATGGTAAACCTCAGGCATAAATGATTCCGAACCCCTGCGTTCAGCTAAACATTTCCAATCAAGGGTTAAATCCGTGGATACTATGTTTGGGTATAAACAAAAGATTCACGAACATATGAATACATCTTAAATCTATAAGAGAGTCCCGGAACAGGCAATAATTTCCCCCCAAAAGGGTGCGATGAGCCCGAATTCCCATCCTCTCGACCAATATGAGTTCTTAAGTGTCGCTGGTCAGACCATCCGGCGAACGCCTGCCTTTGGAAAGTAGGTCCGCACATCATTGGATACAGAGCCGTTGGGTGTTTCGAGGCCGAAAACCGGAAACCACACGAAAAAAATGGTGAACCAGACGTGAATCTTTAACCAAGCATGACAGATTTAACTTAATCCCACCCTGTTCTCCCTTTTAATCACAAGGAGGGACAAGCAAGGTCATTAACTATGCATGGGATCATGAGATGCTATTTTGACGGGTTTGCTGCTTGTATTTTTTAAAATGTTTTATAGGTACTACCTTCAGAACTCCCTTCGATCCAATGGAATCGCAAAGGAAATCACAAGTGCGCACTTCTGACAATGCAATGACTGGACGCCCTCACCTACGGAGGACCCCATCACCCACCCTGCATCTTCAACGCAGGGTCTTGGACGCGCTGATCCAAGAGTACCACATGAACAGTACTCTCCCAATGGTGGAGGCGGCCATGCACGCCCTCCAATCTGCCAGAACTCACCTGTCGCCTGCCCTGCAGCGGCCGCAAAGGCAGATCCAGACAGCCCCTATTGTTGTCTCCAACCGTTTCGGGACTCTATCCCCAGAACGGGACAATGAGTACCTCCCTTATCTTAGGGAGGCAGATGAGGTCGATGTTGAGTACTTCATACCTATTGAACAAGGGTTCCGATCCAAGGTCCCCACCGACAGACGTCATCGCGGTCATGCCGCGATTCAACATACTCACACCGAGGAGGATGTCTCATTGAGGATTCAGGCCCACACTCCCCGAGTTCTGGCCCCTCGGACCGCCCGATAAGGGAGGTAGACGTACAATCAGGGACCGGTCATCACCCTGGTCCCTTAGGAGGAGCTCTGCTGCCCAGCCATGGAGACATACCATGAACAGGAACCTACACCTGTTCGCTCCTCCTGAGCCCGCCATCCAGACATGGCGGCATCATACGAGCTGACGCGCATCCCCGTCGAGCTCCATCAAGCCCATTGCTCACACAGGATGACACTTACCAGGTAGGCACCTCTCTATTCCCAGGGTTGTGAAGCCCACCAGCGTGACATGGTGGCGACCCGACACCTGCAGGACTAGCTCCTAGTAGTTGCTTCTAACGCCCGCCATCCCGATATGGTGGCGATCAACAAAGCCTGCCACCCAGATGTGGCGGAAAATCATAAACGAGCACGTATCCCCACCAACAAAGGCCACCAACTCGATACGGTGGGAAACCAATATATGCAGGGCCATATCCCCTCGAATGCAAGTAAAGTCCGCCACCCTGATGTGGCGGCAGACAGAGAGATAAACTGGCGTATCCCAGTACAGGGGTAGATTCGTTCACCTACCCCGACACAGGAGAATGGTCAGTACCCACTGACCACCGGAGGACCGAAGCAGGATATTCCTACTCCGATACCGGAATGGGCCTTCATACCCATTCTAGCCAAAGATGTCTCTCTACATATCCTGGCAATGATAGAGGAGTAGGAATCGATCCCAGATCATATCTTGCAGACTTTCCAGAATGTAATTTCATCAGTGGAAACAACAAGGACTCGGGCCTGTGAGACCATCTCCCCAATTGAGGCGACTCATATAAGAGACTAGATAGCCGCCTTAGAGCAGATATGCATCCCTACTTCAGCCCAGGAGGGTCGCCGACCATATTCCGCAATGCAAGGGCAACCGGATCGAGCAGCTTCACTCGTTCCAGCTGTGGGACACCCGTCCATCATGGTGGATGCTCCTGAGCAGGCATATATCCCTGATAAAAGTCAATACGTTTTTTGGCATATCTCGACAGCATCACAGGACCCAATTAGATAGGGACCCAAAGGTGAAGGCAGTTATCAACAGAAGACGGTCCCGGCTACCCACAAGAAAGCGTCTCGAACGCGCCGAAGGCAGTCGGAAAATAAAGGGGGAGTTCATGACTCCGCTCTACTAGAAGATGGGGTTCCCAATGCCGCTAAGAATACATAAAAGGCTCAGAACCCTGCCCACCCATTACCATATTATGGGAGTGGTAGTAGCAGTTGCAAAGGTCCTCCCAACAATGTCACTACCAGCTGCTCTGAAGGCCCTCCCCAGAGCACCTGTGGGGGGCTCCCCCACTGGAATATAATGATCGATCACGAGATATCCTATTTTGATGCGAGTCATGGAAACCCTCCATGTGATCAAAATATTGAGCAGCAAGAAGGTCCTCCACTTACTGCGGTCCACCCTGAAGGTCCTCCAAGGGGTATACACTGCAATCACTCTCCATGTAGTGGGACCACAGACTTTGATAGTAGTCCTCTCTATTATAGTCGCAACTGCGGAGGCCCTCCCCACAGCGACGTCTCATCACGACCAGAAGGTCCTCCCCTTGTCATGGCCTGCCCTGAAGGTCCTCCCCAGGTGTTACGCTGCAACGGAACTCCACGCAGCCAGGCATCAGAACACGGTGGTAGTCCTCTCCACCCTGATAATGGAGTTCCTCCCCGTAGAGACGTCAAGAAACAAGAAGGCCATCCCCTCATTGAGGTACATTTTGGAGGACCTCCCCAGGATGTATCCCACAGATATTCTCCCTGTGACAGCAATAATGGTAGTCCTCGCCATTGCTGCAGCTGTGATGGTAGTCCTCGCCACCACGGCCGCTATTGCGAAGGTCCTCCCCGAATTGGACCCAAGCAACAAGAAGGTCCTCCCCTTGTCGCGGTGTGTCCTGAAGGTCCTCCCCAGGATTCACATCGAACGTCAATCCATGATGGACATCCTCACCATGATGGAAGTTGTTGCGAAGGTCCTCCCCGTAATGACACTACGCAGCCAGAAGGTACTCCCCTTGTTGAGTCACACCTTGGAGGTCCTCCCCGGGGTATGCACTGCAAAAGTCCTCTATGCAGTAAAGAATCAAGCAGTAATGATAGTCCTCACAATGATGACCGTCATTGCAGTGGTCCTCCACGCGATGATGTATCATATCGATAGGAAGGTCCTCCTCCTGCCGAATTAAGCACAGAAAAGACCGCGTATGCCGAGGCACTCAGAAGGATGGGATCAAGCATGTTAGATTACCAATTAGTCACTGATGACATCCTTCTGCAATCAGAAGATAGTCCAGGTCCGCGTTCATCCTCTGAACCACCTCGGAATCTCCCGCATAATGATTCATCACCTATCGGTCCCACTGCCTCTGTCCACATTGGCAGTGAGCATCTCAGTTGGATTGACCAGGGAGAAGATTCACTAGCGGAGGAGTATGCCGATATGCTGCACTTGAGGAAACGACTGGCCAGGGATGATATACCAGTTATTTTTTAGCCTACGGCCACCGCTCAGTTCGACATACCCAGAGAGTTGTCGGAATAATGCATGCACGACATCCGCCATAATATATGGACAACCCTCCACCGGCTGAAATCAAGCTTCCTACCCTATGAAGGGTATGTAGACCACGTCAAGACGATATGAGACCTCCTGCATCACATCAACCTAGAGGCCCTTCCTACGGCGTGGCGACAGCACCCCGAGAGACGTAAAGGAAACATGGAGATAGTCTGCCTCCGTGCACTGCACCAATTGCGCCGCCTCATCGGTGAAGCTCCAATGGGAGTCCATATCAGGGGATGGGGAGAACATGGAGATCTGCATTTCACTCCGCTCCTCGTCCAAAAAAACCCATTCGGCGTGGTGTCTTGCAACGTCATCCCATCAAGACTAAAATCGTGTGGTCTCCTAGTTCAGGAAAGGCAACACACCCAGCAGAGTCAGGCCTTGAGTAAGTCCCAGAAGCGTTAGGCCTAACAGGAACGAGCTATTCAAGAAATCCTGAATCAGGCCACCAAGAGAATACAACAGGCCTCTCACCTAAGAGAGGCCAATCAGTGATCTTTTCCTGCCTCCCCAAAAGGGATTGATTCACAAAAGAACTTGGCACCAAACCCAGTTCAACCTCGAATGGGGGAACGCAAGATTAGGAAGGTTGCGATAGCAGCAGCCACTACCACAATCCAGGGTCAACCCCAACCTGTAGGGCTGGGGGCATTATTACCCCCTCAACAAAAAACTCCCCCATGAGAATCATTATTCTCTCATCTAGGGAGGACAGTCCGAAGAGGAGGTTCCCGTCCTATCCCGTCATTTGAATCATCATACCCTCTGAGAGGAAGGCACACCGTAAGGTCGCATCAAAGAACTCTCCACGTCACCCTTCATCAAGAAGTCCTAAGTTAATCCGAGGACACAAAAGGGAAGTCCAACAGAAGACGCGGGAGATCCTCTTCCCATTTGGAAGATGACATCTTCTCTGCCCCGCGATATGCATATACCAATGTCATAGAGGTTAACCCCATGGGTGATATAAGAGATACTGCAAATCCGGATGGATCGGGAGATGATAGTTCCAGTCAGGCTATGACTCACAATGAACCACCAGGTGTGCACACCCAGAACCATAGGGCCGCCCTAAATATGGATGTCCTAGCCAATCCTCCTCCGCCTACCCAGCGAGCTCCCAATAGGGATAAGAATAAAGGACTGGTTACCCTTAACCCACCTCCTTCTCTCAACAAGAATGAGCCACTCACGCTCAAAGAGATATTCACTCGATAAGAAGAGGAGATGAAATATTTACGGAGGCTTAACGCCAATCTACTACAGAGGAACCGCCTTATTGAAAGTGCATCCCAAGAGGAGCCGCATCATGCACTCCCAGCAAGTGCACCTCAAAGGCTACGATTTCCCCTGACAAATGAAACACGGTCAGGGCTCCCGTCCAATGAGGCGCCTGACCTGTCAAACTACCTAAATGTAGATTCAGATGAATACCAAGACTTCCCTCCACTCAGGAAGCAACCGGAGCGAGTACACCTAAACCCTCCAAAGGTGCCACAAACGGCACATGCACACCTGGTGATGGCCAACCCGGATCCTCAGGCAATGCCTCGGGCTACGCCTACCCAGGACCGGGCCCAACAGGATGTAAACCAGGGTCTCACCAAGACCATCGAGGCTCTAACAGCTCGATTGGAAGAGATGGAAGGTCGACGCGCTCCAATACAGCCAGAGCAGAAACCCTACCCAGATTGGGTGACCAACACGCCACTTCCGCCCAATTTTGGGAGCCCTGTATTCCCTATCTTCAATGGGTCAGGTGATCCGGAACAACATTTGATGCACTACGAATCCTATTGTGATCCTATGATGGGAACTCCAAAGCAACAAGAAGCAGTGAAACTCATATGCTTCGTACGGACCTTGCAAGGATCCGCCTTCGTTTGGTATACGAGTCTTCAAGCCCAGTCAATCAAGAGCTGGGAAGACCTTCAGTAGCAGTTCATTTTCCACTTCAGCTCAACATTGCCTAAAACAACGGTCAGTGACCTCATGAACTGCAAGTAGAGGGAGAACGATAGGGTCTCAGATTTCATCACCAGATGGAAAGGTCTTACTTATTCTCTGAACAGGCCAATGCCGCAAGATGAGATGCTAGCCATATGCATCGATAATCTTTGAGATGAGATGCGAACACCGCTCATACTAGTGGAGTGCACCACTGGATTCTGCCATTTCTCAGCCATTTCCTAGAGAATTGAGGAATCCCTACAACGGACTAATTTGAAGTCCCGAATAGCCTCGCAGGCTCCTGCGAAAAGAGCCCCTAGAGCTGAAGTGTCCGCTGTCACACTCAAGCCGGACCCTGTGCCCACTCCACCGCTCATGCCTCCACCGAATCATCAAGGGCCTCCTGCATATCAGCGGACACCTCCGCCTAAATGGGATGATCAGTGAGGACCGAAGAAGAATTAGTTTTAAGAACGGAGACAAAATGTATACTCGTTCCAAGACGATCAAGTCTGTAGCTACTTCATTGCCTCCATGAACTACAACTTGATCCGCCTCCCGGAGCTGAGGAAACCTGAAGAGGTTAGCCGCGATGACAGGCCATATTACTACCCCTACCAATGGATGTTGGGGCACAGTATCTGAGAATGATTTGTCTTCAAAGACCTCCTGCAGAGGATGGTAGACTCCAGACAGGTCGAGATGGGACCACCTCTAGCACATGTTTCATGTATCTCTACCACTGACTCTGACAGAGAGGAGGGGTGGCAGAAAGTCACCAGCAAGTAGGGGCAAAAATTTGACAACTAGATGACTCGGAAGACTATCAACCGAACCCAGGGCATACTCCGAGCTCAACTACAGCAGCCTGTGTTGCCGCCAATAGCCCCTGAATCCGCATAGCCAATAGTATCAACCTCACAAACCTCCACAAGCCGGTCATCCGGGTGTAATCGAAGGAGGAAAAAATCGCAAGAGGAGCAGTCTGCGACGGGGCCGAAGTTAGTCCTGACCCTGGCAGATTATATGCCCTCAAATTTGGCATCACGGGCACTGACCCACCAAAAGGCACCATCAGGGACAACCGACCAGGTTGACCTGTCAGAGGATGAAGATCCAATCTTTGGTTCTATTAACGTCATCCATCTTATGGAATCATTCCCCAATGAAGGGTATGGTTATGAAACCGAGTTCCCTACATGAGGAGCCTAGAGGAGGAATCACAGAGGTAGGGGATACTAAGAGAGGTGCAGCCGCGGCCGAAACCAGCCCTACGGTTGGACCCCGACCCAAACCATTAAAATCGTGGAAACCCGTGAGAGAGCCCTTCGACAGACTCAGTAGGAGAAGTAATGCCCCTCCACCTCTACAAGAAGCCACTCTGTACTTGTTGTTCTGTGATAACCACTAAAGG
Source organism: Viscum album (assembly GCA_963277665.1). Lineage (NCBI taxonomy): Eukaryota > Viridiplantae > Streptophyta > Magnoliopsida > Santalales > Viscaceae > Viscum > Viscum album. Next base: position 1,196,321,559 of record OY728135.1, on the reverse strand, counting down.
AGGAGCAAGTTTCTAGCCGCTTGATGCACACAAATAGACTGGTCAGGCCAAGTCGTCAGAACACAGGAACGACATCGATATCCGACTCTGTGGTCGGTCCCTCCTCATCAAATGCTCCAGCCCCTAAAGTACCCACCAAGACTCTCCCACCAATGGAGAAGCGTTGGACGCTGGAGCAGAAATATGATATCCTTAAGCAGCTGGCATCGGTACCATCCAAGCTGTCCATCCTGGATGCCCTAAGTCTGTCAGCAAACCTCATGGAGGTGCTTATAGAAGCTTTGATCAGCCCCCAGGAGTTTCAAGCTGAGGTAGATGCCGCCAAAATTTACCGGATGGAGACTGACCCGACTGAATGCAATGTGGTGATATCCTTCACCGATCAGGATGAATATTCCGTGATACAAGGGCAAATCAGACCACTATACATGTCCGACACACTGAATGGTATTGAGATCCGGAAAGTCTTTATAGACAATGGATCCGGAGTTAACCTCCTTCCTCTACGGACACTCCGTAAGTTGGGCTATAGTGAGGACGACCTAATTACCTCGGCCACAACTTTGTTAGGTTACGACAAGGGTGAGCAGAAGCCAATGGGACAAATTAAGCTAAAGACCCATTTTGGTGACCTAGTAGCCTACACAAAATTCCTGGTGGTCCGGTAGAGTACAACATTCAATGCCCTACTGGGAAGGTCGTGGCTCCATAAGCATATGTCCATTCCTTCATCCTACCACCAGTGTATCAAGTACTATGTCAATGGAAAAAGAGGAACATTGCACGTTGACAAGGCCCCTTTCGAGCTCTCCAAGTCACATTACATTAACACCGGGTTCTATGAGCAAAAGAAAAAGAAGCCCTTGGTCGATGGTGTCGATTGAATCCCCGCTCCAAATGGCCTGGAGATGGTCCCTGATAACCCCCTCAGGCATCTTGGTAGAGATTATGTCCTGCCCATCAACCATGTTGAGAGTAGGAGTTTAAGTATGGACATGCACTCATATGTCCTCATGACTTCAGCCATGATGGCCGAGCATGACAATGCAGGAACGTCTGCCAATCCTTGATCTGGGGATGAATACTCAAGCGAGGATGCCCACGATGTGTCTCCTACAAACCCCCAAGAACCCATGCCAGGAGATCCCTCCTCATTAGATCAAGAAGATGAGGAATTGGGAGAAGAAGAGGAGGAAGATCTCCGGGATGCTCCTCATGCATTTGAGGAGGGAATCTCGACCATGGTGGATGAGCTCAGGGAAATAAACCTGGGTACCGAGGAATATCCGAGGCCTACTCTCATCAGTGCAACCATGTCCCCCGAGGAGCATGAGGTATATACCTATTTCCTGAGGCAACATCGGGATGTTTTCACCTGGAATTACACATAAATGCCAGGACTCGATACCGAAGTGGAGACGCATCACCTGGGTCTTCCAGAAGACCACCGAGGATATTAACAGGCCACCATAAGGACGCATCCCTCACATGCTGCCAAAATAGAGGCTGAATTCGATAATCTCATTAAAGAAGGCTTCATTAGAGAGGTCTAATACCCCATATAGTTGGCTAAAAACATCTATGCAATAAAAAGAATAGAAAAATCCGCGTCTGCATCGATTTCAGAGAACTCAATCGGCATTTCCCGAAAGATGACTTCCCAGTCCGAATCACAGAGTTGTTAATCGATGTGATGGCTGGGTACGAGGCTCTGTCCTTCATGGACGGCTATTCCAGCTATAACAAAATCAGGATGGCCCGAGAAGACGAATAATCCACTGCCTTCAGGGCCCCTCAAGGGGTATTTTGTTATTGGGTCATGCCCTTTGGTCTCAATAATGCTGGTGCCATATATCAGCATGTCATGCATTGGATCTTCGAACCATTCTTGGGGAAATTCTTCGAGTTTTATGTGGATGACCTGGTGGTCAATTCCAAATAGCGCTCAGATCATGTGTCAGACCTTGAGACCGTCTTCAGAAAGCTCCGACAACATAGCTTGAAGATGAACCCCTTGAAATGCACCTTCGGGGTTACCTCAGGGAAATTCCTTGGCTTCGTCGTATGTCATCATGGCATCAAAGTTGACCCTGAGAAGAAAAAGGCTATTCTTGGCCTACCACATCCCCAAAATCTCACCATGTTGAGGGGATTCCAAGGACACCTAGCCTATATCAGGTGGTTCGTAGCCAACCTAGCAGGAAAATGTTTTCCCTTCACCAGGTTAATGAAGAAGGGGGTCACGTACCAATGGACATATGACAACCAAGAGGCATTCAAAAACTTGAAGAAGTACCTCTTAAGCCTACCGGTGCTCATGCCCCCGGTTAAAGGAAGACCTCTCATCTTGTATGTGATAGCCTTAGGGCGATCACTGGGAGCCTTCCTCGCACAAAAGAACGACGCGGGCAGTGAAAACAGTCTCTATTACCTCAGTCGAACCATGATTGATGCTGAGACTCGATACTCAAATATCAAGAAGAACTCTTTGGCCTTGGTATTCATGGTTCAAAATCTATGACATTATCTGCAGCATCATGAAGTCCATCTGATCTCGTGGAGTAACCCGGTCAAGTACATCCTCAGCCACCCGATGCTAACCGGACGCCTATCTCAATGGGCGGTCATCCTATAACAGTTTGACATTCAGTTTGTGCCTCAGAAAGCCATCAAGGGTTAGGCATTAGCAGAATTTCTATCAGAACACCCTTTGACAAGGACCACTACACCGGACGCTGAGCTACCTGATTAGCACATCTTCTCAGTTCGAGAGGAGTTCCCATCATGGGAAATGTACTTTGACGACGCATCCCGAAGCCCAACCGAGAAGAGGATGGAGGATCCCAGATTCAACAAAGTGGGTTTGGGAATAATACTCATGTCCCCAGGAAAGGTAGTCTTGACATATTTCTTTCTCTTGTTAGAGGGATGTACGAACAATGAAGCAGAATATCAAGCGCTCATTGCAGGCATGGAACTCGCACTCCAGGAACAAGTACAATGCCTTAAGGTAAAAGGTGACTCGAAACTAGTCATCAAGCAAGTCAATGGTGACTATGCTATTAAAAAGGAGGAGATGATCCCCTTATTTGACCATGTTCAAGGGTTAATGGCGGAATTATCCACAGAACCAACATTGACCTATATTCCCCGGTCCCAGAATGCTCAGGCTGATGCACTATCCAATGTGGCCACATCCTGAGCTGACCCAGACTGGGATGAAACCATCATCAGTATTGGTCACCATCGAATGGTATTGTCGTTTGTCCAAGCCAAGATAGAAGAAATCCATGAATTCAGTCATATCCCTGATCCATACGCTCCTGCCACCGGCTGGATGACCCCCATTGCGAACTACCTTCAATGGGGATTACTTCCATCAGACAGGGCTGAACGAGAGAAAACACAGAGGAGGGAAATCAACTTTGTACTATATGATGGTGTGGGTCAGTAAGAGGTCTTCTACAAAAGAGGCCTCGACGGAGTGCCCCTCGGATGCATTGATGGAGAAGAAACCGCTGCCGTAATGAATGAAGTACATGCAGGAGTGTGTGGAGCACATCAAATAGGGACCAAGCTTTCCCATCAGGTTCGAAGGCTTGGGTACTACTGGCCTACAATGGTATGAGACTGTGAGCATTTCACCGCAAAATTCCCCTCATGCCAAATTCATGCCAACTTTACACACCAACCCCCGCAGTTACTTCATCAAGCCATGTACTCCTAGCCATTTTCCGTCTAGGGAATGGATGTCGTGGGTCTATATCCTCCCACCACAACCAAATAATTGAAGTATATCCTCACAGCAACCGAATTCTTTTCCAAATGGGTAGAAGCCATACCCCTCAAGGAAGTCAGGGCAAGAAATATTGTTAGCTTTGTGAAGACCAATATCATCACAAGATTTGGTGTCCCTCATACCATACTGATGGACAACGACACCAACTTCTGCTCTGCTAAATTTGAGAAACTATACCACGAGTATGGTATCAAGGCTAGCCACTCATCCTGCTATCATGCAGTGGCCAACAGACAAATAGAGTATTTCAACAAGACCCTATCCGATATTCTCCAGAAGATGGTGGAAAAAGACAAGATTTCATAGCAGGATAAACTCCTCCATGCGTTGTGGGCTTATCAAACCACAATCCACACCGCTACTCGGGTCACCCTGTACTCATTGGTGTATGACAAAGAGGTGGTCCTGCCCCTTGAACTCCAACTTCCCTCACTCCGTGTTGCCATCTGTGATCAATTATCCAATTATGAGTAGTCAGAAAAGTGGCTAGGTGAATTGGAACAGCTAGACGAGAAGCGGTTGCACACTTTTCACCATCTGGAGGTATACTAGAATCATATTTCAAGAGCCTTCAATAAAAAGGTCCGCCTCCGGTATTTCTTGGAAGGAGAGTTGGTATTGGTCCTCCGGACCCCAATGATACCTAGGAGGAAAACTCCAAAGCTGGAGCCCAAGTGGGAGGGACCATACGTTGTACACAAGGTCTACTCCAACAGATCATATACCTTGATCTCCATGGACGGACAATTCACAACCGCTCCCACAAATACGAGATTCCTAAAGAAATATTTCGCATAGAGACCAAGTGCGCTTTACATCCTCACCGCATGACGTTAAATTGCATGGAGTTCGTCCTTACCGCACGACGTTAAACTGTACAGATAATAAGATTCAAGAATGATACCTTCCCCCATGTACGGACTAGACCTATATAGGGTGTATTCATCGTCCTCACCGCACGACATTAAACTGCGCAGACCCCACTTTTTTCTTTTCACGTCGGGTCACCTACATCTTCACCGCACGACGTTAAACTGCATGGAAAAGATGATTCAAAAAATTCCCTCTCCAAACATGCATGGGGTGTATCATATTTAAGATAACTATGTGAGGCTTGATTCCTGCCCTCACAGGATACGTAGTGATGCCAGAATTCCACACCCTGGCCCAGCCATCTCAAAAAAATGCCCCTTCCCCCATGTACGGACCAAAATTTCCCAGGGTTTATTCACGTCCTCAACGCATGACGTTAAACTGCATGGAATCCAATAATACCCCTCGTCCTAACCACATGACGTTAAACTGTATGGACCTCGTCCTCATCGCATGACGTTAAACTGCACAGATTTCAGAGAACTACGTACGACTTGATTCCTGCCCTTGCAGGATATGTATTGACGCCAGGATTCCCCATCCCGGACCAGCCACCTCCAAATGAAATGGAATAGAAGTTAAAAAATTCCTTCCTTCCCCCATGTATGGACCATCCCTACACGGGGTGTACTTATTTCAGAGAACTACGTGTGGATTGGTTACTACCCTCGTAGGATACGTAGTGACGCCAGGGTTCCCCATCCTGGATCAGCCCACTGAATAAAAGATAAAAATTCCATTTCCCCCCATGTACGAACCAGATCGGCATAGGATGTACTTCTCGTCCTTACCGCATGGCGTAAAACTGCATGGATAACAAGATTTAAAAATGCTCCCTTTTCCCCGTGTGTGGGCTAGAACTGCACGAGGAGTATTTTTTCATCCTTTCTACACCACGTTAAACTGCACGGATGATAATGTTAAAAATGCCCCTTCCCCCGTATACAAACCAGACCTGCATGAGGTGTATACTTCGTCCTTACCGCATGACGATAAACTGCACGGACTTCGTCCTCACCGCATGATGATAATCTGCACAGACTTCGTCCTCACCGCATGAGGATAAACTGCATGGACTTCATCCTCACCGCATGACGTTAAATTGTACGGACTTCATCATGACCCACCCAAGACACATGGTGATATGAGATGGAGATACTCCTTGCACACTTGGATGCATCCTCTCCATACATCAGACTCCACAACCCAGATAATTATGGATCTTCATATCCACACATGGACATCGGAAGTGGAAAGTCATTGACCTATGGACACTTTTTCATGACTATGAATACCATTCCCTTAGAGGCTCTGCTTAATGATAGCCCCTGGCTCGTCTACCAAAGGAAATATTTCCATAGGTGACAGTCTTCCTAGCTCCGTACGCTTACCGGCCTCAGATCCTGCATACCATACCTCATGATCCACAAGTTTATGGAGAAGTTCTTTACAAGTTCATTCCCATTTTCACATCTAGGTGTTTCTAGGGTATCCCTATCTGGCTAGCCTATGTGTCAGCCGGTGGTTCACATAGCGACCTGCATCAACAAACATCAAGACAAGACTAGGCTACTTTGACTCAAAGGACAATTGCGGTGAAGATGTTTCTTGTATACCCGGACATCATTATCCCCACATGCCGAACTCTGCACTATGAGAAATCATGGATTCTCATAACCATTCATGGCCATCAGAAATGGAAATTTATCGACCCGGAGACACCTTTGTATGACTATGCATACCATGACCTCAGCGGCTCTGCATAATGATATCCCCTGGCTCATCCATCAAAGGAAAGATTTCCTCGAGCGGTACTCTTCCTAGCCCTGTACACTTACTACCCTCAGATCCCCCACACCACACCTCCTGATCTGGGAAAACTCAAAGTTGTAGTTTACAACCCTCATCCCCACCTTGTTCCATGTATATCAGAACATGTTGACCCAATTATCCTTCGAGTGACCGTAGAAATAGTCACTCAATGGTCTGAGCTCTATGACTGCGAAACTAGGAGTACCGCGTCCCTACTGCATGATGTTAAACTGCATGGAGTAAGGTTACACCCCCGCTCACAAAGGAAATCAGCGCAGGGAGCTCTCCAGGCTTTAACATCAACCAGGGCCGAGTATGCCCGACAATATCCAGACATTCTTCCTACCAAATGACAGACTTCATGACCCGGATAATTGTGAATCCTCATAACCATTCACGACCATCGGAAGTGGAAAGTAATCGACCATTGTACACCTTTTCATGACTATTCATACCATGCCCTCAGCGGCTCTGCATATTGATAGCCCCTGGCCTGTCTACCAAAGGCAAGATTTCCATAGGCGATACTCTTCCTAGCTCCGTACACTTACCGGCCTCAGAGCCCCCATATCATCTCTCCTGATCCAAGAAGCCCTGGAACCATGATTTACACTAATCAACCCCCCTCCACGTCTGGGTCATGTTGAGATATTCAAGCCCAGTTACATTATGATGAAGAGCAGCCTTTGCAACTGCGTCCTTATCGCATGATGTTAAACTGCACGGGACATCTTGGCCGCTTGGCATAAAACTGCAAAGACCAAGCATTAACCATCCAGGGAAATGCCTCCAACCACAAACATTTTCACTGGCTTAAAAAAATTCCCCCTGTCCTCACTTCATGATGTTAAACTGCACCACAACCTTTAAATAATGCCCCTCGTCCTTACCACATGATGCTAAAATGCACAAAATATATCCTAACCATATGATGAAAAACTGCACGGTCAAACCTGCCACAGGTTCAGTAAGGAACATAGGCTTTTCTCTGTCCTTCAGTACACGGGTCAGACCGGCACAAGTCACCGTCTCACACCCGCGTGAGAAGGGATTACTTCACCCATTCTCGAGAAGTTTAGTCTAGATTTTTCCCCCGTATCCAGGCACCCTCTAATCATAAACCATACTATGCACTCAGAGAAAGCCGAACTCTCATAAGCCACCCCTAGTGGTCCCAAATCTCAACTTCCCTGAAGTTGCTTGGCTATTGGAGGAATATAGCCATTGACCTAAGGACAACTTTGCATGAATATGAATACTATGCCCTCAACAGATCTGAATATTTATAGCCTCTGGCCAGTCTATGAAAGGCAAGATTTCCTTGGGCAATGCTTCTCTCCATACACCTCTTGGCACCTGAGCCCCCATGTCTATCCCGGGATTCAAAAACCCTCTGAGTTGCAGTTTACCAACCTCTTTCAGAACCCTGCCTGAATATGGTGGAACGTCTTTGACAAGATTAATGAGAACTAGGAGAAGTCATTCCATTTTAAATGATGTCCCAGCTGTATGAATTTAAACTGCGCCAAGCCTTAGCCATCCCTTATGCTAACTAAACATGTAGGGAAGTGGTCTCCTGGCCACACTCTTTATTAGTACGAATGTTCTCGAAACCCTTTCAGACGTCACATTCATTTTCCAAGCCACCCATGGTGGTTTCCATAAGCTGGACTTCCACAAAGTCCCTAGGCCATCAGAAATGGACAATAATTGACTTAAGGACACCTTTGCATGACTATGCATACCATGCCCTCAGCGACTCTGCATATTGATTTCCCTTGGCCCATCTACCAAAGGCAAGAATTCCTTAGGAAATTATCTTCCTACCTCTATATATTGATGCGGCTCCCATGCCTTGAGACATTCCCTACATGTCGTCCAACCATGTTTTCCCCCACATGCGTCGGAAGAGTATTGAGACATTTGTTAATCAGACAAACCCCACCGGGGCCCTTTCCCCACTATGTTTGGTCAAAGCTGTTTGACCTAAAACATCAGTAATGATAGTCTTGTCGGTGGGACTTTAAACCGTTCACAAATAAAAGAGGCACAAATCCCGTTAGGCCGAAAACCCAAAAAGGGCGACCTAAGAAAAAGTCGGGCCATACCCGCTGGCTCCAAACTAAAAGGGCCCAGGAAAAATTAGGGTATTAAAAGAAGAGACAAAAAAAAGTTTCTGGGGATTTTCAAGAAAACCCTAGCAATAGTCGAACCATGCTCGCTGGACCCCATGGTCCAAGCAAAAGTTAGAGCTCATTTTATTTTTATCAATGGTCCTGAACTCTGAGCATTCTATGTTCGAGGAATTAACTTATACAGCGATCATGCCAAATAATTTCTATCACAGGAGAAGGTGACAAGAGAACTGAGGAGAAATATTTCTTTGTTCCATATCAAAGTTGTAAGGAATGGAATCCACAATCCGGAGCCTCCTCTAGCGTGAAAGGTCATTACATGAGGTTTTTGGCGGATTCACAAAGTTGTATCAGGTACTGGTGAGAATCCTTGATTGTTTGAGAAAGAATCTGTAGTAAGGCTGTTTCAGCTTCTGCACCAGCCCGCAACTCTTCCACCTCCTGGCCCGCCTTCATGCTAGCCCTCATTTCCTCCTCCATCTGTCGGTCCCCTTCTTCAATTATGGCGGCAATGTTGGCCTCTTCCTACTGTAGCCACCATATCTCAGTCCTCAGCACCTCCAGGTGAGAACGCTGCTCAATGACTTCTCCCTAGATCCTCACAACTACCCCGGTGTGATCATGAGCCTCAATCAGGAAAATCTGTCAGGTTACGGAAAGGTTGGGTTTGGATTGGGCAGAAAAAAGGTGAGATTTGAAACCACTCAGTCTTTCCCGATCAGAAACCAACTGCTTGACTATGTCAAAAACACCATGATAATCAAAGCCATCAAATCCTAGCAGCATAAATAGATTGTGCAACCTCGATAATTTGGTCGGCATCTCGACCAAGGGAGTTTGAGAGATCAGTCTCTAGATTTTCTCCTAGTCCCTTTGACGACCAGACATAAGATTGGAAAGGACCTATTGATCGGGCTCAGAATCACTCCCGGACGAGGACACATACTCGGGGATGAACGTCACCAAGGAGGGACCCGATGCGGTTTCACCCGCAAACTATGGCACTACGATAACTTCACCCCCGACAGTTGTGGTCATAGGTGCTACGGGGTCTGATGACGCAATCACCAAAGCCAAAGGTTGGGGTCCTAAATCCCAAGAGTCAATTAGACAGATGAGTACCCCTAATTAGAAAAAATAAGAAATAAAGGAGTCAGTAGCAAAATATCAGGAAGCTTACTCTCGATCGTCAAGGCGTCGACATCCTCAAGCTCTGCACCGCCTCGACGACCAATCGAGGAAGACGCTATATCCTCAAAGGGAAGAGGAGCCCTGGGAACCCCCAGAGGTGCCTAGGACCTATAGCCATACCCAAGGCCAGCAACTCCCATCACTGCCCCCAAGCGATCAGCTATGGAAATCAAGCCCGGGTAAATTACTCCCCCGGTAAATAAAATGATGGCCCGCTCAGGGTTCCCGATGATTGGCCTGATGGAAGGCTCCTCCTCCAGGTCCACGAGACCCACTGGGTCTAAAATAGCTGGCCCCATCAGATCTGAGGCCTCTTTGGCAACCATCGCCCCCACATCCTCGCCTACAATCATAGAGGCTATAGGATCGGCGAGAGTCTCATCTTCCAGATATCCTTCCTCGGACATATCTCTGGTAGATTAAGGGGAAGGAAGAGCATCTATGTCATTTTCCCCACCAGTGGGGCCCGTTATCTCATCATGCTCAGGGGTGACTACGGATGATTCCCCAGATGATGAAGGGACGGTAAGTAAAGTTTCTTGGGTAGCCACGAGAAGGTCTCCAAATGGCCCTGCACTGTGGTGCCAGAAAAGTAAACAACTAACAGAATCAGAGCATATGAGTCGATAATCAAGGAAACGAGAAGTCGTGAGTACCCGACGTCCCCTGCCTGAGCCTTCTCGACAAACGGGACACCTGCTGACGCTTCTTGATCTGCCCCAGGGATAATTCTTTGCTCAAAACACTGGGAGGAGCTGGGGGAGGAATGACCCTAGCTGGGTCTGCAATGGTCGCCTCCATAAGCTCAGCTACGCCGGGGGACCCCTCCTCGATGACCCCCATGGGAGAAAGAGCATGCTCACCCGCTGCGGTACCACGTGGAGTATACTCCGGAGAGGGAATTTCCCCCTGAGATTCTTCGGCACCCTACACAAGGGGGAGAAACCTCAGAACCTCCACAATAAAGGGGGAAGAAAGCCAAAATGGGCGGCAGAGCAACCTCTTCTTCAGGGTCAGACAATTCTGGATGTATAATCATCATGGACACCTGGGTGGTCCCGTCGAGCTGTTTTTGGAGTGAGCGCACGTATGCGTCCATATCTTTCAATGACGCGACTATGTCACCCAAGTCCACTTCCAACTGAAGGTGTGGCAGAGCAAAGATAACCCCAATACCTGGAAGCTTGAGTGGGCTCGCTTGGAGTGATGCCCAAACCTCTTCATCTGAGCCCCTAGCCCTCAGGTCACCCCAAATCCTCCATGTGTTATGGAATGCAGCCGTAATGGGAATGGCTAGCCTGGGAGGACCAACCTGGGAGGGTCGGGCAACGGCATGGGATGGTAGGGGAACATGCGGCCGTACTCGTGCTCTGAATCTCGCCCCCGCCTTAGAACTCTCTAGGACCATCGGTGGACGGGATCTCCTAGGTAGGGATGGGAATTACCTGGCTTCACCATGATGGAGAGATCATCAAAATCATCTCCCCCTGAAGATTAGTCACTTCCTTCCCCCTCTTCATCAGTCACTGGATGCAGCATGACCTGGACTTGTTGGGTTAATACCACGTGACCCTGGTGCGTGTAAATATAGGCTTCAAGATCCTGGAGATATCGACTGACCTGCTCTGGGTCCACATCATAAAGGATGTCAACAGGGGTAGATATGTAGCCCAGCCCATCAAATTCCACTTCGGATTCCTGAAGGTACTGCCATAGAGAACAGGGGTACTAGATACGGAAGGCTGACCAACCTTTAAATTCATTCCATTGGCCCCAGGCCATCGGAAAGGCAGCGTCTGCAGGAATAACCACCCCCATTTGGGTAGACTCAATGGAATGATAGGATACACCTCTGTCTGTTAAGATCTTCCCTGGAAGCACGGGACCAGCAGGGTGGTGAAGGACTTTGCCCGACCTAGTAGAAGTGTCATCCCCCTTCCGCTTCCTCTTTCCCTTTGATGACTTAGGACTTGAAATGGTAGGCACCAATATCCCTAACTGGCCATTTGGGTATGAATGTTCCCAGGAGTCAGCATAAGTCTTGGATAAGAAGGGTGTGGAGTCTACAAGTGTGGGAGTCATGACCTCGTAGCCAGTATCCTCCCGGGTTAACATTAACCACAGTTGTCTGGCCGCCATGAAATGACGGTTCTCGCGGGCACCATTGAGTGCGGGGGGACATTGTGCTTGGACACAACCAAATTGACGCCCGAATTGGCAAGACACTTACCCCTCACAGATCAGTTCCCCGCCAATGAGAGCCACCAGAATACCCTCTCGGAGGGAAAAGAGGTAGTCCCGCTTTCTAAACACCTCTGTTATGGTGTTCGTGATTGCACCAGCTGGGGAAGGGAACGGATGGAAATTGAAATGATCATAACACAAGATTCAGCTCGATAATAGACGCCTGTTCTAAGCTGTCTATTGATTATCCTTCTCTTGGGTCTCCCAATCCTCGGGCATAACCCCGCTGGTCAGTTGCAAGTATGGCCGGAACGTGGTGACCGGAATCTGAAGAGGGTTTATGAAGGTGTAGCAGTTCTTGACATGAACGCCTAGCCATCCCTAGAGAATCTGAAAAGTACCGGCCACTCGGTTTGGCCGTCTCCCATCGGTAATATTACCAAGCAATCGGTAAATCCTGGATAGCACTGGGACTGCTAGGTTGATAACGTTGTCAGTAGCCAATTTTTCCGCCATGACAATGGTAGAGACCCGTACGCCGCTAGACTCACGTACAGGCAATAGCCAGCCGCTCAAAAACATGGCCAGAAATGTTTCCAAGCGAAGCAGCTGATCGACATTTGGGACAAGATCCCAACCCCAGTCATTGAATTGACCTTGCTCCAGGTTCAACCAATAGCTGCCCCTCTGTTTGCGGGACTCCATTGTAGGGAAGGTCATGGGCCTATGCGGAAGAGCTACAGAATGTCTTTCTTTGGAAAAAGCCTTGATCTAGTCACGATACGAGATAAGATGTCTCAGAGACATATCTTTTGGATGCTCCTCACAACCAGGGACAAGTTTTTTCAGAGATGTATCCTTCGAATGTTCCTGGTCCAGATCAATGAGATGCTTCACCAAGGGAGGGGTTCTCCCTTCGTCGTCCCACTCAGAAGGAGGAGGCAGTAATTCTTCGTACATACCCCCAACAATGGGGACCTCTGAAATCTGAAAGATGTCCCAAAGACTAATGCCTACCTCCCCATGGACCAAATGAAAGGTATTGTTGTCCGGGCTCCAACGACTCATAAGTTACCTGGTGAGGGCTTGGGGCCGGTAGGTATTGGTCTGGGAAACCCATGCAGCTTCATACAAACCTACGGCTTGCAATTCTGCCTCGAACTCCACACAGCTCTCGCGGACCCAGAAGGGCCACCCCCAATTCAAGGACTTAAATGCTCCTCCCGGTCGGAGATCCCGAATCGCTGACCAGCCATGCTGGTCTCTTACCATGGCATACGAGAAATGATTCGATAACAGTGGATTTCTCCTTCCTGCTGACGTTGTTACCCTATCAGAGACAGTGAAAGGTGATTCAACACAGATCAGACAGCTGTCTCCCTTGGGTCAGGCCGCCCGTTGAAAGGTATCACGAACCGAGGGATAGTGGTAGTGAATATCCATGCTTTAGTATTGTTGTCATAGGATGGTACCAGAATAGGGGTATCAGACAACAAACTGAACCCATATGCAGGAAGGCTATTAGAAAAGGGGTACTCTTGCTGTGACTTAGAGAGCTGGCCAGCGAGAAAGGAAGACGGTAGGCAGTGGCAGACTCCATCCTGAATAGATCTGACCATGTACTTCAGGAGTTGATCTCCAATTGGGAGCGACTCTGTAGTAGGCCTCGATATAGAATGAGGGGGAACCATATTTTCTCCTAGCATAACGAAATCCAACAATCGGTTAGTCCGAAATAAAAAAATCTGGACAAAAATACCAGATATATGGCTGAGGATCAGTTGAGGATCGTTCATAAGCAAAGTCCGAAAGGAGGCCTCGAAGGATGGTTCACGATGACAGAATCCCGCGAACCGCCCCTTCACGAAAGCAATACACAAAACCCTGGCCCATGGAGCGTTGGCCAAAAAATCGCGAACCAAGTTGCTCCGCAGAATTTCAATCCCGACTTTAAGTAATTAAGTTCGAAGACTTAGAAACTTTTTAAGTTCAACAGATTTTAACCGCGGATCATCAAAACCGCGGAGCACCAAAACCATGAGGAAAGTTCCTCTATGGCCCATCGTGACTTAATTTTTAATTAATTAAGAGTGATGGTTCGTGGTTGGGGAATTGGTTTGCGGATGAAGGTGACCGCGAAGGAGGAATGGTTCGCGGAAGTCGTAGCCAGTTCGCGGATGAAGCACTTCGCGAAGGAAGAAGCACGCGAAGGCGAGGGAGCTCTGGTTTCGTGAATAATTCGGTAAAGGAAAAATGAAGGGCCCCCTGTATTTATAGGCGTGGTCCCCTATTGGGTCCACTTCCCTACCACAAACCATCTCAGTTTCAGGACAACTTGGCATCAGAATGGCCTCCTCTTCATTCCGGTCGGACTCCATTCCGATGGGGGTCATTTGTAGGGTCCTGAAAAATCCACAAAGGATATTCTACCCAAACCCCCCAAATAATTGGGGAAAATAATGGAGAAAAATCAAAGAAAAAACAAGCAGGAATGGTCCGAAGACCGGTCCCATGAAAACTCGACGTGGCCAGGCCCCGCAAAGCACCCCCTCTGCGAACCATCATCGTTCGCGAAATGGAGGCGGAGATCCTCCGCGGTCGCGAGGCAGGGTGGGCGTTGATCCGGTTCACCGTCCTGAACCACCCCAACCACGGACCGCGTCGACCGGTTCAAGACGCATCTGTTGTCATTTTCGAAATGGAGGCGGAACCCTCTGCGGTCACGAAGCACTTCCTGAGTTCGGTTTGCGGGGGGGGGGGGGTGGAAGTGTTCAATGCCCACCGTAAACTGCGGATTGACCAAGTCAGCTGAAAGATGGTTATTCGGTGACGGTCCTCCACAAAAGGTGCCACATGACCGCAGATACATCACTTTTCCCACTCTATAAAAGGAGACCGAAGGGGAAAGGAGGAGGGGTTCGGAGATTCAGATTCGGACGATTCAAAGGCAGAAGAAGAGAAGGGCGATCAAGCTTGGGTGGAAGGATTTCGAAGGAAGGATTAGGATTTCGCAAACAGTGAAGTTCCAGTTTGCGAACCACAACAGGTATGAACCTAGGAACGAACTAATAAGGAACCGAAAATGCATAATAATTTGGTGAACCGCGAACTCAAAATAACATAAAAAGAGAAGACCGCGAACCATAGCCCCTCCGCTGATGCACTCCCCATGGACCAGGAAGCTTATGCCTCTTTTCCGATCCGCCGCGCCGCATAGCACCCTCCTATGTGGGCGAAGCCCTGACCGATGAGCCTCTAGCCAGTGCCGCCCTTGGCCGCCGCTGCCTGCATGGAACCCTCCATGGACTACCCTGGTTCGCGGATTGAACCCAGAGCCATGAACCGTCTTGGTTCGCAGGGTGCCAATCAGTCCGCGGACCCTCTTGGTTCGCGGACGGTCTATCAGTCCATGGACCCTCCTGGTTCGCGGACGGTCTATCAGTCTGCAGACCCTCTTGGTTCGCAGACGGTCTCTCAGTCCGCAGACCACCCTGGTTCGCGGATGGCCCCTCCAGCCATGTAGCACTTCCCTACACAAAGGGCACCAAAACCTCCAGGGTTCCCATTCCTCGAGCCGCACAAGATCCTCCCGATCCGACTCAATCCTCCACGACCTCCTCACGGGCCTACTCGTTGGCCCCGAGCTGAGGCCTCCACCAGAGCCACTGAACCTGTGTGGTGTAACCCTCAGGCACATCAGTGCACCGTTTTGAGTTCACATGCCCACGGTAAATCGAGGTGAAGGGGTTTCCCTGACCCTTGAGTAGATTCTCGAAGCATGACTGAGTTCACATTCCTATGGTAATGCGAGGTCTGAGCTTGGGAATCCCTTTTCTGCCTCTCCACTTGTCAAGGGCTTCCCGGGGATGGTAAAATACCCATCAGAAGGAAGCCCCCATGCATTGGAAGAGAGGAGATAGGGACATGATCACCCCCTTTCCCTCTCCCACTGCGCTTTATCACTATGGGCCTCCTCAGGGTGTAAGCCCCAATCTAACATCATGGGATGCCCTCATGCATAATCCCCACTCCACTTCTCACGGACACACCTTTAGCGACATGATCCTCTGGTCCCTACTGCATCTTGTTTCTCACACCGAGCTTGACTCACATGGGCTTAGAGTAAGCTTTGACCATGACATCCTTTTATGGGCCTCCTCAGAGTGTAAGCCCCAATTCACCCTATGAGACTCCTCAGAGTGTTAATCCCCAATCCACCCTATGGGCCTCCTCAGAGTGTAATCCCCAATCCACCCTATGGGCCTTCTCAGAGTGTAATCCCCAATCCACCCTTTGGGCCTCCTCAGAGTGTAAGCCCCAATCCACCCTATGGTCCTCCTCAGAGTGTATTCCCCAATCCACCCTATGTGCCTCCTCAGAGTGTAATCCCTAATCCACCCTATGGACCTCCTTAGAGTGTAAGCCGTAATCCACATCTTGGGCTACCTCAGAGCGTAATCCCCGCACCAATCCGAACTATGTGCACTTTGATCCCTGTTTCATAAGCGGGGTATGTAGGAAGCCTCTCTGAGGTTCAATCCCAACAACGGGTCATTCTGACCCCCTTTCACGTTGGTTTACCAACATCTTGGGCTTCCTTAGAGTATAAGCTCCATACCAATGCGAACTATGAGGACTTTGATTCCCTAACACAGGGATACATAAGATGCCTCCCCGAGGTTCAACCCCGATCAAAACCGGACCCCCAGGTCCACCTTCATGTCGTCTCTCCGACACCCCGATCTGAACTACGTGGAATTTGATCCCTGCCTCCTAGGAAGGGTATGTAGGAAGCCTCCCTGAGATTCAAGGCCACCAACCGGTTGATCCGACTATATTCACGTCGGTTCATCGAGCGGCCCCTAGCACCATCTCAGTGAGTCCAGACTCCTCGGGGTCATTAATCCAACGAGGGATGGTAAACCTCGGGCATAAATGATTCAGAACCCCTGCGTTCAGCTGAACATTTCCAATCAAGGGTTAAATCCATGGATACTATGTTTGGGTATAAACCAAAGATTTATGAACATATGAATACATCTTAAATCTATAAGAGAGTCTCGGAACATGCAATAATATCCCCCCAAAAGGGTGCGATGATCCCGAATTCTCATCCTCTCGACCAATGTGAGTTCTTAAGCGTCGCTAGTTAGACCATCCGGCGAATGCCTGTCTTTGGAAATCAGGTCTATGCATCTTCGGATACGGAGCCATTGGGTGTTCCAAGGCCGAAAACTGGAAATCACACGAAACAAGCATAAACATCAAAGTAAAAAACAATAAATAAAAAGATCAAAAACATTCTATATCAAATGAAATGTAGAAATAAAAATAAAACCTCAAAATCAGGATAGAGTATACAACTGATCACCCACTGGGATGATCACATATACAAGGAGTAAATAAAGGAAAAATATTAAGGCTATAATTATAACTCTTAGACATAACTTACACTTTGTTTCTAACTATCGATATTCTATAGTATGATCATTAAATTCCACATAAGTAGTCATGATAAATCAAGATATTAGGCCGCATACATTGATGGTAGATGGTCTAGAGGTGGGGTGAATGGACCTTTATATAATTATCAAAGTTATTAAATATTAAATTTGGAATTTGGTGGTTTAAAATTTATAAATAATTCTTTCTTAAAATAATAAGAATAGTTGATGTGTGAAGAGTTTATGAAAAAAATTAAAAATATGAACATAATAAATTTTAATAATAGTTTAGATCTAAATGATCATACTCTACCTTTAACACCCCAACCGATGTAATATGACCCCCATTATAAAAGAGAGAGATACTTTTACATGGGAATAATCTAAACCCACATTTTTATAGTAGGTTGAATCCCAAATGAATAATTTTTGAGGTGCATCCCCAAACCTACACTCAACCTTTTATGAGAGTAGATAGAAACCTATTCTTTTTATAAGAAGCATACCCAACCTAAGTGTTATACTTTTTTTAGGTAAGAATAACCAAGGAAATTTTTTTGGTAAGGTAGAGCAACCATATACTACTTTTTATAGGAGTTATAACCTATTGTAAAAATATAGAAGTGAAGAAAACACTACCCAGCTCAGAAGAAATATTTAGAATAAATACAGAACCAATGGAGGGTTTTAGAAAGTATTTTGTAGACAGAACAATTGTTGTATCCCATTTTTAATGGATTTTAATGATTAAGTATAAGAAATATAGAAAATGTTTATTACTTCTCTTCACGTTTAATGAAGTCAAAGAATATTTTGTTCCCCCTTTAGAGTTTGTCAAACTTTATGTAAACATTTGAGCATTGGATAACTTAGATTGACATAACAGTATTAATTTATGTGATAAAATATTATAATTTTTAACCATTGTATCATTTCCAAGAATCCTTGTTTCCTTTAAATACAAATCTATTTGGACTATACATTTGAGAGAATAGTTTGAATAATGAAAATGATAAAACTAGATTATCAAAAAGACAAAGAAATTATCATTGCATAATAACCAATCAACCCAATTCTAGTTTTCAAAAAAATAATGAATAATTTAAACCAATTTTAAATAATCTATTAAATAATTTAAACGGTCTGTATTATAATAGGTCAAATAAATCCCATGAAAAACACAAGTTTGAATTTGAAATATGAAATTAAAAAAAATACATTTAAGACAAGTAGTAAATATAAAGTGAATATAAAAAATTATTAACACTATATTAGAAATATTAAAACCCATTTGAATGAGTTTAATATCATATAATATTAATTTAAAAACCACAAAATCGATGAAAGTAACATAAAATAACAAAATGATTTTTTAGTTTTCAAGTTGTGTGTTTCTTGTGTGAAGATTAAACACACTTTTATCTTCATGAAAACATGTTTGAAATAATGAAAATCACTTTTCATAGGTTCTAAATAATGAATATGAATTTATAAATTCATTAGAAAAATTTAAACATAATAAATGAACATTCATAAAATAACTATATGCAACATAATGGAAAATAGAGTATAATTTCATGTAGGATTTCGCTGAACTATGTAAGAAAGTTCCAGTTAGCAATTTTTTATCTAAGCAATTCTATATAGGTGATTCACATAAAGTAATTATCGTAAATGATTCACATAGGTGATTCACTATATAAAGAAATCATTTATCTGAATCTATGTATCCAAATCTATAATTAGAAAAAGGTTAAACTAGCGATAGATCAAAAATTGAATTAGAAGTATATAAAAAAATGAACTAAAGATAGATCAAAAAATGAATTTATGGTAGATCAAAAAATGAAATGATGGTATATTAAAAAAATGAACTAATGGTAGATTTAAAAATTAATTAATGATGGATAAAAAAATGTACTCATGATAGATTAAAAAAATAAACCAATAGTATATAAAAAATGAGTTGAAGGTAGATTGAAACATGAAATGATGATAGATCAAAAATGAACTAACAATAGATTAAAAAAATGAATTGATGGAAGATTAAATGATGAACTGATGAAAGATCAAAAAATAACTAACAATAGTTAAAATTGAAACTAACAGTAGATTGTAATTTGAACTAATTGTAGATGGATATTTAAACTAACAGTAGATTAAAATTTAAACTAGAAGTAGATTAAAATTTGAACACATAGTAGATTGAAATTTGAACAAATAGTATATTAAATTTTGAACTAATAGTAGATTTAAATATTAACTAATAAAAGATTAAAATTTTAACTAACAATATATTTAAATGTGAACTAAAATTAGATTAAAATTAAAACTAATGAGAATTTAACTGACTTCAAGAAAGATATGAATCATATCAAAACATAGAATATTTAAATCACCCATAGAAAATAATATTCCCACGTAATTAAACAAAACAGAACATAAGAAACCAACATGTAGTCAAACAAAATAGAATGTAAAAAAAACATGTAATCAAACAAAATATAACATAAACAAACAATCTCCTCCTTTTTATTTGATTACAAAACTGAACATGTTAATCCAATAACTTTTTATCTAAAAATTGGTATCAGGGGGGGTGAATATAGATTTATAAAATTATTGATGTTATTAAATATTAAATTCATTATTTTGTGGTTAAAAATTAATAAACAAATATTTCTTAAATGGGTAAGAATAATGGATGTGTGAAGAGTATCTGAAGAAAATTAAATAGAAGAAATAAGGAATTTATATAGTAGTTCAGATCTAAATGATCATACTCTACTATTTATACCCCAACTTAGAGAGAGATACTTCTACACATGAGCATTCTAAACCAATTTTTTTATAGTGGGATGAATACCTACACAAGAATTTGTGAGGAGAATCCCCAAACCTACAAACGGTCTTTTGCTAGAGCAGATAGAAACCCATACTTTCTACAAGGAGTATCTCCAATCTAAGTGTTATTATTTATTTTTAGGTAACAATAACTATGTAACATCCTTTTGGTAAATTATAACAACAACATACTACATTTTATAGGAGGTATAACATGTTGTGTGAAAGATATAAGTGTAAAAACTCTACCCAACCCCTAAGAAATAAATTAAACAATTACAGAACCACTGGAGAGTTATAAAAAGTATTTTTAGATGAAATAGTTGATTCAAATCCTTTTGAATGGATTTAAATTATAAAGTTTTAAAATTCTAGAAAAGGTATAGTACTTATTTTTAATGTTAATGAAGTCGAAGATGATTTTTTTCATCCCTTGAGAGTAATTCGCAATTGATGTAAATAGTTGAACACTGGATCACTTTGATTGACATAAGAGTATGAATGTATGAAATCTTCTATTATCATTTTCCACCATGGTATCTATTCCAAGCATCATTGAGTCCTTTAAATACATATATATTTGAACTACACACTCCATCAAATGTTTATAATAACAAAAGAAGTAAAACTAGATTATCGTATATATAAAGAAATTATTGTTGCATAATAATCGCTCTACTCACATCCTGTATTCAAACCAATAAATAATAATTCAAAACAATTATACATAATCTGATAAATAATTTAAAGATTCACCATAATATTAGGTTAAATAAATCTAATAAAAAATTCTTGTTTTAATTTGAAATATGAAATTAAAAAACATTCCAGTTACGACAAGCAGTAAATATGCATAGAATATAAAAAAATTAATAAAACTGAATTAAAGATATTAAAACAAGTTAGAATGAGTTTATTATCATATATTTTTAATTTAGAAACCATAAAATATATGAAAACAATATAAAATAACAAAAATGATTTTTATGTTTTCAAGCTATATGTTTCACGCATGAAGGTCGAATGTAATTTGATCTTCATGAAAACTTGTTTAAAACAATGAAAATAACTTCTTATAGGTTATATATAATTGATATGAATTTAAAAATTCATATGAATACACAAGAAATAAACAAGTATAAAATCAAAATATGAAAAAATTAGAAAAGGATAATTTCTTATAGGATTTCACTGAACTACGTAAGTAATTTCTATGTAGGTATCTTTCACATAAGTTATTATATAGAGGTTATTCACATAAGTTAATCAATTTAAGATATTCAATAAGGTGATTCACTACATAATAGAATCACATATCTGAATCAATGTATCCAAATATGATGGTAGTAAGAGGTTGAACTGATGGTAGATAAAAATTTGAATTGGTGTTAGATAAAAAATTGAATTAATGGTAGATAAGAAAATAAACTGAACGTAGATCAAAAAATGAACTGGTACTATATTAAAAAATAAACTGATGGTAGATTAAAAAATGAACTAATAGTAGATCAAAAAGATGAAATTTAGGTAGATTGACAAAATAAACTAATGGTAGATCAAAAAATGAACTGATAGTAGATTAAAAAATGAGCTAATGGTGGATAAAAAAAATTAAATGATAATACATTAAAAAATGAACTCGTGGTAGATCAAAAAATGAACTAATAATATGTCAAAAAATTAACTGACATTAGATTAAAATTTAAACTAATAGTAGATTTAAATTTTAACTAATAGTAGATTGAAATTTTTAATATAGTATATTTAAATTTTAAGTAACAATATATTGAAATTTGAACTAACACTAGATTGAAATTTGAACTAACAACAAATTAAAATTTGAACTAACAATAGATTAAAATTTTAACTAACCGTAGATTGAAATTTGAACAAATAGTAGATTAAAATTTTAACTAAAGAGGATTTATCCAACTTAAAGTAGGATAAGAATCATAATAAATATTGAGTATTTAAATCACCCATAAACAATAATATTCCCATGTAATCAAACAAAATAGAATATTAACAAACAACATGTAATAAAAAAATATAATATAAACAAACAAAATGTAATAAAAATAGAACATAAAAAAACAAAAAGAAACATTGGGCCTCAGCCCTATATATTTGTTACGTCCTATTCTCCATCAGAAAGTAGAAATAAGGATTTGAACTCACATTGAGTCACACATACATAGGGTGAGAAATAAACTCACAAGGCCATCCCCAATAGTGAACATATAATATGTTTTCATAAAAAGTGTATGAAACACATGATATTCCTAAACCATTCAAATAAAAATAACCACTAAAAATAAGTAAATAAGTTGGGGATGAATATAATAAACATAAAATAGACCACCCCTATATCTAGTTTGACACCTAAGGTAAATATACCATTTATCTAGACCACACTAGAGTATTTATAGCATGTGGTTCACCCAACCACATAACATATGGTGCATCCAACAAATCTAGAAAGGATATCCATGATGTCTAAGAATGTAATAGGTATGAGCAACGAAACATAGGTCATAACCATAGGTTTATACATGAAACAAGAAAACCTACTAGGAACTAAAACTCCAATGGAACCATCTGAACTGGAAATAGGAACCCTAATAACATTGAAAGAACCTGTCCAAAGGATTCTATCCTTATAGAACTAACTAACTCTAATAAATTTATTGTCAGGGAACAAAATACCCCACAACCTGGGTCCATCATAATGTTTGAAGCAAAATCCACCCAACCTCTACCAGGGTAAAACATCTGTTAGCCTAGTAATTGATGAATTATAATGAACAGGAGTTTAAAAATGATTTTTGTTTCTTTAAATAAAGATTTATTATATTAAATTGTACAATATTATACACTTAAAAAACATATAGAAACCAAAAAAAACATTATTTCATTAATAAAAATAATTACATTAATTAAAGTCTAAGCCCATTAAAATTCCAAATATTACAAGTGGTAAAAAATAGAAAATATGAAAACAAAAATGGTAAAATATGGATTTCCCTAATCTTCTAGAATCATATCTCCCATGAAAAATACTATATAAATGATACAAAATATTAGTAAAACAATCAAAATTATATAAAATAGAAATGTAGAACCTTGAGAGGAATTGAGGCAAATAAAAATTTATGGAATATGTAGGTATTTATATGAGAAAATATGACCACTGGAATAGTAACTTGACTATTGGAATAGTAACTTGATCCTTGTGATTTGTAACATGACCATTGGGAATAGTAACCTGACCATTAGAATTGTAATTTATAATCAAAATAATAAATTATTATATAAATAACATTCATCAAAAGTAATTTCACAAAATATAAATATTATAATGTATAGAATATCATAATTAAAAAAATAAAAAAGCACATTTTTTATAAACTGTATTTTGAAGTATTTCATGAAAAAAAAATTTTTATATTAAAAATAAAAAAAAATGTTATAATTTTTTTGATAAAATTAATAATATTTTTGAAATCATTATTTCAAAATTTTACAAGGGTTATTTTTTCATAATTTTATGAAATAATTCAATTTTTATCTGAATAGAAAAATATAGTTTTTCTCATAACCTATGTATCTTAAATTACATCATTCATGATATAATAATGAGATAATAATTTATTGAAAATTATATTCATAAAAAATATATTTAATTTTATAAATGAGTCATTAAAATAAAATAATCTTAATTTTCAAACCTATAAATCATTTTTCAGAGTCTAAAGTAAAAAACATTCCCTTAAAATAACAAATTTTATTTTTTTTCCACATTTACTTTTAATTAAACTAACAAATTAGAATTATAAATTTGTTAAAGGTTTTAAAATCATTTTATTTAACTAAAATATGGTTTATAATTTCAAAAATTTCAGTATTACAAGGTTCACCTCAGATATAGTATTTTATTCTAAAAATACCCCTCTCCTCAAGCATAAATAACCCCTCTCCCTCCTCTTGGAAAACCACTTCCACCTCACTTTACAAAGAAAAATATTATCCCAAATACTCCTTATTTATAATATTATCACACCTAGGGATGTTTTGTATAACGACCCATACTTTACATACATTTTTAATACTTCAAAAATTGAAGCACACTTATTACAACATATGATAAAACTACAAAGGACCGTATAGGTATAGTGCCTTTAGAAACTGGGAAACATAAACAACTGGTTCATAAATCTTCTACAGTGTCTCCCATTTATTTCATCATATCTAGGGTCCCTTTTAGCATATTCTACTTAATATCCATCTTCCTGACCTGGGGAAAAGAAAACATAAAAGGGTGAGCTCAAATGCTCAGCAAGGCAAATAAAGGAAACAAAAATCATATCATATCTTTTTGAAAATCATAACCTGCAAAAGAGATCATAATATCTTAACATGGAACAAATCATAGGAGTGAAAATGAGATCCCCATAATCATAACATAAAACTTGAAACTTTGTGGCATGCACACATAATCATGGAAAATCATTTCTTGTTAGTCATGACTCATTGCCAAGACTATCTTAGTGGACAAAGTCCCTTTCTGAACCGAGTTCACTCCTCGTTTCAGTCCTGTATCACTGAACCGAAATAACCTTCCGTTCCAGCCATGTCTATCTCATGAGATATAAAATCTTTACCCAATGCATTGGAGGGAGATATAGGTCCCACCCATCTTATAATGAATCCTTTCTTATGTGTGCCACATAATCATAAAACATACATCATCGCATAACACATATAACACAAATGGGATTCTTGAAACATCATGACATCATAAATCAATTCATATAAGATAAAGGAATTCATAAACATAATTCCATCACAACATAGTCAAACCAATGTAAAAATATGGATAGAAACAGAACCCTTTATTATCTTAGATGGAAAATAATTTTGATAAAACACTTGAATTGAATTCTTGAGGAAAATATCCTTTCTTCTTCAAAAACATTTTTCCTTTCATAACATGTCATACAACTTTAAAATAAAAGAAGTTGATTAAAAATAAACTTGAAAACTTGTAAAGGAAGCTTCTTTGAAGTAATGTTTTAAAAATCCATTCATGCCGTATAAGTTAAAAAAAACATTCTTCGTACTTTTGTCGGAAAAGTCAAAAAGTACCTCGTACGGAAAAACGACAAAAGATTCCTTTCATATTCTTTACTAAAAACTCACCTAAGGGTAAAATTGGATTTAAACTATTTCAAGTGGATGGAAACAATATTACATATTGAGGGAACATGGATGTGGATGATAAAATACACCCCAGTAAATACTTACGAATAAACAATCTCGGATAAAAATGAGATTGTGATATTTCCCTTACCTTAGGTCCAATTTGCTTTGTTCGTGTCCGAAGATCCTGTATAATGGTTTAAATAATGTTATTGACTTATTCCAGAATCATACATATTGATATGAGATCATATATGGTCATATTATTAACTTCTTGTTAGTAATATTTCATTGTTACTTGTTACTCGGGTCTTTATAACTTTTTGTTCTTATGCGTGTTTTGTTGAATAAATTCTTATTCTTATCTTTAGGTTATATATAATTCATTTCCAGAATGGTATTAGTGTAGTATATACCATATTCATTCATTCAATTCATTTATATAATCATTATGAAATGAAGATCATGTAGAACGAATCGCATCACATCGTGGAGACGGTATTCCGTACGTACGCACGAGTGATGATATCGTTCCTATGATTGTGGAATTGTATTGGAGTATATATATATATTATTTCAGTATCAATATTAATTAATAATAATCATATATAGTTACTCATTACACCATTATACCCATCCTTGTAAGGTGATGGTGGAAAATAGATTACACCACGGCGTGGAGACGGTATTCCGTACGTACGCACGCGTGGTGATTTCATTTTTCCGTAGGATGGATAGAAGGTGAAATAGGGTTGTTTCATAATAACATATCAGTATGTAAGTAATACTGATGTTATTACTTTATCATGAAACAACTAAAGAAGAAGAAGTTGAAGAAGAAAGAAATTGAAAAGATCGGTAATGGATATTACCTCTTCTTTGGAACGCCTCTTTGAATCCTCCACTTAAGGAACTAAGATTGGTCTTTGGAGAAGACCAGGACCTCTAGGATTATTCTAGGGAAGTGGAGAGGAGAAAATGGCAGGGGTTGGCCGAGCTTGAGTGCTCAATTTGGTGTGAGGAGGAGGGGGAGGAGGTGCCCTTTTATAAGGGAGGAGAGGGGCACCTTAGGAATATCTCAAAATATTATTTTATATTAAAGTCAAAATCGGTTTATAATGGTTCCAAAGGGTCTTATTTCGAAGATAAAGTGGGGAAGGGTCGAAATCCTATCAACCAATAGGATTTAGACAAGTTTAGGGTATTATTTTAACCTTATCAATTAGATTTAACTCTAAGTTAAATAATTTAACTTTTACCATGTCTTTTTTGTTTTCTTTCACTATATGGTTAATACACTTACTATAACATGCCAAACGAACCCCAAATTGTTTATTATTAATATATATATCCTTATCTAAGTCATTTGGCCGAACCTTAGATTTTTAGGAATAAAATAACAATTAATAATATAATATTTGATTTAAAAACTATTTTGTGTCAATTTTGACACTATTTGATATATGATTTTTGTGAAAGTCATAAAAGAATTATATGTTCGAACCAAGTTGATTAAATTAATATATCATAGTAACCTATAAAATTAGTTGAATTCATAAAAAGTCTCAAATTACATTTATTTTGGTGTTTATAACATCAATTATGTCAATATTTCATTAATAAGATAATTACTGCATCATCCTTGTGTCATAAATAAATTACATTATTTGATGTCTAAAAATTACAAATAAAATATCATCATGTAGGAAATCTTTTTAGCTTTCTAATGAATATTTACAATTGAATTTATCTTATGTATAACCCCATATTAAAAATTATTTACTTATTAAACTTTGATTTTAACTATTTTAACCCTTCTTTAAATAAATTAATAATAAATGTCCTAATCTAATCCAAGTGGGCCTAAATGGTCATATTTTATTCCTAAGTTTGTTTTTGGTCGAATTACACTTGTCCAATAGAATTAGGACATGTGTTAGGGTAATATTAATATCATATTTACCCTTAGTTACCCTATTTACTATTAACCGCGGTAAAAAAAGTAAAAAGTTACTATTCACCAAAAAATTATTTTCATCTCATTGAACCACATTTTAGTCCTTGATATTAACCGTGTCTCTCGGATTTTCGAAATTCCAATCACAGAAGCGGTAAAATTAAGTTTTATGCAAAATTCAGTTTTTAACCTACCACTTAGTGGTTTCACTATTCATCAAAAATTGAAAGTTTTCAGAAAAATACCAAAATTTCACCCTAGGCTAATTTCGATATTCTGAGTCCAAAAATGAAGTCCATTTTGAAAAATAAAATTTATAAAATTCCAAAAAGTGGTTATTACTATTCATAACGGCTAGTTTTAATAGCATAATGTTGTTTAGTGAAACTCGGTATTGCGTACGACGCAAGCTATCGAGGAAGGTCGCGATTGCGTGTAAAGCAAGCCAAGCAAGTGTTGTATAGAAAAAAATTCCTTTGATGATTTATATAACATAAAAGTCTCGGGTGTTACATTCTACCCCCCTTAAAAAGAATTTCGCCCTCGAAATTCGTCACTTTGCAACAAACAGATGAGGATACTTCTCCCTCATCATATCCTCAAGCTCCCATGTAGCTTCTTCAAGTTGGTGGTTTCTCCATAAAACTTTCACCAAGCGAGTGGTCTTGTTTCGTAGGACTTTTTCGCTACGATCCAGAATCTCTATCGGCTGTTCTTCATAAGAAAGATCTTGCTCCAGCGGTATAACTTATGAGCTGAGTACATGTGAAGGATCTGGTATGTACTTTCTCAGGAGAGATACATGGAACACATCGTGAACTTGAGAGAGATTCGGTGGAAGCGCCAATCGGTAAGCTACCTTCCCAACACGATCCAATATTTCGAAAGGACCGATATATCTAGGGCTCAACTTCCCCTTCTTTCCAAATCTCATAACCCTCTTCCAGGGAGATATTCGTAAGAACACTTTATCACCCACTTCAAACTCTAGGTCTTTTCTTCGGTTGTCGGCATAGCTTTTCTGTCGACTCTGAGCTGCTCTTATGTGTTGTTGAATAGATCTGACCTTTTCTGCCATTTCATCAACGAGATCAGGTCCTAATAGCTTTCTTTCCCCAACTTCATCCCAGCAAGTTGGAGTCCTGCATTTCTTTCCATAGAGAGCTTCATAAGGAGCCATTTGAATACTGGAGTGAAAGCTATTATTATAAGAAAATTCCACCAAAGGTAGGTGTTGATCCCAACCTCCTTTGAAATCCATAGAGCAAGCTCTCAACATATCTTCTAGGGTTTGAATTGTTCTCTCAGACTGACCGTCTGTCTGGGGATGATAAGAAGTGCTGAAACTCAACTCTGTATCCAGAGTATGCTGAAGACTTCGCCAGAACTTCGAGGTAAATCTCGGATCTCGATCAGATATAATAGAAAGTGGTACTCCATGCAATCTTACCACTTCCTTTACATATATCCTGGCAAACTGATCTAGAGAGAAATCCTCTCTAATAGGAATGAAGTGTGCAGACTTTGTGAGACGATCAACTATGACCCAGATAGCATTATTGCCTTTGGATGTTTTAGGAAGTCC
This sequence comes from Viscum album, assembly GCA_963277665.1. NCBI lineage: Eukaryota > Viridiplantae > Streptophyta > Magnoliopsida > Santalales > Viscaceae > Viscum > Viscum album. Next base: position 1,196,292,536 of record OY728135.1, on the reverse strand, counting down.
TGTGACAAAGTCCATAGTGATTTTTTCCCATTTCCATTCGGGTATGGGTAATGGTTGTAACATCCCCTTAGACTTCTGTCTCTCAGCTTTAACTTGTTGACAAACTAAGCATCGAGAGACATATTCAGCAACATCTCTTTTCATGCCATCCCACCAGAAGTACTCTTTCAGGTCCCTATACATCTTCTTGCTTCCAGGATGAATAGAGAATGATGAACTATGAGCCTCATCCAGCAGCTCTTTCTTTAATTCGGGGATGGGAGGAACACAAACCCGATTCCTGAACTTTATTATCCCATCACAATCAAGGTTGAATTCAGGAACATTTCTCACCTTCTTTTGTAACTCGACATCTTCTTTCTGTGCCTCTTTAATCTTCACATGTATAGATGGTTGAACATTCATTTGAGAAAGATACGATTTTTCCCCTTCCATTATAATTCCAAGATCCATCCTTTGTAAATCCATAAATATTGGATCTTTTGTGATCCTCATCATGGATAAACTAGCATGGTCTTGTCGACTTAATGCATCTGCCACCTTGTTTGCTTTCCCAGGGTGGTAATGGATTGAGCAGTCATAATCCTTAATCAGCTCCAACCATCTTCTTTGACGCATATTCAACTCCTTTTGTGTGAAAATATACTTTAAACTTTTATGATCAGTATAAATATCACACCTTTCACCATAAAGGTAATGCCTCCAAATCTTTAATGCAAAGATTACCGCAGCCAACTCCAAATCATGTGTTGGGTAATTTTTTTCATGGATTTTCAACTGTCGTGAGACATAAGCTATCACCATATCATTTTGCATAAGAACACACCCCAATCCCTTCTTGGATGCATCACTGTAGATCACAAACCTTTCTCCACTACAAGGCAGTGTGAGCACAGGTGCACTGGATAACCTTCTTTTCAACTCCTTGAAATTCTCTTCACATTCCTCTATCCAGACAAACTTAACTCCTTTCCGAGTCAACTTGGTGAGTGGATTAGATAATCGTGAAAAATCTTTTACAAAACGTCGTTATATCCAGCCAAACCAAGAAACCTTCGGATCTCAGTTACTGTTGTTGGTCTCGACCATCTTTCGATAACCTCTGTTTTTGCTGGATCCACAGATATCCCCTCTTTTGAGATTATGTGACCCAAAAATGCAACTTTTTGAAGCCAAAATTCACACTTGGTAAATTTGGCATAAAGCTTCTCCTTTCTCAGGGTCTTCAATATAATTCTCAAGTGATCTTCATGTTATTCCTTGCTCTTTGAATAGACAAGAATATCGTCTATAAAGACTACCACAAATTGATCAAGATAGTCTCTAAAGACTCTATTCATTAGATCCATGAAGATAGCAGGGGCATTAGTAAGACCAAATGGCATTACTATAAATTCATAGTGTCCATACCTTGTACGGAAAGCCGTCTTTGGTATATCCTCCCTTTTGACCCTTAATTGATGATACCCTGAACGAAGATCAATCTTGGAAAAGTATTGAGCTCCGCGTAGTTGGTCAAATAAGTCATCAATGCGTGGGAGAGGATATTTGTTCTTGATAGTGATCTTGTTAAGTTCTCGATAATCAATGCAGAGTCTCATTGATCCATCTTTCTTCTTAACAAATAGAACAGGTGATCCCCAAGGTGACGCACTAGGGCGTATGAATCCCTTATCAAGATTCTCTTGGAGTTGCTTCTTCAATTCCTGCAACTCAATTGGGGCCATTCTATAAGGTGTCTTTGAAATAGGAAAAGCACCCGGTACGAGTTCTATTGAAAACTCAACTTCACGATTTGGTGGAAGACCCGGTAATTCCTCCGGAAAGACATCATCAAACTCCCTTACAATGGGCATATTCTTAATCGTGAGTTTCTCACCAACCATTTGAGATAAATAACCTTCATTTAGTGGGATCAATACCCATAAGATGGAAGAAATTTCCACTGGAAGGTTATGTTCATCCTTGCATTGGTATACGATCGTAGATTGATCTGGAGTATGAAATGTGACTTCCCTTCTTTAGCAATTGATATGAGCTCCATGTAGAGAAAGCCAATCCATGCCAAGAATCACATCAAATTCCACTAAAGGAAGGATCACAAGATTTGCAGGAAGCACTTTCCCACAAACTTCGATCGGAGAAGAATTATAAACTTTTGATGCGATTGATGTGCCATTAGGTGTTGTCACAGCTAACTCAACATCTAATTGTTGAGGTAGTACGGTGATACCCTTAGAACAGTCTTCAGAAATAAAAGAGTGGGTGGATCCAGAATCAAATAAAACATTTGCTACTTTAGAGTGGATGGTAAGTGTACCTTTCACCACATCGTTATCGTACTCCACATCGCTGATAGAAATTGCATGTGACTTTCCTTTGTCTTTAGCTTTAAGAGTTTGTTGACGTCGACCATCATCATCAACCCTTGGATTTGGGCATTGATTGGCATAATGCCCCATCTCCTTGCACTTGAAACATTGAAGTGTAGCACGTTCATTCTGTGTATCCCTTCCTTTGTTTGCGTCATTAGACATCTTCTTCCCATTATCACGGCATTCAAATGCCCGATGACCTTCCTTTCCACATTTAAAACATTTACTTGTCCCTTTAAGACAACTCCCTCCATGTTTCTTTCCACACTTTGAGCATAAGGAAAAGATCATCTTCTTTTCTGTGTGCTCTTTAGATTTTTCTTTGAATTCCATCTTCCTCTTCTTATCAAACCCATGTGACTGATGGGTTACTCCAATCTCCATCTCGACTTTGAGAGCACATCGAACGATTTCCTCGTAGCTATTGAAGTCCCTTATGGCTAACGCCCTTCGAAGACTTGGTTTTAAGCCACTAAAGAATCGATCGATCTTACTCTCAGGCTGGATAATAATACCAGAAGCGTACCTTGCAAGTCTTGTAAAATTTGCTTCATAGGTACTAACAGATTCATCATCCCTTTGCTTCAGTTCAAGGAACTCTTTCTCCATCTTTGTTCGGAGAATACGAGGGAAGTACTTATTGAAAAATAAGTTCTTGAACTCGTCCCATTCCATAGACTCAATTTCATCCCTTTGCCTCGTATTCTTAATAAGATTCCACCATTGATCAGCATCTCCTTCCAAACGATACACTGCTAGGATGACTTTATCATGTTCAGAACATTGAAGAACTGAAAATATCTTTTCAGTAGTACTAATCCATTGTTCAGCAACTAATGGATCAGTAGACCCACTGAAAGAAGGTGGACGCTGCCTCATGAAGGATTCAACAGAATGTTGTTCCTTCCTTTGCTCGTTTGGAAGTCCTGCATGATTCATAGCTTGAGAAAGTTGTGTGAGTATGGCTACAAGATTTTTCATTCCAGCTCCCATATCGTTTGGTTGCTCAGGGGGACAATCATTGCATTGCCCGTCGCATTCCGCATTAACACGGTTCCTTCGGGTTCCAGCCATTGACTAAAACCAAGAAGAATAGTGTGAGCAACACTAATTATAATAGGAAACCACATAATTCAAGAATAAAATTTTCATGCTTATGGTCTTATCCTAGGTTATTCATGGCCATTTCTAAAACACTAAGATTGTGTTCTATGCTTAGACTTATCCTTAGGGTTTTTACTAAGGATTTCACATCCTAGTTTCCAAAGGTTGACTATACCTTTCCTCTGATACCAACTATAACGACCCATACTTTACATACATTTTTAATACTTCAAAAATTGAAGCACACTTATTACAACATATGATAAAACTACAAAGGACCGTATAGGTATAGTGCCTTTAGAAACTGGGAAACATAAACAACTGGTTCATAAATCTTCTACAGTGTCTCCCATTTATTTCATCATATCTAGGGTCCCTTTTAGCATATTCTACTTAATATCCATCTTCCTGACCTGGGGAAAAGAAAACATAAAAGGGTGAGCTCAAATGCTCAGCAAGGCAAATAAAGGAAACAAAAATCATATCATATCTTTTTGAAAATCATAACCTGCAAAAGAGATCATAATATCTTAACATGGAACAAATCATAGGAGTGAAAATGAGATCCCCATAATCATAACATAAAACTTGAAACTTTGTGGAATGCACAAATAATCATGGAAAATCATTTCTTGTTAGTCATGACTCATTGCCAAGACTATCTTAGTGGACAAAGTCCCTTTCTGAACCGAGTTCACTCCTCGTTTCAGTCCTGTATCACTGAACCGAAATAACCTTCCGTTCCAGCCATGTCTATCTCATGAGATATAAAATCTTTACCCAATGCATTGGAGGGAGATATAGGTCCCACCCATCTTATAATGAATCCTTTCTTATGTGTGCCACATAATCATAAAACATACATCATCGCATAACACATATAACAAAAATGGGATTCTTGAAACATCATGACATCATAAATCAATTCATATAAGATAAAGGAATTCATAAACATAATTCCATCACAACATAGTCAAACCAATGTAAAAATATGGATAGAAACAGAACCCTTTATTATCTTAGATGGAAAATAATTTTGATAAAACACTTGAATTGAATTCTTGAGGAAAATATCCTTTCTTCTTCAAAAACATTTTTCCTTTCATAACATGTCATACAACTTTAAAATAAAAGAAGTTGATTAAAAATAAACTTGAAAACTTGTAAAGGAAGCTTCTTTGAAGTAATGTTTTAAAAATCCATTCATGCCGTATAAGTTAAAAAAAACATTCTTCGTACTTTTGTCGGAAAAGTCAAAAAGTACCTCGTACGGAAAAACGACAAAAGATTCCTTTCATATTCTTTACTAAAAACTCACCTAAGGGTAAAATTGGATTTAAACTATTTCAAGTGGATGGAAACAATATTACATATTGAGGGAACATGGATGTGGATGATAAAATACACCCCAATAAATACTTACGAATAAACAATCTCGGATAAAAATGAGATTGTGATATTTCCCTTACCTTAGGTCCAATTTGCTTTGTTCGTGTCCGAAGCTCCTGTATAATGGTTTAAATAATGTTATTGACTTATTCCAGAATCATACATATTGATATGAGATCATATATGGTCATATTATTAACTTCTTGTTAGTAATATTTCATTGTTACTTGTTACTCGGGTCTTTATAACTTTTTGTTCTTATGCGTGTTTTGTTGAATAAATTCTTATTCTTATCTTTAGGTTATATATAATTCATTTCCAGAATGGTATTAGTGTAGTATATACCATATTCATTCATTCAATTCATTTATATAATCATTATGAAATGAAGATCATGTAGAACGAATCGCATCACATCGTGGAGATGGTATTCCGTACGTACGCACGAGTGATGATATCGTTCCTATGATCGTGGAATTGTATTGGAGTATATATATATATTATTTCAGTATCAATATTACTTAATAATAATCATATATAGTTACTCATTACACCATTATACCCATCCTTGTAAGGTGATGGTGGAAAATAGATTACACCACGGCGTGGAGACGGTATTCCGTACTTACGCACGCGTGGTGATTTCATTTTTCCGTAGGATGGATAGAAGGTGAAATAGGGTTGTTTCATAATAACATATCAGTATGTAAGTAATACTGATGTTATTACTTTATCATGAAACAACTAAAGAAGAAGAAGTTGAAGAAGAAAGAAATTGAAAAGATCGGTAATGGATATTACCTCTTCTTTGGAACGCCTCTTTGAATCCTCCACTTAAGGAACTAAGATTGGTCTTTGGAGAAGACCAGGACCTCTAGGATTATTCTAGGGAAGTGGAGAGGAGAAAATGGCAGGGGTTGGCCGAGCTTGAGTGCTCAATTTGGTGTGAGGAGGAGGGGGAGGAGGTGCCCTTTTATAAGGGAGGAGAGGGGCACCTTAGGAATATCTCAAAATATTATTTTATATTAAAGTCAAAATCGGTTTATAATGGTTCCAAAGGGTCTTATTTCGAAGATAAAGTGGGGAAGGGTCGAAATCCTATCAACCAATAGGATTTAGACAAGTTTAGGGTATTATTTTAACCTTATCAATTAGATTTAACTCTAAGTTAAATAATTTAACTTTTACCATGTCTTTTTTGTTTTCTTTCACTATATGGTTAATACACTTACTATAACATGCCAAACGAACCCCAAATTGTTTATTATTAATATATATATCCTTATCTAAGTCATTTGGCCGAACCTTAGATTTTTAGGAATAAAATAACAATTAATAATATAATATTTGATTTAAAAACTATTTTGTGTCAATTTTGACACTATTTGATATATGATTTTTGTGAAAGTCATAAAAGAATTATATGTTCGAACCAAGTTGATTAAATTAATATATCATAGTAACCTATAAAATTAGTTGAATTCATAAAAAGTCTCAAATTACATTTATTTTGGTGTTTATAACATCAATTATGTCAATATTTCATTAATAAGATAATTACTGCATCATCCTTGTGTCATAAATAAATTACATTATTTGATGTCTAAAAATTACAAATAAAATATCATCATGTAGGAAATCGTTTTAGCTTTCTAATGAATATTTACAATTGAATTTATCTTATGTATAACCCCATATTAAAAATTATTTACTTATTAAACTTTGATTTTAACTATTTTAACCCTTCTTTAAATAAATTAATAATAAATGTCCTAATCTAATCCAAGTGGGCCTAAATGGTCATATTTTATTCCTAAGTTTGTTTTTGGTCGAATTACACTTGTCCAATAGAATTAGGACATGTGTTAGGGTAATATTAATATCATATTTACCCTTAGTTACCCTATTTACTATTAACCGCGGTAAAAAAAGTAAAAAGTTACTATTCACCAAAAAATTATTTTCATCTCATTGAACCACATTTTAGTCCTTGATATTAACCGTGTCTCTCGGATTTTCGAAATTCCAATCACAGAAGCGGTAAAATTAAGTTTTATGCAAAATTCAGTTTTTAACCTACCACTTAGTGGTTTCACTATTCATCAAAAATTGAAAGTTTTCAGAAAAATACCAAAATTTCACCCTAGGCTAATTTCGATATTCTGAGTCCAAAAATGAAGTCCATTTTGAAAAATAAAATTTATAAAATTCCAAAAAGTGGTTATTACTATTCATAACGGCTAGTTTTAATAGCATAATGTTGTTTAGTGAAACTCGGTATTGCGTACGACGCAAGCTATCGAGGAAGGTCGCGATTGCGTGTAAAGAAAGCCAAGCAAGTGTTGTATAGAAAAAAATTCCTTTGATGATTTATATAACATAAAAGTCTCGGGTGTTACATTCTACCCCCCTTAAAAAGAATTTCGCCCTCGAAATTCGTCACTTTGCAACAAACAGATGAGGATACTTCTCCCTCATCATATCCTCAAGCTCCCATGTAGCTTCTTCAAGTTGGTGGTTTCTCCATAAAACTTTCACCAAGCGAGTGGTCTTGTTTCGTAGGACTTTTTCGCTACGATCCAGAATCTCTATCGGCTGTTCTTCATAAGAAAGATCTTGCTCCAGCGGTATAACTTCTGAGCTGAGTACATGTGAAGGATCTGGTATGTACTTTCTCAGGAGAGATACATGGAACACATCGTGAACTTGAGAGAGATTCGGTGGAAGCGCCAATCGGTAAGCTACCTTCCCAACACGATCCAATATTTCGAAAGGACCGATATATCTAGGGCTCAACTTCCCCTTCTTTCCAAATCTCATAACCCTCTTCCAGGGAGATATTCGTAAGAACACTTTATCACCCACTTCAAACTCTAGGTCTTTTCTTCGGTTGTCGGCATAGCTTTTCTGTCGACTCTGAGCTGCTCTTATGTGTTGTTGAATAGATCTGACCTTTTCTGCCATTTCATCAACGAGATCAGGTCCTAATAGCTTTCTTTCCCCAACTTCATCCCAGCAAGTTGGAGTCCTGCATTTCTTTCCATAGAGAGCTTCATAAGGAGCCATTTGAATACTGGAGTGAAAGCTATTATTATAAGAAAATTCCACCAAAGGTAGGTGTTGATCCCAACCTCCTTTGAAATCCATAGAGCAAGCTCTCAACATATCTTCTAGGGTTTGAATTGTTCTCTCAGACTGACCGTCTGTCTGGGGATGATAAGAAGTGCTGAAACTCAACTCTGTATCCAGAGTATGCTGAAGACTTCGCCAGAACTTCGAGGTAAATCTCGGATCTCGATCAGATATAATAGAAAGTGGTACTCCATGCAATCTTACCACTTCCTTTACATATATCCTGGCAAGCTGATCTAGAGAGAAATCCTCTCTAATAGGAATGAAGTGTGCAGACTTTGTGAGACGATCAACTATGACCCAGATAGCATTATTGCCTTTGGATGTTTTAGGAAGTCCTGTGACAAAGTCCATAGTGATGTTTTCCCATTTCCATTCGGGTATGGGTAATGGTTGTAACATCCCCTTAGACTTCTGTCTCTCAGCTTTAACTTGTTGACAAACTAAGCATCGAGAGACATATTCAGCAACATCTCTTTTCATGCCATCCCACCAGAAGTACTCTTTCAGGTCCCTATACATCTTCTTGCTTCCAGGATGAATAGAGAATGATGAACTATGAGCCTCATCCAGCAGCTCTTTCTTTAATTCGGGGATGGGAGGAACACAAACCCGATTCCTGAACTTTATTATCCCATCACAATCAAGGTTGAATTCAGGAACATTTCTCACCTTCTTTTGTAACTCGACATCTTCTTTCTGTGCCTCTTTAATCTTCACATGTATAGATGGTTGAACATTCATTTGAGAAAGATACGATTTTTCCCCTTCCATTATAATTCCAAGATCCATCCTTTGTAAATCCATAAATATTGGATCTTTTGTGATCCTCATCATGGATAAACTAGCATGGTCTTGTCGACTTAATGCATCTGCCACCTTGTTTGCTTTCCCAGGGTGGTAATGGATTGAGCAGTCATAATCCTTAATCAGCTCCAACCATCTTCTTTGACGCATATTCAACTCCTTTTGTGTGAAAATATACTTTAAACTTTTATGATCAGTATAAATATCACACCTTTCACCATAAAGGTAATGCCTCCAAATCTTTAATGCAAAGATTACCGCAGCCAACTCCAAATCATGTGTTGGGTAATTTTGTTCATGGATTTTCAACTGTCGTGAGGCATAAGCTATCACCATATCATTTTGCATAAGAACACACCCCAATCCCTTCTTGGATGCATCACTGTAGATCACAAACCTTTCTCCACTACAAGGCAGTGTGAGCACAGGTGCACTGGATAACCTTCTTTTCAACTCCTTGAAATTCTCTTCACATTCCTCTGTCCAGACAAACTTAACTCCTTTCCGAGTCAACTTGGTGAGTGGATTAGATAATCGTGAAAAATCTTTTACAAAACGTCGATAATATCCAGCCAAACCAAGAAAACTTCGGATCTCAGTTACTGTTGTTGGTCTCGACCATCTTTCGATAACCTCTGTTTTTGCTGGATCCACAGATATCCCCTCTTTTGAGATTATGTGACCCAAAAATGCAACTTTTTGAAGCCAAAATTCACACTTGGTAAATTTGGCATAAAGCTTCTCCTTTCTCAGGGTCTTCAATATAATTCTCAAGTGATCTTAATGTTCTTCCTTGCTCTTTGAATAGACAAGAATATCGTCTATAAAGACTACCACAAATTGATCAAGATAGTCTCTAAAGACTCTATTCATTAGATCCATGAAGATAGCAGGGGCATTAGTAAGACCAAATGGCATTACTATAAATTCATAGTGTCCATACCTTGTACGGAAAGCCGTCTTTGGTATATCCTCCCTTTTGACCCTTAATTGATGATACCCTGAACGAAGATCAATCTTGGAAAAGTATTGAGCTCCGCGTAGTTGGTCAAATAAGTCATCAATGCGTGGGAGAGGATATTTGTTCTTGATAGTGATCTTGTTAAGTTCTCGATAATCAATGCAGAGTCTCATTGATCCATCTTTCTTCTTAACAAATAGAACAGGTGCTCCCCAAGGTGACGCACTAGGGCGTATGAATCCCTTATCAAGATTCTCTTGGAGTTGCTTCTTCAATTCCTGCAACTCAATTGGGGCCATTCTATAAGGTGTCTTTGAAATAGGAAAAGCACCCGGTACGAGTTCTATTGAAAACTCAACTTCACGATTTGGTGGAAGACCCGGTAATTCCTCCGGAAAGACATCATCAAACTCCCTTACAATGGGCATATTCTTAATCGTGAGTTTCTCACCAACCATTTGAGATAAATAACCTTCATTTAGTGGGATCAATACCCATAAGATGGAAGAAATTTCCACTGGAAGGTTATGTTCATCCTTGCATTGGTATACGATCGTAGATTGATCTGGAGTATGAAATGTGACTTCCCTTCTTTAGCAATTGATATGAGCTCCATGTAGAGAAAGCCAATCCATGCCAAGAATCACATCAAATTCCACTAAAGGAAGGATCACAAGATTTGCAGGAAGCACTTTCCCACAAACTTCGATCGGAGAAGAATTATAAACTTTTGATGCGATTGATGTGCCATTAGGTGTTGTCACAGCTAACTCAACATCTAATTGTTGAGGTAGTACGGTGATACCCTTAGAACAGTCTTCAGAAATAAAAGAGTGGGTGGATCCAGAATCAAATAAAACATTTGCTACTTTAGAGTGGATGGTAAGTGTACCTTTCACCACATCGTTATCGTACTCCACATCGCTGATAGAAATTGCATGTGACTTTCCTTTGTCTTTAGCTTTAAGAGTTTGTTGACGTCGACCATCATCATCAACCCTTGGATTTGGGCATTGATTGGCATAATGCCCCATCTCCTTGCACTTGAAACATTGAAGTGTAGCACGTTCATTCTGTGTATCCCTTCCTTTGTTTGCGTCATTAGACATCTTCTTCCCATTATCATGGCATTCAAATGCCCGATGACCTTCCTTTCCACATTTAAAACATTTACTTGTCCCTTTAAGACAACTCCCTCCATGTTTCTTTCCACACTTTGAGCATAAGGAAAAGCTCATCTTCTTTTCTGTGTGCTCTTTAGATTTTTCTTTGAATTCCATCTTCCTCTTCTTATCAAACCCATGTGACTGATGGGTTACTCCAATCTCCATCTCGACTTTGAGAGCACATCGAACGATTTCCTCGTAGCTATTGAAGTCCCTTATGGCTAACGCCCTTCGAAGACTTGGTTTTAAGCCACTAAAGAATCGATCGATCTTACTCTCAGGCTGGATAATAATACCAGAAGCGTACCTTGCAAGTCTTGTAAAATTTGCTTCATAGGTACTAACAGATTCATCATCCCTTTGCTTCAGTTCAAGGAACTCTTTCTCCATCTTTGTTCGGAGAATACGAGGGAAGTACTTATTGAAAAATAAGTTCTTGAACTCGTCCCATTCCATAGACTCAATTTCATCCCTTTGCCTCGTATTCTTAATAAGATTCCACCATTGATCAGCATCTCCTTCCAAACGATACACTGCTAGGATGACTTTATCATGTTCAGAACATTGAAGAACTGAAAATATCTTTTCAGTAGTACTAATCCATTGTTCAGCAACTAATGGATCAGTAGACCCACTGAAAGAAGGTGGACGCTGCCTCATGAAGGATTCAACAGAATGTTGTTCCTTCCTTTGCTCGTTTGGAAGTCCTGCATGATTCATAGCTTGAGAAAGTTGTGTGAGTATGGCTACAAGATTTTTCATTCCAGCTCCCATATCGTTTGGTTGCTCAGGGGGACAATCATTGCATTGCCCGTCGCATTCCGCATTAACACGGTTCCTTCGGGTTCCAGCCATTGACTAAAACCAAGAAGAATAGTGTGAGAAACACTAATTATAATAGGAAACCACATAATTCAAGAATAAAATTTTCATGCTTATGGTCTTATCCTAGGTTATTCATGGCCATTTCTAAAACACTAAGATTGTGTTCTATGCTTAGACTTATCCTTAGGGTTTTTACTAAGGATTTCACATCCTAGTTTCCAAAGGTTGACTATACCTTTCCTCTGATACCAACTATAACGACCCATACTTTACATACATTTTTAATACTTCAAAAATTGAAGCACACTTATTACAACATATGATAAAACTACAAAGGACCGTATAGGTATAGTGCCTTTAGAAACTGGGAAACATAAACAACTGGTTCATAAATCTTCTACAGTGTCTCCCATTTATTTCATCATATCTAGGGTCCCTTTTAGCATATTCTACTTAATATCCATCTTCCTGACCTGGGGAAAAGAAAACATAAAAGGGTGAGCTCAAATGCTCAGCAAGGCAAATAAAGGAAACAAAAATCATATCATATCTTTTTGAAAATCATAACCTGCAAAAGAGATCATAATATCTTAACATGGAACAAATCATAGGAGTGAAAATGAGATCCCCATAATCATAACATAAAACTTGAAACTTTGTGGAATGCACAAATAATCATGGAAAATCATTTCTTGTTAGTCATGACTCATTGCCAAGACTATCTTAGTGGACAAAGTCCCTTTCTGAACCGAGTTCACTCCTCGTTTCAGTCCTGTATCACTGAACCGAAATAACCTTCCGTTCCAGCCATGTCTATCTCATGAGATATAAAATCTTTACCCAATGCATTGGAGGGAGATATAGGTCCCACCCATCTTATAATGAATCCTTTCTTATGTGTGCCACATAATCATAAAACATACATCATCGCATAACACATATAACAAAAATGGGATTCTTGAAACATCATGACATCATAAATCAATTCATATAAGATAAAGGAATTCATAAACATAATTCCATCACAACATAGTCAAACCAATGTAAAAATATGGATAGAAACAGAACCCTTTATTATCTTAGATGGAAAATAATTTTGATAAAACACTTGAATTGAATTCTTGAGGAAAATATCCTTTCTTCTTCAAAAACATTTTTCCTTTCATAACATGTCATACAACTTTAAAATAAAAGAAGTTGATTAAAAATAAACTTGAAAACTTGTAAAGGAAGCTTCTTTGAAGTAATGTTTTAAAAATCCATTCATGCCGTATAAGTTAAAAAAAAACATTCTTCGTACTTTTGTCGGAAAAGTCAAAAAGTACCTCGTACGGAAAAACGACAAAAGATTCCTTTCATATTCTTTACTAAAAACTCACCTAAGGGTAAAATTGGATTTAAACTATTTCAAGTGGATGGAAACAATATTACATATTGAGGGAACATGGATGTGGATGATAAAATACACCCCAATAAATACTTACGAATAAACAATCTCGGATAAAAATGAGATTGTGATATTTCCCTTACCTTAGGTCCAATTTGCTTTGTTCGTGTCCGAAGCTCCTGTATAATGGTTTAAATAATGTTATTGACTTATTCCAGAATCATACATATTGATATGAGATCATATATGGTCATATTATTAACTTCTTGTTAGTAATATTTCATTGTTACTTGTTACTCGGGTCTTTATAACTTTTTGTTCTTATGCGTGTTTTGTTGAATAAATTCTTATTCTTATCTTTAGGTTATATATAATTCATTTCCAGAATGGTATTAGTGTAGTATATACCATATTCATTCATTCAATTCATTTATATAATCATTATGAAATGAAGATCATGTAGAACGAATCGCATCACATCGTGGAGACGGTATTCCGTACGTACGCACGAGTGATGATATCGTTCCTATGATCGTGGAATTGTATTGGAGTATATATATATATTATTTCAGTATCAATATTACTTAATAATAATCATATATAGTTACTCATTACACCATTATACCCATCCTTGTAAGGTGATGGTGGAAAATAGATTACACCACGGCGTGGAGACGGTATTCCGTACTTACGCACGCGTGGTGATTTCATTTTTTCGTAGGATGGATAGAAGGTGAAATAGGGTTGTTTCATAATAACATATCAGTATGTAAGTAATACTGATGTTATTACTTTATCATGAAACAACTAAAGAAGAAGAAGTTGAAGAAGAAAGAAATTGAAAAGATCGGTAATGGATATTACCTCTTCTTTGGAACGCCTCTTTGAATCCTCCACTTAAGGAACTAAGATTGGTCTTTGGAGAAGACCAGGACCTCTAGGATTATTCTAGGGAAGTGGAGAGGAGAAAATGGCAGGGGTTGGCCGAGCTTGAGTGCTCAATTTGGTGTGAGGAGGAGGGGGAGGAGGTGCCCTTTTATAAGGGAGGAGAGGGGCACCTTAGGAATATCTCAAAATATTATTTTATATTAAAGTCAAAATCGGTTTATAATGGTTCCAAAGGGTCTTATTTCGAAGATAAAGTGGGGAAGGGTCGAAATCCTATCAACCAATAGGATTTAGACAAGTTTAGGGTATTATTTTAACCTTATCAATTAGATTTAACTCTAAGTTAAATAATTTAACTTTTACCATGTCTTTTTTGTTTTCTTTCACTATATGGTTAATACACTTACTATAACATGCCAAACGAACCCCAAATTGTTTATTATTAATATATATATCCTTATCTAAGTCATTTGGCCGAACCTTAGATTTTTAGGAATAAAATAACAATTAATAATATAATATTTGATTTAAAAACTATTTTGTGTCAATTTTGACACTATTTGATATATGATTTTTGTGAAAGTCATAAAAGAATTATATGTTCTAACCAAGTTGATTAAATTAATATATCATAGTAACCTATAAAATTAGTTGAATTCATAAAAAGTCTCAAATTACATTTATTTTGGTGTTTATAACATCAATTATGTCAATATTTCATTAATAAGATAATTACTGCATCATCCTTGTGTCATAAATAAATTACATTATTTGATGTCTAAAAATTACAAATAAAATATCATCATGTAGGAAATCTTTTTAGCTTTCTAATGAATATTTACAATTGAATTTATCTTATGTATAACCCCATATTAAAAATTATTTACTTATTAAACTTTGATTTTAACTATTTTAACCCTTCTTTAAATAAATTAATAATAAATGTCCTAATCTAATCCAAGTGGGCCTAAATGGTCATATTTTATTCCTAAGTTTGTTTTTGGTCGAATTACACTTGTCCAATAGAATTAGGACATATGTTAGGGTAATATTAATATCATATTTACCCTTAGTTACCCTATTTACTATTAACCGCGGTAAAAAAAGTAAAAAGTTACTATTCACCAAAAAATTATTTTCATCTCATTGAACCACATTTTAGTCCTTGATATTAACCGTGTCTCTCGGATTTTCGAAATTCCAATCACAGAAGCGGTAAAATTAAGTTTTATGCAAAATTCAGTTTTTAACCTACCACTTAGTGGTTTCACTATTCATCAAAAATTGAAAGTTTTCAGAAAAATACCAAAATTTCACCCTAGGCTAATTTCGATATTCTGAGTCCAAAAATGAAGTCCATTTTGAAAAATAAAATTTATAAAATTCCAAAAAGTGGTTATTACTATTCATAACGGCTAGTTTTAATAGCATAATGTTGTTTAGTGAAACTCGGTATTGCGTACGACGCAAGCTATTGAGGAAGGTCGCGATTGCGTGTAAAGCAAGCCAAGCAAGTGTTGTATAGAAAAAGATTCCTTTGATGATTTATATAACATAAAAGTCTCGGGTGTTACATTTTGGATCCATTAAATCCACCTATGAAAGGAGTTTAGTGTCCTAGAGAATAAGCAACACCAAGAATAGGGTATGTTCTTATCAATTATTCCTCTCATTATCCTCTCCTCTTTCTCTCTTTCTCAACCCATTTCAAACCCAAATCATATAAGGATAATTAAGTTATATTTTAAAATTTTATTTATTATTCTAAACTAATATAATTATTGTATTCACAATATATTAAATTTTTATACTTCCATTCCCACTCTTTTAATAATGTCCCATTAACAGTTAGTTAAGAAACAATGAGGACGTTGACAATAATTTTCTTGTCAAAAACCCTATGGATGGTTATAAGAAATTAATTATGATATATAAATGTATAAGTATATTTATTTTAATATTCTATAATTAATTATATTTATGTATAAATGACCTTGGTCAAAATATTGAACTCAAAGTAAAACGTGATTTTTTAAGGAAATGATGATATCAAAATACTTTAACATCAACAAAGAAAAATTAAAAAATATAATACAATTGTTATAATTGATAAATAGTTACATAAATTTACACAATTATATTCTGGTTCAATGTTTTAATAAATATAATTTTATTATTCAAGTGGTAGAAATGTGGCGAAATAAAGCGGGATTTAAGTTAAGGGGATTCTCGAACCCAACTCCCTTTTTTGGGTTATCCATCTTACATGTCATTTTTTGTATAGATATTCATATATTGTTCCTTAAAAATACTTTCACTTTCATTTACTTTTATCTCAAGTATTTATATTTTTAAAACTTTATTTATAATTCAAATATAAAAAATTTTCCAAAAATAATTTTCATTCCAAAACACATCTTTTACTCTACTTGAGTTGTTTCTTCTTTCTCAAGAATAATGATGTTTATGAAAATTATGTTTTCCATTTTTCATTTGGGAAAACCTGGTTTATTCATGATATCATTCTCTATTAAATCTTTATTAAAACCATTCCTTTCCATGGGTTATTTCATGACTATGAATATTATATGTTCAATATTCCATGCATGATTATTTAAATATTATGATGTGACGGGTGGGACTAGAATTATATATCCCTTTAATGTATTGGGTAATTTGATGTATCTCATGAGATAAAGTATATTATGTGTGAATATGATGCTAGATTTTTTCACAATGATTATTTTATTATTGTGCACATATGTTACGCGTGAACATAATTCTAGGTTTGTTTAAAACTATGTGTGGTATTTGATCACTATGATATGAAGTTTCATTTTTATGAATCACCACATTCCATTCCTTTATCAAAAGTTTCCCTCATGATATTGATTATGGTCCTATACTTATTCTATGATTATGTTGATTATGATCAACCATGTTTGATTGATTCATGTCCCTTATTCCCCCCTTATTGGGATTATAGCTCACCCCTTTCTTTGTTTTATATCCTTAGGTGACTACATTTACAAAGGAGAATGTGATCTTTAAAAGAATAAGAAGAAGGATTTAAATAAATGTTTATTTTTTATTATGTTCAAGTGATTTATGATCCAGATTTCCCAAGATATGTTTATCCTAGAATGTATAACTATTATTTTTTATCTTTAAAATGATGTAATAGTCATGAAAGAAAAATTAGAGTCACTATAGGTGTTATCAGAGGAAAGATTTAGTTAATTTATGAATTGTGATTAGAAAATTTTAGTGAAAACCATATTTATAATTCTATTTATAGGTAAGAAAACCTGGATAAACATAGGGATCCCATAGGATATTCCTATAGAGTTAATCTGTGCATAAAAATAAATCATTCATGATTTGTTGACATCTATTTTGTTCTAAAATTTTCTTCTTAAGATAATGTTGGAACTAGAATCAATAAAAGGAAATGGTAAATGTTATGCTTAATATTTACTAATTCTTATAGAAATTTTAATTTAAATAGAGTTCTACATATTCTTTTATATCATGAAAGTTTTCTAGAACTGTTGAATTGAAGCCCCAAAACCTTTAAATAGAGATATCTGTAAAAACACATAGTGGTGAGATCATTGAAACTCAAGTGTTGGACTCTTATCATATTAAAATATGTGGGAATATTCTTCTATAAAATATAGTAATACTTCACTTAGTGTAATTTGACGCTATACTAGGCATGGATTGGCTTTCGTCATATATAGAACTCATTAACTATCAAAAAAAGTAAATGTCATTTCATATTCCGAACCATACCATGCAACTATAAAAATGCAAAATATATCATGAATATCATTCAGAAAATCCATCAATGTTATGTGTATTGATACCCTATGAATAAAAATACCTTTCTCAAATGGTTGAGTCAAAAGAAGGTATTAACCTATAGAAAATTCAAATTTTGAGGGAATACACTGATGTATTTCCTAAAAAGGTACACAAACTTCCCCCATATCACGAGGTAGAGTTAAAAAAAGAACTTATACTTGTCACCAATCCAGTCTCTAAATTCCCCTTTAGGATAGACCTAATCTAACTAGAGGAGTTAAAGAAGGAAATTTAATAGAATTTGGACAAAGTGTTCATACACCCTAGTGCATCGCCTTAGGGTGTGCCAGTGATCTTCATAAAGAAAAAGGATGGATCAATGAGGTTGTGCACCATTTATCAAGAGATCAAAAAGATCACTATAAAGAACAAGTATCCCCTTCCAAGGATTGATTACTTTTTCGATCAACTAAGAAGAGCCGAGAACTTATCAAAGGTGGATATTCATTTTCTATATCATTATCTAAAGGTGAAGAAAGAAAATATCCTGAAGATGACATTCCATACAAGTTATGGGAACTATGAGTTCATAGTAATTACATTTATACTTACTAATGCCCCTAAAATATTCATGGATTTGATGAAAAAAATCTTTATAGGATACCTCTAAATATTTGTGGTTGTTTTTATCGATGATATTCTCATTTAATATGAGATAAATAAGGAATATGAAGAGAATATAAGGATTGTTCTAGTGACCTTATGAAAGGAGAACATATATGATAAGTTCATAAAATATGACTTTTAGTAATAGAAAGTCACATTATTGGTGCACATGATCACAAGTGAAATTTTTTTTGTGGGCCCTTCAAAGTAAAAAGCAATTGAGGAATGACCTATACCCATTAGTGTCACATAAATCCATAGTTTTATTGGCTTATCGGGGTACTATTGATGTTTTGTGAGAAAGTTCTGATGATTTTATAGCTCTATGACTAAGTTAAAATGGAATGGGGTAAAGTATATATGGATGGAAGAATATGAGGAAATATTTAAGGAGATCAAGAAGATGCTAATAACTTCACTTGTGCTCACATTACCAACAAGTGGAGAAAGTTTGGTGATATATGTGGATACTTAAAAGAAATTCATGGGTTGTGTACTCAAGTAGAATGATAAAGTGATAGCCTATGCCTCAAGACAAATGAACATATAGGAACATAACTACCCAACACATGATCTGGAGCTAGCCATTGCGATCTTTTCCTTGAATAATTTTTAGCACTACCTCTATGGTGAGAAGTGTGAAATACATACTGTTAATAAGATTCTAATATATATATATATATATTCACATAGAAGGATCTCAACGTGCATAAAAATATATAGTTAAATCTAACCAAGGATATGATTACTCTATTAACTACCATCTAGGAAAGGTGAACAAGGTAGCTTATCATCTTAGTAAAAAAGATCCTGCAACTTTATCCATGATGTAGATTGAGAAAGAACCTATCTTCATGGGTATGTGAAGGATGGGTATGGAAATCATAATGGTAGGGAATATATCCTACCTTGTCCAAATGATTTCCTAACCATCAATCTAAGAGAAGATCAAGGAGGAACAAAGGGATGATCTGGAGATTCAAAATAATGTGAAATAAGTAAAGGAAGGGAAGCTACATGAGTTCTATATTGATAAGGATGGCATCATTTGATTTAGAACTAGACATTGTGTTCTTGAATCTCCTTTGATAAAGAAATATCTGTTGGATAATGAACATAAATCATATTTCTCCTTCCATCTTAGAAGTAATAAGATGTATTATGATCTTAAAGAAATATTATGGAGGTACAACATAAATAAGAATATTGCAAAGTATATCTCAAGATGCTTGGTATGTCAACAAGTTAAATGAGAGAGATAAAATTCCAAGGGGGAGATGAAACAATTTCCAATACCCACATGGAAATGGGATAACAACACCATAGACTTTTTCATTGGTCTCCTGAAGACATCCAAAGGAAACAATACAATATGGATTGTGGTGGATTGATTCACCAAGATTGACCATTTCATCACTATTCAACAATATTTCCCACTTGAATAACTTTACAAGACATATATAAAGGAAGTGGTGAGGCTACATGGGGTGACACTTTTGATCGTCTCTGATCATGATCCAAGGTTCACATAAATTTTTTGGATATATATTCAACATTATTTGAATAATGAATTAAATTTCAATACAACCCATCACCACCAAATTGATGGATAATCTAAAAGGACTATTCAGACACTTGAGGAAATTATCAGAGCCTACTCAATGGAATTTAAAGGAGGATGGTGTCAAAATCTCCTATTAGTTGAGTTATCATACAACAATAGCTTCCACTCAATCATTAAAATGGATCCATATGAAGATCTTTATGGGAAGAAATATAGAAATCTAACTTTTTTAGATGAAGTTGGAAAACAAAATCGACTTGTACATAATCTTGTGAAAGACACATCCAAGAATGTTCATTCCATCCAATAGAATATAAAAGCTATTCAAATTCAGTAGAAGATATATTCTTACAACTGATGAAGGGGATTTGAGTTTGATATTAGAGACAAAATTTTCCTCTGAATATCACCATATAAGAGAGTAATTCGGTTTGTAAAGAAAGGTAGTCTTATCCTTAGGTACATTGGTCCCTTTTAGATTCTTGATCCTATATGAGTAGTGACCTATCGACTTGCACTTCTACCAAATATGGCTCAAGTTCAAGATTTATTCTATATATATCTCCTAAGGAAGTATGTACCTAATTCCTCACATGTACTGAATACAAAGGCGGTACAAATGGAGAATGAAATCTCATATTAAGAGAATATAGTGAAGATCTTGGACGATAGATACAAATTTCTATGAAAAAAGAAAACTCATCTTATCAAATTGTCATAGAGGAACCATAAGTATGAAGATGCAACATGGGAACTAGAGGAAACAATGAAACATAAGTACCCTCACCTATTCTCCACTAAGAATATGAGTTTAAATTTCATTGATGACATTTATTAAGGGGGAATAATGTAACAACCCAAATTTTATAAATGATATTTTTTTCTTTAAATAAATATGTATTGTATTATATTTTATATAATTATACACATAAAAGACATATAAAAACCTAAAAAAACATTATTTTATTAATTAAAATTATTACATTAGTCAAATAATATGCCCATTGAAATGAAAAATATTAAAAGGGGACAAAAAATAGAATATAAAAAACTACAATGGGAAAATATTGATCACCCCAATATGCTAGAATCATCCCTCTCACGAACAAAACTATAGAAATGAAACAAAATATTAATAAACCAATAAAAATTATTGAAAATGTAAATGTAGAACCTTGAGATTAATTGTGGTGAATAACGAATTAAGTAATGTAGAGGTATTTGTTGGAGTAAATGTGACCATTTAAATAGTAACCTAACTATTGGGAATAATAACTCGACCGTTGGGAATAGAAACCTAACTGTTGGAATAGTAATTTATCATTAAAATAATATATTTTGAAATAAATAATATATTTTGATATAAATAATATTTATCATTATAAATTATTTTAAATATACATATTATAATTCAAAAAACATCATGATTAAACACCAAAAATAAAATATAAACACATATTTAATAAACTGTATTTTAAATTATTTCATAAAAATCAAAATTTTTATATTAAAAATTAAAAGTTCCTATATTAGATTTTTATTTCAATAAAATTAATTTTTTTTAAATCATCACATATTAATTTTCTATGGGTTATTTTTTGGTAATTTTATGAATTACTTAAATTTTTAGTTGAATAGTAAAAATACAGTTTTTTTCCTCATAATCAGTGTATCTTAAATTACAGTATTCATGATGTAATAATGAAATAATTATTTATATAACTTTATATTCAGAAATACTATATTTAATTTGATAAATGATTCATTAAAATAAAATAAACTTAATCTCCAAACCTAAAAATCATTTTCCAAAGTCTAAAGTCAAAATCGATCCCTTAAAATAAAATCTTTTTTTTTCACCCTTCCTTTTAATTAAAATAATTAATTAGAATTATAAAGTGTTTTTAAGTCTTAAAATAATGTTAATTAATTAAAATATGGTTTATAATGTAAAAAATATCAAAATTATATGATTTTCCTTAGATATATTATTTTATTCAATATTTAATCTGAAAATACCCCTCTCTTCAAGTATAAATAACCATTATCTATCCTCTTGAAAAACCACGCATCCCTCACTTTAAAAAGATAATTATCCATCCAAATACTCTCTATTATTACTATTATAATACCTAGTGATGTTTTGGATCCATTCAACTTCAATCAAAAAAGGATTTTAGTGCTGTATTGAAGAACCAACACTGAAAAGAGGGTACGTTCTTATCAATTCTTCCTCTCATTGTCCTATTATTTTATATCTTTTTCTAACCCTTTAAAACCCAAATATTATAAGGATAATTATTTGGTACATTTAAATTTTATTAATTATATTAAACTACAATAAGTATTATATTTACAATATATTAAATTGTCATACTTCCCATTCCCGCTCTTTTGAAAATGTCTTATTAACGGTCAGTTAACTGCCAATGAGGATGTTGCCAATTATTTTCTTACCACGAACCCTATTAATGGTTATATTAAATTAATTATGATATATAAATTTATAAATATTTATATTTTAAGCTTTTTGAATTAATTATACTTATGTATAAATGACCTTGATCAAAATAGAAAAATTGAAGAAAACTAGTATTTTTTAAGGAAAACATGATATCAAAATGCTTTAACATTAACAATGGAAAATTAAGAAATATAATCCAATTTAAATAATTTATAACTAGTGATATAAATTAAAATAATTAAATTCCGGTTCAATGTTTTAATAAACCGAAGTTTATTATTCAAGAGTTAGAAAAGTGATGAAATAAAGTGGGATTTATGGTAAGGGGATTCTCAAACCCAACTCCCTTTCTTTAGGTTATCCCCCTTTCACATCATTTTAGATAAGGATATTAATCTAATGTTCCTTAAAAATCCTTTTAATAATATTACCTTCTATTTTGGGGATATACATGTTTCCACATTGATTTATAATCCAAAAAATATATTTTTAAAAATAATTTTCATTCCAAAACACATATTTTAATCCACTTGAGTTGTTTCTTCTTCACTAAAGAATGATGATTTTTATGCCAAATATTTTTTAAATTTTTCATTTGGGAACCTAAAGTTTATCTGTTAATCATTATTTATGAAATAATTATGAAACCAATTCCTTTCTAGGGGTTATTTAAAGAATATTATTGTTATAATTTCTATGTGGAATGCATTATTATATAAATATTATGACATGACAGGTGGTAACGAAATTATATAGTCCTCTAATGTATTATCTAATGTGATTTATATCATGAGATAATTTATATTATGCATGAAAATGATGATATATTTTTTAAAAATGATGGTTTTATGATTATGCACATATGTTATGCATGAATATGATGCTAGCTTTTGTTCACAATATGTGTGATACTTGACCACCATTACATGATGTTTCATTTTACACATCACCGCATTCCATGCATTTATCAAATGTTTCCATTATATTATAATGATTATCCTATGCATATGATATAATTATTTTGATTATGCTCACCCATGTATTATTGATTCTTGTCTCTTATTCCTCACCTTACCAGGCTTATAGCTCAACCCTTTCGTTGATGTATATCCTCATGAAACTATGTGTACTAAAGAGAATATGATATTTTAGGAGGACAAAGAATAAGGATTTAAATAATTTTTTATGTTTTATTATGTTTAAGTGATTTATGGTCCCATTTTCCCAATATACTAAACCTTTCGATCCTTTAATGTATAATTATTATGTTTTTAGTCTTCAAAATGATGTAATAGACATGTAAGAAAAATATGGTCGCTATATTAACTCCTCCAGATCATCCATTATCTCCCTATTTCCATTTGACCAAAAATTGAAAATGGGGGGGGGGGATCAGATAAGTCTTAGGTATAATTCATAGTCCAAAGATATCATAAAGGTCTCCTCCTATATGGAAATCCTGAGTATGAACTGCCTAAATATTCTTTCCAAAGGCCAAAAAATGGTTCAATCAACTCTTGAAACCATTATACAAACTATAGAAACATCAACTCCGGCCATATCACAATAAATAAATCTGAGGGATCTCTCAGCCCCTGAAACACCAAGAATACCACTATAGGCTCAAAAAACCAATCTTCTGGGTTATAAAAAGACACCCAACATCACCAACATTGAATTATAACCAATCCATCACTGAGTTAAACCAAACCATGGGGCTCCTACAGTCCCCTGTATCACATCCATCTTAATCTTGGTCCATGCCCAATATAATAAACCTTAAACAAATACTCATAACCCAACCCACTCCAAAAACACCATCATGCCCATAAGGTAATCCATAAAGATAGAACAAGAAACCCTATGATGGGATCTTATATCATATTTAAACTAAATCAAAAGGTTTATGTGAGAAGCATATCCAAGATGTACTCAAATACAACCTATAATCCTTGATTAATAACATTCCCATAAGGGAATACAAATGAAAAATCCCACCCCTAAGGGGAACCCTTTGGATTCCCTTAGACTCCTATCAAGCCACAACTTAATGAAATCCTGCAACACCTGAAACCCCACGATGTCATCCAATCCCAAGGGATCTAACCAAATCAATCCTCAAATACATGGTATAAAATTTCAAGTGATCCTTCTAGAACCTTAACCGCTTATAACATAAGAAACCGAGAATAAATTACTCATCCAAGATATACCTATGTCCCATATTCAAGAACTGCCTAAAATAACCTCAAACTGATCCCCTTGAAATACTCAATATAAGTTGACCATAAATTTCACAACCCTCAATTAGGCCTCAAAACACACAACCTAACCCATAGTAGGATTCTAAAACCAAAACATTGAGGGGAAATTTTTTCCAACCTCTATCAACCCAAAGAACCACCACTAACCCCCTAATCACCCACAATCCTCACTGTCATTCCCCACTTAGGAGGTGACACTTGAAAAGTACTAAATCCAAGCCTCTACATGGTTCATAGATAAGGAGGGAATATATTCTCTTTTCCTTCTATAAATTGATGTATCACCACCATACACAGTTGTTTTTTTGAAATACTAGCTAATAAATAGGGGTTTTCCAAAAAAAAACCCTCTATGAGGCACCCAAAATACAAACGTTTACTAAAATAAATATCAAAATCCATCAAGGGGATCTAAACAGGACACAAATAATATAAAAACCATTAAATAATTATAAATTAGGGGAACAAAAACAAAACAAACCCTCAACATACCTCAAATAATAACCACCACAGCTTCAGGATCGAGCCCACACTCCAACAATGACCAAATTACCTTACTCAGGCCATAAAATTTAATTCAATTACTTAAAACTATTATAAATGAATGAATTAATTAAATTAAAATATTCTTAGAGTTAGAAAAAATTTAGGTTCATCCAAACTCTGTAACTGTGACAAACCATTTGAGAAATCCTTAATATGCACCTCCAACACTAAACCGAGTAAAATCCCTAACACATGATTCCTAATTACATGAAAATTACATTCATTTTAATTAAAAAACAAAAAAATACCTTGGGAATCATACAACCACTGAAATGTTGAGTGGCACCCTCTTTGTAATCCACAAGGAATCCACGTAATACTAGGATGATTCCACTCTACTCTAGTGGAATCGACACCAAAACCCTAAAGAAGAACCACTAAAATCAGTGATAAGAATATATGAAGAAGAATATAGGGATAAGAGAAATATTATCATGTCAAAACACCGATTAACATACCCAAGATCACCTTTAAAATGCAAGGAAAAAGGATAATAAATGAATATGGGGATTTGAATGGCCTATACACATAAGGGGGAGAAAGGGAGGGGGACTTATGATTGATGGGGAATTTTGGTATTTTCGAATTTTTAACCCAATCTAGAACGTCACATGGTCTAGTATCATGGTTTTATAAACAATTCATAAATCATGTGGTAGGTAATTCCAAAGAAAACACCCATAGTATGGTTTTTCTACATGGTTTTCTAACCTTGATCCAATCATGAAAAGTAGCACTGGAACACCTTTATATCACCTCAAATAGTTTGTCTACATCCATACACAAGCCGTGGACCCTAGAATAGAAATACACTCACCCCACATAGTTTTATTTGGAATTTGCATTTGTTGACATTAAATGTGTACAAACCATTCTAACCAAATAATGAAATAAAAAACAAAATTAAACGGTATTGATCCTCAGAAGGCTTCATGGTTTTCACTAAGTTGTGCACACCAAACTATGTGCCGGGAAACAACAGCCCAAAAAATATAAATCACACCTAAAGATCCCAATATTTTACTAATCACTCAAGATAACTCCTAGTAATCAGAACAATTCTAGAACACTTCTTAAATGTGGGTAAAACTCTAATAACATGAATTTAAATTTAAATTCACTAAACAACCCATATGTGGGAAAAAATTCAAAGTTTCTTTGAATTTTATAACCTATAACAATGTGGATCATTACAAAATACCAACCATAAATTATTCTCACCCCCAAGAAGCCTTGGTGGTTAACAAAACAATAATAATGACTTACCTCAGTCACCACTTCACCGATGAACAACCACATTATGAATCCAAACACTAAACATGATTTAACTATACAGTTTTAAATAAAAAGACTAGAAACACTAGGAATTATCCAAAAATCCTCTTTTCAATACTTGAAATACTTAGACCTAGTCTTAAATGATTTTCCCAATGAAATTTTCACCCCGGAACATACAATGATACATAAAACTATAAGTAATACCCCTTTAATTTGAATCCTCTTATAATGCGCATCCCCATCTACTGAGACACCACCAACCATTTTCAACACAAGGGTCACACCAACACCACCCCAATCTCAATGAAACTATTGATGCTGAAATATTAATTTTATGGGAGAGTAAGAGGAACACTCATAAAATTTGGAGAAAATACATGTACAAATAACCCATAAATGTAATTAAGTGATTGGATTTTTGAGGTAACACCTTCAAAAATGACCAAAGCTCGCGAAATTCCCAACTGCATGGTGGTTTGACAGTAACCTCTATGCAACACAAGTTCTACTCATAGAGATCCTTTTTATGAATGCATGGAGGTTTGATGATAACCTTTTCACAACATCACTTGGGTTTCATGGTGCCCCATTAAGTCATGAAGCTTATAAATTTTCATGAAATGCTCCAACTTTAACGAAACCAACACCATCGCCTCTATTGGGCTTAGAAATACCCCATTAAGTTTGAATTTTAGGGGATGTGACCCTTTAGATTTTGATAAATTCTCTAAGTTCATGATACTTAAGGGATCCATCAATGAAAGAAGAGATGGACCTCCAAAGATATCCATAACTTTTGAAACTTCCTTCTATGGGTTTTTGAGAATCTGAACCCATAATGGAGATTCATTTGATGAAGGTCCTTGGCCTTTACAGAAGAAGAAAACCCATTTTGGATCTTGGGGTTTTGTGAGACACCTGTCTTTCTCAAAACTAACCCCATTGGAACTAAGACATTAATATGAGTTAGGGTTACCCTATTTTATGAAACATACTCTTTCATGTGACCCCAAACCTCCACAATCACCTTGGCCTTTGCGAATCTCTAAATTTCAATGAATCTTGAACCTTCATGAGACCCATTCTCCAGGACTCACTGTGGTTACTCCTTTCAATTGACCATATTTAATGACAGTTAAGTGTCTGGGTCCCCCATGATCATCTAGGACATGGTTAGATACACCCAGAATGCATATACGATTGGTACCCCCCTACTCTTGTTCCCACCAACTTTTCTCCAAGTGCAGCTTGGTACCCTATCCTACATACTACTCCTAAGCATAGGTAAACTAATTATTATAACTCCTAATCATAGGTACATTAACATTGGGCCTTCTGATGGCCACTCCTCAACAACAGTTTCAATTCCATGTCCCACGTAAAGGCACATGTGTGGTGGTCATGTAAGCCCTAGACATGGAATCATTTCGAGAAAGTATTGACCTGTCTTTTCAAGGATTCCTTATGTACAAGATGTACAATATTAGACTGCCCAACTCCATTTCCTAGTCATATGACATTAAACTTCGTGAAAACATCCTAAACACATGATGTAAAACTATAGTGTTACAATATGTAATGAACACATGATTCCCCATGTACAATCATCATGGGATTCCACTATATCCCCCATATTGGAGTGATACTCTTACAATGGGTAGCTTTCACACATAATCTCCACAACATCCTTCCCCTCTAGGGGATGAGACACTCACAGTGGGCAGCTTCCACATGTAATAATCATGTCTTCCTCTCTCCAAGTGGGATGAAACCCCTACCTTAGGAATCTTCCACACATAATCCCCAAAACATCTCCCCAAGAGTGATTCTATTACATTGGGAGGTTTCCATTCATAATCCCCAAATCAACCATCGTAGACACTCATTTAGTGACATGAGAGTCCTTACCACATGACATTAAACTGAATGTATTGGACCTATCAAATGACCTTAAATTGTGGCTTAAAACTACATGGGTTTTGATCTGTATATCTTAAGCAGGTTATGTAAGACGCAACCCTAAACTAGATATTTTGACCCATATACACAAGATTTTAATTATGTGACTTGATCTATCTCAACTGAATGTTCTAATCCCTATCCAAAAGATGTTAAACTTGTTACCTGATCCCTCTCAATAGAATATTCTGATATGTCCCCAATGGATGTTAAACTCATACCTCGATCCTACCATATATAGAATTTTGATATATCTCCACAAGTAGTTAAACTTGTTCCCTAATTTTAATCAGTTTGATGTTATGATACATATCCAAAATACATTAAATGTGTTCCCCATTCCATCTCAATGGGACATTATGATCCAAATCTGCAAGACATTAATCCTGTGACTTGATCAGTCTCAAGAGGACACTCTAATCCATATCTACAAGACATTAAACTTGTGACCTGATACATAATCCTTACCCCATATAGTAAATGTGATATTAATGAGGTAAAAATCCTTAGAATACCTACACCCCTAGAAGCAATTACCTTGATATCAACACGGGATGCTTTGGATTTTGCACCTAAAATTCCTCACACATGAGATGCCCTCTAAAAGAGGAAGACTATATAAGTTCCCAATAAACCCAATTTCCAGAGATGCCTAGATGTTCCACACATGACTATTCACCTTGACCAAAGGTTGTTAACCAATAAAAAAACATCAACATAATTAACTAGTATCCACCTTGAGATGAAACCAAGAATGAGTTACATGAACATGAATTAATCTATGAAGGAGAATCGGACTAGGAAACAATATCCAAGGAGAAATCCATGGAAGGAGGAACCAACATACCATAATCCCATTTTGATCAAGTATAATACATTTATAATGAAAGTGATAAAAGCTGCCCACCTTTGGAAAGTGGTAATATGGGGAAATATAGTTGTAGATGATGTTCTAACCCCCTGATGATAGCATTAGAAATAGAAATGGTAAACTTGACATAAAACTCTTATCCTCTACCATGGGGACTAGTAGAGTCTTAGGAACTAATGAATTTTCATGTCACTGAATCGAGATATTTGGTTCCAGGTCCCACCAAGAAAATGGTGGGCCCAACATGAAACTCACCTATAGATTGGGGTAGTTAACATTGGGCATCCTAGGTTCATGACATCATCAGTGTGGATCCCTAAACCACTTAATGAATATTACATGATGTTAGGGAATTAGGAATCAATTTACATGTACCTGTACTGATGGATAAATCCACATGCCTTACAAGACTCAAAATATAGGAATCCAACAACCTAGCACTCACAAGTGTTGGGGAAGGAGAAACTTTGATGTGGCATTCCTGCACAACCACACCACCAGCACAACTTACACCCCACCTTTGGATGATAGTGACACACACCCCATATCACCATTTAAGATCATCTAGAAGAGGGTGACAGACACCCTGGTGCACCGGTTCAAGAAGAAGGGGGTCATTCCCACCAAGAATATAGATAACTATGACCTAGAGGCATTGACACCTCAACAACCCCACCACCCTCGAGGGCCATGTAGGGGGTAACCACCCACTGTTTGGAAAACTAACCACTTTAGGAGCCTCTCCATGAAGCACATAGATGAATCAACCCACCATGTTGAAGAGGAAGGGGATGATTGATCCATGTCCATAGTGAGTACTACTCAAGAGTTTCATAGGAGGGATCCCACCAAGATGCAATAGCACCAGCATCGACCCGACCTCATAGAACAAAGAGTGTGTTGACATCATCCATGCTCCTCAAATCCCATTCTAGAGAAATCTACGCTGATATTAGGGGAAAACCCATGACACTAACTGATAAGGGAAATATTCTATATCTCATGTGGCCCCTGCCACCTATGGTTCATCCCACTATATCCATGTAAAAGGTGAACATGTATTCATCTTTTCCCAATTTGGATCAACAAACCAGCTGCCTCACAGGAAGGTTGGGTTGACTTTATCAGTCATTGTTGCCACCAACAACTGTTATGGGTCATCTTATGATAAGGATAATCAGTGTGGAAGTCCTCCCTACTCCACCAATAATCAACAAATAGGTCATCCCCATGATATCATCAACCAAAGTGGAGGTCCTCCCTGCTCCATTGACATCTAGTATAGAGGTCCTACCTATATTCCCATCAACCAAAGTGGAGGTCATCTCCACTCCATAAACATCTAGTACGGAGGTCCTCCCCATGCTTCCATTGACCAAAGTGGAGGTCCTCTCCATTTCATCAACAACCAACATGAAGGTACTCCTTGTGATTCCATCTACCAAATAATAGGTCCACCCCACTCCATCATTAACCATCATGGAGGTCCTCCCCATGCTGAAGACATACCCAACCCTGATCCCTCCATAGATACCTATAGGTTTCCTCACTCATCAGCAGAGGTGGGAACTAGGCCTTAAAAGTCACCTCAATGAGATGTTTTTTCCTAAATATCAGTACATCGACAAAGTAAAGGGATATTTTAAACCTTCTGACCCATATGAGTTTGTTCCAAAAGAAGAGATGAAACCACCGATAACAACATTTTTTCAAAAAAATCCAGGGATATAAAAGGATTACCACTAAACTCATTGCTGAGAGGTGCCAAGATTATGGAAATTATATAAGGGACCCCATATCTATTTTAGTGGGGCATCCAATCCACCTTGTCCTGATACCCTACATCGAGCTTCCTGGCCCCACATATCTAGTCAGGAAAAAATATAGGGGATATTGAAAGTGACTGAGGTACGAGTTTCCAACCCCACCCGAGAAGTGTGATTATCCACCTCAGGACCAGGGCTATGTTGTTCCCTAAGTTTATGAGATTTTCAATGCATTTTTGTCTATATACCCTCACTAAGATGACTCGATAACTTATCTCAAATCTCACCTCAAGGCCCTGGAAACATGATAGGTGGCAATCCAACCTGATTGAAATTTGTACCCGGTATGGGTGGACAATGTCCGAGCACCCTCAGAGTTTGAAAACCTCATATTCACTCTATTTAATATAATGGGTGACCCACTACAACACCTAGCCCAATTTTCATCAAGGTGTGACCCAATGTTGGGAAATATAGAATAGTATGAGGCTGCTAAACTCTTATACTTTATCTAGACCTTGGAAGGGACTTCATTTTTCAGGTACAACCAGCCATACATAGGGAAATTTCTGGATCAGAGGACCTTAGAAGATAGTTACTATACAAATTTAGTTATAAAACGTGCAATATGAGCATCACTGACTTATTCAAGTTCAAAAAGAGACCTAATGAGGAATTCATAGATTTTATCACCCAATGGAAATGCCTCACATGATCCATTGACATGTTGCTATCCTTGGAATAAATACTAACAATTTTCATGGAGAATGTTAGGAATGATATTGTCTATAAACTCATCTCCTTAAACTAACCAGGTGGATTTTGAGAGTTCTCTAAAAAAGATAATCACCTATAAGAATCCTTGAAGTGAACTAAATCACAATCATTCCCATTACCCTTTTCAGCTCTCATGATAAGACCCCCCAAATAAGTGACTGCCTCCACTATGCATGTAGATATTCTTGATCTAGTAAACCATTTTAACCCTTAATAAAACGTCCTTACTGAGTACAACCATATCAGGAATAACCACACTTATAGTAGCCTCGCTATACAGAAAGGTGCCATGTGTAGCTGCCTCAACGAGAAAATGTGGCTCTGTCCCCCCAGCCAATGTCAAGCTCCTAAGGAGCCTTTCCAAAATAGAATAAACATGACCTATTTCTTCATAGATATGCAGGTCCTAGGATAGTTCATCAATGCCCTAGAGAAGGGAATCCTAAAATTTTCAGAGTGTAGGAGACCCCAAAATGACAGAATCAGTAGCCGTACTGATCATTTCCCATACCATAGGATCCCCAGACACACCATCAAGGAATAATTCATGTTCAAATATTGGATCTAGTATCAATTATACCATGGCCTAGTCAAGTTCGGTGATGTTCCAACATTGGTGGAACATGTCACCACTGACCCCGATAGTTATAATAAAGTCTCTAGTAAATGGAATCAGGTCCCCAACCATGGGAAAAAGAAATAAGATTATTGGTTGGATAAAATGTTAGTAGGTCATTCTCATGGTGTCATCCATGCTCACCTGAGAATGCCTGAGCCTCCTATGTTTTTCGCATCCCCTCTAGCCACCACCACGACAAATATGTCATAGCCTTCCAAGTCTCAGAATAACAGGAACAAATAGAGAAAGGGAAATCAGAGTCCCCCAATGGTTCCTAATCCATCTATCACTCTTGGAGACTTCAGGATTCATGAGTTGGGAGATGTGCCCAGGGTTCACCAAACCCTAGAATACCCCACTGATGATGGAAAGGAGTATACCTCCATGAACACCACTAAGCTAGTGGACTACTTCATGATGCTTGAGAGTGAGAAATTACATGTAAACCCCTTGGGTGACTTCGACCAACGTTATCAAATAAAAGTTAGAGGAAACATGAGCTACTAGATTGATTAGGCTGGTGCCTCAAATCAGGCCATTCATGATGCCAAGAAAAGGCAGCAGGATTTGCGCAGAGAACAGCTAGAACTGTTCACCTAGTCTGCTCCGTCAAGTATACCTCCATATATTATTGTGTTAGTTGACCAACTATATCACCAAGATTGTTATGCGATCAAATTAATCCAAACAGAGAATGACCATAGACAATCAACAATCTATAGGTAGTTGTTTATAGTAGGTTATCTAGTCAGCAGTAGAGCATCATTGGTAGTAGCCAGATCTCAGTAGTTCAACCAGTATCATCCATTGCAAACCTACCAAAGAGAGACCCTCCATGGGGAAAACATGCCCTTAATATAGAAATATGATATATTGAATCACCTAAATTACATACCCATGATTCTTCTGATCCTCTATGATCTCTTCTTTTAAAAGGATATGCGTAAGGCCCTCGCAAAATCTTTGAAAATTCATATCATGTTCAAGGATGAGGTAGCTACTATTGAGGACTAATATGTAGAGGAGGCCAAGAAATAGTAATGTAGATCCATTTTATCACTTTTATGGGAATATGAGGGCATCCTCATGTAGGGAAACATACACCCATTGTACATCTCATAGAAGTTCAATGGAGTTGAGATCTTCCACTACCTAGTGGATACTAGTTTTGAAATCAACCTCATCCCAACCAAGAAAATCCATTAGATGGGATTGATAGAAGTGGATTTGACTCCCTAAAACTTGATGAATCTGTTTTATGATAAGAGTGAGCAGAAAAAATATGAAAATATTCGTTTGAAGACCCAGTTTTCTAGCTTGATATCAAGCACTGAATTCATGGTAGTCTCATTGGATACCAACTAAAACACATTGTTGGGTATTCCCTGGATTCATTTTCATGAAGCGATCCCCTCATCAAAACATCAGTGCCTAAAGTACTCCCTAAATTATAAATTAGAGGAAATCTAGGGTTATATAACTCCCTTTTACACTTATTAATCCCTCTATCTAGATCCTCGATACTACAAAAGGGAAGGAAAACAAGTCCATACTGATGGAGTTGAGCATGTCAATGCTACCAATGATCTAATGAACACTGTAGTAAATACATGGGTGTAAATGAATGAAAAATTCTACTAAAAATTCATTGGTAAGATCCCATAACAATAAATGTGGTGGGATGATTTTTTGTCTCTAATAAGAATGGTTTTTACATCCCTAAAAAATGAGCATCTGTATATTACCTCATACTCCTACATCAGATAGGCCTGACTGATATAGGAATCCCCTAAAACATGACATTAACTCCTGTTTTCAAAGAAAGTCTGACCCAATAGAAGATGAACCAACATAATTTCTTTGACATCAGGAATGGACCTCATAGTTGGAGGCTAAATGGAATTAGATTGAATGATTTTACTGCCATAGTTTTAGTAGAGTGGGAACCCCTCTTCAAGGATTTTATATACATTAGATCAAGCACCAGTGATTCCCTCAAGTTGATTTTCTTGGTAGGGTAACCTCCTCCCACTGATTCTCCTATCTCATATGGTGAAGAGTATTTGGAAGATGCCCCTCCAACATTTGAATAGGGTGTCTCTACCACCGTTGACGCGATAACTTAGGTGAGCCTTGGTATTTTGGAGGATTTAAGGGTGACACTGATTAATGTAGTCATTTCCCTAGAGGAGAAGCAATAATATCTGGCCTTGATGGAATAACATTGTGACATATTTTCTTGAAGCTATGATGATATTCTAGGGATATACCCTTAGGTCGCCGGTCACTGCCTTGGACCCCCGACAGGTCATCATGGGTTCAAGTAGCCTCCTAGAAATATGAACTCCTCTCATGGTTCTATGGACAATGATTAAGTTAATAGGATTATAAAATACAACTTTATTAGGGAAGTATAGTACCCTATATGGATATCTAGATCATCCTAATAAGAAAGAATAATGGGCAGATTAGAGTCTTCATCGACTTTTGGGACCTCAACCGACATTGTCTGAAGCATAATTTTCCCTTTAGAGTGAAGGATCTATTGATAAATGATAAAATAGGGTTACAAAATCTCTCCTTCATGAAAAAAATACAATGGATATAATAAGATCTATATTCCCCCTAATGATGAGGAGTTTGACACTTTTAGGGATCCCCAAGGGACTTTATCCTATAAGGTGATTCCCTTCGGCTTGAGAAAGTGAAGAATGTGATTGGATTCCTCCACTTTTGGAAATTTAAGATAACCCCTTTACGTGTGCATTCAGGGTCACCTTTGTGAAGTTAGTCATGTTTCTCATAAGATACAAATGCTTTCATATTAACATAGATAAGATTAAGACCATCAATCAAATTCCTTTCATGAGAAATCTCTTAGAATTGAGGGTTCCCCAAGGATACTTATCATACATATTCCGATTTATTTAAAATATAGTTGGAAAGTTTAATCCCTTATCAAGACTCATAAAGAAAGGCACTGTTTACCAATGGGATGAAGAGTTCCATATCGCATTTGAGGATATCAAGTAGTGCCTGATATAGCCTTTGGTTCTGATGCCACCTATTTTGGTAAAGCCTTTGGTCCTTTACATGACCACCCCAGAATAGTCCCCCAATACCCTGCAAGACCATAAGAATAATGAGGGCTGGGAAACCGGCCTCTACTATCTCATTCCCATGATGCTCTAAATGATGATCGGTTACTCCCCCATCAAGAATAGATGCCTCATGCAAGTCTTTGTAGTGAAGAAGTTACAACAATATCTACAACATCTTGAGATACAACTGGTGTCCCAAGTAGACCTGATGAAGAATATCCTCATTCGCCCCATGTTGACGGGATGATTGGAACACTGGGCAGTGATCCTATAGCTGTTCAACATCACGTTTGTTCTATATAATGTAGTCAAATGATAGGCATTAGAATAATTCATAGTCGCACATCTATCCCCTAAAAAAATACCCATGAATGTTGATTTCCTAGATGAGGCTATCATCTAATTGGATCATGTGGTTCCATGTTAGTAGATTCATTTCTATAGCACCTCCCAGAACTTGACCAGTAGAAGGATAAACAACCCCAAGCTTAACAGGGTAGGTCTGATGATCATCTTCATCACCCCAACACAATAATTCTTTCCAATTTTTTTAGATTTATACACTAAAAATGAGGTAGAGTATTATAATCTCATTATTGGTCTCATGTTGTCCCTTGAGATTGATGTTCCTTACCTATATGTGAAGCAAAACTCTGAGTTAGGAATTAAGTAGATCAAGGGTGACCATCAGAAATTAATAGATCATGCCCCTTATAGAACTCACTCATCAGTTAATGGACCAATTCCATTCATAGAAAAAAGAGAATCATGTCCCCTAGTCATAGAATGGTCTAGGTAATTCTATCGAAAGCCTGGATGAATCCCTTTTATAACCTGACCAGGATGAACTAGTTATTCGTGTGGAAAATTGGAGGGTGCTTTCCCACTTTAGATGATGGAAACCAGTAAGTTAACCAATTAGATACTGGTACTTCTATGCTAGGTCCGTCACCCCCCTGAAACTGAAGAAACACCCAATTGGAACAAGACCTATTTTTAGTATCTCCAACATGGAATTATACTACCAGACTGAGTCGAGAATGAG
Source organism: Viscum album (assembly GCA_963277665.1). Lineage (NCBI taxonomy): Eukaryota > Viridiplantae > Streptophyta > Magnoliopsida > Santalales > Viscaceae > Viscum > Viscum album. The sequence goes on along the minus strand of OY728135.1, from coordinate 1,196,255,775 downwards.
TGAATCCGTCAATGTGCATCGAACTTTACCCTCAAAAGTGGGCCTAACCTGGATAAATCCCTTTATAGATGTGGGTTTTATTGAATTATACTCTATTTTATCTAAGGATACGTGATCCCTTGGGTCATTTTAGAAGTCCATAATAGATCTTGTGGCACCCAACAAGTGGGATTGGATCTCTACCACCAAATTTGGAGGTTGGGATACTTCTGGTCCACCATGGTTCATGAATATATTAAGTTCATCAAGAGGTGTCACACATGTCAGATATTTACCAAATTTATGCATCAATAACCAATGTTTCTCCCCATTACCATGTATTATTTTCTATTTATATTATGGGTACTTGATGTATTGGGGACATACTTGCTGACCACATCTCTATGGTTGAGGTTTATCTTGACCGAAACTAAATTCTTCTCTAAATGGGCAGAAGTTATTCCAATCAAGGAAGTCAAAACCAATTCCATGATCAAGTTCATGAGTTATTAAATCATCCATAATTTTGGAGTTCATCACTTTATTATCATAGATACTAGCACCAACTTCTAAGTTGTCGAGTTAAATAAATTGTATGCCAAGTACAACATCCAGTCCAACCATAATTCTTGCTACCATGTGAAGGAAAATGGGAAGATTGAGGACTTAAAAAAGACCCTATCTAACATCATATAGAAAATAATGGGATAGAAAAAAAAGAGTTATCCTAATAAGCTCCCCAATGAACTTTGGGACTACGTGATGACAACTCATATTTCCACTTAGGTGACCCCATACTCCCTGGTGTATAGAACATATGTTGTATTTCCCATCAATGTTCATTTTCCATTGTTCGAAACATATATCTATGACTATAATATGCTATAAAAATGTTATAAGTACATATAGATGAGTTAAAATATTTTGAGGAGAACATGTTATAGGCCGTACAAAAATTGAAGAGGCACTAGAATAGGATAACAAGAGTTTTCAACAAGAAGTTTCACCTATTCTTCATCTTATAGATTCATATGGTACTGGCTCTTAGAGCAATGATGATACTCGGTAGAAAGACAAAAAAGTTGTAGGCCAAATGGGAAGGACCCTACATCATTCATAAGGTCTATTGCAATGAATCTTACTCTTTAATAACCATGGAAGAAGAGTGTATCATGCGTCACACAAACTACAAATTTATCAAGATGTAATTTTTGTGAGGCCCAAATAGTCCAAACTCTATGACCTTAAACTAGAAGTATCCCCACGGTATAGGCAGTATGATCTTAAATTATCTACAATTGGTCTAGGAAGTATGACCTTAAATTTTTCTCAATGGGTCTAATCTCTATAACCTTAAAACAGTAGAAACCATAGTCTGAGCTGTATGAATTTAAAATGAAAAGCCTAAATTTCCAAACACATGATGTTAAACTATGATCTTAACCCATATAAACTGGGATTCCTCATATGATAAGTATGAGATGATCAAAAAATTACGACCCCATGTAAAATAGGTATGCCTCATATGATAAGTATGGGATGATCCAAAAAACTACCCAATATATAATTGGGATGCCTCATATAAAAAGTATAACATGGTCCAAAACCTTACCCCACTTGAAATCATAATTCCTCAAGTGATATGATGTGAACCAAAACCAATATACTCAACACATAGTGATAAAATGTAGCCTTACCCCATTTTCTAATCATGGGATGACCCATAAAAACCAAGGGATGTCATAATTACTTTGTTAGAGAAAGTTTACCCCACTTACAACACTAATATCATACCAAACCACCTCCCATAACTATGTGTGGCTTGATTCCCATTCCCCTGAGATGCATAGCGATGCCCAAACCTCTCATCTATGGGACCAGCTACAAATGTATCAACCCTTCGGCCCCTTGGCCCCTTTTATGGTCCATGAATTATAACTTTAAACTATGTGTTGTTTGTTTTAAGGTATTTATGTGGTATGTGGTCCCACATGACCTCCTTTTACATCGGGGTTTACCTCTTTCATGCCGTAGAAATACCCTTGAGATTCACATCTTCCGAGTCCAAGAATCATGAATTTAAATTTTTTTCCACATTTACCTTAGTCCAAGCATTATGACCTTAAACTAGGTATCAATTTTTTTTTCAATGTATTTATGTGGTATATGGGCCTATATTCCCTCCTTTCATGTCACGTTCTAGCTTTTTCATTCCATAAAAATACCTTGAAAAAAAGAATCCTCCTAGTCCAAGCATCATTACCAAATGTTTTATAGTAGTCTAAGCATCATGAATTTAAACTATTTTTCATGGTCCAAGCCTTACAACCTTAAATAATTAGAAACTAGATTCAGGTTCACTCTATATGGAGTAGATCCTTTTGGATCCTTTCACATCGGATTTTACCTTTGAATCCTCACGAACATCCTCAAAGAACCTTCCCCTAGTCCAAGAATTAAGAACTTAAATTATTTTTAATTGTTCCAAACTCTATGACCATAAACTAAGAGCCTTAGTTCAAGAATTATGACCTTAAACCATGGTCATTTGACCTCCTTGTCTCCTCATTGGCATGAGTTTTTTCATCCTTGGTTTTTCAATAAACCTTTAACACCACATCTTTCTAGAACTACATGTGTCTTGATTCCCATTATCATGGGATATATAATGATTACTTTACCTTTTGTATCCAAGATTATCTAAAAATTCACCACAAAACCAATTTTTAATTTCAATTATATCACATAAAAATTCCTTCATGGGCCTCCTCTTCAAGTATAACCCCAATTAATGTTCGTCAACCCATTAATGGGAAAAGATGATCTTATGACCCAAAATGAGGAAGAAAGGAATGAGAAGATCAAGGTATTATCCCCACCAACATCCTTAGGACATGACATTAAACTATAACCTTACCCTATATAAATTCATGATTCATTATATCCTATATGAGATGATTCACTATCATCTTTTGAGAGGATAGCTTCTACCAACATCAATATCCTTTCACACCACCTTACAAAACTATGTGCTGCTTGATTCCCATCCTCATGGGATATTTAGAAACACCTAAATATTTTATCCTGGGCCTAACCCTCCTCATCGACATGTTTCAGGGTCCCCCTTCCCTAGAAACAAGAGGTTGATCAGGGGTATGGTTTATTGAGTTTTGTGTGGAATGTAGTCTCTTTGTATCTCATTTCACATCATATTATCAATCTTTAATTTCAAAAAACCTACTTAGGACATCTATGACCCAATTTGGTCAAGGCTATGTGACCTTAAACTAGAAACTTCCACTACAGTATGAGAACTTTGAATTTAAACTAGTGACAACCATAGTCCGAGTTATATGACTTTAAACTAAAAATCCAATCATCCCCAACACATGATGTTAAAATGTGATCTTACCTCATATGAAATCAGGATTCCTTATATGATAAATATGGAATGAAAAAAAAATCTTCAGAACATGATGGTAAACTATAGCCTTACCCAATATAAGATCAATATTCCTCATATGATAATTATGGGATGATCAAACAACATTAACCCATATAAAACTAGGAGACCTTATATGATGAATATGAGATGAACCGAACCAACATCCTAAGAGAATGGTGATAAATTGATATCTTAGCCCGTATAAAACCAAAATGCATCATATGATACGTACGGGATCACAAATTTTTTTACCCCATATAAAACTAGGATGCCTCTTAATATGAGATGATATGATATCATCTCCAAAGAGTATGTCACCCCCTTTGACATTGGTCTCCTACCACACCGCCTCCCAGAACTACATGTGTATTGATTACCATCCTCATGAGACATTTAGTGATACCCATCTATCTCATCCTAGGATCATCCCTAATATTGACTCATTTCAAGGTAATTACCTTCTAGGGAAGGCTTGATTCTCACCTAATGGAATGCACATCAAGCATGTTAGAGTTCCTAGTGGAATTCCCCCAGGGAACTCAATATTCCCCTTGGTACATTCCCTATTTTCAATTTTAAACTTCACGATTTCTTTGATTTGGATAATCATCATCCTCTTTATCTAAATAGGATACCTAATTTAAATGGTCCCATGATACACCATCTTACCTACCTTCTTAGGATTAAGCCTTGAATAATTTTTTGTAACAAATAGTAGATCTCGTGTTTCAAACTTGTTAAATTGTTGATCCTCATTGATTTTCATCATCCTAAACTGATGTGGGTACATAATTTGTGTTTTGAATATGGTCAATACATGTTATCTTCTCTTCAATAAACCAATTTTTACAATAAAGGTCTTGAAATTATCAATCTTCCTTGTTGGATTTGTCAGTCACTTTCACATCTTATTGTGTTCTCTCCTACAAGAAACATGGAACTATATACTGCTCCTTGTTTCTCACACAGATCATGGATCACGAGGGCTTAATATTAGGGAGGAAGTTATCTTCAGGAAATATTGATGCACACAAGAACACTATTGGTCTAAAATCTAGGACCTTAAACTTAGTGCCCAAGGTACAAGAATCATGTCTTTAAATTTTGTGCAAGCTCTCTCAGGGATGTTTTGCGCCGCTTCAGGTGGCCTCTCAACCCCCTACTTTTGTGATGGTTACCTCTCTTTAATGTCACACATGTTCTCAGAAGACACAAATCCCCAATGTTCTAAGGATTATGAACTTAAAATATTTTCAATTGGTTTGAATTTTATGAACATAAACTAGGATCCTAAGCATCAGGAATTTAAATTGTGTGCATGTCTCCATGAGAATGTGTTGTGAAGTGTCAGGCCTTATTATCTCTCAATTCACATTGATTTGTCACTCCATCATGATATTATCACCCTATGGTCCAATATTTATGACCTTAAACTAAGATTAATGGTCTATAAATCATGACCTTAAACTATGTGCAATATTCCTTTGGGATATTTCGTGTGGAAAGGACACATAAGCTACTCTATATGGAAAATACTCTTAGGCTCCTCATTCATGCTAGATTTACTGTCCCCTATGCCACACACATCCCCTTGAAGACACAAAACCCCTTTTTTCCAAGAATCATGAACTTAAAATGCGTATGAATCACCCTATATTAATTTCCTTGGTGATGGTTATTCTATGATCCATTTTTCTCATAGGACCCTCTAGGGAGTACCCCTGTTGCACTACCCTCATACGCCCTTTCCATCTCAACTAGGTGGGTATTTTTCATGTCAGTTCACACATACCAATTAGACGAAATATATATGATCCAATATCCTCACTATATAACGCTAAACTGTGTGTCTTTAATCCTCATTTCATGATGTAAAACTAAAGACTATCATAGGACCTTATCTTGAGAATCCCTTTCCTCTGGTGCTAGTCACCTACCACATCGTTCATGTTCTTTGACCATCACTCGACATCTGAGATGACAATCCCCCTGGAAGATGAGTTTTACCTTTGTTCAGATTGATATACCTACCTAATGTGATCAAATCCATGTTGGCATAATTTTAAGAGGGTTGTAATCCATTCAAACATTCCATCACTTCATATCCACACTTCACATCTTCATTGACTTGGATCCCCATAATCTTCTACATCCAAATGGTTCCCCTTGAAGGATTGGTCCTATGCCACAATAGATCACCTACCATCCTAAGCACACACCTCAAAATACTTTAGAAGACATTTTTAGATATGTTCCATGTTTTGAACTTGGTTAGTGGTCAACCATCATTTTTTGTCCCCATTATTGGAAAAATGAAAATGAATGCTGTGTTTTGAATATGTTCAATAGTTATCCTCCATTATCATACCACACCCATCACATTCCAAATATTAGGTGTCTCTATTCATGCTCTTCATTCCCCATTGTTTGGGTAGAATTAAATTCCCTTGGAATTACCCCATTCATTCTCTAGTGCATGTTGGAAAAGCAAGTTGACTATTTAGATAACCCCATTCTCTAGCCATAGCCCCTCTCGGCCATGAAACTCCTAGTGTTCAATAAACAAATTTAGACCCTAAGTGTTCAAATATTTCTTGAAACTCTCAGGATAATGAGAAATCACATGTCCATCCCTTATTTTCCACACCAAGAATGGATAATATGGTCTCAGGTATTGATAATTGGTTTTCTTGCTACAATGATTGAAGAGTGGTAGTAATATGAGACAAAAAATATGTTCAATATTGAAGGATCATAAAAACATTAAACAAAGTCTTAGAGGGTATTCCACATACTAAAGCCTCTCCTTTATTTTGGGATAAAGAAGGACCCCCAAAAGGTTCAACCCTAATGATTGAGCATTCGAGCTTAAATAGTCTCTATTGAGTAGCCTCCAAATTCTTTCACTGCTCTTCCAGGTTGGCCCCCTCTTCCTGAGATTTAGGATGGACTTCTTCAGACCAGATCCATATATGGTCATAGTAATCCTAGAATTCTGCCACTAGGGATTCCCCCTTAGACTCCTCTAACTCCAACTGGGCCTTTATATGGAAGATGATCTCATATTGAGTAGAAATGATGGCCGCATGCTCCTGCTCTATCTTTTCTAAGTTTATGATCTCTACCTTAGCTTCATAAAGTTCATGAGTGCCTGAAAATTATGTCTGTTTCTAGAAATATCATACACATGTTACTAGGAATGAACCCCCTTAATTAGAAAGTTCTGGGACAGTGTGTAGAGTCCACTAAAATCCACCCCACCTATTCCTAGGACAACTATCCAATGAATGAGATATCCCACATAGTTTTATGGTCAAAAATTAGGGTGTGGGTGATGAAATTTAATAAATTCCTCCACACGTTGTGACAAATGACTTAGTTCTGCTCAGTGGAATCTGAGATAGAATACTTGAAGTCCTCAGGTGGCACATTCCCTTATAGTGGGAAGACCTCCAAGACATCAGTACCTTGATCGTTCATAGGAATGACCTTGGGTGGGCTAAAATCCATGTCTAAGTGGAAGACATCCTCTCCAATCCTCTCATCTATAGAGAGATCCCCATATTCCTCCTATATCCCCTTTGAGGTAAACATACCCATCCAATACTCCTCAACTTCCTCTACTCGTGGACCAATCCTGAACACCTTCATTGAGGCCTCAACCTCAGTATCCTCCACTGATTGGACTTCTGGGATACAAGCATCATACACAGCCTCCCTGATCACCCAAGTTACTAGAATGTGTCCCACCTCCTCCCTTGAGGCTTCAACTTCAAAAATTGTCTTTTGTGGAACCTCTAAAATAGTATCATTCACCACATCCCCTTAGCTAGCCCAATTATGGGAACCATATCGACCCCATCCAATGAGGGAATGGTCTCTAAAGTCTATTCAATTGGAACCTCCATGGTTGGTCTTGGAACCAATGCCTCCTCAACTATCTCCACAGTGAGAGTAGCACCCACAGTCTCTACCTCAACTTCTAGCATCATTGAATCAGACATTGATGTTGGAAATTGATCCCAAAACATAGTTTAAACTTCCATTTAAGAATGAGTTTTTAAATGTAAAAAGGATAATAAGAAAGTAAAAAAATAGGATTAAACGAATAGTATATCCTAGTGAGAAGCTCATAGAGGTTCATGGGAAGTCCTATTAGAAAGGTTATTCCCCCAGCAGTCGTCACCTTAGACACAGGAACCACTTAGGCAGACAGTTTTCCACCCATGTCTATGACATTAGGGAGGGTCCCCATGCTCATCCCTTCAATATTCCCATGGTTCATCACAAACCTCACCCTCTTCTATGCTCATAGATCCGTATACAAGTACAATAAGATTTAGAAAACACTCCTAGGGGTTTGGTGGTTTCTAAAGAACATGGTATCAATAGATTTACCTAGTTTAAAGGAGGGACCCAATTTTTAGAAGAATCCCAATATGTTTCACTCCTCCAAGACTCATCCAACTCTTCCTACAGAAGCATATGGGTAGATAATTCACCTGACTAGAGATATGGGGGAGAGGAAATGACTAGTACTACCTTCATCCATTGGGTCACTGAATACACAGTGCCCTAAGAGTGGACCAAATCCTCTAGCTCTGTTATGTATTGAACCACATCATCCTGAGGCATGTAGAAACTAAAAATCGAATGACCTAGTCTAGTCAGGAATATCCCCTCTTGATTGAGATGTTTCCAAATCCCGTAGAGGGAGTTGATTGGTTTGAATAGTGCTTTTCTCTCCTATATTTCATAAAAAACTACATTACTATGGATATTCAGATAGCACAAACACTTTCATGGACCTTGGAAAAATGACCTTAGGACTTCCCTAGAGGGGTTTTCTTCCTCCTGTGTCCATTTTCATAGGAGTTTCATGTCTATTTCTGCTCCTCTCCCTATGTAATCTATCTGTGTTGGGCTAGAGATTATCATTTCTTCTTTTTTTACCCTTACACCAGGCTAAACCTACCTCCATAGTGTGATCCACCTTCCAATTTCCCTTAACCCAAAAATTTTGGGGCCTCTCATTCATCGGATCGAATGTTTCAGTGCATAAAAATCTCCGTATGATATTCAATCTCCCAAATCTATGCATAACTGTGAGTAATCCTATAGGCGGTGGTAGGTGGTGATAAATTATTCTTCCATTTAACATCTTTACATGTGAAAATGTGCCAGATTTTCCTCAAGAATGAAGTTTGGATATCATAATGCACATCTGTGTATACCTTCAAGGTCAACCACTGTAGGCATTATAATCACCACAGGAACACATGAGAGGTGTAAGACATGCAGATCGCCTTACAGTTTACCCTCACAACTAGTACCCCACCAAAAAAGGATAAGAGGTATGAACACTATTCAATGTTCCCCATGATATCATCGATCATCATCCTTATGAGGAGAGGGAACAATTGAAAAATGAAGTGGTCTATCGACCCAATCCTCACTAGCATATCCACCGAGACTGAGTTGAGAGGGAAACTCCCGATAATGTTCAGGATCACTGGTTGGAAATCCATGATAGGAAGAGAAATGGGGTTCATATTCTCCTATCCCCCTATGTGTGTAATTACACAACCATATAGAAAGTGGAAAGGCCCACACACACTGACCAGAGTCTCTCCTTATATGATGAGGTGTATAACCTTGTAAAACTTCTCTAATACTGAGGAAACCAGGTTGATGTGTTTCCCCATCGTCAACACCACTTCAATGATGAAGTTTATTGGTCACACCCCCATTCTCTCATCCATCACTGGAATCATCTATCTAAAAATTAGCATGGTGATAAATCCTACTTTCCTAACCACAGGAGCATCAAGCTTCACACTATAGCCCCACAACTACCACTGACTTTCCTCGAGAATCCTCCTATAGGAGTGATCCTTGACCTTCTATAATGCTATGGAGAATTTATGAAGCCTCGTAGGTAGCCTTTCCATCGGTTCATTTATAAAGTACCTAAACCACTACTTAAATTGTATTTCTTTCATTTTCACCTTGTGTTTTCATGTCCCTTGTACCATTCACAGCAGAGCACTTTACATAGATGGAAGTTTTTCCTGGTCCTCCAAAACATTCTATGCAGGGATGAATTAATCTTACGTAGATCCTTGAATTAGGACCCCAGTAATATATTAAAGGCCCCACAAGAATATTCTAACCTCCCCATGATGCAGATGGAAGGTGTTGGTCCTGGGTGACCACATACTCAGCAGATCTGGCATGATGTCTAGGTTGTAGTAGACATGGAATTGCGAGGCCCATGCTACCTTGTAAAGTCCTACCTGCTTCAATTCTTCCATGAACTCGTGGCATAACTAATATTATTAATATTCATAGGACCAATAATTTGTAAAGTTTCCACCCTAGAAAAGGTCCCAACCATCCTTTTACCCCTAATTTGGTTCCCTAATCCCACTTTGAGAATTTTCTCATGCTAAGGGTGGGATGACTCTGCCTCCAGCGCCTCCCCATTGACATTGTTGATATGGTTCCAGATGGTGTATATTGTAAGAGAATCATATTAGTTCGGGATGTGTTCTCCAGCAATCCTATGCCACTAGTACAATCTATGTGAGCTCATAAACTAGTAGGCATGCTCATCTTGGTTAGTTTTAGGGATAAACACTTCTTCCCTTAGACCAAATCCATACAAAATAAAGTCTCTTGTAGAGTGGGTATTCTTGAAGAGATTCTATCATACGTTCAGTAAGTGTGTCATGGTTTGACACACTCTAGACACTCTCACTAATCATTATGTTCCCAAGATTTTACTCCTGATGAATGACATAAACATTTTCACCTTTAGCATCCATTTAGACAAAGACATAGAATTTTTTTAAAGTTTGGTTCATGAAGGTCTATTTTTGAAAGTCTAGTTTGCGGAGGTATGTTTGTGATTTTTTTTTGCATAAGTCACTATATAAAAGTGTACTTGTTGAAGTTCATTCGCATGAACAAGTTCACAGAAATGGTTGAGTTTCACGAGCAGCGAGGATCGAAATTACAAAACACTCATAAAGGTCACGAGTTTCATGAATAGAGAGAAACAATCCTACATTTCGTGAAAATATCATGGTTACCTATGGGATTTTAGCCCTATTTTTAGGAATATGTTCAAACATAGTTTCATGAGAGAGTTTTGCAAAGGGGGATTACAGTCGCTAATTTTTAGTGGTTTTCCAACAGAATCCAACCCTCATTTCCTCTTCCAGCTCCAATTTTGTGGAGGGCCATTTTTTTGACATTAAAATACACATGTCACAGGAGAGGAAGAGGAAATAACATCTGATTCAGAGTGAATCAGGTCCAAAACATCCCACAAATATACTTAAGGGATTGGATTCATGAAGGTCACCACCTTTATGAACGACCAATGCGCGTGAAAGTCCTGACTGTGAATAGGGTTGAAAATAACCTCTACGTAGTGTAAGTATGACTCACATAGCTCCTTATTGTAAACATATATAGGTTTTATGATAACCTTTTCACAATATCACTTGGGTTTTATAGATTCTCACCCATTCTTGAATTTCATAAAGTTTCAGGAAATAATAAAAATTTCTTAAATCCAATTCCATTACCACTATTGGCCCTATAAATAATCCCTTAAGTATGTCTTTTAGAGGACTCATCCTTTTATATTCTGAGAAATGCTCTAAGTTCTCAATACTTAAGAGGCCCATGAAAGAAAGAAGAGATGGACCTCTAAAGATAGAAATCATTTTCATGATATCCTCCAAAGGGTTTTTGAAAATTTGAACCCATAATGGAGATTTCTTTCATGAAGGTCCCCAACCTTCATGGAAGAAGAAAAACCCTTGTGAATCATGGGCTTTTGAAAGACACTTATATTTTGAGAAACCAACCCCATGGTAACCAAGAATTTTCCATGAGATAGGGTCACCTTGTTTCATGGAACATTCTCTTTCATGAGACCAATCATCTCCATGAGCACCTTGGACTTCATGAAGCTCCAAAATTCCTTGAATCCCAACTTTTATGGGACCCATACTCCAACCTCATCATTGTTTCCCCTTTCATCTAACCCTATTTCATGAAATTTGAGTGTCTGGGTCCCCTGTGAGCATCTTGGACGAGTTCATCCATAACCTAAATGGTTGTGCAACTGATACCACCTACTCTTATGTCCTCCCACATTGCTCCAAGTGTGTTCTGGGACCCCATCCTACCCACTACTCATAATAATAGTTACCCTAATGCCTATATAACATAATCATAGGTACCCTAATTACAATAATCCTAATGAACACTCTTCTATGGAAGTTCCAATGCCATGCATCACCCAAAGATGCATGAGCAATGGTCATGTAATCCCTTGAGGTGCCATCATCATGGGAAACCATCGACCCTCCATGGTGGGAATTCTTTATGATGAATATATTCCTTCCTTGACATGGTCCTCCCTAAGGAGTAAGACCAAACCACGTCCAATTTGTAAGATATAAAACTACCTCGCTCCATGTCCTAGTCATATGATGTTAAACAGTTTGGAAACATCCACAACACATGACTTAAAAATATAGCCTTACCATATGAGATGAACACATGATTCCCAATATACAATCATCATGGGATTCGACCATATTCCACATCACATAGTGATCCTCTCACAGTGGGTATATTATATGTGTAATACCAAATCATCCTTCCAACCATGGGATGAGACACCCGCAATAGGCAATTTCTACACATTAGCCCCATGCTATCATTTCTCTAGGTGAGGTGAAAATAATTCAATAGTTATCTTATATGTGCAGTACCCAGAACAACTCCCCAAGAGTGAGTTTTGGGAAAATTATATGCATAATCTCCACACCATACTTCATAGATACTCCCTCCTCAATGCGAGCTTCCTTACCGCATAATATTAAACCGCATGGATCGGTCATGTCCGATGAATTTAAACTAATACATAGAGCTATATTGGTTTTTATCTTTATCTATCAATAATGGTATGTAGGATTCCTCCATGGGGTTTAATCCTGAAATCATCTATTGTCAAATATTCCCTCATAGGGACACATCTCATTGATCTATCTCAACAGGGCATTCAGATCCGTCTCCATAAGGAATTAAGCCCGTGACTCAATATATCTCAATAGGAAATTCTGATCCATCTCCATAATATGTTAAGCATGTGGCTAGATCCATCTCAATTGTACATTTTGATCTTTCCCCATTGGAAATTAAACCCATTCCATGATCCTACATTATAATTCATTCTAATTCATCTACACAAGACTTTAAACATGTGCCCTGATCCATCATAATAGGATATTCTGATTTGTCTCCATAAGTTGTTAAACTTGTTCTCTAATCTGCCTCAATATGAAATTCTGATCCATCTCCAAAGGATGTTAAACTTGTGACTTGATCCATCTCAATAGGACATTCTGATCCATCTCCACAAGATGTTAATCTTGTGACTCGATCCATCTCAACATGACATTCTGATATGTCCTCATTTGATGTTAAAGTAATTCCCTAATCTTCCCTTATAAGGAATTCTGATATATCTCTACAAAATTTTAAACTTGTACCATGATCCGTATCAAAATGGCGTTTTATATATATCTATAAGATATTAAACTAATGCCCTGATTTGTCTTAATAAGATGTTTTGATCTATCTTCATAGGATGTAAATCTTGTGACTCGATCCATCTCAACATGAAATTCTGATCTATCTTTATAAAATTTTAAACTCATGCCCTGATCCAGAATCCCTACCCCATACAATAAATTTGAGATGCCTAAGGTAAAAAGCATATGAATACCCATTCCCCTATAATCAACTAACTAGTGATCGATAGATGATGCCTTAGGTTCCACACCTAAGATACCTCACATATGAGATGCAATCCAAAATAAGAATACTACACAAGTTACCAATATACCCAATGCACAGACATGCCCAAACATGTCCAATGTGACTACTCACCCTGACCAAAGTTTTCTACCCTATCGAGGTAGAAGCAGGGTAATTAACTAGTGTCCACCTTGAGATGACAATGTGAATTAGTTCAAGGAACATGACTTAACCTATGAGGGAGACCTATACTAGGAAATAAGATCTAACGAGGAATCTGTGTATGGAGGAACCAAAATCCAATCATTCTATTTCAATCAAGGAGCATACATCATCGATGAAAGTGATGAAATCTTTCTGCCTTTCAAAACTAGGAATGTGGGGAAACAGAGCCACGTTGAATGCATTGGTGCCCCAGAAAAAGCATCTTAAACAAGAACATCTATAATCCATCCTACACCATATCCAAATTCAAATGTATTATATTTCATATAACAAAATACATATAGATCTATTCGTACACTAACACTCTAAAGCCACTATGGCTAACCCATAATCTAAAGGATACTCCCCACCATAAGATTACCCTCATAATCTCTTTGAAATATAACTCCAAGATCCATGGACCACACACTATCCACTATCTGACACAACGATTATACATGGAAAACACACTCACTACTAAGTTCCAAATAAAAAATAGTAACCACCACCCATTCCTTGTTCTCTAGGAACAATGTCCCCCAATGACTTATGGTGGGCTCCCCACCATAAGGATTCCCTTACTCTACTCCTTGAGTGTTAACCTCAATAGGTCCACTACGATAACACTACATAGGTTTCTTAAGATCTGACCAACTCTCAATGTACCTAAAAAAGGTATATCCGTCAATATATGAACTAACCATCACTACAAAAAAAACACATACATACCACCATACGCAAACTACTCAGACACACTCGATCACAATGGTTGTTCATTCCCACACAACCTGATCATAAAACTGATCTCACACTCACACAATCCAAGTCCTAACAAAACTAGTATAACACACCTTAAACTACTAATCATGCTAATCATATAGGTTATATAAAAAACAAAATCACCCTTAGCACTCCTAAAAAAACATGGAACCTCACCCTCTAACCAAGGCTAACTGCATGAACAACTGCCACCCGACCATCATTAAAACCATGATAGATTAACTGTCCTCCCACCATGCCGCCTAAAGTGAAATCAAATACAAGTAGGTCCAGACATCTAACCAAACCTTACCTCTCAAACAACATAAAAACCACGGGAACTCCCAGAACCCAACCTCAAAACCAAGGAAACTTGATCCTGATCCAAAATATTCATAGGTATCCTTGCCCCCATCTACCAACAACCAAAGCCTCTAGATCCCACACTAGTCCACAAGGGTCTCCACAAATACCATGTAAATGTGACTAAATTTACATCATCGGTGAAAACCTCACTAAAATATCCACATGACCTATTATTAGAATAAAAATACCTATGTTCAATTGAGTATAATGCTACCATGGTGTTATATGGGATAACACCATATAGTTCATTGTAGACATTTTAAATTACTGATCCTATATATAAAATCATACATAGATAGGAATATTTAATGTGAAACTATTACAATAATGATTCATATACACCATAATTTTTCAAACATTCTAAGAGATAAAACCTATAAATCCATAAATCTACAAACAAAAGTGCATCACCCAAGGTGAAATTATACAGCCATAAAAATGTAAGCCAAAAATAGTAATGCCAAAACTCTGGTAACCAATAATTTTCATTAGAAAAGGGGTTCATGATGAACTATCCCAAGGTCCATAATATGCTTTGACACATTCCAAAACCACCTATATACCAACTCTCCAAATTAGGAAAATAACCTCCTCAGATTCCAATTTTTAAAAAATTGGCCTGATTTGACTTGAGATGCCGTGCAACACAACATTCTATAATCCCTCAAGAAAACCTCCCCATATTCTAGAGGATGAAAACTATAGATGATGGTATAAAAAGATTAATGGTAATAATATACCCTAGGTCAATGTGAAATAAAAATTAAAATAACAAAAAACATTAAAAACATAAACATTAGAGAACAAAATAATATATAAATAGAGAACCAATATTCTATATCAAATGAAATTCTGAAACATACATATAGACAGAAAATCATTCTAGAATATAAAAATGATCACCCATCAATACAATAACGTATAAAGATTGTAAATAAAGAAAACAAAAGACAAATTCTATATTGCTAACTTCGAGCTAGAACTCATACCCAATCTCTAACTATCAAGCTTCTCTAAACCGATCATTAAACTCCACACGTGTAGTCCCACTCAATCAAGTAACATTGTGACTTGAACCTATCCACATTAAAACATATGATTCATTTGAATTATATATAAGAGTTTACACACACACACACACACACCGAGGTGTATATATAGGGTGTTAGAAATAAATCTCAATAGGACACCCCCAATGGTGAACCTATAATATATTGTTAAAAAAGTGTATGAAATGTTTGATATTCCCAAAATAGTTTAATAAAAAAACTAATAGAATAATTTAAATTAGAATAGGTTGAAAAAAATAGCTAACCCTAGGATCTAGACTGACACTCGAGGTAAATCGACCCCTACTCTAGTCCACGCTAGAGGATTTATAGTATGAAGTTCACCCAGCCCCATAACATCTGCCGTGTTCTACATATCTATAATGAATTTACAATATGTCTAATAAAAAAATATTCATGAGTACTATACCCTGTGACATAACTATTGGAATGCACAAGAAATAAGAAACTATACCAGGAACTAGGACTCTAATTCTATGATCTAAACTGGCAATAAGAACTCTACTAAAACTGGGACAAACTATCGAAATCATAATAGTATTGTATAACTAACTAACTCCATAAAATATAAATTTTGGGAAAGGAATATCCCTCAAACCAGGTTCATCATAATTTCTGGGACTATAGACACCCAACCTCTAGCCGGGGTAAAACATCCACCGGCCTAGGGGAGGGCCACACTCTTCCAAATCATCCACTAGCTCCCAATGTTTATCTAACCACAATCATCCAATATAGGGGAGAACTATACAAATATTATGAAAAATGATCAATCGAAATATATCCTAAAGGTATACACCTACACTGAAATCCTAAGTAAGAACTACATCAACATCCTATCCAAAAGCCAATAATACATAGACTGATCAACTATAGAACTCATAATTATAATTGATAAAACATCAACATCGACCATCTCATGGTAAATAAATCTCGGGGCTGCATTAGCCGCCTAAAAAACCAAAATGACTTCTATAATATCAAACCACCAATATTTTAGGTTACAAAGGGACACCTAATGTCACCAACACTGAGTAATAATCGACCCATCACGGGGTCAAAAAAAATCATGGGGTTCCCATGAACCCCTAGATTACAAGCATATCAAAACATGGGACACACCCAATAAAAGAAACCTCGGCCAATGACTTATCACCCAAACCACTCTAGGACCACCATATTTCCCATAGGGATATCCATAAATATAGAACATGACACCCTATGAGGGGATCCTTTATCACATCCAAACTACAGGTAAAGACCAACACAATAAACATTCCAAAGTGGACCTCAAAGGCCAACCCTTGATCCTCAATTAAAAATTTAATCAAATGGGAATCCAAAAGATAAGGCATGTCCATGGGGTGAATCCTCATGAGTCTCTCAGGATCTACTCAAGCCACAACTCACCGGAACCCTACCAAACCCAAAACCCCACAGTTTCAACCTACCTCAAGGGATCCAACAAAATTTATCCTCAAACACATGATCTAAAACCTCAAGCAAGTAGTACAAAAACTTGACACCTAAAAACATAAGAAATCATACCTAAAATACTCATCCAAAACATATATAGGTTCTATATTTATGAATTGTCTATAATAACCTCAAATATACCACCTTGGAATACTTAATACAGATTGATCGTCAAGATCACTACCCTCACTCAAGCCCCACACTAAACAACCCAAAATATAGAAGGATTATAAAATCAACACATCCAGAGGAACCTATTCTCTAACCTTTATCAACCCAAATAATCACCAATTCCCCCCTAAGTTCTTGAAACCCTCACTATCATGTCCCACATGGGAGGTAGAATTAAAAATGGACTAAACCAAGCCTATACATGTTTAAATGACGAGAAGGGTATCTAAGATTCTCCCTTTTTACCTCATCACATCACCAGCACACCTACTATGCGTGTTTTTGAAATTCAATCTAAGAAATATGGGTTTTTTTGAAGAAATCCCCTCTATGAGGCACCCAAAACCCAAGCCTTTCCCAAAACCGATCACAATAGGGCTCAAGGGGATCTCAATAGTACAATAATCATTTAAAAACCATTAAATTATTATAAAAATAAAAAAAACACAAAAGAACCCCATGAACCACCTTAAGGTGTAACTATTGAATATTTAGGACTGAACCCATGCCTTTCTAATGACCCAAAACCAAAATCATTCCATAAAATGAAATTCAATTAATTTAAATAATTAATAATGAATTAATCAATTTAATTCAAAGAAGCGTAGATCTAAAAAACTCACCGTGGTGAATATACTCTCTGAAACCATGACCAAACTTATATGGAAGGCCTATAACATACATATGACACCAATGTATAAAAAATACCCAATATATAGTGCCCAATTAAATAGAAATTCCATTTCATTTTAATTAGAAATTAAATAAAAACACAATAGGAATCATACCTCCATTGAAAATGACAAGTGAATACATATAAACACTATCTTAGGATACCCTCTTTCTAATTCATGTGGAATACCTATCAATATTAGTTGATTCCACCATGATCTGGTGGAATCAACACTAAAACCCTAAACGAGAACCACCAAAATTAGTGAGAAGAAAATAGAAAAAGAACAAAACAAGATTAAGAATATTCTCACCTAAAAATGTTGAATAACGCACCCAAGATCAAATCCAAAATGAAAGGTAAGAAGAAGGAAAAGTGATAGGAGGAGTTGGATGGCCTATGCACACAAGGGTAAGGAAAGGTAGGGGTAATGACTTAAGATCAAGGGTGTATTTTGGTCTTTTCTAACTTTTTAACCCAATCTAGAGAGCCACATGGTTTGGATACACAATTTTATAAATAGTTCACCAACCATGATATAGGAACATCCCAAACCAACACTAATTTCATGGTTTAGTAGAAAAAATTGTCTAACCATGCTCCAACCTTTAAAAAAAGCATTGGAACCCCTTTGCAACACCATACATGGTTTGTCTGCAACTATGTGCAATCCATGTACCCTGGACTTTAAATCCACTCACCCTAATTTGTTTTTTATGAAATCAGAATGGTTTTATATCAATATTGTGCTAGATATAAGAACCAAATAGTGAATAAACAAAATTAACTATAAACATCCCAAGCCTTAGAGGGCCATATGTTTTTCACTAAGCTATGCACACCAAACTGTGTGCCTAGTTAAAAATAGATAGAAAACTCTAATGCACTCCCGATAGTACTAAGATTCACCCAACCAACTTATCTACCTTATGGGACATAAAACACAACAAAAAAACTTACAAAAAGAGACTATGACTCTCATAAATTGAATCTGAATTTTAATTCACTGAATAATTTCTTGATTGGAAAAAAAATTCAAATTTCCTTGGAATTTTATAACCGACAATGACGTGGATCATTAAATCCTATAAATAAATGTATGGAATAATAATAAAAAATTTTCTAAAAAATATAAGAAATTTTGAATAAATTACAAGTCTAAATAGGGCCTAATATAGAGTATACCAAATGAAGAACAAGTGATGCTCTAAAAAAACCTCCAATATCAACAACAATCACTTTACTCAGAAGTGGGAACTGAACCCACTCCAGGTACAAGTAAAATGATTAATAAAAATATGTCCAAAACCATAGTTATACCTATGGGTACCTTAAATGCATAAAATTATGCTACATGTCTATTTGAGTGTCTATACAGGGTGTGAGAAACAATGCTTTTTAGGGAACCACTAATATTGGCTCAACACAACCGTGATTAAATTGGTGTGTGGAAGAACATTCCCCCACACACAAACACACACACACACATAGATATATGTTAATTTTTTTGAAATAATAAATAGAACATAATAGTATATAAATAGAGACAAATTCATATATATATATATATATTTGTCATCTATGAATAATAAATCCTTATACCGAGAGGGTCCATACATCATTTAGTTGCTTATGGGATAAATTATATATGAGATGATGTATTAGGGATATACCCTATGATATGCAATTCATGTTCTTATGAATAACTCAAACATGTATACATATTCAACCACACATATGTGTATATGTGTGCATAAGAAGTTGAGGTCCCTCAACCCTCCCAAGGGAAAGGGAATCATGTATAAAATGTGCGAATTTGTAACCCATCTCTTTGGAAAAAATGGAAGGAGTTAGAATGAGTTAGAGAACTATATCCCATCCCACTCCATCAATATTTGCACCATATTAGAAGTATATTCTCATGATACTCTTAAAAAATATACAAATAGACACCAATGCATTAATATTTAACAGATAACATAAGAATCAATAGATCACTGATGTGGAACTATGCCATGTTATCATGATCTATTAACAATCCGTTCATTATATACTCATGATATATTAATGTAGTATTAGATTATCAAGAAAAGATTCCCAGCTATAAAAATCCACATGCTTGATACAATATAGAGACAATATAGCCAACATAGTAAAGTTGTATCCATTATTGATACAATGATACACTTACATTATTGATGTGATAAGGCAATAACATGCTCGATATAATACATTAACAACATAATAAACATACAATTAAACAATAAAATTTAATCACATTAGAAAATAATAATAAATATAATCATGAAAAGGTAGTAATATACTCAAAATAACAAAAAATGACCATATAGATATCATACATGTTGGTCTTAGTCTTATTGAAGAAAAAGGTATAACCCACCAAACTCTCAATACATAATAAGCAATTTTAAGTAAGGAAATTGCGAAAGTTTACATCATATGTTTTGGAATAGTATGAATAATCATGTTAAATCACTAGTTAGGACACACCTATGACGATTCTTGGATAATGGGGGTGATGCTTAATCAAGATTAATTAGAAACTCAAATATTAATTTTACATTTAATTAAAACACTTATGATTTATACATACTTATGAATCATTAGTTTTGAAATAGGTAAGTATGAGTGACATTATGAAAGAATATTTTAATAAAACATTTAGAATGAGGGAGAATAGAATGAAAAGAGTAATTTAGTTAATATTTTTCTTCCTTCCAAATTAACCATTTTAAAAAAGGATTTATATAAAATTAGTCACACTTTAAACCATTATAAAAATTATAGTAGATATCAAGTGTTAAGTTTAAGTGAATATTAAAACCTATAGGCTTCCATATTAAATAACTTATTCCCACCCCTCAAACCCAAACACTGAATTTCTATCAAATCACTCTCTTAAATATAGATTTAATGTTGTTCACTAACTTGTAGTTCATTCAGGTTTAGTGGAATGATGTGATCCCCATCATGGATCATAAATAATACTTAAGGGAGAAAAAAAAATTCATTTATCCCATAACAACAAAGAGTGTTTTGGAAAAAATAATGCTTCTATATTACAATCTATCCTCATGGTTATCTAACATGGTAGATATTCCCGAGGTTCCCATACATCCCTATTGTTAATACTAAATAAATAAATAAAGACTTTATGGTAAGATAACTATGTAACCTAACACAAATGTGGGTTATAAAACTATCATTCCATGGATAATTCCATCAACCAAGTTAACACCTATATAAGAATAAAAAAATGTAACTAGTATAAAAACTTTTAGGGGAAAGTAATGAAAAAATATATAACACAACAAGGTATCACAAAAAATCATTAAAACAATTTCATGGTTTACACTATAATATAATCGAAATAAGTTTATTAATTCTTATAAAAACATGAGTTATGATTTATTAATTATTTTATTAAACAGAGTGTATACTTTTTATAATGAAATACTTAGAATCACCCAGAGGTTTGAGACCACTTACAGATGAAATAACCTTAAAGATCCATCCCTCATACTCTAATTACAACTCACAACCCCTAAAACTCATCAAATAAACATTACACAACCATCCATAATAAATTACTCAATATACTAAAATATATATACTGAAATATTAATCAAACCCCAACCAATATCTAGATAGAATATTTCCATAATTATTATAACCATAAACTTATAGAAATAACCAATTTAATTATCCCCAAAACACCACAATTTAATAATAAATAAATAAATAATTTCATATTTTATTCTCATCAAAATAGTTAGTTAATACGTGGAAATCAACCACGAAGTTATTTCCTAACCAAAAAAAGAGGAAAATGAAGAATTATAATGGATTTATCCATAAAATTAGTGAAATACCAAATCATATCGTTCATTTACAATAATTTAAACAGTGTAAGAGACATGAGATGAAGATAAAAGAGGGTTAGAAGTGGTTTTCCTTAGATTTGGTATAAAGAAATTCCAAAAATCCTCCTTGAATCAAAGAATAAAGAGGATTGGGGGAAGAGGGCCATGAGAATTCCAACGTAGAGATACCACTAATTAAACAGGGTTTTAGTTCTAAGTAAATCTCAAAGGGGTTAAGAGGGAGGGAGAAAAATGACCAATGTACCCTTAATTAAAAAAATAAAACAGGTCCAAGCCACCAAGTGATTGATTTGGGGCCATAAGGTTCTTAGTGGCACACCCAAGTGCCCAAGGCCTTTTTCCTTTACATAGGGTTCCCAATACCACCTGATATCTTAAGATTATAGGAGTCTCTACCCTGAACATTCTTGATTTCTCTAAATAAATCACAAAACCTCTAACCAAATAAAAAACACAAAAATATCATCCCAAAACTTCATATTTTTTTAACCAAATCCTAAATTAAAAATAACTCTTCAACTATAACTAAAAAATTAAATATCCCCACTCTTCCATTACTTAAACTCTTCAATATTGAATAAAAGTTTAATAAATTGGTAATATACCATTATATCTAGGATATGATGAAGAATCATATCAACATAGAAGTCTTACTTGTGTTAACAAAGACACCTAGTTATAAGGTCCTCCCTATGGTATCCACCATGGAATTTATCTCTGTAATGAAGAATAAAACCAATATAGAGGTCATACATATGTTGAAAAAGACATCAATAATAAAGGTCCACCCCATGAAATACACTATGGAAGTCCTCACCATGATGAAAAATCAAATCAACACTAAGGTATTCCTTTTGACAACAAATAAATCAACTATAGAGTCTATCTATATAGTATCAACCATAGATATCCTCTATTTTATGAAGAATAATATCAACATGAAGGTCCTCCCCCTGTTTATACAGACATAAACCACATAGGCTCTCCCCATGGTATCCACCATAGAGGTTATTTCTATAATTAATAATTAAACTTACATAGAGGTCCTCCCCATATTAATAAATTCATCAAAAATAGAGTACCTCCCAATAAAATCCATCACATATGTTATTCATAAGATAAAGAACCAAATTGATATAGAGGTCCTACCCATCCTTATAAACACAAAAAACATGGTTTCCATCCCCATGGTATCCATCAAATTGGTTATCCCCATAGTGAATAATCAATATTACATGGATTTCCTTCTTATTTTGATAAAGAAGTCAACCATAGAGGATCTCCCCATGGTATCCACCATGGAGGTCCTCCCTATGATGATGAATCAAATCAATATATAGGTCCTACCCATGCTGATAGACATAAACCATAATGACCTTCCACATGGTATACACTATGAAGTCCCTCCATGAGATGAAAAAATAAACTAATATGGAAGTACTCTTAGTACTATAGTAATTTTAATTTCATCTTTTTATCAAGAGATACTCTTTAAATCATATCCATCTTTATCATAAACTCCATATCCTTAAAAATACTATTTCTTTCATTAAATTGGAGAAATCAGATAGAAATTGTCATTGGTTCCTCTACAATATTGTTTGAACTTGTTTGAAGTTGAATATTTCTAAGATGAGTCATCCCTACATGGTAAAGTAATTAGAAAATAACCATTTATAATAAATCAATCCAATGATATTTCTATGGGATATGAGGATGATTTAGAGGACATATTGTAGGAACTAACTGGTGTAAAAATAAAAATTATGTATTAGCCCCTCAACACCCAATAGTACATTTTTCATGAGTTTATTGAGGAAGAGTGCATATCCTGTATTCACTAAAACTTGTTGGTGACATTCAATTAGTTCAGATGTTTTCACTTGTCTTGTGTTAGGAATACTAATTATCTCAAGGAACATGATGAGAATTATCACTAGGTTTACTTTTTTGTCATCATGGTACTGTGAAACCCAAAATTTAGAAAAGAAAATGATGACTGTTAATGCACTTATGTGAATAAAATTTGTGAAATTAATGAAATAATTAAGAAAGACTCTCCTTGTATATGCATCATAAGTTGGGGAGAGTTTATTACAATGTATTATTCCCCTCAGTCTATCAGTAGGGGAACCCTAAGATCTTAAATTTGAATCCACCATGAGATAAGTTAGTTAAGAGGGTCATCAAAATCATTACTACTAATAATGATTTCGATATGATGTTTGGTAATATCAATCATTTAGTTTAATGAGAGTATATTTTTTCTATATAATAGAGGTTATGTGTTCAATAGGATCAAGTAATTGATATAATCTTCCATAAAGACACTATAATAATAATGGTTTCATTAAACCTTAGGATGTAAAAACCCATGAAGGCAAGACCACTATTTAAGGTGGAAAACCCTTATACATTCTCTCTAAAGGATATACCACATTTAGAACTCATCAAATTAAGAGCCTAAGAATCATGTAGAGTTATAGCTATAAATATAATGTTATAGGATTTTACCAACACATAGGGATGGGGGAATTTGTACCCCCACCTCTCATACTATTGATAATTTATAAGGATACCTTGTTCACTACTTTTACTACTCGTAAGAATTATATAACCATTAGGTAGAGTAGATCTATAGATAGCGAATAATCTATTTCTTCTACATGATTTGTGTTCAATGGTAGTTAGAGAAAATTTCATAAAAATTAATTTTTATAAAGAGTTTCCTACTTCTCCTTGATAGAAATAATGATATTAGAAGGTAAAATGGAGTAAGGGTCACAAAGGTATGAGTTCTTTTGACACGTTAGTACGTAGCAAGGGTTGATTTTTATGATAACCATAATGGTTACTCAGAATATGAAGAAGCACCATAATTTATAGATATGGTTGAATATATTGTTATTTTATAATTTTAATTAGTGAGAGTCTTTATTATCAGACATGTTAATGATCCATGACATGATACTGATAATGAGTAAGACAAAGATAAAGTATCTATAGAAAATGATTCCCATACTAAGATACATGTAGGAAGAATACATACCTAAAATTAAAGTTAGACTCAAGCACACAGATATCCACTTGATCTACCATTTAAACTTATCCATAACATTATTAACAAATTCAAGGTGTTACTATATCTTCCACCGACGATCCACCTAATGATATTAAGAAAATATCTATCGATGAGAAAGTTTATCAACAAAAGGAATAAATAAAAATATATAATAAATTAACTTTAAGTTTATTAGAGGGAATATATCCATTGAACTTGATTTTGAAAAAAAATATATGCCTCCATTGGATGATCCTACACAATAATAAGATATTTTCTAACCTATTAGGTAGAATCGTGCTATCTAGATGACCCAAGACTAGAGCCACCTATTTGGTTAATCACTACAATTATATATTTCTATAATTTTATACCATTGGGTTTTTATCAATCATAATATCAAGAAATAAATCCAATGTAGACTATGTTGCAAGGAACATAATTAAAATTAAAGATAATCTATGCCATTAATGCTCATATAGAAGAAATATGATCCTGGTATACACTAATATAACTATAAAAGAATCTATATTCTAAGTGAGTGGAATTGACCCCCCAACCACCTATTGGAAAAAAAATTTATTATTCATCAATGGAACTGGTGACCTAGAACACCATATAACAAATTTTGATTCTTAATGTAAGATGATGTTAAGAATCCCTAGATAACATGAGGAAACCAATCTCAAATGTTTCATGATAACCTTCTAAGGACTTGTATTTATATGGTATAAAAACCTAATTGGAATATATATTACTAATTAAGAGGATATCTACTTGAAATTAATTCACAAATTTAGTTTTATTTTAAGTAAAAAAGCATCTATGAACTCTCAAACTTCAAGAAATGGGATAATAATAGAGGTTCTAATTTCATCACTACATGGAAGAGCCTAACATATTTCTTAGAGATGCAACTTCTATGGGAATAATAAATAGAATTATTTTTGGAAAACTTATAATATAATTTATATATAGTGATAATACTATAAAAATATCTTATTGGATTATGAGAATTTTTTGATATGGTTAAATAACTAGAGTACACAATCTATTGAACTAGAGAAAAGACTTAATAATAAACACTATCACAATCAAGGAGGTCTGTAAAGGAAAAGGAAACTATCATCACTCTCAAACTAGTAGTGGAATAAACTTTAATCCTTATGTTAGATCAGTTCTAAGCATTAATACCTCCCATAACTTAATAGAAATGATGCACACACCCTAATAAAAACACAAAATACATGTACATGGAGTTTATATTTCATGAATTTGTTAGTAGAAAATATAATTCATAATATTTTTGGTCTTACCAAGTTCTAGGTTATTTCATTTTTATTCTAGAAAACATTTTGATCACACTACTAGAGATTAGTAATCGTAATGATGTTGTTTCAAGTGATCACCCCATCTATTTCCCATACCATTGAATGATAGGTTATACAATTAAGGGTTATTTAAACTTCAAATATTTTCTATAAAATATGGAATATAAAAGAAAAATAGTATTATATAATACCAAGGAACATATAACCCATGTTTAAATTTCACTATCCAAATATAAAAAGATAATGATAGGATGTTTTGAACAACAATGCACAACAATTTGATGATTGGATGGGATAAAAGTCAATGAATCGTGTTAATGAAATCATTAGGGAATGATTGAGTCACATAATTATGACTGAAATTACATCTATTAACACTACACCATTATTTTAGACTCCAAAACTCCTAAATATTGTCACATTTAATATTTATGTGTCAAGGATCAAGAGAAGGAACCATTGTTAGTACCCAAACCTGTCCTGTATCTTATAGAATTCAGACCTATCATCACTAGAAGATTGAGAACTTCCCTACCAAATGGTACACTAATTCAATAAAGAGTGATATTTATCCTTTATAAATTTTATTTGATTGATATATTTGTGCATTATTCAAAAGAAGTTTTATGAACTATAATATTCTTGAAATCCCCATGGAAGTATCCTTAGTAGAGGAAAAGACACTTAAGGTGCAACTAGAAGTTAGAGAGTCATTCCTTGTCAAATCATACATGTTTTGAAAACTAGGAAAAATTTAATTCAATGAGATTAAGAAGAATGATAATCTAATTTAGGATCCTAAAATGCTAACCCAAATCTTATATCATTAGTGAACTAATTATCTAAAAGATAGTCACCAAGTCAACTGTTGAGTGTTGGGTGATCTAGTCTTCCCAACATACATGTCATAAGGGAACTATTATAACAAAACTCAAGAGGATAATATTTGAAATCATGTCATACATATATGTCTTGATCCTAAGAAAAATAAAAAAATAAAAGAAAAAGAAAAGAAAAAGAAAAGAAACACATTCCATTGGATCAGGAATATGACATATTAAAACATCGATTCATTATTATTTCATAGATTTCAATCATAGACAAACTTTTTATATCCAATAAACTTAGGTCAACTCTTGATGATTATTTATAAAATCATCAAGGGTTCAAAATAAGAAGTTTCCACTACTTATTCATATCATATTGAGACTAGATTCACCGAATGTCATACAATCATCTCCCTTAGAGAACATGATATGGAAAGATCTATTTGAGGACACATTAAACTCTTATATGTATTTAGTAAGATCAATGATGTAATCTATTAAAAAGAATAATTGAAAATTTTTATAGGATCAAACTCATTACATAATGGACTCTCCACTATATGGGATATAAAATAAGCTTATTTGAATATTTTTGATATGATAATTCAGGGTTATGACAAGAGTGGACAAAATCCATTGGGGAAGATCAGGTGAAAACCCAATTTGGGGATCTTGTTTATAAATCATTGTACATGGTGGTTCATCAATAAACCACATTATATTCCTTATTAAGAAGCTAATAACTTCATTTTTCTTATTGAAGTACTCCTATTGTTTCAACAATGATTGAATTATTCTATTTATTGTAAAATGTTAGTGCCTTATGGTGATGGTACCCCTTTTGGAATATGTGATACTAAATATATTGATTCTGGATAATATATTTGTGTAGATAAAAATAAAAAAATTCAAAATATAACACAATTGATAACTCTGAATGGATTATTGATGATTTGAAGGAGATTTTTTTCTCCCTATCAATTGTATTAAAGCAATAAATCCAGACTTGGGAAGTCACCATGTCATTCTGGATAAAGGGAAAGGATCCTAACACTATATAAAGTCTTTGGTGGTAAATTAATATAACCACCACTAAATAATAAATAGATATAAAATATACCTTATATAATCTTAGTAATGGTGGTATTTAAAAAATAAATCATAAAAATTATTGTCTCTAATTTTTTTTAAAAAAGAACCTCTAATATGATCATAAGATATCTGTTAGAGACATTTTTAGAAAACCATTTGTAATAAAACCCAATTATCACTACACATATCCTTATTTATTCCTCATCCCTCAATAATACTCTCCTATCAATAAACTAAAGCTTCAAACCTCTCCCCAATTGTTAGTTCATTTGGTTCTCTAATGGGTTTCTGTCACTGGACACCATACCTACATCCTTATTCTCTATAACTTCTTTATTGACCACCATTAGCCTATTATCTTACCCTGCCATCATTTTTTTAAATCTTATCACCCAAACCCACTAGTATATGGTTTTGAGGTTTCAATTTTTATTCAATATTATTTAATTGAATTAATTATGCATTATTTTTTTTATCATAGATTCAACACACACATTTTCTTTTAGAAAAATTACATGTTACATTTTATTTTCTAGTAATTTATTCTCATATTTTCTAGTAGCATATATTCTAGATATATGATTTAATTTTTCATTTTCAATAGTTCTTGATTAATTCTTGTTTTAATTCAATTTATATGATTTTAATTCTATATATTTTAATGATATTTTCTTCAATGAGTTATAAGAATATTCTATTCCATATAAATTATAGTTTTGTGTGTTTATATTTAATGTAAATATAATTGACATATTTTTTAATTATAAATTTAAATTTAATAAATTTTATATCTTTTAATTTATTAAGGATATTTTTTCAATATATTGGTAATGCATGAGGTGAATTGAATAATTAGTTTCACTTTAAAAACCATTATTTTATATTTCATATATTATAATGCTTATTGTTTTATATTATGTTAATTTATTAATTATGTTAATTATTTTTAATTGAAATTTTTATAAATATTTTTTTTTTCATTTATTATGAAATTAATTTCAATTTAATATCATTACTTATCGTACAAGAATGATTTAATTAAAATATTTAATGTCTATGTTTTTATTAAACAAATATATTATAGTTGGAATTTTATATTACATGATTCCAATATATTTAACATAATTTTAAATAAATTATACATATTATATTATTTATACAGATCATTATAAATGGATAAAAGTTATATTAATTTATATCATAATACATTTCAATATGTTAATTGGTTGGATGGTTTTTTTATATTTTGAAACTGTAGATTGGTTCGTTGGTTAAAGAATAAAATTTCTATGCTCAAATTGTAATGTAAGATGATGGTTTATGTAATACCCATGACCCAAATCTCCAAAATGGTACCCATATTAGGACTCCACATGACACTAATTTCACTCCCCAACCCTCAGGAGTTGGGGACTAGCACCATGGGTTTCAAAGTCTAGTTACCCAATCCTTTTTTAATTTTATTTAATAACCACTTTGAATGAAAGTGGGGGCATACAACAAAAACATCCATACTAGCATAAAGTCACACAGACACATTACACTATAAATAATGGCATCCAAAAATATATAAATTAAATGCCTGTTATTCAATGAAAAAACATATCCCAAGTAAATTTTAAAAACTATAATGAGTCTTAAATACACATGGATAAGTTCCAAGACAAAATCTAGTATCTATCTCCAACATTAAGTGGAACTCAACTTGTACTCAAGACAATCATACACAAAAATTAAAATTACTCAATGTCAATAAGTACCTATAGGTACTTGAAAAATATACAATAAAACTCAATGTGCACTGGAGTTAACATAAAGGATGTAATAATAACATGCTCAGTAGGAAACCACTAAATCAATAAAAAAATATAATAAATACTCTTACATGTGTGTTCTAAATCAGTCTAATTATTTTCATAAATATAAATAATTAATTTTTTTTAAAATATCAATAAATCATGACATAAAAAATGAAAATAATATAAAGATAAAGAAAATCTATAACTGAATAACTCCCTATAATGGGAGGGTCTATACCTAAAATTACACAGTTTACCTACTTCAAAGGTGCCCAATATCGATGTCAAGAAGGAATTATGGTAGTGTTACAACCCATACTATCTAGGATAGGGATAAGGAAATATTTTATCCCATGCCACCCAGGTTCACTCCTTGAGTTAGGGTTTAATTACATCCCATGGGAAAGGGAACATTTATACTAATTTGGGCCCTCATCCCATATCATGTAATAGGGGAAGGGGTATAAAAAGTCAAGGCATTGTGATCCCATCCCATTATCATACTCTATATCAATTTGTATTTACTTAATTATTTATATAGAACAAAAACATATAAATACCCCCTTATAACAAGCATTTCAATAATCAAATAATTATAAATTCTAGAAATTTTTTAAAACAAATAGCTATCAGGATCATTTTCATAGTAATAAATAATCATGCTTTAAAATAATTTATCGTAACAACCAATACAATAACTAAATAAAAAGGTATATATACAATAATTATCTACCATAGTAACCATAAAATATAATGAGTTTTCATTTTATATGTTCATAATATAAATGCATGAAATATATATATATCAAATTATTAATTTTAAAAAATTACACAATCATTAAGCTAAACATATATTAAGTTATGGAACACCACTCTCTTTAGGTTATTTTAGATTAAAAAATTAATAATTCTATTATTTTATTGAGGGGGTAATATATAGTTCTTTAAAACCAATATAACAAGGCTCTTATTCAATTATGGATGGTAAATAATTTACAATATAATTTTACGAGGTTATAGGCGAAATATGGCATTGGAAATAACCAACACATGCCAAAAGTATCTTAGATAAAGAGTTAAAGAAGATATAAATTCGAAATTTAAAAAATCCATTTTATTGAAAAGTTGTCTTTAATTTTGGTTTCCCATACTTATAATTCAATTTAAGGGTAAAAATGTACTTTATTTTTAATGTTATTAAAAATTTCACTTTGAAATTTATAATTGTTTGGAGAATAAATAGTGTAAAACATTTATTTGAAGGCATATTGTTCTATAAAATCAATTTTTAATGAAAAAGTGTAATAAAGAAATAATACTTAATGAAGAAAATGTGAAAAGTTTTGGTTTGAAAAAAAGGATCTAATTTGGGTTAGAACCCACTTAATGAAACCAATTAAGATTAAGTATCACATAATTTATTTCTACTTAAAATTAACCCAATCGTTAGCTCATCATCAGTACAATTGTTAACTAAATTATGTATGGATCATTCCTTGTAACTCATATAGTTTATAATTTAAATTAATGATCTCATGAATCTATTAGGCTATCAGGTCCAAGATGTAATTCTTCTAATAAAGTGTGTCTTTAATTCCCATGAATTTTAATTTAATCTAAGCCATTCATTATATATCTATAAGGATTTATGAGGATAGTTATGAAGGTATTCAAGGAGTATAACCCACTAAAATTGGTAAGAGGGTGACACCTAAAAAGTAAATATTTCACAAATCTAGACATAAGAATGATTATTTACTAACCAAATTGAAATGTTAAAAAGGGTTCAATTCCTTATAATCATATTTAGAATTTATGTATAATGTTATATCTTTTTCTCTTTCATTTTTTGAAAATGAAATGTCTTTAATAAGTATTATAAAGTTATATAATCATGTGGAATATTTACTCTCCCATATTTTATGATTTAACAAGAAAATATAATGGAAATCATTTTATACTTCAATAATATATAAAAAACTAAAATATTTAATATTATGATTACATAAATAATTTACAAAAAAAAACATATAAAACATACATCACATATTAAAAATTATGAATTTATCAAAATTCATTTAAACCAGAATTAATAACTGTAAAAATTAATTCAAAAATTCATTTCATATATTAAAAGGAGTTACAATAATTCATTCAAATTTACCACCATGACATTCACTGAAAACATTTTATTTAAATATTTATAAAATAGGAATAGTTTTATTTAATTTTTAAGAAAATAAGTATTATATTATTCCAAATTAATTTAAAGGACGTTTAATATGTGTTATAACCACCTACTAATGAAGTAATCTTGATTATTCCATGCTTGTACTCCAACTACATCATAGAAACCCAAAAATAAATACAAAAAGACTATCCATAATCATTTCAAAGAAATTTCCATCAAATACTAAAATTATTATATAGAAATTCAAGTAAACCATAGACAAAACCTAGGTAGTTCACCACAATAATTATTCTAACAACCAAACTAAAAAAATATTCAATTAAATTAGACCTATTATAACTGAATTAAAGGTATGTAAATAATGAAAACCTAAATAAATCATTATGAATATTTATTTTATTAAAATAAAAAAAAATATTAAAAAAATAATCACTTAGGTCTGTTACAAACTAAGAAAGAATGAATCAAAACACCAAATTATATTTCACCATGATTTTGGAGAAATCCTAGTTTAAAGAGTCTATTATACTAAGCATAGGAAAATGAAACAAGAGAAAGAGAGAGAATGGCGTATGGTCTTACTTAGCCATATCCTTGAAAAAATCCACTAAAATCAAAGATCATTCTAAAAGGGAGATGATGAAATATTGAATGGAATAAGAGAGGAGCCTAAAATAGGAATTTATCAAAGAGGAATTGAGAGGAGGGGAAATAGAGGTCAGGTGATTAAAGATT
Source organism: Viscum album (assembly GCA_963277665.1). Taxonomy (NCBI): domain Eukaryota; kingdom Viridiplantae; phylum Streptophyta; class Magnoliopsida; order Santalales; family Viscaceae; genus Viscum; species Viscum album. The sequence goes on along the minus strand of OY728135.1, from coordinate 1,196,222,848 downwards.
AGAGAGGGGAAATTATAATTGTATCCCACAAATTATATTTTAAAAAATCATCCCAAGAGCCTATTATGTATCCAATATGAGTCCACTGAGTATTTGTTGGAACTCCTAGGGGAACCAACCAACAACCTCACCCACTAGGTACTCAGTTCACCCTCACCAGGCACCTAGTGCCACCTACAATATTAAGACTACAAGTAGTTCCACCTCTTTACCATTTTAACCCCAAACATCCTCCAAATATTAAGCCTAATCCTAAAATCCCTTAGAGTCCATATCCAATTATCCAATATTATTCCCAAAACTTATAATAAACAGTTAATCCTTAACTAGAATTGAAAATTAAAATTCACTTGTAATTTCATAAAAAAATTTCCCCAAAAAAGTAATATCTAAGGAAAAAATTATTAAAAACTCCCCACCGTTGCATTTTTCATTACTAATAAGAAAATGAAAACCCACTAGACCATGCCTAAGTCTCCAAACCATTAATCTTACCAGGATCAATATAATCTATAACCTCAAGAGCTTATCATAAAATCAAATAATTTACTCAAAAATGACCATATCCAAAATCATCACCAAATAATAAGACAAAAAAGAGTATAAAATAATACCTCATGTAACCAAAATAAACATTCTCTAAATTACTATAATTTTACTACCCAAAAGACAAATAAAATTTCCTTAGAATCCTCCAAAACATAAAACTTTAAACTAGGATCCATAGTACTCATAATCTTACATACCATAATATTCCATCCATCACAAGACTCCCATGATTCCTACACTAAAGAGAGATTTTATGTAGTTGGGATCCTAAAAACAATGCTTATATAAAACTTACTCTTAATTATATTTTTGTTATTATAGTTTATAAAAACATATTATTTATTAAAAACTATTTCAAATTCCATTCCAAAATTCCATTTAAAATGTTATTTAAAAAAAATATATAAAACACTATTTAACCCACTAAAGGGAATGTCTTTTTTTAAAAAATCCCTTAAAATCTCATTTTCTTTTTTCTTAATACAAAATAGTATATTTGATAAAAAAATTTCCCTATTACTTTTGAAATCACTCAAAGTTTTTTTTCTCTTCAAAACCCCTTATTAAATTCATTTCAAAACAACTTGATTTAATAAAATCAGGTTATTCACTTTAAAAATACCCCTTTTAGTTTACAAAATCCATTTCTTACCCAAACATCGTGAAATATAAGCAGGATTACGTAAAATAAATTTTTACTACTATAAAAAAACCACCCAACTAAATACAAAACAACACGCATGCTCAAAAAAGTGATAGTAACAACTGACAATACAAACTAAAGAGAAATCCACCTCAGGGAAAGAATAACATATTAGTAAAATAAAAAGGGCATGCCCTAACAAATTCTAACTACTAGTATGGTAGTGGAATATAAATAAATAAACATAAGAACAATATAATATTAAGAATAGTATCATAATATATAAAAAAAATACTTTTAATCATGTTAACAATTAATAACATTATTATGATTAGTACTGAACCATTTATCAAAAGATTAGCAATTAACAGAAAGACAAAGAAATATCTTAATCAAAAGAAAAAATTGGTGATTTATATTGACATAATAATCACCAATATATATACATATATATATATATATGACAACACTATATATATATTTCTAATGTTTTAGTCAATAGAAAAATAGATTGATTCTATCTGTAGTAAAAAAACACAAACAAACACACAATATGACATGCTTCCCTACTCTACCTACATGATGACATCTATTTATGATGCATGAACATATAGAGAAGTTTGTTCAAGATCTATCCTTATAATACTTTTAAAAATTTTATTTTCCTATGAATTATGTATTAGAACAAATAACTCACCCACATTGGTGGTTCCTACCTAACTACTAGGGTGACTCTAGTAACTTGAGATTTTTTCATAAAGAGGTTTTCCATGCCTTTTTAGGGGTCATTTCTCAATTATTCACTATCAGAGCACCAATATACTCTTAATCTCTACCATCATGGTATATTTAAGTGATAAATTATTTAAGTAATCTCATACTGATACCATTTTATATTGACCATGACTCAAAATCACCCGAAATATGCCCAGATCAATTCACCACATAACCCCGATAGCACTCCCCAATCCTAGGGGATGGAAACTAGCGCTATGTGCCTCAAATTATAGATAAGGATAGATTTAACCATAAAGTATAAAATAATATAAAAAGGTATCCCAAAGAATATAAATTAAATGTGTCTCATGAAATCCAAAAAAACATCATAGGTAAAATTTAACAACTACAATGGGTCTTTGATACACATAGATAAGTGACAAGATAACATACGATCTCAATATTTAGAACCAAGTGGAACAAAACACAAAATTGTGATGATATTTCATAGAAAATTAAATCATCTAATGTATACTATTTGGGTTGAAATACTTCACTGATCTACCAAAATCATATCATCAAGAAATCTCATATAACAAACATTCTTGCATTAGATGATTCCATTGATTAGACATTACCCCTTGAAACTGATGTATCAGAATATAGAATGTTCAAAACACCTTAATCACCATACCAAGTTGACCACCCACACACCTTCAAACAAAATCAATAAAAACACAATCATACAATAAAAAATAAAGGTAAAGAATGAAGACACTGATTTTATGTGGTTCATTCATGAGTCCTAAATCTATGGGAGAACAATAATACTATATTTCATTTATTATAAAGGTAAATATTAAAAAAAAAACTTCTACATAGATTAATTTAACTATGTTTCCATATTTCAATAGTCCCACACCCACTATATAGTGGGGTAAACTAGTTATCTAGTAACAACATCATCTAAAATTCATAGATGAACCACCATTCAAACATGGTGACCACTGATTATCTATATTTATCCCTTGACTACCAATGTTTGATGAATAGTATAAATTAATATAATGGTACTGTGAATTTTTTTAATTATTTTTTCCTTTCCCATAAAGCCATAGTTAATGAACCTCACGTTTTTATCATCAAATCACCCAATGCAAGACAATACTTTTTTTATTCTTTAACAGATGATCTCATGCACATTTTTCAAAGGGGTTTTTTGTAAAATTATGTAACTTATATTTATGAAAATATGTGTTTACATAATAAAAGATATTTTTCCTATGGGAAATGTTCTCACCTTTTCATCAAAAAATGGAACCTTCTCTATATATTTCACATAATCTTCTATTTTTGATGATTATTACTTTGAATACTTGACCTTTCAGGTCAAGGGGGTTAATATTGGAGTATATATAAAAATTTAAAAACTTTTTATTATATTATAGATGCAATACTTCTATGAAAACACCACACTGTTAATTTTCACATTACACTCAATCCTTATTCCTAAGAACTTATCATCCTCCCCAATATCCTTCATATAAAATCTTTGAAACAAAAATTTCTTTAGCTCATAAATCCTTCAAATATATAGACATTATATAATTATATCATCCAAATAAAATAGAAGGATGACATAAACCTTATCCTCAAATTTCTTCTGATAACAATAGTGGTTGATGTTTCTCCACATGAAACCTTTCTCATCTATAAATGTGAAAACTTTTCAGTTCCATTATTTTGGTTCTTACTTTAATCCATAAGGTTTTCTATTTAGTTTACACACCAATCCATCATTTCACCAATCTATGAAACCATATTATTAATTCATGTAAATTTCCACGTATATATCTACATGGTGATTATTAATATTTACATATATTTTATCTAAGTAAAAATTATCAGATGTAACACTTCTCAATACTATCTGAATAATAATATGTTTAAATATTGGTGAAAATATTTATGAGAATTAAATACCTTATTTATACTGCAACCCATTAACTAGGAGACTAGCTTTATACTGTTTCATTCCATTAGATTCTTCTTTTAACCTAAAGACCTAATTTTTATCTAGTACCTTCAAATGTTATGGTATATCCATTAACTCCCAAGTTCGGTTCACATGTGGTGAATCCAACACATATTTCATGGATAAATAAAACTTTATAGAATCAATAAGTCTTTACAATTATTTTAAGCATTAAATTTTCTCTCCAACCACTAAATTTAATAATTTCAAGTTAGATCCACACCTCTGAGTAGGTTTTATAACTCTAATTGATCTACACAATGCTACTTGTAGTTCAACTCTGTCCAAAAATATAACTTCAAAAGTATCAATTTCTAGTGCTTTGAATCAAACCTCAAGAGTCCAGTAACTCTTTAGTACATATTTCACTAATATAAATTCATAACTTTTATTTATATCTAAACTCTTGAGGAATTGTTCCCTATATTTCCCATTCAGATCAAATTGAATTTTTTTATTGAATCTTTTCCATAAACTTCTTTCTCCACTATGTTTTGATCTTTATATAAGACCCAAACATTTAAGTGCACATTATTGATTTTGAATATTAGTTTCTTATAATCATAAATTCAAAATCCAAAATATTAATCTCTATATCTAACAAAAAACACTACTTATATTTTCTTTAAGTTTTTATCTATCTTTATCATCCACATGGACATAATAAATACTACCAAAAACTTTGAGATAATTGAGTTTTAATATTTTTTTTGAACCATTGATCTTGTGAAAATTCCTTCCCTATAAATGATTATGGACTTATATTAACTAAGTATACTATATATTTTACAAGTTCCACCCAATGTTTCTTTAAAAAAATTTAGTGAAAGAATATTCTTCATTCCTTCTCTATTAACATATAGTTTATTCTTTTAGGCACACCATTATGATATGGAATCCCAGGTACAACCTTCTCAGTCTTATCCTTCCATGACTACAAAAGTTTAGGAAGATAATTATGATATAATTACCAATATTTTTGGAAATTAATAATTTCATCTTGCTTCTAAACTCAAATCATAAAACATTTCATTCCTTTTTATCTTAAAAAACATCATCAAAATCATGCTTCAAATCACTCATTTAAATTCAAGATAATTTTCTAGAAATCACACTTTATTTAAAAAATTAATTATCAAAGGGATTTCATCACATACAAACCATTTCATTTCAAAATAATTTATCAAATAATAAAATAAATATCTGTAAACCAATTAATAATTCTTTTCAAATTAATTAAACAATAGTGGTTTCAAATGATAGGAATTTACTTGTGAAACAACCTACCTAAAATTGTAATCTCTTCAAAACCCAACTAAGGATCCACCAATAGATATTTTATGGATAGAATGACTAAGTAAGTATCCTAGAACCAAATTATCAAATAATAATCTATAATTCATCATGTATAGTACAATTTGAGAGAGAGAGAGAGAGAGATAAAAAACACAAATCTCAATGATTTCTGAAAAACCGAAAATGACAACTGAATATATGAGCAACAAATACTAATTAAATAATATATCTATAAAAAATACAATTAAATTCAGATAAAAAATAAATATCTAGCATTAATATCCCCAATCTACGATTCTATTCAAGATAAGAGGGGTGAATTTAGGATGAAAATAAAGAAAGATGAGAAACATTCACTTACCTTTGATAATATAGATCTAACAATAAAAAATCTATTGAAATCAATCACCAAGAGGAAATGAAAATCTAAAATCACCAATTAGAGTCTAGTAGTTTGATATACCTTTCTAATGTAATAATAATGAGGAAATTCATTTGGGTATAGAGTCTTTAAAATAAAAATAAGAATTATTATTTCACATCACATGGTTTAACTGTAGAGTTTTGAAAACCATGTTCAAATTATACACCCCTTTATGGGGTACTAGAATAGATGAATGATTTTAAAAAATGGTTTGAAAATCCTTGTTCCAAACATGTATAACCCCATTATCCCAAGTTATACAGTAACCTAGGGTAGGCCACTAAATCAATACTAGTCATGCACCCACCTCTGGGACTCCAAAACAAGGTACATTGGTTTTTTGGGTAGATCTACATAGTTTTATCTAACCACACACCTACCATAAAGAGGGAAAAAATTTAAAAAATTTAAAAAGACACAAAAAATTACCGCATAAATGATCTAGAAAAACACATGGTTGAAACAATGAAATTTAATTATCAGATAATGGGTGTCGGGATTTTACATTTCTTTGAACCATAAATTCTTTCCATCCCCATAAATCCTATCAATAAGACTCCAACTAAAAGAGATGAGGACATTGTTATCTCATCAAGACCTCACACTCCCACATTTACTAAGAATTATAACCATGATTCTATAACACTTGAACCAATAATATAGACTTTTCATTAAGAACATTCTTCTATGATTCAACAATTTTAATCACTTTCTTAGTCATGGACATATCTAGTCCATATCAAGGTCCTACTGATAGAGCGCTGTCGTGGGCACCCTCAAATGATTAGTGTGATTTTGGGGTACTTAGGTGCAGCAGAGTGGCTGACCAAGGTCGTCTCTCAAAGGAGGAAGTGAATTAAAACAACTTTTCAGAGGTATTATAGAAACAAAATAAAAGGGAATAAAAACACTACTTGAAAGTATGAGGGTGGTTGTTTATAGTTTATAAATCTAGAAGAAGTTTGCTGGAAGAAGATTTTATTTTTTTTTGTTTTTAGTTTTGAAATGAAGTTTGATTAAAATGACACAACAAAAAGATGTTTGTTTAGACAATATTTAAAAGACGTAATTGATCTAACTCTACCTCTTCAATCATTTATTAATCATTATAATTTAAATTAATATTCAATTAATTATGATCCCGTAATTTGTTAAATCCCGAACCCTACGAGAATTAACTTTACCACGAAGATGAAGTGAATTTAACCTTAGGCTAACTTCGGAACATGAAATCGCAACACCCTGCTTTGATTGATGTTCTAAGATTAGATTATGGTCAGTGGTAAATTAAGGCACATAACCACTATGGAAATGAGGATTAATTGAGTTTAGGGATTATATTTTAACTCTACAAATTGATCCCGTGTGGTTTTGAATTACCGGTTAAGGTTGCGCTCTCACAGTTCACACAATTCCGGACCTCACGTGTTTTGTGTTAACTATTCAATTTCTTGATTAGTTTCATTTAAATTAAAAACTCAATTAATGGATCATGTTTAGTGAATTACATTAGATCATTGATTCAAAATAAATGAATGAAGAAGGTGAGAGGTCGACCAATTACTAAAAAGAACTACTCTTCCATGGGCGGTGTAGTCATCGTGGAGACGTTTTTCATAAGCAACGGATTGAAAGGGTAGAACCCAATATTTTCTCCACTATTTATTCCAACCAAATTAAGAATATTAATATAAGAAGAAGAGGGATGAACACAGAAGATTATTTGAAGAAAAATTCAAGAAACAAACATGAAATAAAAGAAATAAAATGAAGAGGTGAGAGAGGAGAGCCTTTTTGGAAGAGAGGTTTGCACAAAGGCTTACTTATTCCAAGAGTTGTGAGGGGCTCCCAAGAGACACCCTTTCGGCCAAAACTTCCCAAAGCCTCGACCAGCCCTCTCAAAGAGTTAAAACCCCCTTTAAATAGAGTTTGTGAGGGCTAGGGATACATAACTTTTTAAGTGTGGAATGAAAAACTCGGCCAAATATTTTTTTCCAACTTGAACCGCCCATTTGACCTCCAAAAAGCGTGAATTGACCGAACTTTCAGAAGGATTATTTGTGCCAAATCATGTCCCCGATCTTTATCCAAAATGTGGGCTCAATCCAAGCCCGTATGTAGAAGATATGGCCCCAATACAGAACTCATGTCCATTCTGCCGAGTCCAGCCCACCATTTGATTAATGACTCATTTACTCCATCCAAATGGACTCTTTATCGATAGTGTCCTGAATGAAAGCTGTATAAAATGAAGTTATAAACACTGTTACAAAATTTAGAATTCAAATAATAAATATAAAAATAGTTATATTCTAAATACTACAGTGAACTATAAAGGGTAAAACTGGAGTTTTCATCAAATATTCAAATGAATGATCTAATCCCAAATATTTTATAAATAAACATATTTAACACAATGTGAGGAAATTATATCATTTATTATCAATAAAATATTCAATAAAATAGTTTTTTATCAACTCCCCCACACTTACCCTTTTGCACACCTGGTCAAAACCTCATATTAAGTAAACATCAATATCAAATCAAAACCAATTTTAAAACACATATCCTTAAGATCAAACAATTACACCCCAAGAATCAAAAGATATCATGCCTCATAAAAAAAACTTTATTTCAAGTTCTCCATTTATATCATTCAATATATTTCCACTTCATTTATCCTCTCATGCACAAAACACTTGCCTCGCTTGAATTTTCTCTCATCACTCAAATATCAATTTTTTTTCCAATGTCTTTCTCATCCAAACTCATACAAGGATCACCATAGGCTTGATAGATTCATAAATCGCTACCCGATGTGATTCAAGGACATATGTTTATCATGAGGACTTTTCAGGGTTGTTCTGTGGCTTTCGGTTGGTAGGATTAAGATGTGAAAAACTCTAAGGCTGAATGAGGAGGGCTTGACTCTTTTTGAAGCAAAATTGCATTAATGTAATTTTCACTTAAATATGGTCTTCTCCTCAATCCACATAGTATCAATTCATATCCATCATCATGAAAAGTCATGAAAGGTTTACACCATTCATCATTTCAGCATAAAAAAATGTCAATCTTCTCAAACATGATTTTCTTGAAAGCTCCAGATGGGTACAACTTTCCACCTCAATTAGAAGCTCCAGAAAAGGCACAGCTTCACTTGTCATGAAAGCTCCAGAAAAGGCACAGCTTTCAATATAATGACTTTCTTCAGCAGAAAACACGTCTCTTCAGAATTTAATTTTCCACCCAAAGTATCACAGAATGTGGTGGCAAAACACAAGACAACTTCCCCCACACTTAAGCTCAACTAGATTATGCAATTTCACTTCAAGAGTTGGTTGGATAGGGAAAATTGGCTTGTAATGTGGCTAACCTAATAGGATTTGCATGGTTTCTAAGGGATACAAGGATTAAATATTCACGTTAGGCCGTTATAAAAAAGGATTCTTTGAAATAGGGGCTTTAATACCAAACAAATGCCTCAATCATTTAAACATAAGTACCTCAAACCCTCATGTTTTGACAGGAATAGATCAAATTCTCGTTAAATCAAGTATGGTTTGGTTCTCTCAAAAAGTTAGGTGAATGTAAAGAATATGAAAATAATGGTTTAGAAGCCTCAAAGGAAAGTGATTTCAAATATAAAGACAGTGATATTGGCATGGGATTCAAAATTCAGCGTACTTTTCATGATATTACTAAATATTTGAACTTGAAACAAAGTCATTTCAGCATTCATTTAAGCTTAGTTTCAAGGGGTAAATTGTTTCACTTATTTATATGGATTTAAAAATGGTGATGAGAATCATTTCAGCCCAAAAGTTTCAAAAACACACAGAAAAGTGTAAAACAAACACACAAAATTTGAAAAACACACAATTTTTTTTGGATTTTTTTAAACAGGAAAGAAATTGATATTATTAAACTAAAAGGTTCCCTCCCCCCACTTAAAATATTGCATTGTCCTCAATGTGAACCTATGAGATGATATATGCACATGAAATGCAAAATTTTTAAATAGGACAAATAATATAAAAGTGAAAGGGTTAGGAACAGCCTGATGTGATCAAGTGATGATGGGGTCATGCAGTGTTATAAAATCCACTTCATCAGTAGGAAGTCCCTCAATGTATCTCTTCAAACGTTGCCCATTGACTATAAAGCTCCTTCCAGTGTCCTCTTGTGTGATCTCCACTACACCATAAGTAAAAAAATTAGTCACAACATAAGGACCTAACCATCTGGAATGCAACTTACCAGGCATCAGCTTCAGTTGTGAACTGTAGAGAAGGACTTTCTCTCCAACATGAAACTCCCTTTGTTGGATCATTTTGTCATGAGCTGCTTTTGATCTTTCCTTGTAGAGCCTTGAGTTCTCATATGATGATAATATAATCTCCTCAAGCTCTTGAATTTGCAGATTCCTTTGGATTCCAGCTTGGGCCAAATCCATGTTGCATTTCTTTATAGCCCAATAAGCCCGATGCTCGACTTCCACTGGGAGACGACATGCTTTCCCAAAAAAAATCCGAAATGGGGACATAACAATGGGGGTCTTGTATGCTGTTCTATAAGCCCACAATGCATCATCCATGCACTTGCTCCAATCCTTCCTATTTGGCTGCACGGTTTTCTCCAAGATTTGTTTCAACTCACGATTTGAAACCTCAGCCTGGCCATTTGTTTGGGGGTGGTATGGTGTTGATGTTTTGTGTGCCACCCCATACTTTCGATGGAGGTAAGCAAAATTCCTATTGCAAAAGTGTGTCCCTTGGTCACTGATGATGGCCTTTGGTACTCCAAACCTGCAGAAAATTTGAGCCTTGAAAAAATCCACTACAACATGAGAATCGTCAGTCCTAGTGGCCTTGTCCTCCACCCATTTACTCACATAATCAACATCAACCAAAATATACAAAAATCCAAATGAAATAGGAAAATTACCCATAAAATCAATGCCCCATACATCAAAAATCTCACAGAATAGTATGGGTTGTTGGGGCATCTCATGTCTCTTAGAAATGTTCCCAGTGTGTTGGAAACGAGAGCATGACTTACAAAACACATGGGCATCATGGAATAATCTAGGACAATATAATCCAAAGTTCAAAACCTTCCTAGCTGTCCGTTGGGGTCCAAAGTGTCCACCACAAGCAAGTGTATGACAGAAATGCAAAACAGACTCAAACGCATGATCGGGAACACACCTCCTAATGACTTGGTCACTACACATGCGCCATAAGTATGGATCATCCCAAACATAAAATCTTTACTCACTCTTTAATTTTTGGACTTGATGTTTCTTTAAATTTGCAGGGATTTCAGAAGCAACAAGGTAGTTATCTAAATCAGCATACCAAGGATGCGTACCTGAGATGGTATAGAGATGCTCATCAGGGAAAGTGTCCCAACGTGGTACCTGATCCAAGGTGTCATCCTCTAGTGTGTGAGTAAGCCTACTCATGTGGTCCGCCACCATTTTTTCTGACCCCTTTTTGTCCTTTATCTCGATGTCAAACTCTTGAAGAAGGAGCATCCAACAGATAAGTCGTGGCTTTGCATCTGGCTTCTTCAGGAGGTACCTCAAAGCTGCATGGACAGAAAAAACAACTACTTTAGAGGCCAATAAATATGAACGGAATTTATCTAAAGAAAATATGATAGCAAGAAACTCCTTTTCCATGGTTGTGTAGTTTTATTGGGCTGAATCCAATGTCCTTGATGCATAGGAAATCACATGTGAACGTCCTTCCACCCTCTGAGATAAGACAGCTCTAACCACGAAGTTGGAGGCATCACACATAATCTCAAATGGAAGGTCCCACCGTGGGGGCTGTATGATAGGTGGAGTGGTCAGACACTTTTTCAGCTCATCAAAGGAAGTCCTACACGAATCATCAAACACAAAATCAGAATCTTTTTGAAGTAATCGTGACATAGGAAGAGCGATCTTACTAAAATCTTTGATGAAGCGCCAATAAAATCCTGCATGCCCTAGGAAAGATCTAACATCATGCACACATGAAAGATAGGGTAAGGATGAAATAATGTCTACCTTAGATCTATCAACCTCTATCCCATGTTTTGACACCACATGCCCTAAGACAATGCCATGCTCTACCATAAAATGACACTTTTAAAAGTTCAGGACAAGATTCTTCTCAATACAACGATTTAACACCTTTCCAAAACTACTTAGACATTCATCAAATGAAGACCCATAAACTGTAAAATCATCCATAAATACCTCCATGCAGGTCTCAATAAAATCAGAAAAAATACTCACCATACATCTCTGGAAGGTACCTGGGGCGTTGCAAAGTCCAAATGGCATCCTCCGGTAAGCAAATGTGCCAAAGGGACAGGTGAATGTAGTCTTCTCCTGATCCTCTGGAGCTATAGGAACCTAAAAATATCCAGAAAATCCATCCAAGAAACAATAGTGTGTTTTCCCAGCTAGTCTCTCGAGCATTTGATCAATAAATGGGAGGGGGAAATAGTCCTTGCGTGTGGTCTGATTTAGTTTCCTATAATCAATACACACACGCCAACTGTTTTGCACCCTCATTGGAACTAAATCATCTTTCTCATTTTTAACAACTGTAAAACCAGTTTTCTTAGGCACAACCTGAATTGGACTTACCCCCTGAGAATCTGAAATGGGAAAGATTATACCTGCCTCGAGAAAATTCTCAACTTATTTTCTAACAACTTCCAGGAGGGTGGGATTGAGTCTCCTTTGTGGCTGTCTCACCGGTTTATCCCCATCCTCCAAGAGAATCCTATGCATGCAAATGGAGGGGCTAATACCTGATATGTCAGCCAAGGTCCACCCAATCGCCCTGATGTTCTCCCTCAAAATATTCAAAAGATTTTCTTCATGTTCAAAAGGGAGATTGTTAGAAATGATAACAGGTAATCTCTCACCATTCAACAATTATGAGTATTTTAGATTTGGTGGAAATGGCTTGAGTTCTAATAAAGGAGGGTGTAGTATGGATGGAGAAATTGATGTAACAAACATATCTGCACAATGAACATCAGTATCTGAATAAAAAACATCACAATCAGAGAATAAAGCACCAAATCCATCAGCATACTCAATAGCCATGTCATAATCAGAGTTCACATGATCAAAATCAGAATATGATTCCATTTAGAAATCAAATATTAGAGAGTATTGTTCCTTAAAAACAGGTGTAGAAGTACTCTTAGACATCAAACTAGAACCAATACTCATAATCTCCCTAAGCATAGGACAATCCAATTCCATGAAGTTTTTACTTGGTGGTTCAAAATGGGAGATAACAAAAGTAGAATGGTCCTCTGAGAGGTACTTCATGGAATCCATAACATTAAATATCACAACTTCATCTCCAAACTCCATGGAAAGTGTACCCTCATTAACATTTATGATAGTTTTTGCAGTTTTGAGGAAGGTTCTACCTAAGATAATGGGGGCATGAGAACTTACCTGATCATCCTCCATGTTAAGAACATAGAAGTCTACTAGAAAGATCATGTCTCTTACCCGAACAGGTACATCCTCAAGAACTCTCTCTGGATATGCCGTAGTTCTATTCGCCAATTGCACCACTACTATTGTTGGCTTCAACTCACCAACCTGCAAGGAAGAGAATACAGAGTGAGGCATCACATTTATTGAATATCCTAAATCACAAAGAGCATCAGAGAAGTGCAACTCCCCTATGGTACATGGGATGGTGAATGTCCAGGGATCCTTGCACTTTTTTGGAATTGCTAGAGTTGGTGTAATGAGTGCCGAGACAATCCTTCCAAGGTTGATCCTCTCATTTCCCTTGATCCCTCTTCGATTGGTACAAAGTTCTTTTAAGAATTTATCTTACCTTGGAATTTGATTAATGGATTCAAGTAGAGGAATGTTGATCTCCACACGCTTGAATGTGTCCAAAACCTCTTTTTGCATTGCTTCTTCAGCCATCTTCTTGGTTTTAACAACCATGTTTGGAAAAGTAAGGGGTTTAGGAGGTACATCATCAATCTTTTTCTTACCTTTATCTTTCTCCTTGGATTCCTCATCAGTTGGTATGGAATGCGGCTTCTCTGGAGTTGAGGTGAATCCCGGTGGAATGGTAGGTACAGATGTATCGTTCATTTGCTTCCCACTTCTCAATGTTATGGAACTAACATTCCCCTTTGGATTTGGAGTGGGTTGGGAAGGTAGATTTTCGGAATTCTTACTCACAAGTTCATGGAGGGCGGTGGCAATCTGGCTCATTTGAGTCATCAACTCTCTCAGCTCCGAACCTTGACTCTTCAGCTCATTCTGTTGATTAAGAACAATTTGTTTCAAAAGATCATCAGTGTTAGAGTATACCTTTGGAGGAGGATTTCCTTGTTGTGGACTTGTTGATGTTTGAGCTTCAAATCTCCTTTGGGGTTGTTGGAAACCCTGTTGGTAAGGTGGAGGCTGCTGGAAGTTTGGTTGAAAAGGGGGCCTTTGTTGTTGTCCAAAGCCATACCTCATGTCCGGTTGATCTTTACACCCTTGGTTGTATGTTAGAGCAAATGAATCAAACTTCTTTTGGGGATATGGTTGTTGTTGCTGCTGAAATGGTCTCCCTGGGAATACTGCTGCGCAATCCTCTGTCTCTTGTAGTTGTGGGAAACAATCAGTTGGGTGGCTTGTCTCAGTGCAAATGCCACATGGTCTTGAAGGAGGGGGTTGGGATGTCTTTTGAGCCAATGCAATCTGCCTCACCATAGTTGTCAATTCTTCTAACTTAGTATCAATCAAATGACTTTCAAGAGAAGAAGGGCTTACTTGATGTACTCCTCGAACATGTGGTGTACCTCTATCACCGAATTGTTGAGAGTTTTGGGCCATTTTGTCGATCAATGCTCGTGCAGCTACTGGTGTCTTGTCCACCAATGCTCCTCCAGTTGCAGCATCCACCATGCTCCTCTCCATGGGTGTGAGTCCTTCATAGAAGTATTGGATGAGTAGTTTCTCACTGATTTGGTGATGTGGACAGCTTGCACACAACTTCTTGAATCGCTCCCAGTACTCATACATTGACTCCCCTTGTGCTTTCTTGATACCCGATATCTCCTTTCGAATGGATGTGGTCCTTGATGCTGGAAAAAATCTTTGCAAGAAAAGACATTTCAAATCATTCCAACAAGTTACATCTTCAGGTTGCAAATAATACATCCAATCTTTTGCAGCTCCATCAAGTGAGAATGGGAATGCTCTTAATTTAATTTGATCTTCAGAAACATTTCTTGGTTTTAAAGTTGAGCAAACCACATTAAATTCCTTAAGGTGTTTTTTGGGATCCTCACCAGATAAGCCATGAAACTTTGGAAGAAGGTGAATTAATCCAGATTTCAATTCAAAGTCCGATTCGAGATTTGGGTATGCAATACAATTTGGTTGATAGTTAATATCAGGTGCATCCAATTCTCGAATGGTTCTATTAAGTTCATTTCCATTATTCTCAGCCATTGGTTCCTCTTTTATGTTTGAATTTTAATTGATTCCAATTTCGATGTTTCCAGAAGAGAGGAATTCACCAACTGGTTGAATATTGAAACTTCCCGTAGACTGAGAATTTCTGATTCGAGCCCTAAGTCTACATTCAATCTCAGGGTCAAGATCTAAGAGATCTTCGGGATTAGTTCGTGTCATAAATCAAATAAAAATGAAAAGAAAGAAAGTGGACCATAGTAAAATAAAAATGAGAAGTTTGAGTTGATGGTCCAAAAAGAAGTAGAAGAAAATAAAAGAAGAGGAAGAAAAATCAGATTGGGTACAGAAGGAAGAAAGAAGGGAGGAAGAGAATAAAATGTAAAATAAAATAAATACCTCTAATTGGTTAAAATAATTACTTGCCTCCCCGGAAACGGCGCCAATTTGATAGAGTGCTGTCGTGGGCGCCCTCAAATGATTAGTGTGATTTTGGGGTACTTAGGTGCAGCAGAGTGGCTGACCAAGGTCATCTCTCAAAGGAGGAAGTGAATTAAAACAACTTTTCAAAGGTATTCTAGAAACAAAATAAAATGGAATAAAAACACTACTTGAAAGTATGGGGGTGGTTGTTTATAGTTTATAAATCTAGAAGAATTTTGCTGGAAGAAGATTGTATTTTTTTTTGTTTTTAGTTTTGAAATGAAGTTTGATTAAAATGACACAATAGAAAGATGTTTGTTAAGACAATATTTAAAAGACGTAATCGATATAACTCTACCTCTTCAATCATTTATTAATCATTATCATTTAAATTAATATTCACTTAATTATGATCCCTTAATTTGTTAAATCCCGAACCCTACGAGAATTAACTTTACCACGAAGATGAAGTGAATTTAACCTTAGGCTAACTTCAGAACATGCAATCGCAACACCCTGCTTTGATTGATGTTCTAAGATTAGCTTATGGTCAGTGGTAAATTAAGGCACATAACCACTCTGGAAATGAGGATTAATTCAGTTTAGGGATTATATTTGAACTCTACAAATTGATCCCGTGTGGTTTTGAATTACCGGTTAAGGTTTCCCTCTCACAGTTCACACAATTCCCGACCTCGCGTGTTTTGTGTTAACTATTCAATTGCTTGCTTAGATTCATTTAAATTAAAAAATCAATTAATGGATCATGTTTAGTGAATTACAGTAGATCATTGATTCAAAATAAATGAATGAAGAAGGTGAGAGGTCGACCGATTACTAAAAAGAACTACTCTTCCATGAGCGGTGTAGTCATCGTGGAGACGTTCTGCATAAGCAACGGATTGAAAGGGTAGGACCCAATCTTGTCTCCACTCTTTATTCCAACCCAATTTAGAAGATTAAGATAAGAAGAAGAGGGATGAACACAGAATATTATTTGAAGAAAAATTCAAGAAACAAACATGAAAGAAAAGAAATACAAAGAAGAGGTGAGAGAGGAGAGCCTTTTTGGAAGAGAGGTTTGCACAAAGGCTTACTTCTTCCAAGAGTTGTGAGGGGATCCCAAGAGACAAACTTTCGGCCACACCTTCCCAAAGCCTCGACCAGCCCTCTCAAAGAGTTAAAACCCCCTTTAAATAGAGTTTGTGAGGGCTAGGGATACATTACTTTTTAAGTATGAAATGAAAAACTCGGCCAAATATTTTATTCCAACTTGAAACGCCAATTTGTCCTCCGAAAAGCGTGAATTGACCGGCCTTCCAGAAGGATTATTTGTTCCAAATCATGTCCCCAAAGTTTCACCAAAATTTGGGCTCAATCCAAGCCCTTATGTAGAATATATGGCCCAACTACATAACCCATGTCCATTCTGCCGAGTTCAGCCCACCATTGGATTAATGGCTCATTTACTCCATCCATATGCACTCTTTTGCTATAGTGTCCTGAATGAAAGTTGTATAAACTGAAGTTAGGAACACTGTTACAAAATTTAGAATTAAAATAATAAATATAAAAATAGTTATATTCGAAATACTATAGTGAACTATAAAGGGTAAAACTGGAATTTTCATCAAATATTCAAATGAATGATCTAATCCCAAATATTTTATAAATAAACATATTTAACACAATGTGAGGAAATTATATCATTTATTATCAATAAAATATTCAATAAAATAGTGTTTTATCACCTACCAAATAAAGATGTGAGGAAATTATCAATGAAACTTCTTGATATATTAAATGTGAAACAAATTATGGATTTTTTTCATCTATGGTGGGAAGGACACACGATATTCCACATTTTTAATCCTCTCTACAACCTAAAACTGTCACATATATCTTGGTGCCGATTTTCCCTATCTTAATAGATTCCAATGATCTAATCAAGGAGAGAGTTTAAAAAATACATGTTCACTGACTGATAAATCCATATAATTTCAATAATGATCAAAATAAGACTTATACTAACACTTTGACATTTCTATTCTCTAATGAATTAACTGAATCTTTGCCATCGTATCTTGGACCTATTTAAGTCCCATAATGGAATCTTCACCAAAGTTTGAATAAAAAGTAGATATTTACACATCCATACATTCAAGACCTCAAATAGATATATATTTATGAAAATATAGTTACTATTTCTATAGGAGAACTCATCGTGTCCCAAATGGAAATCCCAAGATCCACTAATTTCAAGGACACATGAACAAATAATTTCCTCTATAATCTTTATAAATCATTTCATCTGACCATCAGTCTGTGGATGGTATATTTTTCTCCACTTTACTTGGAATCCATCACCTCCTAGTGGAATCTCCAAAAATAATAAGTGAACCAAGGACCATATTGGAAACTATATCAGATATAACTCCATTCAATTTGTTGATTTGTTACACATATAGATTTCTAAATCCTTGAACTTTAGTCATATCATGAATTAGAATTAAGTGAGAGGATTTGGTCAATCGATCAATTAACACCAAAATCACATTCTTTCCTTGAGGTGTATGTGTCAACCCAATCAAAAATTCCACTGATATCTCATCCAACTTCTATGTCAGCACATGAAGTGGATGAAGAAAACACGAAGGCTTCTCATGAAAAACCTTAATCTAATGATAAGTATCAAAATGAGAAACAAAAATAAGTAATGTTTCATTTCAAACCTGGATAATATAATCATCACCTCACATCATAAAAAATATTCATTATTTATGGGTGTACCATCCACTAGAATGGAGAAAATCCCCCATCATAGCTTTACTCATAGGTAACAGAATAAAAAACAGTTTCTAAATTAATGAATACCATTAGAAGATAGAGACTATTATGTGATTCTCTACCCACTATATGAAGAATACATAATTCCTTAGAATTCATCGTGATGCTACTATTACTAATGAATTAAATAGAGATGATATAATGTTAACTAAACACTCAAAAAAAAAACAACCTCGGTCTCATACTCCTAGGATTATAGATGAATATAACAAAAGATATACACTAGATTCCATCATACCAAAGATTATTTTATAGCCTAGGATGAATGTTTCCCAATTATAGAATCAATAATGAACTTGAAATTATTGCGGGTGTTGAAAATATCAATGTAAAAATATTATAGGTACTCCACCCATTACCTCCGCTGAAGATTCAATTATTTTTGTGAAGATATATCTCAATATTTTATGATTAGTGTAAATGGTAAACCTTTCTATGAAATGGTAATTCTAAAAACTCTTAAGATCATGCACTATAGCTAAAATCTTAAGATCATGTGTGGGATATTTCTTCTCATGAGGATGAAGATGATGAGAACCTCAAGACACCACATGATAACCTTGCATGAGAATATATCCCAAGACCAATACTAAAGGAACATAGTATACTACACATCCCTTACTATCCTCTAGAATAGTTAACACTAGTGATGAATTAAAAAAAAAACTTCAACACATAAAATGAATACTAACATTTTGAATACCATGAAAACTTTACACCCTTATGATTGAGAGTGGTCAATGGAGAATCCAACTTTTAGAAATCCATCACAAACTGAAAAAAAAACTACCAATACCAATAAGATCTATATCTCAAATATGTTACATGGTTCCTCCCATGACATGATAGCCTTCTGTTTCTAAATATCAACTTAAATTTTCCATTCAAAAAGCACATGTCCTAATAACTTTACCTCCCAAATACAATAATTACATTTAGAAAACATGGAATGTTGTTGGTGATTTTTAAATATGTCTAAAACTACAGTCAAATCACACACATGATCTTACATGGTTTTAGATTAAACCAAGATGTTATACATAAATAAAAAAATGAAATAATCAAGGAACTAATGGAAAATATTGTTCATAAACTCTGTAAACACCAAAAAAGAAATGGTTAAAAAATAATCAATATGGGTTAATGGATAGTTGTTCTTAACTATATTATGGTTGAGCTTTTGGTAATTGAAACACATGAGAAGAGTTATATCAGCCTTTTAGGTGAAGTGAATAGGCACTGCCCAAGGTGACACACTTGATCAAATGAAGCCCATGTAAATAAATTCATCCCATTGAATATTTAACTCCTTTGGTTTAGTTGATTCTATTCTGTAAGAGGTAATATAAATACACTGATTACTTGATACTAAGTCGATAGAAAACTCTACCTCCCTCACCAAAGGAAAATTAAAAATTCTAATAGAAACACATAAAGAAACTTATATTCTATTAGAGGAAGATCACTATATAAAGAATCTTAAATTAGTTCATAAGTAAACATGGATATATTACTACAAAAATCTATAAAAATAGGTCCTGCTCGACTTGGACTTGAGTCCTATTCTTTCTAAAAAACAAGACACTCCTCATCAGGGATAGTAAAGTATACCCATCAAATATTACATTCGATACAAGATTTATGAGTGATCAGTCAATATATCTTGATAATTACACTTATAGGTTTCATATCTATAACCAAAAGGTCATAAAATCTATATTTATGATAAATATAAAGTTCAATAAGTGAATCAAAGTCCCTTATAATGACCCAATCATTTCATATATAAATATTACATATTTTTAGATAAATATTAAATAAATAACATTACGATTCATGCCATAACCATAAAGGTTTAGTGTATTTGGATACTAGATACAAAACTATATTATTTAGGTACATTATTTATCATATATTATAATTTCCTTCTCACTTGTTACCCTACTTGAAATACAATACTTAAAACCCATCTTCAAAACCTAGGGATGAGAAATAAAAGAATGGGTGATCTCAGATACTGAGTAAGGGTAAAACTGGGAGATATCACACCACGATCCTAAGTAACCATAAAATAAGTATAAGTGTATGAGTTAATGATACAAATTAAAAATTTCATACCCCATATTTCATGGATTAAAATCACGAGTCATGGTATAAAACTTTATCATTTCAAAATAAATGAATTATAAGAGTGATAAAACATCATAAATCAATATGAAACCATAATTTTTGATCATAATCATGTCATAAATATGTGGAACCATCCTAGGTAAAAAAACCATTTCATATGTTAAGTTTCACTATTAATACCATCAAATCATAATAGATCAACAATCAACACTTTTTTCTAATATCTTAATGAATTAGGCATTATCACATATTTACCACAGTGGGTTAGGCATCCATACCCATTTCCCATATCTGATCTAGCACATTTAATTGTTTCCCATACTTATCTCATGATATCTAGGACTTAAAAAAATGAATTATAGGGATACATAATTTCAGGAAAACCTGTAATATAATGAAAAACACACATATTTGTGCCACAAGATCATAGAAAATTCATTATATCATCATATCATAACCCCTAAAAACAAAATTGGTTTCATAAACATTTCATAAATTTATCATAGTATAACCCATGTAAATTAAATAAGTTTCATAATTATCTCATCATTATAATCACAAAGCATACAAAGAAATAATAATTATGGTATCATTGTATCATATACCCAATAAGTAATAATTAAAATCAATTTATGTTACCACAAATAATAAATTTCTTTAAAAGTTCATTGGAATATTTATTGAGGGAAGTAAATTATTTAAAATCTAGATATTTACAAAATATTATGAAAAATACATTTTTTTGAAAACAACCATAAATATTATAGGGGAAGTTTTAAGACATTAATTGGTCACAATGGTTGGAAATTTATTTCATGTTGTATATGTTAAAAAAATATTTCATTCACTTTTTTGATAAAACGTCAAAAGTAACTCACTAAGAAAATAATAATATGATTCATTTGAAATATTTTTATAGAAATTCAAACTTGTGTCAGAATTATTTTTTAAAATTATTTAATAATAATAAAAATAAATCTTGAAATTATTTTAAATACATGGGCATGGAATAAAAATATCCATAATTGAATAGTAAAACACAGTCAGTTTTCCTTAAAAAAATTATTTTGGTATATTAAGTACATAAAGTGAGGAAAATGAAAAAAATTGTATTCTCTAGAAATAAATTGATGATAATAAAAATTAAAAGGATTTATCATATAGCAATCATAAAATTTCTTTAATGGGAATTCAATAATAAAAAACCCTGAATTAAATGGTATCGAGACGTAATTACCTTACCTCAAGTATTATCTTTATTCATATGAGTTAAAACCTCCTATTAATTTAGAAACCTTCTTTTTACCACTAATTAACCCTTGAAAGGATTTTATATATCAAACCTTTTTAATAATTAAGGAGAGGTTGTTACCTTTTAAAAGTGAGGGGAGGGGGGGGGGTCTTGGAATTACATAAAGTATTAAATTAATATAATTTAATTTTCATAAAAAATGGATCCAAATTGATATTATTAGAATATAAGATGATTATGTGTTAATATAATATCTTAAAATAATTTTTAACAAGTTTTGGTTATGTTTTTATCCTTATCTCTTAGTTCTAACCCCTATTAACTCTTTTGATAATTACCGCAATATTAAAGTTTTCTACTCTTTAAGGGTTGATAATGTTATCATAAAAGAATAAGTGACTCATAAATGGGATATAGTTTATTTTTTCATCCTATACTATTTAATTATCCAAATATAGTATTTTTATGAATATTAAATCATTTAGTGAAATATTACATATTATAAAATATCATTAATTTCATTTTTGGAACTATTTAATTAATTTGAATTTTAAAAGAACATTATAGAAAATTAATTACAATATAAACCTTTAAAACATCCCTATTAAGTTATATATATCTATAAATTTTTTGGGATACTGTAACTCACTCAAAAAAATTTACTTTTAGAGTTTTTAAAATAATTTACTTGATTTTTCAACTACTTGCACAATCACTATATCAGAATTGCAAAAGCATTTAAGGTACGTATTTCATCACTAAAAATTAAAAATGAATTAACATGATAAAAAAGTAATTAATATTTAAAATAACAATTTATAATAAAACATAATTTTTTACCCCTATCAAAAAATGTTATAGTTATTAAAAGAATTAAAGTGAATTTTTGACTTTATCTTTTACAAAAAATAATATAAAAGTAAAATAAAATGTAAATGTAAAAAAGGCCATATTTTAATAGTTTTGATGAATATATAATAATTTTACTTGTAAAAGGAAATAAAATCATGTTTTGGAATAAATTTTAAGCCTTATCACATTAGTTTTAACCATAATTAACCTACTTTACCTTTATTGTGGTAACAAAAATCTACTATGATTACTATTCATATTGAAAAATAAAATAAAATGGAATTATTTAAAAATTTGGAAATAATTAATAAAATTATGTATTAAATTTTTAAATATTAAATTTATAGAAGTGGTAGAAATTAATTTAATATAAAAAATAAAAAATGGAATGAAAGACAGTTTTTGAGAAAAATGTCATTTTAAGTATAAAAATTTTTTATACCAAATTCAAAAAATAAAAATTATTATAATTAATGTAATAGGATTATTAATAATATAATAGAAATAACTTATTTTTAAACCATTTTGAAACAAAACCTAACTTTAGAAATTATTGAAACAAAAATATAGTTTTCAATAAAACCAGTATTTTCACTATTCACTTTTTAGAAAAATCAACAAAATTCACCCTAAGATAATTTTGATATGCTAATTTCAAAAATGATATAATTATTATCAAATAAATTATCTAAAAGTTCTTAAAATTAGTTGTAATATTCACTTATAAAAAATTATAAAACCCAAGTTTGAAGAAAATCTATTTTTAAAGAGTCAAATATGTTTACTAAAAATTGAGATCTTATTTATTAAGAATTAATTAATACATTTTTTAATTAGTAAATTTATATATATTTCATAATATGGTTTATAATATTAATAACCACAAATTAAATATCTAGGAGGCACTTTTTATATTAAATAATAATATTTCTATAGTATTACATGGTTTTTAAAACCCGTTGTTTCATGTAAAGTATGCTATCAAAGAAATCAAATTTATTTATAGAGATATATATCATAAAATCTCATTGAGTTACATTCTACCACCCTTAAAATTAATTTCACCCTAAAAATTCTATCACCCATATGAGGATATCACTTTTTTATCCCATCATTAGGTTCCTAAGTAGCTTCCTCTAATTTATGGTTTCACCAAAAAACTTTGACCAAGTGAGTGGTATTGTTTCATAGAAATTTCTTTATACAATCCAAAATCTCCATAGTTTTTTACTAATAAGAGATATATTTATCCATTGATATGAAATCTGAGTTTATTACAAGTGAAGGATCATGTATTTACTTCCCTAGGAGATATACATGGAACACATCGTGAACTTGAAAGAGATTTGGTTGAGGTTCCAAATGATAAGATACCATCCCAATATAATAAATAATTTCAAAGGAAAAAATATATCTAGGTATTAAACTTATATTATTTGTAAATATCATAACCTTATTCAAAGAAGATATTCATAGCAATACCTTTTCACTAACTTCAAACTCTAGATCTCATTAAAGAAGTCAGTATAACTTTTTTTTGACTTTGACCTAATCTGATGTGTTGCTGAATGGGTGTTACCTTATATTTAATTTTCTTATATAGATTAGGTAATAATTTTTTCAATTCTCTAACTTTATCCCAAAATGTTGAAGTTTTAAAATTATTTTCATAGAGTTCTTTATAAGGAGCCAACTGAATTCTAGAGTGGAAGATATTTTTGTAAGAAAACTCGACTAGAGGAAGGTGTTGACCCCAACAACCTTTGAAATATAGATACCAAGGTATTAAAATATCCTATAGGTTTCAAATGGTACTATCAGACTGAACATCTATCTAAGGATGATAAGTAGTACTAAAAAAACTCTGAATCTAGATTTTGCTGAAGACTTCGTTAGAAATTTAAGTTAAACCTAAAATTACAATAAGATACAATTGAGAGTGGTAATCCATAAAATCTCAACACTTTATTAGTGATTATCCTAGAAATATGATAAATATATAAATATTATCTAATTAAAATAGATGATGTTGAATTTTTAAGGTGGTTTAATACAACCCAAATAACATTTTTCACTTTAGATGTTTTAAAGAGTTCTATAAAAAAATACATGGTAATGTTTTCCTATTTTTATTCTGGTATGTGTAATTTTTGTAACACGACCATATAATTTTTTTTCTCTTAGACTTAACTTGATAACATACCAAAAATATATATATATTCTCTGTAATATATCTTTCATGTTTCCCCCCATAAATACTCTTTTGGATCCATATACATCTTCATAATTCCAAGATGAATAGAGACTGATGATCTATGAACTTATTCAAATAATAACTTCTTCAATTCCAGTATTGATGGGTCACATCCTCTATTCCTAAGCCTTATGATTCCATCAAAATAATTATTGAACTCAAATTTTTTTTAAAATTCTTTTGTAGTTCCACATCATCCTTCTGCACCACTCTAATCTTCACGTGGATAGATGATTGAACATTCATTTGAGAAAAAGAGAATTTATCCCCTTTCCTTAGGATTTAAATTTTTCATATTTATAAAATCCACAAGGATTGGATATCTTTAAATACTTATCATGGATAAACTATCATTGTACTTTTTACTCAATGTATTACCCACTTGTTTCACCTTCACAGGGTGGTAATTTATTGAGCAGTTATAATTTTTAGTCAATTCCAACCATATTTATTAGTGCATATTAAACTATTTATATATAAATATATACTTAAAATTTTTATGATCCATATATATTTAAAACATTTCACAATAAAGATAATGATTACATATATTCAATGAAAATATTACCTCTTCTAGCTTTAAATTATGAGTCAAGCAATTTTTATCTTGTATTTTCAATTAGTGAGAGGCATATGCTATCACCATATCATTTTTCATGAGGAAAAATCCCAATAACTTATTTGATGCATCACTATAGATCAAAAATCAATCTTCCCTATATGGTAGTGTAAGAATAAATTAACTAACCAACCATCTATTCAATTTTATGGAATCCTATTCATATTCATATCTATATAAGAACTTAACCCCCTTCCAAGTGAACATAGTGAGTATATCATATAATCAGGATAAATTTATCACAAAGCATCAGTAAAATACATAAAACCTAAGAAAGATACTTATTTTAGTTACCATAGTCATTTTAGTCAATTAATCAATAAATTATACCTTTTAAGGATCCACTGATATACCCTCACTTGAGATTATATGACCCAAGAATGAAATTTTCTGAAACCATGTTTCAAACTTGATAAATTTTTCATAAAACTTATCCTTCCTTATGGTCTTTATCACAATTCTCAAATGATCCTCATAATATTCAGTTCTCTTTTAATATATAATAATATAAACTATAAATACTACAAAAAAATCATTAAGGTGATTTATAAAGAATGAATTCATTGAATCTAAGAAGATAATATGGTAATTAGTAAGTCCAAATTCCACCAATATAAATTCATAATGACCATACCTCATACAGAAGGTTTTCTGGGGTATATCCTCCTTATTAACCCTCAATTGATGATATATAGAATGAAATTAAATATTTTAAAAGTATTTATATCATTTTAATTGATCAAAAAATAATCTACATAGGGAATATGATACTTTTTTTGATAATGATCTTTTTAAGTTCCTGATAATCAATGAAATTATGCATTGAAACATATTTCTTCTTTAAAAAAATAATAGGTTCAATAAAAGGTCACACAATAAGGCATATTAATACCTTATCAAGATTCTCCTGGAGTTTCTTTTTTAATTCCTATAACTCAATTGGGTCCATTCTAAAACAATTATTTAAAATAGTCACCACATCTTTTATGTGTTATATTGAAAAATAAAATTCACGATTTAGGGTAAGACTAAGAAAATACTTTGTAAATACATAAACAAGATCATGTAAACTAGGTGTATCCTTAATATTTAGTTTCTATGAAACTATATGAGATAAATACTCTTCATGGATATGAATTAAACCCATAAGATAGAAGTAATTTCCATTAGAAGTTTTTGTTCATCCTTTCATTGATAAACAATCATAGGTTCATTTTGAATATGAAATGTGACTTTCCTTCCAAAAAAATTGATATGGGATCCATATAAAGAAAGATAATCCATTCCTATAATCACAAAAAATTAAACAAGGGATAGAATTATGGTATTTGGAAGAAGTGCATTACTACAAATTTCAATCAAAGAGAACCTGTAGACTTTAGATACTACCATCACACCATTATAAGTTTTCACCGCTAACTCAACGTGTAATCACTAAGGTGGTAATTCAGTACCCTTATAAAATTAATTATAAATGAAAGTGTGTGTAGATTTAGAATCAAACATGGGTTAAAATGATTTTTAACAATCATTAGATAATAATCAAAAACATTCTTGAAAACATGTTAAAGAAATAATTGACATGGAAGAAATAGACTTCTAACATTGTAGAAAACCATAGTTAGTTTTCCTTAAAAACATTATTTTGTTCTCTTGATTAATTAAAGTGAGGAAAATGAAAAGAAAACATGTATTCTAATAAAATAATTAGAGGATAATAAAATTGAAATGGATTTATCATTTAAAGATCATATAATTTCCTTAATATAATTTCAATAATAAATAATCCTAAATAAAATATGAATGAGATGTAAATCCCTTACCTCAATTCTTATCTTTATTCATACACATTCTAACATCCTCTTCTTTAATAAACCTTATATGTATCACACCTTAATCTTTGAAAGGATGGTATTTTGGTGAGACCATAAGCTTAAGTATGTGTTTAATGAATTTAACATGATATTAGGGTAGCTATTGGATGATATATAAGGCTAAATCATTGTAAATAATAAAGAAAAAGAGGATAAATTTTATATGTGAGGGTAGGGACACTCTTGGAATTACCTAAATCATTAAATTAACGTAAATTAATTTTCATTAAAAAATGTATAAAAATTGATATAATTAAGAATATAATATGAGGATGAGTCAAAATCCTATAACCTAATAAAATTTGAATAATTTTTGGTTATCTTTTTACCCTTTTCTCTTAGTTTTAACCCTCATTGACCCTTTTGAAAATTACAACAATATCAAATTTTTCTACTCTTTTAAGGATTATGAATGCTACCATAAAAGGAAAAGCTACTCATAAATAGAACATGATTGATATTTAAAATCATATATTATTCACTTTCCTAAATATATCATTTTTATGAATTCTAATTCATTTAATAAAATATTATTTATTATAAAATATCCTTAATATCACTTTTCAAACTATTCATTAAATTTGACTTTAAAAACAATATTAAATAAAATTAATTAGAATATAAACATTTAATACATACCTAATATGTTATATTTATCTATAAAATTCACAGTACACTATAAATAACTCATAAAAAATTACTTTTAGAGTTTTTAAAATTATTTACTTAAGGTTTTTGCAATTTTCACACACATTATGACGACATTGCATAAGATTTTAAGCTAATATTTTAATCACTAAATTTTTTAAAAAAGTTACCTTGATAAAAAAATTACCTTGATAAAAAAATTAATTAATACATGAAATATCCATTTATATATAAATATAATGGTTATTTATCCATGTCACAAAATATTATAGATATTAAAATAGAGAAATAAACATTTTTTACTTTATCTTTTGCTTAAATATTATAAAGATAAAAATAATATTTAAATAGAAAAAGAGTCATATTGTTTATTTGTTTATGGATGAAATATACTGATCCAATGAAATAAGTCAAAGTTTTTGAATTAATTTTAATCCTTATCACATTAGTTTTAACCATAATTAACCCATTTTACCTTTACCATGGTCATACAAATTTACTTTGGTTACTATTCATATTCACCAATAAATAAAATAGAACTATTTAACAAATTTGGACATAATAATTATAAATATAGAATAATTTTTTCAAGATTCAATTTCTTTAAGTGAAAGAAATTAATTTAAGATAAAAAACACAAAATGCAATGATTTTTTTTAGAAAAATTCATTTTGAAGTATAAAAAATTTTTTATATCAAAGTAATCCATAAAATAGATTAAAATGAACTTAATTGAATTTTTAATAATATAGTAGATATAATTTTACTTTTAAATAATTTTAAAATAAAATGGAACTTTTTAAATACTTTAAATATAAATACATTTTTTAATAAAAATATGTTTTTCTCACTTTTCAGTTGAAATTCAATCCATTCAGAAAGATCCCAAATATTAACCCTAAGATATTTTTAATATGATTATTTCAAAAATTATATCCTTTTTAACAAATAAAATTACTAAAATATCTATAAATGGTCTTTAATATTCACTCACAAAAAAGAAATAAAAACCATTTTTTATGAAAAAGTTCTTTTGAATAATAAAATGAATTTAATAAAAAAATTGTGGTCATTTCTTAAGAATTAATTTATAAATTTATATCGAGTAGGAATTATATATATATATATTTCATAATTTTGTTAATCCTATTCATAACCATCAATTTAATGGCTATGTGATAACTGTCATATTAAATAATAATATTTCAATAGTATAACATATTTTTTTAAACTCAATGTTTCATGTAAATAAAGATATCAAAGAAATAAAATTTATTTATAGATAACTATATCATGAAATCTCAAGGTGTTAAAACCTTAATCTATCTTCATCATGAGAGGTGTATAGATATCAATTACATATGGCATGAGATTCATAGGAAGAATTAATAGTTCCAAGATATTGGCAGATATAAAAGGATGAGAGGAACCAATATCAAATAAATTAGTCATAAAAGATTAAAAAATGGTAATAATACCTCTCAATGTCACATGAACCACATCATTTTCCACTATATACTCATACACCATGTAAAGAATATTTATTTCTGATGCCTATGGCTAAAACCCCATTGTTCTTAAAGCATCTAACTTTGACAAAAATCCTCCTATTTATTTTGAGAATGTACCACTAAATAGAATGTTAAAAATAGTGAAATACATCTACAGGTTAACTATTAATCCATAATAGATATATATCTTCGATGAATCCTAGAAATCACACTTTTATTACATAATTTTTTCACATTGGAAACAAGTTTGTGGTCCTTCACCAGATACTATATAATATTTTGGAAAAGTCTACTACTAAGATCTACCATTATAATTACCACTATAAGACACATCAATATTTCAATTTCTTTTATAGGGAATACTCACTCTACCACCAGGAGTAAAAGAAACTCCCACCAACCATGAATTACAAGCCAATTTAGGTCCCACCATCAAAATCTATATAAGGCATCAAAATATGATGTGATAATTAGTAAAAAACCTGAAATTAGACATATAATCTAAGATATATATCAAACATCTAAGATTTTATCTTTTTATTTAAAACCATATTTGTTGATAAAAGAAAAATCATAGTAAAATGATTACATACTGGATCACTATATGTTCCCCATTTTGAAGGTTAAGGAACTCCATCGACTTATCCAACACCATAAATTCTCGATATAATTACTATGAGAAAATATCCCAAGAGTCTTTCCACTATTAGAAAATATTTTTCCCTACCTGAAATATAGAATCCCACTACCTTATTTTAGTCTAATAATGTTTAAATATGACATATTTCACCTTAGAAAAATATGGTTTCTCCAAAAACTCAAAGAGTTTTTCTAACTTTTTCAACCAATCCTTTGCCTCTTGAGGATATTTCATAGCTTGAAAAGATGGAAAATCCAGATGAAGAAACACCTTGTAACAATCTCTACTATTATCCCTATGAGGCACAAACTCTACAACATAAATGAGAATAGGTGAAACTACTTATCCTAGATATTGGAAAAAGTAAAAAACAACCTTTACAAGGTTTTGATCAACATGAGTGTTTACTTATTGTGGTTCATTTGCATCTCCCTCTATAAGTCTATTCAAATGACTTATTAGGGGAATGGTACTACAAAAATTTGTTATAGAACAAGAGAAACATCAATTAAAATACATTATATCATTAATTATATCAATTATAATTCAACTGGAAACACAAATATAAGATTAAGGATTTATTAAAAGTATAGAATTAGATCAGAAATCTCTTCAATGATTTTTTCCAAAAATCTCTTGGAAAATCAAGGTTTTTTATGATTATATATGGATAATAACTCACTCATAACCTACCCCTTAAGTTCCAGAAATATCCCCTCCTATATAAAAATACATAACAAAATGTATATCAACATAAAGAAAGGGAATAATCTTCCTTTGATACTATTTTTTCATGAACTGGCCTAGATAACTTTCCAAAACATTACTTGAATCATTTTTGACATGGTTAGAGGGTGTTCCAAATGTCCATGGGCTAGAGACTATCACCTGGGCATCAAAATAAACAAGGGGGAATAATTTCACCATAATAATAACTCATCAATACAAAGAAGTGGATATAAAATAGTAAATAGTTGGTATACCAAACACCCCTAAAGTGAAAGGTAGAACAAGTAGATAGATAAAAGTCTCAAAAACAGTATGAAAACCAAATTAATCATGTTAAACCACAAATAAAATAACCTATATTATCCATACAATAAGTGGACTACATTCCCCACCTATCACTACCAACATCCAAGGTGCCAATAATCAAGAACACCCACCACCTCAAACTGGTGTCTTTCCTTTCCTTATAACTTTCATAAGAAAATATACAACACCCGAAGGAAAAAGTAGGGTGTGAGAAAAAATCCCAATAGCATCTTACCAAGTCTTATATAATAAACCCAAATAAATTAAACTAAATATGCTCAATTTTCAATAAAACATGGCATTGAAATATTTTCATAGTTCACATCAAGACATTATTTTCAAAATATTTCAATGGATAATATAAAATAATTAAAATAGTACATTTCATTTAAAATAGTAATATATAAGCATATTTGTCCAAATAATAATGAATAATTATTTATATCAAATAAGTAATGAATAATAATTTTAATCAGACATTGGAAAGTATAATAATTTTAAATCATAGTACCATGGTAATAATATTTAAGTTTATTTAGTTTTGTCTACAAGTTTCCACACTATCTTGATGAAATATGCCTCAAGGTATGAACACAAACCCTAGATCCCAATCCTAGTGGGAATATGATAGAATCAAAAAGAATGTACTCCCTTACCTCAAGATAGGTTTTTTACATTATCATTGTCAAGTAATTTATTGATATCACTTTACCAAGCATGCATATACTTTCATTTAACTATCGATTCTCCCATTTAATTCAAGAAAATAAATCTCACTTGGGGATATCATTCATTTAAATAAATCATTTCTTTCTTAACAAAGTTCATTTTTTTAAACATGCCATTTAATTTAAAAAAATAAAATAAAATGGTTTTCTTTAAAAACTATTACCTTTATAAAATAATTCATTTGATTTGAAATCATAAAAAATTTAAACATTTTAATCTAAAAAATAATCATCATAATCATAATTCAAATCACTCTTTTCAATTAAAGATAATTTTTCAAAAATCACACTTTATTTTCAAAATTCATTTTTGAAGGGATTTCATCATACACAGACCATGCCATTTCAGAATAATTTATCAAAGACTTAAATAAAGCTTTAGAAATAAATTAGAAATCTATTTCAAATTATGTAACTAATATCAATTTCAAATGATAGGAAATTCCATAAAAAACCACATACCTTAAATAAAAATCTCATCAACACCCAAATAGGGATCCACCAACAAATATTTGATGGATAGAATGATCAAATAAAGATAATATAACCATAATTATCAAATAATAATCCCCAATTCATCATCTCTAGTAGAATGGGAGTACGAGAAAACACATACCTCAATTATTCCCGAATAACTCACAATGACCAATGAATATCCTAGAAATGAATCCTAATCAGAGGATAGATCTATAAGAAATAAAATTAGATCAATACACAAACCATATATCTAGTATCAAAGTACCTGATTTATGATTCTGTTCAAGAAAATAAGGGAATATCTATGAGGAAAATAAATAATGATGAGAAATGGGAAGATAGCCTTGAGAATATTTATGGAACAATAAAAGATCCATCAAAAAAAATTTCCAAGAGGCAAGTAATCTCTAAAATCACCAATTGGAGTCTCTTAGGTTGAGATAACTTTCCAATGAATGAAGATAAAGAAAATTCAAGTGAGTATCCGGTCTTCAAATTAAAAATTAGAATAATTATTTTACATTGCATGGT
The DNA here is from genome assembly GCA_963277665.1 of Viscum album. Classification (NCBI taxonomy): domain Eukaryota; kingdom Viridiplantae; phylum Streptophyta; class Magnoliopsida; order Santalales; family Viscaceae; genus Viscum; species Viscum album. The sequence continues at coordinate 1,196,189,909 of OY728135.1, read as the reverse complement.
TTAAAAAATCATGTGACACCTGTGCACCCATTTCTGGGATACTAGAAGAGATATAAGTCTTGGCTCTATGTTTTGAAAAATAATGAATAAAACTAATATCAAAATTTATATAATTTATTGAGTAGAACTATATGATTTTATCTAATCATGAACTAATCATACATAGGCCTAGAAACTTCCAGATATATCAAAATTTTACAAAAAAAATGAACCGAGAAAAGATCCAAACAGGACATGGTCAAAATAATGTAATGTAACTGGAAGTGGGTTTCAGGATGTTATATGAAATGAACCCATGTTCCTAGATTTGGTTCCACAAATACATACTTTACATATCAGATTTGATATCAACTATAAATTACATAACATAACTATCCCATAATTACATGACTTGAATAAAATATTTCATTAAATACATTCCAAATACCTTTTAAGTTTATATCTTTAATGAATTATGATAAAACATAAATTACTAAAACTCATGTGTTTATCAAATAATAGATATATTATTTACACATTATAAGAAACTAATTAATCCATAAAGTATCTTTAAAATCTCCATCAAATTATTTTACATGTGTTATCCTTATAAACATGTCATGTGTACTACTTTTCTTAATAACCTGTGGAATGGAAACATATGAAGAGGTGAACTCAAACGATCAATAAGAGAAATATATAACTAATGCTTTTAAAAAATATGCACGGTATACATAATATTCTTGTAATAAACAATATTAATAATTAAATAATCAATTGAAACCAAGAGCATGTTATATCTATGAAAATAAATGAAAATGTTGATATCAATAATTACTAATTGTATACTAATGGAATTATAAATGATGGACAACCAAAAAATGGTGTTAAGGCCTTATGGAAAGAGTTTATCATGTTATGGGAAGAGGTATTTACTAAAACCCATCCTGTTTTGTCTCATGAGACCCATCTATGCATTGAGAGGATATATAATTTCAAGTCCCATCCATCACCTAATTAAGTCCAATGCATTCACCACAATAGACAAAAATAACTTTAATACCATTCCCTGAGGATACTTTATCCGAATAAAAACATTTCTATCCATATAACGAAGAATGTAGAATATCAATTCATGATTAACCTATGGTAGGAGTCAATAATCATCAATAATTTCAATAATCTTCTCAATGTTAATAAAATGATTCACATGATCATAAACCATCCTGATAAATAAGGTGGATGGTAAAACAATACATAATTAACTTATTGATAATAATCCAGTTGTAATAACAATATATGGTACTCAAATAATTTCCCCCATTTTGATAACAAGGATAACATGAAAATAAATCATCCATATAAAGAAGGTGGATGGTTTCAATAAAATATAACCCCAGTCTAGAAAAAAGAAACATAAAATGATTTTGATATAGATGGAAAACATCCTTTCAAAATAATAATTAAATGATACCACCAAAGAAGGGATCATGAATTATATTTTTGGGTACTGTGAGTTCATTCCACCAAAATATAATTATATATTAGAGTATCAATAGTGAAACCTAAACCACATTAGGTTAAATCCTTTTGAAGTTGAAAAGGGAAATTGAAGTGAAAACTTAAAAGAGCTTTTAGTAGATTTTTTAATGCCAACACAAAAGAAAATGCTGCAGGTATCTTATAAAAGTAATTTTAAAAAGGATGTATGAAAAATATTTGAAACCCTTAATTTGTAAAAATAATCTTCAATACCATGGAATTTTAAATACATAATGTTTATCATGGATAAATGTGGATAATAAGATAAAATATATGAAAGTAAATGCAGAAACCCTTCTTATTATTTTCAAAATACCTTTATTCAAAACTAACATTATAAGAAGAGTAAAAAAATCATTTTTATTAAAATTTAATTTTCAAAAATTGGATTATAAAATACCATATGATAAAATATTAGGTTGGGATAACCCAATTATAGAAATGAAAAGTTCAAGATGAAACATTATAACTCAAATAAATAAGATTTGAGTTATCAAGATATCGTATGGGAAACATAGTCCATAAAGTATGAAACATTTGAAAAAGGGTTAAAGTGGTAAATATATAAACAAGGAGATAATACCAGAAAATAAAATTAATGTGAATAATTTTCCGAAATTATATTAAATAATTTCAATATAATATTTATGTCTCAATGAGTGAAAGTTGGGTTACAAAAAATCCTTAATATTGGGGAAACACATGAATCTATAGAAATATGTATAAGAAATCATGATTTGGATAGTAAATCACATGAAATAAAATTATTATGATAAAAATATATCTATGGTAAGTGAATACAACTTAAAAATAATACATAGTTTACAAAATGCATTATGTCTCAAATAATCAGAATTGTGATCAAGAAAACCCTTATGACTTTAGAAATATTCAAATCAAAATACCTTGAGAAAAAGGTTCTATAATTGAATTTTAAATACCATGGTTAAAATATAATTCATGATATGATATATAAAATATTAAGTATATACATAAAACAAATTAAATATGGTGCATAATACTAATAATGTCTCAAAGAGAGTAATTTAATATGAAAACTCATACCTCGGTCATGATTCATTCGGCAATTTCACTAAAAAAACTAAATAATTAAATTAAATTAATTAAATAAATACCAAATAACCTTATTCATAACTATGAAAATTTATACTCCCCATTAATAATAATTTTATACATATATATTAGTTAGTTTTTACCTTTTTTTTAAACATCATGTGTAAGTAATCATTATCGCTTTAAACTAATTTCATAAAATTGGAATTAATATATATTATTTTTCTAAATAAAATAATTATTAGATCATATGAGGTTGTAAAATAGATTTTACAAGATATTTTATAAATTTTTAAGTTCATTTCATTGTTGTTTTTGTTACAATACATGAGGTTGAAATTGGAGATGAACATGTTTCAGTGTTTCTTAATAAATGATGGGTGATTTCTTGAAAAACAAGTTAACTATTCATATAACCATACCATAAATAAAAAAAATTATTTACATATATATATCATATTATATCAGTAAATAGGTTCTTATATCAATCCATGATATAAATTCATGGTATTGTTCAAGATGGTGGTTAAACCAACCCAAACTTGAACATTCCATGATTAAAGGGTGATTATGAGGTTATTTAGTTTCAATATCATTGAAATAGTAGAATAATGATATAGTTTATTATATATTAGTGTGTTATAAAATAATTTTAATGGATTATAAATATAACATTATTTATAAAATGTTATTACTCAGAAAGAATAGACAGTTTTCCTCTTTGTTCATTCATTTTAAATTATTAGATTAACGATAATCATTTATTAATCATATCATTAATATGTTATAAAATTTACCATAATAAAATATTGATGATATCATGAAAATCATATTTATCCTTTAATACCATTCCCATTATCATCAATATAAGGAAATTATGAAAAGAAAAATGAAAATTAGTCATTCCATGGAGGTGGTAGTCCACATGTATGCATGGTTGATGATTTCATTTTCTGTTGAACATGAGAAAGAATTATTGTAATTAATTGTTATAGAATCATAAAAATGATATAAAATATAATAAATATTTATTAAATTCTCCATTTATACCAATGTTTTGAGGTGGTTAAGGAAAAAAACTTTTTGAATGGAGTAGGCAGTAGTCCACACAACGCATGATCCACTTATTCTTTTTTATTAATGGAAAAGGGGAAAGGTGATTAATGATTGTTACCATAGAATAAAAACATTAAATTTATGACCAATAATTATTTTATTATAAAGTTATTTTAAAATTATAATTTTAAAATAATAAAAAGAATATAAATAAGTTAACTAAAAATGATTACTCACATAGAGCACTTTTAGATTTCTTTTGAAGATCCCTTGAAAATAGATGGAATTGAACAATATATTATAACGAGAAGATAAATATAGTGAAATATTATTATATGGTAATGGAATAAAGGAAGGATTTTAGGAGAAAACCAAATTTTAGGTGTTTCTTAAATGGGTGGTGAGAGACCCCTTTTATAAGTGGCGAGAATGAGATTTTTGTAAATATTTCAACTTAATATAAAGGGAGATCACGTTAAAAATGTCAAGTGGATCCAAAATTGAAAAATAACTTAGCTGTTAAGGGATAAGGTATATAAAATCCTCATAATATGAATTATAGTCTATTTTTATCCTATTTCAATCCCATTGCACCATGAATTACTTCTTTTACCATTTAAACTTTTACTACAGTAACTAGTTTTTACATAAGTTAACTTAATCTTTATCCCAAAAAATAAATTTTCAATTACTAGATATTTTGTAATAAATTATTATAAGTTTTAAATCTATTTCATTTGATTCAATTTATAATAGTTATAAAAAGTAATTTTAAAATAAATATTTATAATGTATTAAAAACAATTTTTTTGAAAATATTACTTATGTTTTAAAATATCAAATATGAGCTTATAAATTAAAAACTACCATTTCAAAATTATAATTTATCTTATAAAAAAATAATTGGTATTATAAAAATGTTTCATGAATTTAAAATTCATACATATATACTAATAATGTTGTAAAAGTCATGTTATTCGTAAAAAAATATTTTTCACCATTCACCAAAAAATAATTCTTTTTAGAAAAAACCCAAAAACTAATTTGAAGAAAATATTAATATAAAAAATAAAAAATACTATTAATTTTTTCAAATTAAAATTATTAAATTTATAATTTCATTTTTTGAATAAAATCATAAAATATAATGAAAAACCATTTTTATCAGAAAAAGTCATTTTGAAATATTAATTTTTATTATTCTTATTTAATATCATTCACCAAAAATGGGTATTTACCAATTATTAATATAAATAATAATTTATAATCATTAATCATATATTTATTGAAATAGGAATTCATATCATTTAAAAATTAAATTTCTAGAAAATTACTTTTCTAAACAATAAATGATCATATTAATCTTATTAGGTAAAACAATTATATTTAATTTTTTGATAGAATTTATTATCTATATCTATATATATATATATTTAATATATAGGTTACTTAAATTCATTCATACTAATTAAATGACTATGTTTTAAAGTTCATATTTAATAATTATATTTTTATTAAAATATATCACAGTTTTATTTTAGTTCTGTGTTGTGTGTGGAGAAATATATCAAACACATTGAATTATTTAAATAAATTCATATATTAATATTTTATGGTGTGACATTATCCTCCATAATATAAATTTTATCAATGAAATTTTATTGATAATATTAAAGTAATTCTTATAAATAACTCTTAATTAACCCCACACTACTATATGATTATGAGTTTTTTTAGGATGTGGAATTAGATATATCTATATACAAAAATTATAGTCTATTTATAAAGAGAGTTAATCCATTCCTAATTTATCATATAATCCTTCTAAGGTAATAATATTTAGATCAATAAGTAATAACTTCCCATAAACCTTGAAAATGAATTATATGATAATCATACCATTAGGCTTTTTAATTTATATCTCAACATCTGGTAGTTGGTTAAAACTAACATGAAATTAGACACTATAAAATATAGAATTAAAACTCAATATATGATATATTAGGTCTAGTTTCATATTATATTCCTTTTTCACATGGTTGATGGTGAATATTTCTTTAATGTCCCCTAGATTGGGATAATAAGTCATATAATGCCCAAATCTGTTGAAATTGAAGAAATAAATTTTCTGGCTCCTCTCTTTTCCTTAAAATTGTGAGTCTAATTACCTTCATCACCACACTTATAGAAATTACTTGTCCCTTTAATGAAATTTACCCCATACTTCTCATTAAAGTTTTTACATGTAAGTAATTGAATCTTATTTCTTTCACTATCTTCATCACTTAATCTTTTATGAGAATATATAATTTTCTTATTTAGTATTTTTGAGAGTTTTACTATGTTTAAATTTTTAATCATATTTCATGATAGCTATATTGTCATAATCACAAGGTTTCTTTCTCCAAATCCCATTCCGATGGGTTTTTCATTTTGGTAATCTCCACATTATCCCTCACACTCATTGTTTCTTCTTGTTACAACCATTAATAAAACTAAAAGAGTTAACCCAAGTGACGATCATTATAAGAGAATTATTATAAATATCCATAGGAAAATTTTATCTCAATATGTCTCACTTTCTATCATGTTATCATATAATTATTATAAATTGACTTGTATTGGACTTGATTGAACCTATATCACTTTCTTATATCATTCTTGGTTTAATCTAGGTTACTTTGAGTTGGGTTCTCTCATAATTTATAACATAATACTAATAATAGAAATCCAAAATTACCATGAACTTTCTTAAAATATTATAACCCCTAAAATCATTGATATATATTCTCTCATAATCTATATTATCCTTTATCTAGTAAAAACCATATCAATTAATGTGTACCTTAACCTATAAATATCAATATTTCAATCTATTTTATCTACAATCACTTTACTACTAGGATATATAACCTAAAAATATTCAAATCCCTCATAATAGTTCATAAAGATAATGTGAATTAACAAAAGAATATCTCCTAGGATTATCAAACTAGATGTGTAGTTAGGCCTCTTTGTTAGGAACCAAGTGATGATTGAGTTAATACCAAATCCACTATTATTAGGGTTATTACCACTATTTTCATATTTACTAGATCTTGTATCCTATTATAGTATATGGAAAAGGATATAATTTTCTAGGAGAATCACATAATATATTGTAGGGTCCTGAAAAATCCGCGAAGAATGAGTGAAAATCCCCTTTAATCCAAGGGAGATTCTACCCAATTTCCCCCCAAAAGAATTGGGGAAAAGTGTGGAGAATACTCAAAGGAAGGCACAAGACGAACTGGTTGGTAGACCGGTCCAATGATAATAGGTCGCGGCCGGTTCCGCGAAGCACCCCCTCTGCAGACCATTGTCGTTCGCAGAATGGAGGCAGAGATCCTCCGCAGGCGCAAAGCAGGATGAGTACCAAACTAGTCCACCATCACAAACTGCCCCAGTCGTGGACCGCATTGACCGGCCCAATCCGCATCAGCTGTCGTTCGCGAAATGAAGGTGGAACCCTGCGTGGCTCTGAAGCACTCCCCGAGGTTGATTTGGTTCGTGGGGGAGATGCGTTCAATGCCCCCCGCGAGTTGCGGATTGACCAAGTCATTCGTAAACCGGGTTTCCGATCATGGTCCTCCTCAAAAGGTGCCGCATGAACACATATATATCTCTTTACCCACTCTATAAAAGGAGACCGATGGGGAAGGGAAAAAGGGGGAATTCAGAGAGATCGACCAGATTTGGGTGGAAGGATTTCAAAGGAAGAGACTTAAGATTTTGCAAACAGCGAAGTTCCAGTTCACGAACCAGAACCGGTACGAAGCTAGGAGAGAATTAATAAGGAACCGAAAATACATAATAACATGGGGGAATCATGAACTTAAAATAACAAATAAAAGAAAACCACGAACCATTGCCCCTCCGTGGATGCACTCCCCACAGACTTGGGAGTTTATGCCACTTTTCCGATCCGTCGCACCGCGTATCACTCTCCTATGCAGGTGAAGCCCCGACCGATGAACCCCCAACCGGTGTCGCCCTCAGCCATCACTGCTCGCATGGATCCCTTCGCGTACCAACCTGGTACGCGGGCTGAACCAGACACCGTGTACCAACCTGGTTTTCAGGATTCCCATCATTCCGTGGACCACCCTAGTTCACAGACAGCCTCTCCAGCTGCATAGGACCTCCCTATGCGAAGGGAGCCACTCCTCATACACCCATGTGGCCTGCCAAATCCTCCGGAGTTTTCATCCCCCGAGCCAGATAAAATCCTCCCAATCCATCCTGATCCTCCGCCTCTCCCTCATTGGCCCATTCATTGGCCCCGAGCTGAGGCCTCTACCAAAGCCACCAGACCCATGTGATGTAACCTTCAGGCGCATCAGTGTGCCGTTTTGAGTTCACATACCCACGGAAACAGGGGTGAAGGGGTTGCTCCATCCCTTGAGTGGATTTCTGAAACATTCTTGAGTTCACATTCCCACGGTAATGCGAATTCCGAGCCTGTGAACCCCCTTTCTGTCCCTCCACTCGTTAGGACCAAGGCACTTCTCCCCTCTCCAGGGCGTGGCGGGATACCCATCTGAAGGAAGCCCCAATGCACCTTCGTACTTCCCCCCAACCATGTCCAAGGAAGGGCGTAGTGGGGAAGGGTTTTTCTCCATCTCTATTTGGGGACAAGTCCCTCTCCCACTGCACTTTGTCGCCATGGGAATCCATCCTAGAGTAAGCCCCGACTTTATGGTCCGCCTCTCTGCGTAAGCCCCACCCCACTTCCCACAGACGCACCTTTCGTAACGTGATCATCTATTCCCTGCTGCCTCTTATTTCTCACATCGAGCATGACTCACATGGTCTTAGAGTAAGAATTGACCATGAAATCCTTTTATGGGCCTCCTTAGAGTGTAAGCCCCAATCCATACCATGTGCCTCCTTAGAGTGTAAGCCCCAATCCATACCATGGGCCTCCTTAGAGTGTAAGCCCCAATCCATACCATGGGCCTCCTTAGAGTGTAAGCCCCAATCAATACCATGGGCCTCCTCATAGTGTAAGCCCCAATCCATTACCCTGGGCCGCCTCAGAGTGTAAGCCCCATGTCAATGCGAACTATGAGGAATTTGATTCCCTACCATAGGGATGCGTAGGAAGCCTCCTTGAGGTTCAAGCACAATCACCATCGGACCTCCGGGTCCACATTCACTTCAGTTCTCTGACACTCCTATTCAAACTACGTGGACTTTGATCCCTATCTCTCAGGCAGGGTACATAGGAAGCCTCCCCGAGGTTCAAGCCCAAAAACCGGTCGATCCGACTATCTTCACATCGGTTCACCGCGCCACTCCTAGTGCCGCCTCAATGAGTCCAGAATCCTCGGGGTCATTAATACAATGAGGGATGTTAAACCTTCGGCATAAATGATTTTGAACCCATGCGTCAAACTGACCATTTCCAACTAGGAGTAATCCATGGATACTATGCCTGGGTATAAACCAATGATTCGTGAACATATGAATACGTCTTAAATCTATAAGAGAGTCACAGAACAGGAAATAATTCCCCCCAAAAGGGTGCGATGAGCCCGACTTCCCATCCTCTCGACCAATGTGAGTTCTTAAGTGTCGCTGGCTAAATCGTCCAGCGAACGCCTGCCTTTGGAAAGTAGGTCCACCTCAGATACGAAACCATTGGGCATTTTTAAACTGATCCAAAACAAAAAATGGTGAACCCGACGTGAATCTTTAACCAAGCATGAAAGATTTAACCTAATCCCACCCTGTTCCCCCTTTATACTCGCAAGGAGGGCCAAGAAAGGTCATTAATTATGCATGGGATCATGAGATGCTTCTTTGACGGGTTTGCTATTTGTATTTGTTAAAATGTTTTATAGGTACCACACAGAACTCCCTTCGATCCAATGGAGTCACGAAGGAACTCACAGGTGCGCGCTTCCAACAACGCAATGACCAGACTTCCTCACCAACAGAAGAATCCATCACCTACCCAACGTCTTCAACGCTGGGTCTCAGATGCATTGATCTGAGAGTACCATGTGAACGGTACTCTCCCGATGGTGGAGGTGGCCATGCATGCCCTCCAATCCGCCAGGACTCGCCGGTCACCTGCCCAGCAGCTGCCGCAAAGGAAGATCCAGACTGCCCCTATTGCTGTCTCCAACCATTTCGGGAGTCTATCCTCAGAACGAGACAACACATACCTCCATTATCTTAGGGAGGCAGATGAGGTCGACACTGAAGACTTCATCCTCGCTGAATGGGGGTTCCGCTCCAAGGCCCCCGCTGGCAGACGTCATCGCGATCACACCATGACTCAGCATCCTCACGTTAAGGAGGAAATCACCCCGAGGATCCAGGCCCATTATCCCCCGAGCTATGGCCCCTTAGACTGCCCGACGTGGGTGGAAAACTTACAACGAGGGACCAGTCATCACACTTGTCCCCGAGGAGGAGCTTCGCTGCCCAGTCACAGAGACACATCACGAACAGGCACATACACCTGTTTGCTCCTCCAAAGCCCGCCATCCAGACATGGCGGCATCATACGAGCAGACACGCATCCCCACCGAGCTCTGTCAATCTCGTCACTCACGCAGGACGACACCTACCCTGTAGGCACCTCTCCCTGCCCAGGGTCGTGAATCCCACCAACCCAACGTGGTGGTGACCCAGCGCCTACATGACCATCTCCTAGTAGATTCTCTTGATGCCTACCATCCCGATGTGGCGGCGATCAACAAAGCCCACCATCCAGATGTGGTAGAAATTAATAGGTGGGCATGTCTCCCTACCAACAAAAGCCACTGACTCGATACGGTGGGAAACCAACATATACAGGTCGAACTCCCTGCGAATGCAAGTAAATTCTACCACCCCGATGTGGTGGTAAATAGAGAGATAAACCAACATATCCCGGCCTAGGGGCAGATTCGTTCACCTGCCCCGACACAGGAGAATTGTCAGTACCCATTGACCACCGGAGGACCAGAGCAGGATATTCCTACTTCGATACCGAAATGAGCCTTCATACCCATTCCAGCCAAAGATATCTTTATGAATATCTTGGAAATGATGGAGGAGCATGTATCGATCCCAGATCATATATTGCAGACTTGCCAGAATGTGATTGCATTAGTGACAAGAACAAGGACTCGAGCCCGTGAGCCCATCTCCCCAATTGAGGCGACTCATCTATGAGACAAGATAGCCACCGTGGAGCAGATCTGAATCCCTACTTCAGCCCAAGAGGATCGTCAGCCATATTCCACGATGCAAGGGCAACCAGATCGAGCAGCTTCACTTGCTCCAACTAGGGGACACCCATCCATCACGGTGGATGCTCTAGAGCATGTGTATATCCCTGCTAAAAGTCAAGATGTTCATCGGAATATCTCGACAGCATCGAGGGACCCAATTAGACAAGGACCCAAAGGTGAAGGCCGTTGTTAATAGTAGATGACCCCCGCTGCCTGCAAGAAGGTGCCCCGAACGTGCTTCAAGCAGCCGAAAAATAAAGAGTGGGTTCATGACTCCGCTTTGCTAGAAGCTGGGGTTCCCATAGCCGCTAAGTGCATATCAAACGCTTAGAACCCTACCCACCCATTACTATATTATGGGAGCGGTAGTAGAAGTTGCGAAGGTCCTTCCCGCAATGTCGCTACCAGCAGCTCTGAAGATCCATCCCAGAGCACCCATGGGGGCCTCCCCCACGATCATATAATGATCGATCACGAGATCTCCTCTTTTGATGCGAGTCACAGAAACCCTCCACATGGCCAGAAGATCGAGCGGCAAGAATGCCCTCCACTTGCTGTGGTCCACCCTGAAGGTCCTCCCCGGGGTATACACTGTAAGCACTCTCGATGCCATGGGACCACAAATTATGATAGTAGTCCTCGCTATTATAGTCGCAACTGCAGAGTCCCTCCCTGTAGTGATGTCTCATTGTGACAAGAAGGCCCTCCCCTTGTCGTGGCCTGCCCTGAAGGTCCTCCCTAGAGGTCACGTTGGAACGAAACTACGCGCAGCCGGGCATCAGATCACAGTGGTAGTCCTCGCCACCATCATAATGGAGGTCCTCCCCATAGAGATGTCAAGCAACGAGAAGGCCCTCCCCTAATTGCGGTACATTCTGAAGGCCCTCCCCAGGGTGTACCCCGTAGATATTCTTCCTACGACAGCTGTAATGGTAGTCCTCGCCATTACAGTAGCTGTGATGGTATTCCTTGCCAACACCGTCACCATTGCGAAGGTCCTCCCCGTAGTGGCCCCAAGCAACAAGAAGGTCCTCCCATTGTCGCAGTGTGTCTTGAAGGTCCTCCCCAGTATACACATCGAACGTCAAACCATGATGGTCATCCTCACCATGATGGCAGTTTTTGCGAAGGCCCTCCTCGTAACAATATCACGCAGCCATAAGGTCCTCCCCTTGCTACGACATGCCTTGAAGGTCCTCCCCAGGGTATGCACTGAAAAAATCCTCTATGTAGTGAGGCATCAAGCAGTAGTGGTAGTCCTAACCATTACAGCCGCCATTGCAAAGGTCCTCCCCTCAATAACATATCATATCTGCAAGAAGCTCCTCCCTCTGCCGAATCAAGCATGGAAAAGCCCTCGTATGCTGAGGAACTTAGAAGGATGGGATTGAGCATGTAAGATTCCCTGTCAATCACTAACGACACCCTTCTTCAATCGGGAGATGTTCCGGGGCCACGTTCATCTTCGGAACCACCCTGGAATCGCCCGCATGATAATTCAATACCTACCGGTCCCACTTCCTCCGACCACACTGACAATGAGCATCTCAGTTGGGCTGACCAGGTAGAGGAATCACTAGTGGAAGAGTATGTCGACATGTTGCACCTGAGGAAACGACTGGCCAGGGATGATATACCGGTTATGTTTTGGCCCACGACCACCTCTCAGTTTGACATACCCAGAGAGTTTTCGGAAGAATGCGTGCATGGAATCCGCAATAATATATGGACAACTCTCCACCGACTGAAATAAATATTTCTACCCTACGATGGGTATGTTTACCATGTCAAGACAATAGGAGACCTCCTGTATCACATTGACCTGGAATCTCTTCCTTCGTCATGACAACGGAGACCCAAGAGGCATAAAGGAAAAATTGAGATAGCCTGCCTCAGTGCGCTGCACCAGCTACGCCACCTCAATGGTAATGCCCCAATAGGAGTCCATATCAGAGGATGGGGAGAACATGGAGATCTACATTTAACTCTTCTCCCCACCCAGAAGAACCCGTTCAGCATGGTATCTTGCAACTCCATCACATCAAGATAGAAATCGGGTGGTCTCCCTATTCACGAAAGGAAACACACCCCACAGAGTCGGCCCTTGAGTAAGTCCCAGGAGTGTTAGGCCCGACTGGAACAAGACATTCAAGAACTTTTGAATCTGGAAACCAAGAGAATACAACAGGCCTCTCGCCTAAGACAGGCCAATCAGTGGTCATTGCCTGCCTCTCCAGAAGGGATTGATCCACATAAGAACTCAGCACCAAACCCGATTCACACCCGAATGGGGGCACGCAAGATCCGGAAGGTAGTGATAGCAGCAGCCACCGCCGAAATCTTGGTTCAACCCTAGACTGTAGGGCTGGGGGCATTTTTAACAACAAATTCTCCTGTAAGACCAATAAAAATGGGAAGAGACTCAACGTCCAAGAAACGGAGACAACCCCAGCCCTTAGGGTTGGGGGAATTATTACCTCCTCAACAACAACCTCCCCCATGAGAATCAGTATTCTCTCGTCTAGGGAGTATAGTCAGAAGAGGAGATTTCTACCCTATCCTGTCATTTGAATCATCACCCCCTCTGAAAGGGAGGCATACCGTAAGATCACATCAGAGAACTCTCCACATCACCCTTTATCAAGGAGCCCGAAAGCAATCATGGGACAAGAGAGGGAAGAGCAGTAAAAGATGCGGGAGATCCTCTTCCTATTTGGAAGATGACATCTTCTCCACCCAGCGATACGCATCCATCAAAACCATAGAGGCTAACCCCACAGGTAGCACCAAAGATGATGCAAATTCGGATGGATCAGGAGATTATGTTTCTGGTCAGGCTGTGACTCACAATGAACCACCAGGTGTGCACACCCGGAACCAGAGGGCTGCCCTAAATATGGCTACCCCTTCAGTTATCCTTCCTACACTGACCCTGAGAGATTCAAATAAGGATAAGAATAAGGGATTAGTTACCCTCAACCCACCCCCCTCTCTCGATAAAAATGATCCACTTACGCTCAAAGAGAGGTTTGATCAACAGGAAGAGGAAATGAAAGAATTGAGGTGGCTTAACGTCGAGCTACTCCAGAGGAACCGTCTTATTGAAAGCGCATACCAAGAATAGCCACATAATGCACTCCCAGTAAGTGGACCTCAAAGACCATGATTTTCCCCGACAGACGATGCATGGTCAGGGCTCCCGCCCAACGAGGTGTCTGGCCCATCCAACTACCTAAATGTGGATCCAGATGAATACCAAGACTTCCCTCCACTCAAGAAGCAACCAGAGTGAGTACGCCTGAACCCTCCGAAGGTGTCAGAAACGGTACATGCACCCCAGGTGCCAACCGAGATGGATCCTCAAGCAATGCCTCAGGCTAAAAATGCCCAATACCTGGCCCAATAGGATGTAAACCAGGGTCCCACCGACACCATCGAGGCACTAACATCTCGATTGGAAGTAATGGAAGGACGATGCGCTCCGATACAGCCAGAGCGGAAGCCCTACACGGATTGGGTGAGCAACACACCACCTCCACCCAATTTTGGGAGCCCTATATTCCCTATTTTCAATGGATCAGGCAATCATGAATAGAATTTGATGCACTACACATCTTCTTGTGACCCTATGATGGGAACCCCAGAACAACAAGAAGCAGTGAAACTCAGATGCTTCGTACGGACCCTGCAAGGATCCTCTTTTGTCTGGTATACGAGCCTGCCAGCCCAGTCAATAAAAAGATTGGAAGACCTTCGACAATAGTTCTTGTTCCACTTCAGCTCGACGTTGCCCAAAACAACGGTCAACGACCTCATGAACTGCAAGCAGAGGGAGAACGAGAGGGTCTTAGATTTCATCACCAGATGGAAAGGTCTGACCTACTCTCTGAACAGGCCAATGCCTCAAGATGAATTGCTCGCCATATACATAGACAATCTCCAAGATGAGCTATGAAATCCGCTCATACCAGTGGAGTGCACCACTGCTTCCGCCATCTCTCGGCCATTACCCATAGAATTGAGGACTCCCTACAGCAGATCAATTTGAAGTCCCGAATAGCCTCGCAGGCTCCTGAAAAGCAAATAGTTAGAGCTGAAGCATCCTCTATCACGCTCAATCCAGTCCCTGTGCCTGCTCCACCACTCAGGCCTCCATCAAATAGTCAAGGCCCCCTGTATATCAGCAACTACCTCCGCCTAGGTGGGACAATCAGAAAGGGGTGAAGTGGAACCAATTCAAGGAATGAATACATAAATTATACTCATTCTGGAAGGACCAAGTCAATGACTACATTATCGCCGCCATGAATTGCAACTTGCTCCGCCTCCCGGAGCCAAGGAAACCTGAAGAAGTCGGCCGTGATGACAGGCCAGATTACTATCCCTACCATCGAATGTCGGGGAACAATATTCATGAATGCTTCGTTTTCAAGGACCTCCTGCAAAGGATGGTAGACTCAAGTCAAGTAGAATTGGGACCACCCCCAACACATGTGACATATATTTCTACCAATGACCCCAAAGAAGGTGAGGGGTGGCAGGAAGTAACCAGCAAGAAGGGACTGAAATTCAATAACTGGATGATTCAGAAGACTATCAATCGAGCCCCGGGCATACTCCAAGCTCAACTATAGCAGCCAGTGTTGCCACCAACATCCCCTGACGCCGCACATCTGACAATATCGGCCTCACAACCCTCTATGAGCTGGTCATCTAGGCGTAATCAAATATGGAAGAGACAAGATCAAGAAGATCAGTCCGCGATGAGGCCAAAGTTAGCCCCGACGCTGTTAGATTTCATGCCCTCAAATTTGGTACCACGGGTACCGACCCACCAAACGACACCATCATGGACAACCGACCAGGTTGACCTGTCAGAGGATGAAGAACCAATATTTGGTTCCATCAGCTTCATCCATCTTATGGAATTGACCCCTAATGAAGGTTATGGTTATGAACCCGAGCTCCCGATACGAGGAGCCGAGACGAGGAATCACAGAGGCAGGGGATATCAGGGAAGGCGCAGTCGCGGCCGAAATCAACCCTATGGTTGGAACTCAGCTCGAACTGTTAATATCGTAGAAACCCATGGGAGAGCCCTTTAATGGACTCAAAAAGAGAAAGAACATACCTCCACCTCCACAAGCGGCCACTCTGCCCCCATCATTCTGCGGTACCCATCAGAAGAGGAACAAGCATCCAGCCACCTAGTGTGCACAAACAGACCCGCCGGGCTGAGTCCCCAGAGCTTGGGGACATCATCGGCATCTGACCCCATAGCCGGTCCCTCCTTATCACGTATTCCAACTCCCAAGATTCCCACTAAAACTCTCCCGCCAATGGAGAAGCGTCAGCCGCTGGAACAGAAATACGACATCCTTAAGAAGATGGCGTCGGTACCATCCAAAATTTCGATCCTGGATGCCTTGAGTGTTTCAGCCAAACTTATGGGGGCACTTATAAAAACCATGCTCAGACCCTAGGATTTTGAAGTCGAGGTAGCTGCTGCTAAGATTTACTGGACGGAGACTGGCCCGACTGAATGCGATGCAGTGGTTTCCTTCACTGATCAAGATGAAGATGACATCATGCAGGGACACATCAAACCACTATATGTGTCTGGCACACTAGATGATGTTGATATATTCAAAGTCTTTATTGACAACGGCTATGGAGTTAACCTCATTCCCCTATGGAAACTCCGTAAGTTGGGCTTCAGTGAGGGTGATTTAATACCCTCATCCACAAATCTGCTGGGTTACAACAAGAGTGAACAGAATCCGATGGGACAAATGAAGCTAAAGTCCCATTTTGGTGACCTTGTGGCCTATTCAGAATTCCTAGTGGTTCAAAATAACATAGCATTCAATGCCCTGCAGGGAAGGCCGTGGCTCTACAATCACATGGTCATTCCTTCATCCTACCACTAGTGTATCAAATATTGCATCAATGGACAAAGTGGGACATTTCATGCTAACAAGGCCCCTTTCGAGCTCTCCGAGTCGCGCTACATTGATGTCGGGTTTTATGAGAAAAAGAGGAAGAATCCTTTGACCAATGGTATCGACTGGATCCCCGCTCCAAATGGTGTGGAAATGGTTCCTGACGACCCCCTCAGATAGCTTGGCATAGATTATGTACTTCCCATCAACCACGTTGAGAGTAGGGATTCAAGTTCAGACATGCACTTAGCTGTCCTCATGACTTAAGCCATAACGACCAGGCATGACAATGCGGGAACATCCCCCAGCCCATAATCTGGGGACGAATACTCGAGCGGGGATGCCCACGATGCCTCGCCCTCAAACCCCCGAGAGCCTGGGCCATAAACTCTCCCCCCGCCGGATTAAGAAGATGAGGATTTGGGAGAAGAAGAGGAGGAATATCTTAGGGATGCACCTCCTACATTTGAGGAAGGTATCTACACCAATGTGGATAATCTCAGGGAAATAAACCTGGGCATCGAGGAAGACCCGAGGCCTACTCTTTTTAGTGCAGCCATGTATCCCGAGGAGCATGAGGTATATACCCCTTTCCTGAGGCAACATCAATATGTTTTCACCTGGAATTACATAGAAATGCCGGGACTTGATCCCGAAGTGGCGATGTATCACCTAGGTCTGCCAGAAGACCACCGGGGTTATAAACATGCTACCCGAAGGACACACCCCTCACATGATGGAAAAATAGAGGCTAAAGTTGATATGATCATTAAAGAAGGATTCATTCAGGAGGTCTAGTACCCCATTTCGTTGACTAACATCGTCCCTATCAAGAAAAATAATGGACAAATCCTGTTTTGCATTTATTTCATAGAAGTAAATCAGCATTGCCCGAAAGATGATTTCCCGGTCCCGATCACCGAGTTATTAATCGATGCAACGGCGGGGTACGAGGCTCTATCTTTCATGGATAGATTTTCTGGGTATAATCAAATCAGGATGGCCCGAGAAGATGAAGAAGCCACTGCATTTAGGTCCCCCCAAGGAGTATTCTGTTACAGGGTCATGCCCTTTGGTCTCAAGAAAGTTGGCACCACATATAAACGTACCATGCATCGTATCTTTAAAACATTCCTAGGGAGATTCATTAAATGTTATGTAGATGACTTGGTGGTTAATTCCAGGAAGCGCTCAGATCACCTGTCAGATCTTGAGACCGTCTTTAAAAAACTTCGACAACATAGTCTAAAGATAAACCCCTTGAAGTGCACCTTCGGGGTTACCTCAGGGAAATTACATGGCTTCATCGTACGCCATCATGGCATCGAAGTCGACCCTGAAAAGACAAAGGCTATCCTCGGCCTGCCACCCCCCGCAATCTCACTGAGTTGAGAGTATTCCAAGGGAACTTGGCCTACATCAGGTGATTCATAGCCTACCTGGTAGGAAAATGTTTTCCCTTAACCAGGTTAATGAAGAACGGAGTCACGTACCAATGGATAGATGACTGCCAAGAGGCATTCGATAGCCTAGAGAAGTATCTCTTAAGCCTCCTGGTGCTCATGCCCCCCGTTGAAGGAAGACCCCTCATATTATACATGACAGACCTAGAGTAGTCGCTGGGAGCCTTACTCACGCAGAAAAATGACACCGGCAGTGAAAACAGTCTCTACTACCTTAGCCGAACCATGATTGATGCTGAAACTCGATACTAAAATATCGAGAAGAGTTTTTTGGCTCTGGTATTCACAGTTAAAAATTTGTGACATTATCTGCATCATCATGATGTCCACTTGGTCTCGCGTAATAACCCGCTCAAGTACATCCTCAGCCGCCTGATGCTGACTTGGTGCCTATCCCGATGGGTTGTTATCCTGCAACAGTTTGACATCCGGTTTGTGCCTCAAAAGTCCATCAAAGGACCGACACTAGCATATTTTCTGGCAGAGCACCCTTCAATAGGTACCTCCGTATCGGACGTCGAACTAACCGATGAAGACATCTTTGCAGTTCAAGAGGAACTCCCAACATAGGAAATGTACTTAAACGGCGTGTCCCGAAGCCCAATCGGGAAAAGGATGGAAGATCCGAAATTTAACAAGGTAGGTTTGGGGATAATACTCATGTCCCCAGAAAATGCAATTTTTCCGTATTCCTTCCTCCTGTCAGAAGGACATACAAACAATGAAGCAGAATATCAATCCCTCATTGCAGGCTTGGAGCTCACACTCCAAGAACAAGTACAACACCTTAAGGTCAAAGGTGACTCGGAACTGGTCATCAAGCAAGTCAACGGTGACTATGCTATCAAAAAGGAGGAGCTAATTCCCCTATTTGACCATTAACAAGGGTTAATGGTGGAATTGTCCATAGAACCAACATTGACCTATATTCCCGGTCTCAGAATGCCCAAGATGATGCATTAACCAACGCGACCACATCCCTAGCTGACCCAGACCTGGATGAAATGATCATCAATATTTCTCACCACTGAATGGTCTTGTCGTTTGTTCAGGCCAAGATGTAAGAGATCAACAAATTCAGTCTTGTCCCAGATCCATATGCTCTTGCCACCGGCTGGATGGCCCCCATTGAAAACTACCTTTAATGGAGAGAACTTCCATCAGATAGGGCTGAACAAGGGAAAATATGGAGAAGGGAAATCAAATCTGTTATATATGGCGGCACGGGTTAGCAAGAAGTCCTATAAAAATGAGGCCTTGATGGAATCCTCCTCAGATTAATTGATGGAGAAGAAACTGCCACCGTCATGACTAAATTGTATGCCAGAGTATGTGGAGCACATTAGCTAGGGTTCAAGCATTCCCATCAGGTCCGAAGGCTTGGGTACTATTGGCCCTTAATGGAATGAGATTACGAGCGCTTTACCGCAAAATTCCACTCATGCCAAATTCATGCCAACTTTATACACCAACCCCCAGAGTTACTCCATCAGGCCAAGTACTCCTGGCCATTTTCCGTCTGGGTAATGGATGTCATGGGACCATATCCTCCCACCACAGCCAAGCAGCTGAAGTATATCCTCACGACAACCGACTTCTTTTCCAAACGGGCAGAAGCTGTACTCCTTAAGGATGTCGGGGCTAGAAACATTGTTAGCATTGTGAAAACCAATATCATCACTAGATTTGGTGGCCCTCATACCATACTAACGGATAACGAAACCAACTTCTGTTCTGCTGAATTGGAGAAACTATACCAAGAATACGATATCAAGGCTAACCACTCATCTTGCTACCATGTTGTGGCCAACAGACAGATAAAGGCTTTCCAAAAGACCTTGTCCAACATTCTCCAGAAAATAGCGGACAAAGACAAGAAGTCGTGGCCGGATAAACTCACCCATGCATTGTGGGCCTACTGAACCACAATCTTCACCGCTACTCAGGCTACTCCGTACTAATTAGTATACGGAAAAGAAGCGATTCTGCCCATTGAGCTCCAATTTCCCTCGCTCTGTGTCGCCATTTGTGACCGATTATCTGATGATGAACAGTTGAAATAGTTTCTAGGTAAATTGGAACATCTAGAAGAGAAAAGGTTTCACAATTTGCACCATCTGAAAGTATACCAGAACTGGATTGCATGAGCCTTCAAGAAAATGGTCCGTCTTCGGTCTTTCTTGGAAGGAGAATTGGTGCTGGTCCTCTGGACCCCAATGATATCCGGAATGAATCCTCCAAAGTTAGAGACCAAGTGGGAGGGACCATATCTTATACACAAGGTCTACTCCAACGAAGCATATGCCATGATCTCCATGGACGGGCAGTTCATCACCGCTCCTACAAATGCGAGATTCCTGAAGAAGTATTTCACATAGATAACTAAAAGCAGTTATCGTCCGAGCTGTAGGATGTTAAACTACCAAGCACCCAATGATCTAAGTTCTACGACCCTAAACTAAGAGTATCCTATCCTCACCGCATGACATTAAACTACACAGATCTATGAGAACTACGTACTAATTGATTCATGCCCTATACAGGATACGCAGCAAAGCCAGGGTCCCCAATCCTAGCCCAGCCATCCCCAAAATAGTTTTAAAAATGACCTCTTCCATTGTGTATGGAACAGACCTGCATGGGGTGTATTACCTTTAAGAGAACTACGTACGGCTTGATTCCTGCCTTTGCAGGATATGTAGTGACACTAGGATCTCCTACCCTAGCCCAACCATCCCTCAAATAAAAGTTCAAAATGCCCCCTTCCCCCCGTGTGCGGACTAGACCTGCATGGGGTGTATTTAGCAGAGAACTACGTACGGCTTGATTCCTACCCGTGCAGGATACATAGTGACGCCAGGGTTCCCTACCATAGCCCAAACACCCCTTAAAATATAAGTTTTCAAAAATTTCCCTTTCCCCCGTGCATGGACCAGACCTGCATGGGGTGTACTCCTTTAAAAGAACTACATGTGGCTTGATTCCTGCCCTTGCAGGATACGTAGTGACACCAGGGTCCCCCACCCTGGCTCAGCTGTCCCCAAATGAAAGATAAAAATTCCCTTTCCCCAGTGTGCGGACTAGACCTACATGGGGTGTATTCCTCGTCCTCACCGCACGATGTTAAACTGCACGGATAAGAGGTAAAAAATTTACTTTTCCCCCATGTACGGACCAGAACTGCACGGGGTGTATTCCTCTTCCTCACCGCATGACGTTAAATTGCACAGACTTTGTCTTGATCCACCCAAGATATATGAAAAAATGAGATGGAAATACTCCTTGCGCATTTGGATGCATCCTCTCCATACATCAGACTCCACAACCCTGATAATTGTGGATTTTCATAACCATTCATGACCATCAGACGTGGAAAGTCATCGACTAGGGGACGCCTTTGCATGACTATGCATACCATGCATTCAGCGGCTCTGTATATTGATAGCCCCTAGACCGTCTACCAAAGGCAATATTTCCTCAGACGATACCCTTCCAAGATCCGTACGCCTACCGACCTCAGATCCTTCACATCATATCTTTCGATCCAAGAATTTATGGCGCAATAGTTTACAAGTTCACCCCCCTTTTTTCACATCAAAATGTTTCCAGGGTATCCCTACCCGGTTGTCCTATGTATCCACCCGTGGTTCACATGGCGACCTACATCTATGAACATCATGCCACAGATAGGTTACTTTGACTCAATGGACAATTGTAGTGAAGATATTTCTTGTATGCTCGGACACCATTATCCCTATATGCCGAACTCTATACTGTGAGCAATCTCGAGTTTTCATAATCATTCATGGCCATTGGAAGTGTAAATTCATCGACCCAGGGACACCTTTTCATGACTATGCATACCATTCCCTTAGCGGCTCTGTATATTTATATCCCCTGGCTCGTCTACCAAAGGAATGATTTCCCCGGGTGATACTCTTCATAGCTCCGTATGCTTATTGGACTCAGTGCCACCACACCACATCTCACGATCCGGGAAACCTCAGAGTTACAGTGTACAACCTTCATCCCCCACCATGTTCAGAGTATATCGAAGTGTGGTAACTTAGTATCATTCGAGTGACTACAGCAATAGCCGCCCAATGGTCTAAGATCTATGACCACTAAACTAGGATTACTTTGTCCTTGCATCACGACATTAAACTACATGGAGTGAAAAAACACCCCCACACTCAAGATAAATCAGCGCAGGGAGCTCTCTAAGCTTTAACAGCAACCAGGGACAAATATTCCCAACATGTCCAAATATTTTCTTACCAGATTACAAACTTCGTGGCTCGGAAAAATTCGAATCCTCATAACCATTCACAGACATAGGAAGTGGAAAGTTATCAACCTGTGGACACCTTTTCATGACTATGCATACCATGCCCTCAGCAGCTCTGCAATTGATAGCCCCTGCCTCCTCTACCAAAGGCAAGATTTCCTCGGGCGTCACTCTTCCTAGCTCTGTATGCTTACCAGCCTCAAAGCCTTCATTTCATTTCTCTAGATCCAAGAAGCCCCGGAACCAAGATTTACACCATCAAACCCTCTCCACGTCTTGGGAATGCTGAGGTGTTCAATCCTAGTTACATTCTGACCAAGAGAAGCCTTTGCAACTACATCCTTATCGCATGACATTAAAATACATGGAACGTCTTGACTGCTTGGCATAAAGCTGCAAAGACCAAGCATTAAACATTCAAAGAAATGCCTCCAACTACAAGCATTTTCACTGGTTTAAAAATACCCCCATCCTCACTGCATGACATTAAACTGTACAAAATCCTTTAATAATGATCATCGTCTTTAACCCATGACGCTAAACTACACGGAATCCCTCCTTACCGCATGACGTTAAACTTCATGGCCAAATTTTCATGGGTTCAGTAAGGAATGAAGGCTTTTCTCTGTCCCTCAGTGCACATGCCAGACCTGCACAAACCACCCCCTCACACCAGCATGAGAAGAAATGACTTCACCCATTCTCGGGAAATTTATCATAGACGTTTCTCCCATATCCGGGCACCCTCTCCTCATAAACCATACTCTGTACTCAAAAAGAGCCAAACTCTCATAAAACACCCATAGTGGCCCCGAATCACAAACATCCTTGAAGTTTCTCGGCTATCGGGAGAATGAAATCATTGACCTAAGGACACCTTTACATGACTAACAATACCATGCCCTCCGCGGCTCTGCATATTGATCACCCCTGGCTCGTCTACCAAAGTCAATATTTCCTTAGGCAATGCTTCTCTCCATACGCCTCTTGGCCTTTGAGCCCCCATTTCTATCTCGAGATTCAGAAACCCTCTGAGCTACAGTTTACTAGCCTCTTTCATAACCCTTCCTGAATATGGAAGAACATCTCTGAAGAGATTACCAAAAACCAGGAGAAGCCATTCCACTTGGAAGAATGTCCCAGCTGCGTGACTTTAAACTACATCAAGCTCCAACCATCCTTTACTCTAGATAAATGCATAGGACCGGGACCCTAAGTCCACATTCCTGATTAATACAGATGTCCTAAAACTTTTTTCAGACGTCACATACCCTTTCCGAGCCACCCCTGGTGGTTTTATGAATTATCCAAGCCACCCATGGTGGTTTCCATAAGCAGGACTCCCATGAAGTCCTCAGGCCATCAGAAATGGAGAGCCATTGACTTAAGGACACATTTGAAAAACTATGCATAACATTCCCTTAGCAGCTCTGCATATTGACCGCCCATGGACCGTCTAACAAATGCGATATTTCCTTAGGCTATGCTCTTACTACCTCTTCATGCCGGTACAACTCCCATCCCTTGAGACATGCCCTGCATGGCGCTCAAATCTAAATGTGTTCCATCCACATGCGTCTGGAGGATATTGAGACATCTTTTAATCAAAAAAATCACATTGGGGACCTCTCCCCACCATACCTGGTCAAAGATGTTCGACCTAAAATCTTAGTAATGATAGTCCTGTTGGAAGGACTTTAAACTGCCCACAAAATGAGGTACAAAGCCTGTTAGGCTGAAAACCCGAAAAGGGAGACCTAACCAAAAGTCGGGCCATACCCACTGGGTCCATACTAAATGGGCCAATGAAAAATTAGGGAATTAACAAGAAAAGAAAAAAATGATTGTGGGGATTTTATAGAAAACCCTAGCAACAGTTGAACTATGCTCGCTGGATCCCATGGTCCAGGCAAAAGTTAGAGTTTGTTTCTATTTTCCTGAGTTGTGATTAATTTTGATTCAGTGAGTTGTTATTCAAGAAACAATTGTTCTAGTAATAATAAAATATTATAGTAGCAAAATATTCACATAGATTGTATTCCATTAAAAAAAGAGGAGGACGTCCACAAGCTGGGGCCTCTCCCCCCACAGCGAGGGGGGGGGGGGTAAGAAAAATAGAGTGTATAAGAGTGGCTCTAATCATTACAAAAGAGACTGGATATCTCCCTACATCAGATCAGTAATGATACAACGAAGGTTGTTTCAAGTATGATCCAGAACAACCTTCTCCCTGGCCTCAACCTCGGCCACCGAACGAGTATGCTCCTCTATTGTTTAGAGATCGTTGATCCCTTTCCTGGTGACTTCAAGGAGACCATTCATAGTTGACAATTGATCTCTCAGAATCGCTACCCGTACTTCACATTCATACAACTCGGAGGATAGGATGGCCGCCTGATCTCGAGAGCTCACCTTCTGCGCTACCAAATGATAGAGCTTTATCATGGTTTCCTCCAGGGATTGGGTCCCACAATAAGAGGCAGCGAGGTGAGAAAGTTTGCATTCATTAGTTGAAACTTCATCACGGGCCATGAAAACTTGGAAATCGAGAGAATGGAACTGCTGATATTCAAAGACACCTGACCCCAAACCCAGGAAGAGTTGTTAGAGAGCTTCAGTTTTAGTTGCCAACTCAGTTAGAGGAGTTTCGGCAACAATCCTGCAAATCTGAGGCCAGGAATACCTGCACACTTCTCGGTGGTCTTCCATGACACGAGGATCTTTGGTATCCTTTCTAGATAGCATGAGAATGAAGTCTGGCATTGTGATTAGCACAGACATGGGCATGCCAGAAGATGGTTCCGAAACTGGAAGTCTTGAAGCTTCTAACCCTGGTTCGGGCTTGGGAAAAAAGTTGCTGAGTCCAGTATCGGTTGGAAAAACTTCAGGAATTGTATCTCTAGGACCCAAATCCACAGGGTCATCCTCACCCACATCCAAGAAGGTTGGGTCCATCTAAACTTTGGCCACAGAGGGGTTGGGGGAGGAAAATACCCTAAGTCACTTTGACCAATGATCCATCATTCGATCCTCCTTCAGAGACGATGAGGAAAGCACAGTAGGAAAAACCGCCGTGATAACTCCTGATCTGGGAACTTGTCGTACAGCCTTCCCTAGGATTCCATCGGGATAATGTTTTACCCACATTCTTACGAACTCCAAGGATAGGCTGTCAGCCGCTCCTACGCCAGGAAAGGGAATGCATGTGTCAGATCCTTCCCGCATCAGCTTCAACCACCATTGACAGAGAGTGGCCAGGTGCAGTCCTTGAGCCTGAGGAGGAGGAAGGGAATATTGGAGTTGCATACACCCAAACTGGTGGAAAAAATGGTGGGGGGCGTACAACTCACATAGATAAACCCCATCAATCTGCATGGATAGAAACCCGTCCCACAGTGAAATCATGTAAGAACATTCTTTGAGGCTCCCCCAGTGGTTTTCAACCACGAAACCGGAAGGGATGGGGTAGGGGGAGAAAGAAAACTGGTAGAAATCACTCAGAAGATCAATGATTTCGTCGGAACTGAGAGACTTCAGACGAACCCCAGCTATATCAAGCAGGGTAGGCCGAAAGCTAGGAAGCGGGATAACTGTGTTTTGACAATACTCATAACAACGACAATGATTAGATATACAGCAGTATAAGAATTGAAATGGACCACTCAGATGATAGGGTGACCTTCCCTCCTTCATGTGGCTCAGTAGTTCATAAATACGAGCCAAAGTGGGCATGACAAAGTTTACCGGGCGACCCTCTGCCAACTCAACTGCCATCATCAAGGTGCAAGCTCTGATGCCCGGGTTGATATCCCGAGAAGGGATTAGCCACCCACTAAAAAACATAGCAAACAGACCTTCTAGCCTGAGCATAGGCGGCACACCAGGGCACACCTCGTAACCCCATGAAAGGTTGTCGCCCGCTTCCAGAACCGCCCAGTAAGAACCTGGGATGGTTCGTGACTGTTGAGAGGGATGAGTCCTGGGGAGCTTAATCTTAGGCACATGACCAGTGGTGTTCAGAAATAACCCTATCCAGGTGGTATAGGGAATAAGAGAGAGGGCACACAAGGTCTGACCTAGTGACTGCTCCACCATAACAAGCAGATCCCTCACCAATGAAGGCACTTGTTCAACATAGTCCCATGCGTCAGGAGTGGGAAGAAACTCATCATTCATCTCACCGATGATCGGAAGCCCTCCCAATTGGTATACGTCCCAC
Organism: Viscum album; assembly: GCA_963277665.1. Taxonomy (NCBI): domain Eukaryota; kingdom Viridiplantae; phylum Streptophyta; class Magnoliopsida; order Santalales; family Viscaceae; genus Viscum; species Viscum album. The sequence continues at coordinate 1,196,163,078 of OY728135.1, read as the reverse complement.
AAGATAATGCCAACTTCTGCATAGGCTAGGTGGAAAGTATTAGTGCTTGAACACCAGTGACTGAGCAGGTCAGGCAGAACCAATGATGGGGGGTAAACAATGAACTGGGAGGCCCACACCGCGGAGTACAAATTTACCGCTTAAAGTGACTCGGGAGATTCCCGAAAATGATGGTGGACCCAGAAGGCCCAACCCCAGTCATTCGAGAAAATCCCACCAAAACGAATATCCCACCTAGGAATCCATCCCGTGTCAGGATCCACCCAAGTAAGGTTGATTATGGAGGGGTAACTCTTGAGGACAACCTCTTGAGAGAAGTATTGTGCGTACTGATCGCTTTGGGTCTAGAAAGAGCCTCTCAAAATGAAAGTTTTTTTCGGACTAGGACCAGAAATTATCTCACCCGATTGGGCGAGGTTCGCCTGAATGCACTTCGGCAACACTTCCAAGCATGGTGATGGAAGACCTGAGAAGGTGGGGGGAATAGGGGCGTCATCCTGAAGACCGAAGCCATAAAGCGGAAGCCAATTTGATAGTGGATAACCCAGCATCTCATGAGAGAGAAAGTCCTTCAAGACACCATCATCAGGAATGATGGACTGAAAAGGGTCCTCTTTGATGTTTTCCGCTCTGCGAATCATAGCTAGACGTCTCCCTGAACCAATCGCGAGAGGCTCAGCAGCAGGCATGGGTGCAGGGCGAGGGGGAACAATGTTTTCTCCCTGCATTATAAAATCCAAGCAAATGGTTAGTCCAGAATAATAAAATCCAGACAAAAATACCAAATATATGGCTAAGGATTCAGTCAAGGAGCCTTCATAGCAAGGTCCCCAAGCATGCCTCAAAATGTGGTTCGCGATGAATGCATCCCGCGAACGAACCCTACGTGGAAGCAGTCCGCGGTACCCTGTCCTGCGGAGCGTTGGCCAGAAAACAACGAACCAGGTTGCTCCACGAAATCTTAATCCTAGATTTAAATGATTATATTCAGAATATTTAAGAAATTTTCAATGTCAGGAAGATTTCAGCCCTCGAACCATCAAAACCGCAGAGCAAGTTCCTTTGTGGCCCATCGTGACTTAATTTTTTATTAATTAAAAATGTTAGTTCATGGTTGGGAATTGGTCCTTGAATGAAGGCGACCGTGAACGAATAATGGTCCACGGAAGTGGAAACTAGTTTTTGGATGAGGCGTTTCACGAAGGAACAAGTACACGGAAACGAGAGCTCTGATTTCGCGAAGAATCTGGTAAAAGACAAAGGAAGGGACCCTGTATTTATAGGTGTGTTCCCCTACTGGGTCCACTCCTCTACCACAAAACATCCAAGTTTCAGGACCACTCTGCATCGGAATGACCTCCTCTTTGTTCTGATCTAACCCCATTCCATTGGGGGGCATTTGTAGGGTCCTAAAAAATCTGCAAAGGAAGAATGAAAATCCCCTTTAATCCCAAGGAGATTCTACCCAATTTCTCCCCCAAAATAATTGGGGAAAAGTGTGGAGAATACTCAAAGGAAGGAACAAGCCGAACCAGTCCGCAGACTGGTCCAATGATAATAGGTCGTAGCCGGTTCCACGAAGAACCCCCTCTACGGACTGTTGTCGTTTGTGGAATGAAGGCGGAGATCCTCCGTGGGTGCAAAGCAGGACGGGCGCCAAACCAGTCCACCGTGACGAACCGCCCCAGCCGCGGACCGTGTCGACTGGCCCAGGCCGCATCCACTGTCATTCGAGAAATGAAGGCGGAACCTTGAACGGCCGCGAAGCACTCCCCGAGGTTGATTTGGTTCACGGGGGAGATGCGTTCAATGCCCCCTGCGAGTTGCGGATTGACCAAGTCATCTGTAAACCGATTTTCTAATCATGGGCCTCCGCGAAAGGTACTGCATGACCACAAATATATCTATTTCCCCACTCTATAAAAGGACACCGAGGGGTAAGAGAAAAATGGAGAATTCGGAGAGATCGACCAGATTTGGGTGGAAGGATTTCGAGGGAAGGAGCTTAGGATTTCGCAAACAGCAAAGTTTCAGTTCGCGAACCAGAAAAAGTACAAAGCTGGGAGTGAATTAATAAGGAACTGAAAACGCATAATAACTTGGTGAATCATGAACTTAAAATAACAATGAAAATAAAACCCCCAACCATAGAACCTCCACAGATGCACTCCCCACAGACTAGGGAGTTTATGCCCCTTTTCTGATCTGTCGCACCGCGTAGAACTCTCCTATGCGGGCGAAGCCCCGAATGATGAACCCCCAACTGGAACCGCCCTCAGCCGCCGCTGCTCGCATGGATCCCTCCACGTACCAACCTGGTATGCGGGATGAACCCAAAGCTGTGAACCGCCCAAGTTTGTAGGATGATCATCAGTACGCGGACCACCCTGGTTTGCGGACGACCTCTCCAGCCACGTAGCACCTCCCTACGTGAAGCTCGCAACTCCTCATACACCCATGTGGCCTGCCAAATCCTTCAGAGTTCCCATTCCCCGAGCCAGATAAAATCCTCCCAATCTGACCTGATCCTCCACCGCTCCCTCATTGGCCCATTCATCGGCCCCGAGCTGAGGCCTCCACCAAAGCTACTGGACCCGTGTGATGTAACCTTTAGGTGCATCAGCACACCATTTTGAGTTCACATACCCATGGTAAGAAGGGGAAAAGGGGTTGCTCCAGCCCTTGAGTGGATTTCTAAAACAATCTTGGGTTCACATTCCCTTGGTAATGCGGAGTCCGAGCCCGAGAACCCCCTTTTTGCACCTCCACTCATTAGGAATGGGGAACTTCTCCCCACTCTAGGGCGTGTCGGGATACCCATCAGAAGGAAGCCCCCGTGCACCTCTGTACTTCCCCATGTTCGTGGCCAAGGAAGGGAGTAGTGGGGAAGGGTGTTTCTCCATCCCTCTTTGGGGCCAAGTCCCTCTCCCGCTGCACTTTGTCGCCATGGGAATCCATCCTGGAGTAAGCCATGAATTTATGGTCCGCCTCTATGCGTAAGCCCCACCCCACTTCCCACGAACGCAACTTTCGCGACGTGGTCGTCTGGTCCTTGCTGCCTCTTGTTTCTCACACCGGGCATGACTCATGTGGGCTTAGATTAAGCATCGACCATGACATCCTCTTATGGGCCTCCTTAGAGTGTAATCACCAATCCATACCATGGGTCTCCTTAGAGTGTAAGCCCCAATCCATACCATGCGCCTCCTTAGAGTGTAATCCCCAATCCATACCATGGGCCTCCGTAGAGTGTAAGCCCCAATCCATACCATGTGCCTCCTCATAGTGTAAACCCCAATCCATTACCCTAGGCTGCCTCATAGCGTAAGCCGCATGTCAATGTGATCTACGAGGACTTTTATTCCCTACCATAGGGATACATAGAAAGACTCCATGAGGTTCAATCCCGATCACCATCAAACCCCTGAGTCCACATTCACGTCGGTTCTCCGACACTCCTATTCGAACTATGTGGACTTTGATCCCTGTCTCTCAGGAAAGGTACATAGGAAGCCTCCCCGAGGTTCAAGACCAACAACCGGTCTATTTGACTATCTTTACATCGGTTCACCACGCCACTCCTAGTGCTGCCTCAATGTGTCCATACTCCTCGGGGTCATTAATCCAACGAGGGATGGTAATCCTTGGGCATAAATGATTCTGAACCCATGTGCCCAACTGACCATTTCCAACCAGAAGTAATCTGTGGATACTATTCTTGGGTATAAACCAAAGATCCACGAACATATAAATACGTCTTAAATCTATAAGAGAGTCTTAGAACATGAAATAATTCCCCCCAAAAGGGTGTGATGAGCCCGACTTCCCATCCTCTCGAACAATGTGAGTTCTTAAGTGTCGCTTGCCAAATCGCCCAGCGAATGCCTGCCTTTGGAAAGCAGGTCCACGTATCATTGGATACGGAACTGTTGGGCATTTTGAAACTGATCTGAAAAATATATACTTTACCTAAATATCATGATGTTATCATATAATTAGAATTCTTGGTTAGATGTATCCCTAGGGTTTCACTAAATTTATCATATCTTGATCCCCAAATAAAATGTGCCTTATTAACTTAAAATTAAATCATAAATTATCCTAAAGGGTTACTTATACCTTTGAAATTATGATTTACCATAAATTATGATCTTTTAACTTGTGATAAAAAAACATACTATTATATAAAGTTATCTAAACCCTACTATGATACCAAATGTGACACCCCAGACCCATGATCCTAGATCCAATTACATAAACACATACTTTAAATTTTTGATTCAATACCAACTATCAATTCCTAGACATAAATACCCCATAATTACATTAACTTAAGAAAATATTACATTACTTATATTACTAATACCTTTTAGGTTTAGAGATTTAGAGAATCAGGATAAAACATAAACTAATAAAACCTATTTATTTATTAAATAATAAATATTTTATTTAAAACTTATAAGAAACTTAATCCATAAAGAGTATTCAACATCTTCCAAAAATTATTTCAGATGGATTATACTTCTAAACAAGTCATTTATAATACTTTTATTTATAGTCCAAGGAAAGGAAACATAAGAAGGGGTGATCCCAAATGATCAATAAGGAAACTTATAACTGAAGCTATAAAAACATAAGGATAATGTAAAAAATATAGAAGTAATAGATAATCAAAATAATTTCATAATCAACTAAAATTGAGAGAATTAAATATCCAAGAAGATAAATTAAAAAAAAGGATATTAATAATTACTTATCTCATACCGATGGAATGAATAATGTGAGCCATCAAAAACATGTTGTTAAGACCATGTGCCAAGACACTATTCTATTATGGGGATGGTATACACCAAAACCCAACCTTTTTTTTATCTTGAGACCCATAGACGAATCGATGGGATATATAATTTTGGGCCCCACCTATCACCTGATTAAGCTCAAAGCATTCACTGTAAGAGTCAATACGACCTTTAATTATATTCCCTAAGGAATATTTGGATGCATGAAAACATAGATATTCATATAATGAAGAATACATAATATAAATACATTATCAACCTGTGTTAGTAGTCAATGATCATCAAGAATCTTAATACTTTTACCAATATCAATAAAAGTAATAACATGATCTTAAACCATCTTGAGAAAGAAGGTGTATAGTTAAACAATATATAATCAAGCTTCCAATAATCATTCGTATTGGAATAATAATATACGGTAAACCAAAACTTTTCCCCATGTAAATAAAAGGGATAACATGATCATAACCAATTCATAGAAATAATGGGGATGGTTTCCACAAAACCTAACCCTAGTGTGACAAAGTAAATATAGAAGGATATTGAAATAAATGAAAATCATCCTTGAAAAATAATGTTTGAACAATACCACCCTAGAAGGGATCATGAATTGGATAGTTTGGTACATTTAGTTCATTACCCTAATATATATATGTATATATATTAGAGTATAAGTAGTGAATCATAAATCCTATTAGGTTAAAAGAGATTTCAAAAAACATTTTTAATATTTTTATATAAGACAATGTTTCAGGTCACTTCCAAAATTATTTTTCAAAAGGTGAAGTTAAAACTCATTGAAAACAACTAATTTTTATAAATAATATTCAATAAGAATGACTTTAAAAAACATAAGGTTTAAATTTTATAAATATGAAGAGGAAGATCATATTTATGATGATGAAATGGAAAAAACATTTTAATTATTTTTAAATTACTTTTTTTTTTAAAACTGACATTGTAAGAAGAGTAAAAAACATTCATTTTTATTAAAAATTAATTTTGATAATAAGTATTATAAAATATCATATGATAAAATTTTGGTGTGGTAGAACCCATGAATTGAAAATCAATTTTCAAGATGAAACATTATAACTCAATGAAATGAGATTTGATTTATCAATATCCCATACTGGAAACATACTCAATGAAGAATGAAACATTTGAAAAGGGTTTTATGTAGTAAAAATGGGAAAAATAAAATATCAATACATAATAAAATAAATTTTTTTAATGTCCCGAAATTATATGAAATAAGTCTAAGAGAATGATCATAGCTCAATGAATGAAAGTTGGGTTACTAAAAATACTTAGTATTGGGGAAACAACTAAATCAACAACCACATGAATAAGAGAACATGATCTGGAGATTAAATTTCATGAAATAAAAATATTATGAAAAAAATATATCCATGGGAAGTGAATAAACTATACAAAGAAAACTTGTTATAAAATTTTTTTTATGTCTCAATGAAGCAGAATTGAGACCAAGAAAACCCTTAAGACTTTAGAAAATTTCGAATCAAAATCCATTGAAATAGAGGGATTGTAATTAAACTTAAAATATCATTATTAAAAGATAATTAATTATATGGTATCTAAAATAGGTAGTATATACACCAAATAAATGAAATTAGGGACATAATACTAAACATGTCTCAAAGAGAAGAATTTGAGATGAAAACCCTTACCTTAGTCCTGATTCATTCTGCACTTACACCAAATATCTTAAAGATATAAACTAAGATAATTAAATAAATACCCAATAAATATATTCCTAAATATAAATATTTATACTCATAATTTATAGTTATTATATATATAATAGTTAGTTTTTACCTATTTTCAACACCAGGTGTAAGTTATCTTTATCTCTTTGAACTAGTTTCATAAAAATTGGGTTGATATCCATTGTTTTCTAAAATTACATAATTGTTAGATCATATAATGAACTTGAAGATATGTTACAATATATTTTAATAATATATAAGTTCATTCCATGTTAGTTTTGGTTGTGATCTATGGGGTTGAAATTGGTGATGATCAATTTTTCAATTTTCTTAATAAACTAAGTGTGATTTCTTAATTAATGAGTTAAATATTTATATGACCATATTATAACTAAAAAATGATTTAAATATTTATATAATATTATACCATTAAACATGTTCTCATAGTAATCCACAATATAAATTCATATTATTTTCCAATAAGGTGGTTAAAGCACACAAAAGAAAAACCTACCATGATTAATGAGTGATTATGAGGTGATTAAATAGAAATATAGTTACAAAAGGAGAATATTGATATAATTTAGTGTTTATTAGTTTCATATATAATAATATTAAAGTATTTTTAAAATAATATAATTTATATAAATTCACTAATTTGAAATTAGAGATCATTTTACTCTAAATTTTCTTGTTTTAAATGATTGAATTAACAATAAACATTATTGACCATATCATTCATAGGATTTAAAATATACTATAATATAACCTTAATGAAATCATACAAAAATTATTTATCCTTTAATTTCATCCTAATTTCAATACATGTAAGGCGACGATGAATATTAAAATGAAAATCAGTTGTTCTATGGAGGCGGTAGTCCATACGCATGCATGGTTTTAGATTTCATTTTCCATAGAATAGGAGAAAGGAGTAATATAGTGTTTTATTGTTTAATAATCATAAAAATTATATATATATATATATATAAATTATACATGAAATCACCTTATTATACCTTCCTTGTTTCACGGTGAAGAAAAACCAAACATGATGTGTTGTGGAGGTGCTAATCTGCACAACACATGACTCAGATATTTATTTTTCTTAATAGAAAAGTAAAAATGTGATTGATGATTATTATAATAGAATAATAAAATTAAGTATATAAAAAATGATTTTATTATTACATAGGTCTTTTAAAATTATAATTGGTAAATAAAAAAATATAAAATAATGAATTTAAGGAAAAATGATCACTCAAATTGAGAACATTGAGGTTTACTTGGAAGATCTATTGAAAATGGATAGAATTGGATAATTTATTATCTCAAGAATCTATATTGAGTGATATATTATTATATATTAAGGAAAAGGTTAGGGTTTTATGTTAAAACCTAATTTTTAGGATTTCCTTGAATTGGTGATGAGAGACCCCTTTTATAAGTGGTGTGAATGACATTTTTGTTAATTGTTCGACTTAATATAATGGGAGAACATGATAAACATGTAAAATGTATCTAAAATTGAGAAAAAATTTATTGGGGAAGATATAATGTTGATAAAAACCTCATACAATCAACTATAGACATGTTTTTATTGTGTTTCAAGTCTTTTACCCTTTGAATTATTACTTTTAACATTTTATCTTTTATTGTGGTAACTAGTGTACCTATGTTAACTTAATCATTATACAAAAAAATAAATTGGTCATTATAAAATAATTTGGAACCAATTATTATAAATTTGAAATATATTTAATTTGATTAAATTTATAAAAGTGATAAAAAATAAGTTTAAAATTAAAATGTAAAATGTATTAATTGTTTTTTCAAAAATATTACATTTGTTCAAAAATATCAAATATGAAACTCTAAATTAAAACCATTTTTTTAAAATTATTAATTAATTTATAAAAGACATATTTTATATTATAAAAATGTTTCATTAAGTTAAAAACAATCTTATATACTAATAATATCATTAAATTCATGTTTTTTTGTTAAAACGATATTTTTCACTATTCACTTAAAAATCATTCTTTTTAAAAAAATCACAAGAATTAGTCATAAGAAAATATTACTATAATGAATAAAAAAAATAATTCCAATTATTTTAAATTAAAATTCCAAAATTTATAAATTCAATTTTTGAATAAAATCCTAAAATATAATGAAAAACTCTTTTTATTGGAAAATGATATTTTCAAATATTAATTGTTATTATTTTTATTTCATATTGTAAACCAACTAAATTAGAGTTAACCAATTATTAATATCAATCAAAATTTATCATCATTAATCATACACATATTGAAATAGAAATGCATATCTTATAAAAAGGGAATATTTAGAGAAACGATTTTCTAAATAATAAATGATATTATTTTTCATTTAGTTAAACTAGTTGAATCTAATTCATATTAAAAGTATCCTATAATTTTTTGATACATATATTTCATAAAGAATTTACAGTTTTGTCATTATTTTTAATTCAACAGATTTGTTTTAATTATCATACTTAATATTTATATTTGTATTGAAATATTTCACGGTTTCGTTTGAGTTTGGTTTAGCATGTGGAGAAAGCAATCGAAAAAATTGAATTAGTTATGGGTATTCATATATTAATATTCTAGGTTGTTACAATGAATAATATATGGTGAGTTCCTTAAGTTAATCTAATTACTTATATAAAATATGCATGATAATTTCCTTCTTGTTGAAGGATATCAAGGATTTATCTTTTTTACATTCCATTTTACCTGGTTGGTGAATTCGTTAAATGAAATTATTCACTAAAATATTTATGAGATCCTTTAAAACGATTGGTTTCTCATGATTTTATTAGAGACTTTTGGATTTTATGCATTTCATCATTTTTTTCTCCTTTGAATATAATTATCATGACACTAAAAGAAAATAGTGTTTTAGTGGCAGTTTTAAAAATCTCCCTGAAAAAACAACCGATATTTTTTTTAATTTTTTTAAAAATATCTTATAGAAATAATTAATTTTTTTAACAGCAGTTTTTTGAAAACCACTGCAAAATTTAAGAAAATTTTTAATTTTTTTTATTTATTATTTATTATTTATTATTTATTATTATTTTTATTATTTACAATAAAATATATTTTATTATTGATAAATTTATATATTTATAATGTGTCAATTAATTAATATTTATAATTATTGGTTAATAATATTTTTAAACTGAAAACACATCTTCAACAAGTAGAAGAATAGACTTCGACATCAAATGACCATAACTTCTAATCTGAGAGTCCATTTCAGCTCTACAACCAGTCAAATTGAAGTTTATCAAATGAGAAAAAACCAAGTGAGATTTAAATCATGTGATAATAAGAGGAAAAAAATATATTCAAAATTCAAAATTTGTAAATCGAACTTGAACTCCAAACAGAAATAACTACTAATCCGGGTGTCTTTTTGAGCTCTACCACATATCAAATCAAAATCTATGATGAGCTCTATGCCGCTTAGGTCTGGTACCAACTCTTTAAGTATTGTACCCTTTTTATTAATCCATAAAGGCCCAGATGGCCTCCGGAACAGAGGTTTTAGTTAGAGACACCGATTTCATAAAATTCAAATGGTTATAACTTTCGATCGAGGTGTTTGTTCGGCCAATACCACATATTATATGGAATTTCATTTCACGATATTTGTTTTGACTACTTTTGGCACTAATAAAGGAGTCTCAGATCATATTTTAAGTCCATTTCAGTGTTTTTAGGGTTTTAAGAAGTTCTTGATATTTTATGATTTAATTAATTAATTAATTAATTAATTATTTAATATTAATTAATTAATAATTATTTATCTATTATTTATTTATGTGATATTATTTATTTATTTATTTGTTATTTAGTTATTATATACACATTAATTATTAATTTTTTTAAATTTACTAATCAATTAATTATCAATTATATATTATTACTTTATTATTCATTATTTATTTATTTATTTATTATTTACTTAATTATTATTAATTAATTAATTAATTAATTAATTATTAATTATAAATTATAAATTATAAATTGTTAGTTATTAGTAATTATTAATTTTTATTAATTTTTTATTTAATTTTTTATTTATCTATTTATGTATTTATTTATTATTTATCATTTATCATTTATTATTTATTATTTATTATTTATTAATTTGTTTTTAATTTACTAAATATTACTTTATTATTAGTGTATTATTCATTTATTTATTATTTATTATTTATTTATTGATTATTTATTAAGTAAATATTAATTATTTATTAATTATTCATTAGATATTAAATATTTAATATTGTAGATTAAATATTAAAATTTAAATATTAATTATTAATTAAGAATTACTAATTTTATAATTATCAATTATCAATTATTAATTCATTATTTATTTATCTTTCTATTTATCTATTTATTAATGTATTTATTTATGTATGTATTTATTTATTATATATTATTTATTAATTTATTTTTAATTTACTAAATATTAATTTGTTATTAGTTTATTATTCATTTATTATTTATCTATTTATTCAATATTCATTATTTATGAATTATTTATGAATTATTTATTAATAATTTAGTAATAATTTATTAATTTTTTATAATCTTTAAATATTAAATATTAAATATTTGTTGTAAATTCTTAATGATCAATTATTAATTATTAGTTATTTTTAATTATTAATTATTAATGATTAATTATTAGGTATTAATTAATTATTAATTATTAGTTATTATTTCTTTATTTATCTATTATTTATTTATCAATTATTAATTTTTTTAATTATTTATCATATATTAAATTATTCATTATTTAATTTAATATTTATACATTACTTATATATTATATGTTACATATTACATATTATATATTATATATTATCTATTATCTATTATCTATTATATATTATGTAATATATAATAGATAATAGATAATATATTATGTATTAAATATTATGTATTATATATTATGTATTATATATTATGTCTTATATATTATAGGTTATATATTGTATATTATATATTATTAATTATTAATTATTGATTATTGATTATTTATTTTTGATTAATAAGTATTGATTAATTATTATTTACCGTGTATCTATTTGTTATGTATTACTTGTTTTTTCAATTAATATATATATGTATATATATATTAAATTTGATTTATTGACCACATAAAGAGACTGTTGGAGTGGTAAAGTCTTTGGAGAATAAGCAAGAGGTTAGGGGTTCAAATCTCACCCAACAGAGAATTCCTATTTATGGCATGAACATGTGCATGGACATGGACTTGTGCATGGACATGGACTTGTGTATGGATATGGACATGTGCATGGTAATAATAAATAAATTAATGAATAAATAAATTACCAAAATAGAAAATAAATAAATAAATTAATAAAATAAAAAATTTAGGAAATAAAAAATTTAAAAAAATATAAAAAAAATAAAAAAAATTTAAAAAAAAATTAAAAATGATTTAGCGACGGTTTAAACAGCCACTAAAAAACATCTAATAAATCGTTCTACGATCGGTTTAAAAAACCAACACTAATTATTTCCTGACACACGATTTTGCGGCAGTTTAAACCGCCGTTAAATACAAATTTTGGCATAGTGTAGATACTAGACTAGGGGTTTGTTATATTTGTTGGAAGTGCAATAAAGATGATGAAGTGTACATCAGACTTAAAAACATATGTTGAACATTCTATTGTTCTAGTATAGAGATTTTTTGATGGTATCCCTATTCATTTACATATATCATCTTTTTTGACAGCCATTTGTAGTTATATTGAGAGGTGAATAAAATTGTATTTGGTAATATTAATGATTTAATGTCCCTCAATCATGAGGTTTTTTAATGGGGTCAATTTAATGAACTCCTTCTATAGAAAAAAGATAGTTTTAAAAATATTCCTTATTATTGTTCCTCTTCTATTAAACTGGGTCACTCCACTGATTCTTATGGAATTGCGTCCCTGAATAACTCTTCTCATACTAGGTAGCCTCATATTATATATAAATTCATCTAGACCAAAAAAGGGAAGCATACGTTATATGATATTTTATAATAATATATTAATCATCAAATCTTGAATAAAGATGCTATAGAAACCTAGATTCCCTTGCATAAAATGATTTTGTTTGTTCAAAGGAAAGGTAAGGTTAAATAGAACCCAATGTTATAACTAATGATGACCAACTACATGAGGAACCAATTGGTCTTCTGATCACCTAGTCTATGAGGCATCCCATGAGGCTATGGATTACTTTAGTTTTGTTGATGAGTTTAAAATGGAGAACCTTTATTTGAGGGGGGTGGATCTGAAGTTAGACTAAGAGGCTTACAGTGATGCTGGTGAAGCTACTAAAGTCTTATATGAAACATTATACAAATTAAAGTTGATTATCTTCACTCGAGTTCTAAAAAAGGTAAGAAACCAAGGGTAGATTTAGATAGTTTTATTAATCCTCACCTTAAGAAAACTAAGACGTGTAATGAATACTCTAAAATATGGAGAATGATTATTATAGGATCCTCACTAATATGCACCAATGTGACAAAATGTATTCCTCCTCAATTAGAATTTTTATAGGATTTGGATTCATCCTCTGATGAATAAAATTCAAAAGATACCTACAAGATCAAGAACCACACTCGGGTTATTAAAGAGGGTCTTAAGGAAGATATTTATCCATTTTTTGAGGGGAAATTACTTTTTAACATTCATTGATATGAAAATAGAGAGATAAATATGGATGATTACCTATAAATTGGGTGTTTATGTTTGATAAAATTAAATCTAAATTTGATTGAAATCCTAATCTTGATTATATCCACTTTTCTTAAGAGTAGTGAATCAGTCATCTATTAATTTATTTTTATTGTTGTAACACCCCAACCTTCCATGGCACGTTTCCCTTTAAATAATAAAATAGATTGCATTGTACGAAACTTCGAGTTCCAGCACACCACTGAAACTAGCCGTTATGAATAGTAATACCCACTTTTTGAAATTTTATAAATTTTATTTTTTAAATGGTCTTCTTTTTTGGATTTTGAATATCAAAATTAGCTTAGGGTGAATTTTTGGTATTTTTCTAAAAACTTTCGATTTTTGATGAATAGTGAAAAACACCGCGTTATTGTTTAAAACATTATTTTTATTTAAATAATTATTTATTTTATATAAATTTATTTTAAGTCAAAATATATGCATAATACCTATATAATTTCAATTTAATTCATTAGAGTCATTTTATAATAAGATTAGATGTATAAAATTTTATTGAACTTTTTACCGTCTTTTACCCACCCTCTAGGCACATTTGCAAATTTTCATAAAACGTAATTTTACCACTTCTGTGAAGTGAATTTAAAAAATCCATGAGACACAGTTTAAATTAGTAAGTGAAATGTGGTTCAATAGGATGAAAATAATTTTTGGTGAATAGTACCTTTTGAATTTTATTTACCACGGTTAAAAGTAAATAGTGTAATTAACGGTAAACATGATATTATAATTACCCTAAAACATGTCCTAATTATATTCGATAAGTGTATTTAGTCCAAAATCAACCTTAGGAATAACATATGATCATTTTGATCCACTTGGAATAGATTAGAACATTTATTATTATTTTATTTAAATCAGAGTTAAAAGTGTAAAATTCAAAGTTTAATAAATAATTTTTTTAATATAGGGTTATACATAAGATAAATTAGACTATAAATATTAATTATAAATATAAAAATATTTCCTACATCATGTTATTTTATTTATAATTTTTATAGATTAAATAAATAAATTTATTTCTGAAACAATGATGATGAATGAATTACCTTATTAATGAATGTTTAAAATAATTGATATTATAGATATCAAAATAAATTTAAATTGAGACTTTTGATGCATTAAACTAATTTTCTTGGTTAATATAAAATTTTTGAGTTGATTAAATAAATTTTATTCGAAGTGATAAACTTTTTATGACTTCCACAAAAAACAAATACAAAATAGTATCAAAATTGACATAAATGAGTTTTTATAACAAATACTATTTTATTAAATGATATAATATTCCTAAAAATATAAGGTTCGACCAAAGGAATTATATAAGTTTATATATGTCAATAATGAACCACTTTAGGTTCTCTTGGAAGTTTATAGTATGTTTAATAACCATATAATATAAAAATACAAAGAGACATGATAAATGTCAAACTATTTAACTAAGAGTTAAATATACAAGATAAGATTAATATGGAGACCTAAACTTGGATAAAACCTATTGGTTGAATGGATTTATACCCATACCCTCTTTAGACTATAAATAAATCTATTTGGAGCCATTATAAAACAAAAATGATTTTATAATAAAATAATATTTCAATATCTTCCTAAAGTGACCCTCACCTCTCTTATAAAAGGGTACTTAACCTTCTCTTAATTTCACACATCTAAATACATTTGGATTGTCCAAACCCTACTCTAATATCCTCCCAACTACCCTAAATTCATCCTATAGGACTTACATTGATCATAAATCCAACCTAATAATCCCTTTTTATCAAATCAAAAGGAACCATATGAAGAAGAGGTAATAATTTCATCACCTCTTTCAAAGTTATCTTCTTCTTCCACTTAATATTTCTTTGTTGTTTCCATAGAAAAATAATAAATCAAGTACCTTCTACATACTATGACATTATTAAAAATATCTTACATCCATATTCATTATTCTATACATCCTATGAATAACAAATTCACCATACGTGCGTACGTACGGCTTACTGTATTCACGTCATGGTGTAATTTGTTATTCAACACTTCATTATTTAGATGGGTATAATAAAGAGTATAATTGATGTAAATAATAAATTTAACATGTCAATGATTCTGTATATATAATATAACATCCAATTAAATACAATTTCACCATGAATAGAATGATATTTTTGCTTGTGCGTACGTACGGATTACCGTCTCCACGAACGCGATGAGATTCATCCCACATCGTAACCATTCAAGAATAATTCTCATTTAATGATTAAAAATAATGTTTAATAACTTTATATCATTATTTATAGGAATAAAGTACATCATATTTATAACAATCATTACTTATGTAACAAAACATGAAAGGAAAATGAATCAGTTAATACCCGAAACAATGATACTATTGAAATATTATTAACAAAACAATATTAAAAGATCATATATGATATCATATTTATGTATATGGTTATTTTATAATTAAATAATAACTATTTTACCATTATAATAGAGGCTAACATACCCTCGACTAAGTAAAAGTACAAATTAAGGGTTAATTTTATAGTCTCTTTATTTTCAGAGGTTGTTTATAGGTGAGAATCTACTGAGATCTCATTATCATTCACATCCATGTTTCTTAAAAATTTATTTCAAAACATTTTTACTATTTACTAGATTACAGGTTAAATTCATTTATACCCTTGTTTGACTTTTTATAAAATGTTTTGAAAGGAATCTTCCCCTCATTTTCCAAACAAGGTACTTTATGACCTTTTTGACAAAATTAAGGTAATAATGTTTTTTTAACTTATATGGAGGGTGGAACAATTTTCCTCTATTGTAACAGCTTCAAGGCTTACTATAGAAGATTTTAATAATATGTTCAAAATAAATTTTTTCTTTTATAATTACATGAATTTTAAATGATTTCAAAATTGAAAGAGATATTTCTATCAAATTGTTTTTATTTCATCTATGTCAACATCCGTTGATAAATTTTACACTTATTTGAAGTTGATTTATTATGATACAATCTTCTATATTGTATTGAAGGTTTTGTGATTTGTTCAAATGTGGAAGTGTTATTTTTATAACATTAATGTTTTATGGTTAAATTATTAACATTTTGTATGCTGGTTTTAATACGAATGTTTATGTCATGTTTTAACCTTTTAATATGAGTAATGCATTGGACTTAGTAAGTGATGGGTGGAGCCCAATATAGCTTCTCGATGCATCGGTAGGTCTCATGAGCCAAACTAGTGTCCTGTAACAAGGCCTTGGAAAAAACTTGTATTCTTTTCATGAGGCTTTGACTATGTGGTTATGATATCTAGCATTATTCATTCCATCATTATGAAATTAGGTATTGATATTAAATGTGATTATTTGACTAGTAGAATTTCCAAGTGAATATGTAAATGAAATTATTTGATTTATCTTTTCAATATTATACTGAATTTTAAGTTTAAAAGGCTTGTGTTTTAGTCTTATACATTTTCTGAAATTTTAATGCTTATTTATGATAGTTTTCACTATATTGTTATCCTTACAGAGCATTTGAGATCACCCCTTTCTTATGTTTTCTTTTCCCAGGATGTGAAGAAGTATATTATGATTGATCTGTAGGGATATGCTATGGGATATGAGTGTTTCCAAAGGAGAAACAATGTTGTTTTTTATTTTACAATGTAATATAAATCTTATGAATGTATCTAGTACTTCCAAGGCTACTGAACTAATTGGTCTTTTGGGATTTGATCCCTTGAGATCTTTAAAATGTTATGTAATAATGAACTGACTATGGGTAATTAGGATCGGGGCATTACAGTTGGTATCAAAGAAAGTTTAGTATAATCCTTGGAAACTAGATTTAGAAAAAATCTGATTAGCGCATATTACCCTAAGATAGACTTTGAGGATTATTATAGAAAAACTTCCTAGAATTTTGGTAATGTATAGATTTTGTGTATTTTCAAAGAAATAAATCCATATATAGATATGAGTAGGTAGAGGCGGCTATGGAACAGATGTACCTAGTAGTGGAAACTCCGACAAGGTGTTTTGGGATTGACCTGGGGTATCTTGGTACTCGACAATGGGCCTTGCTGCACTCTTGGTTACGACACTCCCAGGGGATATTCTTAGGAAAATTCAAATTTTATTTAAAAACCATTATGAAGGATTTATGAGTAAATACTTCCTCAAATAAAACATTTTTTTATGATTAGGGATTATATGCATAAATTGTTCAATTTTGGTTAGGTATTTTACTAGTTTGGAATTATGTATTGCGATTCACAAGCTAATCTGGTGTATGAAATTGTTTATAAATGGTGCCTAGTGGAAGGAATGGAAACTGTATCAATGCACGTAATCCATTTGGGGATTGAACTCCTACCCAAGATAATTATAGTGATGATGGTGATGAAACTAGTGCTGATCAACTTATAATCATAATGGGACAACTCACTCAGGTTATGAATAAAAACTTTACCCATATGGACCAACCTGATCCACAACGTGGATGATCAATGTTAGAATGATTCACAAGGCAATAACCACCAACTTTCAGTGGGACAACAAATCCATTTGTAGCGAAGAAATGGATAAGTTCCTTAGAAAAAGTATTTCATGATTTTGGGAGTAGCGAAAAGGAAAAAGTTGTCATGGTAGTTTATCATCTCAGAAGAGATGCAGATCAATGGTGATCATTGATTCATAACACAAATAAGTATTAAGAAATATCAAATATGGAATTTAGGTAGTTTAAATAGCTTTTTATAGAAAAATACTATCCTCATGACCATTAAGAGAATATAGAAACACAATTTCTGAGTCTGAGGCAAAAGGAGGATGAAAATTTCGCAAAGTATGAGGCTAACTTTACAAGGTTTGCAAGGCATGAAATAGATTATATATGTAACCCAAGGAGTAAGATTGATCGATTCTTTGATGGGTTAAAACCATTTCTCTATAGAGTATTATTCTCACAATCCTTCTCATCATATGAAGATATTGTGTCATGTGCTATCAAGAAAAAAAAGGAATTATCTAATTATTATGACTTTAAAGAAAATAATGAGAAGAATAGATCTGCTGAAAACTCTAGAAATAGAAATAAGGGGAAGAAGGGAAAAGATGAATTTCTATCCTACAGTAAATTTGGGAAGAAAAAACCTGGTACTTTCCTGAAGAGAACGAGAGTATATTACAAGTGTGGTGAAAAAGGCCACCAAACTAATGATTGCAAGGGAAAGAAAGAGGCTATCAATGTTGAATGCTAAAATTATAGAGAAATGGGGAATTATGCAAATGAATTTTTTAACTGACAAAAAAACATACCTTAAAAAAGGCCAAGGGAGCCAGGACAAGCTTATGCAATCAATACTACTGAGTTTGAGGCTCCAAATGATGTGGTGGAAAGTAACTTAATGGCTTCCTTAAATTTAGCCAATGCTTTATTTGATTCTAGATCATTACATTTTTTCATATCTTCCCAGTTTTCTAAGAAAATTAGATATTTTCAATTTTATTTAACAAGGGAGTTGTTAGTAAAAACTCCTGAGGGAAGTATCATTGCAACAAATTTTTGTCAATCAGTTCCCATTAGGGCATATAAACCTGATTTATCTGCTGATCTCATTGTCATAACCATGATTGAATTTTATATAATCCTTGGTATGGTTTTTCATTCAGACCATGATGTGAAAATTTATTTTAAGAAGAAGGAGGTAACAATTTTTGATGATGATGATAAAGAATATGTTATCTTTAGAACAAAAACATCACCATCTAATTCTTATCTAGATCCAACCCAATAGCTCTACTAAATTCAATTATTGCGGAGTAAGGGAGTGAAATAACTATGGGTGAGGAAAATAATGTTCAAATAGAGTATGTACCTATTGTTCAAGAATATGTTGATGTTTTTCTAGAGGATTTTCTTGGACATCCTCCAGAACGAGAAATTGAGTTTTCCATTTATTTAATTCCTTGTTCAATGACCATATCAAAAACCCCTTATAGAATAGACACTATAGAATTAGTGGAGTTAAAGAAAAAACAAGAGGAGTTGAGTAATAAAGGATTTATTCTCCCTAGTGTTTCTCCATGGGGAGACCCTGTTATTTTTGTTAAGAAGAAAGATGTATCTATGAGGTTGTGCATTGAATACAGGGAGATCAATGCTATAACAATAAAGAAAAAGTATCCCCTACCTCACATTGATGATTTATTCGATCAACTTCATGTAGATCAATATTTTTCAAACATTGACCTTCGATCATGGATATCATCAGTTTTGTACGAAGAAGGAAGAAATTCCAAAGACAATATTTTGTACTAGGTATGGGAATTATGAGTATACAGTAATGCCTTTTGGACTGACTAATGCACCCTCTGTTTTCATGGATCTAATGAATATAGTTTTCAAGGAATATATTTATGACTTTGTAGTGTTATATATTGATGATATCTTGGTATACTCTAAAAGCTATAAAGATTAAGAAAATAACTTGGGCACTATTATAAAGACTCTAAGTAGAAATGAATTATATGAGATGTTTAACAAGTGTGAATTCTGGATTCAAGAGATTTATTTTCTTGTCCATATTGTCTCTAAGGAGGGAATCTCTGTTGATCATTCATATACAAAGGAAATCCAAGAATGTACAACACCGATGAGTATAACTGAGTTACATAGTTTTATTGGTTTAGGATATTATTATCAGCATTTCGTCCAGAATTTTGCACGATTGGATAATCCACTAACCAAGATCACACGTAAAGGGGTTAAAGTTTTTTGGACAAAAGAGTGTGAAGAATGTTTCGAAGAACTGAAGATAATATTAGTCAATTATCCTATCTTGACTTTACCATCGAGGAATGATGTGTTTATTATTTATAGTGATGCTTCAAAGAGAGGACATGGTTGTGTAATTATTCATAATGATAGAGTTATTTCCTATGTATCACGATAGATAAAAATTCATGAAAAAAACTATCCCACTCATGATCTTGTGTTCACAGCTGTAATCTTTTCTCTGAAAATATGGAGACACTATCTCTATGGTGAAAAATGTGATATTTATACTTATCATAAGAGTTTGAAGTATATTTTCTCATAGAAAGAACTAAACATGAGGAAAAGGTGATGACTTGAACATCTCAATGATTATGATTTCACTATACACTACCACCCAAGGAAGGAAAATAAGGTGGAAGATGCTTTGAGCAGAAAGGATAATGGAGTTTTGAACAAGATGAGAGTTGAAAGGGATCTTATGTTCATGGATCTAGTAAAGATGGATATGAGAATAATAATGGAAGGTGAACAATAAATACTTTTTAAAATGGTTGTAAAACCATCTTTACTAAAAAGGGTAAAAAAATTTTAGACTGTTGATGAAGAGTTTCAAAAGAAGATTAAAGCTGTGAATGATGGGATATTGATTGACTTCGTAAATGAAGATGAAATTTTAAAATTTGGGATGAGAATTTGTGTTCCTGATATACTTGATCTAAAACAAGAATTGTTGGATGATACTCATAGATCCAATTTCTCTATACACCTTAGTATCACTAAGATGTATAGAGATTGAAAGGAACATTTTTTGTCAGAAAACATGAAGAGAGAGATTTCTGATTTTGTGTCAAGATGTATAGTTTGTAAATAGGTGAAGTTAGGAAGACAACATCCTAGAGGAGTAATGAAACCTCTTCCCATACCTGAGTGGAAATGGGATGATATTACAATGGAAATTTTTATAAGGATAACAAGAACTCGTAAAAGGAATAATGAAATATGGGTCGTTATTGATCATCTTACCGAGTCGGCACATTTCCTTGTTATAAGATAAGATTTACCACTTGAATGTTTAGCAAGAATATATATTAATGAAGTTGTAAGACATCATGGATTACCCCTGTCAATTGTTTCTGATCATGATCCCTGTTTTACATCAAGATTCTAGAAGAGTCTTCAGAAAGCCCTAGATACTGAACTTCGTTTGAGCACTTCCTACCACCCTCAAACCGATGGACAATCAGAATAACCTATTCAAACCTTATAAGACATTTTGAGATCTTTCTCACTTGACTTTAAATGTATATGGGATCAATATTTACCTCTGGTAGAATTTTCCTATAATAATAGCTTCTATTCAAGTCTTTAGATGGCATCATATGAAGCATTATATGGAAAGAGATGACGCACACCAACTTGTTAGGATAATGTTGGAGAAAGAAAACTTGTTGGCCTAGAATGTATTAAGGAAACAATGGAAAAGGTGAATATTATCCAAACCCACATCAAAGTAGGTCAAAGTAGGAAGAAGAGCTATGCTGATAAACGAGGGAAGGATTTGGAATTTAAAGTAGGTGATTATGTTTTCTTGAAGGTATCTCCATGGAAGGGAGTTATAAGATTCAGTAATAAGGGTAAATTAATTCCCAGGTACATCGTACATTTCGAAATTATAGAACAAATGTGGGCTATAGCTTACCATTTGGAAATTCCACCAAGTCTCTCCAAATTTCATGATGTGTTCCACATATCACTGTTGAGAAAATACATGCTTGACCCAATGCATTTACTTACCTATGAAGAAATATAACTGGAACCCAATCTATCTTATTGTGAAGAGCCTGTTAGGATTCTTGATACCAGAGAACAAGTATTGAGAAACAAGACAAGTCATTTGGTAAAAGTTCTTTGGATAAACCATAAGATGGAAGAGGCAACATGGGAACCAGAGGAACATATGATGAAGAACCACCCTAATATTTTTATGCAGTAATATTCTAGAATTTTTTTGGATGAAATTATTTAAAGGAGGGAGAATGTAACACCCCAAGAATCCATGACACGTTTCCCTTTAAATAATACAATAGCTTGCATTGTATGCAACTTTGAGTTCTAGCACACCACTCAAACTAGCCATTATGAGCAGTAGTACCCACTTTTTGAAATTTTTGAAATTTTATTTTTCAAATGGACATCATTTTTTATTTGGAATATCAAAATTATATTAGGGTGATGTTTTGGTATTTTTCTGAAAACTTTTGATTTTTGATGAATAGTAAAAAAACGTTGTGTTATTGGTTAAAACCGACTTTTTATTTAAAAAATAATTTATTTTATTTAAATTTATTTTAAGTAAAAATAGATACAAATTACCTATATAAGTTAAATGTAATTCATTAGATTCATTTTGTAATAATATTATATTTATAAAAATTTATTGAACTTTTTACCGTCTTTTTCCCACCTTCTAGACACATTTTTAAATTTTCAAAAAAAAGAATTTCACCATTTCTGTGAATTGAATTTCAAAAATTTGAGAGAGGCTATTGATATTAGTAAGTAAAATGTGGTTCAATATGATGAAAATATTTTTTGGTGAATTGTAACTTTTGAATTTTATTTACCAAGATTAAAAGTAAATAGGGTAATTAAAGATAAAAATGATATTATAATTACCCTAACACATTTCCTAATTCTATTGGATAAGTCTATTTCTACCAAAATAAACCTTATAAATAAAATATTACCATTTTTATCCACTTGTATTAGATTAGAACATTTATTATTTATTTATTTAAAGAAGAGTTAAAAGTGTAAAATTCAAAGTTTAATAACTAAACAATTTTTAATATAGGGTTATACATAAGATAAATTAGACTATAAATATTCATTATAAAGATAAAAATAATTCCTATATCCTGGTTGTTTATTTATAATTTTTATACATTAATTAATTCAATTTATTTATGACACAATGATGATGCAGTAATTACCTTATTAATGAAAGATTAAAATTATTGATATTATAAATATCCAAATAAATGTAAATTGAGTCTTTTGATGAATTAAACTAATTTTATAGGTAAATATGACATTTTAGAGTTTATTAAATAGTTTTTTTCAAAGTGATAAAGTTTTTAGGACATTCATAAAAATCAAATACAAAATTGTGTCAAAACTGACAGAAATGGGTTTTTAAAAGAAATACTATTTTATTATATGATATAATATTCCTAAAAATATAAGGTTTCAGAAAAAGGACTTAAATAAGGTTATATATGTCAATAATAAACCATTATGGGTTCTCTTTTCAGTTTATAGTAAGTTTATTAACCATATAATATAAAAAACAAAGAGACATAATAAATGTCAAACTATTTAACTAAGAGTAAAATCTAAAAGATAAGGTTAATATGGTGACATAATATTATCTAAAACATATTTTCTGAAAGTATTTCGTCACATAACAAACTTATACTTGAAATAAATCTATTTGGAGCCATTAGAAACCAAAAATGACTTTATAATAAAATAATATTTCAACCTTTTCCTAAAGTGACCCTCACCTCTCTTATAAAAGGATACTTACCCTTCTCTTAATTTCACACCTCCAAAGCCATTTTTCTCGGCCAAAACATGATCAAATATCCTCAAAACTACCCTAAATTTATCCTAGAGGCCTTAAATATATCAAAAATCCAACCTAAGGATACTTTTTTATTAAATAAAAAGAAACCACATGAAGAAGAGGTAATAATTTCCTCACCTCTTTCAAAGTTATCTTCCTCCTCCACTTGCTCTTTCTTTGTTTTTTACCATAAAAAATTAATAAATCCAGTTCCTTCTATATACTGTGATGTTTTTATAAATATGGTACAACCATATTCATTATTCTATCAATCCTATGAATAATAAAGTCACCATACATGCGTAGGTACGATTTACCATCTCGAGGTCGCGGTGTAGTTTGTTATTCAACACCTCATTATTTGGATGGATATAATGAGGAGTATAATTGATGTAAATAATAAATATAACATTTCATTGATTCTTGATATATTATATAACATCCAATTTCATATGATTTCACCATCAATAGAATGATATTTTTGCTCGTGCGTATATACATATTACTGTCTCCACGAACGCGATGGGATTCATTCCTCATCGTAACCATTCAAGAATAATTTTCATTTGATGATTAAAAATAATTTTTAAGAAGCTTATATCATTCTGGATATGAATAAATTACATCCCATCCATAACAAACATTACTGAAGTAACAAAACATATAAAATAAAATGAACCAGTTAACACCAGAAACAATGATAAAACTGAAATATTATTAACAAAACAATATTATAAGATCATATATGATACCATATTTATGTATATGGTTGTTTTATAATTTAATAAAAATTATTTAACCATCATAGAGAAGGTTAATGTACCCTCAACTACGGAAAAAAACATGGAAATGGTTAACTTTACAATCTCTTTATTATCTGAGGTTGTTTATACATGAGTATCTACGGGGACCTCTTTATCATCCTCATCCGTGTTTCTTAAAAATGTATTTAAAAACCTTTTTTATATTTACTAGACTATGTGTTAAAGTCATTTATACCCCAGTTTTAATTTTTATAAAATGTCTTGAAAGGAATATTTCCATCGTTTTCTGAACAAGGTACTTTATAACCTTTTTGAAAAATTAAGGTAAGAATATTTTTTTAACTTATACGGCGGGTGTGGATATTTTTTGCTATTATAACACATTCGAGTATTACCTAATAATATTAAAATAATATTTTCAAAATAAATGTTTTCTTTTATAACTATGTGACTTTTAAATTATTTCAAAATAGAAACAGATATTTCTCTAAATTTTTTTTGATTTCGTCTATGTGAACATCCTTTGATGGGTTTTACACTTTTTTAAAGTTGATTTATTATGATACAATATTCTATATTGTATTGAAGGTTTTGTGATATGTTTCACTGTGGATTTCTTATTTTTATACCATTCATGGTTTATGGTTAAAGTATTAACATTTCATATGATAGTTTTAATATGAATGTTTATGTTATGTTTCAACCTTTTCATATGAATAATGTATAGCACTTAGTAAGTGCGAGTGGAGCTATCTATAGATCCTCGATGCATCGGTAGGTCTCATGAGACAAACTAGTGTCTTGGCACAAGACCTTGACAAAATCTTATTTGTAGTCTTGGCACAAGGACTTGACTATGTGGTTATGATGTCCGACATTATAAATCCCATCATTATGAAATTAGCTATTGATATTACATGTGGTTATTTGACTAGTAGGATATCCATGTGAATAAGTAAATTACATATTTTGATTTATCATTTCCATATTATGCTGAATTTTAAGTTTAAAAGGGTTGTGTTTTAGTCTTATACATTTCCTTAAATGTTTATGATTATTTATGATAGTTTCTGCTATATTGTTATCCTTACTAGGCATCTGAGCTCACCATTTTCTTTTGTTTTCTTTTCCCAGGATTTGAAGAAGTATATTATGATTGACCTAAAGAGATAGGATATGTGAGATAAGTCTGTTAAAAAGAGGCACAATTTTGTTTTTTTATTTCATAATGTAATGTAAATATTATGAACGTATCTAGTACTTCTAAGGCTACTAAACTAATCGGTCTTTCATGATTTTATAGATTGTTATCATGCCAATGTTATGTAATAATTCGCTGGCTCTGGGTAACTGGGGTCAGGGTGTTACACTTGGGAACTATGAAATTTTTCTATTTATTTCCTTATTAGTGTATATAATATGGTTAGATAGAGTTTATTGATATTTATAATGTTGGGTTTTTGTCTAGGACTGTCCAATGAAGTGTGTAAATGAACTGAAGAGATATCTGTTGGAATTATCTTGTTGTGGAGTTTTTGATTAATAAAAATATACTTCAAATTTTATATTCCCTTTGGTGATTTTATTCAGATCTATTGATGGTGTGTTTTATTTGATGTGAATAATATTTTAAGATACATTTCTAATTAATGATGAAATTTGAAGATGTGATGATGCTCTCTAATCTCAATTACTCGCTTTATTTCATCACTAGAATCATTAGTTAAAAGAAGTATATGTGTCTGATTTGGATGTATTGACAATCTGATATGGATCGGTATGGTTCATGTGTATTGTGACCCTTTTTAACTTCCCATAATCAATTGTTTCAAAGTACTAGGTTCCCTAAATAAGAGTTAAAAGAATTGTGGGTCCAAATGTGTTAATATAACATCAAATAGATTGATTGAGTTTATCTAATGTTGATAGAGATTCATGTGTTATTTATGTAGGAGGATAGTGTTTTATATGGGTTTGAACTGAGCAATAACTTCATATGGTATATAATTATAGTTTTTTCAACTAATGTGTGTATCATGTCATGTTAACCTATAATCGTTTTCATTTCCTTGGTCGTGCAATATCATTTCACCTCATGTTTTCACTATATACTATATTTTCTATAATATTTTTTTAGGGATATGGGTTGGGAGGCCAAATAATGTATCATATCCTTTTAGATAAATACTAATAGTTTTTATAAACAATTAACATAAAAACCATGGCATGGATACATTTAAAAGGTAAAAACATAAACAAAAGGTTATAACTGAATAACTCCCTATATTAAGAGGGTCCATACTTAAACTTACATAGTTTACCTATTTTGGTAGAGCATGGGATCAATGTCATACTGAAGTTAGGGTATCCTTATATCCCATCCCATCCAATATTGTGGTTGAAAAATCTCATATCCCACCCCACCTTGGTTCACATTTATAGTTAGAGCCCAATTCCATCATACGATAAGGGGAAGGTATATATAAATTCAAGGCCTCATCACATCCTATGGAATAGGGGAAGGTGTATACAAAGTAATGGGGTTAAGAACTTATCACATCATCATAATATAGATCTGAATATACCTACCTAATAGTTTATATAGAATAAACCCAACACATACCCTCTTCTAAAATTATTATCAATAATCATAGTAGTATCCATTATTGAAAACATTTCAAAAAAATAACTATCATGTTCATTTTTATAATAACAAATAATCATAATAACCATTATAATTTTTAAATCATAAGTTAGAGATTATACTATAATCTAGTATAGTAATCACACAATAGAATGACTTTTCATTTTATATGGGAACAACATAAACCTGTGTAATATATGTAAATCATATTATGGATTTTAAACAAGTATAAATTTATTATTCTAAACATGGTTTGGGTTATGGAAAATTACTCTATTTAGGATACTTTATATCCAAATTTTATGAACTCCTATATTCGATCGAGGGTTAATCTATGATTCATAAAAATAAATATAATAAGTATATTATTCAATCATGGGAGGTGACCAGATTACATTAGAATATTACATAGTGATAGTCCAAATATAGTATTGTACATAACTAATACATTCACAAAATATTATATATAAATAGTTAAGGTAGGTATAAATATTGAATTTAAATATATTTCAATGTCGATTTATCTTCAAAGTAGGTTTTTCATATAAGGAATTCCCTTTTATGAAAAGATGTTCTTCAGTTTTAACATTATCAAAATTTTAAATTAGAACTTATATAATTATTTAGAATATCTAAAATATAAAACATATCATTAAAAGGATGTGCTTTTATAAAATAAAGTTATAATAAAAAAGTATAATATTAAATAAAAATAACAATTAAGTCATAATTAAAAAAATTCGGTCACTGAAGGTTTTAGAAACAAGTATTTTATTTGGGTTAGAACCTAGTTAATGAAACCAATTAAGTTTAAATATCGCATAATTTATTTAATAATGTAATTAACAAGGATATTACCAAACTATTGATGTAACTCTTAACCAGGTTAGGTATGTATCTAGGCTCGTAACTTATGCATATTATAATGGAAAGTAATTATCTCATGAATCTATTAGGGCATCCGACATAAGTGGGAATGATTTTATTTAATTATATCTACAATTCCCATGTTTTTAAATTTACTCTATGTTGCTTTGAGAATTAAAAAATACATTTTAAATCTATATGAAATCATATGAATAGTTATGAATCCATTAAATGATTCTATACAACATATATATGATTGAGGGAAACACTTTTCTAGTAAAATTTTCACAATTTTGGACACATTAGGGATACATTCTTAACCAAATTGTAAAGTAAAAAAGTTTTTAATACCTTAAAAACATACATATAATTTATGTACAGATTACTATATTTATTAGTTTCATTTTTATGACATGTAAAATCTTTAATAACCACGATCATGTTATGAAACCTTGTGACATATATTCTATCCTACCTTTCAGAATTTAAAAATGAAAGTTAAGGGGTGTCATTTCATACATCAATCATTTATAACAAAGATAACGTATTTGATTTGATGTTAATATTAATATTTTTAAGCAAAAATAATTGTATATATTAGAACTGATGAATTTATCACAATGCATGTAAACTAGAATATAAAACTAAAAGAACCAATTCAAAAATTTATTCTGAGTGTTAAATTTTGTCACCATGGAAAAGTTATTTGAATTTAAAACTAAGTAATTCATTTATAAATTGGTTTATATATTTAAGAAAACAAATTTTTAATTATTTGTTATGAAAATTAATAGAATATGGATTTAAAGAAAGTCATAAGAGGTTTTATAATGGTTAGAACCACCTATAAATTAAATAGTATTGATTATTCCACTCCTATACTCTAATAAAATCATATAAGTCCGTAAAAATCACTTAAAGACAATCTATAATCTTTTATAAGAAATTTACCACAATTCTCAGAATGAATATATATAAATTCATAAAATCCCTTGACAAAAACCTACAAAGTTTAGCATAATAATTATTGTAACAACTAAAAAAGGAATTTCCAATTATATTAGACCTATGGTAGACTAAACGGAGGTATGAAAACAAGTAAACCATAAATAAATAATTTTTCATATGGATTTTATCAAAATAGTGAACAGAGATTATAAAAACACTCATTTAGGTCCTTTTAAC
Organism: Viscum album; assembly: GCA_963277665.1. NCBI lineage: Eukaryota > Viridiplantae > Streptophyta > Magnoliopsida > Santalales > Viscaceae > Viscum > Viscum album. The sequence continues at coordinate 1,196,133,839 of OY728135.1, read as the reverse complement.
CTAGGTGAGAAATAATCCATACACTATAATGGATTTCACCAAAAATTTAGTGAAATATCAATTTATAGTGTTTATTTACAAAATAAAAAATAAGAAAAAATAGAAAGATAGAACAAGAAGGAATGAAGGGTTTTTATTTCCTTTTTATTAAATAAATACACTAAAATCCAATATCATTATTGAATGTAGATAATGGATGATTGAATGGAAAATTATAGGGTCTCAAAACAGGAATTCAAATAAGGTAAAATTGAGAGAGGACATGGAGAGGTTTAGGGGTTAAATAGAGAAGATGTTAAATTAAAATGTTTCCATATAAATAAGTTTTTTTAATATAATCTATACAAGAGCATATTGGGTACCCACTTGGAGTATACTAGGTGTTTTGTGGAAACCCCAGGGGAACCACCCCACAACCTCACCCCCTAGGTACCCGATTCCACCTATAGTCTTATGACTATACAAGGTTCCACCCCTTAACCATTTTAACCCCCAAAACTTCATACAATTCTAAAATCTCATCCTAAAATAATGAAAATTTTATCTATAGTTATCCAAGATCAATACTAAATCCTATAATACAAAATTACTCCTCAATTAGAATAAAAAATATTTCCCTTACAATTTCATAAAGAAATTTCTTAAAAAATATATTGACCAAGATCAGGGTCATTATAGTTGATAAGACATGAAGTTTATGATAACTTGATATTGAAATAATTTCTTTATGGACATGTGAAATGGATTTGGAATGGATAATCAAATAACTTAGAAATTTCATGCTCTTGATATTATCATAACGAAAAAGCTATTACCCCAATAGTGGAGAATTACGTTCAAAACTTAATTAATGATGTTTTTGTCACTATATCACAACATGATGAATATTATGACATATTATTGGAGTTACTTTGTGAATTTTAGGATACCAATAAAAGATATAATCTATCTGATCAATCATCCAAGTCTTATTAATTGGTGTGATATAAAAATAATTAGCTTTATAAATGATATGAGAAATATATAAAATTATTCTCTTTACTAAATTTTTAACATTTGAAATGCTTATATGGAATTATATATAAATAAATGTTAATAATACTAGAGTTACTACATGATGAATTCAATGAAGCTAATATATAAGAATTATTTTATGATATGAAGAAAATTTCTATGAAGCCTAGTGTAAGTTATAAAAAAATACATGCATGTATTAATGATTGTATATTATATTGGGGAAAATATTTATAAAAAGAAAATTGCAAGATAATTCCAAATATTAGATAAAAATCAATTAATTGTGATAAAAGTATGAGTGGAACTACTTTTAAAAGGAATAGGAGAATAAAATTTATTTAAAGGTTTTACATTTCTTTCCATTGAAACCATAATTGTAACAATTTTTCACTTCATCTAAAATGATAGATGAAATTAGGTGGAATGCTATTGAAAAAATAATAATGGTTTTATATGTCATCTAAGAGATTCAAAATCATATAAATCCTTTGAATATTTACATCAAAATTATTCTTCAAATACTAGGAATGACTATTTAGGATTTTATAATGTTGGATTTAGCCTATTTGGACTCCAAGTACAAATTATATCATATAACTTGTTATTTTATTTCCCTACAATCTACCTTCATAGTTGTGTATATATCAAAATTATTTCATTATTTTGATGCCCATCATAGGAAAGAAAATTCATGGAGGTGACATCGATGTATACCTTCAAACTCTTATATAAGAGTTGAAAGATTTATGAAAAAATGGTGTAGATATATATGATGCATCGACAACCAACATGTTCAAAATTAATGCATCTTTAGTCAAAACTATTAGTGATTTTCTTGAACTAGGAATTTTTTTTGATTGGATCACTCACACTATTAAATCCGATCTGGTATGTAACTTTAAATTTGAGTATAAAAGATTACCCTATAGTAAGAAATTTTGTTTCACATGTCATTAGATATTCTTGGAAGCGTCTCATAGATTTTGGATCAAAAAATCATGATTAGATTGATTAAATGATTTGAGGCCACTACCAAAATTGTTATTAGGTTTCAATATCATATCTCAATTATCAACTATTGATATAAATTTTGGGAAATACTATTAGTTTAATATTAGTGGGAAAATAACCTCATCAGACACATCTATAACACAATAATAAAATAAAAAATTTATATTTTTAAGCTTCTTTATTAGTAATTTTACTTATTACATTAAATCTTGACATTATGAATATTGAAAATTATGTTTGTGATGAATTTGTTTCTGAAATATTGAATGATAAAGGGAAGTCTAAACATCATCCAAATTCTTGTAAGGACATAGAATAAATAAATAAAAAGTGTGTTATATGGGAAAATGATAATGATTAGCATTGTAATATAATTTTATCATTGAAAAATGTAGGAAAAGATATTCTACTTGAATGATTAAAATTATATGAGAGTACCAAATGGATATTCAAGATAAATTTCAAGATATGTTGTCTTAAAACAGTATAAAGTACATGAGATTTAAATTCATAACTCTTATATTTTTATAGAGCAACTAATTCCTTTATTGATGCATAAATTATTACATGATAAAATAAATGTAGTCATAATTATGTTTTTCATATTAATATGACTGCTTTGTGAGAAAACTTTAAACCCTATTTACCTTGAAAATCTTTAATAAATAATTATAATGACACTTATTCATTTAGAGGTTATCTTTCACTAATTAGTTTTACTAGGATGTTTTATTTTAATATCCACCCAATCAAGGAAGTTAAAGTTGTACAACCCGTGTAATATCAATAGATGTATACTATAGAAAGGTATTATTATCCATATTTATTATCATTTGTAATTTTATTAATTTAATATAACTAAACATATAATAAATTTTTTATGTTACTTTCTTTCATTAGGTATCTTGGTTATTTTATGTATTATGTGATAAAAAGCCCTCAAGAATAATGATCTATTACTAAAGTATATATAACCAAAGAGTGCCTAAATTTTTTTTCAAGGTTTTTGGGTAGGATTGAGACTCAATTAAATATATTTGGATGCATTTATGGTGATATAAATCAATTATATCCCAATATTAAATCAGAAAACTTTCCAAAAATTAGTCCATCAAGTTGGTACAATATCCTAAATTGAATTGATAAGAATGGAGTTCATTCATCCACATAGATATGTGCTACTAAACAATGATATTGTGCGAAATTTCATTAAAGAACATTAGACATAAATAAAGAGTCAAATTCAGACCCATACTCAAATAGATAAATATATAACATAATCAACCAAAAAAGATATTGTTGATTAGTTTTCCCATCGAGTAAGGTCCTAATAAATTTCATATTCATATTATATTGATAGAATTATATTCTTTAATAAAATGTGTAAACTATTATTTTAAGCAGATAATTAAAGTTGATAATTAAAATGAAATATAAAATGATTTGAAATATTTATCTGAAGAACCCTTAATTTAGTCTAGTAGATTTAATGGTTACAATATTATTTGCTTCATGTTTTGTACATTTATGTATGAAGAAGGTTAAAAAACACAAAATAGTTTTATATCCACTAAATTCATGGAGTTCGAATACTTTGTACTATTAATTTAAATCATTGAATTAAAATATCATGGAATAGTTTCTTCTATATTTTTTTAAATATAAGTGGGTCTATATCTATAAGATCGTAATGAAAGATTCATTACATTTTACATATGTTAACTTGTAACAGCTGATCAATGATTGTTACTGTGAAGAACATGATCCACATATTTTTTCTTCATAAAAAATAATGGTATATAATGTGAATGATATACTCTATGAATGGTTTATTATTGTATTCAATGTGAAAATGAGAGACTTGTATGATATAGGTGATGTAGTTGAATAGTTTTTTTGAAAGTGAACCCTATAAATAATAAAAACTCAATCTGTATGTCCAGGATGATATTTAAATAGTAATTATAAAAAGGGTAAAGGTAATTAAATCATATTAGTGGTATATGGAAAAAATAATACACTTTAAATGATTTAATTTATTGTATTTGTAGTCTTTATTTAATTAATTTATTGATCCATATTAATGTTTTAGTTATAATGCATTAATTTACTTAATTTAAATTAATTTTTTTAAATATTTGATTTATTTATATAATAATTAATGTTATAAATTATTTTGTAATATTTTTTACTATCATTATTAAATAAAATAATATTTAAAAATAAAATCCCATCTATGTTGTGAAAAAACCCCTCAAGGAAACATTGCAGTATTTTTGGGTTTGTTATGTTTGTTGAAAAATTAGATTTCCTTGGTAAGTTGTGGAGTCTAGAGATATTATTGACAAGTTATGTTGAAAAATATCCAAGACAAATGAATGGATTCCTTGGAGGTGGTATAGAAAATTTTGAAAACAAGGTGATGCTATTTTCTAGTTTTTACGAAATTTTTGGGAACCAAAATTTAGAGTTTGTATAGCTTCAAAAAAATTAGATTTCCTTGAAGGACTTATGAAAATATGGAAAATTAATGTGTTTCTTGAATATGGTATTTGTGAAGGGTGTTTAACGAATCATCGAAGAATGTTGATGGTGATCTACGCGACAACGATGAGCATCGCAAATGATGAAGGTAAAGAGCATTGTGAGTGGAACATTGTGGCAACACGAAGAGTTTAACAGTGACCTGATCGACAAATAAAGGCATCATGAACAACTAATTTTCCTGAAGCATTTCAAAAAATTTAGCATCATGGAGAAAAATAGGGATCATCATGAAATATTTATAACATGGATAGAATGTTCTAGAATCACTGGAAACTCATATAAATAGGTCACTACCCCATTCAGAAAAAGAACAGAGACTTAACAAAAATATTAAGGATCTAGAATCCTGAAGTTGGTTTGTGAAGGTGGTTTGTGAAGTATTTTCATGGGAAGTTGTTCATGAAGCCTATAAAATCCATCCTAATGTTCCGAGCTTTGTAAACGAGGTGTGCTTTGTGAAGGATAAGTGGGATTCACAAAAGGAACAAGATTCATGAAGGCTATTTGCGATTCACAAAAGAGGTGTGATTAAAAATGGATAATTAAGCTTCATAAAGGGATGAAACTTCATGAAGGATATTTGAGCTTTATGAAAGAGGAGCATCATTAAGTAAGTAAGCATCGTTAAAGTTTTTCAGAAGGCATTGCCTAGTAAATCTGTTGTAAAGTGGCATTCATTAGTTGGATGAAAGTGGAAGCTCAACAGAGCATCTATCTATAACTGAGGATATATTAAATATTGATAATGAAGGGACATAAAAGTCTATAAACTATGAGTGCATCCCTTCCAAGAGAAGTGAGAAAAGAAAGATGAATATAGTGATCCTTTCCATCGGTAGTGATCTAGAGAAAGAGACATAGGGAGTGACCCATGTAAAAGTAGTGAGCTGACCCTAAACCTTGTAAAGGTTGTGAGCCTAGGTATAGAAGAGATATATCATGAAAAACCATTCTTGAAAATGATCCTTAGTAGATTTGGGACAATAAGAACATTTTTGTTGTATTCTCCTTGGACGTAGCCCAATGAGGGTGAATGAAGTAAAATTGATGTGTCTCATGCATGATTTCAATTCTGTTCATACTTTTCTATAAGAAAGAGAGAGAAGAGTGTTTTATTTAATAATGAAACAAGATCCTAAGGGGCATAATTTTTAATCTTCCATACCCTGATTCACCCATCTCTCATGGTATTTAACCTAATTAGGATAACAATCTCCTATAACCCTTACATAGTATGATGACCCATTTGATACTCCTCAACATTGATTAGTTATTCTCACTATTTTTGGTATGACCTATTTCACTCAAGTGAAAGCATTTTACAAGTACATGGTTACTATAGATAATTTTAGAGGATTATGTGGGAAGATATTGGGACAATTAGCATGAAAGTCAATATAGAAAAATCAGGTGATAACTTTTTTATGGCGGAGAGTGTATTGGGTAATATATTTCAGATAAATAATAAATAAATTCTAAGTTAGTTACATTTATTCAACTAGATAAAAATTATTATGATCATAATTATAAATATATTTTAAATATAAAAATGAGACTAATTCATATTCAATATTATTTTTAATTTAGACAGTAGTGGGTGGTAGAAGGCTGGGAAATCAAGAGCAACTACAACATGCTTCCATGGGGGAGTCTATATGGCCAAGAAAAGTAGGGGTGCTGATGGTTCCCCTTAATTATACATCTCTCCAATATAATGATGAAAACATACACTATGTGCTTAAAACATTTAATTAAGCCAACAATCGATGTATGTTTAATTATTTATTTTTTATAAACTGGAGTAGGAGTGTTTTTGATTCCTTTAACTTGTTTTATATTCATTATTGTTGAATTTTTTATATTGTTATACTATTATATTTGGATTTTATATTGCATGATGTAGAGTATTAAGAGCCCTGAAATCTGTATTTTAAAAATTTTAGTTAATATTTGGTGGTTTTAAACACTATAGTTAAAAAAACAGTCATAAATGTATTCAAGGTGTTTTAATACACACTTATTCATTGAAAAACAAATTCTAATTTAGGAAAATTAGTCAGAAACTATTTTTTAATTGTTTAAAATACTAAAACTTTATGATAAAAAATTTATTTTAACATAACCAACACTATAAAATATATAATGGTTAAAACTAATGCTATGTTATGGGGAAAATTATATTTGATAACTATCATTAAAATAATTACACCAGTTATAATACCATCATATATTATTTATTTGTAGTGATTTTAAAAAGATATAGTGTATTTTAATGAATTTTTGATAATTAATTTATTTTTTCCAAAATCCATAAAAGTTTTTTAAATCACTATATAATAATTTATCGTAGTTAAAACTATCATATAATATAAAAAACCATCACTAATTAATATTTTTAATATAGTGTATAATAACCACTTCGTATATAACATATAAGCTGATGTGTATTGAGATGCTCCTGACCTACACTCCCAGATCTGGTTCTAAAATTCATTTTTTAGTTATTATATTTGATGCAATTTATGATGACCCAAGATGAACTTTCATGTATTTCAAATTAATTAAAAACTATATCTCACAATAATAACACATTTCCAAGAATCCATGGGTTTACTATATTTAGAGATTAACTATAAAATAAATCTTATTTCACATTATTATGAACATTTATCTATTATCTCACCACACTAGACCTCATTCTAGACTTATAATATGTTATACCCATATTCATAACCTATGGAATAGAAAAAAATAAAGGGTGTTCTCAAACACTCCATAATGGAAAAATTATCTATATACCGTCAAGGGTTCAACAATCATCAATGTAATCCATGAGCATGGGAGAAATATCTAATTAAAAGTAACATGTGATAATAAGGTTTTTACAAGAGGAATGATAAAATGCATATAATCTCTAATGATCAAATATATACCAAATAACAATATTTTAGAAATATTAGATAATAATCATTATCCATGAAGTATAAAAAAGGAAAATAACATATAAATACAACATAATAATAAGCATAAGAAATCATGATATTTTGGACATAGATAACTGTATTGAGTCCACAATCAATATTGTGAACACATATATCTAAATTGAGTTCATAATCAATGATGTGAACATAAATAACCACATAAATTACTTGATCAATCTTTTGAACATAGCTAACTACATCAAAACCATACTCAATCTTGTGAACATAGACAATCGTATTGAGTCCACATTGATAATTATAGACATAACTGACCACACTAATTCCATGATGAATATTGTGAATGTAGTTGTCAACATCGATTCAATGCTTAATCTTATGAGCATATCTAAACACATAGAGTCCATGATCAATCTTGTGAATATAACTAATCTCATTGAGTCCACACTCAACATCATTATCTCTTGAGACATAAAAGTTAATCCAATGAATTCAAGGGAGATACAGAACCCCACCCATCAATATCCATACATATGTGTGCTATATGAAATCAATAATATATACTATCATTTAAAACCCATGGAAATAAAATGGATTTCAAAACATTTTCAAATGGTATCATATAAAATAACTCCAAGAATAATATCAGTTGATTCCAAAATAAAATCACCTGAAACAAATTATTTCAAAAGATAAATTTGCAGGTGATATATGAAATATAATTACTTTTTAGATATATATATTCTTGGTAAATAGGTAAATATAATTAAAATCATAAAATGATATTTCATAATACATCTTAAGATGTTTATAAAAAGATAATGTTATGAATCACTTTTAAAAATAATTTTCTAAGAGGTAAGATGATTTTTTAAATAATTCTATAAAAATAAATCTAAATAAATGATCCTTGAAAAATAAATAAAGGTTATCCAAATAAAATGTGGAGTGTAAGATATAAATAGAAACATGAAAGGGAAATCACTTTTAATAATTTGAAAACACCTTTATTAGAACCCATATTGTAAAAAGTAAAATGAAAATTTATTTTTAAAAACATGTATAAAGAAATAAGGAGGAAAAATGTGATAATACATATTTGGGTTTTAAATTAAGAAAGAAAATTATTTTTTGTAAAGAAATAACTAGGATATAGAGGTGAAAAAAACATCAAAGAGGATGGGATTATTCTGAACAATGTTGCATTTTTATGAAGAAAGAAGTCCACCAATAAAGAAAAATAGTGGTAAAAACACTTTGTAAAGGAGTTCATGAGAAATAAATATATATCCATAGAAACATGAGATTAATTACAATATAATTCAATCATAGGGTAAATTTTACCCACCTTAAAATACTAAATTTTAAGAAGAATGATCAAAACTCAGTGAATGGAAAATGATTTAACAAAAACCCTGATGGCTATAGTAAAATTTTCATGAAAAAACATTGAAAATTGAACTTGATTTGAATTCTTAAATATATTAAATTTTATGAAATGTATGTTTAAAGGCATCCATAAGCTAGTATATACTCCACACAAAATAAAACAAGTGGTGAATATGACATATGTCTCAAAATAAATTGTTGATATAAGAAAAACTATAATAAATTTTATAATAATTGAATAAAAGGTTTATAAAGGATGGATTAATGAAAATACAGATAAATACCATTAATTAACTTTGATAAAAATAATATCACCCTATGGGGTTGTATGTACAACATATAAAATAATAATAAGTGCATAATATGAAAATATTCCATAATGAAAGGGGACTGAGACAAAACCCTAACCTTAACATTTAACTTAAAAAATGTGAATTAACATCAAATATCAGAAGCATAAATATGTTAGTCACATACTTTGGAACCTTATTTAAATATATTAACTTTTATAAACTTCAATTATAATCATTTTTATTCATGTATAAAATAGTTATTTCTCGTTTTTATCACCATTTGATGCTTGTGATTTTTATTATTTCACATACACATCAGAATGTAGATTTTGATCCTCAATATTTAATAACATGTTCATCATTATTTTTCAGAAACAAACCTAATATGGCCCTCCAACAGTTGACCTAGCGGTTGTATGATATACCCTAGGGGTATCCCCAATTCCCCTGAGATGATGATAAGTATTATTAGTATCAAATGAAATATTTTGGGATTATTTCACCCATAAAATAATTTAAAAAAGATATAGAATAATGGGCATAAAAACTTCATACATCGTAGGTCCATGTGCCAATATAGAATAAAAAACATAATATAAAATCAATGAAACAATTTAAACAAAGAAATCCCCCATCGTACGATCCAACCCCCTCAAGTATAATAACTCCTTATCCTACCGTGACCTCCACAAATATAGTGTGCCACCAATAACCACAACTGAATAAAAAAAATACTAATTTTCTAGTATTATAGAGAAACCAACAACTAACATACATCCATGTGACTTTGCAACTGACTAACAAGTATTAAAACCTCAATGCGCCAAGAGCAGTAATAAAAACATCCAAAACCTAAAACAGAAATTTCACAGATAGGCATGTTTAAAGAGATTAGAAGGCATGTAAAATAACCACACATTAAGAATCATCTATAAAAAATATCCATTTAATATTTTTTTAAATTAAAATATAAAAACAATTCCTATACATAATCACATGAAATCCAATAAAATTTTGTAACTTCCTTTTTATTGTTTTTAAATTGAAACAACCAATTTAAAAAAAATGATGAGTCTAAGATATATTTATTTAGAGCACCCTATTTTTAAATTTTTTTTTGAACCAATTATTAAAATACACATTTCTTTACACTTTATAGAAACAATGTTACTAAAGGTAAATAATTATCAATAATTAATGGAATAAATAATCAAAGTATTCAAACATAAGGAAGTAGGATAAATGGTACCAAAGTACCAAGTAAAAAAAAACCATAAAAAATATTTTTAAATGTGAAACCAAAGAAATATACCATAAGGATACCAAGTAAATTAAACCTATGAATTCTATGTTACTAATTAGGGAGATCCTCAATTAGTAGAAATGGAACTTAATATATTTAAATGAGAATTGTAATTTCAACATTACAGGACTAGTGAGTTTTTTCACATCACCATATCACTAGTAAGGGAGAAACCATAACTAATATAATGAACCCTATAAAGTCTAGGATATCTGACCCAAGTACTATATTCTTCCCATTATGTTTTAATACTAAAAACCACTAAAAAACAATATTGAAAAACATCACTAAGAAGTTTACTAATTACTGTAAACATATAAAAAACAAAATGCCTCTAATATAGGGTTCTCACATTCATCCAAATACTTTTAGAATTAATTTCCAATAAAAAAACCCATGGACCTATGATTTAAATTAAATTTAAGGTTTAAACATCTATTTATATGGTGTTAACCAGGAATTAGAATTCAATTTTGAAATCCACTTAAAAACTTATCTGAAACTAGTTTTGAGTATCAAAATTAAAATCCCAAGGTTTTTCTCTAACGTTATTCATGTATAAACTCTCACATATATATATATATATATATTTGACTCTAGTTAAAAACATTCACATATTATTATGTGGATTTTTATGCACACACATACATTTATGTACAAACTCACCTAAGAATGTCTCTTGGGTGACTAGGATTGATATGAAACCAATCCAAGTTATGTATAGTCAAGGGATGGTCTAATTTATATAGGTAAAATGATGGACATTATTCTGGGTTAGAGGTCCTAAGGTACCCCTTCCTTAATCCTTTGACGTAGGTTGGGATCCCATGTTATTATTGATAAGAAATTTTTATAGTTTATTAATATTACATTATTTTTCCTTAGGTTGAAGGATAGTGGATAGAATTATAGTTCTTCTAGTTTTGGGGTTTGGAAGAATCCTTGGGGTTATGTTTATATTTGGGAATCAATTCAATGATGCTTTGACTTTTCACTTTTATTACTTTTTACCATGTTAATATGTGGTCCTAGGATGTACTTTCATATCTTTCTTTTTTGAGCCATTCCTTTTCATGTTCTTCTTCTCCAATCCTTTCTTATCTCCCTCCATTGTTCATGTTGATCTTTTGTTACTATTAGTGAGTTTTGAATTTATTTGTTGACTTATAGGAGTGTATATTGTTTTAATGGAATTTATGTTTTATTTTTGGGGTCAAGTGATCCATTTGAATTAATTTTTTTTTATGTTAATTTTTTGTTTGGTAGTGGTCCTTCTAAGTCTTTCTCCTTTTATAACCACCATGTTAGTCGAGTTTTGGAATGGGTGGAGTCTTTCTTGGGTCTTGATATTCTAAATATTTCCTTAGTAGTTTTTATATAACTTGTGAAGATAAGAGTCAATCAGTGTGTAGTAGTTTTTTATTATCTTTTAATTGTATTAGAGATTTTGTTTTGGAGGTTATTTCCTTTAGGATGGGAGTTATTTTTGCTTTATGTTTCTTTTAATTCGGTGAATTTCTTGGGGAAGAAAGTGTTATAGTGGGGAAAATTTTCACACATCAGTTTTTATTTTATTTTATTTAATTATTCGTGATTTTATTCTTTTCTCATTGGGTTTTGAGTTCTGTTAAAATTGAAATTTTTGGAGATGCAATGAAGGGTGAAAAATTATTCCACTTCATTATTACTAACTATGTGAGAACCATGTGATTAGGTCTATAACCTTAATATAGATTTTAGGTATAGACGGTGCATGGTTTTTCAAACCATATGGACTAACATGTGATATAAAGTAAGGTTCTCATAGTTGATTCATAATATTTAAAACCGTGTAAGATAACCCTGTGGATCAACCAGTTTTGGAAAGTGAAAATTTATAAACTATCCCCCTTTTTTTTATTTCCCCACAAACCTAACCATATCCAAATCAATTCTCAATCAATTAAGACCTATGGAATTACTAGTAGGGATCCCCTAAACATGCCTATCCCCCATCGCTCTCCCTCTGATCTCATGATTTCATCCTTCTATTTTCATATACGATCATCTCAGGTTAGGTTTTCCTCCCCCTCCTTACTTCCCCCCTTTTCTTGTTTTTCTTTATTTATATCATTGTGCTATGAAATGGAAAAAACCCTAGGTGGGTAATGGTTTTTATTTCAGGTAATATTTATTCATAGGGTGTACAAATTTCTTTTTGGCCCTCCTTTCTCCATTTCAATGGGCTCACACCATCTATACATGTTCTAGGTATGTTTCCCATTATGGAACCTTGATTTTTTAATTTTTTAACCTTTTGAATTAATACTATCTTATTGTATTAATCATTTATAGGTTGTATTTGAATGGAAAATTAAGTTTCACTTGATTTACATTTCAACTAAAAAGGATTTATTAAATCATTTGAGTGGTAGAAATATTTTTAAAATAATTTCGCATACTAACTTCCTGATAAAAAGAATGGTTGGACTTTATTAACAAATTATGAGGTTTAAAAAGGTGATTTGGCCTTCAAGATAAATTATAAAATGGATAATGATTATTAATTGAAATTTCAAGTGATGCTTTAAATTTTATGTCTAAATAATGTGTTAATTATTTGGTTTTTATTAAGAGTGTGAGTTTTTCATAAATTAATTTTTATATATTAGGAGGTTATACAAATATACATGGTAATATATGTTTATATATATATAAATTCATATAATAATATGTGAATTTTTTCAACTAGTGGTATATATATATATATGTGTGTGTGTGTGTGTCTATGTGTGTGTATGTGTGTGTGTGAGTGTATATGTGCATAACATTAGTGGGTAATCATGGGATTTTAGTTTTGATACTCAAACCTAATTTTTAGATAAAATTTGTAGTGGATTTATAAAGTGAATTATAAAGACTAGTTGGATCCTTTAAAATACATATTTAAAACTTAAATTGAATTATAATTGGAGTTCCATTGGTTTTGTCTTGGAATTTAATTCTTAATGGATTTGGATGAATGTGTGAACCCACTTTGGGAGGTTTATCTACTTTTATATGCTTATTGTAATTGGTAAAGTGCTTAGTGATGTTTTGAATTATTGTTTTTTTTGTTTCTATTAGTTTTCAAACCTCATGTGAATCTCGAGTTACATGGGTATGAAATATGATATCTGATGTGTTCTATTACACTATTTATGGTGTCACCATTAATAATTATATAGTGATGTAAACATCTCATAGGTCTAGTGGTGTAGAAATTCCACTACCCAATGAAACAAATATACTTCCATTTACACTAATCGAGGTTCTCCATAATTTGTGATATATAATTTATAGGTTACCTAGACTTAGTACCCTTAGGGTATATTTCCCATGTTGCATGTTTGGAAATATTATTTTATAGTTTATTCTACACTTGATATTTTGGTACCACTCATAGAACTTCCTTATATATGAATAATTTTATGATTTGTTCCATTATTTCTTGAGAATTAGTCCCCTCTATAAACGTTGTTTGTATAAAGTGTATTGAAATAAATATTTTAATAATTGGTTCAAAAAGAATGTTTTAAAAATGGGTATTTTAAATAAAGATATCTTGGTCTCAAAAATTTCTATAAAAGTGATTATTTTTATTAAAAAACTGTAAAAATATATCTGTAAAATGATATTTTATTTCATGTGATTATAAATGGGAAAAATATATTTTAACTAATATATTAATAACTAGTATAAAATGTATATTTTATTTAAATATAATGCTTGGGATGTGGTTTTTTAGCATGACTATGGATCTATTTAGTCACACCTATATATGTAATTTTAGTTTTAGGTTATGGGTCTTTTATTATCACTCATGGAGTATTTTGGTTTTAGTACTGGACGATGACTTGTAATGTTATATAGAGGTATGTTACTTTTTTTTTGTTTTATTTTTATTTATTTATTAGTTTGTAAAAGTATAAATTTTTATTATTTTAGTTATTTTTATTGGTGGTTCACTCTATATGTTGAGGTTATTGTGGGATAAGGGGTTGTTATGTGTGAGGGAGTTGGAGAGTGAGATGATTTATTTATTTGTATAAATTATTTAACAAATTTTATATTATGTTGTTTACTTTATGATGGTGCATGGTCCTTTTTTGTATAGTGTGTTCATTCTCATTTCCCACTACTTGGATAAATCATTTAATTGGAGAAATCATCTCTAACTATTTCATTGATTATATTAACACTTTTTGTTAGTTTATGGAGATCAGGGACACCCCTTAGGTATGTTGGAGACCATATTAGGAATCTAATAGAGGGATGGATCAGGTTGGTTCATGAAATTAGTATATTAATTCATTGAGAATTTTTTTCACCACAAAATAATTTCTTCATATTTCCATAATATTGAATTATTTTTTAATAATATTAGTTAAATTTTATGAATACATTTGTATTAAATTGTATCTTTAAATTTTATAAATAAATCAACTAATTTAAAATAATAGTAATAATAATAATAGATTATGCATATATACACACACATATTTATAATGTTTCAATTAATTATTATCCTTTTGTTACATTCTATAATTACATAATTTTAAAATTTTTAGTAAAATTTACACATATTCAATATACCTATAGGATACATGCATACCCAATGATCATATTTCCAATGACCACATTTCCAATGAGAATATTTTCAAAAAATATATCTTTCATTATAATTATTATATTCCATATATTACATCCTATAAATTCATTAATTTTTAACTTATTAAATCAAACTTTTAATTCATTTCATATCAAAATTTTCATAATGAATTATCATTTCACGATGGCCATTGTCATTGAAGATTTAGTTCTACCACTAGTATTTCTAAAGGGTGAAGATGACCATGGGATCTCCTAGTTTTAATGATATTATTATTTTATATTTAATACCCACTTTCAATTTATACACTTTTAAGGGAAGTAATCATCCATGGAATATTATAATCCATTGAGTTTAATTCATGGTTTTATGTACCTTACTTGTAATGTTCAACTATGCGTGAAAAAATTATTTTTATTTGATTACTATAATATATTATTTATTTTATATACAAGTTTAATAATTTAAAAAAATAGGAAAATATGTTTAATAATGATAGAAAAATCATTTATGGAAATAATTTTTTATTCTAAAACTCAAGGTGCTACATTATTCACCCTAAAATAAATTTAATCCTCACAATTTTAATTATCACATGCTAATGAAAACAGCTAAGGGTATCCATAAGATAGTCATGAATCAGGATATAATTTCCAACTCACTATCATGGGTAATAATATAAAACTCATATTTTCATTTATAATAATAATATATTGATATTTTCAACAATTTTTTTCCAAATATTCTTCTTTAGTTGACTATAATTATTATGAGTTTCTAGAGAAATATATTCCATAACTTCATTTTCCTAATCTTGTTTCCAACTAAATACTAAAATAAAAATGGTTATGATAATATCTAATAAAATCCCAGTAAATTATAATTTGAATATAAAAAATCAATCTTAATATATCTTCTGATATGAAAACTTCATTTCAAACTTTGATATTATCAGTTCAACTATGATTGAATTAACTAATAACTCCTTCTATTTTACCAAGGTTGTTTATATTCATTTTCGTATCTGTTTATCTAACCTAAATAATTATATATCACAAAATAAAATTCAATTCAGATACTTTATAACTTTTAACAAAGTGAATGTGAATTTACCAAAGCATATCCTCCATGACTCAAAAATCCTATGTGTAGTTAGACCCACTTGTTTTAAACCCAGTTAAGACTGAGTTAATATCTAACCAATATTTTAAATGTTTATTACCCAAATGTGTATATATGAAAAATTTTAACTACCCCAAACCCAGTAGCCCATTCTCAGTGCCTTAACTTATTACATTAAAATAGATACAAGATTAAAATCCTAAAGGACTGAATAGTTTAGTAGTTTTGGAAAACTGTATTACATAAATGACACACATTTTACATTGGTAATATAAAATAAAAAAATACATTACAAAAGATAATAAAATAAATCCTTGAAAAATCATTAAAATTTATCTTCTTTATAACCTATGGAAAGGGAAAAAATAATGATGGGATCAAATTCTTAGTAAGGATGAAATACCGCAAAATTAAAAATTAATGAATGATCATAATAAACTTTGAAAGATAAATAAATGAAAATGCATGTCATTTAATCAATAAACTGAGAATGAAATGAATCCATTGATTTTTTCATATTAAAAATTCTATGGATAATAAGGACTGGATAATTAATATATAAAATGATTAATTATTTGATGTGATGTATCTTGAACATTAACCACTTCTGTCAAGACCTTTTACAAGGAAATTTAATCTACATGTAATAACACTTTCAATTATAGCTTATCTGACTCATCACATGAGACTACTGATGCATATATGGGCTATAAATAACTATGAAAAACATATGTATTTTTATCCAATCACTCCCTATATATCTAATAATGGATTTAATTAATAAAAAGTTCACCTTATCATAACATATCTATTTTGAATAAAAGATATAGATTTATCAATATTTATGAAATTAATCAAATAACTTTCCAAGAAAACATCATATATAAAAGATGAATATAGTTTAGGATATAATAATTTCAATCATACAAGAATATGTATATTTAAGATAAATTTAATGTCCAATGTAAAAATGTTTAAAATAAAGTTACTATTTCAATATAAAGTTAACAATCACTAAAGAAAGTGATATTGTGCAATAACTTTTATCATTTGATAACTTTCATGTCAAATCCCCTCAGATGAAATAATTCAAATTTAAACTTAAAATAACATAAGGAAAGAATAAATCATGATATTATATGTAAAATTAATTTTATATACACCACATATAATTTAATTGGTGTTTAATAACAAATAAGTCTCAATGGAATGTAAATTAAGACAAAATCCCTTACCACTTTTAATCAGTCGAATCATATGCCCCCTAAAAGTAATAATTATCAAATGAAAAATTTAATACTATGAATATAATTAGATTCATGATATTATATATCAAATTTTAGTATGCATATAATAAACATAATAAATAAGTGGTGAATAAGGAATATATCTCAATGAAAAAAATGAGATGAGAAAATCCTTATCTCATGCTTCCCTTTAGTGGTGCATACTTTAACCTATTATGTAATGGTTTAAACAATGCGATTAAATAATTAAATTACTATATTCATATTTATAATACATAATGAGAAGATTTTATAACATCTTATTACCCATTCATTAAGAATATTTTATTATTTTTATGGTTTCCAGTGTGTCCGTATCAAGCTTTCATGATTGGTTCATTTGTGTAAAACTATGGATGTTCATGTAAAATGGGATTACAACTCCAGGAGTGTAATGAAATAGTAATAATTAAATTAATTTTTTTTAAATATTACCACATGTCATTTTTCTTTCTTCTATGAGGATGATCCATTTGATAAAATGTAAATGATAATTGTTTAGTGAATTTTGTCAATTTTTCTGAAAACCACAAACTAGTTTCGTTTTATTTACTATTATCATTATATTTTAGTTTCAGAACATGAAATTTGTTATAATATATATATTAAAATAATATTTATCCTGAGAAATATTTTTATGACCAACCATGATGGTGGTAATGGAAAATGAAAGAAATCATTATTCACGGAGACAATTAATCGCCATAACATTGACAATGGTTTCATTTCTTTGAATAAAAGTGGATAATAAAGGATAGTATATAATATATTCCATTATAAAAATAAAAAAACACAATTTTTATGATTTTATAGTTATCATTAATTTATGGATGAATTATTTTAGGAGGAATTAGTAAAAGTATAGAAATTAAGAGTAGTGTTTTGAGAAAATTAACTCTTGAATATCGCCTCTTGGAGGACCCGTTAAGGACCTTGAATTTGGTAACTTGGTGATAATAAAAGCACTTATAAATTTATAGAGTGATTATTATAGGTTTTTTAGATATTTTAATAGCTTTAATTATTTTTAGTCGAAATAGGGTGGCGAGGGGTGGTATTTATACTTGAGGATAAGTGGGTTTAAGTGGTTAAATAATGATTATTTTATGTTTAAAGCCAACCACATTTAGGTGGAATTAATTTAAAATAATTTGGATGATAAATATTTTTATTAAGTAAGTTTAGGGTTTATAAATACATAAAACCCCATTTTTTTTTATATTTTTAGGTATTTTAAGCCCTTGCCTTTTAACATTAATGCTTTTTATTATTTTGCCTCTAATATGGTAAAAATTTGTTTTTGACCACTATATTTTTTATGTATAATAACGAAAATGACCTTAAAAATTAATTTAAAACATAATATTCCAATTATGGAATCCATTTTATCAAATTAAATTCTCAAAAATTGCAAAATTATTTTTAAAATAAATCTAATAGACGCAACATGAAAACAAATTTTTAAAGTGAAAAAGTTTAAAAGTTTAATTTTTTTTATATCCAATTTCAATCTAAAATTTATTCCAATGACATAAATTGGATTAATTGGTGTATAATTGTACTAATTTTACTTTAAAACTAATTTAAAATATAATTTAACATTATAAATTATTTATATGAATCGTGAGTTTGCAATGAAAATGCAGCATTGTTCACTCTTCATAAAAAAAAATTAAACTTATCTAAAAAATAAAAAAAAATAAACCAAAGATAATTTTGATATCATGAATTTAAAATTTTTGTTTATTTTTGAAATAAAATTTACAAAATTAGAAAAATTTATATTGAAAATAGGTGCGCCATTAAAAGGAGAAAAATTTACATTTTATAAATATATATCTTTTTTGATTAAAATTTGATTTATTATTATATTATGACTGTAAATTTTTTTGAATGAATTTAATTATTTTATCAAATATATAAAATTTTAATATCATTATGATATTTAAATAATAGTTATTCATTTAATTTATTAATATAAAATTCCATTGTGGGCATATAAATTGCTTTTTATAAAAACCCATCCTTTATGTTCAATTTGTTTTCATTTTAATTTTTAATTAATTAGTAACAAATGAATTAATTTTATAAAAATGTGTAAAAAATGTTTTCATAATTTAGTTAATCTCATTCCTTCCTACCATTCTAATAGATATTTGATAACTATAATAATAAAAATATTTAATTGTTTGTTTAAGCTTTGTGGTCTTTGTAATGTAAACTATCAAAGAAATTAAATTTAAAAAGATACATAGCATAAAATCTTTGAGTGTTATAGTATCCCATAATTTAATAAATTACATCCTTACAATTGAAAATCTCATTTTCAAAAACAAAGTTAGATACTTGAAAATTACTTTGTGGGAAACACACATTATAAATTGGGTTAATAAAACATCCCATTAATATGGGGGAAATAGAAATATAAAGGTCAACACAAAATTAAGCTTTCAAATAGGATAATATTAGTGAAAAGTGAAAAATGGGACATGGAATAAAAATATAACTATCAATTTATTATGTATAGTTATATAAAATAAGGTTATTATAAATTCTACAATCACAAAACCCTAAATCTGTGATGGGTTAAAGAGGCCATTGGGTTTTCATTAAGAAAATTAAATGAATAGTGTTTTCGTTCAAAAATCCTTTCCTTAGAGTAGATGAATTATTTTAAAATAATGATATAGAACATGAGAAAATAAACCAAACTAATTCATTTCCATGTTTCAATAATATTAGTATCCTTTATATGAGATTTGATCTATTTTCACTTCTTACGCCAGGAAATGAATGTTCACGATGAAATTTTTATGCCTAAAGAGCTTTAGTTAATCATAAGATCCACAAGTCATTCCTTCATGAATTAAATTTTTTCTAAAACAAAGATTTTTAGAACATGATATGAAATATAATAAATAATAATTTTACCTCAAACAAAAATATCCAATGAACAACTTATTCTGTTACATTTGTAGTTAATTTTAAGACTCATAAAAAATATGTTTGTAAAAATTCAAATTCCAACATTTTTTAAGGAAGGAAACTAAATTTATAAAATCAACTTAACATTATATTCACCCCCCCCGAAAATAATTTTTCTCTTATTATCACATAACCGATATATGAATAGCTTTATCACTATTAAAACTTAATGGAAACCTGAATGCCTCTAATAATAAAATCTCAAGTAAATTTCTTAAATCCAAACATATAGTAAATCCAGTAAGGATAACCTAAACAATATAACCGCTAACCATTTTCATGGTCACCAATACTATCCCATAACTATCTATTTATCATTATTATCTCATGATTTAGAACGTATTAAGGCTATCTTACCCAAATCACATGTTTTTTTTAAAATATCAACTTAGAATAAAATAACTTATCTTGGTTAGTGGTACTATTCAACACAGACCTACAAATCCTTAAAAAAGAAGTACTTTAGTATAATCCTCATATACCTAATGATTATTAAAACCATATCATCATTGATAAATTAGTTCTTAAATCCAAATACACAAGCACATTAATAATTCTACTTCATTTTAACTATTAACTACACTTCATCATCTTATTCATTAATACATCCTTCCTTTAAATTTCCATTTGTATTCTCTTCATTATTAGAAGTATAACCATTACTTGTATACCATTTCTGATTATCTTCATGATTTTTTTCCTAGGACATATATTTTCATAATTATCATCCTCTCTATATTTAAAACATTCAAGTTTCAATAATACCTTATGGAGACCATTATTCCAAACTTTTCATTTTTCCTCAAAAATTAGTTTCTTTATATCCTTCCTTACACTTCCAAAACATATTATCATTCCTCTAAGACATTAACACAGGTGTTTCATCTCACATTATCAACATATAATAAATTTAATATTCTTTTCTCTATCATCTCTACTACTTGATCTCTCAGCAAACTTATATCCTTCTCTTCTTTGTTGAGTTTGAGAGTTGGTGATAGTACATATATTTTATCATATATCAGGATAATTGATTTGGAATAATCATAATATCCTCTAGTTTTCATCCCATTTGGTTTCTAATAAATATATTATATAATGTATTCAACATTAAACTAGTTCCTTATATTTATATCCCTTGAGTAAGACAAAAAATAACAATGTGAGAAACACTAATATGAAGAACAATTTATTGAATTTAGGTTTAACCATGGTTATCCATGTTCATTAACAAATCTATAGGATATTATTATATACTTATAATTATCCTAAAATTCAGTCATATGGTTACCTTTCATAACCTATTTTTTCTAAAATATAGTTCAAACGGTTTATACTAAAATTTCTCTCATACCAAAAATAATGACCCCAAACTAGTATCCTAGAGCTAGTGCCTTACTTTATTATATTGGTATAGATACAATGTTTAAATCCCAATGGGCAGAATAGTTTAGCAGTTTTGGAAAAAAATATTACATACATGATACCCATTTTACATTGGGAATAGAAAATAAAACATAATACATAACAAAATATAATAAACTACATCCTTGTAAACTCATTCAGAGTTATATTATTCATAACCTAGGGAAAAGAAACAAAATAAGGGTGAGATCAAATTATATTTAAGGTTTAAATACCAGGGAAGAAATAATGAATCAATTTGAACAATTAATATGGAAAGGTATATAACTGAAAACACTTTTTGGTTAATCAATAATATGTGAATGAAATGCATCCATACATTTTTTCATAGTTAAAATTATCCGGATAATATTTTCTGATTTATAAATTTAGGAAATTCCTAATTATTGGACATCATGTATCTGGAACATGAACCAATACTCTCATGAACTTTCATAGGATGGTTTAATCTAAAGGTAATAACCCATTTAGTACTGGCTTAACTGATTCATCCCATGAGGCTATCGATCCATTGTGGGGATATCTATAACTAGGATCCAAATATTTCTGTTTATCTAATTAATTACTCATATATCTAATAACCAATTTAATTAATAAATAATGTTCCTTATCATCACATATCTGTATTGAATAAAAGATACCGATTTATCAATATTTCTACAATTAATGAAATAACTTTCAAAGTGAACACTACGTGTAAAAATAGAATACAGTTCATGATATAATAATATCCATCATACATTAATATGGATATTTAATATAAATTTAATTTAAAATGAAAAATTATTACAATGAAGTGATTTTTTCAAGACAAAGTTAAAAGTTAAAAAAGAAAGTGATATTGTGCAATAACTACTATCACTTGGTAATTTTGAAGTCAAATCCCATTGGATAAAATAATTCAAATGTAAACATAAAATACCATGATTAATGAATAAATCAGTCTATTTAATGTAAAAGGGATAATATATACACCACATATAATTTAATTGGTGTATAACAAAAAATAAGTCTTAATAGAATGTAAATTGAGACAAAATCCCTTACCACTTATAATTAGTCAAATTGTACACCCCAAAAAAGTAATAATTATCAAATGAAACATTTTATACCATGTATGTAATTAGATTCATGATATTACATATCATACAAATGTATTCATACACTGTACACAAGAAAGAAGTGGTGAGTAATTCATATATCTTAGAGAAATTAATGTGATTTGAGAGAATACTTATCTCATGATTCTCTTTAGTGGTTAGTAATTTAACATCATGTATAATGGTTTAAATAATTTTATTAACTCATTAAAGAACTATATTTAAATTTATAATACCTTATTTGATGATTATATAACATATTATGACCCATTCATCAGTAACATTTCAGTATTTGCATTGTTTTAAGTGCATTCGTTTCATGGTTTCAGGATCAGTTCATTTGTATAAAATTATAAATGTTATTGAAAAATGGGATTAGAAATAAAAAATTGTAATGAAGAAGTATTAATGAACTTACATAAGTTTTAATGGTCCCATATATCATTTTTCTTTCTATAATGAGGATGATTCATTTGATAAAATGTTAATTATAATTATTTAGTTAATTTAGCAGTTTTTCTGAACACTATGGACTAGTTTTGTTTTATTTACAGTTATGTGTATATATTAGTTCTAGAACATTAAATAGGTTATAATATACCTATTAAATAATTATATAACCATTAAAATAGTTCTATGACAAACTATGAAGTCAGTAATGGACAATGAACAAAATCATTATTCATAGAGACGATTAATGTTCATAACTTAAACAATGGTTTTGTTTATTTGAATAAGAGGAGGTAATAAAATGGATTAATATGATATATTACATTATAAAAATTACAATATAGTATATAAATTTTTATATATTTATTATTTATTTATGGATGAAGGAGGTGGGGAGAAAGTAGAAAATGAAAATAAATTAGGAGAGATGTTTTGAGAAAATTGCCTATTGAATATCATCTAATTAGAGGAACCCCTAAGGACCTTGTATTTGATCTTTTAGTGAGGAAAAAAAAACTTGGATGTGGGGAAAGTTAGGAGGATATGGTAATTCATATATTTTAGGATATTCAAATCTTGTGAGTTGATATGTGGTGGTGACGGATGATATTTATACTTGAGTAGAGGTGGGTTTAAGTGATTAAATAAGGATCCTCAAATTCAATACTTATTTTCAAAAATTAAAATAGACCACTTTTGAGGGTTAAGTGAGAACCCTAAAAAATGTCACCTTATCAAAACCAAATATACATTCCACCCTCATCACATAACCAAACCCCCCACCATAACCATAATACATTAAACACCATAAGAGATCACAAAATCATTCAATTTTAGTTTTAGTCTATTAGAATATATGAATATAATTTACCTTTAATTATAGATTATCCTTGATAAGGAATTCGAATTGATAATCTAGCTTTTATAATGTTTGAATTAAATTATCTATGTTTATTTCCATTTTATTGAAACATCTTATCAAAATAAGCTCTTTCTTATTGAATAAACTCATCTTCTTATCATTAGTGTCCACTAGGAGAAATTCCTCAACTATACAGTATTTATCTTATTGTGTTTCTTTAGTTTATATTGCGTCCTCCAAATTTCTTCCCAGAGGTCGTAATTAGATCTCATGTATTGATATTTTTTGGTATCTCCCCATACATTGTCTTATGTTTACTCTTACTATCCAACTTTGTCTCCATTGGCATAGACAAATACGAATAGACATTATTTATGTTGTATTTATTTCATTTAATAAATATACAGATCCCTAATTCATGGTTCCCTTTATTCCATTTATTCCTTCTCAAGTAGTTAATTCCTATACTATATATCTCATATGAACTTTCCTATGAGATAATAGTATAACTCTAATAAAATACCACTTCCCCATGGGTTCCTTTCTCTTCATTAGCTTCCTCGACCTATACTGAATCTCTTCCTTCCTGAACCTACCGCTCAATTTCCAATCTTTCAATTTTTTTGCATAATTTAATTATATCCATAGACCTTATAAGGATTTTCCCATTTAATTTTATCATCCCACCAACCCATTCCACTAATTCACTTTACATAGGATACTTATGGGTGTTTTTGGATGGACCATCCTTATATACTTGCTGAACCATTACATTTTTAGGAGAAGCAAAAGCTGGTCACACAACATTTTCATAAGTGGCGGGATTCAATGTGATGCTATTTGGGACCACAATCACCCCATAAAATCATCCTAAGGTATCTTGGAAATACTTTAAATAATTGATGGTGATGATGTCACACCTCAAACGAACATTTATGTCAACAATTTGTGGCTTAGTGTTCTTGATTGTCATGTCTTTCTGGGTGACCAAAGAGTGGTCCATCTCACTAGTACCCATATCTTCCTCTTTGACATCGCTTCACTCTGTATGAACATCTAAGATGATCAACCCAGCCTTCTTTATAACCTTTATGAGATGATCCAAAACCAAGGGATCAATATGAGAATTACTAGACGATGTCTTCTGACATCTGCTAATTTCAAAACCCATGCATCTACAGTTTTTAAAAAACAAAACCCTTGATTCATAGCAAACCTTTTTCTTCCAACAAAGATCAACTTCAACCTCAATGTCCATAACATTCATCATGAGTTTGTATACATTTACTTACGCACAAATTCTTAGAGAAAATGTGCATAAAATAGTATGGTTTCACTGACCAGAACAGAGGAAACAACCCACCATATCTCCGATTACATAAAGTATTGAAGGGTTATGAATAGTTAGGGGTAGAATGTGAATGGAAATATATGTATCCATTACAGGGTAATCGTTATTCAAATGATAAATAAAATAGGAAAAAATGATAACCTAAAAAAACATATAGAGTGATCTCTTAAGTAGATATTATGTCTTCATCTATCAAGAATTGTATCAATAATTCCCTTTTGGTTTAGAATCCCAAATGTCGACTGATCTTGAAATTTCCCAGAATCAAGGATAAATATATTGAAGTCATCCATGGAGGGTATTATATAATTTGAGCATACCACTAGTGAAAGATCCAACATCATAAAATCTTGCATGAACTTCAGGGCAGAGATCAAAACTGAAAGAACTTCATCCATGCATGACTGAACTTTAGGTCAATCCTAAATTGAGGTAAAGTTGGATAATAGAGACGGGTTGGTGAATAAAGTAAAAAGAGGAGCGTGTGGGGATAGAAGGTGGGGGAGAACCCTAATCACAACATCAAAAAAGGAATTATTATGGGATGTGATGACATATCCATGAAACCTACACTATTTGTGGGGAGAGGTAGAGCTTACCATGTGCGTATTTTCTTCAACAATGAAATATTAAATAATGACTATTTTATGTTTAAATCCAATAAAATCAAGGTTTAATTGATTTAAATGAATTTGAATTATAATTAATATTATTAAGTATATTTAGAGGGGGAAATACCTCAACATCCCATTTAATTTTGTAGTTTTTAGGTATTTTAAGCCTTTAACTTTTAGCTTTAAACATTTTCATTATTTTATATATAATGTAGTAAATTTTTTTACCATGATAACTTTATTAAGTTTAAAAATAAAAATGAACTCAAAAATTAATTTAGAACTTATGATTCTAAATATGGAATCCATTTTACCAAAATAAGTTTAAATAATTTTAAAAATTATATTTAAAATTAATCCCATAGACACAATGGGAAAAAAGTTTTTAAAGTGAAAATGTTTACAAGTTTGAAATGTGTTTATATTAAATTTAAATGTGAAATTGAATAAAATAAAATAAATTGGATTTATTGGTATATAAATGGCCTAATTATACTTTAAAAACAATTTTAAACAAAATTTAACATTATAAGTTATTTATATGAAAATTCATATTTCAATTAAAATGCATCATTTTTCACTTTTCATCAAAAAATTAAACTTATAAGAAAAATACCAAAAAATCACCCTAAGATAGTCTTTATATACCTATTTTAAGAATTTAGTACATTTTTTCTAAAAAATTTATAAAATTAACAAAATTTATATTTAATATAGGTGTTCCATTAAAAGGCGGAAAAATTACCTTTTAGAAAAATTTAGCTTTTTATGCTTAAAATTTAATTTATACATATATTATGCCCATAAAACTTATTTAATGAATATAATTTCTTTTATTGAATATATAATATATATATTTCATTATTATCTTTCAATAATAGTTATTATTTTAATTTATAAATATGAAATTCTATCGTGGGCATTAAAATAGCTTTTTATAAAAACATATCCTTTAAGTTCAATGGTTTTTTATTTTTAGTCATAATTAATGGTTAATCAATGAATTCATTTTATAAACATGCATAAACTATATTTTCATAATTTAGTTAATGTTATTCATTCCATCAATTCTAATATCTATGTGATATCTATTAAAATAATAATATTTAATTGTTTTTTAAGCTTAGTGTTCTATGTAACGTAAGCTTTCAAAGAGATTAAATTAAAAAAGAGACAAACCATAAAATATCGGGGTGTTTCAAAGATCCCGAATCAACTTATTTGTATCCATATAGTGTTTTAATTTCTAAAAAACTTTACACTCTATACTAAACCAATACTTTATGATGTTTTCTGACATTTGGGTATCTTTCTATTGTTTTCACTAATGTTATCTAGTCCTAATCCCTAAAAATAACTAAAATAATCCCTAAAAGTAAATATAACCCACTCTGATAGTAGCTGAGATTTCCTATACCCACACTCCCAGATCTAGTGATGGAAAACTTTGTTTAATTAATAGGTTTTAAACTAAGTTAGATGAACAAATTTAAAATTGCATATATTTCACATTGATTAAACATTACATCTCATCACAATCAGACAATTTCTATAACTCAAAGGGTTAGTGTACTTGGATATTAGACGTATAAAAATTATATTTCACATAATTGTGAACATTTATCTATAATAACACTAAACTATACCACATTCTATAAATATCATATGTTATACCCATCTTTATAACTAGAGGAATGGAAAACATAAGAAGGAGTTAGCTCAAACTGTCTGTGAAGGAAAAAGTTATCAACATGTACTCAAGGGTTAGATTATAATCATAGTAATACATGAAAAATGAGATAAATATATAATTAAAAGTCATGTGGGAAAATAGGGGTTGTATATGAGGCATGATAAAATATATATAATCTCAAATGATTAATCATATATTAAAACTTAAGAGTGTGGAAACATGAGGTAATTATTTTGAAATCCATCATTCCAATATTTTTCCTCTTTTATTAGGGGATAAATGGGAACCCTACCATATTTCATATTGCACAGTGATCTCAAGAAGATGTAGTAGATCATTAGGTTGGTGGTGTAGTGAGATCCTCAAAAGTATCGTTGGGTGAGAGAATAAAAATAGAGATAGGTGTACTGACACCTATCATTTGGACCTCCCCCTATATTTTTATGTAGGATGGATGGGTTATCTATCATATTGTGTTGGACTACCATAATGTAACTTATTGTTGGGGGGGGAGAACATCCTTGACTGGGATAACTGGTATAATTTATTATAGGTAGCGATGATACACTTGATTGGTTATTGGTATAAAGTATTCTTCTTGTAGGAAATTTGGTTCTTTAGGTCTTTTATACCATGTTTAGGCTTTCAGGTCATGTTTCTCTTAAGCATCTATGCCTCGGAAGCCATATGACATGAAATGGGTTCCCTATTTCCCTGAATTTAATAGGGGTTCTACTTTTTTTAATAAAGGGGGATAGACCATCAACTTAATAAAAAAAATCATGATCTATGAAGTATGAAAGAGGCACATAACATAGAAATGTGGCATAATAATTAGAATAAGATATCATGATATTGTGGACATAACTAACCACTTCGAGTCCATACTCAATGTTGTGAACATTGCTAATCCTATCAAGTCTATAATAAATCACGTGAACATGAATTTAAACATTGATTCCATAATCAATATTGTGAACATAGATATCCACATTGAGTTTATTTTCAATTTATGATCAATGGTAACCACTTCGGGTCCATGATAAAACATTTGAACATAGCTAACTACAGTGTGTCCATGCTTAATCTTGTGAATATAGATAACTACATTGAGTCCATGTACAATCTTATAAACATAAATAACAACATCAAGTCCATGATAAATATTTTGAATATTGATATCTATATCAAGTCCATGCTCAATCTTGAAATCATAAATAACCACATTAACTCCATGCTCAATCTTTTGAAAATAGCTAACCAGATCAAGTCAAAGCTCATCATTATTATCCGAAAAGACATAAAACATTATATAATTCAATGATAGAAGATATAGTACCCCAAAAACAAATATAAATATAAATTTGGGCCATATAAAATCAATCGTATATCATATCATTAAAAATCCTAGCAAAGAAAATGGATTTCATAACATTTTCAAATAGTATCACATAAAATTACATTTGATCAATTGATACCAAAATAAAATAAAATAAAAATGACTATTTATTAAGATAATTTTGAAGGTGATACAAGATATGTAATTCCTTTAGAGATATATATTTTTTAGGTATATATGAAAATATATTCAAAATCAAAAGAAGATATTTCAAAATAATCCTTAACATTTTTATAAAAGGATTATATTATGAATCACTTTAAAAAATACTTTTTGAAGGAGGTAACATGCATTTTTTTAAATAACACTTTAAAATAAATAATAATAGAAGATAGTTGAAAATTATATAATGAACATACAAAGAAATTTTTTACTATAAGATAAACATACGAATGTGAAAGGAAAATCCCTTTTAATATTTTGAAAATAATTTTTATTAAAACTCACAACAAGAAATAGATAAGAAAAATTTATTTTGAGAAGTCGTAATAAGAGATAATGAGATAAATTGATGGATGAGTTCATGAAAAAACTTATAAATAAAATTAATTAATAATAATAATAATATACCCATTGGGTTAGTAAGTACACCATGCAAAATAAGAATAGGTTCATAATATGAAAACATGCCTTAAAGAAGGGGAATTGAGATGAAAACCCTTAACGTAACTCTTGACTTACATTAATATGTATTAAATCCTTATATCATAGGCATAAAAATCTTAATAACCTATTTATGAACCATATTAAAATTTATTTCTTTTTATACACTTCAATTATAATCATTTATTAACCATTTTTAGTTAGTTGTTATTTATTGTCCTCATTGTTGGATGCTAGTGATTTTGAATACATTTCACATGATTCATAATGTCGTTGTTGATACACATTATTTTATACCAAGTTCATCATTAAAATATTATTTAAGGTAATGGGATATATTTTACTTGATGATTTATAAGGTTATAGTTTCATTCTATGAGATTTTTAGTTACGAATCCTAAATTAAAAATTAGTGAAGAACTTATTTTGATAATTATTAACAAACATAAGGTGGTATATTAATAAATAGTTTATATATTAATATAAAATTAATAGAAAAATAAAAAAATTATTTACTTATTAATATCCAATATTTCCATTAATCTCATTTCCATAGTCAGGTATGATAGAAATTTATAGCTTAGTTCATGTAGGTGGTCTAACTGACCTAAACAAGAGCAAGCAATAATCTATGGGTGAGCATAATTATGAAAGTGATTATAATGTCATTATTTCTTATGTATAATGATCATATTTTGGTGTTATTAATGTGATAAATATAATTTTTAATAGGTAAAAGAATAGAATAATTTACATGAATCAATTACTTAGAATTAAAAAAACCATATTAACTATTGGTATGCTCATTTTAAGAAGTTAATTTTACAATGATCATTCATTTTTAGTATTATTAATATAGGAAATAATTTATAATTACAAAATATTAATAATTTTATAAATATCATACTTATTATTTAAATCTATTATTATAACCATCCATAAAAATTGATGATGAAAAATGAAATGTGTTGTTCATGGAGGCAGTTGTTCACATGTAACATGGGTAGCATTTTCATTTTTGAAAAGGATGGGGGAAATAAAGATAATGGATATTCCATAAATATAATAAAATTTTATTATACTAAAGGTACTTATGTGATTATATTATTATGGTTATAATAATATTTGAGTATAAACATTGAGATGGCAAGGTTTGGAAGTAGATAATACCCACATCGATGAATTGATTCTTCTCCCAAAGTACATCTTAGAAATGGAGTATTTAATCCATTTTCATGTAAAAATAAACATGGAATAGGGATATGTGGTAGGTTAAATGGGATGTGGTTTAATGTAATTTCTAAATATATTTTTGGCTTGAAGTGGATAGATGTGAGCTCCTTTTATAGCTGAAAATGAGGACTTTTCCAATGAAATGAAAGACATGTGTGGGGTAAATAAGGAATAAATTTATGTTTAGTTTAAGAAAGGTTTTTTAAAACCGTGGGTATGAATTTAAAACAAAATAATTTATTCTATATTGTATAATTTTTTTTGGAAAACTTAAAAAATTTTGAGCCACATTAAGTTACACATTTTTACCCTTATTAACCATGATTAAATTTTACCCTGTTAATTATTTTTTAACAAAAATAAAATTTTACCCCTCGTACCAAATTTAAATGTTTTTATTATAATTTTTTACTCCATTTTAATCTAATTATATATATAAATATAATAAAAGTAAGTTGTAAATTAAAATATATAATATATAGAAAGACCGTTTTTGTAGAAAAATGTATTTTGATAATATTAATTATTCTTAGTATAATTTCATATTAATTAATAATTAAATGAGTGCTAATATATATATAAATTACATTAGATTCATTAGTAAAAATATATAATCTTAATTTAATTAGATCATAATTAAACAAACACTTATAAAAATAAGTACTTGAAAGTAACCCCTTTACCCCTACCGTGATAATTGTCTTTAACATGAGTAAATTATTTTTATGTATTAAAATGTGATTTCAATTATTAAATAAATTGAACATAATTATTATAAATAATAAATTTGTATTATTTTATTTAATTTATAAAAGTGATAAAAATAAATTTTAACAAAAAACAAAAAATGCCTGATTTTTTTAGAAAAATGTATTTGTAAAGCATAAATAGAATTTATTCATATTCCATACCAAGTAAAAATATTTAGATATTTATTATTTTATAAAAATATTAAATATATTCCAAATTATTATAATTCTTTTAGAAAAAGTATTTTTATCGCTAAATGATTTTATTATTAATTATTTAATATTGATTATTATTTAATAAAAATTTGAAAAATTTTATCAATAAATTGGTGTTAAAATATTTATTTGAATTTTATAAATACATAAAATCATTATTTAATAAAATTATAATAATTATAATAATATATAACACTTAAATATATATTTTTATAGTTACATTTTTAATTAAATATTATATATATTTTTTCATTCTAGGATTATATTATTTTCAATTTATTACAAAAATTTATAAAAATTCAATATACCCATAAGATACATTTATACATACAAGGATAGAATAGAGTACCATTTTGAAGATCTTATCAATAACGACCCGGATGTCTAGGTAGATACTCTCCACTAGGAATTATATAGAGTGTCCAATTCTAGCAATATTAATTTGGTTTTTAATAATTTTGTGATATCTTTTTGTATGTTGTGAATATATTTTATCTTCTATGGTTCCCACTTTTCTCTTAAAGTAGATTTTAAATTAAAATATATCTTTGGGTTAATTCACACTTCTTATTAATTTTCATTTTTTTTATTTTTCATAATCATTTCTCCTTTCAGGATGCTATTTGTCAATGTAGGTTTTGTTCGACTAAGGGTGATTCTAAAGGGTGAAGATGATCCAGGGGATCATTTAATTTTAGATATATTATTCATTTCTATTTATTATCCCATTTTAATTAATTACCTTTCAAGGGATGTAATCATTCTTTTTATGTAATAATTCCTTGAGTGTAATGCATGGTTTCATGTACTTTATCTTTAAAGGTCATCTATGTGTGAATAAAATGTTTACTATTTGATTTTTATCATGTATTATTTATTTTCTATGAAAGATTAATTCATTAACAATAATAGAAAAACATGTTTAATAATGATATACATATAATTTAAGGAAACAAAATGTTTACTAAAAACTGGGGTTATATATTTATTTTGAAAGTTATTTATCTATAGAAGATGGGAAGAGTCCCCTTATTTGAACAATGTATATTGAACTTATCTTAGAGAATATATACTGGAATGTTGGTTTGGATGATAGTCAATAAATAATAACAAGGTATTTTTATGAAATAAGAGTGCATCAATAGTGAAAGATATAGGGTTTAGGAATATCTATATTCATTCACACTATCTCAATAGGACCTAAAGAATATTTATCTATTTTTGAAGATTTCACCCCTAACAGTGAAGATGATAATCCTCTAAAATCATATGAAATTTATAAGGTTAATAATTTCTTCATACCTCTTGATATTCTTTAGTAAGAGATTATGGATTCTCTTAATTCCACAGAATAAGGTGTCTACCATTATTGATGATCTTAATAAAGTACATATAGTCACTAAATAAGATCCACCGCATATGCTAATTAGTATAGACATGAATCCGGGTGATAATGATATATAAATCACATTATAAAAGTGGTATTGAGATATTTTATTATAGATAAACTATAAATTATAGGATTGCATCCTCAAGTATCCATCCATCACTTAAATATACTAAATAACCACCATGGTAAAAAATTGGTAGAAAAAAGAATGAATCAATCTCAAAGTTCCATGGTGTAAGCTGAAAAATATAATCTAGTCGTGGACTATTTAATCAAATAGGTTCAATTAAACAAGTGTGTGACTAACATTATCCCCATTATGGTGAATAAAAAAAATCAAATTTCATTTTGACTTTTGAGATCGTATCCATCATTCTATAAAAGATGATTTTCCTATCCTAGGAATATAATTAATGATCAATGAAATAAGTAGATTTAAATCATTTTCATTCTTAGATGAGTGATTTAGGAATAAATAAATTTATATCTCCCTAGAATATGAGGATACCAAAACCTTTAGGGTTCCTATAATATTATATTTTCATTCGGCGTTGTTCCAAAATTTTAAGAATGTTTAAGCCACTTATTAAAGGGCTATATACCATATCTTTAATCTCCTCCTAGTTAAAACCATGGGATGTTTAATATATGATTTGGTAGTGAAATCACATCATCATCCTAACTAATTCACAAACCATATGGTTGTATTTTATAAACTCTTGCACAAAACCAGAAGATAAACCCATTAAAGTGAATATCATGAGTAACTTTAAAGAAATTTATGTAATTTATAGTCAATTATTTAGGTATTATGGTTGACCCTGATAAAACCAAGACAATCATAGACATATACCCTCTTAAGAATATTTGTGAATTATGAGTACTTCAAGGAAGTCTCACCCACATCACAAATTTTATTACAAACTACATTAGAAAAATATTTACCCTTTACAAAAAAAATGAAAAAGGTTGTTACATACAAATACGATGATGATTTATAAAGAAAATTTTATGAAATCAAGCACTATTTTTCAGTCCTCCTATTTTATTGCCACCCATAGAAGGAAAATATATTATTCTATATGTAATAGCCTCATAATGGAATGCTAGAACCCACCTTTCCCAGAAGAATGATGAGGATAAGGATAAAGTCCATTTTTCTATAGTTAAATGATGTTGGAGGCTGAGAGAAGGTATACTCCTATCAAAAAGAGTTTCCTTTATTTAATATAAATGGTGTAAAATATGCATATTTACCAGAAATATTATGGGGTTTTTCTAATCTCTCATATTGATCTATTTATATATATACTTAGTTTCCTTGTTTTTACTTTATATTATCTAGATGGACAATAAATCTTAAATAATTTGACAATTTCTTTAATTTCAATACTTTTACCAAAGTATAATAACTAATATATGTTTTTGTTGTACACCAAACCTATGAGGAATTAATTTAAAACACACACACACACACATATATATATATAAATGATGTTTTTTCTGTTAATTAATCATTATAAACATGGGATATTTACTTCTATGGTGCATCCCAATGTTATTTAAGAAGATTATAGAGGTTTTAAAACTCCATCGGTTTAGTTTGGGAGCCATTTTTTTCCATGGTAAAATAACTCTTATTATAATATTTTTTTCATTCAAATAGTTTTACCAATAAAAAGGTAGAATAATAAACCCTCATCAAAGATCTATAATTAGATTTTTTTATATCATTATCTAAGTTAAATATTAGAGGTTATTTGGAGTTCGTGATGAAACAGATCAATAGAGAACAAGTTATCAATAAAAATGAAATGACACCCTTTCTTGAGAAGAAATGAGATTTGATGGCCTAATTTTCCACTAAGTCAATTAACTCTCAAATTTAATAGTCCCCCAATTTTCAATAATACATGTTTAACTAACGGAGAAGCTAATAATGATAATCTATACTAAGATGAAATTATCATCCATATTGTTCACCAAACAATGATAATTCATTTCATCAATAAGGATGCAAAAGAGTATGTTTATATTGATACTACATTAGAGTGGGTGGAATCATCATACTAAAAAATCTATTGGTTATCATAATGGATGTATCCAATGGAAAATTACCATCTAGATAGTGTTTCGCCCCAAAACTAGGTTAAAAAAGAATGTGTTAGCTGGTAGATAATAAACTTCATCCTTTATGATGGCCTGAATTTTCCAAAAAACCCTCTATAAATAATGATTTGTTATGGATCCTTCTAAGGTTAATTAAATAATATTATAACCCCATAATTATGAAATAATTCAATAGAAGAACATTTTCTATACACCAAATAAAAACCGAGATCTCCCACCAAATCAAGTGGCATGAGTACTTATATCCCTCCATGATGCATGATTGTGTAAATTTCACCATGAAGTGTCATGTATTACAATTGTATATTTATCAACCCCTTTATTTTTTACATGTTATAAAGTAATATTAACCATTTTATATATAGGGAAATGATGTTAGGGATGCTCACACACCTATGACCATTGGATAGTTTGAGTTCATCATCATTCCTATTGATTTATTTTTTCAAATGGGATGAATCTGTAAAGATAAAGAACATTATGACAAAATACATGATTAATTTTTCAAAATATAATAGTATAAACATATTTAGAGTTCCTCATATAATCCACAAGGGTGATGGCACAAATTTTTGTGTGTATGACTTAAAAATGATGTATTTTAAGTACAACATGCAATCCAATAATTATTCGTATAATAATATAGTTAAAAATGGATAGGTTGGTGCCTTAAATAAAACCTTATCAAATATAAAATGAAATGTGGTGGATAAGTGCAAGAAATATTGGCATTGTGAACTCCAAAACACTCTTTAGATATACCATTCCACCAACGACACCCCTACTCTATCAACCCCATATTCACTAGTATATAAAACCAAAGTGATATTTTAAATTGTTTTTTAGTAACACTCACTCAAAATGGTAATTTATGATCAATTACAAAAATATTAGTGATAAAAAAATTTGGTTGGATTAGTTCTATAACCACAATGAGAATATATTAAAAGCATCACATAACATTCATGTTCACAAAAATTATGTGTCATAAATATTTAATTTGAAGGATACTTTTTTTAAGGGAGAAATTGGATTATACACGAGGACACCAATGATACAAAGGAAGAATAATCCTAAATTATAATATAAATGTGAAGTTATTTATATTTTATATAAGTTATTCTCTAATAGAACATACTCTATAATTACCCCATATGGAGAGCATATAGTTTCTCTTTCCAATGCATGGTTTATCAAGAAATTCTTCACATAAAATTTCAAATTGGGTTCATTTGTTCTAGTCATATTTTCTTAAACTAAATTAAATAATATTTCTATTCATACAAAATTAAACTATAATACATAATGGTTATTTTCATATAACTATAAATTGTATGAAATATGTTCTATCCTGTAAAACAAATTGCATGGAGTTATCTATCCAGTATAAAATTAAACCATAGGGATTTATATCCAACATATGATGTTAAAATATGAAACCATATATATTCCTGTATACAACTAATATCTATGCAGATATTTTAAAGGATCTCATTTCCTCCCATCACACATTAACATTTCAATCTTCTTTTCATTAATATCTGGTTTCTCAGGTTATAATGTGCTTAAAACACTATTTTCATATTGAATTTTATTTTTAAATTAATGTATTGATCACCTATCCTAACCCTAATCATAATTAACATATCAATCTATCTCCAAATTCAATACTAGCATTTAAATTTCACCAATTTTCACTAGGTCCATGTTATTTCATCCCTTCTAGATATATTCTACTTCCCAATAAACCTTATATCAAGAACTATTTTTTTTCACGAACCTTATATTTACAGGATGTGTAGTGATTCCTAGATCTCATATTATAGGCAAAACCAGATGTTTATACTTTATTACCTTTCCCTTATTATAATTCGGTATTTAAGTCCCCATAAATTCCCAACTAGTTTGAAAAAACAACTCTTCCACTAAGGTGAATTCATTTTATAAAAATATGTGTGGATTCATTCCTATAATTATAATATATGCAGTGATGCATATATATCTAATCTTGGTCCTATGAAAATATATTGTTCATCTAATATAAATTTTACTTGACTATCTTACTTAATATATGGTGGAATAAATATAGAATATTTTTAAAATCTTTTTAAACACCTCCCTTTCCATCAAATATTCATAATGTATTAATTTATGATATTATACAAAATCTTTTATAGATATCAGTAATGAATGAATCTAATTTAAAATGAATCCCCTTCAAAAAAATAAAGACACATGAGACCATAATATGGGATTAAAATACTTATCCAAGTGTATATATTTTATTGAAGAGAAAGTGATCTAATCCATTATGGCTTTGAAAAAATTATAGTGGCATCCATCAATAAAATGTGGTCAAAACTTATCCCTAATATATCTATCTAACGGTATGGTAATAGGATCATCATTTGAATATGGAAAATTTTCATCATAGCCTATCTGTTATTGGTAATACCCAACTAAAAAAAATTAGTTATGATTTTAATCATCTAATAATCCCATGTTCAAACAGATTAGAAATGTTTTTATATTTTATTACTTTATATATATTTCATGAAATTGAAATAAATTGGAACCCAATTTATATTGATATCTCTACTTCCTTGTCTATCTACACTAACATTACTCTTTATTGATGTTTTTTTTGGTTTTATTGACATCAGTTGAATAATCATATCATGATGATTCTTAATTTCCAAAAAAAATTACCATGTCATAAGATTAGAGACTACATGATGTTTTGGTCCAAGTCACATGACTTCAAATTGATGAACTCCCATTTATTTGGTCATTCACTTTGGTACATGATTCAATGTTAATTCATGTTATGTCATGTTTATGCTCATTGAGTTAATAGAACTATCATTGAAATAAACCCCGAAGTCACAAGAGGATAAATTGTGCAACGCATTAAATTGTTCAAATTTATATGGATTTAAACTAAAATCACATTTGATCTTAAAATATAATCACCCACATTGGTCTAATATATAAAACCATAAATTACTAGCACTAATTCTATCCAAATATCAAGACCTTAAACTTAATGAAAAAAACACAAAACATAACAGGTTGAAAACTAGTAAAGGTAAGTCTATGAAAATAAAAAGTATTTACTCACCAAGTCTACCTATTTTTGGATTGGGAAAAAGTTTTATCATAAAAGTAAATAGGTAAAAATATTGTTGGAAAATCATTTATCCTTAGTAAAATTAATTCTTTGAATATTAGACTTTGCGGATCTAAGAAAAAATTAGATTATATTTGTGATACCCCACCTTTTTAGTGAATAATGACCATTTAATATGAAAAGGGTGTGGAAATCATGCTTTATCCCTTTTTGGACTTGAAAACCCTTTTATATATTTTTACTATCCTTGGAAATTTTAGGTGTCTTAAGAGAAGTTGAAAATAATAATTCATCTTCGAATGGATTTTTTTGATCCAAGTGTCCATCTTGGATCTTCCATCTATCAAATCAATTCTTATTGAGGTGAAAATATGGGATATAAACCTTAATAAGACAGATAGGAATAGAGGAATTAGTGTTTTTGACTTTAAATCAATTTTATCATTAATATTTTTATCCCATTTTTTTAGTGTTGTATCTATTATGTGAGTGGTTATACAGTTATATATTTTTTCCTTTATTATTTCTTGCAACACAATAAACCACACACACAAGAGGCAGACAAATTTATAGGGTTCACTACTCAACATGAGGTGGATAGTCCTTGATGTGAACTGGATTCCTCTAAGTTCACAAAATCGACTAGAATCATCATGTATGATTTAAAAATATACAAAATAGGTTGGGGACAATCATATATATTAAAAAGAGATAAAAAATAGATATCCCCTTTGAACAATGTTAAGGGAGAACCCATTATAAGACTGAAGCCCCATAGGAACCCGAACATAGAATTGAGTGGCCTAATATCCCAATGATACAACTCCCATTACAAGAAATCTGTAACACATCCCAATTTCCATCTTAGAAACACCTTGTGAATCAGAATATCACCTCGTATCTGAAGGTATCTACCTCTCGACCTGTAGTCTTTGTATCTCATTCCTTATGTACCCAGGTCATTGTCAAAAAAAACATGCCATATCCATGGAATCTACTTTCAACCAACCTGACTCCCTATTTCACCATCCTCCATGAGCATACAACGTCGAATACTTATAGGAACCCCCCTGAGCAGACACTGTCATCACCGCCAGACATTGACAGCCGCCGTCACCAGTCAATACTAGTTATCTCCACTAAATGTTTCTTCTTTTCATCATACACCTTCTACACATTGACTAGGATCAGATTCCACCATCATCCCGGAATCCCTCTAGTGTATAAGACACACTCCAATCATCACTGTAGAAGTCACTTCCCTCATTTGACAAGAAGATCAGAAAGTTTAGATCTAAATATGATATGTGAAAATGGTCCAAATCTGTGTGATAGAGCATCAATGGAAACTTTGAAGGAAGCAAAGGTTGTTCAATCGAATCATACATCTGCCTATGGAACCTTATTACTATTCCACACACTATAGAATTATTCTAGAAGATGTGTTCTCCTCGCCGAAGATTCCTGGAGATAAAAATGAAGGCTGAGAGATCCCAAGAACGAGATCCCCTTACCCCCAAACCTTGTAAGATTTACAATATATTCACTCAACCACATAGTTTTTTCATACCCCACACTTTTTTTGGTTTATCACATACTCAATAACATCCCATACCTTTAAAATTAATATAGAGTTAATAATAAGATATTTTAACACCAATTTATATTACTTCCTTATTATGGATGTGCTACCACTTTATTATTCTTCTTCCCTTGTAAATTAGTAAGTTAATTATTCTATTTGTATACACAACACTTCAAATAAAATAATGTTTCTCATTCATCTTCCTAGTATCAACTGATATGCTATAATATCTTTTTCTACTTCTCTTTCCCATGTAATCTAAAATTTTAAACAATTTATTAATTCTATCCATAACAATAAGTTATGGACTTCAATATTGTCTAGTTATCAAGACTTATTATTCACTATAAAAAAACTTATGCCTAACACTCCTCCTTCCCCTTACTTATTCTCCTTTACTTATTGAAATTTATTGTATAGATATAATACACTAGATCTATATATTTTATATCCTCCAATTTAGTGTAAAAACATGAATACACTGGTTCTTCTTCACTTTCTTCAACCCATAATCAATCTTTATCAAAATAATAGAGTCATATATCTATTCTTAGGGATAATATTTTTGAATTATATAATTCAACACATATAAAAAAATTAACTCATTTTCTTTCTACTTTGGTATATTTATAACCTACACAACAACCCTAACAACCCATGATTTTTTATGAAATAGATTTTTAAATAATTTTATTTATTTTATAGCTTGAGTTGGATGTAACAACATGTTTAGATGAACAACAAAATATTATTTGTCCATTATAACCTAGCCATTAATTTTTTTGAATAAATATAAATAACTAATTTATGAAATAAATATCCAACTCAATACGAATATATTGGTAAGTTATTACAAAATTCTCACACAATTTTTACTAAAATCACTTTAATCTTTAAAAATACATTTTCTTAAAAAATGGGTTGTTCTTCTTTTTATGAAAGAATATTAATTTTTATAAGTTATAGATAATATATTTGAAAAAAATAATTTCATTTTTGAATTTAAAATTTCAAAATTATCTAAAAATAATTTTTTAATAATTTTTTGTAGCGATGCAAAGTGGGCTCGTGGCCCGCGGGATTTGCGGGTATAGGGAGGATGTGGGGCGGGGCAGGCCTAAAATATTTGACCGTTTAGAGTGCGGGCCAATGCGGGTTGAGCCCGCGTGGGTGTGGGTTAATGCGGGATGAGCCCGTGCGGGTGCGGGCTTTCCCGCGGGCTCGATTTAAAAAAAAATATATATTATTTTTACAATATATGTTTCTTTAAGATTTAATTTTTTAATAAAAAAATCATGGTTAAACGGTGACATATGATTTCTCACCATAATGGTCATATTAATTCACCATTTATTCACATGTAAATTTTAAATAGGACTATATTTATTGTTTTAATATGATATTATATTATTTATATAGTAATTATTAACCATATTCACATGGTCTGTCAACCCATCTCCTGAAAATGGAACTCATCGCCCCTGTGCATGGTTTCAATTCTATAAGAGTTATCATAATCATAATATTTCTTCGGTCGATTTAATTTTGTTATTATTTAATTTTATTTTGTTATTAAGAGAATTGGATAGAACCTTGTGAAAACACAAATAAATTCATTTGAAATTGGTCATTACATGGGGAGACTTCATTCATTCATAGTTTTAGTTATTCACATCACCACACAACCAACATTATCAATCATCGCCCATCACCGATCACTCACCTACTTTCTATCACAACAATTCACCCCCACATCGACATTGCCACATGCCACCATTAACCCACAAAAAAATGTTCCATCGCATCCTTTAAAACTCTAGTTATTGTTATTTCATACTTCTCCCCACAAATACCTTTAAGAATGATAAAAAATGCAGTATTTAAATGATTATAAATAGTATTTTTTTTGTAAATGTAGGTAAGCCCGTGGGCAACCCGCGGGTGTCTGTGGGGCGGCGCGGGCTTGAAATTTTTTGTTCGCATTATATGCGGGCTTTTGTGGACAAACCCGCGTGGGATCAAACCCATCCGGGCTTAGCCCGCCCCGCCCCGACCCGCCCGTTTCGCATTACTGATTTTTTAAAAACATTTATTTTTCAAGGAATAGTGAAAATACATATTTTTATTGAAAACTATTTCTTATTTAAATGTATTTACATGGTAAAATAAATTTGAGAATTAGTTTATTTTAATTTAGAATAATCCAGTTATGGTTTTTTATAATTATTTTATAAATTTAAATAATATAAAAACATTTTATGTTTGAAAAGGCAATTTTTCTGAAAAGATATTTTTATGGAGTTTTATCAATTTTATTTTAAATTTAAATTTGAAAATTATGTTTTTTGTTTGAAAAATGGATGAAATATTTGGATTCATAAGGTCTAAATTTTGTAAATATATCACTTTTTATTTTAGGTCAATATGAATAGTGATGTTGATAAATTTTGTTACCATAGTAAAGAGTAAATTGGGAAATTTAGGTTAAAAAATGATAAGAACTATAAAATTACTCTAACTCTTGAAAAAAATTTATTTGATGAATTTTTTTAAACACTTAACACCTAAGGATTTAATTATGTTGTTTAATGAACACTTTTCAATAAAATTACTTATATTTTATATAAATCAAAGAATGTCACAAAATTTCACTTTCATTATCTTAAATATATCTTATGTGTCCATATGGGAAAAAATTAGGTTATTAAAGAATATAAGTATCCATTTTTAACTTAATAAAAATATTTCTTGATATAAATTTATTTATGTTTTTTGGGGCCACTTAGATGAGATTATGATGTTTATAATGTTTTATTTAATAAAAAGTCAAAGATGTCACATATATGTTTTAAATACTATAATTTTTTTAATACGGGGATAACAAAATTATTATATTATAATATAAATATTATTATTAAATATATAATATTTATATTCATCATGGTATTTTATTGTTACATTTTAGTGAATAAATAATTATATTAGTTAATTACACAACAACGTTGCTGTAATTTTTCTATTAACGAATCAATCAAATAAACGATATTAAAAATATTAAAATAAATAAAATTTGATTTAATTAAGGTGATATAAGAATTTTATATATGATTATGAAATATTAGGGGTGTATTAAATGATTTTTTTTCGATGTTATCTTATTTTCTTGATTTTCTCAAAGTAAATGTAATGAATAATGTTAAAATTTACACTAATGAAATTTTATCGAAATAACATTTTATTAAATTATTAAAAACAATTAAAAATGTTTAAAAATAAAAATTTATTATTATATGTTTTAAAAATTTATAAATTTTTCATTTAGGGTTCAATTGACATCACATAAGTATAAATTACAACCTTTCAATATTGAAATATTTGTTATCGCAGTTAAAATTAAAACATTTTACCTGAGTGTTAACCAAGAAGATAAGGTTTAAAATAATATAATAACATGTCTAAAATATATTAGTTTATACTATTAAAACATTATATGATATTATCATAGAATACATGTCCATTTTTTGTATGTCTTATAGAAAATTAATTTATTATAATTTAATCTTTTGAGAAATTTCAAAAGAGTCCCTCACCTCAATTACACATGGAAACCTCCTCCCCTACTTATTAACATCACATTTATATTTATATATAAATAAAAACCTTCCAATTTATCTTCTAATATTCTATAGAAACATTATATAGTTTATGTTCTTCTCAAAATACCAACTGTAGATCCATTTTGAGGATATCCAAAGGAGACATTTCAAAGAAAATGTAATGTCTCTAACAAATAACTTTTTTTTCTACTCTTAATCACCTACTCTAAATCTATATTTTTTATAATAAAATAAAAATATAAGTATCCTAAATATTCTTCAATGTTTTTTGATTATGAAAAACACCATTATAAACCATCTTTCCCATCAAACAAGAAGTGAAAGTATCGCTCGTGCATATATACCACTTACTGTCTTCACATAGAGAAACAATTCATTTTTATTCACGATATTATATGGAAGGGTATAATGATGGGATTAGTGATTATATATGATATTTATAATGTAATTATACCTCTATAATTAAAATATTATTTCTACCATATCATCATGCCATCTTTTTAGAAATAACAACACCGCTCGTGCGTGCGTATTGACTACCATCTCCACGATACAATGTGATTCGTTTTCACTTATATTTCACATGGATGGTAATAATGATTATTTTTATAATCATATATGATATATATAACATAATTATTATTATATAAAAGTGTACTATTATTTACATTTCTTTTATTCTATTTGATATAAAATCGAAACAACGTTCATGCGTACGTATGACATACCGTCTCCATGAACAATGTAATTCATTTTTATATCTATAATTTTTATGAATGA
Source organism: Viscum album (assembly GCA_963277665.1). NCBI lineage: Eukaryota > Viridiplantae > Streptophyta > Magnoliopsida > Santalales > Viscaceae > Viscum > Viscum album. The sequence continues at coordinate 1,196,088,990 of OY728135.1, read as the reverse complement.
TTATAAATATTTTTATAATGAATAAATATTATTTTTCAACCATTATTAAAATTATTTGAATTATGTTACCATGATCAAAGTATATGGACTATTACTACCAAACTGAAACATGTTTTGAAAACGAAGCAGTAATCACTAAGAACAGTGATTTTAATAGAAAATTATTAATAAATAGGTGATGATATATTATAAAAAACTAATACATGATATAATGAATATATTTTTATGGAATAAAATTATTATAAATCTAGATTTAGTATACTGTAGGTTTGAACATTAATGATGAAATTCAAGACTTGAGGTAAGGGAGTTCTTAACTCAATTTCCATTCGTTGGGGTAAACTAATGTTTCATTGATTATGTCATTATATTATTATGTGTGAAATTAATTTTGATTATATTATGTTGTATTTACACGTTTTTAATGTTTATAAATATTAAATACTCATAATTGATTCATTGATTAATGCGCAATTCAATGATATGATATTTGTAATGGATTTTTATCTCACCTTTTTTTGTGGGATGCAAGACTTATATACTAATTGTTTCATTCGTATGGTTTATATATTACCCATGAATGTATTTTATGAGTCTTATCATGAATATTATTTTATTTAGATATCATCCATATAAATTTTCCTCTTTCAAGGGGCATATGATTTGACAGATTATAAAGTGTTAAGAATTTATTTCACATACTCATTATTTTTCGGGATTATTTACATTTAAGTCTCCATTATGGAATATTTATTTTCCATGTCCATGCTTTCTAAAAATGTTTTCAAAAAGGTTTCTAATATTATCATATGAATGTTTATATTAATATTTACCCATCCTTGATCTTTTTATAATAATGGTTTGAAAGGAATATTTATATCATTTTCCAAACAAGATACTTTTTGACTTTTTTTGAAAAAATATAAAATAAATGTTTTTTAACTTAATTGATATGAGTGGATTTTCGTGATTTCATGACACATTAATGTAATGAATTTTTATTTTCAAGAATTTTAGGTTATTTTCAAAGAAAATTTCTTTCATTTGTAATTGTGCGACTTTAAAAAATTTATTTTACAAATAGAAAGGATATTTTACTCAAGAATTATTTCAGGTGATATTTAACAATTATTTTACATATAAGATAACATTATTTGATGTTAATTATTCTTTACTGGGGTTATAATTCAAGTATTATACCCTTATTTTTTCTATATTTTTTTATAGAATAATTTTTATGAAATCCATTTATTTTCATGTGTAATGATACAATGAATGATTTATATTCATTTTTAACACATATATATGGTTTTCATTATATAATGGGTGGAACCTATATCTCCCTCCATTGAAATGGAAAATTAATTATAAATCATGAGATAGTTATGGGAAACAAGTCAATGTTCTTGATCCATTATGAGAAACAAGTCGATGTGCTTGATCCGTTAAGGGACACAAGTTGAAGTGTTTGATCCATTATGGGAAATAGGCGTTACGACCTGATCCGATGGTCTTGGTATTTAACCTTGACCTATGAAATGGTTTCTATACTTATTATGATGACACACACATTTATGACAGGAACTTATGGATCATCATTGAGTTATAATGAATTATAATTCTTATGAATCATGTCATTTGAAATGATAATGTTTATGCCAAGTGTAAGAACCAGGTTCTTCTTTGAGGTATAGATCTCTGGTTTCCATTAATTCTCATTTTAATTTCTTAAATATGGCCTAAGGTTGATTCTTGTTGGCGTTATAGAGGATTGGGGGGGGGGGTGTTTGAGGCTTGTTTCAATTCTAGAAACAAACTTTGGGGTGTTTTTGGCCTGGTGCACGGTTATGGAAAACCATGATAGGAAGGATGCATAGTTTGACTAAATTGTGCAAGGTTAGAAAGTAGGGGATTATAAGACACATAGTTTGGGTAAACCGTCTATGAAGATCCACACAGCTGCATGACAGTTCTATAATTCTCAGCAGTTTTTGAAAGGTGGTTTAAGCATAGTTTATGCACTGTTTATAAACAGTGTGGGGTAACTATACGCTATGAGCCAAGGCTACATGAAGTCGTGTATAATTTCTACATAGATAGATAAAATGTGTAGATAAATAGTGCGAGCCCTATTATTTTGGTTTTTTAATATTTTTCATTTAAAATAAAAACCTTATTTTAACACATTTTTGGGTTTTGATCAAATGAACAGTATCTCATATGTTGGAAAATCTCTCAAGATTTAATATTATTGAATTTCATATTTACTCACTATCTAATCTCCAATTCAAATGTGGTTTATATTCTTAGATATATAATGGTAAGGAATGAATTCTATTTTATCATTTTTCGATTATTCTGGATATTGTTTGCGCTATTTGGATTTAGTCTCAGATGCCCTAATTTACCACTCATCATCCTTTCTTTATATTTCCTCCAAACTAGGATAAATTAGAGCTTGATACTAGATGGGCTATCATACATGATACTAAGCTCGGTGCTTTCATGCATTTCACTAAATGTCACACTGTTTGTATATGATGGGGTACTGCACACCCATTTTTGGGGTGTCACCAAAAATTAAAATTTAACCCTCTTATTTCCTATAATATTCTAGGTAATTTAATAGGTTTATTTATGCTTATTATATGATGTATACCTTGATTATGTACCACCCCATGGGTGAGTTTTCTTGAATGACCCTTTATGGCTTTATTACTTGGACACCCCTTTTGAGGCATTCATTAATCCCTTTCAAGGGTTGTTAAAAATGGATTATCAATATTGTTATATTTTAATTGAATTGAATTTAGGGTCTGGGATAGATAAATTTCTCCTCTTCCCATATATGCTTTTGTTGTCGAAGCTTGTTTTCCTTGCTTATGTGAGTAAAATGGAGGCCATGGCTTGAAACTTTGTAATTGGATCAAATTTCTTAAATTGTTTCTTTGACCAAGTGAGATATATGGTAAATGGACCCTATTGGTAGCTAGTTACGTTTTCTAGTCTTGTTATGCTATTATTTTCCATGTGAGTTTTTGAAGTCAAGCCCATGATCTTGGACTTCTTTGCAATTTCCTTAATAAGAATGAATTAAACGTTTTTATGCTTCACCCATGTGAGTTATAGGATATCCAAGACATGTAGTATATTGTTATGCCTTTGAATATTGTAAAAAAGTATTCCCAAGTGAGTAAATAGAAGGAAAATCCTTATGAGGTTGTCCTATGCTTAAGTCCCCCTTGAGGTGAGTTTGATTTTAGATGCTCTTTGTTTTGACCTTGGCATGTTAAATAAAATATTACACGAAATTGGAAGGGTTAGATGATAAATATCCTTGAGTGACACATGTAATCAACTTAAAATGTCTTGGATGAACTCATATGACTATTGACCTTTATACATTGGGTAGAACATGGATCCACTTTAGGATGCCACAAACATACTCAATGGTTAAATGTAATTAATCCACTGGTGATACATGGATCCATTGATGGATTCCATGGACAGACTCATTGAGGCTAGACTTATATATTGAGTGATATATGGATTCTTATGAGAATAAAATGGATGGACTAAAGGGTAATTGGACTATTATGCCAAGGGAGATACTCGAGATTACATTGAGGATATCTGAGGACGAACTCGATTGTTTGAGGTGTTATACCTCACCTAGAGTGATATCAGGTTCTTGAGAGGTTCACTAGGGAAAGTCTTATAGGGAGATGATTGAGATTTTACCTTGAGAGACACTTGAATTACATCTTAGGAATGTCAAAAATGGTATCAGGTTATGATTTGGATTATAAATTAAATGATTTATGATGTGGCATCCAAGCCAAAGCATAAGTTTGGATTCTGTCTTTACTTGTACTTGTTTAGATGGCCTTCTGAGGAATCTGATGTGCTACTAGTTACATGAGGGATTCCAGGTTTGAGATGGATACAGAGACTTATAAATTCAATGAAATTTAATTTTGACATTATTGAAAATGAAAACCAGATTGTGTAGAATGTTTAATTTTGAGTTATTCATTAATTATTATTTTTCTAATTACACACTTCCTGCTATATAAATAAATATATATATATTCACTGACTGATTTTCATATAAATTGTGTGATTTCCTACTGCGATTTAGTATCACACCCAATTTGGGTCATGTTTTAAGACTCAAAAATATTATATGATTGTAGGAGTCAATAAAGAAAAGAGACATCCTTCTGGTAATTGATATGCTGCTTAGGAGAAGGAGTGCAGAGCACCATGATGAGGCTTGTGATTCTATTGAGAGTCTTTTGGGGACTTTTTTTAAATTTTATTATATTTATTGTACATCTTCCTTGTATTCTTGTATTGGTTGTTTTATTATAAACATGTGACATATATCATCACCTTGTAAATTATATGATTCTAGCTTGATTGTACTACAAGTCTTCCACTATTTATATATATTGTATGGTTTACTACTTCTTCTATTTGTATCTGTTATTGACATTACCCTTTTCTATATCTTGATAATGTGGGAATAGTATCCCCATAGACTCACCCAGTCCCTCACTTCTATTCGATATCCATTGGCATTTGGGGATATGCTCATGAGACCATGTGAATCACTGGGATTGGGACACTATTAAGTGGCTTCCGGGTTCAAGACGTTACAAAGTGGTATTATAGAATTTATTTTCCTAGTTCAATTTAATATTTGGCGATAATAGAAAGGGATAATAATGTATAGGAACTTGTTAATGAGTTTTTCCCAAGCATAACTAACCCATTTACAGGAAAAAAACTAAATTTCCTTGAATTGAATTCCTATTTTCTGTATTTTGACAATTATAGTTGATTTTATTCCACTTTTGGGTGATACACTTGATTTATACTATTATTTTTTATAATATTTTTGGTTCTATTGTGTTTTGACATAATGATATGAGGGTATTCATCTCATGCATTATATAGGAACCTACTAGATTTCACATTCCATGAATTATGCCATTCCATTTAGGATGCATTTACAATTGCATGATTTTGTGATAGGTGGTGTGATACATATGACCGCTGTTGTGAAAGGTATACTATGATATTTTTTGGTGTGAAACATATAGATTTGAATCTTTTGTCCCATAGGTGTATGGCCCCTCTTGTATTAGAATTTGGAATATCATGCTTTAGTCTTAATGTAGATTGTGTTATTATGTGCCATATGTGGACGCCAAGCTTTGATTCTCAGGGAGTATGGGCCCCCATAGATCGAAATTTAGCATACCATTGGTTTACCATTCTAAATGGTATATGATAAACATGAAATAAGTATCAGTTTAGTGAATATGAATTTGAACTTAGTTTGAAATCAAATGAATATGAAAGTAATTGAAACTGAAATGTCTTATGATAGGGAAATTGACCAAACCCGACCCTAGTAGTGGGATTTTGGTAGTTTCTCTCACTTGGTTGACACCCAAACCTAACACTTGGGGTTGGAAGAGGGTTGAGTTATTATAGAGGAATGTTTTTAACTATCCTATTTGATATATGCGCTTTTGAACTATGAACTATTTAATGATCATAAATTGAGGAATGTGTTTGGAATTGTAGAGTGATGACACCATGGTGACCTCTATTAGTATACTAGGAGGGTATAGAGGATCACACTTCTGAGGTGGTAGGCCTTGGGATACCAATGGATACTTCTGGCATGCCAGATGCAGAAATATATATTATACCAGACGCAGGTGCTGATGCAATGTTTAATGAAGGATTTATATAGTTCATGCAAACCATTTAGGGAGCACTGCATCCTACCCCGACTATGGTAGAGTTGATGTGTGAGTTTCCACAGAAGCATCCACCCACATTTTCAGGGGATGGTGGACCATAGGATGAAAATTCATGGCTATAAGCTATACTGTATATCATTGATCACTTAGATATGCCTGCTGAGAGGAGGGTAATTATCTCTATGTACATGCTGCATGATTATTCCAAGAGATGGTGGGATGTTATCACTCAGATTGGTCATCATCATGAAATATACTAGATGGAGTTTCATCCAGCCTTCTACAATTAATTATATCATGAGGCGCTGAGGGACGATAGAGCCTGTGGTTATTACATATAAATCAGAGACCTCTATTAGTCAGGTACTGTTAATCCTGTTTTACAAAGATCTAGCACTTCACTCTTATTCTGATGGGTGATGAGTTATCAAAAGTCAGGTGTTTCAAGGATGGTCTCAGATACAATATCTGATTGTAGGTTAATGTCTTTTAGATGACTACTATATCTGGGATATTGAACTATGTGCTGATCACAGAGCGTAACCTAAGGCAATAGGGTGGTGAAATCCATAGCGGTTCTACACATAAGTCTGGTACTACATCAAACGGTAGTAAGAAGCATTATCCATAGATTCTAGGTGGTGATATTTGTAGTTAGAAAATTTCTTTATGTAGCCATATGTGGTGCTTCTAGAGTAGTATACTAGAGAATATGAGGCCACCGTGTTCAAAGGACCCAGTCTAGTTCCAATCTTGTGACAAGATGGGATATCTACAACGCTTCCATAGAAAATTTCCACCATTATCTAGTGAGAGGGGGTATTCATTGAATCCAGATTTAGGAGCAGGGTCAGCATCTTCTCACCAGACAAGGAGTTGGGGCATGTCATGTCGTTTGGGACGAGGTGGTGGTCGTCGCCTTAGTAGCCAGACCCTAGGTTCACTGCAACAATAGGGTGGAACGGCTCAGGGTACCCGAACAGTGTTAGAGGTCCACAATACAGATCAGGCATATACCATGAAATAGACCTAGTCTAAGAAAGATCCTAAACCTTCAACTATCAGAGGTACTATTCGAGTTGTCTCCATTTTACATTCTGTACTTTTTAACATAGGGTATTCACATAGCTTTATATTTGTGCCCATTTTTGAGAAGCTTGGGCTATATATTTTTAATTCTAATTTTGTGATGATACAAGACACTCTATTAAGAATTAGGATGGAAGGTGTGAATTGGTTCATGGAGTTCCCCCTTGAGGTTAGTTTGTGTCACTTCATATGGGAACTTTACGTCCTCTAGATGACATGTTTCTATGTCATTCTTGAGATGGAATGGTTGGATCCATTTCAATATTTAGTATATTTATATTGATTTAGGGTGAGTTTTACATCACTAGAGGGTGGGGAATTCATTGAAAAGGGTGAATGGTATTTCCAGGCGATCCAAGATAGACCTTAGCATCACGGGTTTAATGGGATGACAACCCATATCATGAGTTTATATCTGGATGATCAGGGAAGAAGTTAGACTGATTTCCCTCTAGTGGTTGATCATTTTAGGGACATATTCACAAATTAATTATTAAGATTATATCCAATGATAGAGGTAGACATATCTATCGAACTAGTGCATGGAGTTTCACCAGTATCCATTCTTCCTTACAGGATGGATATGATGGAGTTTCAAGAGCTCAAGAGACAACTAGATGGTTTAGAGGAAAAGGGTTTCATTTTACCCAGTACATCCCCAGGGGTTTTCTGGTCCTTTTGCAAAAAATGTAGATGGTAACCTTATTATATGTGTGGATTACTATAAATTTAACCATTTGAAAGTTAGGAACCAGTATCCTCTACCACAGATAGATGATCTATTCGACCAACTATGAGGATCTTTGGTCTTCTCAAAGATTGGTTTAAGATCTGGTTATCAGCAGGTGAATTTTAGACTATTATACATACTTTTCATAGCCTTCAAGAGAAGGTAAAATCTATATGTGTATTTGTTTATGACTTTCAGTCTCAAAAATACACTAGTGGTTTTCATGGAACTATGTAACTGAGTGTTCTATACTTACGTAGATTCATTTTTTCTGGTTTTTATTGATGATATGTTGGTGTATTCTCACAATCGACATGACCATGCCAAACATTTTGATATTATTTTGAATAAAATTAGAGGGCATAAATTATATGTTAACCTCAAAAAGTGACAATTTTGGATGGAACCAATTTATTAGTGGAGCCGAAGAAGGTGGAAACAATAGTTACATGGGAGACGCCTAAGAATATCTTTGAGGTGTGAATTTTATTAGGGATTCTTGGATACTAAAGGTGATTCATACAGTACTTATCACACATGGAAGTTCCATTTATGGGCTTTCATAAGAAGGGCGTCAAGTATGTATGGTCATATTCATATGAGACGGCCTTTCAGGAGTTGAAAGGAAGATTGACTTCGGTGTTGGGGTTGATTTTTTTCGAGACTAGAAAGAGCTACACTGCGTACTGTGATGCATTAGGTATCGGGATGTGAGTAGTTATTATATAGGGGAATCAAGTCATTTCATATATATCTTGATAGTTTATGTCACACAAGAGAAACTACCTGACACATGATCCTGAGTTCACTGCGGTTGTTCATGCTTTACACTGTTGGATACATTACTTATTGGAAGATAATTTTGTGGTGTAAACATACCAAAAAATCCTCAAATATATATTTATAGATTGTGATATGAACATGTGGTAGTGAAGGTGGGTTGATTACCTATAGTATTTTGACTTCGAGCTTGCCTACATGCATGGTAAAAAAAATACAGTGGCCGATGCATTAAGAAGGACGACCCAGATATAAGCAGTGAAGTAGGCCAGTAGTGAGTGGAATCTTATGGTGTTTTTTTTCTGAGATGAACTTGGAGGTGAATGAATGTAAAGGGAAGTCATTTATATCATACTTAGCTATAACCAATACCATTATGGGTAGAGTGAGGATGAGGAAGCTTTCAGAATATGAAGTCCTAGTTCTATGGGAGAGTGTGGTAGGTGAGGACCCTCATCCTAGATGGACTGTAGGCGAGGATGAGGTCTCGTGGGTATATGGTTGACTGCGAGTTTCTTCAAACATGCACAAGGAACTATTGTGGGGTTTTTAGGCTTCATATTGGTCGGTGAATCATGCTTCCACCAAGATGTATCAGGATTTACATCATTACTATTGGTGGTCAGACATTAAAAGTGATGTAGCAGGTTTTTTCATGATGTATTCCACCTATCAGCCAGTGAAGGCAGAACACTGGTGACTAGTCAGACTCTTATAGAGCCTACGCATTCCTACGAGGAATGGAATGAACTTATGATGTATTTTTTTGAATATTTTACCAAGGTCACATCGAGGTAATGATGTTTTATATGTTGTTGTTGATAGGATCAAAAAGCATTATCATTTCCTATCGATCAAGGAAACCTTTAGTATTGATGATATTGCGAGGTTGTACATCCTTGAGATTGTATAACTACATAGGGACATGAATTCTATCATTTCTAATATAGATTCCTTGTTCACTTCTCATTTATATTAAAGGCCTATATAGAGAATTGGGTACATAGGTGCTTCTGACCACAACATACCACCCCTAGATAGATAGCCAGTTAGAGTACAAGATTCAGGTGCTTGAAGATATGCAGCAGTCATGTGTTTGGAATTTTGGGGGCTCTTGGGAGAGGCATATACCCCTAGTTGAGTTCACATACAACAAAAGATTTCATGATACTATTTATATGGTGCCTCATGGGGATTGTTTTGGTAGTGCATTCTGATCACTCCTGTGTTGGTTGTTGGCAGGAGTGGTAGCTATGCTGGGACCTCATCTTGTCTAGGAGACCACAAAATAGGTGTAGTTGATTCAGAAGTGGATAGATACTTTGTAGTATCATAATAAATATTATGAAAATCTCCATTGATGACCTCTAGAGTTTGAGGTAGTAGATTAGGATTTCTTATGTGTTTCACCGAGGTTGGGTCATAACAGGATCAGGATACAGGGTGAGTTTCACTAAGATATGTCAGCCCATTTGAGATTCTAGAGAGAGTCTGACTGGTAGAATATCAGTTTATTTACCTAATATGTATTAGGCTATGCATGAGGTTTCCATGTTTCTCAAATTTGAAATTACTATTCATACTCGTCTCAGGCTTTTCAACTTGAGGATGTTGAGTTACAGGTAGTTGTATCCTTTCAAGAGCATCCTATATGAATTGTGGTTTGTAGCACAGAGGTTCTCTAATGCTAGTCCATTCCGTTAGTATTGGTGCTATAGAAACAGAACCGAGTGTAGGTTGAGACTTGGTAGAGGGAGTATGATGTACAATAGTAGTGTACGGATTTGTTCTCAGATATTTCTTCACCACCCGTGGAAGGGAAATTCAAGGATGAATTACTCTAAGTGGGAAAGTTTGTAAGAACATGGTTCTTCTTTGTTTTAGGAATATCTAGTTTTACATTAATTCTCAGTTTAATTTCTTAAATATGGACTATGTTTGATGCATTTTGGGGTTACAGTGGTTTCATGGGTGTCTGGGGATTCTTCTAAGCCTGAAACCCAACTTTGGCGTGTTTTTTGCCCATCGCACGGTTAGTGCTAACCGTATTGGGAAATACACACAATTTAAAAAAAATCATGTGAGGATGGATAGTGGGGGATTATAGGTCACACAATTTTGGTAAACTGTATGAGAGGATCCACACGGCTATGTGACAGTTCTAAAATTTTTAGCAGTTTTTGACAGAGGGTTTAAGAATAGTGTTCACAGAATTTATAAACTGTGTGTGGGTAACCGTGCACTATCCCCCAAGGCTATAAGAATCCATGCATAGTTTTTTCACGGATAGATAAACTATGCGGATAAACCATGTGAACCCTACTGTGTTGGTTTTTAATATTTTTATTTAAAATAAAACCTTATTTTAACCCATTTTTGGATTTTCTTTAAAGGGATAGTTGATCCTCTATTGGAAAAGCTCTCATGATTGACTATACTTCAATTTCATATTTACTCACTATCTAATCTCTAATTAGAGCATGGTTAATCTTCTGGGATCCATAATGGTAAGGCCTCAATTAATTTTTAGCTTTTATCGATTCTTATGGATATCAATTGTGTTATTTGGATTTAGGTTCATATGCCCTAATTTATTATTTTTTGTCTGTTCTTCAGATTTCTTACAAACTAGGATAAATTAGAGCTTAATAATGGATGTTCTATAAAGAACCAGCCTATGTTAGGTGGTATCATTCTTTTTGTTAAATGTCAAGCTGTTTATATATAATGGGGTGTCGTGCACCCATTTTTGGGGTGTCACCTTAAATTAAAACTGAACCCTGTTATTTCCTATCCTACTTTAGGAAATTGAATAGTCATGTTTATGATTATTATAGGTTTTATACCTTACTTAAGGACCACCCCATTAAAGAGCTACCTTGAATGACCCTTTAAGGCTTTATGCCTTGAACACCCCTTTTGAGGTGTGCCTCTATCCCTTTCATGAGTTTTGGAAAATGGAATCTTTTATAAATGGAAATTCATTATTGCAAGATTGTAATTGAATTGAATTTAGGGTATGGGATGGATGAATTTCCCCATGACCCATATATGGATTTGTTTTTAAAGAATGTTTTCCTTTCCCATTTGAGTAAAATAGAGGCCATGGCTTGAACCTATCCAATTGGATCGAATTTCTTAAATTTTTTCTTTTCCCACATGATATATATGGTAACTAGGCCCTTGGGTAGCTAGTTAGGTTTTTTATACTTGTTATTATAAGATCTCCCATGTTAATATTTTAAGGTAATCCCTTGATCTTGGATTTTTTTCAATTTTCTTAATAGGAATTAATTTCACCTTTTGATTCTTCGCCCATGTTATTTATAGTATAGTCAAGACATGTAGTAGCTTGTTTTTCCTTTGAATCATTTTATACAAAATACACTCATGTGAGTAAATGATATTTAAAACCTTATTAGGTTGTCCTATGCATGAGTCACCACTTGAGGTGAGTTTGATTTTAGATGCTCTTGGTTTTGAACATGGCATGTCAAATGAAATATTAAATGAAATTGAAAGGGTTAGATGATAAATAGCCTTTAGTGACACATGTAATTAGGTTATAATTTCATGGACGGACTCATGTGACTATTGGAATGTATACCTTGGGTGATACATGCATCCACTTTAGGATTTCATGGAGGAAATCAATGGTTAAATATAATTAATCCATGGGTGATACATGGATCCATTACAGGATGCCATGGGTGGACTCATTGTGGATAGACTTATATGTCTAGTGATACATGGATTATTATGAGAATAACATGGTCAAACTCAAAGGTATTTTGATTATTATTCCATGGGTGATACTCAGGCTTACGTTGAGGAGCATCGAGGATGTACTCTATTGGCGAGGATGTTATACCTCACATAAAGCGATACCAAGTTCCAGAGAGGTTCACCAAGAATAGGCTTGTAGGGTGTTGGTCTAAATTTTAGCTAGAGTGAAACTTGAATTACAACATAGGAATGTCATGGAAAACCTTAGGTTCTGAATTGAATAATAAATGAAATGATTTCTGACACGTCTCCCAAGAAAAATCAAAATCTTGGATTCAGTCATTACTTGTACATGTTTAGATGGACTTTTGAGGCATCTGTTGTGCAACCAGTTACACAGGGGATTTCAGGTTTGATCCAAATATCAAGACATATAAATTCAATGAAATTGAATTTTGAAATGAATTTAAATGAAAACCAGATCATGTAGGATTTTTACTTTTGAGTTATTCATTGCTTAATATTTTTCTTATTGCACACTGTCTGCTATATATATTCATTGACTGATTAGAAATGAACATGGGTGGTTACCTACTAGGATTTAGTATCACACATTGTTTGGGTCATGATTTTAGACCCAAATAGATTATATGATTATAGGATTCGATAAGGGAAAGTTCCCTCATATAGGTAATTGATATGCTGCTTAAGAGAAGGATAGTATGTGACCAAGTTGAGGCTTGCGATGCTATTGAGAGTCTTTTGGACTTTTTTTACTTTTGTTATTTGGATTGTACACCTGCTTTATATTCTTGTTATGTTTTTTATTATAAACATGTGACATATGTCATCACCTTGTATATGATATGATTCTATCTTGATTGTACTATCAGTCTTCCAATGTTTACTTCTTTTTTATGGTTTACTGCTTCCGCTATTTGTATCAGTTGGTGACATTTTGCTATGCTACACTTTTATAATGATGGAATTGTCTCCCCATAGAATCACCTAGGCCCTCACTGCTAGTCGGCATGATGAGGAGTTCTTGGAGATGCTCTTGAGACTAGGTGACCCACCTGGCTCGGGACACCATTCAGTGGTATCTAGGTCTGGGACATTATAATGTTGTATCAGAGCATTTGTTTTCCTAGTTTTCTTTAATATTTGTTGATATTAGAAATGTATAGGAAGAGATAAGAATTTGTAAATGACCTATTCCCAGGTGTAGCTAACTTGTGTACAGGAAAAAGACAAATTGACGCGAATCAAGTTGCTATTTTCTGGATTCTGATAATTATAGTTGATTTGATTCCACTGTTGGGTGATGCACTTGATTTCTACTGTTATTACTGATAATATTTTTGGTTCTATTGTGTTATAACTAAATTATATGAGGGTATTACATCTAATGAATCATATAGGCACCTTTTATATTTCACTTTCAATGCATTATTCCAGGCCTTTTAGGATTCATTACTGATTACATGATTTTGTGATAGGTGTTGTGATACATATACCTGCTGTTGTGATAGGTATATTGTGGTATATTGTGGTGTGAAACTTATGGATGTGATGCTCTGTTACTTGAGGTGTATGGGCCCTATTTTATCAGAATTTAACAGATCATGCTTCATCTTAAAAGTGGATTGTGTTATTTTGTGCCATAGGTGGACGATAATCTTTGATTCTTGGGGTGTATGGGCCCCCACAGATCAGAATTTAGCATTCCATTTTTTTACCATTCTAAAAAGGATGCGATAAAAATTAAATGGATATCAGTTCAATTAATATGAATTTGAACCTAGTTTGAAATCAGATAAATATGAAATTAATTGAAAATGATATGGCTAATGATAGATAACTTGACTAGAGCTATCCCTAGTAGTGGGATATTGGTAGTGTATCTCCCTTGTTTGACACCCAGACCTGACCCTTGGGGTAGGCATAGGGGTGTGTTATTATAGAGTAAAGTTTATACCTATCCTATTTCATATCTATTCTTTCTAACTATGAACCCTTTAATGATATTAAACAGAGGCATGTGTTTGGAATTATAGAGGGATGGCACCACGACGACCTACAACCATATGCCAGGAGGGTGGAAATGATCACACTCCAGAGGTGGAAGGTCTTAGGATACCATTGGGTCATACTTTTGTTCCATATGTGACACCACATGTTATACCAGATGTAGGTACTAAGGCACAATTTCATGATGGATTTATTCAGTTCATGCAAATAGTTCAAGGAGCACTGCAACTTGCCCCTACAATGTTAGAGTTGACACCTACGTTTTCATAGTAGCATCCACCCACGTTATTAAGGGATGGTGGACCAAACGCTTTAGAGTCATGGCTATAGGCCATGTTGTCTATCTTAGAGAACTTATAAATGCTTCTTAAGAAGAGGGTAAATCTTTCTATGTACTTGCTACATGATTCTTCCAAGAGCTTCTTGGATGTTATCACTCATATTTATCATCATTATAAGATATATTGGATGGATTTTCATACGTCCTTCTACAATTAATTCTATCATGAGAGGCTAAGGGATGATAAATCTTATGAGTTCTTACATCTAGAAAAGGTAAAATTATCATTAATAGACTATTGGTCCCATGATACTAAGATCCATCAATTTAAACCTACTATGATGGGTGATGATTAATCAAAAGTCAGGCGATTCAAGAATGGTTTTAGATATGACATCGGATCACAGGTGAATGTCTTCTGGTTGACTACTATATATAGGATAGTGAACTAGGTGCTGATCATAGAGCATAACCCGAGGGAATATAGTGGTGTGAGCTAGGGTGGTTTATCCCCTAGGTCTGGTATTGCATCGACTGATAATAAGAAGCATCATATGGAACTTCCACATGGTGATATTAGCAGTTAGAACATCTCTTTAGGTAGCTAGATGTAGTGCTACCAGTGCAGTATGATGAGGAATATGAGGACACAATATTCGAAAGAACTAGTCGAGTTCCAATCTTGAGAAAATATGAGATATATACAATGATTCTATAGAACATTTCTACCAGTAGCTGGAGAGAGAGGGTCTGCACTGACTGCACATTCAAGAGAAGAGTCAACAACATCTCACCAGATAGGGAGATAGGGTATGTCAGGCTATTTGGGCTGAGGTGGTGGTCATGGACTTAGTAGTAGGACCAAAAGTTCACAACGATAAGAGGGTGGATCCTCTGAAGGTGACCAGGTAGTGTGAGAGGGCCACAGTACAATTCAGGCATATGTCGTGCAATATACCTAGTAAAAGGAGGATCCTGGACCTTTAACGGTCAAAGTTACTATTCTAGTAGTCCCTATTTTAGCTTCTTCATGTTTTGATACAGGGGATTCACATATCTTTATATTTGTACCCATTTTGGAGATCCTTGGGCTTTATGTTTTTACTTATGATGGTGTGATTACACTAGAGACTCTATTAGGAATTAAGATGAAAGGTGTGTGTTAGTGCATGGAGTTCCCCCCTTGAGGTAGGTGGGTGTCGCTTCATATGGTAACTTTACATCCTCATGATGATAGGATTATATTTCATTCTTTTGATGGACTGGTTGGATCATTTTCTATATTTCATGGATTTTTATCACCACAGGGTGAGTTTTACATCACCATACGATGGGGAATTCATTAACAAGGGTGAATAAGATGTCCATGCGAGCTGAGATGGACCTGAGCATCATGGGTTGGGAAGTATGAAAACCCAGATTCCAAGTTTATATTTGGATGATCAAGGAATACATCAGACCAATTTCCCTCCAGTGTTTGATCTTTTTAGGGATGTATTCCCAGAGGAATTATTAGGATTACATTTAGTGAGATAGGTAGAGTTCTCTGTAGATATAGTTCCAAGAGCTGCACCGATGTCCATTCCTCCTTACAAGATGGATATTATGGAGTTTTCAGAGCTCAAGAGGTAGTTATATGGTTTAGTGGAAAAGGGTTTTATCTGACCCAATACTTCTCTAGGGGGTTCTATAGCCCTTTTTGTGAAAAAAGGAGGATAGTAAACTTAGGCAATGTGTGGATTACCATAAATTGAACCAGTTAACTGTTAAGAATTAACATCCTTTATCATGGATAGATGATATCTTCAACCAGCTACAAGGAGCTTTTATCTTCTCAAAGATTGATTTAGGATCTGGATATCATCTGGTTCATTATAGAGCATTAGAAACACCTCCCATAGCCTTCAAGATAAGGTATGGTCTATATGAGTATTTTTTCATGCCGTTTAGTCTCACGAATTCATTAGTGGTATTCATGAAACTAATTAAACGAGTGTTCCATCCTTACCCTGATTCATTTATTTTTGGTTTTTATCGATGATATCTTGGTGCATTCTTACAGCCAAAATGACCACGCCAAACATCTTGAGACCATTTTAAATATACTAAGAGATCATCGGTTATATGATAAACTCACAAAGTGTCATTTTTTTATGGATCTTATTCACTTCATGAGTCACATAATCTCATATATAGGAGTATCAGTGCAAAAAAATAAGTTGAGAGTAGTAGTTACCTAGGAGAATTCTAATAAAATCATTGAGGTGTGAATTTTATTAGGGTTTGATGGTTACTATAATTGATTCATACATGACTTATCACACATGGAACCACTATTTATGGGATTGAATAATAAGGGTGTGAAGTATTTATGGTCATATTCCTATGACATGACCTTTCAGGAGTTGAAATGGAGATTGAATTTGGTGTTGATACTGATTTTTCTAGAGACCGGCAAGAGATACATATGTACTGTGATGCATTAGGTATCAGGATGGGAGTAATTCTTATGAAGGGGGATCAAGTAATTGCATACGTATCTCGGTAGTTGAGTCCATACATGAGGAACTACAAAACAAAAAAATACTTGGGTGTTTATGGTTATTAATTATTTACACTTTTGGTGACATTACTTACTGGGAGATCATTTTATGGTGTATATAGGCCACAAAAGTCTCAAGTATATATTTAAAAAGTGTGATATGTACCCTAGGTAGTGAATGTGGGTTGATTACCTATAGTATTTTGACTTTTATCTTGCCTATATGCCTTTTAAAGGAAATATAGTTGCTGATTCATTGAGTATGAGGACTCAGATATAGGCAGTGTAGTAGGCTAGAAGTGAGTGGCAGCTTATGGTGTTGTTCTCTTAGATTCACATGGAGGTGCCCAAGAATCAAGGGCAGACATTTATATCATCCTTACCTATTACCTATACCCTTATAGATAGAGGGTGGATGAGGTAGCTATTGGAATCTGAAGGCCTAGTTTTGTTTGAGTGTGTGTTTGGTGAGGACCCACCTCTTGGATGGACCGTAGGGGAGGATGAGGTCCTGTGGGTACATGGTCATGTGTGGGTTTCTTCAGACATGCATAAAGATTTGTTGTGGAATTTTTATGATTCAGATTGGATAGTGTATCATGGTGTCACCAATATGTAGCTAGATTTATATCATTAGTAGTGGTGTCTAGGAATTAAAATGGATTAAATTGATTTTTTGATGAGGTGTTCCACCTATCAGTAGGGGAAGGTGAAACATCGGTGACCGGACATAATTTTATAGTAGCTACCCATTATTGAGTGGAAATGGAATAAAATCCAAATGTATTTCAGGAAAAGTTTACCAAGTTCACCTCAAGGTAATAATGTTGTATGGGTTGTTGTTTATAGGATCACTATGATTTCTAATTTCCTACTGATAAAGGAAACCTTCAGTGTTGATGAATTTGCGAGGTTGTACATCCTTTATATTGTATGACTAAAAGTGGTACCACATTCTATTGTTTCTGGTAGGGATTCATGGTTTAATTATCATTTATAGCAAGTTCTATAGAGGGAACTAGGCACACAAATTTTTCTGACCACAAAATACTACCCCCAGAAAGATGGTTAGTCAGAGTGCATGATTCTGGTGCTTGGGGATATGCTGTAGGCATGCGTACTGGATTTTAGGGGCTCTTTGGTGAGGAATATACCCATGGATGAGTTCTCCTACAAAAATAGATTTTAGGATACTATTCATATGGTGACTTATGATGATTTTTGTGGTAGTTCATGGTAATCACCCATGTGTTGGCTGAAGGTAGGATAGGCAGCTATGCTGGGACTTTGCCTTGTACTGGAAACAACAAAACATGTGTAGTTGATTTAAAAGCAGATAGATATCTATTAGTCTCTTACTAAATATTAAGCTGATCACCAAAGATGACCTCTAGAGTTTGCGGTTAGGGATCAAGTTATCTTATGTGTTTTACCATGGTTGGGACATAAAAGGATCACGATACAAGGTATGTTTTTTTCCAAGATATGTTGATCCATTCAAGATTCTATAGAGAGTCGGTCCAGTAGCCTATCGGTTGCAGTTAGATAAGAGGTACTAGTCTATGCATGGTGTCTTCCATTTTTATCAACTTCATCATTAATATACATATCTATATCATTCTTTTCATCCTAAGGATGTTGAGTTACAGGTAGATGTATCCTTTGAGGACCATTCTATACGAATTGTGGATAGTAGCACAAAGGTTATCCAATGTCAATCCATTCTTTTAGTATGAGTTCAATGGAAAAAAAATCTAATGTAAGAAAAGACATAGGATAGGGAGTCTGATGTACAATTGTAGTGGTCATATTTGTTCTTATATATTTCTTCTCCACCCTTGGAAAAGAAATTCAAGGATAAATTGTTTTTATGGGGAAGTCTGTAAGAACATGGTTATTATTTGAAGTAAAAATCTATATTTTTACATCAATTATTAGTTTAATTACTTAAATATGGCCCAAGTATGATTCCCATTGGGGTCACATAGGTTTCATGGGTGTCTGGGGCTTGTTCGAAGCCCGGAACCCATCTTTGGGGTGTTTTTGGCCTCACACATGTTTCGTGAAAATCGTGCTGGGGAAGATGCATGGTTTGAATAAACCATGTGAGGATGGATAATGGGGGCTAATAGGTTACACAGTTTAGGTAAACTGCGCTAGATGATCCACATAGATATGTAACAATTATGCAATTTCAACAGTGTTTGATAGAGGGTTTAAGCATAGTTTTCACATGGTTTATAAACTGTGTGGCGTAACCATGCGCTATGCCCCAATGCTATAAGAATATTTGCACGGTTTCTTCATGTTTAGATAAACTACGTGGATAAACTATGTGAACCCCAAAAAGTTGGTTTTTAATATTTTTAATTTAAATTAAAAACATTATTTTAACCCATTTCCGGGTTTTCATCAAAGGGAAAGTAGATCCTCTTTTAAAAAATCTCTCATGTTTAACTATACATAAATTTCAAATTTACTTGATGTACAATATCCAATCAGAACATGGTTCATCTCCTTGGATCCATAATGGAAAGGCCTCAACTCATTTTTATACTTTATCGATTCTTCTAGGCATCGACTGTGCTATTTGGATTTAGGCCCATATGCCCTAATTTCTCATTCTTTATCTGTTCATCATATTTATTTTAAACGTGGATGAATTAGAGCTTGATAGTAGATGGGATATCAAGAAAAATCCTAAGGTAGGTTGTCTCATTCATTTTGTTGAACGTCAAGATATTTATATTTGTTGGGGTGCCACACGCCCCTTTTTGTGGTGTGCCTTTATCCCTTTCATAGGCTGTTAAAAATAGAATCTATTATAAATGGAATTGTAATATTGTAAGATTGTAATTGAATTTAATTAATGGTATTGTATGTATGACTTTCCCCTTGACCCATATATGTCTTTGTTGTTAAATATGGTTTTCCTTGTCCATGTGAGTAAAATAGAGGCCATAGCTTGAACCTATGAAATTGGATCGAATTGCTTAAATTGTTCATTTTCCCACATGAGATATATGTTAACTAGGACCTTGGGTAGCTAGTTAGGTTTTTTACTCTTTTTATGATTAAAGTGCCCATGTTAATATTTGAAGGAAATCCCTTGAGATTTTCCTTTATTGAAATTTCCTCAATAGGAATGAATTTCACCTTTTGATGCTTTGCCCATGTGAGTTATAGGATAGAAAATCCATGTAGTAGATTGTTATGCATTTTAATCCCATTATACAAAATGTGCTCATGTGAGTAAATTAAATGCCAAGACTTATGAGGTTGGCCTATGCTTTAGTCACCACCTTGAGGTGTGTTTGATTTTAGATGCTCTTGGTTTTGAACATGGCATGTTAAATGAAATGTTAAATGAATTTGAAAGAGTTAGAAGCTATATAGACTTGAGTGACACATGGACTCAACTAATAATTCCATGGATGGAATCATGTGTCTATTATTTTTTATACCTTGGGTGATACATGTATCCAATTTATGATTCCATGGATGGACTCAAAGGTTAAATGTAATTAATCCATGAGTGATATATGGATCCATTAAGGGATGCCTTGGATACACTCGTTGAGGAAATACATATATACTGAGTGATACACAGATTCTTATGAGAATACCATGGACAAAATCAAAAGCAATTTGATTATTTTTTCAAGGGTGATGCTTAGGATTAAGTTGAGGAGCACCGAGGACATACTCGATTGGATGGGATGTTAAACCTCACCAAGTGTGATACTGAGTTTTGAGAGGTTAGATAGGGATGGGCATGTAGTGTGTTGGATGAAATTACACCCAAAGTGACACTTGAATTCCCACTTATGAATGTTATGTACAGGCTTAATTTCTGAATTTTATTATAAATGGAATGACATAGGATATGTATGTCATGAAAAATCAAAATCTTGGATTCAGTATTCACTTATACTTGTTTAGATGGTCTTCTAAGGCTTCTGGTGTGCTACCAGTTACACGGGGGTTGTCGGGTTTGAGCCAGATCTGGAGACATATAAATTCAATGAAATTGAATTGTGAAATTAATATAAATGAAAACTAGAGCAAGTAGGATGTTTATTTTTGAGTTCTTCCTTACTTAATGTTTTTTTTTGCACACTACCTACTGTATATAATCATTGAATTATTGTAATAGAACTTGGGTGGTTTCCTACTAGGAGTAAGTTCCCACCCTCTTTGGGTCATGTTTTTGGACTCAAAAAGATTATATGATTTTAGGAGTTGATAAAGGTAAGCGCCCTCATACAGTACTTGATATGATTCTTAGCAGTAGGAGAGAATGAGACCAATTTGAGGATTGTGATGCTACTAGGAATCATTTGGAATTTTTTTACTTTTTGTATATGGATTTTACATCTACCTTGTCTTCTTATTTCAGTTATTTTATTAGAAACATGTGACATATATCGTCACCATATATATGATATGATTTTGGATTGATTTTATTATCGGTCATCTGTAGTTTATTTCTTTTTTATGGTTTTTTCTTCCACTATTTGTATCTATTATTGACATTACAATGTTATAAAATCTATAAACATGGGAATAGTCCCCCCACGAACTCACCCATTCCCTCACTACTAGTCAAAAGACTCTGGAATTTAGGGAGATGCAATTGAGGCCATGTGAACCACCAAGCTCAGGGCATCGTTTAGTGAAATCCGAGTGCAGGAAGTTACACCCAGAATCATGTTTATGATCTATTCAAGTTGGGTAATAACTTATTATGTTATGTTTAGGATCACATCACCTTATTATTATCAAATTATTTCATATGTTCCTGGATTGATATCTTCAATGTTTTCCATTACTGAGAATTTCAGATCACACTTTCTTATATTTACTTCCCCATGTGACGAAGAAAGGTTTTGGTAGGGTATTCCTAAGAGGAGAACTATGTTAGATGATATTTTTGGGAGATGTTGAAGATATTTCATGAATCAAAAAGATTTTTATTTATATTCTCTAAAGACTCTAAACATTTATGGTTATGGTGTGGATTATATTATTATTCATATAAGAATATGTAATATCTATGTATGAAAATATTGGGTTGTTATAGTTTGTATCAGAGATGGCTTTAGACAATATTTGGAGATTAGGGTTAGAAAAATTTTATCATTACCCTAGGGATAAGACTACGTATAGGAGAAAATTATAATGTTTTTATAATTATCATGAATGAACTATGCTAAACCAAAGGTTTCATTTATAAAAAATAAGGTCTCATGATTTAGACACCATCACTCATGATTATGTGGTTTACCCACTATAATTAGTGTTTATCACACTATATATTTTGGTTTTAATAACTGGATGGAACCTGAAGGAACCACATTAGTACTAATTTCAATAGAAAATGAAATGATTTTCCTCCTAAGAAACTAAATGTTATGGGACTTGTAATACAAAAACTTGTTGCTTTGATCACATTACTTTTTCAAATGATGAATCATGCTAGACTTCAAAATGAACAAAGGAGGGAACAATATTATATTGAGTACTTCACGAGGTAGTGTCCAGATTATTTCATTGGGTCTTTTGATCCACTAGTTATTGAGTAACAGATCAATACTAGTGAAAATATATTTTCATTTCTCAAATGTTTAAAATACGAGAAAGTAATTTTGGCTATTTATCATTCAGAAGGTGAAGATAATAAATTGTGAAAAATTACCAAGAATATGAAGCAATGGGATGAAATTGACTCCATGGAATGAGAATTATCCATAAGTTACTTCAGTAGTTAGGATGAAATTATATGATGTTCCATCAAGGTGGAAGTAGAGGTTGGATTTATGTATCAATCTCATGGATATAATATGAAAAGTAACATGGAGTTAAAAAGAAATCATAAAAACCATGGATAAAAGCATATGAGTTCTCTTTTATGTTCATGGTGTGGGAATAAGAATGGAGGGAATTGTCTTAATGGGAATATTAAATAATTTATGTGTGTTAAAGAGGGTCATTAGAAAATTGACTACCGAAGTGATGGAAAAAAGTCATCTACTTATGCAAATATAAAGAAGTCTAAAATGAATGAACCATCACACTTAAATTATAAAAGTATAAGGAAAAATGAAGTTATACTAATAAGTTCCTAAATCTAGTGGTTAATGACCATGATCAATGTCAGTAACCCCTTAAAACCAATGATAAAGGAAAATCCCATATGATCTCTATTGGCGATGGGGAGTATAAGAATGATGTGGTGAAATAATTGAGTGTTTATATAATGTAATTCAAGAATACTATTGTAGAATAAATTTTGTGGTATTATAGAATTACCAAACATCTAATGATTGGTCCACTGCAGTTTTTTTTTTAAGGAATTGAAATAATATATTGAATGGTATTAGTATCCATGAGAATTTATGGAGGTGGTAAAGTGATTTTTTTGAGAACACATGATTAAGGGAAAGATAACCCTTAATATGAGCATGATGAGATAAAGAGATGTTTTATTATGAAAAAATAAATGGGATATTATTGATGACCTTGAAAAAAATTAGTAATATAATGACAAGGTGAATTATGGATTCAGTTTATAGAATTTTTGAATTTATGGTTTGAGGAAAGAGTTAATTTTTGAAAGCATGCATGTTTTCAAAAAGTTTTTATGCTAATTCATATTATTACCATTTCCAAGAGAATACATGATAATGGTCTTCACAAGTTTGGTTTGTGAAAATTAATAGATACTTCATGATTTTTGGAGGATAAATTATATGTATATTTAGGTAATTTAGTGATCTTCTTTCAAAAGTTTCGGATTTTAATCTTTTGTAAGGTTCATAAGGGTAACCATTTCATTTATTTTTATGTTGAATTTTGGATGATATTTCATAGATTAATGAATTAATTTTCCATATGAAGATTCACTACGGGAAAAATGAGCAATTGCGACGGGTTATTTGCGACGGGATTTAATCCCGTCGCAAATAGTCATGTTAAAAAAGTATTTGCGACGGGGGTACATACCCGTCGCAAATAAGGAGGCTTTTGCGACGGGATTGCTTTCCCCGTCGCAAATAGTTTTCCCGCGATGCGCGCCAAATCGCGGGAAACGTATTTGCGACGGGGAAATATTCCCGTCGCAAATAACAGGCGGCGGTAAATGGTATTTGCGACGGGAATATTCCCCCGTCGCAAATACTATGTCGGCAGAGGGTTATTTGCGACGGGTCCCGTCGCAAATAACTAATTACCGGTTGACCGTAATAAATGTTGGCGAAGGTATTTGCGACGGGTCCCGTCGCAAATAATACTATTTGCGACGGGAATCCCGTCGCAAATGGACCCGTCGCAACTAATCTAACCTATAAATACCCCCATCCGTTTTTTTCATTTCATTCTCATTCCTTATCTTCTCTCTCTCTCAGAATCATATTTCTAGAGTTTAGTTTTTCTCCAGTTTAAGTTTTTTCTCCGGAGCTGATATTAAAGTTTTGAAGAACGATCAGAACAGATCAATTTTCAAGGTATTTATCTTCATTTTAATTTTTTATTTATTTTTAATTTTTTATTAGTTTTTATTATTATTAATTAGTTGTAATTTAATTATGTTTACATTGTTTTATTACTTAATAAATTTAAATTATTAGTATTGTTTATATGGTAATTAGGAATAATTAGTAATAATTTTTAATAATTAAGAATAAATATTAATAACTAGTAATAAATACCAATAATTAGGAATAAGAACATTATTACATTATTAGTTTATTTTATTATTAATATTAAAATAATATAATTTTTTATATATATACAGTTCTTTTTTCATCTGTGTGTTTGCTGTCTTCACATGTATTATTTGTATGTGGAGATAGAAAACGCACAGATGAAAAAAGAACTGTATATAAATTAGAAAATTATATTATTTTAATATTAATAATAAAATATATTAATAATGTTATTATTTGTAATTATTGGTAATTATTTCTAATTATTGATAATTATTCATTTTATTACTAATAATTATCAATAATTAAGAATAATTAGTAATAATTACCAATAATTAACAATAATTAGTATTAATTACCTATAATTAGTATTAATTACCTATAATTAGTATTAATTACCATTAATTAGTATTAATTACCAATAATTAGTATTAATTACCAATAATTCGTAATAATTAGGAATAATTAACAATAATTACTAATAATTAGGAATAATTAACAATAATTACGAATAATTAACAATAATTAGTAATAATTAGGAATAATTAGGAATAATTAGTAATAATTAAGAATAATTAGGAATAATTAGTATTAATTAGGAATAATTAGTAATAATTACCAATAATTAGGAATAATTAGGAATAATTAGTATTAATTACAAATAATTAGTATTAATTAGGAATAATTAGTATTAATTACAAATAATTAGTATTAATTACAAATAATTAGTCTTAATTACCAATAATTAGTATTAATTACCAATAATTAGTATTAATTACCAATAATTCGTAATAATTAGTATTAATTACCAATAATTCGTAATAATTAGG
This sequence comes from Viscum album, assembly GCA_963277665.1. Lineage (NCBI taxonomy): Eukaryota > Viridiplantae > Streptophyta > Magnoliopsida > Santalales > Viscaceae > Viscum > Viscum album. Next base: position 1,196,063,496 of record OY728135.1, on the reverse strand, counting down.
AATAATTAACAATAATTAGTAATAATTAGGAATAATTAACAATAATTAGTAATAATTAGTAATAATTAGGAATAATTAGGAATAATTAGTAATAATTAGGAATAATTAGTAATAATTAGGAATAATTAGGAATAATTAGTATTAATTAGGAATAATTAGTATTAATTACCAATAATTAGTATTAATTACCAATAATTAGTAATAATTACCAATAATTAGTTTTAATTACAAATAATTCGTATTAATTACAAATAATTAGTATTAATTAGGAATAATTAGTATTAATTACCAATAATTAGTATTAATTACCAATAATTAGTATTAATTACCAATAATTAGTATTAATTACCAATAATTAGTATTAATTACCAATAATTAGTAATAATTAGGAATAATTAACAATAATTAGTAATAATTAGGAATAATTACGAATAATTAGTATTAATTAGGAATAATTAGTAATAATTACCAATAATTAGTATTAATTACCAATAATTAGTATTAATTACCAATAATTAGTATTAATTACCAATAATTAGTAATAATTAGGAATAATTAACAATAATTAGTAATAATTAGGAATAATTAACAATAATTAGTAATAATTAGGACTAATTAACAATAATTAGGAATAATTAGTATTAATTAGGAATAATTAGTATTAATTACGAATAATTAGTAATAATTACCAATAATTAGTAATAATTACCAATAATTAGTAATAATTACCAATAATTAGTATTAATTAGGAATAATTAACAATAATTAGTAATAATTAGGAATAATTAACAATAATTAGTAATAATTAGGAATAATTAACAATAATTAGTAATAATTAGGAATAATTAACAATAATTAGTAATAATTAGTAATAATTACCAATAATTAGTATTAATTAGGAATAATTAGTAATAATTACCAATAATTAGTATTAATTACCAATAATTAGTATTAAATACCAATAATTAGTATTAATTACCAATAATTAGTAATAATTAGGAATAATTAATAATAATTAGTAATAATTAGGAATAATTAACAATAATTAGTAATAATTAGGACTAATTAACAATAATTAGGAATAATTAGTATTAATTAGGAATAATTAGTATTAATTAGGAATAATTAGTATTAATTACGAATAATTAGTAATAATTACCAATAATTAGTAATAATTACCAATAATTAGTAATAATTACCAATAATTAGTAATAATTACCAATAATTAGTAATAATTACCAATAATTAGTATTAATTACCAATAATTAGCATTAATTACCAATAATTAGCATTAATTACCAATAATTAGCAATAATTACCAATAATTAGCAATAATTACCAATAATTAGCAATAATTACCAATAATTAGTATTAATTACTAATAATTAGTAATAATTACGAATAATTAGAAATAATTACGAATAATTAGAAATAATTACCAATAATTAGCAATAATTAGCAATAATTAGCAATAATTAGAAATAATTAGCAATAATTAGAAATAATTAGCAATAATTAGAAATAATTAGCAATAATTAGTAATAATTAGCAATAATTAGGAATAATTAGTAATAATTAGGAATAATTAGGAATAAGTAGGATTAATTAGGAATAAGTAGGATTAATTAGGAATAATTAGGATTAATTAGGAATAATTAGTAATAATTGCCAATAATGACCAATAATTGCCAATAATTACCAATAATTGCAAATAATTAGGAATAATTGCAAATAATTAGGAATAATTAGGAATAATCAGGAATACTCAGGAATACTCACGAATACTCACGAATACTCACGAATACTCACGAATAATCACGAATACTCACGAATAATCACGAATACTCACGAATACTCACAAATAATCAGGAATACTCACAAATAATCAGGAATACTCAGGAATACTCAGGAATACTCAAGAACACTTAGCAAAAAAAATTATATTATCAATATTTATGGCATGCTTGATGAAATCATTGAACTCTGTTATCTTGGACAACATTACATAACCATGTTCAAATGTCGGTGGTTGGATACAGAGAGAGGCGTGCGTGTTCATCCGACTCATGGAATCATCGATATTAAATGTAAAAGTGTTCTCGCAGTAAATGAACCATTCTTATTGGCTCAACAGGCATATCAAGTTTATTATGCAAAGTACTGTGCAACATCAAGAGACTTGACTGATTGGTGGAGTGTAATAAAAATCAAAATTCGAGACAATCAGTTTAGTCAAAGTGAATGTGCTTTCACTGATGTGCAAAGAATTGAAGTTTTTCAAGAAAGTACTCAAAATCAATCTTTTTTACAAAGAGATATGAGTATCGATGACGACACCCCACATTTAAGAGTCGGTGATGACGATGATGTTAATGATGTCACACATGAATTTGAAATGGTAAGAGATGAAGCAACTGCAACTCGAATGGATATCGATGATGTTGAGGAGGAATATGAAGATGACATTGACATATATGAAGATGATGATGAAGATGAACACTTATAGAATTCCATGGTATTTATATACAATCATAATATGTATATATATGTATATATAATAGTAATTATCAATTATTTGCTAATATTAACATTTTCTGTTTCAGATGGACGAGGCCACATTTCGTGAGTTGACGGAGGCTGACCTGCCTTTCGATGCGGATGAGTTGTTGGCAGATGACCCTCAGCCTGCAGGCGCTTCAGGGAGTACGCGGAGGGGGCGCGGTCTTGCACGATTGATGATTCCTGACCCCGTCCCCGAGCGACGTCCACGTCTTGGGTTTGATCCGCGCACCCGGAGGTGTGATAACCTGTGTAATAACCTGTGAATTTGACTAAGATTTCATTAATCTATTCACATAATAAATGTTTATTATTTTTTCAGTTTTTCGCATATAGCAGTCGGACAGGGCAGCGCTATTTTGCGCAACTATTTCTCTCAGCCGTGGACCACATGGGAGCAGATTCCCATTGATGTGCAGCAGGCCATGTTCGGCCATTGGTTGGTACGTACGTAAATAAATAATTTTTATTTTGAAAATTATTTCATTTCTAACTTGATATTTTGATTTATTTGTAGGGTTTATGGTATCCGATCGAGGATACCATGCGTGACGCCATCCACGAGGCATGGGAGGTGGCCATGCGTGATCGCCTTCGTCAGTTTTTGCACAATTTAAGAAAAGCTGCGATGAAGAAATCAGGAGTGTCAGATTTTGAGGAGTCATGTAGAGCACACCGACCAGAGTACATTTCATCCCATGTATGGGATGGATTATGTGCGCACTGGTTGAGTGGTGCCTTTCAGAGGAGATCATCGGTGGGGAGGCAGAATCGGGGGAGGCAGGAGGTGACTCATCGAGCTGGGAGTCGTTCTTTCAGTACTCATAGACAGCATCTGGTACGTACATTATTTATAAATATTTTATATAACTATAAATATTAACAGTTTATTTTTTATTCTTATAGGCTGTCGAGCACCCCGATATTACAGAGTACGACGTATATCGGAGGATGTATAGTGATCCTGCTACTGGGGAGCTCAGAGGTGATCGTCAGCATCACATCGTGGTCAGTATTATTTGTTTTCAAGTTTAAAAATTAACTGCATATAATATATTCACAATTTTAATTTTAAATTGCAACTGTAGGAGTCATATGAGGCCGCAGCGGCACAGGCCCGGCCTGAGAGTCAGGCCGAGTCATCAGATCAGACCACTGCCCGTCAGTTTGATGAGGCGGCATGGATGCAGGCCACCCAGTATGCCTTCGAGAAGGGCCGGGTAGTTGGTATCGGCTCTCGACTGACTCCCGGAGATTATTATGGCAGTGCTGCGATGTCGGCGTCCAGCTCGAGGGGAGCTCGTGCATCTTCTTCTACACAGTATGAGGAGCAGTTGCGATCTCAGACTGCACAGATAGAGAGTCTCCGACAGGAGCAGGAGCAGATACGTCAGCAGCATGAGGAGGAGCGTCGACGCCAGCAGCAGCTGTACGAGGAGCAGACGAGTCGGTGGCAGCAGCAGCATCAGGAGCAGATGGAGTACATGCGCCGACTCACTCATGCTTTAGGGATGGAGTTTCCTCCACCACCATCTGCAGATCCCCCACCTCCCCCCCTCCTACAGATTAGAGTTTGTATTTCTGTTATAAAATTTGTGAAATCAAAATATTTTTTTTTTCTATTCGTAGTTTCTGTCTCATTATAAAATATTAATAATATTATATTTTTAAATAACAATATTAATATGAATAATAATAATATTTATATTTTATAATATTAAATTTTATATATATATTAAAATTTTATATATATATTAAAATTTTATAATATTATAATTTAATTATTTTTTTGTAATACTTGAATTATTTTAATATTTGAATGTAAAATAATTCTATTATTTTTATATTAATTAAAATAACTTATTAATATTTTTTTTATTTATGAATTATAATTATAATATTATTATATTAATTAAATTATTTATTAGTATTCTATTATTTTTATTTTTGAATTATAATTCTACTATTATTATATTAATTAAAATAATTTATTATTTTCATTTGTAAATTATAATTCTATTATTATATTAATTAAAATAATTTATTAATAATTTTTTTTTATTTTTTTTATAGTATTTGCGACGGGATACTATGCCCGTCGCAAATACTAGTATTATTAATATTTTTTTATTTTTTTTTAAAAAGAGTATTTGCGACGGGACCCGTCGCAAATACTATTCATAGTAATTGCGACGGGTCCCGGTTCCCGTCGCAAATACTAGTATTATTATTTTTTTTATTTTTTAAAAAAAAACGTTATTGCGACGGGCCCGTCGCAAAAACAATTTGCGACGGGAACCGTCGCAAAAGGTATTTGCGACGGGCCCGTCGCAATAACTGTTTAAAAAGTTTTTTACAAAAAACGGAATACTATTTGCGACGGGGAGAATGCCCGTCGCAAAAAAGGGCTTTAGCGACGGTCCCGTCGCAAATAAGTTTAGTTGCGACGGCGTTTTCCGCAACGGGCTATTTGCGACGGGACCCCGTCGCAAATGGCTATTTGCGACGGGATCCCGTCGCAAATAGCCCGTCGCAAATACCTGGTTTTCCAGTAGTGATTTATAAATATTTGATAATCTTTTCTAACCATTTTTCTATAAGGATAACTGGAGATATAAGGAATGACTCCTTATCCCATTATCAATCTTATGATCCACAAGTTCTTTAGATATTTCAATTTCGACATCATTTATTAGGATAATAGACAATGTGGGAATTGATCAAGGTATAACCAAAGGGTTATATTATACTTATGAAATGAAATCATTTATTTATATCTTCTAAATGGATTTTGAAATAAAATTTTACCCTATTATCATAACTTTTTATTATATAAATGACCTTTTTCAGACCAATTTAGTCTATGGTTTTGTGGTCATTATCCTTATATTGACCATGTTATATATCAATCTCTATTCGTACTTAGGGATTATTTTTACATTAAAAATCTATCTTTTAATATTTTTTCTAGGAAGAAACCAAGTTATAAATTACTTCAAGCAACCCTTATGTTTCTGACTTTCCCTTTGTAAGGGATGTCTTATTATTCAGTTTTATGATGTGGTTTTTTATGAATAAATTATAAAATTTTAAACCTTTGATAAATGAGATAAATTTCAAAGGACAAATTCATTTTATGGGTGGTGTAATTTAACACCCTAAGATTTTATGAAATATATTATTAATAATTTTATTTGTTTTGATAGGTTGTGTTGGACGTAATAGAATGTTTAAAAGAAATACAAAATATTGTATGTCTATTATAACCTGACCATCAAATTGGTGGGAATAAATATGAATAAATTATTTATTAAATAAATATACAAATAAATATGAATTTTATTTTTATGGTAACACAATTCTTAGTAAAGTCACTATATTCTTCAAAAACTCATTATCTTCAAAAATGAGTTTTTCTTTTTTTTATGGGTGAATATTAATTTATTGAAGTTATATAAAATATATTTGACAAAATTTAATTTCATTTTTGAATTAATAATGTCAAAATTATCTTAATATGATTTTTAAGAATTTTCTAGACACATTTATTTTTCAAGGAATAGTGAAAATATTAATTCTTATTAAAAACTGTATTTTTTTTAAAGTTTTTCAATGTTAAATTATATTTTGGATTATTTTTAAATTTTAATTTTTTAAATTTTATTTAAAAAAAATCTAGTTATTTTTTTAAAATGATTTTATGTAACAGCCCGAGATTTTATGAAAAATATTCTTTTTATTTCACTAATGTCTTGTGTTGTACGCCACACCAAAAGGATCTTGCACAACACGCATCCTTGACTTGCCTTGCATTACACGCAATCGCGACCTTCCTCGATAGCGTGTGTAATACGCAATACCGAGTTTCACTAAACAACGATATGCTATTAAAATATTATTAAAACTACCCGTTATGAATAGTAATAACCACTTTTTAAAATTCTATAAATCTTATTTTTCAAAATGAACTTCATTTTTGGATTCGGAATATCGAAATTAGCTTAGGTTGAAATTTTGGTGATTTTCAGATAACTTTCATATTTTGATGAATAGTGAAAATTACTAAATTATAATTAAAAACAACTTTTTTAATCGAAATAATTAATAGTGATAAATCATTAATTTGAGTGGTTTTAAAGTATATTTAGAATATATTTTTACAATTTAATACAATGTTGGTCATTGGATGTAATTTCACATTTAAACTAGACATAAACAAGTGTCAATCTTTTGATAGATATTGTTTCTTAAAAAACACGCTATTTGTTTTAACAGCGGGATTTAATTATAAAATTAATTAATGCAACTTTTATGTTATGAATTTGGTAAAATAGACTTCATTTTTGAATTCGTAATATGAAATATAGCTTGGGATGAAATTTTGGCATTGTTCTGAAAAACATCAATTTTTGATGAATAGTGAAACTACTAAGTGGTAGGTTAAAAACTGAATTTTGCATAAAACTTAATTTTACCGCTTCTGTGAATGGAATTTCGAAAATCCGAGAGACACGGTTAATATCAAGGACTAAAATGTGGTTCAATGAGATGAAAATAATTTTTTGGTGAATAGTAACTTTTTACTTTTTTACCGCGGTTAATAGTAAATAGGGTAACTAAGGGTAAATATGATATTACTATTACCCTAACACATGTCCTAATTCTATTGGACAAGTGTAATTCGACCAAAAACAAACTTAGGAATAACATATGACCATTTAGGCCCACTTGGATTAGATTAGGACATTTATTATTAATTTATTTAAAGAAGGGTTAAAATAGTTAAAATCAAAGTTTAATAAGTAAATAATTTTTAACATGGGGTTATACATAAGATAAATTAGATTGTAAATATTCATTAGAAAGCTAAAAAGATTTCCTACATGAGGGTATTTTATTTGTAATTTTTAGACATCAAATAATTTAATTTATTTATGACACAACGATGATGCAGTAATTATCTTATTAATGGAATATTGACATAATTGATGTTATAAACACCAAAATAAATGTAATTTGAGATTTTTTATGAATTCCACTAATTTTATAGGTTACTATGATATATTAATGTTGATTTAAGCAACTTGGTTCGAACATTTAATTCTGTTATGACTTTCACAAAAATCATATATCAAATAGTGTCAAAATTGACACAAAATAGTTTTTAAATCAAATATTATATTATTAATTGTTATTGTATTCCTAAAAATCTATGGTTAGGCAAAATGACTTAGATAAGGATATATATATTAATAATAAACAATTTGGGGTTCGTTTGGCATGTTATAGTAAGTTTATTAACCATATAGTGAAAGAAAACAAAAAGACATGGTAAAAGTTAAATTATTTAACTTAGAGTTAAATTTAATTGATAAGGTTAAAATAATATCCTAAACTTGTCTAAATTCTATTGGTTGATAGGATTTCGACCCCTCCCCACCTTATCTTCGAAATAAGACCCTTTGGAACCATTATAAACTGATTTTGACTTTAATATAAAATAATATTTTGAGATATTCCTAAGGTGCCCCTCTCCTCCCTTATAAAAGGACACCTCCTCCCCCTCCTCCTCACACCAATTTGAGCACTCAAGCTCGGCCAAACCCTGCCAAAATCCCTTCTCCACTTCCCTAGAAACATCCTAGAGGTTCTGGTCTTCCTCAAAGACCAATTCTAGTGCCCTAAGAGGAGGTCTCAAAGAGGCACTTCAAAGAAGAGGTAATTACCGTTACCAATTCTTTCATCTTTATTTCTTCTTCCAGTTCTTCTTCTTAGGTTGTTTCATTATGAAGTAATAACATCAGTATCACTCATATACTGATATTTTATTATAAGTATGAAACAACCCTATTTCACCATCTATCCATCCTACGGAAAAAGAAATCATCGCGCGTGCGTACGTACGGAATACCGTCTCCACGCCGTGGTGTAATCTATTTTCCACCACCACCTTACATGGATGGGTATAATGGTGTAAAGAATAACTATACATAGTTATTACAACATCATATTGATTCTGATATATTTTATAATTCACTCCAATTCAATTCAATACTTATAGAAATGATATCATCGCTCGTGCGTACGTACGGACTACCGTCTCCACGACGCGATGAGATTCATTCTCCTTGTTAACCATTTAAGAATGATTATAATGTATATATAAGAAATAATAATGAAATATATGACATTATAAAGCTACTAGATTTATGTATATATATACATATATATGTCATCTACTTACTTCCATTTCAAGACAATAAGGAAAGAAAAACAGCGTTCATGCGTACGTACGGACTACCGTCTCCATGAACGGTGTTTTTCATTTTATTTATCTATCTATTATATATATATATATACTGAATATATATGATATATAAATCATATTTTATATTCTTGAATTAAGTAAATCAGGATATAAGTAATAATGATGTCAAGAACAACAAGTCAAAACACCTACGATAAAGGAAACGATTTTACCCAAAACGCTTCTTTAACATGGAATTTACAAAAGAACGGGTAATATAATGTCATAAGTGAACCATATATGATATCATAACAATGAATATGATTCTGTAATAAGTCAATGACATTATTTAAATCATTATACAGGAGGTTCGGACACATACGAAGCAAATTGGACCTAAGGTAAGGGAAATATCACAATCTCATTTTTATCTGAGATTGTTTATTCGTAAGTATTTACTGGGGTGTATTTTATCATTCACATCCATGTTCCTTCAATATGTAATATTGTTTACATCCACTTACAATAGTTTAAATCCAATTTTACTCTTCGGTGAGTTTTTAGTAAAGAATATGAAAGGAATCTTTTGTCGCTTTTTCATACGAGGTACTTTTTGACTTTTCCGACAAAAGTACGAGAAGAATGTTTTTTTTAACTTATACGGCACGAACGGATTTTTACGGTTTTATAAAGCTTTATTTTCATGAACCTTCCTCCAAAATATTTCATGACTATTTTTAATAAAATCTCTTTCTTTTAAAATTGTATGATGTTTTGTGAAAAGAAATTGCTTTTGAAGAAGAAAGGATATTTTCCTCAAGAATTCATTTCAAGTGTTTTATCAAAATTATTTTCCATCTAAGATAATAAAGGGTTATGTTTCTATCCATATTTTTACATTGATTTGACTATGTTGTGATGGAATTATGTTTATGAATTCCTTTATCTTATATGAATGGTTTTATGATGTCATGTTGTTTAAGAATCCCATTTTTATTACATGGGTTATGCAATGATGTATGATTTATGATTTTGTGGCACACATAAGAATGGTTTCATTATGAGATGGGTGGGACCTATATCTCCCTCCAATGCATTGGGTAAAGATTTTATATCTCATGAGATAGACATGGCTGGAATGGTAGGTTATACCGGTTCAGTGAAACAGGACTGAAACGAGGATTACTCGATTCAGAAAGGGACTTTGTCCACTAAGATAGTCTTGGCAATGAGTCTTGACTAACAAGAAATGATTCTCTATGATTATGTGTGTATGCCACAATGAGTAATGTTTTAAGTTATGATTTCATTTCACTACTATGATTTATCCCATGTTATGAAATTATGCTCTCTTTTGCAGGTTAAGATTTCCAAAAAAGTTATGTTCTTATGAAAATTATGTGATTGATATTTCTTTTGTTTACCCTTACTGAGCATTTGAGCTCACCCTTTTATGTTTTCTTTTCCCCAGGATATAAAGAAAGGTTTTAGGTAAAAAAAAGGGATGACCTTTATGGGAGATATTGAAGAACTTTCACCACGATTAGAAGATTACGTTCCGAGTTTCCAAAGACACTAAACTATTACGATCCTTTAGTGTGTGTTTTTGTTATGTACTAAGTATTCCGCAAATGTAATGTAATGTCCATGTACGTCAGGCTACGGGTCTCTACAGTTGGTATCAGAGGCAAAGGAGGTAGGAATGTATCCGATCCTTGGGAACTCTCACATGTGAGCGTTGGACGAAGCATGGCTCTCCGCCCAAGGGCTTCATGAGGAAATGGCTGCCACTGGGGATGGTGGTGTGTCCCGCCCAGGGGGTGTAGCCGCCCATGGAGTGCCCTGATAGGTATCAATTGTAGTCCACTGGAAGTAATTCTGGACCGCTACAGTTGGTATCAGAGGAAAGGTTTAGTTAACCTTTGGAAACTAGGATGCGAAAACGTTAGTGAGATCCCTAGAGATATTTCTAAGGTATGTCTAGGGATGCCCCTAAGGATAAGTATACGTATAGGATATAGTTCTAGAACTATGGTAACGATATTAGATTAAACCAAAGATGATAGATATTTAAGTTACTCCCCCTTTATTACGATTTTTGCATCTAACACTATTCTGTTTGGGTTTTAGAAAATGGCTGGAAACAAGATGATTCACAATAATGGAGGATATGATGGACAATGGAATGATATTCTTCATGAGCAACCAAATGAAATGGGATTTGGATGTCCAAACATCATTATTATGCCGAATCAGCAATCTCACAACATGATCAATAAAGTAAAATTTGGTAAGTTTCCTGACTCGACTAATAAGAGAAAGATGGAGTTCCATGATGATCATAGAGGAAAGAAAGTTCAATTTCCCCTATGTAAATCATGTGGAGGCATCAAGGAGAATGTTTCAAGGGAACTGGAAGATGCTTTGGGTGTGGAAAAGAAGGACACAAAGCAAGTAAGTGCAAAGGAAAAGGGTCGGTTAACACCATGGATGAGGATAATGGTATTGCTACGACATCAAAAATGGTTAAGTGTTTTAAATGTGGAATGTATGGGCATTATGCAAACAAATGCCCTAAGGGAAAGACTCATGAAGAGAATCAGTATGGTCATATGGGTAGTATTTATGTGGATGATGATGAAGAGACTACAAATGATATGTGAGATGAAAGAATTTTTGAAGCTCGGTCAATGGTTTGAGAATGTAGTGGAATGATTACATGTTTATCATGTGTAATTTTGGAATAAAGAGACATCTATGGATTGTTACACTGTTGTCTTTCCTTGTGTTTTGAAAGTGTATGATTAATGTTACTAGTATCCATGAAAGGTTATTCAGATATTTTTGGAATTTAGATGATATGCGCATAATAAAGGGATAAGAAGAAAATTAAATGTTTGATAGTATTCATGAGCTCATGATTGATATAAGGACTAATTGATATCATGGTTTGAGTATAAATAATTTTGAGGATTTTGGTATGTGGAAAGTGTTAACTTTTAACTGCACTCATGTTTTCACTAAGGTATTCAAGAGAATACACGATTAAGGACTTTGAATGTTTGGAATGTGACCAACAAGACATATCTTATGATATGTGGGGATCAACGACAGTATTAAATCTCTGGTAATCGATGTCACTATATTATGAGAGTGGACTGCAGTATTATGTATAAGCCTAAAGATTAGACTGGATTATGTTGGACATAAGTTAGTATTGTTTAAGGATATAAGATTTTCGATATTATTGATGGGATGTTATAGTAACGTTGTTTTATAAAAAGGGACAACCTGCAGGACGGGCGACAGCCCATCGCTTCGGACAAGGCTGTAGGAATCGAACCCACAACCGAAGTGCGACTGGCCTTTATCGCCTACCACTGACCTACAGGAAGTCCCTGTTTAGTAGAAACTAGTTTTATTATATTAAGCAGTATGATATATGAAGTATAAGTCCATTTTAGGAACCATATATGATTAATCTCACTATAGATCGACTTATGCATATAATTTTTGCTAATCTTTTGTTTGAGACAGATGGAATGACCCGTCATTCTATCACATGATCTGCTAACACTTCATGAATGACAAATTCAACTTCATTTATTTAAGAGATGAAGTGGAAATTGTTCAAGGCACGAACAACAGTGAGATTGTACCAAAATAAAGTAAGTATTTATTCTAATTCAAATTTTCAACTTTAGGGAAATGATCTTGAAAACCAAAAATGTCGTCCTAGTGATCTTATACCTGATGAATAAGATGGTACCTTATATCATCACAAATCTATGGATTTGTGATTACTTCCTTTTCCATAGCCATGTTCTCTACCACTCTCCATCAGAACATGATGGTTAGATTTCTCTTCCATATCCATATTTTCACCTATGTGGAAAACCAGTGATTAGTTTATTTGGGTAATCGTTACATTTCATACTTTAGTTTTTAAAGCCAAGTTTTGGTATTCCCTTTTACGATGTGGGTTTCTATTAAAGAAACTTTCGAATAGTAAACCATTTATAACCCCGACGAATTTCGAGGGAGAAATTCATTTTAAGGGGGGTAGAATGTAACAGCCCGAGATTTTATGAAAAATATTCTTTTTATTTCACTAATGTCTTGTGTTGTACGCCACACCAAAAGGATCTTGCACAACACGCATCCTTGACTTGCCTTGCATTACACGCAATCGCGACCTTCCTCGATAGCGTGTGTAATACGCAATACCGAGTTTCACTAAACAACGATATGCTATTAAAATATTATTAAAACTACCCGTTATGAATAGTAATAACCACTTTTTAAAATTCTATAAATCTTATTTTTCAAAATGAACTTCATTTTTGGATTCGGAATATCGAAATTAGCTTAGGTTGAAATTTTGGTGATTTTCAGATAACTTTCATATTTTGATGAATAGTGAAAATTACTAAATTATAATTAAAAACAACTTTTTTAATCGAAATAATTAATAGTGATAAATCATTAATTTGAGTGGTTTTAAAGTATATTTAGAATATATTTTTACAATTTAATACAATTTTGGTCATTGGATGTAATTTCACATTTAAACTAGACATAAACAAGTGTCAATCTTTTGATAGATATTGTTTCTTAAAAAACACGCTATTTGTTTTAACAGCGGGATTTAATTATAAAATTAATTAATGCAACTTTTATGTTATGAATTTGGTAAAATAGACTTCATTTTTGAATTCGTAATATGAAATATAGCTTGGGATGAAATTTTGGCATTGTTCTGAAAAACATCAATTTTTGATGAATAGTGAAACTACTAAGTGGTAGGTTAAAAACTGAATTTTGCATAAAACTTAATTTTACCGCTTCTGTGAATGGAATTTCGAAAATCCGAGAGACACGGTTAATATCAAGGACTAAAATGTGGTTCAATGAGATGAAAATAATTTTTTGGTGAATAGTAACTTTTTACTTTTTTACCGCGGTTAATAGTAAATAGGGTAACTAAGGGTAAATATGATATTACTATTACCCTAACACATGTCCTAATTCTATTGGACAAGTGTAATTCGACCAAAAACAAACTTAGGAATAACATATGACCATTTAGGCCCACTTGGATTAGATTAGGACATTTATTATTAATTTATTTAAAGAAGGGTTAAAATAGTTAAAATCAAAGTTTAATAAGTAAATAATTTTTAACATGGGGTTATACATAAGATAAATTAGATTGTAAATATTCATTAGAAAGCTAAAAAGATTTCCTACATGAGGGTATTTTATTTGTAATTTTTAGACATCAAATAGTTTAATTTATTTATGACACAACGATGATGCAGTAATTATCTTATTAATGGAATATTGACATAATTGATGTTATAAACACCAAAATAAATGTAATTTGAGATTTTTTATGAATTCCACTAATTTTATAGGTTACTATGATATATTAATGTTGATTTAAGCAACTTGGTTCGAACATTTAATTCTGTTATGACTTTCACAAAAATCATATATCAAATAGTGTCAAAATTGACACAAAATAGTTTTTAAATCAAATATTATATTATTAATTGTTATTGTATTCCTAAAAATCTATGGTTCGGCAAAATGACTTAGATAAGGATATATATATTAATAATAAACAATTTGGGGTTCGTTTGGCATGTTATAGTAAGTTTATTAACCATATAGTGAAAGAAAACAAAAAGACATGGTAAAAGTTAAATTATTTAACTTAGAGTTAAATTTAATTGATAAGGTTAAAATAATATCCTAAACTTGTCTAAATTCTATTGGTTGATAGGATTTAGACCCCTCCCCACCTTATCTTCGAAATAAGACCCTTTGGAACCATTATAAACTGATTTTGACTTTAATATAAAATAATATTTTGAGATATTCCTAAGGTGCCCCTCTCCTCCCTTATAAAAGGACACCTCCTCCCCCTCCTCCTCACACCAATTTGAGCACTCAAGCTCGGCCAAACCCTGCCAAAATCCCTTCTCCACTTCCCTAGAAACATCCTAGAGGTTCTGGTCTTCCTCAAAGACCAATTCTAGTGCCCTAAGAGGAGGTCTCAAAGAGGCACTTCAAAGAAGAGGTAATTACCGTTACCAATTCTTTCATCTTTATTTCTTCTTCCAGTTCTTCTTCTTAGGTTGTTTCATTATGAAGTAATAACATCAGTATCACTCATATACTGATATTTTATTATAAGTATGAAACAACCCTATTTCACCATCTATCCATCCTACGGAAAAAGAAATCATCGCGCGTGCGTACGTACGGAATACCGTCTCCACGCCGTGGTGTAATCTATTTTCCACCACCACCTTACATGGATGGGTATAATGGTGTAAAGAATAACTATACATAGTTATTACAACATCATATTGATTCTGATATATTTTATAATTCACTCCAATTCAATTCAATACTTATAGAAATGATATCATCGCTCGTGCGTACGTACGGACTACCGTCTCCACGACGCGATGAGATTCATTCTCCTTGTTAACCATTTAAGAATGATTATAATGTATATATAAGAAATAATAATGAAATATATGACATTATAAAGCTACTAGATTTATGTATATATATACATATATATGTCATCTACTTACTTCCATTTCAAGACAATAAGGAAAGAAAAACAGCGTTCATGCGTACGTACGGACTACCGTCTCCATGAACGGTGTTTTTCATTTTATTTATCTATCTATTATATATATATATATACTGAATATATATGATATATAAATCATATTTTATATTCTTGAAGTAAGTAAATCAGGATATAAGTAATAATGATGTCAAGAACAACAAGTCAAAACACCTACGATAAATGAAACGATTTTACCCAAAACGCTTCTTTAACATGGAATTTACAAAAGAACGGGTAATATAATGTCATAAGTGAACCATATATGATATCATAACAATGAATATGATTCTGTAATAAGTCAATGACATTATTTAAATCATTATACAGGAGGTTCGGACACATACGAAGCAAATTGGACCTAAGGTAAGGGAAATATCACAATCTCATTTTTATCCGAGATTGTTTATTCGTAAGTATTTACTAGGGTGTATTTTATCATTCACATCCATGTTCCTTCAATATGTAATATTATTTACATCCACTTACAATAGTTTAAATCCAATTTTACTCTTCGGTGAGTTTTTAGTAAAGAATATGAAAGGAATCTTTTGTCGCTTTTTCATACGAGGTACTTTTTGACTTTTCCGACAAAAGTACGAGAAGAATGTTTTTTTTAACTTATACGGCACGAACGGATTTTTACGGTTTTATAAAGCCTTATTTTCATGAACCTTCCTCCAAAATATTTCATGACTATTTTTAATAAAATCTCTTTCTTTTAAAATTGTATGATGTTTTGTGAAAAGAAATTGCTTTTGAAGAAGAAAGGATATTTTCCTCAAGAATTCATTTCAAGTGTTTTATCAAAATTATTTTCCATCTAAGATAATAAAGGGTTATGTTTCTATCCATATTTTTACATTGATTTGACTATGTTGTGATGGAATTATGTTTATGAATTCCTTTATCTTATATGAATGGTTTTATGATGTCATGTTGTTTAAGAATCCCATTTTTATTACATGGGTTATGCAATGATGTATGATTTATGATTTTGTGGCACACATAAGAATGGTTTCATCATGAGATGGGTGGGACCTATATCTCCCTCCAATGCATTGGGTAAAGATTTTATATCTCATGAGATAGACATGGCTGGAATGGTAGGTTATACCGGTTCAGTGAAACAGGACTGAAACGAGGATTACTCGATTCAGAAAGGGACTTTGTCCACTAAGATAGTCTTGGCAATGAGTCTTGACTAACAAGAAATGATTCTCTATGATTATGTGTGTATGCCACAATGAGTAATGTTTTAAGTTATGATTTCATTTCACTACTATGATTTATCCCATGTTATGAAATTATGCTCTCTTTTGCAGGTTAAGATTTCCAAAAAAGTTATGTTCTTATGAAAATTATGTGATTGATATTTCTTTTGTTTACCCTTACTGAGCATTTGAGCTCACCCTTTTATGTTTTCTTTTCCCCAGGATATAAAGAAAGGTTTTAGGTAAAAAAAAGGGATGTCCTTTATGGGAGATATTGAAGAACTTTCACCACGATTAGAAGATTACGTTCCGAGTTTCCAAAGACACTAAACTATTACGATCCTTTAGTGTGTGTTTTTGTTATGTACTAAGTATTCCGCAAATGTAATGTAATGTCCATGTACGTCAGGCTACGGGTCTCTACATTTTATATATGAAATTATTATAAAAAATTTTATGTTTGAAAGGGAATTTTTTCAAAAAACTATTTTTAGGGAATTTCATCAATTTTATTTGAAATTAAATTCTAAAAATTAAGTGTTTTGAATTTTAAATAAATGATTACATATTTTTATTAATAAGGTAAAAATTTAATTAATATTTCCCCTTTTATTTTTTTCCAATAAGAATAGTAACCTTAGTAAATTTTTTTACCATGGTAATGGGTAAATCGGGTAATTTAGGTTAAAAATAAAATGACAAGGACTATAAAATGACACTAAAACCTTCCAAATTTTTATTACTTTAATTTAATTTTAAAATTAACACATAAGTATCTATATTGAGTTATTTAATGTACAATGTTCCATGGAAATTACTTGTGTATTATTTAAATCAAAGAGAGTCACAAAATAAATGAGTATTGAATAAGGCATAAGTCTTACAAAAATAAAAGTGAGACTAGAATTCCCATTACTATTTGAGTATCTTTTGAATGATGAGATCCGTGAAATAATAACATCACTTAAAACTTTTAATATAATTAAATAATGTAAATTAATTATATAACAGGTAAAATGGAAGTAAATACACCGCACAATACGAATAATTTTTGAATATAGAATATATCACATAGAAATAAATGTGAGATGAGAAAACCCTTATTATAAGTCTTGAATTTCTTTGTAAACGTTCAAACCTTCTATAAAATAAATATAATTTTATTATAAAAATAACATGCAACCATATTATTATATATCATACCATATATTATTTTATTTTGGATTTATATTACTTTTTATTAACAAGTACATGTTAATGTTATGTTTTAGGTAATAACCGCTTTTTTCTTATATGTTTTGATTTGTTATTCTTGATCCACTTAATTATATCATGATTTACTAATTTATTTAATATAAAACATGATATTAATATAATATATATTCATTATATAATTATTTATAATAATCTATAATGTATATAAAAATGAAATGTAATACACTGTTAATGAAGATGATAGGTCATATAGATGCAAGAACGCTATTTTCATTTTATTATCATATTGAAAAAAGGAAAGTAAATGAAATATATATATATATATATTATAATTTAAATATAATAATTAATTCCTATATACTATATATTTTTACTAAAACCATCTTTAATACATTCCTTGTAAAGTGTGAACAAATCAAATCGCTTCGAGGAGGCTGTAGTGCACACGTCCACAAACAAAGTTATCATATTCCCAAAAAATGGAAGGAATGAAGGTAGGTGTTATATTATAATTATAGAAGAATAAATAAATAATAAATATAAGATATATCATAAAATATTTAATTCCACAATTATTTCCAAGCTTTATATGCGGTAATGGAAGAATGAATGACATTAGTTCGTGATGACATAATCTGTCATACACATGAACGATGATTGTTATCCCATTTTATAGAAGTGTGTGTAGGTTTAGGTTTAACACTTGAAATAAAAATATATCATTATATTTATTATAATAAAATTATTATATAATCATTTAATAATAATAATTGAAGTGGTTTCAGAAATAAATAACGAAAACAAAATTAATCATTGAAGATTGTTACCTCTTTTTCAAGTAACTCCTTTTGGTTTATACAAAAGCACTTAATTGGATTTCTTTGTGAAAAAAGTGAGGATTATGTGATGAGATTAAGGATTTTGGTAGATTATTTGGATTTTTCAGGAAAAGGAAGAGGGATTTTGAGGTGTGAAGAAGTGGGGAGGGTGAGTTCCTTTTTATAGCTAAGTAGGAGTGACATTCTTGTAAATATAAAAAGGTAAACACTATTGGGAGGTATCCATTAACTAATGTGATAAAAATATTAAAAATAATGGATTAAATGATAATTATTGTCAAGAAAAACTCAAAAAACATGAAAATAAAATAAAATAGTCATTTTTTCATTAGCCTATAAGTTTCCTTATTTTGTTTCGTTTTGGTTTTTCATTTAGGTAGCAAGTTTTATAACCTATGTAATTATCCCATTTAGGGTAAATTAATGTGAGAATTATTAAAAAAAATTATACAGAATAATTCTAAAATATTACATATAATTTAAAAAATGTAAATCCCATATATGTTTGAAATCAGTTTTAACCGAAATGCATGTAACGCGTAGTAACACTGCTTTAACCCTAACGACACTAACAAATCTTTTACTACTTATGGATCAATATTTTCATTATAAAAGATAAATTGTCCCATGAATTTTAAATATTTTATATTTATTTTCACTTAAAAATCAATTGGGATAATATAATATTTTTAGTAATTTGAAATTATTTAATTAAATATCATTTATTTTATTTAATTATTTATTAAAAAATCCAACCATTGACATTTAATAATATTTTAATGTTTTTATATCATCTAAAAAATTAATTATAAATTATTATGATAAAAATTACTTAATTATGTTACAAAATAATATTTATAACTGAACTTATGTAGCTTATTCCCTACTATAAATCTTTATAAGTGTTAAAGGCAAGGAAAGTTCTTTTTTCTCACTTTCTTTACTTAACTTATTATATAGGAAAATTTCATGGAAGAGTATCATAATAACTCATAAAAATAGTGAATAAGGTGGTTAAGGTCTAAATATTTCCGTAATCTGGGTGTTGTACATGTTTTGGGACATTTATAAACCATATATTATATGTTTAATCATTAAGTAAGCTTGTTCTTACCTTAATCACTGTAATTAATTTTAACTATTTTCACAAATATTTTTAGTCAAAAACTTATTCTTATATTATTAGAAAAAAAAATTAATTCTGATGCCAAATATTTATATTTGTTTTTCAAAATTCTATTCACATAAGTAGATACATTTAATTTATAATTAATCCTACAGACGCTGTGAGACTCTGGGTTTTTAAGGAGAAAAGTTCAAAAGATTGAAATGTTTGTATATCCAATTTAAATGTAAAATTGGTTCCAATGACCTAAATTGAATTAATTTATGTAAAATTTATCTAATTAAAATTTAAAATAAAGTTAAAATATGATTTTATTATATAAATAAATTATAAAAAAATAGATTTCAATTAAAATTCTATATTTTCACTATTCATAAAAAAATGAAATATTTCAAAAAAATTGACAAAATTCACCCTAAGATAATTTTGAAATTATAAATATAAAATTTATGTCTATTTTATCTAATTAAATTTACAAAAATATCTAAAATTAATTTCATTATTTTTCAAAAAAGGACATAAAAAATAGTTCCTTTGAGAAAATAGTATTTTTTTCAAAACAAATCGACTTTTCCAAAAATTGTATATTTCATTGTCAATATTATATATATATATATATATGAAACCATTAAGAATAAAATTTTAAAAGTAGTTATTACTATTTCTATTACTATTTTTAATGGCTATATTATAAAATTCTTGTTTAAAATAATAAAATGCTCTTTCGTAGATTCTCAGTGTTGCGTGTAATGCAAGAAAAGACCATGTTATGTGTAGTGCAAGATTAAATTGTTGTAGCATATAATGAAAGTTAAAATTTTTGTAAAGTGAAATAAAAGAAATCAAAAAAATTAATTTCTTCAAAAAAAAGAATAAGAATATGGGCTTTTATAGGCCGTACTTGGGGAAAGCCCCCAATAACAACAAAAAATAGTTTTAGGAGCCTCTCTCTAGAACACTCCAATAACATCCTCCCATACATAGATGATGTAGGGGATGTATGGCCCACATCTATAATGACTATAAAGCATGATCTACCTAGGAGAGCCCCGACTCAACCACACCAATGATGTCAGTTGGCCCCACAGGTCGTAGAGCAGGACTATCCTACTCTACTCCATCGACCATGTTCTAGAAAACCCAGTGGAAACGTTGGGGCATGACACACACCCTACCAGTCAAGATACTTCTTCCATAGATTCAATAGTCCCATCCACCACTGACACATCTCTCCTGACCCCTACAACCACCTTATGAAGACCTTTATTTTTTCACTTGGGATCTAGACCCTTTTTACCTCCTGGGTATTTCGGGTTGACTCTCCCAATCATTGGTTCCATCGAAAACCATCAGAAGCCACCTCATGATAAATAATTTGATTTCATATTCCTACCCTCACTAATAAAAACTAGAATATAGTTCCTCCCCATGTTGACGATATGTCATTATCCAAAGACTCATCCTAGGGTTGGAGGATAAGAAACCCCCATATGGATCGTACTTGAGACACATGTTGAAATATGCATGAATAAAACCCATGTAACTAACATAAATTGACACTTATAGAACTCCCATTCTGTCATAGGTATAACCATGGGAAATTTCATGTCACAATTGATCTCTAAGACTTTGAGATGATGAATGAATCAATGTAGGAGCCTTCACATTTTCTTATAGTGATGAGAAAATATTCCCATCAACTAAGGATAATGATCCTTATAGATGATGTCCGAAAATCCTAAAATATCTCCATATATACCTATAGGTGGAGGATATTTTTTCCTCCTTACACGGAATCATATTGAAACTTTATCTTCTACCATTATCTTCCTTTCTTTTATCAACCACGCCAGAATTTGGAGTGACATCAAGGTCAGGATTGATGCCCTTAGATTAAAGTGATCACTCCACTGAGCCTCAAATAAATGTTTTCATTCTCTCACATGAGGAAAAATTAAACAAACCAATCTATATGGACAAGATATTGAAGTTGGACTACCTCTGAAAGACATTCTAATGTTAAGAAGATGATAAGATGTGTGACACCCCACCTACCACTACTGGAAAAGTTCCATATACCCATGGTTTCAAACCATGGGTATATCCCATTAAACCGTGGCTATAGGATATACCCATGGTTCGATAAACCATGGGATCCCAAGGCCTCTAGATTTCCCTTTACCCATGGTTTTATAGATTCCATGGATATATCCCACTGAAATTTCAACTTACCCACAGTTCTGGTGAACCGTAGGTATAGATAAATTCCAACAGTTTACAGAACCTTGGGTATACATTTTTACAGAAGAAATTAGATACCTAAGGTTAAGTAAACCGTAGGTATAGATGGTTATATAGTAGCATATTTACCCACAGTTTAAAAACTGTGGGTATAGAGGGTTCTACAGTATCATATTTACCCATGGTTCTCAAACCATGGGTATATATTCTTTTCCCAGAAATAGCAGATGCCCCACTGGACAAACCCAATGCCGCCCCTCCCTTTCCCCTTGGATATACCCCCTAGACACATCCCCTCACCCTTTTCATACCCCCACTCTCCCCTCTGGACAAAACCACCCAGTACATGCCCCTTGACACCCCCCATGGAACCCCCCACGCTGAACAGACCCCCTGCAGCCCCTCCCTTCCCCCTTGGACAAACCCCCTATCCTGCACCCCCACTGCCCCGAATGCACCCCCAGTACCACCTTCACCCACCCCCACCCCCCTTCACCCATCCCCATCACTACCCCCTGCAACCAAGTCCCCCTCCGCCCACTACAACCCCACTATCCACCCCCCCCCCACCCGCACCCCCACTGCCCCCCTCCTGGACACCCCCCTTCACCCCCAAAACAACCTACACCCAGCCCTGCACCCAGCCCCCCATCCCTCCCTACACCCAGCCCCTCACTACCCCCTGCACCCAGGCCCCCCTCCCCCCACTGCACCCCCACTACCCACCCGCCTCATCTTCACCCCCACTACCCCCCTCCTGGACACCCCCTCTACCCCCATTACCATGTGCACCCAACCCCCCATCCCCCCTACACCCATCCCCCTCACTACCCCATACCCCCTACACCCACGTCCCCCTCCCCCTCCCCCACTGCACCCTCACTGTCCAACCCCATCTCCCCCCTGCACCCATCCCCCCAGCCCCCCACTACCCCCTGAAATTAGGTCCCCCTCCACCCCCACCTAAACCCCAACTATCCACTCCCCCCCCCAACTGAACCCCCACTTCCCCCCCTTCTTGGACACCCCCTGCACCCCTAGTACCACCTACACCTAGCCATGAACCCAGCCCCCCCACCCCCACCCCGCCTACACCCAGCTCCCTCCCTGCACCAAGCCACCACCCCCATGTGAAACCACTGTGAAACAATGAAAAATAGAATGAAAAAACAATGGAACCACAATGCATTGTTTTCACTAGTTAAAACATAAGCAGAGCTGGCCAAAGTGTTCAAAAAAGAAAAAATTTCATATCACGAAATTCATAAATAAAATTGTAATGAAAAATCATGTAGCATGCCCGGTTTGAGGTATGTATTCTTTATTGATGAATTTTTATCTGTTTAAAGTGCATGGAATTAGTTGGGATGAGTTTGGGAGAGTTTGAAATGGTTTTGAATAAGTTTGGAGGCCTTTCTTAGGGAGCACGATTTGAGCACAGTTAGGGGAAACTGTGTGGGTTCTATGGGAAACCGTGCAGGAAGAGACAATAGGCTTCACATGGATTGCACATGATTTTCCAAACCTTGAGAGGCAACCATGCGGACCCCTCCTCTCAGAGAAGTGGCATGCACATGGTTAGGGTAAAATTTTCCAAACCGTGCGTACTAACTGTGCTGCCATTTAAAAATAGGGTTTTTAAATATGGTCTCCCTCTAGGGTGCCTCATTTCACTCCAAACTGTCTCCCACTTGAGCCTCACTCAGGTTTTTGGGTTCTCAAAGGTTGAAGGTGATCTCCCACTTGTGTTGGGCATGATATGCATAGATAGCCCCCCTAGTTGATGCAGGTAGAAAATCCAGGGACTGACCAATATTTTCATTAATTGAAACATTGTGATCTTGAACCAAGCCCCTGGAAATTATCAAGCAGTAGAGTGACAAGCCAATTGTCCTTCCATAATTTAAGACTCAAGTTAATAGATTCCAACCGTCAATAGTTGTGTTAATAATATACCAACAGTATATATGGCTACAATGTGAGGATAATGGATAGGGAGACACATTAGTATAATGGATATAGATAATGGATGTGCTGGATATGATATATTCATATGCAGCACATGTGGTGTGCATATACTTAGTATAGAGAACAGTCATAACCCAAATATTCTATATAGATTAGTAATATTCATATAATAATTGGTTTTTAAAATTAAAAATGAAATTCTGGTTTCACAGTACATAGGGTGTCCAACTATGTATCATGCAAAACATGAACATGAAAAATGGACATTTAAAAAAATACCTTCATCGAATATCATTTAACTAGTCTATCAAGAGAATAAAACCTATTGGAATAAATAACTGAAAAAAATCATAAGATTATTATTAAAAAATATCAAAAAAATTAATTGTTCACATGGACCAAAAACATTTGTATTAATGAATAAATTTATGAAAATATCATAGTCATGAGTGAAGGGAATGAATATTATAATAACTACTTATACTTGTTGAAACTATAGAATATTCTAATGATATCAGTATGCTTGGTGGACTTGGTGCAAATATTTAGGAACTAAGTAACCCTGACTAATATATGAGAAGAATTCCTGCATGGGTTCTTGGGAAACGTAGTAAAAATAACATAGTAGTACTGAAGCATATCCTGGAACTGGGTCCCTAACAACTGTAAAAAAAATGGTGAATTATAGTTCTATTGATGAAGAAATGAAATCATTATATGCTATTCCATCCCTAATTAGAAACAATTTAGATGGTCAGGAGTTATTATATATATAAGTTGGGAACTCACTCCTTCAGGGCTTGATGTTCAATTCAAGCGTTGAAGAACAAAACAATAGAATATGAACTGTTGACCTAAAGAAATTTTGGAAATCAAAAAATGAAATGTAAAGTATAATTAAACTTATAAAATGTAAGAATTTATTGTTTTATGAAATTAAAACATGACAAAAATTTCATAAAATGTATAAATATGCATAGGTTTCCCCTCCACCAACTTGAATACCCTTTTGGAAGGACTTCTTTTCTAAAAGATCATTTGTAGTGAAAATTAGTGACGGTTTACATCGTCTCTTGGATTCATGGACGTTGCGGATAAATTCCTATAAGCATTTAGTAACTTCTATAAGAAATAGATGGATATAGAATAATTGAAAATTTAAAGGGAACCAATGTGGATAAACACCTATAAGCGTTTAGTATACTGATTCTGTACTTATCCTATAATCAGTTCATGTTCACTTATAAATAGTACAATTTCTAAAGTGAACATGTACATGTTCACTTGTATAATTTAAAGTGTTCATTTGGTATAAATAGTACATGATCACTTCACTCAGTAGGTTAGTATAAGAATTGTTTAGGTTAGTATATTGATTCTATAATCAGTTGATGTTCACTTCTAAATAGTATTGTTTTTTATGTGAACATGTACCATTTTTGATGTGGAAATTTACTAACCTACTGAGGTAATGAACAGATTATAGGTGAACATGTATTGTTTATATCAATTAATGGGTTCTTGTAAGATAATAAGTCACAAAGAAACATGATTAAATACATTTCAGAGAAGTGAACATGTACTGTTTCAGTTGGGCAGTAGAGTATAAATAGAATTTTGAAACGTGTAAACAATTGTCACACATAATAAGATATGCACCCTACATGCTGGAAGAAACTTATCATTACCTATCAAAATGAAATAATTTAAATGATGAGATTCTAGGAGGAGGAAATTCTTTTATCCACTATGGTATCATAAACAGCTGAGGAGGAAATGCTCTTATCTAGTCTATCCTAGCAGCTTTCCCTTCCACTCTCCTCTGATCAGCCATCAACTGGTTTTTTCTACATATCAGATGAAAATTAATCACTAATAGATGTATTGGAAACCCTTTTGAAACAAAGAAACATCCTCTGTGGACAAAGAGAGACCTCCATGAGTGGACCTCCACAATACAATGTTTGCACTGTGCAACAAATGACTTTGAACCATCTGGTGGCCTAGATATTTTTGAACAGTCTTGGACCGAAGAGTTGGATTGAGAAGATGAGGTCACCATGAATAAAAAGTTGAGAAAGTATTGAGAATTTTTCTCTATCATGACTTGTTGAAAAGTTAGTTAAGAGATTAAAATCGTTTCATTATGAAAAACTACATAAGAAAAGATGAAATTTGGTCAACCTTCCCTTGATGTGCATCAGGATGAATGAAAGCCTTTGATTTTGGTGTTAGATCCTTAAATCCAAGATTTTAAATATTTCTCATTAGTAATATATGGTGTCTCGACACTCCCCATCCAAAAAATACAATTTCATTGAATGAAGCTACTTCAAACTTTTCCTGCTTCCATAAAATGAAACCAAAAATACCTTTACCAAAATCACATATAAAACAACATAAAATATTCATATGGATTTTTTTTAAAAAGATGAATCATGAGCACTCAATTTCAATGTTATGATGGATGTTGACATAACAAATACTTTTATCATTCAAGCCAATAATGCACAAAAAATTTCATAAAATCTTAATAAAATGAAAAATGTAATTAATATGGTAAGTTGATTTATTACTCAGGAAGACAACTGATCATTTAAACCACTAAAAGAAATATAAATATATATAATATTTCAGTAGTAATACAAGAATTCACAAAATAAATGCACTTATATTCTATATAATTAATATTGGAACTTGGAATAAGTTTTAAAAAATTAAGAGTATAGTCTAAGAAAGATTTCATGTTAACGAAATAAATGAAAATATATCAGTTATGTGAACAATAATTTTTGATTTAAAAATCAAATAAAGAGAAATTTGATATTTTATAATAGAATGCATACAATATCAAAGATGTCAGAGTGAAATTTCATATTACAGTGTTATTTATCAATAAAAATAATGTTTAATACATTGAATATTGTCAATAACATGGTAGTTTGAAATTTCATATGAAAGAGGCTACTAAATCCAACTTATTCTAACAATTTTAAATGTATATTATACAGAAGCATGAAAATTTAATGCAGGTTGAATGAGGGTGTAAATTCAAAGTGAAAAAAAACTATATTTATGTTGAAACATAATAGTTATATATAGATTTTTTATTACAGGCTCAAGTCATCGAGCATTGGAAAGAGTAAGATAAAATTTTTGGTGATAATTTAATGTTTTCCTTATTTAATAGACATAAAAAATGAGATAAGAACAATCCAAACACTAAATATCAGAGATGTATATATAAAGATATATACCAATATGAAAATAAACAAACTGAAAAAAGTAATTAAATCCTAATGTGTTATAACAATACATATTCTAAATTAATTAAATATTAAATTTTATTTAGGAACCCTTATTCTGAATGATAACTTTAAAAAACTGAAATCAAATCCAAAATAGTGGAAAATGTGCATAAATTGAAAAATTCTAAAATGATCAAACCATCACGGTCTTCTTTGTAAACCCCACTATAGACCCCTTTTACAAGTTGTGTTGCAGAACCATTTCCAAATACCGTCATTAAAATAATCATAAAATGAAAAATTTGTTAAAGATGTATTGACGTTATCGACAAGATACAAGTAAGCTTTGTATGGAGAGAAAATGTGGAGATTAGATAGCTTTGGATGGAGAGAAATTGATAACTTTCATCATGGAGGGAGATTTCACAGTGGAAGTAGCAGAAAGGGAACCAACTAATATTAAGATTTCAAAGAGGGATGAGAATGAAAGGAACTAGTCTGTAATGAGATTCTGCCAATGAATGGTATGTCAGTGGTAGGGTTTCAGTAAAAAAGACAAGTTACATACACAAAAATAAGAAAACACATTTTTACTTTTTTATACATTTTGAAAATTATCCATAATTCATTTGTGACATTAAGTAATCATCTCAACCTCAATATAATATATGGTGTTCCTGATATGAGTCAAAGTTTCTTTTATCAATTCAAAATTGACACTCTAGTTCAAAACATGTTCCACTCATTGAAAGCTAATAAAATTTCTTATGGTTATCTTGATAATTTAAGAAAATGATTCATAATTCATTTTTATTCATATTAATTAGTGACACATCAATCCAACACACAATGTGATCGATATGACTCAAAATGTGTGTTTTCGGTTTAAACTTACATTTTAGTAAAAAACACAAGTGACATACTCAAAATAGAGAACTGTGGGTAAGTTGAAATTTCAGTGGGATATATCCATGGAATCTATAAAACCATGGGTAAAGGGAAATCTAGAGGCCTTGGGATCCCATGGTTTATCGAACCATGGGTATATCCTATAGCCACGGTTTAATGGGATATACCCATGGTTTGAAACCATGGGTATATGGAACTTTTCCAGTAGTGGTAGGTGGGGTGTCACACATCTTATCATCTTCTTAACATTAGAATGTCTTTCAGAGGTAGTCCAACTTCAATATCTTGTCCATATAGTTTGGGTTGTTTAATTCCTCCTCATGTGAGAGAATGAAAACATTTATTTGAGGCTCAGTGGAGTGATCACTTTAATCTAAGGGCATCAATCCTGACCTTGATGTCACTCCAAATTCTAGCGTGGTTGATAAAAGAAAGGAAGATAATGGTGGAAGATAAAGTTTCAATATGATTCCTTGTAAGGAGGACAAAATATCCTCCACCTATAGGTATCTATGGAGATATTTTAGGATTTTTGGACATCATCTATAAGGATCATTATCCTTAGTTGATGGGAATATTTTCTCATCTCTATAAGAAAATGTGAAGGCTCCTACATTGATTCATTCATCATCTCAAAGTCTTAAAGATCAATTGTGACATGAAATTTCCAATGGTTATACCTATGACAGAATGGGAGTTCTATAAGTGTCAATTTATGTTAGTTACAAGGGTTTTATTCATGCATATTTCAACATGTGTCTCAAGTACGATCCATATGGGGGTTTCTTATCCTCCAACCCTAGGACGAGTCTTTGGATAAAGACATATCTTCAACATGGGGAGGAACTATATTCTAGTTTTTATTAGTGAGGGTAGGAATATGAAATCAAATTATTTATCATGAGGTGGCTTGTGATGGTTTTCGATGGAACCAACGATTGGGAGAGTCAACCCGAAATACCCAGGAGGTAAAAAGGGTCTAGATCCCAGGTGAAAAAATACAGGTCTTCATAAGGTGGTTGTAGGGGTCAGGAGAGATGTGTCATTGGTGGATGGGACTATTGAATCTATGGAAGAAGTATCTTGACTGGTAGGGTGTGTGTCATGCCCCAACGTTTCCACTGGGTTTTCTAGAACATGGTCGATGGAGTAGAGTAGGATAGTCCTGCTCTACGACCTGTGGGGCCAACTGACATCATTGGTGTGGTTGAGTCGGGGCTCTCCTAGGTAGATCATGCTTTATAGTCATTATAGATATGGGCCATACATCCCCTACATCATCTATGTATGGGAGGATGTTATCGGAGTGTTCCAGAGAGAGGCTCCTAAAACTATTTTTTGTTGTTATTGGGGGCTTTCCCCAAGTACGGCCTATAAAAGCCCATATTCTTATTCTGTTTTTTTTGAAGAAATTAATTTTTTTGATTTCTTTTATTTCACTTTACAAAAAATTTAACTTTCATTATATGCTACAACAATTTAATCTTTCACTACACATAACATGGTCTTTTCTTGCATTACACGCAACACTGAGTTTCTACGAAAGAGCATTTTATTATTTTAAACAAGAATTTTATAATATAGCCATTAAAAATAGTAATAGGAATAGTAATAACTACTTTTAAAATATTATTCTTAATGGTTTCATATATATATATATATATATATATGTATATATATATATATAATATTGACAAAGAAATATACAATTTTTGGAAAAGTCGATTTGTTTTGAAAAAAATACTATTTTCTCAAAGGAACTATTTTTATGTCCTTTTTTGAAAAATAATGAAATTAATTTTAGATATTTTTGTAAATTTAATTAGATAAAATAGACATAAATTTTATATTTATAATTTCAAAATTATCTTAGGGTGAATTTTGTCAATTTTTTTGAAATATTTCATTTTTTTATGAATAGTGAAAATATAGAATTTTAATTGAAATCTATTTTTTTATAATTTATTTATATAATAAAATCACATTTTAACTTTATTTTAAAGTTTAATTAGATAAAGTTTACATAAATTAATTCAATTTAGGTCATTGGAACCAATTTCACATTTAAATTGGATATACAAACATTTCAATCTTTTGAACTTTTCTCCTTAAAAACCCAGAGTCTCACAGCGTCTGTAGGATTAATTATAAATTAAATGTATCTACTTATGTGAATAGAATTTTGAAAAACAAATATAAATATTTGGCATCAGAATTAATTTTTTTTTCTAATAATATAAGAATAAGTTTTTGACTAAAAATATTTGTGAAAATAGTTAAAATTAATTACAGTGATTAAGGTAAGAACAAGCTTACTTAATGATTAAACATATAATATATGGTTTATAAATGTCCCAAAACATGTACAACACCCAGATTACGGAAATATTTAGACCTTAACCACCTTATTCACTATTTTTATGAGTTATTATGATACTCTTCCATGAAAGTTTCCTATATAATAAGTTAAGTAAAGAAAGTGAGAAAAAAGAACTTTCCTTTCCTTTAACACTTATAAAGATTTATAGTAGGGAATAAGCTACATAAGTTCAGTTATAAATATTATTTTGTAACATAATTAAGTAATTTTTATCATAATAATTTATAATTAATTTTTTAGATGATATAATAACATTAAAATATTATTAAATGTCAATGGTTGGATTTTATAATAAATAATTAAATAAAATAAATGATATTTAATTAAATAATTTCAAATTACTAAAAATATTATATTATCCCAATTGATTTTTAAGTGAAAATAAATATAAAATATTTAAAATTCATGGGACAATTTATCTTTTATAATGAACATATTGATCCATAAGTAGTAAAAGATTTGTTAGTGTCGTTAGGGTTAAAGCAGTGTTACTACGCGTTACATGCATTTCGGTTAAAACTGATTTCAAACATATATGGGATTTAAATTTTTTAAATTATATGTAATATTTTAGAATTATTCTATATAAGTTTTTTAATAATTCTCACATTAATTTACCCTAAATGGGATAATTACATAGGTTATAAAACTTGCTACCTAAATGAAAAACCAAAACGAAACAAAATAAGGAAACTTATAGGCTAATGAAAAAATGACAATTTTATTTTATTTTCATGTTTTTTGAGTTTTTCTTGACAATAATTATCATTTAATCCATTATTTTGAATATTTTTATCACATTAGTTAATGGATACCTCCCAATAGTGTTTACCTTTTTTTATTTACAAGAATGTCACTCCTACTCAGCTATAAAAAGGAACTCACCCTCCCCACTTCTTCACAACTCAAAATCCCTCTTCCTTTTCCTAAAAAATCCAAATAATCTACCAAAATCCTTAATCTCATCACATAATCCTCACTTTTTTCACAAAGAAATCCAATTAAGTGCTTTTGTATAAACCAAAAGGAGTTACTTGAAAAAGAGGTAACAATCTTCAATGATTAATTTTGTTTTCTTTATTTATTTCTGAAACCACTTCAATTATTATTATTAAATGATTATATAATAATTTTATTATAATAAATATAATGATATATTTCTATTTCAAGTGTTAAACCTAAACCTACACACACTTCTATAAAATGGGATAACAATCATCGTTCATGTGTATGACAGATTATGTCATCACGAACTAATGTCATTCGTTCTTCCATTACCAAATATAAAGCATGGAAATAATTGTGGAATTAAATTTTTTATGATATATATTATATTTATTATTTATTTATTCTTCTACAATTATAATATAACACCTACCTTCATTCCTTCCATTTTTTGGGAATATGATAACTTTGTTTGTGGACGTGTGCACTACAGCCTTTTCAAAGCGATTTGATTTGTTCACACTTTACAAGGAATGTATTAAAGATGGTTTTAGTAAAAATATATAGTATAAAGGAATTAATTATTATATTTAAATTATACTATATATATATATATTTCATTTACTTTCCTTTTTTCAATATGATAATAAAATGAAAATAGCGTTCTTGCATCTATATGACCTATCATCTTCATTAACAGTGTATTACATTTCATTTTTATATACATTATAGATTATTATAAATAATTATATAATGAATATATATTATATTAATATCATGTTTTATATTCAATAAATTAGTAAATCATGATATAAGTAATTGGATCAAGAATAACAAATCAAAACATATAAGAAAAAAGCGGTTATTACCTAAAACATAACATTAACATGTACTTGTTAATAAAAAGTAATATAAATCCAAAATAAAATAATATATGGTATGATATATAATAATATGGTTCCATGTTTTTTTTATAATAAAATTATATTTATTTTATAGAATGTTTGAACGTGTACAAAGAAATTCAAGACTTATAATAAGGGTTTTCTCATCTCACTTTTATTTCTATGTGATATATTTTATATTAAAAAATTATTCGTATTGTGTGGTGATTTAAGAGACATATTTTTTCATTTTCACTAGGAAGATCTCCTTGGTGTGGTTCGTGCATTGATCACATTAATGAATTAAAATTTCCTCAAATGTTAAATCTTCATGATGTTGGGAATATATACATGAATAATTTTTGGTAATATGACTTTGCCCAGGAGTGAAAATGTATTGGTGTGGGGGTGTGATTGTACCACAAATCACTATGTCATTTTCACCCTTACACCATTGTATTAAAATGAATTTATATTGTAAATTCAAAATTTAATAACAAAATGAAATTCATTTTTGATTCAATTATTTTGTGTTTATCACTGTTAAAAATTCTAATGTTACTTTTTTTTTTGACAATTTTATTGAAGGAGAAGGTGATTTGGAGGACCAATGATTCGTCCAAGAAAAATGGGCCAAACTGCGCATGATCCAAGCACACCAGTGGATTAATACGCACACAGCTACTAGACCGTGAATCCAATTGGGCTCAAATTTTGGGGTTTGGCCTAAATTGAATTGGGATACATTTCTTATGAAGTAACCCAAGAGACATTAGGCCATATAGTGGCCCAACTGACCTGATCTGTCTAGAACATCGAATCTGCACGATGTCAAAAGTGGTGTGCAATGATCTATCCATATCTCAGGCTATAGGTGTCCAATTTAGTCCAAACATTTAGTAGAGACATAAATTAGCTGTATATACAACCTTTTTATTTTCTACAAATTGAGATAAGTCTGTTTGGAGGTCAAAACACATGTGACAAGTGGTTTTAATAAATCTCTATGCTCAAAACCACCTTCCCATTTTTCTATAAAATGGCTCCTTGGGCTCCCCATTCTTAAGTTTGAACAGGAGGCAAAGCTACGATATTTTAGATAAAAAAATAATTCCTCTCATAATCCTAGAATTTATGGATGCCCCTATCCTCATAGGGGGGTCAAGAATGAAGAAGGAGTTCCACCTAAGCTTCCCCCTCCTCCCAATGTTGAGCTAAACAGTGGGTGTTCATTGTGAGGGAGCTACACACATGTAAAAGGAGTTCTGAAACATGTAATACTACATGTTTGATGTATTTTGGGTTTTAAAATATTTCATTTAGAAGTATCTTACTTTGATTTATCTTTTTTCTATTTAGCCGAATGAAATTATCTTTACTCTTAACCGATCAGTGCAAAGTTTTGAGTGTGTGACTTGTGTTGTTCTGATTGGACAACACAAGAATCCATTTCTTACCCACTTATTTGAGATTTCAATTTGTATTCGATGATTTTATACCATTAATGTGATCTGGACCTTGTCTATACAATTGTTATGTCACGTTTTGGCTCAACGTGCTTTGATATAAGAGCATGGAAAGTTATCGGGATTCCGATTTATTTCAACCAAATAATTACCTCAAAACTTAATTAATCTTCAAGAACAATGAGCTTTAAATGTGTGTAGTAAACTCACAATGAACCCCTTTTATATCATAATTAATTAACACCATCTTTTCTTTCCAACTATTAAACTCTTTAATTAACTCATTTCATCCTAAAACTGTTTTCAAAACCACCCCCTATTTAAGTACATCTTATTAAAAACGCACACTGTAAACCCACCAACGCTCATTGATAGACGACCTAGGGTCTTCTCTAGACTATAAATCAATATTAAAATCCTAATAAATTTTCCACATCATGATAGCACGATAAATTAGGTGGAATAAACCCAAATTCCAGAGGAAGTACATCCCCATATAATCCTTTAACCACAACAAGAGCCCCCATAATCTCCTATAGGACCTCTGAGTTAGGATAAACCATCATAGCCGCCTCAAAATCCTATACTAGTAGCATCATTTTGTCCACATATAGTAATCCCTTATCTTCAATAGGTACCTCCCACAACAATTCTTTGGTTAGACCAACAACCAAAACCTCCTATAACAATTCCATCGAAGGAACAACCTCCTCGTCCATATCTTTCAGGAAAGTAGTTTTAGATTTCAACACCTCAGCTACGGGCTCCGCTGACTCAATAATTGGCACTATTATTTGAGCCCCCAACATGATTTTAACTACCATTTAATATATAAGGTTATCCTAGTGCAATTTATGGAAGGATAAAAACAAATAAAATGATGGAACGGGGAGAAATATTACAAGATTTGTATAGATTAATTAAAAACTCGGATTGGTTCACCAATATTCCCCCTGGTGACAACATTCCCCTAGTAGATGACACCTTATCGTTCGAAAGATTCCCTACCATAAAATGTAATAAATTTTCCCAGAAGAAAAAAAACAAGTTAGAATATTTTCAAAACACAAGTCCTCTGACCTATATGAGGATAGAGGGGTTACCAAGCAACACTTTTTACTTTTGATCCATCACCTAAGACACATGCACACTTTAACAACAAATGGTTCAAAACCTATGACCGCAATATATAGGTGAGGCCATGGGACTACCCCTTTAAGGGTTGGGGTTATTTTATCCAAATTTATTCAAGGTTAATCTCCAATCTACCCCTCCTCTATTCTCTTTGATTCCTACACAAGTTGAAAAGGAGTTATAAGATAATATTGGTGGTTCGATAATGGAAAAAGTGAAAAAAAATTAGAGAATATATTTGATCAATTGTGGTATTACATTCCATAGAATATTTGAGGTAAGAATTAATTCCCTACGATTATTCTTCCACTGATTTTTCTCCCCCATCCAAACAAGTGGAAAACTTAACCATAGGAAAATCTAGAGGAAAGGGCATGCCCAATAACACCTTTACCAAACTATTCATGGGATGGGAACTACTGCATGAATTTACCAGGTCTTAAAACTCCATAATATATTACACTGACTCAATTGGGGGGCATGGAAACCTACCCTCAAGGATTCTTTTCTAGAAGCATTGGGCTTGTTTCTGCTCCCCTGTTTGATGATTCTTCCTATGCATGACCATGAATTGTTAAATATACAACCACTACTCTAAATACCGGTCCAACTCTGGCTCCACTATGTGCCCACCCTACTATTAACCCCTTAACCAGTGGTTTTGAGACCCCTTCTTACTCATCTGACTAATCCACTAGTCCCCTTTACCTTTCCCCATGATACACACCCTCTCAGCTCAGTCTGACTTCATGGATGATCCCATTAGAAACAATAGGTGGTGGTACATCATTTATCCCACTTTTATCTTCACATGGGAACAATAAAAATATATTATTAATTACCAAGTGGCGTTTCTTACTTATTATCCCTATATACAACTTTGGGGTGAGTAGTTAGAGGCACCAAAACTTTCACACAAAACGGTATGGGGCATATGACTCACAAATCACTTTATAATCAACACTATACAATAATAACCTACCTCAAAAGGAAAAGAGGTATGAATTTTTCTTGATGGTCATTGTTACATCATCAATCACTATTCGCACAGTGAGGAAAAACAGGTGAAAGGTGATGTAGTCCACATTCCTCGTCCTTCCTAACAAGTCAACTGAACCTAGGATGAGAGGCCAACTACTGATGATGTTAATGATTGATGAAAAAAATTTCGCTAGGTGGGGAGATTAGTTATTGGTATTCATACCCCTATGTGTTTGGCTACATAGACATACAAAAAATATAATGAACAACATATATGAAAGGGGGTATTTGACTATTTGATGTTGTAGAACACCTTGTACAACTTCTCCAACACTAGTACCACTATATTGATGTACTTCTCCTTCAACAACATCACCACCCTAATGAGGGTACTCAGCCACACCCCCATGTGAGAATCTCTATCCAAGAGAATGTAACACCTTAAGGTTTTGAAATTCATGAAACACTGAATCTCTACAGAAAGAAACTCTATTTTAAGGACATAGTTATAAACTATCTTTTAAACATATTTTTTCGCTTCAATTATTTGAATTTAAAAAAAAGGACATCTATGGTTGTGATCACTAACTTATTTAGAGTCTAACAGAACCAACTTGTTTATTTTTTGTGAATAGTGACATACGCGTATGAATACTAATATGACCCTTATGAATAGTAAATCATTTTATTATTTTATTTTCTTAATATTATAAGATAATGAGATCTTGATTAATTTTTCAAGGTGATCTAAAATGAGTTATTTTTTAAATTTTTTTTAATAAAGATTGATTTTATTTAAATATTATAAAATTATATTAAAAAAGGAGGTCATTTTTATATTCTATACATCAAAAAAATGTTTGTGATTTTTTGGTATTTTTATGAAATTCTTGAATTTTTGATGAATAGTTAAATACGGTAATATAACGTATATATACATTATTTGTTAAATAAACTATTCCTAGCATCATGGCTGATGTAAGCATACTTGGTTTGAACTAACATGCTCTAATTTATTTTTAGGGTCACATTAATGAAGTATATTCAAAGTACTAAGAAAAAATATTTAAATAATGATTAAAATAATGGTAAACCCTTTCCTCTCCTCCACTATAAATACCACCCCCTCCCCCTCTTCCTATCACACCTCTTAAGATTTGAGCATTGAATAAGTTCTACCAAATCCACTTCCCAGGGATCTTCCTCACATTCAATACATACTATTCTAAACAAAAGGCCAAAATCTATGGGCTTAAGGAGGATCTCAAGGAGAAAAGATTAAGTGGTAACAATCCTCTTTCATTTTCTTAGGTTTTATTTTCAATTCAATTCTTTTCTTATAATATCTTATCCTATCCTTTTCTAAGAGGAATTAAAGGTCTAGTATTATATATATTATGTATTTTTATCATTTTTATGGAAAAATTCATCATCATTTTTCCTCTCATCTTCCTTGTATTCTAAAAATAAAAACATCATCTGTGATGTGTTGATTAATCAATATCGTAGATGATGTGACTTCAATTTCCTTACTTCCTTAAAATTTGGTTGTAAAACCATTTTAATGATTAAAAAAGTTTTTGAAGTTTATGTTATGACCTCTGATGTTCTTGAATTAACTTATATGCATAATATTAAAGTTATATGATGAAATAAGTTCATGATAGTCGAAGAACCACCAAAATGATTTAAACGAGTATCAATAATGATTTATCTAATGATTAATCCTCATACCATATAACCAAATTTATTTGTAGAATTATTTAATATTCTGGAAACATATTAAAAAAATTTAATTCCAGTTTTTGAGTTTATCTTCCATATTACAAGAAACTTCTTTACAAACCAACCATCGAAATCATGTGAGGCAAGCACTTGAAACAATGGAAATAACATAATTTTATTAATAAATGGGTCAAATGATGTTATAAAATGATCATATAAGGTCTTATAAACATGAATATGTTTCTTTAAAATATTAATATCACTCTTTAAACCATTATACAGGAGGTTTAAACATGTTTTAAGTAATATGAACCTAAGGTAAAGGAATTCTTAACCCAATTTCAATTATTTGGGTTAACCTTCTACTCGTTTAATTATATGACACCAAGATTATTTGTGTAATATTATAATGTATTATGTAGATTTAATGTGTATAAAAATAATAATTTCATTATATTAATTCTCAATTCAATTATATTTTATTTTTTAATGGACTTTCCATTTAAAATCCTCTTTTAAAATTCTATTTTACATAATTCAAAAGAAATGTTTTTATGAAATTATTCATGTTTTCTGATTATGTTATGATTCTTGGGAATTATTTATTATGAAGTTTGGTACATATATCTCCATCAAATTAATTGGTTATGTGTAAGTTGGAGGTCTGCCATATGGTTACTCCAAGTGTAACTACGATGTTTACACTATAAGGTATCCATGAGGGTTACATTGTAGGGTAGCCGTGAGGGTTAAAAATCATCAGGTAGCTGTGAGGGTTACAATATAAGTATGTAATTCCCAAATATACCATTGTGGTTTCACATATGTTCTATAATGTTTTAGTGAAATCTTATGTTTCACAAAGTTAGTATATAATATTAAGAAATATTTCTTTGTGAAAATGATTTCATATATTTATATGTTTTTGTGGACTAATGGTTTCATTTGTTCTTTTTATATCCCTCCCTGAGATTTTTATGCTGATCCCATGTTTTTAAATGTTTTTCAATGTTTATAAGGACTTGTATGAGAAATTATGAATTCAATTTAAATTTAAGGATTTTTTTCAAATAAATCAGGTTGTTCTTTTGTGTTAAAAATTTTATGTTTTGGAAGAAATGGATATTGTTTTAATGGTACCCACTTTGTATGCTTGGGGGTAATATATGTAGGAGTCATTTCCTAAATTTAGAAAACTCTGAACCAAAAATATATTTGGGGATTTAGATAAGTTAAATATTGTTGAAATATCTAGGATATGTAATTTTTAAGGTTGGGTCCTTATGGAGAATCCACCTATAGATCAGCATGGAAATGAATCCCTCCAATCTGACTATGGGTGCCTCAGTCTTCATTATATAGCCCCACAATCTCCACTAGATCTACTACAAGATACTCTAGTATAAATTATACTTGACTCATTGAGATACTTTAGGACACTAGTGTTGAGTGACTAGTTTTACTTCCCACATTTCAATTACATTAATTTTGGAAATCAGAAACACTTTATTAAAAATATGTTTACAAATATTTTATGTCATAAGTGTTTTAGAAGGTTTTTTGGAAAACATTACCTTTTACCATACTTATAAAATGTTCTAAAGTATTATGGATGCAAACTCTACATTCTTTATTATGATTATTGTAATGAGTATGTGTCTGATTAATTGGAATAATCTTTATTAGAATCAAGAGTTACACTTTCTATCGTGCATTTTTTATTGACTAAGTCTTGACAATCAGACTGATATTGGTACTGATAACATTGGAATAATACTCATAAATCTTATTGTATTGACATTCATAAGTAAGTCTATTTTACTGACTATATTTATAATCATATTCAAAAGATTATTTCTAATGTAAGGAATCTATTTTATAGTGTGATGGTTTAAACCAATATAACATTATAAAATTAGTTAAAATAGAGCCGTTGAGGTCCAGGTGTCCAAAGATGTTATAAAAAACTTATAGAAATATGACCTTTGGAAGATCAATATGACAGTTGGAGGGAGGCCTATAAATACCTATCCATTAAAATAGTTTCAAGATGATTGATTAATCTTCAATTTCTCATTATACAAGACCTTTGAATATTTCATATCATGAGCATGTTGTTCTTAGTCTCTGTAAATTTTTAAAGTTTTTTAGTTATAAGGAAACCTTTTCTTGTTGTATCCTTACAAATTTTCCATTGTAATCTGCATCCGATCATTGTATTGGTTGATGGATTCTTGGGATAGGAAGATATAGAATTTTATCCATCAAATCAATGTCTAATAGGGAAAGGTAGAAAGAGAATCTGATCATCGTATCAAGGGATACCGAGGACAGTTAGACAAAGTATCTGATCAGTATATCGAGGGATTTTGGATATAGGAAGATAGATCCATTCTGATCTTTATATCAAGGGATTCCCTGGTAAATAAAGTCATACTGTATTATAATTATAAAACAAGGCATTCCTTTATTATGGGTTATAGACTACCTTTATACTATGGTTAAAAGTGGTATCTTTTTAATAGCTTGAATTTCATTCTTTATTTTTTAGGTTATTTTATTATTTGTTTCTAAAAAGTGTTTTAATTCCACTACACTATTAATATAATTTGAAACATCATATTTATCTTTCTATTCTATGTTTTTATCTATATTAACCTGAATATGATAAAGACAATACATTGGAATTAATAGTATCTGTACGGATTATGATTATATACTATGACAAATCGAATTGATAGTGATTATTTAATTCAATATGAATTAATCATATTAATTATAATTAAGATTATGTTAATTTGATAATTTGATTGAGGTACAAGTCTAATAACCTACAAAAAGAGGCTTAGGGTTTTTTTAGTTTAATTATTTTGAACCATGTTACTATTCACCCCATCTTTTAGTGTTTCCATAATAATTATATTATTATAATCTTAATTAGTATATTTATTTATAATGATCCAAAAATTTTAAGCAGATAAGTATTCCATTGCTCAAATACTTACTGAGATTTTTTTTCTTTACTATTGAAAGTTTTTTAATGATTATTAATAAAAAAATTTGTTTATAAAACATTATTACACTAATTTGTATTGCATAAAAATACATTCTTTGGGTTTTAAGATGGTAGGATTGAATGTTGGTTCAACAGATAATCTAAATCTGAACACACCACATATCTTCAATGGTGATGACTATGAATATTTGAGAGGTATGATGATGAATTTTTCTTATCAACATCAGGGTTGTAAATTTTATTATGGGGATTGGAGATTATAATATTAATGATAAGTAATTTACTGGTTTCACTCATTAAGAAAATAAGGAATATATATTAAACTGCAATTTAAGAAATAATTTGTTATTATCTATGATGATTAGTATCTATAGTCAAATTTATTCACGTGAAGCCGCTAATAGTATCTAGAAAAACTTGAGGTTACCCACTTTTGAACTTCAAATGTTGTTGAAACTGGGAGAGCTATGTTATGTGTAGATGATCAAGAATTTTATTTCATACTTGGTAAATCTATTTCCAATATGAATCAATTATTTATGAAAATTATTAATTGTTTACAGGATAGTTGTGAGAAATGATTCGATGATGAAATCGTTGTTGAGAAGATAGTTGATATCATGCCCAATGAATAGGAATCTAAGAGAACTACTGCTGAAGAGACAAGGAATTTAAATGATCTTAATATTTGGGATTTTATTGGAACCCTTATGCAGTATGAGGGTAGGATGAAAAAAGATTCTTTGAAAGTGAAAAATAAAAATGGGAGTGATTCTTTTACTACCACTAATAATCCTACTGAAGATCAAAATCTTTAAAATGTAGTTAAATCCTCAAATATGTAGAAAGTTGTTATTCAATTTGATTCAAGTGATTATCAACATTCTGTAAATCAATTAGAAAACATTCCTAGAATAATGAACAAGATAGTCAGAAAGAAAATTTTTCAATATCCTTATAATAAAGTTAATAAGGATAGAAATAACATGAAAGATGAAGTTACCTATTGTGAATGCAAGAAAGTTGTAAACATCATACCATATTGGCCAAATCTGAAGAGGAAATATAAAAAAGATAAGAATTCATAAAGAAAATACAAGAAATATTATAAATCTAAAGTAGTGAAAGTTCTAAAATATAATAAAACATAGTTTTCTAGTGGGGTGACTCTTTATGTGATTCTTCAGATAATGAAAGATCTGGGAATTGGAACTTGGGTCTTTTTTCTATCATACCCCTTGAAAATCATTATCTAATGGATAATGTAAAGAATACTTAAAACCTTTCCAATATTTATTTAAGTGAAAATTATCTTGATGAAAAGGATTATATATATTAAGATGAAGAATATTTCTTATACAGAGATCATAATACTCTTCCTTTGTATAATTATGTTTCTCATTTTGAAAAATTTCATGAAAATGACTATTTTAAAATTTTTTAAAAATACTTGATAATTAAAGAGAAAAACTTGATATGTATGACTAATATATAGATGTTTTATCAAAATTAATTCCAGATCATTCAAAATATCTTTATGAGACTATTTATGAAAAAGAAACTATTTATAAATATTTATAATTTTTTTTGAGAATGATAGTTTATAAAATATTTTTGATAAACATAATTCTAAGGCTCATAATAGTGAGGATAATAATATTTTTGTAAAACTAAAGCCTATAATTTCATCTCTAATGAAAATTTTATCAAATTTTTCCAGTAGTAAATAAAACTTTCATAAAATGTACAAACAAATGTTTTCTAATGGTACTAGTTATGGAATGGGTTATACTAATAAAAAACCTATTTTTATTAACATTTTCTTTTTTTTTCTTAAATTGAACCCTTTTCACTATTTGTTAAAGTGGTGGACATTGTGAAAATAATTATTATATAAGTAAATTTCAATCATTGGGTTTTCATAAAGCCTATTTTTCATAAGAAATGACACCTTCCCAAAACAGAATCAGACATATGTGTTTACCCACGATTTTATTTTATAACAATATTGGACAACGGAACTTTTGGGTTTCAAAAGTCAAATAAATTTGTTTTCATGAAAATAAATCAAGTACCAGAAAAAAAATATCACGGTACATGGATAGTGTTTTTTACTGGAATATGACTAGTAAAAAATATTTTTTCGAGAAGACAACCATGATGAAAGGCGGAAAATTTACTTTTGTAGATAATGGTCAAGGGGAGATTATCGTTATTGTTAACATTGTTCTTCTTGGTAAAGCCATAATTTAAAATGTTTTGTTTGTTAAAGGTTTTAAGAAAAATCTTATAAGAGTAAGTCAGTTATGTGATGAAGGTTACCTTTTGAACTTTAGGAATGATAAATTTTTAGTTCATAGTTCCAATGATAAATTTATTATATCTTCCAATCAGAATGATAATGTCCTTACACTTAACATAAAAGACCATAGGATACAAGACTTACCTTGACTTAGTGAAATGGAGGATAATTATTGGATTTGGTATAAGGTTAAAGAATTTTTACCATAAAAACTTATCCAAGTTAACTAATAAAGGACTTGTTAAGGATGTACCAAAACTTAGGTTTTATTCTTCAAAATTATGTGACCCTTGTCAATATGGTAAGCAACATAATTTGAGCTTCAAATTTATTAGTGAAGCCTAAAATTACAATTCTTTACATTTAGTGAATGTAGACTTATTGTTTCCTATATAAACTATAATTATTTGAGTAAATCACTATATATATATATCATTTTTTATTATTACCCCAGATTACATGGGTTTATTTTATCTCTCATAAATCTAAATAATTTTTTTATTTTAAAACTTCTGTTTCCAAAGATAAAAATTTGGAAAACCTTCCCTTGATAAGTATTCAATGTTATCATGGTGGATATTTTGTGAATTCTGATTTTGAAACTTTTTTGTAGTAAAAAAGATATTAAACATAACTTTTTTCACATAGAACTCCTTAATAAAATCGTGTAGTTGAATGAAGAAATAAAATTATTTAATAAATAACTAGAACCATATTGAGTGAATACTCATTTGCTAAAATTTTTGGGGATGAAGTGATTAATACTTCCTACTATACTATAAATTGAGTTTTGATTAGACCATTTCTCAGTAAAACTCTTTATGAGTTGTGAATAGGAAAAAAACCAAAAGTATCTTACTTCATAGGTTTTGGTTTCAAAATATTCATCTTGAATAACAAATATAATTTACATAAATTCTCATCCAAATTTGATGAAGGAATATTTTTAGGTTATTCCAATAATTCTAAGGACAAAAATTGAGAATTTTTTTCTAAATTTTATACTTAGGTATATTTTTGACATAATGTTGGAGATTTTTTAAAACCCAAGAACTCAATTATTTATTAGGAATCATCATAGTGGGAGTATCATTAGTGATTTAGATCAACAAGTTATGACCAGAAGTTACTTAAGGAATGAAATTTAACATCATGCTTTTTTATCCCAATTTTAAACCAAGGATCGTAATGAAGCTTTAGGTGATGAAAATCGGAAAAAAATCTATAATTTTATTTAATAACCTAATGAATCTTCTATTATTGGGGTAAAATGGGGTTCTAAAAACAAATGTGATGACAATAGAATTATTATTATAAATAAAGATATACTTATTTCTAAGCGTTATAGTCAATAAGAAGGAATAATCTATGAATAAACTTATACACCAGTAACTAGATTTGAAACTATTATTATTTTGTAATCCTTTTCAAAATTATTTAATTTAAAACTTTTTCAAAAGTTTGTGAAATGTGATTTTTTTAATAGATAAGTTTAGATGGAAGTTTTTCTTTAACAACCCCAAGTTTTGAAAAAAGACATCCTAAATATGTTTATAAACTTACCAAAGCTTTATATGGACTTAAACAATCCCCTAGATTTTGGTATGACTGGTTAACAATAATTTTGTTACAAAAAAAAATTTGTTAAGGGATAATTGGATCCTTCCATTTTTTTTAAAATAAGTTAATAAAAGTATTGTGATTTTTCAAATCAATGATGATTAAATTATATTTATATCAAATTGAAAATATTTAATAGATCCATAATAGAATGCATGAAATCTCAATTTAAGATGATTATAATGGGTGAGTTAACAAAATTTCTTAGTATTTGAATTTC
Source organism: Viscum album (assembly GCA_963277665.1). Taxonomy (NCBI): domain Eukaryota; kingdom Viridiplantae; phylum Streptophyta; class Magnoliopsida; order Santalales; family Viscaceae; genus Viscum; species Viscum album. Next base: position 1,196,018,608 of record OY728135.1, on the reverse strand, counting down.
TCAAAAACTATAAGGGACATTTTTATTTGAACATAAGTATATAAAATATATTCTTAATGAATTTTGATATGACAATACTAAATGTATTAGTACTCCCATTGATACTTGAAACACTTTAGATCTTGATGAGGCTGATAAACTAGCTGATCAAAGGACTTTTAGAGGTATGATAAGTAGTTTACTTTACTTCACTACGAGTCATCCAGATTTAATGTTTTTGTATTATTTGGTGAATGATACCAATAAAATCCAAAGGAATCACATTTTAAATCTATAAAACAAAATTTTCATTAATTTAAGTAAAATATGGATTTAAGAACTTTTTATTATTCTGGAAATGATTTTGAACTAAAAAGTTTTTCGAATGCTGACCTTGGTGGTTGTAGAATGGAAATAAAAAGTATAACAATAACATTTCATTTTTTAGGAGATTTTTTAGTTTCTTGGACTTGTAAGGAATAAACCTCAATATCACTATCCACTACTGAAACTTAATATGTGACATCTATAAGTTGTTGTGATCATGTGTTATGGATGAAACACACACTCAAAGACTATCGCTTGAGTTTTACTAAAACTCAAATACTTTATGATAACTCATGTTACATTAATTTAAGTAAAAATCTAGAACATCACTAACACACTAAGAACATAGATATAAGACACAATTTTTATAAAAATGACACACTTAAAGAAGATATAATTTTACAATTCATTATAATGTAAGATTAAATTGATAACAGCTTTAAATAACTTCTTCCTTCTAATAGATTTGAATGATTTAATAAGATTCTAATAATGATCAATGTAAATTAATAATTAAGATATACATCCTTTTTATCTTTCTACATACATTAAGTTACACAATTTCATAGAGGGATACACATGTTTTGTTGTTTTCCAAATCTTTTATTATTTCTTTAATGTAATAGTTTTCAATGATTTTAAGTTTTCTTAAAATTCTTATCATAATGATGTTTCTAGACTGAAATATTTTTGTAAAATTTTTTAGAGTCAGAATCATCAAATGGATTTAAAGAATTAATTATTTTTATAAAAACTCCAGACTCAGATTTTCGGATTCAAAATTTTTTCATAATAAAATTTATTCATAATTAGTTTTTATTTTTAAAAACTATTAATTTGAGTTTTCTATGAAAAACTATCACAATTTGATTTTCTAATATAATTTAATTTTGTTATAAAACTATTATATTCAAATATTACTTTCAAAACTATTTTAATCTGTTAGTTTACAAAAACCAAGTTGTACAATGTAACCATACCGATGGATGTTTTCACTCCGAAATGTACTATTCTATTCTTTTATGTTTTTTCACTATCTCATTAAGTTAGTTTTTTTTTGTTATTTTTGTTATTTTAATTTTGGTTTTTACAAAAACATTGTTTTTTCATGTTTTTTTTTATTTTCCTTATAGGATTAAATCTTAATATTATAAATGTTTTTAAAACTGTGTGTGTTTATTTAAAAAAAATATTTCTTTGGATTAATATCAATTATCAGATCATATTGGTTTTATTATCAATTGTTGGATATCTTTTTGTAGATGAAACAAAACCCCAAACACAAATATTTGGAGGGAACCCCCTATTCCCCACATCAGTTTTCTGTCCTTTTTTCTTCTAATTTGTGGCTGCATTCAAATTACATAGTCTAATAGTGATCATCTTTTTGTCTGATTCACCGGATTCAGTCTCAATTTGATGGAAACTTCTATATATTATAAGAAGTGGTTTGTATTATGGGAAATATTAACTTAATGATATTGATATGATAATTATGAATCAAACCATAAGAATATTACTTCTTTTAAAGTGTGGGAGTCTATTTCTGAAGAAGAAGTTGAAGAAGGTGAAGAAGAAGATAAAGAAGAGGATGTGGATGAAGAAATAAATGATAAATAAGGAACTAAAAATTCATCGAATTCATATTCATCATAATCATCATATCTTACTTATATATCTAATAAGTAATTTGAAGCTGGTAGTTCAAAAGAAGAATCATCATTTTAAGAATATAAATCTTCATCAAATAAAGAATAAGGAGATCAAAATTCAAAAAAGAAGGCTGATGATAAAGACAACAAATATGATATGGATATCTTGGAAATATCTGATGAAAACATATTTTATAATAAAGTTTATAAATTTGTTTCAATGGTTTAAAAGGATAAAGGAAAGTATGAATAAGATGGCTCTAGTTGAATTAATCCTCTTGAGGTTCAACAATGTGAGTCAGATTCATCTAGAACAATTGCTTTTAAAGTGTTTGATTACATTATTCACTCTTTGAAAAGATCGTAAAGAACTATTCCTTATTTACTAATTCTTGAATCATGATTCCAAATCATTCACAAAATTCTTAATAACAAATTGAAATCGATAAAGTTTTAGTATAAAAGTTATTCATCTTGAATCTCAGTTGAAATTTGTTCAAGAATGTTATCAAAGTCCCAAAAATTCATGTAATCATATGGTGAAATGGTCTCACCAAGTTGATGCTGATATCTAGTGGCATGATTATATTTTTTTTGATATGAAGAAAATAATTAATTAATAAACCAAATTTATCAATTAGTTATCATGACACATGTCAAAAAGAGTCATGTTTTTAAAATAATTTAGAGATACAACTGATAATCGTACTGGGGAAGTACATTTTTTGAAAGGGAAGATTAGATATATGTAGATAGAGTTGAATAGAATCAAATAATATGAGAAATAAATTAATGTATTTAGGAATCAGAATAAATAATTTTATGAGAATGTTTGGATTCAAGAAGAGAATGTTGAGAAGATGAATAAGGATAAACATGAGTTCAATAAGATTAAGGAATTTGTAAAAACCTTGATGAAGAATAATTGATTTTTTTGAACTCCCATTTTATCTGTTTTTGGAAAAATATTTGTTTTTTTTAATAATTGAATTATTTAATTTTTCATCCCATTAATATTTGTTTGTAATATCTCAATTCTCATTGGTTGAATTTTCTTACGTTTTTATTTTTGGGACGATATGTTAGTTCATTATATTTGTCGTTTCCTTCTCTAAAATTTTAGGAAAATCCAAAATTTTCCCTACATGTTTTTAAATCACAAATGGGGAAAAAGGTTATAAAAAGGGGAAGTATTCTTAAATAAGGAGAATATTTTAAAAAGGTGATGATATTTCTTTAATAGGGAGAATACAATCCTTAGAAGAAGATAATATCCTAATGGAGAGTTAATCATATTAAATATCATTATCACAATCATATTTAGAATATATATTACCTCAGGGGGAGTTAAGTTCTAATTATTAACTATGAATATGAATTACTTTAAATAAAAAAGGTTGTGAGTTATCATGTTATTTTTTATTTAAGTTTTGGAGTTTTTGTTTTCCAAAAAGGGGGAGATTGTTGATTCAGAAGTTTTAATTCTTAATTTTCCAATACATTAATTTTGAAAATCACAAAAAATTTCATAAAATAATTTTTACTAGATTTTTATGTCTTATGTGTTTTAGAATGTTTTTGTAGAAAACATAACCTTTTACCGTACATAGAATATGTTCTAAAGTATAACATATATAAATTCTACATTCTTCATTATGAATATCCTAATGAGTATGTGTCAAATTAATCATACTCACCTTTATCAGGATCAGGAGATAGAATTTATATAATTTGTTTTGTATTAAACAAGACTTAAAAATTAGACTGATATAGGTATTGATTACATTGTACTAACACTCATAATGGTTATCACAGTGAGAGTTGTAAGGAATTATATCATACTAACTAAGTTTATAATCATATTCAGAAGAATTATTTCTAAAGTAATATCTTATTCACATTGATGGTTTAAATGAATATAACATCATTTAATCAGTTACAATAGATCCATTTACTTCTAGGTGTCCAAAGTTGTTATGAAAAAATCAGAGAAATATGACCATGGGAAGATCAAGATGACCATTGGAGGGATACCTATATATACCAAGTCATTAAAAAAAATTGAATATGATTGGTTCATTTGTAATTTATCATTATATTAGAGCTCGGAATATTTCGTATTTTGAATGTATTTTTCTTAATCTTTGTAACTGTTTAGATTTTTGTTGTTCTAAGGTTAGGTTATCTTATTACGAACTTTTTTATTACGATATGTGTCTGATCATCATATTTATTCAAGGATTATAAGGATAGGAAGATAAATAATATGATCCCTTGGATTGGGTGGTACCAAGGATAGGTAGACAAATAATATGGTCATTATATAGAGGGATGCTAGGGATAGGTAGATAGATAATCAGAATATCATATCAAGGGATTCCAAGGATAAGAATATAGATCCATTTTGGTAATCATATTGAGGGATTCCCTAGTAAGGGAAGATATAATTATTATATGTATAAAAAAACTGATACCATAAGTATGGGTTGCATACTACCTTTCTCTTAAGGTTAAAATAATTATCTTTTTAATAGCTTGAAATTCAGTATTTCTTTGGTATGTTATTGTAATACTTGTTTCTTACAAGTGTTTTAATTATTTTTAACTATTAATAGTAAGTGAAAAATCAATTCATCTTTATATTCTGATTATGATAATTACAATACATTTTTATTAATCATAATTTTTGTGACTATGATTCTATACTTTGGAAAATCAAATCCATAGTGATTATAATAATTCATTCTAAATTAATTGTTTTAATTACAATTATGATTAAGTGAATTTTATAATCATTTTGAGGGAAAAGCATAATCAACTACTTAAATTGGATTAGTATTTTTTTAGTTTAATTCATTTAAACTAAGTTATAAAAAAAATCCAACCCTCTTATAGTATTTTAATCATAAGGATATTCTTATAATCATAATCCATATATTTATATATAATAATCCAATAATCGGCACAAATTCCTTTATATCATGTACACTAGTTCATTCAAAAAATAACTAAACCATTTTTTGAAGGGTATATCCTTCACCCCCAATTTGTGATCACTCTTCCCCTATACCAAGAAAAGAATATACTTATAATAACCAGAATCTACTCCAAGTCATTCTAGAAATCCTCATCCAATAGAAACTCATCATACATCTATCCTTATATGGGGATCATTGTGATGCAGTAGAGGTCCTAAAAACCATTTATGACCTAACAATGATGTAGGTAAAATGTTTTGGTCCCTAGTGACCACCTTCTCATCAACCATGGCATGATTTCATGGTGTTAGTAGATATAGAACTATGAGGTCTACGATGCCTCATAATGACTAACCTAGTTCATATCCACTACAATTTAATGATAATACTGGAATACCCAGTATTCCCAAACCAATTCATCCATAAAATTGATTCCTTGGAAAATATTAAGTCCCTCAGTCCCACCTTAGATACTTTCCATCAAACTTGCCTTGAAAATCCTATAGTATTGAGGAGGGTATGTATCCTTATAAAAACCTCCCCATTGAGGTTGTTCACATGGTTTCATAGGGCATGAGTGGTGGGTGATGTGTGGTCCTTTTCAATATGAACCATGACAACTCTTTTCCATTGGTACTACCCAAGAATTCCCTTGAATCAATAAGTGGGTTTATCTCGATTTGGACTAGTGAAGATCACCAGGCACATGGAGGTTGAGGAGGTAACGTCTGCACAATGTATGTCTATTTAAAAAACACCCCTCCCTCATAATTTTAATAATATTTCTTGAAAGCTACCATATTTCTTTAAATCAATGACTCACACACCTCTAGGCCATTAAATAACTCCCCCATATGGCATTTAATGGTAGGGAGACCTTTCAAATTATGAAAGAGGATCTGAATTTTAATCACCCTAAACATCATGATAAAGAGAGGAGATATATTTCCAATGGTATCCATATATCATGAAACCACCTCCCATTGTTTCTTGATAACCTTGAACCATGGTAGAGATTCCTTTAAGTAAGTTATATAGCCTTCAAGTAACAAGAATTTCCTTTTTGGATCTTGGGGTTTCATAAGATATTATCATTCCCAATACTAACACCATGGGAACCAAGACTCTACAATGAGGTAGGGACAAACTATTTTGAAAACGATACACCTTATGAAGACCACTGTCCTCGGTGATTCCAATAATCTTCATTATTCCCATATCCTTGATGAAGCCTCCGACCATTATAGGACCTCACTCCATCGCGATTCCATCCTCCTTTGCGAATCCCAACCCATTGTGAAATCCATCCACTAGGCCTCTTTGAGGTTACTCCTTTAATCCATCCTTCATGGAAAAATGTTGAGTTTTCAGAGACCCTATACCCTTCCATAACTAGTTCATATTCATATCAAATTCTTGTTTGACTAATATCAACCCTTGTGTCCACCCATAAATTCACGCAAAACCTGGAAAATTACCTTTAATTTTTCTTCTAAGAATATGTATCATACTACATCTTAATCTTATAAATAAGAACCATAACATTGGGATCCCTAATTTCTTCTCCCCCATGGTAGTGTTTTACTATGCCCAAACTAGAGGCACATAAGTAGTAGACATGTAATCCTCAAAGGTGCCACCATTATAGGAAACTTCCCACCGTTCATGGTAGAGTGATCTTATGATTTATATTTCTCTCCTGCCTAGAAGTAGTCTCCCAGGGTGTAGTTCCTTCCAACATCTATGATACATGATGTAAATATATCTATCACAACATTATAGTCATATGATGTTAAACTACACTATAACGTCCTTAACACATGATTTTAAAATGCATTCTTACCCTATGTTATAAATCTAATATCCCCAATGTATGACCCTCATGGGATGAAACCTTATCATTTAGGACGATTCTATTTTTAATCCCCAAAACAACCCCCATTGTCCCACTTTTTGTGTCACGAGTGTCCTTACCATATGATATTAAACTGCATAGACCGGTCTTATCACATTACCTTAAAACTGCATCTTAAAACTGTGTGAGTTTAGATCCCCATCCCATGGTATGGTATGTAGGAAAACTCCATGTTGTTTAATCCCGAAATCACAAAAACCTTGGATACCTCTATGACGTTCAATCCTAACACCCCAACACCACCAAATATGCATTTCCTCTCTATGAGATACATCAATGCTTAAGTCTGATCATCTACCCTCTAGGGACACAATTAACCAAACTCTAATGTGTGTTCATCTTCCCTTATAGGTACACACTTAACCAAGATCACAAATTGTGGACGTCTCACCCCATGGGGGGACATCTCTCTCATTACCATCAAATCCTAAATTGTAATCATCTTCCCCATAGGAACACATTTAAAATCAAGGTGTGATCATCTGCCCCATGTGGAAACACACACTCTCTCTTACCCACCCACCTCTCTATAGTGTGAACATATTACCCATCGGAACATAATAAAATCCACCTACCTATCTATAGTATGATCATATTCCCCATGGGAAAACACTAAAATTCATTTACCTGTCCTCACATAATATTAAACTTTTGAGCTACATAAAATTTTTACCCAATAGACTAAACATTTAATGCCTAGATTAAAGAGCCAAATGACTTATGACCCTGGAGTCAAATAACCTACAACCAACATGGTATTTCTTGGTTTATGCACCTAATATGACTCAAACATGACATTTCACGCAAAAGGGTAAGACATTATAACATCCAAAAAAACCCTACATCCAAAAATGATCAGATATACCCAATTTTACAATAAATTTTGACAGTAGGTTTCTTTCTGTTTATACATAAGTAGTGTAACTAACTTGAGTTTACCTTAGGATGGTATCTATAATGAAATTCACAAACATAAATTAAATATTTTATGGAGACCCGGACTAGGAAACAAGCTCCAAGGATGAATCCATGGAAGGAGGAACTAACATCCCATCACCCTATTTCAATCAAGGAGTTAACATAACCAATCAAGGTGGAAGAGGTTTACTCCTTTAGAATTTAGGAATGTTGGGTGAGAAAAAATGTGATGCATGAACTGTTTCCGACACATTCACTGGGGTGTGCATCCCTCTGTTGAGGACGCGCTGATCTGTTCCCCTATATTCCCACTTTCCAAAGGCAAGTGACATCCGTCACTTATTCATGTACATATGATCCTTGATCGAAATAGGATGATGTGATGTCAGTTCTTCATTCTACGTATTCATCCTCGGAAAGTATCACCTATTCTGGGTCCCCCTCATTGATTAAGATGTTGTTCGTGAAACTCTTTCTAGTGCCATGTCTTATGGACACCAGTTAATTACACTGCTTCTGTGAGAACATTACAAGGGGTCAAGTTAGGGTAGCAACCGTCAGTTGGGGGAGTTGTCATGTTGGACATCAGTATCATGGATGGACACTGGGATGCTAGCATGTCTGTCTTCATTCCCTTATGATAGTGCTTCTTGAGGGTGCAGAATCCTGAGGCATCCCATGTTGAATGCGGGGAATTATATGCCATTGGCATGTCTCTAAGGTTTTTATCAGCTTCCCATGTTTAACACAGGGTATGATGTGAGTTTAACATCTGGAATAGACAGATCGAACTGATCAGAACAATGAAGGGGGTGGATCAGATAGGTTCAATCCCCATAGGGAACACCAATTTTCGGGCTAACTCATGGTTTGTCATCTGATTGCTACTAGGGGAAGCGAGAGGGTGGGTGGCATGATCTTACTGGGATGTGGAGGCCCGGAAAATAATTTGGATGGATATGGATGTTTGAGTGAAGTGGATGGGAAATGATATGGGACCGTTGTAAAAGTGATGGTAGTGCTGGCTTGAGTCTCAAAGATACTTCCTAGTTCAGGGTGAGGGAGTTGAACTGGGGTGTAAGCATAGGACAATAACCTGATAGTATGTAGAGGATTACACATGGTGAGTGGACCAGATTGGTCCTACACCACTAGTACTGACCAAAGATGTGGGCCCCAGGAAAGGGGACTACAATATCTTACCTCTAATTGGAGAACATAATAGATTACCGCTGATTGTGATACACAACATATTACCACTGATTGGGGCACAATGACTTACCTCTAGATGGGTCACAACGGGTTGCCGCTAGATGGGTCACAACGGCTTACTGTTGTTATGGGTTCAACCTCATGGAGGTTTCCTACGTAGCCTATCTAAGAGATAGGGATCAAACCAATGTAGTTCGAAGGGGTGTTGATGGAAACGTATAGGATAGAAAGATGGGAGAATAGTTTAACATCGTGCAGGATGAGGCGGTGAACCGACGTGAAGTGTTCAGAACCTATGACTGTTGGGCTTGAACCTCTGGGAGGTTTACTACGTACCTTTACTTGGCAAGGATCAAAGTCCCTGTAGTTCGGGAATGGGGGCTTGGTGAACCAATGTGAAGATGGTCGAGGCCAAGTAGGTGTTGGGATTAAACCTCTAAAATGCATCTTACATAGATTTCCTTGGCAAGGATCAAAGTCCCCGTAGTTCGGTAATGGGTTTGAACTGACGTGAAGGGGGGATGGATCAAATATATATTGGGCTTGAATCTCGTGGAGGCTTCCTATGTACCATGCATAGGAAAGGAACAAAGTACATGTAGTTTGGGTTGGTTATTTGGGAATTACACTCTAAGAAGGCCCAGAGAGGATGTCATGGTCGATACTGACTCTAAGCCCACACGTGTCATGATCGGTGTGAGAAACAAGAGGCAATATAGACCTGATTATCACATCGTGAAAGGTGTGTCCATGGGGAGTGGAGTGGGGCTTACGTGTGGTTAGTATCCCAAAGAGGAAACATGGAATTACGCATGGTTCACAACCCACATAGATAGGGATTGGGACTTACTCCATGATGGAATCCCGCAGTAACAAAGGATAGAGGGAGAGGTATAGGATGTGGAGGATCCCTATGTCCCTCTCCCCTCTTAGGATTTGGCACAAAAGAAGAGAGGAAGAGCAGGTATTCTGCCTCCCACAAGAAAGACAATGGGATTACACCAAGATGGTTTCCCTTCCACACGGATAGGTGCTGATCCTGTAGAGAGGATCTCATTCCTTGTGAGAAAGATCTCACTCCCATGGAGACAAGCGGATGCATAGAATGTCCGAGTTGGGGCACCCCACGTAGAGTGCACGAAGTGAGGCCAAAGTCTAACATCATCTGCTAAGGACAGTGGTTCTAGGCAGTTTAATGTCCTGCATCTCAGATGAGGCGGGTTCACTCTGCACCCCTAGGACTTACATAACTGATAGCCATTTTACCATAGGGAAGGGAAGGCATAAGTAATGTTTTGGTGAGTGGGTGTTATGGATTGATCCATTGAGAGGTCCACATTAGTGTAGCTATGCGAAAAAGTAATAGTCGTTGTCCTGCCTATGCAAAAAAGCATGAGGCGGAGCAATGAAACGGAAAGCACCACCCAAGGGACTTTGAAATTACTCCATGCAAACGTGGAGGGTCACACGGGAAAAGGGGGCATGACACATGTGTGTTGTGCGTAAGAGGGGCTCAGACATGGTTCCTTAAGGTGTGTAAGGAAATGGAGCACACAAGGAGGGCTGTGCGCAAGATGAGTGGTTGCGTGCAAAAAGGAACAGCTACACGCAAACCAGAAGGATGCGCGCAAAATGAGAGGCTACATGCAGGTCAGAATGGATGCGCACAAAAGAAATTTGATGTAGGGAGAATATTGCATGAAAGAGTGATATTTTTCATGAAAAGGACTTGGGGTAAAATTGAAATAGATGTGGATCACGCCCAAGAGGTCCCACCTAAAAGAGAACCCTTAAGATACATGTCGTGCAAGATCCAATACCTTGAAGCCATAGTTTTTTTCATGCAGCCATAGAAGAGGTGTCTTTTGTGAAACAGAGCGTCACTTCGTCTTCTCTTACCATCCTCAAAGGAATGGGAATTCTTCGTTTTATAACCAAAGTCCTCAGAGGCTGAGCACAAGGGGCTCTGTGCACAAAAGACCACTTGACGTCGCATCGGGCGCGCAAACATTTGCGCACCAGAGGAAAGTTGGTGCGCCTTCTTGATTTTTGCGCACCAGACCCTATGCCGGTTTCTTTGGGGGAGGGGGGTCATCGTGGAAGCTATAATTTGGAATCTCATGTGGTGAGAAAGAGCCTATTTGATGTCGCATTGGGCGGGCAAGATTTTACACACCCCGGGTGGCTTTGCGCTCGGGCCTTAACTGATTCTAGAGCACTCTAATGCGCAAGGGCCCCTTTGACGTCGCATTAGGCGTGAAAGCTTTTGCATGCTAGGAGGAGTGTTTCACGCAACCCCACGTCCTCACACACCATTTCCATTGGTGTTTTTGGGGGGTTTCCGCAGAAGCCCACCCATGGCGTCATATTAGGAGCACAAGATATTGTGCGCCGGAGGGACTTGTGCATGGATCCCTTGATTCTTGCCCGCACCTACCTATTGGGTTATGGAATCTTCTCCTTACATTCTAGATACATTTTTTGTGCTTTATCATCCCAATTTTTTCCCTATCTTGAATTCAGCATCAATAACTGACCCCCCTTAGAATCAGAGTTGAGGGGGGACCTGATGGTCGGATTCTAAGGGTCACGCTGAAAAGCGAGGAAGTGTCTATTTGGTGTGCACAAGAACATGATTTGGGTGTGAAAAACTCTTTCACATGCACGAAAAATGTGTTTGTTACTATAAATAGGCTGAGGGCCCCCACCTAGCCCCCTACTTTGACTTTTTCGGCACGATAGGCGATTTTCTATCGTGTGCGGAAATGAGTTGATCGACGCGTATGTTTCTGTGACCCACTACGGGGTTTTCACGTTGTTATAAATATTTCATGAAGATCAATACTCTTGTGCACTGCCACATATTTTTTGCACAGAATATTCCTTATTTCATGCCCATCCCTTGGAATTTCACAAAAGGCCGCCCAACAGATTGATGCCGAGAGGGAGGCCGCAACAGCTGCAAGAAGGAATCAGATGATCACAAACTCTAAAATTATCAATGAAAGGAGGGTTAATTCTGATAACCAGATGAAATTTGGAATGTTTAAACAAGCTCAAAAAGATTATGTCCTGAGCGGTAGCCCACTATTATGGAACATTGGCCTTGTGGAAGAGGTGATGATGCCCAGTTTCGAGATGGATACCCCGCGGTCATGGGTTACGCGTGAAGATAGTCTCCCACAGTTACATATTAAAAACTATGGCCTACCTTCTAGGGACACACAGAACAGAACCGTATATGTCATAAATCCAAAGACCAGGACAGTTGTGAGAAGCGATCCGGTTCCCGAGGAATATCCTTCTCTTTATGCGAGTAATTTCAGGAGAAGTATCACTAACTAGGAGAACGGTTGACAGGAATGGGATTTTAGGTCCGAGGGTAACATCACCAATGAATGGGCATGGGTGTACAAGGTATGCCAAAAATGTGAGGAATTTGGGCTGGAGCTATGGTATATCGGGCGTTTTGAAGCTGTTTGGACATCCCAATTACACTTCTACCGACAACAGGACCTGGTAGCGGAGTTGTTCAGTCGTTGGTCCCCTGATAACAACACCTTCCATATCAACCATGGGGAGGTGGGCATTAGTATGTGGGACATCCACTGTATTGGGGGAATCCCCTTGGAGGGGTACAAGTATGACAAGTTCCTCTTGATGGGGAATGTCTGGAGGGATAGGACACGCACCCCAATACTGTCATGGCACCTACTAGAGCTAGATAAGGAGGATATGAAGATAAAATAAATTCTAATGTTCATACCCTATTTAGGGTTTTTTATTCTTTTCCTGATACAGGTCACTACTGTAAAAATGCCAGGATGAGGGATGCAATGCCCAAAAACATCTCAGAGGGGAATGGTAGGATTATACTGGAGGGTCCTGGAGGCTGGAGAGTACCGATTTTGGGGCTTTAGAATAAATGAAAGTTGGGACCCGAATGAATGATATTCCAGGTTTCTTGGTGCATTATTGAGCGGATGGTTGCTGCCAGTGAGGAACACTAGGATGGGGGTCTTCCTAGGGATGCTAGTGATGGATGGAATTATTGTGGTGAATAACAATGTTAACCTGGGGGGTGCCAATGTTTGCCAGGCTGTATAACATTTTGGGGAATATCTCGAGGGGAATCCCACCTAGGAGGTTATGTGGACCACTCCAGATTCTTCATGGTTGGGTTTCATCCCATTGTGATGGGTATGCTTTCTAGAATTCCATTGGCCCCTGGTAATGGTATACGACCATCCCTCTTGAACATTTTAGGAATCATCCCACTGGCGCTTAGAGAAGAGGGGATCAAGCTCAAGATCAGTTGCCACACACACTTCAACTTTCACCCTTTCCGAACCCCGGTTGGTCAAATGGTTTATTATGGGAGGGGTCCATTAGAGAAGAGTGAGTACCTGCAAAGAATCCGCGACAGTGTACTAGTAGCCCAGATTGACGATAAAATCTTTTGCGAACCGTACGTGCTGACCAGGTTTGCAAGGCAGTTCAGGTGCATGTAATGGATGAAAAAGAATATATATATATAGGTTCATGAAGAAAAACATCCTTGTATTCTCTTCCAACTATGGATTCTTTTTACAATGGCTTACTTGGGAGAAATCATCACTCTTCCCCTATTGACATCAGTATAACCCTGTCAACGGAGTATGTCGAACACTGGAAAACAAACATATCCTGAGGTGATTCTTTGGAAATGCATCCAGCAAATCAAGATGGCCAGTGAAGAGCCCAAAGAGCAGGGTGGTAGACGAGGTTCCACGGGAGAGGTTAGACAAAAAAAATTATCCGAGTGGCTAGCATGGCACAGGTCGGTACATCATCCGTAGGAGAATTGCAAGACGGGAATGTATCTCCACCTTCTGAGGAAGGGTGGTCTGGCAATGAGGCCTCGTGGTCCATCTAGGGAACTTCTAGGGAAGCAACTAAGGTACCTCCTAAATCTGATTGTTGATGCCATCTTCCCTTCTCTATGGTTTTCTTGGAGAACACTACGACAGTCTATGTCTACTAAAAATTTGTGGCCGGGGTTGGTATGCATTGGGATCGATTTTCCAGACATAGGGAGCATCCAGATGAATGATAGGGTACAATTTAATCACTAGCATGAATGCCTGACACCTATGGATATGTACGCATGCCAACGAGGGCTGTATGAAGAACTTCACCTCCTGGTAAAAGGCATGCTTGGCCAAGAACATGACCCAAAAAAGCTTCCATCCGAGAATGAAAGTATAGAGGAAGAAGAATAATAATAAGAGGAGGAGGAATATGAAGAAGGTGAAAAATGGGATAAGGTGAAGAAGGTTTAGATAATGAAGAAGAGGAACATGTTGAAGTTCTTGGTGTTGAGGGGCCTTCAGAAGCTTTCACTCACTAGTCAAGCTCCTGGGTGAGTGAAAAAATCGTAGGATCCAACGCAGAACTGACAGAGTAGCACGAGGTAAGTTTAAATCTTATATCCAATAGAAATTTTATCTTTTCAAAATCCCAATCCTTAAACCAAACTATGTCCTATTTAGAAACACATGGGAGAGGGTTCCCAGGAAGACTTCCCCATAGGGGAAGAAGATGTTCCTATGGAGGCTGAGGAGTATTCTCGGGAGCCTTTCCTTGGGACCGTGTATAATGGGGTGCGGATTACAGCTGGTGTAGATGAAAATGAGCAAGAAGGAAGAGATGAGATGATGGCCTCTTAGTCCCCCCTTCATTCCCACTATTCTAGAGGAGCTGGTGCCAGTGATCAAGTTGACAATTATTGAAGTCTCTCCTGTGACGGAAGCTCCATCCATGACACAAGCATAGGAAACTACTGTGCTTGGCTCCCATAAGACTTTATCTTCACTGGTTTTGTTTTGTTTTTCAGAAATTTAGTTAACCAAGATTCTGATCCCCAATGAAGTATTCACAAGGTGGGGGGCTCAACAGACCATTGGGTCTGGAACATCTGTAGGAACCCTGCAGATGACCACATAAACCCTTACAGAAGCAACTGTTCGAGGTGGCCCCTTCCCAATACATGATGAACCAGTAGTTGTAATAATGAGAGGTAATCCTGCAGGGGTGGATTTCCAGCCCGATGAAGGTGAAGTCGATGACGAAGAAGGGGCTCCCAAAAAAGACCTCTCCACTGAAAATACCCATACATTCTTGAAGGCAGAACAGGTGGTCTGACGCCTTGAGGAAGAAACAAAATAATGGTAGGTATTCATCGAAAACTACTCTGAGATCATCGAGAAACGAAGGGCCTAGCTAGTGGATTCCCAAGAGCAGATAGTAGAGGCGAGTCACCAAATGACTGAGCTTCAAGCTGAATAGGAACGAGTATAGGATAGGTCTGATGAGCTGCACTCTATGGCCGCTGATGAAGAGAAGGATCTCAGGGGGAGGGAAGCAATGCTGGAGGCAAAAACCTAATGCTGGAAACACTAGAGAAATCCATCCAAAACGCTGATCTTTAAGGGACATGTTTTGGCAAAACTCATAAACTTATTTTTATTTGTAGATGATTGTTCAGAAGTGGGTGCATGAACATACTATTCACTTTCTTTTTCATTTTAATTCATTCCAACCACAATCATGAAATAATTATAAATCAATCTCCAAGCTCACGTGGGTTGTGCTTGATGTGAGAAACAATGGATGGTCACATCATCAGTTCTTTTGAGTGTGGGAGTTCCAGCCAAATGTTGGGAATCCCAAGAATAAATGACCCATCCGGGCCCTTGAGAAGAAAAGGGGAGGCCTGGCCGCAAAATGAATCTCTCAGAACAGTCAAATTATCATCTTCCCAATTATGCTCTAGTGCATGAGCAGGGTAACACCAGGGGCATTGGGATTGATCCAAACATAAGGGTGTGGAAAGTGTGAATCATGATACCCAATATTCAGAACATTTTAGGGGTAACGGGACAATGGAGGATAACTATTGACCATGTTCAAAACACAACATCCCTATTGTGTTAGCCTTAAATGGGGATAACAAATGAGGGATGACTACTGACCATTTTCAAAACACCGGACCTGACTCAAAAATACTACCCATTAGTCTACCAAAACGTTGGCCCAAGATAGTAGGCGATCCATAGGCCAAGCATCCATACTATTTGGGGGTTCCTTTAGACATGAAAGAGGATGAGGGTCCAAATAAAGGGCGCATAAAATGGGGAGGGTAGAGTGATGGGTTGTTCGAATGGAGTCCAACACTCCTGAAATTACAGCACTGTGGTGGAAACACATTAGGTGGACATACTGGTTTGATCAATGATCATTCCTATGTCCAAACAGGATCTCTCTAACGAGGAATCTAAGGAATCCGATCATTTTTTGTGGGGCATCCCGGTCTTTTTCGGGGTAGAGATGAAGTTATAGGGTTCCCGAAAGAGTTCAGGCCAAAGAGGATGAAAATGTGGGGGAACCAAACTTATGATTCCTGGGGATGGACCCAAAGGGGAGATTCTTGGGCATTCCTAAGTATCCCATGAGGATGGGAATCAACCCATACATAGTTCTAAAGAGAGGACATATAAAGAGATCATAGATTAGGGTCTTATATCTCAGACTATAGAGAATCGGAACTCTCCCAAGTAATCGAAGACCTCGAATGACACCTTACTACATCTTTGTCCTCATAACGTGTAAATGCGCACTGAGGGATAATACCATGATTTTTGAAATTCCACTAGGACATGATGTGGTGGAAAATTATGTGAATCATGGAATTGAAATTTATGGCTCTATGGGTTTTCATAACGAAGGAGGAAAACTATTGACCATGTTTGAAACACAACATCCCTATCATGTAACCTGAAATGGGAACAATAAATGATAATCGACTACTAACCATATTCGCAACGTGGGACATGTATCAATTTTATTTTCGAAACCCTCAAGGACATTGGCATGAAATGTTAAGAGGGCCCCTAGTCCGAGCATCCATGATATTTGGGGTTCCTTTTAGATGTGAAAGATAATGAAATCCCAAATAAAGGAAAAAACAGGGTCTGAAAAAAGGGTGAAAGCATGTCCAGGTAGAATTCGACACTCCAGGTTCTGAACCAGAGTACTCTTGGGCACATTGGTGAATCATCGAAGAGGGTTGGGGGACCCGAATTAAGAGTTGTAAACTCGAAAAGATGAGTGTAGGGAAAGGGAGTTAAGGGCGCTCAGGAGAGAGAGGTATGTGGCATGGTTTTTACAAAACTGGCATGAATGGGGACATAAGAACATACCACACCAAATAACCCTCTCCTGGAAGAATGCAGGCCATGGGGACAAGATGATAGGGAGGTTTCTAAGAGATGGGTTGGACCTGAAGATTAGACGTTCGAGCAGTCCTATATATTCCATAAGGATGGGAATCAAGCCACACATAGTTTTAAAGAATGATGATGTGCAGTTTGTCATCATGTAGCAAGGATGGTGGTGCTCTTAGTTTAAGGTCATAGGGATTAGACCGTAGATGCCTAGTTTGATGTAATATGCATGGTACAACTAAATGGAGAGGGAGAATCATCATGCCTATAGAGAACCACAAGGTAGTGTCAATGATAGATGATAGCTGTTGACTAGGTTTGCAACACAGTATCCGTCCTTGCGTGACTGGAGTTCGGGAGAAAAAAATTGGGCATCGAACATTGACCACATTCGCAACATGGGACTTGTATCAATTTGTTGCTCGAAATCCTCGAGGACATTGGCCCAAAATGGTAGGAGGGCCCTTGGGCCGAGAACCTGCACTGTTTGGGGGTCATTTTGGATATAGAAGATGATGAAAACCCAAATGATGGGTCCCACGAAGCATGACGGGGGATCTTCTCGCAGAAAGGGTGATAAGTAAATGAGTTATGTCTCATGGGGATATGTGTGATGTAAAAAAATAGCTCGACATGAATATGTATGTGAGTCCATACCATACCGCACAATCCTAAATGAGAACTTGGGCCAAGGGGGCGAAAGGGTCAAGGGACCTGAGGTTGGGCGTCCCAGCCAACTATAGCCATATGACCTATCATTCGGGAATTGCATTATCATAGCTCCTAATTCTACGTAATCAATGCTCAGTTTGGGAAACAAGGAGTATGACTAGGCTCTCCCCATCATATAAGGGTCTGATAGCTGGTATCACTTAAGGTAGACCGTAGCTTGAAGATACTGCAGGGAAGAATGAACCACTACACTCAATGTTTAAGAAATATGGTGGTGGTGAAAATGACAAAGTATAGTTGTTTACTAGATTAAAAAAACAACATCTATATCGTGTGACCCGAAATGGGAACCACACACAAGCGTCAATCGCTGACCATATTCGAAATGCAGGAGTTATATCATTTTTTTGTTCAAAACCCTCAAGGACGTTGGCCCGTAATGGTAGCAGAGCCCTTGGGCCAAGAATCCATGACATTTGGGGGTCCTTTTGGATGGGAAAGATAATGGAGTCCCAAATACAGGGAGTGTGTGAAGCATAAATGTGCTCATGCAATTTCAAGCTGGACAACAAAAGAGGTGGAGATTTCTCCGAGGGGAGGAACACATGGAATGGTGATGATGAGTTTGGCATGAATGAGGTCAAAATATTGCACCAACCCATGTTTTTTGACCTAATGGGAGGTCCTGATGTTTGGAGCTATGCCTACAGATGAAATGTCCTGTCGTTCCTACGTATCCATTAAGGATGGGAATCAAGCCATACGTAGTTCTAAGGGCCATGCAGTTTAGCGTTGTGCGGTGAGGACGTGGGAGGAGAGAGTAATGAGGGAGGGAACCTGGTACAATCCTCATAATACTAAAATTAGTGGGGCCAAGTAATCCTATACGACACCATGTGTGATCCTCCAAGATAACTATACCCAGGGAGATAGTTAAAGAGGACACTTGGGGATGGAATCAGGATGAATAGTTCGAGAATTCTTACATATCCCATAAGGATGAGAATCAATCCATACATATTTCTTGCGGTTTAACATATTTATTTATGGGGAATAGTTTAACATCATGCGGTATGTCATACATTTTAATATCATGTGGGATGACATACAGTTTAACATCATGCGGGATATCTCACAGTTTAAGTTCATGTAAGACTGTAAAGTTTATGGTCCTGTAGGACCAACTTTCTTGGGAAAATTATTTCTTGAGTAACATATCATTGGTGGGAGGAGTTATATGCTCACAATCTATGGTAACTAGGGAGTATGCTTCATTGGAGTAAACCTTGTGAATCATGTAAGACCCTTCCCATTTGGGCTCCAACTTGGGTGGTTTCCTACCAGGTATCATTGGTGTGTTTAGGTCCAATAACAAGTCTCCTTGCAAGAAGGAGAGGAGGAAAACATTCTTGTTGAAATCTCTACATATCTTGTTCTAATGCCTTTCCAGATTGTGCAGGGTGCGGAGCCTGTTCCAATCGAGCACTTCAAGCTTAGCCAGACGTATTTCAACTACTTTATCTATCGCTTGCTGATCATAGATAGCTGTGCTCAATGAGGTAAATTGAACATCAATGGGCAGGACAACCTCTGTTCTGTACACCAAGAAATATGGGGTCACCTAGATAGAATTAAGAGTCGGAATCTGATAAGCCTAGAGGGCATTGGGGAGCTTGTCTGGCATACTCTTCTGGTTCTGACAAACCATTTTCTATAGAATGTTAGATATGGTTTTGTTGAATGCCTTGATCGATCCATTTTATTGAGCATGATAATGGGAGGTATGGTTAGAATTAATGTTTCACTTAGTGTACAGTTTCTTTAGCTCAGCTGCCCGGAAGTTCGTTCCATTATATGTGACAGTGGCATGAGGGATTGTAGATGAGTAGATGATGTTGGAGCTCACAAAGTCATTGATGGAATGGTCATTGACCTCCTTGAGTGGAACTGCCTATTCCCACTTAAAGAACAAATCTATATCAGTTAGGATGAACCGGCCCTAGCGAGATGTCGCTGGTGGATATGGTCCCACGACATCGAGTCCCCATGCCGCAAAGGGACAAGAGTACCTGGTAGCGTGGAGAGGCTTTGGTGGTTGATGCACAAAGATGTAAATATTTTTGTACTAATGGAACCTATTGGAAACCTCGATGTAGTAATGGATCATAGAGGGCCAAAAATACCCTAGTCTTTGGATCTGGTGAGATAGTTTTGGCCCGATCTGATGAGTCCCACAGGAACCAGCATAAACCTTCTGTATGACCTGAGAAATCTCGACTCCTTGGATGTGACGGGGGAGAACACCATCAAAACCACTCTTGTAGAGGATATTCTCATGACCAATACCATCCTTTAGGGTAAACTGTAATGCACAACATTGAACTCGCTCGTGCTCGGCCTGATCTACCGAGATATTACCATTTTGGAGGTACTCGACAAAGGAAGCTCTCCAGTTAGGAGTCACTTCAATCACTGCATCAGGGGGACCTGGGGTTCCTGACATGGAGGTGCCGATGTTAAGGTGGATTAAATTCTAGATTTCATTGTCATATGGAGTGATAGGAGAAATGAATCTCTAGTGTGGCACATGGATAATCAGATCATCATGTTCGAGCTCTGGAAGTGATGCAGCTTGGCTGGCCAAGGCCTCTGCTCTACCGTTCTGTGACCGAGGATCATGAGTAACCTCTGGCCGAGATAGGAAACATGCCATCAACTATTTGGTATGTTCTAACAGTGGTACGAGCTCTATCTTCCTAACGACATAGTCACCTTTGATCTGCTTGATGACTAGTTCAGAGTCTCATTTCACATGAAAATGGGGCATGTTAATCTCTTGGGTCAGCTCGAGGCTAGTAATGAGAGCCTAATATTCTGCTTCATTATTAGTGAATCCTTATGATTATAGGAATGAATAAGGTAGAACATATTGTGATGGGGTAAAGATAATGATACCCAGGCCTACTCTGTTGAGTCTGGGGTTATTGAGCCTTCTGCCGGTGGGGCTCTGGGAAGTACCATCAAAGTGAATTTTCCAACATGGGATGGATTGGTCTTACAAGAGGATTGCCTCATCAGGATAATCAACGTATAAATACTGGTATGCGGGAGTTGGATGGGATGTAATGAATTATTCCAACTCTTTCCCCTTAATAGCCTTTTGGGGAACGAACCTGTTGTAGTACTGCTGGAGAATCACTGCCCATCGAGCTAGACGACCTGTAAAAATGGGGCGATTTCAGATGTACTTCAGCGAATCTACTCAGGATTCCAGCCGTACCTTGTGGTGCTACAAGTAATGTCACAGTTTCTATACTGCGAAAACCAGCGCATGGTGAATTTTCTTGATAGGGGGTATCTAGTCTCTGTATCGATGAGAATATGGCTGAGGTAGTAGAGACTATTCTTGGTTCCCTCATTATTCTTCCAGGTGAGAAGGGCGACGAGGGAATACTATAGGGAGGTCACATAAAGGACCAATGGTTTTTTGGAGATAGGTGGTATCAAGACTAGTTGTTGGAGGAGATACTAGTTGATTTCCTCAAACGCGATATGACATTCTTCATCTCACTGTTAAATAGTTCTTTTCTTCATGAGATGATAAAAGGGTTTACACTTTCCATAAAAATTAACAATGAAGTGGAATATGTAGGCCAAGTGGACTTATAAACCTCGAAGTTCCCGAATGTTGTTTGGAGGATACATCTGGCTGATGGACTTGATCTTCTTCGGGTCTATCTCAATGCCCCTGTTTCTTACAACAAAGCCAAGAAACATTCCAGAGGTGACCCCGAAGGTTCACTTCAATGGATGCATCTTCAGGTGGTTGGAACGGAGGAAGCTGAACACTTTCCCATGGTCTTTGAGATGATCTTGACACTGACAATATTTGACCACCAGATCATCAACGTAATATTCCACCAATGTTCCGAGGATCGAATTAAATTTTTGATGCATAGCCCACTGATAGGTGGAACCTGAATTCTGTAAACCAAATGGCATGACTTGGTAACAGAAAGTACCTTGTGTTGCCCAGAAGGCTGTAGACTCCTCATCCTTGGGATCCATTCATATCTGGTTATAACCGGAGAACCCATAAATGAAGAAGAGGGCTTCGAACCCATCCTTAGCGTTGATCAACAATTCCGTCACAGGAAGGCGAAAATCATCATTCATACACTGACGGTTGAGATCCCGTAAGTCGATGAAGACATTGATCTATCCATTCTTCTTCTTGATTGGTACAAAATTGGATAACCATTTGTGATACTAGAACTCCTTAATGAAATTGACTCTGAGAAGCTTGTTAACTTCGGCTGAGACCATGGCACCATGAGAAGGGTGCATCTTCATGGGAGGATGCTTGAACCCGCGATGATTTACTGGGAGACCGAGGCGGTGGACGACTACCTAAGGATATAGTCCTGGAATCTCGCCAAAACTCTAGGAAAATATGTCACGTTGTTGTTTAAGGAATTCTATGTACCGTCGTTGCTCCTCGAGGGGCATGGCGGCACTGATCAATGTGGGTTTTTGGTCCGCCTCGCTACCGAGGTTCGCCTATACCAATTCATTGACCATGGTGGAGACGCCCTCTTCAAAGGTGGGGGGAGTGTCCTCTAAATACTCTTTTCAACTTAAGGAGGAGGGATCCTCAGTGGGAGGAGTTTCCTCTAAGTTAACATATCTCTATGAGAGGCAGGTACCATCCTAAGAGGGAGTGGACATTGCATCAGGGGACTACAGTGCTGCCAAAACCCTAGTGATGAAGGCTGTTGATCTAATCCCATTGGGTCTTTGGCCCAAGGGGCCACTCTTGATGATATTGAAGTAATAGTGGAACATTTCCTTGAGTCGGTTAATTTTAGATTTATGAAATAAGCAAGTATGACGTATTGTCGTTACCATGGGGCTGACATCCTGATACCTTATGGGAGTAGGGGCCTCGAGGATCACCAAGGCCTGATTCATATAGTAATAGGATGTTATCTCCCGACATCAATTGGAATTGGGAATATGGTACCATCTTGTAGTAGAGATAAAAAAATTGCCCCAAATCAGGGGTCATGGACTCCAATCGATGAATCAGGAAGACGTAGGTGTCATTTAGGCTTTCCCACGGGTTGGTCCCAACTGCAATAGGTTCGACTTTGATGCCCTGAATCTATTTTTCATTTCTCTTGTAGTTTTCATTATCGAGATAGCAGACATCAAAATAGGCAAATCCAGATGTGTCACCTTGGAGTATCCCACTAGACCATTAAGGGAGTACTTGAGGCACTAGTGATATGATGAAGGGACTATCGAATGCAGGTGGATCCATGGTCTTCCCATCAATGCATTGTAAGCAGTGTCTTGTGAAACAACCATGAACTTGGTGTTGGCTAACAGACCACCGAACATGGTTTTTAGGTGGATTTTACCAACTGATGTCTATTTCATCCTATCATAAACATAGATTTTCCGGTCAGAGGGACTTAGATCACCCTCTTATAACTCCATATTGCGTATTGTTTGTGTTAGGATAAGGTTAATCATAGAGCTTGTGTCGACGAGGCAGTGGCGAATCTATATGCCATTAAAGAGTCTAGTGATGTATAGTGGGAAAATGTGCCCCTGAATAGGAGAACCTTCATCTTATCCGAAGAAGGAGATAATGTCCTGATATTCAGCATTCTCGACTACCTCAACATGAAATTCCTCTGCAGCTGCTACCTCTTTATCAAAATGGAGGGGGCATCTTAAAGCCTTAGTGAGGGCTTCACGCATAGATGATGATAGGCAGAGGGTATTGAGGATATAAATACTTGCCAAGATACTGGTGAGATTCTTGAGAACATCATAATTTTGTGCCAGGAATGAGCTTTTGCTTATAGGAGGTCACTCTGTGATATGAGGTATGGAGAGACCTACTGGTAGGACCAGCGGTTGATTGGTACTGGGAATATACCATTTCTCAATAGCCAAAGCATGTGGAGCGACTACCATATGAGGGAAAGATGACTGAGATCGGTCTGTAGTGGAGCGTGGCTGATGACGGCGAGGTTTGGGCAACTCTGCTTGATCGATTAGCACAAAAAGAGGTGAAGGTGGGCCTGATAGAACCATATGAGAAGGTTTCACGTGCTGAGCTTTGTGATTGGCATACATTATGGTTTTAGTGGAATGTACAGCATAGATAGATGGGCTGGATGAGGCACTCCGATGACCCATATAGCCAATGCTCCACCGACGATGGCATCAGCTGGGGACGTTGGGGAGATCTGTCTAGCGCTCCCCATAATCAGGGACCATGTATGGGTTTACCAACTCCACGGTGTTAAATGAAGCATAACCTTGACAATCACTTGAAGATTCATCCACTACTGTGTAGATTTTGGGAAGAATCTCCATTTATGGGGGCATGAAGTCCTCGATAGTACGAGATGATGATGGAATTAGATGGGGGGGATTTGTTTTCACTTGCGTCGCCGACACTTGATTTTATAGGAAGAGGATGGCCGAGACGATGGTGCAGAAGTAGTGGCTATAGCTGACGCATAAAATCTTGAAGGCTCGGGCAGATTCAAGCATGCATGAGTAACACCATCGACACATGTGACTATTTTACAAGACATCCAATTGTCATACTTCTGGGACCCGTGGTTAGACACTTGATGCCACTCACCTTCGCTATCACTGCTGCTGTCTGGCCTCACAAAGACACATTCCACATGTGCTGGAGTTGATCCCAACCTGACTATGTTGTTTTTGACATGGTCTTGGAGCCAGTCCTTAGACACATAACATTGTTTGAGGGTGTGCCCAAGGATCTGGTGATAAGGGAAGTGGTTAGGTAGATTAATGAGATTTGAATCTTCTGGCCTCCTGCACTCAGGAAAATGTACAATCCCTTATTCCAAGGAACTATGGATGTAACCGGGGACCTGAGCCTCATTTAACGAGTAGGTCTGGTTCCTCCTATCCGGGAAGGGGGACCTTGGAGCTTGACCTTGACGAAGGGCTGGAGGATCCTGTCAAGGAGGTAGATCCTAGTTATCTCACCTAGGTAGTGGTGGTGCATTGCGTGGGGGCACCTGCCGATTCTTAGGAAGACTTTGCTGGTCTAGAAGCTGCGCCTATGGTGGAGGGCCTCTGAGAGGCTTCCAAGGTGCCTCCATTGGTAATAATTCTAGTTGTATGGTGATCTCTAGTTGGGCCACCAAAAAGGGCTCAGCTCTGGCAGACCTCCTCGCAGGGATCATGGTAGGCAACAGACATGCCTAGCTTGTCTTTTGTACTGATTCTTTTAGAATCTAGGCCTTATCGGAGAAATCTCGGAATCCCCCATGGAAGTTCTGGGTGATCGGTGAGGGAAACAGACGAATGCAGGACCTTCCAATGTATGTACAAAACACCAGAGTTTATCAACCTCTTACTATTCTGGAGTCCCTAAAATGGGTTCACACTTTGAAATAAAGTGGGCCAAATGCTGTGGCGGGTCACCCGTCCCATTAAAGGGGGAGAAGGTAGGATTTTCAAACCTCGGGGGCGCTAATATATCATCCACCCACACTGAATATGGATTTATATTAGTTGGGAGTTCCACATATTGTGTTTCCAATGCCTCGAGGCGGGCGATGAGCACCACCATTGGATCATATGGATGGGGGTTCCGGTCTTGACTGAGATCCATCACCACCAATGCATTGGTGGGTTCTTCAACGTGATAATCAGGACCAATAGCTCGTTAAGTGGATAGTGGGGCAGCCTTTGGAGCAGCTAGGGGAACTTGAGCTGGGTCCCAAGGATTATTGGGTCGTTCGTGTGGATTTGGTGACACATACCGCACCCTCTTGTTGTAAGTTCTAGCCTCTGCCCTATCCACCTGTGTAAGATGGTCCGGGTCACCTGGAGGAAATTCACCAAGAGGAATTTGTGTCTACCCCTACTTCCTCAGTCGAGGATCACCATAATCTGGTCATTGCTCCATAGCGTGTTCAGCAAGTTGGTCATCAACCATCTTATTTTTCTCTATGAGCTGTTGACGCAACACGACTTTTTACTGGTCTTCCTCCGTCTTCTGCAGTGATCTAGATGGGTCGAAGTGTTTGGTGGCACCGACATGCGCTTTACCCTTACCAAGATTCCGACTAAGAACTAATGCCTCTGTGGGTGTAGGGAGACCCAATAGATTCTTCTACTGGTGAGTAACCCTTCCCAACAGATCCAATAGTTGTGGAACACCCTCAGGGGGTAGATACCCATAAAGGAGCTCCATCTCATTCTACCCTTCTGATAGGTTGGTCATGTTTATTGTGACTCTTCCTAGGGGAATGTCCTCGATATCACCTGGTAGGTCAAGCTAGCACTAGATAGAATTAAAGGGAGGGCAGTATACTGCCCCCAACCATAGATCTTTATATGAGGGGAATCCTCCTTGATAATCATATGGAGTACTTTGAAACTCTGAATGCATTATTGTTTGAGGTCCCTATAACGACCTGGTGACTCAAGGCGCTGGGCTATGGGGAGTGCGGCCAAATCAACCTAACGACATTACTCGCCAATGTCTTTGAGATTCAGTTGGCTCTAGGGGTAAGCCACTCGCTGGTGATGAAGGAAAAAGTACGTCGCCCAGAGGGTTTGACGGAAACACTCAACTTCCTCTTGGGTGAGGGATTATGGCGCACAAAAATTTGCTGTTGCAACCGACAAAAACATCTCAAGATTGTGGTCCACTGCAAGGAAATATGATAAGCTCCTCATCTTGGATTCAGGTTCTAGCCCTTGATTTACCCATTCATCAACTAGAGGTGTATGAGGAACCGGTAGCTGTATTGATGCAGACCGCTGGTACAGTAGGCTGGCCAGTGGAGAATACGGCGAGTGGGCTGACAAACCTCCGCCTGCTGGGATATCCTATGAAGAGTATAGTGACTGAGCCACCGCATCGCGGTAAGATCGGCTGGTGACCAGGGTTTTTGGCACAACGACTGTGAATCCTGGGGATGAGATACACTGTTTCTCGTCCTCCATTAGTCCCCAGAATAGCTCTCTGTGATCCCTAGTCAATGTGGAGAGTTCTTCTGGTGATGAAAGCAGTGATTTCATGGCCTTCCCTTGGGGGAATGCCAAATTTTCTTCTTCCTGGATGTACCTATGGAGGGATGCAGGGATCCAATGGACCTCACATTCTGGAAGTATAATGATGATGCACCTTATTCCTACCCGAAACCTTAACATAGAGGATCTAGGTGATGGTTCCATCATTAAGTCGTATTCTGACTCAAAATCTGAGAATCATACTAGTTTAATCTCGGTCTGAAACTTCCTGGAATTATTTTTATGGCAGCGATAACCTTCCCTATTTACCCAGGATGGTTCTTTGGAATAGGGTAGATTTCCAGCACGAGGGGGACCTTTGGCCATACTTGTGCTGGGGCAGAGAGGATTTCCTCCTGAGTAAGCCAGGGTGTGAGGAGCACCTGGACAGATATCAGAAGGATCACGGGGATGACCTACGTATCCACCAGTTGATGTGCAAAAGGAATCTCCGTGAGAAGTGCTAAAGTGAGTAATAACTCCTCTAGAGTTGGTAGGAGCATGGATATGACCATCATGCTTTTTTCCCCTAGAAACATCATCGTGAGGAGGGTCCTCGTACTAGTCAAGCCAAACATAGGTAGGAACTCTGTGCTTAGTGCTGATGAAGCGAGGCTGAACTTCACTTCTCCAATCTCCAGGGTGAGGAGGACCTTCTCTAGTATCTATAACGACATGGGGAGGCCCCCATGCTTGAGGTTGATCAAATGTGTAACTTCCCCACATCGGCAAACTACGGTAGTAGGAACAACTCCATACCCGATGTAATGAGCACAGAAGAGACTCCCGTACTGACTGTTGCGGTTGTGGGGAGGACCCTCGTTCAAATTGAAGGTAGAATGGGACTTTCCTCCATTTCTATCTTGGGAGTGGGGAAGACCCAAGTTTTCAATGGTGGTGGTATGAGGAGGACCTCCGTACTTTGTGTCATTGCTGCAGGTCGGCCTACGATGGACACTACCCATGCTTACAGCCAGGAGAGTCGACCCATTCTACCCATGGGGCGGTTTGGGCCTTGATTCCGGATGGATGTCTACATTCCCCTACTTGGAATAGAAAAGGTACTGACAATACCTGTCATTGGTGGCGTGATACACATTTTTCGTTGACATTGATGCCCCTTAGTGGGAGTCCTCCTCAGCCTACACCCAATGCTAGCATCGGGTCAGACGGACTGGGGCTGGTGGGGCAGGCACATAGCTCACCTGCTCCTTGGCTCGTGGGGCTGGGTGGCGGCGATGGCACAAACTAGTGGGAGCCCGCCTTGGGAGCCCCTAGAATGAGATCCTAGTCTGAATGACCCGAACATCCCCTACCTCATAGGCATAGGGAAAGGAGTCAACGAAGCATTCTAGGGATAGGCTTCTGAAGAGGTTATGCATCATAGTGGGAGTATTGTCTACCTGCACAACCCTTGGGGGCAGTGTTGGTGATGAGGTGTAGATGCCACTAGATCCTGGCGGGCCATATCCCGAGTCAGGATAATCCCCTCCTTGTACCGGTGGATGAAGTCATTGATCACCCTTCTTTGAATGAATTCAGAGTTGGAGATAGGGTGTGGGTACCCAACAGTTGTAGATTTTGAGATTGTCGCAGAAGCGGTGGAGTTGTGTGGGACTGCAACATTAGCATTTCCCCTACCCCTGCGTTGCTGGATGGGCGGTGATCGAATTCCTGCTGCAGAAGCTTAGTTCCTTGAAAATCAGGGAGATTAACCCATTAGTTCTAAAAGAAAAGTAATCAATGAACAATTACCCAACACCATTTTGTCTTCCATGGCTGGTAAGAGGGATCCATGCTGACAACGTCGTAGATCGGGATGTCCAATGTTTTAACAAAACCATCTTCTAGTGAGTTTTACATCAGACCCTCTACTTGTTTGGAAGGAACTGGAACCAGATAAATGGATCTGATGACATTCTAGTCTATTTATTCCTCAAACATTACTAATCTCTTTATTTATTAGAAGACTTCACATCGGGTTCTCCATTTCTGTTTACGACGCTTTCTCTGGGGTGTGCATGCCTCTGTTGAGGACGCATTAATCTGATGTACCACATTCCCTCTTTCCAAAGGCGGGTGGAATCCATTTATTATTCATGGGAATCTGCCCCTTGATTGAAATGGGATGATGGGATGTCATTATTTCCTTCCATGGATTCCTCCTCATAAATCATCACCTAGTCCAAGTCTCCCACAAATATTAATACGTTGTTCAGGAAAATCTTCCCAGTTCCATGTCATTATGGACACCGGTTAATTACACAACTTATATCAGGACATTCCAAGGGGTAAAGTTAGGGAATCAACCTTCGGTCGAGGGGGTAGTCATGTTGGACATCACTTGTGTGTCTGGACGCTAGGACACTAGCACGTATTTCTTATTTCCCTTATTATAGTGCTTTTCAAGGGCACAGAAGCCCGAGGAATCCCACGTCGAATGTGGGGAATCATATTCTATGGGCATGTCTATGAGGTTTTCTTTAGCTTCCCATGTTTGACACAGGGTACGTCATGAGTTTAACATCTAGAAGAGATAGATTGGACTAATCAAAACATTGAAGGGAGTGGAATAGATAGGTGCAATCCCCGGAGGGAACACCAATGTTGGGGCTAACTCATGGTTAGTCATCTGATTGCTACCAGGGGCAGTGAGAGGGTGGGTGGGATGATCTTACTAGGATGTGGTGGCCTGGGTAAGATTTGAGATGGATATGGATGGTTGAGTGAAGTGGATGGAAAATGATATGGGACCTTCATGAAAGTGACGATAGTACTAGGCTTGATTCTCAAAGAGACATCCTAGTTCAGGGTGAGGGAATTGAATTGGGGTGTATTCATAAAACAAAAACTGATAGTATGTAGGGGCTTACATGTGGTTAGCGGCTTTGGTTGGTCCAATTCCACTAGGACAGACCAAATATGTGGGCCCCAAAAAAGGGGACTACCATAGCTTACCTCTGATTGAAGAACACAACATATTACTACTGATTGGGATACACAATTACTTACAACTGATTAGGGCACAATGGCTTACCGTTATATGGGTCACAATGTCTTACTGTTGGATTGGTCACAATAGCTTACCGTTGTTTGGGGTTGAACCTCATAAAGTTTCATATGTACCCTATATAGGAGATAGGGATAAAATTGACATAGTTCAAAGGGGTGTTGGTGGAATTATACTGGATGGAAAGAGGGTCATACAGTTTAACGTGGTGTGTCATGAGGCGGTGAACCGAAGTGAAGTGGTCGGAACCGATGGGTGTTATGATTGAACCTCTAGGAGGCTTCCTATGTATCTTTCCTTGGAATGGTTCAAAGTCCCCGCAGTTCGTGCATAGGGGATTGGTGAACTGATTTGAAGATAGTCGGGACCAAGTAGGTGTTGGTCTTGAACCTATGGGAGGATTCCTACGTACCTTTCCTTGGAAAGGATCAATGTCCCTGTAGTTTAAGAATGGGTTTGAACCTATGTGAAGCGGGGTCAGATCAAGTAGATATTGGGCTTGAACCTCTTGGAGGCTTCCTACGTACCATGCCTTAGAAAGGATCAAAGTCCACATAGTTCGGGTTGGTTATTTGGGGCTTACGCTCTAAGGCGGCCCAGAGAGGATTTCATGGTCGATGATTACTCTAAGCCCAGATGATTCATGCTCATTGTTAGAAATAAAAGGCAGGAGAGACCTGAAAGTCACACCGTGAAAGGTGAATCCGAGTGAATTAGAGTGGGGCTTACTCGTGGTTAGCAACCCAAAGAGGAAACATGGGTTTACTAATGGTTCATAGCCCATAGAGATATGGATTGGGACTTACTCCAGGATGGTAGCCCAGAGTGAAAAAGGCTAGAGGGAGAGGTACGAGATGTGGAGGATCCCCGTGTCCCTCTCCCCTCTTAGTCTTTGGCACGAAAGAAGAGAGGAGGAGCAGGGATTCTGCCTACTACAAGAAAGTCTAGGGGATTACACTAAGATGGTTTCCCTTCCCATTAGACAGACACTACTCTAGCAGAGAGGATCTCATTCCTTGTGAGGAATATCTCACTCCCACGGAGATGAGAAGATGTAGAGAATGTCTGAGTCGGGGAACCCTAGGTAGAGTGGACGGAGTGTAGCCACAATTTAAAGTCATGTGCTGAGGATGATGGCACTTGGCAGTTTAATATCCTGCAGCTCGGATGAGGTGAGTTCACTCCACACCCCTAGGACATAAATAACTGATACCCACCCACCCTTGGGGAAGGGAAGGAATCAGTAATGCCATGGTGAGGGGGTGTTATGGAGTGATCCATTGAGGGATCCACATTAGCGTGGATACGCAAAGAAGAAATAGACGTTAGTGTGCCTATGCGAATAAGAATGAGTCAAAGAAACGCAATGGAAAGCACCACCTAAGGGACTTTGAAATTACTCCGTGCAAACCTGGAGGGTTGCATGAGAAAAGGGGGCGTTACACTGGTGCGTTTCACGTAAGAGGGGATCAGACATGGTGACTTAGGCTAGGATAGACAATGAATCACACAAGGATGGTTGTGCAAATGATGGGTGGTTTCATGCAAAAAGGAATGGCTACATGCAAACTGGAAGGATGCGCGCAAAATGAGAGGTTGCACAGAGGTCAGAATGACTGTGTAAAAAAAGTGATGTGATGTAGGGATAATCTTGCACGCAAGAGTGATCTTTTGCATGAAAAGGACTTAAGGTAAAAAGGAAATGGTTGAGGATCATGACCAAGAGGGCCCACTCGAAGGAGGACCCTTAGGGGACCTGTCATTCAAGATCCAATACATTGAAGCCATAATGTTTTTACGCAGTTGCAGAACTTGTGTCTTTCTTGCAGATGATCATTGCTTTGTCTTCTGTTACTGTCCCCACAGGGTGGGGGGAGGCTTCTTTTTATAACTGAAGTCCTAGGGGGCTGTGCGCAGGGGGCACTGCACGCAAACAACCTCTTAATGTTTTATAAGGCGCACAAATGTTTGCGCGCTGAAGGAAAGTTGGCGCGTCTTCCAGATTTTTGTGCACTGGCCCCTTTGGTGGTTTATGGGGTGTCACCACGGAAGCCATCCTCTTTCATTTCATGGGGCGTGCAATGGACCCTTCGACATTGCATTGTGCGTGCAAGATTTTTTGCGCCCCCAGGTGCCTTTGTTCTCGAGCCTTCACTAATTATGGAGCGCGCCGACACGGAAGGGCCACTTTGACGTTGCTTTGGGAGCGCAAGCTTTGGCATGTCAGCAGGAGTGTTGCATGAAACCCCACGTCCTTATGCGCCATTGCCTTTGGTGGTTTTGGGTGGGTTTCCGCAGAATCCCACCTGTGGCGTCATATTGGGTGCGCACGATTCTGCGCGCCAGAGGGACTTGTTCATGCATCCCTTGATTCTTGTGCACACCTTCCTCCCGGGTTGCGGAATATTCTCCTTCTCTTCTAGATACATTTATTGCGCTTTATCATCCCAATGCTGGCCCTATCCAGAATTTGGAATCAACTGGACCCCAACAAGAAAGTGTTAAAACAAAAAAATTGAATCTTTTTCAGTGGGGTTGTGAATCATGATCTTTATTTCCCTTGGAACTATTCTATAGGTTTAAACTTCCTCCCAATGATGCTTTCCCATGACCATTGGGCATGTTATTGCCCCCATATCCAAAGATTCCACCAGTGTAGGACTAATTGTTACTGGATCTACCACCACTACTCAAACTAATGATTTATCTATGCATCCTTAGTGTTCCATACCCACCACTCACCAATGATCATGTGGTTTTGGGCACCCTAATTCCTCATCCAACTGAGTCACTAGTATCCAAAACATATCCACATTATACATTCCCTCTTATCTCAACACATATTCATGGATGATCCCATAAGCACCGGTTGGTAGAATAATCTAATTTCACCCCTTCTATATTCATGTAAGAATATGAACTATATTTTCTGAATAACTGAGGGGTGGAACTCACTATATACCCATGTATAAAAACTCGAGGTGATCTATTAGAGGAACTCGAATTACCCCACAAAATGGTGTGGGGTGTATGACTCGCAAATCAATTTACAATCCACACTAGCCACCAATACCCCACCTTAAAAGGCTATGAGGTATGTATACTTCTCAATGGTCCCTATTCCATCATCAGTCACTTTTCCCATAGGGAGGGGAAATAGGTGAAATATGAAGTAGTCCGCTAACCCGGTCTTCACAATCATGTTAGATGAACCCAATTCATGAGGCTAAATCCTGATGATTTAAAGGATCAATGGCTATAAATTTGTGTTGGGAGGGGAGTTTAGGTTTGGCTATTAATACACACATGGGTGCGACATCCCAACCCTACCAGAAATGGAAGGTCCCACACATGCAAAGGGGGTTTACTGATGACTGATGCAGTGCAAAACCACTTACAACTTCACTAACACATGGAACACTACGTTGATGTGCTTCCCCATCACTAGAATCACTTCCATGATGAGAGTAATCAACCACAACCCCCATGTGAGTATCCCAAATCTGGTGAATCTACCCATAGATAAGTGTGAGAATGAGTCCCAATAGCCTGAGTATAGGAGCCTCAAGATTTACACTATATCCCAACATTTTTCACTAGCTCACACACATGATCCTTCAGTATGAATGATCTTTTCCTTGCTAAGATGATTTAGGAAATTGGTGAAGCCTACTTGGTATCCTGTCCATTGGTTCAATTAGAAAATAATTTAAGCATCGTTTGAAGGTGATATCCTTCATTCCCATCGTGTGCTCACTTTTCCCCTATACCAAGCATAGAATAACACTTTCAATTGCCTAAATCCTCTCCTTTTCAACCAAGACATCCTCACCTAGGAGAAACTCGTCATATATATCCCCTTATATGGAGATCCCTACGATGCAGTACAGGTCCCATAAACTAATGTTGAACTCCCCGTGATATAGGTGAATCGTATTGTTCCATGGTGATGACCTTCTCAAAAACTATGGCATGGTACTTTTGTGATGATAGACATGGAACTACAAGGTATATTGTGACACATAAATCCTAAACTAATTTATCTCTACTTCAAACTCATGATAAGACTAGTATACCCATTATGAAAAGGTCCATTCATCCATAAATTTTCCCCCATGGTACAAATCCCATCCCTCGATTAATCATTAGATATTATCCATCCGAACCACTTTGAGAATGATCTTATATTGACGAAGGGAAATCTCCTTGGGAAGTTCCTACTCATTGATAGTGTTAACATGATTTTACCAGGTCTGAGTTGTGACTGATTTTTGGTCTTTCACAATATGACCCCTAACTACTTTTTTCTATTTTCACATCCCAAGTGTGCTATTAAACCATTAAATGGGTTCATCCTGATTTATAATATGGATGAATACATCATCCCTTTGGCTAAATTTGTTTAATATAAGACTCTTGCAGAGGGTATAGTCCTTTTTTTCCTCAATAAAATATTCAGTGACCATATAATAATATGATGTGCTCCATACGCTCTCTATGATCATTATATTTTCAACAATCTACTTTTATTGATTGAAAATTAAATCTAAAACTTCTGCAGAAATTATCTTTTGAGATATAGAATTTTTATTTGAAATAGTTTGTGAAGGTAAATTTATTGAAAGTTTGTATGCTTTGCAAAATTATAGTAATGAAAGTACTATTTTTAGATGAGGAAAGTTTCACGATAAGTGATTATTGATATAAAAAATGAAAATTTCTAGAGTTTCTTGAAAATAAAGCAATTGTCTATCTTTCATGAAAATATCAAGTTCCCCCAGGAACCTGGACTCATATTTATAGGCATAGGGTTCAACCAATTTTTGTGAATAAGGATCCTAAGTCCCCAAATTTTGGATGTTTCCCTTAGAATCTTACCCTCCTCTCCCTTATCAAGTCCAATTATGAGGGGGGAATATTTTGAATTCTGAACTACATGTCTCATGGGAGAGTTTAAGAAAGGAATAACCAGTTTGAAGTGAATCTATGCCAAAATTACTCAAAAAACCTACTTAATGGTCTGTATTTTCCAACATAAACATGATATTGAATTGTGGATCCAAAAAATGATAACAAAAAAGATATAGGTTTATGCGGTAACCTGCACATATTAATTTCTAATCACATAACACCCTCCCTCTTGAAGGTCATAATCTTTCATGAAACCCATACTCTTTCATGAAGTAGATGATCTAGCCTCTGCTGAACCTATAAATACCTCCCCCATATGACATTTAAGGAGAGGTAAAGAGAGGATATGGATTCCAAAAGGTATCCATATTTTATTAAAAAACTTACCATGGGTTATTGAGAACCTTAAAATATAGTTGAAATTCCTTTTTGAAGGTTTATGGCCTTTATGTAAGATGAAATCTCTTTGTGGCTCTTGGGATTTCACGATATAGTTATCCTTCACAAAACCAAACCCATTGGAACCGATACTTTACTCTATGGTAGGGAAACCATGTTTCATGAAATATACACCCTCACAAGACCCCTATCATTCTTGAATCCTCAGACATTCATGGGACTCATGTCCTTCATGAAGCCTCCGACCATCGAATGACCCCTATCCTTCACGACACCTCCACCCTCTACAAAACCCCAACCTTCATTAAACCTATAGAGTCCTAGTTTTTACCTTAGAAGACCTTGAAATATTTCAACATATGTTTATAAATCTATACTCTAGGACAATGTGCGATTCTGAGGCATGGTGTTCCCTGAATTAATTTTATAAAATTATAAAATAGGTTTTATATTTTTTGTGCATAATTTATTAAAGAAATTGGTATAATTTTTAAATAGAGCCTCAGATCATAAATATGAGATTGTATTTAAGACCAAAATTTTATTTTTACCATAGGCATGACCTAACGTAGGTTGGCACATGGCATTTGGATATCTTTCCTTTTGGACGTACGTTTAGTGGATAAATTAGGTAAATAAATTAATTAATTTATTAATTTAATCTAAATGAGATATATATAAGAATAATTCAATAGGTAATCCTATAGGGTGATTTTTATAAAACCTAGGAGGATTACGAAGCTTCTTCCCCTATTTCCATTGGTGAATGGCCACAAATGATGAAAAAACAATAGATTAAAGCAGATCAAGACGTAATGAAATGAATTATTTCAATTGTTGGAAAGTGTATTATTAGATGAATAATAATAAAATATCAAGTTAGGACTCTTAATTTTTTGTTTTGTAACAATTTTTTGATTAAATTTATATATTATATGAATCGCCTTCTTTGATCTACACCATTTGTGTCCTGAGTATGTGCCCGTGTATTGGAATTTAAATCGATTATTATGGTTTTCTAACATGGACATCGCTGTTCTTGATTATTGAACAATAATTATTGGAAAATGATGGTTACACATTTTTTATTAGGAAATTAACCATTAATTTAGTCACATTCTTCATCGGTAGGACCCCATGGTCCTAGATCAATGTTTCCAGGTGGTACCGAGCCTGATCGAACCCCAAAATCATGATGGATCAATGTGTGAGGGAAGAATCGACAAATTAATGGCAGATCTGGGATGTATACTAGCTGTGGATGACCATTTTTTTGATCTAATATTTAATAATTGAAGGTGGATGAATCTAGGGATAGTGGAGTGTATGAAAACCCCCACAGATCGATGGAATCCGATTTCTTGCCACCAGATGGTCATAAATGAAGAGGGTATACAAGATCCACTATTTTTCAGGTTGAATTGAAGCTGGAATCAAATAACAATGGTTAGATTTAAATTGTGGGATGTGGATCTAGAAAATGGTAAAAAAACCCGACTACACTCAATGTACCATGATGAACACATGGCTTGTAGCCCCTTGGCTATAAGGGATAGGGTTTTTGGAATTCATAAGGATGGAACACCATATGGGTTACATAAATTTTGTGTACCCCCTTTCCCATGTGGATGAGCCCTATAATAGAGAACACAGTTGGGAACACTTTATGTTCCGGAGTACACTAGCATGACTAGAGCACACAGGTGGCACCCCATTTGAAGAGGCATTCCTTGTACTTAAGTACACAGGCATAGCTTGGATACATAGACACAACTAAGAAAACAGGAGGAACCTTGAGTGGTATGGGAACACTTGGTATATCCTTCACACCCATGTACACCTACATGTTTGGAGATCTATGTGTTTATAAGGACATAACTAGATGATGGAGTTGGACCACATATCATGTGGGTCCTTTCACACATTGTGCACCCCTTGTATTTTTTTAGGAACCTTTAAGCTCATGTATCTCATTCGTTTCGACTTGGATTTTGGCTCACAGACAACCTATCCTAGTTGTTTTTTTGATGTAGAACGTGATATTTCCCTCAATTGTGGTTTTTGGGATACAATGTGGAATGTTCCAGGAATGATGGTTGGTTAGGTGATGCTCGACGATGATAGTGGTCATGCAGGATCACCATAGGCTTCTGGAGTGGAACCCTCTAACTAGGCTAGGCATAGGTCCTTGATGAATTTTTGAGTGGAACCCTCCATCTCCGCTGGTCATGGGTCCTCTACTACTAGAGTGGAACCCTCTTATTGGTACATGGAATGTTTCCTCTACATAACCCCCAATTGGAACCCTCCAGCTGGGTTGGGAATGAGTCCTCAATAACTTCTAGAGTAAATCCCTATAGTTGGGATTGGAATGGTTCCTCTACCACATTCAATATTGGAACCCTCTAGCTGGACTGGGCATGGGTCCTCACATAACTTCTATAGTTGAACCATCCATCTGGGCTAGGCTGGGACCTCTAACAACTTCTTGAGTGGGACCCTCCAACTAGGCTGGGCATGGGTCCACTAACGACTTCTAGAGTGGAAACCTCCAGATCGACTGGGCATGGGTCCTCAAATATTGAGTGGAACCATCCTACTTTACCCAGGTATGAGTCCTCTATTTAACGATTATATCCCTTCGGCTGTTCAGAATAGTAAAGAGGCATGGTTTGACTTGGATGGTTACTTATGGGAAGATGTTTGAGATGGTGGACATTGTTGGTGGATTTTTGGAATTTTTGGTGAATATTATTCGGAGATGATCTCTGAGATGAAGATCCCTTGTCAGTCTTATTTGGGATTTTTTTACTGAGAATATATATATATATACACTTCATTATCCATACCTTTGGATTTGGTTACTCTCTTTCTATGGGTTGCTAAGACGTTCGAGGTATGCCACATGATTTATATGTTTAGCTTCATGTGGTTGGATGATTTTACTCTCCTACAATGGGTGATAAAGAATAAATGTTTATTTTATCTAGTCACTGTGTTGAGACCCATGTGCCTGGACAAGGTTACTATTTCACTTTCTTGGGTAGATCAACAATGACTTAGGAGGAGCTTATGGATACCTAGTACTTTATACTATGTATGGTGGTCATAACGTGGAAGTCAAAAGATGAGATCACTCGGTGTATTAATTTCTAGTTTTGTTGGTTTTGTACATCTTCTATATGGGAATTTATTTTTCCCTTACTTTTCAGTTTACACTACCATGATCTTGTACTATCTAGAGGTTTTACATGCATTGTTGTTCCCCAATAATTCTGAATCTTTTAATATTATTACTCTACAATTATACATTGATATGGTTATGAGTGTTCATATAGGTACTTATTAAAAGGAATAATAGTGTTAGTTATTCATTTTGTGCTAGTATCAAGCACTGGGACTATGTAGGCAGGCTTGGGGTAGTCACGTCTTGAGACATGAATTTTTTTAGGTCACAAAAGATTGTATTTGAGGCTGGTTTGATCATTGAGATGGTCTTTGGAGTAGTCCCCTTATGAGTAATTGGTTGGGATTGGGGAAATAGTGTAAGAGTGTCTCAAGTGTGGCTGTCAACCTAGGAAATATAGTGACTATGCAGGAAGATGATGTATCCATTCAATAGAAGCTTGACAACTTGATTTTCGACTCGACATACCAATTCATTGGTTGCAAGTATCAATGGTTCATGGATTATATAAAAAAATTATTTTAATTTCCTTTTTGAGTCATCTACCCATTTTTTAATATATATATATTCTCATCTGAGCATGGTATAACTTGATAACTTTCATTATGCCTCTATGATAACAACAAGATGTGATACTAGTTCTAGATCATGATGGTGATCCGATGAGGGATGAGACATCGGTTCAAGTCCCATCCTAAAATATTCTCTCTCCTAGTGGGAAGCTAGTATCCCCACCAACTATTGAGTAGAAAATCATCCGAGTAGAGCAGGATAAGTATATGAATAGGATTAGCGTGCTCTGTGTGTTCCAGCGCTAGAGGCCATTGAGGTTCCACAGAATGAAAGATCCCTAGGCAGTATAGGATTAGCTATAGTTATTGGTATATATATTCATGATTATACGAACCCCAAAATATCATGTTCTTTCATTGGTATCTATCTTTGTAAATAAAGCAACTCGGTATTGGTGGAGTCTTGTTACCCAGATGCATGATGATTTGACACTCTCATGGACCAACATCCATAATTTATTATGTGAGGAGTACTATCCTTCCAATTAATGCTCAGTTTATATTCAAGAGCTTCATTAGATGCAACAATAAGGATTATAGTTGCTAAGTATTAAGTGAGGTTCACAAACTATACCTGATACCCCCTTGACATGATCCACAATGACTACTCTCTAGAATTAAAGTTTGAGCAGGGAATCTACATATAAATACATTATAGGGTGGATCCTTTTTTCATCCCAATCTATGTCAGGGTCCTGGAGAGGGAACCAGTTATGGAGATATTTTTATCAGAGGGAAACCAAACAACTGGAGCTAGTAGTGGGTGTCCTAGATCTAATTTGTTTTTATTTGCTAGCAAAAACCGGTCAATGGGATCTCAACCCAAGATATCCT
Organism: Viscum album; assembly: GCA_963277665.1. Lineage (NCBI taxonomy): Eukaryota > Viridiplantae > Streptophyta > Magnoliopsida > Santalales > Viscaceae > Viscum > Viscum album. The sequence goes on along the minus strand of OY728135.1, from coordinate 1,195,978,694 downwards.
TTCACAATCATACCCAGGCATGTGTTCATTTGGTACATGGACATAATAGAGAACTAGATCATCCCTAATAGGGTCTATTCTATGCTTACGATAGGTGAGGTCACATAGCATGATACTACCCAACCAGATGTGCTATGGAGTGTAGGCAGGTAGTAGCTAGACTACCACAATAGAGGCGGCACCGTGATCAAGGATCAACCAAGTGAGGAAAGGGTGGTCCTCAGGGAGGAAGAGTTGAGATGGGATCATGAGGAACTATAGGTGGTGGATGATGTTATGATATCCTTCCACCAACACCCCCCATGGAGGCCTACTTAAGGCTCTAATAATTGGCAACTGAGGCCACAGACAATTGGAGGTTTTGGAGGGTTATGACCCCATGACACATGAGATGATTAGAGGTAAAATATATTTTTATTCTACTTTTTCTTCAGTATTAGTTGAAAAACGTTTCAGTCATTCCTTAATCTCTTTATTTTTGGTATAAGATCTAGTTCTCCCAGTTGAGGCGCTATCCAAATAGGTTTTTCTTGAGGTTCCTATAGGGAACTCTACTTATATATCTTTTCTCTCCCAGCAGTATGAGCTATCACTTGATGAAGAGAGATTCATGTGGGATATTTTTTCATCAATATAGACCTTTATGATGTCATCTTGGGCATGGATTAATTTTCCATAGTCTAAACCCAAATTTTCCATCCCCACTGATGAGTTTGATTACTATCCATTGATGGGATGAGATTAAACTTTATGGGAAAGAGAGATCTCCCATACAAATGAGTGTGTTTTTTGAGTAGGAGGCTGTATCCTATCTCCCATAAATTGGAGAGTATAACCCTTGGTGCAAAAGGACCTTCAAGCATTTTTATTTCTTCAGTTTTGGAGGTTTATATGGATGTTTTCCCCGAGGGAGTTTTGAGACTACCTGCATGGCAAGAGATGATTTTTTTTCTTTGATTTACATCCATGAACTGCTCTTATATCTTCTATGTCAAATCAGATGTATCTCAAAGAGATTTGGGAGATACTTTTATATTTGGAGGACCTTCAAGAGAAGGGTTTCATCAGGCCTAGTGTGTGCCCCTAGGAATCTCCAGAATTGTTCGTGAAAAAGGTGAATGGGAGATTGTGGATTTTCATAGATTATCGTTCCATGAACCATGATATAATAAAGAAAAACAACCCTTTATAAGGATTTATGACCATTTTGACTAGTTTCAAGGATTGATATTGTTCAAAAAGATTGATCTCTAGTTTGGATACCACCAGTTGACGGTTTTCAAGGAAACTTTTCTAAAGATTGAATTGCAATGTCACTAAAGACATGATGAGTTCTAGTGATGACCTATGGTGTGATGAATGACCCCTCCAGGTTTATATATTTGATAAACCAGGTATTACAGTTTTACTTAGATTATTTTGTGTTTGTATTCATTTATTTCATAAAAATTTACTCTACATCGAGGGAGGAACATGAAAAGCACTTGGTAATGGTTCTAGATTCACTTCAATAGAACCATCTTTATGGGAAAATCTCAGAGTTCTAGTTCTAGACTCATGAGGTTCACTTTCTATGGAATGTAATTTTTAGAATGCTGTATCCCTATACATATTGAATATCGATCCAATGATTTCTTAGGATCCACCCAAGAGAGTTTCAATTGTCCAGAGCTAACCTGTATTGAGGGAGTACTATATATGGTTTATGGAATAATTAAATAAAATTTCATCCACTATTGCCACCCTGATGTTGAGTTGGAATCTGTTTACCTAGACTGGGAAGTGCCAAAGGGCCTTTGAGTAGTTGGGTATGAGGATTATGAGTGATCTTATATTGAGACTTCTAGAGTGAGGCATATAGTTCATAGTGTATTGAGATGTCTCAGGAGCTAGGCTTGGTTTCATGTTGATGCAGTGATAGGATGGTATAACATAAAGGTCAAGGCATTTGAGATCCCATGAAAAGAACTATGTGAATCAAGACCTAGAGATAGAATTGGTAGTCTTCTCCCTGAGAATACGGAGGCAATGATTTCTTGGGGAGTGCATTGTGGCTTACTCAGACCATCATAGTCTCAGGTACATCATCACATAGAGGGACTTGAACCTAAGACGTCTACAATAGTTGTAGTTTCTGTAGTACTATGACTTTTCTATAATATATACTATAGGGAAGGGAAACATAGTAGCAGATTCCCTTAGTATGAAGTCTCAGGATCACTTGGTGCATGATTCTTCTAAGAAGTTGTCTTCCATTTAGCTGACTTTAGTGAAGTACGATGGTATAACTTTTCTTGAATCGATGGTGTTGATTACTCTTCTTCTTGAGCATGTGATAGAATCACATATGGGATACATTTACTATAACTTATTATGTAACCATATATCTATAGGTGATTCACTATCTGAATACTCTAAAAGAGGGTATAAAGACATATTTTTCTAGGTATAGATGTTGGTCCCAATCACGATGCAGGTGGAGGTGATGTGAGAGTTCTACAATTCTCCTCTATCTATACAGATTAGTGTCGGAATATGTATATAGACCTTTAGTTACAGTTTTGGTTTTCTGAAATGAGACATAATGTAGTTGAGTTTTTGTCTTGGTGATTTACCAATCAGTAGTAAAATACTGAGCATGATGTTTCGATAGGTTTTTTGTAGCCCCTTGAGATCCCAGAGGGAAAATGGGATGGAATATCCAAGTAAATTATGAAAGAAATTACACACAAAACAAAGGTCCTAAACTCCATATGGGTGATAGTTGTGTGACTTTTGAAGTTGGAAAATTTATTTCCTACTAGGGAGTAGAGTTTGGTGGATAGTTTGGGATATTTGTACGTAAAGGTGATCATTAGACTCCTTGGGGTGATGTCAATGATTTTATATGGTCATGAAACATAGTTTATGTCATGATTTTAAAGAGTAATGTTTGAGGAAATTGGGAAAAAAATTTGGATGAGTAAAACCTTTAACCCCTAGACGGATATGTAGACCATGTTCACTATCTTGATGTTAAAGGATATGATGAGGGATTTCATGATAAACTTGTTCGGAGTTGGAGGGATCACTTTAACTTGGTGGATTTTGCATACAAAAACACAAAATATTCTATTATATACAATTCATCATTCGAGGCCCTATATAGGAGACCCTATAGGACAAACGTATGATGAAATAATATTGGGTAGACATCTATTGTGGGTCCAGAGTTGGTGCAAGAGACAATATAGAAAGTCTAGGACATCCATGAGTAGATGAGGATGGCTTAGAGCATGTAAAAATATTACACAAATCACCAATGTAGTCACTTTGAGTTTCAGAAGGTAGATCACATTATCCTAAGAGTCTCCCTATGATGATGATTGTATATGTTCATCCAGGGAGGTGAGCTATAACTGAGGTTCATCAGGACATTTTAGATTTTGTAGAGGGTTGGTGAAGTTTCTTACCACCTCACCCAGACCCATAACTAGAGCGGGAGCAGAATTTATTCCACGTTTCATAGTTGAGGAGATATGTTCATGACCCCACACACATCATTTACTGAGGATATCTAGAAATCGAGGATGGAGCCACCTTTTCAAAGTACCTAGTGGAGATCAATGATTGGAATGAGTGGACCTTTTGTGGATGGACTATCCCCTTGGTTCATGTGTTGTGGTAGCACATGAACATGTAGGAGAGTTTGTTGGAGCAAAAAATCCAGATGCAGACCCAACATCCTATGTTGTTTGTTTAGTTTTTCATTTAAAGGATGTAAATCTTAAAGTATTTAATGATGTAGAGACCATGGTTTTTTTATAAGACTTTGAAATATTTCTAAATATATTTCCAGATACAGGGACTGAGATTTCATGGAATTCCAAGGTCTGGTGTGCCTAAAATTAATTTTATAAAAATAGTAAATATATTTTATATTGAGGGTGCATAGCTATATATAGAAAATGAGATAAATCTTGAATGGAATGTTGAATCAGAAATCTGAGACCACGGTTGAGTTTTTAATGTGGAGTGGAACAACCTAAAATAGGTTAGCACATAGTGTTCATATATCTCACCCTTTTGTGGTACGTTCAGTAGATAAACTATTTTTTTAAAATTAATTATTTATTTAATTTGACCTAATTGAAATTTCTATAATAATATGGCCATGAAATATCTTCCATGGTTAACCGTATAAACCTTTGGAGGATTCTAGAGCTTCTTCACCTCCTTCCATTGTGGAATTAGCTTAGAAGATGATGAGACTCTGGATCGGGGAAGATTTGGACACAACTAACACAATGATTTCTATCAATAATTAAAAATCTAATTATTTGATGATGCAAGTTTCAATATCCATGTATATTTGGTCTATTTGTGGTTTAGGAACATTATTTTGATTAATTTCTTTGATTGGATCAATACCATTCTTTGAGTTGTGCCAATGTTTGCATGACCATGTGCCATTGTATTGGAATTTGATTGATATATTCATATTTTCTAACCTGGACATCCCCGTTCTTGATTGTTGAATAAGAACACTTGGCCAAATATTGTTAAAAATATTTTCATGCGCATTTCACCCTAAATTTTTTTATGTTATTTACTAGTAGGACCCATGATACTGGTTTGATTTTGATGGGAGATACCAAGTCCGATAAATCCCCCATAATAACAATAGATTGACTTCAGAGGGAAGAATCAATGAATAAATTGCAGATCTTGGATATTTTCAAGTCATGGATGATTTTTTTAAGATCAGAGAGAAAATAATCAGTGGTGGATGGATCCATCATGAGCAGTGTATACATAAAAAATTCACGAATTGACAGAATCATATTTATAACCATAGGATGGACAGAATCAATGAGCAGTGTCTAGATCCTCAATTTTCATACAGAATTGAGTTTGTATTTGAATCCAAATGGACAGATTTGAAGTGTTGGATTTGGATATGGAAAACTGTGAAAATACTAACTACACTCTTTTTACCATAATGAAAACACAATATGTAGACCCTTGGCTACAGTATCTAGGGTTTTGAGAATTCATAAGGATTGTGCACCGTGTGGGCTCCCAACACACCATGTACCTTTTATCCGATGTCGATGAGCCATGTGATGGAGAACACATCCAGGAGAATTCCATGCACTTGAGTACACAACCATGTCCAGAGCACATGGTCGACACCCCATGCGAGGATGAATACCATGTACTAAAGTACACAAACATGGCTTGGATACACTAACACAAGAAAGAACATGGGTGAGACCTGTATTGTCTTGGACTAAATTTGCCAAAGGCCTTCATTTTTTTTATAATCCCCATTTTAAGGGTTTAGGTGGAACCCTTAAAGGTCACATAGAAATAGTAACAATTAAAATACCCAAACTTCTTAGAGGAAATCACCCCAAATAGGAAACTTGGAAATCCACATCCCCAGAATATAATGTGATGTTAGCTCTCCACCTTCTCATGGATGGTTGGATAGCTATCCTGTTTAGAGATACACAAGCCCGGTACTAATGACAATGTCATACCCTCTCATTATTCCATGGTTGGTGTGCTATTTTTTGGTGAAGTCACCTGCTTGGATCCTCATCTCGATCATTGTTCCTTGTAAATATGTCTAGTTTCATATACATTTCATGTTCCCCATAGTCCTTGATGTGGCCAAATGACCATGAGTTGGGCCAAAGGTCCTTCGGTGGCCTACAAGCCTTACTGGATAGAAGGCCTAGGTTTGACCAAAGGACTTGAAAGACCTAAGGACCAAACTAGTATCCCAAAGGCTGAAACAAGTGAATAGTTCCAGATACTACAATACAAAACAATACATGCTATGGTAACTCAGAAATATTCAACGGCTTGGAATTGATATTGGGTCTCTTGGATGCACTTTAGGAGTTCTCACCAACCAGGATGAGGATCTTGTGACCTTGAGTGGCATGGGATATCCATGTATATCCTTCACAAGTCGTGTACTCCTACATTCTTGTAGAGCCCTATACCTCTAGGGACATGAAAATTTGATGGAGCAGGACCACACATCATGTGGGTCCCTTCACATGTCGTGTACCCCTTGGATTCTTTTAAATAAACATTAAGCTTCTATATCACCTTTGTTTGGTCACTACTTTTTTTCTCATGAGTATCCTATCCTTAGTGTATTCCACATAGAACATGATGGTTACCCTCACTCTAGTTTTAGGGATACAATGTTGAATGTTTCGGGCACCACGCTTGCTCAGGAAATACTAGATGATTACATTAGTCACACAAGATTACTAGAGTCATCTCGAGTGGAACCCTATAGTTTGGTTGTGCATTGGTTCTTGATTAATTTTAGAGTGGAACCCTCCAGATGGTATAAGATTGGTTCATCTACCACTAAAGAGGAACCATCCTATTATCATAGGGAATTGGTCCTCTACAGACTACCCTAGAGGAACCCTCCACCTGGGAAGCGCGTGGTTCTCGATGACTTCTAGAGTGGAACCCTCTTGTTGGGCTAGGCGTGGGTCCTCTACTGAATTTTACAATTGAACCCTATTGATTTGTTGGGAATGGGCCCTATACCAACTTATAGACCAAAACCCACCAACTGGACTGAGCTTGAGTTCTCTACCAACTTCAAGAGTGGAACACTCTAGCTAGGTGGTCATGGGTCATCTTCTGAATCTTAGAGTGGAACCTTCTAGTTAGGTTGGGCATGGTACCCCTACCGACATTTAGAGTGGAACCCTCTAGCTAAGATGGGAATATGTCATCTATCAACTTCTAGAGTGGAACCTTCTAGCTAGGTAGGGTGTGGGTCCTCTAACACTTAGTGTAACCCTCATGTTGTACAAGGGAATGGGTCATATGCATAGAGATTGTGGCCGCATTACTGTGCGTCCTAGTGAAGAGGCATGGTTTGACTTGGATGGTTAGTTATGGGAAGAAACGTGAGATGTTGGACATCATTGATGGACTTTTGGAATTGTTGGAGACTCTTCTTCTTAGATGATCTGTGAGATGGAGGTCCCCTTTCTCTCTTATTTGGGTTTTTATTAGAATATATATATATATATATATACTTATGTATCCATACATTTGGATTTAGTTTTCCTATTTCCATTTTTTTTCAAAGATACGCCTGGTATGATCATTGGTTTCAGTGTTTAGCTTCTCCTAGTTTAATGATTGTATTGTCCTTGAATGAGTTTAAAATACCCAACATATAGTCCATACACTCACTGTATTGACCCCCCCTATGCATGGATGACGTTAAAATTTCTTTTTATTGGGTTTATCTTCATCTTGTCTATTATTTAGTATATTTTTATCACTATTATATAACATATTGAACCCCCTTAGGATTTTAGGGTGTTCAACTGGGTATGTATATACTCACCCTTACATGGACATTTTCCACACATGTCATGTCTTATGCGATGGAAGATAGACCGATGGTGGCTTCAGAGGAGCTTAGAGATACCTAGTATTTTGGACTTTGTATGGTGGTTGCAACTTGAAAATCCGGAGTTGGGATCTATCAGTGTTTTACATTCCACTTTTTTCAGTTTATGACATCTTTCTAGTCGGGTCTCTTATTTTCCTCTTACTTTTAAGTTTACACTAACATGATTTTGTACTATCAAGAGGTTTTACAGGCATGGTTTTTCCACTAGTGTTTTAATATTTTACTATTATTCCTCTAAACTTCTGCATCTATATGTTTGTGTGTGTGCATACATGTATGAAGGAAAAATCCTCCCCATGTAATTTATTACTCAAACTCTAGTCACCAACCCATTGCATGTGGCGGTGGGTATGGGTTAGACATAGATAGAGCTCTAGCTTGGGTTGGTTCTTGATAAAACCCATCAACCAAGTCTCTATATGGTACATCCTTTAAGAAAATCCAATTTATCTAATGTTTAGTTATTAGGGACACTATAACCATCATAAATCAGTATATCGTCACCTCAAATTGCGATGAAATAGGTATAATCAATCCTAATGTATACCCCCTTTACTTCAATCATGGACTATACCATCACTATGATTATTTCACCTAATAATAGGTACCATAATATCTATTTCTCTTGAATATTAAAACACTAATATTGAGACATCAGTTTTACACTCCTACATGGAAGTGTATACACTATACCCCACCTAGAGTCACATGAGAAGTAGACACATAATTCTTGAAGGTGACACCATCATGAGAAACTACCCACATTTCTTGGTAGGGAGATATTATTCTTGATATTTATTTCCTACCTAGAAGTAGTCACCCTAGGTTTCGGTCCCACCAACTTCTGAGCTAAATGAAGTAAAACTAAATATAAGAACATCCAGGATGTATGTTATTAAAATGCTCAACAACTTTCTTAACACGTGATATTAAATTATTGTCTTTCCTTGTGTAAAAAATGTGGGATGACCCATGAACAACCATCATGATATGAGACCTATTCCACCACAAAGAGACCATCCTCCTCCTTCAGAAGCTTCTATACGTAATCACCACACCATCCCTCATTGACGCTCTTTCCACAAAAAATACATATTTACCACATGATGTGGAACATCATGGATTGGTCGTGTCACATAAATCTAAAACCACATCATTTAACTATATTGGTTTCAGTCCCTATCTACAAGTAGGGTATATAATATGATTCCATGAGGTTCAATCTTGACATCTCAACAAATTTTGGATACCTCTATGATATTTAGTCTTAACCCCCAACACCACCAAATATGTATTTCCTCACTATAGGAGACATCAACCATTATGTGTGATCATATTCCCCCTTGGGGACACACTTAACCAAAATCTCAAGTGTGATAATCTTACCACTTGAGGAAACATTTAATAAAATTATTCAAGTATGATAATCTCCCCCCATGGTGGAACACACTCTCTTATTACTATCAAGCTAGAAAGTGTGACCATATTCCCCATAGAAACACACTAAAAACTGATGTGTGATCATCTCCCCCATGGGGATACACATTATCTCTCTCTCACCCACATACCTTTACATAGTGTGAACATATTCCACATGTAAATATTAGGAAATTTACATACCTATCCATAATGTGATTATATTCTCCATGGGAACACACTAAAATCCACTTAGTTTCCATCACATGATGTTAAACCTATATCCTACCTTAAATATATACCCATTATAATAATCATGGGAAACATGGAGTAAAAAGTTTTGTATGAATTATGCTCCTATTGTAAACTACCACACGGAAGACATGGTATTCCTTGGGTTCCACATATATGTTTCCTCACACATGAGATTCCCTCTTAATGGGGAAGGATTTTCAGGTTCCAGACATACCCAACATCCAGTAATTCGTAGATATGCCCAATGTTACCATATATTCCAACCATAGGTTTCTACCCTATTGAGACAAAAGTAGGGTAATTAAATAGAATCCACCTGGAATCAGGAATAAATTTCATGAAAATGACATAAATCTTTGAGGGAGTCCTAGTATAGGTATTGATCTCGAAGAAAGAATCTATAGAAGGAGTAATTGACACACCATCATACCATTTCGACCAGGGATCCAAAATCACCAATCATAGTGGTAGAGGATTCCCACCTTTAGAATACAGGATTGTGGGGTAAGAAACAATGTGATGCATAACCCCAAATAGAAATCATTGGAAACACATTCCATTATAGCATAGCCTATGGAAATTAAAATAGTTTTGTAAACTTTTAATCATAATGATAAACTATCTAGATAATGATTAAGGAAACTATCATTGGATAATATCCCCTATAAATCATAAGTAGCACCATACGATTCTATCATAGATGAAAAATATCTTTAAAAGATCACTAAAATATACCTTCAGGAAAATTCCCTTTTCATAATTAAATCACTTATTTAAAATCTTGAAATTTCTAAAATATTAAAGGATTTTTTAATTTAAAACAACATTGGAAACTTTTAAAGGAAGATTCAAAGCATTCGACTATAATGTTGGATAGAAATTTTTTTCACGTCGTGCATGTTTAACGAAACATTCCTTTTACATTTTCTAATAAAAATTTAAAAGTATTTTGTTTAGAAAATTATAAAAATATTACATTGAATAATTTGTATAAAAATTAAAATTTTCATAAAAATAACATTCAAATTAATATGAGATTATAAAAAACATTATTGAAAACATTTTAAATAATAAATTTAATGTGTAATAAAAAATATTCTTGGATAAAGTGGAAATAAATTATGTTTTTCTTCAAATCATGATTAACAAAGAGAGGAAAATGGTACTATAAATTGAATATTTCTTAGATACATAGAGCATAATAAAATGAAAGGGTTTTATTAGAAAATAATCTTATAATTTCCTTTAATGGAAATTCAATCACAATAAATCCTTATTAAAATGATAGTGAAATATAAATCTCATATCACTTTGGTATATTTTTAATAAAAACCTCAAGAAAGAGATAAACTAAGATAGAAATGGAAATAACCATAGTTTTCATGAAAATGATTATAAAATACATTCATGTAAAATATATAAGTGATATAATACAAAATATTGGTGAATATGTAATGTGTTTCATAGAAATAAATGTGAGATGAATATATATTACCTCAAGTTTGAATTTCTTTGAAAGCACCCTAACTTCTTCTCATTCGAATGTCCTACTTTAGATAATTTATTAATAACCTTTGTAATTATATTATAATAATACCAAATGATTAATTCATGTTTAGATAAGTTTATAAGAGAATTAGTTTGGGGTTGGTTGAGCTATATGGCTCAATGTGGTGTAAAGAAGAGAAAGGATGGGTGTCCTTTTATAAGGGAGAGAAATGACACAGATGGAATTACTTAAAATATTTGAATATAATTAATATATATATCAATTATAATATTTAAAAATAGCCATTATATTTAATAAAAGGAGTCTACGGAAAAAAATTTATCACGAAATTAAATTTATATTTGTTTTGGTGTCATTTTAATCCTTATCTTTTGGTTTAATCTCTTCATTAACTAATTTTAAACTTAACTATGCTAACAACATTTAAAATATTAAGGAGTTATAATTTTAATTATAAGGAAAAATAAGATCATAAATGACCAAGGGATGAAATTGTTTACCATTTTTTATTTTTATTTTCCTCCTTTAATATTTTTAATATTTTCAGATAATTAAATAAAATATTATTATTTTTAAAATATCATTAATGTAAATTTTTACACTATTAATTTAATTTGACTTTAAATAAATCTAGAAAAAAATAAATTTTATTCCAAACTATTTAACCATAAATTATAAATTTATTTTAACCATAAAATTCACGTGGCACTATAATTCATCCAATAATATTTTTGTATCTTTTTCTTAAATTATATACTTTTATTTTAAAATTATTTTCAAAAGAATTATATTAGTGTTAGGTATGAATTTAAGGTAATTATAGAAATAATAAAAATTAAAAATAAATTACCATTATAAAAACAAATTAATAATTTTGAAATTAAACATTTATAGTCATTTATATCATATTAATATCCATATGTGAACATATTAAAAATATTAAAAAAAGAGGGACATTTTAGATTTTTCTTTACTTAAAATAATATAAATGTCTTTATCATGGGAAAGATAAAAGAAATTTTTGCATCTATATAGTGCAATATCCCCATAAAATCAAATAAAGGAAAGTTTTGGGTTGATTTTGAGATTTTATCTCATAATTTTAACCTTTTTTTACCTATTTTACCCTTACGAGGGAAACAAATATGTATCATGGTTTATATTCATAATGAAAAAAAATAAAATGGCCCTATTAACCAAATTTAGAAATAATAATTTCAAATATGGTATATATTTTTAAAATTTAAATCATTAGAAGAGTAAGAAATAAATTTTAATATAAATTCATAACACAGAACAAAAAAACTTTTTTTTAGAAAAAACCGTTTAAACATAATAATTATCTTATATAAAAACCATGAAAATTGATGATTCAAATAGAATTAATTAGATTTTTCTAAATAAAATTGATATTATTTCACTTTATGTTAAAATAAAAAATATAATGGTTATTTTAAATTACTTTATTTAATGAAAATAAATGGATGTACTAAAAAATTAGTATTTTCACTATTTAATGGAAAATAAATCACTTTATAAAAATCCAAAAATTTTACCCTATGTTAATTTTGATATTATAATTTAAACAATGATGTTTATTTTATAAAATAAATTTTTTAAAGAGGAAGAAATTAACTATTATTTCATCAAACAAAATGTTATAAAAATAACTTTTGAAGAAAAAAACATTTGGAAACATAAAACAACTTCACTAAAAATGAGTTATTATTTCCTAAGAATTAATCATTAATTTTTTATTTAATAAGACCATTATAAATTTATTTCATAAATAATTCACATATATTCACTCTATCTAATTCAAAGACTATTTTATAATATTCTTTTTTATATATCTCAATCATCTTAATGCTTAATGTTGAATGTGAAGAAATCTAGCTTACCTTTTATTCCTCTAAAAAATTTTTAAGGGTGTTATAAATCAATTTTACAACCTTACTCAGATTACTACCTAGGGATGAATGTCCATTCTCCTCAAACAGGCTTATCATATTTATTTTATTTAACACATGTTGAGATGAGCATGAACCAATATTATTACAACCTCCATTGCACCCATTCTAAATATATCCAAGATTCTAAAAGTATTTGAGGAATATAGGTTTTTATAAATTTAAAAAGGTTTCAACTTCTTAGGGTTTCTCCCCTTAACATAGTTGTTTTATAAACTTTTGGATTTTATGGGTTATACCAATAATAATTTTCTCTATACCAAAATCTATTGCACCACCATAAATTTACAATAAACCTTCATCTTATCTTCAAAACTAATTACTATACGAATTTCTAGATTTGTGGCCAAGTTTTTTTACCCTTCTAAACTACTAGTTTTTTTATTCTTGGGAAACCAATACTTATATTAATTTTTTTCCCACCATAGAAATTGTATAATTCTCCAAATAATTATATTTCATATATACTTTTATAGATTTTGTTTTCAAACTATAACTATCCTTGAAAGTAAAATATAGAAATCATTAAAAAAAGTTACTAATGATTTTTTATTTCTTAATAGTCTCTTGAGAAAGACCATGTAATGTTTTGTGTCTTTATATCCATATATTATATGTCTTTTAAAATAATAATTATACTTATAAAATATTATGGAAAAATAATCTTTTTCCTCAAATCCTTGTGAAGATATAGCTTGGGAAATCTCAATGTTTATGAAAGTAATATCAAGAAATGGAATCAATATATTAACAGTACTACCCTCATCCTCAATTACCTTTATGATATCTTCATGTACCTTATTAATATTTATAAATTATTCAAAACTAATTTTTATCTTCTCATATAAAAATGTGTGAAACATTTTGATACTCTTATATTTCACTACCAATTGAAAATTCTTGACATCAATGTTGTTGTTCAAATATCACTTCAATGAATAGATATTATAATCAAACTCTTTGGTGGACTTATCATTTTATTATATTATATTGGGCCACTCTTATCCAAAATTATATCATCTATATTTAATATCATAACAATCATAACTTGTTTATATATATTTATACAAGTTATAGCTCCTTATCTTAATTTTTTTTCCATGTTTTCTAACTCATCTTTAAGTTGAGTTATCTTTTTAACTTATTGTAAAAAATCCCAAAAAGAAAAGAAACTATTTATTTAGGAAAATAATAAAACATATATTTTAATGTTTTAAAATATTTTTCTTTTGAGTCAAAAAATTTATGATAACTCTCAATGATACTTATTTCTTCTTTAAGATAGTTTGAAGAAGAATATTTACAGACCACAAGATCAATTGACTTCCTCAATCCTATTGAGGTGAATGGGTTTTCTAGCTATTTGGTTGTACATTGAAAAAACTATTGTTATCCACTTATACTAGATATATATTCTTTTTTATCATATAATTGGTAAAAATATTCTTCTTTTGATAAGGGTGATAACTTCCTCATCATATTATTCTATTTATTTCTCATATATATCAATGTCTTATTTAATATTGAATTATAATATTAAATAGATATTTATTTACCAAAAATTCACATCATTATAAAACTAGTATGTAACCTAAAATTTTAAAAATTATAGAAATTTAAATATAAATAATCCAACGTGAGGTGAATAAAGATCTAATACCAATTAAGGGAGCCGAATGTGATATAGACTACATCGGGCAGGGGGGGTAGGGGTGGATCAATGCTGGTTAATTAAATATGTTTATAATTTTATCATTTTATATATTTTATTTTTACCAATTTCACTTTTAGGTGAGTGGTTCTCTTGCTCTGAATTTTCTCTATTATTATTTATTTTATCATAACTAAACGTATACACCCACAAGTGGTACAATAATTTATAATATTCTCCACTCAACACAATATGTATAGTCCTTGATTTGAACTTAATTCCATAAAGATCATGAAACCCACTATAATAATCATACAGTATTTATAATATAGTCTCTTAGTAGTTTATAGTGCTTATCCCGTATGATTTTTTGATGTATCCCATACTCTGGCATATCTTATACCTTTTCAATGAATGCATAGGTAACAGAAAGATATGTTTACTCAAATTTAGAATACTTATTTGTAATATATGTTCTTTATTTTTCTTATTATTCTCCCTATAGTCATTATTAAATTAATTATTTGTATTCGAATCCATTAAACTATATAAAAAATATTTTTATTCTTTTTCATTATAGATAAATGATATGATATAATCACTTTTAAAACATCTCATTCCAGTCCTAACAAAAATGCACAACACTTTCTTATTTTCCTTCACAACATAATTTAATGTCTACCTTTCTTGGATAAAATATTTTTAATTCAATTAAAAGAAAAATCATATAAAATAATACTCATCCTCCTTTCCTCTTCTTATTTAATTTTTTTATTTCTATGAAGAGAAAAATTGCACTTGACCTCTTCATTCTCTATCATCTACTTCAGTGTACAAATAGGAATACACTTGTTCTTATTCACTTGATTCAAAAAATAATCCCTCTTTAGAATAATAAAAGAGTCATACATATACTATTATTGATAAACTCTATGTATTTTTTATTCCAACACATATACAAAAATATATTATTTATTCTCTCTGTTGTAGATGCATTTCCGACACAAAACCCCTCTATTGTTTTAAAAATTTGAAATTCAAATTCAAATTTAAACCTTTGATATCTAAAAAAGTACTTGGATAATCTTATAATTATTCTCTAGTATAAAAACCAAATTTTTAGTTATAAAAAGAAAAAATAACCACCAAAACTATTAGATGAAGTAATGTCATCAAGGTTATTTTAACTTTATAGTTTTATACCCTTATGATTGTTGACGCTCCTTTCGTCACAGAATCTAAAGATTGGAAAAGGGGATGATCTGAGATTAAAATGGTTCGACCTTTGAAGAAAACATCAAAAAATCGTCAAAGGGATGAACAAGGAGAACTTTGCCCATAGTCCGCACAAGTTTCCTTATCATCGCGCAAGTGGACTTGCGCGACACACTTTGGCACGCAAGTGACTTGCGCGACATAAATGGTAACCGCCCAGGGTCTTCTCCTGCCTATAAATAGACCCTCTGGGCCCCCCATTAGAGGGGGGATTTTTTTTTCCAGAAACTCGGATCTAAGCTCCCGACGCCCAAGTCTTTTCTCAAAGCTTCCGGAACAATTCTAAGGTAATTTCTTACCTAGAACGGAAGATCTAAAAAGAGGGAGAAATGTCTAAGTGTTGGAACTCATCAACACTTGTGCGCCTGAGTGGCCAGCCCTTAAGGGAAGTGGCCACACTTGCGGGCCGCCTTACTCCTTCAATAGAACTTGCACGTCCCTCTTCTAGAAGAACCTTAAGAGGATTCTAAAGGCATTAATTAAGAGTCACTCAAATATTACAATGCTGGTTGAACACCGCGCAAGTATCCTATACATGTTGCGCATGTATACCTGCGCGACCAATACTTGCACGCCCACACAGTACATGCGCGCCTTCCAAGACATGTGCGCCCCTGCCTTTTTTGAGTGCCCTTATTGCCCATTTTACCCCTCTTAAGCCATTACCCCTTTCCTATTCAAGATTCAGTCTTCAAGACATTCTTCAAAGCCATTTATGGCATGATTTCTTGATTTGACTTCCTTATCTGAAAGGAATTCGGTGGAATATCTTTCAAAACCTAGTGATTTACATATCTTTATGTCACTAAAGATTGAGAGTTCATTCATTCAACCTCATCCATTAAATCCTTAACCTGGGTCTCCATTTCAGGAATAATCCCCAGTACCAAGTCCTCCAAATCTGGGCATCCTTCTCAAGAGTAAACCCCAAATTCTTAATGTTCCCAAATCTGGGCATCCTCTTCAGGAGTAATCCACAAACCTTAACCCTTAACCTGGGCTTCCCTTTCAGGAATAAGTCCCAGTCATAATTTTGGGCTTCCTTTTCAGGAGTAAGCCCCAATTCCCCTAACCTGGGCTTTTTCTTCAGGAATAAGTCACAGTCATAAACTTGGGCTTCTTTTTCAGGAGTAATCCCCAAGTCCCTTAATTTCTCTTAACTAGTCCTAATTTACTTTTGTTCTAGGATTCCTTTTCAGGAGTAAAACCCAATTATCAATCCTCTCCTAATCTAGGCTTCCTTTTCATGAATAAGTCCCAAATTAGAGTATTCAAATCTCCATGAAGCACATATACCTTTATGGACCCTGTTCCTGGATTTTCTCCTTAAAGTAAATCATAATCTTCATTTATCTGGGCAGTCATACATACATAAGCCCCAAACCATTTCTTATGATTACATCTTTCATGGCCCAACTGTCTATTTTATTACCAATACCTCTTGTTTCTCACACCGAGCATGACTCAAGTGAGCTTAGAGAGTAAAAGTAATCATGACATCCTTCTTTGAGCCATCAATCATAAACATAATACTCCCTAACTCAAACTACGTGGGTTTTGATTCCTTTTCCAAAACAAAGGATACATAGGTATCCCATCTACGGGTTCGATCCCAACTCTAAAATAATCCATGTCCTTCTGAATGACAATAAACTTCAAGTGCCCCACTGAGTGGCTTTAAAACCAGCCTGGTCATCATAATGACCAAGAGATTTTTATATAAATGTTTTGAAGGATACCATTGACCAAGAATCTATAAATAGATACAGATGGTTCTCTATTGATGAAGAACCTCAAATACATATAAAAGATTCTCTAAATTTTTTATTTAATCATTGATTGTCAAAACTGAAGGAAAATCTCATTTTATACTTGGTAATGTAATAAGGATTCATGAACATAACTTAAATCTATAAAGAGAGTCCCAGAATAGACAATAATTCCCCTCAAAAAGGTGTGATGAGTCTGACCTCCCATCCTCTTGACCAATGCAAATTCCTAAGCCTCATCAGTCGACAAGATAATGAGCGCCTACCTTTGGAAAGTAGGTCTAAATGGATGTGGAATCATTTGATGTTTCTGGTTCTATGAACAAACCCGTTAGAAACCGATCCGAACGTTTGAATCTCCCATCCAGGAGGTTATCCCCGAATTCTGAGTTAAACAAAAAATGGTGAACCCGACGTGAATCCTTAACCAAGTTAAAATGATGTTTTACCTATTTGTTAAGCCCCTATTTAAAACTCAATAAGAGGGCTAACAAAAACAATCATTGACATGTGTGCTCATCCAAAAGATGAAGTGGCAGAATTTATCTTGATTATGTCTGTTATATCAAACATGCACTCTTTTCCAAGATCATCTATATTTCCATAATGGCTGCTCTCAAATTCACACTTGTGAATACTGCTTCTGCAAATACCACTGCTGCTATTCCCATTGGATCGTCATTTGCTCTGAGGATGACATCACCTACTCAGCGTCTTCAACGTTGTGTATCAAACGCGCTGGTTAAGGAGTACCGTCAACACGATACCATCCCAACTATGGAGGCTTCCTGACAGGCTCTCCAAGTGAACAACTCACAGAGGTCGTCTGGACAACGACGCCAGTGATCAAGAGGCAGGCGGTGCTGACTACCGTCTCCAACCGTTTCAGGTCGTTATCCCCGGAACACAATTTCCATTCGCTCCCTTACTCTGAGGAAGTGAATGAGCAGGTCCCTCAGGACCTTAATTAAAAAAGACATGAGTCCTTCCTGAGGGCTCCCATCAACAATCACTACCAGACTCGTGCGGCAGTGCACCCTCAACATGATCAGGGTACCGACTCCAGGCGTTCGGCTCAAGTTCCTTGAACCCGAGCAGGAAAGACGAACCGCCAGAGGCGGAATCCAGTTAACAATGGGCAGGTTCTCATCCCTGCCATATCTGGAGAAGTCCACCAACCTAACTTGGTGGCGAACAACGAGCATGCACATACACCTACCCATTTTAATTCCGCTGTCCAGCAGACTCGTCTGGCAGTATCACACCAATCCCGCCAGGCAATTCCGGCAGAGTACTATAGGCAGGAACATACAACTGCTTATACATCATTAGTTAGTCAGCAGGCTCGCCTGATTAAATATGATGGATCTCATCAACCGCGTTTGGCGGAGTGTAATCAGCAGGCACATACACATGCTAATACTAATCAAGCCTACCAACATTCCCTCTTAGTAGCGCACGGAGAAGTCAGTCGGAAAGCTCTGGTGACAAACAGGAGGCAGACTCAACTCTCTACCCCCACACTTGAGTATTGTCAGGATTCACTGAAAGGAAAAGGAGGACAGGAGCAGACACATACACCTAATCCAAGCCCGGAATGGACGTATATCCCCATTTAGGCAGCTTAAGTCACCAAGCATATTTTGTCAATGGTGGAAGAGCAGAAGCAAATTCCTGCTCATATTCTGGATGCTTTCCAGGATATCATCATAGCTTCAGCATCATCTCAGGGAAAGACACATAAATCTATCCCTAGCAGTGGAGTGACACATCAACGATTCACTCCGGAACAGACCCACACATCTGTTCCAGTCCAAGAGGGTTATGGGGCATACTCCCCCATATCATACGGAAAACCAAGTCAGGAACATACACCTGATTTGAGTGAAGATTGTCAGCCTAAACTACCCTTCTTTCCTGATCAGGCACACACACCTTCTCAGAGCAACCAATTTCGTCAACAAGTGGTTTCCAAAGCGAGTAAGAAGGCATCTAAGAAAAAGATCCGCCCAGAACAGTCAGGAGATCAAAGGCCAATTTGTAACAAGGCCTTGCTCGATGCTAGAGTTCTTGAATCCCTCAGACATTTATCTGTTGGAATTCAAGATTCTACTCCCTCAGTTCCAAATAACGGGAACATTAATTCCAAAGGTCTTCAACAGACACTTCCTCACGAAGTCTTGCTTCATGACAATTTGGTCAATCTTGAAGTTTCGTCTTCAGATGAGATCCACAGGAACCCTCTGTGTGGTCAGAAGACCAAGGAGCAAGAGATCTCATCTTTTATTGTAACCAATTATGGTGGTCCTCCCTATAATGATGAATTTTGCTGCGAAATTCCTCTCCGAAGTAGTGATTCCCATTGCCTGGAAAATACTCCAGTGGGCAATGTAGTGCCGAGAAATCCCTCTTATCTTGAGGCATTTTCAAATGCAAAACCAGTCATGTATGATGCTTTATCGCTAGCAAGTGAAATACTTTCTCAATCAGAAGATAGCCCAGGGTGTAGGTCATTCTACGAACCACCCCCAAGTCATGCATCTTCTAGTTTGATCAATGATCTCTCTACCAATCTTGTTGAATCCGATGAAGCAACAAAGAAACACTAACTCTGGTCAAAACAGGTAGAAGAATATTCATTTAATGATAAAGAGGAAATGCCGAACATGAGGAAAAAACTGGTAAAAAGTGAGATACCAGTCATGTTTTGGCCTTTGGCTGAATCCCAGTATGACATTCCAAAAATGTTGATGGAAGATGAAATCCATGATATTCATCTCAACATATGGAAAACTCTTTGTCAATTGAAGAAGAAGGTATTATCTTATTATGAATATGAAAATCATCTTAAGATAATAGACGGGCTACAACGTCAGATTGATTTGGCATCTCTATCAGTCTCTCGGTATCCGAAGGCTAAAAAGTAGCAGAGATCCCTTCAACGTTCATGCCTTGACGCACTAAGAAAATTGTGTCAGTTAATTGCCAATGCCCCATCTGGTGTTCATATCAGAGGATGGCGTGTTCACGGAGCACTACATTTCACAGTGCTTTCCAGCCAGCAAAGCCCGCCGAAAATGGTCTCATGCAATCTTATTGCCCATGGCCGACCACAGTCAATGGGCTTTGTTTGTAATCAAAAGCTTTCTCAAGAACATGATTCAACTACTTCATCTCAAAATCAAGCATATAGAGAACAAGTTGTTGAATTGCTCCTACATCAAGCAGGCGAGAATATCGCACAAGCCTATCATATGGAGAAAACATGTCATCAAATCACAGAAGTTTCAGAAATAATCCAATGGTCTGTTGAACCAAATGATAAAAGTGGATACAGGTTAATGAATCCAGCTAATTTCCGAACTAAGATTCGCAAGATCAAGAGAGCTTTTAAGAAGATCTCAGACATAGCATGTCAAGATCTACCCCATCTTGTCAGACTGGGGACTCCTTTAACCCAACCCTCAGAATCAAAAAATGGGATTCAAGGATTTGAGCGGAAACATCAGGAACATCCCTAGTTCATGAGACTGGGGACTCTTTCAAATCATCAATCCCCTCCTCAGAGAATTTCAGTCTTTTTTCAATTGGGGAAGAATCCCCAAGAGGAACGAAGAGCCAAATTATCAAGAGATTCCCTCCAAGTTATAGCTCGTCAAGAAGTTCCTAAAGGATTGAATCAAAAAAAGGCAATGTCTTATCAAAGACATGAAAGAAGAAAATATCACAGAAATGTTGATAGAAGGGATGCGATGCATTATGCATCAATCAATGTCATCAATGCCATTGTTACTAATCCACCAGAGGAGGCTCACTCAGGGGACTCAGATGAAGAGCACCCTGCTCAAGAAAATGTACACACCGATATAAATGAAGAAGGTGTGCGTACACGAAGTCAAAGGATTACTCAGAACCTAGGTAATCCACTTCCCTCTCTCCAAAAAGTATCCAACAAAGGGAGGGGAAAGAATCAGGTTATATATCCTTCCTCTGGAGAAGTTCAATTGCTCTCATTAGAGAAAAAGTTTGCACAACAGGAGGAAGAAATGAAAGAATTAAGAAGTTTGAATGCAAAACTAATTCAGAGTATTCTTCTTCTTAAGAATGATGGAGTCTGACAGCCGAAGGAATTTGTTGCAGCTACTGAGATGGATCAGGAATATCCTCCTTTATCAGTACACCCTCAGAAGTCTAATCCTACGGGTCAAGCGCAACAATAGTTGGCAGTGCTACCATCAGTTGCAGCACCAACCACCACATCTGTCCAAGATCCATTCATTGCACCTACCCAAGACCAAATTCAACCGGATGTTTCTCAAAAGTTAATAACTACTATTGAGTCATTAACAACTGGGTTAGAAACTATGGAAGGGAAACGAATGCAAGTTCAACCAGAAAAGAAAGTTTACCCTGAATGGGTCGATTCAATTTCTCCTCCATCCAGTTTTGGAAGCCCTGTTTTCCCTACGTTCAATGGATCAGGCAACCCTGAACAACATTTGACACATTACGTGTCTTGTTGCGATCCTATGATGGGAACTCCAGAGAAGCAAGAAGCAGTGAAACTCAGATGCTTCGTGCGAACCTTGCAAGGACCATCTTTTTTCTGGTATACAAGCTTTCAATCCCGGTCAATCATCAGATGTGAGGATCTTCACCAAAAATTCCTTCTTCAGTTCAGCTCATCTTTGCCAAAAACGACAGTTTTCGATCTTACAAACTGCAAGCAAAGAGAGAATGAAAGAGTCTCTGATTTCATTGCTCGCTGGAAGGGATTAACATATTCCCTGAGTTTAGCACTCCCTCAGGAGGAGCTATTGCCAATCTGTGTGGAAAATTTGCGTGATGTATTACGCACGCCATTGATCCCTGTGAAATACACAGGAGGGTTTCGAGACCATACTTCAATCGCTCAGTAGATTGAAGATTCCCTTATACAGGCTAAGGCTAAATCTCGTGTAATTCCATTAGTTCCAGGAAGGAGAATGGGTAAAGCAGAAACTGCTACAGTTATGCTTAAACAAGCACCTGTACCTATTTATACTTCAAAACCTTCATCTTCTTGAATGGCTCCACCTTCTGAATGCCAACAACAAAGGCCATTTCGTCCAATTGATCAAAGAGATCAACGACGAAAACAATTTGAGGATTTGAAGAGTAAAACATACTCTTTCTGAAATGAGCAAGTTCCTGGTTACTTCATTCCAGCTCTGGAAAATAATTTGGTTCAATTACCAGTTCCCAAGAGGCCAAACAAGGAAGGAGATGAAGACCGTCCCAATTATTGTCCCTTTCATAAAATGTTGGGGAATCCCATCTAGGATTGTTTTGTCTTCAAAGACCTCCTGCAAAAGATGGTCGACTTGGGACAAGTCAAGTTGAAAGGTTCTTCGACTCAGGTAGCATGTGTTACTGCTATAGTTCCAGAAGAGGAAGGTGAATGGAAAGAAGTCAAAAGTAGAAATGCAGAGAAGTATGATGATTGGATGGTCAGAAAGACAATAAATCGGACTCATGCCATTTTGTGAACACAATTAAAGAAACCAATTGTGTCTTCTGCCATGAATATTGCGGTAAA
Source organism: Viscum album (assembly GCA_963277665.1). Taxonomy (NCBI): domain Eukaryota; kingdom Viridiplantae; phylum Streptophyta; class Magnoliopsida; order Santalales; family Viscaceae; genus Viscum; species Viscum album. The sequence goes on along the minus strand of OY728135.1, from coordinate 1,195,955,820 downwards.
GCCCTCTTTGTCAGAGGGAAAGTCCTCAAAGAAATGGCTTGATTCAAAGAAGGAAAAAGAATCAGAAGAAGATGAGTATGTGTCAAAGCCTAAATTGTCTTTGACTCTGGCAGACTTTATGCCATCTACTTCAAATCCACGGGCACCGCCCCATCAAACGGCACAACCTAAACAGGATAATCAGGGAGAGTCTTTATCAGACGAACAGTTAATCTTTGGTTCTGTTAATATGATTCAATTAACAGATCCGTATTCTAGTCGTAATTTCAATTTTGATGAGCCTGAATTCCCTATATCAAATAAGGGAATCCGAGGAAGTTACATAGGTTCAGGATATAGGACAAGACGTGGATATTTCCGAAGCCACTACTCAAATTCTACCCCTGCTAGCACTGTGTATGCAGCAGAAACTTGTGGTAGAGCCCTTCAGCGAGCTCAAAAAGAACAAGCAAGTTCTTCTTCCAATAGCCAACTCGGTCTTGGCACAGTTATTTTGGAAGACTGATTGAAGGTTCCATCTTCTTTATCTCAGCAATTAAATGGATCTAATCAGTCTAATCTTCCAAAACCAAGGATGTTGCCAACTTCTATCCCAATACAAGATGCATCAGCTTCCAAAGCATGTGCTTCCAAGATACCTGCTAAACCGCATATTGCTGTTGGGAAATGCAGACCTCTAGATCAAAAGTATGATATATTGAAACACTTGGCCCAAGTACCATCCAATTTATCAATTTTGGATGCTTTGAATCTGTCAAAAGATCTTCGGGAAGCACTCATCGAAGCTTTGTCAAGTCCTCAGGAGTTTGAAGCTGAAATTGATGCAGCTGAATTCTATCACATAGAGAATAATCCTGTAGAATGCCATGTAGTGATATATTTTAATGATAAAGATAAAGATGATGTTGTGCATGGGCACATAAAACCTCTGTACTTATCTGGAAAAGTCAATGGTGTAGATATCCGAAGAGCTTTCATTGACAATGGTTCAGGAGTCAACCTCAGGCCCATTCGTACACTTTGTCGATTGGGCCTCACAGAATCTTATTTATCTCCTTCTACCATGATGTTACAAGGATATGATAAAAATGAACAAGAACGACTGGGCGAAGTTACACTCAGAACTCAGTTTGGAGATCTTGTATCCAATTAGGATTTCATGATTGTTGATGAAGACTCAGATTTCAACGTCTTTCTTGGAAGACCCTGGCTACATCAGCATGTAGCTATACCTTCATCATACCATCAATGTCTCAAATACTGTTTCAATGGTCAAGTTGGAACATTGTATGGTGATAATGCCCCGTTCAAGACATGTGAGTCTCAGTACATTGAGGCGGAATTTTATCACATTAAGGGAAGAGAGAAATCTACAATGAAGTAAATTACCAAAGTTAATGCTCCATATGGTTTGGAGAAGATTCCAATAAATCCATTTACACATGTGAGTACAGATTATGTGTTACCTATCAGTCAAATTGAAAAAATAGGCCCAAATCAAAATACTCTTATGGAAAGATCCATAACGTCAATTGCGGCAATCGAGCCAGACCACATGGGAGAAATTGGTAACCTACCAAACAATGATGAAAGCAAAAATGGTGACGTTTTCATTTCATCTGCTGAAATCCAATAGGTCTATACTTCGCCAATCAGGTCAGAAGAAGTTATTGCAACATCAGAGGTGAATAATGATGTCGATTCTCAATCCATCATCTCCTCTTTATTTCCCAAAGAAGACCCTTTATCATCAATAGGATCGGAAATGGAAGCTTCTTCTTCAAAATGTGAAAAGTTTGACATCTCTTCTGATCATGAAAATTTTGTTTTGTCATCTACTATGCAAGTAGAAACGGAAGAAATAGCACATGATGAAGAGGAAGAGGAAGATATTAGAGATGCTCCTCCAGCATTTGAAGAGGGTATCTCTACCACTGTGGATGAACTCAGAGAAATAAATCTGGGTACAGAGAAAGATCCACGCCCCACTTTAATTAGTGCGGCCATGACCCTTGAAGAGCAAGAGATGTATATTTCTTTTATAAAGAAAAATAAAGATATTTTTGCTTGGAACTATACAGAAATGCCTGGGATTGATCCTGATGTTTCTACTCATCATTTGGGTTTACCAAAAGAACATCGAGGATTTAATCAAGCGGCGAGAAGAACACACCCAACTTATACTTCCAAAATTGAAGCTGAAGTGGATAAGCTGATCAAAGCTAACTTATTCAGAGAAGTTAAATATCCCAAGTGGTTGGCTAATATTGTCCCTGTAAAGAAGAAGAACGAACAAATTAGGGTTTGCATCGATTTCAGAGATCTTAATCGGTATTGTCCTAAAGATGATTTCCCAGTTCCGATTACAGAACTCTTTATTGATGAGACGACTGGTTATGAAGTACTTTCCTTCATGGATGGATATTCTTGATATAATCAGATCTGAATGGCCCCAGAAGATGAGGAATCCACAGCCTTTAGAGCCCCTCAATGTGTGTTTTGTTACCGGGTGATTCCATTTGGTTTAAAGAATGCAGGTACAACATATCAACGCGCCATGCATCGTATCTTCAAACCTTTCTTAGGGAAGTTTGTTGAATGCTATGTAGATGATTTGGTGGTTAAATCCAAACAACTTTCTAATCACTTGGATGATTTGGAAGTCATATTCCACAAGCTTCAACAACATCATTTGAAGTTGAACCCCTTAAAATGTGCTTTTGGGGTAACCTCAGGAAAATTTCTCGGCTTTATTGTACGCCATCGTGGTATTGAATTCGATCTTGAGAAGACCAAGTCAATCCTTGGTATGTCACCTCCTCAGAATTTGAAATAATTAAGAAGACTTCAAGGACACTTATCCTGTATTCTGCGTTTCATCACCAATTTGGCAGGCAAAAGTTTACCTTTTACCAAATTAATAAAATAAAGAGTCACTTACCAGTGGACTGAATAATGTCAAGAAGTGTTTGATGTTCTCAAGAAATACCTCTTGAGTCCACCGGTACTCATGCCACCTGTTGAAGGAAGACCACTTATCCTCTATGTGACAGCTCTAGAGAGATCATTGGGTGCCTTTCTTGCTCAAAAGAATGATGCTGGGAATGAAAATAGCCTCTACTATCTCAGTAGAACTATGCTTGAAGCAGAAACCCGGTATTCAAGTATTGAGAAGTGCTGCCTGGCATTAATCTTTGCAATTTAGAAACTGAGACACTACCTGCAACATCACGAGGTACAATTGGTATCTCGCAATAATCCGCTCAAATTCATCCTTAGTCGTGCAATGCTTACAGGACGTCTAGCAAGGTGGGCAGTTATTTTGCAGCTGTTTGATATTCAGTATGTGTCTCAAAAGGCGATAAAGGGCCAAGGTCTGGGTGATTTCCTGGCTGAACATCCTTCAGTGGAAGACACGTCTTTAGATATTGAACTCCCTGATGAGGAAGTTTTCTCTATTCAAGAGAGTCCTCAAACATGGGAAATGTATTTTGATGGTGCTTCCAGAAGTCCAACAGGGAAGAAAATGGAAAATCCTAAATTCAACAATGTTGGTTTAGGAATTGTGCTCATTTCTCCAAATAAGGCTTTTTTACCTTATTACTTTTTATTGTGGGAAGGTGGTACCAATAATGAAGCCAAATACGAAGATCTTATCACAGGATTGGAGTTAGCGCTTCAAGCACAAGTGAATCACTTAAAGGTGAAAGGTGATTCAGACTTGGTAATCAAACAAGTAAATGGGGATTATGCCATCAGAAAAGAATAATTAATCCATTTGTATGATTACATCAGAGAGTTAATGGCAGAATTCCCCTCAGAACCAAAATTTTCTTATGTCCCAAGATCACAAAATGCTCAAGCTGATGCGCTGGCTAACATAGACACAGCTCTAGCAGATCCAAATCGGGACGAGACAACCATCAGTATTGCCCAACGTCGTGCAATTTCACTTTATGTTCAAGCCAGAATAGAGGAAATTAATGAAATTAGTCCCATTCCTGAACCGTATGGTCATACTACAGGATGGATGTCACTTATCAGGGAATACCTTCAAAATGGAACACTTCCACCTGATAGAGCCGAGAAAGAACAAATCCGGCGACGTGTGGTCAATTTCACTCATTAGGATATCCCAAACCACCTAGAGAAAATTCTCTACAAACATGGTTTTGATGGAGTTCTCTTCAGATGCATTGATGGCGAAGAGACAATGGATGTCATGAAAGAAGTGCATGCAGGAGTCTGTGGTGCCCACCAGTCTGGACATAGATTGTCTAATAAAATTCAAAGTCTTGGATACTTTTGGCCTTCAATGATACAAGATTGTGTTAATTTCACAAAGAAGTGTCATTCATGCCAAGTACATGCCAACTTAATTCATCAACCTCCAGAGTTTCTTCATACAGCTAGATACTCGTGGCCATTTGCCACATGGGGAATGGATGTGGTGGGACCTTACCCTTCAGCTACGGCCAAGCAGTTTATGTACATTCTTACTCCTACTGGTTTCTTTTCCAAATGGGCAGAGGTAGTACCTCTTAAAGAAGTCAGTTCTAAATGCATTGTTAGCTTCATCAAGTCTAACATCATTACTAGATTTGGTGTCCCTCATACCATATTGATAGACAACGACACCAACTTCTGTTCTTCTAAGGTGAAGAAATTGTATCAGGAATACAACATTAAATCCAACCATTCATCTCAGTATCATGCGGCGGCCAATGGCCAAATAGAAGCCTTTAACAAGACTCTTTCAAATATACTGCAAAATATGGCGGATAAAGATAAGAGTTCATGGCCTGATAAACTCTTTCATTCTTTATGGGCTTATCGGACTACCACCCGTAATGCAATGCGGTCAACTCCATATTCATTGGTATATGGAACGGAAGTAGTATTGCCAATTGAAGTTCAATTTCCCTCACTCAGAGTAGCCATTTGTGATCAGTTATCTACAGATGAGCAATATCAAAAGCAATTGAATGAATTGGAATGGTTAGATGAGAAAAGATTGTGCACTTTGCACCACTTGGAAATCTATCAGAATCGAATAGCACGGGCTTTTAACAAAAAATTTCGTTTTAGTTCATTCATTCAGGGAGAATTGGTATTAGTTCTCAGAACTCCAATGATACCAGGAAAGAAACCTCCCAAGCTCGAGCCAAAATGGGAAGGACCTTATTCAATACATAGGGTCTACTCCAATGGAGCTTATTCATTAATCTCAATGGATGGGGAAGTCATTACTACTCCAACTAATGCCAGATTTTTGAAGAAGTATTTTGTATAAAATACAAAGTATTCATATAATGTCCCCACAACATGACACTAAACTGTGTGACACCAGTTCGTCCTTGATATATGACGTTAAACTATACAACAATGGTTCAGTATGACCTTAAACTCCCCCTTTCATCCAACATGACGTTAAACTATAATGTCCCCGCAACATGACACAAAACTGTGCGGCACCAGTTCGTCCTTGCTATATGACGTTAAACTATACAGCAATGGTCCAGTATGACCTTAAACTCCCCCTTTCGTCCAACATGACGTTAAACTGTAATGTCCCCGCAACATGACACTAAACTGTGCGGCACCAGTTCGTCCTTGGTATAAGACGTTAAACTATACAACAATGGTCCAGTATGACATTAAACTGCAACTTTGTCCCACACGAGGTTAAACTGTGAGAAAGTTCCCTAAAAGGTCCTGTATGACTTTAAACTACACCATGGTCCTGTATGACTTTAAACTACACCATCCATGGTCCATGCATAGGACCCTAAACTATTCACACTTTTGTCCAGCATGACACTAAACTGAAGAAAAAAAATTCCCTAATCTATCCTCACTGCATGACATTAAAATGCACAGTCCCCCTCTCGTCCAACATGACGTTAAACTGTATTGTCCCTGCAACATGACATTAAACTGTGTAGCACCAGTTTGTCCTTTCTATACAACGTTAAACTATACAACAACGGTCCATGCATAAGACCCTAAACTATTTGAATGTCCCTTACGTCTGGAAAGACGTTAAACTACATAATCATCAAAGGTCCTGTATGACCTTAAAATATACTTATGTCTAGCATGACATTAAACTACACCATCCACGGTCCATGTATATGACCTTAAACTATTCGCCCTTTTGTCCAGCATGACACTAAACTGTAGAAAAAATCCCCAATGCGTCCAACATGACGTAAATGGTGTGTTATTTTGTCCTTACTGCATGACATTAAACTGCGTAGTCCCCCTTTTGTCCAACATGACGTTAAACTATATTGTCCCCATCGTCCTAACTACATGACGCTAAACTGTACAAAAAGTCCTTGATACATCCTACATGACATTAAACTGTATTTTGTCCCTCCTACATGACACTAAACTGTGAAACACCAATAGTCCTAACTGCAAGACTTTAAACTGCATAGTCCCTTTATATGTCCTACATGACATTAAACTATGAATCGTTAAGGTTGTTGTTACCTCTTGTTTCTCACACCGAGTATGACTCACATGAGCTTAGAGAAAACCTCAACCATAAAACTCTCTTTGGGCCGCTAACCATGTATAAGTCCCAACAACATCATTTTTTAGGTCATTTTCCCCAAGAATAATTTGATTATTAATTTATTTTTTAATTGAACTATGCGGATTTTGATCCTTGCCTTCCAGGCTGGGTACGTAGGCAACATCCCAAGGTTGAAGCCCAAAAACAATCTCTTCACTTCGGTTCACCTTCATCTCATACGATGTTGATTTGTGAAACTGCCCTTAGAATCAATATCTTTACATTTGATTCACTTTCGTCCTTGTTATACGACGTTAAACTATACAAAACTTTTGTCTGGTACGACAATAAACTACAATACTCTTTGATTTCCTCATTTTAGAGGGAACCATTATTTACATTTATTTTTTCAATCATGTTTCATTTCAAAAGACTATGTGCATACATGGTAATGCCTAAACTTTTTATCTCGGGTTAAACCATCATTGTACTAAAGTCCCCTTTCACCCTTCACATGTACGAACCAAATTTGTAAAAAGGGTATATCTTGAACTACGTGGGCTTGATTCCTATCCTTATGGGATACGTAGGAACGTTCGAGTATCCCTCGAATCCAGCCCCAAGTCTTTTGGCCCTAACCCCAAATTTCACTTTCAGTCCCTTGGCTGAAAAGTCCTCATGAAAACACACACTGTATATTCATTATTATGGTCTGAACTCTATGACCCTAAACTAAGATCTCTCAAAATTTTGTCATGCACGATGTTAAACTGCATTTCAAGAACTATGTTTGGCTTGATTCTCATTCTTATGAGATACGTAGTGAATTCCAAAATTTCAATTCAGGACCCAGCCACAACATGATTATGGTTATCATTGACCTCTGTATCTCTGTATACATTGGACGATACCCATCTTTATGTGTTATAACCCTAACCTTAAATATTTTCAGATCTTCATAACCCTTTTCATGACTTTAGGTCACAAAAATGTCAAACGTCTGAGAATTCTTTTGTCTGACTATGCAGCACGTGCCCATAGGCGGCCTTGCATAAACAGTCCACATAACGGACTTGTCAGCCGAAGGATACTATTTATTTGACTATGCAGCCAATTCCCTTAGGTGGCCCTTCATAATTCAACCCCCTAACGGGTTTTGTTAAATGATGATAACTTCATTCTTGGGAAGAATGCCTCTTTTGTCCTTATTTGTCTTAAACGACAGTATGTAGGGATCCGGAAAAAAAAAAATATCCATCCTTAACATATTTGTCCCATATCCTTTTTCATGATCTGAAAGTATTCAAGTCTATGGTTTATTCTTCTTCCCTACGTTTGGGTCAGACCTTCGTAGGAGTGATATCTATCCAGTTCTTCGATAATCTTGTCTTGAAATATCTTCTCCATATTCAAGTACCTCTTTCCATACAACAAAATCTATAATTTGGAAAATTTGAATCTCTATAAACTTTCACTGGCTTTTAACACTAGGAAAGTAAATTTCTGAGAGTTCTTTTTCCTGACTATGCAGCACGTGCCCATAGGTGGCCTTGCATAAACAGTCCACATAACAGACTTGTCAGCCAAAAGATGCTATTTTTTTGACCATGAAGCCAATGCCCTTAGGTGGCCCTGCATAATTCAACCCCCTAATGGGTTTTTCAAATGATGGTAACTTCATTCTTGGAAACTACTTCTTCTGATGCCTTTTTAGCTCTTTTTCATATCATTCCTCAGATTAAAATATTCTTAAGCCATAGTTTAAATATTTTATCTCATACTTGAGTATAGTAATATGTTTTCAGATAAATTGTCAAGGAATTGAATCAATTTTAATCCATTTTGGTGAAAGCTATTTCGACCTTAAACATTAGCCCCTTTATGTCCGTCATGCATGACTTTAAACTGCCCACAAAAGACAAAGTAACTCTGAATAAAAGTCAAGTTCCAGCTCACTAAATATACATTTTTGTATGATTTAGGTAATATTGAGCAATTAAAAGGTTCAAAGTTTGTAGGGTTATTTATAATAATCCTAGTAAAAATCAAACTATGCTTACTAGGCCCATTGGATTAGGTAAAATATAAAGCATGTAGCAAAAGAAAATGCAGGTACAAATGAGTTATGGTGAAAGTGATTTTCATTGATGCACAAGAGTTAGAAGGAAATCCACAGACTGGAGTCTCTTCTCTTTTTCAAGAATTACAAGAGGCTTTCAACATAAATCTTCATTTGATTTAAGGCACCCCGAGCTTCATCAGCAATCACTTGGAATTCATTCATTCAGCTGAATACAATAAGAGATGCAGAAATACTAGCTCTTCTTGGAATAGTTGTAAAAGGATGTTCTTGAGTGAGGTTTGAGAAAATTTTCTGATGATCAAACAGTGACTCTGTTTCTGTCCAAGAGACTTGGAAGATGGATACATGGATTTGAGAATGGAGAATTGGAAGTAAAGAGCCATTTGGAGAGAGTACTATTTCCAGATATTGCTCTAATGCCATGTTTATCTTCTCTCCACCAACTGACAATGGAAAACATTTCAGCCCATGGGTTTTCCATTTTCATATCTGCAAGAAAATGACATGGAGGAAGAATTTGAAAGTTCAAACCATTGTTGTTGCTCTTAATGCACAGCATAACCGAAATAGAGGAGTAGCAGTGTAGCTGAATTTCAGGCATATAATTATTTGCATCTGGAACATTGAATCCTTGCAGATGACCATGACCATATAGAGGCAGGTAGATGCTCTGTGGGAAATTATGATGATATTTATTCAAGTACTTAACCAAATCTGGGAGAGTGCTGTCACAGATATCATAATAATCATGGCCAATGATGTTCATCATGTCATCAATCCTCTTGATAGCTAGTTCATCAGCTGCTTTAATTCCCTTAAGAGCCATTGAATCTGCACAAAAGTTGAATAAAATAACACTTAAATGGGTTTATTTTTCATAAAATTTGTGAAAGAATTCAAGAAAAATGGAAAAGGAATTAAGATGCGCAAGTCTAAAACTTGGCGCGCAAGTATGGATATGCCGCGCAAGTATTAGGTGAGCAGGTATCACCGCTCAAGTCAAGATAACTTGACAGCAGCGCGCCATAAAGGAAACACCGGAAAACAGAGCAACCTGAACGGTTAAGATGACCTGCGTGACGAGAGCTCGAGAGGTTTGAAGTCCGGAAATCTGGATGCTTTGTACGGAGGTGAGGCTGTGTATTTATAGACCAGGGGGCCTACCTGCGCACCATGCCCAGTGCACTCAAGACCCGCGCGGTGTACACTTGCGCGCTGCCTTCTGCGCAATGAACACTTGCGCACCACCTTTTCCTTTGGATGTATTCGATTTCCTCAGAGTCACTTCCTCTATTTCTCTCTGGATCCAACTCTGAGGGGGGAATTTTGTTGACGCTCCTTTTGACACAGAATCTAAAGATTAGAAAAGGGGATGATCTGAGATTAAAATGGTTCGACCTTTGAAGAAAACATCAAAAAATCAACAAAGGGATGAACAAGGATAACTTTGCCCATAGGCCGTGCAAGTTTCCTCATCATCGCACAAGTGGACTTGCGCGATGCACTTTGGCGCTCAAGTGACTTGCACGACATAAATGGTAACCACCCGGGGTCTTCTCCTGCCTATAAATACACCCTGTGGGCCCCCATTAAAGGGGGGATTTTTTCCAGAAACTTGGATCTAAGCTCCCAACACCCAAGTCTTTTCTCAAAGCTTCTGGAACACTTCTAAGGTAATTTATTACCTAGAACGGAAGATCTAAAGAGAGGGAGAAAGGTATAAGTGTTGAAACTCATCAACACTTGCGTGCCTGAGTTGCCAGCCCTTAAGGAAAGTGGCCACACTTGCATGCCGCCTTACTCCTTCAATAGAACTTACGCTTCCCTTTTCTGGAAGAACCTTAAGAGGATTCTAAAGGCCTTAATGAAGAGTCGCTCAAATATTACAATGCTGGTTGAACACCGCGCAAGTATCCTATACATGTCGCGCAGGTATACCTGCGCGACCAATACTTGCGCACCCACGCAGTACCTGTATGCCTTCCAAGACTTGCGCGCCCCAACCTTTTTTGAGTGCCCTTCTTTCCCATTTTACCCCTCTTAAGCCATTACCCCTTTCCTATTCAAGATTCGGTCTTCAAGACATTCTTCAAAGCCATTTATGGCATGATTTCTTGATTTTAATTCCTTATCTGAAAGGAATTCGGTGGAATATCTCTCAAAACCTAGTGATTTACATATCTTTATGTCACTAAAGATTGAGAGTTCATTCATTCAACCTCATCCTTTAAATCCTTAACCTGGGTATCCTTTTCAGGAATAATCCCCAGTCCTAATTCCTCCAAATCTGGGCATCCTTCTCAGTAGTAAGCCCCAAATTCTTAAAGTTCCCAAATCTAGGCATCCTCTTCAGGAGTAAGCCCCAAACCTTAATCCTTAACCTGAGATTCCCTTTCTTGAATAAGTCCCAGTCATAATTTTGGGCTTCCTTTTCAGGAGTAAGCCCCAATTCCCCTAACCTAGGCTTCCTGTTCAGGAATAAGTCCCAGTCATAAACTTGGGCTTCCTTTTCAGGAGTAAGCCCCAAGTCCCTTAATTTCTCTTAACCCGTCCTAATTTACTTTTGATCTGGGATTCCTTCTTAGGAGTAAAACCCAATTATCAATCCTCTCCTAATCTTGGATTCCTTTTTAAGAATAAGTCCAATTTAGAGTATTCAAATCTCCATGAAGCACATATACCTTTATGGACCCCGTTCCTGGATTTTCTCCCTAAAGTAAATCCTAATCTTCATTTATCTGGGTAGTCATACATACATAAGCCCCAAACCATTTCTTATGATTACATCTTTCATGGCCCAATTGTCTATTTTATTACCAATACCTCTTGTTTCTCACACCGAGCATGACTCACATGAGCTTATAGAGTAAAAGTAATCATGACATCCTTCTTTTAGCCATCAATCATAAACATCATACTCCCTTACTCGAACTACGTGGGTTCTGATTTCTTTTCAAAAACAAAGGATACGTAGGTAGCCCATATACGAGTTCGATCCCAACTCTGAAATAATGCATGTCCTTCTGAATGACAATAAACTTAAAGTGCCCCACTGATTGGCTTTAAAACCAGCCTGGTCATTATAATGACCAAGATATTTTTATATAAATGTTTTGAAGGATACCATTGACCAAGAATCTCTAAATAGATATAGATGATTCTCTATTTATGAAGAACCTCGAATACATATAAAAGATTCTCTAAATTTTTTATTTAATAATTTATTTTCAAAATTGAAGGAAAATCTCATTTTATACTTGGTAATGTAATAAGGATTCACGAACATAACATAAATCTATAAAGAGAGTCCTGGAATAGACAATAATTCCCCTCAAAAAGGTGTGATGAGTCCGACCTCCCATCCTCTCGACCAATGCAAATTCCTAAGCCTCATCAGTCCACAAGATAATGAGCACCTACCTTTGGAAAATAGGTCTAAATGGATGTGGAATCATTGGATATTTCCGATTCTACGAACAAACCCGTTAGAAACCGATCAGAACTTTTGAATCTCCCATCCAGGAGGTCATCCCCGAATTCTGAGGGAAACAATGATATATCCTCCTTCTTTGTGGTATAACATTGTAGTTTAGAATAATTATATTTTTAGCTTCGTGAAAATTTTTTTGGTGTGATGATAGTACGGTGGAATAATGGTATTTAAAATATTAGAGATATATATATAAATTATCAAACTCATTTTCTTCATGGAAACCTATTCTATGGTGTTAACTACCTACTTGTGATGTGTTTAATTATTTATAGAATAGACTCCCTCCAAATTATAGAGACACTAAAAAACAACCATTTCCTTTCATCATAATAATGAAAATTCCATCTCATAATATTTATTCAACATAGAACTTATTTATTAATTTTCAACATATTGAAAAAAATATAAGACTCCTTTTTCATTGATAATCGTTGATAAAAAATACAACACACAATGTGGGTCAACACATATGAAGACATATATGACATCTGCTCTCAAAGGTACCTAGTTAATAGTATTTTCATTATCAAAATGTGTATTTAACAACTCAAAAAATGTGTATGATGTTAGGAAAACAAATTTTCCATGTTTTATTTGGGAATTCAGGGAAATGAAAAGGTACCTTTGGTTTTGGATTTATTTATTTATTTATTTGTCTCATCTAGGTCTTTCACTACCTCCATTGAATTTATAAATAAGTGTAATTTTTTAATGATCTTTGTTTTTAAAAAAATATGGTTTTGTGAAAGTACATATATGTATTTCAATAGAAAGTGATTTAAATTGTATCATTGGTCAGTATTTAAATATATGTGTCTAGGATTATGTATCAATGGTATGGATTTAATGAGTTATATGGTGATATATTTTTCTAGGGACTGCCCAAATTAGTATGAAATGTTGAAGGTGGAATTTTGAATTGAAATTTTTCTCAAAAAAGAAAATCTGTTTTATTATAATATAAATGTTTCAAAATTATTAGTTCATTCTTTATTTAAATTAGACCATCGTTACAAAAAGAAAGACTTAATTGGGATTTATGGGGGTTGAAACCATTATGGTGGGTATAATTTTGACACCCCACTTGTAGAGACCCGTTTTTTTCATTATAATACTTTATAATATTTCATCATATATTTCTAGAGCTAGATGCTGAGACGACATGAAATTTTGAGGGCTGGTGTGCCTAAAATAAATTATTTAAAAATAGTAAGTGTTTTGGTACTATTTACATGTCGAAAAAATATATCTCTTTAACGGTAGTTTGGATTAGAAATGAAAGTCCATGATTGAGTCTGGAACATGCTGTTTACCCTAAAAAGGGTATAACTTTTATTTTCGTGGAACTTCTATGAAAAACTACACCAACGAAAAAAATAATAATTAAACTAATCGAATGTAATTATTTTATTCCATGCACCAACATAAATAATTTTTTATTGGGGCCTCATATTGGAAATATAAGACATTCGTTGAGTTCGGATGGGGATGTTTTACCAAGGAACATCATACAACTCTGAGGCACGAGTTTTCCAGATCCTGTGCCAAATGACACATATTTTATGTTATGTTTATAAATATAAGTTATGGGTATAGATCTTCCTTCCTCTAGAAATTGATCTCCCACTCTCTAAACCCTCACATCCATCTCAAGATTTCTCCCTTTCACTCTTTGCTGAATTAACAGAAAATTTATAGTGGATCGATGCAGGAGTGTCGTAGACACGTCCCCAACACAAAGTGCAACATATCGATGTAGGATGATTTTAAATTATCGCAAACTTGATTTAAATTTTCCGATTCATGAATATATCTAATGTAAAATTAAGGTATTTCTAATCATTGTTTATAGATTCAACAAAAAAACTACTAAACCTTGCTAAAAATCAGTTCTGGTCATCGTGTTCTTCCCCCGATCGTCGATTTTATCACATTTAATTTTTGACCTAATAATTTTGTGATGGAATATAGAGTGAAGGCTGAAAAGATGAAGTGATTGTCCCAAGATTCTTGGAACTGGGTATGAAATAATTTTTGAACCCTCGATATGGTCACGATGCCCTGATGAAGGGGCCATCGGAGAAGAACTGATGGTAGTGGCCCAAGCCGGCAGCAGGCCGGGGGGGCCGGGTGTGAGTTGGATGGGCAGTTTGGTCGTGAGTACAGAGGTTGGGTGGGTGCCAACTAAGGATGCTATGGTGTGTGGTATGTGGGGGAATGGCAGCCATATGGGAGCGGGGTAGTGTCTTGCATGGGGGTTAAGCGGGTGCTACGAGGAGACGATGGGGGATAAAGACCTGTGTGATGTGGGTCTTTCGTGTAGATGTGGGAGCAGAGGAAACCCATCCACGAGGGCTGTTCAGTGTCGGTAGGTCGCCGATAGCCACACTGTCAGGTCATGAAAAAATGGGTTGCAACTATGGCTGGGTTGTGGGCTGGCTATCTGGATCGGGTTGGCCGGAGGCGGGGGTCCAGCCAGTTTGGGCAGACTGGCCCAGTTTTTGTCCGAAAAAACATTAAAAGGTCATATCTCTTAAACTATGCTTCTGTATGGAATGTAATCTATGGCCACATGTCCCTCTCAATGAGAAAGACCACTTTAGACTAGTTTGGGATTTTGATGTTTTGGTATTGGGGTTCACATGTAGGATATACTTACTTTTAATAATAATAATTTAATTATTATTGTTTTGGGATCTTGCAACAGACCTATCTTGTAAATGGGATTTCTATTTGATGTGTCGTTAGCAATGGCATGACCATGGTATTCATGTTAAATTTTAAATACTACTTTAGAGTGTTCAAACTATAGTTTAGGTGTAGGCCCCATGGGGTTTGGTTCACATGTTTTGTAGTGAAATGCAAATTTTTCACTGGGTATCCTTTTAAGATAACCAAGTAGTCAAAAACATGTGCTTTTCTGAGAAAATCCCCATGGTGAAATCTATAAAATGTGTTTTTTGACTGATTAATGGGACCCATGAGATGTATTTCGAGTTCCATGTATCAACTTTTGACTTTTCCATCAGAGGTCTATATTGTGGTGAATGAACAGTCCATCTTGTGTGTTTTTCTACAAGGACCACAAGGGTGTTATATGTTTGGTTATGTGAAGCCTTATTCCTGATCTCATAAAATATAGAAACATGAAATGAATATCGGTGGAAGGTCATTTTGACATTTTTTAAGAGAACCCATAACCTGGGACAACCTCAACTCTTTTGAGAGTGGAGAAGATGCATGAGGATATAAATTCAAATATTCTTGAGCCATTTGAGGAGGTGTGCTGATGTAATTACGTTTTTGGATCTCCTGATAAATTCTAAGAATTGGGCACTCATCAGCCTTTTAACTAGGTGTTTAATTTACTATGGGAGTAAGCCGACATGACTAGGGGTACTTGTTCATAGTTTAGTACCTAAGAATGGTTAGCTACATAGCTAGATGATGAGGTGGGGCCACGTGATATGTGGGACCAACATTCGCTACGTACTACATTAAAATTTCTTATATCATTTTCATTTCATTATTTTAGGCATATATTATAGAATGAAAGTAGCCTATCCTGAGTATTTTTTCATGTGGGATGTGACAGTTCCCACTGTTGTGGTTTCTGAGATATGGTACGAGCTGTTCCATATGTGATGCCTATTTTGGTGACATCTAACGATGGCAGTGAACATGTTTTGGAATACAAGTTCTTTCAGAGATGTACCATCCACTTGGGATGACCAATGTTCCTCGGTGTTCTTCCCAGAGGAATAATCCAGCATGGATGGACAATGTTCCTCAACGTTCTTCCATGTGCTACCATTTAGTAGGGATGTCCATTCTTCCTCAGAGTTCTATCGAGAGGTACCATCCAATAGGGATGTCCAATGTTCCTCAATGTTCTTCCAAGAGGTACCATCTAGTAGGGATAGCCAATGTTCCTCAATATGCTCTTCCAATATGTAACATTCAGTAGGGATGTACAGTGTTACTCAACATTCTTTTCCAAGTGGTACCATCTAGCATGGGTGGCTAGAGAAGTTTTGGGTTTACCTCTAGCTAGGTTAGGAAGTCGTACCTGATGGAAGTTCTGGGTTTACCTCCAGTTGGGTTGGGAAGTTGTCCCTGATGGAAGTTATAGGTTTACCTCTAGCTGGCCTGGGAAGTGGTCCTTCATGGTTGTTCTGGGCTTCCCTTTAATAGGTTTGGGCAGTGGGACAAATTGATGACTCTTTTCGGAAAGTACCCTCTGATTGGGATGGGTAGTGGGTCCCCATTGAATTCTGAGTGATGTTTCCCACCTAACGTACTAGGGTAAAAATACTTGATGATGAGTGAAATCCTCTAGCTACTCTTGGCATGGAACCTCAAATTTGTGACACGATCTCTTGACTGTTTGTCATAGTAACAAGACATGATTTGATGTTACCATGGAATATCATGAAAGAGGGGAACATTTCACACAAAGATGTGTATTTGTGACTTGATCTAAAACTGTGTGGGCAAGACAGACCCACCCATATTAGATAGTTTCATGGTACAATGATTTATCCCCTTTGAATTACAGTTCAGGGAGGATTTGGGGGATGATAGGAATCAGTTGTTACTTCTGGGCCTATTGGCCACTCACTTTTCCTGGGCCGAGATTATGCAATTTATATCCCCTCACTCTCTCATTTGGGTTTCTTTACTAAGTATATATATAAATATATCCTATTTCTTTACCCACTCCTTGGGATTTAGATACTCTCATTTCAAGAGAGGTGATGAAACATGGGGTATGCCATGTTCTTTCCGTGTCATGGTACTCGTGGTTGGACGAATCTACTCTCCTACTATAGGTAGCATAGAATTAACAAAAAGTTCATCTTCTAACCATTTATATCTCCTTTTTGTTTGTACAAGATTACTTATTTATCTTGTTGGGTTGAGGTATGCTTAATTAATTTATTCTTTTACTGTACCTTGTTCTCCCTACTTCCCCCCTCTCAATACTTCTCTTTCTACTCCCCTAAGCTTTTGGGACATCCTACTGAGTATCTTTATACTCACCACTACCTTGGATTTGAACGTTTTTGGTGTTATCTTGTATACGATAGACATTTTTATTGTGATATCAGAGGAGATTAGTGATATGGGGTTCTTGGACCATGTGTGGTGGTCATAGCTTGGGATTCTGGAGTGGGACTCTCGTAGCTATTTTAATTTTTCACCTTTTTCCAGGTTGTGGAACTTTTCTAGTTAGGTTTTTATTTTCTCGTTTCCCTTTCATCTTTTAAATTTTCAGACATGTACTGTATATCGGTTGATGCATGTTTTTTTGGTTTGTATATAGAAGTATTGTGTCTTGTTTTCTTTTCCCTCTCCACTGTTTTCATTTAGTTGGCTACCTGTGTGTACAGGTTCTTAGGAAAATGCCTCTCATAGTTTGTTGTGCCTTCAGTGCTAGTTTACAACCCCTATCTTATGTAGGTGGTCTTGGGGTAGTTTTGGATCATTCCCAGAATGGGTCGAGTCATGACACCAATTTTTAAATTTTAAAATAAATTTTATACTAACGTTATTTTTGAGAAAAAATAGTTAAAATTTGAATGTCATTCAAAATTTTTGGGTAATTCATGGCCTCAAGGCTATGAATATCAACTATGAATGATCAAGGAATTAGGTTAATATCTAGATCCCCCAATATATTCCTTGGGTTAGTTTTTTACCATAATAATAACAAGCGATCATAGTGAATAAGAATAATGAAAATTATAGAAGAGGGAGAGAGAGAGATTGGGAAATAGTGAACAATTTTGTTGAAAGTATATAAAATATGAATTATAGAAGAAAAAAATTAAAAACCAAATATACTCATAAGGAAAAATGGTAAGTTGTTAAAAATATCTATCTGGGAGAGAGGGAGTCCATTTTACAGTAGATGAAAAATATTTAAACTGTTATTATATCAAAATCAATGGGATCCAACATGATTTAGCATGAATTTAATGCTCTTTGATATCCCTTTTCTATATGAAGAATGATCAAGTTTTTGTCTATAATTGAAGCATAGGAAATATTATCATCAACTTTGGTATTCAAATATCCCATGTGATCATATTTCCTTATTTATTTATGATTTCAATACATGTGATCAATAAAAACATAAGAATATTGAAATGGGACCAAAATTATTAGGATGGATGTGTAATGATTTTCATTCATATAGGTGACTAAAATTCAAAAAGCAGTTGATATTTTAAAAATGTTGGATGGGGAAGAACTTCATCTATATATATAGGAATGAAATTACGAGAGTTTGAGGGCCTCAAAAGAGGTGTTACGGAAATAGAATAGGGCTCATGAAGTGGTCATAAGATTTAGGGAGCATAATAGAGTGTTCATTATGTTTTCTTCATATTTAAGAATCCCACTACCTAGTTGATAGCCTCCACTAGCTATATAGTGGGATTTTTAAAGGGAAAATTTAAAAAAATTCCACTTGGTTTATTGTGGAGGTAGCCCTCTCATGCTCCCTTATTTGGTGTGTGAGGCCTCCAACAAACCTCTCCCTTCCTCCCTTTAACACTCGTAGGTTTGTGGGGTGCTTTGGGTAGTTACATCTCCTTTTTGAAGTTATTTAAGTTAAGGATTAACCTCTAATAGCCCCCCTTTATACTTCTTCCTCTTATATAATTTAAAAATTTTCTAGTTTCGGTTTTTATAGTATATTCCACAAGATCATGGTGGAATTTCCCAATTATCACGAGGATTTCACCTAGATTGTTTATAGGAAATCCTGAGATGTCATCGATATGACGTTTCATATCATCCCAATTATGTTATGTAGAACAATCAATTTTAATATTATTCTCATTAAATTTGAAATTAATTTGTGATTTTATTGTCACATTTGGTTATGGATGTGACGGGTCTTTTGTGAGTTGTTGGTCCTGTTTTCATTTTTGTGAGAGAATATTATAGGTGTTTCTCTATATATGAATTTTTGTATATTTGTGTAAACTAATTATAATTATTTATAATTTAGTTTTTTAGTTTTTTTTATTTAGTTATGTACTCAGTTGATGATGAGAGCTTGAATGGGGCCTTGTAATGATTATGTTACCTTTAATTAATGTGTGAAATCATATTATTGGTAGGATTTCCCACAATTCACCCATAAATTTATTTTTATTCTAAGATCATATGATGGTTATATCACTCGTCTTCTAAGTGATGGACTTAAAATTAATTAATTATTTAAAAATGAAACTATCCTTAGTTAAGTAATTGGATAATAAAATGGGGTATTTCATTAAATGAAAATTTGGGAAAGTGGTTTAAGAAATTTAATTTGGTTGTGGTACATGAAATTGTTTTCAAAAAGGGTTAAATTGTTTTTATGGAAATGGGAACCAATAATGAAAAATTAGTTTTTTTTTGAAAATGAGAATATGAAATGGGTTTGATGAATTTTTTGTGGAATCTTGGAAGGGATATTTTGAATGGTATATAGAAACGATTCTTAGAAAAAAAAAATATTTTGGAATATGGGATATAAAATGGAAAGTGCCCTTTATTTTCAAAATGTTTTTCTAAATTTTATGGGTTAACAATATTTTGTTTTTTTTGGAATGGGAATTTTAAAAGATACTTTATAAAATATATTTATTTTTAAGTAATATACCCATATTGATATTTATTTTGATCCTTATGTTTATTTTGGGTAAACCCCGGGTGAACATGGCCAAAGGGTTTTACACTGAAATAGATGGTTAAACCTATGATGAACATAGATCATAGGTTGACACCAAGACTGATGGATAAACCCAGGGAAAACATTTCCAATAGTATATGTTGAGACTAATGGTTAAAACTAGGGTAAACATCACTAAAGAGTGGATGATGGGGCTCTAGGGATGGGTATATTATCCCAATATGTGTGTGTTGTCCAAGGATATGTATTTAACCCTGATGGTTGATGGGTTGGAATGTTAATCATTACATGCTTAGAGACACATAGACACTGGCCAAAGCATTTATGTACAATTCCTGAAGTGAACCTATCTCTTGGGTTCGAAATTTGATTTATGTATTTCTATTAAAAAATTTACTAGATGACATTGTAACTATTTTTCTTGATCATAATTTTATGGACTATTTATGGGATGGTTATACTTTGGGACACCATTTTTGGTGGCCTAATGAGTTTTACTCACACTTGGATCAGGCCTCTATGACACATAGGAACTCGAGTATACACCATTATTGTTCATAGATAGAGGTTTTAGGTAAGATCCTATGTTGATGAATTCTGTTTGGCGTCCAAGGTTGCATTTAGGCAATGGGAATGGGAGGGACAACAGATCAGATGGGGGTAGGCTATGAGCCTCTATTTTATTTTAGTCTTTATTTGTATTATTTCTATATGATATATCATAGGGGATCCAATTTTGTATTTATAACACCTTTATTTATTATTGAATTTGGTATTATATTTGTTTATTAGAACTTTCCCTAATTTTTATCTTTACATCTGAATGTTATATATTTAATTTTATTTCTACTATTGTTATACTATGATATAAGGGAATAGTTACCCCACAATGTCCTCATAAGCACTCTCTAATGTTCAATGGCCTCTAGTATATGGGGAGGCCGGCCTAAGGTCATGTAGAATTCCATCAGTCTGGGCACCAGACAGTGGTGTAGGTTGTAAGGACATTACAAAGTGGCATAAGATCTTTCAGTTTCATATATATTACTTTTTAGGTATAGTAGATAGGAGAATAGGATGTTGTTGGAGCCTAGTAAGGATCATGTGGTTGGGTTCGTATAGCCCCATGTAATGAGGAATTTTTTGTAAGGGATGAGAATAATTGTTCTTTCATTACACATTTAGAGTTGATTTATTTCCACCTCATGTTTTCACATCAGTACAATGCTATTGATTCATGGGGTGTTATCTCTTTGAATAATAATAAAAGAGGCTGTCTTCATTTATGTTTCATTCTAGGAACATATAATTTGTGTGTCATTCATATGTTTCCCTTGATTTATAGTTTCCTAGGATTCATGTGTGATAGTTGTTTATTTACTATGGTAGGTTATATATGCTAGTAATTTATATCGACCTACAGTTTTAAATAACAGAGAGGAGTTTGTTATTTAAAGTTCTCGAAAACCTATATATGGTGTTTTACCATATAAATTTATGGCGTTATACTTCTTGAAAAACTTTTTAGGATACTTATGGTTATAGTTGGGTATAAATTAGTTATAATGTGATGGGTTTAGATAAATATTATTTTAGTAAGAAACTTATTTGGTGTCTTCTCTTATAACCCATGAATATAATTATATCTAGGTAAAACCATAGAATATTGAGTTTGATTGTTTTTTGAATTTAATTTTTTTGTGAAATAAAATAGTTTTAAAATGTGAATCGTTGGGATTAAAAATATAAATTTTATTTAGTGTAAAATAATAAATAATGAATCCTTCAGAGACCTGGTGATGAGAATCACTTGGGTTGTTAACCACTCCTTGTATAAGGGTAGTTAGGGGCTAGAGAGAGAGAAATCATAGTTGGTGATATCATTATATATGGGTCGTGAGACCTTAATGGGTTTTGGTTTAATTGATAACAAGATGTTTTATATGGTTCCATTAGTTGGGATGTGGCCTTTAGGTCATTATATTCACCTTGTACAGTTATTTCTTGTGACTCTTTTGGGGTTGTGAACCTTAATGGATGTGTATAACCCTATAATGGTTGTATTTTATTGTATATAAAATAATAATGGGTCTATGCGACCTAAAGATAGTAGTGGGATTTGGAAAATTATATGTTATGTGTTTTGGAATGAGGGTAGGAATGTCGCATGTGAGTAGTAGTTTTTGTGATGTCAAAACTAAGGGGATAGATGTTATAGGCCAACAATATTTTTAAGCTGAATTGGGGTTATAGTGTTTATGTGTTGGTTTCAATGATTGAGGGATATTGTGAGAGGTTTTATCCCAGTGGTGTGGGTACCTTAGAAGTGTTAGATTTGGATAGATGTTTTAATTCATGGGATTTATACACAGAAAGAATTATTGAATATTTAGTATAGGAATGATTATTCCTTTAATATTATAAATGAATAATCTTCAATGTTTGTGTTCTGGTGTTAGGATAGTTTTAAGGGGAAGGATCATTCCAATACTTGAACCCACTATTTTTGCACTATTTTGATATGGTAATCAACATTTACCATGTGTACATGGGTTTCAGGATAATATAGAATGGGTAAATTATTCTAATATTAGAATGAAACTATAAATTAATTGTATTCATTTAGTTAGACTTGAATCATGATATGTGATAAAATTTTTGGATAAATTTACTAAGTATGAGTTGTTTTCAATGAGGTTAATGGGACATGAGGCATGACCATATGCTTTAGTGGGGACTTTGGACTCGATTTAGTAATTTATGAGTCATGGGACCAAATGTCAGTGGGAAAATGGTCATAGGGGGATCAAGAAACCCTGATGTTTTGATGATTCATAGGTGGTATGCATAAGCTAGAATGTGTAGTGTCATTTAGGTTATGTGATCGGGTGTCTCATGAGTAATAACTCATCACTTTCATTGAGAACATGGTGGTACATTTTGGATTTGTATAAGTCCTGTTGAGTATTGGGGTGGTAAAAAGTACCTCTTATACTAATTTGAGAATAGATTGTGTCTTAGAGGTTCTCAAGAGGTGTGGTGGAAGTATTGCTGCCATGAACATTGATTCATGATTATTGGAAAAGAGTAGTGACATAGTAATAGGTTTGGTTAGTGAGTACCTATCAATGCGAGGAGATCAAGAGATGATGTGATGCTTTTGGGAATGGAGGACTAGTGAATTTAATTGGGGATAAGATATACTTGTAGTGAAAGGTGACATCATGGAGGGATTAGAGTGTGGTGGAACATATGATCAGTTTAAACCAGATATTGGTGTTAGAGGTCAGTGGATGTGTTAAGAAGGAACAAGGAGAATGGTGAATGTTTTTTTAAGATGGATCTTATTATGTTACTATAAGTACCCAACCACAAAAATTACAGTGTCTTGTGTTTTATGTCAAGAATTCATTACCTTACAATTTAGGATGTTTTTAGGTTTAGAGTTTTAGAGAATCATGCCTTAACTCATTCATTAGAAACCCATATAATAAAAAGTGGACACTTTTGAATTGTATCTATTTTTTCATAATGGAAAACATCTAATTTAAATCATAAATTATTTCCAGGGAAAATATTCAAAAAATTTGACTTGAATTCTTCCTTTCCATTACCCATCCTTAAATCATGAGAATATTTTTTTAAAATGTGGGATGAGAAAAAAAAGCTCAGTAAGGCATATAAAAATAATGAAAACTGTTATTCTTATAAAAAATAAATATCATATAAAATTTAAATTTACATTTAATGTTCTTTGATCATATGGAATAAAACATTTTCACTTGAAAAAACACATGATTTTTATAAAATAAAATAATTAAAACCTAAAGAAAGCAATTAAAAACCATGTTTGGTAACATGGATCAACCCATTCATAATATATTTTAAACATGTGTTAGAAGTAACTATGTCCTAGTTAAATCCATCGGAGAAAAACTTTTGTAACTATATCCTTATAACCAATTATGTCAAGGAATGTTACCCAATGCATTGGTTGGATATTTGGATGCACCCATCGTTTAAGCTATTACAGTATCACCCAGTCATATCTGGGACTCCCCATTATATAAGATGTATTAGGCTCACTTGACACAATATGGGTCACCCCATCGTAAAAGATGTAGTAGGCTCACCCAACACTATCTGGGTGAACCCATTTCTCATGTATAAAGCTCAAATACCATATAACTAATGAAAAAAATTTATTCATTCACATTTCTATCATGAAAAATATGAAAAAATCTTTTAAAATCATAATAAAATAATTTTTTGATATAAAATTCCATTTTTTAAAACCACATTTTCAATATAAAAATACCAATTTAATTTGAAAAACCAATTTCACCACCAAAATATCCAAATAAAAGGAAAATGATTTTTCATTGAAGGAAACATAAAATAAAACAAATAAATACATAAATCAAATAATGTTCAGGTTTGTGTAAATTTTTTTGTCATTGTGTACATTAAGAATACGATATTTCTTTTTTAGTTTGTCAAAACATTCCGTATAAAACTCATAAAAATATTCCTTTTTGAAAAGCTTTAATATAAAGTAAAAAGAGTCATAAAATTTAATTTATATATATATGTGTATTATTTTCATAAATTTTTTTACTAATAACATTTTAAAGACATGGACATTGAAGAGAAAGAGAGTTTTAAAAAAACATTAAATACGAATTTTTAAAGGAAAATCTGTTATCATTTGGGAAAAAATTGAATTATAATATCTATAAAATATTAACAAAAAAACAATAAATACCATGATAATATTGTATTTTTGATATGAATTGTCAAAGGGGTTTTATATACACCTATTAAAATATATATATGTGCATAATATAAAAATATGTATCAATGAAAGGAAATTGAGATGAAATCCCTCACCTTGTGTCTTACTTGTCACATGTGTCTTTGAATTACTGAATAATAAACATATTATAATTTTATAATTTATTTAGATCAATTTATGGTATATTTTTAGTTTTATTTAAATTATTAATATGTAATATGAAATTACTTAATCAATTATGTTGATGTTAGATGTTTTTTACATATTCATTTTTTTGTCAAAAACGAATTTAATAAGTTAATTATTGTCAAAGGGGTCATTATTTAAAAATATAAAAAATAATAATCATTTAATAATTAATATATTTATACATCAATTATAATTCTAAATCTAATCGTGAAAATTGGTTTTGAAAAAATGAACTAATGTTATGATCATGGTGACAATTGGCTGTATGTATGCATGAGTAATGTTTCCATTTTTCAATGATTATTATGGAAATAAGTTAAGTAACATTTTATATTGATAAAATGATAATTTTATCATAAATACTATATAATTTAATTATATATACTTATATATATCATTATTGTGATTTGGTGATGAAAAAAAGAATCACATTGCTTTGAAGATGCGGTAGTCCAAACACCCTTGAAAGACGATATCGTTTTTTTCAATGGGTGAAAAGGTAAGAAATAAAATGACATGTTATATTTTAAAAATAATAAATATGTCATTAATATAATAATTATTTCATTTATATCACATATATTCGTTATCTTTACAATATTACCTTACATGTAACATTTTAGTGAAAATGAATCACATTATTTCGGGAGGTAGTAGTTAGTCGTACACACAAGCGATGTCATCCTATCTACTATGGTATAAAATATAGAAATATTATATATGATATAATGAATCAATATGTATAATTATGTTATAAATATCATATATAAACTTTATATCGATCATCATACCCAACCACAATAGGTTGAAATTGAAAAATGGATGACATCATTTCGCAAGGTGGTTGTTCACCGTACACAAAAATCATGATTCTTTAACCTATTTGATGGAAGTGTGTGTGGTTTTAGGTCATAATAATAACATGAAAACATATGTGTATATTTAATATACTGATTTTATTATGTAATCCTATTATAATGACAATTTAAGGTGGTGGATTAGGAAATAAAAAAAATACTTGTGGGAGAATGTTACCTCTTCTTTGGACAACTCATTTTTGTTTTAACCAAAGGACTTACATGGTTGTATTTATTCCCAAAATATGGATTTTATTAACAGAGTAGGGAATTGGAGAAATTATTTTTGAAGGTATTGGATGAAACCATCTTTTTGAAGTTGCAAAGAGTGGAGGAGAGGGGTGGCCTTTTATAAGTGAGGTGAGTGGCACACTTGTAAATTTTTTGAAAGAGTGAATTCCACCAAGGTTTTTCATGTCACCAGGCCCCAATAATGGTAAATTATAAATAATAGAAGGGATAAATTCAAAATATGTCCATAAAATGGGGTTTGGACAAGTCTCTAGGTCATTTTCACCTTATATTCAAAATTTAATCCCTCAGTAAACTCTTTTTTACCTAAATCATTGTGATTAATTTGAAATGTTTTCTCTAATTATTGAGGTAAAAAATTATGTTAGTCTTAATATAAATTAAAAATTATTCTAATTAAAAAAATTAAATATGCTTTTTCTGAATTCAATTCACATAATATTTCAATGTTAATTTAATATTTATGTTGTATGCTCTGCGAGACAACAACTTTTTAAGAAGGGTATTTTTAGAAAGAGACAATTCTATATTAACTATATGAATAATAATAATTTTTTTTTGTAAATAAATTAAAATTTAGAGATATAAAATATTTAAATTTAATTTTAAAAAGTATCTATTATGTATTAATTAATTTAATTGAAAAGGATAATCATTATTCATTTTAAAATAAATGTTAGAAAATCCCATTTTAAAACCCCAAAATAAACTTATAGTAAAAAACAATATAAAGTTGATTAAAAGTTAATTCAGTGGATTAAATATAAATAAATAATACTTAAGTTACTTTAAAACATATTTAAAACATATTAATACTTTTAAATTACTTAATTTATTAAAAATAAATCACTTTTAACAAAAAATAGTCTTTTCACTATTTAGGAAAAAATAAATATTTTTTGAAAACAACAAAATTTCGACAAAAGAAAATTTTTATATGATAATTTCAAATTTTATATTAATTTAATAAAAGATAAATTCTAAAATTTAGAAATTAATCTTTTGAATAGAACATTATAAAAACGTGTTTATTTAAAACCATTTCCTTTTTTATATTTAAAAATTAATTTATATTTTTATAACTAATATATCTATTTAATTAATATTAATAAATTAAAAATTGATTTATTCTATCATTACCTAGTTTTTTACATCTATCTCCAATTTTATATATTGAGTCCTCACAATTTTGTTAACATATTAAAGAATTTGTCATATCTTTCCCCCACAGCATTTTCATATTTCCATGTTGGCTCTTGAGCCAAATGTTTTTTTCCATAAAACCATAACCTGTTTAATTGCCTTATTCCACAAAAAATTTAATATTTGGTCATGTTTTGTAACTGGATATTCCAAATACAAAATTTCGTCTTCCAAATTAACTAATTTATTTCTTAAAACATGTAATGAATCTAGCACATATTTCATTAACATTGAAACATGAAATTATTTGTGTACCTAATATAAACTTAGAGTAAAATTCAATAAATTTGTAAATAATCCAAATTCATATAGGGTTACACACATTCCAATAAACCAAAAACATAGCTTTCCATTTTTACCAAAACACAGAACAATTTTCCATGGATAAACATTGAGAAACACAAGATCGTCTTCCTTTAAAGAATAATCTATCATTATGTTATCCACATAAATTTTATTCCACTTATGAACCATCCTCATATCTTTATAAATCAAATGAACCTTTTTAGACATTTACTCTACCAACTCCAGTCCCATAAACATCCTCTCTCTAACTTCATCCATAAAACCTGTTGTCTAATACCTCTTTCTATATAATTCCTCAAGTTGTGGCATATGTATACTAGAAGGAAAAATATTATTATAACAATACAAAACCCAAGAAATATGTTGATCCCAACTTCCTTAGAAATCATTCAAACAAGAATTAATCATATCTTACATGTTCTAAATCATTCACTCATATTTTCCATCAGATTGATGATGAAAAGTTTTAATATAATTTTATTATATACCTAAGGACTTTTGAAGTCCTTCCAAATTTTTTTATGTGATCTTGAGATCACGGTCTGACATAATGGTTATAGGAACATGATGTAACCTAATTATATTCCTTAGATACAGTAGATAAATTTGATCCAATTATATTATATCTTGAATGGGAAGGAAAATTTTATATTTATTTAATCTATCAATAATAACCAAAATCTTATTGTTACCTATTGATGTCCTTGAAAATCCCACCATGAGATCCAGGGGTATGTTTTCCCATTTCCACTCTAGAACTAGAACAGGTTGAAGTATCCCCTTCAATGAAATTAATTCTACTTTAACCTATTGATGATTCAAACACATCATGGTGAAGTTAGACAAATCTCTTTTCATTCAATCCCATGAGTAATACTCTTAAAGGTATTTGTTTATATTGGTGTTACCCAGATGAACGGAAAACAAAGAACTATGAGATTCAATCAGTAACTATCTCTTAAACTAGGAATCAGTAGGAAGACATATTCTTTTTCTAAATCATAAAATACATTATTCATCCATCTTAAAATTAGGAAACTTAACTATATTAAATAATTCTACATTTTCCTGTAAATATTGATCATCCTTATGATCTTTGTTAATTATTTTTCAAAAAGTTGAATTCACTAAAAACAAAAACAAAATAGAGGATGTCTCTTAATCTAAAATATCTAGTAAAAATTTTATTGAATCCTTAACAATAGGGTTATGTTCAAAGTGTATCATGGTTAGTGTAACATTATTATTTCAACTCAAAGTGTCTTTCTATTTGATTACTTTTATTGGATGATAACGAATCGTATAATAATAATACATGATTAGTTTCGTCTATATTCTCTATCTCAAGTTTAATTCTTTCCGAGTGAGTATATACTTTAAAATTTTGTGATCAACATATATTTCACACTTTACCCCATAAAAATGGCACATCCAAAATTAAGAAAAACCACAACAGCTAATTCCTAATAAAATGTATATACAATTTTACTAATGAGGTTTCAACTGATATGAAGCATATGCAATTACATAATCATTCTATACCTTTCTATTTCTGATCATGTTGATTTTTATCCTGTAAAACTATCTCTGTACACTTTCTTTCATAATGAACCAACTCATTTAAACTTAAACACCTCACCGGTGGATTGGTATTGGTTAGCCAATTATTTGGTTTTTTAGGAATATTTTCTTTAAAACCCAGATCCATGTAATTGAACAATCTAATCCAAAATTACTTACCATATTGCATAAAAAATTCCTTAAAATGTAGTGTTTCACATTTGGAATATTTTTAGGGATTACCTCTTGACATTTTAGCTGTTTGTTTCTTTATTTGAAACCACCTTGAACTTTTCTTACTTTTGTACCCTTTAGGATCACATGTGTCTGCAAAAACCATGTCAACTTTCTCTACACAATGAACCAATTTATCATAAATTTTAAATTCTTATCCAGCCAATGATATTCATAATAATGGTCTCAATCTTGAGTAAAATATATTAATTTTACTATTAGTGTCCTGAAAATAAAATCCATTCCATACCTGGAAAATATTCCAAATTTTTATTCATATGAAACTATAGAATTGTAATCTTTCTACCTCAATTCAATGAATTTTTTTTCTATATTGAGTCCAACAAAATTGGGGAAATAATTCTCCTGGAAAATATCCTTGAAATTTTTCCATTCCATGGAAAAAATCGGCATTTTCTCTAGAATACTTAACCCAATACAACCATCAATATGATTCACCTTCAAAATAATTAATGGAAAGAGGTAAATTTTAATGTTCCTAAAATCCCATGACTTAAAATATATTCTATATAGAATTGATCAATATTTTATATACTACAATTTGGAATGATCTGAAAAATAATGGGGGATATTGCCTCATTAAATAACATGTTCTTTAAAGGTAGATCAGGTTCCTCTGTGTCATGGATAACACCTGCATTTTTATCTTGTCTTAATGGATCCATCATTAAAACAAACTATTTGAACTTGATTCCATCAATCTTGGGATTTTGGTTTTGAAGGATATTTTCCTCTTGGATCCTTCCCACTATATATTAATTTTTTCCTCTATAAAAATCCATTCTGAATAGAATTTTTTTAGGTGAAGAAACATGGTAATATTTAAATGGTATATCATTTTAACATAACCATATTGTAGAATATTGTTGGGAAAGTTATTATCCTAACCTCTAATGTTATATGAACCAACCTCTAATATTAACTATAAATACCCAACCTTAAACATAACACAATCTTGAGTTTTAAGTAAAGAATTAATTATCTTACATTTCAGGATCTTTTTAGGTGTAGAGTTTTATAGAAAGAGGTCACAACAAATAAATTACAAAAACCATATAATATAAATTGGACACTTCTGATTTGTATGAATTTTTTCCTGAAAATAAAACTTTTAAAATAAAGCCTGATTTCTTTTCATGGACAATATTCAAGACTTTAAACTTGTCTTCTTGATTTACCTTCCCCATCCTAAATTCTGTATAAAAACATTTTAAAAATGTGGGATGAGCATGAAAAATTTTATTAAGGGATTCAAAAGAAAGAAAACTTACAGTCCTATAAGAACATGAAATCACATATAACGTTTACCTTTATCTTAAGAGTACTTTACACATATGAAATAAAACATTTTGAATTGAAAAATGAACACA
The DNA here is from genome assembly GCA_963277665.1 of Viscum album. NCBI lineage: Eukaryota > Viridiplantae > Streptophyta > Magnoliopsida > Santalales > Viscaceae > Viscum > Viscum album. The sequence continues at coordinate 1,195,925,244 of OY728135.1, read as the reverse complement.
ATTTTATCAAAAAAATAATAATTAAAACCAATATAAATAAATTAAAAACCATTCTTGGTATCATAGATCATATTATTCAAAATCTATTTTAAGCCAATGTTTGAAGTAATGGGAGCCCAATTAAATCTGTAGGATAAACCATTTGGGAAACACTTGAATTATAATCCCCATGACAGATAAACATTAAATAAAACTATAAATACAATGATCATATAGGAATTAATTATATAACATGTCAATGGGGATTTATATACACCTCTAAAAATAATATATGTTAATAACAGCAAAATATTCCTCAATAAAAGGAAATTGAGATGAACTCTCTTGCCATGTGTTTGAATTTTCCCATGTGTATTTATATTCTAAAATAATAAATTTAAGTTAATTATTCAATTTGTTTGAGAATATTTTTAATTTATATTGTTAATTGTATTTAACTTATTAACAAGTTATATGAAATTGATTAATCAATTAATTTTATGATAGATTTTTTGACCATATTTGGTTGATGTCCCAAAAATGAATTTTGATGGTTGACTATAGTGAAAGGGGTCATTATTTAAAAATATAAAAAATAATAATCATGAAATAATTGTCATATATTTACATAAATTATACTTTTAAAACCAATCATGAATTATGGGCATGAAAAATGAACTAATGTTACGATCATGAAGATTATAGGTCGTACGCACACATAAGTAAAATTTCCATTTTTCAATGATGATTACGAAATAAAGGTAAGTAATATTTTATATTTATATAATTATAATTATAAAATAAATAAAATTTTATATAATGATATATACTGATTTATATGATTTAAGTGATATGGTGAGGAAAAATTGAATCACATCACTTCAAGGAGGTGGTAGTCCACACGTCCATGAATAACGTTTACATTTTTTTCCAGTGGGTGAAAAGGTAAGAAAGGAAATTATATATAAAATTACATAATTATAAAAATTTATTTAATATATTAACTGTGTCTTTAATATGACATATATTCATTATATTTATCCATATTTCCTTTCCTATAACACGTTATTGAAAATGAATGACATTACTTCACGAAGCTGTAGTTTATTATACCCAAGAGCCTGTTATCGTATCTCCTATGATATGTAATATAAAAAAATTATATATTATATAATGAATCCAATGGTATAATCATGATATAAATATAATATATAAACTTTAAATCCATTATCATACCCAATCTTGAGAGGTGGTAATGGAAAAATGAATGACATCATTTCATGAGGTCGTAATTTGTCGAACACACGAATGGTGATTTCATAAACCATTTGATGGAAGTGTATATTATTGTAGTTAATAACCTTAAAATTAAAAAATCTTAGTATATTGAATATACTGAGTTTTTGAAATCATCATGGTATAATATTAATCGATGGGGTTGTATTAAGTAACAAAACAAAAAATGCTCGTTGGAGAATGTTTCCTCTTCTTCAGGTAACTCTTTTTGGTTTCACCAAAGGCCATACATGGTTGGATTTATAACAAAAATATGGATTATAATATGTTATTAAGGAATTAAATAAGTCATTTGGGTAGGTATAATCCAAAACAAATAGTTTTCTAGGTGTTAAGAGAGGTGGATAGGGGGTGTCCTTTTATAAAAGAGGTGAGTGGAACACTAGTAATTTGTTTGAAAGAGTGATTTACCCATTTTTATTGTAACCAAGACCCAATAATGGTCCATTATCCATAAAATAATGTTTAAAGTCTAAATATATCATGAAAATGGGTTATGGACAAGTTTCTATTTCATTTTACTCTTATGTTTAAATTTAAATCCATCAATAATATCTTTTTTACCTTAATCGTTGTAATTAATTTTAATTGCTTGCACTAATAATTATGATAAAAAATTAAGTGGGACTTATTATAGATTATTAATTATCATGATTTAAAATATGGAATCCATTTTTCTAAATAAAATTCATAGACATGGAAAATTTTAATTGAATATCAATCTCGCAAACGTGTCAAGACAACGAGATTTTAATAAGAGCACTTTTCAGAAAAAGATGATTCCATATCAACTATATAGAAAATAATAATCATTTTAAGAAAATTAAATAACATTTAATGATATATATTCTATAAATTTAATTTAAAACATTCCCTATTAGGGATTATTTTAATACATTAAAAAGGAGAAATAGTATGAAATTTAAAATAGTTTTTAGAAAACATATACTAAAAACCAATATAAAGTTAATTAAAAAGTAATTAAGTGGATTGAATTAAACTAAATAATAATTAGTATAATTTTAAAAACATTCAAAACATATTAATACTTTTTAATTTACTTAAATTACTAACAACAAATTACTTTTTAAAAAATTGGTAATTTCACTATTCAGTGAAAAATCAATATTTTCTAAAAAATTATAAAATTACACCAAAAGAAAATTTTGATATTAAAATTTAAAAAATGATATTAATTTTGTTAAATTAAACTTATAAAATTTAGAAATTAAAATTTTTATATAAAAACTTATAAGAAAATAGTTTAGTTAAAACTATTTCTTTTTTATTTTAAAATTATTAAATATTTTTATTACTAATATAACTATCTAATTTATATTAATAAATATGAGAATGATTTATTCTATCATTGTCTAGTTTTTTATAGTTAAACATGTTTATTTGAACAATACATGTCATATGGTGGGGAGTTCACCATCGACCATTGGGAGTGACGTCCTTATTATGGACCACATATTAGTGAATGTAGTGGGTGTAATTATCAAAATATAGGAACTGATGGTAATTAATATTTTACATTTTTTCTCAGGTGATATATATAAACCACATCGAATAATTTTTTTAGTGATATATGGAATGTGGGCCATTGTGGGGTTTTTTTACTCAAGTGAAGAAATGACGATGAGACCCCTATAGTAGAGAGGGATGTTTCAGTTGTGCGCATATGGCCCTTATAATGGAAGGATCATGAGTGTGTAAACTGACCATGGAATAGTGGTTATTTCATGGGATTTTTAGTTAGAAACATATGAGTTTGGTACCTTTATTCCTTATCTAATTTTAAATAGGAAATAAGATATGATGGTTTACTGAAACTAAGCATTGGATTCGAGATCAGTGTATTAATTTAAGTTATATGATAGTGATTGGGTTAGGGATTCATCATTATGACACTTTAAAAATAATGGTTTGGATATTGAAATATCTAATCAATCAATCTCATCAAGATTTTAGTGTGGAATCCAACCAGTGTGTTTGGGTGATTATAGGATTCCTACGGGTGTGAGGGCATCATGACAGGAGTTCTGGTAACACATAGGTAGATGGAGCCATTAATTTTCATCAAATATTGATCAAAGAATAGTTAAATTGATTTAATATATGGAAATTGATGCTTGAAGTTTTAAACTACAACCGTTTTTCATATTATAAATGATAGATGTGTTTGAGGAATCAAATCGGGGTTTTCAAGGAAACACTGGTGTGTTCTAGCTTATGAATCAAAATTGGTTTTATGCCTGTCCTCAATTGGGTTTCAGTGAAAAGGATGAGAATACAATTTGAATAGGTGTTCTCAATTATGTTTGGTTGTGGTGAGTTGGTGACCATTCTAGTCACATCATTGGAATGTAATAGAGGGGGTTCAATGAAAAAGATTATTGGCGGGGGCTCTATATAATGAAAATTGGTGGTTGTTAGTGGAAGCTTATGGTAGGGAGAACCACATGAATATCATGTTTTTAACAAAAAAACATAGATTCTTTTATTATATTGGATTGGGTAAGATATATATCAATTATTCTAATGGAAATCGACATTGGGTCATGTTTTTTGCAGTAAAAATTCATTGAGTTGGAGGTTGTGACTTAGACATGGTTCGAGCATTTAAAAATGGACTGAGGCTATTCAACCCTGAATTAGTGGCCAGAGTAGGTCAAGTTACATGGGTGGAAACCATAAAGATTTATTGTGTGTGAGAATTTTTTTATTGGAGTATGTTTAATGTAACAGACCGTATGGAAAGTTGATATTCAAAATAAGTTTGAGATTTTCCAAATTGTGTACATGTTGTAACGTCATTCAAACCTCAAAATGATAATTTTGATTTTATGGACTTTGAGAGAGGTGTTTTGGACATGATAAATGGCTTGGGAATTGGTTAAGAACATAAGGGAGAATTTGGGAGTGTCTGGGGTGGCTTCAGAAAATTGTAGCAGACCACTTTCCATCTCGCGGTGTCCGAAAGTGACAATAGACATTTTATATAGCCACCATCTAGCTAGTAGTATTTACTAGATTACTGATGGGACTTTTAACGTGGTAAATTAAAAAATTCTCCAATTTTATTTTAATTGTGTACCAACTATTCTCTTACCTTGTTTACTTAGTGTGACCTTCACCATCTCTCTCCCTTCATCCCTTAAACACCCCTTGGGATGGGGTTTGTTTTGGGTGTTTCTAGCTCTTTTCATTAGTGATTTATAGTAAGAAATCACCATTGAAAACCTCCCTTATTTTCCTTCTTTCTACTATATAATTTCTAAGTACCCCGTTTTAGGTTTTTTTGGTGATTCCACTAAAAACTAGTGGAATCACCTGATTCTCAGGGGGTTTTCCTTATTATTTCATATGATATATCATGAGATGACATATACAATATGTCACATGTTGTTCTGATGAAAGTATGCCGCATCTTCAATTTTATTAAGGTTTTTCCTGAAATTCTAAATGAATTGGTATTTATATTAGAATATTTGGTGAGGTCTTTCGAATAGAATGTATTCGAAGGTATGCCATGGGTATTTGGTGAGTGGTTAGTCACATTTCTGATGTGGTGAGATCACCCAGTAGGTGATTTTTCCATTTATGCCTTTTTGCAGAACTATGTTAATTAATTATAATTGTTTATAAATAATTATTTTAGTTATAATGGCTCAATTTAGGTACCAATTTCATGATGAGAGATTGGGTGAATCCTTGGAAAGTTGTATGTCCTTGAAAATGAAGTATGAAAGTAACTTATCGGAATGTGCTCCATAAATTCACCCATAGTATTATTTTTATTCTAAGTACATGTGATTGCCATTTAACCAGTTTATCATGCGATTAAATTAAAATTAAATAAGTTTTTTAAAATGAAACCTTTCTTATTTATGTAATCTTATAATTAAATAGTGTTCTTCTTGAAATAGAAATTTTGTATAGTGGTTTTAAAAATATAATTTTTATAGAGCATAAAATGACTTTTAGAATGGGTAAATTGGTTTATTTGAAAAGGGAATCAAGAATTGTAAATTGTATTATTTTTTAACTGGGAATATTAAATGGTTTTGAGGACTCATGTTTGGTATCTCTGAATGGATAGTTGGAATTTTATTTTGAAATGATGCCCAAAAATAATATTTTGGAAAATTGGATATGAAATGGAAATAGACATGATTTTATATTTTTTTTGAAACAATATTGGTTAACTGTGTTTGGATTTGTTTTTATAATGAAAATGTTAAAGGATACTTTATTTCTTATATTGTTATTTACAAATATACATATACTGATGTGAAATTTTCTCATTTTGTAGATGATGGTTAAACCAGGTGTGAACATATCACCTTAGAGGACATTGAGACTAATGGTAAAACCTTTGGTGAAGACGGATCCTAGGTGGAGGTTTTGAATGATGGTTAAACTCTGGATGATCATATACCCCAGTTGTACAATAAGAATAATGGTTAAAACTAAAGTGAACACGACCCCTAGGTGGACACTGGTGATCTGATGATGGGTATATTACCCTAATATACTTGTTGTCAGCTAGGGATGGGTATATTACCCATGTTGGTTGATGGGTTAACACAATCCTCACAACCTTCCCAAAGAAACCCTAACTAAAGTAGGTATGCACTGTTACAAGTGTGAATGCAGCCCTAGGTTCAGTGTTTTGATTTATTTATTATATTTTGAATGTTTTACTCGTTGAAATTTTAACTATTTAGCTTGAGAATATTCATATGATCTTTTTATGGACTGGTGATATATAGGTACACCATTGGTGGTGGAAAATGAGTTTTACTAATAGACTGGTTGGTCCACTATGAAACTTGGGATCCTAAGAATACACCATCCTTATTCATAGGTACTTGTTTTAGGAAATTCAAAATGTTGTTTCTTATTGGATGGAATCCTGAGTTAGAGTCGAATGATGGGACCAGGCTGGAATCAAGACCATATAGGGGAATTTTTTGAGCCATTATTTTATTTTATTTTTTTGTATCATTTTTATATAATCTTCTAAAGTGAATATGGTTGGATTTGTATAAAACATTCATTTTTTATTCAATCCACTATTTTATTAACTTATTGAAACTTTTTCTATATGTGATATTTACATTTGGATGTTATATGTTTCATTTTATTTATAGTGCAATTATACTATTATATGAGGATATATTTTCCCCATGGTTCCTCCATAGTTAACCACTACTAGTTGGTCACCTTTGATATATGGTTTGGTTCACCTGATGTTATGCAGTGTTCCACCAGTCTGAGCACCAGTTAGTGGTCTAAGGTGGTAGGAAGTTACAAAAAATCACAACACAATAGATTTTTTCATGGATTAGAATTTGGTTATTGTTATTTTATAAAGAATGAAAACTTTAAATATGCCATGCTATTCCAAAAAATAATTTTACATGTTTAAGAACCTAACTGAAGTTACTATTACATTACAGTTCCTCATCCCCATAGATAAGGTTGTTACTTGTATATATCATAGGGTACACTAAGGTTACATTTATTTATCTCCATAATTTTCCATTTTTTTATCCTTATTTCCCAACTTAAATCTTATGTTTTACTTTAGAGAGTTGGATCATATATTCAGGGGAAAAGTGAAAGACCCTCAAACACATCAAAGTATTAGCATAATGACTATTGAATCTTACACATGGCCTATGATTTTATGAAAATTTTCTTCCTTTAGAGAATTTATAGAGTTTGGTTTTCCTTTTCATTTAGACTATGTTAATAATATATAACCATCCTAAAACATCATAAAATTCTATAAATTAGGGCCAATACCTAAATAATAAAAACAATATAACGTTAAGATCACTCAAAATCAGAATTTTTTCCATTTTCATAATAATGTCTAAAATACCGATATTAAATAAATATTTGATAATTACCTATAAAATGACATAATTTTGGAAATCCAATCAATAAATTTAAAAGTTTAAATTAATGAAAATATAAGATCTATCAATTCCTTCACACTTAAACATTACACTCCTATGAAATCATTTAATACCTTGGTAAACTCAAAATACATTAAGTAATAATGTCAATACTTATCAATTCACTAAAAAATTAAAAACATCATGTTTCCTACATATATTTTAAATTATTAACTTAATACTGATCAAAGTATTCCATTACATCTCCTCAAAATTCCAATACCCATTTTTTACTTGCCTTCCCATAAATATATTCTTCAATACTCAAGGATTTTAAAATATAGATTTTATTATTCTCAAGAACATGGATGATTTCTATAGACTTACTACCATACAATAATATCCACTTAAAATTTTCAAAAAATTGTGTCAATCATTAGAAATTTTACTTGATTTTCTAATTGATTAAAGGTAATAAGGCTTTAATTGTTTAGAAAATTATATCCAATATACGAAGGGTGGGTCTCTTATGAAGAAAAATATATGATGCGTAGTTTTCCATCAATACCAGTATCCTCTCTCGTATCATATTTTATACTATTGAACTTCAAACCTTTTGAATCCTTATGTCCAGTTCACAGATGATACATTTTAGTAACATTAGATTTTATTTTTTTCTTCCCTCTACCTCCAATATAAGTGTCATCCCTTTTTGTTCAAATATGTAATTTTTTGTGATGATTTTTATTTGAGACGTAGAGTATTATTTGGTCTTAAATCTATTATTTGGACACAATTTTCAGGATTTCCCACCTCATTTTATATTTCCGTCATTGATTTTTCTCCCAAATATAGTAGAAAATGGTGTCATACCCCAAAAAGTATCCTAGATTAGTGTATAAATTATTGAATCACCCTCTCCCCCACTTGAGTTTAATAAATATCGGGTACTATATTCTAGAGTATTTTGTAAATATTATTTAATTCTTATAATGTGGCTTATTAATAAGGTTGTTCATGGATTATAGGTGTTTAATAAGTGTCAAAAATAAAGGTCAGCTAAAAATAAAAGTTAAATTGAAAAAAGTTATTCAAATTGGTGGCTCAATTATTCATGAAGGAATTCATAAACTCAAAAAAATTGGAAGAATAAAAATATAATGTTATAAATATAATGATAGGCCTCAAGAATCTTAATATGAATTGAAATTAAAAAAGATGTAAAATATGATTAAAAATCTATTGGTTTTGACAAGATAGACATTGGAAATCACATGAACACATGAGTTTCAAATTCTTATCAAAGTTTATTAAATGATTATGTTATGAATCATTAAACAAAAATATATTTAAAAAATAATTTAAATCCTTATATATTCAAATCTAGAAATATTTCTATAAGCACTAAGATGATTTGAATTTTCCAAAAAAATTAAGTTCATCTAGGATTCTTAAAAAAACTCCATTATTTAAAAAAACATATATAATAAAGAATATTGGTTCCAAATTTCCCATAATTAAAATATTACTACCATTTTTTTGGTTAAAAAATGATCATGAAAGATTTAGTCATAAAATTTAATTTTCTAGTATACAAAATAAGGGTAAAAAGAGTGATACAACCAGACTTACTGATAGTATATTACATAAGTTACTCTCTTATATTCCACCCACTATATCCCTATAACTAAAAAAACAAAAAATAACCACTTTATTAAAATTAGAGAAAAATAAAAAAAGGTAAATAATCATAGTTTTGATCTTCAAGTGGGTACTAAGTTTTTACTTCCTCCAGAAAGGTAATACTAGCTATCAACCAAAATTATATAGTGGGTGATGTTTCTTTAACATAACCCAACACATTGATTTTCATCTAGAGTTCATCACTCTACACAATTTATTAGGGAATCAATTGAAAGAGTACTAATGATTCATTGATATAACTATAAGATAGAGATTATATTGCGAAGGTAGGAAAAATAATGAATCCTCTTCCACTTAATCCACTACTTATATGGACTTATATTCAATTTCTAGGGATATATCATTTTTTTTCATTACAAGTCTCATAGAAGAGAAATTTAGTTAATAATTAAATTTTATTAGAATTAAGTGATGATCAATTAATATTAAAATATTCTCTCTTAAGTTGGATAGTTTTTATGTTTGTGAACTCATGTAATGCCATTGGTTATTCCTTATTCACTCCCTCTAATAAATTTTTAATAGATTCATGGATCTTCTTGTGTTCCTCAATAAGTGAAACATCATATTTGTCATAGATATTATGGGTAATGTATGCATTGTTTTAAGTTTTATATTTTAAATAGGGGTGGTAATACTCAATTTATATTAAATAAAATTAGATAAATATAATTTGAAGAAAATATTTCCCTTTTGTATATACTCATATTAAATATCCTCATTAATGGAATGTTTTTGTTGGAGTTGAGTAGTCATGGATGGAGGTAGTTAGTCAGTCTCCTCTAATATGTCTTCAAATTCCATCACCATTATGGTTTATTTCTTTTTAAAATATTGATAACATATGAGTAGTACTAATTGTGCTTATTAAAATATGGTAGAGTCATATTACAGGTTTCCTTCTATAGATTGATTTTGATATGATTTAATTTTATTTATCTCTCATATATGTATTAGCATGTAATGTTTATTTAAATATATCATCATGTAATGGATGAGTTGGGATAGATAATATATGTTCATGTAATTCTTTCTAAGCCTCCTCAATTCATTCAAGATAAAAAATAAGTGGTGATATTTATTCAACCACTGATTCTTATTCTTACTACTCAAGTTTATATTAATTTTATGAAAAGAGATATCCAGCTATAAATTTCATTTGTTTCTCATCTTCTAAATATGTTCCCTAATAATTTACAACCAAGATTCTCTTTTATCATAAACATATATTAACTCCTGATATTATTTTTCGTCTATGAATAATATTTTTTTTCATTGAAAATTCATCATGGAATGATTTTTTAAAGTTAATATTTAGGAAAATAAATTAAAATATCTATATGGTTTGAAAAAGAATATGAATTTATGAATAATTTACTTCCCAATAATGGTGATATATTTTGACACAACTATCACAATGTGGTACAAAATATTATTTAAATTTCTCATAGTGTACTACGATGGCTAACTAGGTCCATTTCCCTAGTAGATCACTTTGGTCCACTCAATTATATATTCACTTCATTTTATTTTTTTGTTATTTTCATATTTATTAAATAAAATATATAACGGAGGCTTGAAAATGGAATGAAAAAAATTAAACATGAAATTTACAATTTAGATAGAATAAATGAGGTCTGTTGAAATAAAATATCCCTATGAAAATTACCCAGAGTAAAATATTTAATTTTAAATTTATTAGTTTCGTACCTACATAATGATCACAATCTATTTTATGTGTGGTTATCCTATTATTATTTGATTTTAAATATATAGAGTAACTAAAATCGATAATCCCACCACACATCCACATCATCCTTGGTTACCATGGTAAAGGGATGTTTAATCAAGATCACCCCTTGACCCACCTTCTTAGTATTTGATCACACCCATTATGTACTAAATAACTATAGAACCATTTTATGTATTTATTATGATGAGGGGGTAGGTATAGTGTAGAATAAGTAGTTAAACCATAGATAAGCCTGATGAGGACACATTTTCAGATTTCCACACTATCAATTATGCTTAGGATAACCCAAAGAGAACATGACACTTTTAAATTTGAATGATCAAGGACATTAGTTTATCACTAGATTACTCCCATAAGAGATTCCCCAAGTTAGTTCTTCACAATAATAAATATAGGATATCATAATAAATAATAACATTAAAAATTATAGAATATAAAGAGAAAACTATAATTTTTTATTAAAAATAAAAATAAAAAATAAAAAATAATAGTTAAACCCTATCCAATATAAAAGGATGAAAAGTATGTTTAAAATAAAAAAATATATTGAAGAGAGAGGGATAGTATGTTTTATAATTGATGAAAAATATTCAAATATGAAGGATCTCTAGATAAGTGGTATCTAGATGTCTTTAGTGTGTATATAGTTCACTCCGACATCCGTTTTCCATGTGGGTAGTGATTATGTTTTTCTATATCATTGAAGATAGGAAAATATTCTCATTAAATTTGGTCTCCAAATATCCCATGTGATCTTGTTTTCTTCATTTTACCATGAATTTAATTCACATAGTAAGTAAAATTTTATGAATATTGAAGTGGTACTAAAAGTAAAAAGATTTATACTATAGAAAAATAGATTTTTATAAGATGTGAGGTTTGGTTATTTTGATCTATAAAGGATAAAGCCTTTACACATTATATGATATTTTAAAAATACTTTTATATATTAAGGTTCCTAGATAAAGTATATTTTATATATCATCAATTCATCTCCAAGGGTAAGGTATCTAATTTTACATATCATAAGGGATAATAGGTTTACTATTACATATATTTACAATTTTTTATTTTTCCCTCCTCACCACTCAGAATAAATTTTAAATATTACTTGAGAGGATCAGAACATGGTGTTAGTAGTGAAAGAAAAGACTCTTACCGATCTCAAGGCCTAAAAAATAATGACTATTATACTTTGATGAGACAACTTTTCTATATTCAATATGCTACCAATATTATTTACAATTCTTGTAAGATCACTATTATGGATGGATCACATCTTTTTCAAAATATAATTACTTTAAAAAATTTATAGAAATTAGTTTTGAAACTACCAGTCAGGATTTGTGTGAACACGTAGAGAGCTTGTGAATCATTGGTTAACACTTTTTAATATTTGTTTCTTCTTTAAAATAAACTTCACTTATGGATAAATAAAAATTAATCTTCTAAAACAAAACACATAATCACACACATATAAACATAATAAATTAAAAGGTTTATTATTAAATAAAAGTATATAGTACTTTTCATGATGTTTAAAGAATTAGATATAACATAGTACACTAGAAAAATACTTTTAGTTACAGTAAGAATGGTATATCCATCATTTATAATGAACTATATTCCTTTGAAAGGGAATATGATATTCACACAGATAACCTGAAATCTAATTTTTTTTCAACAATAGATTGACCTTAACTAAAATGAATCAAATCAACTTCATTATTATACTTTAATTATTCACACTTTCTATTCTTCAAGCTATATCTTTTTCCTATTCAATTTAATAAACATCATTAAACAAGAACCTCACATCTTCTTATTATATCTCTATTCTTCTAAATTTCATACACTCAACCAATCGCCAATAAAGTTAAATTATATATAATGTAATGAAATTTACCTCATCTATTTCTTCTTTATTCAAATATTTATAGAACCATCAAAGTTATTTCCAATTCAAATTACAATAATTCTTAGATCTGGTCTGCACAATAATTTCTATAATAAATATCTTCCATAACCATTTGAAACAATATGTAAACCTGAATACATATCACATCATCACTATCCAACTATAAACCTTCATTTCATACATATTGAATACCTATGTATGCATAAATACAAGAATTATACATTGATGAGATTTTTAAAAATTCAATATTGATGTTCATTCTCAATAATACTATTGAAACTATACCTCCTTCTTTTCATAATAATTACACAATCCACTACATGAAATTATCATGCGTATATGAATGAATTAAATTTCATGTTTCAAAATTCATACATGGAACATGGAATCCTATGATACCTTACAAAAAAACCGAACACCTATTATTCATGTTTTACTTCACAACTATCTCAGCTATTCTTCCATCTTTTTCTTTTGTGGATTGATATGAAAAACACATAAAACTATTAATTTGTAGTGCAATTTAATAGTATCACCATATCTCACCTCTTCATTATACCTCTATTTTTTGGTCCAAGAGAAATTTTTTAAGAATCATGATATTATTTATCATTATATTTAAACTATAGTTGATCAACTTACTTTTCATTACCAGAATTATTTCATAGTATCTCCATCTACGGTCAACTCATAGTCATTCAATTTTATTCATATGATAGATCATCGCAATGTATTGTGTATCTATTCAAATTTTTATTTTCTATAATCCTTCATTAAGTCCCAATATTACAATGTAAGGTCATTATTCACTTAATATAGTCACTCAACCCTTTATGTGGTCGATATATTCCAATATGTGGTCGTTTGTCCCCTTCATGTGGTTACTCTATTCTAACACATGGTAGCTAAACCCTTCATGAAACTGCTAAAAAATTCATGAATCCTCTCAAACCTTAATATATTTTATCTAATTATAGTATATAGACATTCCATAGAATATAAATTAAACCAAATTTAATTTTTTGGTTGCTCATTGCTTCAGATGGTCATACTATTCAAAAATGTTTTCTCTCAACCCTTCATGTGGTTGCTCTTCAACACATGCGGTCAAATGAAATCATATCATGATAGTTCAGTGACTTCCTGTAATTAATCACTAATGCATGTGTTAAAAAAACATCCTAAAAAATTCCACTTATTTTCACCAACTTCTTCTAAAATAAAAAAAAACCAAAAAACTCTTGGTCTCAACAATCCCCCTTTGGAATTTTTTTTAACCAAGGGACATAAATCACTAATTATACACAAATCATTAAATGAATCAGTATCCTATGATTCTAATACTATAAGTGGAATATCAATATTGTTAAGGATAATCATTGAGAAATAAAACCATGTTTTCCACAAAGTAGTGATCAAAAAACATAACATCATCACTACTAAAACTAATTCTTACTCGTTAAAAATATTTCTTACAACCACTTTAAGAAACTATTAAAATAGTTAACAGATATTAATATGACAACATACCATTGTTAAAAAATACCCCTAAATATATGCTCATCCTTAATAGGTAAATCACATATGAGGTGATGAAATTATGTTTTCATATTTGTCAAAACTTTACAGAAATATCAAAATAAAATATGAGAAATAAGACATATATCACATACCTTATCCATAAAAAGGGTGAGATTAAACACCCATTTTCAACCTAAATTTATTGAATATATACCTTGGTAGTGGGTTGTTAAAAATATCATCCACCTATTCCTATATAGAAAAAACTCAAATTTTTGTCAATTTATTTCAAAAATCTTCTTTATGAAGTGATATTCAATATCAATGTGATTTGATCTTATATGTCGCATATTTTCTTTGTGAGATTGATAACTCATTGATTATCACATCCCAATAGAAGTGAAAATTTTACATCAAACAATATTTATTATGACTATGTCTTCACCTATATTGATTTTGTTATATATTTAGGGAAAGAGACCTAATATTATTCTATAGTGCATAGATTTACTAAATTTTTCTTATCTGTGTGTTAGATCACACATAATTTCCAAGAAAGAAGACTCCAAAAGACGTGGATATTCCTTCATCGACAAAAATAGACTAATCTACATCTATATATCTAAACATCGATAAATTTCCCTTACATTCATAATTTATCCCATAATTTTCAGTTCAATAATCTATCATATAATTATTTTCAAGCCAAAAGATATGACTTTTTCATTTCACATTCAAATACAGCACAAAGGGTTTCATCATAAAATAGGTTTGGTCTAGTGTTTTTGAAATACAATAGGCATCCAATAAATTTCCGAAATTATTTAGGACCAAAACATTTGTCCAAATTCATACTTAGAAATCTTTATTCCCATTCAATGAGGTGGAAATAAGTTTTGAATATTACACTCCACATATTTTAATTAACTCCATGTTATGTTTATCTTGTGATAATAAAATGTTATTTTTTTCATATGATATTTGAAAGACAATAATGTTTATAATTTCTCCTGGTATAAATATTTCAAATACAATATTCATCACTCTAGAAAAATTTTCATAGTATACTTCATTGTTCCCAACAAATTTGATATCATTAATATAAACAATAATAATAACAAAAAACTATTTATTCTATTTAATATAGAGTTTACTATAAACTCTTACCTTCTTGAATTTAATCTTATTTAAACAAGAATATATCTTGGAAGGTAGTGATCATAGGGATTTATTTAACCCATATAATTCCTTCTTCAATTTTCACACATAATTATTTTCTTTTCCTATAAAAAAACCACTAGACTGCTCAATATAAAAATATTTATCCAGTTATCCATTGAGAAAAAAAGAATTAGAATCCATTCAAAATATATTATATTTTCATTGTAAAATAATTTTAATAAATTTTCATTTGGTTTCAAGTATTTCAACCAGTGAATAGGCTTCATCAAAATAAATTCCTTTAATATGTGAGTATCCCTTAAAAACCAAACTTTCATTGTTTCTTACCACTTCACCCTTTTAATTCACTATCTTTTGGAAATCCTACTTTGTTCCAATATAATATTTAACTTAGGGTTGGGTAGAAACACCCAATTATATTGTTTCTCAATATAATCAAATTATTCAATGATTGAATCAATCCACTCTCAATTATTTAATTCTTATTGAGCAACACTTTTCTCATCTTATGAAAACAAAGAGGTATGTGTGGTCCTAACTATTATACTATTTTGTTCATGTAGTTATTAATCTACACTGATATTTTTAATCTCCACTTACTTCCTAAAAAACGTATGAGATGAATGAAATTATACACATCACTTGAAAATGATGAATTAATATCTTCATCCTGGATAGCTTCTATGTCATCACATCTGTAAGAAACTTTTTCACATTGTTTAATTGAATCAAGAACATCATCACTTCCACATAAATATGTTGATAACTATGAGAAAATTATATTAGATTGTTACAAAACTTTGACATTAGAATAATCAATAAGTCTTCCAGTTTATTTTTTATAACAACCATATCCTATAACATTTTTTGGGAATCCATGTAATATACTATCAAAACCTCTTTGAATCAACATTACACGATTCTGACCATTGAAATTGATAATGTAAGGGATTCCAAATAGCCTTAATTAATTCACACATTACGTCTTCTTATAATACATATCAAATATAGACATGTTTAAATTTTTTCTATATAAGAAGTAATTTTGAATGTATATTTTTTAACTAATAACTATTCTCCAAAATAATAGAGAGGGATAAAGTTAAATTAATACGGATCAATCCATCTCAATGAAGCATATATGATTTCTTTTAGACAAACCATTTTATATTTTGTATATAGTGAACTATGATCCTGATGAATACCATTATTTTACAGATAACCTTTAAAATTTTCATTTGTTTATTCAATACATTAATTAGTTTGGATCCTATTTATAGACTAGCATAATTTCTTTTAAGCATTTCCCCTTAAACATTTTAACATCTCGAAATCCTATTCTATTTTTTTTAAAACATAAGAGATTTAATAATAGTGAAATAATAAATAAAATAAATAAAATAGATATCCCTATTTATTGATTTCTTTCCCACGGAACCCAATATTTTATAATGAATATGCTCCAAGGATTAGATGTATGTATCTCAGCCTTATTATGTGAAGAATTTGAAAATTTCACTTTATATAATTAGGAACAAAACCAATATTTCTTTCTTATTATATCATAGACATCTCGAACACTTTATCTATGTGTTAAAATTTTCATGTTTCTATAGAATATATGTCCAATAATTCTATTCTATAATTTTCTTCTTCTTTCATACATAGATAACATGAATTCTAGGCATCTCCAACCTGAAATAGATTTCCCTTGGGTTTCTATCCTCTTGTAACAACATCTACATTTTCAGGAATTTTAAAGAGAGAAACAATATTTATAAAGATAATTTAATTTAATTTATTGTAAATGTATGAAACACTAAAAAGATTATGTTTCATTCCACAATTAATAAGGAACTTTTGGATTTTAATTTATATTTTATAATGAAAGAATATACAATGAACTTGATTCTGAGTGACACATAATTTTCAAAATTCATGATACTTTTTTATAGTCCTTTATATATATATATATTTAAATCTCTAGTTATGTGTGAAGAACACACACTATTAAAAATATATGTCTGTTATCCTTTTATAGCCTTGAATATTGTTTCAACCACATGAGCCTTTTCTTTAACATTCTCATCCTTCACTTGATGCTTTTGAGTGTTGTCATCTAAACCTTATTAGCAAGGTAGAATAACATACACCCATTATAAATTTTTCTATGTTGATCACTCCCACCTCATATAGATTCATGTGTTGGAATATATTATCAATATTCAAATTAGATTTTTTAATTTCTTATTGAGTTTGTATTCTTAGAGTGGGATAAATCCTCCTCAATCCCCCATGAAATATATTATAGATCATTGTAGTGTGGAATATTAAATCGACACATTTTCACTATATTCCCATAGCCTCTATAGCTCCATTAATATCCTTAAAAATTCAATTTTACTTTGAAACATGTAAAATATACATAACTATGTAACTGTATTCTACCATCTTTTTTACCATCAATTTTGGTAGTTTTTTATGAAAAAAAGTTTTTATTGGCTGCCAACATCTTCTTATTCATATTATATTTATTTTTAGTGTTAAAAGTGTCTCTAATTGTATCAATTTTTTCTTTAAAATTTGATTTATACAAGATTCCAAAAAATTTAAATTTATTTATTTTTGCTACATACACAGTCTTATTTAATAATTTCGAGACTTACACTCCATATATATTTCAAAATCATTTTGAATTTAATTTTGGAAGTTAGAAATTTCTATTTCAACTTC
This sequence comes from Viscum album, assembly GCA_963277665.1. Taxonomy (NCBI): domain Eukaryota; kingdom Viridiplantae; phylum Streptophyta; class Magnoliopsida; order Santalales; family Viscaceae; genus Viscum; species Viscum album. The sequence goes on along the minus strand of OY728135.1, from coordinate 1,195,907,246 downwards.
AAACAATTTCTACTGTATAAGTTAATTTTTTTTCCATATCTCCCCCATATTTTCATCAAGATTGAGATTGACGTTTTTTTCATCATGGAACCTCTTCACGTTCTCAATTTGGGATTCTTTGGACCCAAACTCTCTGATTTGGTGTTTATAAATTGGTACATTACATACATGCTTTTATACCGGCCATAAAATCATGGAAATAACATTATTTAATTACAAAATGAACATTTTCATTGACTCTATTATATTATAGAGGATATTTTTAGGTTTATATATTTAGAGAATTAGGATACATCATTAACTAATAAATCCAATGTAATTGTCAACTAATGGACCCTTTTTTCCATTATATATATAAAACTACTTAATTCATGATAGGCCTTCAACATCTCCTATAAATTATTCCACACATGATATCCTTCATAACATGTCATTCGTACTACTTTTCTTCAAAACCTAGGGAGTGGAAACATAATAAAGGGGTGAGATCAAATGTTCTATAATTGAAGCATATAATTGAATTAATCATGTAATAAACATGGCATAAATATTATCGAATTAATAAGAAAACAACATGAAGTCGTAATCAAATTGAAATCGAGACTACACTATATCCATGAAATTAAATGAAAACATGGATATCATTAACATCGATATTATATTGATGGAATACATAATAATGGACATAAAAAACATTTCATCAAGGAAATATTCCATGGAAATTTTCATTCCACAGAGACCATAGTCAAGACATATTTATAAATTAGGAATTTATATAACAAATATCCAAATGTGTTATGTCTCATGAGACGTGTCGATGCATTGAGATACTATATATTTTTTGGTCCCACCCATCACCTTATTATGTCCAATGAATTTAATATTAGATTCATTAAGACCTTTCATAACATTACCTAATGAACCTATTACTCAATAAAACAAGGGTATATATATAATGGTAAATATGGAAAAAATACATAATCATCTTATGTTAGTACTCAATAATCATAAATAATTAAAATATTTTACCCATGTTAATAACAGGGATAACATTATCATATCCCATCTGGAGAAAGAAGATGGATGGTCCAAATTTACATAGTTAACTATCAAATAATCATATATATTGAAATAACATTATATGGAATGCCAATACTTTTTCCTATGTAAAAAAATGCATAAAATTATCATAAAAAATACATAGGAAAAAGGATTATGGTTAAATAATGCATACTCAACATTCAAAAAATTGTATATTTTGAAATAAAAATATATGGACCCTAAATATTTTCCCATTTTAATAGAGTAACATTATTTTTAGTTAAAAATCATCCAATATAAAATATATAAAATGTGATGTTTACACCATATAGAGTAATGAGTATATAAATAATTAAACACTAGAATAATTATAACCATTATCTCTCCAGAGAAGAAGGTGGATCATTTCAAATGAACATAATCCCAGTGTAATAAAGAAACACATAAGAGTCTTGAAATAAAAAAAACACCCTAAAAATAATTCTTTGAATGGTTTCATGAGAATTGGAATGTTTAATACCACGAGTTCAATCCCCAAATGATAAAATATATCTATCGTGAAATATATACCCCATTAAGTTAAATCCTTTTGAAAATGATAAAGTAAATGGAAGGTAAAATATAAACGATTAATTTTTTTTATAAAACACATAAAATAAAATTTATATGTACCTTTAAAAGGTAAATTTTTTAATTTAACAATAAATCCTTTTGAAAACATTAATGTAAAAAATAATCAGAAATAATTGATCCTTGAAAATACATAAATTTAATCTAAGAGAAATTATTAGAGGAAGCAAAAACATGTGAAAGTGAAAGGATGAACCCTTTTTATTATTTTAAAAATTCCAATAACAACCCAAGAAATGATATAATATTTGTTTTTATTTTTATTAGTATGAATTATATAGTTATATTTATTTTAAAAATATTAAGTAGTTTTTTAAATAAAAAATGTAATAATTTAAAGTTAAAAAATTTTATAATGAAGTTTTATTAAATATTTTAATTTCTAAATTTAAAAAATTAAACTTAAAAAAAGATATATAATTTTTTAGGTCAACATATAAAAATTAATAGAGGTTGTGATTTTTGGATTTTTTGGAACATATTGATTTTGTTTGTGAATAGTGAAAAATAATGATTTTTTATAAAACTGTCTCTTCTTTTAAATAAATTAAGTAATTTAAAATAAACATTATGATTTTTATATGATATTAGGTAAAATAAATTTTATTTATTTATATTTTATCCTATTAATTACTTTTAAATCAACGTTATATTGAATTTTAGTATAAGATAGATTTTGGATTTAAAAAAAAAGTTTTTCGGAAAACTCTTTTAAAGTGCATAATGTTTATATATTATAACTAATTAAAAACCCCCTAATGAGGAATAATTTAAATTTATTTTATACATTGTATTTAAATTAATATTAATTTAAATTCAAACAATTATATCTATTAGTCATATATTTTAAATAAATTATTCATTTACATGGAAAATACACTTCTTAACAAACCATTTTTCATCAAATCTATGGGATTAATTTTGAATTAAAATTTTAAAATTATTTGAATTAAATTTTATAAAATGGATTATATATTCGGAATTAAAATAATTTATATTATATAATAAGGTTAACTTATTTTTACAATAATTAATAGTGAAAATAGTAAAAATTAATTACATCACTTAAGGTAAAAACAAAATCACTAGTGGGTTAAACTAAATAGATAGGGGTTATGATGGCCTAAAAACTTGTCTAACATTTATTTTATATCAATATTTTTAACTTAACATTTATAAATATAGATAATGGGCCATTTTGGATAATTTTGGCATGTGAAGAATGTTGGTATGCCTTTTACTTTTCAAAAATTACAATTGTGTCACTCACCACTCTTATAAAATTCCATCGACTCTCCTCTCTTCTTCATGACTTAAAAATAAAATGCTAGCCACTCTCCTCTCTTCTTCACGCCTTAAAAATAAAATTCCACCAACTCTCCTATCTTGTTAAAGCCTTAAAATCCATTTTTATTTACCAATTCCTACCAAACTACCTTCCTTAATCCCCAAACTATGACCTAGGGCCCTTATTTTGATTTTAAATCCATCATATAAAGACCTTTGGTGCTTACGTAAGGAGGTTTTCCAAATAATACATTTTATGATTAACCTTCATTTTTATTTTATTTATTCTCCCACCTCTATATAATAATATTTAATTATGATTGTATAAAAAACCCAATATAAAAAATGTACTAATATGTTATTATGTTAATGAAATATCCTAAGTCCATATCTTCTTCCATCAAATGGGATACAAAATAATAATTCATGTGTGCGGTACACTATCGTCTCATGAACTAATGTTATTCATTTTTTTTGTCATCAAATATATAATCTTGTAAAAATGATGGATTTAATGTATATATATAAGGTATCTTTAACATATTTATACATTTGGAGTTATTATATCACATAAAACTTCTTACTTCCTATTCCTTGGGGGATATGACAACATCACTCGTGTGTGTGGTTAACTACAACCTCGCGAAGTGATGTGATTCATTTCACACTTATGTTATACATGAATGGTAATAAAGATAATTTTAATGAATATATGTGACATAAAATAAATAATTATTATATTAATGAAATATTAATCATTCTGAAAAGTAAATATATCATTTTCTTTCCTACACTAAAAAATGATAATATCGTTAATTCCTATGTTTGGACTACCACATCCATGAAGTGATATGAATATTTTTTTTCTGTAAATCACATGGATAGTATATATATATATAAGTACAGTTAAGGAAATAATATTTTGTTAAGGATATTATGATCATTATGTAATGATGAAATATTACTTACCTTCTTTACATAAATATCATTGAAAAAAAGGAAATGTTACTCATGCGTACATAGGGACTACCATCTCTATTATTGTAATATAGTTAATTTTTCAGAACTATATTTTAGTATTAGTTTAAATAGTATACATTATGTATTAAAATTATAATTATTACATGATTTTTATTTTATATATTTCAAAAAATGAAATCATTGACTATAATCAGCTACCAAAATAAGTTGAATGTCATCAAAACATCTGGAGTAAAATTAATTGATTATATAATTGTATATAAAATTATAATAAGTTAAATAAATGGAATAATGAAAAATTAAAAAATTCTAAATTAAGTAAATAAGTTACATAGGTTTAATATTTAGTGAGATAAATAAAGTACAAGATGATTCAAATGAAGGTATGAGAATTCATCTCAATTTCCTTCCGTTGAGGAATATTTTTATGTTATTCACCTACATTATTTTATGTGGTGTCTATAAAACCCATTTGATACGTTATATCATGAATTTATCAATTATTATGATATTTAAAGTTTTGTTTAATATTATTCTTTCATGGGGTTTATGATTAAAAGTTTTCCAATGAGGAAATAAACTTTCATTTTAAAAATCCAATATTAAAGTTACCTTAAAACACTTTTTATACTAACTTCATATCTTTTTAAATGATTTTATTAATGTAATTATACAAAATTTAGAGTTTTATAAAAGATTTTGTTTTCTTTATTTCTATTTTTTTCAAAAATAAATATCTGTAAAAATGTTTAACTTTCATTAAAAATAACAAAAGGAATGTTATATTTTAACATATACAGTGGAAAAGAGTTTTACCACCACTATAAAAATTATTTGAAGTTTAGTTTTATTTACAATAATTCATGATTTATTCAAGGAATAAAAATATTTCCATTTTTTTGGTTAATTTATTTTTTGGGAATTTATTTTTAAAATAAAAAAGGTATTTTGATATCTGAAAGTCTTTTACGAAAGGGTTAAAAGAGTTTTTAATGGTTTTATAAAGAAAATTTGAATGATTAAATTATTTTATTCATGATATGGTCCTTGGATATAGTTTATGATGGGTGAACCTAGATATAACTAGGTGATATTGTAATATATTGTATAATGGATGTTCCTAGATATCACTCCATTACATTTGGTAAAGTTATGATATTCGGAGATTTTTTTTGGAAGTATGCCACATGGTTATTCAAATTTGTAAAGGTTCTATAAGGGTTTTGTGAGAAGATGTCACAAGGAACCTACATGAATTTTATATGTTTAATAATGTATATTCATAGAAATCATGTTATTTTAAAGGTAAGATAATAATTTTTATTAAAGGAATGATGATTTCCTTTCAAGGTAAACATATTTGTTTTTAAGAAAAGGGTTTTCATGGGTTTTCATGTTTTTTACTAAACATGCAGAATTTTTTTATCTATGTCCCTTACTAATATTTATTTTTCTCACTCCAAATTTTTTGAAATATTTTTCATAAGGTTTAATGACAGGTAAATGAAATGAATAAGTCAAGTTAAAAGTACTAAATATTTTTTATTAAATGAAATAATATTCTATTTTAAAATGTTCTATATTATGGGAAAGATGGATACTAATTTATTGTGCCCACTTTTTTTATATGGTTTTGTAACAATTGGGTTAGGAAATAATTCACTAAATCTCTAAACATTAAAATATTCTAAAATATAAGAGAATGAATTCATGACCTAAAACTCAATATTATGTAATGCTTAAGGACATTTCCTTATAGTTGGTATCAAAGGAAAAGGTTTAGATAATTTTAGAGGTTAGTATAATTATAATAGAATCCTATTGAATGATTTTACCTTATGGTTATGTTTAAATGATATATAAATTGAACATTTTCATGATTCTTTGACAAAACTATGTTTGTTCAGAATGTTTTTCTACAGAAGAAACACAAATACTATAATGTAAAGGTTACAAGAGGAAAGTATCCTACCAAATTAATAGCTTTAGATTCATGATATTGGAAAAAATAGTTTTTTAGATATGAGTATTTAAAAAATCCATAAATGGTCTCTGAATCCATGTTAGAGAGAAAACAGATTTTCCATATAGAAACTTATCAATAGTTGAGAATTTCATGATACAATGACCTTCATATTTCTGTGGGACCATAGATCTAATAGTAGCCAAAGTATTGATCAATTCTATGGAAAATTTATTTAATATATTGGGATGTTTAGAACATCAAACTAAATATCTTTCCATTTTTTAAGGTGATATTGATCAACGATGGTATCTAGTTAAGATTATCATACATAAATATTGTCATGATACCATGGAATGAGAAACATTTAAGGATATTTTCCCTGAGAAACATATCCCTATTTTTTACTTTATATAGAGAATCAATTAATAGAATTTATTAAAAAATATTATGACTTTTTATTAGCATATGAAGAAAAATTTACAATATTATCAAGGTATGTACTCGATTTTATTATGGAATGTCACGACCTGACCCAACGGGGCTCGAGCCGCAACTCCACAAGCCCGCTCAGAAGAAGGGAAAACTATAAAATCCTAGGTAAAAAAAGAATCCGAAATATTTAATATTTATTAATATTTGTTAATTAAATATTAATTTTAATTTAAAGGCATTGCTATGTTTGATAGCGTACCTGATACACAACAACAAGTTTCTTTGAAATCTTACGTTGCACACTAATAATATAATATTATTATTTTAAATAGAAGTTAACTCTTAGACATTTTATTGGAGGGAATGAACAAAACTAACTAAAATATTATTATACATGTTATTTAAATATATTTACATTTATCCAACAAAAGTTAGAGGCTTAAAATGTGAATGAATATAATTTTAAGCATAATTTACATTTAAAGGTCGATTTAATGCCTTTTAATGGAGAACCCACTCTAAATATAGTTTTAGTCACTTTAATAAATTATATTTGACAAAATGAAAACCTTCTTTAGAATGGGGACCTCAAAATTTACTTTGTGTAATTTTTTGGAATTTTTCCGATAAAGTTCATTTTCTAATGAATAGTGAAAAATATTGTATTTTAATTCAAAACTACGTTTTAATATAATCTATTTATATGGTTATACAATATTTCTAATTGGTTTTAAAGAGTAATTAGAATATAAATTTACCATTTAATCCAATTTTGGTCATTGGAAATAATTTCATTTTAAAATTGGACATAAACAAGTGTCAATCTTTTGATGGTTATTGTTTCTTAAAAACACACTATTTGTTTTAACAACGGGAATTAATTTTAAATTAATTAATGAAACTTATATGTTTAGAATTTGGTAAAATAGACATAATTTTTGAATTCGTAATATCAAAAATATCTTAGGCTGAAATTTTGGATGTTTTCTGAAAAACATCAATTTTTAATGAATAGTTAAACCGCTTAGTAGTAGTTAAAAAATAGAATTTTCATTTAAATGAAATTATACCACTTTTGTGAAGTGAATTTTGAAAATCTGAAATACATGGTTTTTATTAGTAAGTAAAATTTGTTTCAATAAGATGAAAATAATTTTTGTTGAATAGTAACTGTTGACTTTTACTTATCACGGTTAAAGGTAAATAGGATAATTTAAGGTAAAAAGAATATTATAATAAATTATAATTACCTTAAAACTTCTCCTAACCTTATTGGATGAGTAATGACAGACCATGGAAATCTTTGGGTCAATTTTCGTACCCCATGGAGCCACTTATGAATGACAATGACACTTTATTTTAATTAACTTAAAGTAAAGGCAAAAATGACAAAAACAAATATCTATTTGTAAATTAATTTTTACATGGTGTTATATAAGTTATCTTTTAGAATATAAATATTCAATGTAAGGATAAGAAGATTTTCTACCTCATGGTATTTTTGTATTATTTTTAGACATAGAATAAATTAAATTATTTATGACACCATAATGATGCAGTGTTTACCTCATTAATAAATGATTTAAATAAATAAGATTATAAATATTAAAATATCATCCAAAACCTGTCCAATTATTATTGGATGAATTTATTTCGACTATGAGTAATTTTATCTTCTACCTTAATGAGTTTTTTACCTTTAGAAACCGAATATAATTATATAATAAAATAATATTATCACACTTTCCTAAAGAGCCCCTCCTCCCCCTTATAAGAGGCCATCACTTCTAACCAATTATTAAAACCTCTCAAGCCTTTTGGATCATCCAAACTCTTCCCAATTAATCTCCCTACATCCCTATCCTCCTCCTAGGAGCCTTACCTTAGGCAGAAAGAACTTCAGTGAACCCTTTTGGTTCATACCAAAGGGAGTTACCCAAATTAAAGGTAATAATTTCTCTTTATTTATTAAATTTTATTTTACTTATGCAACCCCTAAAATATTTTTTCCATTATTTTATAAAAACACCAATATCCTAAATATACTAGGATATTTTTATGAGAATTATTCGAACAGAACTTACACACACCTCCATCTAATGGGTGAAGAACATACTGTTTCTGTGGATGGAAAACTAATACCTCACGAAATGATGATTGTTCGATTATCTCCTACTACCTATCATGGTCGCCATTAAGATGAAACTATATTTATATATGATATATATTATGTTTTTTTCTTTATGCTTATGTATTATTCTTTTATAGCAAACCTTTATGGTTTATATTATGGTTAAACGTGATAATTTCGTTTCAGGAAGTGTGGACTACCGCCCCCTCAAAGTGATATGACTCGTTCAAACCATACATGGTATGTATAAAGTATGGATTTAATGATATTATATATGATATTATACTAGAATTATAATATTCCTATGTATCATTATGTTTTAATTCCATTAAAATAAGAAATATAAATGAAAGTAGCGTTCATGCGTACATACAACTTATCGTCTCTATGAACGATGCATTTCCTTTCTTATCTCCTAATGATATGTACTATTTTAAATATATATATATAGTAGATATATATTATATATATGATATCTAAATAATGAATATCATTCTGGATATAATGATCTATTTAACACATGGACAACATGTAAATTTAAGGAGTTCATTTTTAACTCATGTACCAAATATCTACAAAACAAACGTTATTAACTTAAATGATTAAATAATGTTTATAACATGGTAATAAGTGATATAAAAGGAATAATAAACTTGAAAAAGGTTATTAAGAAAATATAAATTAACTTTAGTTTATTATTCAAGAGATTAAAGAATGATCGAGCAAAGTCGGACACGTGGTAAGGGACTTCATCTCAATCTCTTTTCATTGATTCATATTTTGTTTTAATACATGACTTTATTTTATAGACAGTATAAAAACATTTAAAATTTGATTTCATTCAAAAGTAATATCTTTCTACGAAGTGTTTTACTAAACGACAAAAAATAATGTTTTTTACGTAAATAGTGACAACGACCTCTCTACCACCATGAGTAATATTTGACCTATGGCTTCCTTAACAAGCTGTAATGTTTTTAAAAGGAAAAATAAATACCATATACTCTTTTTACGTATTTTGGTATTGAAAATTATTTTGAGAATGAATTTATTATTTCAATATCTTGAAATGATATATTGTTATTACAATGTGGGAATGTTGTCTTTCCATTATACTTATGTTATGTGTTATGATTCTGTTATGCTTCTTGGGCACTGTTTAAGTATACGAGTGGTTCTGTGATAATCCTAGGGTGGGTGAGCCCGAGATAGCTCTCCAATGCATTGGGAAACTTGAAAAAGATAAATATGAATGTTCCTCTTAAGATATTTAGTGATTATACTGTGATGGGTATTCCAATGTAACACTCTATGTAGCTGTGATAACTACAATGTATGTATTTTATGGATGCCACAAGTTACCTTTATGATTATTGATTTCTATGTGTTATTCATAAATATTATGATTTGATGAGATATGTAAAAGTGTTCATGTTCTGTATGTATTATGATTCTAGACATGACTCTTTTTTTCAAGAGTTTTTATTTTATGAAAAAATGGAAACTGAGTAGAAGTTACTACTTTGTAATATTTTGAGATGTAATAGTTATGTCTTAATTTTCTAAAACTCTAAAACTGAAAAGATCCTTAATGTGAATTATTCATTTAATTCAATATTATTTAATGTTTAAGGTTGGGTCCTTATAGATGGTATCATTGGTTGGTTTAGATAACATTTGGAGTTAGGGTATTGTTAAATTAATATCCATAAAGTGATTTATGATAATATTGAAATCGTGTAGCATTTATAGATTACCTTTTTGCTTCGCCTAAGATATTTTTCTGTTCAGAATGGTTTTCCATAGAGGAAAAAAGGAAGCTATGTAGGGATGACATCAGGAGGAAGGAAACCTTCCAAACTAGAAACCTAAGATTGTTAGAATCGGAACTGAACTGTTTTTTGTAGTGATGGAACAATTGAATCAGGCTATAAATGGTGGTGGTATCCACGAACGAGATCAGCCTGATCAACCACAGAGGAACATGTCAGTAGTAGAGAATTTCATGAGGAAACATCCCCCATTAATAAGAGGATCATCTGACCCTGTGCTAGTGGAAGGGTGGATTAAAGAACTGGAGAAAATATTTGATGTCATGGGGTGTTCAGAACATCGAAAGGTTTGTCTTTCTGTTTACTGTTTTGATGGTGAAGCTGATTAGTGGTGTTCGATGGTGGAAAATATCAGGGATAGTGAGGAGATTGATTCTCTTTATTGGGATGAATTCAAAGGTATGTTTCTTGGGAAATATTTTCCTACGGTGGTTCATCTTAGGATGGAAAAATTATTCTTGGAATTGAGGTAGGAGGATGAATCAGTGGATACTTATGAAGGAAAATTCACTCCACTAGAATGGTATGCTCTAAATTTCATACGAGATCTGGATAGTAAAATCAACCTTTTTTACTCATGATTAAATCCCATGTATTGAATGGATTTAGGTATTCATGAGGAAAAAAGTTATGAAAATCTTTTTCTTTGTGCGGTGAAGGTGGAAATGGAGTTTGACGATGATCAGATTTTCTTTGAAAAACAATAGAATAAGATGTCTAGGTGGAAGACAAAAGGGAATAACTCTTCAGAAAAGTCTAATAGTAAGAAAATTAAGTTTATAGTTTGCGAAAATTGTGGTAAAAATCGTGCTGTGGGATGTCTTTGGAATTCTAGTAAGTGAATACAATGTGGTAAAATGGGACATAAGGCTCACAATTGCACTGAAAAAGATCAGGGTAATGGTAAGACAAAATTTGATTTACAATCAGTAAAATGTTTTAGGTGAAATGAAATGGTTCATTATGAAAATGAGTGTCCAACAAAGAACTCAACTGAGGGAAAGCAGCCAGACTACAAGCAGAAAGGGGTGGTGAAATCCTTCGAAACTACTTCAGCAGATGTTGGGCCATCAAATGAAGTAGTGTAAGGTACACTGTTTGTTTGATCAGATTATTCCAATGTGTTGTTTGATTCAGGGTCTACACACTCCTTCATTTCTGAGAATATTTCTAGTAAATTGGGAATAACATCTCAAAATATGAATATAGCACTTATGGTAAAAACACTTGGAAGAAATGTTGAGACAAAAAGAAAACATAAGAACATCCATGTCCTTGTGTGCGGAAAGAATCTACCTGCAGACTTTATTGTTTTTCCTCTAATAGAGTATTGATATTATTTTGGGTATGGATTGGATTTCAATTTATCATGCTAAGACTGACTATAGAGCTAAAGAAGTTTATTTTCAGAATGATTTTCAATTTGTGTATAAGAATGAACACTTGATTTTGATAACTTATCAAGAAGCTGAGAAACCAGTAATGTATGGAAATAAATGTTACCTTACACATATTGTTGAAAAAAAGGAACTGTTAAGATTAAGGATGTTCCAGTGTTAAATGAGTACCTTGATGTTTTCCTAATAAGTTTCCATGTATTATATCGGATCGAAAAGATGACTTTACTGTTGACTTAGTTCCTAATGCTAAGCCAATTTCAAAACCCCCTTATCGAATGGATCAAATTGAACTTTTGTAGTTAAATAAGAAATTGCATGATTTATTAGATAAAGTTTTCATTCGACCTAGCACATCACCATGGGGTGCTATTGTCTTGTTTGTAAAAAATAAAGCTGGTTCAATGAGACTTTGCATTAATTATAGATCATTGAATAACATCATTGTTAAGAACAAGTATCCGTTGCCTCATATCGATGATTTTTTTGATCAGATCAAGGGATCTTAGTATTTTTTGAATATTGACTTGAGATTGGGGAACCATAGATTTAATGTGAAAGAAAAAAACATTCTAAAGATTTCATTTTGTACTATATATGGCCATTATGAATTAATAGTTATGTATTTTGGTTTATCCAATGCACCTGTTGTATTCATGGATCTTATGAATATAATTTTCTATGAGTTCTAGGATAAGGTTTTGGTTGTGTTCAATGATGATATTTTGGTTTATTCCAAAAGTAAAGAGGAACGTAAATTTCATTTAAGGGTTGTCTTGCAAACCTTAAAAGAAAAGAAACTATCTTGGAAATTCAGCAAGTGTGAGTTTTGGTTGTAACAAATTTCTTTCTTTTGTCACATTATTTCAAAAAATGGCATAACTGTTGATACTGCTAAAAAAAAGTTGTTAAATAATGGACAAGACCCACAAATATAACCGAGATCCATAGTTTTCTTGGTTTGGAAGGTTATTACTAGATCTTTTTTGAATCATTTTCATGCTTATCTAGTCCAATGGGTAAGTTAACTTGAAAAGGTGTTTAGTTCATCTGGAAAAAAGAATGTGATGATTGTTTTCATGAATTGAAAAGAATATTGGTGAATGCTCCAGTTTTGGCCTTGCCTTCCAGAAAATTGTGAGTTTGTCTTCTACAATGATGCTTCATTGAAAGGACTTGTTGTGTCCTTATGCAGAATGATCAGGTAATTGCTTATGCTTCACGTTAGTTGAATCCTAATGATTTAAATTACCCTACACATGATTTTGAATTAGCTTCTATTGTTTTTGATTTAAAAATTTGGAGGCATCATTTGTATGTAGTAAAATGTGAAATATATATTGACCACCAATGTTTGAACTATATATTCACTCAGAATGAATTAAACATGAGATAGAGGAGATGGATGTAATTAATCAAGTATTATGATTTCATGATCTATTACCATCTAGGAAAAGAAAATAAAGTGGCTGGTTCTTTGAGTCGAAAAAGTAATGCTTCATTAACCATGCTACGTTTGGAACGAGATCCTTTGGTTTTTTATTTGATGAAATTTGGCATAGAAGTTGTTGGTGCAGAAAATTATGTTTTTTTGTATTAGGTGTCAGTGAGATCATATCTATCAGATATAATTAAGCAAGCATAGAAGGAATATAATGAGTTACAAAAAAAGGTAGAGTTGGTTTAGAAGGGTATGTTTCCAAATTTTAACATTGATAATGATTGTTTTTTGAGGTTTGGAAAATGATTATGAATGCCTTCTGATTCACATTTGAAGAATGAGTTGTTATGTAAATAGGTTAATTCAAGATAAAGAGAATATTATAATAATTAAAAATTATCTTAACACATGTTCTATTATTATTGGATGAGTAATGGCCGACCATGGTAATCCTTGGGTCATTTTTGGGACCCCCTGGAGGCACTTATGAATGATAATAACACTTTATTTTTATTAACGTAAAGTAAAGGGAAAAATGAAACAAACAAATATCTCATTGTAAGTTAATTTTTTACATGGTATTATATAAGTTATGTTTTCAACTATAAATATTAATAGGAAATATACAAATATTTCCTACATCATGGTCTTTTTTTTATAATTTTTAAACATTGAATAAATTAAATTATTTATGAGACAATAATGATGCATTGTATACCTCATCAATAAATGATTTAAATAAATAAGATTATAAATATTAAAATAACATCCAAAATCTATCCAATTTTTATTTGATGAATCTATTTTGAACATGAGTCATCTTATCATCTACCTTAATGTGTTTTGGAGCTTTAGAAATCGAATATAATTATATAATAAAATAATATTATCACACTTTCTTAAAGAGATCCTCCTCCCCCTTATAAAAATCCCTCAATTCTAACCAATTCCTCACACCTCTCAAGCCTTTTGGATCATCCGAAATCTTTCCAATTAATCTTCCTACATCTCTCTCCTCCTTTTAAAATCCTTACCTTAGACAGAACGCACTTCAAGAAACCCTTTTGGTTCATACAAATGGGTGTTACCCAAATTAAAGGTAACATTTTCTCTTAACTTATTTTCTTTTATTTTACTTCTCCAACCCCTAAACTAATTTTTACCTTATTTTATAACCGCACCAGTATCGTCAATATACTAGAATGTTTTTATGAGAATGATTCTAACTAAACTTACACACACCTCCATCTAATGGGTGAAAAACATACTGTTTCTGTGGATGGAAAACTAACACCTTACGAAACGATGATTGTTCGATTATCTCCTAACGCCTATCATGGTGGCCATTAAGATGAAAATTTATTTATATATGATATATATTATGTTTATTTTTCTTTATGATTATTTATTTTTCTTTTATAGAATACCTTTATGGTTTCCATTATGCGTTAACGTGATAATTTCATTTGAGGAAGTGTGGACTACCGCACCCTCAAAGTGATATGACTCGTTCATATCATATGTCGTAACTATAAAGGATGGAGTTAGTGATATTATATATGATATTATACTAGAATTATAATATACCTATGTATAATTATGTTTCAATTCCATTAAAATAATAAATAGAAATGAAAGTAGCGTTCATGCGTACGTACGGCTTACCATCTCCATGAACGGTGCATTTCATTTCTTACGTCCAAATGATATTTACTGTTATAAATATATTTATATACTATATATATATGATATATATGATATCTAAATAATTAATATCATTCTGGATATAATGTACTATTGAGCACATGGACAATTTGTAAATAGAAGGTGTTCATTTTTTACTCAAGTACCAAATAACGACAAAAGAAACGTTATTAACTTAAATGATTGCATATTGTTTATAATAAGGTAATAAGTGATATAAAATGAATAATAAACTTGAAAAACTTTCTTAAGAAAGTAGATATTAACTTTAATTTATTATTCTTAAAATTAAAGAACGATCGAGTCAAGTTGGACACGAGGTAAGGGACTTCGTCTCAATCTCCATTCATTGAGGCATATTTTGTTTTAATACAAGACTTTCTTTTATACATTGTATAAACACCTTTGAATTTTCATTTAATTGAAAGGGGATATTTTTCTATAAATTGTTTTACTAAATGAAAAAAATAATGTTTTTTACGCGAGTGGTGACAATGACCTTTCCGTCGCCGCAAGTATTATTTGACCTTTAGCTTCCTTAACAAGTTGTAATGTTTTTAAAAGGAAAAATAAATACCATATAATCTTTTTTACTTATTTTGATATTGAAAATGATTTTGAGAATGGATTTATTATTTCAATATCTTGAAATGATATATTGTTATTATAATATGGGAATGTTATCTTTCCTTTAAATTTATGTTATGTGTTTTGATTATCATATAGTTCTTGGAAATTGTTTACGTGTATGGGTGGTTTCGTGAAAGACCTATGGAGGGTGAGCCCGAGATAGCTCTCTAATGCACTGGGAAATGCGACAGAGGTAAACATGAATATTTCTCCTAAGAGATTTAGGGAATATACTGTTATGGGTATTCCAAAGTAACCCCCTATGTAGCTTTGATAGCTAAAATGTAAGTATGTTATGGATGCCACATGTTACCTTTATCATTTATGATTTCTATGTGTTATTCATAAATATTATGATTTAATGAGGTAAGTAAAAGAGTTCATGTTTTGTATGTATTTATGAACTAATGTTCTCTTTCTTTGTTTTATAACCCTTACCGAGCTTTTTATACTCATCCCATGTTTTGAAATGCTTTTCACATGACTTAAGGATGAATATGGTCAAGGACAGGATCATGGAAAAGTCATGCTGTCCAAAACATGGAACTAGACATCACTATTTTTTTCAAAAGTTTTTATTTTATGAAAAAATGGAAACTGAGTAGAAGTTCCGACTTTGTAATCTTTTGAAATGTAATATTTATGTCCTAATTCTCTAAAATTATAAACCTGAAAAGATCCTCAATGTGAATTATTGATTTTTTTTCAATATTATGTAATGTTTAAGGCTAGGTTCTTATAAAAACATTACCAAACACACCCACCAGTAATCTCCTCAGCACAACTCTAGTAAACACCTTGGTCAGTCTCGTTCACTAAGCTCCACATACTCTGGGTCCTCCTAGAACTCCATCGAAAGGCCTATGGTCTGCAAAAGACACAAACATGTGCGGGCCAAGCCCGTGTAGGGGTGAGTATTAAAATACTCAGTAGGCACCCCAAAACCCCCAAAAAAATAAAAGGGAGAAACTGAAAGGCAACAGTCAGCTCATCCCAGCCAGAGGGAACCCAAATGAGAGAAAAAATCCATCTCGAGACCATCCTCGGCTAAACACGACTACCCATCTTAGCTCAGATGTATGCCCATACATACACCATGAACATCCGCTAAGGTATATGCCCATACATATACCACGAACAACCAAATATACTCATTCCACGCACCAAGACTCATGTGGTTCCGTCCACAGCACCTGTGATAGGTAGATAACTAAGAGAACACACTCTAGGGGATCGGTCATCCCAGATGACACTCTTATGGGAGATACACTCCATCAAGCCTCACACCAACTTCCTATATTCCCATTTTGGAGATGACACACGGTGGATATCATCACTGAGAACATCACACTGAAAAAACAGAAACAAAAATCTTCTCAGATAGGGTATCCCTCCTAGGGTCTACTAGGGGATACAAGAAACCACTCTTGTATCTCAAAGATCTCATAGATAGGGGATAACTCCCATGATCTGTTGGGGGATACTAGAACCCGATCTTGAAATTCTACAGTTCACATCACTCAGATAGAGTATCGTCGCCCGTGTGAAGATGGTCCCAACGTTTCCGGAAACCCCTTATGGTATAACTCGTGATGTAGGGGATTAAATCGACGATGCACCAACCTTAATGAAAACCATGCACTGAGTAGGGTATCTTATAACCAACAATTCTGCAACCATACTGAAACCATGCGTTGAGTACGGGATCGTATAACCGATGATACCACAACCCTACTATAAACCACATGCTGAGTAGGGGATCATATACCCAACAATACCAGAACCCTACCATGCATGGCCCACTACATAGGGGATCATATTAACGATGATGCCTCAAACCGTACGGAATTAACCAGCTAGATAGGGGATCACCGCCCATGGATAAGCGGTAACAGTGATATCGAGAGCCCGATCCTAGAAAATGAAGCTAGAGAATCCCACTCTGGACCCACTGGAGGCATGTAATAACTATATCAAGAAAACATCATATTAAGGGGATCAAAAACATATACTAAGGTTGTAATGCAACACGAACCCTCCGTGGAACAAACCAATAAAGTACACTCAACCACTACTGGTACAAACATTGATAACCTGAGTGGCCCGCAACATCGCCACACTGCATGCCTTCCAGGCCTATAATGAGACCACCACTGTGATCTATGCTGAAAAACATAAAGGAGAGGCTATTTACTCACCCGAAACAAACAACCGGTGAAAAAGGTACTATTCACCATAGTAAGACCGGGTGGGGCCCAAACCTAGATTCCAAAACTCATCAAACAAATCGAAACATTGTGATCCCCTCAGAAAAAACACACGAGATCAACTACTCGTTCGTCTAAAATGGACATTAGAAAAAAAAGTAACGTTTTTCCGTAAACACCAAAAACCAGCCTCATGGGTCCCACACCACTATTTCAGTTGATGCACCCAAAATTGGCCTTTAAATTTTTGCCTCAACTCCAGGGTCACAATGCCCCTAACGGTGCGTCAATCGGGCATCATATGCCGACGTACATTTCAATACAAGTTTCCTGAATAATAATAACAATATTATTATTATTAAAAACAGAAACTTTGTGACCATGAGAATTGATCATGACATAAAAATTCCTCAAAGTATGCTCAAAAGATACTCCTCGAAGAAAGGGTCATGTGGCCGCAGACGACACATAAATCAGATGCTCGATTTGAAAGATACAGGGTTGTAAATGCCTCCGGACCAGTTTGGCCGGACCGTCGTCGGAGCACCTGCTGGACCGTCGCCGCCCTGCCGGAAACCGCCACGGAAGACCACCGTCAGAGCTGCTGAACCACCGCCGAAGCTTCCTGAAATCTGCTAGAAAATATCCACGAGCCACCATGGTCACTTCAGTGGTCCAAAATGCAATCCGAGACCTGATCTCGAATCCTTGGGACGACACCTTTACAGTGCTTTCCTCCATTCGACGATTCGTTGTCGTTTCAGCGTCACGAAAATAACCACTTCTTCTGATTGCCACTGCACTTCCTTTGGTGCCCAAAACTTGAACCCGAGGAGAGATCAGGTCTCCTCGGGTCAAGAGCTTTGCAAACATATGCCTTGCTCGTCGATTCGTTGATGATTTGGTGAGGCGAAAAGTTGATGGATGAAGAACATGAAGAATGCGAAGAACAGACAATTGGAAAAATTAAACAAATGATGTCCATTTTTCATTTGACCATCGATAAGGGATTCTATAATAGAGAGAACAAAAATAATGGTTTTCTGATGACTAAATATGTAATGGGAGTGCTGTAGAATCTGAAATAGCAATCCTACCTCAAATCCAGATTCGTCGTTGTGTTTTCTGCGCCCTGATCTATCGCCGTATAAAGTTTCGACATGATCTGATACTGTTTGGACTTCAATTCTCTGTTGACCAGACCTTCTCTATCTGAGAGGGGAAAGTAGCTAAACCTTCTCATTTCCTTAATTCCATATTTATAGAAAACTGCTGGCAGACGCATCATCCGAATCTATTGCGCCCTCTCAATTGAGGTCACCCCTTGGGTAAGCACCATGCTACGAACTCAACAGAGGTCTCAAATTTCTGATCCGAGATTTCGTTCAGGAGTTATTCGAGCCAACACTCATTAAAAAACTTTTCTATTTATTTATGAAAATTCCCCTAGTTGTTTTTTCCACAGCAGGCCCGCGCCCGCAAAGTTTACACCCGGCCAAGGGTAAATGACACACCCCAGACGCAACTATGCCCTCAGATTTCTGATCCGAGCTTAAATTTAGAAGAAAA
Organism: Viscum album; assembly: GCA_963277665.1. Classification (NCBI taxonomy): domain Eukaryota; kingdom Viridiplantae; phylum Streptophyta; class Magnoliopsida; order Santalales; family Viscaceae; genus Viscum; species Viscum album. The sequence goes on along the minus strand of OY728135.1, from coordinate 1,195,887,998 downwards.
CACAACCTCACCACGAGTATATTATAAAAAATACTGAATATTTTTATAAAATTAATTCCAAGAACATGGGGCCTCAGAATCTCACGTCGTCTTCATGCCTAGCTCTGGAAATATTCATAGGAATATTTGAATGTCTGAAAAGTCCAAAACCCATGTCTCTATATCCTCCCCACCTTAGAACTTTTCTTCCTCAAAAATATATAAGCATAAGTAAAGAAACTAAACTCTCAACTGGATCTCCCACACTAGCGAGTTCTTCAACACACACCCCTCCCCAAACACATAAGTCAGAGGGACTCATCCACCACACCATAACACTATCTGCTTTGGGGGGAACTGACTTGCCCACATGGTTTTAATCGCATCACAGAAACACATCTTGGTGGGGGAAGGATCCCTCTTCCTCATGCATTTGAATCACATCGAACAACACCCACACATGGTCTTACCAACGCCCTGAACAAAACACAAGCAAGACACAAAAAAGAAAGAGCACCGCTAAACAATGTCTATTAAAACTACTACAGAAAGTAGAAAGGACACAAGGCATACCTCTATCCATCCATGATGCCTCTGGGTCAATAGCCTCTAAGGCCTGCAGTTGTCCTCTCCCAAGAACTCCAGCTCCCTGAGCTCGACGTGTACCACCAGGGGGTGGTGTTGGTGGCATTTGATACCACCTAACACCCCCACTGCTACACCGGCTTCAGCACCACGTCCGCTAACCTACGGACCTCCTAACTCAAGATGTTGCCACTGCCTAGGCAGCCTATCGACCAGCTCCCTCTCAGCATCACGACGTGTCAGACAATCTCTAGAAAGATTTCCCCGACCATTGCAAGCGTAACACCACCTCTCCAACGGATGACCAAAACTATCCTGCGAGTCCTGAGACTTAGATCCTCTATCATGGGGTAGCCTCCTAAAATGTTGTCCACGTCCAAACCCTTGAACCTACACTAGCTACCAGCTGCCAACGTCTCAGCTACCACATTCCCAACACTGAAGGGCTGGATCTACAAAGCTATAAAGATATCCATCAACAAGGCTCGCTCCAGTACTCTAGCATAGGTGGGTAGACACAAGGAAACCAAAACTGCCCGGATGTCGCTCTGTATCCCCTACTTGATGGTCCGAGCCATAAATAACGGGTCTCAAACCATATCCAGGGAGTAGCGTGACAGGTCTGTAAACCTCACTGATTACTCTGGCATAGTCATGCCCTCCTATTGAAGCTATATAAGCTCCTGAATCTGTGCTGACCTCAGCATCACCGGATAAGCCTCTTCTCAGAAGAGTCTCTCAAACTCTGTCCACCTGAGAATTTCCTCATCGTGGGACTGCATCACCAAAATCCACCATCTCCTAGTAGAACCATGCAGAAGGATTGCCGCTAGGACCACCATATGATCTAGAGGTGTTTTCACCAGGCGGAAAACTCGAGTGACTGCTTCGAGCTAATCATAAGCTACCTTAGGGTCTGGATCACCTCGGAACCTCAGAGATTGCTGCCTCTGGAAATCGTGCAGTGCACTCAGCTAGCGCGCTGCCTCATCCGGCACAACTAGCACAACAAGCTTCTTCACATGTGGTGGATCAACTGGCAGACCACCTGGAGGTCCAGCCTCAGAACCTGTGCCCTGGTCCACAACCTCTACATGGGGTGGATCGTCACCACAATCCCACTGCGAAACTCTCACTATATGTCATCATGGAGTCATCCTAAAATACAATCAAGATGCACCATGTTCAAAAAGTATATCTGGGGAGCTGACTCATAAAGAACAAGGGACACCCAAAACCCAGTCCAATATGATGCATGTACCGTTATGTCCCCGCGGCTAGTTTCCTAATGTCCAAGGTCAAAAGGCGGGTTATCAAAGTCATAGTGAATGGATTTCTCAGCCACCGTACCAACACTGGAGTCCCTGACTTGAAAGACGAACATGAAACATCATAACACTACCGCTATGCAACCCAAACCATACTCACAGCTAGACCAGCTATGCACTGATATCCCAAAGGTGGAAAATCCTCTAATACCACTCTGTCATGGCCCAACCCAATGGGGCTCGAGCCGTAACTCCTCAATCCCTCCTCCAATAGGCTAGGGGCTGGCGACTAGCACTGAGTAGGCTATCACACACATGGTAGGCATTATCCTAAAGTACCTGTACACATGCACCCACAAACACATCCATGAAACAGTGATATATATATATATATATATATATATATTGAAAAGGAAATGAATGCATACATCTATCCCAAACCAGAGTGCAATAGAAGTAAAAAAGGGAAAAAATGGCCCACCCAAGGAAAACTAAAAAAATCATCCAACCCATTCTGAAGGAGGGAAAACACTTTCAAATACACCCACCGGTAAGCTCCTCGGCATAGCTCTGGTAAACACCCCAGTTAGTCTGGCTCCCTATGCTTCGCCTGCTCTGGGTCCTCCTGGAACTCCGCCAAAAGGCCTGTGGTCTGCACAAGACACAAACATGTGCGGGAAAAGCCCATGTAGGGGGTGAGTATTAAAATACACCGTAGGCACCCCAAAACCCCAAAAAAATAAAAGGGAACAACTGAAAGGAAATAGTCACCTCATCCCAGCCATGGGGAACCCAAACAAGAGATAAAAATCATCTCGAGACCATCCTCGGCTAAAGACGACTACTCAACTCAGCTCAGATGTATGGCCATACATGCACCATGAACATCTGCTCAGGTATATGCCCATACATATACCATTAACAACCAAATATACTCATTACACACACCTAGCCTCACGTTGTTCCGTCCACATCACTTGTGACAAGAATATAACTAGGAGAACACAATCCAAGGTCTCTGTCATCACAGATAACACTCTTCTGAGAGATACACTCCATCGGGTCTCACACCAACTTCCCAGACACCCATCTAAGAGATCACGCTCGTAGGATATCATCACTGAGAATATCAAGCTGAAACAGCAGAAACACTAAACTTCTTGGATAGGGGATCACTCTTAGGGTCTGTTATGTGGTACAAGAACCCACTTTGGTATCTCGAAGATCTCACAGATAGGAGATCACTCCCAGGATCTACTGGGGGATATCAGAACCTGATCCTGACATTCTATAGTTCACATCACTCAGATAGAGGATCGTCACCCATGTTAAGATGGTCCTGATGATGCCCGAAACCACATCCGGTATAAATCATGATGTAGGGGATCAAATCAATGATGCAACAACCCGACTGAAAACCACACACTGAGTAGGGGATCATATAACCAATGATTCCACAACCCTACTAAAACCATGCGCTGAGTAGGGGATTGTATACCTGACGATACCACAACCCTACTATAAACCACATGCTGAGTATGGGATCATATACCCAACGATGACACAACCCTACTATACATGGCCCACTACATAGAGGATCATATTATTGATGATGCCTCAAACCCTATGGTATTACGTTTCTAGATTGGGGATCACTGCTCCTGGATAAGTGGTAACATCGATACCAAGAACCCGATCTAGGGAAATGAAGCTAGAGGATCCCACTCTGGACCCATTGGAGAGATGCCACAACTGTATAAGGAAAACATCATATTGAGGGGATCACAAACCTATACTAAGGTTGTAATGCCACACGAACCCTCATCGGAACGAACCAAGGGAGTACACTCAACCACTACTAGTCTAAACATCGCTAACCTGAGTGACCCACAACATTGCCACACCACACACCTCCTAGTCCTATACCGAGGCCACCACCGCAATCTATGCTGAAAAACACACAAGATACGGAAAAAGGTGAAACATTTACTATTCACCATAGCATGCCTGAGTGGGGACCAATCCTCAATCCCAAAACTCATCAAACAGATCACATCGTTGTAATCCCCTAGAAATAATACACAAGATCGACTACTCGTTCGTCTAAAATAAACATCAGACGAAAAAGTCATGTTTCTCCGTAAACGCCCAAAACCGGCCACATGTGTCCCACACCACTATTTCAGTTGACACACCCAAAATCAGCCTTGACATGCCTACCTCAACTATAGGGTAACAATTCCTCTGATAGCCCCTCAATCTAGCGTCGTATGCAGACGTACAGTTCGATACAAGTTTCCCGAATAATAATAATAATATTATTATTTATAAAAACGGACATTTCATGCCCTTGAGAATTGATCCCAACACAAAATTTCCTCAATGTATGCTCAAAAGATCTGCCTCAAAGAAAGGGTCATGTGTCCATAGACTGCACACAAATTTGAAACCTGATTTGAATGATACGGGGGTTTAAATGCCTCCGGACAAGTCTGGTCAGACCGTCGTCGGAGCGCCTGCCGGACTGTCATTGCCCTGCCAGAAACCACCGCGCCGAACCACCGCAGGATCTGCCAGACCACCGCCGGAGCTATCGGAAATCTTCCAGAAAACATCCATGGACCACCACGACCAATTTGGTGGTCCAAAACACAATATGATACCAGATCTAGAATCCTTGGTACGACACCTTTACTGTACTTTCCTCCGTTCAACTATTCATCATTGTTTCAGCATCACGAAAAGTAACCACTGCTTCTGCTCACTACTGCGCATCCTTCGACACCCGAAACGTGAACCCAGGCACAGATTGGGACTCCTCGGGTCGAGAGCTTCGCAAACATAAGACTTTATCCTCGATTTGTTGATGATTTGGGGAGGAGAAAAGTTGATGGACGATGAACGCGATGAATGTGAAGAACGAACAATTGGAAAATTAAACAGACGATGTCCATTATTCGTTTGAACATCGTTAAAGGATTCCATAACATCGAGTACAAACAGAAATGTTTTCCAATGATGAAATTTTTAATCGGAGGGCTACAGAATCCGAAATAGCAATCCTACCTCGAATTTGGATCCATCATTGCGTTTACGGTGCCCTGATCTATCAACGTATGAAGTTTTATCACTATTCGATAATGTTTGGATGTCGAATCATCATCATCCAGACATTTGCTGTCCGAGAGGGGAAAGGAACTAACCCTTCCCATTTCCTTAATTCATTATTTATAGAAAACCGTCGGCATACGCGTAATCTAAATCTCTCGTGCCCTCTCAACTGAGGTCAACCCTAGGGTAAACACCATGCTACGAATTCAAAGATAGTTTCAGATATCCGATATGAGCTACCGTTTAGGAGAAAACACAACCCTTCCACATGCATAGTATAAAAAATACTTTATATTTTTATAAAATTAATTCTGGGCACATCGGGCCTCAGAATCGCACGTTGTTTTTGTGCCAATCTATGGATTTATTCATAGGAATATTCTAAAGTATGACAGGGCCAAAACCTGAGTTGTTACATGGAAATTGATACTAAAATTAATATACCATACTCATGATTTAAAAAAAGTTTATGAAGTGTGTTTAATGAAATAGAATTTAAAATCTTTGTGAAACTTTTTCATTGTGCTAAAATTTTTTAGTTGGAGTTTTCTGATACTTATGTGCCTTGTGATGATGAATGTAAGAAGTGGTCTAGATGGTAGGTGATGGGGAAAGGTACATCACAGAAATGTCAATGTAAGAAAATGAAGTTCCAATAATTGGGTAAGTGTGGTAAAAATCACCCAAGAGAATTTATTATCAAATTAGGGAAGTATTACAGATGTGTAATGTTTTTTCATATAGCTCATGATTGCAAGTAAAAGTAACTCGATGAATCTAGGAATGAGGTAAATGATATCCATCCAATGGTGAAATGTTTTAGTTTCAATGATTTAGGTAATTATGATAATGTGTTCAAAATGGTATTAACTCATGATATAATTCATTAATATTAGAATCAAAAGGGTGTGGAAAAATATTTTAATACTTCTATAGTTTATGTTGGGCTATTAAATGAAGTCATGATAGGTATATTACTTATGTATTCAAATTATTCCAATACACTATTTTACTTTGGATATTCACATTATTTCAAATTGATGAAATCTTCAAGTAAATTAAGAATACCACCTCATGAAATAAAGATTGAAATTTTGGTAAAAAATATGGGCAAAACTATTAATGAAACCCAAATCGAAAAGAATGCCTCTATTTTTGTCAATGTAATGGTCTTTCTTACAAATATTGATGAAAATATCAAAATTGATTTTAATATGAATCTCGGTATGGATTAGATTTCATTTTGTCATGCTAAGATATATTCAATGGCTATGAAAGCTATCTTCAATGATTTAATGACTTTAATAACTTACCACGATGTTAAGTAATTGATTAGAGAAGGCAGTGAAAGTTACATATCTCACATTGTTGAAAATAAATAAACTATTAAAATTAATGATGATTTCGTAGTTAATTAATACATGGATACCTAGAATATAAAAATTTATTAGATAAGGCAGTGAAAGTTATTTATCTTGTATCTTATAAAAGAAAACAACTATTAAAATTAGTGATGTGTTAGTAGTGAATGAATACATGGATGTATTTCTTGATTATTTTCTGATGTTATTCTTGATTTGGAGGTTTATTTTACTTTTATCTTAGTGATTAAAGCTAATATTATTTCAAAATCCCTTATCAAATGGATGAAGTATAAATTTTAGAGTTGAAAAAGAAATTGTAATATTCTTAAGATGAAGGTTTCATTTGACCAAGAACATCACCATGGGTTGAAACTATTTTTTATTAAAATTATATATCGATTCATAAGGATTTTAATTTATTATAGAGATCTGAATAACATCACTATTAATAAAATGTATCTATTACTTTATATCAATGATATTTTTGATTAGATCCTAGTAGCTCAGTATTTGTCGAAGGTTGATTATGTTCCAAGTACCATCAGATAAAGGTGAAGGAGGATGATATTCTAAAAACATAATTTCAGACTAGATATGGGGATTATAAGTTTGAATTTATTCCCTTTGGGTTGTCTAATTCACATACTGTATTTTTGGACCTTATAATTAGAATTTTCCATGAGTTCTTTGATAATTTTTTGGTTATATTTATTGATGATATTTTTGTATATTCTAAAACATAGTAGTAATATGAAAGAAAACTAAATATTAATTTTAAAACCTAAAATGAAAATAAACTATATATAAAATTTAGAAAATCTTAATTTTTGCTGCAACAAATTTATTTCCTTAGTAATTTTTTTTAATGATTGTATAAGTATTGATCTTTTTATGGAAAAAGTTATTGAATATTAGATAATACCAACAAATATATTTTAAATTTTATGTATTATTGGATTATAATGTTACTACCAATGGGTTGTTGAAATATTTTCTCAGTTTTCTAGCCCACTATCTATGTTAACTCTCAAAGGAGTTAAATTCATCTGGACAAAAGAATGTGATGATTGTTTTTAGGAACTAAAAAGAAGATTGGTTAATGATCATGTTTTTTTTCCTTAAATGAAAAATTTAGAATTTTTTATCTATAGTGGTTCTTAATAAAAGGGATTTGAATGTGCCTTGATACAGAAAGATCAGTTAATTACTTATGAATCACATTAGTTGGAACATCATGAGTTAAATTTTTATACACATGATTTGAAATTTGATATTGTATATTTTTTTAAATTTTGAGGTACAATTTTTATGGAGTAAAGTGTAAAATATATAATAATAATAAACTTTTGAAGTATAAATTCACCTATAAATAATTAAACCCAAGATGGAAAATATGTATAGAAATTAAGGAGGAATATGATTTCATTATTCATTATCATCCAGGAAAGGAAAACAAGGTATCCAATACTTTGAGTAGGAAAAATAATGCTACATTATCCCAATTACATTAGGAACATGGCCCGTTGGTTAATTATTGGATGAATTTTGACATAGATGTTGTAGATATAGGGAAATCCTCTCATTAATTTCAGGTTTCAGTGCATTTAAATTTGTCATTAAGAATTAAGAATGCTTCGAAAGAGGATCATGATTTATAGAAAAAGGTAGAATCTATTGAGATGGGTATGTTTAATGAGTTTAATGTTGATGAAGAATATTTTATCATATTTTTTAAATTATTATACGATTCATGTTTTTCCAATTTGAATAGATAATTATTGATATAAGCTCATAGTTTTCCATTTTATATTCATCCTGGAAGTACTAATAAATACAAAGACCTTAAGGAGTATTATCAGTGAGATGAAATGAAAAAAGATATTACCAAATTAACCATGAAATGTTTGAATTGTCAATTTTTTAAAAATAATTATAATTACTGATGTGAATGCTTCAACTATTTCTAGTGATGAAGTGGAAATTAGAAAATATATCCATAGATTTCATGGTTGGGTTTCTAAGGATATCATGAGGTAATAATTCTATTGGAGTTATTATCGATCGATAAAAAAAATCTTTGTATTTAATCCCAATTCCAAATACATTGTATTTAAATAAATATTATTAACTGTATCTAAAAGGAATTGTTAGGTTATAGTGAGTTACTCCTTCTACTGTATTATAATATGATCCCTGGTCTACTTCTAATTTTTGTAAAGGAATTATGAAATCTTTTGGTACTGAAATAGATTTTAGTAATGTGTTTCATCCACAATATTTTGGACATTGTAAGATAATAATTTATACCATGGATGATATTATTAACTATTTTTCAATATATTACAAGGGAATTTGGGATGGAAATTTTAATTTGGTTGTTTTTTATGATAAAAATATTTTTCATTCAAGTATAAAAATGGAACCATTTTTTTATTATATGTAAAGAGGCGTTAGCCACAAGATTTTTGGTATGAAGTAGGATAAACGATGTTTATGGGACCAAAATTGGTAGAGGAAATGACAAATAAGGTTCAATTTATTCAAAAACATATGATTATGTCTTAGAGTAGGTAGAAAATTTATGAAAATAACTGGAGAAAATATATTTCTTTCGAGGTAAGCGATTATGTTTTTCTTAAATTAACTCAAAAAAAAGTGTTATGTGTTTTGGTAAAAAGGCTAAGGTAAGTCTATGGTTCATTAGATCACATGAAATCATTAATAAATTTGTATTATTTTTCTACAGAGTGACTTTTCATATGATTTTATCCAATCTACATAAATTATTTCTTGTTTCAATGTTATGGAAAGATATGCAGGATTCATCTCATGTTTTAAGCCCTATGGTAGTTCAGTTCAGAGAGAATATTTTTTATGTGGAATAGGAATTTCATATTATTTACGATAGAGAGAAATTTTTGTGGAGTAATTTTATTCACTATGTTAAGGATTTATGGAAAAACCATATTTATTGAAGAAGTGACATATAAATATCAAAATTCTGTGAAGGAATAATAACCCCAAATATTTAATAAGTGAATAAAATTTTGATGATGAGAATTCAAAATGGGTGGAAGAATATAACAACCTAGGTAATAATATAATAAATCATTTTAATTTTTATTAATATGAATTATATAGATATATTCATTATAAAAATATTATGTACTTTTTTAAATAAGAAAGTAACTAGTTTTAAAATTAAAACTTTTATTATAAATTATTATATAAAACTTAACTATTAAATTTTAGAATTTTAATTTTAAAAAATAAAGATTATTATTGAAATAAACATATTAAAATTAACTAATGGTGAAATTGTATTACTTTTTGTGAAATATTTTTTTTGTTAAATAGTGAAAAATACCGTTTTTTGTAAAAAAGTCATTTATTCCCAATAAATTAATTAATTTAAAAGTAAACTTAAGTTTTTAATATGAATTTAGGTAAAATAATTATTCTTTAGTCTTATTTATCCCAATTAATTAATTTCTAATCATCTTTATTTATTTAGTATAAGTTTAATTTTGGGTAAAAAACAAGTTTTTTCTTCTAAAAACTGATTTAATGTTCAAAATGTTTCTCTATTTTAATTAATTAAAAAAGACTAATGAAAAATAATTTATATTAAATTTATATATTATATATTAATAAATATTAATTTAAATTCATATGTTGATTATTATCGGTTATAGAATTTATATAAAATCACCATTTTCATGAAAAACACACTTCTTGAAAAACCATTTTTTGTCGCTCTATGGGTTTAATTTTAAATTACATTTTTACAATTATGTGAATTAAATTTTTTAAAATTTATTAAATAAATTTAATAAATTTAATTTATATTATAAAATAAGTTTAACTTAATTTTCTTAACCGAATGAATATTGAAAACATTAAAAATTAATTACCTTGGTTAAGGTAAAAATGAATTTAATAGGGGTTAAACAAAAAAGGCAAGGGTTAAAATAACTTAAATACTTATATAAATATATTCTATTGTAATATTTATACATTATAATATACAATCCACGATAATGGTCCATTTTAGTGTATTCATGAATTTAGAAAATGTGGGAACACCATTTTCTTTTGAAAAATTATAAGCACGCCACTCACCTCACATATAATAGGAAACCCTATCTGCTCCTCTTCACACCTTAAAATATCATTTTATTTTCTAATAAATATCCAAATACCTTTTTAAATTTCCTCCCCGTGACCTATATTAATTATATTTATCATAAATTTATTCTAAAAAGGCTTTTGGTGTCTACCTAAGGAGGTTGTCTGAACAAGTGGTATCATGCTTAACCGAGCATTTTTATTTTATTTCTTGTTACACATCATTAAAATATTATTATAATAAAATATTTATATCAAATATAATGATATTTTATTATTATTATTGAATAATCTAAATCCACCTCCTTTTCCATTAAATGGGATACAAAATCATCATTCGTGTGTAAGACACACTACCTCCTCACAAATTGATGTCATTTGTTTTCCATCATCATTTCTTAGATATTATTCTAATTATGGATTAAAATGATATATATATGAAATATTTTTAGTATTTATACCAATTTAGTTATTATATCTCATATATCTGCTTACATTCCATTCCATGGGGGATATAATAACGTCGCTCATGTGTATGATGGAGTACCGCCTCACGAAGCGATGTAATTATTTTTTTACAAATAATTTCTATGGACATTAATAAAAATAAATTTAATGATTATATGTGATATAAATGAAATAATTATGTTATTCATGACATATTTACAATTCTAAAATGTTAATATATCATTTTCTTTTATAAACTAAAAAAATGATATTGTAGTTCATGCATACTTGGGTACTACCACCTCCACAAAGCAATGTTACTCTTTTTTGCATCACTATATAACTTTGAAAATATATAGAAGTTTATTTTAATAAATAATATAGTATTTATGATATTATAATAATTCTAGAAAGATAATATATTACTTACCTTATTTCTGCAATTATCATCGAAAAATGGAAAAGTTACTAATGCATACATATGACATTGCATCTCCATGATTGTAAGACAGTTCATTTTTCCAAAAAATATTTCATGAATGGTTTTAAAAGTATAAAATATTAAATAAAATTATAATTATATCATGATTATTATTATATATATATTGAAAAATGACTTCTTTGACCATATTTAACCTCCCAAATTCATTTTCTACACATAAGCCTAATACCATCAAAATATCAAATATTAACATACTTAATTAGGTAATTATATATAAAATTGTTATATGTTAAATAAACAGAATAATAAACTTTCAAAATTTCTTAATTAAATAAATAATTATCATTATTTTATTATTCATGAGGACAAAGAACATACGAGACAATTCAAAATCAATGTAAGGTACTTCATATCTATTTCTTTTCATTAAGATATGTTTTAATGTTATAAAACTATATTATTTTATGAGGATTATATACCACCACATTAATTTGTTATATTTTTAATTTATCTATTCTCAAGTTATTTAAATTTTTATTTAATATTATTGTTTCATGGGGATTATGATTTAAATGTTTCCAAAGTTATAAGGGACTTTATTTTGAGAATCCCCCTTTTAATGTTCCCTTTAAACTATTTTTCCTCCATGTCCAAGTTTTTTTAATAAGATTTAATGAATTAAACTATTTGGAAATGAGATTTTTATAATGGATTTTTTTAGTTCTTTAAAAAAAATTAAAAAAATAATCTTTGTATAGAATATTTAGCTTTATTCACAAATGATATAATGGATATATTATTTTACCATATATGGTGAAAACAACTTTTATTACCTCCATAACTGTTATTTTAATTTTGGCTTCCATTAAAATAATGAATTTTTATTAAATTAAAAACCCTTTTCCCTTGTTCTTGGAAATTTATATTTTAAAATTTTATTTTTAAAAGAAAATGGAATTTGGATATCTGAATGTGTTTAACAAATGAGTTTAAAATATTTTTTCTGGGGTTTTATAATGATAATTTTTAATCTTGAAATGATTTATTCATGATATGGTATTTGGAAAATTGTCATGATGGGTTCACCTAGATAACATCAGGTGATCCCATGAGATCTTATATGATGGGTGTGCTTTGATAGTTCTCAAATGAATTGGGGAATGATTTTATTTTCCAAATAATTATACTAGAAGTTGGATGTATAATTATTCCAATTTTTAAGGGTTATGAAATAGTTTAATGAGATGATGTATAACAAACATACATAAATTATCTATGATTTATAATGAGTTTTCCTAGAAATGGATTTATTTCAAATGTAATATAATGAACATTTTATAAAATGTTGTTTCCCTTTCTAGGTAAAAACATTTTTTCAAGAGATGTTTTTTGTTGTTTTTGATGAATTTCACTAGACTAACACGATTATTCTTTATTATGCCACTCAATGAGATTTTTTGGATCATCCCATATTATTTAAAAAATTATTTGGTTCAAATATGGGTAAAGCAAAGTAATATGTCAAGTTTAAAGTCTTAATTATTTTCCATGAAAAGAAATTAAGTTATATTTTAAAAAGTTTTATATTATGAAAAAATAGATACTAATTGGAAGTTCCAATTTGTATTATATGGTTTTGTAATTTATGAGTTATGAGCTAATTATCAAAAAATACCAACCTAAAAATATCCTCAAATATGAGAGAATAAATTCGTGACTTAATACTCATGATTATTTAATGTTTAAGTCCACGTCCTTATAATACATTTTCTTAAAACATATATTAAAATTAGAGTAACAGATCATTGATTTTTATTAAAGTTGTATTTTCCCAAATATTATTATGATATATCAAATAATTAAAATTTTGTTTGGTAGAACCCAGTCTTGTAAATAAGATGTTCATGATAAAATAATATAACAGAAAGACCTGAAATTTAGTTACAATATCCATTATGGGAAACATACTATATGATGGATGAGTCATTTGATATGGGGTTTATGTGGTAAAAATTTAAAAAAATGAGGGAATACCACAAAATATAATCAAATGGAATAATATACCCAACTTATATGAATTTTGTTCAAGCGAATGATAATATCTCAATAAATGAAAACTGTGTTACCAAAAACTCTTAATACCATGGTAACACTGTCATAATACATTTAAATAAAGGAAATATATTTTTATTAGTTTATCTTATTAATTAAAATGAAATAATTTATACAAGATATTTGGGATATTATATCAATAGAATATTATATAATGGAAACATGGTGCATAACCTAAAACATGTCTCAATGAATCATAATTAAGACTAAGAAAACCTTAGCGGCTTGAGTGACCTTTTAATAAAAATACATCAACATATAGTGAATGAAATTCAACTAAAAATTAAATTATTAAAGGATAATTCATTTTGTGATATCTCAAATAGGTATTATATATACCACATAAATTATCTTAGGTGTATAATAGCAAACAAATCTCAAAGAGGGGTATTTGAGAAGACACCCCTTACCTCTTGTCCAAAATTCCAATAATATACTTCAAAATCATATATTATAAGAAAATATATATTAATATTCTAGTTAATAACCATACTCATATCCATTTTCATTCATATTTTTCATAAATAATCACTCTCAACATGAATTCATCCGATTTTAGACATCGTGTATTGGCAGCTTCAATCATTTGCATTAGTTTCATAATAGTGGTGTCATTGTTTTGTCTAATTTCAAATATAATTCTTACTATATACTTAAGGAAACTATTAGTCATGATTTATAATTATTTAATATGTTTCACATTACATTATTGTGTGTTTTAGTCTTTATCCTTGAGATGAAATTAGTAATAAGCATATTTCCGTGATTCATGGCAATAAAAGGTATTTTTATTATTATTGAATTAGATATTGATATAAAATTTCTAGAAAAATAATCATTTACACATTTATATTATATTATTCTTGTAATTATGTTCCCATAGTAATTAATGAGATAAATTCATAGTATAGTTCAATTAGGTGGTTAAATCGATCCAAAAATGAACAAACCCTAATTTAATGAATGATTGTGAGGTGGTTTTGTTGTAATATAATTATTTTCATTGATAAATTATTTCTATGAAATTTTTCACATGACCGATGATACTATCCTAAGATATAAAACACAAGTCATTTTTAGTAGAAATGTGTCTTCATTCCTGAAGAAGAACCATATTGGATTTCGTTATACTGAAATACTTTTCATAATCTGTGGGATGGAGATTACTAAAAAATGTTACCCAATTTGAGGGATTTTTGAAAAATAACTAATATAGTTCATAAAACATAGAATGATGGTGTAAATGGATTTTTAGGCATTTATTTTACTGCTAATGGGGCCCAAACAAAATTAATGATAAAAGGTTATGTCCATTTGATGTTGGGTTTCATTTTAGAACAAATAGAAACAGAAAAGGTATAAAATATCACATAGAAATTTTCTCTGACCACATAACAAAGTTCTTATAATTAATATAACATTTATCCAAATTCACAATACTTTTCTCTGATTACATAGTAGTTTTTTCCGACCACATAACATGTTTCTTCAACCACAAAGTTCATTACACAATTCTCAAAACACTCATCTCACAAACTGAATTCGTTTTTGGACCCAAGAAGTTTGTTTTAGCACCCTGAAAACTAATTTCTTTTTAGGTAAAATTTATAATTTTATGACCCCCTCATAGAAATAAAATTTCTTCCTTAAAAACTATGCGACCAAACCATTGCGAGACCATTATGAACAAATCCAACACAACTTCCCTCCATTGCAAAGCACTGTGTGACCAACTATTCTGGGAAAGAAGTTATTCAAAACTTCCTATAAATATTGATTCTCACTTTGGGATAGTGGAGGGAAAATAAAATAAAGTAAGATGGATGGAGGAACCATTGGGTTACATACTATATTCATTCTCCCATAACAACTCAGATTTGATTCTCAAGCTTCAAACCGGGGAGGTCCTTTCTGATGAAATCCTGTGAAGTCCCACTGTAAGAAAATCATGCCACAATGTAATCAATTTTTGTGGAATTCTATACAAAATTATATGTGACCCCCTTATCATTTATGGTACAAAATATAATTTGAAGACCTTCAACATAAATAATGAATCACTTTGTAAAGTTCATATATGGACCTTATTTTGTGAGGTTGTTAAGTAGAAAACCCTATTTGGAAATACCTATAATGAAAATCATAAGCAACCAGAACTATGATAAAAATTCTATGTAGATATCCCTATAAATAAAATGCTATGCATCCGGCCCTTCATGCACACTGGTCTATACTATGGACGCTCCCCCCACCAAACGCCACTCGAGATCAGTGTTGGGCTTCAATCCATTGCATTTAGCATGGTCCCTTTTATACAATCACTAACCCAATAGTAAAATAAAGAGTTTTATCATGGAATTTTCCAACCGAGACTATGACAGTTTTGGTTTTTCCTTATACAACCCTATCATACACCTCATATAATTTCATGAGATGATATAATCCTCAAGAAACTCCTCAAGCCCCGTCAAATGACTCATATTCCAAGTCGAACCAAAAGGGACACTCTTTTGTAAGTTCCCCACTATACATTTCTAGTAAAATTAATCAAATTATTTCTCACTACAAGATGTTTAGATGTATTATACCATATATGAAAAGAATAATATATCTCCAATAGAAAACATTGGATTCATTATGCATCAATCATAAGATTCCCAAGGAAATGATAATGAGACGACACCCAAGCAGCCTACATGGTCCTCCTATATGGGTAAAATGCCCAATAATATTCCTCAACTCATCAGTAGTTCAACATTCCCTCTTAACCCAATATGAGTGAGAAAAACCAAGAAGCTCTCAAGTGTAAGCCAAAACCAAATCATTGGATCTCCTAGAAATTCTTGAGCATCGTACTAGTGTAATCCCCTACCAAACCACTAAAATACCATGAGATGAGATCCTCTTCATGGTTCCAAAAACATTGGATCCTCATAGGTGTAAGTTCCAAACGAACCTATGAATTACCATGGGTTGTGATTTTACTCACAATTCCAGAAACATGGGCATCCTAATAGGTGTAATGCCTAACAAAACCCTTAAATTACCATGAGTTGTGATGATACTCATTGTTTTATATCATGATAATCCTCATAGGTGTACTCCCTAGCCAAAAAATTAATTTACCATGATTTTAGATTCAACTCATGGTTCTTGGAATATGGGAATCCTTTTCTGTGTAATCCCCAACCAATCATCAAAATTAACATGAGTTGGGATTCTCCTCGTGGTTATAGAATCATGATAATTATCATAGGTTTAACCCCAAATAAACATATAAATTATCATGAGTTGATATCCTCCTCATGTATCTAAAAACCTGGGAATCCTACAAGGTTTAGGCCCCAAACAAATCTATAAATTACCATGATTCAAGGTCCTCCTCATAGTTCTATAATCATTGGAATCCTCTTAGGTGTATTCCCTAACCAAACCTCTAAATGAACATGAGTTGATATCCTCCTCATGGATTAAAAGCATGGGAATCCTACTAGGTGTTATCAATAACCAAAACTATAAATCATTATTAGTTGATATTATACTCATGGTTCTAGAATTACTGGATTCCTCCTAGGTATAATCCCCAAAACATACCCTTACATGACCCGCCTACTAGGTATAATAACATAGGGAATCCCATGCATAATCCACAAATTATTTTCTATTTTCACCCATTTGATGACACGTGAATCTCCGTAGGGTAGCCTCAATGTATACAAACTCTTTTAAAATCTAATTTCTTGATCTCATAAAATGTGACTCATCTTACACTATCTCTTATTTATCACATCGAGCATGAATCTTATGGGATTAGAGATATGTGATTATCATCCCATATATATTATGAAAATGCCTCTATTATGGGCCTCTTATTAAGGTTTATATATAAAAAATTCCATTGAACTAAATGGGATATAATTCCTATTCATAATAGGATACGTAGGATTCCTCTTTGAGGTTTGAACCCAATTTCATTTCCATTTAAACTATTCTATTTAACTATGTGGGTTATAAATCCTACTTTCACCAGATATGCAGGATGCCTCCTTGAGGTTCAATCCCAACACTAAAACACCAACCACCTACTTGGACGACAATAATCTCTATAGAGACCATCTGGATATCATTAGAAAAAAGTATCATGAATTTATATTAGAATATGTTGAACCTCTAATGCATATAGTGGTCTATATTAAACACATGGTCTCAATGAGACCATTGGAATGGGGTAACCTGTCGTGCACTAGTATTTGGAAAGGATTCATGAAAAAATATTAAATCTATAAGAGATTCTTTGAATAGGAAATAATCCCCCCCCCAAATGGGTGTGATGAACCCAAAATTCTATCCTCTCAGCCAACGTGTTTTCTAATATAACATTTTAAGAATCCATGTGACAACATGCCTTTGTAAAGGAGGTCTGCATTAACTCATAAAGTGTGAGAGTATGAATTCTATTGGACACAATCATTATAAATTAACCATAATGATCTTATATAGTGTTTATTAGAGTGATATATAACAATTGGAAAGAATTATAAGAAGAAATAGTGGATATAATGACATTAAAAAATCTAAATAAAAGGTTGTCCTCTGTGTATGCTTATTTATGATGATTAAATAATCGATAATCACTCATTGATCATATCATTAATCGGCTATATAATTTTTAAAACCAAAATTTTAATGATATCATAAAAAAAAATATTTATCATTTAACACCATCCTTTTATACAGCCTTATAAGGAGGTAAAGGAAAACAAAACATGTTCCATTGTGGAGGTGGTGGTCTGTATAATGAACCCACAATTATTTTTATAATAATTGATAGGGTATAATAATGAAAAATGATAAAAACCTTATTATAGTAACAATAAATTATATAAATGATACTAATATCATTATATTAGTGTTTCTAGAATAAATTTTAATGAATATAATTAATAAGAAAAACTAAGTAGTTGATAATAATCATGTTGAGGTATATAATTTTCCTTGGAAGTCTCCTCATAAATGAAGGCCTTATGATAAACAATGGTAAAAATATGCTTTCAACCATGGAATAAGAATCTAGTAGGAGGAAAATTAATTATTTTTAAGGATAAATTCAAAATATAAGCTAGATTTAAAGTGGTGAAGATGTTACCCTTTTAATTGTTAAGGGACGTTATGATTAACTGAGGAGTTGGAAGGAACCCTAGAGAGGCTCGTCTCCTACGGTGACAATGATGGAGAACGAACCGGTTCCTCCCCCCTTTGAGGGGGAGGGATATTTGTTTTTCTTAAAGAATGAGGCAACCAATTTTTTCCCCTTATCAAATCCTGATCTTCTTCCGCCATTCCTGAATGTTGAGTTAGTCCTGATGGTTCTGGATCTCATCGAGGGCTGTCCGTATCTCCAGATTTCAACTTTGAAGTTCACGGAATCCTCCATGCTTCTGAAGTTCACCCTGATTTCAAGGTTCAAGTGGAGAAGGCCATCAGTTTATTCCTTTTATAGGTTCTTCTTTGATACATGGGATCTCTATGAATGGGAAACAGTGGGGTTGCTTGATAATCATCATATCATGATCTGGTTTTTATTAGAGGATGACCTCATATGTGCCTGGTCAAGGGCACCCCAGCGGTGCCAGGGATACCATTTTTTCTTTTTTTTTCAGTGGTCGTTCGATTTACACATGAATCAAGACTCATTATCTGTGGAAATTTGGGTTAGTTCCCCTAACCTTCTGTTACCATTTAATAACCCCTCAATTATACGAATTCTCGGCAATCTACTCGGTAGGAATCTTTGTTCGGATAGTAAAACGACAGTGGTCTATCATCCTATTTGCCCGAGGGAATGCTTGGAGATAGAAGTGTCTAGGGTTTCCTTTGATTATGTTTAGATTATGATCAGAAAGGACTATAGATTCAGGCATAGATTAATCTATGAGAGTTTTACGGAATTCTGTTCTTCATGTAAGCGGTTGGGGCATGCTTCTTGATTTCCGCCGGTGGAGACCTGTATCAATGGCGGGTAGGGGATTTGGCTTTCAATTGATTGAAGTTTTCCATAGGTACGGGAAGAATGATACTTTAATGGTGGAAAGTGGAAATAACAAGGTTCCACTGGTTTGTGAGGCAACGAGCTCGGTTCTATATGCAGCAGGTGAAGAGGTTAGAGATAGGAGAACTTTGTTGCAGCCAGTGGATAAGTTGCGACCAGTTAGTGAGGAAGTGGGATGCATTACAATGGGTGTGGGTGGCCTTGGCATTAGTGGGGTAGCATACCATGTTAACACGATTGTGTAAGATGTGTTCAAAAGGTTTAAAAGTGATCTTGTGAGTTCTTCCAACCATGGAACGCAGGATGATGAGGGAAAATGCCAGCTTGAGGAGATCCGTGTAGAGGTCCATAGAAATGGGGGAAAGGCAATCTTAGACCAGACGTTAGATGAAGGGAAGGGGGATCTCCCTAGCTCGGTGGCTAAGAAGACATCGGTGGGTAGTGTGGATATGAGCAAGGAGAGGCAGGGGTCCAAGATGGCTGACGTTGTTCTAAACAGAGGTGGGAAGGAAGGATGACCGAGTTCAATTTCCTTGTACAATAGGTTAGAAAGCCTTTGAGAGGATGGTTTGAGTTCTGATATTGGTATTCCAGGTGAGGGAGATGAGGTCATTTTGATGGTTCCCAAAGGGGGTGTACTCAGCCACTCTATTGATAAGGATTTAAGCCCAAAGAGTAATAGGGGATTCAGGAGGAGGAAGGAGAGGAAGGATTACTCCTCACTACCTCCTCCTCTGAAGAATCTCTCGACAAAGAAGATGAGTGATAAAAGGATGGCCATGGAGTCTCTGAGCCATCTGAGTCTAGGGGAACACGATTGTCATTCCTCGGTTATACTTTTATGCTCCGATGAAGAAGTGATATAACATGCCATATTTCTCAATGATATTGAGGAGGAGGCTACTAAAATGATGGGGAGGTCTCTAGAGGTGTTGCTTAACGATGGTCAATATTCTTGGATTGAAAAGCATGACTCAATTTTTGTAGGTGGTTTCAACCATGGAAATATCAGTGTTGAGGAGTATATTCAGTCTTGGGATCAGCAAGTGTCTGTAGTTCAAAAGCGGATATTTGAAAAAGAAAACTTAAAGTTATCATCCTTTTCATAGAAACTACTTAGGGAACCAAACTTAGGTAATATAATGTTTCTTGTTAGTAACATTGTTTAAGTTTGTGGTTTTGGTTAGTTGGTGTGACTGAATGGGTTGTAAGAGTTGTGGTTATTTTGGGTCACCTATTGTTTGGATTTGTAGTTAAGTTTATGCTTTTTTACCGCACGCTACTT
The DNA here is from genome assembly GCA_963277665.1 of Viscum album. Lineage (NCBI taxonomy): Eukaryota > Viridiplantae > Streptophyta > Magnoliopsida > Santalales > Viscaceae > Viscum > Viscum album. Next base: position 1,195,867,228 of record OY728135.1, on the reverse strand, counting down.
GGTCCATCTCTGGAAGGGGATTAGAGCATTAAGTCTTCATCGGTGTAGGTCTCTTGGAATTGGATGCTTGAGAGGGTATGGATTCAGCATTGGTTTCGTCTCTGTGCTTCTGCACTAGACTACTTTCCGAGGGGTCCTTTGTTAGTGAAGTCTTGTTGTTGGCACAATTGCTGGGATGGGTGGTTTTGTAGTTTTCTCTGGTTGTATTTGGTTTCTCACTTTCCCCTTAAAAAGTGTTTTTTAATAAAAAAGTAATTTTCAGTCAGTATATGTTAAGGGAAAGGTTGTTTTGAGAGTATCCGTTATATTTTAAATAATGTAAGGTTACCATTCAAGTGAAATACAAAAAAATGGAAGGAATATTATATTAAAATGAGCATGGGAATAAAATCACCTCAAATACTCATTTTGGAGACAACGTTTTGTGTTTGATGGAATTTTGTTTAATCTTTTTAATATTTACCCTAATTTACTTTTATCTTGGTAATTTATTTCTAATGATATAGTACTACAAAACACATCTATAATGGCATTGGAATTTAGAAATTCTATAAAAATTCACTGATAAAGTTCATATTTATCTGTGCTAAAATAAGCACTGATAAAAGAATCCCTTTATTAGTAATAAATCAATGCACTGATAAAAGGTAACCTTTATCAGCACTTTAGTTTATGGTAGGTAAAGGAAACTTTTATTAGCACTTTATTTTTGGAACTAATAAAGGTCCATAATAAAATGAAAAATTAAACAAATGAAAATAAGTTGAGTAAATTAAGAATAATATGACACATTTTATTAATTCACAAATTATTTATTAAAATGAATAAATTTAATTTATATATTTATATAGATTATATATTTTACTAAATAGTATATATTAAATATAGATATACTAAATGAATAAGTATAAATATATATATAATGTTAATTAAAAACATATGAAAATTTTATTCATTTTTAATGTTGTTTGATTTTTCAATTTAACATATATCAAATGTCATGTGTTACATTTATTTCACATACATATAAATATATATGTTAAAACATTTGTATAAACAAACACACACACAAATATATTAATGAAATATATTGAAATATCTACACCTAGTATTTATGTAATTTATTCCCATTTTAGTATATTTTATAATTTCATTATAACATGATACATTTAATATATATTATGTTTTAAATCAGTCAGTTTTGTTTCTTTTTTAATACTACGTTTAGGGTATTCATTTTTAATATTTATTTTTTATTTATTAATTTGATCATTTTCTATTATTTATTTATAAATATTTATTTACTATGTTATAGTATTTTCAATATGTATTCTCCACATATATATATATGTATTCAAATTTTTAAATAAATTATATTTAATTAATAAAAATTATCCATTTTTTAATATTTTTAATGTGGACTCATTTTGAACTATTCAATTTCACTAATTTTTAAAATGAATGTATTGAAGATTATATATCCATTAACAATGTTATAAATATATTTGTATATAAATTTTTATAAATAATTTTTTTTAAAATACAAATTTATAAATAAATATTTATAAAATAAATATATCTATAAATGTATATTTTCTAAATTTATAATTATTATAAATAAATAATTATTATTTTTTAATAAGTATTTATATAACTATAAATAAATAATTATATATATTTAAATAATTATTAAATTTTAATAAATTTATCTACATAAATATAAAATTTTAATATTTTTATTTAAATAATTATAAAATTATAATAAATTTATTTAAACAATTATAAAATAATAAAAAAGTAATTCAAATAATTATAATTATAAGAATTTTATTTGATTAAAAACAATGTTAATAGAGATATTTGTTAGTGCTAAAATGTTAGGGCTGATGAATATATTTTTTATCAGCACATTTTATGTGCCAAAAAATATCCATTTTATCGGTGCTTATAAATTTAGCACTAATAAAATGGATCTCTAGAACATCCTTTCTGAAAAATATGTTAAAAGATTCCTAATCTATTTAACAAACCCTAACCACAACTCAATGTCTCGCGATTCTCAAGCTCTCACAGAACTCTTCTGCTGCAAGTGCAACTCCTCTACATTCCATCAGATTAATGAAGGATAGAATAAAATGTATGTTATTTTATACTCTTCCTCTATCAATTTATGATGTTTTGGGTTCCGCATTTTGAATTTTTCGTTGTTTTCAAACACGAAAAACCCTACATCTCTTATCGTCACTGTTGTAATACAACTAGTGTGGTTCTATTTCATCACATTTCTCCTTACATATGTATTTTAGTGTCCATCCCATTTGTCTCTAGAGACACACATAGATGGTTTACTCTCCTCTTGACATTCACAAGGAGATCTCTCACTCCCTCAGTTTTCTCTTCATTTAAATAATATAGGGTTCCAAAATCTAGGTAGTTTCTCAAATTGAATTCATCTTATATATTAGATTATAGATTCTAAAGGCTTAATTATTTGGATTTTTAAGGATTATGTGATACCATGTTTTGGACCTCATTTATGGGTGATGAACATATAGGTACCATGTTAAGTGTAAAAATCATTAAAACATGTTTTTTTGGATTCTTTTTGTTCATGTAAATTATTATATCATGAAATGGGTTATTTAGATTTATCATTTTGATGATTTTTTTGTTGAAATAAAAAAAATTGAATTAATTAGTCACATTCCAAATATTATTTTAGTGATTCATGTTGCGAATGTTTTGTTTTTAATTAATTCACTATTATTATTAAACATTAACCATGATTTACAAATAGTTATGGGGATCTTTTGTGAGAAAAGTATGCACAACATTTTTTTTAAATTTACTAGATTGGATAGAGGTGAGAAATCATTGCGTAAATGGACTTAGAAATAGGAAATAACTTATTAAGAGTGTATTTACCAAAATTAAGTGAGTTATCAATGGTTGGATAGTTGATCAATAAAACTATGATACGTGGTTAATTAGTACATTTACTAATCAAAATTGAGAGATAATTAATTCATAGTATAAAAAAATAATTTTTTAGTCATATAACATGGTGAATAATTCTAGAGATAGCAATGATTGATTAAAATATAATTTTTATGGTTTCTATATTTATCACCTTTATGCCATGTAATTTTTTATCCATGTCCAAAATTCCAAAAAAAGAGCTATAATATTTGCTGATATCCCCGAATCATAAATTGAATGTTAATCTTATATATACTTTTATTAGAGGCTATGGAATATGAAAAAAATAGATTTTTCTGGGTTATTAAATATATGATACTGTATAAATGAATTTACCAACTTCTCCCAAAAGATTTATTATAAATTATAAATCATAAAATGCATTATATATTTCATGAAATAATTATTAAAACACTCAATGAAATAATTACTCCAATGTGATGAAATTATCGGTTTCTATGAGATTTCAGTCAATTATCAAGGAACAATTTATTAAACATAGAGTCTCTATTAAGGGATACAATCACCTTATTTAAATTAAACCATTGTTTTATCCCATAGCCAAACCACTCTTCTTTTTTTGATCATTGTTTATCACTAGGTTAAGGTTCTAGCACTACTTCCGTGATCGAGGGTCCTCAATAATATTTCTGTGATTGTAGTCTAGTGTAATCACCTCAAAGGATATAATTATTTCTTACAGGGGTAAAACTCTCTAATATTATATTTTATAACTAATAATATCATTATCAGTCAAAAAGTATGACATTCCTAGAGTTAATTTTAGATCTGCTTCAAGTTATGTGTTATAATTTTTAGGGAAGGGAAGTATTTGTGGGTCCTCTTTAGTTTTATGGCCATATATCATAATAATAAATTTAGGATTGTATTTAATACATTCATTTCATTTATAAGAGTAAAAAAAATCTACATCAACATTGAAAATAAGTTGAAAAATTCACCCTTTAAAGTGATGTATGCTATTAGAGTGATCTTATGGTGTATTAAAAAAATTGAAAATTGGAAGGTGTGGAATCCTTGTGTAGACAAAAGTGATGCCCAATGTACATGGGGTGAGATTCATTTCTTCTAGACCATTAGAGTAGAGGTATTCCAGTACATCTTCAATTGAGGATAATTTTTGAGTGATTCTATTAATTTAGGTTCCTAGGAAACATTAATTCTTAGACACTTGATTGTATTCCATATATTGATCATGTATTAGACTCCCTATTTCAAACTAGAATTCCTCCCATCAGTATGGTTCCAAAGATCATTGATGACATACCTCCCGATCATTGATGGGAGGAAGGCTACTTTTAAAGATGGAATGAGTAGCCTGAAATCCCTCATAAAGATATATAATGAAATAAAGCATTTTAAGATGAATTAAATAAAGGCAGCGAAGGTTATATATACTATAGTATTGAATTATTATATCTCTATTCAAGAAATTAACAATTTTAAAGCAATATTAATGTAAATTTAGAGTGTTATGCATGAAGTGTATTGCATTGTTGTTATTAAAGAAAAATTAAATGTTTGACTACTCATGGAGACAATGTATTCTGAACATGATGATGTTTCCAATACTGAGCATGAATATAGAGTTGACGATGAAAATACTGAATTATTAGGGGATCAACAACATTTTTTTGAAAAAAATGAAAAAAACAAGAACGACATATCATCATAGTTTTGAATACAATTATCAAGGGAATAAGTCTAGGAATATAATTTGAGGTTGGTTTGAATCAATTCATCCAACCTATTGACCCCAACCACTCAATGTTCATTAGTTTTATTGGGGTCACAATGAGGATTAATGTGGCAATTGGTATTGACTCATCATGCCACATCCATCCTGTAATGAAGGAAATTATTTGGAAATATATAACGGTAATGTTACAATATATATTCTATATTTTACTAGAAAATCATATAATGAGACGTTGATTTAGTTTTAATTATCCTTGCAGACATCATTTATTTTAGAATATCTTCTTAATAACATTGTCTTAATGGCTGCTGGAAAATCCCATATAGGCTTCCAGACTCTTCTGAAGAAGTTACATATTTGGGATGTTGAGGGGAAAATAAATCCCCACACAACAATTACCTATTAACACATTATAAACAAGGAAACATGGAATGATTTCAAAAAAAAAATTGCAATGAGAAATCATTTCAGGTGCATTGTGGTTGATAATATATTATTTGACATTATTTATTTTATCTAACTTGATTTAAAATTGTTAATTTATGAAATAAAAAAGTGTGTTGAAAGTAAAGAACATACATCAAAACCAGCGCACCCCTATCACAATGGAAGGATGGGGTGCAGTTCATTATAGAAGAAATTGGTATGTATTTTCAATCAAAAATAAAAGTTTAATAATGTTATATGAAACAACATATGTTATTTTGTTTATATGTATATTTATGAATCAAAATCTGAAGCCACTTCCTTCCCACATCATGTTCTATGGAAGGAGGCTTGTGTAAATAAGGATGATATATTAGTTGATGAAAACACAAAATCAATATTGAAATAATGTGCAAGTATGACATAATTGTAATTTTTTTATTATTTATAACAATTTTTCATAAAAAATGTTCCTATTTTTTTAATATGGTTTAGACATTAAAATCGAAAATGACTGTACTAGAATAAAAGCAACATTCAGTAGCTTTGAAGTAGCCTGAACAATATTGTAACATTAGATGATCGATGTTTGGAGTCTCTCCTAGAACATATTTCAAGAAGATAAAACCACATGAAGATACATATAATATAATGGGACTAATGTTGACAAAAATATACTCATTATAATATATTATTTTTTAGTCTGGTATGGTAGACCAATGCATAAGAAAGGATCAAAGAAAACTGGTGGTGGAGAAAAGATACACACATGAATGAAATGATCCCACTATCTTTGTGGCTAGGGATTCCATAAAACCGCATACCGTACCCAATGAAATCAATTTAATCATTAATCTTTCTCCAAAATGTGAAACAAACAACTTATGATATCTTTATATTACTAAAATTCTTCAGGGTACAATTGTATGTGATTTTTTATCTGTAAACACCCATGTACCATCGTGTTACGATGGGTATAGTGTATAATATACCGGGAGACTAACTACACAATCACCACCTCCAAAAAAATCACATTAGAGTGGGGATTGAAGAAGATTATGATCCAACTGCTGAGTTTCATGTTACACTTGATGGTCTGGATAATATAATATTCAAAGCTTCTATTTGAGCTTTCAAAACATGGCCATATATTCATATAAAGATACATGAGGTATCTTTACCAAATTTTTTCAAATGAAAATATCTAATAGTTGATGATAAATGGTCTGAATCGAGGTATGATATTGTATATCATTAAAGGAGAATAGAAAATAAAGGTTGAATCCTGAAAATCTAGTGAATCAACCAAGAAAACAAATCAAACTTTTTAGATTACCTTATCACTACTAGTTTTAGAGAAATATTTATTATCAGTACATGTTCATGTAGAGTACACATTTAATGATAAAACATTGTCTTATACTGAATATGAAAAAGAAATATATGGAGATTTTTTGATAAACAGAATTAATATCTAGACGGTAAATGGTATTCTAAAGCATGAATGGCTGGGTGTCTTAGTTGTGAATACATACATAAGATACATTTTCATAATACGTCTTTACAAATAGTGAGATAAATATGTTTATTAAAGTTAATTACTACTCATATTTTTTATAGAAGTTTATATTACAACTATATAAAGGGATGATCGTTCAAATAAATATTTGGATTCATTAATCCTTGTATCATTTCTACGCCAGAAATTAATTTGAATGAGGAATAAATTATGAAAAAAAACATGTTACTCAATTAGTTGAATAAAAAATCATCAGATGAAAGACTCTTTTTGATCCCTACAATGAAATGGTAAAATTCTACGATCTAATAACATAAAATATATTTTTAATTTTTGTATTACTTAATTGTTTTTTGTTTTTTAGGAAGAATTGGATGCTGATATAAGTCAACATAGACGCCCCAAATATTTATTTTTTGGATTCAATGCATGTATTTCCAACCAACCAAACACACATGATGTGTATTGTGAAAATGTAAAACACTAAAATCAATATCTTATAGATAAAATTATAATTATATGTTTGCTCTATGTTTTACTAAGAATTTTTTTATGATAGAGATGTCTCTAAACATAGGATAAATCATGGCATGAAGTAAGTGATTGAAAAGCTAAAGCCTTTGGATTACCAAAAATGGAAATAAATTAAGCAATATATCTAAATATTTAACTATCAAATAATTTTAAAATAATTAAAATATTTTGGTTAATTTTTGTGGTATTTTTCAAAATAATATAATACAACAGATTGTGGATATTTTGTTTGCATGTTTATAAGAAAAATAATAAATCATGAAAAGACAAGTATCCCCCAAATTGTAATTTATATAGGTAATTACAATTTAATTATATATATTTCATAATTAATTTTTTTCCTTTATTTTCTCAGTACTATCATGATTTCCAAAAATAATGTTACTCAAAAGAAGAAATCAATTTTTTTTAGAGAAAAGTGGGAAGCCTACTTTTTGTCACAATGAATTCCAAGAACAAATTTAGGTGATTACATTCCATATTTGTGATCTAGTACAAGTTATGACCTTTGAAAGATATTTGGGGTATGAATTATTTGTGTTATAATTCTTATATACTATTTCTGATCTATTTATCAAGGGGGGATTAATAGTGGAAATCAATTTGTTTAGAAGCTTGGACCTAAAAACAATAAATTTTTTGAGAGATTGTAGAGGTTGAGGTGGAGGCAAAGGTAGAGGAAGAGGTGGATGTAGAGGCAGAGCTGGAGTCGGAGACCGACATGGAGGAGGAGGAAGAGGTGAAGATCGAGGAAGAGGAGGTTAACAAGAGCTACCTTGAAACCAATAAAATTGTTGTAAAATTAAGTATAATAAATATCACACCAATATGTTTTTTGGTATTTTTTTTAAAAGTGAACACAATAATTTTTACTTAAGATAAGATCCATTTAACACCGTTCTAGTTAAAAATAAAATTATAGTAAAAAACAAACATGGTGTACTCAAAACAAAGAAATGAATTAGAATTGACTTGGTACTTTAATACAATGATCCATATGTAATTTTAAACACGTAGGGATAAACTAAATTTAATTCAATGCACGATGTGACCAGTATAACTCCAAATTTCTATTATCAATTTAAAATGGACATCTTAATACAAAAATTTTCATTCATTTTAAGTGGATAAATCACACTCAGATTGAATTGATAATTTTTGAAAATGATTCATAATTAATTTTTGACATTTATGAATTTGTCTCATGTCAAACAAACACACGATGCCACATGTTTGACTCAAAGTTTGTTTTGTAGTTCAAAATGAAATTTTAGTAAAAAAACACATGTGGCATACTCAATACCAAGGAACCACATTCTTATTGTTTGATACATTAGGACACAAATAAATGAGTCATTTGGGACATGTATCATTTATATTTTACTCAATACTATGTACAGTGTGACTGGTATGACTCCTTATACGTCTTTTTTATTCAAAATTGACATTAATTTTAGTGGAAAAACCACTGATTTATTCAAAACTGACTAAACACATTATTATTGTTTTGATAAATTAGAAAAACAATGCATACATCATTTTGTATGTTTATGAATTAAACTCACCTCAATCAGATGCATGGTGTGACTAGTATGACTCCCAGTGTTCATTATTAGTTCAAAATTTACATTTTAATACATAAAAGTGATAGTCAATGAAAACAAGAAAAATATTCTTATATTGTCTTGATAATTTTGTAAAATGATTCATATTTTATTTTTGACATGTATGAATCAGTCTCATGTCAAACCCACCCGTGATGCCACTTTTATTCCTCAAAGTGTGTGTTTTAATTTTGAAATTACATTTTATTAAAAAACACTTGTGATGTACTCAAAATTGAGAAATCTCAATAAAATTATTTTTACACATCAGAAAAATGATACATGAGTCATTTTAGATTTTTATCGTTTAGTCGTGCCTCAAATCGACGCACGGTGTGACCGGTATGACTCAAAGTAAGTCTTTTTTATTCAAAAATAACATTAATTTTTGTGAAAGAAACAACTAACATACTCAAAACAAAGAATAAAAATTCATATTGTTTTTTTACTTTATGAAAATGATTCATACACCATTTTTGATGTATAGGGATCAACAAATCCTAAATACGGCACACTGTGTAACAGTTATGACTCTATGTGTCCATTATCAGTTTAAAATTGACATTTTAATACAAAAAGTGTCACTCTCTAAAAAATTATCAAAAACACTTAGATTGTCTTCATAATTTGGTAAAAAGACTCAAAATTCATTTACTATGTGTATTAATTAGTATCCTATATTACCCATACATGATTCCACCCATATGACTAAAAGTGTGTGCTTCTAGTTTAAAATGAAATTTTAGTAAAATACACACGTGGAATACGTAAAATTGAGGAAAATCATTATTATTGTTTGATACATTAGGATAATAATCCATTATTCATTTGGGACATGTATCATTCATCCAAACGTCAATAAGTTGCACAGTATGACCTGTATGAATCCAACTGTGTTATTTTTATTGAACATTAACAATAATTTTTGTGAAAAAACAACTGACATACTGAAAACTTTGAAAATGAATTTGTATTATTTTGGTACATTAGTAAAATTATTGTATGTAATTTAGGTCATTTATGATTCACCCTATCTCAATATGACTCACAGTGTGGCTAGTATGACTTTAAACATTCATTATCAGTTTAAAATTAACGTTTTAATACAAACAATTGTCACTCACTGAAAACTAAGAAAACAGTCTTAAATAGTCTTGATAATTTGATACAAGGATTCATAATTCAATTGTGATGTGTAAGAATCATTCCCATGTAAAACCCACATGTGATGCCACCTGTATTGCTCAAAGTGTGTGTTTCAAGTTTAAAATGGATTTTTAGTAAAAAAATGTGGCATACTCAAAACTGATGAAACACATTATGATTGTTTTGAAAATTTAGAAAAACAATCCATGAGTCATTTGGGACATTTATCAATCTACTGCACCTCAATCTGATTCTTGGTGTGACCAATATGACTCCAAGAGCGTGTTTTTTATTAAAAATTGTAACAATTGTAGTGAAATAAAAAATTTACACACTCAAAACCAAAAAACACATTCGTATTGTTTTGTTACTTTAGTAAAATGATCCATACATCATTTGTGATGTGTAGTGATGAGCAACACCTCAATATGACATATAGTGTGACTAGTATGACTCCAAGTGTCGGTTATCAGTTTAAAATTTATATTTTAATAAAAAAAGTGTCACTCACAAAAAAAAAAGAAAACTCAATAGTATTGTGAAGATAATTTGGGAAAACGATTCATAATTCATTTGGGATATGTATTAATTAGTTTCATTTCAAGACAACAATCGATGCCCCCTGCATGGCTCAAAGTTTGTGTTTCTGGTTTAAAATTACATATTAGTAAAAAACACATGTGGCATGGTAAAACCAAGGAAACACATTCTGATTGTTTTTATAATTTATCAAAATGATCCATTAGTCATTTGGGACATGTATAATTCATTTGTGCCTCTATCAAGTGCACAATGTTACTGGTATGACTCCAAGTTCATATTTTTTATTTGAAATTGAAATTAATTTTAGCGAAAAAATAGCCGACATACTCACAATAGAGAAAACACATTCATATTGTTTTAATAATTTAGTAAAATTATCCATATGTCATTTATGATGTTTAGGGATCCGTAAAGCCTTAATCCGATGCAGAATGTGATAGATATGACTCCAGATGGATGTTATCAATTTAAAATTGACATTTTAATACAAAAAATTGTCACTCACTGAAAATAGAGAAAACTCACTTATTTTTTCTTGATAATTTGAGAAAAAAATTCCTAACTATGTTTTGAAATGTATGAATCAATCTCATCTAAAACCCACAGAAGATGCCACCTGGATGGCTAAAAGTGCGTGTTTCTAGTTAAAAATTAGATTTTAGTAAAAAACACACATCACGTACTCAAAACCTAGGAAACTCATTCCGGTTGTTTTTATACATTAGAAAAATGATCCTTGAGTCATTTAGAACATGTATCACTCATCCATTACTAAATATGATACATAGTGTTATCAGTATGACACCATGTGCATATTTTTTATTCAAAGTTGACAATAATTTTAGTGAATAAAACAACTGATATAATAAAAATCATAGAAAACACATTTTTATTGTTTTGGTATTTTAATAAAATGAATCATAAATCATTTTTTATTTGTAGGGATCATCCACACCCCTATCAGATGCACGATGTGACCGGTATGACACCAAGTGTCTGTTATTAGTATAAAATTAACATTTTAGTAAAATACATATGAAACGTATTAAAAACTGAGATAACACATTCTGATTGTTTTTGATACTTTATAGAAATTATCAATGAGTCATTTTAGACATGTAGATTTCATATGTTCCTCAATCTGATGCGTAGAGTGACCGGTATTAATCCAAGTGCATTTTTTTTCAAAATTGTCATTAATTTTAGTGATAAAAAAATTGACATAGTCAAAACCAATAAAATGAATTTAGATAATTTTATTACTTCAAGAAAATTATAAATACATTAGTTGTGATGTGTTGGGATCAGCCTAATCTTAATATGATGCACATTGTGACTGGTATGACTCCAAGTGCATAATTTTATTCAAAATTATTATTAATTTTAGTAAAAAAACATCTAATTTCTCTATTTTAGTGTTTTCTTTTTCATGTATTTGTGTTAGAAATTTTAGTTCATTTAAATTTAGTAGTTTTAACTTATTTTGGTCATTTGGTTTTTGTTATTGTTGATTTAGTGTGCTGTTGTAGCTCAATGCACCTGTTTCTGGTGATGTAGTGTGTTGTAGCTTTACACTGAAGTTTTCAACATTATTAACACTACTAAATGTGCAGATATAGCTACCCTTTATCAGTACTATTAAAAGAATTGACAAAGGAAACATTTATGGGAACCTATACAAGCATTGATAAAGGTTATCATTTTCAGGGCATTAAAAATCAATGATAAATCATACTTTTATCAGAGAAAGTAAAAGCACTGATAAATCATAATTTTATCTGTGCAAATAAAAACATTAATAAATCTTACATTTATCAAAGATAAATAAAAATACTGATAAAAGAATTATTTATGAGTGTTTTTATTTACACAGATAAATATACCCTTTAACAAATATTTTTTAGCACGGATAAAAGCCATGAAATTTTAACCATGCTAAGATAGTCAACGATTTTCTAGCGCTGATAAAGGCTGATTCTAGCACTGTTAAAGGAATTTTTTGTAGTAGTGAAAATAATTTATTTTATTTATAAATATTATGTTTTTCATTTTACGTAATTTTATATATATAATAAAAAAATTGAAAATAATTTTATCAAATAAAATTTATAAAACCGTGAAAATTTCATTTTAAAATAAATACACTTATTCACGTAGAAAATGTTTTTAGAGAAATAGTGGTTTTAAGATTTAAATTTATATATATGATATTATTATTTTACAAATTTATTATAATGACTTAAAATTATTTATTATAAAAAAAATAATGTGTGGCTTACAAGGAAATTCATATCCTAATATCTTCTTGAATATAATTGATTCAAATAAAAGGTGTGAAATAGTCTTTTTATTAACGAAACATTTAAATTAGTTATAAATAAATGGACATAGGATTTATAATAATATATAATCTTTTAAAATATGTAATTATATTTTATATATTCATATTTTATAACCTTAAATGATATTTAATCTTATAAATCATTCTTATAAATGGATAAAGTCATAAAAAATCAGGTTTCATGAAAACTGAATTTTTCGACTAAAAACCAATTTTTTTAGATAAAGCTACAAAAATCAAACTATTTGAGTTTTTATATATGTAATTAAAAAAATCTGTCAATTTTTATTAATTTTAAATTATATATTTTTTACATTTATCTTTTTAAATAAAATCCTAAAACATAATGAAAATCATTTTAATTGGAAAATAACATTTTCAAATATTAACTCTTCTTATACATATTTCATATTATTTAAAAACTATGTTGGTGTTAAAAAATTATTATTTTCCAACATAATTTATCCTTAATCATAAATTTATTGAAATATAAATGTGTATCACATAAAATGATATTTTTTAGAAAAGTAATTTTCTAAAAAATATATGATCTTATTAGTTATTTTTTGAAAATTAATTGAATTTAATTCATATTAAACGTTTTAATTGTTTTATGTATATATATAATTCATAAAGAGATTATTTCTATTCAATCCATGTAATTCGACATCTAGTTTTTTAATCATCTAAATATATCATAGTCTCTTTTTAGTTTAGTGTTGCGTGTGGAGAAAGCTATCAAAGATATTTACTTATTTAAAGGTAATAATATATTATAATTTTGGGTTGTTACATTCACCCTTTAAATAAACATAATCCTCATAATTTTTATTATTACTAATTGGAGAATGTAGGTGAGGGTTTTTTAATATATCCATCATTTGGCAAATGAAATCTAATATGACATCTACCATACTCTCTTGGGCTATATCAAGTAACTTATCTCTATTAAGAAATCATTATCCAATCATAAAATCATATACCCAAGTATTCATATACCCTAATCATATATTCTCTGTAATATACCATTCAAAAAAAACTTCAATCTTTAAGAAATTAAACCACAATTATATTATATATTATTCTAAAAAACAACTATATATTTAACCCTCAAAAGAATTAATCACTAGTTTATAAAGTCAAAATCTATTAAATGTATATCATAGTCCCCAAAATTAGATTAAAATCACCAAAAATATCATAGATCACTTTATATTAATTCAATAATGAATTAAAATTCTATCAATATTGTCTAAATAAATTTTCATAAAATCAATAAACCCTTTGTAATGTCAATAACATGTTTATTTTAAACTTATGATTTATTTATACCACAATCATTTGTTCTTATAAAGTTATCCCCAAAAATACAACCTTTTCATAAATTCATATTTAAGGACTATTTATAACATTTAACATATGTTTCCAAAACTTTAAAGAAAAGATACCAAATATAAATCCTTAAATGTTTCACATAATCCACATAAATTTTAGAATATACTAGAATATCATTGATAAATATTAGTCTATAAAGAAAATATATAGGAGCATCAAAATTTAATTTATATTCAAATATCAACCTCAATAACTTAGGTTATATATGAAAACTCACATTTTCCATCATAAGAGGTATATAATGATATTATTAACCATTTATGTATGCTACCTTATTTGATTATAATACATAATGGTTTCTAGATACATACCTTTCTCAGATTTATCTTTGTGATCTGGTCTCAACCAAATATCAAAACTAAAAAATTTATGATAATATCCAAAAGATTAAAAAATGTATCTGAATACGAAATCCCTTATGAAACAATTGTTATGACATATGATACTTTCAAATCAGCCTATTACTCTCTTTGGTATATCATTTGTTATCCTTGGTAATATTTCTATTAGGTTATCTAACTTCCCTAGTTAAAATATTTATTAAATCCTTCAAAATTGTTTGTAAAGACAATTTGATTGACTAAAACATATCCCCCATGAGTTTTTATCTATTTTTACACTCTTAGGCCCACTCATCAGGCATTAAAGTGATGATTGAGTCAGTGTTCATCCAACCCTTGTTTGGGTGGTTACCCCTAGGTGAATCTATGCCACAAAAACGTCCACTTTCCTGTATCGAAACATGGATATATTAATATGAAAACCCATATAATCTCTAGTTTACCAAAACATCCATATTCCATCCAATACTTAGACTTATTATTAGAGTTATTCACTAATTGTTTCTCATCCTAATACCCAAATAAAATATTTATTACTTATTTATAATTAAATTTTATAGATTTATAATCTTATATATCATGATAAACATTAAATTATTAAACCCTAAATTATCATAAGCAAAAATTCTAATCTCAAATTTATCTAAACCTTTCCTTTGATACAAAGTGTGATGCCTCAAACCAACAATATCTTATATGGATCTAAAAAAAATTACTTTATATGCACAAATTAATACAAATGGTAAAATCGTGGATATAACCATCCTTAATTACAAAATAAAAATAATCATTACATCCCTTACATTTTTATGGATATTTATAGGTATAGTAATTTAGAGAGTTATGACATGTCATAAACTAATAAATCCCATGCCTTCTTCAATTGATGGATATGTTTTCCATTATATATAAGAAACTTCTTAATTCATGAGAGGTATCCTAGATTTCTCATCAATTATTCCACATGTTCCTCTAAACATATCTCATGTACTACTTTTAATCATAACCTGTGGAATTGAAACAAAAGATTGGGGTGCACTCAAATGGTCAATAATGAAAATGTAATATTGAAACATTCATGGTTTAAAAATGGAAAAAATATTATGTAAAGAATAGGTAAACAACTTTAAGTGATAATTAACATGAAACTAAGAGAATTCTATAACCATAAAAATAAATGAAAACATGGGTAGTAACAACAATAATCTCATATTTATAGAATGCTTAATTTTGGATATGAAAAACCTTGTTATAAAGCCTTATTCCAAGGCCTTATTCCAATATACTTTACTTACTATTGATACTGAAATCAATAAATCTTAAAAAATAATTGAGTTATACACCAAATACCGAATCATTTTTAATCTCATGAGATATGTTGATGCATCGAGGGGATATATAATATTTGGCCCCACCCATCACCTGATTATGTACACTTCATTCACTATAAAAGTCATTAAGAGATTTCCTAACATTAATTGAGAATAGTCTCATTAAATAATACTTAGTTGTCCATAAAATGAGAAATATATAAATAAAATACCTTATCAACCTCAATTTTCATCCAATAATTATCAAGAATTACAATAGTTTTCTCCATATAAATAAATGGGATAACATAATAAAAACCCATCAAGAGAAATAACATTGATGGTCAAACATTACCCAGTCAACTTTACAATAGTCATCCATATTGGAATATAAATATTCTAAAAACCAATAATTTTCCCATTATCAATAAAACGAATGAAATGATTATAAGACACAATGAGGAAGAAGTTGGATGGCTTAAGAATATATAGTAGACTTTTTAATAATCATGAATATTAAAATAAAAATTCAGAGAACACTGATACTTTTCCCCATGTCAATATAATAACATTCTCTCTAGGTGAGTATCATAAAATCTTAATTACAAAAAATGTGATTTTTTATACTGTATAGAGAAATGAGTATACATATAAGTAAATACTAGAATAATCATGACCATAATCCATGCAGATAAGGAAGGTGCATGGTTTCAAGTAAACATAAATCTAGTGTAATAAGGAATCATAAATGGGTCACTATAGGAAATTGGGGCTATCCCCACACATCTACAACCACGATTTACCAAATAAATGGTATAGGGTGCCTGAAATCAGTCGATAACAATATATTATTTTCAACAGTTAGTAAAGACTAGGCTATAATAATGGTTTTTAAAAAACTATTGGTATAGTTTGATACATGAAAATGGGTTTTTAGAACTATTAGGATAGATTTTACTTATATCCCTCAACCTACCACCCTCCACCCATAACTCTATCCCTATCACCTTCACTCATGCCCTATTCTCCATTCACTTGAGCAATAATAAGGGGTTCTCTTCTCCTATAATTTTCTCCCTTAATGTCGTGATTTTTTGATTTTGATCTTCTAAAACACCATATTAGTGAGTTCCAAGACATTCTTTTCTTTACTGACTACAATCTTCATTTTTATCTATGTTTGAAAACCATCCCAAGAGATAGTTAGGTCATAGTTTTTCCAAATTATTTGAAATAAGGTTATTTATGATTACTTTTTTATATTATTTCATAATAAATTTGATTTTAATAGATATATTTGTTTTTATTAATTTATTTATCTATTGATTTTACCTTAATCCAATGATTTGTTTTGTATTATATATTAACTGATTATGAAATTTTTTAATGTAGTAATATTTTTGGTTTTATTAATGTATTAGGGGGTTATTTTGTGTAATGTGACTATATAGAATAATTAACAAGTTACCCTTTCTTATATAAATATACCATTACATAGCCTTCAACTTTTCTTATTTACCTTTACATATTCTAGTTTACACTTACACATGTTAGAAATATAGTTTCACCTTTATGTAGGTATTTGAGATCTTTAATGAGTCTTATGAATATTCTTCAATGTATTACTCATATCCTTATGCATCCTCCATTCCCTTATTTATTTGCATTTATATAGGTGTCCAATGAATCTTACACATTATATATAACCTTAATCAAGCATCCTTTATGAAATTCAGACACATATTGATGAGAGAATCAGTATTATAGTATTTAAATATTTGGATCTTTAAATCCCTCACTTAATACCTCCCATCATATTATATTTTATTTTAAAATAAAAATATCATTTTGAAATAATATAATTCAAACTTTCTTGAAAATTAAACTACAAGGACAATTTGATATATCATTTTAATTCATATTTTTAGATTCCATTGATTGAATTCATCACATGAAAATAAAATGTACACAACACCTCTTAGACTAATGACTTGGAGATCTGTGTAGGAAATAAGGGTTAATGTTAACAATGTCAATACTGTTTATATTTTACTCAAAATCTATAAACCATATTAAAACATGAGTAGTTAAATATTCCTAGGATCATAAATAACTAATAAAACACATTATTAATACATAAATTTAAATTCACATGGGTGAGGAACACAACACATGAAGAACTAGTTGACACCACTAAAAATCCATTTATTCCAATTTATCTACAATGAATTATTCTTTCTAATTAGGTTAAGTATATTTTATACCCAATATTTCTCTCCGCCTGATTTTTTTATCCTCTAGACACCACTTGTTGAAACCAATTTGTTGGTATAATTTTTTTTTTCAATGTAGCTTAAGATTATCCATAAAAAAACTCAGATCATACCGAAAATTTACTTTATAATAAATAAGATGAAAGGATTTCTAAATAGACCAATTTGATTAGTAAAACTAAAAATTTGATTAGAAATCTAAATCACTCCAAAATATGATTAAAATCCATTGGAACTTTAATATTATAGTATATTTATATATATTACTTCATGTGTTGTCAATTTCACAGTTCTCTACACTTAATTCATGATTTCTTAAATTTCATAATTATCTATAAATTTCATCTCATAATGCACTCTTGTATTTTTAATAGTAATTTTAATGCACACATTGTGAATACACCCATGGATTTTATCTACCCCTTTATCCCACATCACCCAAATTATTATATTTATCAATAAAGAAAAATGGAATAGGGGTACCTTTAACATCCTCATGGTATGAATTGTGGTTGTTCTTGATGAACATATTATTTTATTCTAATCTTCCTATAAGCCGTGATATTGGGGATTTTTTTTTCAAAACAACAGGTGATGATTCAATTTTAGTTTTTCTCTATGATATTTTTTTGTCATTATATGCTTGGTTTCCATCACTATTATGAGTCTCATCAATTTAATACTTGTCTTTACTTTAGATACATTTTCTTACACCCTTCAACATGTTTCCTCTACCGATGGTGGGATATTCCACCAACATTGACCACTTAACTTGTGGAGTAATATGTGGTATCATTAAGGCATAATTTGTACTTTTACTCTTCTTTCATACCCCTTAGATTCACATCATATTTATTCTTCTTTTTGAATAATTATTTAAGGTAACTTACATAACAATTTATGCACACTATATGTGGATACATACCCAATTTAATTTGAGTTTGGCAATTTAAAGTTACAATTTGAGTTATTGGATGATAATTGGATATTATTTAAGATTATAAAAGGAGACATGTGATACATTTTTTCCTTTCTAATTAGAGATGAATAATATTTTCTAAAAAACCTGTATAGCATTTCATATATCCTAAAAACTTTAGGCTTCCATATAATTTATTACATTTAGGATATATTTTTGTAATTTTATAAATCAATGTTTCTAGGATATTAGGATTGGGTGATTATTTATATTTATATCAATTATAGTATAGGTTTTATGATATTATTTTAAAATGTTTTTTTGGTTTTGGTGTTGGGTGAAAAATTTCTATCATTATTGAGTAAATGCATTCCATAATAACTAAAAGTGAATATAATTTGATTACTGTCATATTAAAAATAGGAATCTTTAATAAAAAGTCTTATAACAACAAATTAATTGGATTCTGTAATAGTTTTTCCCATTATATGTCTTAAAATTTTTCTGGTTCCTTATTTATAGGCATTTCTTATAGCATATATAATTTCTCTTATTCTTTGTTTCTATAGATACTAGTATTATTGGATACCTTTACAATTAAAATTGATTTTAATAAATTTTTTAATTATGGTTTCCATTCTTTATTTGAATATAACTGTTTTCCCTGTAATATAATGGATAGAATTTAGATGTACATACCAATTATATTTATATTGAGTTTCAAATGAATTCGAATTTTTTATATTTTACATCTAAAAATGATTTATATAGGGGTCTATATAGTGTCCATGTTATAATTTTATTGTAAGACCATTGTTATTTCATGATGAAGTTAAATACCATATAATAAATGTTTGATTTTGAGAAAAATATTATGTTTGTTATCATAATGGAGTGATTAAACAATATTCTAATATTCATGAATATATAGAAATATGTGGTATATAGAATTTGATATTTTATTAGTTTCTATTTTTGCATCATAATGATAGATATAATATACCAGTGTAAGAACAAAATGATATCAATATAGATGAGAAAATAATAAATATGATGATGTTGATAGATCAAAAAAATTAATGGATGCTTCCACAAATACTGTATATTAAGAATGTATTAAAATGAAAATTTTAATTTTTTTAACATGGTTAAAACATGGAAAACCCATGTATGTAATTTCTAATACTCCTATAGATTATATTTTTATCTCTTTGAATGAATTTCTTCCTAATTGTGAAAATATTCTCCGAAATCATTATAAGACATGAAAGTTATTTAAATACCATGGATTTTTTTACAATTATTATTCATGCTTGTATAAAATATTATTGTCTATTTTGTGTAAAAAACAATATTTATTGGCTATAAAGGATTTGAAACATTTCAATGAAAGGAAAATTCCTGTTTAACACCATCTCATGTGCCACAAAAATTCTTGTGCCTCTTTTTATTGAATCCCAGACATCAAAATATATTTATGTTTACAAAAAATATCAACCAATATATGATGGAAGGATGCTGATAAAGTTAACTATAATGGTGAAATTGTTCATCCTGATGATAGATTATCACTGTAGGAATTTGATGAAGAAAATATTGTATTTTGTATTCTAAGTGTGTAATGTTTTGTTGGGTCTATCGTGTGATGGTTTTAATCTATTTTTGTTAGATTCTTACTACTCACAGAATGTGTCTAGTTTTTATTCATGTTAATAATCATCCTTCATGGATGTGAATGAAAAAAACATTAAATTTATTATGTATACATATATCAGGTAATTTTAATCCCATTAATGATATAGAATTCTACTTTAATATTTTAATAAGATATTTTAATCATCTTTGGGATACAAGTGTGCTCAAATTTGACGATTCTATAAAAAATATATTTTAGATGCGTGATACCCTTTTATGGACTATAAATGACTTCTATTCTTTTGCAATGATGTATTGTTTGATAATGAATGAAAACCAATCATGTCCTATTTTTTGAAGAGTACAAGATCAAGAAGACTTAAATATCTTCATAGTATCAGTTTTTTGGTGCATCAATGATTATTTCCAATGGATCATCAATACAGGAGTAATCACTTCATGATTGATAATACTATTGACATTGAATATAATACTCAACATACCTCAGTAACTTATGTTCTTAATGAATTTAAAGATTTCAATTTTTCATTAGGGAAAGGTTATATAAAATCTAAAAAGATGAGAAATGTTGACACTCTATTTTTTAAAAGGGAATTCCCAGGTGTGGCCTTTTTAAACTCTTTACACCAGAGAACCTCCTCCCCATGAAGGGATCACTCCAGAAAGTCCCCAACTGAGTAGGAGAATATTCTAGATGAGTTGACGGAGAATCCTAGAGGTTTACGACCCAATAAAAAATGATTTGACATATAAAAGAATGAATTTTAACACTGAATCCCCTTACAATTAGAAAAATAAAATTATATTTTTTCAGTTTTCATATTGGTATAAAAAACCTTTACATCATAGTTTAGAAATAATTCACATTGTAAAAAATATATGTGAAATGTTATTTACAATTATTTTAAATAAAAATTGGAATAAAAAATATGATTTATGATCTCTTAAGAACTTATTGGATTTCGGTTTTCTACCATAACTACATTATGTGTCTATCAGTGAAAACAAATGGAAAGTTCCTTATACTCCCTATGTGATGACACATTTAGAGAAAAATAATTTTCTATATGTTTCTAAGAATATCATGGTTTTTGATGGATATTGTAGAAACATATCTAAATGACTCAATAGAAGGGAGTTAGAAATAAAATCCGTAGAAACTCATGATTATCACATCATTTATAATGAATCGATTCCAATTGAAATATAGCATTTATTATCCAATTATGTAAGGTTGAAAGAGATTATATTATTCAATTTTTATATAAACAATTATGCTAAAATTCTATCGAAGTATTTATTGATAAAAATTATACAAGTGGTTCCATTAATTTTTTGTGAGTTGGAAATTTTTTTCCTCTATCATTTTCACATTCACGCTCTATTTAACAATCCATATTTCAAGATAAATACTTCTTGGGGGACTCATTTCATTCCATAGGATGTATCCAACTAAAATAAATATTTTCATAATGAAATCATATGTCCAAAATAATAATCATCCCAAAGGTTCTATTGTGAGAAATTATGAGGCTAAAAATGTATAGATTTTGGTTCAATGTATTTTTTTTATGTGAGAACAAGAAATAATCAGCCATTGAGATATGAATATGAGATGTTTTGGGAAATTTATCTGTCATTTACATCTCTTACCCAAATAGGATGAATTACTGTGTAATATACATTGGCTACATTGAGGCATGAATAGGGAGATACGACACATCACACAGTCTTGTTTACTTGTGGTTTGTATGATGACTATATCAAGTAAGTAATTTGAATGTTTACATGTTATCGCACAATAAAAAGATTCATGCATACCTTATACTTTTAGGATCTTTTAATATAGTAAATATAAAAAATATATAAGTAATGTTCATTTATATTTTCTTTTGAGAATAAGATAGTCTTCACATAGAAAAGAGTTTTCTTCTTGGTTGATATCAAAGGTATGGAAATTTAATTAACATAAAATATAGATATTCATTTAATTGTATTATTTTTATATATTTTTGGTGTTTAGTTCACCAGTTGACTTTATCTATTAAGAATTAAGAGGGTTGGATTTTGGTCCCAATTCATTGGTTTGTGAATGAAAATCATAAATAATAAATGGGTGTAATTTTATTACAACTAATTGAGTGGAAAATATGAGAATATAATTTTATGAGGTTATGTTAACTGCAATAATGAACATTTATTCCAGTGAATTAGATAGTAGATCTTGATATTAAAATGTGTCTTATTACGGACTTGTTGAGAAAATATTGTTATTGGATTACTACTCTAAAGATTGAGTCATTATGGTGAAATTTAAATGGTTTGATTCAATGACACGGAATTGTAAATTTATTAATGAATGTGGATTAATAGTTATTTACATTACTCTCTTCCTTGATACTAATGAACCATATATTCTAGCATCAATAGAAAAAGAAAGTGTTTTATTTAAATAATCATTTGAGACCAGATTATAGTCTCATTATTGAAGTAATCCCAATAAATATTTTTCATGATGGTGGGGATGAAGTTGAAACCATTGACACCCCATTGGTGTTGATAGAAATATTTTATTTGATGACTTAATTTGGCCAATAATTATATGTTTTTTTGAACCTGAAGTAGTGTTGGGAAGTATATACAAGCCACCATATCTGTTCATAGTTCATTTAGTTTACCTTAATGTGGGTTTATCAGGTTGGTACAACCATAAATACATTAATTTAGCTTCATTTTGGATTGATATGTTTTTTTAATAATGTTTATTTTCATTTAATTTTATTATATTTATTACAATTGATAAGACTAGGTATAAAATCAGGTTTTAAAAAACGTATAACTTTTTTTAAATTATAGTTTCTAAAACAAGTTATGACATTGATTATGAATTCTTTGACTTCTAAGTTGTATGGTAAATTTTATAGAACTATTATAAAAAATGTAAATTTTGTTATAATGTAGATTGTAGAAGATGTTGAAGAAATTATGTAATAGGTTATTTTATAAGGATCACCAAATCTGTGAGCTAGGGTTGCCCCCTCTGGTTCCCTTATTGAGTATAATAATTGTTATATTTTTCTTATGAATTAAATTGAATTTCATGTTCATATTGTTTATAAATTTTTTTAAATACATTCATCTAAACCATAGTTCACTTCTCCATATCATAATATTATGTGTCCAAGTGGGTGTTCTCCTAGAGCTACATAGATCACCTGTCATACCCATTCGCACCCTGACCCGGAAGGGGACACCCCATCTATAACACCTTTTCATCGCCCACTTGAGCCTCTAGGGATGTTCCCACCCATGCCCCCAACATCACCATACATAGCCTCTACTTGTCATACCATGTCTATGTCGCCTCCAAGGATGTTTCCACCTACACCATATCTATATCCTATGATGTATCGCCATCCCTTGTATCATTTTCATACCATGTCTAAGCCACATCCATTTACTACTATCCATCCATGATCTAATGATTCAGTTCCTTCATCATCCACTCTAGTGCATGCTGATGATCAGGTGCATGTATTGGAACTAGACAATCCTTCAGAGTCTACTGATCTAGGATAACCCATAGAGCCATGAAATCTTAATAAGAAGTTAGCATCATGTATTCTTATAAGCAGGTCAAATTATATCACATAATTTTCCATTTTATATTGTGAATTCATTATTATTTTTTTCTTTTATATTATTCAGTGGGATTTACTATTAGGCGTTGTGGGAGAACATGTATGCAGGAAGCCCTGAATCATCAAACCCAAATAATGGTGGACTACATTAAATAAAATCAAATAAAAGGTAAAAATACCAGGCATTTTGGATGTTTTTCAGTAAATTTATCCAAGTAAAAGGATATCATTCTGGTGAAACCAGTATCATGGTGGAATATCAATAATGGATTCAAAGAGAAATCATGGGAGGAGATATGTCCAATAATGTTAGTTAAGTTGATATCAATATTATTGTTTTATTTATATGAATTAATATATTTTTTTGCAGTGTTATTTTAACTTTAATGATAGGTAAGCTGGTATGGACATATGGTTGATGGATCATGGGGAGTTGTGGCGATCATATAAGGAGAAGTTATATGTCAGTTGGAAAAGAATTGTCAGTTCATTTATAGAGTTTATACCAATATTAACTGACTTTCCAATAACACGATATCAATAAATGATCGCATATTGGAAGAGTACGGATTTAAAGGTATTATTAATATTAAACTACTTTTATTTAAAATGTATTTCTTATTAATATTAATGATTTTTTGTTTTTCGGATGAGTTGAAAAAACAAAATGAATAAAGATACTATGATGCAATTTCAAAATTCGAGGTGCAATACAATTATCGATCATGAGGGGTTCCAGTTACATTAAATTTAGGTTCATTATATTAAAATTTCTTTATTTTAGTTTCATTTTTTAAATGATAAAATGACTTTAATAAATCGTTTTAGGTAAAATATAAAATCTCCTTACATTTAATTTCTTATAGTCCATTCAAATCAACCTATCCTTAATTATATACAACCAAACCAATGTAAATTAGTTATTTTATTTTATTTGGCACATGAAGAAGTAAATATCAAAAATAGTCATAAAAAGAATTTAAAAGCAAATAAAAAAAATCATAAAATTGTCCTAAAACAAGATCACATGGTCTTAAAATTGAAGGTCAGAAATTCAACATCAATACAGAAGGCTTGAAATGTACCATTTAGTTAAATTGTTTTCTGAAATTTATGTTTTCATCTCATGAACACCTTTAATATAATGTTTTAAATTCCAATTTAATCTATACTTAATATTTTTAATGAATTCCTCCTTCTCCCTCCAGGTTGCGCTAATATTACTCCTCAAAACATGCTGATTTTTCCATTGAAATATAAGCATTCTATCTTGTTTTAATTTAATTTAACTCTGCAATGATATGTCAATATAATCCTTCTTGAATTAAAAAATGCTTCTATGAATGTATCATTCCGCAAGGGATATATTTGAGAAAGTGTAAATTCAAAAACAAACTCTGCAAACTAAATACTTAACCTAAAATTATCCAATTGGAAGAAGATGAAGAAAATAACCAAACTAAAATTGAACTAAATAACCTAACCCAAAGAAAACAAACAACCTAAACAAAAATTAACTAATTAACATAACAAGAAATATGTGTTATCACACTGAATAATTTCTTTAAACCGACTGTGGTTTTAAACAAAGTAGGTATTTTTTATGATGTTTTTTATTTTAAATGGGGAAAAGGTATTAACATGGGTTGAATTCCTTTAAATATTTTCTTTTAAGAAAGGAAAATATTTTCTAAAATTAATCTTTTAATGAGAATTAATTTTAAAAAGTGGTATGTATATTTAAATTATTAAATTTTGTAATATAATTTGGGAGAGTGTTTTTTTTCAAATTTTGTTTTAAATTATATTGATTTTTTTGGAAAAATATATATTTTAAATATTTTTTGGGGGACTTTAAATTGTAATGTTTCATTGGTGATACTATTTTGATGTGTAGTTTTTTTAATAAAATAAAATACAGTGGAAGAAATTAAAAGGTAAATCGATAGTGTTATTATATTGGGGAGTTCAAAAAGTATATGTGTAACACCCCAAACTTCCACGGTACGATTCTCTTTGAATAATACAATATTGTGGGTTGTACACAACTTCGAGATTCTAACACACTAAGACCAATCAAAGTAGCCATTATGAATAGTAATACCCACTTTTTGAAATTTTATAAATTTTATCTCTCAAAATGGACTTAATTTTTGGATTCATAATATCAAAATTAGCTTAGGGTGAAATTTCTGTACTTTTCAGATAACTTTTATATTTTGAGGAATAGTGAAAGTTACTAAATTTTAATTAAAAACAACTTTTTTTAATTGAAATAATTAATAGTATAAATTATGAATTTTAGTGGTTCTAAAGTATATTTAGAATATATTTTTTACCATTTAATACAATATTGGTCATTGGAAATAATTTCACAATTAAATCGGACATAAACAAGTATCAATCTTTTGATAGTTAATATATCTTAAAAACACGCTTTTTGTTTTAACAAGGAGAATTAATTTTAAATTATTTTCTGCCACTTCTGTGTTTTGAATTTGGAAAAATGTATTCCATATTTGGAATATGGATTTCCAAATTGTATAAATAGGTAACTTTTATTTTTAGACTTTTTGAATAATTACTTTGGTAAATATTATTTTACCATGGTTAAAGGGTAAATCCGGTAAATAAGGGTAAGCAATAATATTATAACAATAATAAAATACCCTAAAACATGTCATAACTTTATTGGTGGAGAAATTTCTGACCATGGGCATATTTTGGTCGATTTTGGGACCCCCATAGAGCCACATGCAGGTGATAGGGACACTTTATATTAATTAAGTAAAAGTAAATACAAAAATGACAAAAGCATATATCTTTTAACAAAATTTTTTTACATAGGGTTATATATGTTATATTTTTTACTATAAATATTAATTAGAAAGTTCCAAATATTTCTTACATAATGGTATTTTATTTAAAATTTTTAGACATTAAATAATTTAATTTATATATGACACAATGATGATGCAGTAATTACCATATTAATGAAAGATTTAGATAATTGATATTATAAATACCCAAATAAATGTAATTTGAGACTCTTTATAAATTCCAATAATTTTATAGGTTAATATGACATATTATTATTGTTTATATAAATTATTTTCTATGTAATAATGCTTTTATGAATTTATCAAAAACAAAATACCCAATAGTGTCAAAATTGACATAAAAGAGTTTTTAAAACAAATATTATATTATTAATTGATATTAAATTCCTAAAAATTTATGGTTCAGAAAAGAGACTTATATAATGATATGTGGATCATTAATGGACCACTTTGGGGTCTCTTGTATGTATATAGTAAGTTTATTAACTATATAATATAAAAATAAAATGTGACATGGTAAATGTCAAACTAATTAACGAAGGGTTAAAACAAAAAGATAAGTTTAATATAGTGACCCAAAACGGTCTAAAACATATTGGTTGAATGGTTTTCGACCTATCCCCACCTTAAAATTTAAATAATCCACTTTTTAGCCATTATAAACCGAATATGAATTTATTATAAAATAATATTTCTAGCTTTTCCAAATGTGCCCCTCACCCCTCTTATAAAAGGGCACTCCCCCTTCTCACTAATTCACACATTCAAAGCCTTAAAGATCGGCCAACCCTTTCCCAAATACTCTCTCAGCTTCCATAACTTCAACCTATAGGCCTTATTTTGATCAGAAATCCAACCTAAAGATCCCTTTTGATCAAATCAAAAGGAAGAACCCGAAGAAGAGGTAATGTTTTCACCACCCTTTTTCAAGTTCCTTTCTTCTTCCACTTCTTCTTTCTTTGTTATTCCCATTATAAAATAATAACTACAGTATATTATATATAATTTTATGTTATTATAAACATGGTACAACCATATTCAGTATTATATCCATCTTTTGAATGACATGTCACCATACCTGCGTACGTACGGCTTACCGTCTCCACGTCGTGGTGTAATTGTTATTCAAAACATTATTATTTGGATGAGTATAATAATGATGTATAAGTCATGTAAATAATAAATATAACATGATAATTAGTCTTTACATATGATATAACTTCCAATTATATATTATTTTAAAATAAAAAAATGATATTGTTGCTCGTGCGTACTTACGGACACCCGTCTCCACTAACACGATGAGATTCATTCCCCATCGTATCCATTCAAGTATAATTCTCATTTGATGATTAAAAATAATGTTTAAGGACTTTATATCCTTATGGGTATTAACAAGATACAACCTATCCATAACAAACATGGCTTATGTAACAAAACATATAAAAGAAAATGAGTAAGTTAACACCCGGAATGACGATAATGCTAAAATATTATTAACAAAGAATTATTAGAAGATCATATATGATATCATAATTATGTATATGGATCTTTTATAATTTAATAACAATGTTTTAACAATTATAAAGGAGGTTAACATACCATCGACTAAGGAAAAGTACAAGGTAAGGGTTTATTTCACAATCTCTTCATTATCTGATGTTGGTTATACGTAATTATATACTGGGACCTCTTTATCATCCACATCCATGTTTCTTAAAAAAGTATTTCAAATAATTATTACTATTTAAAAGACTATGGGTTAAATTCATTTATACCCTTGTTTACTTTTTTATAAAGGAATCTTTGGATCATTTTCCAAACAAGGTCTTTTTAAACCTTTTTGACAGAATTAAGGTAACAATGTTTTTTTAACTTATATGGATGGTGCGGCTATTTTTCGCCCTTATAAAATCTTTGAAGCTTCCCTTACAAGCTTATAATAATATTTTCAAAGTAAAAGTTTTATTATGTGACTTTTAAATGATTTCAAAAAAAGAGATATTTCTCTCAAATAGTTTTGATTTAATCTATGTCAACATCCTTTGATGGATTTTAAGTTTATTTGAGGTTTATTTGTTATAATACAAAAATTCCATATTGTATTGATGGTTTTGTGATATTTTTGACTGTGGATGTATTATTTTTATACCATTCATGGTTTATCGAGAAAGTATTGACATTTCATATGCTAGTTTTAATATGAATGTTTATGTTATGTTTAAACCTATTCATATGAGGAATGCATTGGACTTAATATGTGACGGGTGGAGTCCACTATAGCTCCTAGATGGATCGGTTGGTCACATGAGACAAAATAGTGTCTTGGAACAAGGCATTGACAAAATATTATTTGTAGTCTTAGCACGAGGCCTTGACTATGTGGTTATGATATTATGGCATTATGCATTCCATCATTATGAAAGTGGTTATTGATATTGAATGTGATTATTCGACTAGTAGAATATCCATGTAAATAAGTAAATGAGATTATTTCATTTTATCTTTTCCATATTATGCTAAAGTTAATGTTTAAAATGATTTTGATTTAGATATACATTGCCTTAAATGTTTATGCATATTTAAGAAAGCTTCCGCTATATTGTTATCCTTACTGAGCATTTGAGCTCACCCATTTCAATGTTTTACTTTTCGCAGGATATGAAGAAGTAATTTATGAATGGCCCATAGGGATAGAATGAGGGGATATGAAGACAAGATGTTGTTGTAGTAGTTTTCAATTTATGATGTAATGTAAACTTTATGAATGTATCTAGTTATTCCAAGGAAACTAAACTAATCGGTCTTTCGAGACTTGATCTTTTGTGATCATGCCAATATTATGTAATAATGCACCAAATCTGGGTAACTGGGGTCAGGGCGTTATAGTTGGTATCAGAGGAAGTTTAGTATAAACCTTGGAAGCTATATTTAGAGAAACTCTGATTAGTGCACATAACCCTAAGATATAATTTTAGAATGAGTATAGAAGAACATCCTAGAATTTTGGTATAGTAGATATTTTGTGAGTTTTCTGAGAAATACATCCCAGTCTGGATACGATCAGGTAGAGGCTGCTCTGGAACATATGTACCTAGGGGTAAAACCCGAAAACACCACTTTGAGCTAGACTCGAACAAGAACTGGTGCACTACAACAGGCCTTGCTGCACTCTTGGTTACGACACTCCTGGGGGATATGCTTAGGATAATTCTCATTTTCATTACAAAACATTTTGAAGGGTTTATGAATATATACTTCCTCAAAGATTTTTTTTTATAATTATGGATTATATCCATAAATAGTTCAATTTATGTTAAGTGTTTTATAAGTATGGAATTATGTATTTTGATTCATAAACTAATCTAGATTATGCCACTGTTTAGAAATGGCGCCTAGTGGAAGAAATGGAAACCGTATCAATGCACGCACTCCATGTTGGGATTTCCCTCCTGCTCAAGATAATTATAGTGGAGCTGGTGATGCAACTGGTGCTGATTAGATTATCACCACACTGGGTCAACTCACTCAGGTTATGAATAATAACCTTACCCGTATGGATCACCCTGATCTATAGTGTGGAGGATCAATGTTAGATCGCTTCATGAGGCAGAAACCACCAACATTCAATGGGAGTACAATTACATTAGTATTTGAGCAATGGATAAGTTCCCTAGAGAAAATATTTCAGGCTTTGGGGAGTAGTGAAAGTGAAAAATTTGTCATGGCAGTTTATTGCCTCAATGGAGATGCTGATCAATGGTGGTCATTGATTTAAAACATGAAGGAAGATGATAAAGTATCAAATATGGAATGGAGGGAGTTCAAAGATCTATTTTTAGAAAAATACTTTCCTCGTGACCATCGAGCAGATATGGAAAGTTAATTTCTCAGTCTGAGACAAAAGGAAGATGAGAATGTCGCAAAGTATGAGGATAACTTTAAAAGGTTAGCAAGGTATGCTGGAGATTATATATGTAAACCAAGAAGTAAGATTGATCGTTTCTTTAATGGGTTAAAACCGTTTCTCCGTCAAGAATTAGTCTCACAATACTTCTCATCGTACGAAGACATAGTCTCATGTGTTATCAAGATATAAAAGGAATTATCTAAGTCTTATGACTTTAAAGTAAAGCTAGAGATGAAGAGACCTGCTGGTCAATCTAGGAATAGAAATAAGGGGACGAAGGGAAAATTTGAATATCCATCCTATAGTATATGTGGGAAGAAACACCCTGGTACTTTCTTGAAGGTAATGGGACTCTGTTACAAGTGTGGTGAAAAAGGCCACCAAGATCGTGATTGAAAGGGGAAGAAGGAAGCTACCGATGTCCAATATTACAACTGCAGGGAGATGGGACATTATGAAAATGAATGTACTAAGCATTAGGGAAACATACCTCAGAAAAGGCCAAGGGATCAATGCCAAGATTATGTTATCACTACTACTGAGGTAGAAGCTCTGAAAGACATGGTGGCAGGTAATTTAATGGTTTTCTCAACTTTAGAAAATGCATTATTTGATTCTGGATCATCGCATTGTTTCATATCTTCCCAGTTTGCTATGAAAATTAGATATTTTCAATTTGATTTAACAAGGGAGTTGTCAGTTAAAACTCCTAAGGGAAGTATCAATGTAACAAAGTTTTGTGAACCAATCCCCATTAGAGAACATAAATATTCTTTAACCGCTGATCTCATCATCATACCTATGATTGAGTTTGATATAATCCTCAGTATGGATTGGCTTTCGGACCATGATGCAAATATTTTTTGTAAGAAGAAGGAGGTTACGATTTTTGATGATGATGATAAGGAACACCTTATCTTTAGAGTAGAATCGTCACCACCAAATTCTTATCTGGATCCACCCCCAGTAGCTCAACTAAATTCAATTATTGGGGAGGAAGAGAATGAACTGATTGTGGGTGAGGAAAGGAATGTTTCAATAGAGGATGTACCTATTGTGAAAGAATATGTATATGTGTTTCAATAAGATTTACCTGGACATCCTCTAGAATGAGAAGTTGAGTTTTCCTTTGATTTAATTCCTGGATCAAGGCATATATCGAATAACACTTATAGAATTGCCACTGTGGAATTAGTTGAACAAAAGAAACAACTAGAGGAATTGAGTAATAAGGGATTTATTTGACCTAGTGTTTCTCCATGGGGAGACCCAATTATTTTTGTTAAAAAGAAATATGGATCTATGAGGTTATGTATCGACTACAGGGAGATCAATGCTATAACAATAAAGAAAAAGTATCCCCTACGTCGCATTGATGATTCATTTGACCAACTGTATGGAGATAAATAATTTTCAAATATTGACCATCGGTCTGGATACCATCAGTTGTGTATGAAGAAGGAAAACATTCCGAAGACAACATTTCGAACCAGGTACATGCATTACAAGTTTACATTAATGCCTTTTGGGCTGACTAATGCACCCTCTGTATTCATGGATCTAATGAATAGAGTTTTCAAGGAATATCTAGATGAGTTTGAGGTGGTATTTATTGATGATATCTTGGTATACTCTAAAATCTATGAAGATCATGGAAATCACTTGTGCATTATCCTGAAGACTCTGAGAAGACATGAATTATATGGGAAGTTTAGTAAGTGTGAATTATGGATTCATGAGGTTTATTTTCTTTGAAATATTGTCTCTAAAGATGGAATCACTGTTTATCCTTCTATAAAGAAGGTAATCCAAGAATGGCCTGCACCAACGAGTATAACTAAGGTACGTAGTTTTGTTGGTTTAGCAGGTTATTATCGACGTTTCGTCCAGAATTTTTCCCAATTGGCTAACCCATTAACAAAGCTCACACATAAAGGGGTTAAATTTTTTTGGACAAAAGAGTGTGAAGAATGTTTTGAACAACCGAAGATAATATCAGTCAATGCTCATATATTGACTCTACCATCGGTGAATGA
The DNA here is from genome assembly GCA_963277665.1 of Viscum album. Classification (NCBI taxonomy): domain Eukaryota; kingdom Viridiplantae; phylum Streptophyta; class Magnoliopsida; order Santalales; family Viscaceae; genus Viscum; species Viscum album. The sequence goes on along the minus strand of OY728135.1, from coordinate 1,195,834,095 downwards.
TGGGTTCATTATTTATAGTGATGCATCGAAGAAAGGATTTTGTTGTGTCCTTATGCAGAATGACAGGGTTGTTGCCTATGCATCTTGACAGTTGAAAATTCAAGAGAAAAACTATCCTACTAATGATCTCGAGTTAGAAGCTGTGATATTTTCATTGAAGATATGGAGACACTACCTCTATGGTGAAAAATGTGAGATTTATACTGATCACAAGAGTTTGAAGTATATTTTCTCACAAAAAGAACTCAACATGAGGAAAAGGAGATGGCTTGAATTACTCAAGGATTATGATTTCACTATACACTACCACCCGGGGAAGGAAAAGAAGGTGGCATATGCTTTGAGCAGAAAAGATCATGGGGTTTTGAACAATATGAGAATTGAAAGGGATCCAATTTTCATGGATCTAGTGAAGATGGACATGGTAATAACCATGGAAGGTGAAACATCAATGATTTTTCAAATGGTTGCAAAACCATATTTACTAGAAAGGATAAAGAGTTCTCAGACCGATAATGAAGAATTTCAAAAGAAGATTAAAGCTGTGAATGATGGGAGATTGAATGTCTTTGTGTATGAAGATGGAATTTTGAAATTTGGGAAGAGAATTTGTGTTCCCAATATACCTGAACTAAAAAGGGAATTGTTAGACGATGGACATAGTTCCAATTTCTCTATACACCATGGGAGCACCTAAATGTATACAGATTTGAAGGAACATTTCGTGTGGGACAACATGAAGAGGGAGATTGGTGATTTTGTGTCAAGAAGTATGGTTTGTCAACAAGTGAAAGCTGGAAGGAAACAAACTCGTGGAGTATTTCAACCTATTACCATACCTAAGTTTAAATGGGATAATATTACGATGGACTTCGTCTTGTGGCTACCAAAGACTCCTAGAAGGAACAATGCAATATGGGTCATTGTTGATCTTCTTACCACGTCAACACATTTTCTTGCTATAAGAGAATATTTACCACTCGAATGTCTAGAAAGACGATATATTAATGAAGTTGTGAGACTTCATGGAGTACCACTATTGATTTTTTCTGATTGTGATCCCCGTTTTACTTCAAGATTCTGGAAAAGTCTTCAGAAAGCCCTGGATACTGAACTTCATTTGAGCACTGCCTACCACCCTCAAACAGAAGGAAAATCAGAATGGACTATTCAAACCTTAGAAGACATGTTGAGATCCTCCTCACTTGACTTTTAGGGTATGTGGGATCAATATTTACCTCTGGTAGAATTTTCCTATAATAATAGCTTCCATTCGAGTATCCAAAAGGAACCATATGAAGCGTTATACGGAAAGAGATGTTGCACACCAACCTGTTGGGATGACGTTGGTGAAAAAAACTTGTAGGCCTAGAACTGGTGGAGGAAACTATGGAGAAGGTAAAGGTAATCCAAAACCACATCAAAGCAGCTCAAAGTTGGCAGAAGAGCTATGTTGAAAACCGAAGAAAGGATTTGGAATTTCAGGTAGGAGATCATGTTTTCTTGAAGGTATCTCCATGGAAGGGAGTTATACGTTTCAGCAAGAAAGGTAAATTGATTCCCAGGTAGATAGGACCTTTTGAAATTATATAACGAATTGGGGCTGTAGATTACTGTTTGGTAATGTCGCTAAGTCTCTCCAAAGTTCACGATGTGTTCCATATATCAGTGTTGAGAAAATACATGCCTGACCCAACACATGTACTCACTTATGAGGAATTAGAATTGGAACCTGATCTGTCTTATTGCGAAGATCCCATTAGGATTCTTGATACAAGAGAACAAGTGCTGAGAAACCGGACGACTTGTCTGGTAAAAGTTCTATGGAGAAACTAAAAGGTGGAAGAGGCAACGTGGGAACCCGAGGAACTTATGATGATGGACCACCCAAGTCTTTTCATGCGGTAGTATTCTAGAAATTTTGAGGATGAAATTATTTTAAGGAGGGGATAATGTAACACCCCATGCTTCCACGGTATGATTCTCTTTGAATAATACAATAGCATGTGTTGTACACAACTTCGAGATTCTAACACACTCCGACCAGTCAAAGTAGCTGTTATGAATAGTAATACCCACTTTTTGAAATTTTCTAAATTTTATCTCTCAAAATGTTCTTCATTTTTGGATTTGGAATATCGAAATTATCCTAGGGTGAAATTTTGGTGCTTTTCGGATAACTTTTATAATTTGATGAATAGTGAAAATTACTAAATTTTAATTAAAAACAACTTTTTTAATAGAAATAATTAATAGTAATAAATTATGAATATGAGTGGTTTTGATTTATATTTAGAATATATTTTTACCATTTAAAACAATATTCATCATTGGACATAATTTCACAATTAAACCGGACATAAACAAGTGTCAATATTTTGATAGTTATTATCTCTTAAAAACACGCTTTTTTATTTTAACAACGGAAATTAAATTTAAATTAATTTATTCCACTTCTATGTTTTGAATTTGTAAAAATGGATTCCATATTTTGAATCAGGATTTCCAAATTGTGTAAATAGTTAACTTTTATTTTAATACATTTTGAATAATTACTTCTATAAATATTTTATTTACCATGGTTAATGGGTATATCCGGTATATATGGGTAACAAATAATATTATAATAGTAATAAAATACCCTAAAACGTGTCCTAACATTATTGGTGGATATATTCCCAACCATGGGCATCTTTGGGTCGATTTTGGGACCCCATGGATCCACTTGTAGGTGATAGGAACACTTTATATTAATTAAGTTAAAGTAAATACAAATATGACCTAAGCATATATATTTTATAAAAACAATTTTTATATAGGGTTATGTATGTTATATTTTCCACTATAAATATTAATTAGAAATATAAAATGATTTCCTACATAATGGTATTTTATTTATAATTTTTAGACATTAAATAAGTTAATTTATTTATGACACAATGATGATGCAGTAATTACCGTATTAATAAAAGATTAAGACAATTGATATTATAAATATCTAAATAAATGTAATTTGAGACTTTTTATAAATTAAAATACTTTTCTAGGTTAATATGACATATTGGGATTGTTTATATAAATTTTTTTCGAAGTAATAATACTGTTATGAATTTATCAAAAACAAAATACCCATTATTGTCAAAATTGACATAAAAGAGTTTTTAAAACAAATATTATATTATAAATTGATATTAAATTCCTAAAAATCTAAGATTAATCCAAGAGACTTATATAATTATATGTGTATCATTAATGGACCACTTGGGGGTCTCTTGGATGTATATAGTATGTTTATTAACTATATAATATAAAAATACAAAGTGACATGGTAAATGTCAAACTAATTAACTAAGGGTTAAAACTAAAAGATAAGTTTAATATAGTGAACCAAACCTATCTAAAACCTATTGGTTTAATGTTTTTAGACCTATCCCCACCTTAACATTTAAATAATCCACTTTGGATCCATTATAAACCGAATATGAGTTTATTATAAAATAATATTTCTAGGTTTTCCAAAGGTGCCTCTCACCACTCTTATAAAAGGGCACTCCCCCTTCTCACTAATTCACACATTCAAAGTCTTTTGGATCGGCCAAAACAAACCCAAATACTCTCTAAACTTCCCTAAATTAAACCTAGAGGCATTATTTTGATCATAAATCCAACCTATGGAGCCCTTTTGATCAAATCAAAAGGAAGAACCCGAAGAAGATGTAATGTTTTCACCACCCTCTTTCAATTTCCTTTCGTATTCCACCTCTTCTTTCTTTGTTATTCCCATTCTAAAATAATAACTCCAGTATCTTATATATACTATGATGTTATTATAAACATGGCACAACCATATTCAGTATTCTATCCATCCTTTGAATGACATGTCACCATACGTGTGTACGTACGGCTTACCGTCTCCACGTCGTGGTGTAATTGTTATTCAAAACATTATTATTTGGATGGGTATAATAATGATGTGTAATTCCGGTAAATAATAAATATAAAATTATAATGATTTTTTATATATTATATAAAATCCAATTATATATTATTTTAATATCAAAAGAATGATATTGTCGCTCGTGCGTACGTACGGACTACCGTCTCCACGAACGCGATGAGATTCATTCCCCATGGTATCCATTAAAATATAATTCTCATTTTATGATTATAAATAATTTTTAAGGACTTGATATCATTATGGATATGAATAATATACAACCTATCCATAACAAACACGACTTATGTAACAAAACATATAAAAGAAAACGAGTAAGTTAACACCTGAAACGACGATAATACTAAAATATTATTAACAAAGCATTATTAGAAGATCATATATGATATCATAATTATGTATATGGTTCTTGTATAATCTAATAACATTGTTTCAACTATTATACATGAGATTAACATACCATCGACTAAGGAAAAGTACAAGGTAAGGGTTTATTTCACAATATCCTCATTATTCAAGGTTGTTTATACGCAATTATGTACTGGGACCTCTTTATCATCCACATAAATTTTTCTTAAAAATGTATTTCAAATATTTATTACTATTTTACATACTATGGGTTAAAGTCATTTATACCCTTGGTGACTTTTTTATAAAGGAATCTTTTTTTCGTTTTCCAAACAAGGTCCTTTTTAACCATTTCGACAGAATTAAGGTAAGAATGTTTTTTTAACTTATACGGTGGGTGCGGCTATTTTCTGCCATTATAAAATCTTTGAAGATTACCTTACAAGCATATAAGAATATTTTCAAATTAAAAGTTTTATTTTGTGACTTTTAAATGATTTCCAAAAAAGAGGCATTTCTCTCAAATAGTTTTCATTTAATCTATGTCAACATCGTTTGATGGATTTTAAGCTTATATGAAGTTTATTTATTATGATAGAAAACTTTCATATTTTATTGAAGGTTTTGTGATATGTTTGACTGTGGATGTGTTATTTTTATACCATTCATGGTTTATGGAGCAAGTATTGACATTTATTATTCTAGTTTTAATATGAATGTTTATGTTATGTTTAAACCTATTCATATGAGGAATTCATTGGACTTAATATGTGATGGGTGGAGCCCACTATAACTCCTCTATGTATTGGTAGGTCTCATGAGACAAACTAGTGTCTTGGCACAGGGCCTTGAAAAAATCTTATTTCTAGTCTTGGAACGAGCCTTGACTATGTGGTTATGATAGTGTGGCATTATAAATTCCATCCTTATGAAAGTGGTTATTGATATTTCATGTGATTATTAGAGTAGTAGAATATCCATGTGAATAATTAAATGACATTATTTCATTTTATATTTTCCATATTATTCTGAAGTTCAACTTTAAAAGTGTTTTGTTTTAGTTATACATCGCCTTAAATGTTTATGATTATTTATGAAAGTTTATGATATATTTTTATCCTTACTGAGCATCTGAGCTCACCCCTTTCAATGTTTTACTTTTCCCAGGATATGAATAAGTAATTTATGAAAGACCTATAGTGATAGAATGAGGGGATATGATGACAAGATGTTGTTGTAGTAGTTTTCACATTCTGATGTAATGTAATCTTTATGAATGTATCTAGTCATTCCAAGGATACTAAACTAATCAGTCTTTCGATACATGATCTTTTGTGATCATTCCAATATTATGTAATAATGCACCGACTCTGGGTAACTAGGGTCGGGGTGTTACATTATGGATAGTTTGGATGATAACATTTTTAATGTTTTAGACACATTAATGGCTCTCTTGATAGTAGATCGTGGTGGTGATATTGGTTGCCAGAATTAAACAGATATTACTCAGTGAATGTGTGATTTTTTTGGGTATTAGTTATTAAGTGGTTAACATTCCATCTGGGTGATAAATCGTTGGTATATGTAATTTGTATTTAATTTGGTGATGATATATTATTTTTGTGATTGATGTATTGTAAATTATTCTGTAGATGGATTAATTTTTTGTTTTGGGAAATGTAATAGTTTTTTGGCTATTAGTTACATCTTAGGTATTAGGGATTTAGTATTTTGTTTTTGATTTAAAATTTTGAAGTCACACATGAGAATAATGGTTTGTATTTGATATATGTGCTAGTGTTTTAATTATACATTGATAATTTTGGTATTAATTAGATCTTGGACGAGGAATTGGTTCCTCTTTTTATGGATGTTGAGTTTTTTAGTAGAGAGGTTGTAAAAACCCATGTCTGAGTGGATTTGAGTAATGGGAGAATTTTTCTTAACGAAAAAATAACTCACCCAAAAAGAAAAAAATATCCTAACCTAAAAATAAATAACCCGAAATTAATAAAATTACATAATATAAAGTAAAAAAACCTAAAACAAATTAAATCATTTCTTCTAAACAGAAACACTAATAAATGACGAAATTAACTAATAAAAATGACATAACCTATAAATGAACCAAATAAAGTTACCCAAAATAAACTAAATGACCTAACTCAAATATTTCATAACCCAAAGTTGAACGAAATGACCAAACCCAAAATTAACATATTGACATATCCCAAGATGAATCAAATAACCTAACCAAAAATGAACTAAATAACATAACACAATGAAAAACAAATAACATAACCCAAAATGAACTAACTAACCTAACCACAAAAATAAAAAAACAATCAAATGAAGAAATACAAAAAAAATAATGAGTAAATGACCAAAATGAACCAAATTGTGTTACAAAAAAAGGAATAACCCAAAAATAAACCATATAATGTAGCCCAAAATAAACCAAATAACCAAACATAAAAAGGGGGAAACCAAAAAATGAACAAAATAACCTAAACTAAAAATACCTAACCTAAAATGAACAAAATCACCTAACACAGTATAAACCAAATAACCAAAACCCAAGTAAACCAATTGTTTTAACGAAAAGCTGCATAACCTTGAAATTAACCAAATAAAGTAACCCAAAATAAACCAAATGACTTAACTCATATATGACACAACCCAAATATGAACCATGTGAAAGAACACAAAAATTAACCAATTTACATAACCCAAGTTGGAGAAAATAACCTAACCAAAAAACAACTAAATTACCTAACAAAAAATTAATAATCCACCTAACCAAAAATGATCTAATTAACCTAACCAAAAAATGAACAATTAATAAAATAACCCAATCAAAACCCATCTAATGACAAAAAAATGAGATAAATGATGTTGAAAAAAAATAAATAACCCAAAAAAACCAAATGAGCTAACCCAAAATAAACCGAATAACCTAACATAAAAAAGGGATAGCCCAAAAATGAACAAAATTACATAAAGTAAAAGGAAATAACACAAAATGACTAAAATGACAAAACCCAAAATAAACCAAATAACAGAAACCTAGTTAATCAATTGTTCTAACCAAAAAATGAACAAATAACCAAATTAACTAAACTAATACTACATTTCCCTAAACTGAACCAAATTGAATAACCCAAAATAAACCAAATGAAGTAACTCAAATATGATATAACCCAAAGATGAACCAAATGACCGAACCCAATATTAACTGATTGACATAACCCAAGATGAAGAAAATACCCTAACCAAAAATGAACTGAGTAACGTAAACCCAATAAAATAAATTATATAACCTAAAATTAACTAATTAAACTAAAAAAATATTAAAAAGTAATCAAATGAACCAATCCAAAACAAAATGATGACCAAATGACCAAAATCCACCAAATGTTGAATCTCAAAAAAACCCCACAAATAAACCTAATAAACTATCATAAAAAAGAGATAACCCAAAAATAATAAAAATAACTTAACTTAAAAGTAACCAACCCAAAATGAAAAAAATGACATAACCAATAATAAACCAAATAACATAAAATGAGTAAACCAATATTTCTTACCAAGAAATAAAAAAAGACCAAATCTACTTACCAAAAATTACATATCCCTAAAATGAACCAAATGATCTAAACAAAAATAAACCAAATGACCTAACTCAAATATGAAATAACCCAAAGTTGAACCAAATGAATGAACCCAAAATTAACCAATTGACAAAAACAGAGATGAATCAAATACCCTAAATAATTATAAACTAAACAACCTAGGACAAAGGAAAATAAATAACTTGAAAAAATTAAATAATTTACCTAAAAAATAAAAAATTTATCAAATGACCTAATATAAAACAAAGTAATGACACCAAAATGAAAAAAATGACATATCCTAAAAAAAATTCATAACCCATAAATAAACCAAATGACATAATTGATTAATGAATGAAACACCCTCACCCAAAATGAATCAAATAACCAAGCTAAAATATATAAAAAATACTGTAACCAATTTACCAAATGGTCAAATAATAAAATTACCAAACAACATAACAAAAAATAACCAAATGACTAAATGAACAAAATAACCAATTGACCAAATAACAAAACAAAAATAAAATTTGACAGAAAATAATATTCATGATAAATCCATATCATACCCATGATTATAATTAATATTACTATATTTTGATTATGTTTTTCTAATGGTATTAGGTTTCTATGTAAATGTATATTTAGATTCTTCTTCATTTTATAGATTTCTTGAATGTAAAAATTTTTAATTCATTGTAGGTTTATCAATTTCATATTAATCAGTAATGTACTATTAGAGTAATAATTTTTATTTACCTCAAGTGGAATTAGGCATCAAAGTATGTGTTCCTTGAGAAAAACTATTTTTCATGTGTAGGTGGAAAATATGATTAACATATTGTAAATGCACAAACATAACAAAATATTATATGTATTTTTATTTATATTTTAAATTTTGATACATAATTCATAATTAAATATTTTTTTATATTTTCAACAATGTTCCATGGAGGCCCTTGATGATAAGTAAGATGACAGATTTGGTCCAAATGATCATTTGAGATAGGTATTAGGTGAGGAGCACCAAGAGAGAGTCTGATTTTGACTCGAGAAAAACAAACTTCAACAATAGCTATTAGACCTCATTGGAAACCTCTCAAACCTCTCACTCCACTGTGAAAAAAATATTGCAGAAGGATATGAAGAAAAAAATAACGATACATGTGCATGAAAGAGGTAAACTGGTCACTAAATAGTTCCTGAAAGCTGTGTCAGGTATATGTCCATCACTTCCATAAGAGGATGATAATGTTTTTTGATTCATCTATATCAACAATGTTATCTATATATGATGCATTGAATGATGTAAATGAGGGTCCTAGTGGTAGTCTATGTGATGATACTAGTGGTGTTTAGGTGATGATGATGATAGTGGTTATGATGGTGGTGCTCTAGATGTCGATATTGGTGATGATTGTGATGACACTGGTGGTGATCAGGGAGATATTGACCCCCTTTATTTTGAGTTGACAATAAAGTGACATGTGACACTGATTTTTCATGACTAAAACTAATTGATTATGTTGATTTTATATGAATTTTATATTATTGTAAATTATTGGAAAACTATTTATAAATTTATGGTTAAATTCTAAATATGTAATAAGTGTAATAAATTTTAATACGTACCATGGTTTGTATTTTGTTTACACATTCTGGAATTGTTTGTGTGGTGGGGATAGTTGGGTTGCTACTACATGTTGGGGACAAGAAGCAATAAAAATGGTTAAATGAACCATTGCTATATCATGTATTGGTTCCAAGCTATACGTATAGCTCTTCTAACTATAGGTATAGATATATACTCATAGTATAATGAAAAAAGTGGGTATTATGAATAGCTAATAGCCTATTCCAATGGATTAAGCACCAGTTTTATGTCCACTAGGTTAAATACCCTGAGAGGGGGGGGGGGGGTGAATTAGGGTAAGACAAATTAAACCAAATACCCCCTTTTGATCTTATTCTATTGTTAAGAAAACATCTATTATCTCTCCTTTCTGTTGTAGAGTATGGAAAATTATTAAAGCATAAAAATGAAAATAATTTTACTTGGTTCTCCCTCACTAGGATATTTCCAACAATCATACACCAATGATGTGTTGATGTACCAAATAAACAATAATAAAACAACTATTTACAAATTTATAAGTGGACTCACTATCCTTTCTGGTTTATAACCAATCACAATACAAAATATCACTCCTTTCTCAACTGAAGTGTGATCACTACTTCTTCAGAAGATCCACTCAGAATTTATCAACATATAGGTCCTTTAATTATCTATAATGAATTTGTCCTCCAATATATTTAGATGACCTATTTATTTCCTACATTCTTACACTGATGAATACCAATTTTCCACTGCACACTTGGAAATACCATTTAAAATGCATTCGGAAGTACACTACCTTTGCAAAGATCCCTATTTCACGAATCTCAAACCAGCCTTTGCAAATTAAGCCTCCTTTCGCGAATCTCACTATTTCTTCGTTCCCATAAAATACATCATGAATCTCTTTCCATTTCCAGATGCCTGCATAACCTTCACAAAGTACACTTCTTTTGCAGATCTCAACTAGCCTTTGTGGTGTTTCTTCCTTTTAGAAATCTCAATCATCCTTTGCAAATTCCCTTAAATTCACAAATATCAATTACTTTGCAAACCTACATTGTGATCCTTCTCTTGTAATTGTAGAGTTTCTGTCAAATTCTTTGCACTGTCATAATGCTCTGCAACTCTGTCATTCATGAATCTCTTTATAATAATAATGATCATGGTTAGATTCCTTTTATCCTTCATTAAATACTAATAATGACTTCAATCTTCAAAAAAATAATGCATTTTCTATAGTTTGATGATATGTTCAAGGAATGCCATATTTTTCAATGCTATCCAAACTGAAAATTTTAGACTCTAAAAATTTATCAAACACTAGAAAACAACGCCACCTTGCATCTTTTCTTTTTGTAACACCTTGAGATATTCCATTCCTTTGTCACAGTTCTTTGTGAAAATGGATTTTCGACAACATATCAGGAACATAACAATTCACTATGAAAAAACACCTTATCAACAAACACAACCAACCCAATAATTCTATAATGTTACCTTGAGCTATTTTTCCCAAAAATCACCCCTTTAGGTTTTTGGACAACTCTTTGATATTTTGATTCCTCATTTAAGTTCCTTCTATCCTATACCACTATTCTATTCTTATAATTCATATTTAGATAAACGATTTACTCAACACATACTCTAATCCCACATGAGAAATTATCCTCATGAGAAACAAGATTAGTATGAAAGGTTCATAAATTAGTCACTTCATTATTGACACCAACAAACTACTTTCATCACGAACCTCATCTATTGTGATATATATTATTTGATCGATAACATCTAGCATTATCCAATTTAATACTCCCCCTATTAGCTGCTCCCCCTATCTCACTGCTCAACCAATTAGCTTCTCCTTGTGTCTTTGGTAAAGAAATTTTATCCTTTCATTTCTTCCCCATAAAGAGCCACATTTTCTCCCCATTTTACAATGAACCTAAAGGTCACTCTTTTGTTTTCTACAATAGAGTAAGGAACAAAAAATTAATACATTTGGAAAAAACACATCATACCCCAGGGATAGGAGGTACCACATCCACACTTTTTCAATTATTGGGAGTTGAATAAACTCACATAGCCAGCCAATGTATCTCAAACACTTCTTTGGCTAAGGCCTTTTTCAGAATGTCTGTGTCCTATAGTTCTATAGGCACATACTCCAACTTCAAAAGACCTTGCTCCACTTTCTCCTCGATAAAATGATATTTTATCTCAATATGGTATTTCCTTGACTAATAGACTATATTTTTTCTAAGATTAATAGCACTCGAGTTATCGCACTAGAGTCTGATCATAGATTTCACTTCAAATCACATATCATCAAGTTTTTTCTTCATCTGCAATAATATTGTGCATGATTGAGTGGTCACAATATAGTCATCTTCTATAGTTCTCAATGTAATGTAGTCTTGTTTCTTGTGTAGAAAATAAATACACAATCCACCATGTTGGAATTAACCACCTGATGTTGGATTTCTGTCATCTGTTGATCTGACCTAATATGCATCTGTATATCCAAATAACTAAGATTGATATTTTTCATCATATATCAAACCAAAATCCATAGATCCCTTGATACACCTAAGTATTATTTTCACTACAAACATGTGGCTTTCCTTGGAATTTATTTGGTACCTCATTGCTTGGCATGGGGAAAATAAAGTGGCAGGACTTATATCTATCATGTATAGTAAAAATACAATGATTTTCCTATATTATGAGATATTAAATTCATTTTCATCATTATATTTTTATAGTTTTGTTTGGGTATCAATCATAGTTATCATCTCCTTGTAATTCTCTATTCCAAATCCTTTTAGAACCTCATTTTCATATTTGGAGTGAGAAATTAATGTTTCATTCCTTCCTTGAGTCACCTATAATCCAAGGAAAAATATATTCTCACCAATCATTGACATTTCGAACTCACTTTTCCTGATTTCATAAAGCTGTCTACAAATAGGTTCATCTTATCTACCAAATATTATGTCATTTACATAAACTAGAAATATCATCCTTTGATTACTCTCATTATTGAGATAGAGATTGTAATTAACTCCACTATGCTGATATCCAAGATTCATTAAATTCTGATCAATCCATGAATGTCATGAACTTGGTGATTTCTTCAACCCATATAGCACTTTCTTCAACCGAAAAACTTTTCTCACATATTCATGAATGAGAAAACCATATGGCTACTCAATATAGTATTTAAAGGACCCCAGAACACCCTAAGAGGGGAGGGGTGAATCAGGGTGTCAAGTTTTTCTTCTTAAAGTTGAGGATCTTGTTACCACATTGGAAGAAACTTGTTAAATCATCCAAAAAAAAGAAAGCTGGGAGATGACACAACAATTTTACTTAGTTCATCGCAAAGGGCTATGTCCAAGGAGCATATACTGACAGTGTGTCAGTCATACCAAAATTCAATATTCTTCACTAGATTATGAATTACATGATTCTGTCACAAGTACTATGTTCCAGGCACACTTCTCTTACAAAGGTTTAGGGAAAGCTCACTGTATCCCTCAGATCACTTCTGTCGACTCCCCCTAGCTCACCACCTTGAGAGAAGTGAAACTTAGTTTATCGACTTGAAGGTCTCCTCAATAGGTTTTCATTGAATTATTCGTCTCTATTCAGCATGACACACAGCATGAATCGAAGTCCTAGATTGATGCACTTAAAAGAACTGATCACACACACACACACACCAGATAATCAAAAGGGTGTCAGATGCATAAAAAACACTTACACACAATACCCCAACTTGCACGCAAGATTTGGGAAATGTCTTGTAAGATGACATTTTCCCAACACTGACTTTCCACACAACCCTTATCTTTCGTGCAACTGCACCAAAGGGTTCACATGACCTTTTCAGACTAAAGTAACACTTGTGTGCAATATTTACTCTCTCTAAATATTTTTCCCACAAATTTTTCACGTGGATGAGCTTCCATATTTTCTATGGAAAATTATTATGTCTTCCTCGGGGGTAGCTGTATATTTATAGGCCCTTAATGACCCTACATGCAAGATCCCGATGTTTCTTGGTCGGTGCGTGCAAGATTCTTCACAAGTGTAGAAAAACCCCTTTGACATCACATTGGGCATGAAAACCCTTTCATGTAGCATCATCTTCCACACACTCCATGAATTTTCCATTTTTTGACATTCTGATCCTGAAACATGTCTTGCACACATGTTCAAAAAACACCTTCAATTTTTCATGTAAAAACTAATCATTCATGCACACTTAAAATAATGCTTTCGGATCAAACGGTATGACCCATTTCCATGAAATCTACCTAATATTCCATGAAGGGTATGACACTAACAAACACAAACCAAGATCAGCCAAAAGTAGATGGACAACAAACAGAAACCAAACTCCTTTTTTCAACAATGAACAATGTTGGTTCCAACACTCTTTTTTTTAAGAACGTTGTTCACAAATGCAGATTTGATGTCTATCATGAGAAACTTTAACTCTCATTGCACTAAAATGGTGAAGAAAAATCTGATTTTCCCTTGCTTTACAATGGTGCAGATGTCTCATCAACAAGAATACCATTTATCTGGTAGTATCCTTTATACACTAGTCATGTTTTGTTTCGAATGACTGTGCCATCCACATTTATGTTTTAAAAAAAGAACAATTTAGTACTGATGACATTATTATCTATTGGGCTCAAAACATTGTCTCATGTATGATTGTTCTCAATCTGATATAGCTCTTCATTTATATCATGAACCAAATTATCAACTCCAGCAGCATTTGAAAATCATTTCAGCTCTAGCTGAGATAAGAAATATGCCTTCTATAATGAATTAATTATTCTTGTTTTAATAGAAATTATCTGACCACCAATGATATTTTCCTATCAATATAAGTTTAACTCTTTGGAATCTTTGTATATATATACTTGACACATTCTTTCTCATCATTAGTATCTTCTTCTGAATCAACATATTCTACTTCATCTCCCCCTGTGTTTCTTACCTCCTCATCAATTTCATCATGAAACTCTTCACTGTGTTATTGAAGATTCTCATCATTTTCCACTACAATGACATAATTACTCTAAACAACCTTTCTTAGCCTTTTATTAATTAATTTATATGATTTTCTTTTTCTTAAGTAACCAAGGAATATTCCCTTATCTCCACAAGACTTCAATATTCTATGTTTTCCTTTTTTGAGAAAGAAGCAATTACTTCCAAAGATTCGAATGTATTTTAATGTTAAATTATTTTCATACCACATTTAATATGAAGTCTTCCCTTCATTTGGAAAAAATAGATACTTGTTAGAAATATAAACCAATGTCAATACTACTTCCATAATTTCTCTAGCATGTGCTTTTCAATAAGAATTATTCTTTCCATGTTGTTGATGATCCGATTTTTCCTCTCAACTACTCCATTTTGTTAATTATTTATCACTGAACAAACTTGATACCTTATCCCATTTTTCTCAAGATAGTATTCCACTTTACTATTTTTGAATTCCTTACCATTATCATTATTAAACATCCAAAAAATTTAACCCATGAATCCTTTCATATTCCCTTTGATATTGTTTTAGGTAACTAAACACATCAGACTTATGGACAATGAAAAATATATATTTGATTTTTCTATAATCATCAAGGAATAGACTATATTATCTCTTTCTGTCAATGGATCTTAGTGAGATAGGTCCACATACATCAACATGCACCAATTCAAGCACTATTATTGTCTTCTATTTCTTTTACTTGTATGAATTTCTGATGATCTTCCCTTGTTAACATGAATCTCATGTATGAGTATGATCATGTGATAGCTTAGGGATATCTCTATATTCATCAAACTTTACCAGATTTTCTGGGGATGGTTGGCATAGGTGACCAAGTCATTTATGTCACAACTTGTTTTCTTCCTCTCTCGATAAAAAACACAGATATTCTTCCCCATTAACAATGTATAGATTTATCTTTGTTATTTTCATTGTAGAATAATTGCACCATCTCTTCCTTTGAAAATACACATATTCTTTGTGAATATTATTGAATTCCATGAGTTACACAGTTGTCTGGAACTAGGCATGTTGGGACTGAGACCTTTTACTACAAAGATATCAGCATATCTCATTTCTTTGCCCCCAAAACTGGCCTTTCCCAAGCTGATTATCTTAAGGATCTATTCGTTTCCAAACCTAGATATCCCATATTTTTCATATTTTATGCCTATAACAAGATCCTTATTAACTGTCATATGGTATGTTCAACCACTATCAATCATCCATACATCATAGAGAT
Source organism: Viscum album (assembly GCA_963277665.1). Taxonomy (NCBI): domain Eukaryota; kingdom Viridiplantae; phylum Streptophyta; class Magnoliopsida; order Santalales; family Viscaceae; genus Viscum; species Viscum album. The sequence goes on along the minus strand of OY728135.1, from coordinate 1,195,818,249 downwards.
CTTATGTATTAAGAGTAATTTATGCAACCACTACCTTATCTACTCTCTTCTTTTTTATCCATGTTTTTGTTTTCATACTCAGTATAGAATTTTGGTCTTGATCTCCCTCAGAGTATGATGGACCAGATTCATCCTATAGAGATGAAAATTCATGTTCCATATTTAGATCACTTATTTATTCTTTTATTTTCTTCTTAAGACATCTTTGATTATTCTTTCGAACATTCCTCTACATGATTGATGTACATTATCTAGCCATGTGCCCAAATCCTCCGCACAAAAAACAATGTCCTTAAAAAGATATTCAAGAGTATCAAGCCCTGTATGGCTACCACTATTGTTATTGTTCCCTTTAGTATCTCTTAGTTACGGAACACACATTTTGTGAGTGTCATGTCTTTCCAAAGTAATAGCACCTGATGTAGGGTAGAATTCTACGTGTCACTTCTACACCATTGGGTGTCCCTAGGGTTCATTGAATCTTAATATTTTTCTACAAACCCAAATGAACCTTCAATATTGGATCATGTTTTTGCGTTTTAACATTGACCATGGAAACTTTTATTTTTGATCAATCCCCATACCATATTTATCATTTAAATTTGACTATTGCATCAATTTTACTGTACCTCAATCTTCCACATCTGACATTTGCATCTTCTAAGTGATATGATTTTCCAATGTCATATTGGGATTCAACAGTTTTTCTTGATCTGTAAATTTTCATTCCATAGAGAAAAATTCATCTTTAATTTCTTTTATATCGTTGATTTGATCCCTTCCAGTGTTAGTCAAACAATAGATTTAACATCTTCGGTCCTCGATTTTCATCTTGTACTCGACATCGTTCTATGAGATATCTAGTATTGAGGACATATTTTTTTCAATTTCATTCATCAACTTAGACTTCCATTCTTCCTGATACTATATATATATTTTGGAATCATGACTGAAAAATGACTTTTTATTGAAAAAATAGATCAAGAAAATGCACAAGCCCACTCCAAATCATGGAGGGAGGAAGTCGTGGAGACTGAGGGATCCCCGAGTTAAAAAAACATACAACCCTCATGAAGGGAGCCTTTGAATGAATATAAATCAATGCTAACTCCCAGAGAGCCTTTGTTTTCAAGAGCATCTATGGTGAAGTTCCCTTCCATATACGCATGCTTGACTAGAATATCCTATTTGATGTATCTTCTGCAATTTCTAAAGAATTAAGTAAGCTCCCAAGGGTCCGTAACTTGACCCGGACCAATTGGAACAACAAGGCCGAGTTGGATTCATCTTTAGAAATCTGGAAGTTCAAAATTTTACCCAATATAACACCAAAATTCATGGCCCTTTCTTCCACTCCCAATGAGGTATCTATACCATAACATGCACTAAAACCCATGAGAATAGATCCCCGATGATATCTCACCAGGCCTCCACCCCTCATCACTCTAGAATAGTAGGATCCATCAACATTAAGTTTAAAACTGAAGGATGGATAAATCAACTAGACCCATAGCCCCTGGAAGCTTCTATTACTATTTCCTAATCTGAAGACCCGTGGAAGCAGTCTTCGAAGGGAAATCGATGGTCCCCGACCCTTCAGTAGCGCTCCCAAATTGGCATTGAGAGCTAAACTAAACACCTGAATCAAAGGGACCGAATAGAATACATCATTCTGGTTGTATTTATTGCTTCCCAAATAATACAGCAGTACACAGCAAAAACCACTTCCCACGCCTTTGACTCGCCACTTGGCTACATCGCTCCCTGGAACCAGTTTGCTAGAAACTCTTGGAGAGAATCCCCAGTGCATTGCAAACCCAACCTGTTGTTCATGAAATTCTAGATACCCCTAGACTAATAACTTGAGAAGAAAACACTCCATGAAGAATCATGTTTGGGAGAAATACAACATTGACACCAAGAATCTAGAACTACACCTTTCTTTTTAAGGTTCTCATCAGTAGGTAGTGCACAGTTCCTTAACCTCCAAATAATAAAGTTCAACTTTTTGGGAAACTCCTTGCACAAAAGTTTAGAAGCCCACTCATCAATACCTCTTCTCAAATGACTCATAGTCTTGAAATCCCCACTGTTGAAATTCCTTAAAGATGAACCTGAAAAAACCCACATATTGGGTTCATCAATCAGTTGAATCCTCTTGTAGATTTTCTTCTGCTCCAAGTTTAGAATGGCATCGATGAAACCCAAAGTAATTCTAGCCTCCTTGAAGGATAAAATGAGAGCTGGATAGCCGGGGAAAGCCATATTCTCCTGAAACCAGTTGTAATACCATAAATTGAGGTCCCAATTTCCCACCACCCAATGACCCTTGTCTTACAGCTCCTCAAGGCAGTCCAACATGCACCGAGAAAGGCAGGACAACCCCCTGTGTTGCTCAGATCAAGCTTCCAATTCATCCCCATAATATTTTTTCATAAATTCATCCCAAAGGGAACCTCCCTCCATGATCTCCCGTGCCATATTTGACTGCATGGTTTGTATCATCTCCTCAATGCTGTAGAGATTAATTCCACCCTAATCAATAGGCCTGGCCAACCGGTACCAAGCTGCCCAGTGGCATTTTCCAGCTTGGTTGGAATCCCATAGGAACTTGTTCATTAGTTTCTAAAGACTGTCAATTGTCCCTTTAAAAGATTTAATGATGTCTAGAACATGAATAGGAATTGATCCCAACACACTGTTAATCAAAGTTATACAGCCTCTAAATGAAAGACATTTATTCTTCCAGCTTCCTATTATTTTGGTAATTCTACTGATTATGTCACCAAACATTGATCTTTTAATCCCTCCATTTGAAATAGGGGCCCAAGATATTCCATCAAAATTTAGATCTGTTGAAAACCAAGACACTCCTGAATTTTATTGGTGTGGCCTCTAGAGAATTTGTTTGAAATGAACATGCTTCTCTTCCCTTATTTAATGCGTTGACCACTCAACATCCCATACACAAAGATAATATTCATGAAACCGTTGAATGACTTATGCCTTCCATTGATGAAAATGAGAATATCATCAGCAAACATCAAATGTGAAATCATTCTGCTACCAAACCTATTTTTTTAAGCCTTCAAGGATCCATTTTCAGGCCCCACATGATATTCCGAGACAAGGCCTCTTGAACGAGAATAAAGAGATATGGGGAGAGGGGGTCTCCTTGATTGACACTGAGTACAATTTTAAAGAACCCAAAACCTTTCCCCACCAACGATGTCGAGTGCCAAGGAGCGGCATATCACCTGAAGCAAAGGTAACAAAACCAATCATGGAAACCCAATTTGCTCATCACTTTAATATTAAAGTCACATTCAATCATATCATAATCTTTGCTCATGTCTAGGTTGATCATAATATTGGAACCCATCGCTTTGTGATTCAAGTCATTGACCATCTCCTTTGCAATGCCTATCGCCCCTTGGATATGACGACCCAACACAAAACCATGTTGTTCCAACAAAATTATCTTTGGTATGAGACCACTTAGCCGCCTATTTGAGATGTTGGAAATAATTTTTAATGTAAAATTACAGAGATAGATGGGTCTAAACTAAGACAGGATGGTAGTGTTTTTAATCTTAGGTAACATGACAACTCTATAAGCACAAATAACTCTTGGAAGATGACCACCTCTAAAAAATCTTGAACCGCCTCAATCACCTGGATTTTGATGATACTCTATGATGTGATGAAGAATGACCCAGGGAAGCCGTCAGGCCCAAGGGAACTCTCCTGTTTCAAACTGAACACTGTATCTCTAACTTTTTATTCCCCTGGAACTCTGATGAGAAACTGATTGTCTTCCTCCCCGACCATACTCGGGTTACAACCCATAAATTATTTAGCCTGAGACTAATCACCATGATCATCATTAAGGGCCTCTCTCAGACCTTCCAATAGATCCTAAAAATGTTAACAACCATATTACCTTCCAATTCCACATCATACGTAAAAGAAACATCCTAACATTTCAAGTTAATACTCCTTGACCCCTTCCTCTCTCTAATACAATATTTAAAGAAATAAGAATTGCGATCTCCCTCCTTAATCCAAAAGGATCTGCATTTTTTCCTACAAATTCTCTCAATTTTATGAAATGATTCTGCCAGATAGAGTATGGAATCATGAACCACTTTGTTGGATTTCTTCGTTTTGTCTCTAGAAATATCTATTTCCTGTATAGATAATTCTAATTAAACCTCCATATCCACTCTTCCTTTGAATACTTCATCATTAATATCTATTTATTTATTTTTATGAGCACAAATTACAACTGTCACCATAAAATTTTCTCTATGATCTTGGAAGTTATATTTCTCTTCAACCTCTTCAACCTCAAATTCATTTGAACTATCAGATTCTTATTAAAGAAGATTATTTTTATTAAAGAGATTTTTCTTAAATTTTTTTTCAATCCTTTATCATAGGCAGAAGACCTCTTCATAGGGATTTATACTTCATCCTCATCATCCTCTTGAAACTTATTTGGGCATCTTCCTACATGATAAACAACATTTAGACGCCTAAAGCAAGAAAGTGGAAGTTTCCCCATGAGTATTCCATTTCATATTTAAATGTTTTAAGAAAAGAATGACATCACCTCATCTATATCTTCCTCATTCAAAGCATCTTCAATAGTGATCTTCTTTATGGACTTGAATTTCACCTCTTTAGATTTCCCCTCTTCCACATCATCATTATAATCATTTTTCATGTGATGTTATCTTAAGAGTTATGGTTACCATTATAGTTATATAATATTATTAATGATCATAAGTTTAATGTCTTAGACAGCCCATTGAGGTTTTAAGGGATGAGATCTTAATGTGATTAATGACCTATTTAGAGATTTTTTATTAGGTTTCTGCTTTTGTAACCCATAGTATCAACATGAAGTGTTATTTAAAGAAGAATTATTTATCAATTTTTAATGAAAAAATGACAAAACGAAGTACGACTAACAAAACCATCATATATGGTAAGGCCACAAGACTTGAACCCACAACTGAAGTGTGACAAGGGTGTAGCAACCACCACTGGCCTGTGACATCTCCTAGTTAGTATAAAATATTTATAAATAACTATTAATGTTATTTAAATAATCATATGGTATTTTATACGATGAATAACAGTTGACTTATATTGGAAGAATATATGATAAATTCATTCTAATTGTTGGGATACAAACTTATTCAGGGAATGATTGAAGAAATTTAATGATAGTTATTTATGGAATGACTTGCTATGAACAATGGGAATTAATATTTAATTTTAAATATTTATGTTTTATATGAAGTTTTATTCATTTTGGTTAATATATTACAATATACTAACCACTTTGGTTTTTGTTAATGTATAAAGATAGGAGGAATAGCTTCTTATCCAAATTATTGGTATGTAGTCTTTAAATTTTATTTTTGTGCCTTAGGTTTAAGAAAATACATCTTGAATACTCATAATTTATTAAAAAATATTAGGTTTTGGTGTAAATTTATAAAAGGATGAAATTATACTCATCAGGTATGTAAATTTATATATTATCTTGGTCTAGGTGGTGAGATAATTCTTCAACTCTTGGGTAAGGATTATGAAGATAAATTATTATCCTAATACATTCAATTTTAATGAACCAATTTTCTTTTAGATCATAAAATATTTATCATTTTGAGGCCCATAACGTTCCATTGATCATTCAATTTCATTTGATCAATAATTTAAATCACTATTTATAATTGTTTAAACTTTTCCTAAATTACCACTTATGTTCTCCTATTTTTAAACCTAGTTGTGTTTTATTACATATGTCCATTTTAATTTCCTTTATGTTTTATTAATATGATGTAATATTATCCCTTTTTTATTATGTGGGTTTACTAAAAAATTATTTTCAAATTTTCACACTTTGATTATCGAGATAAAGTTCAAAATGTGAGGACAAAATTTATTAAAGGGAGGGGGAGGATGTAACACTAACTGATTTTAACAGAAGAAAATTATATTTTATAGTTTAAAGTACATGGAATACTAAATTTTCTTACATTACATGATACAATGAGTTTATTAGATATCATTTGTTACACACAACACTGAGTTTACCAAGGGATTAGACTTTAAAATTAAGGGGAAATGGAATAGATACTTTTACAACACCCTTAAGACCTAAGGATTTATTTTTATTAGTTTTTGGGACACATTTCCATGGAAGTGACCTATATAATAAGTTATGTAAAAAATAAAAAAGGATCCTTTTTTACAATTAATTTCAATAAATATTTGAGATATGGCCAAAAAATACAGTTTCTATTATAAATATTTTTTTGAAAGATAGAAGAGTGGTTTTTATAATAATAATAATTTATCAATAATTTTAATAAACTAATTAGTTATTTAAAATGATTAAGAAATTACAATGTAGTAAATAATTTTTTTAGAAAAAAATAATATAACTAATACTAAAAATAATAAAAGCGAACTAAATTGAATGATTTTTTATGTGCCAATATTTTTATAGATAAATATATCATGTTACATAGGTGGGATAAAAATATATTGAAATTATGTCTTTGTATAGATATTTTTTTAATCCCAAATTAAATGAATAATGTAAAAATTGACATTAATATTATTTTCTAATAAAAAATATTTTATTAAATGATTTAAAATTACTAAAACTACTATATTTTGACTATTTAGTTTTATAATGTAATAAATATAAACTATTATCCACTCATGGACCAAATTTTCTTTTACAATGACTATAATGACCAATAAATATTAAAAACTCATTTAGTGTAGTTAAGGTTAAAGCGGTGTTTTTGCATGTTACATTCATTTATGTTAAAATTAATTTCCAAAATCCATGAATTTTTTATTTTAAAAATTATATATCATATTTAGAATTATTGGGTATATGTTTTATAATCATTCCCACTTTATTTTAGTCCTAATGAATAAATTACTTAGGATAAAAATCTTGTTACCATAATGAAATACGAAAATGAAGAAATAAGGAAACATAGGGGTTAAGGAACAAAATTTTTAAAACATGTGTTTCATTTTGTTTTGGAGGTGATTACAGACCATGTAATCCATAAAAACCTTTAATTATCAATTTTTGATCCAATTTAGGCAATTTTTACTTCCCAATAGTGAATACATTTGAGTATTTAGAAGAATACAACTCATCCTCAACTATAAAGGGAACTCACTCCCCTTATATATTCACTACTCTTAAGCTATTTGGATCATCCACATCATACCCAAATCAATTTAATAAATCCATACTGTAATCCAAGAAGTGTCAATTTTGGTAGAATGAAAATAAATTAAGGCCTTTTCTTCAAACCAAAAGGTGTTACTCGAAGAAGAGGTAACATTCATTAACAAGGATTTTTATTTTATTTCTTTTTTCACTCCCTTAAAATATAATTATACAATGATGATATAATAAAATAAGTATAATAAATATAATATTATGTTTTTATGTTAATGTTATGACCTAAAAACACACACACATCTATTAAATTGTTTATGAAATCATCATCTGTGTGTAAACAGATCAAGCACCACGCAAATCAATGTCGTTCATTTTTCTGTTACCACCTATTTAGGTTGGGTATAATGAAGTATATAAAGTTTATATATGATATTTATTACATAATTATAACTATGAATTCATTATAACTTTTATAACATTTTTAAATCCCATATATTCTGGGATATGATAATGTTGCTAATGTGTTTGGTGGATTACCACCTCGTGAAGCGATGTGAAGTGTTTTTCAATAAAACATTACATGGAAGTTAATAAGGGTAATTATAATGAATATATAAGATATAAATAAAATAATTATTATATTAAATATATAATTATAATTATATAAATACATTATTTCTTTTTCCTTTTTACATTTTCACACACTGAAAAGGTGATAAAATTGTTTGTGGACGTGTGGGCTACTGTCTCTTCAAAGCGATGCCATTACTTTTATATCACAAGAATGATATATATAATTATATATAATTAAATAACATGGTATTTTTTATATAATTATGATTATATAAAGATAAAATTTTAATTACCTTCTTTCCATAATGATCATTGAAAATATAAATAGTACTCATGTGTATGTACAACCTACCGTCTCCAAGATTACAATGTTAATTAATTTTCAATAACCCTATTGCATTATTGGTTTTATAAGTATAATTTATTTATAAATTTTACAATTATTTCTGTATTATTATTCTATTTATTTTTAAATAATTACAATTTAACCATATTTAACTGACCAAAGTAATTTTTAACACATAACCAAATATGGTCAAAACATCTGACTAAAACATAATTGCTTAAGTAATTATATATAACTTTTTTATAAGTTAAAAAAAATTAATATTAAAAATTTAAATGGTTTTAAATAAATTAAAATGTTAATATAAGTTTATTATTCAGAAATGTTAATGGTTTATTAAAATGTTAAGGGTTTCTCCTGTCTCACTTTTATTTCTGTGAGATATATGACATATTCCAAGCCTATTTATGCTTTCCGGTCTATATAATTGCCATTAATTTATTTTATTATTATTATACTTACATTTATGTTGATTTAAATATAACATTTATTATGTTTCTTTCATGGGTTTTATGGTTTCAAAGTCACCAAAGCAGTATAAGATTTGTTTAACATTTTTTCTTATTTAAGACGTTTATTATGTAATAAAACTATATTATTTTATAAGGTGTATATTATTCACCTTTAACATTTAATATCATTAATGTACTTATTTTCATGTTATTATAAGTTTCATTTAATGTCATTATTTCATAGATATTGCAATTCAATGTTACAAAAATTGTTAGAGTCTTCCCTTACAATCTCATCATTAATCGAGATTGTGTATGATTAAGTATCCACTATTGGAATATTATAATTACAATGAATTATATTATCCTATGGTGGGTATTTATATTTTAATTTAATAGTTCCATTATACACTATTTTATATGTATAATAATTGTGATTTTTTTTATGAAAAAACATCTTTGTTTCTCTCTTTAGTCCAAAATCATTTTTATTCAAAAACCATGTTTTCTAAAAATATTTTGAAAGGTGTTTCTAAATTTTTTAAAAATGATTTATTAATTTTTTTTACCCAAATCTTCCTTAAAAACCGTTTTCAATGGAATCTTCTTATCTTTTTCAAATAAAGGCTCCTTTTTAACCATTCTACTATGAAAAATTGATTGTTTTTAAGGAATTTATGAAATTACCCACTTACATGACCATAATTTCATGAAATATGAATTTATAGTTTACATGGTTATTTTTAAATGAAATTATTTCGTAATTTTCTGAAAAATATTTATTGTTTTTAAAACATATTTTCAAATAAAAGGATATTTAAAATAGTTTTATTCTATAAATAATGATTTTCAAAATGAAAACTATATTTTCCTTAAATTTTTTTGATGATATTTTATTGGTATTTCAATTCATCAGTGTTAGAAACAAATTTTTTTACTCATCCTTCACTAGTGATATATTTTAATGATACCATCCTTGTTATTTTATATATGGAATATTTTTTAAAAAATAGATTGTTATGGAACCCGTTTCATTATCCTAGGTTAATCATGTTTTAATGAGACTGTTATAGAACACATTTCTTTTCCATGGGATAATTATGTTTCAATGATATTAACATGAAAAATATATACTTTAAATGGTTTAATCTGGTTATAAAATAATAATGATAGTTTACATGAGTTTTATAATGAAATCTATTTATTATTTATTCTTTTTGTTGTTCTTAGACAACTTACACGATAGGGCAACCCGGATAGCACCAGTTAATTCAATTATCGAGTATACAATGGGGTGGCCAAGATAACATCGAGTGATCCTGTTACATCTTAAATTATGGGGCAACCCAAATAGCACTAGGTGATCCCATTTTAGATTGTTTGTTCAGTTCACCAAGATAGTGATCCAATGCATCAGGTAAATAATATATTAAAAATTGACCAGATAGTTATTCCAATTAAAAGGGGTTTGAAATGGTTTTATGAATATTATGCTCCAAGTTATCGAAAAATGGTATTAATTTCTTTATATTTGTTTAAAATATTTCATATTATGAAATTGATATCACATGGTTCATGATTATTGATTCTGATGACTCTTTCCTTCTCCCAGATTTTATATTTGATGATCTAGGTTATGATAGGTTTGAGTTCTTTTATGATTCACTCATGCATTTTGATTACGTCACCATAAAATTATATTCTTCTTATGATCATTGATGAAATTAAATTTCTAATTTGTATGTTTAAACTTACTAATAATTTCATCTCATCCTTCTTATATTTTCTTTTCACTACGTTATAAAGAATGAGGTTGAACAAACTGTGTCTCGAAGAGATTTCATATTGATGATACTAATGACCAAATGTGAAATAAGAAAATATGTGTATAACTATAGAAAATGTTCATATTTGTAAAACATATGTTTATGAATCCATTTTGATATGATATAGTCATAATTCACTAAAACTCTAAACCTTAAAGTTCCATGGGTATGTAAGTGATTTGATATTTCTTTTTTGATTTTGTATATTTTGATTGGGGAAAATTGTTCACCTTCTATGGAATCAAACCCTTAAATGTAAATTTTATGAATATTTCAATGGATTCTAGACTGCGGGTTCTGTTTGGTCATAATTATATTAGTTACGTACACATTTTTTATTTTTTCTTCATCAAAATCATCAATTCTAAGTGTTAACTACTTCATTTTTCCCGTATATGCGTGTGACATTATCATTTTTTAACAGGTATAAGGGTATGGAGGTAAATTATTTACTATATTTCAACAATCCTAATTATTTCATAAATATCAATTAAATATATTATTTATATATTTATTACCATTCAAATAAAGAGGTGATGAAAAATGAATTACACCGCTACGTGGAGTTGTTAATCCCTACACATGCGCTCGTGATGTTTTTACATTTCATCTGAGGGAAAAGATTTGTAAAATTGGTTTACCATGAAAATAATAACATCTATGTATATTAATTATATTGTATTTATTATTTATTGTAGGTTCAATAGATTTAGATTAAGTAGAAAAAGAAAAAATATGAAATAGTCGTAAAAAAATTACCTCTTCTTTGGTAGATCTCTTTTAGATCCCTTTATAAGGACCCTTGTGATGATATTTTGGGAATAATGTTACCTGTAATTTGGGTATATTTACTTTTATAAGAAAATTTTTCAGGAATTGGTTGAGGTAGATGGCTCAAGGTGATGTAATGAAAAGAGAGGAGGGCTTTCCTTTTATATGTTTTGGGAGGGGCACTTTTAGAAATTCATGAAATATTGTAAAATATTATGTCTCTAACTCTTGTTAAGTGATTCAGAAATGAAATTTATTTTATCACAAGGTTTTTATGGTCTTTATATAACCATCCAATCAAATTTATATAGGTTTAAATATCATTTTTAAATTTTTTTTGGTTTCACCCCTTGGTAAACCAATTTTAACCTTAATCATGCTATTGAAACCTTCAATATTGAATGGTTTTAATTTTAATAAAGTTAAAATTGGAACATAAACGCAAAAGTGGTGATTATTTTATACAATTTACCATAATAAATTTCCCCTTTAATTATTTTTATGTTTTTAAATAATTAAATTTAATATTATTTGACATAAAATATCATTACTTTTATATTTGTAACTATCCATTTAATCTAAATTTAAAGCAATGAATATAGTAATAGAATTAAAATATAATCCCCTTTACCATAAATAATATATATTTTAACAATATTTATCTTAGAACAATAACTCATTGAAAATACAATACTGTTATTGTTTTGAAAATTATTTACTTTGAGTTACATACTGATTCGATATGAACGATTTCAGCACTGTATAAGAATTTATTATTATTATATAATATGTAAAAATTATACATAAATTAACATAATGAATATAATTTCATAATTCTAAAAATAAACCATAATATTTATTAGTAAAATATTTCTATTCTTATTTGAACATATAAGATAAATTGAAAATAATGAGAGTGGCATTTTGTGTCTTTTTTTTCTGAAAATATTATATAAATAATTTTCAGGGAACATTTTCCCACAATAAATTAAATATAATCACTAAGGTGATAATTATAATAATAAATTCATCTAATAAGCATATAAAAAAAATTATTGCCTTATCTATTATTTTTAATAAAGGTTGACTCGATTTTCTCTTTTACCGTGGTAATTTTTTTTTTCTGGTTTTACTATTCATTTTGACAAAAAATAAATTTAAACTTTTTAAAAAATATTAATTATAAAAATAATAAAATAGAATCCATTTTAATAAATTAAATATCTATAAGAAAAATAAATTAATTTTATAATAATCCCACAAGGAATGATGGAAAATGATTTTTTGGAAAATTGTCCGTTTAAGTCCAAAAGAATTTTTATACAAAGATCAAGTATAATATTGATTGAAGTGTAATTAACTATATAATTTCTAACTATAAGAGATATTAATAATTTAATATCAAATTAAAAACATTATTGGGTTTTTTTAATGAAAAGAAATCAAAATTTTAAAAAATTCTGTACTTTTCAATATTTATAGAAAATCAATATTTCACAACAATAAAAAAATTACCCAAAGATAATTTTTATATTACTATTTAAAAAATGAAATTATTTTAATCAAATTTAATTTAAATAATTTGATAATTTATATTTTAATAACATTTTTGAATAAAACTATATTTGTTATCCTATTGTTTCTCAAGAAAACGTCTTATTATAATTGATGATCAAATGTTACAAATAAAAAATATTTGGAAAAATATATCTATTTAAAAATTTATATCATATTATACCATTAATTGTTTTATTATATTAATTAATTATATAAATTCGTAGTATCATTCAATTAGGTGGTTAAATCCACCCAAACATGAAGATACCTTGATTTAATATATGTCTGTAAGGAAATATTTATGGAAATATCATTACAATAGAACCATAATGATCTTATTTGGTGATTATTAGAATGATATATAATAATTGGAAGGAATTAAAACATGAAATAATTTATATTAAGGTATTTTATAATTTGAATAAAAAGTTTTCTTCTTAGTAATTTTTTTAACTGATTAAATTAACGATAATCATTTTTTGATCATATCATTAGCAGGATCTCAAAATTTTCATAAAAGAAACTTATTGATGTCATAAAGATATAATTTATCATTAAATAGCATCCATAGAAAAAAATTGATAGTTGGTGAAGGAAAACGAAACAAGTTGCATCCAGGAGGAAGTAGTCTTCACAATGTACGAATCACAATTTTATTTTTTAAATGGGTGTGGTATATGTATATTAAATAACAGAAAACCATAATATAGTAACATTAATGTATTAATATGATAATAATATAATTATATTATTGTGTCTAGAATAATATTTTTGAAGATAATTAAGAAGAGAAACTAAGTAGTTGATAATAGTAACTATGGGAACTCAAATTTTCCATAGAGGTATCATTAGAAATGAAGGCTTTATTCTAATTAATGGTGACCAGAAACTTTTGAACATGGAATAGAGTTATAAGTAAATAAAACTGGCAGATTTTCCAGGATAAATTATAGAGATAAGTGAGTTTTGAAGTGGTGAATATGTTTCCCTTTTATAAATGTATGGAAGGGTAGTTTTGAGAGTAACCCTTATATTTTCAATAATATAAGGTTACTATTCAAGTGAAAAATGAAAAAACGCACTAAAGATGATAGAAAATTAATAGTGGGTCTAAAATCACCTCAAACACTTATTTTTTTATAAACATTTGAGTGTTATATGGATTTTTGGTTTGACTTTTTCAAATTTTGCTAAATTACATTTACTTGGTAATTTATTTCTAAACATAGTATTTGATTTTATTGACTAAAATTAATATTACAATTTTTATGTTTTTTGAAACATATAATTCCAAATTTTAAAATAATTATATTAAATTAAATTTATTAAGGTGTGGAAAGTAAATTTGAAAATAGACACATGAAATCTTGTAAAACATGTTTTTAGATAAATAATGTTTATTAGCTTTAAATTTATATACAAGATAAAATGATTTTGGATACTTATTTTAATAAAATAAATTTATTTATTATATAAAAATAATGTATTTTAGTCTTCCAAGAAAATCCAAAACTAAATCTTCCTTGAAAATTATTGATTCATAGAAAACAAATGAAGCAGTTTTTTTATTAAAGTAACATTTCAATTAGTTCTAAAAACATCAAACATATGATTTATATTGTCAAATAATATTTTAAAAGGCATAATGATATTACATATTTTTATATTTTAATACCCATTTTTTCAACCTTATTGATCATTCTTATATATGTATGAAGTCATAGTATTTACAAGTTTTATGAGAAACATATTTGTTTTTACTAAAACCTAATTTTTTTCAAAATCAAAATTCAAAACCAAATACTATGCTAATTTTGATATAAGGAATTAAATAATTAAGTTCATTTTTTAATTTAAATTATATAATTTATAAATTATTTTTTTGAATAAAATCATAAAATATAATTAAAAACCTTTTTAATTGGAAAATGAGATTTTCAAATATTTATTGTTATTATTATTATTTTATATCATTTACCAACTCAATTGGCATTAAAATATTATTAATATAAAATATAATTTATCATTAATCATGTGTTTGTTGAAATAGAAATGAGTATTTCCTAAAAGGAAAATATTTAGAAAAATAATTATCGAGACAATAAATGATTTTATTAGTCAATTTATGTAAACCAATTTAATTTAATTCATATATAATTTATAATTTATCTTATATATACATATAATTATTAAAGACGTTAATATTATTCATTCCCACTAACTCAATGACTAGGTTTTTAAAGGTCTAAACATATCATTGTTTCAATTTTTTTGAGTTTCATGTGGAGAAAGCTATAAAACTCATTAACTTATTTAAAGATAAAAAACTGTTATAATTTTGGGGTGTTTCACAATATCTTTTAACAATGTATATTTTTATTATTATTATATTATATATTAATTGTTGGTTGGTTGATTACATTTATTTAACTTCTTATTCTCTTTATTTAGTTTATAATTTCTCGAGGCACATTCTTTCAATTTTCTTCTTAGCCTGAAATCTATACGAGTTTCATAATAATCTTCTTGAGAGTTACTAGATTCGTAATTGAAAAAACTCTCATCATTAACCATTGCAATATAAAACTTTTATACACCTTTATCTCCACAAATTCTATCTTCCACTTCTTATTCACTACCATCATCATGGTCACATTTGGGAAAACATTATTTTTTATATTTAGAGTACTTATTATCCCTTAAATTTGAAGAAGACTTTGATTTTTATACCTTCTTTATTCAGTGGTTTTCTTGGCCTTCCTTATTCTTCTTCATCATCTTCATCTTCCTTCAGTCTTATTTTTTTCAAAAGGACCAAAGGCTCTATAGTTAAATTACATAAATAGTAACTTTTATTTATAATTTGTTGTGCATATTTTCATTTTTAAATAAAATGAAGACATGAATTAATCAAACTTCTATCTCACTTCATCTTCTGAATAAGAATTAAAAAACTATTTTTAAATAAAAACATTTTATTAACTTTATTTTTAGTGGTTTTGAAGGATATTTCCAGACAGATATTTTGCTTTATTTTGATAGTATTCTATTTTATCATCATATATATAATGAGAATACTAAAAAAACATTAGGAGTTACTATTTTAGTCTCTCTATCTTCCAAATATGAAGATTTTGAATCATGTATATTAAGAATAATTCTCAATATATTTTAAACAATTATTGAATATTCTTAATTTTACCTAAGGCTTCTTAAGATTGTTATAATATAATTACCCTTGTGAATAACTAACCAATAGATTCATTATATCATACTTTCAAATCATTGTATTTTAATCTTGAAATTCATAACATTAATTAATTTACGTTTTCCTTCCATTCATAAATATTCTTCAACTTATCCCAAATGACTGTTTCAGTTCCAAATACTTTAACAAAACAAATTCATATTCTGAGAGAGAGAGAGAGAGAGGAAAAAATGGAATTTATATCTCATCCTTTATTATATATATATTCCTATTATCTATATCCATAAAGGAAAGAACCTTATATAACTTCTTAGCCAATTGATACAATATTTGTTATAAATTTTTCCCTTAAAATATTTTAATTTTTCCCATTAATGATAGAAATCCTCTTATTATTAACTGAGTTCTAAATATCTATGGTAGTCTTATTTTTCATCAAGCTTCAAACAACATGGAGTAAACCATGGAACCTCCCTCTAATACTAGTATAAATGACTAGTCTGAATGTATGTGACCATTAAGAGGGGAAGGGGAGGGGTATGAATTAGCATTATACTATTTTATTGTTTTTTCTTAATTAAATCAACCTTTACCTTTGGTTATAGGGAAATGATTTTTTAGAACTCATTGCATAATCACACCAACATGAATATAAATAATTACAAGGTTCTCTACCTAATAAGTGTATTTTTTCCTTGAAATGATATAGAAACAACTTGGTATCACATTTTCTACTAAAAACTCATTTTTGTTTACATAAATTAGGGAATATTTATCACATTCACTATAGTCCCACGACTATGAATGTGTCATTTTCATATATAATATTATATTTTTTTTAAAAAATCATATAAATCTTTTTCAATAAAATTCATCACAACTTCAATATGCAACTTGAATTCTTAACACATGACTATATATAAGTTATATATTATTCTTATTTGATTTCTTTCATATCTGTAATCAAGAACCTCACCACTTCTTCTATACATATTCTTCTTAACTTCATATAATTAAATTATTTTCAGAAAGCTATAAATTTTATATCATTAAATGGTGTTTTCATTTTATTTTTTCTTTACTAAAATATTTAGGACACTATTGTTTCATTGATATTTGTTATCAGGATTTAGAACACATTTTTTCCCAAATAAAAGTCAAAATGTAGCCCATGGGACCATTCTAGAGAAAAGGGGATGGGTATGTGAAAATTTGAGAATATTCACACAACTAAAATTATTAGATCAAAAGCCACATGTGAGAGAATGTAAAAAATCAACCACCTCATGTTGAATAGATTCTAAAAATTAAATAAAAATTGGGACATGGTCATGGAAAACATTGTGTACATTTTTACAACCATAATTTATGTGTGAAAGTAACATACTTGAGAATGGAAATGTTAAATCAAAGCCTTCCTCCATCACTAGAAAGTGAAAAATGCATTAGAGTCATGCATCCTATACCTATGTGATTTAACCATGTGTTAAATCACATTTCTTAATTTGTGTGACCTTGCCCCTCAAAAATCCTATTTGTCTATAAATTTAGCATCACCTCCCATTTTATTTGATGGACCTATCAAATCAAAACTGTTAATGTCTCATTCATACAACCTCATATTTCATAAATATGCAAAACACCAATGCCCCATGGATCCCTATAGATAGATAATTTTTATGAAAACCATTACATAGGTCCCAAAAACATCATATTATGTTCAAGATACGCTCACACAACTTCCCTTGATAGCTAAGAAGGTTCATTCAAGATGAACTTTCTTCACAAAATTCTATAATTCAAACAACCCCAAAAGGTGCATTCAAATATACCTCATGAATCCTATTCATGATCTTGTGTTAGAGCCAATTTCTCACATAAATTATTGATTTTTGAAACAAAAAAGTTGTATGACACAACATATAGATCTCATAACTAATTCATCCTTTCTCAAGACATAATTTCACATAATTTTAGTGCTCATGTGTCATAAGAACATTCAAACTGAGTTCATTTTTGTGACCCATATGTACATAAATAACATCATAACCTTTCATGTCTAAGACCTTTTCTGAAATCTATGCTTGAAAAATATCAGGGCCATTTACCCCTAAGAATAGGATCCCTAAACTCGGGACCCCATCATACCACCCCAGTGATGGAATCATCAAGGGATGTAGGTTTCTTTTTATTTCAATGAGGGAATGTGGGACCCCTGTAAATCATAATTTTCAATTTCCCCCTATGTAAGTCTAAACCACATCCGAGTTATAAAAATTTAAACTACATAACACCCCTATCACAACCACACAAAGTTAAACTCAATGAAAACATCCTTAAAAGATAAAGTCATGCTATAGAATTACCCTGTACAATAAACATAGGATTCCTTATGTGATCAGATTGATATGATACTCTATATTTTGGACATGTTCCATGAATGATACCGAAACCATATATTATTATCACTCTTTTTGTGAAATAATCATCCTTAATAACCAATATACAACTACAAAAACCGCTCATGTCACATTACCTTAATCTGTATACTCAAACGACATGGGTTTTGGTCATTGTTTCCTAATATGACACATAGGAATCTTCCCCAAGTTAAAATATTGATATACTAGCACCATTAAAAAAATTTATATCTTTCCCCATGGAGGTGACAACCCCAAACAATTATCATTACCCCAAGGTCAAACTCAACCTCTTTCCATAAAAATTTGAGGCCCCAACAAGACCTCATAATCACTATGTCATGTTAGTCCATATTTGACCCAGTGCATGAAATTTTTATATAAGAAACATCCCAAAAAGGCATTAAACCTATTATTGTGTCCCTAGAAGATATAAAACCAGTGACTATATCCCCATGATACCTTAAACCTATGATCATACTCCCAAAAAGACCTTAAACCTATGGCCCCCTCGATGCATCAAAATCATTACCTAATGTAATGAGTATAAGATTCCAAATGTTATGATCCATAGAATACTTAAAGCCTGAGGATATGTTTATAGATGTGAAATATTTCTGATTCATCACATGATAGATAATAAACGTGATTTACCATGACTGGTGAGTACAAGAAACTTGGGGCAGTGATCCCTCAATTTCATACATCCTTAACTCTTGTTTCCCCTTAACAAACAAGGGGTGTGTTTATTTTTATAACCAATATGTCTCATACATGATATTCCTTCAATTTAGAAAGAGGAAACCATTAAAAATTATCAATACAATGAAATTAATTAGATGTCTAGACATCCCAAACATCACCATCATCTCCTACCATAGTTAATTACCCTGTAATAATAAAAAAATGTAATTAATCTATGTCAACTTGATGATGGAAATAGGAATGAGAGTAACAAACGTGATTCGAATTTATGATGGAGATTAGTATTTGGAAGAAACTCTAAATAGGAATCTGTAGAAAGAGGAACCAAAATCACATAATTTCATTCAAATCAAGGAGTAGAAATCACTGACTATAGTGGTAATGGTTTCTACCTATGGAAATTAGGAATACAGGGAAATTTCATTGGAGTGGTGGTAACTAGTATAATGAAGTAGACCACTCCAGAATAAGGAAAAAAGTATTTTAACCATTTCTTACCCTAAATGAAGTGTAATAAAAAAAATGGTGAACCGAAAAGAAACTATTCTCCTTTAATTGAAATTAGATGAGAATCATTGGGACTCACTGATTTCAAACATCATTGGATCTGAACATTTATGGCATCAAGCTTCAACAAATATAATGGTGAACCTGATGTAAATATATTCTCCATCTACTGGGGGAAAATATATAACATTAGACATAATCAGTCGGATACATCATTTACATCCTTTCTTAACCTTAGAAATGATTAACAACATTTGGCATAATACCCATCACTTTTATTAAAAATATACTAATAGGTTACTTCGTGTACCCTATATGAAACAAGTTGTGGGAAATGCTCAATGGACTACCACTACCAGGAATGGGGATATGAGAACTGATAGTGAAACAATATTGTACAACTACACTCCTGCAATGGCATCCACAACTCCAATAGCTATCGAGCACCCTCAATAGGTATCCCTCTATGAGATCATCCAATTCTGGGTGATCAATGACTTTGTTCACTGTTATGAATAGGAAGGGGTCATCCTGACTAAGATCATGGCTCCAATTGACCTAGATTTTAAGAAACCATGATAACATTTCCACCTTTAGGTTTTGTTTAGGGGGTAACCCCTATCATATTGATAAAAAATTTCATGAGTATCTCCTTATATAATCTGATAACTTACTCCCCTTTGTCGAGGTGGTAAGGTATGTATAGATCATTATTATCAGGACCACTATATGAGTGTCTCCCATTAGGGTTCCCATCTAACAATGCTAACAACACTGATTGACTACCCAGGATGGCGATCAGCCTAATCCCATCCCTCTTATTCCATCCCCAATCTATAATACCTAGTGCTTATTTTAGTCACCAATTTCCTACGCTTATATAAAGGAAGCCTCTCCAAAAGCTCTAGTGGCCCCTTCCATCATTGGAACATATCCTATATCCCTCACAATCACCATGTGGTGAAACATATTTGACCAATTGGGACTGAAACCCAATCCTTCTACTAGGAAGGATGGGTTGACTCTCCCCATCATGGGTTCCACCAAAAATCATCATGGGATATCCCGTGATAATAAAATTAATTGTGGAGGTCATGCTAGAAACACTATTAACTGACACATATTCATACCGAAATATTCCTCTACCCTGAAGATATATAACTATGTAAAAGAACAAAAAAATTCATGGGGATCAATAAATAACATATTTTATAATGCACATGGTGGAAATAATTGTGTTTCTTAGAGAATCTATCATGGGGAAATCTATCCATGAAAGAGGTAGGAATAGGGGAAAAGTCACATCACCATCGACCTATGAGAGTCCATGTAAATGAACAACATGATAAAAAACATATGACTCCACCATTAGATGCAGGGGAAAGAGAATGTTACTTGTGGCTAACCATAATCATGGCTGAGGCTCACAGATTCCATATATCCCTCCACATGTACCTATATATAGAGGATTTCTTCTTCCTTCTAGGGACACTCAATGCAGAAACCCCTACCACTATTATCTTCCCTCCTTTTCTACCATCAAATTGAAAGTAAGGGAGACATAAAAAATTTTATTTGGACCCTCAAATGATGGAAAACTTTTTTTTGAGCCACAAAGGCATGATGACCTTCCCAATTATCAAGAGGATACATATACACCATCCTCTATAGATATGGTTTGATTATGTCCCCATATTTGGAATATAATCCATCATTTAAGAGATGATTGGCCCATGTAATGACCTCTCTTACGTAAGATAAAAAATAGAGAATATCTATGTAACTTCCACACCCATTTTCCTGACCATTACTAATTGGATCCTGGGGTGACGAGGAACATGAATTACTTCAAGAAAATTAGAATGAGGAAGAATTTTTTGAGATCTTATCCATTAATGGTCTATAAATCATGTTCCATCACGATGATACACTATCCTTCACCATCCCTAAGTTCTTCATTGATGAACATGCATCATAGCTCTGTGAGAATATTTTGGTGACATTCAACTGCCTTTAAGATAACTAATTGTCATATACAGGTATCTCTAAGTATCTTGAGGCCATCCATCAATAGCTCTGTAAGGTTGAAATTGTCACACTCATACTAGAATAGTTCCTTAACTCATATGGGTGTCACTAGAGTTTTTTGTAGTGCTGCATCTAAAGCCTTACCAGGATTTAAAATGTAACATAAGTGAAACCACCCCATGTGAAGACTAGAGTCTAGGGAAAGTATACTTCTCTCAATTTAATCTCCCTTCTATGGAAATAGAATTATCAGGCTAGCCCTTTAACTGATGGTGAAATTTAACATCCAACCAATTCCACTATGAATGTCATCATGATCAAGAACCTAGATGATCATACTGATTATATAGAGCATGAGGGTGTGAAACCTCTTTGAGAGGAGTCACAATATCAAAACGATATCATAATAAGCACTAGAACTCATAAAAATAGACAAATTATAGGCCTTACAATTCCTCCCACCGAGACACTGTTACATGGCCATTGACTTCTCTACAAGATCAGAGGATTTATGAAATGTTTGTCTTGTCTGAAGCTATATCTAAAATTGATTATGATGTTATGTTTTTAGCTTTAGTTTATAATATTTAGGGTAATAAGAGTCTCATCACTAAGATCCTCATCAATTAACTCCAAGAGTGAGATGATTTTAGAGTTGATCCCACCCCACCTACGAATTTGCATCTAATCCTACTTGCGCAATCACACTAGGTCGAGTCAGGTAGTCCCACACACAAAATTAGTGAAGAGGATGGTGGATTTGGAAAACTACTGAGATATGACCCACCTATCCTTCATGAGTAGTGAAATTTCCCACCTTCAGACCATGATCACTTCACCTATTGGTCCAACAATCTGTTCAAAGAATTTTTAACAACGAAAACTCACTATGATGATGTAATAGCTTCTATAATATCCTTTTTTGAGGCTCTAGAGTCACAAAAGGATTCTATATGGCCTAAATTGAAGCCATATCCAGAATGGGTGGCCCATGTCAATCCACCAATATAATTTGGTAATCCATGTTTCAACCCATTAAATGGGATGGGTGATCTACTACAACATCAATCCATCTTTTAATCAAGATATGACTTGATGGTGGGAATTCCATAATAATATAAAGTTACCAAGATTTGTTATTTTTTCTAGAATCTTGATGGAAACACTTTCGTGTTTTATAGTCAGCAAACCCCAAGATTCATTAATAGTTAAGAAGATATCTACAGGTAGTACCAATACCAGTTATGCCCCCTTTTCACAATGACCACATCAATGACCTCTAAAAATAAATGTATAGGGATAAAGAGTGAGTAAGGTGATTGTTTTCATGATTGAAGGGGATCATGTAATCCCTTGATGTGAATCTATCTTAGGAACAATTATTGGTGATGTGTGTGTTGAATTTACAAGATGTGTTGGTAGCTATCCTTATCTCCCAGAGATATCTAGGTGGGTTTTTTGAGTTTTTAAAGAGAGATCAAAATTTATAAGAAGTATTTTTGTGGACCATGAAGTAGTTTCTCCCATTTACTCTTATATGTCATGAAAAGAATCCTGTGATGTTAGAAACAATCAGAACTATATAGGATTAGACCCCATATTTGGTTTGCATAAAAGAACCACCACTAAATGGGCCATTCCAAGCACAGAATCACTATGAGAATACATGAAAATCCCCTATGTTAGGTTCAAAAACCTAGATTTCCATTTTATAAAAGTAAGAAAATGGTCTACTCCAAGTAAGATATATATATACCATGTTATTTTACATTTTCTTCAAAAAAAATCATGAATTTTAAAAAATCCCGGAGGCCCCAAGAGGCCAGAAGCACTGATCATGAAAATTAATACCCATACCATAGGGTATATATGAACAAAATTAAAGAGTTTTCCATATTCAAATATTATATTTTAGAATAAGTAGACAATGTCCTAGTTGAGTTAGGTGATTTCCCATTATAGGATGTATATGTATCTACCACTCCTGATAATGATAAAGAAGACTTTGGTGAATGGTATAAAGTCCCAAGATGAGGTAAACTAATGTAATACAACCATATGGATTGTAATATGGTATCTCAAACCCATAACATTATTTGATACCATTTGAGAGGACTAGAATATAATGTTGTCACTAGAACCTCTCTGGCCACCCCATTGACATCATTATCTTCCAAGTCTCAAACAAATAGGCATCGATGATACCAATGAAATTAGTTCCCCCGTTAATAAAAAACATGAATGCAATATTAATAAATTCTTGAACCCATAAAAATTAGAATAATACCTTAGATTCCATATCATCCTTCCAATAAGATCAAACATTGCGCAATACTCGGTGATGAGGAACACCACATATCCCCTACAGGAAAATCTCGTCTCTTACGAGGAATAGAATGAACCATTATGGTAGGGAATATGTATGATATGTTATTCACACAACTGAAACTAGATAATAATCCTTTCTTGGGGATTAGTATGAAAATTCCCCCCAAGCCACAATGTCAGGTATGCCTCCGAAGCCAACTTTATTGGTTGATCATGCAGCTCAGCCACAATTTATTAGTGCTAAAACGTGTCCAACTAATGCCCAATATCATCCATACATTTCATATCACAGACCTTCCAATTAACTGTGGATCTTGGTGAGGACCATCTAGGACCCATAACATTGACCAATGGTTCCCACTATGCTCCCTATTAATGAATGAACCTTAGTGGCCTAGAAGTATCCCCCTTACTAGGAATTATGATGTACTAAATCACCATAGAATCATTCCATCATGGATCTCAATCACTAACACACTTCTGTTCAAAAAACAATTTCATGAGGACCTTATCCTGGCCTTGAAGAGCCCTCACTATTTTGATACTGAGGTAAATACTACTAAGGTCAATCATATAGAAGAATCTAGAATAGAAGAATGCTAACCACCATTTCCCTCTCCGAAGAAGATGTGGGTGCTACTATTGAGGGGAACATACAACTGATTTATGACACAAGATTGTTCAATTATAATAAAAATACATCATTACCTAATGCACACCAGCTTAATGATTAATCTCATACCAACTCATTGTTGAGTCAATAAGGTTTCCTTTTTATTTTTCCATTCCTATATGTTTTTAAAATCACAAACACATTTTATTAAGGAAAATTATCTTTCTCTAAGATTTTTTTTTCTTAAGAAATTTTTTTTTTCTCCAAGAAAAGTCTTATCCTTATCATTGTTTTTAATGTACTATTATAAATCAATTCTAACCATTTTTTACTATGTCAAAAATTCAGATCCTTAAAAAAACCTAGGAATATTACAATTCATAAAGCTACATAGTATTACTATTTTCAAACATTTAATTCCTCATATTTCTGACTCTGAATTCCTTAGAATTCAGACTCTCAAGTCTACATAATTGAGACTCTAAATTTTTTTGGAAAACAGAATCGGAATATCCGTTTTTTAGAATCAGATTATCTATATTTTTATACTTTTATCTCTATTTTCCTAATGCTACAATTATTCAGTTTTGGTCAATCTACTTTATTTTACTTACATATTATTAATTATAATGCATGATAATGTATCCCATTTTTCTATTACAATGAAACGATGTCATACATTCTGTTTCTTACTAACTGTTGGTTTATTGACACGTGTACAGGTCCCACTGAGATTTAAGGAAAATTATGACAGTGAGAGGAGGGAGTTGACCATTGAAGATTTGACTATAAATAGGATCTCATTCGAATGAGATCATAATTAATCCATCTATCTTTATATGATCCAAGTGATTACATACTGTGAAGTGATTTCTATAGAGAGAAAGACTATGATTCCTTGTGTGTTTTATGAACATCTTGTTCAACCGTGAACTTCTGTTTCAGTTTTTTTGTGCGACTTCAATTATTGATTAGTAAAATTGAGGGATTTAGAGCAGAAGAAGAAAGAGGTGCTGACAACCTTAAAGTTTGAGGGATTGAGGGTATAAAAATAAAATATTTGATCTTCTTTTCGAGGTCTTACCCTGGTGTGGGAAACATAGACATTCATGAAAGTATTAATAAAGGGACCTTTATCCAAGGTTGTTCGATACTGTACTCTTTGAGAAAAAATATTACCTAATTGTTTACATTATTTTTGTTTTATTTTTTATTTCTGCTATATTTTTTTAAAGAAAGAAATTATAATTTTCATATACTTTCTTTTACTTATATTTCCTCTGATATATAATATTTTATACGCTTTAAGGTAGAATATTTCTATAAGATAAACCTGTTAAAGTTTTCTTATGTTCAACTTGATTAAGTTTAGGTTTCTTATAATTAAACCTAGGCCCTTACATTTATCCATTTAAGTAATATCCAAAAAGGGTTTGTAAATGTACTTTATTTTATATTTGTTAAATACGGATTTCATTAAGGTTAAATGAAAAATATTTTAAACATATAATTCAACCCCTCTGGTAATTGAGCATCTACATATTCTATTTTGATCCAACAATTGGTATCAAAGGAAGGTCTCTGAAATACCAATAAATACAAATAAGTTTTCTCTCTCAAGTTATTCTTGTTCTAAATTTTCTTTCTTACCTTTTCATATCCAGGTTTTTCTTAAAGAATTTTATATCTGTTTATAAACATTTAATATTATCAATTTTTGTGGAAAATAGATATTTTTATGGAATAACAGGTATGAATATAGTTTTCATTGAAAAAATAAATCCCACCATACCACCAATATTTTATATTAATGATTATGATTACTTGAGAGATAGGATGAAGACATTTTTCATTAACACTAGAGTAGAAATTTTTTTCATGATCACTGAAGAGTATAAAATTCCAAAAAAAGAATTCAAAACCTTCACAAATTAAGAAAAACTAAAAAATAAACTAAATTACAAGGTACATAATACATTGTTGTGTTATATGACTAGGAATATATATAGTCAAATATCTTCTGTTGAAACTACATACTACATATGAAAGAAACTTGAAATTTGACATTATAGAACATCTAAAGTGATAGAAACCAGAAGAGCTATGTTAAGATCTGAATATAATAGATTTTTATTTATTTATGGAGAACCTGTTTCCAAATTACAATAAAAATTTATGACAATTTTCAATAGTCTTAATTCTGGGAGAGAGAGGTATTGATGATGAATTTCTTGTGCATAAGATAATTAATATCATTCCCAGTGAGTGGGAATCCAAAAGGATAGCTATTGATGAGAAAAGAAAAGTATCTAACATTACACCTGATGAATTATCTCTAAATCTTCTTCACCATGAAACAAGAATTAAAAGAGATGATAATTTCAACAGAAATAATAATGGTAATGGAAGTGTTTCTTTCACTACTAAATCTAAATCCAAGACACTAGAAAGTGTAACAAGATATAATGCTAAGAAAGATGTTGTTATATCAGAATAATGTGATAGTGATTAGTCTATGAATCAATTATCCAATCTTGATCGAAGGATGAAAAATATTTTGGGAAAGAATGATTTTCAGTACAGATATAAGAATAAATATATAAAGGACAAGAAATATTCTGAAGTAACATGTAATTAATGCAAAAGATCTGGACATATCTGATCTTATTGTCCAATTATTAAGTGAAGTTATAGGAAGGATATGCATTATGAAATAAAAATAAAGTAGTATGTAAAATATATGGATAATAATATCTTGAAAGAAAGTGACACCTAGAGTTTCAATAGTGGTGACTCTTCAGATGAATCCTCATAATATGAATCTTCTTTTCAAAATAATTTTGGTGTTATTTCCAGAGTACCCAATGAAAATAATTGTATTATGGATAAGGTACATGTAGGACCCCAAGACACCCTGAGAGGGGAGGGCTGAATCAGGGTGTCAACTTTTTCTTCTTAAAGTTATGGATCTTGTTCCCACGTTGGTTGGAACTACTTAAACCTATATGATGGATATGATCAGCAATAAAACATTCACATGCAAAGAGATAACACACCAATTTTACTTGGTTCACCACTAAGGGATACGTCCAAGGAGAATATGCTGACATGTTGTCGGTCGTACTAAATTCCACTAATCGTCACTAGTTGTGGATTGCAATGGTTAGAGAATAGTCACTCTGTCCCAGGCTCACTGCCTTTACAAAAGTTTCAGGTATAGATCACTGCGTCCCTCGGGTCACTCCCGTTGACTCCCCCTTGCTCACTTCCATTGGTGAAGTGCCGCTCTGTTTATAGACGTGAAGGTCTCTTCAATAGATTTGCATTGAAGTATTTGTCTCCTGTTCAGCATGATACTTTGTTTGCATCAAGGTTTAGAGTTGATTCTCTTTTCAGTTCAATCCTTCTTCTTTAGTGAAATGAATGAATGCACTAGATCCTCTTGTCTTTGTTTGCCTGGATCACAACCACATATGTGATTTCTCAATAAATGAATGTAACAGCCCGAGATTTTATGAAAAATATTCTTCTTAATTTTATTAATGTCTTGTGTTATACGCTACACCAAAAGGAGCTTTCACAATACACATCTTTGACCTGGCTTGAATTATACGCAATCGCGACCTTCCACGATAGCGTGTGTTGTACGCAACACCGAGTTTCGCTAAACAACGATATGCTATTGAGATATTATTAAAACTAGCCATTATGAATAGTAATAACCACTTTTTGAAATTTTGTAAGTTTTATTTTTCAAAATGGAATTCATTTTTGGATTCGGAGTATCAAATTTAGCCTAAGGTGAAATTTTGGTACTTTTCGGATAACTTTCATATTCTGATGAATAGTGAAAATTACTAAATTATAATTAAAAACAACTTTTTTAATCGAAATAATTAATAGTGATAAATTATTAATTTGAGTGGTTTTAAAGTATATTTAGAATATATTTTTACAATTTAATACAATTTTGGTCATTAAATGTAATTTCACATTTAAACCAGACATAATCAAGTGTCAATCTTTTGATAGATATTGTTTCTTAAAAACACACTATTTGTTTTAACAGCGGGATTTAATTATAAAATTAATTAATGCAACTTCTATGTTATGAATTTGGTAAAATAGACTTCATTTTTGAATTATGAATATGAAATATAGCTTAGGATGAAATTTTGGCATTGTTCTGAAAAACATCAATTTTTGATGAATAGTGAAACTACTAAGTGGTAGTTAAAAAACTGAATTTTTCATAAAACTTAATTTTACCGCTTCTGTGAATGGAATTTCAAAAATACAAGAGACACGATTGATGTCCGAAAGTAAAATGTGGTTCAATGAGATGAAAATAATTTTTGGTGAATAGTAACTTTTTACTTTTATTTACCACGGTTAAAAGTAAATAGGGTAATTAAGGGTAAGAATGATATTAATATTACCCTAACACATGTCATAATTCTATTGGACAAGTGTATCTCGACCAAAAACAACCTTAAGTGTAAAATGTTATCATTTAGGCCCACTTGGATTAGATTAGGACATTTATTATTATTTAATTCAAAGAAGAGTTAAAAGAGTTAAAATCAAAGTATATTTACTAAAACATTTTTAATATAGGGTTGTACATAAGATAAATATGATTGTAAATATTCATTAGAAAGATAAAAATATTTCCTACATGGTGTTATTTTATTTGTAATTTTTAGACATCAAATAATGTAATTTATGTATGACACAATGATGATGCAGTAATTATCTTATTAATGAAATATTGACATAATTGATATTATAAATACCAAAATAAATGTAATTTAAGACTTTTTATGAATTCCACTAATTTTATAGGTTACTATGATATATTAGTGTTTATTTAATCAACTTGGTTCTAACATATAATTCTGTTATAACTTTCACAAAAATCATATATCAAATAGTGTCAAAATTGACACAAAATAGTTTTTAAATCAAATATTATATTATTAATTGTTATTTTATTCCTAAAAATCTAAGGTTCGGAAAAATGACTTAGATAAGGATATATGTATTAATAATAAACAATTTGGGGATCTTTTGGCATGTTATAGTAACTGTATTAACCATATAGTGAAAGAAAACAAAAAGACACGGTAAAAGTTAAATTATTTAACTTAGAGTTAAATATAATTGATAAGGTTAAAATAATACCCTAAACTTGTCTAAATCTTATTTGTTGATAGGATTTCGACCCATCCCCACTTTAGATTCTAAATAAGACCCTTTGGAACCATTATAAACCGATTTTGACATTAATATAAAATAATATTTTGAGGTATTCCTAAGGCGCCCCTCTCCTCCCTTATAAAAGGACACCTCCTCCACCTCCTCCTCACACCAATTTGAGCACTCAAGCTCGGCCAAACCCTGCCAAAATCTCTTCTCCACTTCCCTAGAATAATCCTAGAGGTCCTGGTCTTCTTCAAAGACCAATCTTAGTTCCCTAAGTGAAGGATTCAAAAAGGCGTTTCAAAGAAGAGGTAATATTCATTACCGATCTTTTCAATTTCTTTCTTCTTCAACTTCTTTTTCTTTAGTTGTTTCATGATAAAGTAATAACATCAGTATTACTTACATACTGATATGTTATTATAAATATGAAACAACTCTAATTAACCTTCTATCCATCCTACGGAAAAAGGAAATCACCGCGCGTGCGTACGTACGGAATGCCGTCTCCACGCCGTGGTGTAATCTATTTTCCGCCACCACCTTAATCGGATGGGTATAAAGGTGTAATGAGTAACTATATATGATTATTATAAATTGATATTGATACTTAAATAGTATACATACACTTCAACACAATTCCACGACCATGGGAATGTTATCATCGCTCGTGCGTACGTACGGACTACCGTCTCCACGACGCGATGAGATTCATTCTCAATGATTAACCATTCATGAGTGATTATAAAGTATATATAATAAGTAATAATGAAATATATGACCTAATAATGATACTGTAATTATTTATATTTATGTATGTCATCTACTTAATTCCATTCAATTCAATAAAGAAATGAAAACAGCGTTCATGCGTACGTACGGACTACCGTCTCCATGAACGGTGTATTTCTTTCCATTTACTGATTTATTATATATGTATATTCTGAATATATATATAAATCATGTTTTATATTCTGGAATTAAGTAATCATGATCTAAGTAATCATATGAATAATTACAAGTTAAAAACACGAATGACAAATGAGGCGATTTTACCCAAAACGCTACTTTAACATGAATTTACAAAAGAATGGGTAATATAAAGTCATAAGTGGACCATATATGATATAATAACAATTAATATGATTCTGGAATAAGTCAATAACATGATTCAAATCATTATACAGGAGGTTCAGACACTTACGAAGCAAATTGGACCTAAGGTAAGGGAAATATCACAATCTCATTTTTATCCGAGATTGTTTATTCGTAAGTATTTATTGGGGTATATTTTATCATCCACATCCATGTTCCCTCAATATTTAATATTGTTTCCATCCACCTACAATTTTTTAAATCCATTTTTACCCTTCGGTGAGTTTTTAGTAATATGTATGAAAGGAATCTTCTGTCGTTTTTCGTACGAGATACTTTTTGACTTTTCTGACAAAAGTAAGAAGAATGTTTTTTTTAAACTTATACGACAAGAATGGATTTTTAAAACATTATTTCCAAGAAGATTCCTTTACAAGTTTTCAAGTTTATTTTTAATCAACTTCTTTTAGTTTAAAATTGTATGACATGTTAAGAAAAGAAAAGTATTTTTGAAGTAGAAAGGATATTTTCCTCAAGAATAAAGTTCAAGTGTTTTATCAAAATTATTTTCCATCTAAGATAATAAAGGGTTCTGTTTTTATCCTTATTATTACATTGATTTGATTATGTTGTGATGGAATTATTTTTATGAATTCCTTTATCTTATATGAATTGTTTTATGATGTCATGTTGTTTAAGAATCCCATTTTTATTACATGGGTTACGCTATGATGTATGGTTTATGATTATGTGGCACACATAAGAAAGGATTCATTATGAGATGGGTGGGACCTATATCTCCCTCCAACGCATTGGGTAAAGATTTTATATCTCATGAGATAGATAGGGCTGGAACGGTAGGTTATATCGGTTCAGTGAAACAGGACTGAAACGAGGGTTACTCGATTCAGAAAGGGACTTTGTCCACTAAGATAGTCTTGGCAATGAGTCTTGACTAACAAGAAAGGATTCTCTATGATTATGTGTGAATGACACAATGTTTCATGTTTTATGTTATGATTATTGTGATTACATTTCACTGCCTTGATTTATCCCATGTTATGAAATTATGCCCTATTTTGAAGGTTAAGATTTCCAAAATGTTATGTTCTTATGAATACGATGTGATTGATATTTCTTTTGTTCACCCTTACTGAGCATTTGAGCTCACCCTTTTTTGTTTACTTTTCCCTAGGATATAAAGAAAGGTTTTAGGTAAAAAAAAAGGGAAGATCTTTATGGGAGATATTGGAGACCTTTCACCACGATTAGAGGATTACGTTCCGAGTTTCCAAAGACACTAAACTATTACGATCCTTGTGTGTGTATTTTTTGTTATGTACTAAGTATTCCGCAAAAGTAATGTAATGTTCATGTACGTTAAGCTTAGGGTCTCTACAGTTGGTATCAGAGGAAAGGTTTAGTCAACCTTTTGAAACTAGGATGCGAAAACGTTAGTGAGATCCCTAGAGATATTTCTACGGTATGTCTAGGGATGTCCCTAAGGTTAAGTATACGTATAGGTTATAGTACTAGAACTATGCTAACGATCATAGAATTAAACCTAAGATGTTAGATATTGAAGGTACTCCCCCTTTATTATGTTGTTTTCCCTAGCATGATTTTTTCCTCTCACACTATTCTTTTTGGGTTTTAGACAATGGCTGGAACCTGAAGGAACCGTGTTGATCAATGCAATGGACAATGCAATGATTTTCCTCCTGAACAAACAAATGTTATGGGAGATGGAGTGAAAAATATTATTGCTATACTTACAAAAGCTATGAATCATTCTGGACTTCAAAATGATCAGAGAAGGGAACAATATTCTATTGAGTCCTTCATGAGGCAACATCCACCTTCTTTTGGTGGGTCTTCTGATCCACTTGTTGCTGAACAATGGATCAGTACCACTGAAAAGATATTTTCAATTCTTCAATGTTCTGAACATGATAAAGTCATCTTAGCAGTATATCGTTTGGAAGGTGAAGCTGATCAATGGTGGAATCGTATCAAGAATACAAGGCCAAGAGATGGAATTGAGTCCATGGAATGGGAAGAGTTCAAGAACTTGTTTTTCAGTAAGTACTTCCCTCGTATTCTTCGAACAAAGATGGAAAAAGACTGAAGAAGAAGGATGATGAATCTATTGGTATATACGAAGCGAATTTTACAAGACTTGCAAGGTATGCATCTGGCATTATCATCCAACCTGAAAGTAAAGTTGATCGATTTTTCAGTGGCTTAAAACCAAGTCTTCGAAGGGCATTAGCTATAAGAGACTTCAGTATCTATGAAGAAATTGTGCATTGTGCTATCAAGGTATAAATGGAAGTTGGTGTTACATATCCATCTCATGGTTTTGACAAGAAACGAAAGATGGAGTTTAAGGAGAAATCTCAGAATAATGGTGAAAAGAAGATGAATGTTTCCTTATGCACAAAGTGTGGAAAGAAGCATGGTGGAGATTGTCTTAAAGGGACTAGAAAATGTTTTAAGTGTGGAAAAGAAGTTCATCGATCAACTGAGTGTCGAAGTAATGGAAAAAGGGTTTCTAATGATGTGAATAAAGCAGACACTGCAGAGAACACACCACCAACACGTAAATGCTTCAAGTGCAAGGAAATGGGGCATTATGCTAATAAATGCCCTAATCCAAGGGTTAGTGATGATCAACATGAGCAACCACTTAAGGCAAAGGACAAAGGGAAGTCACATGCGATCACTATTGGCGATGTTGAATATGACAACGATGTGGTGGAATGATTAAGTGTTTATGTAATGGGATTCCAAAATAATGTTGTATATAGTATTGTGGAATATTGGAATATTTATGTTTTGGTCTATTGTGGTTTTCAATAATTTTACGGTACCGGTAACCATGAAAAGTGATTGAGACATTTTTTTTGGTAAATAGATGATATCAGCATAATGAAGGGATAAGAAGATAATGAGATGTTTGATTGTATTCATGAGCTCATGATTGATATAAGGACTAAGTGATATCATGGTTTGAGTATATAGAATTTTGGTGATTTTGGTATGTGGAAAGTGTTAACTTTAAACTGCATTCATGTTTTCACTAAGGTATTCAAGAGAATACATGATTAAGGACTTTGAATGTTTGGAATGTGACCATCAAGACATATCTTATGATATATGGGGATTAACAACAGTATTAAATCTCTAGTAATCGTTTTCACTATGTTATGAGAGTGGACTACAGTATTATGGATAAGCCTAAAGATTAGAATGGATTATGTTGGAAATAATTTAGGATAAAACTTTTTTCAATATTATTGATGGGATGTTATATTAATATAGCTTTAGAAAAAGGACAACCTGTAGGACGGGCGACAACCCATCGCGTCGGACAAGGCTGTGGGAATCGAACTCACAACCGAAGTGCGACTGGCCTTTATCGCCTACCACTGGCCTACAAGAAGTCCCTGTTTAGTAGAAACTAGTTTTATTATATTAAGCAGTATGATATATGAAGTATAAGTCCATTTTAGGAACCATATATGATTAATCTCCCTATAGATCGACTTATGTATATAATTTTTGCTAACCTTTTGTTTGAGACAGATGGAATGACCCGTCATTCTATCACATGATCTGCTAACACTTCACGAATAACAAATTCAACTTCATTTATTTAAGAGATGAAGTGGAAATTGTTCAAGGCATGAACAACAGTGAGATTGTACCAAAATAAAGAAATTATTTATTCTAATTCAAATTTTCAACTTTAGGGAAATGATCTTGAAAACCAAAAATGTTGTCCTAGTGATATTATACCTGATGAATTAGATGGTACCTTAGATCGTCACAAATTTATGGATTTTTGATTTCTGGATTTTCCATAGCCATGTTCTCTACCACTCTCCATCAGAACATGATGGTTAGATTTCTCTTCCATATACATATTTTCACCTATGTGGAAACCCAGTGATTAGTTTATTTGGGTAATCTTTACATTTCATACTTTAGTTTTTAAAGCCAAGTTTTGGTATTCCTTTTTACGATGTGGGTTTCTATTAAAGAAACTTTCAAATAGTAAACCATTTATAACCCCGACGAATTTCGAGGGCGAAATTCATTTTAAGGGGGGTAGAATGTAACAGCCCGAGATTTTATGAAAAATATTCTTTTTAATTTTATTAATGTCTTGTGTTATACGCTACACAAAAAGGAGCTTTCACAATACACATCTCTGACCTGGCTTGAATTATACGCAATCGCGACCTTCCACGATAGCGTGTGTTGTACGCAACACCGAGTTTCGCTAAACAACGTTATGCTATTAAGATATTATTAAAACTAGCCGTTATGAATAGTAATAACCACTTTTTGAAATTTTTTAAGTTTTATTTTTCAAAATGGAATTCATTTTTGGATTCGGAGTATCGAATTTAGCCTAAGGTGAAATTTTGGTACTTTTCGGATAACTTTCATATTCTGATGAATAGTGAAAATTACTAAATTATAATTAAAAACAACTTTTTTAATAGAAATAATTAATAGTGATAAATTATTAATTTGAGTGGTTTTAAAGTATATTTAGAATATATTTTTACAATTTAATACAATGTTGGTCATTAAATGTAATTTCACATTTAAACCAGACATAATCAAGTGTCAATCTTTTGATAGATATTGTTTCTTAAAAACACACTATTTGTTTTAAAAGCGGGATTTAATTAAAAAATTAATTAATTCAACTTCTATGTTATGAATTTGGTAAAATAGACTTCATTTTTGAATTCGGAATATGAAATATAGCTTAGGATGAAATTTTGGCATTGTTCTGAAAAACATCAATTTTTGATGAATAGTGAAACTACTAAGTGGTAGTTAAAAAACTGAATTTTTCATAAAACATAATTTTACCGCTTCTGTGAATGAAATTTCAAAAATCTGAGAGACACGGTTGATGTCAGTAAGTAAAATGTGGTTCAATGAGATGAAAATAATTTTTGGTGAATAGTAACTTTTTACTTTTATTTACCACGATTAAAAGTAAATAGGGTAATTAAGGGCATGAATGATATTAATATTACCCTAACACATGTCCTAATTCTATTGGACAAGTGTATCTAGACCAAAAACAACCTTAAGTGTAAAATATTATCATTTAGGCCCACTTGGATTAGATTAGGACATTTATTATTATTTAATTCAAAGAAGAGTTAAAAGAGTTAAAATCAAAGTATATTTACTAAAACATTTTTAATATAGGGTTGTACATAAGATAAATATGATTGTAAATATTCATTAGAAAGCTAAAACGATTTACTACATGGTGTTATTTTATTTGTAATTTTTAGACATCAAATAAAATAATTTATTTATGACACAAAATGATGCAGTAATTATCTTATTAATGAAATATTGACATAATAGATATTATAAATACCAAAATAAATGTAATTTTAGACTTTTTATGAATTCCACTAATTTTATAGGTTACTATGATATAATAGTGTTGATTTAATCAACTTTTTTCAAACATATAATTCTGTTATGACTTTCACAAAAATCATATATCAAATAGTGTCAAAATTGACACAAAATAGTTTTTAAATCAAATATTATATTATTAATTGTTATTTTATTCCTAAAAATCTAAGGTTCGGACAAATGACTTAGATAAGGATATATGTATTAATAATAAACAATTTGGGGTTCTTTTGGCATGTTATAGTAAGTGTATTAACCATATAGTGAAACAAAACAAAAAGACACGGTAAAAGTTAAATTATTTAACTTAGAGTTAAATCTAATTGATAAGGTTAAAATAATATCCTAAACTTGTATAAATATTATTGGTTGATAGGATTTCGACCCATCCCCACTTTAGCTTCGAAATAAGACCCTTTGGAACCATTATAAACCGATTTTAACATTAATATAAAATAATATTTTGAGGTATTCCTAAGGTGCCCCTCTCCTCCCTTATAAAAGGACACCTACTCCACCTCCTCCTCACACCAATTTGAGCACTCAAGCTCGGCCAACCCCTGCCAAAATCTCTCCTCCACTTCCCTAGAATAATCCTAGAGGTTGTGGTATTCTTCAAAGACCAATCTTAGTTCCCTAAGTGAAGGATTCAAAAAGGCGTTTCAAAGAAGAGGTAATATTCATTACCGATCTTTTCAATTTCTTTCTTCTTCAACTTCTTCTTCTTTAGTTGTTTCATGATAAAGTAATAACATCAGTATTACTTACATACTGATATGTTATTATAAATATGAAACAACTCTAATTAACCTTCTATCCATCCTACGGAAAAAGGAAATCACCGCGCGTGCGTACGTACGGAATACCGTCTCCACGCCGTGGTGTAATCTATTTTCCGCCACCACCTTAATCGGATGGGTATAAAGGTGTAATGAGTAACTATATATGATTATTATAAATTGATATTGATACTGAAATAGTATACATACACTTCAACACAATTCCACGACCATGGGAATGATATCATCGCTCGTGCGTACGTACGGACTACCGTCTCCACGACGCGCTGAGATTCATTCTCAATGATTAACCATTCATGAGTGATTATAAAGTATATATAATAAGTAATAATTAAATATATGACCTAATAATGATATTGTAATTATTTATATTTATGTATGTCATCTACTTAATTCCATTCAATTCAATAAGGAAATGAAAACAGCGTTCATGCGTACGTACGGACTACCGTCTCCATGAACGGTGTATTTCTTTCCATTTACTGATTTATTATATATGTATATTCTGAATATATATATATAAATCATGTTTTATATTCTGGAATTAAGTAATCATGATCTAAGTAATCATATGAATAATTACAAGTTAAAAACACGAATGACAAATGAGGCGATTTTACCCAAAATGCTACTTTAACTTGAATTTACAAAAGAACGGGTAATATAAAGTCATAAGTGGACCATATATGATATAATAACAATGAATATGATTCTG
Organism: Viscum album; assembly: GCA_963277665.1. NCBI lineage: Eukaryota > Viridiplantae > Streptophyta > Magnoliopsida > Santalales > Viscaceae > Viscum > Viscum album. The sequence continues at coordinate 1,195,780,409 of OY728135.1, read as the reverse complement.
GAATAAGTCAATAACATGATTTAAATCATTATACAGGAGGTTCGGACACTTACGAAGCAAATCAGACCTAAGGTAAGGGAAATATCACAATCTCATTTTTATCCGAGATTGTTTATTCGTAAGTATTTACTGGGGTGTATTTTATCATCCACATCCATGTTCCCTCAATATGTAATATTGTTTCCATCCACCTACAATTGTTTAAATCCATTTTTACCCTTCGGTGAGTTTTTAGTAATATGTATGAAAGGAATCTTTTGTCGTTTTTCGTACGAGGTACTTTTTGACTTTTCCGACAAAAGTACGAAGAATGTTTTTTTTAAACTTATACAGCAAGAATGGATTTTTAAAACATTATTTCCAAGAATCTTACTTTACTAGTTTTCAAGTTTATTTTTAATAAACTTCTTTTAGTTTAAAATTGTATGACATGTTAAGAAAAGAAAAGTATTTTTGAAGTAGAAAGGATATTTTCCTCAAGAAAAAAGTTCAAGTGTTTTATCAAAATTATTTTCCATCTAAGATAATAAAGGGTTCTGTTTTTATCCTTATTATTACATTGATTTGATTATTTTGTGATGGAATTATTTTTATGAATTCCTTTATCTTATATGAATTGTTTTATGATGTCATGTTGTTTAAGAATCCCATTTTTGTTACATGGGTTACGCTATGATGTATGGTTTATTATTATGTGGCACACATAAGAAAGGATTCATTATGAGATGGGTGGGACCTATATCTCCCTCCAATGCATTGGGTAAAGATTTTATATCTCATGAGATAGACAGGGCTGGAACGGTAGGTTATACCGATTAAGTGAAACAGGACTGAAACGAGGGTTACTCGATTCAGAAAGGGACTTTGTCCACTAAGATAGTCTTGGCAATGAGTCTTGACTAACAAGAAATGATTCTCTATGATTATGTGTGAATGCCACAAAGTTTCATGTTTTATGTTATGATTTTTGTGATTACATTTCACTGCCATGATTTATCCCATGTTATGAAATTATGCTCTATTTTGCAGGTTAAGATTTCCAAAATGTTATGTTCTTATGAATACGATGTGATTGATATTTCTTTTGTTTACCCTTACTGAGCATTTGAGCTCACCCATTTATGTTTTCTTTTTCCCAGGATATAAAGAAAGGTTTTAGGTAAAAAAAGGGAAGATATTTATGGGAGATATTGGAGATCTTTCACCACGATTAGAAGATTACGTTCCGAGTTTCCAAAGACACTAAACTATTACGATCCTTGTGTGTGTATTTTTTGTTATGTACTAAGTATTCCGCAAAAGTAATGTAATGTTCATGTAGGTTAAGCTTAGGGTCTCTACAATGAAGCTCAGCTTAATTGGCATTATCAGAATCATTACTCTATGTATGCATGAGATAATGCATGTATCATATAGATTTCCTCTTTAATCTCACATTATGCCAAAGGCATCGGGAAATCTTCCGGCTCTTGTGCAGCTCCAAAAAGATGGGCCTACTCCAACAGCACATGGCAATCTTCTCCAAGCCTGGCGCAAAAGTCCCAATACGGCGCACAAGTCTTCAGTGCGCGAGTACAAACTGGTGTGAAAGTGTCACCAAAGCACCTACGCGACGCTTCCTTCCCCAACTACAAACTTCCGCGACCCACTTCCTTTTTCTCCCAAACCGCCTTGGGCTCACAACCAACAACCGGCGAGCAACCTCAACTTGTGCGACCCAACTTCCACTTGCGTGGCTCAATCACCTATGCGAAGAGAGCTCGAAAAATGTATAAGTCTTGAACACCATGGAAAATTAGGAGGGGTGGTCTAGTATTTATAGGCATTTGTTCAACCTGCGCGGCGGCACGCATGTCACCCCTCAGCGCGCTAGTCTCGTCGCGCAGCTCATCTCCCCTAGCCTCTGTCGCGCTACTCACTTGCGCGACCACACCAATACTTGTGCGACCTTACTTCCTTTTCCATATTTTGAAGTTTTGATCTTGAAAATAAATAGGCGCGCAAGCTTCCAATCTTTCTAGGCACCGGCGCACAAGTCTCTTCACGGTGCGCTGGTCACTTGCACGACCAACCCAACACTTGCGCAACCCACTTTCCTTTTCCATTTTCCATGTTCTGATCCTGAAAAACATACAACGCCACCTTGTATCTGCTCTTTTTGTACGCCTCCAGATCATCCATTACTTTTTCAATGTTTCTTGAATAAAACATGGATCGTTATTGACAGTCCTTGAACTCGACATGCCATTATGGAATCTCCTTTTTCAACAAATTTGTATATCTTTTGTTTTCTTTGTCAACAAGCACAATCAACTCAAAAGAACTTCTTCTTTGTGATATGTATCCTTCAGCAACTCTTCTTCTTTTATAACAAACTCCACTATTGTGATATGTATTCTTTGAAGGCATAGATTTAGCATCATCATCTTCTATGACAATGTGATGTGCGTGGTTATCTCAGAATTCCAATCCCCACATGACCATCATAGAATTCCAATGATTTGCACATTGTCTTCGTCATCAACATTCATGATATACTTCATGAAAACCATATGATTCAATTCGTCAAGAAGTATCTTGCATGGTTCTCATGCAATCATGAGTAATTGCATGGTCTTCATCAAAAACCCATGGTTCTTATGAAATAAGGAAGAATTTCATGGTCTTTATCCAAAACCCCATTCTTATTTAATCATCCTCAGATGGATTACTCCTCACATTCTTCATTGTTGTAAACAATGTATCACCTTTGACACATGTTCTTTGAACATATGATCAGTACAACAATCGTCGGAATTACCATTCCTCCACTTCATTGGAGTATTTCATGATCTCCTTCATTTCGATATTCCATTCCCTCATTTCATTGGATTACTTCTTGATCTCCTTAATTTTTATCTTCATTGACAACTATTGACAACAAATACAACCTTATACAAAAAGTGGTTTCAACAGTACACAATACATAATCCTTAACCAACATTTCTTTAAGTTCTAATTTTCCTAATGAAAAATATTATGAATATTAAGATGAAGAATATTCTTCATTAGAATATTATACATTACCTTCATTTAAAAATGTTTCTATATTTTCTAAAATACGTGAGAATTAGAACTATAAAATAAATAATAATATAGATAATGAATATTCTAGAATATCTATTTTAAAAAAATATGTATCAGATCACTCTAAAGATCTTGATAATAAACTCTTGAATTTGAAAGTGGCTATAAAAACCTTAAGGAAGTTAATTCTAAGAAGGATATACATTCTAAGGATCTTGAAAATTTCATTTATAAGAAAAATACTTTAGAGAATAACTCAATTTATAAAGCTAATGTCTTTGAGGACAAGAATTTGACTGTTAGACTAAAATTCAATTTTAATTTTCTTTAAAGACACATTTATCAAATTTTACTTCAGGAATTAAATAATTTGATAAAATCTATTTACACATTCATCCTCCTAGGAATTGTTCTAGAATTTGTTATACTCATTCTGAACCAATTTTTAGTAATAATTATTTTGTTCCCCAAAGTGATCCCTTTTTCACTAAGTGTCAATGTGGTGGTCATTGGGAGAGAAATTTTTCTTTAAATAAAACCCAATCCTTAGGTTATCATAAAGCTTACTTTTCTAAGAAAATGTGGATTTCTAAGATTTTACTTTATGAAATTTTTTGGATCCAACAATGTCTAGATTCAAAAAGTATAACTCTTTTATTTTAAATAAAATAAAGAAAGTACCAACAACAATATATGGTACATGGATAGTGGATGTTCCCGGAACATGACTGGGAAAGAAATTTCTTTAAAAAGATTATAAAGACGAAAGGAGGATAGGTAACTTTTATAGATAATGGTCAGGGAGAAATTATTAGTATAGTTAACATTGTTCTTCTTGGAAAATCATTAATTTCAATTGTTTTATTTGTTAATGTTCTTAAGCACAACCTTAGTAGGATAATAAAATTATGTGATTAAGGTTACCTCATGAACTTTAGGAATGATAAATTTTTAGTACACAATTCCAAGGAATTGTTTATTCTTTATGCCCATAGGCATGAGAATGTTTATAAACTAAACATATAAGACCTTAGAAGTGAAGGCATACCTTGAATTAGTAAAATAGAATTTCAATCTTGGTTATGGAATAGAATACTAGGACATAATAACCTTAGGAACCTCTGAAAACTCTCAGTGAAAAGACTTGTTATGGATCTACCAGAGCATAGATTTTATTTTTCAAAAGATAGTGATCCTTGTAAATATGGAAAGAAACGTAAATCAAGATTTAAACCAATCACTAATGTCTTAAATTCTGATGTATTATGGATAGTGGATATGGGTCTCTTTGATCCAACACAAACTTGAAGTATTCAAGGAAAATACTATGTATTTGTTTTAGTTGATGATTACACCATATTTACATGGGTCTATTTTAGAGAAAATAAATCTGAATCCTTTTATTATTTTAAAACTTTTAGAGCCCAAGATAAAAATGGAAAAAATATTCCACTGATAACTATTCATAGTGATCATGGGATAGAATTTGAAAATTCAGATTTTGAAACTTTTTTAGTAAAAAATGAATTACTCATAATTTCTCAGCCCTATGAACTCCTCAGTAGAATGGTGTTGTTGAAAGACGAATTAAAATTATTCAAATGATAACTAGAACCACGTTGATTGAATACTCTATTTCTAAACATTTTTGTGATGAATCTATTAGTACTGCTTCTTATAGTATAAATCGTGTTTTAATTAGAACTTTTCTTAATAAAACAACTTATGAATTGTGGACTGGTCTAAAACCTAGAATTTCTTACTTCAAAGTATTTGGTTACAAATTATTCATTCTGAAAAAAATATAACTTACATAAATTCACACCCAAATGCAATGATGAAATTTTATTATGCTACTCCACTACTTATAAGGCTTATAGAGTCTTTAATAAAACAACTTGTACTATTGAAGGAACAATGTATGTTAAATTTGAAGAAACTGATCGTTTTGTTTTTAAACAACCCCAACCTACATCCTTAGAAGTGTTTCAAAAAAATGATTATCAAACTTTTTTGTAATGTTCTTCTAATAAGGAAAATGATTAAGAAATTTCTAGAGTATTCACCCAGAAGACATTATACCTTATGTTGATGAGTATGCTTTAGAAAACCCAAATAAATTATTTCTTAAGAATCATCCCAGTGATAGTATCATTGGTGATGTAAATCAAACGATAATGAACACTAGTACTCTATGAAATGAAGTATAACATCTAGAACTTATTTACCAATTAGAACCAAAAAGCATTGATGAAGCTTTAGGTGATTATGATTGGATTAAATCCATGAAATATGAGATAAATGAATTCGAAAGGAACAATGTCTGGACCTTGGTTGAGAGACCAAAAGAATCTTTTGTAATTGGAGTAAAATGGGTCTTCAAAAATAAATGTGATGAAAAAAGAATCATAGTAAGAAATAATGATAGATTAGTTATTAAAGTCTATATTCAACAAGATAGAATAAACTATGAAGAAACCTATACTCTAGTAGCTATACTTGAATCTATTTATATTTTACTTTCCTTTGATGGATTATTTAATTAAAAAACATTTTCAAATTGATGTGAAGTGTGATTTCTCTAATGGATATGTTCAAGAGGATGTTTATGTTGAATAAACTCCAGGTTTTGAAGACAAAAAACATCCTAAGAATGTTTTAAAACATACCAAAGATTTATATGGATTTAAATAAGGCCCTAGAGCCTAGTATGATAGAATTACAAGATTTATGTTACAAAACAATTAGGTTAAGGGAACTATTGATCCAACTATTTTTATAAATAAAGATAAGAAAAATGTTTTTATTGTACAAATATATGTTGATGAAATTATATTCGGATCAACTCAGTAGTCTTTAACTAATTCGTTTCCAAATCTTATGAAATCAGAGTTTGAAATGAGCATGATGGGTGAATAAACATTATTATTAGGTTTTCCAATTTCTCAAAAACCTGAAGGAAACATTATATATCAGCATATTTATATTAAATATCTTCTTAATAAGTATGGATATGACAAAACTAAAATTATAAGAATGATAATTGGTAGGTCAAATTATTATGATCTTGATGAAGTTGGGAAACCAGTAGATCCAACATATTTTATATGTATGATAGGATGTTTATTATAATTAACAGACGGTCATCCAGATTTAATTTTTTCAGTATACATATATGCAAGAGATCAATATAATCCAAAGGAATCTCATTTAAAAGTAGTGAAATTAATTTTACTATATTTAAAGGGAACCATGGTTTTCAGACTTTTTTATTCTATTTGAAATGATTTTGTTTTAAAAAGATTTTCAGATACTGATTTTGGTGGATATAGAATGGATATAAAAAGTAAATCAAAAACTTTTCATTTATTAGGGGATTGATTAGTTTCTCAGTAAATCAAAGAGAAACACTCAGTAGCACTTTCCACTACTAAATCTGAATATGTAGGAGTGGGAAGTTGTTGTGCTATAGTGTTGTGGATGCAACACACACTCACCGACTATGACATGAGTTTTACCAAAACAAAAATTTTATGTGATAATACAAGTGTCATTTCCCTAACCAAAAACTTTTAACATCACTCTCATGCAAAACACATAAATATTAGGCATCACTGTATTAGGGATCACACATTTAATGGAGATATTATTTTCAAATTTATTTGAAGGTAAGATCAACTTGATGATATTTTTACAAAATATTTACCCTCAGGTAAATTTGAATACATTAAACAAAATTAAGGGATGATAACCATAAGATAATCTTAAATATGAACTTTTTGTTGAAATAAATCTAATTAAATTAAGAAAATCCTTTTTATAGGGGGAGTACATGTGTTTATTTTGACAATTTTGCGTTTTTAATCATGTTTTCCAAGACCCAAAATTTTCTTTCCTAATCAATGTTTTCAAAACCCAAATTATTATTTTTTAATGATTTTTTTTAAGGAATCCAAATTTCGGGAACCTAAAATTTCCTTTCCTTAATTATAATTTATAGAATCTAAGAAGAACCTTTTTAAATCTAATTATTCTTCTTAAAAAATCCCAAAGATATGTTTCCTTACTAAAATTCATCTAAATATTTTTTTACTTTTTTTTATTTCTCTCTTGATTTAAGAAAATTCTATCAGATTCAATTTCCTTAAATATGATTTTCCCTTAAAACCTAAAAAGATCGGAACCAACAAAATCATTATTTAGCATTATTTTGAGTGTCAGATGAGATTGAGCTTATATCAACCATTAGATTTATTTTTGAATTTAAACCATCACCTCTAACCCTATATCAAGGCCCTGATAATCTTTTTCCCATATCATTTTTTTAAATCTTTGTCCACCGATGCTCTTATCCTCTTCAAATTGGTCATTCAGGTTTCCATGTTTCCTTCCATTCCGAATGTTGCTTAAGGTTTCCTCACAGAATCAGATGACTTCAAATAATGTAATTAAAGATTTTAAAATCTACAAGGAATGGTTGGTTCATCAAAATTTCAATGCCAAGTGAATTATTTGATTAATAAAAATATAATTTTGAATGGATGTGAAAGTATATGTGTTACTAAGCCGAAGTGTTTGGATCCGGTTTATCCTAACCTTGTCATAGATTTTTATGATACAGTGAGATTTTATGAAGAATGAGGAAGGGAAAAGTTTTCATTTAAGAGCTATAGGAAACACATTCAAAGAAAAATAGAAGTGGAGAGTTAAGAAAAATAAGATGGAGGAGGGAGATACTAGAATCGATATCGATCCTGCTGAGGCAAAGGCTTTAAAAATTCAGGCATCAGAAGAGATTGAGAAAGAAGCTAATGAAAAGAATTTAATGAAGAAAATGTCAAAATCCAAGATCCTTCAATCCCTTTTTAAGGATACTGAGAAAGCTTTTGAACATATTTAGGTACCAGAATCCTTCCCTCAAGAATCAGTTTCTTTAGAAACACCAGGAAAGAAAATTCTAGTTCTTGAATCTATTATGGAATAAGAGGTAGCTTAACAAGAAGTAGAAGAAGAATAAGAGGATGAAAATCAGAGTGAAGATATCATCAAACAAGTAGAAGAATATCATGAGAAGGAAAGTCCTTCAGAAAAGATATCAATCTATACTTCCCAGGTCAAGGAAACTAAAATACTTTCCCAATGGAATGATGATGATGAACTAGATGAGGTAGATAAACCTACTGATGATGAGGGCAATAACCATGATTTCATTCATCTTGAAGATGTTAACAAAGATTCTAAGAAAGAGTAGGTTGATGAAAATAAGATAATTCAAGTATTTAATAGTGATAATGAGTCTCTAAGGGATGACAAGGTTATTTTCAATGTTTATAAAAGAAAATAGGCGGTTTTTGATACGCCAAAAAACATTATGGTTCTAAAAAGTAAGATGGATTTTGGTGGATCATCCAAGAGGAAAGATAAATAGCTAGACAATGGGCCCTCACCAGCAAGGTAATCAACATCCTAATCTTTGTCTTACATGGGACAATATTTCATTCTTAAATACTTGAAGAAATTAGTATTTACATGAATCGATTCGAGATTCTATTTGATTCAACATTATGTCAATCAGAATTAAGATTTGATAAGTATTCTTATGAAAAAAGTTATCAAGATTGAGTAATATTTGAAAACATTTCACATTGGATATTATTCTCATAGGAGATCATGTAAGGAAATAAAAAAACGGTAAAATTAAATAATCTTTGATCAGAAGATTTTAGAAGATTTCTATGAAATAGTAAAATATTCTTTTGATTAGTCAGATAATACTATAAAGAACCTAATTTCAAACCTTTATGGTAGGTTGAATCAAGTGCAAGTCACCCAGATGCAATAGGATGATGATTTGATTGGAAAGTTGAATTTAGTTTCTATAAATTTATATAGAGAAAGGGAACTCAGGTAAGAGTTGAAAGAAAAGTTCAAACAACAAGAAGAAGTAGTAAAATCCCAAGAAGAAATTATAAAGTCTCAAGAAGAAAAAATCAAGGCTCTAGAAAAGTTGAATTAAGATCAGGATCATTTTTTCAATAGGTTTGAGGATAATTACAAAGAGATGAAGACGTTAAAGGCTACATTGAGAAATCTCAAGCCAAAGGAAAATAAGAATGGATGATTTTCATATCCATCTAATATTTTATTGTATCTTTTCCTTGGAACATATTTTTCTTATCATAATGAAATTTTTGTTGTCTAGAAATTTGTTTTTCTTGTATATCACTAATAGTTTAGGTATAGTTTTTCATTCCATCCATTACTTTTTGAAAATAAAAATTGGGGGAGAAAATAATTATCAAAATATTATAAGAAAAATTATAATGCCCTGTGTAAGGGGGAGTCTACTTACATAATATTTTCAAAATCAAGAAAAAGTAACTTCAATACGAGTGATAAGAATACGATTTTTTGGGTTTCAAAATCGAAGGGGGAGTTAGTTGTACAAATCATAAGTCATATGTAAAGGGAGATACATATTTATTTTAATGTTAAAAAAGAAAAATCTTTATTAATTATATTCTTTTTCAAAATATTGGTTTTTATTTTTAAAAAGGTGGATAATATTAATTCAATATGGTTTCCTTATGAATTTTCCATTATTATATGTTTCGAAAATCACAAACACATTTTATCAAGGAAAATAATCTTTTTCTAAGAATTATTTTCTTATGGAAAATCTTCTTTCTCTAAGAAATTTTTTATTCTTATCATTGTTTTTATGTCCTATTAAAAACCAAGTCTAACCATTTTTTTACTAAGTCAAAAATTCAGATCCTTATAAAAAACCTCATAATGTTATAGTTAATTAAGCTATCAAGTCTCACTGTTTTCAAACTCTGAATTCTTTCGAATTATAACTCTTAATTAATCAGAATTCAGACCCTAAATTCCTCATAAGTGAGACTCCAAATTCCTCGTAACTAAGACTTCGAAGTCTATAAAATTCATACTCCAAATTCATTGAAAACCCAAATCTGAAAATAATTTTTTTCGAATGTTATTATTTAGTTCTTTAGTCTACAATTTCTATTTTTTCCTTGTACTCTGAATATTTTGTTTTGGATAAGCTACTTTAATTTCATTACATATTAATGATTATCAATCATGATAATGTTTCACAAGCTTTTGTTACAATTAAACGATGTCGTACATTCTGGTTCTGACTAACCATTGGTAGAGTGACACATGTACAATTTCCTCAAAGATTCATGGAAAAATATTACCATTAGAGGAGGGAGATGGCCATTGAATTTTATCCAATAAATAATATCCCATTTGAAAAAGATCATAGTCTATCCATCTATCGTTCTATGATCCTATAGATTACATGTTGTGAAGTTATTGTTATAGAGATAAAGACTCTCTTGACTTATGCATTTCATGAATATCTTGTTCAATCGTGAACTTTTTGTTTATCTTTATTTGTGTGAATCTGATTTTTACTAAGTACAATCAAGGTATTCTGGGGATAGGAAGAAAGTGGTGGCAACTACCTTACATTTTGAGTGTTTTTAGGGGATAGAAAGACAGACTCTAATATTCATATGAATATCTTACCTTGGTGTGGGTAAGAGAAACTTTCTTGAAATTATAAATCATGGGACCTTTATCCAAGGTTGCTAGATACCCTAATCCTTGAGTTAAAATATTTCCTACTTGTTAACTTTATTTTTGTTTCAAGTTTTGCTTCCATTGTATTTTGTTAAAGAAATAAAGAAATATTTTCATATACTTTCATACAATTTTACATACTCTAATAAATAAGATTCTATACAATTTAAGATAGAATCATTACCTAAGATAAACTTGCTTCCGTTTTCTTAAGTTCAACTTGATTAAGTTTAGGTTTCTTATAATTGGACCTAGGGTCTTCAAATTATCTCATTACATAAGAACCAAAGAGGATTTGTGAATTCATATTGTTTAACATTGTTAAACATGGATTTTTTAATTTTAAGAGAAATTTTTTTAAACCTACAATTCACCCCCTCTTGGAATTGAGAATATACATATTCTATTTCGATCATACACTCAGAGGATCCATATGATATGGATTATGGATTCATATTTTACTCCCTCCAACCTGAAAAATTAGGCATATGACCAAAGTGAGTATAATCCATGTGAAGGGATTCATTTAGAGACTTAATTTGATAACCTTGTAAAAATTAACAAGTTCATGTTCATATCATAGGAAATTAATTATAACAATATGTTGGGAAGTCCCTAGATCAAATTTCGTTTGATGATCCCCTCTTCTTACCTATAGTGCTTCAAATACTCCCTCAATGGTTGAGTTGGGGTACTCCAGGGTGATGATACACCATTCATTTCCAATGAATCCTACTACCAAGATTGTGGGTTGTGTAAATGGATGGGGATATATCTTCATATTGATGGGTTTGAGTGTTTCAATTCACCTAATAATGTGATACATACCTCAAAAGATACTTAGAGAGATTTGAAAGAATTTCTCATCTTACCAAACCAATGGTTGGAGAAAATGACATCTGCTCTAGGGAGTTGTTTCACAGTCCCTAAGAAGAAGGAATACTCATAGATTACATTTTATTCCTACATAGGATAGGCTTTGTTGATTATATTAATCTATAATTCATTTAATTATTTTTTGTTTCATGCCTTTTCCACCAATTTATGAAATCACCACATGTTCTAGAGAGTAGGTATATCTTAGAAAATGACAACACGTCACTATTTGTTGGAAAAAAGATGGATATCACTATAAAAACCACACAATATTGTTATATAAACTCATATTTCCATGATATCTATAGAGGAAGAGTACATCATTGAGGATATTTCACTAGCCAGAGTAGATGAAAATATTTTTCCATGGTGTCAAACTTCCGGATAGTCACCTCCTTCCTCTGATCCTTACGTTTCAAATGATAAAGAGGGTCTTTATGAAACCCCTCATGCCCTTTATGAAAGGGGGGGGGGTGTCTATCTAAATATTGATGGATGAAACTAGTTAAATCCCATAACCAATGATGATTCAAGGATGAAATTATTTAGCAAAGTCATGTCTTTTACTGAGAAATAATAATATATGGACTTCTCAAAGAAACACCACAATATTTTCATCTGAAGATATAAGTAAATGTTAGGGATTTATCCCTATGTTTGTTCTCATCACCTAGGACTCCTAGTGGTTCACCGTGGGTTCAAAAAACCTCATAGAATGATTCACCCAACCCAGAAATCCTTGGTTGTGGTCATAATTTACTAGATCATCAAGGAAAACATCATTGGGGATATTCAAAACCTTAATTACCCAAACAATAGAAAAATTCTCATGAAGAATAATAGAAATATCATAATAGACATTGACTTATGGGACATTAATTGACCCTACCTGAAGGATGATTTCCCACTTCTAGTGATAGAGATACTAATCTATGATACAACTGGTTTCCAGGCCCTGTTCTCCATAGATTTGTACTCTGGGTATAATAAAATTTGGATGTCCCCCAAGGATGAAGAATCTACCACCTTCAAGGAAGATCAGGGAATCCTATTTCTACTAAGTTATTTTTTTTGGTTCTGAAAATGATGGGGATACCTACCAGTGTTCCATGAACCAAATTTTCAATTGACACCTCAAGACATAATAACATTGATATGTGGATGATTTAGTGCTTAGGTCATGCTAATTCTAGCACCATCTCAAGGATATTGAGAATGTATTCAACTTCCTTCACTCCCATAAACTGAATATGAACTCCATAAAAGTTTCATTATGGTTTACCTATAGAATGATCCATATCTTCTTTTTTAGGAAAAAGGCATCAAAATAAATATAGAGAAGATTAATAATCTCAACATAATTTCAACTCCATGCAAACTTTGGGTGTTTTGAGGCCTTTATGGGAACCTTTAATATATCTTATGATTCATTATGAATATAGATGGAAAGTGTAATCCATTTTTCAAGGATCATGAAGAATGGAATGGTTATTAGTGGGAAAAATATTTCCATGATGCATTTGAGGACATCAAGAAGCATCCTCTACATCCTCTAATACTAATCAAACCCATCGCAAGAAATAATATAGTACAATATATATCATCCCTAGAATATTTTCATGGTCCCCATCTATATTAGAAGAGCTATGAGGGTAGGTAGAATAGATTGCACTACCTTAGTTGCATTCTACTCAACACCGAGAGTAGAAATTCTAACATCAAGAAGAGATTACCCTCTTTAGACTTTATTGTTTTGAAATAATACTATTATATATAATAACATGAGATAATGTTGGTATACATTATATATTGGATAAATTGTATTCTTAACCACCACATGTTTTCTTGTTGATGTGTGTGTTAGGTATTAATTTAGTAGTATTTTTCTATTACCCTAGAAGGATGCCAAGGTCCAATCATTGACATATTTCAAAGTTTCACATCTAACCCATGAAAAGATACCCATGGATGTAAAATTCCTTTTTGAGTCCATACTATCCATTTATCAAACCGTAATGTTCTACTAGACTCACTTTTAAGGTTACACTCTTAGATCAACTGAAAGAATGATCAAGGACCCCAAACAAAACAAGGGGCCATGTTATTTTCTTAATCACTCCAAGTTATACCATATTTCAGTACTCATTCCTTTTTTTGGAAGGGTATATCAATAATTAGGACGAGTATCAGGATATTTTCACCAATATCATGTTGGTAGAGAGATTAATGTCCCTTGATTACATGTACAGGGAGACTCATAACTAGGAATCAAGTAGATCGATATTGATTATTTCACTAATAATCAAGAAATTATCCCCCTATTGGAGTGGAATCATGAGATTATAACCTAATTTACTTCCCAACTAAAGTAGACTCATGTTCCTTATTCAATTAATGGCTAGGAAAATACCTTGGAAATACTAGATGAATTCCTTGTTGAACCCAACCCTGATGAACTAGTCATTCATGTGGTGCATCAATGGTTCATCTCCCCTATCACTTCTGATGATGAGGAATAATATGTAAACTAGATTTCTAATAAAACGTCTATAGAAGGGCCTTAAAATACCCTAGTGGTAAAAAAATTTCCCAATTGTATGACTCCCTTCATTGAGTATCTCTATCAAGGGACTCTCCTACTAGACTGATTTATGCATGAGTGGATATAAAAGTGTATTGTATAATTTACCCTCAGGGATAGAACCATCCTAGAAAAGACTCTCTTGAAGTGGGGTTTTGATGAATTATACTTTACTATATCCAAGGTAAGGATATTCCCTAGGTCATGTAAGAATTCCACACAGGGTCATGTGGAGGTCATCAAGTAGTATTGAAGCTTTCCCACTAGATTCTCAGATTGGGTTACTTTTAGACCACCATGGTTTAAGAATGAATGGATTTAACCAAAACCTTTCATGCATTCCAAATACATTCCATCATCATGCATTGTTCACTTAATCCTCTCTATGCCACCATGTACTCCTGGATCTTTAATGTATGAGGAATAAACATTTAGGGACCCTAATTTCCAGTAACAACTCGATAATGAAGGTTGATTCTGGATACCACTAACTTCTTCTCAATGTAGGCAGAAGTAATTCCTATAAATAAATTCAAGGCCTTATATATGATTGAGTTTGTGAAATAAAACATTTTCCATGAGTTAAATATTCCGAAAACTATTCTCATAGAAAACATCGTCAATTTTCATGATACATAGATGATGAAGTTATAGGCCAAGTACAAAAGCCATCCCAACCACACCACCCACTATCATGTATAGGTGAATGAGTAAAGCAATGAATTCAAGAAAAATATCTCTAAAATATTTTAGAATATAGTGGTATATTAACAGAAGAGTTTTCATAATAATATCTCCAATTAAAATTGTTCTTATTGGAAAACCACTCAGAATTACACCAAAGTAACCCCATACTCTCTCATGTATGGTAAATAAGATGTTTTACATATTGAGGTTCCAATTATCTCTCTTTAAACCACTGTTTATAATAAAAAAATCCACACATGAGTGATGAAGCCTATTTGGATGAGTTGGGCTCCCTTGATGAATGAAGCGTCTATGAACTACATAACCTGGAAAGACCCCAGAATTGTGTGGCAGAAACATTCAAAAAGAAGTTCTACCTTCACTCATTAAGAGAGATATGGTATTTCTTATAAAGATGCTGATAATAAATTAGAAGAATAAAATAAATTTGGAACCCAAATGGGATGGAATTTACATCTTTCATAAGGTCTATTTTAATGGTTCATACATATTGATTACCATAGATGTGAGTGTATCAACCCCCCCCCCCCAAAAAAATGATTGGTTCCTTAGGTAGTACTTAATGAGACACTTCACAATTCATCTCAATCACATGGTGTGATACTATGGGACAATGACCAAGTCACACGAAGAGAAAATATACGACACCATGGTCAATGTTATATGAATGTAAACCAAAACAACCATATATCCTAGTCACATGATGTAAGGATGTATAAAAACATATCATTCACATGAAATTTAATTATGAAAAATATAATTTTCAGAACATTTTAAACTATTTTACATTTAATCCCCATCATATGATGTTAAACCATGTGTACAACTTCCATAGCATAATATTTTAAACTAAATTGTCCACATCTCTATAACATGATGTGAAACTGTAGGATACCCTTTATCCTAAATTAAGAGGGTTCCCGCTTCCGGTGTTAGTCTTCTACTACTCTATATTTGAGAACTACGTACGACTTGACTACCATTTCTAATAGGACACGTAAGGATTCTTGGGTCTCATGTATAAGGTCTAGCCTAACCAAAACCTATTTTTAGGGATATTCTCCTTAGAAACATGTTCAATTATAACATTTCAAAATTCCCATTCAGTGAATTTGAGAACATGGAATAGTATCTCCCATAGTGCATGAATCTTTCCCAAACATCCCAACATGTTCAATTCCAAAATCCATGCCTTACTCAATTTGGATCTTCATCATCTTATCAGTTTGAATATCCCCTACCAATGATGATGCCTAAAAAAACTTGCTTGTATCCCGTATCAAGTGCCTTCCCAGAAGGATCTATGAAGATAAACTATAGTTCAATGATTTGGAATACTATCAATAGCCGAATTGAGATTTGTTCACCCCATCCATGAAGGATACATTTGTGGGGCCTATGTTTCAAACATGGTCAACATTTGTTCTATACCCATTATCTACCCCCTTTTTTGTCCTAAACCATGAATGTCCTGATTTATCTTTTTTCACCTCCATTTTTTATAGTCTATTTTTAACAACTTTGGTGTTATTCCCCCATGCATTCATACATATTGAACCAGAATGTTAGTACCATTGAAACCTTAAAAATCTAGTTTATTATTCCCTTATTGTGATATCCATTATAACAAGGGTAACTCCTCCCACTTCTAATTTATCACATCGATGATGGCCCATGTGGGCTTAAGAGTCTTGGTCAGCATGGGTGAGACACACAAATATTCATAAACTAGAATATCACCCTCTTCTTTCTTATGATCCGTGAATTTAAACAATTAGAAACATGTGTGGTCCAAGCATAATTACTTTAAACTATTTTCAACATGTATCAGAGGTGTTTCTCATTGTTAAATTCATACATAGACCCCTTTCACATTGCTTTCTACTCTTTCAAAGTATACAAGAATCCTCGGGACATACACACCCATTTTAGTTGACATATTACAAACATAAACTATATGAAAAATCATGGTAAAATCTATGAATCCTAAAACTATAGAAACTAACATCATGGTATCATGATTTCAACCTTCATGAAAATTTCCTTGTAACAAGATATTAAATCATATGGTGATTGGTTCTAGATTCATAACCATAAAATAATCATCATTAATCCTCTTATTTGACATTTGGAACTACATAATCATCTTACCATCCTCACCTGAGAGGATATCCCCTCTAATTTTTCTATTGGTAAGATATTACTACATATTATAGAACTACACAAGGATTGGTTCTGAGTTTTTTATGAGATAATTAGTGATGCCAAAACATTCTTTCTCATTACCAATAACAAATTCTCACCCAATGTGATGCTTTATTCACTAGTATTAGGTTTATGATGCCCCTATTCCCATTGTGCTCATTATTACAGGATGGAAAATTATTCTAAATTTAACTAATGGTCTAAGTATCGGGATTGTAAAATTTTTACAACTCTCCCTATATATGTTTATTTCAAACAAGGCCTCATTGTCTCTTTATTCATGTTTGGTTTCAACTCTCAATCATTATGAAAATATTTATGGATGATCCTACTTTGTGGTATGATATGTATGACCTATAATTTGTAACACCACCCTCTTTATCCTCACAATATTTTTTTAAACTGTGTGTCCAATCTATTACCTCAAGGAATTAAACTACATGGTTTACATACCTACAACATGATGTAAAATTTGGTGATATATAATCCCTTCCTTAATGGGACTTTCTTCATAAGTTTTGGAAATCTACCACAACCTATTCTAAAATTATGTATGAATTAATTCTAAATTATGTGGGATACATATAGACCCATGGATCCCATATATTTGGTGCAAACTAGTCACTAACCCACTTCAGGACAACTATCCTCAAAGATATGTATGACTGAAACCTATCAATACACCCTTAGAAATTCTCAAATAAATGGCTGTGTAGAACATAAAATATTCAATTTCACTTAAACATTCCCCCAATTAATCTCCATACTTTACATCCTCCTCGATTTGGACCCCTTCTTCATCCAAATCAAAATGTGGTCCCCTAATGACAATAGTGTCTAGCTAAATTTGCTCACCTATTATATTAGGTGAACACCCCAAAGGATCTATAGAGATAGATAATGGTTTTTATGTTTAAAACACGTTCAATAGACAGTAAAACATTTTCTCAAACCATCCTTGAATGATGATGTTGTAGGACCTGTGTTTCGAACAAGGTCAATTGTTATTCCCTACTAATTGGCCACCCACTTTTGTGGTATTGATCTCGAAAGTACAAACGTAATTCTTCTCCACTACACTTTATTTTTATATTATTTTAACAGCCTTCATGTTACCCATCCATGTATTTATTCACATTGACTAATAAAGGCATTATTGGTAGGACTCTCTTGAAACATGTCCCCTTATCCCTTGTTGATCACTCCCATGTAACAATATGACAATATAGCCCCCCACCAATACTTTTTCTTACAATTATCTTGTTTAAACTGTTCTTAGGAATCATTATTGGACCCTCCTTATATGGCCTAGACAAAAAAAATCCACCTTATGGTCCAAGAATCAAGACTACAAACAATATGAAACCCTTTCTGAAGATGTTTTTAGGGAACAAGACCTCATTGGCACTTCCTCCATGTTGGGTATGAACTATCTGATTCCACATGAATCCTTATCTATAAAACCCCTTTTGGTCCAAGATCTATGGACTTAAACAAGTAGAAAACAATATGGTCCAAATATCATGACCTTAAACTATGTGAAATTCATATTTCATATGTCTTTGAGGCACAAGACCTATATATAACTCATTTCTATTAAGGTATTTAATCCCTTTCATGTTTCAAAAATCTTCATATAATACCCTAGATGGTCTAATAATTAAGACCTCATACTATGTAGATGTTGACCCCCGTTTACCTCAATTAACATTGGATTTGTATCATCTCTTATGTCTTATAGACTAAGTCCCCTTTTCATTGCATCCTACCTCAAAGGGAATATCTCTTTCGGTGTTTACCACCCATAAAACAACATTTTAGAACTACGTGGGGCTTGATTCCTAATTCCATGGGATATGTGGAGAATCCAAAATCTCCTATCTCAAGCCCAATTGTGAACCCTATCATTGCTCATTCCTTGTTCCAGGACCCCTCATCACACCTCATATCATAGTTCCTTTTGTATACCAATTAATTGTGATGGTCAGATAGAGGTTTTCCATAAATTATAACATTAAATATGTGAAAACTTGTGTGGTACTGGTACCCCTTGGACCATTCCTCATGTTAGGTTTATAATGACTTAATTCCCACATAATATTCTATAAATGTTCTAAGTCGCATGACATAAAACTAGCTGCCTTGGTTCAAATATCATGACCCTAAAAAAATGTAAATTATTTCCGAGACATTTTTTTTGGTACAAGGCCCCCTTGTCCCTCTGTTGACATAAGGTTTTTCTCTCTCCCATTCAATTGAACCTCTTTGAAATTCCCCTTTCATGGGTCCAATAATCATTACCTTAAACTTTGTCCAGTCATCCATACACATTACCCAAAATGTGTATCTTTCCAGTTCAAATACAATGACCCTAAACTGACTAAGGGAAGTGGCATTAGTTCCTATCAAGTTAAAAAATAGAAAATGGAAATCTAATAAATTTAAATGATTTCATCTTCCAAATTTCCCATATACCTTGGGAATAAGGGAGGGTCTGAATGGAAAAGGTGGAAAGACTATGGGGATCACCACTATTTCACAATAAAATCAACGCTATGTATGATAAACCCATTGATTCTCGAAAAAGTGAGATCCAAAACTTATTTTCATTTTTTATCCCCATCAAGATATCCTCTATGAGGTTCCACCCTCTATACTCCCCATTTTCACCCCAGTATATTGTATGATTTCATGTTATTCACATTGTCATGTAAAACCTTGTCACATGATGATAAAATGTATGACACATGTTCCAATATGATAATGTTAAAATAAGGGATGCATCGTCCTCACCATATGATGTCAAACCAAATTTCCAAGACCCTCCCAAAATATTTTAAATTATATGCCTCTGGTCCTTATTTCACAATGTAAAACTATGAAATCTTTTGGAACCTTTCTTGAGAGTACATTTTCCTCGCCTTGAATGATGGTTACCTACTCCAGCATTTGAGTTCCTCGAATATCACTTGATAACCAAACATAATCTCCACTTGAGAGTTTTTTTATAAATCTACCTAAAGATGATACACCTACTTAAAGTGTTCCGATCCATTTTAGCATAATGTCTAGAGTGTTTAACTCCATTCGAACATTCCCCCAGTTCAACATCACAATTTATGTATTTGTTGGTTAGGATCCCTAAAATATTTCCTATTCGAATGGGATCCCCTAATAGCATTGGTTCTTTGAACAAATGAATCACCTCCTATTATAGTCAATTTCCTTAAAATACTTATGTTCAAAATTATAGAATATCATGTTTTTAACTTGGTCAATGGTCAAATCACATTTGTATATACTGCTCTTGGTAGTGTGATTATGAAACCTACATTTCAAACATGGTAAAAAATTATATCCATTTAGTCAATCTATTCTCTTTTTGTTCCAAGTATTGGATGTTTCAATTCACTTCATACATCTCCCCTTTATTTTGGTATAATCCAATGACTCCAGTGTTACCCTGCCCATGCACTTGCACACATTGGGAAAGCATGTCAGTTGTATATAATCCCTCTCTCCAACCAATGTATCCCTAGTTGGGACACTCCCAATGGTTGGTGAAACATTATAATACTCAAAATAACATTTCTCAAAGAGTAGTGGATTTCTATTTCTCTCTTGTGTCTCACACCAAGAAATACTCATGAGGGCGTAGAGATTTATGGTTGGTTTCTTTGTTAGTATGATGCAGATGCTAAATGATGAACACATAGGAACTTTAGGTATGAAGACAGTTGTTTTCAATGAAAATTTCCATGAGGGGGGACATCCATAGGATGGATCCCTTTCTTTACTATATGAAAATGAATCAAAACAAGAGTGATACCAAAGGCTCAACCAGATAAAGAGACCACTCTAGCTCATCCAAGATTTACTAGATGACCTAGAGAGTCCTTTTACCCTGGAAAACTCTACAATCTCCTCCTCGGTCATAAGAAAAACCTCATCAAATAAATTTTTTACCCAAACATATTTGACCAATAACTTATTCACTAGCGATGGTTATCTCATTACATCAGGCTCATCCACCATAAATTATACCATCGGCTAGCTGAAGATATCTCCCATAATAGTGATTATGTTATTTTGCTACTGAGACAAATCCTCATGCTAAGACAGATCTTATTTTTATCCTAGAGTAACTCTATTCCTTCAGAAGTGTCCTTGTACTTTGATACATCACATGTAACGACCCAGGATTTCATTAATGGAAATACCTCTTTATCTAATTAAATGTCTCTTTATGTTTATATAAAATGTCAACTTCTTTCATTTTATGTTATGAATTTTGACCATTTCTAATATAGCCGTTGAACAGTGATCACATGATTAGTATAAATATAGGACTTTAACAAATCAAATTTACTCAGACAAAAGAAGTGATGGCCTCATCCAGTAGAATTGCTCAATATGAAGCCCATTTGTCAGAGCTCGGAAAAGAGGTGGCATCCTTGGGCTTTGCTCTTGACCAACACCAAGCTGAGCTTCATCATGTCAAGCTCGAACGGGACCGTCTACGGGAAAAGTGGAAGTTGATAGAGATTACCACTCGAGTAATGTTATCCGAGCCCCCCCCCCCCCAAGAGTCTATGACCATCGCAGACCTTACCCTTGGGGATTATGTGGCTATTTTAATGGGTTATGTAATGAATTGATGGTACTAAGTTCATGTACATTTTTTTATATAATAATATATATACCTTTTGTCATTATTGATACATTGTAAATAGGTTTTAAAGTACAAATAGTGTTTTTAGTTATTACATAATTAAGAAATATATTTTATTAAATTAAAATATTTTTGAATTAAATAACATTTTAATAAAATATTATTATTATTAAATTAATTTTTATTAAATATAAATGATCATAAAATTTTATGAATGGAATTATAATTTTTATTAAGGTTTGAAAGCCATTTTTGTCAAAACCCATGAATTTTCTAAAAATATCGGGTTTTATTTTAAAAGTGAAAATTAACATATTTAGAAAATTATTTACATAAAATAAATGTTATTTCTGTAATCAGGACATCGATTTTATCCAACGGTGAATTTTTCATAATTTTCTGAGACAGTTAAATTTTTGGGTAAAAATTAAACACCGTTTAAATATATAATGTATTTTATGACATCATAACGACCCAATAGTGATTTAATAAAATACTAAAATACTTATGTTCGGACAATATATGTTTTACCATTAAAAAAATGTGATTTTGGGTATGTTTGACTTACTTTTCAAAGCATTAATGGACCCCTCAAGACTTATTAAACACCTTGTCTTTTTAAATTGTTTTTCATGGAAGTGTGACTCACCTCCACATTCGAAACCCTTTTATTTTAAGAATTTCGGACTTTGGACATATAAAATAATGTTTTCCTCTTACCTTTGCAAAAAATCATGGGCAAAAACCATTAGAGGGTTTGTGGTTTGGATTAATTTAATATAAGGTGTCCCAAACCTAAATAATAAAGAATTCCCTCACCTTTCCTATAGAAACCCACCAATGATCCCACTTCCTCCTCACTCAAGGCCTTTGAAATTCGTCCAACCTCTATACCACTCTCTCTATAATCCTACCAATGTTCCCCAAGCTCCCAATAAGCCTCTCACAAGCCTCTCTCTAGCCTCTGGATGCACACTTCCAAGTAAGGGTTTTTTCTTCCCTTCTCATTTTTGTCCAATTTTATTTAAGTTGTTTTGACCTTTTAATTTAAATTATGAATGTTGGGGTATGGTTTCTCACCTTCCTCACACTTCCCTATTTATGTTTTAATGATGGGATACCCCTTTCTCTCTCATTAAATTCCTCACATGTACACCCGTTACTATGCTGAAATTCCGAAAGGAACTTCTCTCTCCTCTTTTACATTCGAGCAATACTTTTGTATCATGAATCTAAATTCCATTACAATTATTGGTATATGTATCTATATGACCTTCTTACTGTCCATTACATGTAAATCTGATGATGAACCCCTTTCTCTCTCACCAACTGTTTTTATGAATTCTTATGTCACGCCCTTACGCTGCCGAAATCGCACCGATTTTCTAAGACAATGCCATTATGTAGCGAATACCATGCCCATTTCTCCATCAAGGGTATTCAACATTATGCACATTTACTTATTTATTATAAAGTTTCATGTATTAATTCCACATTCCATTATCTTGGAATAAATGATTATGTTTTATGAATACATGTTGTATGATCCATGTGGAACACTTATGAATGAAAAGAAATGTGTAAGAATGGTGCACCCTTATAGCACTCCAATGCATTGGGTAAAGTATAGTAACATGATACGTCATGTGCAATGAGTTTTGACTCATGCTAATTCAATTGAAACAAGGGTTTACTTATTCTTCATGTGCAATGAGTATTTACTCATGCTCTATGTGCAATGATCCTTGGCTCATTCTAATTCCATGTTAAGTGTTGTTGCCACATTTCCATGTTATGATTATCATGATTTATCATGCCTTTATGTTCATGTTTCTTTTGTGATCTATTGATATGCCTATTTTCTAACATGTATTTTACTCTTCATGTATTCCATGTTTATTCCCTTACTGGGCTTTATAGATCACCCTTTTCTTATGCATGTCCTCAGGTTATCCCATGAAATGCTAAGTACGAGGGAATGTAGTGGTCATGTAAAAGAAGTTTTCAATAAAGATGTTGTATCTCATGTTTCATGTTTTTTTGTAATGATCCTAAGCCCCAAATACACTAAACCTCTCGATCATCTTTGTTGTATCAAGTGAAGTTTTATGTAATAATTCATGTTTAAGTTTGTAATAAAAGCGGGGTTGTCATAGTTGGTATCGGAGGATAAGTTTAGTTATTTTTGGGATTAGGATTAGAAAACCCTAATAAAGAATTAGATACAAGACTATGTACAATAAAAATGTACCTACGGTTTTGTGAGTATTGAGTAAGTGGGTTATGAAGCAAATACATCCCTGTCCGGATACGAACAGGTAGAGGCGGCTCTGGCACAGATGTATCCAAGGGGTAAAACCCGAAAACACCACTTTGAGGTCGACTCGAACGAGAAGTGGTGCACGAAAATGGGCCTTGTTGTACTCTTGGTTACGACACTCTTGGGGGATATGATTTGGTAAATTCACGAGCTTAGTATGAACCCTTATTATGGAAATTTAAAAAAATTCCCCTAAGAATATATGTGAGAAAGTAGATCATGAAAAGCCTAGATTGAAGCCTATAGACTCATGAGTTAATGAAATAAAAGTTTATTTATAATTCATCAGCTTTTGTATTTGGATTAACCTTTATGTGTTACCCCTAACTTTCCTTTTATTCCAGCCAATGGCTGGTAAAAGGAGGACTCGGGCTAACAACCGTTGTAAAGATCAGTGTGATGACTGTACTAATGAGATGCCCAATCCAATGGGAGAGGGAATCACAAAAATTGTCATGCTTCACTCTAAGATAACTCATGTTTTGAATAGAAACATGGGTCAATAGGAACGTTCAACCCCCCCTAAGAAAGAAAAAGTCGCTATCAAGAGCTTCATGAAACAAAGGCCTCCTACTTTTACTGGATCATCTGATCCCACGATCACTGAACAATGGATCAACTCCATTTAAAAGATCTTCTCCATACTTCAATGTTCTGAACAAGAGATGGTTCTCCTGGCGACATATCATATGGTGGGTGAAGCTGATCAATGGTGGATGTTGATAAAAAATACGAAGCCTGAGGAGGAGATTGAGGCGTTGGAATGGAAGGATTTCCGGAAGATGTTTTTCGATAAATATTTTCTGTGCACCCTCCGGCTTAAGAGGGAAGATACATCATTTCCCAAATGAAAAAAGACAAAGAATTTGTTGGAGCGTATGAGGAAAACATCAAAAGGCTTGCACGATATGCTTCCGGCTTTGTCGTTACCCCAGAATGAAAAGTTTACCGCTTCTTTGGTGGGTTCATGCCTAGCCTATAGAAAGCATTAGCAATCCGTGACTTTGACAGCTATGAGGAAATTGTCTGATGTGCCCTCAAGGTCAAAATGGAGATCGGAGAATCACATGGGTATCATGGGGATAAGAAGCGTAAGGTGAACTTCAATTCTGGTGGTACGATGGATAAATCCAACAGTGCTAAGAAGATCCAGCACCCCACTTTCCATAAGTGCGGAAAGAAGAACCCTAGAAATTTCCTTAAGGGGACGAGGAAATGCTTCTGGTGTGGAAGAGAAGGGCACCTAGCTATTAACTGTCAGAAAGAAAGACCCACAGCTGCGACAGAAGAGCAGAACGCTCTGTTCGAACCTCAATGCATTGTTCAATGCTACAAATGCAATTAACCGAGTCATTTTTCAAAACAGTGCCCTAATCCAAGGGTTTCAGAGGCAACCAACAACCTCCAAGGAAGAAACGAAGAGATTTTGCCATCACTTCTGTCGAAGTGAACCCCGACAAAGAAGTGGTGAAAGGTACGCTAGTTATTCATTCATGAATAGTGAACGTACTTTTTGATTCATGTTCTACGTATTCTATTATATCTCAAAAGTTTAGTAGAACAATCCCAACACCACCACAAATCATGGGAGTGAAGAGTTCTGTGAGTACGACAAATGGGGAAATCATTTCATCCCATGAATATAAGTCATCCCCTATTATAATATGTGGATTGAATTTCCCGGCGAACCTCGTCATAATCCCTCTGGAGGAATTTGATTCAATTCGTGGCATGGATTGGCTTTCCTTACATAGAGCCAACATAAATTTTCGAGAGAGGGAAATCACACTCCATATGGAGAATCGACCCCGATTCTTTACAAGTGTAAGGAGGAAGATGAATCTCCTTTAGCTCCATCATCTCAAGCATGGATACTACTTCCCTGTGAGCATGTGTATCTGACTCAGATGATTGAGTCCAAGGAAGAAACCATCCTTGAAGAAATGCCTATTGTGAGGGAATTCGCAGAAGAGTTTCTCAAGGAACTGCCTGGCCTTCCTCCTAGATAAGATGTTGAATTATAAATTGAACTTATACCTGCGAAATTGCCAATATCCAAGAATCCATATAGAATTGCTATTTTAGAGCTTGAAGAGCTGAAGAAACAACTATAGGAGAATCTGGAGAAAGGGTTTATACGCCCAAGTGATTCACCATGGGGTGCACCAGTCCTCTTCATCAAGAAGAAGGATGGGTCAATGTGCCTTTGCATTGATTATTGTGAGATCAACAAAATCACGATAAAGAACAAGTATACTCTCCCAAGAATTTATGACTTGTTTGATCAGCTGTGTGGAGAACAATACTTCGCCAAGGTAGATTTGCGGTCGGGATATTATCAAGTAAGGGTGAAGAAGGAAGATGTCCCCAAGACTGCTTTTTGTACAAGATACGAGCACTATGAATTCATTGTAATGCCTTTCGGACTCACTAATGCTCCAAAAATCTTCATGGAATTAATGAATAGAGTCTTTAGAGATTACCTTGACAAATTTGTGGTAGTCTTTATAGATGATATTCTAATATACTCCAAAACCAAGGAGGATCATGAGGAGTATTTAAGAACTGTACTAGAGACTTTGCGAAAGGAGAAGCTCTATGAAAAGTACAACGAGTGTGAGTTCTGGTTGAAGGAGGTCTCATTCTTGGGCCATATCATCCCAAGCAATGGGATATCTGTGGATCCCTCTAAAACAGATGCAATTGAGGGATGGACGAGGCCAACATCGGTAACAGATATCCGTAGCTTCTTTGGGGTTTGCTGGATATTATCGATGATTTGCGAGGAATTTATCACGATTGTCCAACCCTCTTACCAGGCTAACATGGAAGGGAGTAATGTTTTCTTAGAGTGATGAATGTAAAGAAATCTTCAAGGAGTTGAAAAGGAGGCTTATCACTGTGCTTGTGCTCACTTTACCTACAAGTGGGGAATTTTTTTTGGTATTCAGTGATGCTTCGAAGAAGGGCTTAGGTTGTGTGCTGATGCAGAATGATAAAATGATATCCTATGCCTCAAGGTAGTTGAAAATCCATGAGAGAAACTATCCAATGCATGATATGGAGTTGGCAGTGGTGATCTTTGACTTGAAAATCTAGAGGCATTATCCCTATGGGTAGAAATGTGAGATATATACTGACCACAAGAGTCTTAAATATATATTCACACAGAAAAAGTTTAATATGCGCCAGAGAAGATGGATAGAGATCATCAAGGATTATGACTATTCAATCCATTACCACCCTTGGAAAGCAAACAAGGTGGCAGATTCCCTAAGTAGAAAGGACCCAGCGATTCTATCAATGATGAGAATTGAGAAGGATCCAATCTTTTTAGACTTGATGAAGATGGACATGAGAATCATAAAGAAGGGAACATCATCAATTCTTTCACAAATGATTGCTCAACCGTCTCTTTTGGAAAGGTTAATGGATGCTCAAAAGGATGATGTGGGAATTCAAGAAAAAGTGGAAGCTATTGAAAAAGGTAAATCCTCTGAGTTTAATGTTAATGAAGAAGGAATTGTGCGATTTTGGAAAAGACTATGTGTTCCATCAAGTCTGGAGCTGAAGACGGAACTTTTGGAGGACGCACAGAGTTCAAATTTCTCTATTCACCCAGGGAGCAGAAAGATTTATCAAGATCTCCGAGAAATCATTTGGTGGGATAATATGAAGAGGGAGATTGCTGAATATACATCAAAGTGCCTGGTGTGCCATCAAGTGAAGGCAGAGAGGCAGAAGTCTTAGGGGATGATTCAACCATTTCCCATACCAGAATGGAAATGGGAGAACATAACCATGGACATTGTCAATATACTTCCGAGGACATCCAAAGGCAACAATGCAGTCTGTGTTGTTGTGGATCGTCTTACAAAGACTGCACACTTCATTTCTATTTAGGAGGATTTCTTTTTGGATCAACTGGAACAGATATATATCAGGGAATGGGTAAGTTTTCATGGAGTACCACTATCTATTGTGTCTGCCTGAGATCCAAGATTCACCTCCATGTTTTGGAAGAGTCTTCAACATGATCTGAATACTGAACTAAACTTCAATACGACATATCATCCTCAAAATGATGGCCAATCAGAGTGGACTATCCAAAATCTTAAGGACATGTTGAGAGCATGCTCAATGGACTTTAAAGGAGGATGGGATCAACATCTTCCCCTGGTTGAGTTCTCTTATAATAATAGTTTCCACTCGAGCATCAAAATGGAACCATATGAAGCCCTGTATGGGAAAAGGTGTAGAACACTGGCATGTTTGGATGAGGTCGGTGAACGTAAGCTACTTGGACCAGAAATGGTCGATGAAATGGTGGAGAAGGTGAAAACCATTCAGTAGCATATCAAGGCAGCCCAGAGTCGACAGAAGATTTATGCAGATAACCGTTGACAAGACCTTGAGTTTAAAGTTGGAGACTAGGTTTTTCTATGCATATTTTCATGGAAGAAGGTCATGAGGTTTTGAAATAAAGGGATGTTAAGCCCAAGGTACATCAGCCCCTTTGAGATTCTTGATCTTGTCGGGGTTGTCACCTATCAACTAGCACTTCCACCTACCATGGCCAAAGTTTATGATTTCTTTAATGTATCCCTCTTATGGAAGTATATACCGGACCCTTCACATGTACTCATTTCTAAGGTGGTATAGTTGGAGGATGATATTTCTTATGAGGATCAACCAGTGAAGATCTTAGATCATAAAGAAAAATTTCTACGAAATAAGACAATTCCCCTTGTCATGGTATTGTGGAGAAACCACATGTTTGAAGAAGCGGCTTGGGAATCGGAGGAAATGATGAAGTTGAGTTACCCACATCTGTTTTAGTGTGGGAAAAGGAAAATTTTGAGGGCGAAATTTCTTAAGGGGGGAATATTGTAACGACCCAAAATTTCATTAATAGAAATCCCTCTTGATCTAATTAAATGTCTCTTTATTTTTATATAAAATGTTAACTTCTTTGGTTTTGTGGTATGAATTTTGACTGTTGCTAATATAGCCGTTGAATAGTTATCACATGATTAGTATAAATTTAGGACTTTAAAAAATCCAATTTACTCAGACAAAAGAAGCGATGGCCTCATCCAGTAGAATTTCTCCATACGAAGCCCATTTGTCAAAGATTGGAAAAGAGGTGGTGTCCTTGGGCTTCCCTCTTGACCAAGCCCAAGTTGAGCTTCAACATGTGAATCTCTAATGAGACCGTCTATGGGAAAAGTGGAAGTTGATATAGATTAGCACTCGAGCAATGTTATCCGAGCCACCCCAAGAGTCTGTCACCATCGCACACCTTACCCTTAGGTCTTATGCGGCTGTTTTAAGTGGTTATGTAACGAATCTATAGTACTATGTTCATGTACATTTTTTTATATAATAATGTAAATACTTTCTTGTCATTGATGATACATTGTAAATAGTTTTTAAAGTACAAATAGTGTGTTTAGTTATTATTTAATTAAGAAATATATTTTATTAAATTAAAGTATTTTTGAATTAAATAATATTTTAATAAAATATTATTATTATTAAATTAATTTTTATTAAATATAAATTATCTTATAATTTAATTAATGCAATTATAATTTTTTATTATGGTTTGAAATCCATTTTTTTCAAAACCCGTGAATTTTCGATAAATGTCGGTCTTTATTTTAAAAGTGAAAATTAACATATTTAGAAAATTATTTTGATAAAATGAATGTTATTTCTGGAATCAGGATGTCGAAATTATCCAATGGTGAATTTTTCATATCTTTCTGAGACAGTCAAATTTTTGGGTAAAAATTAAATACTGTTTAAATATATAATGTGTTTTAGGACATCATAATGACCCAATAGTGATGTAATATAATACTATAATCTTTATGTTCGGCCAATATATGTTTTACCATTAAAAGAATGTGATTTTTGGTTTCTTTGACTTACTTTTCAAAGCATTAATGGACCCCTCAAGACTTATTAAACACCTTGTCTTTTTAAATTGTTTTTCATGGAAGTGTGACTCACCTCTACATAATAAACCCTATTATTTTAAGAATTTCTGACTTTGGGCTTATAAAAAATTGTTTTTCTCTTTCCTTTTCGGAAAACCATGGGAAGAAACCATGGGATGGTTTGTGGTTTGGATTAATTTAATATAAGGGGTCCGAAACCTAAATAATACAGAATTACCTCACCTTTCCTATATAAACCCACACAATCTCCTACTTCCTTCTCACTCAAATACTTTTGAGTTCATCCAAACTCTTCCCCAATCTCTCTAGAATCCTCCCAAGGTTCCCCAAGCTCCCAAGAAGCCTCTCTATAGCCTTTGGAAGCACACTTCCATGTAAGGGTTTTTTTCTTACTTTCTCATTTTTTCCAATTTTATTTAAGTTGTTTTGCCCTTTCAATTTAAATTATTAATATTGGGATATGGTTTCCCACCTCTCTCATACTGCCCACTTTATGTTTGAATGATGTGAGACCCCTTTCTCTCTCATTAAATTCCTCCCATGTACACCCATTACTATGCCGAAATTCCGAAAGGAACTTCTCTCTCCTCTTTTACATTCAAGCAATACTTTTGTATCATGAATCTAAATTCCATTACAATTGTTGGGACATGTATCTATATTACCTCATTACATTCCATACATGAAAATATTATAAGGAACCCCTTTCTATCTCATCAACCGTTTTTATGAATTCTTATGTCGTGTCGTTACGCTGCCGAAATCGCACCGATTTTCTAAGCCAATGCCATTGTGTAGTGAATACCATGCCCATTTCTCCATCAAGGGTATTTAAATTTAAGCACATTTACTTCTTGATTATAAAGTTTCATTTATGAATTCCACATTCCTTTATCATGGAATAAATTATTATGTTTTATGAATCCAGGTTTTATGATCCATGTGGTACACTTATGCATGAAATGAAATGTTTAAGAAGGGTGTGCCCTTATAGCGCTCCAATGCATTGGGTAAAGTATAGTATCATGATAAGTCATGTGCAATGAGTGTTGAATCATTCTAATTCAAGTTCAATGAGGTTTTACTCGTGCTTCATGTGAAATGAGGATTTACTCATGCTATATGTGGAATGAGCCTTGGCACATGCTAATTCCATGTTAAGTGTTGTTGCCACATTTCCATGTTATGTTTATCATGCTTTATCATTACTTTATGTTCATGTTTCTCTTACGATCTATTGATATTCCTGTTGTATAACATGTAATGTAGTCTTCATATATTCCATGTTTATTCCCTTACTGGGCTTTATAGCTCACCCTTTTCTTATGCATGTCCTCAGGTTATCCCATGCAATGATAAGTACGGGGGAATATAGTGGTCATGTAAAGGAAGTTTTCAATAAAGGTGTTGTATCTCATGTTTCAAGTTTTTTATGTAATGACCCTAATCCCCAAAGACACTAAACCTCTCAATCTTCTTTGTTGTATCAAGTGATGTTTTATATAATAAATCATGTTTAATTTTGTAATAAAATCAGGGTTTTCATATCAAACTATAACCATCTAATGTGCACCTTCTATGTGAGGAAGTCTAGAACCAACATATTAAAGCTGTGAGAGTCCACCCCATCCATTCCCATGTTTAACATTAAATTTATTAGAGATTCTATATGACCTACTAAATCTTCCTATGGGGTGAAAGTGATGTAGTTCTTCACGATCTTCCATTACCTATGACAAATTATTGGGTTCTACTCAATGACACAAAAACCTAGAATCTTTGAATTCTCCAGGTGGTGCATGCTGGTACTCAGGAAAGGATGCATGAACTTAGATAGTGGGATACTCTATAGTCATCCTAACAGATGGGATGTTCATTATATCATGAGGGAGATAATTTCTCCTTTACCCTTCAACTAGAGTGAATCCCTCAACAAACATAGGATCCATCGGCTCCCTGACAATATTTGATGGTATAAAGGTATGCTCCTTTTAGACTAGGGTGAGTTCTCCATGAACAACCAACCCCTATGAGCTCGTTCCACCCACTAGGATGAGTTCCAGAGCCCCAGGTCCTATAGGCACACTAAGACTCTAGGATACAATCCAAAATAATATCATAGGTAGAAGGAAAGTGGTTAGATTAGTCATTGACAACAGGAAAGATAAATTCAAACCATTTGAGGGGAAACATACGTAATATGATGGAAGAAAATATGTCTATTTCTATTATCCCCTCAATAACCATGTCATAAGTAGCTATCTTGCTAAAACAATTTCTAAACATGGGGTCTCTAAAGGGAGGTCCACTACTAGAGACCCCTCCATTGTAGTGGCCACTTCCCAAACCACCATAGAATACCTCAGTATTTCCTACCTGAGTGTTATGATATATAATTATAGGAAAGTCCATATGTAAATTTTAGGTAACAATATTAAGTAGAAAAATAGTATGGTAAGTATAAATTTAAATTTACCTTCATGATGAAATGATATGATTATGGTTAACTATCCCAGTTGGATTGGACCACTATCAGAATGGAATACCCCTAGAATTTAGGGATGAGAGTCCCATAGATAACTAAGAGGGAATGGGACCTAGATTAACCTATGTTGTCTCCCCATTGTCACATCATCCACTAAGGCTTTGAGACTGGACTAGAAAGTAGGCTACCAATGCCTGTAGAGGAACTCTCCCCACCTTTTGCAGTGGATTATTAACCCTCTCTTAATAACCCCTAAATGAATTGATAATAAAGGGTTATAAATGATGGAAGATAAGAGAATGTCCAATGGTGACATCAAACTATTAAGTTAAAATCTTACCTCACTAAAGAGGATCTTAGTTAGATTGTCTTCCTTGGGGGCCACCACCCTAATATCCTAAGGTCTCAATTGGTCAGCACCAGAACCCCATGACTCATCATCGCTAGATTTGTTAGAGATGAATTCCTAAACTGATGTCTCCTAGGTTGGTTCTCTTTTCATTGGTTATTCTTAGATATCCTCACCAAGAATCACTTATTCCTGGGTAGTGATGGGACCACCCTCCCCTTGCCACCATTTTGGAGCATCCATATCTAGTAGATATGAAGAACTCTCCTGAAATTTGACTCAGTCTATAATCCTAGTGATCATGAGATTTGGAAACTCAATTATATCTCTATTGAGCCTCCTTCATGGTTTTTCTAGTGTCGGAGACAACAATAAAATTTTACATGCCTTCCATATTTTTGGATATATGGTATCATTTTTTTCATACACCATGTGGTGATACCTATTCCACAACACCTCTTGGGACCTACTCACCCCATATTGAGATATTTCACCCCACTCCCATGGATGCTTTTGAGGGATCTCAAAACCACCAAATGTGATCCCTCTTGGGGCCACACCAGATGATGGAATTATTATAGTCCACTAAACTATATACACTTCCACTACATTCTTTACATCCTACATACACCCCAAAGGGAAGCCTAGCTTCCAAATTTTTACTTATGGTTATTTTCATAGGTATTCACAATCCTACCTAATTACCACAAGACCACACATTGGTATGCCAACACCCATTTGATGGTATAATTATGGGTGAGCCTATATTCAGTGTTAGCTAAATAATACAACAGTTCCTACTTTGATCCTTTCATAATGAAACACCATTATAGATGGAAGAGGTTTCATGTTTCTCATTGTAAGTGATCCCCTATATGCACCTTCTTGACAAGATTTTGGACATAAGGAAACAACTGAGAGAACTTCCATGGGTTGTACAGTTCCTAGTAGGTATTTCAATCGATATGGACATCCAACACCCCACCTAGGAAGACCTTTAAATACTAAAATTTATTCAACATCCCCTATATATCATTCTTCATCGGACCATATGGGTATGGGAATGAAAATAAGTTGAAATTATTAGAAATTAGGATGCTAGATACCACAACATCCTCACTAAGAATCATTAGTTGAATCCTTATGATGTTGAGGAAATACATATGAAGATACATATTAGGGTGGTGGGTAATGGTCGAAGATTTTTTTAGGGTGGTGGGTAATGGATTTTTAATATTCATACCCCATAAAATGTGCTATGATCCATTCTTCTGAGAATTGGAATGGAGTAAAAGTGCACATGGGAATGTCCCCCCTTATGACATGACTCAGCTGGCTATAAATCAGGCCAAGAAAAGGATTCTCATGATGTCTTGGTTTTTGGAAGATTATATTGTCTCCATCACCAGGGTCCCCATCCATAAGACCTTGTGAGAATACCTAAATGAAAGTAGCCACCTACAAAGAAAAGTTTCCACAAACACAACATTCATATACCTTAGGTTCAAGTCCACTACATTGTAGCCCTAGTCCTGATACCTTCCCTTTTCAAGAATCAACTAGTATGACCCCATCCTTCTCCAATGTCAATACCCTAGGAATTGATTTGATCTAGCATAAATTTTCTCCTATATTGCATTCAAAAATAGTTCCATCTATATCGTGAAGGGTATATCTCAATAGAAGGGTGGGTGGTCCATAATGATTAGCATTAGATGATCTAATCAAATATTTACTACTATTGGAACCTACTCTACATCACCAAAGTGTTGGGTGACAGGAGAAACCACTCATATTAAAACCCTATAAGATAGATCTCACTGATGTAGTTTAGGTCCCACAGACTAGTCACTATATCCTCACAGTAGAGATAAAAGTTTTTCATTTCTAGGTACCATTATCCAAGGAGATCTAGAAGTAGATCTAGTTGGTGGTAGAAATGGAACAGGGACACCCACATTGCCTCATACACACTAATACTACAAATCTCACTCCCATACTCCTAACAAAGGTTGTGTACCCATTACACCCACCCATTTCTCTCTAAAGTTCTCCCTAACCATTGGTCTCATCCCTTGTACCAATCAATCAATTTTTTCAAAATACTAGACCAGGAAAAACTTGTGTAGTTAGTATGGCACATCCCTTTTATTGGTTTCTCCACAACGAATTTCATTTTGATATAATTAAGGTCATAAATAGAACCAACTTAGAGATCCTTGAATTAATTACCTATAGTGTCCATATTCTAGTATTATAACTCTTCATGGTGGGGAAAAATATTTGGGTATTTGTTTCTATAGTTGAAATGGTCACATCAACATATATCCCAATGTTATTGAGGGGAATCCTATTTTTCCGAAGGCATCCTCTCTGTTCATCCATTTAATGATCCAAAAACAACATATTCATAAAAACAACCCTTCTTGACTAAGGGACATTATGGATCCAATACATTTCACACCTCTTGGAAGAATTGTTAGTAGCAGTGGTGATCTATATATGTTGGTCAGACATTTCTGACTTTTTTTAGAGTTTTTGAAGAAGTATTTCGTAACTAGAGGATGCCACACACAAATCCCCATGTTTCACAAAAATGAATCCCAATTTTCACCATGTCACAGTGGATAAGGATTTTTTTCACTCATTGGCTATCATATAAGCTAGATGTTTCACAAAAATTGTGGCACAAATGCTTGTGTATTCACAAAAGAGTGTTATGTTCCATGAATTGTTGAAATATTATTTTGAATGAAAGTAAGATGATTGTGAAAGGGCCCAACTGAATTTTTTATAGTTATGGTACCCATAGGGTTTCATTTGTATGAAATTGAGTTGCGTAATATTTTCCGAATTTTGGAATTTTTCTTTATTATTCAACCATCTTCTTCTCTATCAGCTCCAACTATGATTGGGGATTTTTTTGGAACTAACAATGCGTCTCCAGATTCAGAACACATTTCCACCCAAAATCAAACATAAACCTCAACCTAAAAGACTATGTTGATGCCAAGGGGGTGAGTGTGTAGAAATTTGATAATTTGTGTGAAACTACTAATTTTGGTGTGCCAATCACTTTCACAATAAAGTGGCATCAACCACCAAAATTTCCGAAGATGATGAAAAGTACCCATAAATAAAAGGTACATGGTCCCACAACACTTATAAATATCACCAATTTGGTATTTCATGTAAATTGGGTTAGAAAAGTGATGTTAAGTCAAAACCATCTATGATCCCCCCCAAAAAATGAAAATGGAATGATATTAATGCATCCTATAGTTTCATGTGACACTAAAAATTTGTGAGACATGTATAAATTTGTGAGACCCATCACCTAGAAAACCAATGATTCAATAATTGAGCATCAATACACCACATTTTGGGATTTCCCTATAGATGTTGAAGAATAAATCTCTCATCCACACAACCCTGTACTTTATGAACTCACACAACCCAAGCCTCCATGGATACCTTTTTGTAGATAAATTTCACAAGAACCCTCACATAGGCCAAAATGCACTTCATCTTATATTAGAGATTTCCTAATGAACCTTCCCTTGATGACTAGGTTGGTTCATCAAAGATGAATGTCTTTTGTGTAATACCAAGATTCACACAACCCCAAAGTTTTCTTGTAATTACACCTCATTAATACTTTCCCCAAACATGTTATAGAGCCCATTTCTCACACAACATTCAAGGCGCACACAAATCCAATGTTTCAAAACACATACATTAGGAACCTGGCCCAATGTATCTTTCCACCAGACATAGTTTTTTGGAGGTTAAGTTCTCAGGTTTCATACACCTAAATGAACTAGGATCATATGTGATACCCATAATCGCATGACCAATATCACCAACCCTCATATCCATTCCCCTTTCTCTAATAAAATCATAGAAAATATCAGATCCCTTTACTTTTCCCTTCAATGAGGGAATGTGGGATGCCTGTAAACCCAACATGAGAATGGGATCCCCTGTGTGTAAGTCCTAATAAAATCCAATATGTATGGATTTAAAATGAATAGAACCCTCGACTTAGTAACTCAATGTTAAAATTTACAAAAATATCCTCAACACATAACATTAATCCTTAGCCTCACCCGATCTCAAAAAACATAGAATTCCTCTTGTGATAAGTGTGAGATGATCCCATATCTATTGGAAAAATTCCATGTGTAAGACGCACACCATCATTTTTTTCAGTCTATTCAAAACAGAAGCATCCTATTACATGACACTAAACAACATAGACTGGTCCTATCACATGACCTTAAACAATGAACTCAACCTATATGTGTGTTTATGTATATTTCATAATAAGATATGTAGGAAACCTTCCCGAGGTTCAATCCTAATATCTATACACCATAAAAAATAATTTTCCTACCCTATGAGAGGAAACAACCCCAATGTGTGATCACCCCCCCTAGGGAAAAAATCAACCTATTTCCAAAAAAACATGAGGTCCCCACCAGACCTCGACATCGCCTTGTGACACTAATCCAAATTCAACCCAAAATGTGAAAATAGTACATAGGAAACATCCCCAAAATACTTTAAACATATGACCATGTCCCAAAAATATCCTAAACCATTTATTATTCTCCCAAAATACCATAACCCTGTGATTCTGCCCCCAAAAGACCTTAAACCTATATCAAATAATGATGAAACAATATCCATACCTTATGTAACAAGTATGAGATTCCCTAGGTGATGAGCCTAAAAAGAATTATGGGACACACATAAGTCCCCTAGCATGAAAAGTGTGAGAAGCATAGTGAGATACATAATAAAAGTGGGTGGCATTTTCTGAAAAGTACATGATTCCTAAGGTATCATTCCTTAGATTCATTATGCCCCCAACACTAGTTTCCTTTTATCAAACATAAGGTTCCATAGGTTTCACAATGAAGATACTTTATACATGAGATTTCATTAATTCTAAAATAGGAAGCCTATAAACATTCCCAACACACCCAACATCTGAAAAAACCTAGACATGTACAACATCACTATTTTCTCCGATCGTAGGTTACTTCCCTATCACAATAACATGCATAATAATTAACTGGTTTCCACTTTTATATAGAACCATTAATGATATTCAAAAACATGTCTCAAATCTATGATGGAGATCCAGACTAGGAAACAAACTCCAAGGAGGAATCCATGGAAGGAGGAACTAAAATATCATCATCATGTTCTGATCAAGGAGCCAAAATGATCAACCATGGTAGTATAGGCCACCTTCCTTTAGAAAGTGATAATGTGAGGAAACGACACTATAATGGTTATGACCAATCCAAGGATGAATACCAGTCTAGGATAGAAAACAAAAATAAATCATTATATGTATAAACTAGAAGAATCATTTGAAAAAAACCAAATAAATAATTTTGAATTCACATTTCCCAAATTTATAGATATTGCCTTGCTAATAATTTCCATAATAAACCACATCCATTAATATTTTTAACTAAATTTAAGCATGAGGAAATATCTTAACTTATCTATCCTTCTTTAATCTTTTGTTTCTTTTTCACTAAATCCTAATGTAAGCATTAATACAAGCATTATATAGTGATGGGATTGTTACAACTTCCATATTTGAATTTTTACTCATAAATTTCATTGAAACTATGGATACTTTATTCCATGATAGTTTCATAATACACCACATAAAATTATCATGTTTATATACATAAATTTAATCTCACATTTCATCCTTCATATGTGGAATAAAGCTTTCTGTGATATATTCTTCAAATTTTTCTTCAAAAAACACCGAACACCTTTTCTTGAAGGTGAAATTCACATCCAACTTGTCTACTCTATCTTCTTGTTCTTATGTAAAAATATATAAAAAACATATTTTTATCTTCATATATTCTTCATTACACTTCTATAGTTACACATGGATAGTCTTTATTATTTTACTTCTTATCTTTATCCAAGATACTTCTTTTCATGAATCATGATATTTATTATCATAATATTTAATCTTTACTAGATCACTGTACTTTGTATTTATAAATTAGTTCACACTATATCCATATACCATGCTACTAACAGTTAATCAATTTTCTACATGTGATTGATCATTACAATGTTATGTTGATCTATTCTAATGTGCAGTCACTCAGACCCTTGATGTTGTCCCACTATTAAAATGTGTATCTATTCTTCCCTTCATGTGGTCGTTCAACCCTTCATCTAGTAAATCTATTCCAAAACTTGGTCAATCAAAACCTTCTTGAAGTCACCCTATTCCAATGTGTGGTTGATCCCCCCTTCATGCAGTTGCTCAATACTTCAAGTGGTATCTCTTTTCCAATTTGAAATCACTCGGTCATTCATGAAACTTCTCAAAATGTTATATGGAATATCTATTTAAAATGTAAAGTCTCTCTATATAATGTACATTCAATCCAATCATTCCATGCAGTCGATCATTCATTAATGTTGTCATACTATTCCAATGTACGATTACTCGACCCTTCATATGGTCTCTCTTACAAACATATATCAGAATTCCTTCATCACATATAATTTTAGTGATATACTGCTATAAATTACTGATTTATATATTTACAAAAAAATGACACTATTAATCAATATTAATTCTTATTCACCAGCTTCTTAATCAATCAAAAAACAATCCATAATGAATATTTTTTATTATTTACACTTCCTAAAATGTCATTATAATTTTGAAATTAAGATATCTCCATAATGAATATTTTTTAAAAAAAATAACTAAAAGTAATAAATTATTAATTTTTCAAAATAAACTCTAAAATACACCTATAAACTAAATGTGTGACAATTATCCTTAAAATAATAAAATTGTGTAAATTAAATCAATAAAATAAAATGTAAAAATAATTCAAATATAATATCTTTTAGTAATATAATATATAAAATTTTAGTTTATTTTTTATAAAATATATGTGTACATGATGTTTTATGCATAATTGGTGTTAATATTATTATATTAATATAACTTCATGAAATTTTTAATTGAAAAGTGAAGGTGGTGGAATTATTATCATTGAAGATTTATAATTTCTAAGTGTTTTATTATATTTTTATTTTTCTATAATGATAGTATGTTATTATTTTTTTATTTAAAAATACATAGAATAATTTCACTTTTTATTTCTCATTTTATTGAGGCCCATATTTTTGAGAGGAGGATATCTCTCTTATCCCTTATTTTTTCCCCCTTCTATAGTGTATTATCATTGATTTAAAGGTGAAACCTTAATGTTATAGACTCTATATACCATATTTATTTATTCTTATATATTAAATTCCTTCTATGAACCATAATCTATTCATAGAGGGTTGATTTTATTATTATGAGTCCTCGAAAATCAACAAAACATTATGTTATTAGGATGTGATCTTATTTTAAAACCATGATATATAATTTTTTTTGGAAATAAACTATGGTTATATAAATTTAAATTAAGTAATTATATTCTTTTATATTTCTATGAAAATTTTATGGGATCTTGGGTGTTTCAAATTTAACTCTTACTTATAAAACATGTCTATAGATTATCATATATGGATTTATGGAAGTTTTCCATTATCTACATGAAACTTTCATGTTATGTCTAACAAAATTTCATGGAATATATAAATAAATTTATTTTATCATGTTTCCTTACACACTTGGGGTATAGTTATTAATGGATTTTATCAAGACATAAATGGAATAAATATTGATGATTTTATTTGTATTGATTTTAAAATGATAATTTATTAGTTTTGGAATATAAATTAATGTATAATGTCATTTTTTGTTATGAAATATAACTGTTTATTCTTTCCTTACACCTAAATTTTTATAATCCTTGTTATGGTTTATATTATGGGTTTTTAATAACATCATTGTCTCATAAATAGTGAATGAAACTTGTTTAAAAATGGATATATCATCAATGTATCAAAATATAGAATTATGAAAATAAAAAAGTAGTGTGTTTATAAATTATAATAAACATAAACCTGGTGGATTATAATTAATTAAGATCACTAATAAATAACACTAGAGATATTTCCTATAATGATAGTACACTATACACTAGAATCCATGTATTCTATGTGAGGCTTGATCTATTTTCGAAAGGATTTATATCACCCTCCATTGGAATATTATTAAATAACAATTCAAATGAGAGATTTGGAAATGATTGAAATTTCAAAAAAAATTGTAAATAGTTAGGATTTGTTCCTTTATATATACTTACATTAATCAATAAAGGAGGTTAAACACTATCGCCACGACTTGGTAGCATCCACACATTACTCATACCATATACAAATTTTTTATTTATGATCATTGTTTTTGAGAAATCAGATAATAATAATAATCAATGCATAAATAAATCATCATGATGATTCATGATTATAAATAAATCATTTAGATCTGGCCTAAAACATGACATCACATATCTTAAATACCAATTCAACCATATTTTGCGATGTTGGCATATCATGCCTATCATGGAATGAGTTAAAACACAAATAAATGCTAATGATATGAATTACAGGAAAATTTCTAGTTATGATATAGAGGAATCCTAAAATATAATTCATTATATTTTAGTGCATAACCAAAAGTATCCCACTTACACTAAAATCCCATAAAAAATTTATGTGAAAATTGGCAACACCCAATAAATCCAAAAAAACTCGTTTAAATATGGTTTATTAAACTATTCATTTAAAAAAAATGTTTAAAATTTAATCCATATTTTATGGCCTAAACATGTGACATTATTAGCCAATATAGTGTTGATAAGAAAGAAGAATTATATAATTCATAAATGTAAGCAAAGGGAAGCCCCTAGGAAAATTTTTATTACTACTCAATCTATAAAGGATCATGGAATGATCTCAATCAAACATAATTATATATTCATATAGACATTTCCATCACGACATTGAATAAGAACTAGACATGTAACATGTCAATATATTATAAGTAAACTCATATATTTTCAATTCTCTTAGTCGATTTATCACAAAAACCGATACCATCATATTTCAATCATTTTAATATATACACAAATTAAATGTCACTTATATAAGAATATCCATGAGTTTCATCAATCACGCAATTGATGGCTCATATTTATATTCTTATCATACATGTTTACAAATCCTATCTTGTTAAAAAAAATAATTGATGATGTGATTAGTAACATACCTTACCACCATATGATTAGTTCAACCACAAGGATGACTTGGGAAAGGTATAAAAGTATGAAATTTCACATGATAAGTAATTATTCAACCTTAATAAATGGGAATTTATATTAAGAATACTAAACTAAGTTAATAATTTATTGTATGACATTATGTGTGATATAATTTTGTTGTTCATCCAAGATAACAAGTCATTACTTATTACCTCACAATCCTGTTGTTGGATATGTGAACTAAATCCAATAAATCATAGTGTTTGATATTGGTATGTCATATTATTTTAACTGTTTGAACATAAAGAACAGAATATTCATGGGTTGGGTATATCATAATGAGTGGTATAGATATTTTACTCCACTTCAAAAAGCTATATTGTATTGAATGATAGAATTATGCCATAACTTTTGTGACATATGTTAATCATATTTTACAATTATCAATTTAATTTAATGTTAAAAGTTATCATTTAAATAATTGTCCATGTTATATTTAATTAATTATAGTGTTTCATATGATTAAATTTATAGAATAATCATGAATAAATTTTAGATTTAAATCCATTTCCAAGAGGCTACAAATGTTTTAATTTAATTCCATTTACTCATATGTTATGAACATACTAATAAATACATGAGATTCGTGGGGAGAATACCCATGGCCCATATAAAGATGTTTGATCCTTTAGAATGGGTTTTTACCGTAATATATTTCTATTATTCCTCCCTAAAAGATCTCTTCCCTATCATTTACCACTCAAGAGGTATTAGAATATCATGGTTTCTAGGAGGGTCCGGGCTAAATGATGGGTAATTTAGGTCATTTTATGGATACAACATAGTGGAAAGACCCATTTTGTTTCTTCATAGTGATATTCATCAAACATATGATATTAAACTAGGAAATATGATCATATTCAATATAATATATCCATTTACTTCGTTTATATTTTATATGGTTTCAATTTCATAACATGGGGATTTTAGGTTTTGGATTACTTTAATTAATTATACTTCATTAAATAAGTGTAATATGATCCTTAGAAACCCATCAGTGGTATTATAGTAAGTACCATGAGTTTTAATTCTTGAAATCATATTTAAAATGAAAAATAAATAGATATCATATTTAAATCATTACATATGATAAAGATTTATCCTTCAAAAATGTATACCATATTATGTATAATAATATTTTATATTGATATTTGAACTATAGATTATTTTATAATATTAGATATCATGAGCCATGATACGGATATGTTATATGATATAGAATATCATAAAGGATTACACAATACAAATTTTGTGGTTTTTGACATATCTTAGTATACATTATAAAGAGATGTAACATAGGAAAACATTGATTTTAATCACACCCAAGACATAAAATAGGCCCTTTTACCATTAAGGAAATATCATGATATCCTAGAATTTTATTCAAAATAACCAAAAGTGACATCTCATAGTATATTTTTATTATCATAAATTATTATATTTGCCAATAATTTAATCTCAGTTTCTGATTAACAATTAAATTTTAGAATATAATAGATAACATCCATGTTATCTATCCTAGGCCATGATATGATATTGATAAATTGTAATATTAGTTTTAAACTGAGTTATGACTTGTGATATAAGTCAAATTATTAAATATGGCATCAAGGAAATTTCAATTTTTTCAATTATGAATTAAATTATTAAATTTATAATAGTTTATATGTAACACCCCGACCCCAGCTACCCGGAGTCGGTGCGTTATTTCGTAACATTGGCATGATCACAAAAGATCAAGTCTCGAAATACCATTTAGTTTAGTAGCCTTGGAAACACTAGATATATTCATAAATGTTACATTACATCATAAAGTGAAAAACTAAAATAACAAAGTCTCTATAGTCCACACTCATATCCTCTTCTAACTATCCCTGCAGGTCATTCATAAAATACTTCTTCACATCCTAGAAAATATTAAAACATCGAAAGCGGTGAGCTCAGATGCTCAGTAAGGATAACAATATATTGGAAGCTTTCATAAATAAACATTAACATTTAAGGCAATGTATGACTAAAACAAAAGCCTTTTAAACTTGAACTTCAACATAATATGGCAAAAGTAAAATGAGATAATTCTACTTACTTATTCACATGGATATTCTACTGGTCGAATAATAACATGAAATATCAATAACCAATTTGATAATGATGGAATGAATAATTCTAGACTATCATAACCATGTAGCCAAGGCCTCGTGCCAAGACCACAAATAAGATTTTTTCAAGGCCTCGTGCCAAGATACTAGTTTGTCTCATGAGACCTACTGATGCATCGAGGAGCTATAGTGGGATCCACCCTCACTTATTAAGTCCAATTCATCCCTTATATGAAAAATGGTATATAAAAATTTAGGAATACCAATTTTTAAAATACCGTTTGAAATTAATTGTGGCATCAAAATACCATTTCGATTTTTAGAAGATACTTAAATTTGAAATTGCTCAAATATACTC
Source organism: Viscum album (assembly GCA_963277665.1). Lineage (NCBI taxonomy): Eukaryota > Viridiplantae > Streptophyta > Magnoliopsida > Santalales > Viscaceae > Viscum > Viscum album. The sequence goes on along the minus strand of OY728135.1, from coordinate 1,195,735,826 downwards.
CAGTGTTTTTCTGAAAACATTATGAAAGCTTCTGAAAACAAAATAACTAATTCTGAGACTACTCGACTAATTACAGACCATGATGGGTCCACGCCCAATCCCTTCCTTTCTACCACACTCGAGAGTTGGGTTTTCTAAAAACATTTTTAAGCTTGCGTTAAATACGTATACATTTGCACTGGATTTTCATATATTTGAGAGAAATATATCTCCCTTTTTTTAAATCATTTAAAACATTTATGGCTTGTAGAGAAGCCAAAACTCAAATAATGGTCATGGCAGTTGAGAATTCATTGTTTCCGCATACGTATAACAAAGAAACATTCCCTTTTGTCGTTTAGTAAAAACTCTTCATATAAAAAGATTCATTTTGAATAAAAGTAAAAGTCAAAGGGGTTTATACACTTTATAAAAGAAAGTTGTGTATAAAACTAAATATGCCTCAATGAAAGGAGATTGAGACGAATTCCCCAAAAAAGATAATTTTTAAAATAAAATAGATCTATTATGTGTATTCACTATAAGTACACATACAGAAAGAACAAATACAAGATAGGATATAATAATATCATGACATAACTTGAAAGTAGGAGATTAACCCAAAGAATGGAAATTGGGTTTAGAAGTTCCCTTAAAAAGATCATTTTTTAAATAAAATATATCTAGTATGTGTATTCACTATAAGGACACATAAACAAAGTACAAATACAAGATAGGACATAATAATATCATGACATAATTTGAAAGTAGGAGATTAACCCAATGAATGGAAGTTGGGTTAAGAAATTCCCTTACCTCGTGTCTGACTTGACTTGACCGCTCTTTAACCTCTTGAATAATAAACTAGAGTTAATCTCTAACTTCTTAAGAACCTTTTTCAAGTTCATTATTCCTTTTATATCACTTATTACCATGTCATGAACATTATGTAATTATTTAAGTTTATAACGGTCGTTTTGTCGATCTTAGGTACTTGAGTAAAAAATAAAATTCTTATAATTACACTTTGTTCATGTGGTAATATATCCATTATATCCATAATTATATTCATGATGTATATATCATATACATCATATATATCCAGTATATACATTCATTTTTAATATTACATAACATTTAGAAGTAATAAATGAAATGCATCGTTCATGGAGACGGTAAGCCGTACGTACACATGAACGCTAATTTTATTTCTATTTAGTATTTAATGGAATGAAGTTATAATTATATAAAGGTATAATATAATTATAGTATAAAATAATTTATAATACCATTTACTCAATCCTTTATACATCCCACATATGACATTAACGATTTAAATCACTTTGAGGGGGTGGTAGTCCGCACTTCCTAAAATGAAATTATCGCGTTTACCCATAATGGAAATCATAAAGTATGCCATAAATGAGAAATAAAAAAGAATAAGGAAAACATAAACATAACATATATATAATATATGAAAATAGTGTCATCAAAATGGCCACCATTAGAGGTGTTAAAAGAATATTGAACAATCATCGTTTCGTGAGGCAGTATTTCACCACCCACAGAAACAGTATGTTCTTTAACCATTAGACGAAGGTGTGTGTAAGTGTAAACAGAATAATTATCATAAAAACATCCTAGTATATTTTAGATACTGGTGTTGTTACAAAATAATGTAATAAAAAGAGTTTAAGGAGTTGGAGAAGCAAAATAAAACAAAACAACATTAGAGAAGACATTACCTTAAAATCGTGTAACTCTTTTTGATTTGAGACAAAGGATTCCTTGGGAAGAAATATACCAAAAGTGAGGCTTCTAGGAGTAAGGGAGGGAAGATGAGAGAGTATTTGGGTAGAGGTTGGACGAGCCAAAAGGCTTTGAACGTGTGAGTAATGTGGTAGTGGTGGAGGCCTTTTATAAGAGGAGAGAAGGGGCACTCTTGGAACGATTGAAATGTTACTTTATTATGAAATGATTTTCAGATTCTAAAGGTCCCACAGTGATATATTTCCAGGATAAGGTCATAATGGTTCTAAATATACTAATAAAATAGGTTTTTGACAAGTCTATGCCTTGGATTTTACACCATCTTTTAATTTTCTTTAAATAATTAATTAATGAGGTAATCGTTGCATCATCATGGTGTCATAAATAATTTAATTTATTTAATGTTTAAAAATTAAAAACAAATATCCTGATGTAGGAAATATTTTAGCTTTCTAATTAATATTTATTGTAAAAAATATGACTTGTATAACCCCATTTAAAAATTGTTTTAGTAAAACAACTCATGTTTGTGACATTTTTATTTTAACTTTAAATAAAAGTTATTTATGTCATTTTCCTACCAAAGTGGCTCCATGGGGTCCCCAAGTTGACCCATGAATTGTCTTGGTCGTCCATGACACATACAATAGTGTTAGGACAAGTGTAAAGGTATTTTCATAGTTTTATAATATCATTTTTACCTTAAATTTCACTAATTACCTTTAATCGCGATTAATTAAACTTAAAAGTTACTATTAAACAAAAGATTATTTTAATCCCATTGAACCACATTTTACTTCCTAATGACAACCATGAATGTTGGATTTTTGAAATTCAAATCACAGAAGTGGTAATGTTTCATTTAAACGAAAAATCAGTTTTTTAACTACCACTTACTGGTTTCACTATTCATCAAAAATTGACGTTTTTCAGAATAATGCCAAAATTTCACCCTAAGCTATAATTGATATTCCGAATTCAAAAATGATGTCTATTTTACAAAATTCCAAAAATATAAGTTGCATTAATTAATTTTATAATTAATTCCGCTGTCACAACAAATAGCGTGTTTTTAAGAAAGAATATATATCAAAATATTGACAATTGTTTATATCCAATTTCAAAGTGAAATTAATTATAATGAACACCATTGGATAAAATGGTAAAAATATATTTTAATTATAAATTAAAACCACTCAATAGTATAATTTATCACTATAAATTATTTTGATTAAAAACGTTGTTTTAAGTATTTTTCACTATTCATAAAAAATTGGAAGTTCTCAGAAAATTACAAAAAATTCAACTTAGGATAATTTCGACATTACGAATACAAATATAAAGTCCATTTTGAAATATAAAATTTATATAATTTTAAAAAGTGGGAATTACTATTCATAACGGCTACTTTGATTAGTCGCGGTGTGTTAGAACTCGAACTTGTGTACAATGCAAGCTATTGCATTATTAAAAGAGAAGCGTATCATGGAAGCTCGGGGTTTTACATTCTCCCCTCCTTCAATAAATTTCATCCTCGTAGTTTGAAATTTTTCTTTGAAAATAAAAGGTTGAAAATAGAAAATACCTTTGGGGAAAACCCACACCAGAAATAAGGTTAATAAAATTTAGCCTTAATAAGAGGCAAATGGAAATAAAAAAGTCACAACCAAATTATGATCTCAATAAAGAGAACATTGGTGGCAATTAGAGACATATAATTGGAGGAAAAATGTAAATATTAGTAGAGAGTGATTGAGGTCATCAATCACAAACAAGTTTAAAATTGATTGCCTCAAAGCCTTCAATCTTTGTTGATTTAAAATATTATCAGTTCAACAAGAGATATGGTATTAGGATAACACATTTTTTGTTTTAATATCACTTTACTAAAGATTAAGAATTAATTTATTCATAGAATAAGAGATAGGTATATATATATATATGTGCTTGACAAGTAGAGCTTCAACCTATAACTAATTTCTACCACAAACTCACCTTTCACTCAAAAAGATAATGGAACTCAAAAATATTATATTTATCCTAATAGTACAAGGTTCCAAGTATTAACACATACAATTTATATCAGGGAAAAACTATTTTGTAATAACCAGGGACTTCCTGTAGGCTAGTGGTAGGTAATAAAGGCATGTCGCACTATGGTTGTGGGTTCGATTCTTGCAACTTTGTCCGACGCGACGGGTTATGCACCACCCTACAGGTTGTCCTTTTCCTTAGACTATAGTACTATAATATTACAAATATAATCTTCAGAATTTTTTTTAACTTTAAATAACACTATATGAGGTTTAACTAAATCCATTCCAACCTATATAGTTTTCCAAAATACCTCTGTCCAGACTTTCTCTAAAAGGTCTCTAAATTCCAAAATCAATTGTAACATCAGATTCCCCAAATAAAGTAAGGTTTCTATTATTTTTACATACTGAAAATATGATTACCTTCATTATATTAAAACCTTAATGAAAAAACAAGTACTGCAGTAAAATCCTTATATATATCACATTATTATTATGACCAGAATATAATCCTTGAGTCCAAAAGCACCAATACATTAATTATTCCACTTCAACTGTAGTAACAGCATAAGATTGTACTTGATCCCTTTCCCTTTTCTGAGGTAAGTTTCCCTGACGCTTAGGACATTCATTTTCATAATGCCCCATTTCCCTACAATTATAGCATTCAACATTGATATCCTCTTTCTTTCCCTTACAATCACGCGCCTGGTGACATTTTTCCCCACATTTATAACAAACTCCCATTTCTTTTAGGCAAGTACCAGGGTAATTCTTCCCACAATTATCGCATAATAGAAAATCCTTCTTTCCCTTCTCCCTTTATCTATCTCTTTTTCCACCGTTCTCTTCTTCTCTTACTTTAATTTATTGTCATAATATTTGGAGAATTCCTTTTCTATCTTGATAGCACATGAGACAATATCTTCGTATGACGAGAAGGATTATGAGACTAAGGCTCGATGAAGAAACAGTTTTAACCCATCAAAGAAATGATAAATCTTACTTCTTGGGTTACATATATAATCTGATGCATGCCTCGCTAACCGTGTAAAGTTAGACTCATACTTTGCGACATTCTCATCCTCCTTCTGCCTCATACTCAGAAATTGTCTTTCCATATCTGCTCTATGGTCACGGGGAAATACTTTTCTAAGAAAAGCTCTTTTAACTCCCTCCATTCCATATTCGATACTTCATCATCTTCCTTTCCATTTTTAATCAATGAACACCATTGATCGATATCTCCAGTGAGGCGGTAAACTACCATGATAACCTTCTCCCTTTCGCTACTCCCCAAGGCGTGGAATATGTTCTCTAAGGAGTTTATCCATTGCTCATCTACTAATGGATTTATAACCCCATTAAATGTTAGTGGTTTTTGCGTCATGAAGCAGTCTAACATTGATCCTCCACGTTGCGGATCAGGGTTCTCCATACAAGTAAGGTTATTATTCATAACCTGAGTGAGTTGTCCCAGTATGGTAATAAGTTGATCAGCACCAGTTGTATCTCCAGATCCACAATAATTATCTTGAGAAGGATGGAAATCCCCACACGGTGTGCGTGCATTGATAGGGTTTCCATTCATTCCACTAGGCGCCATTTCTAAACAATGGCATAAACTAGATTAGTTTATGAATCAAAATACATAATTCCATACTTGTAAAACACTTAATATAAATTGAACTATTTATGGATATAATCCATAATAATAAAAAGAAATGTTTTCTTTGAGGAAGTATATACTTATAAAACCTTCATAATGGTTTGTAGAGAAAATGAGAATAATCCTAAGCATATCCCCCGGGAGTGTCGTAACCAAGAGTGCAGCAAGGCCCGTTGTCATGCACCAGTTCCCATTCGAGTCTAGCTCAAAGCAGTGTTTTTAGGTTTTACCCCTAGGTACATCTATGCCAGAGCCACCTCTACCTACTCGTATCCAGACATGGATTTATTGCTCGGAAAACTCACAAAATCTCTATAATACCAAAATTCTAGGAAGTTCTTCTATACTAATCCTCAAAGTCTATCTTCGGGCTATGTGCTCTAATCAGAGTTTATCTAAATCTAGCTTCCAAGGTTAGTACTAAACTGCCTATGATACCAACTATAACACCCCGACCCTAGCTACCCGAAGTCGGTGTATTACTTCGTAACATTGGAATGATTACAAAAGATCAAGTCTCAAAAGACCGTTTAGTTTAGTAGCCTCAGAAACACTAGATATATTCATAAATGTTACATTACATCATAAAGTGAAAAACTAAAATAACAAAGTCTCTATAGTCCACACTCATATCCTCTTCTGACTATCCCTTCAGGTAATTCATAAAATACTTCTTCACATATTGGAAAATATTAAAACATCGAAAGGGGTGAGCTCAGATGCTCAGTAAGGATAAAAATATAGCGGAAGCTCTCATAAATAAACATTAACATTTAAGGCAATGTATGACTAAAACAAAAGCCTTTTAAACATGAACTTCAACAAAATATGGAAAAAGTAAAATGAGATAATTCCATTTACTTATTCACATGGATACTATACTGGTCGAATAATAACATGCAATATCAATAACCAATTTCATAATGATGGAATTCATAATGCTAGACTATCATAACCACGTAGCCAAGGCCTCGTGCCAAGACAAAAAATAAGATTTTGTCAAGGCCTCGTGCCAAGACACTTGTTTGTCTCATGAGACCTATCGATGCATCGAGGAGCTATAGTGGGCTCCACCCTCACTTATTAAGTCAAATTCATTCCTTATATGAAAAATGGTATATAAAAATTTAGGAATAACAATTTTTAAAATACCATTTGAAATTAATTGTGGAATCAAAATACCAGTTTGATTTTTAGAAGATGCTTACATTTAAAATTGCTCAAATATACTCCAGTATTTTTCTGAAAACATTATGCAAGCTTCTAAAAATAAAATAACTAATTCTGAGACTTCTCGACTAATTACAGGCCATGATGGGTCCACGCCCAATCACTTCCTTTCTACCAAACTCGAGATTCGGGTTTTCTGAAAACATTTTTAAGCTTGCGTTAAATACTTATACATTTGCACTGGATTTTCATATATTTTAGAGAAATATATCTCCCTTTTTTTAAATCATTTAAACAATTTATGGCTTGTAGAGGAAGCCGAAACTCAAATAATGGTCATGGTGGCGGAGAAGACATTGTCTCCGCATACGTATAACAAAGAAACATTCCCTTTTGTCGTTTAGTAAAAACTCTTCGTATAAAAAGATTCATTTTGAATAAAAGTAAAAGTCAAAGGGGTTTATACACTTTATAAAAGAAAGTTGTGTATAAAACTAAATATGCCTCAATGAAAGGAGATTGAGACGAAGTCACTTAAAAATATCATTTTTTAAATAAAATAGATCTATTATGTGTATTCACTATAAGTATACATAAAGAAAGAACAAATACAAGATATGACAAAATAATGTCATGACATAACTTGAAAGTAGGAGATTAACCCAAAGAACGGAAATTCGGTTAAGAAGTTCCCTTACAAAGATCATTTTTTAAAAGAAAATATATCTATTATGTTTATTCACTATAATTACACATAAAGAAAGTAAAAATACAATATAGGACATAATAATATCATGACATAATTTGAAAGTAGGAGATTAACCCAAAGAATGGAAATTGGGTTAGGAAATTCCCTTACCTCATGTCCGACTTGACTGGACCGCTCTTTAACCTCCTAAATAATAAAATAGAGTTAATCTCAACCTTCTTAAGAACCTTTTTCAAGTTCATTATTCCTTTTATATCACTTATTACCATGTGATGAACATTATGTAATTATTTAAGTTTATAATGGTCGTTTTGTCGATCTTATGTACTTGAGTGAAAAATAAACTTCTTATAATTACACTTTGTTCATGTGGTAATATATCCATTATATCCATAATTATATTCATGATTTATATATCATATACATCATATATATCCAGTATATACATTCATTTATAATATTACATAACATTTATAGGTAAGAAATGAAATGCACCATTCATGGAGACGGTAAGCCGTACGTACGCATGAATACTACTTTCATTTCTATTTCGTATTTAATGGAATGATGTTATAATTATATAAAGGTATAATATAATTCCAGTATAATATAATGTATAATACCATTTACTCAATCCTTTATACATCCCACATATGGCATTAACGATTCAAATCATTTTGAGGGGGCGGTAGTCCGCACTTCCTAAAATGATATTATCGCGTTTACCCATAATGGAAATCATAAATTTTGCCATAAATGAGAAATAAAGAAGCATAAGGAAAACATAAACATAATATATATATCATATATGAAAATAGTGTCATCAAAATGGCCACCATTAGAGGTGTTAAAAGAATATTGAACAATCATCATTTCGTGAGGCAGTATTTCGCCACCCACAGAAACAGTATGTTCTTTAACCATTAGACGAAGGTGTGTGTAAGTGTAAACCAAGTAAATATCATAAAAACATCCTAGTATATTGTATATACTGGTTGTGTTGCAAAATAAAGGAATAAGAAGAGTGTAAGGGGTTGGAGAAGTAAAATAAAACAAAACAACATTAGAGAAGGCATTACCTTAAAATCGGGTAACTCTTTTTGATTTGAGCCAAAGGCTTCCTTGGGAAGACTTATGCCAAAAGTGAGGCTTCTAGGAGTAAGGGAGGGAAGTTTAGAGAGTATTTGGGCTGAGGTTGGCCGAGCCAAAAGGCTTTTAAGGTGTGAGTAAGGTGGTAGTGGTGGGTGCCTTTTATAAGAGGAGAGAGGGGGAACTCTTGGAAAGATTGAAATGTTACTTTATTATGAAATTAGTTTCGGATTATAAAGGTCCCACACTGATATATTTCGAGGATAAGGTGATACGGGTTCAAAATATACTCATCCAATAGGTTTTTGACAAGTGTAAGACTTGTATTTTACATTATCTTTTAATTTTCTTTAAATCGTTAATTAATGAGGTAATCATTGCATCATCATGGTGTCGTAAATAATTTAATTTATATAATTTTTAAAAATTATAAAAAACTGTCATGATGTAGGAAATATTTTTATCTTTCTAATTAATATTTATAGTTAAAAATATGACTTGTATAACCCCATTTAAAAATTGCTTTAGTAAAACAACTCATGTTTGTGACATTTTTATTTTAACTTTACATAAAAGTTATTTATGTCATTTTCCTACCAATGTGGCTCCATGGGGTCCCCAAGTTGACCCATGGATTTTCTTGGTCGGCAATGACACATCCAATAGTGTTAGGACAAGTGTAAAGGTATTTTCATATTTTTATAATATCATTTTAACCTTAAATTTCACTAATTACCTTTAATCGCGATTAATTAAACTTAAAAGTTACTATTCACCAAAAAATTATTTTAATCCCATTAAACCACATTTTACTTTCTAATGACAACCATGATTGTCAGATTTTTGAAATTCAAATCACAGAAGTGGTAATGTTTCATTTAAACGAAAAATCGGTTTTTTAACTACCACTTAGTGGTTTCACTATTCATCAAAAATTGAAGTTTTTCAGAATAATGCAAAAATTTCACCCTAAGCTATAATTGATATTCTGAATTCAAAAATGATGTCTATTTTAAAAAATTGAATACATATAAGTTTCATTAATTAATTTTATAATTAATTCCCGCTGTCACAACAAATAGCGTGTTTTTAAGAAACAATATATATCAAAAGATTAACAATTGTTTATGTCCAATTTCAATGTGAAATTAATTATAATGAACACCATTGGATAAAATGGTAAAAATATATTCTAATTATACATTAAAACCACTCAATAGTATAATTTATCACTATAAATTATTTTGATTTAAAAATTTGTTTTAAGTATTTTTCACTATTCGTAAAAAATTGGAAGTTCTCAGAAAATTACCCAAAATTCAACTTAGGATAATTTTGACATTACAAAAACAAAAATTAAGTCCATTTTGAAATATAAAATTTCTATAATTTTAAAAAGTGGGTATTACTATTCATAACAGCTACTTTGATTAGTCGCGGTGTGTTAGAACTCGAACTTGCGTACAATGCAAGCTATTTCATTATTGAAAGAGAAGCATATCGTGGAAGCTCGGGGTGTTACATTATAAATATTCACAAAAGTTATTTTGGAATATTAATTTAATTTACAAAGGTGTTTATAAATTTGATAATTACAGAGTGTATATATTTAATTGACAAATGTTTTTGAAAATTATATAAAATAAATATCCATGATATCAATTTTTTCTATTAAAGTACCTTTGATTTATATTATATGACTTATAGTTCTGATATAAAGTGTTTATATAGAAAAAATAAGGAAAATTAATGAAATGTTAATAAATTAAAAAATAATGAAAAATGTAATGGATTTTATATAGAATTATGATTTATCTATAATTACTAATTTCTATTGTTTAATTTAAAAACATTATTTGGAAAAATTATTGGAATAATATCAAAATGTGTTTTCATAAATTAATATTATAAATATTCAAAAAATATTAAATATTGGATATTTTGATTATATAAAATGTTTAAATAATATATTTGGATTATATTGTTTTTATATTTCATTTAATTTCATATATTAATATAAATTTCATATAATGGATATTACAAAGAGTTATTATTGAAAATAAATATAAAATTTTATTTATTTATTTAATAATAGAGTTTTCAAAATTCATGGTTAAATTATAAAATGTTTAAAAATACTTTATTAACGAATTTTTCATAAATGTAAATCTATTGTCTAAATTTCTATATTTTTCATTTATTTTGTTTTATCCCCTTCTTTTTTCATGAATATAAATGTCATATTCTTATGTATTATTTAGTTTAATGTATTAAAATGATTCTATAAATTATCATACATGCACTTAAAGGGTTAAGTTCTAAGTATGATAAGTGATTTAGTATTCTTATACCATGATTTTGGATTGTACTAGTCTATGAACTCAAATTTACGTATTTAATTATATTTTATACATATTAGGTGTTTTGATAATTATAGAATTGATATAACCCTTGAGTAAAGATACATTGGTATATGTAATTTGGTTTTTACTACTCATTAGCATGAGAGCGCATGCCATGTCTTGAAAAGAGGGGGTTTGCAACCCGTCTCTCCATAATTACTCTTATAGGGATTATTATTTTCATTGGATTATAAAAACATATAAGTGGTCTTCTGATGTACCTTATATATATTATACATTTGGATGCGTTCAAATAAAATTTATTTTAATTTTGGTCCATAATAAAATTTATGAGTTGTGTAAATAGTTACACATTAATATGGGTCAAACATATTGATTTTTTGGAAGGAATATGGGTTAAAAAATATATCCTTTGAATCATGGACAAAATAATAGGTAATACATGATATAATATGGGGAGATAATATAAAAAACCTCAAAAAATAGTAAGTATTATATTACTTCCCATGTAAACAATTGAAAATACCTTTATAATCAAATTGGGAAGATCACACTAAAGTTGGGTTTCTATGGATTATCTTGTATAAGGAAATAATGTTTTGTATGAATCTAATAGAATTAGGTTACCATATTTGATGTGATATTTGGGATTTATTAAGCTAGGAAACCCTAATAGTATTAGGATACCAGAGTTATAATGTTGAGTAGATTTAAATGAGAAATTATGATAATGAGTTATCAGCTGAACTATCTAAAAGTTATATCTTATCTTATTAACATAAATTTCTACTAGATATAGTCTAGAATTATGTTATCATCTTAGCTAGTATGATTCATGATAATATATAGATATTGGATCACTATTGGTGATGATGAAATTTAAAATATGTTATCAAATTAGTAAGAGTACATTTAATAAAATTCATTATTTAATGAATATATAAAATGATAATCATATAATAAAATATTATATTATAGATAAAATGGAATAATTATTATAAAATTTTAATTTTATATCAATATTTGAGTAGTAAAATATTAATGCAATACATTTCCTAGAATGGTATATAAATATAGTAATTGTTTTTGATAAATAAGATAAATGTACGCGTTATAAGAATACTTTCCTAAGCAAAACAATGTTGATGTTATTCAAAAAGTTCATCTATATGGTAATTAGAATTATAAACACTTAATATTTAACGTGTATTGTTAAAAGAAAATATTATTAAAGGAACTTTATTCTATACTATGTTTTTTAATTTTATTGAGTATACCAATGAGTTTGAAAGACTAGGGTTTCACTTAAGGCTTGTTATGGTTATGGAATTTATTCTATAATAATTGTTGGAAATGATTTGAAAATGTGAATGTGTTCAATAAAATTATAAAATATTTTCTTGAATTATTGAGTATAACTTATTTGGGTATAGTATGTGCAAGTTCAAGTGCTGTATTGATAGGAAAGATTGATAAAAGTTTAAAATGGAACATGGAAAAATCTACAGGAAAGTCAAAAAAAATTCCTTCTAGTAGAAAGTTAAATTAGTTGAATCTTAATGGAGTTGTGAAGAAGGATAATAAATTATTCCTTAGGATGGAATTATTTTAAATACCTAAAGGGTTTTGAGAAACTCTATGGAATGCCCACATTAGGTATTGATGTTATATACCTATTCTTTTATTTTGAATGGTATATGTTGCCAAATATATATTTTCAAAATGATGAAAATATGCCAGAGTTAAAAATAAATTTATGAATTGAAGGAGGTTTATTTTTCATTCAAATATAGTTTAATATTATGAGATTATTAATATTTTAAATAAAAATGATTATTTCAATATCATATAGATCTATATAAAGGATGTTTATTTTAATCATGTTTATTTCATATGTGTTAAATGGTTTTTTTAACAAAGAGTTATTATAAAAAAATGAGATGATTGTTTTAATATAAATGGTTTTCTATAAATCCTATTCTATAATATATTTTAAAATGATACAAGGATAATTTTTTTATCAAAGATAAAATATTATATCCAAGAAATTTGATAAAATATGAGGGAAAGTGTTCTCACCACCCATGAGTGGAATACTTTAAATAATAAATTCTTATTTTTAAAATGATTCTCAAACACATAGGAAAACATATATGATATAGATTAATGATTTATTTACTAAAATTTCCCTCAAAATAGATGTAACTATTAATTTGGAAACTAAAATGAGTATTTTTATCATGATATCATGGAGAAAATATAGTATTTTAATAGAAAAATGGGGGTATATTTGGACCTATATAATTTAAAATGATAATAAATACATGATTATACAAATTCAAATTCAATGTGAATGACCATTTACAACATAAAGAGTTTAGGGTATGTTATTAATGAAATAATGTGACGAGTTATATTTTCTTATCAAAACAGATCTCATAGAAAATATTAAAATGAAAATTTCAAAGTTGATGATATTTAACTTATAAATAGTTCTAATAAAAAATTAAATTTATTAACATTGAAACATTAGATTTTATAAATTAAATTAGTTTTAATATTTATTCAAAGATATTAAAAATTAAAAATATGATTCCTTATAATTAACATTATTCAAATATACATTATTTATAGTGATTACCCCTTAAACTGTTTAGAGGGATTTTATTGAGAGATAGTAATATAAATTTGTGGATGGAATTACATCAAGGTGTAAATGAGTTTAAAAATAATGAAATATTAAAAAAAATTATGGAAATATGTATGTATTTCATATGAGATATGAAAATATAACTTATATATCATTTTTTTATTAACATTAATGAAGTTTAAGAATATAAAATGTATCATGTAACAAATAAGAAATCACTACTTTATCATTCATTCATGTTGGATGCATCTAATAGATGAAGTAAAATTTTAATTGACCTCCCAAAGAATGGAATGGAGTTATCCCTAACCAATGATTATCATAGAGTATTAATGATAGTGATAAAATGTTATGGTTAGTGTCGGAAGGATGTATTTCATGATAAAAAACATACTCACATGAAAAGAAATGATTTTTATACAAGATGACCCATGAAGTAGATCCCATGGAGTGTTATAAACTATTTCATTTGGTATATTAAAGGTATATGTTTTACATTTATATTTATCAATTATTTAAGTTTATAAAAACCCCTATTATGAGAATATTCATACTTTGATACATTTCTTACACCTTCCTTAAGGTTGATCTAATTAGTGGTGGTTGGGTATGTTGATAAACTTATCCTCAATTGCGTTTAATGAAGGTGAAATTTTTTATCTCGTTTGAAGAGTATGAGATAAGGTCCCTCAATTAAGATAGACTAATGGAGTGAGTGATCATAACTAGTTAAGTGACATATGATTTTATTGACTATTATAAGAGAGTCATGTGATGTGCACATGTATGAAGGTGAATGAAATGATATTGTTTTCATACATGTAGACAATATATACATAGATAACTGAGAACATATGGATAACTAAATGGGATTTAAATATACCATTCCCTATGGTTAGTCAATTCCTTGAAAAAAGTCATAAAATGAAATTTCATACTTATACATGATTCAAATGATGGACATATGTATAAAGTTACCTATATTTTATTGAGATCATGATAAATCACAGTGTATCTTTAGTAGCACTAAATCTTTTCTCGAGGATGACATTTTCTTAAAATTATGGATTTTTGAATTAATATAAGTTTTCAATGATATAATGGCCTATGAATTTAATTTTTTGGGGTTATTAAATTGGGATTGAGTTTTAAAAAACTCATTGAACTGTTATAATAGTGTTTAGAGTTAATCCCAAAGTGGGGTTGGGTAGATATTCATTCATTAAGTATTGCATATGATGTCATACATGGTGAAGGTGATGATAAATTTTTAAAATCATATTCAATGATAACCAAAAGTAGTTTTGAATATGATTTCATAAATAATTTTATATGTAAACTATAAGATGAAATGGCAGAAACTATATAAATATTCAGTGCAAGTGATTTATTGATAACGATATACCCTAAATCCTATATATCACAGAGTATGATTTTAGTTTGTCAAATAATAAAACAAGTATGAACCTAAGGAATACTATATGATTAGGTTTAGTATATCATAAAGAGATGTATTGAGATATTTGTTATCTTCCAAAAGTGATATTATATTGATTGATATAGAATTTTCATAATTTTTGCAACATATGTTAATCATATTATAAGATTAATAAGGTAGTTGAATATTAAAATTTAATGATTGAATAATATTACATGGTATATTTCATCAATTGTAACATTTCATATGATGAAATATATGTTAGAATCATGAATGCATTTAAGCATTAAATTCAATGATGATATGTTATAGTGTTGTAACCTAATTCTATTTACTTGCACATTTTGAACATACAAATAAATGGATTGGAGTTTTATGTATCAGCCCTGAGGCCTATATAAAGATGTAAAATCCTTTGTAATGATATCCCATCTAATGTTCCTTTTGATGATTATCCCTAAAATCACTATTCATTCCATTTTCTATTTTCACATGATAGGTACTGACATATCATTATTATAAAGAGGGTATTTCCCAAACATGGGGGGATACAGTTTAACCCATAAATATAATATAGATGAATGATTCTTTTGGTTTCTTCTAAGTGATCTTCATTAAACATTTGGTATAAGATAAGATGATCCATATCCATCTTTATTGTATGGTAGACATGTTCTTCATTTATATTATACATTGATTCAATTAAATTTCATACTTCTTTTAGGTTATGGGTTTCTTTGATTACTTATGAATTATAGAATATGTGTTATTTCATCCTTATAAACACATCACATACTCTATACCATATAGTGGACTTCTACTCAAAATAATATTAACATACTATCATAACCCATAATACTATCTGATAACATGAAATTACAAATAACTAAAAGTTATAATTCATGGGGTTATTATTTTTACACTATTAACAATTAATATATGTTATACACATGAATTAATGATAAATAGAGATTTACTTTAATATATATGTATGATATATCCTATTGTTAATAATAATTATATTCAAACTCTTATATATCTAGTACGTAGAGAGTTTATATAACATGTAGGATTCTACTATATTAATGTTTGTCAATGGATCAAAATTATTATCCTATATAAATACCCAATAGATTATTACATTACCCCTCTCAATGATTTTTTGAATGAAATGGAACTTTTGAAAAAACGTGTTTGGTTCTCTAGTGAGATGGATTTCTTTGGCCTTTTAAATAACTCCACTTTTATGACAATAAAGCTTAGCATATCCCTTAATTATAATATCTACTCTATTTTCAATAATAAAATAATTATTACAAATAGATTCCTTTATAGGATCTGATACAATGATTTAATCTATCTTGGTTTTTGATTCCCCCATAGTGTATTTTTTGTAATTTTTCTGACTAGTAGATATACTATTGATGTAAAACATAAAACTTGATTAAGAAATAAAAACATCCATAACACTTTGGAAACTAGAATCAATGTAATAATTTACAATTATAACACCCTATGCTTTTATAAGTGTTAATTATTTACATTTTAATCACAAATTGTGTATTGTTTTATTTTTTGGTGTTTTAGAGGTCAAGGATGGCATGAGAAGTGTTTTGGTAAAACATGTCAGTGATAGAGAAAATTCCTAGTTAGAATATTCCTTTACAGTATATGATGCAACGATTTACTCTATATTTTTTCAACTATTTTTCAATGTATTGTTTGTAATTTTCCGTACTAGTAGATCCAAATTTGAGGTACAACATAATACTATATCAAGATTTCATATCATCCATATTATATTGGAAAATAGACTCATTGTAATACTTTATAATTATCACACCTGGCCTTCTATAGGTGTTAATTATATCTATTTTCTGTCACAAATTGTGCATTATTTTTTATGTTCTAGGTGCTTTAGGGGTCATGGGTGGTATGAACATTTGTTTTGGGAAAACAAGCCAATGATAGAGAAGCTTCATAGATACCATAGTCTAATTGTAATTTTAGTTGGATCCCACCTATAGTTAATGTAGGAGAGGTAGTTTCTATTTACACTATTAGTGGCAGTCTAATGGGGGTGTAAATAAACCTTTATGGGACCACATGAGTTCTAGTGGGTTCCCAGTGGAGTTTTTGTAGGCCCAATCTATTTTTTATTTTTTAATTTAAATAATTAAATGGATTTAAAGTTATAAGATGAGTATTGTCACCTCATTTTTACACCAATAATATCTCACACCCCACTATATCACTTTTCTCTTGGTTATATACTTTCCAAGATTGGATCTTTATCATTTGGGATTATATCATACTCCCATAAATTATAGGTTACTTTTATGGGTTATTCTAACACTCCTCTTTTATCTCTTTTTGGGTTTCCATGATTTGTTTTCATGAATCATTGGTTGAGCCCTAATTTTTTTTCATGATTCCCAAATTCCTCTATTTGAGGATGAATCATACAAGGATCATTGATGATTAAAACCACACTTTTACTATATAGGTGGTCTTTACTATGATTTTTTACAAGAGTTTCATGCATTTTATTAAATGTGAGAAATTAAAATTTTTTGTGTATACCCTAAAACTAAATTAAATTTGATTCATTAAATCTATATAGAGTGAGAAAAACTCAAAAGTTTAGGAGTTTCCCATAAGAGGTGTGTATTGACACCAATAGTTGCTGATGAAAATTATCTATGTGAAACATAATATGTACCCATAACCATATACTATAAATGGGTGTCCATTCTTGATACATCTTTTACAAACCAAGTTGGGAATCCTAGACTATTCCTTAGTGGGAAATATCTTGAATAAAAGATAATATAGGGGAGATATACCCAGGATATGACAATTTGGGTGGGATAGTAAATTAATATTTTGACCCATTTTATGCTATGTAATTGTTAATGTTATAAGTTTGACCTAAATGATAAATCATCCATTTAAGTAACTACATGAACTTTTTGTGATACCTCAGACATGTTGAACTGGGTTGGGATATCTTATCCTTCAGAATTGAGAAAATGATCCATTATCCACCATGAGGCTGATGAAATGGTGCAACCTTGTGTATTTTAGGATGTTGTGTTTGTGGTATATCATCAACTTGAGTTTCCCTATTATTGAAACATAATCCACTTGGGGACCTATTTTGGTTTTATACCATCCACCTAATATTTGATGTCAGTGGTATATTGAATGCTTGTGATGGGATACTATTGGTTCATCATCCACCTATAATTTGGCATTGGTAGTGCATCATCCACCTTCGGATGTTGTCTTGAGGGTACATTGTCCACATAGTGACTTCTAAAATAGGTACACTATCCACCACAAGAATGACATTAGTCATTTATTTTCCACCTTATTTAAGTGTAATAGACTTGTTTCCACCATATTTGTGAAAATCAGTATATCAAAAATATGAGCATGGATAATGGTGGTGTATTTTCCACCAGCGATTGGTGATACCTCATTCAATGAGTTATTTCTAGTTTGATAGTGTTAATATATTAGTGATGTATTGATCACCTAGATGGAACATGATAGTGATAAATTATTCATCTAGTGATGTTGAATAGTGATAGACCATTCACCCTAGTTTTGAAATGAGGATTGATATATCATTAATTCAACAAATTTGTCGATACTATGGGTAAATCATCCCATTTTGGCACTAAATGATGTATGTATAATCACAGGTGGTTAGGATATGGGTAATTTTCATAATGTGGTAGGTTATTTATTATTTATTACTTAATTAGAATTATATATTGAGCACACATCTATATTTATTGGAACTTTTTAGGACACCAATGGTTGTTTCCTATTGATTTTTACTCACAACATACTAAAGTTCCTTGGTAACTAAGAAAATTTCAAGCTTTATGACATAGGAAAGGCCCCATATACTCTATATGGATAGGCTAGTAAATCTTGATTAGAGATGTGAGTTGGTAAAGGAACATAAATCGTGAACATTTGGTGTATGTATCCTTATTTTTGTTTAATTTGTGGAAATTTTCAATATGATATATACGTGGTGGATTATATTTATGATGCATGAATCATATGAAATATATAAGGGATAACTTTTTAATAGGATATTAATATTTAGTGTTTTATATAATTTAACTATGATATTTATTTTCATACTATTGTTATATTGTGATGACTTCTTACTGATACTTATTTCCTTGTTGTTTATGATTATCTATACAACATGTTATATTATCCCACCTATCTATATTGACCATTATCACTATTCGGACACCTTTGGTGTATGTGGAGGACTGCCTGAAGTGTTTGGCACCTGTTTTGGTGTTGAAACGGGCGAACTAGATTTTGTATACTAAAAATTTGTATCAAATTCTTGTTTTTATATTTTATTACTAATTAAGATGTGGTATAGAAGAGTTATCACATTGTTAGATATTGGTATAGATATTATTCCAAAGAGAATATAACCCATGCATGAAGAAATTTCATGTTACCATGGATATTATTTTTGTTCTTGGTTTTTTATTTTACACCTGGGATACATTTCTAAATATGAGTAATTATGATATTGATAAATGGTTTATTGGTTTTTAATCATAGACCATGGTAGTATTAAGGCATGTGTTAAAGAATCATTACTGGTACATAGTGTTCTCATAATATTCATATGTTTACCTATGAATGATGTTCTGGTTAGGATGTTGGGCTGGGTTATTTAATGTGTCAACAAAAATATTATAAATTGTTTTCTTATACAACATATTAAATGCAC
Organism: Viscum album; assembly: GCA_963277665.1. NCBI lineage: Eukaryota > Viridiplantae > Streptophyta > Magnoliopsida > Santalales > Viscaceae > Viscum > Viscum album. Next base: position 1,195,716,173 of record OY728135.1, on the reverse strand, counting down.
TCTACTTGATTGAATTGTCATTACTAACTATTACTGTGATATTTTATATTAGTTATCTGACCATTTGAGAGCATGAACATAACCTAAGGGTGGGTATTTTGTGCTATAATTGATCTTCTATATGATACCCTTGTATAATAGAATGTTTTTTAGGGTAGAGTGGAATTATTTTGTTATTTATTATGCTAAAAATGATACATAAATTGATTATAAAATTTTGATATATAACATGGTCTCAGTATTATAGAGATATTCATCAATGGAGACCTCCCATTGAGTGTGAGGAGAGTAGGGATGATCATTCTCTACCAAAATTGTAACCAATTATAACATTTACTACTATAACTAATAATAGTTAGTATCTTAGAACGAGTTTTCTTCATGTCTTGTAGTCTATAGTTAGTAGGGTACAAATATTCGGGGAAACTTTGTCAAATATGAGTTATAAGTTCTAGATATAGAACCAATCTCTCTATACTAGTGAGGGTGGACCAAATTCTTCTAGGTTTTGGATAAATTTCATGTAGAATATAGTTGATCACCATTATAAAATCCATGAGAGGTAGGTAATGATTTCTGCCTATTTTATTTGTGGACTAATGAAACCCTAATATGACATTTTGGTCTATGCATACCAATATGTGTGGAATTCCTGTTAGGATTTATAACCACTCTTCATTAAGAACTTCTTCCCAGAGACTCTGAGGGGTGATAGAGATCTAGTTTTTATATATCTAGTATAGGTGTCTTGTTAGTGATAGATTATTCTTCTCATTTTATGGATATTTTATGATTTTCACAGTCACTAGTTAATGATAAGACAATATGAGTTAAAAATATTGAAATTATATTAAGGTACTCTATTCAATACAAAGTGAATATATTTTGATTAAAATCCTTCTTAGAGTAAATGTATAAAGTCCTAATTAAATGGTGATACTAGATTGAGGGTAGATATTTTGGGAAGTATTATTTTTTTACAAGTGTCGGGGATGGACTACTGGGAAGCAAGAAGAGAAAGTTTGAGGAGTCTTAATAGTTTGAAGACAAGAAGAGAAGACAGGGTAGTGGTTCATCACTCCCTCTAATAGGGAGATCCTTTGATAACTATTATTAGTGTTTTTAGTAATAAAATATTCATTTTTATTGTGATATAACATTTAAGGATTCCAATTACTAGACTAAATTGGTGCATCTTAAGAGGTACTATGGCGTAACACTATTCTTGGATAGGCAGTACAGATATGGTTAGAATTAGGGTTCATGTGTTGGGCTAGGAGAAAAAAAAGTACGGTAGTTAGGGATCCAATGGATTTTTACTTTATAGTATAGGTTAAGGTATTATATGTAAGGGGATATAGTTCTAGTAGGGTTATGTCCCTATGGTGTGTTTGGTTATGGAAACTCAGGGTTGGGGTTTTGGCTAGCTTCAAGACATCCAGTATAATAAGGTCATGTAGGTCACGAAGCCTTTGATAGTTTTTGGTATAATTGTTATGAAATTTAATTTATAATTTATATTATTTGATACATTTACATTGTACTCATTCCTATATTTTCAACTTGTTATTGATCTAGGGATTGTAGAAGAGTATATATAGAGGGTTATTTATTTCTATAGACCCACATGGATGTGATCAGAAGGAACTAAAATTTGTCTTTAATATTCTATTATGATTAGTATGTGTAGGATTTTTTTTTATTTATTCATGTTTTAGATGTATAGTTTTGATGTGATCCTTAGGATGGATTTTTTCACTCTGTTTCAGTAACACATCAAATAATTTTATTAGAGGGTATCCTTCATGTCTGTATAAGGTAAATTTTATACTTATATTAGTGGATGGGATCTATAGGAAGTACATTTGGAACCTATCCATAGACACAGAGGGGATATCACAATTCAGTTAGCTAGAATTTATTTGACCGACATGGAGGTATGGTGGGAAGTTTTTTCACCCATCGTCGATGAGTTCTAGGACTTGTTTTTTAAGGATTGCATCAGATCAAATCATGATCATGAGATAAATGTTTTTATTAAATCATATAATATGTATAGTTATATTATATATTATCTCTTATGGGGTCAATCATAATGAGATTTTTTAAATAAAGACACTAATTAAGGAATTGGAGGTGAAGGAATTTATTTTCTTAAGAAAACCCCCCATTGGATGTTCTCATATTATTCGCTAAGAATGTGGATCGATCAACTTTTTTATTTTTTGGATTATTTTAGGTTAGGCTAGGTAATTATAAAAAATATTTATTCTATTTCTAACATTGACAACCAATTTCATCATCTGAGGGGAGACAATTTATAAGATCTTGGGGTTTTCCTTATTGAAGAATAATTTTATTTTTGATTTAGTCCGATAGTTTTCACCTAATGTGAATACCTAATAAAGTCAAAAGAGATTAATGGGATGTACAAGTATTTTTTAGATCCTTGAGATTTAGTTTTTTGAAAATAGAGATGGGATGTATGGTTATTAGAAACAATGTATCCCATTCCACATGGTTGCTACTTACCGTGCGGGGTGCTTTAGTGAGAAGCAGTGGGATGCATGGTTTGAGGGAATTGTGACTACAGGGATTCATTCCCTTGTGATCGAATTGTATTTAATAGTGGATAATGAATATTTCAGATAATGTTTACCTAATTTTTTACCCTAAATGTGTGATATGGGTTCTTGGAATGATAAGGATGAATAGTTGGCACATGGTTTGGCCAATCGTGTGGCCAAATCATACAACCTAATGGTTTACGAAAAATTTACCATTTTACCTCAATGAATAAAAAAGCTAAAAAAATTCTCCAATTTTCCCATTTTTTTGGTTTTGTCTGGACTTTTCTCTAGTTGATTTCATCCTCAATTGTAAATATAGGTTGTGGTGTAATTTTTTTGACTAATGACTTATTTAAACAACATTCGCCACATTGGATTTACACTTATGATTTATTCATTCATCTCTAACCGTTATTCATTTTTATTTATATTTAAGAGGTTATTTTGGTGTAAGATACTATGAACTATTTCTAGGGTATTCAATTTTTATTCCATTTTTAGTTGATCTGGGTTTAGTTAAGATATGACATTGGACGAGTATTATTCAATGGGTATACGGTATGTGGTCTATACCTTTCCCTTTATGGGCTAGTTGTTTTATACCATATGGTCATTGTGACACATGTTACGCATTTCAAAATTGTTCCTAATATTAAATTAATTTCGTTATTAAATTGTTGGACCATTTTTAGGTTTTCCAATTAGTACCATGTGATGGTTGGAGGTTATCAAACTCAACCTAGACCACCCATGAGGTGTGTTATTGTATTTGATCCATTTTATTTCACACTGTTAGGTGCATGTGTGCTCGGAATCTTAGTGGGAGACATATTCAATTGAATAAGATTATATAAGAGGTATTATTACTCTGTACAATGTGATTAAATGATATTAAAATGGTTAAATGATTAAAACGGAAACTGTGGAATTAGTTGGATAAACTAATGGATTGTTTAAGATTATGAAATGGATTATGAAATAGTGAATGAGATTATAAATGATTTGGATGAAAATGTCATTCTTACTCCTTGGATCCTGTTGGTTTGGGTCTCAAACTTGATCACATGACATAGGCCATTTATGATACCAAATAAATTTCCACTCCTTTGATCTATCCCATGGGTCCCAACATTGAATTCCATGGACATTTTAAATACACAGATCTAGATTAGTTTGTTTGTTAAAGAAATTTCCAATCCTTGGATACAAATTGTATGGACCACTTTAGACATTCTTCATAGACATGAACCTTGGGCTCTACACAAGTCGTTAATGAGTTACTATGAATATTATTCTAGGACTCGATGGGATGCCTTGGACATTTATAACGTCGATTCTGCCCATGTAGGCCTGACATGATGAGGTTGGACTCGTTGTTATACCTTTTATCTAACCCTTTTGTTTTGACACTAGATTAATCATCATAGGATATATTGGAAGCTTTATCTTGATATTAAAATATCCCTAGTATGTTAGTTTGATCAAATATGGTTGACTAAAAAGAGTTACTATTAATTATTAATTTAGATTACCACAATATATTGAACATTGCTTCTGCTTGTATTAAAACACTGGAGTTGTTATAGACACCTTTGGTGGTGCCTTACTGAGTGTTATCTCAAACCATGTTTGGGCCTCTATTGGATACTCGAACAGACTTCATGGATGTAAGTAGGGAACGGGAAAGCACCCAATTTATGATGCTAGATTAACTATTCTTAGGAGTAGGGGTCCATATGACCGAGCTATGCTCATGATGCTATTATTATATATTTCTTTTCGGTATTTTTTATTAATTTTGATATATTTTTTATAAAGGATTCATATTTATGAGGATTTCCTGCCATTTTTTATAGATGAATGACATACATCATTTTGTATATGATAATACCTTGGATTTTTCTATTTCTCATGATTTTGGATGTTAATTTTTTTTCTAACAGTGATATATATTATGATTGTGATTAGATATTTACTTGTGATACTACTAAGTTACTCTAATCATGGGGGTATTATCTCCCAAATGTACTAACTCAGACCCTCACTACTAGTCAGAAACCTCCAATATACGGAGAGGTTCACTTGAGTCTATGTGACCTACCAGATTAGGGCACTATTTAGTTTCTCCTGGGTTGGGGAATTACAAAGTGGTATTAGAAGAATTCTTTTCCTTCCATAATATTTTGGGAAAATATAAAATATATTAGAAATAAATTGGAAATTATTAATGAAATGTGCTTGAGAATGGCTAACCCACATAATGAAAAAGCCAAATTTTTGGAATGTAGATTTTTTGTTCTATATTTTTCTTATTATAGTTGATTTGGTTCTACCACCATGTAATGCACAATCTATGTAATGTTATTATTTTTATGATTGAGTAATTACATTTTATCCTTGTCCTGATATGGCAAGGAAACATGGACTTTGCATTTCTTTTGGCACCATTCACGATTCACATGTCATGCATATGACATGCCATATACGATGCATTGATTTAGTACATGGAATTTATTATATGTAACATTCGATACAAAAATTGTTATCAATTAACATTTATTATAGGAGTGTAACATCCCAGCTTTATCCAAGGCTCATACCGTTAAATTATTTTTGTTTTAATTGCTTAAGTGACCTAGGGCCCACGCCTATGAAACCTGTTGCAATTTACAGACAATAGTTAGACGTTCAGTTTGTACATAGTTACTTAAAAATGTGTGACTGAAACATGAGTAGTTTTATTGTAAAAATAAAATAAAATTGTGTTTTCCGATTAATTTTTTGTTTTTTCTTTAAATCGTTTTTCTTTTACTTTTTCATTCCTCTTTTTTTTCTCTAGGAGGCTGGCGTGCGACCCCCTCCCTCTAGAAAGATGGCGCATGAACCCCTACCTCTATTCAAGTTACATGGTGGATTATCCTCCATATTTAGGTTTTTCTCCATCTCCTTTGATAGTTTTATGTTTTAATTTCCATTGTAAGTACTTGAAATATTTTAGTATGCTATCTCTCCCACACCTATCTATTTACAGTTGTCCAAGTCGTTTGTTGTGCTAATTTGGTATAAAAGTTTTGTGCCATATTTTTTGGTGTGGGGGGTTGTTAATTAATATTATTCCTCTCATTATGGGTTAAATAAAATCTTTTTACCAGATTTGTGGAGTACCATGACATCGAGGTAGGGTGACTTGACGTTTTTACCATTGTTTTGTTGGTTTTATGATATCATGTGGTTGTACCGCTCGACAAACTCTTCCAGTAAATCTTGATATCTCTTACTAAATTAATTTAAATGCTTTTCACCATCTTTAGTGACCATCACATGAAGAAAAACCTATTCATGGGATGATTTCTTTGCCTCTGTCCATCCCTTGACATTACACTATTCGTATGCTTGCTGAAACCTTCTAGAGAAGATTTAATGCCATATATTAAATTTATCTAAATGTTTTTTAGTGTCAGTGGTGACCCTCATATTTGGATAAGTTATTTCTTGAGGACTTCTCATTACCTTCGGCTACCCCTTTTGGGAGCCCCATCCATTTTGGCCTACTATTCCGTTTTTTTAATGTGGAAATTACATTTGTTGTGAGCAGAACCTTGGTTAAATGTTTTCAATTGATAAATTTATTTTAAGGGGTGTTTATCCATGAATTGGATCCTTTGTCAATTCTTACATTTAATTCTATTTTCTTGGACATGATTCATTTAATATTACTTAGCACGCATGAAGTTTCTTCTGAATATCACTTTTCATATATTAAATTACACATGGAAATATTTAATCCCATGATTTATGTTATATGACATTGCTTAATTTTATATTATTCCATGTTTATTATGATTAATACCTTGTGGTTTCTTAAAATCATGTTATGCGATGTAACTTTCATTTAATCTATTTTGAATGAGTTTAGAAATTTTTTTTAAATATAACTGAATTAATTATTTAATTATGCAATGTCATGTTTTTAAAATAAAACCCCTCCAACATAGGTGAAATGTATTATAAACTAAAAATAGAAAATAATGTTATTAGACATGCTTGGTATCCTTGCATTATGATTTGTTCCATTGTATATTCTATTAAATTACAATACTTTATTAAATGGTGACCTTGTTAGCTTGTTATATTAAATTTCATCTGATGACATGCAATTTTTTAAATGCTATGATTATTTATTATGAAATTCTTATGATAAATGTTATTGAGTTATAATATAAATAGTTCTATTTTCATTTGCACTAAATTTCATTGATTGATTAAAGGATAAGAATGTGATATTGAGATTCTTTATATCAGAATGTAATTATATGTTTATGTATTTCCAGGATACATTCAATGTTTTTGATGTGCATGGATACATGGTTACACGATATGGGATACGAGAGAACTTGGGTTTTGTATTAAGGATCCATGTATGGACTCAAATGATTGAATAGTTATACCATGATTTGTTATGGGAAGTGATTTCTCTTTACAGGTGAGGTATTCCTGGGAGGTTATTATACTCTAGAGCACTACTAGTACCCTAGGAAAGAAACTGTAGATGTAGATGTTAGAAAACATGGATATGCCATGCCTCAGGTGTTACTCAGTCCCATATGTATGATTTCTGGGATGGACACAGGGTCACCATACATCGAGTGATACTAGAGACTCCTTATGCTTCCCCTGAGATATACTCATTTCTATTGGATTATATCAGGTGTACCATAGCAATAACTGATAATTGTTAGATGCCAAGGAAGGGCTCATACTCTCCCTATGGATTTGATGGACTTAATCGAACTACGTAAAATACATGATAAGAATCTACTAATATTATTAATAATTGTTTCTTATGAACTTGCGACATTAAAATTTTGATTATTATAAATTCTGGGTAATGAATTCCAAAAATAGGACCCATGCCAAAGAACAAGCTTGGGAGTATGCCTTATTGGCTTGTTGTGTTTAAATTATACATTGATTACATAGTTCTACTTGAATAGGTACTTTATTTGGACTCTCGACATAGGGAGAAGTAGGTGGTATGGGATGAGTGTCTGATTTGGAACCTGAACCAAGTTTTAGTTATTATATTTATTTATCTACATAAATATTATTATATATTGGAACACTACTTTTGTTTATTTAATAAAATGAAATGGTCTAGGAACCATGGGTGATGAACTAATGGGATTTATATCTCATGCCCCACTGAAGAACTGTTTGGAACCCGAGTATATTTTATTGTTGTACATATGGATAAAGGGGAGTGTGATACTTATGATTCTTGAGTGTTTGCTTGCAGTTTAGGATGGATATTGGGGAAAAAAGACCGAGCCTATGCTCGAGATGCTGTTGTAGAAATGTTTTATGTTTTCTAGTTTTGATTGCATGTTTTTAAGCCTGTACCCCTATTATCCTCCACCATAGTGTTTGTGTAGACTCAGGAAATCCAAATTATCATTTTAATATATAGTATTACTATTAAGCTTCCATAGTTATTTGGTCATTCTTCTAAGGTTATTTATTAGCTTCTGTTGATGCATGATTATTCTTATGCTTCCACTACTTATTATATATTTTTTACCACTATTTTATACCTAATACTATGAGGGAATAGTCTCTCTGGTTTTCTAGGGTTTCCCCTATCACCGCCAAGCTTTGCTCTGCCTTGGGTTGTCCTAAGATCGCCTCCACACTTCCTCTCGACGATCTCGTGATGATAGATTCCTTCTCAGGGGTGGTGTTTTGTGGGCATTGTTGGCCTGTCATTCTCAAAATTCACTGGATTCGCCTCGTTCTATCCCTTCTTCATTGGGTAGGGTTTCCTCTGATAGTGTGGTGAAGTCTTTGGTCAGTGTTTTATATTTTCATGATGCGGGTCGACGTGCAGTTATGTGTCGGTTGGGAGTGCGTGAGGCAGTTTGAGGTGGTCTCTAGGTAAGTGTGTGAAGGAGGCGATAGGATCTGGCCTGGTTTACACAAACACGAGTAGCTGTCTTCAGGGTTCTGCTTTGTTTCTCCTTGATTTGTTTTCCTGTTTGCTGTTGGGGTTTTTGCTTTGGGCATTCGGCAATTGTTGGATCTGGTTTTTCTGTTGGCAATGGATCCTAGATATTCAGTGTGAACTTTTGCTAGAATGGTTTTTCTGGAGGCCTTTGAAGGTTGTTCTTGTTTTCTTTTAGTGCATCGTTGGTATTACGGTGGAGTGTGGATTGCACTAGGAATTCATCCTGACATTGGTATTGCTTTTGGTTCCCTGTGTGTTTCAATTCTGTGGTGTGCGATTCTAGTATGATCTAATTTCAGTGAAGGAGCAAATGAAGAAACAATGTACTTTGATATGCGAAGATGCAGTTTTGATTTCTTACAACATGGGTATATTTGTTCTTTGTTGTCGTGAAATGTTGAGGCTATTGTGGTTGGATTTTTGTGAATTCACTTGTGGCACTGTGACTTTGGTCCATGAGACAATAAATCTAGTTTTCTTGCAAGGGACTGCCCAGATGAAGTTCAGAGCATGGAGTGTTCTTCTTACCATCGCTACTAGGAATTAGTTGTTGAGAGGGTATGGCATATTCCATCGGTACTGGGCCTGTGATTCTTTTCATGGGACAGCTTGTCGTGAAATGATGGGATGGTGGATCTTGATCGTATTGATTTTTTGGTTGGGTGGATCTTTTTCTTAGTTTTGAATTGGATTGTATTTTTTCTTGATGAACTTTTCCCATGGAGGTATGGTAGTGTTTTAAATCATTGATGTAACTACGGTTTCCCACTTTTTCCTCAAAAGTGCTTTGAAATAAAAATTTAATTTTCAGTCAGGATACTAGGACATAAGAATTTGGAATTTACTCTTTGTGTGGCTGTATCTAACCCTTGTATAGGGAAACACTAAATTTCATAGGATGATAATTTTAGTTATTGATTATATTTTTATTATTGATACGACTTCACAATTGGGTTAGAAACTTGTTTTGTGATGCTATTGTTATTGGTTTTATTGAGATTATGATTCATACATTATCATCCTAATGATATGAGGGAGTTTTATAACAATCATCTTTCTTGGCACAATAGTGATTTAAATTTCATGCATATTGTCATGCCATATCAATTTTCACCACGCATTAACTGTTTTCATGCGATTGTTTCTATTCCTAGTTGTTATTTCCCATAGTGCCTTCTGATAATAAATATAGAAACTTATCTATTTGTCTTGAAGTTACATGCTATGATTTTGGTTAACTAGACAACCAATTTCAGTTTACAAGGTTTATGGGCCCTTATAAACATGGATTGGTGATCCACCTAATTCAGTCATTTTAATGGGGAGATAAATGCATAAATAAAATTTTAAAATGAATTCTACCCTAAAAAATGAAATTCACACCAATTGTGAGACCATAAACATAACCTTATGAGGTAAAAGGGTTGTACGTCGTCTGTCTCAGTGATCCTAATGGGGTATTTCATCTTATCTAGACCTGGATCATGGAGTAGGCTATTTGTAGTGTTACTCTTATAGGCATTCTATGTACCTATCTTCTTTATCACTTTTTATCTACATTCCTATCTACTAGTTTAACTTCTTACCCTCCCAATTATAAATCTCTTGTTTGAGGTTCATGATTAGAAATTGTAGAGCTATTCCACTACGATGTCCTCGTACTGTGTGCCATGAGAGTGGCGATGAGCACACTCCGGAGGTAGAGGGACCTAAACCACCCATAGTACATCCTATAGTGACTCCCATGGTACCTTTTAATGATCTTACACTCGGAACTGATTCTTAATTTAGGGATAGACTTCTTAGGTTCATGTAGTCAATTCAGAGTGCTCCCGAGACTGCCCTGACTATGGAAGATCTTACACAAGACTTCCAACTGCAGCATCCTCCCACCATCTTGGGGGATAGAGGTCCTCATGCTACATAGTCAAGTATAGAATCCATGATATATATCTTATCCCATTTTGATATGTATGTAGAGCATAGGGTCCATATTTCTATGTACATGATTCGTGAATTCACCATGCATTGGTGGGATTTCCTTTCTCAATCAGAGTATTACCAATAAATGGTTTTGGAAGACATCAAGACGACTTCATATGATCACTCATTGTTTTAGACTCAGTGATAATATCATTCTAGGGTGTTATTTCCCCTTAAGAAGGGATCCATGATGGTGCTAGAATATTCTTATCTCTTTATAGAGATTCATCATCTCACTCCATCTCTAACTGATGACAAGTTGGAAACTACGTGGAGTTTTTAGGATGAGATCAAATATGTTGTATGCTCCTAGAATAATGACTTTCAGTTGATGAGTGTTTCATAGATAGTGAACTAGGCCCTTATTATGGAATGAAATCTCAAAGAACTGGTCTTGTGAGGTAGGGAAGATTAGTTCTGAGGCACGGTGATGGTTCTTTATTTAGTATAAAGCACTGTTTTGAGGGTACACATAGTGAAAGTTCCATCTAGATGAAACTTATTGAAATCTCTATCGTATGTCATTATTGAGGTAGGATGGGCCATAAGATTCACCAGTACATGAGGAACCTAAGGGAATACCGAGCTTGTGGAACTATGGGACACCATAAGCACTTGTTCCTTTATATTCATATAGTAACTTGTGTTAAGGGATCTATTCCATCACGTATATCAGGTATAAGATTTGTGAAACCACGTAAGGTTGGGAGATTTTCTTATGTCGGCCAATCAACAAAAGGTGGTAATGGCTAGGTCTGAGGAAGTCAGGATCTAGAACATCAACATTAGTAGAGTGTATTTGTTTAGGCTAGTCAGATTGCATCTTAGGGTCAGGGTTCATGCCATATGTATGTAATACAACCAGAACCAGAGGATTAGAGTCTAGGGCCATCTACAGTTTGAGGTACTATTAGGGTAGCCTCTAATTTTGTTTCATCCCTTTTGATATAGGTTCATCAAACTCATTTATATCTGTAGCTATTGTGGAATGTCTGGGATTAGAAATCGAGTAATTCTATGGTATCATGTATCTCTAAACTCCGATAGGGTCCAAAATTGTAGAGACCCGAAGCTTGACATACATGGACATTACATTACTTTAGCGGATTACTTAATACATAACAAAAATAGACACACAAGGACCTTAATAGTTTAGTGTCTTTGGAAACATGGAACTTAATCTTCTAATCGTGGTGAAAGATCTTCAACATATCCCATAAAGATCTTCCCCATTTTTTTTATACCTAAAAACATTATTTATATCCTGGGGAAAAGAAAACATAAAAAGGGTGAGCTCAAATTCTCAGTAAGGGTAAAAAAAAGAAATATCAATCACATCATATTCATAAGAACATAACATTTTGTAAATCTTACCCTGAAAAAGAGATCATAATTTCATAACATGGGATAAATCATGGTAGTGAAATGTAATCACAATAATCATATCTTAAAACATGAATCATTGTGGTATACACACATAATCATAGAGAATCATTTCTTATTAGTCAAGACTCATTTCCAAGACTATCTTATTGGAAAAAGTCCATTTATGAACCGAGTTCATTCCTCGTTTCAGTCCTGTTTCACTGAACCGGTTTAACCTGTCGTTCCAGCCATGTCTATGTCATGAGATATAAAATCTTTACCCAATTAATTGGAGGGAGATATAGGTCCCACACATATCATAATGATACCATTCTTATGTGTGCCACAAAATCATAAACCATACATCATAGCATAACCCATGTAATAAAAATGGGATTCTTAAACATCATGACATCATAAAACAATTCATATAAGATAAAGGAATTCATAAAAATAATTCCATCACAATATAATCAAATCAATGTAATAATAGGGATAGAAACAGAAACCTAAATTATATTAGATGGAAAATAATTTTGATAAAACACTTAAACTCCATTCTTGAGGAAAATATCCTTTCTACTTCAAAAAAACATTTCCTTTCTTAACATGTCATGCAATTATAAACTAAAAAAAGTTGATTAAAAATAAACTTGAAAACTTGTAAAGGAAGCTTCTTGGAAATAATGTTTTAAAAATCTATTCATGTCGTATAAGATAAAAAAACATTCTTCTCATAATTTGGCCGGAAAAGTCAAAAAGTACCTCGTACGAAAAACGACAAAATATTTCTTTCATATCTTTTACTAAAAACTCACCGAAGGGTAAAATTTAATTTCAAAAAATTTATGAGGATATAAATAATATTACATATTGAGGAAACATGGGTGTGGATGATAAAATAAACCCCAATAAATACCAAAGTATAATCAATCTCGGATAAAAATGAGATTGTGATATTTCCCTTACCTTAGGTCCAATTTGCTTCGTAAGTGTCTGAACCTCCTGTATAACGATTTAAAAAATGTCATTGACTTATTACAGAATCATATTCATTGTTATGATATCATATATGGTCATATTCTTAGCTTCTTATTAGTAATATTTCATTACTACTTGTTATTCGGGTGTTTATTACTTTTTGTTCTTATGCGTGTTTTGTCAAATAAATTATTATTCTTCCCTTTATATTATAGATACCTCATTTCCAGAATGGTATTAGTGTAATATATATCATATTCATTCATTCAATTCATTTATATAATCATTATGCAATGAAGATCATGTATAACGAGTCGCATCACATTGTGGAGACAATATTCCGTACGTACGCACGAGCGATGATATCGTTCCCATGATCGTGGAATTGTATTGGAGTGTATGTATACTATTTCAGAATCAATATCACGTTAAAATAATCATATGTAGTTATTATTTACACCATTATACCCATCCAAGTAAGGTGGTGGGGGAAAATAGATTCCACCACGGCGTGGAGACGGTATTCCGTACGTACGCACACGCGGTGATTTCATTTTCCGTAGTATGGATAGATGGTGAAATAGGTTTGTTTTATACTTATAATAACATATAATTATATGAGTGATACTGATGTTATTATTTCATAATGAAACAACTAAAGAAGAAGAAGTGGAAGAAGAAATAAAGATGAAAGAATCGGTAACGGACATTACCTCTTCTTTGAAGCGCTTCTTTGAGACTTCCTTTTAGGGTACTAAAATTGGTCTTTAAAGAAGACCAGGACTTCTAGTATGTATCTAGGTAAGTGGAGAGAAGAAATTGGAAGGGTTTGGCCGAGCTTTAAGGCTCAAAGTGGTGTGAGGAAGAGAGGGAGGAGGTTCCCTTTTATAAGGGAGGAGAGGGGCACCTTTGGAATAACTAAAAATATTATTTTATTATAAAGTCAAATTCGGTTTTTAATAGCTCAAAATTTATATATTTAGAAGCTAAGGTGGGTATGGGTCTAAATCCTCTCATCCAATAGAATTTAGATAGGTTTAGGTCATTATATTAACCTTATCTTTTAGTTTTAACTCTTAGTTAATTAGATTGAGATTTACCATGTCACTTTGTATTTTTATATTATATAGTTAATAAAATTACCATATACATCCATGTGACCCCATAGAGGTCCATTAATGACAGAACTATCATTATATAAGTATATTGGCTGATCCTTATATTTTTAGGAATATAATAACAATTAATAATATAATTTGTTTTTTAAAAACTATTTTATGTCAATTTTGACACTATTTGGTAATTTATTTTTTTGAAAATCATAACAGAATGATTAGTTCGAAAAAAATTAATTAAATAAGTACTACCATGTCATATTAACATAGAAAATTATTGGAATTCATAAAAAGTCTCAAATTACATTTATTTGGGTATTTATAACATCAATTATGTCAATATTTAATTAATAAGATAATTACTACATCATCATTGTGTCATACATAAATTAAATTATTTAATGACTAAAAATTATAAATAAAATACTATTATGTTTGAAATCGTTTTATCTTTCTAATGAATATTTATAGATGAATTTATCTTATGTATAACCCTATATTAAAAATGATTTAGTTATTAAACCTTGATTTTAACTATTTTAACCCTTCTTTAAATAAATTGATAATAAATGTCCTAATCTAATCCAAATGGGCCTAAATGGTCATAGTTAATTCCTAAGGTTGTTTTTGGTCGAATTAAACTTATCCAATAGAATTATGACATGTGTTAGGGTAATAATAATATCATTTTTACCCTTAATTACCTATGTACTTTTAACCGTGGTAAATAAAAGTAAAAAGTTACTATTCACCAAAAAAATTTCAACTCATTGTACCAAATTTTACTTACTAACATCAACCATGTCTCTCATATTTTTGAAATTCCACTCATAGAAGAGGTAAAATTAAGTTTTATGTAAATTTGAAAATTCTCCTATGAGGTGGGTAAAAGATTGTGAAAAGTTCAATAAAATTTTTATATATCTAAAATTATTATAAAATTACTCCAATGAATTAAATTGAACTTATATAGGTATTATGTATCAATTTTGACCTAAAATAAAATTAAATAAAATAAATAATTTTTTAAATAAAAAGTCGGGTTTTAAATAGTAACTCAGTGTTTTCACTATTCAAAAAAAATTGAAAGTTTTCAGAAAAATACCAAAATTTCACCCTTGGATAATTTTTATATTCCGAATCGAAAAATTAAGTCCACTTTCAAAAATAAAATTTATAAAATTTCAAAAATTCGGTATTACTATTCATAACGACTAGTTTTAATAATATTTTAATAGCATATCGTTGTTTAGCGAAACTCGGTATTGCATACAACACATGCTATCGTGGAAGGTCGCGATTACGTGTAATGCAAGCCAAGTTAGGGTTGTGTGTTGTGCAAGACTCCTTTGTTGTTTCTTTATAACAGAATCCAGCCATTTTTCATTTATACATTGAATATATATATATATATATATACTCAATGTTTTGTGGAATGACTATTATCAAATGAACTTGAAATTGTTTGTAACACAATCTAAGAATAGTTTTGCGTATACTGCATGCTAATACGGTGTTGCGTAAAGCACAAGAAAATCTTGTTGTAGCATAAAGCACATGACATCGAATAAATTAAAAAGAATACTTATCATAAAATATCGGGTTACATTCTAACCCCCTTAAAATGAATTTCGACCTCAAAATTCGTCAGGGTTATACATAGTTTTCTACTTGAAAGTTTCTTTAATTGAAACCCACATCGTAAAATGAAATACCAAAACTTGGCTTTAAAAACTAAAGTATGAAACGTAACGGTTACCCAAATTAACTAATCATCAGGTTTCCATATAGGAGAACATAGGTGAAAATATGGATATGGAAGAGAAATCTAACCGTCATGTTCTGATGGAGAGTGGTAGAGAACATGGCTATGAAAAATCCAAAAATCACAAACCCATAAATTTGTGATGATCTAGGGTACCATCTGATTCATCGGATATAAGGGCACTAGGACAACATTTTTGATTTTCAAGATCATTTCCCTAAAGTTGAAGAATTTTAATTAGAATAAATACTTACTTTATTTTGGTACAATCTCACTGTTGTTCATGCTTTGAAAAATTTCCACTTCATCTCTTAAAGAAATGAAGTTGAATTTATTATTTGTGAAGTGTTAACAGATCATGTGATAGAATGATGGGTCATTCCATCTGTTTCAAACAAAAGGTTAGAAAAAGTTATCAAATATACATAAGTCCATCTATGGTGAGGTTAATCGTATACGATTCCAAAAATAAACTTATAATTCATATATCATACCGCGTAATAAAATAAAACTAGTTTCTACTAACCAGAGACTTCTTATAGGCCAGTGGTAGGCGATAAAGGCCAGTCGCACTTCGGTTGTGGGTTCGATTCCCACAGCCTTGTCCGACGCGATGGGCTTTCACCCGTCCTGCAGGTTGTCCTTTTTCTAAAACTATATTACTATAAAATCTCATCAATTATATCGAAAAAAGTTCTATCCTTAAACAATACTAACTTATGTCTAACATAATCCATTACAATCTTTAGGCTTATCTAAAATACTTCGGTCCAAGAAAACGATTACTTGAAATTTCATGAACCAAGCATTCGAATTCAATCATATATCCCCCATATATCTTGTTGGTCACATTCCAATCATGTGAATACCTTAATCATCTATTCTCTTGAAAAAATGAATACCCATTAAACCTTAGTGAAAAAATAAATGCTGTCAAAAGTTAACTCTCTCCACATACCAAAATCCAAAAATTCTATATACTTAAACCATGATATAACCTTCTCCTTATATCAGTCATGAGCTCATGAATACTATCAAAAATTTAATTTTCTCCTTATCCCTTCATTATGCGCATATAATCTACATTCCAAAAATTTATGAATAACCATTCATGGATACTGGTACCATTAATCATACACTTTCAAAACTCAAGGAAAGAAAAAAGTGTAACAATCCTTTGATGTCTCTTTATTCCATAGTACCATGATATTACTTATACAACATTACACTTGATAAACATGTAATCATTCCACTACCTTCCTAAACCATTGACCGGGCTTCAACAATTCTTTCATCTCACATATCATTTGTAGTCTCTTCATCATCATCAACATAAATACTACCCATATGATTGTACTGATTCTCTTCATGAGACTTTCCCTTAGGGCATTGGTTTGCATAATGCCCGTACATTCCACATTTAAAACATTTAACCATTGTTGATGTCCTAGCAATACCATTATCCTCATCCATGGTTTTAAATGAACCTTTTCCTTTGCACTTACTGGCTTTGTGTCCTTCTTTTCCACACCCAAAGCACCTTCCAGTTCCCTTGAAACAATCTCCCCGATGCCTCTTCCCACATGATTTACATGACGGAAATTGAATTTTCTTTCCTCTATGATCATCATGAAACTCCATCATTCTCTTATTATCTGAGTCGTGAAACTTACCAAAGTTGAGATTATTGATCATATTATGAGATTGCTGATTAGGCATAATAACGATGTTTGGACATCCAAATCCCGTTTCATTTGGATTCTCATGAAGAATATCATTCTATTGTCTGTCATCATGAATCTTCCTCTTTCCAGCCATTTTCTAAAACCCAAAAAGAATAGTGTGAGAGGAAAAAATCATGCCAGGGAAAACAACATAGTAAAGGGGGATCACCCTCAATATCTAACATCTTAGGTTAAATTCTAGGATCGTCACCGTAGTTCTAGGACTATATCCTATACATATACTAATCCTTAGGGACATCCCTAGACATACCTTAGAAATATCTCTAGGGATCTCACTAACATTTTCGCATCCTCGTTTCTAAAGGTTGACTAAACCTTTCCTCTGATACCAACTATAGAGATCTAAAGCCTGACCTACATGGACATTACATTACTTTAGCGGAATACTTAATACATAACAAAAATAGAAACACAAGGACCGTAATAGTTTAGTGTCTTTGGAAACATGGAACGTAATCTTCTAAACATGGTGAAAGATATTCAACATCTCCCATAAAGATCTTCCCCATTTTTTTATACCTAAAACCTTTCTTTATATCCCGGGGAAAAGAAAACATAAAAAGGATGAGCCCAAATGCTCATTATGGGTAAACAAAAGAAATATCAATCACATCATATTCATAAGAACATAACATTTTGGAAATCTTACCCTGTAAAAGAGATTATAATTTCATAACATGGGATAAATCATGGTAGTGAAATGTAATCACAATAATCATAACTTAGAACATGAAGCTTTGTGGCATACAAACATAATCATAGAGAATCATTTCTTATTATCCAAGACTCATTGCCAAGACTATCTTAGTGGACAAAGTCCATTTCTGAACTGAGTTCATTCCTCGTTTCAGTCCTGTTTCACTGAACCGGTTTAACCTGCCGTTCCAGCCATGTCTATCTCATGAGATATAAAATCTTTACCCAATTTATTGGAAGGAGATATAGGTCCCACCCATCTCATAATGATACCATTCTTATGTGTGCCACAAAATCATAAACCATACATCATAGCACAACCCATGTAATAAAAATGGGATTCTTAAACTTCATGACATCATAAAACAATTTATATAAGATAAAGGAATTCATAAAAACAATTCCATCACAACATAATCAAATAAATGTAATAATAGGGATAGAAACAGAAACCTATATTATCATAGATGGAAAATAATTTTGATAAAACACTTGAACTCCATTCTTGAGGAAAATATCCTTTCTACTTCAAAAAAACTTTTCCTTTCTAAACATGTCATACAATTCTAAACTAAAAGAAGTTGATTAAAAATAATCTTGAAAACATGTAAAGGAAGTTTCTTGGAAATAATATTTTAAAAATCCATTCATTCCGTATAAGTTAAAAAAACATTCTTCTCGTAATTAGGCCGGAAAAGTCAAAAAGTACCTCATATGAAAAATGAAAAAAGATTCCTTTCATATCTTTTACTAAAAACTCACCGAAGGGTAAAATTGGATTTAAAAAATTGTAGGAGGATATAAAAAATATTACATATTGAGGAAACATGGATGTGGATGATAAAATACACCCTAGCAAATACCAAAGTATAATCAATATCGGATAAAAATGATATTGTGATATTTCCCTTACCTTAGGTCCGATTTGCTTCGTAAGTGTCTGAACCTCCTGTATAATGATTTAAATAATGTCATTTACTTATTACAGAATCATAATAATTGTTATGATATCATATATGGTCATATTTTTAGCTTCTTATTAGTAATATTTCATTACTACTTGTTATTCAGGTGTTTATTACTTTTTGTTCTTATGCGTGTTTTGTTGAATAAATTATTATTCTTCTCGTTAGGTTATAGATACCTCAGTTCCAGAATGGTATTAGTGTAATATATATCATATTCATTTATTCAATTCATTTATATAATCATTATGCAATGAAGATCATGTAGAACGAGTTGCATCACATCTTGGAGACGATATTCCGTACATACACACGAGCGATGATATCATTCCCATGATCGTGGAATTGTATTGGAGTGTATGTATAATATTTTAGAATCAATTTCACTTTACAATAATCATTTTTAGTTATTATTTACACCATTTTACCCATCCAAGTAAGGTGGTGGGGGAAAATAGATTACACCACGGCGTGGAGACGGTATTCCGTATGTATGCACGCGCGGTGATTTCATTTCCCATAGGATGGATAGATGGTGAAATAGGGTTGTTTCATAATTATAATAGAATATCAGTATATGAGTGATAATGATGTTATTACTTGATAATGAAATAACTAAAGAAGAAGATGGGGAAGAAGAAATAAAGATGAAAGAATCGGTAATGGACATTACCTCTTCTTTGAAGCGCTTCTTTATGACTTCCTTTTAGGGCATTAAAATTGGTCTTTTAAGAAGACCAGGACCTCTAGGATGTCTCTAGGGAAGTGGATAGGAGATATTGTCAGGGGTTGTCCGTGCTTGAAGGCTCAATGTGGTGTGATGAAGAGAGGGAGGAGGTTTCCTTTTATAAGGGAGGAGAGGGGCACCTTTAGAATAACTAAAATTATTATTTTATTATAAATTCAAATTCGGTTTTTAATAGCTAAAAATTGATATATTTCTAAGATAAGGTGGGGATGGGTCGAAATAATATCATCCAATATAATTTAGACAAGTTTAGGTCATTATATTAACCATATCTTTTAGTTTTAACTCTTAGTTAATTAGATTGACATTTACCATGTCACTTTGTATTTTTATATTATATAGTTAATAAACCTACCATATACATCCAAGAGACCCCCAAGTGGTCCATTAATGATACAACTATCATGATATAAGTATCTTGGCCGAACCTTATATTTTTAGGAATATAATAACAAGTAATAATATAATATTTGTTTTAAAAACTATTTTATTTCAAATTTGACACTTTGGTAATTGATTTTTGTGAAACTCATAACAGAATGATTAGTTCGAAACAAAGTAATAAAATCAATACTAACATGTCATATTAACATATAAAATTATTGTAATTCATAAAAAGTCTCAAATTACATTTATTTGGGTATTTATAACATCAATTATGTCAATATTTCATTAATAAGATAATTACTCCATCATCATTGTGTCATAAATAAATTAATTTATTTAATGTCTAAAAATTATAAATAAAATACCATTATGTTGGAAATCTTTTTATATTTCTAATTAATATTTATAGTCGAATTTATCTTATGTATAACCCTATATTAAAAATGATGTAATTATTAAACATTGATTTTAACTATTTTAACCCTTCTTTAAATAAATTGATAATAAATGTCCTAATCTAATCCAAGTGGGCCTAAATGGTCATATTTTATTCCTAAGGTTGTTTTTGGTCGAATTAAACTTATCCAATAGAATTATGACATGTTTTAGGGTAATAATAATATCATTTTTACCCTTAATTACCCTATTTACTTTTAACCGTGGTAAATAAAAGTAAAAAATTACTATTCACCAAAAATTATTTTCATCTCATTGAACCAAAATTTACTTACTTACATCAACCATGTCTCTCAAAGTTTTGAAATTCCGCTCACAGAAGCGGTAAAATTATGTTTTATATAAATTTTCAAATTCGCCTAGGAGGTCGGTAAAAGACGGTGAAAAGTTCAATAAAATTTTTATATATCTAAAATTATTATAAAATTACTCCAATGAATTACATTGAACTTATATAGGTATTATGTATCAATTTTGACCACAAATAAATTTCAATAAAATAAATAATTATTTAAATAAAAAGTCGGGTTTTAAATAGTAACTCATTGTTTTCACTATTCATCAAAAATTGAAAGTTTTCAGAAAAATACCAAAATTTCACCCTTGGCTAATTTTGAAATTACAAATCCAAAAATGAAGTCCATTTTCAAAAATAAAATTTATAAAATTTCACAAAGTCGGTATTACTATTCATAACGACTAGTTTTAATAATATTTTAATAGCATATCGTTGTTTAGTGAAACTCGGTATTGCGTACAACACACGCTATCGTGGAAGGTCGTGATTGCGTGTAATGCAAGCCAAGTTAGGGTTGCGTGTTGTGAAATACTCCTTTGTTGTTTCATTATAACATAATCGAACCATTTTTCATTTATACATTGAATATATATATATGTATATACTCAATGTTGCGTGGAATGACTATTATCAAACAAACTTGAAATTGTGTGTAACACAATCTAAGAATTGTTTTGAGGATACCGGATGCTAATACGATGTTGCGTAAAGCACAAGAAAATCTTGTTGTAGCATAAAACACATGACATCAAATAAATTAAAAAGAATACTTATCATAAAATATCGGGTTGTTACAAAAATAGAGGCAATACACCAGTACCATGGGTACCCCTTGAGATAGGTGAGTACCACTTATTCTAGAATTTCATCATCCTAGAGATGAATGGATTCCATGTAATTATTAGTATGGACTAGATCATTCTTTACCGTGCCCCAATAGATTTATATCACCATCAAGTGACTTTTGTATCACCTGAAGGTAGCACATATATACACAAAGGCGAATGAGATATCTAGGAAGATCGAGATGGACCCAAGTGGGTGGGGCGGGGGTAGCGTGATAGCTTAGTTAGAGAGTCTCTTTTTGAGACATCAAGGAATCCATTTAGTGGAATTCTCACATATTATGGATCATTTTTTGGATGTATTCCCTGATGATTTATCTGGGTTACCTCCAATGAAAGTGGTCGAGTTACATATAGATCTAGTTCTAGGTGGGGCATCGATGTCCAATCCTCTTTTAACGATGCTACCTACAGAGCTCTAGGAAATCAAGAATATGATTGAAGATCTCAAGGCTATGGGTTTTATCAAAACCAGCACATCAACATGGGGTTCGCCAGTGATTTTTGAAAATAATGCGGATGGTACCCTCATATTCTAGGTGGATTACTATCGACTGAACCAGATTATAGTAAAGAATCCATATTTTTTTCTTCGTATTGATGAACTCTTCAACCAGATATGAGGATAAACTAATTTCTATAAGATCTATTTGAGGTTTTGTTATTATCAGGTTTGTGTGAGACCATCAGATAAACCACATACAAAGCTTTAGAGAAGGCAATGCTTGTACGAGTATTTTGTTACACCGTTCAGTATAACAAAATCACTAGTAGTCTTCATGGATATAATGAATCAATTTTCCTACCCCCATCTTTATTCCATCATTGTATTCTTCATAGACGAAATCTTGGTGTATTATTTCTCTAGAAATGACAATGCAACCCATCTTGTGATCATTTTGAGTACACTGAGAGAGCACAAGGTATATGTAAAGATCAATAAATTCCACTTTTAGATTAGTAAATTTCACTTATTAGTTCATATCATATATGATTTAGATTTAAAAATTTACCAAAAGATTGTGAGAGTAGTAGTTTTCAAGGATCATCCCAAGAATGTTTTCAATATATGAAATTTCTTATAGATTTCTGGATATTAAAAGAATATCATCTTGGAATTTTCCCACTTAGGAGTGCCTCTTATGGCCATGAAAAAGAAGGGTGTTCATTTCATATGGTATGAAGCTTGTGAGAAATATTTTCAGGAGTTAAATGAAAGAATAAACTCAACTCCAATCCCGAATCTTCCTAAAATGGGGAGAAGTTATAATATTTATGGTGACTCTTCAGGAGTCAGACTGGGTAAAGTTATAATGAATGGTGGTCATGTCGTGTATTATGGATCCCATCTTCTAGGACCTCAGGATAAGAAGTATCCTACAAATGATCTTGATCTAGAAGATGTGGTTCATCCTTTATATTCATGGAAACACTATCTATTGGGAGATAAATTTATTGTTTATATAGATCATAAAATCTTGAAATAAATCTCCACACATCAATACTTGAATATGAGGAAGTGCAGGTTGGTGTAATACCTGAAGTTGTTCAATTATGAGCTTGCTTATACCCCTAGTAAGGGTAATGTCTCAGATTATGCCTTGAGATGAAAAACATAGACACAAGCAATCCATGTAGCCAGCACTGAGTGGCATATGATTTATTTATTTTATAATTTTATTTTAGAGGTTCAAGAATAGAAATTGTAACCAGTTCTTGTGGATTTGACAGTGACATCATCCGTTCTAGAATGAGTCCTCATGTGGCAGTTATATGATCCATACGGACTTGTATAATGGAATGCGTAACAAGGGAGAACCCACCTCCTAGTAGGGTTGTGGATGGAAATGATACCGTGCTCTACTATGGTCGTGTGGTGGTGCCTTCATATATATAAGAAGAGATGATGAGGGACTCTCATGCATGTATTTGTGTAGTTCATCATGGTCTTATGAATATTCATAGAGATATGCATCATCAATATTGGTGGAGAGGTATAAAGAATAAAATAAGGGGCTTTATCACTTGGTTCTCCACCAGTCAGTAGGTGAACGTAGAACCCCAATGACCCACTGGTCTTTAATAGACACTATCCATTCAAGAGTCTAAATAGAGTGATGTCACTATGGATTTTGTTATAGGGTAATCAAGATCTCCTTGAGGCAGTGTTCATGTATGGGTGATCATTGATAATTTGACCAAAGTCACGAAATTCCTACCTATCCAAGAGTTCTCTATTTTTGAGTTAAGGAGGATGTATATCTAGGAAATAGTGAAACGTTATGGCATGCCCCTTTCTATCATTTGGAACTGATATGCACACTTTACATCATGGTTCAGGAAAGGTTACTAATAGGAATTGGGTTCACAAGTTCTCTTATGTACGACATATCACCATTATAATGACAAGCAGTCCGAGAGGACCATATAGGTGTTAGAGGATAATCTACGGGCTCGTATACTTGATTTTAAGGTTCCTAGGAGAATAATATTCCTATTATTGAGTTTTCATATAATAAAATCTTTTAGACTAGAATTTAGATGGATCCATATGAGGCCCTCTATGGTAGAATGTGTCATTCACCTCAATGTTGTCTTGAGGTAGGTGAGGTATCTCTAATCGGTCCTCTTCTCATTGAAAAGATGTTTGGGAAAGTCAATATAATTTAGAGGAATTTCGATATAGATCAGTACCAATATAAGTCTTATATCACTCGTTTCCACACACCTCTAGACATCGATGTCAGACATCATGTTTTTCAGCATGTTTCACCGAGGTTGGGTCATATATGAATCATGAGAGAGGGGATGTTATCACTGAGTTCTGTTGAGACGTTTGATATAGTGGAGACAGTTGGGCCAGTAGCCTATCGGTTGTTGTTACCATAGAGTTACCATGGAATATTTTTTTTTCATGTAGCCTAGATTAGAAAGTATCATCCAAACAAGTATCATTCCTTTAACCATGATGATATCAAGCTTGTGGTGGATGCATCCTTTGAGGAGTGTCTGGTTTGTATCATCAGGCATAGCATAATGATTCTCCAAGGTAGGTTAGATCCTCTTATTTGGGTGTTATGGCATAACATACATGTATACAATGAGACCTAGGATCACGAGGTTGGTGTACATGAGTAGTGGAGGAGTCTTTCCTCAGATAATGGTCCACTACCCTCGTATGGGAAACTCAGGGACCATTTGTCTTAAAGAGGGGAGGTTTTAAAATCTCGTCTTTATTTAAGGTTTAGACTGTTAAATTGTTTTTGATTTAAATTTTTTAGTGTCCTAGGGTGCATAACCATGTGGCCTACTGCTAGTTTCAAATACTGGGTATATCCATAGTTTGTGCATAGTTATTTAAACTATATTCCGCACCCGTCCACAGTGTGTTGTGTGTAATAATAAAATAAAATAGGGATTTCCCTTAAATTTTTATTTTCTTTTTATTTTATTTTACTATTTTTTCTTTTCCTTTTTCTTTCCATTATTTTTTTATTCCCTCCACAGTTATTTAAACTCTCCCTCTAGGGGGATGGCATGTGACCCCCTCCCACTAGGCATGGTGTGTGGTGGCTTCTCCTCCTCCTTGGGGTTCTACCCATCTCCTTTGATTTTGGTTCATTTTAATCACATTAAAATGAACTGGAAATATCTTGGTACGCCCTCTCTTTCACACCCATCTATTTCATGTTTTCTATATCATTTTCTTCACTAATTTGGTGTAACGATTTTGGACCATATTTTGGGGGGTTTTGTTAATTCTTTTTATTTCTACAATTATATTTTGAATAAAATCTTGTTACCAGACGTGTGGAGTACCATTATGTCATGATATGGTGCCTACGCATTTTCCCATATTTTAATTGGTTTTGAGACCATGATTAATTATTTCACTCGATATAACCTTATGGAAAGATTGATATTAGTTATTTAATTAATTTAAATTCTTTGCAGTGTTTGTGGTGATCCTCGCATGCGACGAAACCGATTCATTGGGTTTTCACTTTTCTGTTGTCCACCATTGACATTGTATCATTGTGACAATCACTGGAACCTTCTAGTGAATCTTTCATGTCATATATTAAATTTATTTAAATGATTTTTAGTGTCTTTGATGACCCTCACAAGTGAAAAAACCCATTCATGGGGTGTTCTATTCTCCTTTGGGAACCCCTTTTGGGTACCCTATCCATTTTAGACCACCTTCTCCATTGTTTTAAATGTAGATATTACCTTGGTTATGTGTGGAATCTTTTTAAAATGTTTTTAAATGATAAATTTCTTTATATTTTTTGTTTATCCATGAATTGGATACTTGGTCAATTTATATTTTTAATTCAAGTTGGTTGGACTTTTGTAATTCCATACAACTTGGGATGATTGAAGTTTCATTTTAATATCACTTTTAATATATTTAATTACTCCTGCTAGTATGAAATCACTTTATTTATATTATATGTCTTTATTTATATTTAGGTTATGTAATTATTCTTGTTCTTATGCCTTCTGGTTTCTCATATTCAGGCGATACAATGTTCCATGCATTTTATTAGTAATAAATGAGTTTAGAATAAATGCTAAATATAAGTAAATGAATTGTTTGATTATGGAATGTCATTCTTGTATAATTAAACCCCTCCAATGAAGGTGCATTATCTTCAAAAAAAATTATGATTAGTGTCATTAGACATGTTTGGTTTCCTTTCATTATGAGTTGTTCAATTGTTTAATATAATAAATTGAAAAGATTGATTAAATGGAGATCTTGATAGCTTGTTATATTAAATTTCATGATATGACATGAAATTTTTTAAATTCTACGCTTGTCATGTATTCCCCACTTATGATAAATGTTATTTCCATGCAATATGAATAGTGAAATTTTCAATTGACTTTAATTGCATAGCCTGATTAAAGGCTAAGAATGTGATATTGAGAATATTATTGTTGGCATGTGATTATATCTTTAAGAATTTTATTTATAAGTTCATTGCTTGTGAAGTGCTTTGATACATGGTTACTTGATATGGGATGGGGGAGAACATGGGTTTCGAATTAAGGATCCATGGATAGACTCATGTCTTTTGGTGAATATACCACGACATGCCATGGGTGGTGCTTTGGCCTACCAGGAGAGGGCTTCCTGGGAGGTTGTTATACATCTAAGTGATACCGGCTTCCTATGGGAGCAATCATGGATGGACCCATTTGCAAATATGTATACGCGATGCCTTGTGTTATACTCAGTCCCCTATGTGCGATCCCTAGGTTGGAATTAGAGTCACCATGCCTCAAGTTATACTAGGGAATCCTTATGGATCACTTGTGATAGACTCAGTGGAATTAGATTATATTTGATGTATCATAGAGACACCTGGGATTATTTTTAGAATGATAGGGATGGGCTCTAAATTTAACACTTGATTTTATAGACTCGATTGGACTGCTTGAAATACATGATATGTGACTATTATTATTATTTTTATTTTCTTATGAACTAGATATGGATTTATTTTTTTTATTATAACTTGTGGGTAATGACATGGGAATTAACCCCAAGACAAATCACAATATTTGGGTATGAATTTTAGTTTTTATGTGTTCACCTTCACCCTTGTATACATATTATTCCTCAAATTGGTATTCATTTCAGACTAAGAGCTTACGTGAAATCAAGTTGTAAGGGATGGGTGTCTACTGAAGAACCCAGACCAAGTTGTATTCATTTAATTTAATAACCATATTGCATATTTTTATATATTAGAACACTGATTTTTTATAACATGAAATAGAAATTACTAGACACTATGGTTGTCATCCTATTGGGATTAATATTTCACACACTACTCCAGCACTATTTGGTACCTGAGTAGACTTTATTATCACTCGTATGGATAAATGAATATGTGATTCTTATGATTCTTGAGTGTTTGTTTGCTACTTAGGATGGAGATTGGGGAAAGAATATAGGGCCCAATCTTGAGATTCTATTGTAGACGTTTTTTATACTTTTTTAGTTTTGATATAATGATGTTTATTCTTATACCCCTATTCCCCTATACTCATATGTTTTTGTAGACTCATGAAATCCTCATCATCATTTTAGTAACAAGTATTATTATTCAACTTCCATAGTTATATACTTATTCTACTTGGGTTATTAATTTTCATATGTTGGTGCCTACTGATTCTTATGCTTCAGCTACATATTATATATTGTTTACCACAATGATATACCAAATAATATGAGGCAATAGTCTCCCAAGAGATAAACCTAAGGCCATCACTGTTATTCGAAAGCCGATGGTATTTGGGAAGATAAGCTGAGGTTTTATGGATAATCATCTCGGGGCCCGATTTAGTGTCACTCAGGGTAGGACACTATAGGGAGACTAATAATCATAATTTCTACATAGAGTTTCCTTTGTAACCTAGAATTTTTTATTCCTATATAGGATATAGAAGAAACCCTAATAATAAAATTATAGAATGTTTAATCATGGACTATTCGTCACATAGAATGGAATGTGTTATGGTTGGGATTAAAGGGATGCATCACTTCAGTTTATATGGTGTGTAGGCCCTTATAGATTAGAAGTGGTGATCCATTTGGTTAAAACATTCATGATAATTGTAACATAAATATGAATTTTAATTAAATTCTAATTATTAATTATAAAGGATACCATTAAATGGAGTTACCAATTTTAATTGATAGTCCATATACATGGTATAAATGCTATCAAATAGAGATATTAAGCTAGAATGGAATTTTGAGAGGGATGTAGGACATTTTTGGTGAATTTTATGGTATTTCCTATTACCTAGTCCTAACATTAGGAGAAGGAAGAGGGGTGTGTCTTTTTTGTTAAATGTATTGTACCAATACTTTTCTATTATCTACGATCTTTTTGTTACTAAATATTTTCTCTAGAATTTTTTTTACATTATTAATAATATTCCAAAATGAAAAATATCAGTCTTGCTTTACAAGTGGGGTGAAAAACATGATCTGGAGTTGGAAGGACATGAGATACCAAAAAAACCAACATTAGTTCCACCTGTGGAATCAGTCATTATTCCTGATATGAGTGATTATTCCCATTTAAGATAGAGGCTCATTCCCTTTAAACAGACCATTCAGGGTGCCCCACATCCCTCTACATCTATGGAAGAGTTGATGCGTGTGTTCCAGTAGTGGAATCCTCCCAAATTTCTAGGGGATGGTGGTCCATATGCTGATGATCTATGGATTGAGACTACCTTGTCAATTTTATATCATCTCAATACACCTCCTGAGAGGGTATTGAAGCCTATGACATATATTCTTTGTGGATATTCTACAAGTTGGTTGGCTGTTCTGTACTAGGATGATAGGCTTGGAGATATGGTTTGGATGGATTTCCAATCCATATTTTATGATTATTCCATTCATGTGACTTTATGATTGGAATGGGCTAGTGATTTTATATATCTGGAGGAGGGCATGATGACTATTATGGGGTATTCATCCATCTTTATAGAGCATCATCATTTTTTACATGTAAATATTGATAATGATCCATCTAAGGAAATACCCTTCGCCGAAGGTATCAAGAATTCCATATGGTCACATGTGAACATGTTCTGGTTGACTACCATATATGAGATAGTGAATCAGTGACTAATTTACAAACATAATTTCGGAGAGGTTGGGGCCCATAGAAGGGTAGTCTAACATTTTGATTCAGTGGTTCGTCATTAGGTGGATGGAAGTGACATTTTTAGGATTCTCATTAGGAGAATACCGGTCAAAGTGTAACTGATGGTAATTGCATATTCTATCATTAGTGTGGGAGTGAGGACAAATGGGGAACCAATGTGATATAGACTCATTCTAGTGCCTAGGTTGTGGAGGGATGGGATGTGTACAATTTTTTTGCAGGACCTATACCCTAGTGGTAAGTGGGAGGGGTTCAACATCAAATATAGATTCATGGGTAGGATTCACAACTCTATGTTAGTTTGTGATATGGCGTAATACAATCAATTAGGCTGAGGAGGTGGTTGTGTTATAGGGATTGATACACCAATTTTGACATGATAGTAGAGTTGTCCTACTTCAAGTAGTCAGGTGGTTTCACAAGGTCACTATTTAGGCCACAGTTGTTTTACTACCTACACCTAAGGTGAAGAGTACTGGTACATCTACATTCAGATGCATGATCATAGTTTCCTCTACTCTAGTATCTACTCTTTTTGACATAGGTTCTTCTCAAAAATTTATATTTGTAGCTATTGTGGAGATCATCAGGAATATAGTTTAGTTCTATGATGTAATTATGGCACACAACATTCTGTTGGGAATCAGTTCAGAGAGTGTTCACTAGTTTAGGGAATTCCCCTTTAGACAGGTAGACATCGTTTTTATGGGATATCTTCATCATCAATATGAAAGAGTTTAACATCATTCTTGGGATGGGCGGGTTTGTCCCCTTTCATGAATTCATTGATTATTATCACTAAAGGGTTACCTTATCATCACCATAGGGTGGATTTTTTAATCACAATTGTGAATGGAATGTCTATGAAAGTATAGATATACTAGGGAATAATGGGATGGGCCAAATGATATCCTAGATTTATTGATTATATCTGGATGATTAGGGATTATTTCAGTTGTATTTTACCTTAGCAGTTGATAATTTCAAGGATGTTTTCCTGAATGATTTTTTGACAAACTCTTGAGAAATTGGTAGATCTTTCTATCAATCTAGTTCTAGGGGATTCACTGGAATCTATTACACATTAAACGTGGGATACTTCTGAGTTACAAGATAATAAGAGGTTTCTAGAGGACTTATAAGCATAGGGATTTATATGACCCAATACTTCTCCCTACGGGTTGTTGATCCTTTTTTGTAAAAACAGGTGGATGGAACTGTTATGTTATGTTTGGATTATGGAAAATTGAACCAGTTGATGAGTAAAAACTGGTATAATTTAACTCAGATAGATGATGTCTTCAACTACCTCAGAAGATATTTGGTGTTCTCAAAGATTAATTTAATATCGATTAATCATCAGGTGAATGTTAAACCTATAACCATAGCTCATACATTGTTTCATAAAAGATATGGTCTATACGAGTATTTGGTTATGTTGTTTGGTCTCACAATTGAACTCGATGATTTTATGGAACTAATGAACATATTATTACATCCTTACATGGTTTCGTTTGTGTTGGTATTCATGGATGATATCCTTTTGTATTCACACACTTGACCTGACTCTATCAATCATTGTCAAATGAAATTGAATACACTAAGAGAGCATCGATTATATACTAATATCTCATAGATCCAATTCTGGATTGATCAGATTCACTTCCCAATTCATATCATCATATAGAAAAAGAGTTTCAATTGACCCAGAGAACGCGAGATCTATAGTTTCCTTAGAGAATATAGAGAACATTATTAACATTCAGAGTTTCTTTGGGCTAACGAATTATTATAGATGATTAATATAGGGATTCTCATGCTAAAAATAACCTATTTTTGGATTTAATAAAAAGGTTTTGAAGTTTATATAGTCTGATAACTCTGAGAAAACCTTTCTGGAGCTAAAAGGGAGACCTACATCAGTGTCATTTCTGATTCATACAGAGATGAGAAGAATCTATACATTATATTGTGATTCATTATTAATCATTATAAGAGTATTTTTGATGCAGGAGGAGTGATTCATGGAATATGTGTCCTTTCAACTAAGGCCACACAAGAGTAATTTCCAAACACATGATCTTGAGTTAGATATTTTTGTATATGGAATGAATTGTTGGAGGCATTATTTACTAAAAGAGTGCACAATTAAGGTTCTAGAAGAAATCATTAGACCATGCATCCTTGATTTTGGGGTTCTTGGGATTACTATATTCCCCTAAAAAAATTATCCTAAAACAGTATCTATCAGAAAACAATACTGATAGAATTCTTTGAGGCTTTTTATGGTAGGACATGTCGAACACATCTATAATGGTTTGAGGTATGAGAGGTAGTACTGCTCAGACTATGTCTATTGTTAGGGACTTTATAGAGGTCTAATTGATTAGAAAGTGGGTAAATACTGCACAGTCTAGATATAAATGAAATGGTGATCCCCATTATAGATTTATAGAGCTCGATGTCTGGGATCAGGTATTTTAGAAATCTCATCAAGGATTAGACGTAGATGGATTATGAGATAGGGTAAGATTTCACCATGATATGTCAAGTCATGTAAGATTTTGGAGTGAGTCCGTCTAGTAACCAATCAGTTATAGATACCTTAGAGGTATCATCTTATTCACAACTTCTTCCATGTATCTGAGCTAAATAATTATCACTTAGACCCATCTCATAATCTTCAGCCGGATGAGGTTAAACATCGAGTAGAATAATTCTTTGAGGAGTATACTATTCATATCATTGACAGTATCATGAAGGCTCTATCTTGCTAGTCATTTCATTTATTATGGTTTTTGGGGAATCACAATTCTCTAAAGGATGAGGAATTGGAGAAAGAGGACAACATGAATTCACATTGTCTATATTTATTCTCACAGGATGCTTGACCACCCTTGGAAGGGGAATTCAGGGACCAATTTCTTTAAGGGGGAGTATTATAATATCATGGGGTTTTCCTTGAGGTAATGGTTTTTTGATTTTCAGTTTAATCACTTGGTTTTAGAATAATGTGAATTCATTATAAGGTCATGGTTGTTTCAGGTGTGTCTGCGGCTTATTCAGAGCCCATATTTTTAGTTTTCTTAATATTAATCTCGTTCACATGTTTAGTGAAAACATTCTCCACAGTAAGTTACTAAATATCCACGGTTATTGATGGAGAATAAGAGGGTCTCACAATCTGGAGAAATCGTGAATCCATAACCACATATCCATGAGATGAACATTTAATTTTTAGATGAGGCTAAATGAACGGTCAGTGAAAAATTTCCCTAACTGTGTTCCATGACCATGTGAGGGGAGTTTTTGGATAGAGAAGGGTTCATAGATGGCACAGTATTTGGCTAACTATGTGGCCAAAAAATGTTACCCAGTTTATTTAGGAAAAATGACTATTTCTCTTTTAGTGGATTAAAATGTTAAATATATTCTCTAATTTTCAATTTTTCTATCCATGTCCATCCTTTTCTCACATCATGTTCTTCCTCAAGCATAAAGTTAGGATTTGGTGTAATTCCTCCATCCGGTGATTGATTCAAACACCTTTCGTCTCATTTGATCCACATCGGTGTGTTCTATGTTGACATTACAATATTTTCATTTTTCTATGTATTGATGGAGTTGTTTTTGTGCAAGATAATATGAATTACTTCTAATGTATTTGATCGTTCTTCCATTTTATTCCCATTTGGTTCGATTCCGAAGCCAATAACAGATGATTATTATAGAATGAGAATATGGTAGGTGTTCTATACTATTTCCTTTATAGTCTAGTTGATTTATATGTTGATTCTATTTTTCCTTATGTTAGACCTTTTTTCATTACTCTTTAAATTAAATGAATTCCTTGAATAATTTTTTGGAAGCCTGTTATGTTTCCCACATAGTACAATATGATAGTTGGTGGTATTCAATCTCAACCCAGACCACCCATGAGGTGTGTTATTCTATATTCCCCATTTTATATCACCCCATTGGTTTTATGTGAGCTTGAACACTTAGTGGGATCCTTTTTAAATTGAATTAGATTATAGGATAGGGATTATGCCTTCTTTCTAGGATAATTCATAATATTGAAATGATTAAATGTTTGAAATGGAGATTTTGGAATGATTTGGATGAAGTCATTGATTATGTATGATTATGAAATGGATTATGAAATGGTAAATGAGATGATAAATGAGTTGCATACTAAGGAAATTTCTACACCTTCGATCCGGCCCAGTTTGGTGTGACACATGATTACACAACCTAGGTCGTTGAGGATACTGACAGAATTTCCACTCCTTGGATCCAACCCGTGGGGTCTGACATTGGATACCATAGACATTTCTGCTCCAGGGATATAGATTACTTAGGATGGAAAGGACATTGATACTCCTTGGATCCCTCGTTCTTGGACAACATTTGACCTGATCCATGGACATGATCCACGGGATCCACACAAGTCATTTTTGAGTTTCAATAGATTTGATCCTAGGACTCGAGGGGATTCCTTTGTAATTTATACCTTGTATAAATACATTTGGTTTTTAAACTGGATTACCTTTCGTAAGCCATATTGTATGTTTTATTATGATTTATAAATAGCCCATGTATGGGTGTTTGATCATAGTTACTATAGTGGGAAATGTTACTTTTGATTATTCATTCAGATTACTACCATAAATTGCACACTACATCAGCTTATATAAACTAGATTGATTTGTTATTGACATCATTGGAGATGGACTAATAACTATTATCTCAAAAGATATTCAGTCCATCATTGGTTACCCAAATAGATTTCATGGATGAAGGTTGGGACCGGGGAAATTACCCATTTTTTGATGCATGATTGACTATGGTTAGAAGAAGGGGATCACATGACCAGGATATGCTCATGATTCACTATAAAGATCATTCAACATGGTATTTTTATACCTCTTGATACATTTATTTTACTAGATTCATGTTTCCATGTAATTATTTCCATTTTTATAAATACATGGAACATATAATTTTTTGTATGATATTATCTTGGTTTATTTATTGCTCCAACTATCTAGATGTTTATTTATCTTATTACAGTTATTTATATTATGAAAACACTCATGTATTTACTTGTGATACTGCTACATTACTATGATCATGAGGGTATATTCTCCCAACTTTACCAACTCATACTATCAGTTCTAGTCAGTAGCCTCTTGCATATGAGGATGCGTACATGAGGTTATATGAACCATCTCTTAGAGTAACCGTTTAGTGGAACCTAGGTCAGGTAATTACAGAAGTGTATCTCAAAAATATACTTAAGTTTGTTCTATCACTAGATCATATTAAGGACTTATGATATCCCTTTTACAACATTTTTAGGGAAATTATGAATTATATGAGAATATCATGATGTCCTTAAGGTTTAAAAAATATAATGACAACATTCATAGACATGAAGAATCTAAAATTAAAATAGTACCTAGATTATTTCATGGTTATGTTCATTGATAAAAATATAGTGTACTACCAATCAAGGTAAGAATACAGTCGTTATTTGAGGATAATTCTGAGCCCATTGAGAGAGAATTAGATTCAGGAAAACATGTTATAGAGTTAGTTCTTCATAAGTGATGTGTGCATATTATGGCACATGATATATAAGGATAACGTATTAGAGGTTTCAGAGAAGTTTGAGGCTATATTTTTTTCATAGGGGAACATGAATTTTTATATTCATAGTTTCCTGGGATTTTATGTTCACTATCACATATTTATCTAAAACTTTACTCATTTGGAAGTTCCAATAATATCCTTAACTGGGAAGGGTGTAAAATTGATGTGGTTTGATTCATGTGATAGGAATTTGTAAGAGTTAAAGGGGTGGTTGATGTATTTTCTAATCCTTATCTAACATTATCTTATTAAATAATATATGTTTTATTATGATTCTTCAATAGTTCGACATGGGACAGTTCTGATTCTGATCATGTGAGTGGTTAGTTATGGGTCTAAGAAACTGAGGAAAAATGATATGAAGGAAGTTCCCAGTCAGGATCCAAGTATCACTGAGAGGGGGAGAGGGTGAATCAGTGAAATCTATTTCTTTTTATGTTTCCTATTTTTGAAACAACCTTCACCACCTGTTAAAGAGTTTCTTTCCTGCTGAACACACACAACCATAGGAACAGAATATTTACAAGGTTCACTACTCAACAAGAGTAGCTACGTCCTTGGTATGGTACAGAAACAATCCAGTAGCACAAAATCCACAAGAAAAAAAATCATTTGATGTAGAATACAATGAGTAGGATATACCCTTACACTCGTGTAGCACTTTGAAAACAATCCAATAGTGTGTGTGCTCCCTCTAAGCACCACTATAGTAATTTAATGATTACGTGCTTCTTAATCAACTTTCACAAATCAAATCTTTCAAAACAATTCTTCACTTTCCTACCTAGAAACTGGTAAGAACCTCCTAGGGAAAACAGCTTGCGCACCACTCCCTAATTGCACACCTCCCTACTTTCAGACCACCTGCTTGCGCACCACTCAGTTTGTGCACCTCTTACCTTGCATGCCACCTGATTGCACGCCACTGATCTGGCACGCATTCCTGCTTGCGTGCCACCTGATTGCGCACCATAAACTACTTCCACGCCACTATTTGAACAACTCAAATCTTTTGCGACACGTTTGTCTTATACAAAAAAAACTTCTTGAACACACCTCCCTGCTTGCGCACCTCTAGAAACTTGCGCCCCACTTCTTCTTGAATGCCACCCTACTTGTGTGCCACCTTACTTGCACGCCACCCTACTTGTGTGACTTATAAATAACCCCCAGCTTGCACGCCACTTCAGTTTGCACACCACTTTCTACTACTTGTGCTATCAAAGCACAATTTTTCTCTTAAGTGTTGAGAATTAAAAAATGAGGAGTTGAGTCATCTATTTTTAGGCATTTTGGTGACTTATGCGCCCCATACACTTGCGCACTACTCCAGCACTTTTGAACCGCTCTAGCACTTGCGTGCCGCTATAACACTTGAACACCACTCCAACACTTTCACACTGCTCCATCACTTTCACGGAATTCCCTCACTATTATGTCACTTTATTTACTTTGTCATATTTTGATATGATGATGTTGAAATATGACATGCGCGTAACATACACATGCGCGACACACTTGCATACTCCTTATACTTGTGCGTTGGTTTTTGACTTGCGCGCAAATCTTTAACTTGTGCACCACTTTATTTCCTTTGTCATATTTTGATGGGATGATCTTGAAATATGACTCGCATGCAACATACACTTGCGTACCACATATACTTGCGCGGCACACTTGTGCACCACTTTTGACTTTCACGCCACTTTCATTCCTTTTCCAAAAAAAATTCTTTACTATCTATATCCTTCCTAAGGCTTACATCACAAGTTCTCCAAACTTATGATATTTTTGAAATAAAAATCACCAAGTCATCATCATAGTTTCCAAGTTCTTTACAAAGTGAATTTATTTAGCTTCTTTGACAAAAAAAGACAATACGCTATAACAACAATATTTTCTTACTTCCTTATCTGTCCAACATGGTCCCAACAATCTCCCCTTTGGATTTTGTTGTCACCCATGATTCATAAATCACTGAACATTGTAACCTTAAGCAATGGATTAATTATCAACAATTCTAATCCTACATGAGCTAACTCGTTGTAGGAAACAAGAATTATTGACAGCCAAAACCATGCTGTCCAAAAATAGTGACTATGAAATCTCATGAGCGTACCTCCTCAGCCTCCTTCAAAACATCTTTCAAGATTCTACTTTTGAATTGTTTAACATCTTTCAAGATTCTACTTCAGCATTCTTCACTTCTTCAACTTTCCTGGAAAACAAAATTGTTTCCTATAACCACTCCAACAAACAGTTATAATAGTTCACACACATACATGCCGGATTCACAGCTTACCCACAACTCCCCCTTTATGCATGCATCAATAAGGATAGATTTAGGAAAAAATTATCCCCCTTGAAAACACTATCTAATGACAAGAAGAGAGTGGGGATAGAAACACGTACCTTAACCATGATGAGAAGGAGGTTGGACACCCATGTTCAAACTTAATTTTTCAAATTGTTCCTTCGGTAAAGGTTTTTTGAATATATCAAACATTTTTCTGATATAGGAACGTACTCCAGCCTCAATTTATTATTCTCCACCTACTCTTTGATGAAGTTGTACTTTATATAAATGTGTTTTGAATGAGAATGTTTTACCATATTTCTTGTATGATTTATTGCACTCTGATTATCACAACCAAAGATCAATGGTATCTTTACTTCAACAAGTAGATCTTTTAACTGAGTGTTCATCCACATTAGTTGAGTTATATCTTGAGTAGCAGAAACATACTTTTCTCATCTATTCTACGATTTACTGAATTCTATTTCTTGGTATTTCAACTAACATAACATTTCCCCAGAAAGGAAACTCCACCAGATGTGGATCTTCAATAATCAACATTTCATGCCCAATCAACATCAAAATACCTGAATGAATCAATATTTCCTGAGCCATCATACCTGATTCCAAAATTTGTTGTCACTTTGATATATCTGAGAATTCTTTTCTCCACAATCAGATGGGATTCTTTAGAAAAACTCTCAAATCTTTCACATAATGTGACAATATAGAGGACGTCGGTTCTTGAGGCAGTCAAATACAATAGACTTCCAATTAGATTTTGAAACTCTTTCTGATCAACATCCTTTCCTAATCCATCTTTAGAAAACTTGGTTTCCACTAAAATAGGTGCGAACACTAGTTTAGAATTT
This sequence comes from Viscum album, assembly GCA_963277665.1. NCBI lineage: Eukaryota > Viridiplantae > Streptophyta > Magnoliopsida > Santalales > Viscaceae > Viscum > Viscum album. Next base: position 1,195,677,727 of record OY728135.1, on the reverse strand, counting down.
CCCATGCCAAACTTCTTGAGAAGTTCCTTAGCATTATTTTCTTGAGAGAGAAAGACATGATTGTTTTTCTTTGAGATTTGTAGCCCAAGAAAGTATTTCATTTCACCCAGCATGGACATCTCAAATTACTTCTTCATCTCCTCTACAAATCTTTCACATGATCTTTCATCATTACCAACAAAGATAATGTCATCGACATAAACAATAACGATTAGTGAAAACTCCTGACACTCCTTGATGTAAATATTGCTATCAACACTACCTTTCTTAAAATTAATATTCATCAAGAAAGTATCTAATTTAGAATACCATGCCATGAGAGCCTGTTTTATCCCATAAAATCCTTCTTCAACCTGCTCACATAACTTTCATCCTTTCCAATAACAAATTTACAAGGTTGATCAATGTAAACTTCCACATCAAGGTCACTATTCAAGAATGCAGATTTAACATCCATTTGAATGATTTTTTAACCTAATTTTACAGTAATAGAAAGAAAGATTCTGATTTTTCTAATACATCCACCGGAGCAAAGGTTTCATCAAAATCAATGCCATCAATTTTTTAATACCCATTTGAAACCAATCTTTCTTTGTTTCTTATTACTTTACCTTCTTCATTCATCTTGTTCTGGAAAACCCACATTGTACCAATAATGTTCTTATTGTCCGTCTTGGGTACAAGTAACCAAGTATCATTCATAACTATCCGATCAAGCTCTTAATTCATTGAATAAACCCATTATAGATTCTCAAATTATTCATTTATGTCATTCGGTTCAAATTTCGAATTTAGAGAATTTTGTGATATAGTGTTCATTGTTCTTCTTGTTTGAACCCTCTAATTTTTATCTCCAATAATATTCCGAGCCTCCACTTGTTTCCTCATCCTATGATGAGTTGTTCTAACTTCATCCTCATCACCTGATATTTCTAAGTTGGATTCATATTCACTGGTAGGATTAACACAGTCTGTAGAATTATCAGAATCATTAACAAAAGCTTCTCTATCCTGCTCAACTTCCACATCAACATATGACTAATTTTCTTTCTCAACATTTTCAACATCTTTTACATATGAAGAATCAATATTTATTCCAATTTCTTTTTTGAGACATCTATATGGTCTTCCTTCTAGATCATAGCTAAGAAAAATTCCATCATATCCTCTTTGCTCAAACATTCCAACGATTCCAACTTTCTTCTTTATAATGGATGGACTCCCAAAAACTCTTATGTGTTTTAGACTTGGATTTTTTCCATAGAACATTTCGTATGGAGTCATATCTTTGTTTGTTATAAAGAAACATCAGTTCTAGATATACACAGTAGTGCTCATGGCTTACCTCAAATAATAATGAGAAAGACTATGCTCAAGCAACATAGTTCTCCCCATTTCAACCATACTATGATTATTTATTTCAGCAACCCCATTTTTTTGAGGTGTGTATGGTGAGATTAAATCATGAAAAATTCCATGAATCTCAAGATAACATTCAAAATATTCATTCTTATACTCTCCACCATTATCAGTTCTCAACTTCTTCACTGAATACTAACATTCTTTCTCTGCTTTCCTCCTGAAACTCTTAACCATATTCAGAGCATCTGACTTATGTCTCGTGTAAATAACACAAGTAATGCGAGTAAATTCTTCAATGAAAGAAATGAAGTACATATCTCTATTTTATTATTGCATTCTCATTGGTCCACATATATTAGAATGTATAAATTCCAAGGGTTTTTTTGAACGAATTTAAACTCTCTTATGAAAAGAGTTTGTAATCTTCCCTTTTTCACAAATAGTGCAACACCAATATATTCTTCTTGATAAAACAAGAATATCTCAGACACTGTCACACGTTGATAACTTATACATTTTTCTCTGACAAATATGTCCCATTCTTTTATGCCATAACTGATTTTTATCCACCATGCCCATGTAACAAGAATTTTGTACTTCACTGACTTGGAACAAGTTTCCTTATCTATGTCGGCCTCTTGTAACTATATTTCCATCATTTTAAAATTTCACAATGAACCCATATTTTCTGAATATAACATTGTTTCCCTCATCATAGAGTTGTGAAACACTCAAAGGATTATGTTTCAAACCATCAACATATAATGTTTTCATAGATTTCATTTTTTCTTTTTCAATAATGGCTGATCCAACACCTTTGATTCTCATAGATTCATCATTTACAAATGTAACAGTTCCTTCTTTGAATTCTTTTAAATTCTTCAGTAGCTTTAAGTCTCCTATCATATTAGAGAAACATCCACTATCAAGAATCCATGGAATTTCTCCTTTTGTAGCTTTCAAAGCAGTTTTGACAATAAGAGCTTTTTGTTCTTTTTTTACCTTGTCTTTCTGTTGTGCTTCCTCTAATTTCCTAGCCAGCTCAATTTGTTCTGAACATGAAACCATAAACTCTTTATTTTTAGAATTATCAGACCTGTCCCCTTTAGCTTTTAAAAACTCTGTCTTTTGAGAATTATTAAGAATATTTTATTGCTCTGGTAACATACTATGTCACTCCTTGGCAAGATGTCCAGGTCGATCACATATTTCACAAATCATTTCCAGTTGTTGAAACCTATTCTCATCTTTCATGCCAGTCTTCTTAGATATATTCTAAAATTTATTGGTAGGCTTTCTATTTTGAAAGGATTGACTTCCCCTCAATCCTTGTCTTTCAAAACTTGTGGAATATTTGTAATATTGTTGGTTGAACCAACACATATTTTCCATGTGTCTGAATCCACCACAATACCAGCAATAACCATAGAGAGAATATTTTCCTCTGAAACTTCTATACTGACCAGATTTGTGAAAACATTTCTCAAAAACCTTATTAATAAAACAATGATGACCATCGACGTTCGTGTTTCCATTTGTAACCCCATTTCTCATTTCAGATTTAATAGCACCAAAAGTATTATAAATCTTTGTTGACTCTGTATTTATATGCACTTATGATTTTTCATCTTTGCTAACTTTGACCACATACATGGTCTTTCTAGCCTTGTTCTTATCAGAGCCTATTCTGTCATTCATTTTGGCATTTGAAGGTAACTTTTGTGGATCCTTTTTTGGTTCATTCTTACTGGAACATTCACCAGCTTCTGAGATAGAATTTTTGAAACTGATATTCATTTATTTAGTATTATAAAGTTTAATTTTGACATATTCCAAGTCTTCTTCATTTTCCTTCAGATTTACTTCAATATGATCATTAAGATTCTTTGTATTCTCAAGAGAATTTTTCAGATCATAAATATCATTTTCCATCTTGATTTTCTCATCAGTAAAAACTTCTTGATTTTTTAATGTTGAATTTTCATTTATCACCTTCTTTTTTTCCTTCTTAAGCCTTCTAATATTCCTCAAGTATTCTTTCAACTGTTATTTTAGATGATAATCAAGTTGAGTTTCTTCTTCTTCTAAACTGTTTCTCTCGTAGTCTTCATTATTCACTATAGTAATAAATGTATTCTATCTAGTTTTTTCAGAAACTAATTTCTCAGATTCATCATCATTGTCTTCTTTATCTTCTTCTATAGATAAAAATATTCTTCCTTTTGATTTGATGAAATTTTTATCCTTACCCTTTGAGAAATATTTATATTTTTCAGCTTGTTTCTTCCACAACCTTTTTGGCCTTATTTTATCATCATCAATATCTTCTTATTTATTCTATTGAGGACAGTAAGCTGCAAAGTGACCAATGACTCCACACTCAAAACATTTCAGGGGAAGTTTACCCTTGTATTTCCTTGTACCTCTTTTCACATTCTTTGAAAACAAGGATAAAATTTCATCAAAATTTTTACATACCTCATCTTCAAAATCAGATTCACCAGCATCATCTTCAATAAGAGTCTTCTTTGACTTCTTTCTCTTTGTAGCCTTGAATGACATTTCTAAATCAGATTTTTTCCATTTATAGTCTTCTTCCTTCTCATCTCATAATTTATGAGAGTGCTATGAATATCTTCCAAAGATAATATTTCAGGGTCTCTATCTTCTAATGAAGATACTTTAGCATCAAAATTATTAGCTAGAATTCTCAAGATATTTTCGGCAACTGTAGAATCCTCCTACGTTTCACCAAGACATCTGATTGTACTGACAATATCATTTATCATGGTAAAGAAATCCCCAAAAAATTCAGATTCTCCAATTTTCATGTCCTCATACTTATGTCTCTAGATTTTTAGTTTATCCTTCTTCACTTTTGTACTTCCATCATAGATGTTCTTCAGTTTGTCCCAGATTCCTTTGGCTATAGCAACACCTTTCACTCATAAAAATTCACTCTTAGAAAGAGATGAGGGTAATGCATTTTTATCTCTTCAATCATTCTCAAGATTCTTCTTATTGACAGGAGTAAGAGGAATCGTGTCATAAATAGCAGGAAATCCATCTGTTGTAGTTCCAAGAACATCATATTCAAGATAAATAAGTTAAGGCATCATTCTGTCCTTCCAGATGTGATAGTTCTTTACATCAAAAATCAGAATCCCATTACTGTTCACACAATTTAGATTCTCCATCACAACTTCTCTTCAACCACTTCATCAAAGAGAATAAATGAAGGGAACCTGTTTCTCTGATACTAATTGAAGTTCCCAGTCAAGATCCAATTATCACTGAGAGGGGGAGGGGGTGAATCAGTGACATATTTTTATTTTTATGTTTATTATTTTTGAAAAAACCTTCTCCTCCTATTAAAGATTTTCATCCCTACTGAACACTCACAACAACAGGAACACAAGATTTACAAGGTTCACTACTCAAGAAGAGTAGCTAAGTCCTTGGTGTGGTACGGAAACAATCCAGTACCACACAATCCACTAGAAAACAATCCTTTGATGTGGAATACAATAAGTAGGATATACCCTTACACTCGTGCAACACTTTGAAAACAATCCAATAGTGCGAGTGCTCCCTCTTAGCACAAATATTGTAATGTAATGATTCTGTGCTTCTTAATGAACATTCACAAATCAAATATTTCAAAAATATTCTTCACTTTTTTACCCAGAAGATGGTAAGAACCTCCCGGTGCAAACAGCTTACGTGCCACTCCCTGCTTGCTCGCCTCACTGCTTGTGTGCCACCAGCTTGTGCGCCACTCTGCTTGCGCACCACTCAGCTTGCATGCACACCACTCAGCTTGTGAGTCTTTCTTCTTGCACACCACTAACTACTTGCACACCACTATTGGGCACAAATCAAAACTTGTGCGTCAACTTTGGATTATACACAACAAACTTCTTGAACACACCTCCCTGATTACACACCTCAGGCAACTTGTGTGCCACTTCTTCTTGTGCACCACCATACTTGCGCGCCACCCTACATGCACACCACCCTAATTGCACATTTTATAAATAAGCCCCAGCTTGCATGCCACTTCAGTTTGTGCACCACTTTCTACTACTTGCGCGATCAGAGCTCAAATTTTATCTTAAGTGTTGAGCATTAAAAAATGAGGAGCCATGTCGTCTATTTATATGAATTTTGGTGACCTGTGCACCACATACACTTACGCGCTACTCTATCACTTGCGCGCCGCACCATCACTTGTGTGACATTCCCTCACTAGTGCGATACTTTCTTTCATTTGTCATATTTTGATATGATGATGTTGAAATATGACACGCACGTAATATACACATGCACGAAACACTTGCGCTCAACTTATACTTGTACGCTGGTTTTTGACATGTGCTCCAATATTTAACTTGTTCACCACTTTATTTCGTTTGTCATATTTTGATGGGATGATCTTGAAATATGACTTTCACGCAACATACACTTGCGCACCACATATACTTGCGCGCCACACTTGCGCGCCACTTTTGACTTGTGGGCCACCTTATTTCCTTTTTCCAAAAACACTTCTTTACTCTCTCTATCCTTCATAAGGCTTCCATCACAAGTTCTCCAAACCTATGATATTTTTGAAATACAAATCAGAAAAGCATCGTCATAGTTTCCAAGTCCTTTACAAAGTGAATTGATTTAGATTCTTTGACAACAAAAGACAACACTCTGTAACAAAAAACATTTCTTACTTCCTTTTTCGTCCAACTTGGTCCCAACAATAAAATTGACAAGAAATTATTTACATATTATGGTAGTGGTATATTTACTAATTTTTGGTATCCATACCATTTGGGTGAGAGTTTTGGGGTGTACACTTACTATAAGAGCCTCTGGTATATCTTTTCTTAAAGAGACATTAACCTTTTATAGAATATATGGATTGAGTAAATGTTTTATTTTAATTATGATATGGAATATACCCATGGTAAGGGGAATATCAGAGTTGAGGTAATGATTAAAAATATTCTGACATAGATAGTGTAGGTGTATTTTAATGAGTGGTGGATGATAAACCTATTCTACAAGATATGACTTGATGTTTAGGAGTAATGGGTTAGTGTGATAGTAAAATATCTATGTATTTGATCTTTAATTGTTGAGTTGGTAAAAGAGAGTTAGTTGTCAAACTTGGATTTCATATAGAGGAGGGAAAATATATATGGTGGGATTCAATACCTGATTAGTCCCAAAATATTGAGGATATTTTTAACATGTTGGGTTGTGTGGTAGTATCTATGAGATTAGAAAAAGTTATGATGTATGCTTCACATTCCTTGAGATTTTCTATTCACCATGGAAATACTAATATATATCACAACATTTAGAGAATGTACCAATGTCTTGGGACAATGAAGGATACACGGAATATATCTTCACAATGATTTGCCTATCATTAAGTACCATCCATACACTGGTGACTCGTAAGTAATATTTAATTACCCTTATTCCCAAGTGGTATAAGGTTTATGTTCCCATCAACAAAAAAATTATATTTCCAAGTTCATACATGGGATTGATGATATATGTTTTATTGTGGACTAGTTTATGAAATTCATGTTTTTTACCAATCTAAGAGACTTATTATATTTATGAGTTGGCTAGGATATATTTCTAGGATATAGTGCGTCTTTATGGGGTTTTAATAAGAATCATTTTTATAGGATTCCAATTTTACATTAAACTTCTATTGAGGGTTGTAAAATGTTCTTGACATATATGTGAATTTTAGAACCACCTACCATCCTTAAATAGATAATAAGTTTGAGCAAATTATCTAGGTTTTGGAGGACATGCTGATGGCATGAGTCCTTGATTTTTGTAGTTCATGGTTGAATCAAACAGAGCTTATATATATTTCATTTAATAATATTTATAATGCATCAATTAGGATGGATCCTTTTTAGGATTTAAATGGTAGACTGGTCTAATATCCTCTGTGCTTGCTAATGACTAGATAGTAAATGGTTACCAGGAAGAATACCATGTTGGATTTGGTAAAGAACATTAATTTGACAAAGAAGTGGTAGGAGACCACTAAAATGGTAAAATCTCATATGTAAAGTAGTTATTTAATCCTCTATAGTTTGAAATGGGTATATTATTTTTCTTACGGGTGTCACCTAAATTGGGAAACAAGTGTATTTAGAGGAAAGAGAATTTGGTCCCAACATTTGTGGGGATATTTGGAATTGTTTGGGGGATCAATAAAAAGGAATATTAGTTATTTATTCATTATATATATAGTGTTACACATGATGAATTTCATGTATCTCAATTCCAAAGATATCATCCTAGACATTATAATGTGATTAACATAGAATATATTTTGTTGGTGTATGATACGTCATTTGTGGAGTAGATGGTTCATAAAATTGATCAAATTTAGTTCAATGTTCCTGGTAAGACAGTCTTTATTATATCAGTGTAATGGTAACACAATCCTATACTGGAAGAGATGTATAATAGTGGGTCTTATATTGGGGAAAAGTTGATAAAGATTTTTTCTGAAGAGGCTTAGTGATAATGAATAGCATATCTTAAGGATAATATGTAATACAGGGAGGATTTTCTAACACCATGAACATATTGATGTTTGTATTTGATCTATTTTCCAAATAAACATGTGTATTTTATTCTTTACTAAGTCATTGATTATTTTATTGTTTCTAGAGAACCTATTTTGGGAAAAGGCATGTTATAGAAAATAAGACCAAGTAGTGGATTCCCACTTGATATTCACTGACATCCCATTGAGTTCTAATAGAACATGTAGTGGCCACTTCAACCACTAATAGGAGTGAAATGGAGGTGTATTATAATATTAGTGGGGCCAGAAGTGTTCTTATGGGGGCCATGTGGAGTTCTAGTAGGCCTAATTTAGTGTTTTTAATTTTTTTATTTAATTAATTAATTGGGGTTTTAAGTTAAAAAAATATTTTCACCTCATTTCCACATCAACAGTAGCAATCATCCCTCTCCCATTATACTTTCTTGTTTACTCAGTTCTCAATCATGGATCTTCATCATTTGGGGTTAGATAAAAGTGTTGTTTGTCATAGGGGAGTGCTACTGGTGATTATAACATTGATCTTATCTCAATGTCAGTTTTCCATTTGTATTTCAATATGAATCATTGATCAATCCAAAATGTGGGGTTTTAATCATGTTTCCCGGTTTCCTCTATTTAAGGATAAATCAATCAAGGATACTCATTATGCAGAACCATGTTTTTCCTTAATAGGTGGTCCCCAAATTTCCCATGAGTTTCTATATGTGTGGAATTCATCATATAAAATACCAGAAACCCTAATTTTTTTGTATGTCCCCAAAATTAATTAAATTTTTTTACTTAAATACCTATAGTAAAGAATGAACCCAAAATTTATTGATTTCCCAACAAGTGATGTTTATTTATGTCGTTGGTCGTTAATGACCATTATAAATGGTAAATTAAATGTGAAGACAAATACTTGGAACCCTAGTGGGTTTATATTATTTAGTACTATTCTTGGAAACAACATAAGTTGTTCTAGTCTATTTAGAGATTAGGAATGTCACTAGAAGACGATAGTATTGGGGTGACATAACCTTGGAATGAGACTTTGGGAGGGTTAGTGTCTTAAGATCTTAATACTTTAAATATAATTTTAAATTCTATAAGTTAGAAATAAATGATAAATTATTCATTTAAGTGAGAGATTGTAATTTTACTTGTAGCTTGACCTCCTTGAGTCAGGATAGTAGTATCTCATACACCCGAATTGAGTTAGAGACCAATGATACACTATAATAGTGATGAAATGGTATAACCTCATCAAATTTGGGATATTTTTTTAAATTTATATCGTCCTTTTGAGGTTTTATATTTTGAACACCCCAAGATTTCATAGAACGATATTTCTTCAAAGTAATTCAATAACTTGTGCTACACGCAACACCGAGTTCGAGCATAACACGCCTTACTAAACTAGCCGTTAAAAAAGCGGTCATGAGTAGTATTAACTGAAATTTGAATTTTATATAATCTATAAAATTTTAGAATCCATATTATGTGTTTCTTATACATAATATAAGAACAAATTCATTTTATAGATAAATGAATATTTTTTCAAAAAATGCAATTTTACCGCCTTTTAATGGAAAATCATTTATAAAACCAATATTTGACACTTTTATATATTATTTTAAATGAAATTATATTCTTTTTTATAATCTCAACATAATAATTTAGTTTGGATAAAATTTTGGAATTTTTCTGATAACTTTCATATTTTGATGTATAGTGAAAAATACTAAATTTAAATTAAAAACAACGTTTTTAATCGAAATAATTTATTGTTATAAGTTATTATTTTGAGTGGTTTTAAATTGAAATTAGATTTTATTTTTATCATTCAATCTAATTTCGGTCATTGGATGTAATTTTAAATTTAAATTGTACAAAAAAAAGTGTCTATCTTTTGATAGTTATAATTTCTTAAAAACACGCTTTTTGTTTTGACAACGGGAATTAATTTTAAATTAATTTCTACCACTTTTGTGTTTTGAATTTTGAAAAATGGATTCCATATTTGAAATCAATAGTTATAAATTGTGTAAATAGGTATCTTTTATTTGTAGACATTTTAAATAGTTACTTCAGTAAATATTTTATTTACCATGATTAAAGGGTAAATATAATAAATAAGGGTAAAATATAATATTATTGTAACATTAAATTACCATTAAATTTGTCCAAATCCTAATGGATGATACATAACCGACCATGGGAATCATTGGGTTAAATTTTTAACCCAATGGGGCTACATAAGAGTAATAATGACACTTTATATTAATTAATTTAAAGCAAGGACAAAAATGACAAAAAAAATATTTTAGTAATTAAATTATTACATGGGGTTATTTAAGTTATCTATTCGACTATAAATATTATTTGGAAAGATAAAAAGATTCCATGCATCATGGTATTTATTTATAATTTTTTTACTCCAAATAAATTAAATTATTTATGACATAACAATGGTGCAACATTTACCTCATTAAAAAATGATTTAAATAAATAAAATTATAAATATTAAAAAAAATATCCAAAACCTATAAAATTCTTATTGGATTATTTTATTTAGACCATTAGTAATCTTAAATTTATTATTAAATAATATTTGACCTTTTGAAAACGGATATGTGGTTATAATAAAATAATTGTTTCAAACATTCCTAAAGAGCCCCTCCTCTCCCTTATAAAAAGCCCTCACTTCTTACCCATTTATCACACTATTCAAGCCTTTATCTCGTAAAAAACCTGCCCAAATATCCTCCCAACATTACATAATTTATTCTAGAGGCCTTACATTAGTCAGAAAGCCAATCTAAGAAGCCCTTTTGATCAAATAAAAAGGAAGAACCCGAAGAAGAGGTAATAATTTCACCACCCTCTTTCAAGTTCTTTTTTCTTCCACTTCCTTTTTCTTTGTTGTTTCAATTTTAAAATGATAACTTGAGTATATTCTATATACTGGGATTTCATTATAAATATGGTACAACCATATTCATTATTCTATCCATCCTATAAATTACAATGTCATCATACGTGCGTACGTTTGACTTACCGTTTCTACATCATGGTGATATTTGTTATTCAAACACTTCATCATTTGGATGAGTATAATAATGATGTATAATTGATGTAAATAATAAATATAAAATGTTAATTATTGTGAATAAATTATCTACCATCTATTTACATACTATTTTAATATCAAAATAATGATATTGTCGCTCGTGAGTACGTACATAATACCGTTTCCATGAACGCGATAAGATTCATTCCCCATCGTAACCATTAAAGACTAATTTTCATTTTATTATTAAAAATAATGTTTAAATACATGATATCATTCTGGATATTAATAATATACAACCCATCCATGAAAAACATGATTCACGAAACAAATAATATAAAGGAAAACAAATTAGTTAACACCCGAAACGACAATAATACTAAAATATTATTAACAAAACATTATTAGAAGATAATATATGATATTATAATTATGTATATGGTTCTTGTATAATTAAATAACAATTATTTAACTATTATACAGAATTTTAACATAACCTCGACCAAGTAAAAGTAGATGTTAAGGGGTTTTCATCTCACTCATTATTCCCGTGAGATTCATGCTATATTGCCACTATTTCCTTTTGTGTGGTGTATGTACTTCCCAGAATTGTATTCTTTTTGTAATACACTTTAATTTTTGTGTATTTATATCTTCATTCTATGATACTTCTTTCATGGGGTGTATGATTCGTATGTTACCAAATTGGTAAGCGTTAATTCCTCAATCTCATTATTATCCGAGATTGTTTATGTGTAAGTATCAACTGGGAAATATTTATTATACATGTTCATGTTTCATGAAATAGTTTTTAAAAGGATTATTTTTAAGGTCCTTTTTTTAGTAAAACATCATTTTAAATGTTTTAAATATTTATTCTTCTTAATCTTTCTCATTAATGTCCATGTTTTCAAAATGTTTTTTAAGGATTTATTTATATGGAAATGAATGTTTTTAAAATTTTAATTCCATTAAAAAGTTTCAAATTGGTATGGGAAACTTTGATTAAAAAATGTCTTTAAATGTCTTTATTTCTAAATTGTGTTACTTTTAAATGTTTTTATGAAAAAATATATATTTCTCTCAATGATTTTTACAAGTCATTTACATCTATATCAACATCCCTTGATTGATTTTAAATTTGTTTGAAGTTTAGTTATTATGATACAAATCGTCCATATTGTATTGATGGTTTTGTGATATGTTTTATTGTGGATGTGTTATTTGTATACCATTCATGTTTTATGGATAAATTATTGAAATTCTGTAAGCTAGTTTTAATACTAATGTTTATGTTATGTTTAAACCTTTTCATATGAGGAATGAATTAGACATAGAAAGTGACGGGTGGAGCCTGCTATAGCTCCTTTATGCATTTTTAGGTCTGATGAGACAAACTAGTGTCTTGGTACAAGGCTTGAAAAAATCTTACTTGTAGTCTTGGAACAAAGCCTTGACTATGTGGTTATGAAATTATGGCATTATGCATTCCATAATTATGAATGTGTCTATTAATATTCCATGTGATTATTTGACTAGTAGAATAACCATGTGAATAAGTAAATAGAATTATTTGATTTTATCTTTGACATATTATTATGATGTTCAAGTTTAAAAGGCTTTTGTTTTAGTCTTATATATTTCCTTAATTGTTTATGCTTATTTATGAATGTTTTCTCTATATTGTTATTCGTACTAAGCATCTGATCTCACCCCTTTCTCTGTTCTATTTTTCCCAGGATGCGAAGAAGTATATTTTTACTGACCTGCATGGATAGAATATAGGATCTCAGTGTTGTCTATAGAAACAATGTTTTTGTAGTTTTTGATTTTATGATGTAATGTAATTCTTATGAATGCATCTAGTACTTCCAAGGATACTAATCTAATTGGTCTTTTGAGACATGATCTTTTGTTATTATACCAATGATACGTAATAATGCACCGACTCTGGGCTTCTGGGGTCAAGGCGTTATAGTTGGTATCAGAGGATGTTTAGTACAAACCGTGGAAACTAGATTTAGATAAAATCTGATTAGAGCATATTATCTTAAGATAGAATTTGAGGATTAGTATAGAAGAACTTCCTAGAGATTTAGTAATGTAGAGATTTTGTGAGTTTTCCAAGCAATACATCCCTTTCTGGATACGAACAGGTAGAAGCAGCTTTGGCACAGATGTAACTAGGTGTAAAACCCGAAAACACCGCTTTGAGATTGACTCAAATGGGAACTGGTGCAAGAAAATTGGCCTTTCTGCACTCTTGGTTACGACACTCCCGGGGTATATGATTAGGATTTTTTTTCATTTTTAGTACAAGCCACTATAAAGGATTTAAGAGTAAATACTTCCTCAAAGAAAATATTTTTTATGATTATGGATTATATGCATAAACTGTTAAATTTATGTTAGGTATTTTACAAGTTTGGAATTATGAATTAAGATTTGTAAACTGACCTAAACTATTCCATTGTTCAGAAATGGTGCCCAGTAGGAGGAATGAGAACTCCAACAATACGTATGATCTAAAGAGTAAAAAGGATCATATCTTTCATTATATTGAGACATCATTTAAAAGGTAAATAGTCTCCCACGTATTCTCATCATATGAAGAAATAGTACCATTTGTTAATAAGATAAGTAATGAAATCTCTGATTCCTATGGATTTGAAGGGAAGCAAGATAAGAAAAGGATGGAAGAGAGAAAGATAGATAAAGGGAAGAAGGAAAAGAAGGATTTTCCCATATGTGATAACTATAGAAAGAATAACCTTGGTAAATTCTTGAAGGTAATGAGAGTTTGTTATAAGTGTGGAGAAAAACGACACCAATTATGTGATCTCAAGGGTAAAAAAAGGTTTCAAATGTACAATGCTTCATCTGCAAGGAGTTGGGACACTGTGTGAATCAATGTTCCAATCATCAGAGTATACCGCAAATGATGCTATTGGATAATAATCTAGTTATTCTACTAGCACAGATTTAGAGGAATGACTAGTGTTTTTATGTTGTTACTAATGAATTATTTCATTTCAGTGTTGTATCAATGATATACTAGTCAAATGAATTATGGAAATAAATAAGGATTGTACTGCAGTACTATTTAATTTAGGATTTGAGATTATATGGTTGTATGAAAAGTGACTCAACAAAAAGTCAAACTTTTTGAAAAATACATGGTTGGAGGAAAGGTAATACTTAATATGTTCTTGATACTGAGGTAGTGATTTTTGAATAAAAGATGGTTGATTTGGATAAATTATATTGGATATTATTGACTTCCTTTGGGACTGATTAATGGTTTTTTATTCCATCATTTCTAGAGAATTCAGAATTTTCACAAATAAAGAATATATCTATTATTCTATAAGTAATAAGGGATCATGAATTTAATAAATAAAATTGTTACCATGTTTTGAAAAAAAATAAATTATTAAAGTATACACATGTTATTACGTGGTAAAAAGGATCTTCATTGTGTTTACCTTCCTTAAAAATTTTGGACTGTGAGTTTGGACAGAAGTATTTTGGATAAGTATAACGTTTGGAATGGATTAAGTTTGACATTGGATACTATTATTAAGTATAAATAATTTTTTAAGATTATTTTTGGATTGTTATAAAAAGGACAACCCCGAGGTCAAGCGACAACCCGTCACATCCAACAAGGCCATGAGACTTGAACCCTCAACCGAAGGGCGACAAGGGTGCTTCACCTAACACTGGCCTACGTGATTTCATGGATTGTATAATTTCATTTTTTTAAATAATCTCACAAATTAATTATAAATTCATTTTTTTGGAACCCTATGCTATTAGGATAAATGGATTATTTTTATGTTATATTATATTTTACAATGAAAGATTAGTTTGTGGTAGAAATTTGTTAAAGGAAAGAACATTACTTATAAAGTATATTTTTCCCTTATTCTATGAATAAATTAATTCATAAACTTTAGGGAAGGGATATTAAAACAAAAAATGTGTTATCCCAATACCGTATATTTTGTTGAATTAATTATATTTTAGATCATCATAGATTGATGGCTTTGAGTCCCTCAAGTGTACACTTGTTTGTGATTGATGACCTCAACCACTCCATATAAATATTTATGTTTTTCCTCCAATTATATCTCTAAAATTTCTGCCAATGTTCTTCAATTTGTGATCATAATTTCGTGATGAACTTTTCATTTCTCTTTCATCTTATTAAGTCTAAATTTTATTAACCCTATTTCCAATGTGGGTTTTCCACAAAGTTATTGTCTATTTTCAACATTTTATTTTCAAGGAGTAATTTCAAATTGTGAGGATTCAATTTATTGAAGAAGGGGAGAATGTAATACCCCATGATTTCATAGTACATTATTTATTCAAAGTAATTCAATAACTTGCGCTACACGCAACACCGAGTTCGAGCGTAACACGACTTACAAAACTAGCCGTTCAAAAAGCGGTTATGAATAGTATTAACTGAATATTTAATTTTATATAATCTATAAAATTTTAGAATCCATAGTAGGTGTTTCTTATACATAATATAAGAAAAAATTCATTTTGTAGATAAAATAATAGTTTATAAAAAATGAAATTTTATCGCCTTTTAATGGAAAACCCTTTTTAACAAACATATTTGACACTTTTATATATTAAATTTAATGAAAATAAATTATTATTTATAATAGGGACATGAATAATTAGTTTGGATAAATTTTTGGAATTTTTCTGATAACTTTCATATTTTGATGTATAGTGAAAAATAATAAATTTTAATTAAAAACATCATTTTTAATCGAAATAATTTATAGTGTTAAATTATAATTTGGTGTTCTTTTAAAGTATAATTATATTATATTTTGACCATTTAATATAATGTTGGACATTGGATGTAATTTTGAATTTAAACTGTATATAAACATGTGTCAATCTTTTGATAGTTATTATCTCTTAAAAACACGCTTTTTGTTTTGATAGCAGGAATTAATTTTAAATTAATTTCTGCCACTTCTATGTTTTAAATTTGGAAAAATGGATACCATATTTTAAATCAGTAGTTTTAAATTGTGTAAATAGTTAACTTTTATTTTTAGACATTTTAAATATTTACTTCAGTAAATATTTTATTTACCATGATTAAAGGGTAAACATAATAAATAAGGGTAACATATAATATTATAATAATATTAAATTACCCTTAAAATTGTCCTAATCCTATTGGATGATACATATCCAATCATGTGAATCATTGGGTTGAATTTTGGATCTCAAGGATCCACATGGGAGTAATAATGACATTTTATATTAATTAATTTAAATTAAAGACAAAAATGACATAAACAAATATCTTTGAGAAATTAAAATTTTAAATGGGGTTATGTAAAATATCATTTAGAATATAAAAATTATTTAAAAATATA
Organism: Viscum album; assembly: GCA_963277665.1. NCBI lineage: Eukaryota > Viridiplantae > Streptophyta > Magnoliopsida > Santalales > Viscaceae > Viscum > Viscum album. Next base: position 1,195,661,292 of record OY728135.1, on the reverse strand, counting down.
AAAATATTTCCAACATTATGGTATTTTTTAATAATTTTTGGACTTCAAATAAATTAAAGTATTTATGACACATTAATGATGAAACATTTACCTCATTAATAAATGATTTAAATAAATAAGAATATAAATATTAAAACAACATCCTTCACCTATCCAATTATTATTGGATTATTTTATTTCGACCATGAGTAATCTTAACATTGTTATTAACGAATAGTTGACCTATTTAAACCGAATATGTGGTTATAATAAAAGAATTGTTTCAAAGTTTCCTAAAGAGACCCTCCTCTGACTTATAAAATGACCTCACATCCTACCCATTTCTCACACTTATCAAGCCTTTGGATCATACAAAACCTGCCCAAATATCCTCCCAACATACCTCACTTCATTTTAGAGGCCTTACTTAAGTCAGAAAGACAACTTAAGGAGCCCTTTTGATCAAATCAAAAGGAGGAACCCGAAGAAGAGGTAATGATTTCACCACCCTCTTTCAAGTTCTTTCTTCATCCACTTCCTTTTTATTTGACGTTTCCATTATAAAATGATAAATATTGTATCTTTTATATACTATTATGTTTTTATAAATATGTTACAACCATATTCATTATTCTATCCATCCTATAATTGACAAAGTCAGCATACGTGCATACGTATGACTTACCGTCTCCACGACATGGTGATGTTTGTTATTCAAACACTTCATAATTTGGATGGGTATAATAAATATGTATAATTGATGAAAGTAATATATATACCATGTTAATGTTTCTGAATATATGATATACCATCTATTTACATACTATTTTAATATCAAAATAATGATATTGTCGCTCGTGCGTACATACAGACTACCGTCTCCATGAATGCTGTGAGATTCATTCCCCATCGTAACCATTCAAGAACAACTTCTACGTGATGATTAAAAATAATGTTTATATACTTGATATCATTCTAGATATGAATAATATACAACCCATCCATAACAAACAAGACTCACGAAAAAAACAATATAAAGGAAAACGAATCAGTTAACACCCGGAACGACGATAATACTAAAATATTATTAACAAAACATTATTAGAAGATCATATATGATATCATAATTATGTATATGGTTCTTGTATAATTTAATAAAAATTATTTAACTATTATATAGGAGATTAACGTACCCTTGACCAAGGAAAAGTCTAAGGTAAGGGGTTTTCATCTCACTCATTATTCCCATGAGATTCATGCTATATTGCCACTATTTCCTTTTGTGTGGTGTATGTATTGCCCATAATTATTTTGTTTGTGTAATACAATTTAATTTATGTGTATTTATATATTCATTGTATGATACTTCTTTCATTGGGTGTATGTTTCAAAAGTTACCAAATTGGTAATGTTTAATTCCTCAATCTCATTATTATCCGAGATTGTTTATGTGTAAGTATCTACCGGGACATATTTATTATCCATGTCCATGTTATATGAAAGAGTTTTCAAAATGATTCTTTTTTAAGGAAATTTTTTTACTAAAAAATCATTTTAAATGTTTTAAATATTTATTCTTCTAAATATTTCTCATTAATGTCCATGTATTCAAAATGGGTTTTAACGATTTATTGATATGGACATTAAAGTCATTAAAATGTTAATTCCATTCAAACGTTTCAAAATGGTATGGGACACTTTGATAAAAAAAATGTCTTTAAATGTCTTTATTTCTAAATTGTGTGACTTTTAAATGTTATTATAAAAAAGGGATATTTCTCTCAATATATTTTACAAATAATTTTCATCTATATCAATATCCATTGATGGATTTTAAAAATGTTTGAAGTTGATTTATTATGATAAAAATCTTCCATATTGTATTGAAGATTTTGTGATATTTTTTACTGTGGATGTGTTATTTGTATACCATTCATGTTTTATGGATAAATTATTGACATTATGTATGCTAGTTTTAATACACATGTTTATGTTATGTTTAAACCTTTTCCTATGAGGAATGTATTGGACTTAGTAAGTGATGGGTGGAGCCTGCTCTAGCTCCTCAATGCATCGGTAGGTATCATGAGACAAACTAGTTTCTTGGAACAAGGCCTTGACAAAATCTTATTTGTAGTCTTGGAACAAGGCCTTGAGTATGTTGTTATGAATGTTTGTAATTATGCATTCCATCATTATGAAAGTGGATATTGATATTGCATGTGATTATTAGACTAGTATAATATCCATGTGAATAAGTAAATGGAATTATTTAATTTTATCTTTTCCATATTATGCTGAATTTCATGTTTAAAAGTCTTTTGTTTTAGTCTTATACATTTCCATAAGTGTTTATGATTATTTTTGAATGTTTCTGCTATATTTTTATCCTTTGTAATCATCTATGCTCATCCCATTCTATGTTTTCTTTTTCCCAGGATGCAAAAAAATATATTATGACTGACCTGTAGGGATAGTCTATGGGATCTCAGTGTTGTCTATGGAAACAATGTTGTGTATTTTTTGATTTTATGATGTAATGTAATCCGTATGAATTTATCTAGTACTTCCATGGATACTAAACTAATCATTCTTTCGAGACTTGATCTTTCGTGATCATGCCAATGATACGTAATAATGCACCGACTCTGGGCTTTTGGGGTCAGGGCATTATAATATTGTTGTAGAATCACCATTTATTAGATCCCTCTTAGTGGTATATCATTCAATTTAGTATCATTTTTGGTGGCATTATTTCCACCTAATATTTAGTGCTAGTGTTATATATACCTCTTGTTTTATGATACCAGTGGTACATTTTCTATATAGATGATTATATTTTTATTTTCATGAGAAACCTATGTATGTTCTCTCATTACTACATCATCCACATAGAGTCTTTTAGTATAGGTATCTCATCTACCTCATGAGTGACATAAGTGGTGTATTTTCCACACATTTGAGGATTCATAGAAGTGTTTCATCCACAATAGTTTTGAAATAGATGTATATATATTTTGATGAAGAAGAGAAGTCCTGGATCCTATGTTGAGGTGGATTTAGTTTGGCTCATTGGTTGATTTTGGGGGGTTTATTTCTTTCAAAACAACTAACATCGGTTCACCAATGTCATTCTTAATGGAAACACCCAATGGTTCCCTAAAACATTACTAGGTACAGACCAACATTCCAAATGAAGGTGTATAATTGGGTTTTCAGACTCAATGACGCTTAGGGAATCACATTGGTAAAGATGATGGATGGTAAGGCTCATCACACCCTTTTGGGGGAAATTTTTTCCTACTTTGGGACTGTCCAATATATTTATGATATGTTTGAGAACCTCTTCCTAATCCTGATTTAAGACCGGTTACCCTGAAAACCAATTACATGATACATATCTTTTATAAACAAAAGAAAGGGGAATATCATTATTGAATCCATTTGTAGTATTTGAGGTTATCCAACCATTTCCCAAAAATTAATTTCTAATAATATGATGAATACATATAGGTGAGAACTTGATAATGTTCTTCCACGTAGGGAGGCAGTTAATTTTATGAGGAGAGGATTATCCATTACAAGGCTTACTATGTATCTTATTTATTGTATAATAAAAAACTACATAGTTTGTTAAACCAATGTATTTTATATTGATGTGGACAGGAAACATTTACAGGAACATGGGAAATGTATATTTGAGATTGGGTCCCAAGGTGACATCCTACATATCCTGGTTATTGATGGAATCATAGTTATCACAGTTCGATCACGCCCTTAGGGCTGTCCCAAAGGTCGATACACTTATGTAAGGGATATTTATTTTGCGTCACTCATCGAGGATTACATAATGATATTAACATGTCTTTTGGAGATTCATGATACCAATGATGTGTTCATTATGCCTCCCTAATCCTATGTGAGCTTCAATTATTGTGAGAGACAATGTATGACACGTTATAAACCTCATTTCATATGGATGTGGGGCTCATGTGATGGGAGTGTACATGAAATGTTTTAATATAGATCTTTGAACTTAGTTAGGCATCCTATGTTTTCTAGTTTTGATAGGAATCAGAGTACTTGTAGTTCAATGATTTTCTTGATCCACTGAGGGATGAGGTAGAATGATTTGTCCATGTGAATTATTTGGTCCTGATAGATGAAATGTCAAGGACATGAAGGGATTTATGATAAGATATATTACCATTTGAGTTTGGGCTAAATTAATAAGAAGTCATCTTATGTATCCTAGTTATAGTATCAATCAGAGACATTATATTTCAGTTAATTTCTCTGTCAACTATGTTATGAGGTGTAATGATCATCCCATGGGAATAATTATGTTATTATGGTTGAAATTTCAGAGACATGATGAGACTTATTTGAGTTTGGGCTCAGGCCTTGGGAATGATTCATATGTATACTAGTCATGGATGGAATTAGAGTCCACATGGTTCATCTGGTCAATGCATACACACTAATATTTCCCTTTTATGTGAGACTTATCATATTATGTAGCTAATCGGGGCTTACACACTAATGTTGTCCTTTTTATCACGACTTATAGTGAAAATGAAATGATTTTTGAAGCTCTCTATGCCCACATGATATATTATGAGTGTGATAAATAATGTATTACAAATGATTTGTCTCGCTACTTAATGATACAAGACTTATATGCTGAATCTACCCTTTGGATGTTTAATATAGATCTCGGGCCTTGGGGAGGAATCCAATATGTATTGTTTGTGGAAGGAATCCCAATCATCATAGTTACCTAAATTAGAGCTTAAAAACTATGGTTTCCCTTTTAATTGGTTATTACATTCTAAGGGTGGAAAAAGAATTATAAATCCCTATGATTCTCTATATACCTAGATTTCTTGTCTACCTAATATGTGTTTATTTTTCGCTTATTATTCCTTGATTGTCTACTTGACTCATCATAGGGTGTCTGCCTGACATGTCCAAAGGAAACTACATGATCTAGTTTACTTGTCTAGGGAATTTATCATAACTTGGTTGGCATATCAGAAGGTTATCACATGATCTAGTCTAACTTGTCCTGAGGACATTGCTAGATCTAGATATTTGATTTTAGAATCCATTTCATGATGCTGGTTGACATTCCTATATATCGTCACATGATCTATATGATATTCGTTGGTGTCATCAGAATAGATGGATGAATATTCTAGAGGGTGTTGCAAGAGTCATTATGGCATGTCTTAGAGGGTGATGCACCCCTTTATGACTTTTCTAGAGTTCATTGTATGACCAGGATGGCATTCTTGGATAACGTCAAAAGATCTAGTTGACATGTCCGGGTGCTACTAGGAAACTCACCTTATATATACTTGTGTCATCATATGTGTCAAGAAACATGTCTAAAGGACACTGCATGGCTCAAAAGGTGAGCGTAGAGGGATTCATGGGACTGAGGTCACATGACATTAGAGAACCATTTGACTTGATTTAACACATTTAGAGGGATTCACATTATCCAAATTGTATACCAAAGGTGCATTGTGAGATCTATATGGAATGTGACTTGGGGAATCAGTGCGCCTAGATGAAAAAGGCAAAAATCCATTTAGAGAGTAGTCATCATGCATTTTTCATGTCTGTTTTGGGTATTTATAGAGCTCACTACCCTGATTGTTTGATACTTTGTGTGATACATATCACACAAATCTAGCCAGATGGCGGTGGAGGGATTCGACATCACGTGCTCTGCGAGCTCCGAATTTAGATCATTCTATGGGAATCTTAGGATTTATAGAAACCAAGAGACCATGCCATAAATTTTTCCTTTATTGTATTATTTCCAATTAAGGAGGTATTATTGATTAATATAGTCATGTCGAGTGAATTTCAAATCATTGGGCTGATACATCCATGAGAATTCTTTAGATTAGGGTTCCTGTCAAAAGGACTTCATGTGATATTAGTGGAATTTTCTAGAAGACTTTGAGATACAAGATGACTCATCTGGGGGCCTTCATGAGACCAGGTTGGCTTTGTCAAGGGTTTTTGCGAAACCATTCCATGAACATCCTTAGCATGTCGCATGAGTTTTAAAACTATGATAGGTTCCTACCTTCCCCCTCTTTATTTCATTTATTTATTTCAAATATTTTGGGTATCATATGAGGTTGCATGAATGTTTTTGCAGAAAATAAAGACACCTCTTGGTGATGCATCACATGGAAAAAAATTCCAATGGATATGTGTGATCATTTCATGGACAACTCCATCTATTTTTCCTTATGGAGAGAAATACAGACCATCTAGTTTTTTGAATATGTATTTAGACCTTCACATGATAAGGATGATGTGACAGTGGGATCTCAAGAGATGATGCATTCATGTTGATGGGTTCTTGTGGAATCCCGTAAATTTATAGGGGTGCACTACATGATGTTTACGATCGAAGAAGGCCCCTACCTCCTCCTCATTTATTTCCTTTGTTTACTTTACAAAGTCTTGGTTGTTTCATGAGTTTGATTGAGTGTTTTCAAGGATAATTTTTCTCCCCATTAGTGATGTATCATGTATTTTTTATGACCATAATAGGATCCTAACTTTTGGATATTTTCCTCTTATTTTCCAATGGTTTTGGAGGGCTTTTCAGGCATTCACCAATTGATAAGTCGTGTGGTCTTGGAGTGCTCATCCGTATACCACTAAGTGATCCATGATTATATTTGATGAATTTTAAAATGCATAAGGGCTTATTGAAAGGATATTAGGGGTATATCCATAGGTTATGTGTTGCATGTGACCATCTACTAGACCTTTTTCCATTCATTTGATCATGTGTCTCCTGGGAATTCTCATGATCTACGTGAATTTTCCAAATTATTCTTCCTTTCCATTAAGAGTAAAATAATACCCATATAAAGTTATTTCTTCCTTTGAAATTTTTTTGAGTCTCATTTGTATAGAATTAACAAATCCCCCCTTTAATAGTAACATTTGTGTGGACAAGGTCTCGATTATGAGGAAAGTAAATTCCCACTGAAGTCTTTAGTGCTGTCGTGAATTAGTGTCTTGGGTGATGTTTGGTCTTCTGGGTGAAGTTTGGTATTACATGGGATTCCCTATAAATGGGAAGGGGAGAGGGATTAATTCACTAGCTACTCAATTCTATATAACTCTCTCACTATACATCCATCACATAACCTTACTAAAAGTTATTATCATGATAATTCTCCATAATATTTTTATACAAAAACTCACAGTAGTAGAAAAATGGTCTTTAACATCTTTTTTTTAATTTTGACATCGATTTTTAACTGACATTGAAGCCATAAACATAACAAATATGATTGTATAAGTTGGTTTGTGAAAAATGATGATAAAAATTAATTACATTTTTTATCATCGTTTTTGTAAAGAAATGATGCCAAAAAAATCCATCCATATCATTTTTTGCATCGGTTTCCTAAAAAACAAATGCAAAAAAGTTTTCAAAAAATAGTTTTGTTGTCGGTTTTTTGAAAAAACTGACCCCATAAATGAAAAATAATTTGGCTTTGGTTTTTACAAAAATGTACACAAAAATGTAAAATTTTCTTTATCATGTTTTGAAGTATTTCTTAAGCTTCTATTTGATAGGTTGTAGAGAAAAAACAAGGTCACAAATCAAAAGTTATGGTCAACGGAAGTTGGCCTTGTCAATGTTTCGATTGGTACAATTTGTTTCAAATAAATTTTGATCAACATAAATTAAAATCGCATACACCAAATGAAAATGGTGATCGATAATTAAATTTACACCATAGTTGGTAAATCTCATTCAAATGTTCTATATTTGTAACTCGATAATAATAATAAATCATCTCTATAATCAAACTAATCAAGCTATTTTAAAATAAAGGAACAAAATAAAAAGATAATAAATTATTAGAATAGGTACCATGTTAAAATTAACGATTGAAGCCACGTTGCAAACATGATTGAATTGAATATATTGAAAATGTTGAACGGAGGATAAAATGGATGTATATATAGTAAATGAGAATATTTTTGAAATCATTGTATGGAAATGTAGGTAGGATTTTAAAAAGATAAATGCACGTTGTGAAAAAATTGATATTTTGATCCCGCATATTGGAAAATACACTTTGGCGTCGGTTTTGTTTGAAACTGATGTGAAAGAGGATTTACATTGGTTTTTTGCATTGGTTTTGTAGAAAATCAATGCTAGAAATACTAATCGATATCCCTTTTGGCATCAGTTTTTAAATAAATGGATGCTAAAAAGTAAAAGAATATAATTTTGCCATTTTTTTTAAATAAACCGATGCTAAAATTAAAAAAAACACTTTTTGCGTCAGTTTTTTTTAAAAACTAACTCCAAAAACTAAAAAAATGTTTCGGCTTCCGTTTTTATGAAATCTGATACCCAAAATGAAAAAAATTACAATGTTTTAGATAATTTCATATTCTTCTATTTGACTGGTTGTAGAGATAAAACAATGTTTTGGATTAATAGTTATGGTATTTGAGAGATGGAAATCTTTAAGAATTTTATTAGAGATGATCAACATCCAACAACCATAACTTTTAATCCGTAACTCCGTTTTTGCTCAATGACCATTCAAATGGAAGCATAGGAAATAATCTAAAACATAGAAAAAAAATCTAAATTTTTGCCTCATTTTTTGTAAAAACCGTCGCCAAAAATATATTTTTTAAACATCTGGTGTTGGTTTCTAAAAAAACTGATGCCCAAACTATTTTTTTTTCTTTTTGGCATCGGTTTTAAATAAACCGATGCCAAAAATTCTCAATAAACATATATTATTTCATCTCATATGAAATCGATGTCAAACTAATGACATTAAAACCCATTTTTATACTAGTGTCATTTGCAAGATTGCTTTTTTATCAGGTTTCCACTCAAAGGAACTAGAAACCATAGTTATATAATTTCTATAACTTTGGCCATGGGGAGTCATGATTTTGTTGAGGGTATTGTGTGATCCTCTAGCCTAATCACATGTTCCGTTGACTATTTTGTGCCTCGTGTGAGTATGTCATGGTCACACAATCACGAGTCTCCATGGGGTCATGCAATTTGAGTGATTCCCTATGATTTTATGTGACCCAAAAGTTCTAGAAGAGTCAATAAATTTTTTATTCCTTTTTGTAATTCTTTAATTCCTTTAAGGATTCATCCAATGCACATGCCACTGCAAGAATTTTATGTATTTTCTTTGAAAATGTATTATTTCATCATTCTGAAATATTCCAATTAATTTTTTTCATATGGATTCTGGTTCTCATTGATATTTTTTGGTTCCCAATCATATGAAATTGATAGTAAGAAACTAATATTGTGTATTCTCACAAATAGTTTATGAAGAGGTTCCCCTTGTCCAAACTCTAGGATTATCCTTTATCATACTGAATTCCTCTATACGGGTTTGTCTAATTATATAAAAATGTCATTCTCACTCAGGCTTCAATCTTCCATCATGGTAGGTTTTCTTTTATGGTCCCCCATAGCCTCCATGATTTTTTGTTTTATCCTTTTTCCTTGAATAAAAATTCAACTGATGATGATGATACACCAATCGAGCTTAAATAAAGAACAAAATATTATTATTTAAATGTGACCATTATAATTTTTTTAATTTCTTTGTTATTTATAAGAATAAATTATTTATCAAATAAAAGTGTAGGTACTAATTAATATAAATGTATTGGAAAAATATTATAAAATAATACCATTATATTTATTAAAGACATTTTAATCACTAGAAATAAATTTTCATCAAAAAAGATTTCAATTGGTATTAATGTACGAATAATATAAATAATTTATTGAAATTGTAGATTTTTTTTATAAAATGAACAAAATATTTGATATAATCATATCAAAATTATCCTAGGGATAAATTTTGAGAATTTTCTGAAACATTTCTTGTTTTGGTTAATAATAAAAAATAGTATTTTATATAAAATATGGTATCTTTTATGGAATCATTAAGGCCTAATTATGATATAAAAATGTATTAAACTAATGAAATTACTATGTTATGATACTATTATATAAATATTTTACACAAATAATCCAAAACATATAAATTATAAATTACTCCATGATAAATATAAAAATCATTGTTAGTGTCGACGCATCACTTGCGTTCTGTTGGAAAAAACAAATTTAGTTCCACATAAAAAATATTTGAGTTCTAAAGTATTTTAAAGATTTTTTATTAATTATTTTGTATAATTAATTTTTTGTCTGATATTTTTGAATTTTATAGTTATATAACATGAATATTATCAAAATGCATGTGGAATTTTTACGCAAGGCAAGAAAAGACGAATTAAAAAATTATAGATGGTGTCTTTACATTGATATGATTAAATATACTTATTTGATGAATCTAAATGAGTATATAGAAACTAATTAATTTATTTTTATGATATTAATTTACTTTTAATTTTTATATAAGAAATAATTAACTTTTATATTTATGCAACGCTGATGGAGTACTTGTGAAATGAGAAGGAAACAAATTTAGTCTAATTAAAAATATTATAACCCATAAATTACCCGAAACATTAATAAATCTTATTTTTTGATCATATATCTACCATTTATTTCAAATTTCTTATTAATTATTATTTGGAGCCAAATTGATATGATTAATACCTTAATAATAGTTTACTTTAAAGAAAGTCAAGTTGTTCACACTATAGATTTTAATTAACATAATATCTTAATAAAATGTTTTATAGATGATTCATTCTACCATAAAAATTAATTTTAAAGGAAATAAATTTACCTTTTTCATAAAAATTTACTTTTAATTTTTAGGATACATATAAATACCTTAAATATTTCCACAATGATGATGCACCAACTATTAATTTAATAGAAAAAATTAAGTAAATGATATAATTTTTTTAAAAATGAACATAAATTGATATTTTTAAGGTAATAAACGTGTTATATAGATGTAAAGGTTATTTATTGGATATAATAAAATTTTATTTTCAATCATGGAACTTTTAATAGATGTTTTTAAAGTCATAGTTATAAATAGTGTAAATTTTTTTGTAAATCATTTTTCATGAATATAATATTTTATAAAATTATTTAAAAATAATTTTTTTTAATCAGACCATATATGATAATATTATGTCTAAAATATAATACCTTATCTTTATGACTTTTTAATGTATTTAACCCTATAATAGACTTATTATATTGTAATATTTTACGTTATTCCTAAATTTTCCCTCACCTCAATTACAAATTGGTCTCCTTACTTCACATAATTCCATCACCTTGAGTCTTCTTTATCAACCATAATCTATAAAATTATTTTCTAAACATTCCTCTCCATGTTATAGAGGTATTATTTTAGGCATAACCCCATCTTTATTTGCCTTATGGTGTTACGTAAAGGGATTGTCTCAATAAGAGGAAGATAAAGGATATATGGACTCAAGGTAATGGTAGTTTTTATTTCTAATGTTCATATTTTAAAAATTATCATTTTATGTATAAAATGATTTTTTATGTTCATGAATGTCATAAATGTTTTTAGATATAGAAATATATATAATTTATCATGAAATTTCATGCATTTTAATACATGCAATTGTTTTAATTTAAATGTAAGTAATTATTTTCTAGAAAAATGGATTTTTCCTAATGTTTTCTTTAAAAATTGTATTTTACAAGATTAGAAGTTATGAAATAATATTTTTAATATTTTTTAATTTTTTAACTTGTTGTTTATGAGAAATAGAGATCCTAAAAAAATTCATAAAAATTTAATCCAGCAATTGGGTATCAGGTGGGGGAGTGAGTAATGGGGTGTGAACCCACATCCTTAGAGGAAATTTCTCTACCCATGGTATTTCTTTTGTCCATAAGGGACTTATAAGATCTATCAGGTATAATTTTAATCTATAAAAATTTTAATATTTTCAAGTGATTCTCATGAGAAATAAAATTGTTTTCAAAGATTCATTTTTGAAATAAATTTTAAAATAAGTATTTTTGAAAGGATTATGTAAATATATATATAAATATTTAAATATATAACAAATATCCATATTTTTTATAAATTATTATAAAATATTTATAAAATATTTTTTTATAGAAACATTTTCCAATGGTTAAAAAAACCTAACTAGGAAATTTAATTCCCATCCCTTGTTTTAAAATTATTTTCATGGGTAAATTAGAAGTTCTAAGATAAGTGACTTCAATTATGGAGTTACTGAATGAGATTTTTTTCGTTATTTTTTTATTTTGGTACGACCTGATAAATTATAATGTATATATCTAATTTTACAATACCTAGATTGGAAAAGGTCATGGAATGCAAAATGATTTCTATATTTTTTAGTTGTCTTTTATAAAAAAAATGCGCTTTATTTTGATGTTCTGAATATGTAAGTTTCGGTTTGGGGATTCATAGACAAGGATGGACAACTGGTCGCAACTCAATCAAAGGAGTAGTATAATATGTTGGAACCCCCCTATATATCCAGATGATAGTGAGTTATCTCATCAACCCATTACTTATAGCTATTTTAGTATATTTTTACCTTTTCTAAACAACTCGAGTGGTGAATGAATCTCAAAATGGGATCTCTGATCTAGTTGTAATTTCTCTAATTAATGGGCATAACCATTTTGGGTCAAGAAATGTTTCATAGAGTTTCCCGAATAGTTATAGATGACCCATATTTATGATGTAGTATGGATTTCATAATTTATTTTCTATCTCCATTCGTTCTTATTCGAGAGATAAGCACCTATTAGTGTCCTCAAACCATCACATTCCTTTTGTCCCATGGTGAAGTACAAATATCATCCAATTGGATATATACCAACTGTGTAAAAATCCCACTTCAGAGAGATACATGATGAGATCCTTCTTTTTGTGGATGGTTCGTATTATCCTTTGTGCACTCTAGTATTGGAGAGGGACATACTCATCATTATGAAGGATAAGTTAAGAAATAAGTTTTCCATGGAGTCACTTATCTCATTCAAAAGCGGGATCATCATTTTTGTTTGTTACAATAGGGTTATACAACCGTTATATGCTCCCATTGGTGCCCTTCCCAATAGGTTATGATATTTCCAGCTCGTACTAATCCATTTTTTGAATCTAAGGTCATACTTCATGGGGATATCGAGTGAACTCAGATATCTCTCCAGGAATTATAGTATTGAAATGTATGACCATGTTTTTGAACATATGGATTTTCCCAGTTGGGGATGCATGTTCAGGAATCCATGTCATCACATGGGTGATGGTGGTGTGGTTATCGGAAGGATGTAACCTTAATCTATATGTCTTGACCATTGTAAGCCTTTACTAACTCTTGTTCCATATTCATCATCACAACATCCCCTACCGGATCAAATGAAACTTTCCAGTTTTTTTTGCTGTATAGGGGAGCCTTTCCATTTCTATAAAAACTAAAATTCCATTATGATCCTAAATGCATTATCCCATACCAATTAAGTTAAGAAATGTAGGGTTGCGGCTATTCCAATGAACTTTGATGAGGTTATAGATGTTTTGATTCGATCTGACAGCTTTGATTTCACTCGTCATCATGCATCAACTTGGAAAATTTGACAATGGTAGAGGCTATCTTGATGAATTGTCATATGAGATCTCCTTTCAAGACGGGGTTCTTGAATATAATATGGATGAGCTGATTTTATACGATCCATACACACCCTTACTATTTTCTCATCTGTTTGAATGTAGTAAAAGGGTATGTTCTCTTCCTTTATCTGGTTTTCAGGGATATCAACACGTTGAGATTATCTATTAGTCATAGAAGATTCAAGCATAGTATTTTGATCGAAAAATCAATCTGATTGATTTCTACCCTTCACTCAATGATAAGAAAATGGGTCAAGGAAATCACTATGGGACTTCAGGAATGATGGAAGGGAAAAGATAAAAAGATAGGGAAATAAAATAGTAGTAGAAGAACCCAGATTCAAAATGAAAAAAATGAAAACTTTCAAAGGATGATTCTCGAAGAATCAGGGAATGTGATCGAGAAAGATCTCTTTTTCTTCTTTCACCTACTGGGTCTCCCACCATTATTACATAGTATTACACCTAGTCTTGTGTGGTAAACTATCCAGGTAGTGTGCTAAGCCGACTGGTCCTTCTTGTGGACAAGAAAATTTCTACACCAAACTCATTATTGAGGGAAACGATTGAACTAATACAAGACATGTATGAAGAATTGGTGAATATCCATCATCCTAGCGATGAATATATCAATTTCATGATAAAATATGATAAGTAAATGATACCTCCATCACAGGCAATGTGTAATGCATCTATTGAGGTGGTGATTCACAGTACCTCCTCTCATACTTATTTTCCATCTCAACTTCCCATTCCTTCTTCCGGAATGCCCATCCCATTGTTCAGAGAGAGTAAAACATGTGTACGATGATCTCGAACCAAATTCATGCCTCGATTAAGTAGACTCCTTTAAAAACATTTCATAATCATGGGGGATACCTTCATCATCTGCTCAATGACATTGGGGTGGACAGTTTTGATTGCCAACCACAATATGAAATAATGTAACAAATAATCATGACTGAGTGAGATTTTTCCACAAATTAGAGGGACTTCTGTGATTTTGTTGATGAGTCTCCACTTTCTAGAATGATGAAGGAGGATTCAGAGGTAGTGGAGCAGAGCCGTCAGTACATATCTAATTTTTGATCCCAAAAGGATGTATGGACTCTCAAAATTTGAAGACATGAGGAAATCATATCTCACCTATGTTTTTGAATCTCATAGGAATCATCCTCATTTGAAAATTCTCAAAAGAGAGTTTAAGAGCTGACTACTTCAGTCCAGACTCTTTGTAACACCCCGAGATATCGTGATTTATTATTTTTTGAATTAATTTAATCTTTTGATATTTTTCAATTCACACAAATTGGAAAATAGTTTTTTATTATTAAATAATTAATTAAAAAGTTCATTTCACATGGCACTAGCATATGTTTCATGGAACCAACTTATCCTACAATACATGTAACATCAACTCGACATACGTTACTTGCAGCCATGAATTGGAATATGGTACACACAACACTGATGTTTTTATGAATCATTGTTTTACTATTATAATTATTTAAATGAGATAATTATAACCTAGATATTAATCATTATAATATAAATAGTAATAAATACTTTTAAAATATTTTTTATAATTTTTTATATAAATAAAACTTATTGATAAAGAAATATATAAATTTTTGTAAAGATGTTATATGTTTTAAAATACTATTTTTTTCAAATAAACTAGATTTCATGTCAATCTATGAAAAATAAAAAATTAATTTTAGACATATCTAGATATTTAATTTTTTTAAATACAATTTATTTTTAAATTTATAATGCTGAAATTAGCTTATGTTTAATTTTTTGTATTTTTCTAAGAAACTTTATTTTTTATTGATTAATGAAAAATATCACATTTTAGTTAATAAGTTTTGTTTCATTTAAATAGTTTTTATTGTTAAATTATAATTTTAATTGGTTTTAAGGTCATATCATAACATTTATAAATCTATTAATACCATTTAGGTCATTATAATTAATTTTAATTTAAAATTGACTATCAAAACATTAAAACTTTTGAACATTTCTCTTCTTTAAAAACCTGTGATTTCGTTCCCTCTGTGGGTTTAACATTAATGAAAATTTTTACACTTATATGAATTGATTTTAAGAAAAAATATATACTAAATTTTAGTCAGTATAATATTTATATCCAAATTATATCATGTTTATTTTTTACCAAAATTATTAGTTAAAGTTATTTAAATTAATCACAAAGAATAAGGTCAAATTAAGATTAATTGGAGACTAAACGTTAATATTAGGGTCCCAAATGACCCAAATACTTGTATAAATTCCATTTTATGCCCATATTTATACTATAAACCTTCCATTATATATTTATGATTGTTTTTTATTACTTTTTTTAGGAAAGAACATGTGCACACCAAACATATTTTCAAAATTTCTGTATGAATCATTTTCCTTCCCTATAGAAGGAAACCACCTCACCCACTTCTTCAAAACCATAAAATCTTCTAGGATCGTCCATGTTATAACATATAAATTATCAACATCCCTCACTTCATTTATGAATCCTATCCTTGGGCCTAAATTATTCAAAGGAATCCTTTTGAAAAAATACGAGTTACCTGATTAAGAGGCAACACCTTCTCTCAAGATCTTATATTTTTTTTTCCTTATCCTCCCTCTAATATATTTATTCTATTATTTCATAAAAACACAATTATCTTAAATATACTAGTTTTTTCTATCATAATGGTTCTACCTATAGTTACAAACACCTCTATCTAATGAGTAACAAACATATTGTATTGTGTACCATGAATTATTGCCTCACAAAATGATGATTGTTCTATTTTCCTTACCGCCTTTCATGGTGGACATTATGATGTAAAATATTTTTTTAATATTTTATATTTATTATTACTTTAATATTATTTAGTCATTTTTATAACATATATAGTTTTTACTTTCTATTTTGTGTTAATACTATAATTTCATTTGGCAAAGTGTGTACTACCGCCCCTAAAAGCGATATGATTCGTTCATACACTACATTTATTGTATTAATGATGGTTTTAGTGAATATATATGATATATATGATATAGTAAATCTTATATAATAATGATTTATATATATACATATATGTCTTTTACTTTCTTCTAACACAATAATTAAACAGAAATATCATTCATACGTATGTACGACCTACCGTTTCCATGAATGGTGTATTCTATTTCATTATTATATATTATATAGATTAATATAATCAATGTATAATGATTATAAATGATATTTATATCATGGTTTAAATTAAATAAATGATTATATATGTATAAGGACCAAAGATATAACAAATTAAAACACATGCGAAAAACAAAACGAATATTACCCGAAGCTTAGCCTTAGCATGAAATAGCTAAAAATAGGGAAATAAAAAGTAATAATCAGTAAATATATTGTATTATATATAATAATATGTTTCATTAAAATATTTATAATAAATTTATATTTTTTATACAAATTTTTTGAACAAGTATAGCGAGAGTAAGGATGAAAGCTAAGGGGACTTCATCTTACTTTTTATTTTAGTGAGATACATGCTTTATTCACCATCCCTTCCTTTTTTGTGGTGTGTATACAGAACATTTATGTATACAAATTTTCAAATACATATATTTATGGTATTTAAATATACATTCTATGATATTTATTTCATGGGATTTATGTTTCCAAAGATACCAATTGGTAAAATAGTTTTTTTCCCAATTTTCCTTCATTGACTCATGTTTTATTATGCACTTAATTTTTTAAAGGTGTATATAATTTCATTTTACAAGATATTTTATGAAACTAATTTTATTAATGATATTTAAATATTTAAGTAATTTAATTTTCTTACATGTAGATTATGGTTTAATGTTACCAAGTTACAAGTGTTTATTGAAACAATCTAATAACTTTTAGAAATTGTTTATGTTTATGCTTCCTTTAATAAAATATTATTATCTGTATATCAATAACACTCATTAGTTTCATTTTCCTATGTTTATTAAATATATATTAATGTATTGGTACCATTTTTATACAATTTGGTACCCAATATAGTAATGAAATTGTATTTAATAAATCTCGACTTTACACTCTCTTCAGTAAAAAATCTACATTCCATAAAAACCATGTTTTCTAAAAAGGGTTTCTAAGAATATAATACCATTTTCTTAAAATAATTAAAAGAACTATTTTACTTTATTTTATTTAACTAATCTCTTTAATGAAATATTCTTTCAATTTCAAAAGTAATGTTTTTTTCTAACCATTTTTTATGAAAACGTAATGTTCTTTTTTACCTCATACGAATGTACATATTTACAAAACATTATTTCTTCGAAGATACAATTTTATTTTTAAATGGATACTTTTTTAAAAAATGTTTTAAAAATAATTTTCATGTAAAATTTTATTCAAATTTTTTTCAAGATTATTTTATATGTTTTCAATAAAAATTGTTTTCTAAATTTTTTCATCACTTATTTATATGTTTTAAATTTATTTTTAATGAAATTGTTTTGGAAAAAAATCAAGGTTCTTTCATAGGTCTTCAGGTAATAAGTTTATCAAATTGTTCTCAAGTTTTCATTAAAATATTTCAAAATTATTTCATAGAAGAATGTTTTTATAATGTTTTGAATATTATATTATATTTTTTCAAGGATGAAGGTTTTAAAAATTTATTCAAGTATTAATTATATGTTTTCAATATATTTTTTAAGAATATGATTTTTAAATTGTTTTATGTATTAAAAATCATTTTTCAAAAAATATAGGATATTTTCTTCAAGAAAAAATTTTGAATGATATTTCAAAATTAATTTCCATCTAAAATGACATCCATTGATGTTACTCAATACCTTATAGAAAATAATATAAAGGTTCCATTAATATTATTTCTATGAATTGGTTATGCTTAATATCATGGTCTTTATAAAACCAGTTTCTCTTTCATGAATAATATATTTATGAAATCCATTTCTTTTTCATGTATTATTATTTTAAAGAAATGATTATGAAACCTTTATCTTTTTCCATATGTTATGATTTTTTATAAGTTTATGATACCCACTTAATCTAATGGGTTAATATATGATTGTTTATTATTTTGTGGTACATATCTTTATTATTTCACTATGATATGGATGGGACCTATATCTCTCTACAATTAAATGGGTAATGATAAGTTGTATATTAGCTCAAAGGGTATATTGGTTGTATCCCAAGATAAAAAACAAGAAGGTACAGTGGTTGTAGCCTAACCGAAAATGAAATAGGGTAAAATGGTTGTATCCCAATCCTAAAAACAAGAAGGTACATGTGTTGCAGCCCAATCCTAAAAGAAGTAGGGTACATAGGTTGTATCCCAATCCTGAAAACATGAAGTTACATGGGTTGTATCCCAAGACTAAAAGAAAGAGGGTACACAGGTTGCAGAACAACCCCAAAACAAAAAGGTATATGGGTTGTATCCCAAGCATAAAAGAAATATGGTACATGGGTTGTAGACCAAGAATAAAAACAATAAGGTACATGGGTTGTAGTCTAATCCTAAAAGTAAGAGTTTACATGGTTTTTTATCCCAATACCAAATAAGTTACACATGTCATAGTCCAATACTAAAATGTTATAAATTTTATGATAGGTATCCTTCACATAAAAGTTTTGATTCTTATATGTATTCCATAAATCCTATGTCTTATTCCTCCATTATGATTTCATCGATCATGATGTTCATTTCCTAATTATTCATGTCTTATGAAATGACAAGATTTATACCATAAATAATATTTATGATCCTTGATATGAAGTGTATGAAATCCTAATGTTATGATCACATTCTCATACCCCTATATTCATGTTTATACTTATATGTATCCCCTTTTTCCCCTACTGAGCATATAAGCTCACTTTACCCAGGTTATAAACAACGGTATTAGGTAAACGTACTAAATGTGGAGATCTTTATGGGAGATGTATAATATCTTTCACAGGATATAATATTTGGTTTCCATGTTTCTAAAGACACTAAACTACTATGGTCCTCAGTAATGTATTACTATAATGTAAAGAATATTCATAAAAAATGGTGTCATATCCATGCATGTTAAGGATGGGTAGCTATATTTCGTATCCAAGAAATGGTTTAGATAACCATTTGGAACTAGTATGAGAAACATTTAGTGATATCCCTATGTATAATTCTAATGTTACATATTGGTATGTATCTAAGTATAAGTACAAGGATGAGTCAGCGTTTAGGAAAATGTCTTTGTATTTTGATAAAGGATATAGTGAGTGGTTTCTTAGTAATAAATACACATTTAGATTATAAAATAAGATGTGTTTATCGCATAGACGTTCCTTTGGTTATGAAATTTGACACGATGTACTAGGCCTGACTTAGTGTAATCTAGTACATGATAATGGGCTTTTTTGAACACCTACTTTGACACTCCCAGGGGATATGCTTTAGAAATTAACAAACTCTTCCCTAACCATCATAATGGATTTAAATAACGGATGAATATGAATAAAATAGGATAAAACTAAGGTATCATAGATTAAATATGTAAGATCCCTGATTTAGGTAAACAATAAGTAATTTTTGGGGATTAGATAGTATCCCAATATGATAATTTTTTCTCACACTATGCCTTTATGTTTTACTCAATAGAGATAATTCCAAGGATCATGGTTCAAATTTTATGGTTTAGATATGGAATGTTTGGTAGTTGTGTGAATTTATTTCCCTTATGTAAATCTTATAATGGGAATTAGGACGATGGTTCATGTATTGGTTATAATTATAAAGATTAATAGATGCCAAAAAACTTGTGAAAGCTATGTTATATTATTCCCGTATTGTTTTTCTTAAAAATATGAATCATGATTAGATTGAGGTTGAGGAACCCTAATACGTGATTCATATTTTATATTCTAGGAAATAGTTATTAAGGAATAAGTTGAGGAGGATTAAGTAATGGTTTATGAATAAAGTTAGAGTAATGATTTATTTATGTATCAGAAATCAATGATTTTCTCATATTAATTGTAAATGATTGGATTATTTTCTATATAGGGTTTCTATAAGGATTGAAATGTATATACTGGATAGTGATGAAGGAATACAAAAATTATTTCATGGAAAGGTGATATTTTGATCAAGGGAAGGCAACCCTTAATTAATTCCTAAAGTTGAGAAAAATGATATTTTGATAAAGATATTATTTATATGAATAAGTAAATTGGATGGTATATATTTCCCTAGAATTGATAACTGAAAAGTATTATATTTCATCAAGGATGAAGTTTACAAATTATTTGAATTAAATAATATATCTTGTAATCATTTGATTAAGGAAGTTTTCATGTCTTCCGAAAAGGTTTATGGTAGGAAAGGTTATCACCCTCTTTCAAGAGAATATATGATAAGGGTATTCCCATGTTTGGAATGTGACAAAAAAATGGAACTTTTTGATATATGGCTGATTGATGTTAATTATCATTCAGGTATTTCATTATAAATATTTTAATATCCTTATTTTGGAAGTGTTATAAGGTTAAGAATTTATGGGATGTTTATGTTAAAATGTGGATGATGTTTGTAAGAATAAAGTATTATTTTACCACATGAAGATTTAAGTATATTGGATAACCTATTATAAAAACATGATTTTGTTGATAATTGATGATAGATGGGAATGAATATCATCGATCTCATAATATATTAGTGCTATGATAATGAAAAACTCATTTTCCTTTTTGGAGAAAAGAGGTGAATTGGATCAGGGAACATAAAATAATGAGGTTGTCCAAAATCATAAAAGTATATCTTTTGTTAAAAATTATTTAACTATAGTAAAAGTATATTAAAAAAAACTATTATCATAGTACCTACATCTATGATGAGTAATACCCCTTAGTTCTTCCCATATGTATGGATTTATGATTGTAAAATTTCTTATAACCCTTTTATCTATCAATATTAATCACAACATGATAGTTATATTTCTCTTCCATGTCCATGTTTTCACCTTCCACATATGTTCTCCCAAAATTCTTTTAAAAAGACACTGACTTGGTGTATGTTACATGACAACAAATCAGTTTATGATACATAGAACAATGACTTGACAAATGTTACATGCAACAATGACTTTGTGTAAGTTACGCACAACACTGATGTTTCTACAAAACATCATTTTACTATTATATATATTTAAATTCTATAATTATAATATATCCATTGACCTAAGTGACATGAAAGGTAATAAAAAATCTTAAAATATTTTTTATAATGGTTTTATAGAAATAAAAAATATCGATAATGATTGATATAATTTTTACTAAAGACATTATATGTTTAAAAATATTATTTTCTCAAATAAACTACATTTCATGTCCTTCTATAAATGAAATAATACTTTAAGACACAAATATAAAATTAATTTGATAAAATAAACTTCATTTTTGAATTTATATATCCAAAATTTTCTTATGGTGAATTTTTCATATTTTTATGAAAAACATCATTTTTTAGTGAATAGTGAAAAATGTTGCATTTTAGTTAATAACAACTACTTCATTTAAATAATTATTAATGTTAATTTATAATTTAAATTTTTTTAAACTCAAATTATATAATTTAAACATATATTAATACCATTTAGTTAATTATAATCAATTTCACTTGGAAATTGTATATAAAAACATAATAAACTTGTGACTATTTTTCTACAAACAAAACTCATTAATTTGTCCCCTCTGTAGGATTAGCATTAATATAAATTTTTCAACTTCTCTGAATTTAATTCTGAAAAATTTATATTCACCATTTTAATCAATATAATATTTATTTTCTAATTATATTATGTTGATTGTTTTACCAAAATTATTAGTGAAAGTGATAAGAAATAATCACAACAATTAATGTCAAATTTTGCTTAATTAGGGACTAGACAATAATCTTAAAGGCCCAAATGACATAGAAAAATTTCCAAATATAATTTTATGTGCATAATTGGGTCTTAGACCTTCCATTATGTATTTAGTTTTGGTTTTTATGAATTTTTGTCATTAATAAAATGTGTACACCTAACTTGTTTTTAGAAATTTCAAGTGAGTCTTTTTCCTTCCCTATAAAAGGCCACCACCTCTCCCACTAATTCACACATCTCAAACCACTTATGATCATCCAATACCAACCCAATACACTTCTATAAATACCCAACTTCCTCCTAGAATCCTCTCCTTGGTTATAAATTCTTCCAAGGAAGCCTTTTAGCACAAATCAAAACGAGTTACCCGATTAGGAGGAAACACATTTTCGGACTCACTTTTTGATTATTTTCACTCTCCACTCAATCCACACTATTTATTAAATGATTTAATAAAAAAATAATATACCTAATATACTATTATGTTTTTATGTTATGGTTTTCTCTAAAAACATACACACACCTACATCTAATGGGTAAAGAAAATACTGTTTATGTGTACAGTGAACTTCCACCTCACAAAATGATGATTATCCAATTTTCATTACCACCTCTCATGGTGGAAATTATGATGTAAAATATGTTTATATATATGTTATATATTATATTTATTATTTATTTAATATTATTTATTACTTTTTACTATACATTTCTTTTTAATCCCCAATTTTTGTAAATACGATAATTTCGTTTGAGGAAGAGTGGACTACTACCCTTGCAAAGTGTTATGATTTGTTCATACACTACATGAATTGTATTAAGGATGGGTTTAGTGAATAAAATTATATATATAATATAATAAATCTAATTTAATAATTATTTATATATATATATATATATTTCTTCTACTTTCTTTCAACACGATAATTAAGTAGAAATAGAATTCAAGCGTATGTAGGTCCTACCATCTCCATGAACGGTGTATTCCATTTCATACTTATATATTATATAGATTATTATAATACACATATTATGTATATAAATAATATTTATATCATGTTTTACATTATTTAAATCATTATATAAGTATAAGGGACAAAGATATAACAAATTACGAAACATGTGAAAAACAAAGTGAATATTACCCGAAGTGTAACCTTAACATAAAATAGATAAAAAGCAGGTAATATAAATTCATAATCAATAAATATATGGTATAATATATAGTAATATATTTTTTTAAAATATTTATAATAAATTTATATTTATCTTATAAGATTTTTTAATGAGTATTACGAGTGTAAAGACACAAGGTAAGGGGATTTCATCACACTTTTTATTTCCGTGAGATACATACTTTATTCACCACCCATTCTTTTGTGTGGTATGGATAATGATCATGTATTTACTTTATGAATATTATAATTATATTTATGTTAATTTAAATATCCATTATATGATATTTATTTCATGGTGTTTACATTTTAAATGTTACCAAATCGATGAAATAGTTTTGTCTCAATTTTCTTTATTTGAGACAATGTCTTGTTATGCACCTAATTTATTTTTAAAGATGTATATAATTGAACTATAAATGTTATTTGATGAATCTAATTATTTTAAATATATTTTAAACTTCATGTAATATCAATTTCTTACATGGGGATTGTTGTTCAAAGGAACAAAGTTATAAGTTTTTTTTGAAACAGTCTCATCAAATTTCGAGATTGTTCTTGTTTATGCATACATTAATAAACTATTATGATATATATGAAATTAACATGAATTAATTTCTTTATCCCATGTTTATTCAAAATATATCCATGTATTGGTACCATTTTTCTACTCATTGGTACATAATATAGTAAAGAGAGTGTTCATAAGAAATCACGACATTACCATCTTTTCAGTCGGAAACCTATATTACTTCAAAACCATGTTTTCTAAAAAGGGTTTACATTATTATTGTACCATTAACCATAATATTTAAAATAAATTTTTACACTATTTTTATTTTACCAATCTATTCAATGGAATATTTTTTCCCTTTTCAAATAAAGAAACTTTCAAACCTTTTAACCCTGCAAAAAGAATGTTATTTTTATGTCCTATGACATGTATGTATATACCCGATGTTATTTTATTGAAGATACCATTTAATTTTAAATGGATAATCATTAGGAATTATTTTTAAAAGTAATTTTCAAGGACAATTGTTTTCAAAATGTTTTCAAGAATTATTTATAAGCATTCAAAGTATTTTAAATGAAACTGTTTTTAAAATATTTTCAACAATGTTTTGTATGTTTTCTAGTAAACAAATTATCAAACAAAAATCAATATTTTTGTATGTATTTTGAAATTTATTTCAAAAAAAATGTTTTTAAAAATATTTCAAGCTTATTTTATATGTTTTTAAGGGAAAAATATATCAAAATGATTTAAAATCATAATTAATGTTTTCAATTTATTTTCTAAGAAAATTATTTTCAAATGGTTTTATGTATTAAAAATAATTTTCCACAATGAAATGATATTTTCCCCATGAAATGTTTTTTAATGATATTAGAAAATTATTTTCCATCTAATACTACATCCATTAATGTTAATCATAACCTTATTAGAAATAATCAAAATGATCCATTCATATTATTTCTATAAATGGGTTTTTCTTAATGTCATGGTCTTTATGAAACCCATTTCCCTTTCGCGGATTACATATTTATGAAATCCATTTCTATTTCATGGGTTATTATTTTTATGTATTGATTATAAAAGATGTATCTTTTTACACATGTTACGTTTTCTTTATATCTTTATGATACCAATTTAATTTCATGGGATAAGATTTTAGTTTCTATGATTTCTAGAACATGTGTGTATGATTTCACTATGATAATTATGGGACCTATATCTTCATCCAATACATTGGGTAATGATAAGTAGTATATGAATTAAAAGGGCACATAAATTGCATCTCATGCCTGAAAAGAAGAAGGTACATAAGTTGTAGTCCAATCATAAAAGTAATAGGGTACATGGGTTGTATCCCAAGCCTGAAAACAAGAAGGTTCATGGGTTGTAGCCAAATACCCAAAGAAATATGGTACACGGGTTGTGTCCCAATCCTAGAAATAATAATTTACATGAGATGTAGATCAATAACTAAATAATGAGGTAACTAGGGTTATATCCTAATAACAAAAACAAGAAGTTACATGGGTTGTAGCCTAAGCCTAAAATAAAGTGGGTAAACAAGTTTTAGAAAAAGTATGAAAACAAGAAAGTACATGGTTTGTAGCCCAAGCCTAAAAGTAAGTGGTTACAAAGGTTATTATACCAAGCCGACAGTAGGTACATGGGTTGTAGTCCAAGCCTAACATTTTATAATGTTCTTGGTAGGTATCTTTGAGATAAAATTGTATATTCTTATTTGTATGCCAAAAATCCTATGTATTATTCCTCCATTATGATTTCATGGATCATGATATTTATTTATTTATGATTCATGTCTTATGAACTACCAAGATTTATCCTATTACTCGTATTCATGATATTTTATATAACTTGTATGAACTCCTGATGTTAGGATCATGTTTAAGCTTACATGCCTCCTTTTTTTACCCTTACTGAGCATCTGAGCTTACCAGGATAAAGTATTTTGATCCCAAGTTACAAAAGGCACTAAATTATTACAGTCCTCAAGACTGTATTATTGTAATGTAATTAATAATTATATAAATGGTGTAATATCCATGTTTGTTAAGCATGTGTATCTATACTATCCATTATGCGGAAACAACAAAAGAGGAAAAACAACTAACACTTCAAAATTCAATTGATGCTTCTTTCTAGATTCTAGGTGATTTGGCCAGCACAAATGATCAAATCATATTAAACTTTGATGTACTTTTTTTTGATGAAATCCTGGGAGATACTCTAAAATGTTAATATTCCTCCTATTGGATGCTATCACTAAACATATCTACTAAAATTTATAATATGTTATATAATTTTTCATTTATTCATGATGTGGGTGGATTTCTGACGATCTAATGTTATGTGGATCGAAAATGGTAGCCATACTTTTCATATTATCAAGTAAACATGAATATGTTGATCTAAACATTTAATAATAATATATTATTCTTTTAGAAGCACTTGTTAATACCCAACAACATTTGATTCTTTAATTATGGATCTGTTCCTATTATCTTGAGGTCACCTGATTTACATAAGGATAATTTTGGTATGACATATTTACTAGAGTGAGAGTTCTATATCTTTTTCTGAAGCCAATTGGTTTGGTGGTTATAGTTTGAGTTTTTCCAAGGCCGTATAGTGGGACTTGTAAGATTTCCCATTTTTCTATACTGAATCACTAAGGTTTTGTAGTTTATGGTATTTTATCTCATACCTTCTATCATTATAGTTTAGGGTATTGAAGCTTTATCCTTATAACTATATAATTTAAGGTATCTTAGTTTGTACCTTATATCACATTAGTTTAGTTTATTTAAGATCAAACCATTTTATTGTTTAGTTTAGGGTCTTTTATCTCAACCTTCTATCACTTTAGATTGGGGAGTTTTAGATCTTACCTTTTATGACTATAGTTTTGGTCCTTTTAGCTCAGACCATATATTCCTTTAGTTTTATGTCATTTAACTAAAACAATTGTATCCCAATCATTTTAAATTCTTACTACCAGTACTTGATCAATGATCATGGAATATGGTGCAATCATGCCAGAAAAATTCCAAAACATAGTATGGTTCTGAGTTTTGTCATGGTTTTGTCAAGGATGATGAGGATTAGAGATCCTTTCCTCCAAGTAGGAGGTGCCTTTTGTCGGTAGGTCAATGCCCTTATATTTTAGTAGGATTTTCATACATAGGTTTATCCACTATTTTCTAAGGGTCATGGAAGGTCTATTTGGGTAATATTGATTGGGAGTGAAATAATAGGGATGTGAGGTGTCACAACCCAAATCGGGTCGCTACCAAACCTAGTCCCAAACCCAGCATGTGACAAGGCCCAAAGGGCGTTCCCGATCCCCATGGGCTAGCATAAGTTCCAGGGAATCATATAATGAGAATTGGGAACGATTTACCCAATTTTATAAACATTAAACAACAAACAAACTCAATAAAACAAATCTAGATTTTCAACTAAAACCATCTTTTACAAAATTTCATAACTGAATTACATAAGTTAAAACTATTTTTAAATACAATTAAAAAGTTACAAAACCAAATAAGGACATCCCACGAACTTCCACATGGAAAGAGGCACCTCTCTCAAGCCATCCCAACAATACATCACCACCAAGGACCTGCTAGAAACCCAAACCACTGGCACTAAAAACTATACCCAACCTACGAAAACAAAAATAACCAAGTCTACTTAAACCCAAGGGTGTAAGTAGGGTGTGAGAAAATTCCCAGTAGGATACCACCACTAATATATTCCATGTGATAAACATTTAAAGATGAAAAGCATGCAAGTTTCAAAAACATGAAATGGTAGTTATAATTTCTAAAAGATGAAAACTTAAATAAAAACAGTTTTCATGTGGGATAATTTAAAGAATAAACACTTTTAAAAAAAATACCAAAGCTACTGAATTTTTCAGACACTCATTCTGTACGCCGATGGTAAGTAGAAAATATCTACTGAGCACAAGCAATGGGAAATTACCCTTAGGCACTACCTAGTGGTGGGTCCTAGGTACCTCGTATCTCAGTGAGAGTAACCATAAAAAAATGTCTGTTCTCATTCATGATCCACTAGTAGGGAAAATAACCATAACCTAGTGGTCCCCAATCATCATCACCGTCATAGTTTAGTTAGAGTTGTAAGCGTCAGTCTTGCTAAGTGAAACTGAGGCCAAACCCCATGGATTCACTTAGAAAGATTTACACTTACAACTCTAACTAAACTATGATGATGATGATGATTGGGGACAACTAGGTTATGGGTATGTTCCCTACTAGGGGCTCGTGCATGAGAATAGATATTTGTGATGGTTACTCTCACCGAGATACGAGATACCTGATACCCACAACTAGCTAGTGACTAGGAATTATTTCCCATTTCTTGTGCTCCCTAGATATTTTGTGCTTACCGTCGGCATATGGTATGAGTGGCAGGAAAATTCAGAAGTTTTGGTGTTTATTTTAAAATTGTTTATTCTTTAAATTATCCCACATGAAAACTATTTTTATTTAATATTGCATCGTTTAGAAATTGTAACTAGCATTTCATGTTTTTAAAAAATTTCTTGATTTTCGTCATTAAATGTTTATTACATTGAATATATCAGTGGTGGTATCCTACTGGGAATTTTATCACACCCTACTTACACCCTTGGGTGTAAGTAGACTTGGTTATTTTTGTTGTCGCAGATTGGGTACAGTTTTTCGTGCCAGTGGTTCGGGTTTCTAGCAGGTCCTTAGTGGTGAAGTCTTATTGGGATGGCTTGACGGAGGTGCCTCTTGCCATGTGGTGGTTCATGGCCTGTCCTTATTTGGTTTTGTAACTTTGTAATGGTCTTTAAACATAGTTTTAACTTATGTAATTCAGTTCTAAACTTTGTAAAAGACGACTTTCGTTGAAAAATCCGGATTTGTTTTATTGAGTTTGTTTGTTGTTTAATGTTTATATAATTGGGTAAATCGTTCCCAATTATCATTATATGATAACGGGCACTTGTTATAGCCCATGTAGATTTGGAATTACCTTTGGGCCTTGTCATGGGCTTTGTTTGGGGCCAGGTTTGGCGGTGACCAAATTCAGTTCGTGACAAAATGGTATCAAAGGAGGTTCAGTTAACTCTTTAGGACATGCTATTCGGGGAAGAGTTAGGATTGTATAGAGTTAGGATTGTAGGGACGTGGTATTCTAGTTATGGGTAGTGTGCGTGATCACCACACCTCATAACAGGATTCATGTTTCCATGTGAAGTCATGATTT
This sequence comes from Viscum album, assembly GCA_963277665.1. Classification (NCBI taxonomy): domain Eukaryota; kingdom Viridiplantae; phylum Streptophyta; class Magnoliopsida; order Santalales; family Viscaceae; genus Viscum; species Viscum album. The sequence continues at coordinate 1,195,631,719 of OY728135.1, read as the reverse complement.
ATCTAAGTCCTTTGGTTTTCTTGGTTTGATGATGGTTAGGGGAAATGAAAATAGAGTTGGGTTAATGGTTTCAGTGAGCTCGTAGGGCCTGGAAAGACATGTGGAGATGGGGATATTTCCTAGAACACCCTCTGTGACAATGAAGGGGTTGGAATGTGTTCTCCAACCATATGTCCAAGTAACCCACTAAAACTAATTTCCTCTCACATTTTGTTGTGTTCTTTAGTTTTGAAATCTTGGAAATTTCTTTTTAATGTGACTTGGTTTTAAGAAGCGTAAAGTTTTTTTGAAATGATTTTCAAATAATGAGGGAATGGTTTGGTTAATGAAATTGTGGAACTGAATTTTCAGAATTTTTTTGAAATGGAAAATGGTGTGCTTACACCTCTTTTGAAAGCAGAAACTATATTGATGTTGGTTTTGGAAAGTGTTTCCAATAGATTTTTCTAAACAATCAAACATTGTTTTAATGGGATGAGATGTTTTGAAATTTATTTGAATATCTTGAAAGTGAGTTCTTTTCAAAATGTTTGTGTCTTTATAAAATGTTTTTTAAGATGTGAGTTGGTATTTTGATCTCACGGTTAGCAGTTTTGAGAAAAAGGATGTGTTGGTTTAGCGTTTTGGTTTTGAAAAGTGGAAAGATATTTTTTAACCATTGGTATTTCCATGAGAAACCACATGCATGGGGTTATATGGGATGATGGATGGTTGATGGCACAACTAGATGAGTTTTGGGATGGATATGAGGAGGGTGCCCGGTGTGGCACAGAAACATGCATGTGTAAGTCCCATGGGGTACCATTGGTGGATACGCTAACCGCTAAACCATTTTTTATCATGAAATGTTTTTAAATAAGAACATGATGTCTTGATGAATTATTTGGGCTGGATTATATTATGTGTTTTTGGAAAATGTTGATGTTGTGGGATGTTTTGAGTCCATGAACCCCTACTATTTGAACTGTGTTTTTGGTTTATATTTGGTCGGTAAGCTGGGTAGAAGGACCGGTTAGTAGTCTCCTCTAAGATATGTTTCAAGACACCTTTATGGTGGTTCCCTTCAAGTGTTTGGATCTGGTTTAGGGATTTTTTGACCAATGGACCTGCTTGGTTGGGTCCTTGGGTTCTCTCATTGGATAAGGTATGCCCCCATTAAGGGTTAATTCATAACTGAAGTGAAACCCAAATTGTTTCTCCATTGGAAAATCCTCCAGGTGATCAATATATAGAATATTTTATCAATATATGTTGATTGGGTGTACACCCATTCCTATATTTGATTTTTAGATCCTCTTGTAGTGGGAGAGTTCTCATGGAAGGTTGAAAGAGACATTAGTTTCTTAAGTTTCCTAATTTGTCGAAGATGGAAGTTGTCTAGGGTTGTTAGTGGGGATGAGTGTCTCAATGGTGTCTAATAGGACCTCTGGTTTCTTCACTATTTCTTTGAAGCATGAGTTCATGTTAAACCACATGTGTGGGAAATATGGTCACGATAGGATATTGTGGAAACTTTCTATAATTGTGTGTTGTTTGGGGATGTTGTATAAGGTCCCTCTCCATGAATTGTTTATATCAGTCGCAATGGTCATGTTCGGTTATGCCTTATGATTTCCTGTGCTCGGTTGACCATAATGGTGAAAGTGGGGCAATCATCTAAGAGTATCTATTATGTTGGGAGAATGTATCCCTTGGAAAAACAAAAAAAATATTCCATTTTAGAGGAAGGTGAGTATAGGATTTCTTTACTTATATTGTTTCTCACCTAAACAAACAAGGTGTGATGTGTGGGCATCTTCTAAGCCCTTGTTTCAGTGAAATATTGAGTTAGGGTAATGTGAGTTTGGAATGTGTTATGTCTTGGAAAACATATCGTGGATTGCGTTGTAGTTTTTGGTTGCACCAAAAGAAGAATTATCATTCTTGGGGTTTCCAAAGACTAACTACGAGGCCGAAGATACTTCAATATTTTGAGCTCCAGCAATAGGTCTCAGAGAGAAGCTGGCTCGCAATCTGGGGAAATAATTGGTTCATTTAAACCCTTGTACAAAGTCCTATCCTAATTATTAATGTTAGGAAGAGTTTAAACCTATGGTGTCATCATCTTTCTTTTGTTGTTCATGTTCAGTGGAAATAGGTGGAGGGTCGTGTACCCTTGTCATTGCCTAATTTTATTCCATCCCCCTATGGTTTCGATTGAGTATTTGGAGAAAGGTTTGATGTTTGGCTAGACTGGTTGAGAACATGGTTTTCACTTGGTTAATAGTGACCATGCCCCAGAAAACCATGTGGATAGAAATATCCACACTATTAGAGCATGGTTTTTTAAATCGTGTGGACTGACCATGTGACCTTCCCAACTCTTCAAATTTTGGGGCCTTTCTGTACTGGCCCATACTGGTAAGTTAATATGGTTGGATCTTATGGTGGAGAGGCCCACTATGAGTCTTATATATGTTCTTTCGTAAAGGACCGATGGATGTATACCCATTATACTGGGGAGTCCGTTCAGGCCACCCCTATTAGTGTCCTGATTCTGTCCCAGGAAAAATATAGGTTGTCTCCTATGGTGGGGAGCCTATTTTTGTTCACCCGTACCAGTAACTCAGATTTATCCATGATCTTGGCTTGGCAGTAGGTATTATCATTTGGAGCTATCAAGCTACCTATATATTCATTGGGTAAACATTGAGATTGGATAGTGCCCAATGGTTTAGTTATAGCAAGGTAAGTGTAACCTTGTTCGATGTTGTTGTTTGTATGGGTGAATTTCTTGAGTCTGGTTCGGATAGTTTTTAAGGAGTTTTATTTTGGGATAAAGGTTGAATGTGATTGATCATTTTAGGAAAGTGGTGTAAGTTTTGGTTGTGAGAGTAATCCTTCATTAATTGATCACTAGAGGTGTTTTGGCCTTTAGGGGTGAAACCAGACAAGGGATTACCTCTTGGTTTTTTAGTTGGGTTTCATTGTTAAATTTGACTTGATGTGACTTTCTGGGGTGGAAAGTATTAATGGTGGGGAGAATTTCCACATACATGACTTATTTTAAAGTTAAATTCCATTTAATTTACTTTCATTATTTGTTTTTAGGGTTTCCCAGGATTTTATGGAGGAATGGGTATGTTTTCATGAATTAGGCCAAACCATGAGCCCAATTCTGGATTTAAAATTAAATTTCTATTCCTTTATAACTTCTTAATTTTTAAACATTTTTCATCTATTCCAATTCAGCATTTTCATCCCCTAATCTATTAACACCACCATATTAATTTGGACCATTTAGGAATCCATAATCATGGTGGATATGAGTTTTTATTTAAGGATTTGGGCCTGCCAGAAAGCCCATTTTCTGCATTAAAAATAAATTTTAATTCTTTAATATCTCCTTCAATATTTATGTTTTTTGGTGATTTTATCTCTAAACCGAGACCACGTACCTAAGGTGCACCCCAATTCCCTCCTACCATAATTTGGATCTCAATAGAGTCACAAAAGTGGTGGAAACATCTCTGGATTTCAGAAATCACCCAGATTTGGAGAGGTAAATTAATCCTTTCATAACTCCTCCTATTTTTACTCTTTTCCCCCATTCCAGTTCCTAAAAGATCTATTAATCCTTTTTCGAATCTCCCATGAATGGTTGGATGTTTTCAAATTCAGATACTTGTGGATTTTGGGTCGTTTTCTTCAATATTGTTTTAGGTAGGTGTTTCTCTCTTCAATTCCTCCCTTATCCTTAGGGTTTCCTCCCTATTTCATGAATTTATAGAATGTCCTGAAGTTAGTGTTCGAAACTAGGGTTTGATTTGCTGTATTTGTGGTCAGATATTGTGTTCTAGGGTAGGATTTATCTTCCTTGTGGGGCGGCGGTGACACGATTGATGTTTCGCACCAAGTTTTGAGGGATTCGACACTTTCGGTAGGTGGTACCATGTGTAAACAATTATTGATGATTTAGCTTGCTGTATTTATTCATTTTTCATATTAATCATATGTTAGGTGTGGTGCGAAAACTTTTTCTGATTAATTTAGATAAGTGTTTAATTTTATAATTTCACTTTAACTTGAAATTGGGTGTTTTCGTGTGTAACTCATGGGGTATTATTTGGGTGTATATTGTAACATATGGAATAAGTTTAATAAAATTTTTTTGGCCTTAATATTCTGGTTTTGTAATGTATTAGTGTCATGTGGGCCTAAAAAGAGGGTTTTTGAATAGGTTTTATGTGTAAAATATTGTCATACTTCTTGAGAGTATTTTATGAAAATTCATGTTTTCATTTGGATCATTTGTAGTATTATTGAAGCCGATTTTATGAAACATGAAATTGGTTTTATAAATGTCTCTAGGGTTTTGAATTCTATTTTGGATAGGAATTGGTATGATTTTTGGTCTTAATTTGGGGTTTTGAAATGAGTTTTGTGTGAAAGAAATATTTACAACACTTGGGTTCTTTTTATGAAAATTGTAAATGTTTTAGATGGTTAAACAAAGTTGGAAAAGGTTGCATATGTACTGTTGGGTATGTGTGTTCACCTATTATGGGGTTTTTAAAGGTGAAGTGATTCTTTAAGATGTCAAAAAAATTTAGAATGTTTTGTAAATTTCTGAAATGTTTTATTAAATTGTGATGTTGGAGAGAAATTTGTTTGTGGGTTGTTTTGTGTAAGTTTGATGATAAAATGATTTTGAAGGTAAAAAGGGTATTATGTAAAAAGTGATTGGGCTATTATGAGAGTTTTAATATATTGTAATGGTTTTATAAAAAAATTTTATGGATTTTTGGAAGTGTTAAAGAAATGTGAAAAGTGTTGTGGGCTATTTTGGTGTGAGTCGGATTTCAAAATCAATTTGAATGAAAAGTGGACTTTAGTGACTTGTGTTGTATACATGTGGGCTATCTGGTGAATTTATGATATGAAAATGATATTTTCATCTAAAAAGTATATTCATTGACTTATTGAACTTGTTTTAGCGCAAAGGGAAAACCTGTGTATCTAGGTGGGTGGACGTGTACTAGTATGCTAGTGAATCCGGGGGGTTTGGCCTCAGTTTCAGTTAGAAAGATTGATGCTTAAAACTCTAAATAAACAATGATGATGATGATGATTATCTACTACTAGGTTATGGGTATGTTCCCTACAAAGTGGAACGTGCACGAGAACAGATATTTATGATGGTTACTGTCACCGAGATACGAGGTACCTGGGACCCACAACTAGCGAGTGCCTAGGTGTTATTTCCCATTGCTTATGCTCACTAGATATTTTGTGCTTACTGTCAGAATAAGATATGAGTGGATGGAAAATTCAGCAACTTTGGTATTTATTTTAAAACTGTTTATTCTTTAAATTAGCCCACATGAAAACTATTTTTATTTAATGTTTCATCTTTTAGAAATTGTAACTAGCATTTCAAGTTTTTGAAAACTTGCATGCTTTTCATCTTTAAATGTTTATCACAAGGAATCTCTTATCGGTGGTATCCTACTGGGAATTGTATCACACCCAACTTACACCATTGGGTGTAAGTAGACTTGGTTTTTTTTGTCGTAGGTTGGGTACAGTTTTTAGTGCCAGTGGTTAGGGTTTCTAGCAGGTCCTTGTTGGTAAAGTATTGTGGTGATGGCTTAAGAGAGGTGCCTCTTGCCATGTGGAGGTTCTTGGGCTGTCCTTATTTGGTTTTGTAACTTTGTAATGGTCTTTTAATATAGTTTTAACTTATGTAATTCAGTTCTGATATTTTTTAAAAGACGGTTTTAGTTGAAAATCCAGATTTGTTTTATTGAGTTTGTTTATTGTTTAATGTTTATAAAACCGGGTAAATTTTTCCCAATTCTCATTATATGATACCCGGGAACTTGTGCCAGCCCATGGGGATCGGGAACGCACTTCAGGCCTTTTTACATGCTGGGTTTGGGTCCGGGTTTGGTGGTGACTAGATTCGGTTCGTGACACGAGGTGTTCCTAGATAGATGGAGTATGGGTGATATAAGTCATAACCCAAAAGTTTAGGTATGTGAATACAAAATGGTGAAGACATTTTGGGGATGACCCATAACACATCATATTTCTAGGTTCCATTGTAGAGTTAATAGGGCTCAAAAATATTTAAGCACAATTCTTTCATTGAGTATATGAATTTATTTGGAAGGTGAACGACCTTATATGATGATAACATTAGGCAAAAAATTATATTCAATCCTTTCTAATGGAGATTAAATATATATGATGACTCAAACATCTAGATAATGAGGTTGGGTATGGTAATAAAGATATATGTGATGGGTATTTGTACCGTAGGGCTTTTCATATCTGAAATTGTGAATCATTATCCCTACAAACTATAGTTTTAAATCATGAGGTGTGGGCTATTGATGGTTCGAGAATATAGTGTCACATTTCATCCTTGAGAAAGGGAACAAAAAATGGTGATGTAACATCGAGCATGTTGAATCCTATTGAATTGTTTTGTATAGGGATTGTAAATCATTGTTCAAAGTGATCAGTTCATGAGGATGGTCTGGGAAAATCATACTAGGAATGAACCAAAACACATTGAGGTGTTGGGTTCTACCACAATGTTGTCGGGTCTCACAAGGATCAGAACTCCCTTTTTTCTGAGTGAAAAAATTAGTTTAAGTCCATATGATTATAAGAAAGAGACATAGGCATACATAAATCATCATGAAAATGGTCCCTTGAATCTGGGTATCCTCTCCAAGGGACATGGATGAATTTTTTTGATCCAAGGTACTCAAATCATGAAGTGTGATTTGTTGAATGTGTAATATCCATGAATGGTTTGAGGACCCTAAAAGTTTTATCACCGTCTATCGAACATATTATCATAGTGAGGAGATATGAAACATCATTTCTATAACATTTTCCTAAACCAGAGGGTCCATGGAACATATCATTCCATTTACTAGTGCTAGAGTGTAGTCCCTACATGATTTATGATTTGTTTATTTACACCATAATTTTTTCCTAAACATTGGAGGTGATGAGTTTAGAGAGCTAAAAATTGATTTTTTCTCAAGAAACCCTTTGTGGGTTTTCAACCAAACTAGTTTTGTGTGTAACAACCCAGGCTTCCATGGTAAACCTCTCTTTGAATAATGAAATAGCTTTCATTGTATGCAACATTGAGTTCTAACACACCACGACCAATCAAAATAGCCGTTATGAATAGGAATACCCACTTTTTGAAATTTTATAAATTTTAACATTCAAAATGGGCTTCATTTTTGGATTTGGAATATCAAAAATATCTTAGGGTAAATTTTTGGTATTTTTATAAAAACTTTCAATTTTTGATGAATAGTGAAAAACACTGCGTTATTGTTTAAAATCGACTTTTATTTTAAATAACTAATTATTTTTTAAATATTTATTTTAGTTCAAAATAGAAACATAATACCTATATAGGTTCAATGTGGTTTATTGAAGTCAATTTTTAATAAGTTTAGATATATAAATATTTTTTGACCTGTTTACCGTCTTTTACCCACCTTCTAGGAGCAACTGCAAATTTGAATAAAACATAATATTACCACATCTTTGAGTTTAATTTCCAAAATCTGAGAGACATTATTGATATAATTAAGTAAAATTTGGATCAATAAGATGAAAATAATTTTTGGTGAATAATAACTTTTCACTTTTATTTACTGCGGTTAAAAGTAAATAGGGTAATTAAAGGTAAAAATGATATTATAATTACCCGGACACATATCCTAATTCTATTGGATAAGTGTAATTTGAACAAAAAACCTTGGGAATATAAATATGATCCTTTTGGTCCAATTGGATTAGATTAGAAAATTTATTATTATTTTTTATTTAAAGAAGAGTTAAAAGTGTTAAATTTAATTATTAATACCTAAACCATTTTTAATATAGGGTTATACATTAGATAAATTAGACTATAAATTTTAATTATAAAGATAAAAATATTTTATACATAATGGTATTTTATTTATAATTTGTTTACATTAAATAATTAAATTTATTTATGACACAATGATGATGCAGTAATTACTTATTAATGAAATATTAAATTAATTGATATTTTAAATATCAAAATAAATGTAATTTTTACTTTGTATGAATTAATCTAATTTTATAGGTTAATATGACATTTTTGGGTTGATTTAATGAATTTTTTTTGAAGTAATCATGATGTTACGACTTTAACAAAAACAAAATACCAAATAGTGTCAAAATTGACATAAAAGAGTTTTTGAAATAAAAATTATATTATTAATTGATATAATATTCTTAAAAATCTAATGTTTGGAAAAAAAATACTTATATAATGATATATATATATATCATTAATGAACCACTTTAATTTCTCTTGGCATTTTATAGAATGTTTATTAACTAATTATTATAACAATAAAAGAAGACATGGTAAAAGTTTAACAATTTAACTAAGAGATAAATCTCAAATATAAGGTCAAAATGGTGACCCAAACCTCTTTAAAACCTCTGGGTTGAGGGTTTTTCAACCCATCCCCACATTATCTTTAAAATAAATTATTCTGGATCTTTATAAACTGAATATGATTGAATAATAAAATAATATTTCAATATTTTCCTAAAGTGAACCTCACCTCTCTTATAAAAGGGTACTTCTCCTTCTCCCAAAATCACAACTCCAAATCCATTTGTCTTAGACAAAAACTTCTCAAATATCCTCACAACTCCCCTCATTGAAATCTAGAGATCTTATTTTTATTAGAAATCTGACATAAAGGGCCCTTTTGATCAAATCAAAAGGAAGAACCCCAATAAGAGGTAAATATTTCATCACATTTTTCAAGTTCTTTTCTTCTTCCACATCCTCTTTATTTGTTATTTCCAGACAAAAAAAATAAATCCAGTACCTTCTACATACTGTGATGTTATTATATATATGTTACAACCATATTCATTATTCTATCCATCCAGTAAATGACAATGTCTCTGTACGTGGGTACATACGGCTTACCGTCTCCACGTTGTGGTGTCGTTTGTTATTCAACACTTCATTAGTTGGATGGGTATAATAATGAGTATAATTGATTTAAATAATAAATATAACATATTAATGATTCATTATATATGATATAACATCCATTTACATACTATTTTAGTATCAAAATAATGATATTGTCGCTCGTGCGTACGTATGGATTAACGTTTCCACAAACGCGATATGATTTTTTCCCCATCATAATCATTCAAGATTAATTTTCATGTTTGGATTAAAAATAATGTATAATAACTTAATATCATTCTGGATATAAATCAAATACATCCTATTCATAAAAAAAATGTCTTATTTAACGAAACATATTAATGAAAATGAATCAATTAACACCTAAACCGACGATACTACTAACATATTATTAACAATGAAATATTAGAAGATCATATATGATATCATATTTATGTATATAGTTCTTGTATTATTGAATAACTATTTTCTAAAAATTATATAGGTGGTTAACATACCATCTACTATGGAAAAGTACAAGGTAAGGGTTAATTTTACAATCTCTTTATTATTCAAGGTTGTTTTTACATAAGTATCTAATGGGAACTCTTTATCATTCACATCTGTGTTTTCATAAATATGTATTTCAAAATATTTTTACTATTTTCTAGAATATGGGTTAGAGTAATTTATAACCATATTTTTTTCCTTATATGTTTTGAAAGGAATATTTCCTTCATTTTCCAAACAAGGTTCTCTATGACCTTTTCGACAAAATTAAGGTAATAATGTATTTTTTTAACATATACGGAAGGTGCGGCTATTTTCCGCTGTTATGAAATCATAGAAGCTTCCCATAAAATATTATAATAATATTTTTAAAATATCTTTATTCTTTTATAATTATGTGACACTTAAATGATTTCAAAATATAAAGAGATATTTCTCTCAAATAGTATTTATTTCATATATGTCAACATCCTTTGATAAATTTTACACAACTTTGACATTGGTTTATTATGATAAATATATTCCATATATTATTTAATGTTTTGTGATATGTTTGACTATGGATGTGTTATTTTTATACAATTCATTTTTTATGCTTGAATTATTGGCATTTTGTATGCTAGTTTCAATACGAATGATTATTTTATGTTTCAAACTTTTCATATGAGGAATATATTGGACTTATTAAGTGATGGGTAGAGCCCACTATATCTCTTTGATTCATCATTAGGTCTCATGAGACAATTAGACATGGAATTGGCCAAGGCCTTTCTGAATATTGATATATGGTTTTGGATGAGGCCTTAATCATTTTTAGACTTCTTAGCCAAGTCATTGATAAAATATTTCAGAATGTCCCGCATTATACATTCCATTATTATGAAAATAATATTGATGGTTCATGTGGTTATTTTACTAGTAGAACCCTGTAACATCCCGGTTCTAGAAGCCACCCAGAGGTTCCCCGTACACGGTTGGTCACTTGGCCTCAAGAAAATTTCCTTGAATTCCAGAGGCTGCCGACTAGTAACGAGGGCCTTGGGTGTGATAGTGGGGAAACTATTCCATCATTGGAAGAGTAACACAACGGAAGTAAATAATGGAAATAGTAGAAACAGTAATAATAATATTCAATAGTAAATAGTGGAAGACTAGGAGAAATAAATAGCTGGAACCTATATATAATGATGCATGATACATGTGTCTAGAAAAATAGCCAAACAAGTCACAATGCAAAAATATAGTACTAAAATAAGAAAAAAAATAGTAAAGATATCCACAAAATCAAAAGCCTAATCATGGCCCCATCCTCTCTAGCGCCACAGCAAGTCAAGTGCCTAAATTATAAGGTCAATTTACCTTATCTATACCTGCAACTATATAATCTGTTTGGGTCTAAAAGCATGACCCAAACAGGGTATGAGACTAAATACTAGTAGGAAACCACCACAAGATATGTTCCTAATAGTCAGTGAATATATGGTAGGTAATAAGTAAAAGAAATTAGTAAACAATCCACAGTTTCATGGTATTTAGTTTCACATATCAAGCAACGAATAAACAAAGAAGGTAAACACAAATAGGTAACCATCTAGGAAGTACTCATAGCTTATCCCCTCTAGTCCTACCTTTAAACACAGGGAAGAAACTAAACAAAAGGTAACCCTATGGGATGTACTCATAGCCTATCCCCTCTGGTTCTACCTAGAAACACAAGAAACCCTTTGGGAAGTACACTCAGTCTAACCCCTTGGGTTCAGCTTAAGTATAGACTCTCTGAGGAAGCACTCACCATCAATTCCTCCTATAGTCTCATATCGGTATCAAAAGGCACTCCAGGGAAGCACTTAATTTACATTCCCTCCGTGGCCTATGTTGAGGAACTATAGACACTTTGAGGAAGAACTTACATCAATTCCCCCTATAGTCTCACATTGTAAGTAAAACATACACTCTAGAGAAGCCCTTACATATATTCTACTTATGGTCTACTACCCAAGGTTTTCATGGCTCTATGTAATTCAAGTAAGTATAAAAATAAGTATACACAAAGTAAACCTCAAGAACTAATTTTCTAGAAGTCTACAGTAACAGAAAATTAGAACAACTGTCGCACCATCCTACAATTAGAGGCCTGGGTAAACAAGGCAGCCTAACAGGCTAAGACAAACTAAACAACCATAAACAAAAAAGGCATGGGAAAACACCTCCAATGCAAAGAAATTCCCCCTATTCACAAGAAATTATCCTCTACTCAGGCATACAAGCATGGAAAGAAAACAATAGGACTAAAATAGTAAACACGCAAAACACCATTCTTGGGTATTGTTGATTTGGCACATATAACTCAATGAATTTCAAAAAAAAGGCACAAACCGCCTTCCTCGATGTTGGGAGATCGCTATACATGAACTTTATGCCTTGAATCACCCAAGAACAACGTAGATCTACAAAAATTACTAAAAATATCAACTGATTATAACCTAAGAAAGAGGAGGAATCAGGAGGTGATACTCTAGATGAAGGAAGATATTACCAAGGTGATCCCAACGCAATCGGCAGCGGTCAAATCAGAGATCAGATGCCCAATCGGGAGCTCGGAGGAAGATATCGGTCTTACAGAAGCTCTCGATCAAACAAGACCTAGAAGAAGGATGTTATGTCAGTTAGACATGACCCCAATACGCTTAATGAAAAAAAAGTACACGGTGTGTACATTAAAAGTACACAGTGTGTACTTTCCTTTTCCATACTCTAGTTTAGGAAGTTTCCAAGTCACCCAACATGGCTGTGTGCACGGCCACTTCAAGGCCAGCACACGGCTACCCGTGGTAACCGAGTACAGGGTGTATACTCAGAAAGTACACGACGTGTATTTCAAAAAATTTCCAGAAACTCTTCTGTTTCTCAAAAATGACTAGAATAAGGAAGACACACCTGAAAAGAAGATCTGAGTTCTTAGAAACATCCCCCCTTAAAGAAATTTGTCCCCGAATTTCCCTAGTACATAGGAATAGAAGAAGAAACCCTGAACAACTCCAGCCACTGTGGTCTCACATCAGCCTCCCTCTCCCAAGTCTCGTCCTGTACTCTCCCATGCTACCATAGCACTCGTACTAGAGGAATGGACCGGACACGGAGAACCTTCATAATTTGATAGAAACTCCCGATAGGATGCTTCCCTAATGACGCATCTACTTCAATCTCAACCTCTTCGGGTTGAAAGACATGATACAGTTCTAAAAAGGAACAACAGCGCTGAGAAATGTGAAAAACTTCATGAATAGCCTGGTACCTCTGAGGTAACTGTAACCGATAGGCAACCGACACAACTCTCTCCAACACCTCAAATGGCCTGACGTACCTAGACGAAAGCTTACCATGTCTCACAATCTTCTTATGTCCCATATTCAGTGTGACATGCAGGAAAAACTGATCCCCAACATTGAACTCCAGGGGTCATCCTAGCTAATTAGAATAAGACTTCTTTCGAGAATGTGTAGTAGTCATCCTCTTCCGAATCAACTCTATCTGCTCTGTGGTCTCCTGGAAAAGATGAGGTCCTAACACACCTGCCTCTCTTGACTCCATCCAACATAAGAGTTATCGGCATGGCCTACCATGCAATTCCTCATAAGGTGCCATCTGAATAGTCTCTTGAAAACTATTGTTGTAGGAAAAATCCAAAAGAGGTATGTTCTTTTCCCATGAACCTCCAAAATCTAAGATGCACGCTCGTAGCATGTCCTCTAGTACCCGAATCATACGCTCGGAATTGCCATCTGTCTGAGGGTGGTAAGCTGTAATCAAAATTCACTGTATACCCAAATCCTTTTGAAGAACCTTCCAGACCCGAGAAGTAAAACGAGAATACATTTTTGAAAAAATGGAGTGTGGAACTCCATGAAGGCGTAAAATCTCTCGGATGTAAAACCGTCTGAGATCATCAACATAGAAGGTCTCCTTGATCAGTAAGAAGTGAGAAACCTTCACGAGTCTGTAAATGGCAACCCAAACGACATAATTACCTCGAAAAAACCTTGAAAAAACTATCACACAATCCATCAAGACGTTGTTTCACTTCCACTCGACAATGGGTAACTGCTGTAAAAGCTTTGCTGGCTGTTGATGCTCCGCCTTCACCTGCTGACCTGTGGAACACCTCATGGTGAAACTGGAAAAATCTCTCCTCATAGATGGCCACCAATACTGGTAGTGTAGATCACGATAAATCTATGTGACACCAGGATGAACTGCCCAAACTGAGGAATGAAGGTCTCGCTTAACTCCTCACGTATGTCTGCTGACACCCATACGCACCCCTGAAAATGTAAGATCTCATCCCCGCCTACTGTCCAACTAGGAATAGGGTTCTCTCCTAACACAATTTCCTATATGCCTTGGCCTTCTGAATCTGATAGATTCCTCTTTCTCACTCGATCAAGAAGAGTATAGGTAACAGCTACAGAAGAAAGAAACGTCGACCCCTGTCTACCGTGCAACTCCAAATGCATCTTAGAGAACAAAGCCCTAAGATTCCACTCACTACTGGCCTCCTAGACTGCATGCATCTGAGTCCTCCTATTCAATTCATTTGCCACAGTGTTTACCTTCCCAGGTGTGTAGGCAAGCTCAATGTCAAAGCACTGTAGGTACTCAACCCACCTTCACTGTCTCAAATTCATATCATGATGAGTGAAGATGTACTTGATAATTTTTTGGTTGGTTAAAATGAAAAAATTCTCTCCCAAAAGATAATGTCTCAAAAAACGTAATGAATTAACAACTGCCACCAACTCAAGATCGTGCGTTGGGTAATTCCTCTAGTGTGGTCTAAACTGTCAAGAATCGTACGCAACGACTCCTTCTCCCTATATAAGAACTGCACCTATCCTGATACCTAAAGCCTCACAGTAAATGGTATAGCTATTACCCAGCTCTAGAGATACTAGTATTGGTGCTGGCTTCAACCTCCCCTTATACTCCTGAAAGGCGGACTCACTAGAATATGACCACAAAAACATTGACCCTTATTAGTCAGACCCGTTAGTGGTGCTGATAAGCATGAGAAGTCCTACATGAAACATCTGTAGTATCTTGATAGCTCTATAAAACTCCATACCTCAAATATGGTCTTCAGATGCCCCTAGGAAACTACTTCCCTCACATTCATTGGGTCTACTGATACTCTTGTCTCTGAGATAACATGAACCAATAAGTGAATCTAATCCTTCCTAAAGTGGAATTTTGAGAGCTTAATATACAAATTATTCTCTCCCAGTATACTCAAAATGATCTCAAGATGAGTACCATGGTCATGTCGAGTGTGAGAGTACACCATGATATCATCCATGAAAACCACCACAAAATAATCCATGTATAGATGGAGAACTTGGTTTATTAGTACCATGAAGTCTGTAGGTGAGTTCGTGAGACCGAACGACATGAACACATATTCATATAGACCATACCTAACCCAGAAGGCTGTAAGAGGTAAATTTGATGTTCTAACATGCAACTGATGATAACCGGACCTCAAGTCGATCTTCAAAAACACCCAGGCTCCTTGAAGGTGATCAAAGAGATCATTAGTCCTTGGCAAGGGATATAGGTTCTTGACCATCATCTGGTTCAACATCCAATAATACACACAGAGACTAAGGGAACCATCTACCTTCTTCACAAACAGGACAGGAGAACCCGAAAGAGATGTATTGGGTTGGATGAAACCCTTTTCCTGCAACTCCTCCAACCATTTCTTGAGCTCCTGCAACTCTGGTGTACCCATCCTGTAAAGAAGAATGGGTAGTGGTGTCATTCCTAACATGAGATCAATAGAAAATTCCACCTCTCACACTGAAGGAAAACCTGAAGATTACTCTATAAAGAAATATCTAAAACGATCCACCACTGGAGGAAAGTCTAACTGTGAAGTCCCCTGGTCATCCATATATAGACTAGAAATCAGGGATATAACTCCTCCAAACCCATGATGCTCTGGTCCCTCTCTGCTCGCCTGGACATCCCATTCTCTCTTATAAAGAAACGATCCACATTCTAGTGATGTGAAACTCACCATGCGGCGATAAAAGTCGACGACTACCTGGATGTGAACTAACCAGTCCATTCAGATATTGACATCGTATCCTATCATCTATAGGACATAGAGATTCTAGAAGAAGCGAAACCCACTGACCTCTAGAGTACACTCCATGCACTGACATACACAAGGCATTATATTCCACAATGGAGTGTCTAGCATCAAGAAATCAGCATATAAAAAGATTCAGAGACCAAGAATCTCAAAAACAGAATCATATATAAAGCCATGGGAAGCCCCTGTATTGAGAAGAGTAGAAGATAAAATTGAGGCTACTAAGATTATACCTCAAACTGTAGAGGTTTTGGGATCCTAATCATCCTGGGTCTGCTCCTCTACAAATGTCTGACCTGTACCGCGGCCCTATGACCATGCCTGACCACTCTGAGCAGATCCACCCTACTATCATTAAACGACTGCTGACTGGCCACCACAACCACGACCTCCACCTCGGCCTGAACGGAATGAAGAACTCCAGGTTTTTGACTAATGAGAGATTGGTGGTGCTACTCCTAAACGAAGAGTCCTAGAAGAACCCCTGTCACCAGCTGCTGGTGAGAAGATCTAACAGAAGCACTGAAGGTGACCAATCTTGCGGTATGATCTTCACTATACTAGGTCTCTTGGGAAATGTGACCTCATATTCCCACTCTTCCCACACTGGTAACACACCACATGGATACTAGAAAAAGTGTCTTGCCTCCTTGGATTACTACGTGAAGACTCTCTACGATGCTTCCTGCTATCAGTAGGAGGGATACAAACTACAGATGTCGAGCCTCCCTATCTCAAAACTCCAGAATCCCTCAGATTTCACTCTGTAATCAGTTCCTGGTTGACGATAGAAGTGATAGAAGTCAACCTGATGATGTTCACCTACAATCGGATGTCATGCCTCAGACCATCCTCAAACTTCCTTGATAGGAATAACTCATCACCTCTTTGAATAGGTGTGAAGTGTTGCATCTCTATGAAATGAGAAGAATAATCTATAGCAGAAAGATTACCCCACTCCAGACTCATGAACTCTGGAGCTCGATCGACCCTCAAAGTCTCCAGAAAGAAGTATTAATAGAAGGCATGCTGGAAATCATCCCAAACCATGAACTGCTGGCGTCCTATCTGTGAGATCACATCCCACTATCTTTTGGTGGAATATCGAATAATATAGGTAGAGAGCCTCACCCTCCTCTATGGAGTCATCTTTAGGTGCTCAAAAATAGAAATCATGGCTTCCAACCATGACTCTGGAGCCTAGGGCCCTATTTTCCTTATGAAGGTGGGAGGATGCTGCTGCTGGACGACCTGTGTCAACTCTGCCATAGACAGGATTGGATGCGACACTCCGTGGAAGGTTTGTATGAACCTCATAAATCCCTCTACGAAATATGCTTCAACACCTGCGTACAAAATGAAGGCTGGTGCCAAGATTTGAAGAACTGGAGGATCTTCTGGTAGTCCCTGATCAGCCATGTCCGGTGTCTAATCACTGCCTTGCAACTGGTGTTCTACCAGAGGATGTCTCGGCAGCATGACTCTACATTGTAAAACACATAGCTTAGATCAGGATCATCATGGACTGAAGAATAGAAGAGCAAGAAGGGAACAAGATAAAGGAAGCATTCATGTTTTAAAAAACATGACTACACAGCGTGTATAACTCCTACAAAGTGTGTTTCCTTAATCAATTCACATGGGCATGTACTTCTTCCAAAACTGATCATGTAATACCCCATACACGATATGTTGTCCTTACACACAATGTGTACTTAAAATATCTTCCCCTACTCGAGTTCCCTTACCTGGCTAGGCCACACGGTTCTCCTAACCCTAGACTACATGGCGTGTTTGTGCCAGACATGGCGTGTACTGGACATGCTTGAATGACCAGTGTTGTTAGTCACATGGCCATATACACGGCTGAAACAACACGACGTGTTCTAGATAGAGATGGCATGTAACTAAATAATTTCACTGACCCGTGTAGTTAGTCACACGGGTAGACATAGGGTTAACAAAACAAGGTGTGTGCAACCGATACATGGAATGTTTGCATAACAATTTCCCTATCTCGTGTCTCTGCCAACACGACCTATGACATAGTTAGATACTACACGGATTGCACATACAGTACATAGAATATACTTAAGAAAAATAGTTTCTTCCCAAAAAGAAGAACACATGGCTTGTATTCAAAACTACACGGCGTTTATTCTGCGTTTTTCTAGACAGTAAGCCTTAGAAACTACTCTAGAGCTCAAAAAAACACTAAAAAAGTCCTTAATGTGCAAAATTCTGATCCGTGAGGACCTCTACACTGCGCAAATCAATGCTTGGCATCTTATACATGTTATAAACAAAGAAAACAAGTCAATTATCCACCAAATTCTGGTCGATGAGGGCCCATAACAACTCAATAACCAATGTTTTGCATTCATTCAAAAAAAAACCTCACACAAACAACACCCTATAAAATAGAAAGTATTTTATCAAGGCATCTATCAAAACAACATGAATATTCTACACAACATCTAACACAACAACATGAAATCGCTAATGCACCCTAAATGGCATGGAAGGAATGCATGACATGTGAGTTGTAGGAAGTGCCTATATAATGCATGAGATGGAATACTATCATATAATTGGGTTGCAATAGAAATAGAACCTCAATAAACTCAACCATAATAGCACAATACATGTGAGTCATCCAATAGTGAAAATTAAATGAACTATAAAAATTGAAAAATTAGAAAATTTAATTAACAAGGTTAAATGGATTTTCCCTGTACCTGGGTTAGCTACTCTCGGGCACAACTTATTACCAAGTACCTATTTTGTCATGTCACTGACTATAGGATCATAACATTACGTGAAGAAGAAAAGAACCCTTTGATATCAAATTAGACAATTGGGTAACAGTGAGAGCATATACACCCCGCCTAACATGACTGTCGGGTCCTAGACCACTAGGTACCATCAGTTGCCCCGCAGACACGTGGTCCCCACCTAGGGGCACACATAGGTGTTCGAATGGGTCATCTCACTAATGATTATCCCCACAGGAAAACAAAAGTCCTTTCCAGTGTTCTTTTTCCTCACTCGCACACACCCTGAGAATCTTCCCAGAGGGTCACCCATTCGAATTACTACTCCAATCCATGCACACTTAACTGTGGAGTTCTAATCAGATAGGCTCCCAAAAGGAAATTTGCACCTTGTTGACATGAGTCATATCATTTAGTCATTTAACCCTTTATAATTCCGGGGTGTTACAACCACAAACCCTGAAGTGTTATAATCACCCACCCTTTGGAGCACAACTTCCTCCTTGTGGGCCCTATATCTCAACCTTGGTAGTGAACCACACCTATGGCAGGGTTCCTCCTCTAATACCACTTTTTAATGTCTCGGTTCCAGAACCCACTAAGAGGTGCCCCATGCAGGGTTTGTCACATGGCCTCAAGAGCATTTCCCCGAACGCCAGAGGCTACCGACAAGAAGCGAGGGCCCTAGCTGTGATAGTGGGGGAAACGATGCCCTCATTGGAAGAGTAACACAATGGATGTAAACAATAGAAATAACAGAAACAATAATAATAATACAGAATAGTAAATAGCGGATGACTAAGAGAAAGAAATAGCTAGAACATATATATAATGATGCATGATAAATGTGTCAAAAAAATAGCCAAACAAGTCACAATGCCTAAATACAATACTAATCCACATACAAAATAAATATAAAAATAATCTCCATAACATCTAAAGCCTATGATTGGTCCCATGTTCTCTAGATCCATAGTAAGTCAACCGCCGGAAGTAGAAGGGTGATTTCCCTTATCTATACCTACATTAATATAATCGTTTTGGGTCCAAAGGCATGACTCAAACAGGGTATGAGACTAAATCCCAAAAGGCAACCACCACAAGATCTATGCCTAATAGTCAGTGAATATATGGCAGGTAATAAGTAAAAGAAAGCAGTATACAATCCACAATTTCAAAGAATTCAGTTTCATGTATCTAGAAATGACTAAACAAAGAAGTTAAACATAAATAGGTAACCTTCTAGGAAGTACTCAAATACTATACCCTCTGGCCCTACCTAGAAACACAAGAAAGCAGCTAAACACAAAGGCAACCCTCTGGGATGTACTCACAGGCTATCCCTTCTAGTCCTACCTAGCAACACAAGAAACCCTCTAGGAAGTACACTCTCTCTAACCCCTCTGGTTCAGCTTATGTATATACTCTCTGAGATAGCACTCATCGTCAATTACTCATATAGTCTCGTATAAGTAACTAAAGGAACTATAGGAAATCACTTACGTCATATTCCATCTATGGCCAGCATCGAGGAACTACATACACTCTGAGGAAGCAATTACATCAATTCCCCATATGGTCTCACATCGTAAGTAAAACAGTCACTCTAGAGAATCCCTTACATCCATTGTCCCTATGGTCTACTATACCAGGCTATCACGGACCAATGTAAGTCAAAAAAGTATAGAAACGCGTATTCGCCATGGTAAACCTCAAGTACTACTTGCCTAGTAGTCTACAATAACAGCATTTTAGAACAATAGTCACACCATCCTACAATACTAGGCATGGGAAAACAAGGCAGCCTAACAGACTAAGAAGAACTAAATAGCCATAAAAAACATGCATGGAAAAGCACCTCCAAATTATAGCAATTCAGCATATTCACAAGTAGTTAACCTCTAATTTCGCATACATGAATGGAAGGAAAAAAATAGGGGGAAAATAGTAAACACGCAATACCCTGTTCTTGGGTATTAGCGATTTTGCACATATAACTCAATAAAATTCAACAGAAAGGCACAAACGACCTACGTCGGTTTTCAGAGATCGCTATACATGAACATAAAGCCTTTAATTTCCCAAGAACACCGTAGATATACAAAAACACCTAAAAAGAACAACTGAGGATAACATGATTAAGAGGGATAATCAAGAGATGATGCTTTAGGATAAGGAAGATATTACCAAGGTGATCCCAATGCAATTGACGACAATGGAATTGGAGATCGGATGCTGAATTGAGAGCTCGGAGGACGATATCGGCCATATAGAAGCTCTCAGTCGAACTAGACATAGAAGAAGGATGTTCTGTCCGTCAGACGCGACCCTGATACATTTAATGAAAAAAAGAAAATACTCAATTATTACTTTAGAAGTACATAGTGTGTACTTGCCTTTTCCATACTCCGCTTTAGGCAGTTTCCAAGTCACCCCACATGGTCCTGTGCACGACTGCTACACGGCCAGCACACGGCTACTTGTGGTAACCAAGTACATAGTATGTTTTTAGAAAGTACACATCGTTTACTTCATAAATTTCCATAGACACCTATTTTTCTCAATAATGACTAGAATAAGGATGAAAAATCTAAAAATAATATAAGGGGTCTTACAAATACCCATGATTATGTTTTATTGTGGCATTATTTACTCAGCTCATATACCGGCCATAAAGTGTTCATGTTTATTATTTGTAAAGGCATGTGTTTTCAATTTTTCACCATGCCTAATATTTATTTTATCTTCCGCTGTATTTCTTACTCTTACTGAGCATTTGATCTTACCACTTTCAAATGTTTTATTTTACCAGGATATGAAGAAGTTAGTTATGAGTGACTTGCAGGCATAATATAGAAGGATTGGATGTTTCTAATGGAATAAATGAGTGTTGTATTTCTTTTCAAGTTGTAATTTTGAACTTATATATGTATCTTGTTTCCAAGACTAATAAACTGACTAGTCCTTCAGGACATGATTCCTTGTAATCATGCAAATTTATTAAAATAATGCACCAGCTCTGGGTAACTAGGGTTGGGGTGTTACATTGTGTGTCTTTTTATAGAAGTATAAGGTCATGCGATCTGTACCATTATAGGATATATTTTAAGGACATATATATTTTAAAAAAGTACAGGTAGTTTATGTTCATGATGTACAAGGACCTAATAATGGAGAATGATACACAATAGCCTAATTAGGATAACCAAGGTAAAGAGTACCCCAACATCCTCATGATTGAGAGATGGAAATATTTTAAATTGTGTATTGAGGTTATTAGTTCATGATTAATGATAAGGGAAAATTGTGTCAGGATTTGGTTGGATCACACTAAGGTGTCGAGTCCTGCCATAGTGATGTCAGGGATCATAGTGATCAGAAATGTTTTTTTTCAGGTTATTCATTTGGTTGATTCCCATGGTGAATATATAGGATACATAATAATACATTAATAGTTATTTAAAGGGTCCCATAAATCTTGGTATTTTTCAATTGTCCATGGAAGGTTTTGGAAGCTTGAGATACTCAATACATGAGGTATGATTTATGGATTGAGGGGATTCAAGGTGATGGAATCACCCCATACTTTGTATGAAGGGGGTAAGGATCTCATTTTACTTTTATATTGGATGAAAATGGATGAAGGTTTATAAATTTTAATGTCATGTAGTGGGAATAATTTTGTCTCCTTGCAGTCTTCGTTTACGAGAGAATAATGTTTGTTGTGTAGTTTACCATCAGGCAGTAATGATGTTTTTGTTGTGAAGTTTTAATGTCATGTGAGTAGGACTCTTTCCTTTTAGTTTAACTTCATAATGTAAGGACATGTGAACTGGCCTAAAAAATGTGCATGATATATATAATTCCCAATTAAACCGTACAAAGATCTAGAATGGGAAGAAACCTACACACCTCCAACCCATACATAGAGGTGGTAATTGTTTCCATTGATTATTATTGTTGGGATTGGTATTTGATATTTCTTTGTCACTGTGTATCCTATGATGGTAAGGATCAATCTACATATAGTACTTGGGTAACAATGAATTTTTACATTATGTGGTAAGGACGTTGACTTCCTGACATGAAAAGGGATACGGTGGATGGAATAGAGGAAAGATGTTTGGGCTTCACTATATATCCTATAATGATATAAATCAATTCATATATAGTTATCGGTGAGGGATCTTCATTCAAAGTCCAGGCTATACATAGATACGGGGAATGGTTTTATTTTATTTTTGAATGGGACAAAAATTGGGGAATCCCCATATATCCTATGATATTAGGAATCAGGTCTCATGTAGTTCTTGAATCGATGTATGGTAGGAGACCAACACCATCTACAATGGTCCTTATTTTTTCCAATATGTGTTTTGATTAAATTTTTCATCAATATATCAATCTAATAATTATTTTTAAGGAATAAATAATGATAAAAAGGTAATTTAAATTCATATTGAAGAAGAGTGAGTGATGTTTTATATTGGATCCAAAATCATCAAGATGAGAATCATATTCAACATCGGATCCAAGATATACGCATGAGTAAACAAATTTAAAAAATCCGTATTTAGGAATTTTGACTCAGAAATCATACTCATGAATTATGAATCAAAAATCATATTAAAAAATTATGATATTGTTGGTATGGTTGGAAAGAAAGCTAGATGTCAGAGTAATATGAGGATATAACAAATTATATTATAAAGATGAAAATGATATTTTTTTTATTTCTCTCAAATCATATGTTGTGAATCTTTTGGTACAATATTGATGAAAAAAGAGAAAAATATGTGTTTCAATTATACTCAGAGTAATCTCATCTGGGTGCAAAGAGAAAATAAGATCATTCCAAACTTATTTATTATGATCGTAATCATGTAAATCATATTCATGACGATTATTAAAAGAAGGTGATGCTATAGGATTGAGAAGTTATAATACATTCCATTATATGTAAGAAATTTTTGAAGCTGATCCTCAACATAATCTATGTTTGAAAATGAAAAATATTATCGTTAATATATTCAATGTCATAATAGAAATCATGACACTTGCTTAAAGATTCAATAAGATGAAAGCTGGTGAAGCCAAATATTTATGGTTTCAAAATCATTATAACGAGTTTATTAGATTCATATTTGGTTAAAGGCTAGGAGGCTTTATAATATATTTTAGAAAATTAAGGTACTAGTTTTATGTTAGACCAAAATCCAAAATATATAAATCTTCCAATAAATAATTTTAATCATTTTATATACTGATAAGAAGAAAGTAAGTGAAATATCATTGGTATCATATTCAAAATTGTTGAAGTTTTAGGGACCAAGATGAAAAGAAAATCAGATTTCACCAACAATATATTCAACAATTGATTAGTTTTAATCACTTTGATTTTTAGTTGGGTCAAGATCCATCATATTGGAATTGATACATAGTCATCGGTCTATTGAAAAAGAAGTGGTTGAAGAAGTTCGAGAGTATCATCCGAGTTCATCATAATGAAGAAATCAGAATGGAAGTTAGTTACTGTAATCATAATGAGAAAATTTGATTTGAGCATATAATAATTCATTTTTTGTAGAGAAACATATCAAAGAAATCATATCGGTCAATTAGAATGGATAAATAGACTCAGACAAATATTTTATAAGAATATTGAAATTTGTGTACTTGATTATCCATGTAAATGGGACGAAGCATTGTAATAGAGAAATCATAATGAAAAATCATACTCTTACTAGTGAATAAAGTATAAGGAGAGACAAATTTGTTATAATATTCAAGAAGGATTGAGAATATTTTAGAAGTGTGGAAGAAGTAAAAATTTATTTGAAATTCAAGGAAACAATCAAATTCCAAAAATTCTGTTGAGTGGGAAACAATTTCAGAATCCTTCCCAAACCACATTTGGTGAAAGTATATAAGGTGAAAGTACCTTGTACTTTCCAATAGATCTACTAATCATGAAAGAAATAGATATAATTTTTAGTTTTCTAGAGAGATAAGTAGTGTATTCTAGATTATTTTTCTTGAAGAATTCATGTCAGACATAAGTCAAAGGATAAGAGACAGGATTTCAATGTTTTTAGTTGATCATCATATTCATCGAATTATCGTATTCTTCTTGTCATTGAATTTTGTGGGTAATTTTATTGAGCTATATAATCATAATAGTATTATTTTATTGGATTTTTTATACTGGGGAAGAAAGCATTTAGAATTTTCTTAATAATATTCTGACAGAGTCATTCATTTTCATATTGAGCAATAATATGGGGAAAATAAGACTTGGAAAATATGACTGAGTTTTATAAAAAGCCTAGATGGTTCTTACTTGCTTCCAGGTAAGAATGTGAAGAATTATTTTGAAGGATTTATTTTTAAAGTTGACAAAGAAGTACAGTTGCAAGTTTGTTACAAAAACTCTTGAATTACAACATTTTATCAAGACAGAGCACACGAACTAGAGGAATGTTTTCATAGTGCTACATGAGTCTAAGGGAATATCGTACTCATTTTATTATATACAAAGGAATTTTTTTCAAGTGGATTTTATGGTATTGGATCATTCTATACCATACCAAGGTTTTAGATATTACTGTATAATAGTGAACCTTGTAAATTATTATGTTCATGGGGATGCGTGCCATATTTTTTTTAATTAGAGAAAGAAATATTTAACAGGAGATGAAATTTTTTTCATAATAAAGAAACATAAATGAAAAATGTATCACTGATTCACCACACTCTCCCTAAAAGATACAAATATCCTTACTTGTCACTTACATGTATTATTGAAGATGAGGGTTCCCTTTTTTTATTATTTTATAAAGTTTTGAAAAAGGGATTTTGATGGATAATTAGTGTTTTGTGAATAATTAGGGGATTCCAATCTTAAATGATAGTAATCATCATATATAGAATGGAATAATGATTCTATATATAATTTTACTTGGGTATGCTATTTTAAGAGATGTCACATATGGTTTCCATCTTCATATTGAGAATTATTCTCCCACAAATTCTAATAAGTAAAACCTTGAGAATGATGGAAGATATAATATTTCTTTACTCTCATCCCATTCTGAATTTGATTTTCTATAGTAAATTTGTTTCCAGTACCAAAGATACCTGGAATGAGTAGAAAAAAATTTATGAGGGTAATGAAAAATTAAAAAAGACAGAGTTACACATTTTCAAATTGAACAATGAATATCTAAATATGGGTGAGTATGAATATAAAGGTAACTTATTTACCAAGGTAAATGACATTATTATAACTATCATTGGTCTTATTGAAGAGTTCGAATATTATATTCTTGTTGAAAAGATATTGGGAAGTGTTCGCAATAGGTTTGATTCCAATGTTTCTTCATTGTAAGATAGATATCCTGATGCAATTTCTAGAATATTTACATTGTACTCTCATCATATATGAAATGGGAATGTAAAAAATTTTGAAGGGAAAAAAACTAATAGATATAGGTAATTAAAACCTCCAATGAATAAAAGTATAAGAAGTTTCTTAAAAAATATGATGTTTTTGACTCTAACTCCAAAAATGATGTGTGTAAAAATATGGATGAAATTTTATCCCTATTTTTGTAAAATGAGGAAATAAGTACATGAAGATATAAATGGAATAATACCTTAAAATGTTTTAGATGTGGAAACATTGGTAAATTTTCCCAGTTTTTCATGAAGAGGTAAATAATAAAGAAAGTTAAGTTTAATCCATAAAAACATATTATGCATGATGGGTAGAATACTGTCATTACAATAATCAATAATGAAGAATTTGGAAGAATAATTTTGGAAGAATAAATAACTCAATTAGAATATCATCTGAAAGAATAATTGTAATAATGTCTGAGGAATATTGAGTGACTTGAAAATTATATAAGGGAGTTTAAAATTGAAAAATATTCATAAAACAATAAATAATATATTCCTAGTGAAAAAGTCAATATGATGGAATAGATTTATTATATTAATAAATCTATTTAGGAACAAAAGAATTGTAATGATCATCTGGAAGTGAAGTTAAAGGAAACAATAAGTAGAATTGGAAACATTCAAAAAGAAAACATTCTGTAGTTGAATAAAGAAATAAATGTTTCAAAAACTCTATCTATGAATTCGGTGAAATTTACCATAAGGAGAAACCTGAGAAGGATCAAAAAATTTACCATCAACTATTTCGAAGAATGCTGTAAGTATTTCCAAAAAAAGAGTGTTGGGAAAGTTATGTTTGTGAATAAGACCAACAACATTGGGAATTTATAAGGATTTAAAAACATAATGTCCTCCAAAATCTCTATTACTTCTATTTCCATTAAGGCTAAAAATAAAATCAAGCTAAATATGAAGGTTTTGATTAAAAATAGAAAATTTGGTGATCAATAATGTTCTGCTAATAAGGATACTGAGAAATGTATCCAAAAATCTTTTTACTATTGAATATATAAAATAAAATACTCTTTCTATATATAAAGAGGGAATTTTGGTGGATTTAGACATAGATCTAACATGTTTTGGTTCAACCAATAATAATAAAATTATTCCAAATTCCATAAAAAAAATATTGTAGGGGATTAAATCCCCTCAAGGTAAGAAGTCTGATAAGGATGTTAAGAAGAAACCAGAGAAGGTTAGTATAAAAATTGCAAATAGGTTCAAACCTATGGAAACTATCTGTGAATGGTTTAAACAACCTAGAAATATTGCAAAATGATGTCTTTTTTTGTAACTAGTGAATCAAATGTTTCTAAAAAATTCAATGAATCTTGATGTTTTAGAAGATAAGAAATATAAACCCACTGATTCTAAAAATAGAGGGTACTTAGTAATCTAACCAAAACCAACTGACTTGGCTTGGATGTTAAAGGAAGCACAAAAATTAGAAAAAGAAGGTGGGAGGAAACATCATACTAAATATACAAGAAAACCATAAAAAGGGAATCACTAGATTGAGGATATGAGTAAGAGTGGTATGGTCTGAAAATTTGTTCAAATATCTTTTATGGAAAAAATAATAGAATGAAGAAAATGTTAAAAAATGATTTTAAACAACATTTTACTAATTATTAATAAAATTGAAAATCATAATTATAATATTCTACAAATTAGAATAAAGTTGTTACAAAGCCTAATAAGGACGAACAAAAGGAATAAATCACATCCAATGAAAAATACAAGAAAAGGGATAAAAACTCAATATTAATAGAGGAATTTTAGTATGATTTTTGTTTCTAAGAAACAATAGAGTTTCCTCCTTATTCCCTAAATCTTGGAATACTTTTAAAAACTTGTAGGCAATTGATGGAGTGGAAATGAGGAAGCATGAATTGATAATTACGTTACTATTGTTTTACAAAATAATGTAATGAGGTTATGAAAATTATAGGTTTTGAAATTTTTTTTATACACCTGAAAATTATGATATCTTTGTTGATATGAGTGTATGTTACTTTTAATATAAAAAATTATCTCTAGGATTTCCGCAATCATGAGAATATTGAAAGAGACATGAAAATGGTATTATATGGAGGTTGTGTTATGTACAATATTGATCATCTTTATTATACACTCTTATTTTATTTAATGTGATCACCCACATAGGCTTATAGTTTTTAGTTAGTGGTTCTTTGTTACGAAACTCATGTGATACCTATATTGAAGGAATGTTTCAAGACTCCTAGATGAAATGATTAAACCCCTTGAAATCAGATATTTTGTCAATAAAGAAGAAAATTTTCATGATTCCCCCATTGAATTTGATTGTCAGTAAGGGGGAGAGATATGATAAATGTGATGAAAATAAGGAAAAGTCAGTGTGGGGGAAGATAATAATGGAGAGAATAAAATATGAGAAAAAAACATTACCACTTATTTTTTTCAAATGGTTTAATGTAAATATTTTAATTATGTTGAAGAAAAAAAGAATGATGAGAAGGTAATTGAAATTTTGATTAAATAAGAGAGAGTGATGTTTTCTTTTAGATATAAAATCATAAGGACGATAATTTTATTCAGTATTAGATATAGTAAATCAACATGAGACAATAGATTTAGAAAACCATATTTATGAATTCTGACAAATAAATCATATTTAAAAATTCTAACTAAAAAATTATGTAAAAAAATTTAGACATGGTTGGTTTGTAATGAAAGAATGAATAATTCTAGAGGAATTTTTTGTTTAAATTATTTCCATTATAAATATGTTGATGCTTTGTTGTTTTTATTTCTCACAAATCATAAGTAAGTTGTGAAACATGTGATACAAGCTTAATGATAGAATTGAGAGAAGAGGTGTTTCCAACCACACTCATAGTATTTGTATCTTGGTGGAATGAGAGAAATATTTTTTTTTCAATCACATTCAGTCTTATCATTATCTTGTTAATCATATTCAGGCTGAGAAGGGATGAAAGGTATTGCTAGAGGATAGGGAAGTTAGAAAATATTCAATTATACGCATGGAACCACTGAAGTTGATCCTCAATGTAAAAAAAGTAAGATGATTCTAAATTTGAAAATTAATTTATTCAAAGTCTTTAATGAGTCATTAAACTTGTAAAAAGATTTCAGAATATGAATGTTAATAAATTCAAATATTTTTAGTCTCAAAATCATAATAATGAGTTCATAATATTCATATTTGGTTAAAGAATGAGATAGATTGTGGAAAATGTGAGAAACCAAATGTACTGGTTTTCATTCAAACTGAAAAACAAAAGAGATAAATCATTAAATAAAAAAGTGGATGAGTTATAAAAAGGGATAATAACAGATGAAGTTAAAGATAATTTGTATCATACTCAAAATAGTTAAAGTTTTTGGGACCAATACAAAAGGAAAATTAGATTTCAAAAATAATGTAATCAACCATTAAATAGTTTGAGTTATTTTAATTATCAGGTGGTTCAAGATTCGTTATATTGGAATTTATACCTTATCATTGATTTGATAAAAAATAAGCAGTTGAAGAAGATTGAGGGTATCTTCTGACTTCATTTTAATGATGAAATTAGAATGGACGTCAGTTCTAAGAATCATATTGAGAAAATCAAAATGCGAAGTGAGTCATTAATTTGGTGAAGAGCAACATATTGAAGAATTAATATCAAGAAATTATAATGGAGAAACTATATCAGAATAAGTTTCTCCAATAATATTAAAAATTTTGTATTTATTTATACACTTAATTGGTATGGATCATCATAATGGAGAAATCAAAATGGGAAATAAGAATTAGACAAGTGAAGAAAGTTTGAGGATATTTGAAGTTATTATAAGATTTAATAGGGATGAAGAAGATTTGAGAAATGTTGACAAAGTAAATATGTATCTGAACTTTGAGGAATCATTCAAATTCAGAAAGTTTAGTTGAGCAGAAAAAAATTTTAGAATACCACTAAAACCATATTTAGGGTGAGTATAAAAGGATAAAATAATTTGTAAATTCTAACAGATATACTATTAAAGAATGGAAGAGAGAGAATATTCAATGTTTTAGATAGATAAGAAGTGTTTTCCAAGTTGTTTTTCTTAAAGAAGTTGTGCCAAGAAGAAGTGAATGTAGAAGATACCAGATTTCAATATTTTTAGTTGATCATCATATTCAGAAGATTATAGTATTCTACTTGTCATTGAATTTGGATGGTCATCATATCAGGAATGATAATTAGACAGGTATTATCATATTAGGTTTTCTATTCTGATTAATAATGTATTTAGAGTTTTCTCAATCTTATTCTGATAGAGTCATTCATTTTCATATTGGCCTATTAGATTAAAAAATCAGACCGAGAAAACCAGACTGAGTTTTTCAGAATGTCTATGAGGTTCTTACCATCTTCATGGTAAGAAAGTGAATAATTGTTTTGAAGTATTATATTTTTGAATTTTGATAAATAATAATTTTAATATGTTTATTACACGAAATTTTTAATTACATCATTTGTTCCAAAAGGATCACACATAATAGTGGATTGTTTTCTTAGTGCTACATGAGAGTAAGAGAGTATTATACTCATTGTATTACACACAAAAATGTTGTTTTCTACAATATTTTCAGGTATTGGATCATTTAAATAGAATACTGAGGTCGTAGATATTCTTTTTTAATAGTGGACTTTCTAAAATCTTGTATTCATGTGGATGTGTGTTTGATGTTTTTTCAATAGGAAAAGATATATTTAAGAGGAGGAGAAAGATGTTTCTTAAGAAAGAAATGTAAAAGAAAATTGTATCACTAACTCACCCCTACCCCTCTCAGTGATGCAACTATCTTGATTTGGAACTTATTATCCTCTTAGGTGAGGTCCAAATGGATTTTTAGTTTTACTTAATGAAGAGGACATCAAGTGTACATTTTAAAGTCATGTGGAAGGAATCATGATATTCCTTTTATGGTATTGAATTCAAGACTATGATAAACCTATCTTGATCCATTACATATTTTTTTGAGGAATCCCTTACTAAATTTCCAAATCTCACGTGATATATCTCTATGTGAAAAAATAAGGAATGAAAAAGGTTTATCTCACCATTTAGAGGTGATTGAGGATAGGATAGGGGAATTTTGCATCATGTGGTGGATCAACCAATATAAAAGATCAAGTTATACCTATGTATCTCATTGAAAATGAAAATGAAGCCGTATATAGTTCTAGAAAATTTATATAGTTTAATGTTGTGTGGAAAGGGAACTAGACATGTAGTTTTAGGTATTTTGGAAATTACATGGATCACTCGATGTTAAATAAAGTTAAGGTTGTAGATGGTCCTAGGACTAGCAGTTCAGGCATCACTACATATCATATGATGATAGGAATCAATCCACTCGTAGTTATTTGATGAGGATATTCCCTATTTGGAGATAACTCTCACACAAGGATAGGGTCATTTTATCCTTCATTCACATAGATCTAGCTCACATGTAGTGACTCATTAGTGAGATAGTTTGTTCCGTGCAGCTTAACATGATACGGTGAGGATGTGTTCCATATATTTTAATGTCAATTGGTTAGGACATGAGATGCTATGAAGTTTAAAATATTTCTTCTAGGACTACTCTGTGCAGTTTAACATCATTCCATCAAGATGAAATTGTGCAGTTTAACTTTATACCACCATCCCATTTCTATATAGTTTAACATCATGTGGTCAGGATGTGGGATATTGTGTATTTTAAATTCATGCTTCTAGGAATTGAATCATGATGATATCAATGAAAATTATTTCTTGAAAAGACCTTGAATTTGTGGGGGGGGGGGTGTGACATGATCCCCATCCATTATGACTAGTAAGTGAGATATGTTGTGATAGAACATATGTATGATGTAAGGCCATTCTCATTTGGGTTCTAGATTCAGATGATTACTTGCAGATATTATTAGTGTCCTAAGATCCAACCCCATCTCTCCTATAAGGAATTAAGGGTAGTTAAAATTCTTATTAAAGGTTCATGCGATCCGATTATAGTGGACCTTATGGTTGTACAATGTACACAACCTTTTCTCATCAAGTTTCTCAAATTCCACCCACCCCTTTTTGAGATTTCTCATTATATATGAGCTATCCACAAATGGATATTCATAGAAAAGGTAGTTGGAATTATATGGGTAACACTGAATCATTCCTATACAGAAGTGTATATGGAATTTATTTTTTAACAGTACGTGTGGTAGTATGGTAAGACTCTAAAGTATGGAAGAGCATGTCTAGCCAGGACTTCTTATCATTTGTCACAATATTCTAGAGTATATTTTATAGAGTCTTATTCACGGCCTATATCTGTCTATTTTCCATTGTATGATAGTGTGATAAGTTGTGGGACTCATTATTTTACTCTTGGTAAAACTTCTTCAGAACTATAGAATAAACGTTGGTGGCGTTGTCTGTCCATATTGTGTGGGAGACCTTGATCCTGATAATGATATGAGAATTGGTGATGTTGATGATGTTATTCATCATGACTTCATAGAGGGGAATTGCCTCATCCCATTTGGAAAAGAAGTTAGTAGCAATATGGATGTACTTAAACTACTTAGATATTGTTGGGAGATACGAATCCACAAAATCCATTCCCAAACAGAAAATGTTCATGAATATTAAGAAATATGTATCAATTCTAGGGGCTGATTGATGAGGTTTTCATGGATCTGGAATGCATGAAAATTCTTTATAGACTTCACACATTCTTGAATCATGGTTTTCACGTAATAACGTAGTATCTTGATTTGGTGAGAGAGCCTAGTCCCAAAATGATGAGTTCCACATGAGCCCACATAGATGTCTTCCATGATGGAAATAATCAACCCTTCTACTATAAATAAGAGGAGGATTCCATCACAACCATAATTATAGTGGGACCTATATTCATTTCAACCACTCTTCAAGGTAATGTTCTCTATATAGTTATAAATGTATTCCCTTACAATTCGATCTGTTAGGAGGTTCCCATTTTGAAGATAAGAAATTATGGGCTCCATCCATCTAGGGGTGGATGTTAGTTCATCAAGATATAGGGAAGCATTGAACTGATTTATCTATTTCATATCAATGATTATGACCAATGAAACCATTATTCAGTGTTTGATAAAGAATATTACTTCTTCCAAATTATGGTTGTCCAAGATTATGGATGCATTGCCAATGCCTCTACACAACCATTCTATGATTGAGGAACATGACGTAATCAGGGATCAAAAGCAAACTCTTCCATTAACCCCCTAAGGTAGCCAATGATACGGTATATTTCTTAATTTTTATGGAATATTCACCATTGATATTATTTATCACTAGTTCTGAATCCCCTTTGATATTCAGGTAGGCTATATATAGTTTTAGGGATACTTCCAACTCATCGACTAGGACGTGTTATTCTACCTATTTATTAATGAAGCCTTTCCATAGTGAGAATGTGTAAGGAAAAATTATTTTTTTGCAGAGAAAAATAAAATACATAAGACAATACGATTGAGTTTAAATTTCCCATCAATTTGTAGATAGGACTTCAGGAGGCACCATCAAAATACATATCTTATGTCTAGAGATCATCTGGAAGATTGGTGTCCAATGGTGTATTATTTAGGGTTGGATGTTCTATGATGAAATAAGCTATATCATTCCCTATCACCCACTTATATGATATGAACTAAATGTCATACTTTTGAAATTACTTCCCATCATGCCAAACACCCAGTTAACATAGGACAACCCGGGATGTACATGAGTGGATCAATATAAGAGACCAGGTGGAATCCATGTTGATGTAAGTAATTCCTAATCTTTTTCACTATGAAAATGAGTGTAAGGAAGTTCTTCTTAACATCAAAGCATCAGATCTCAGTACCTTTAATTATTTTGTCCAACGTAGTACTGACTATTTTCACTCCCTATGTCATTTTCTGTGATAAGGGAACATAGTTAGTATTACATGGTGGCCACATGTAAAATGACTTGACTCCTTCAATTGGAGGTCCCAGAACTAGTGGTTGTAGTAAATATAGGTTTATACTTTCAATGGATTCTTGGAAATTGTCTTCTCATTGATAATCCATTCACATCTTCATTATCCAAGTGAATGGGAGAGATTTTCTAGCTAGGTTGTCTATGAAATACTAAATGTAGGAAATATTCATTCGGAGACCCATCAATTCATTGAGGTTTTTTGGGGGTGACATTTCTAAAATATCACTAGTCATCTCAGGGCCACCCTAGATGTTATGGTGGAATACAAAGAGTCTATATAACTTCCCTAATTTTACCCAAAAAGTACATTTCAGCAGATTCATCTTCAGGGAATGATATCCCTTCTTATTAAAGAGTATTTGAAGATCGATGAAGTGATTAGATCACTATCAGGATTTGAACACCATGTCTTTGAAAATACATTAAAGTATTATTACTAGGAATGGTGTAAATAGATGATGAATAGTGTGTTGAAATGTAGCGCCAACGTTATTTATCAAAAATGGAATGAATTGATTGTAGAAGATCCCCTGAGGTGCTCTAAATGTAGTGTATTCTTAATATTAATTGTCTTTAATTATTTTATTGTACCCTAAATACATGTACATGAAGTAATGGAATTAGAATTTGGAAGTTTCATTGATAAATATTTTTTATCAAAAATGTGAATCAATCCTTTGGGAAGTGTCGATTAAGGTCTCTAAAATCGATACAGACCCTAATCTTCCCACTCTTTTTCTGGATTGGTAAAATGTTGGATAGCCTTCTTTGGTATTTCAATTATGATAAAAAAATTTATATGATAAAGTATCAACATCTGCATCTACGTTGGTTTCATGAGAGGGGTGCATCCTCTTGGATACCTGTTTGACGCCTCGATGCTCATCGGGTAATCTGAGATGGTACATAGCAACATATGTATTCACTCTTGGAATTTTTTTATAGTTTCAATAGAACACATATCTATTCTTCTTCCAAAAAATCAGTATACATCAATTTCTCTTTCAGGGGCAATGTGAAACTAATTAGTGTAGGTTGTTGGTCTTCTTATATTCCCAGATTTATCTACCTGAGCTCAATAATGGTGGTGGGGACACCTTCTTCAAATGTGAGAGGAGAGTTCCTTAGGTCTTCCTCATCTTCTTCCATATACGAGTATGTGGATATATTTCTTAGAAAGATATGGTGATTTGGGGGATTCTCTATTACCATTGGGGTGAGAGAATGAGAAGAGATGTTATCATTCCAAATTTCTTATGTAATTATAGAGAGATACCAGAGCTGATTGTCTTCTATACTATAACTAGGTATTGGGGGGATTGGGCCTATGGGGTCAAGTCTATCACCTTGACTATATTTATGGGGATAACATCATCACTTTTGAGCATACTCCATGGATTTTCTAGGGTAGTCCCCAATACATTGGGTGATGTAACAAATATATCATCATCCACTATTGGCTATTTGCATCCTGTTTTATAGAAATATGATTCAACATATGTTTCCCTTCTTGTATCAATGGGGGTGTTGTCACCATGTAGTATGTTGGCTTTTCAATCAATGAGGTATTTCATACATTGATCGAATTTGTAATGTACTTCCATGTGGCCATAAAGCTAGGGACTTCAAAGAAGGATATTGTATGTATTTTGTATTGTTGTATAACCATACACTCAACATCGGGTGGGAGAACCCAAAATGGATCTTTGAGATTTATCTTCCCGGTAGGTCTTCAATCACCCTTATCGTACCCGTGAATGTTCAACTTTTTGGGGGATTAGCCCCCTTCACTATATCTCAAACATTGTAGGGTTCGAAATAGGATAATTTTGACCCCAGAACCATTATCAATCATATCTATTTGGATGTTGAAAATATTGAGTCTAACTAAAATATATAAGGGCATGATATGCCCTAAGATGGCCTTTTATGGATCTTAGTCAG
The DNA here is from genome assembly GCA_963277665.1 of Viscum album. Lineage (NCBI taxonomy): Eukaryota > Viridiplantae > Streptophyta > Magnoliopsida > Santalales > Viscaceae > Viscum > Viscum album. The sequence continues at coordinate 1,195,595,862 of OY728135.1, read as the reverse complement.
TGTATGAGATGGAGACACAAAATTATGATGTCATGGTGTCCATTCAATAGACCCAGACTGTAGAAACATCCCCCTAAAATGATTATTCGATCTAGAGGGATTAATTAAGTGCCTCCTGAGTTATTTTTGAATATGACACACATCCCAGAATGATAGCTTGTATGGGGTAATCACCACCTATTTTTGAATGTCGAACATTTGTGCCAGAGGTTGGTGCTTCCAGATGTGAGGTTTCTCCGTAACATGTGTCTCGTGATTTGAGGAATTGAAGGTGGATGTGCCTAATTATTGTTTAGAGTTTGTGGGAGAATCTATTTTCAGTGGAGTAGGTCATTATTTCCTTCCCTATTTCTTAGTTTGAACAGATAATTGAACCCCTAAAAGTCAGTCATGCAAGAAAAGTTTGTGAGGATGACCACTTGAGGGTTTTGGGACTCCTCCATGGAACTTTTGATCATACTGGAGCACTTTCCCATGACACTCCAATGCATATGTGTCCTCTTTAGTGATGTGACTGAAATATTGGACCCAACCACACTCACACTATCCCTTGTATCCTTCGTTCCTGCGCATGCGGCCTCCTGTTTCACAGTTATGTTTGGGAAAATCATAATCTAAGGCATATTAATCATCAAAGAAGGGGTCTTACAAGTGTATCATGTTGAAAAAAACTAATTATTATCTGTTCATCCAGTGATGGTTCCATTTTTTGGGGTGGTTCTCATACTGTAGATGTTTCATGGAAGTAGTATCCAAGAGTAAGAGCATGAATTAGAGTAGAATATGACTCCTCCTCTTATATTTCTTCCCACTTCCGATGGTCACACCCACTTTTGGGAAGCATATTTGATGATTCCTCCTGGGGGTGGATCTATTCTAGTCCTATTCAACAATTATCTTAGGGTTTTATATGCTTGAACAGCTGCCTTCCATGTAATCCAGTTGTTGAACTTCTACTCACTCCTTGATGAAACTTTGTACAAATCACCCTCTTCATCTTGAAAAAAGTTTTTTGAAGTCCACATTCTCTAAGGAGTTATCTAAAAACACCTATCTAGAATTGACCCTAACTTGAAGGATGAATTTAAATACAAATTATTCCAGGATATTATAACCTAGCCGTCTATGGAAAGGGAAGTAGTCAGGCTGGTCAGTGAGGTTGACCTCATTAGGCTAATTAGGTTCGGGTAGCTTGAGAAGATTTTTGTCTAGGGCTACTAAGAAATAACTTGGGTATTTTTAATTTTGTAACGAGTATTATTTATTCATTCATTCCTAAAATCCTTGGTTACCCTGATTTATATGTGCTTCTATACGAGGTTGATTTTTTGGATGTTTGTTCTTTATATAAGGTAATGGCCAATTCCAGACCTAACTTAGCTCTTGGATGGAAACCAAAACTATCTTGATAGTGAAAACTGATTTTTCTTCTTTTCAAATACTTTTCCCTATGCTAATATAATGAGTCATGATTTGGATTGGGTTCACTGAATTGACTCTTCGAGACGTTGTTCCATTTCTGCAATCTCACATAACCCACATAGATACATTATTAAGATCAAATGTGTATGAAACTCAACCCTGATATATTCATCACATAGTTCCAGTATTTTTTCCTATGAGGGAGGGATTCTGTGTGAATGTGTTAAACCATTACACCTTGATATTAAGTAATACACCCTCTAATTTTCACATTACCTACTATTTTTTAAGTCTTCAATTGTATTTTTCATCATTATGGAGCTAAAATGATAAAATAATTGATGATGAAGGTCTTCACATCCTAAAATGGATCTTACTTGTGGACTATTATATAAGATAATGGTTGTACCTATTAGAGATTGTACAAAACACCTTAGCTTTATTGACTCATGTTGAACTCAAGGGACATGACCATCCCACATTAGGATATGAGTTGTGTTAGATGTTTTTTGGGTTTTCTTATGCAATCCAAGTTAGATAACTTAGGATTTATGAAATTGGATGGAGGAAAATTGTCATCCACCCACCCGGTATATAACTTACTCTTAGTACACATATGCGCGCATCACCCTTACATGGATTCCATTCAAGTAGCTAGGGACTCGAGGATTTCAATAAGCTCTATATAAACTATTTTCAGATCCATTTCCCGCAAATAGGGAGCAGGTGGAAGTTGATGAGGTGGCCCTACCTTTGTCTCCTACTGGTTCTCGATTCGTCCCAAGACTGAAAGATTTCTCTAGTGAGGGAGAGGTTATCATATTAATAAATGGAAGTGATGATCATTTTCAACTTCCTCATTTATGTAGACTGTCTACCCTTCTTTGGAGATAGTTTAACGTTCATATACAACTCTAAAGGGGAGATTAGGTATGTGATAGAAAGTATTCACCTCATCTTGAAGATGATACCTCGATGGAATATTTCTTATGAGTAGCTCCTTATTGAGCTATATAAGATTTTGTATCTCACTAACATATTATGACAATTTTTCTTCTATGGTAGGAACCAAAACTCTTCTAGATTTTTATTTGAATATAAGAACCCTATTTTTTTATCCATGGCTGTGTTCCTAGGGGAGGAGGTAACTTAGTATTCAGAGGTTCCAGATTTTGGATCCTTCTATATTTTAGTTTGTGTTCACCCTTAGTTGGTGCATCCAAATCACCTTCCTCTCAGGGTTGGTTCTCCACGTTGTGGTCATGTACATTCATGTCTTGACCCACCATATATATTGTGTTGATGGTGGAAACATTCACATAGGCAAATAGAGCAATGGTGGTTATACCATTACTTTCGATGAAACAAAATGATTCTACACTTCCTTCATTAGGGATATTATTTAAACCCTTATCCTTATTGGGTCATTTTGGATTTCCACCCCAGTGGTGTCTGATCTCCCTTTCCATATTCCCCTCCCATCATAGTCTATGAATAGTGACCTTGAGGGAGGTTGTGTTTCATGATGGTTGAATATTCTTTGAATAACATGGTTTTTTTTATAGTGGGAAGAATATATCGGATGTTGATAATTGATTTTAACCTCATAACCTTGAGAATACTGATTACCTATGTAGTTATTACAATGACAAAAATACCCCAATCCCTATGGGCTCAGGTGTATTTAGTGCTGCAGTTGGTATAAAATGATCTTATTGTTGAGGATCCTATGATTATAGATTGGTAAATGGTGACTCCTAGTATGGAAATTGAGATATAAATTCTCCGAAACCAATAATAAGGGGTTGATCTAGAATTTCTATTGATTTCTCCAAGATCCTCTTAGGGTATGATGAACCTAGTGATGGTGATTGAGATATAAATGCCTGTATCCCATTAGGAAGAGGTTTGTTTATAGAAGCTGCTGATATGTCTGGAATCCTCTATAGAATTTACAATTTGAGAGGTAGATGTGGTGGTAGATATTCCCCCAAACCATCAGGATTAGTTCAGTCATGGATGACTCATATGGAAGCTACTATTATGGCCTTTTTGATGTGTCGTAGTTGTGATCGTGTGGGATTTGGGTGTGATGGTATCTCATGGTGAGAATAATTTTTTATGGGAATATGTATGGATAATCAAATAATTAGATACAATATTTTAAATAAATTCTGAATGCTTTGATGGGCCCAGTTTGAAGTCTTTACAGTTATCCTCTCCCATCGTTCATGATTTATGGGCATCGTTGAAGTACTGTGGCAGTGACTAACTAGCTCGAACATTACCCGGTCCCCACATTTTTCTACAGTTTATGACATTTCAGGATGTAATATCTAAAGAATTATGTTGTTATAGTGGTGTGACAAAGTGTAACACTACATACATTACCCATCCTTGAATATGGATACATGGTGCAGCTTCTATGAACTGGTGTCAAAGGGTTTATATGCAATGGAGGAAAGAAAGTTTCATATTTGTGTGGTGATTTTCCGGTATTGGATCCCAGTACAAAGAGATAATAGCCAGGTCCAGATGACAATATAGTATCTTGATGGTCTGAAGATAACCCTCATATCCTAGATAATGGATGTTTCTATAATTTAGTTTCTAATGTGTAGACAATATATTCTGGAATAGATAAGGCATGAAATCTTTTTCAAGCTCATCTAGGATCTCATAGTCCGAAGTGGTGAGATTCCAAAACATGATAGGGAGGTTTTTCCAACTAAATATCTCCATATATAAATTTGGGCCTCCTCTTCATCGTACTTACATGTATCAATCCTTTCATACCATAAAAGATGCTTATGAGGCTCGCCTGCTGACCGGATTGGAGTGCAGTAGGAATTTGATGGGAAACTATATGCAGTTTACCCTAAGGTTTCAGGAACCCTTCAATGAAAAGGTATATAAGTTTTAAAAACATCTCTATATAAATATTTCTTGTAAAATGGCGGATTTTCATTTCCATGGGAGATATCACTATATGGAGGTTGGCCACGGTGGATTGCAGGAGTGTAGTTCCTATAATCTATCTCCACAAAATGAAAAATATTATTATTGTGGTAATGATCATATTATAATTTGGATGAAAAGTTTATAGACTCTTCTGATTTTGAGAAGGTGCCTCAAATTACATCACGGAAACTAACATTAAGAATATTAGGAATTTTGGTCATGTTTGGCATCATGGTCGAAATATGCCAACCCACCTTTTGGAATTATGTTAGGATATTATCATATTTTATGATAGTTTCCATAACATTATTATAACCATATAATGGAGAAGGAGTATGATCTTATTACTGAGAAGATATTGGAATATGAAAATGTGATTTCTCATTATTGACAAGAATATAATCATGTATTTAGGCTTGTGGCATTCTCACATGGTGAAACTCGGTTAGAAGGAGAATATGAGCTTGATCTTGAACCATGGGAATATTCGACTAGTCTTTCTTGGAAGGAGTATAAGACTACCACAAGGCATGTGCCACTGTCACATGGAGAGCCTCAGTTGGAGTAGGAATATGAGCTTGGTCTGTATATGCATTCCCCACCGGAATATGCAGAGGAACCTCTATAATGGGATAAGATATATGAGCCACCTATTATATTACCTCTAAATTATTCTAGTGTATTCATTCATCAAAATACATAATAATAAGAACAAAGATTAAATAATCAATTGGAATATTCCAGGAAGATTCACTGAGTGGATTATGAGCCTGTCCCGAGGTAAGTTCCATTCTAAATTGGTTAGACAATTCCAAAACAGGTATATGAGCCTAATCAAAGGCCTCCAGAATATTCAACTAGACTTATTTGACATGAATAAGAACCTTTATTAAAGAATTTTCCCTCTCACTTGGTGATCTCTAACCATGATGGGGATATGAGACTGATCCTAGGCCTTTGGAATATGCCACTATACTTTTTCAACAGGAATATGCCCTTATCCCAATGCATGTACCACTATCACCTAGTGATCCCTACATGGAAAGAGAATATGTAATCTATATGATGCCTCATCATTTATCAGAATATGTTGATAACACTTTTTGAACAGATCAATAATGTTTTCTTCCTCTAGTGAAACCACTAGTTCATAATGATTAGAGTGTTGAGCTTCCCTAACTACAAGGATAAGAATACAGGCCTATCCCTATATCTGTAATAGTGCTGGAATAAGCTGGTGGAGTTAATATATAATGAACCTACCCTAGAATCTTGGATCTGATTCATTATTTTATTACATTGGCATGATCACAAGAAATCAAATCCCAAAGGACTGATCAGTTTTGTACTTTGAAAAAACTAGATAGAAATAGAAGTTTCACATTAAAAATTGAAATGAAAAAACTACACAGTATATCCTTTGAAAAAACTAGTGTCTCTTATATTATTCCCAAAAATAATTCACAATATACCTCTGATCATCCTATGAAAAAGGAAACATGATAAAGGGGTGTTCTTAAATGCTCTGTAAGGGTAAAAACAATATAGTAGAAGCTATCATAATTAAGCATAAACATTTAATGCAGGGTATATAACTAAAAAAAATCCTTTTAAAAATAATTATAGGAAGAATAAATCATATAATACCAAAGAAACATTCATATGGAGATTCTACTAGTCCAATATTCAAATTTAAAATCATTAACTAATCTCATAATGATGGAAGGCATATTGTGGGACATCGTAAACAAACCATTGAGTCCTCAACCAAGACATATAAAAATAAATTGTTAGGGCCTCACCAAAAACCATATCTGATTTGTCTCATGTGACCTAACGATGCCTAGATGGGATATACTGGGCCCCACCTGACAATTACTAAGACCAGTTCATTCCTCACATGAAATGGGTGAAACATAACCAACATAGTCATTCGTATTAAAAAACCTGCATACAAAATGTGAATACTTCAACCATAAACCCTGAATGGTATAAAAATAGTACATCTATATTCAAACCAATCATAAAACCTTTAAAAAAATATGATAAAAAATTTAATAATAAATCATCTTCAATTAATCATAAAATCCAACAATGTATGTTAACATAGATGAAAATACTTTAATAAAATCATTGAAATATTTTGAGAGAAATACCCTTTTTATTTTGAAACCATTTATTTAAAAATTCATAGAAATATAAATGTAATAATTTACTTTTAAAATAAGGTTATAATATATTAATATAATCATTAAAATTTGATGGCATCAAAACATTGTAAAAATCCACTCGTGTCGTATAATTTAATGAAAAATTCTTATCATTCATTGTTGAAAATGTTAAAAATGTACCTTTTAATGAGAACAAAAGATTATATCATTTCATTCCATTTTATTAAAAATAGAAAATGGGTAAAAATTTCATTAAACAATTCTATAGAATTTTTGAATATTTTTTTAATAATCATGGACATGGATGATAAATATGTACTTGTATATACTTATATATAAACAATCTCATATAATAAAGATATTGTGAAAATAACCCTTACCTCATAGTTTTCTTTAGTTGAGGGTGTGTTAAACTCCTATATAATTGCTAAATTATGTGATTAAATTATTTTTTCACCATATATATATTAATGATATCATATATGATCCTATTATATGGGTTTGTAATGAATATTTCTTTTTTACCATCATTTAATTTTTTAACTGTTTCATTTTCTTATGCACATTTGGCATGTACACACAAGCGATGATATGATTCTGTAATTGTAAAGGGGTAAGTAATTTTATGCAATATTAATTATAGAGAATAAATATGATGTATTATTTATTATTTAAATCCTTTATATTCATCTTTATACCCATTTAAATAAATTATTGAGGAAAAACAAATTACACCACAACATGAAAACCGTTAGTCGTACGTACGCACACATGGTGCTATTGTTTTTCAAGGAATTGATAAAAAGAGGAATATGGCTGTAACATAATAATAATAACCTAACAAACTATTTAGGATACTGAATTAATTACTTAATTATGGAAACACCATAGTAATAGGAAGTATAGTAAGAAAATAACTTTGAAAGAGTTGGTAAAACAATTACCTCTTCTTCAAGTATCTCCTTTTGATTTGAAAAAAAGGACTCCATAGGTTGGATTTATGCCCAAATTATGGACTATATGACGATGTAAGGGATGTATTGGGGAGAAATGGGTTGGTTTTGGCTGATAAAAATGAATTTAGAGGAGTGAATAAAAGAGAATTATAGGTTCCCTTTTATAATAGAGGGGGGGGGGGCACTTTTCGAAACTCAAAAACTTTTAATTTAATATAAAATGATTTTAGATTTCAAATAGATTGAAAGTCAGTTATTTCAATTATAAGATGAGGGTGTGTCTAAATACTCTCAACAAATGATTTTTTTACTTGTTTAGGTCATAATATTAATCTTATCTTTTGGATTTATCCCTTAGTTAAATACTTTAACTCTAACTGTGACTACTTTTTTTTACACTATAGGTTTTATATAGTTACTATAAAATGCCAAAAAAACCCAAGCAGATAATTTATGAAATATTTGACATTATAATAGTTATTTTTTGAAATTATAGATTTTTATAGATTTTTTAACATTTAATAAAATATTATTTATTTTAAAGTATCATTTATGTTCATTTTGATACTATTTAGTATTATCATTTTTAAAAATAACATAACAACGTGATGAATTCAATCCAATAAAACCATTATATCACTAGAATGTCTACGTTTTCTATAAAATTAGTGGATGAAATTAATTATGTAATATTTTTTTTTCACTAAAACATTTTAGTATCATTTATCTGATATCTCAATTAATTAATCAATTACTACATCATTATTACACAAGCCTTTAATTAAATTATTTCCTCTAAAAAATTAAAAATAAATTATCATGATGAAGATAAAATTATTATACATAAAATGAAAATCTTTAGTCCAGTTTATCTTATTCATATCTCTATATTAAAAATAATATAACAATAAAAATTATGAAAATGACATTTGTAAATTATATTTAAATAAATTATAATAAATGTATTATTCTTACCCAAGTGGCTTAAAAATATCACAATTTCAGGATAGTGTTTGTTTTTTTAACCAAAACATCCAATAAAATTATAACAACTATTAAGGTAATTTTATAGTATTATAATATTATTCTTGCCTTTAATTACCCAATTACCCTTAACCACGGTATGTTAAAAGGTACCAAAGTTACTATTCACCAAATAAAAAATTAAAATTATGTTGATTTTATTAGAATCTAAATATAATTTTGATTACATAATTGTAAGTCTGTTTTTCAAAATTCATATCATAGAAGTGAATTTTTTTTGTTTTACACTAATCTCACAGATGTGGTGAGAAGGTGGGTAAAAGAGATGTTCAAAATTTTAATATGTTTTTATATATAATTTAAAATTTAAATATAACCGGATTACAAATACAAAAAAATGGATTTATAATTGATATATTTTTAATTTAAAAAAATTTAACAATTTAACTTAACATTAATACAAACTTATATGGAAATGCAGTTTTTAACTAAAATGTAGTATTTTTTCACTATTCATCAAAAAATGAAACTTCTCATAAAAATACCAGAAATTAAAATTAAGATAATTTTGATATTATGAATTAAAAAATGAAGTGTATTTTAAATAATAAAATTTATAAAAAATTTCATAACATAGTTTTAAAATATGTCCACCATTAAGAGGTGGTTAATAGAATTCATAACCATTATTTAAATGGCTAGGATTAAAAATTATGTTGCACTCGAAGTCAATGTTGTGTGAAAAATAATCTATTGAATTTATTTATAATGAAAACATAACATGAAAAAATAGTGTGTTATACTCTTCCCTCCTTCAAATTATCTCATTCTCTAAATTTTTATAATATCACTTCAGGAAAAGATTTGAGTGATTCTTCATCATAAGTTCTTCAGTTTCACATGTCACCTCTTCTATTTTATAATTTATCCAAAGATCCTTTACCTATCATGTCACCCTATTCCTCAAAAAATTTATATATTTTCATAAATCTTGACAGGCTCTTCATTGTAAGACAGATCATGTTCATGTTCTATATCTTCATAGGTGAGTACATGTATTGGTTCTAGAATGTATTTCCTTAACAATGATACATGGAACATATCCTGAACATTTGAGAGACATGGTATCATTGCTATATAGTATGATACATCTCCAATTCATTACAAAATCACAAAAGGTCCAATATACCTTGGATTTAATTTATATTTCTTATCAAATCTTATAAAAAACATATATAAATATACCTTCAATAAAACACTATCCCCCACTTGAAATGCTAAATCCATCCATAAATTGTTGAAATATCTCTTTTTCTTACTTTGAGATGGTTTGATATGGGTTTGAATAATGTTTTCTTTTTTTTTTTGTTGTTTCTGTAAGAAGTTCTGGTCCTATGAGTTTTCATTCACCCACATCATTCTAATAAGTGGGTGTATGACAACTCTTCCCATATAACTCTTTATAATGTGCCATTTGAATAGTAAAATGAGAAATACTTTTATAGGATGATTATACTAGAGATAAATACTAAGCACACATACCTTTAAAGTGAAGTGAGAAAGACCCCTACATGTCTTCTTAATGATTTAATTTTCCTTTCTGATTGTCCATTAGTTTGAGGGTGGTAGGCAGCGCTCAAATGACGCTCTGTATCTAAGATCTTATAAAGAATTTTCCAGAACATTGATGTAAAATGGGGATACATATCAGAAAATATCGATAATGTTACACCAAAAAGTCTTAAAACCTAATTATTATAAAGACTTTCTAATCATTCAAGAGTTAAATATTCTCTTATTGAAAAAAGTGTGCCGATTTGTTTAGGAAATCAATAATAACCCATATAACACCATTCATTTGGGGGATATTTGTTTTCCCCATGAAAAATTCCATCATAATATCATCTCATTTCCACTATGGTATATGAAAAGGTTTCATAAATCCTTTGGGATTTTGTCTCTTAGCTTTCACTTGTTGACAAACCAAGAATCTTGACACATAGTTCGAAATTTCCTGCTTCATATTGGCCCACAAAAAATGTTCCTTAAAATATCTATATTTCATTGTACTACTAGGGTGTATAGGGAAATTTGAGTGATGAGAATCATCTACCAAATAAATTTTTCACTGGAGTATTATGGAAACTCAAATTCTATTTCCTATTTCAAAATTCCATCTTCATATATGAATTCTATCAATCTCCCATTATTTTCATCTTTATTTTTTTTGAAAATACCCATAATCAGAAAGAGAAATTATTATCCTTTCCCATAAAAATGGTTTGGAAAACATTTCAAAAAGATGTGATGTTTTCCTTCCTTGATAATTCTCATATCCATCATTACTATATCCATTAAAAAAGGATCCATTTAAATTCTTGTTTTTTTCATTACTCCATGGTCCATCCTACTCAAAGAATCTTCCACCTTAATTTCCTTCCCTAGATGATAGTGTATCAAACAATCATTATCATTGAGTAGCTCGATACATCTCCTTTTAATCATGCTGAATTCTTTCTATTGGAAGATATATTTCTAACACTTGTTACTTATATATATCACACATCATTGGTTATAGAGATAGTATCTCTATATATTCAAAAACATAATTACAACTATAACACAAGATCATGAGTTGGATTGTTATTTTCATGATTTTTAACTTCCTTGATGCATCTGAAATAACTCTATCATTATATTTAAGGACAAAACTATGTCCTTTCATTTATGAATCACTATAAATCACAAATCCACCATTCCCCAGTGATAGTGTCAAGATTTGAGAATTGACTAATCTTCTCTTAAATTCCTCCAATCATTCTTCACATTCTTTTTGGAAAAAAACCCAATTTACATGTGATCTTGGTTAACTGGTTAGACAATGGGAAGAATTAAGAAATATATTCCAATAGTAACCTAATAAACCAATAAAACTATATACCTCAGTTATGTTTATTTGTGCATTCCATTTTTTGATTGAGTTTGTCTTTACAAGATCAACAATGATTCCATCCTTTTGATAGTATATCCAAGAAGTAAAATTTCCTAACACCAGAATTCACACATTCTAAATTTAACATATAAATATTCCCATATATGAGTATTAATAATTATATGTAGGAAATGCTAATAATATTCAAAACTTTTAGAATACAGCAAAATATCATCAATGAATACCACAAACAAATCCTCACGATATTCCTTGAATAAATTATTCATTAGATCCTTAAAAACTAAGGGTCCATTAGTCAATCCAAATGGCATTACAATAAGTATTTAATTTCCATACCTCATCCTAGAAGTTGTCATCAGAATATCTTCCTTCTTCATTCATAATTGATGATATTCATAATGAAGGGTAATATTTGAAAATAATTTAGGTCCTTGAAGTTGACCAAATAAATAATCGATGTGAGGTACGTGATACTTTTATTTATTTTAATAGAATTTATTTCCCTATATTCAATACATAGTATCATGGATCCATCTTTCTCCTTGACAAATAGAACATGGACTCTCTAAAGAGAAATGCTAGTGTGAATAAATCCCTTATTATCCAGATATTCCAATTGTTTATTTACCTAAACCAACTCTAATATGGAAATTCTATAGGGAGTATTTGATACTGTTATTCCATTAGGGATTAATCAATAGAACACTCAACTTCACACTCTAGAGGGTGTCCAGGTAAGTCCTAAAGAAATAAATCCACGAATTCTACTATATTAAGAGCATTTAAAATTTTTGAATTTATTTCTTCATCCCTTGATGTTTTTTTGATATTCCTCCCCAATAAGTTCATTCAATAAAGATAATGGGGGTGGATCTTGATAATAATTAGATGATGATGTATATGCTTTAAAGATAAAGGACTCTTCATCATCCTCACAAATCATAAATTCCTTCTTTTTTCAATTAATTTTTCCATCATAGTTTGAAAAATAGTCTATACTAAGGATTATATAGAATTAAACCATAGGTATGATGACACAGAAATCAACTAAATGATGATTGTTTTTTCATAGAGGGGACATATAAACACATTTTTGTTACAATGACACTACCCTTAAGAGTTTTTACTAACCATTATCTAATTAATTAAAATGTTAAATATCTAATTTTATTTGAAAACGGTGGATATATAAAGGAATTCAATGATCCATGTTCCAATACAGGATTGAATAAGTTTGAGGAGATGATTAGTGGTCCTTCCACCACATAATTAGGAACATAAACATTAGTAGTTATGACCACATAAGCTTAGCCTTTCTCCCTTTTATTTTATGGGGTAAATTTCCTTGACACTTAGGATAATAATGTGTATAGTGTCCTATATCATTACAATTTAAGCACTATAAAGTATGGGATTAATTTATTTCCCTCCAATCATGGGTTTGATGGACATTTTCTCCACACTTGTATCAAACTGATTTTCTTTTTAACCAGGATCCATGGTGTTTCCTTCCACATGTAACACATGTTAGAAAATTAAATTTTATTTTTATTCTATTTATCTATGATTTTCTACACCACCCACTTCTTCTCTTCTATTCCCTTAAAGTCATTAGACTTGAAAAATTCATTTTCTGTATTTATTCAACATGAGACTATATCATCATTTTATGTGAAAATTTGGGATACCAGTTCCATTCATAGGAATGGTTTTAACTAATAAAATAATTTATCAATCTTGGTAATTGAGTCAGGTATATATTTTTCATCATAATATCCTATCATTGTAAAGTTTGATTCATACTTTGTAACATTCCCATCATTCTTTTTCCCGAGACTCAAAGATTGACTTTCCATATATAATCATTGTTCATGATGAATTTATTTTTTGAGGAAATGTTATTTCAATTCCATCCATTAAATATTTTATACTTCCTCATCCTAATTCAGGTTTTGAATTAATAACCACCATTGATTTGCGTCTACTGAGAGATGATTAACTTACATGAAAACATTTTCCCTTTTGTCACTCCTCAAAGCAAGAAATATCTTCTCTAAGGAACACATACATTACTAAGATAAAAATGTATTTTTATTCCCCATTGAATGTTGAATGATATTGTTTCATAATGTTTTGTAAAATTGACTATCTATGATGTGGATTAGGCTTCAATATATGAGTAAGGATATTATTCAGAACCCATGTCAACTGTCGCAATATAGTTATATGTTTTTAAGAACCATTTTCTACTCCAAATCCAACCACATTATCATTAATAGAACATAAATCACTACATGGATTACTGGTGTTTATATGATTTCCATTTCCTTCACTTGGATCCATTTCTAAAAAATAACATTTACTATATTAAGATATGAATCACAATGCATAATTGAAAAATATGTGACATAAATTAAAAAATTTATGCATATCTAATCTCATAATCATAAACATGGTTTCTTTTGGAATATATTAACTTTTAAATCCATAATAATGTTCTATAAATAAAATGATAATTATCCTAAGAATATTCCATGGGTCTGTTAAACCAGGTGCCTAGTAAGGCCTATTATCATGTACCAGGTTACCCCAAGTCAGGACCAACCACCTGGTAGGAGTTGTTACTCATAAGTATATATCTTCTATAATAATGTAGACTTTTAGTATCCATAAAGGGATGAATTTCTTCAAGGACCCACACAATCTCTATTTTACAAAAAATCTAGGGTGTTCTTATATAATTATTCACAAAGTCTATCATATAGTAATGTTCCCTAATCAATGTTTTTCTAAATCAAGATTCCAAGGTTTGTATGGAAATTATATGATACCAAATGTAATAGACTGAATGCAGAAGCCCATATCTATTACATTATTTAATTACACTAAAATGATAACAAGAAATCAAATCATTAATGACAAATTATTTTAGTATCTATAAAAAAACCAGATACAAAAAAGATTTAAATTACATTATGAAATGAAAAAATACATAGTATCTCCTTTGCAAACACTCATATCCCTTATATTATCATAGAAAATAATTCTTAATATACCTATTCACATCCTTGGGAAATGGAAACATTTAGAAATACGTGATCTCAAATTCTCAGTAAGTGTTATTAAAATACAGTCAAAACTATCATAATTAAGCATCAACATTGAAGATGAGGTATATAAAAGAAAAATAAAAACCTCTTAAACATAATAATGGAATGAATAAATCATATAATACCATATAAACCTTCACATGGATATTCAAATAGTTTAATATTCATATGTAACATCAATAACTAATATCATAATGTTGGAATGAATAATGTGGGACATATGAAACATACCATTGAGGCCTCAAATAATACATCTGAAAATAAATGGTTTAGACCTTATCCAAAGAACATATCTTATTTGCATCATGAGTCTTACCGATGTATAGAGGGTATATAGTAGGCCCTAACCGAAAGATACTAATTGTAATTCATTCCTCTAATGAAATTTGTGAAACATAACCAACATACACATTCTTATTGAAAAAAACCATTAAAAATATGAATCCTTCAACCATAATACATGATTGGTATAAACATATCACATCCATAATCAATGTAATCATAATCCCTTCAATACAATACGATATATTGTTTCATAAGAAATCAAATTTAATCAAAAAAAAAAACATCCAACAAAGGATGTTGAAATACATAAATATACTTTAATAAAACCATTAAATCATTTTCAGATAAATACCTTTTTATTTTGAAATAATTTATTTAAAAATTAGTGAAATTATAAATGGAAAATTTTCCATTTAAAATAATCTAATAATATTCTAAAGGATTCTTCATAATGTTAAGGCATCACGATAGTGGAAATATAGCGACCCAACATTTTATTAAATTACTATTACATCATTTTTAAGATAAAAAAATATTATTATTACTCATAGAGGATATGATGGTTTAGTGTCTTGGTCAAACCAGAACCATACATAACAATTACAACATTATGCATAAACTTTTTTGTTCATTTCTTCTTCTCTAGCTTCTTATTGGAATTTGACCTCTCCTAAGTACATGTTGCCACTTAAGGATATACATCAAAAGGGGTGAGATATAATCCCAATAAAAGGATAGACAAGAACAATATATCATGGGGTGATTATATTCATAACCTAGGAAAATAATCAAGAACATGAGAGGAAGAATTAATAAGAGACTTGAAATGTGGCAATGCATAAAAATGAAACATCATGTCTTAGTGGTTAACATGCTCATGAACAAATCTAGCATCTTTTTCGCACATCATTTTACATTTAATCATGAGATTCATCACTTTACCCAATGAATTGGAGCACTGTATAATTCTGCGTGCACCCGTCACATTTAAACATTCATATTGCGCTGTATAATTCCGAGTGCACCCATCACATCACAACATTATCATTTATCATGCATGCCACAATGAACATATAACATAAATGAATAAAAAATTCATTAAAATTAATGGTTTTAATCTCATAAGAACCCATTCATAAAAATTGGGTTCCCAAAATAATGAGGGAATAATATACATGTTACAAGAACAGTTAATTTTGGTTGAGAAGTAAAAGGTGTGATTTTGAAAGAAGAGTTCTTTTGGAAAACATTTTGTTTTTCATAAATACCAGTGAAATACATGTATTTCCGAGAAAAGGAAATACAATGATGGACAAAATATTTTTAAGGAGTAACTATATCAAAAAGGAGTGAAAGAGGGAGAACCCGAAGGATGAAAGTTGGGTTCAAGAATTTCCCCTTACCTTGTATCCGAACACTTCCTTCTCTTTAATGTCATGTATAATGACATTATATTCATTAATTAGAAATTAAATAACCTTTTATACATTAATATGGGTAATTTTGGTTTTATTATATTATTTCATGGTCTTTTTGATGAGTTATAGAGTTTAAAAACATAGTTCCGGAAAGTTCGTTTTTATGGTCTTCTTGAGAGTTTCACATGTATTCCTAAATTGAAGTTTGTGTAGAACATGGGTAAACATATAGAACATATATTAAATTTTATTAATGAAATTAAATAATTTAAAATAATCTTAATATAAATTAAATTTTATACCATGTGGATGAATCATTAGATAGGAATTTAATGATGATCATTTGGGTTAATTTGTGCGGTTTTCAACCACAACGAACTTGTTTTGTTTAATCATCAAGAAAAATGTACATAAGTTAGTTCCAGAACATAAAATAGGACATAATACATATATAATATTCTGTTTCAAGAATAAAAATGGTTCCATGACTTGATATGTAGGTAGAAATGGAAAAGGAAAACATGTCGTTCTTGAAGGTGATAAATTAACACCTTACGAACAACATTTTCTTTTATAAAATAAAAGGAAGTGGAGAAGGGGGTTGGATGTAATAATATCCCATTATTATAAAAACATTACATTATATGTATGATACTAAAGTCACTATACCATTTGGAAAAAGATATATTGAGATAGAATAAGAAAATGACTTGAAATTGAAATTGAATTAAAGGAAAGAGGAAGAGAAATTACCACTTCAATCCTCCTCTTCAGATCCTCCTTAAGGGGCCTAAGCTTGGACTTTCGATGAGACCAGAATCTATTTGACGTGGGGAAGGGTCTAGGGAAGATTATTTGGAAGATTTTAGAAAATTATTGAAGCTTCAGCAGAGTGGTTTGGCAAGGGGATGGGGAGGGGTTATTTATACACGAGGAGGGAGGTGTTTTTAGTATAAAATATTAAAAAAATAATAAATCAAAAGTTAGACTTGTAATAGTAGTTTTATGACATCACAAATCCTAAATTAATATAATATAATTTTTTAGGCTTTAAATCATATTTATAAATCTAATTTATTAATTTATTAAATGAAAAGTGAAAGAAAGAGAAAAAGACACTCTAAGAAATCACCTTTTGACTCTAGGCTTTGGAAAGTTTTTTTTAGGTTTGAGAATTCATATTATTGTATTATATGGAACCATTTATGAAATTTAATATAATTTTTCTGAATAAAATGTTCTAGAATGTTTATGTCATCATTACATCATTACCGATGCAATTTGGGATACACTGATTATGCAAAAAACTGTATTTTT
Organism: Viscum album; assembly: GCA_963277665.1. Lineage (NCBI taxonomy): Eukaryota > Viridiplantae > Streptophyta > Magnoliopsida > Santalales > Viscaceae > Viscum > Viscum album. The sequence goes on along the minus strand of OY728135.1, from coordinate 1,195,578,285 downwards.
TTACTATTCACCATAAAATTGAAGTATTACAGAAAAATACTAAAATTTCACCCCAACCATTGATAAAAGTTTAGAATCCAAAAAAGATGTCCGTTTTCCAAAAATAATTTTCTATATATGATTAATTTAATATTTAATTAAAATCATAATTTTCATGAAAAATATAGTTTTTAAAATAAAAACTGATTTTATAATGCTTTCAAAAATTACGTAGGGTCTTATAAAATTATATAAAAAATAAGATATATAGATTTTATAATTTATGAACACATTTTAAGGAAATAAATTTTCTTTTCATTATTTAATTAATTATAATTATTTATTTATAACTTACAAAAATACCAAAATGTTTACTATGGTCAAATTGACACTTTTTAAGATGCCTAAATTTTATTTAATTATTAATGGGTAAGGTTAATATTATTTGGAATATGTAAAATTCATAAGGTTCATACTAATACTCATAATGTTATGTTACTATTCATAGGGGTAGGTTACAATTCACCAAAAATTTTGTTTTTCTTATTAGACCGCAAAAATCATCTTGAACACAGCCGTGTATGTCAGATTTTCAAAATTCCAAACACAAATGTGACAAACGTATGTTTAAAGGTCACTTAGAACATAATAGTTCATTGTGTTGGGTTTTTATGTGATTTTATGACATATTTTTATGAAGGTAATTTCCATTTAAATATTTTTTGTCATTAGATTCTTCCCCCCTTATGAAAATTCTCCCTTGAAATTTCACTTTACACAAATAGGTGAGGGTACTTCTCCTTCATCGCCTCCTCTGGTTCCCAAGTAGTTTCTTCAAACTTATGGTTCCTCCACAACACTTTGAAAAGGTGGGTTTTCTTGTTGCGTAGAACCTTATCTCTCCATTCCAAAATCTCTACTGGTTGCTCCTCATAAAAGAGATCGTATTCCATCTGTACCACCTCTGAGTTTAGTACATATGTGGGATCAGGTATGTACTTCCTCAAGAGTGATATATGAAAAACATAATGAACTAGAGCCATATTCGGTAGAAGTGCAATACAATAGGACACAACTCCTATATGGTCAAGGATTTCAAAGGGGCCAATATACCTTAGGTTTAACTTTCCATTCTTCCCAAATCACATGACTCTCTTCCATGGTGATATTAGAAGGAAGACTTTATCTCCAACTTCAATCTCCAAATCCCTTCAGCAGTTGTCAACATAGCTCTTTTTTCGACCTTGAGCAGCTTTGATGTGTTTCTGGATGACTTGAACCCTCTCTGTCATATGTTCCACAAGACTGGGTCCAAGTAGTTTTCTTTCTCCAACTTCATCCAAACAGGTTGGAGGTCTACATCGCTTTACATATAGAGCTTCATATGGATCCATCTGGACACTTGATTGGAAGATATTATTGTATGAGAACTCAACCAATGGGAGATGCTGATCCCATCTGCCTTTAAATTCTGGTGATCAGGCTCTCAGCATATCTTCAAGAATTTGAATAGTCCTTTTAGATTGGCCATCCATTTGGGGGTGATAGGCCATGCTGAAATTTAATTCAGTACTCAAAGCATATTGAAGGCTCCTCCAGAATTTAGATGTGAACCTCATATCACTGTCAGAGACAATTGAGAATGGAACACCATTCAGTCTCACCACTTACTTCACTTATAACATTGCATGTTGTTCAAGTGAGAGATCTTCCCAAATAGCGATAACATGGGCAGTCTTGGTGAGTTGATCAACCACAACCCATATCGCATTAGTTTCCTTCGACATCATCGAGATACCCATGACAAAGTCTATAGTAAAATATTCCCATTTCTACATGGGTATAAGAAATGGATGAATCATCCCTTTGGACTTTATTCACTATTTTATAACTTTTTGACATAACAAACACCTTGATATATATTATGCAATCTCCTTCATCACGTTATCCCACCAGAAGTGTTCGAGGAGATCACAGTACATCTTGCTGCCACCAGGATGGATAGAGAATGTTGAGCTATGTGCATTGTCCAATAGCTACTTCTTTATCCCGGGGGATGAAGGTATACAAAGCTGGTTTCCAAACCAAATCACACCATCATCGTCGATATGGAACTCATACAGCTTCCCTTCCTTTACTACATTCACCCTCTTTTGTATCTCCACATCATACCTTTTTGGTTCTTTAATATTTCCTTGGATAGATGGATGCATAATCATTTGGGAAATGTAGGATGTATACCCTACCCTTATGATTTCTAAATCCATATTTTTTATATCTAAAAAGATAGGGACTTTCTCAATCCGTAACATGGATAGAGTAGCTGGCCTTTTCTGATTAATGCATCATCTACCTTGTTCGCCTTTCCTAGATGGTAGTGAATAGAGAAATCATAATCCTTGATTAGCTCTAACCATCTCCTTTGATGCATGTTGAGCTCCTTTTGTGTGAATATATACTTTAGGCTCTTGTGGTCAGTGTATATGTCACACTTATCACCATTAAGGTAGTGATGCCAGATTTTCAAGGAAAATATCACAACTTCCAGCTCTAGATCATGTGTCGGGTAGTTCTTCTCATGGATCTTCAACTGTCGTGAGGCATAAGCTATCACGTGATCATTTTGCATGAGTACGCAACCCAAGACATTCTTTAAAGCATCACTATATATCACAAAACTCTATCCACTTTTATGTAGTGTGAGTACAGGTGCAGTGATTAGCCTTCTCTTTATCTACTTGAAGCTTCTCTCAAATTCTTCCATCAAGACATTCTTTACCCCTTTCATTCTTAATGTAATTAGTGGGCTAGACAATCGTGAGAATTTTCTCACAAAATGTCTATAGTACCCAGCTAATCCTAGAAAACTATGGATTTTAATGACACCATAGGGCCTTATACATTCATCAATAGCCTATGTTTTTGAAGGATACACAGAAATTCTCTCACTTGTGATCACATGTCCCAAGAACGTGACTTGATTCATCCAAAAGTCACACTTGCTGAACTTGGTGTACACAATCTCATTTCTCAATGTCGCCAACACAAGTCTTAGATATTCTTCATGTTCCTCTTTTCCATTAGAGTAGATGGAAATATCATCAATAATCACTACCAAAAATTTTTCAAGGTAATGTCTAAAGACTCTATTCATCAAATACATAGAGATTTCATGGGAATTATTAAGTCTGAAGGGAATCACTAGAAACTCATAGTGCCCATACCTTGTACGGAAGGTAGACATCTGAATATCCTCTTTCTTCACATTTAGCTGATGATATCCAGAATGAAGATCTACCTTTGAGAAATATTTAGCAAATATTAACATATCAAACAAATCGTCAATCCTTGGAAGAGGATACTTATTCTTTATGGTGATATTCTTGAGTTTATGATAGTCGATACAGAGCCACATTGTTCCATCATTCTTCTTTACAAAGAGAACTAGTGGACCCCACTGTGATGCACTAGGGAATATGAACCCTTTGTCCAAATTCTCTTGAATCTACTTCTTTAAATCTTCTAGTTCGATAGGAGCCATCCTATATGGACAATTTGATATTGTAGTATCTCCCAGTATGAGTTCTATTGAAAAATCTACCTCACGATCCAAGGGAATTCCGAGTAACTCTTAGGGAAATACATCACCATATTCACTGATGATGGGAATTTCAGCAAGGTTGGAACCTTCCTTTGACTCAACCATTTAGGCGAGGTATGATTCTTCATAGGGAATCAAAACCCACAACATGGAATGATGTTTCTAAGGAGATTCATGATCTTCCTTGAATTTGTAGAGGAGCAAGGTATGGTTTGGAATATGAAAAGTTATTTCCTTTTCCCAATAGTTGATATGTGCTCTATATAACGAGAGCTAGTCAATTCCCATTATAGCATCGAATTATACCAAGGGATGTATTATGAGATTCACTGGAATAATCTTCCCATACACGCCAACAAGAGAATAGTCAATCACTTGAGTTTAAATGATTTCACCACTTGGTGTTTTTACAGATATCTCTACTTCAAGGTTTTGGGGCTTCGATTTTATAGTTCTAGAAAACTTGCATGATATAAAGAAATGCATAAAACCAGAATCAATTATGACATTGGCCATTCTTGAGTGAATATGAAGTGTACCTTGTACGACTTCATTATCATGCTCCACTTTCACAGTAGTAATGGCATAAGCCTCCCCTTGTTCCTTTGGATTTGGTGGATACTGACACTAATTACCCTCAAGAACTTGAGGCTTAGTGCACTGGCTTGCATAGTTCCCTAGATCCCTACATTTGTAGCATTGAACCATGAATGGTTATCTCCTTTCTTCTGCAACATTCTAATTCATTTTTATATATTTCCAACACTCTTTATCAAGGTGTCCTTCTTTCCCACAGATGAAACATTTACCCTTACCTTTAAGGTAGTTCCCATGGTGCAACTTCCCACATTTTTGGCATGTGGGTCATTGATTTTTCTTACCACCTTTTTCATTAGATCCACTATCTTGAAACTCAATATTTCATGTCTTATCACCATAGACATGAGACCATTTTCCAAACTCCATATCCACTTTGATAGCACATCGTACAAATTCTACATAACTCCCAAAGTCTCGAATTTGAAGGGCCTTTCAAAGGTGTGGTTTTAATCCACTAAAGAATCTATCAATTTTTCTACCATTATTGATAACAAAACCTGAAGCATACCATGCAAGCCTTGTAAAATTTTCTTCGTTGGTTGTGACCTATTCTCATTATTTTTTCTTGAGTTCTATGAATTCTCTCTTTATATTCGTACGAAGAGTTATTTGGAAATACTTACTAAGAAATATGATCTAAAAGTCTTCCCATTCAATCTCTTTAATTTACTCCCTTGGCTTGGTGTTCTAAATCAAAGACCACCATTGATCAGAATCTCTGTATAAATGATAAAAAACTAGAGTCACCTTCTCCATCTCAGAATAGTGAAGAACAAAAAAGATCTTCTCCATGGAGTTTACCCACTATTCAGCAACTAGTGGATCAGAAGATCCACTAAATGACGGTGGTCGTTACCGCATAAAACATTCGATAGATATTTTCTCTCTCTTTGGTGAAGGAGGACATTCTCCATTATTATAGTTATTGCAAACAACCTAAGATAATTGGTTAATAATCTCCCTAAAGTTGTGAACTCCACCATCTAAATTATTGGGGATGTTGTTCGGGCAATCGCTGCATTGGCCCTCGCATGAGTTGTTGGCCTGGTTTCTCCTGGTTCCCACCATTTTCTAAAATAGAAAAGGTTCGAACAAAACATAAGTCAAAAAGTCATGAATAGATTATTCATTTAAATAGATCATAACATATGTAATCTCTATGTAGAGATTTATGTGTGCATGTTTGTACTTAGACTCATGCTAGTTGTTTTCTCTAGGTTTCACTAATCCTAATTCCCAAATTTAATAAACCTCCCTATTACACCAACTATAGAGACCCAACCTTTTATTACAATAATATTACATAATTATATATATAAAAAATAGAATATTATTACACATAGAGGATCTTATGGTTTAGTGTCTTTGGAAAACTAGGACCACACATAACAACTACAACATCGAGCATAAATTTTTCTATTCATTTATTCTTCTCTAGCTTCTTATTGTCATTTATCCTCTCCTTAGTAAATATATCTACCTGAGGATATACATAAAAAGGGGTGAGATATAATCCCAGTAAGAGGATAGACAAGAAATATATGTCATGGGGTGAGCATATTCATAACATAGGCAAATAATCAAGAACATGAGAGGAAGCATTAATAAGAGACTTAAACTGTGGCAATGCATAAAAATGAAACATCATGTCTTAGTGGTTAACTACCACACATGATTGTGAAAAAAGATATAATCTTGTTTACACATCATTTCAAATTTACTCATGAGATTCATCACTTTACCCAATTCATTGGATCGCTGTATAATTCGGGGCGCACCTGTCACATTTAAACATTCATATTTCTCTATATAATTCCGAGTGCACCCGTCACATCATAAAATTAAAATTTATCATGCATGACACAATGAACATATAAAAAAAATGAACATAAAAAACCCATGAAAAGGAATGGGTTTCCTCTCATAAGAACACATTCATAAAAATTGGGTTCTTAAAAGATTGAGGGAATAATATACATGTTACAAGAACCGTCAATCTTGGACGAGAAGTTAAAGGCGTGTTATTGAAAGAAGAGTACTTTTGGAAAACATTTGGTTTTTCATAAATACCAGTTAAAAATTCTTATATCCCAGAAAATGAATGAAAATTCTGAAAATAAGATTTTTAAGGAGTAACCATACCAAAAATAAGTGAAAGAGGGAGAACCAAAAGGATGAAGGTTGGGTTCGAGAATTTCTCCTTACCTTGTATCTGAATGCTTCCTTCTCTTTAATGTCCTGTATAATGACATTATAGTCATTAATTAAAAAATATAGAAACTTTTATACCTTAATAGGGGTCATTTTGGTTTTATTATGTTATTTTATGGGATTTTTTATGAGTTATAGAGTTTAAAAACATTGTTTGGGAATGTTCGTGTTTATGGTTTTCCTGAGAGTTTCACATGTATTCCTGAATTGAAGTTTGTGTAGAACATGAGTAAACATCCAGTAAATATATTAAATGTTATTAATTATATTACAGAAGTTAAAATGATTTTAATATTAATTAAATTTTATACCTTTTGGATGAATCATTAGATAGGAATTTAATGATTATCGTTTTGGTTTTTTTGGGCGGTTTTCGACCACAACGAACATGTTTTATTTAGTCAACTAGTAACATGTACATAAGTTAGTTACAAAACATAAAATAGTACATAATAAATATATAATATTCTGGTTCAACAATAAAAATGGTTTCATGGCCATATTTGTATGTAGAAATGGAAAACGAAAACATGTCGTTCTTGAAGGTGATAGATTAACACCTTACGAACAACATTTTCTTTTTTAAAATAAAATAAAGAGGAGAAGGGGGTTGGATGGTATAATATCACATTATTATCATACAACTAAAGTATATCTATGATAATGGAGTCACCATACCATTTCTATAGTGATATATTGGGATATAATAAGAAAGGGACTTGAAATTGAAATGGAATTAATGCAAAGAGGAAGAGAAATTACCTCTTGAATCCTCCTCTTTAGATCCTCCTTAAGGGGCCTACGCTTGGTCTTTTGATGAGACCAGAAGCTCTTGGACGTGGGGAAGTGGATAGGGAAGATGATTGGGCAGATTTTATACAATTATTGAATCTTTAGTGGAGTGGTTTGGCAAGGGGAGGGGGAGGGGTTATTTATACATGAGGAGGGAGGTGTTTTTAGTATAAAATATTAAATAAAATAGTATATCAAAAGTTAGACTGGTAATAGTAATTTTTTGACATCCTAAATCATATATTAATATAATATAATTATTTTTAGGATTAAAATCATCTTTATTATTCTATTTCATTAATTTATTAAAAAGAAAGTGAAAGAAAGAGAAAAATACACTTTAAGAAATCACCTTTTGACTTTAGGCTTTGGAATGTTCTTTTTAGGTTTGAGAGTTGAGATTATTGTATTTTAAGGAACCATTTATGAAACTAAATATAATATGGCTGAACCTAATGTTGTATAATATTTATGTCATAATTACATCATTAATGATTCAATTTAGGATACACTAATTATGCAAAAAACTATATTTTTTTACTATTCACCCGAAAATTAAAGTATTTCAGAAAAATACCAAAATTTAATCCTAACCATTTTCAACGTTTAGAATCCAAAAATTAAATTTATTTTCTAAAAATAATTTTTAAAATATGATTAATTTAATATTTAATTGAAATCATAATATACTTGAAAAATACAGTTTTTAAAATTAAAACTGATTTTATAATGATTTTATAAATTACGTAGTGTATTATAAAAATTATTTAAAAACATGGTGACATAGATTTTCTAATTAATGAACACATTTTAAGAAAATAAAATTTAACTTAAATTAATTAATTAATTATAATTTATTATTTAAAACTTATAAAAATACCAAAATGTTTACTATGGTCAAATTGTCACTTTCTAAGATGCCTAAATTTTATTTAATTATTCATCAGTAAGGTTACTCTTATTTGGAAGATGTAATATTCATAATGTTAGTACTAATATTCATAAGGGTAAGTTAATATTCATAGGGGTAGGTTATTATTCACCAAGAATTATGTATTTCTTATTGGACTTCAAAAATCATCTTGAACACAACCGTGTCTGTCGGATTTTCAAAATTCCAAACACAGAAGTGACAAACTTATGTTTAAAGGAAACATACAACTTATTAGTTAATTATGTTGTGTTTTCATGTGATTTTATGACATATTTTTACGAAGGTAATTTCCATTTAAATACTTTGGGTCTTTATAGGAAAAATCTGCTAATTTTGTATAAGTTAAATTAAACATTCTTCTCATACTTTATCAAGAAATTAAAAAACGTATCTTGTAATGAAAGTGAAAAAAAGATAATTTCATACCATGTTATAAAATTTTTAACATGTGTAAAAATGTATTTAAAATATTTCATATAATATTTTAATATTTTTTTAAGAAACATGGTCATGGATGATAAATATTTCTGAGTAAATACTTACATTTAATCAATCTCAGAAAATAAAGAGGTTGCTAAAATAACCCTTACATTGTACTTTACTTTAGTTGAGGGTGTGATTACTTATTTTATAGTGGTTAAATAATGTTATTAAATTATTCCATAACCATATATGTATATATGATATCATATATGATCATATTATATCATTTTGTTAATAATATTTTATTATTACCATCATTTCAGGTGATAAAAAATTCATTTTCCTATAGATGACTGTCATGTAAGTACTGTTTCATTTGAACATTATATATTTTATTCATATTTGGAATGATATTATGTTCATAAATATTATATTTACTCATTATATAAATTTTTATAATCATTCATGAATGATTAATTTGGAGGATGAGTCTTATTGTGTCTTGGAGGTGGTAGGCCGTACACAAGAACAAGCGATGATATCATTCTCTAACGATAAAGGGGTATGTAATTGGGTGGAATATTAATTATAAAGAATTAATATATTGTATTATTCATTATAAATATCCTTTATACTCATTTTTATACCCATTAACATAATGTAGTGATGAAAAAATAATTATACAAAAATGTGGAGACAGAAAGTCGTACGTATGAAGACATGGTGATTTTTTTGTAAGATGGTAAAAAGAGGAATATAGGGTACCATAATCATAATTTCCTCCAAAAATATATATTATAATGTATTAATTACTTTATTATGGAAATAAAAAATGAAGAGTTAGTAGAAGAATAAAATAACTTTGAAAGAGTTGATAAAGTAATTACTTCTTCATCGAGTATCTCCTTTTTATTTTCACAAAAGGACTCTATGGGTTGGATATATGCCCAAAATATTGCCTATAAAACTAATTTAGGGATGTTGGGAGGCAAAATGGGTAGCGGGTTTTTGAGAAAAAGTTCTTTATAGGTGTGAATAAAATAGAAATAGAGGTGTCCTTTTATAAGAGAGGGGAGGCTCACTTTTGGTAACTCCAAATCTATTAATTTAATATAAATTAGTTTCAATTTAAAATATAATAATAGTGAGTTATTTTTAAGAGAACATAATTATGGGCCTATATCCTCTCAAAAAATAATTTTATACATGTTTAGGTCAAAATATTAACCTTATCGTTTGGCTATAAACCTTAGTTAAACAATTTAACTCTACCGTGACTACTTGTCGTTATACACTATAGGGTTAATATATTTACTATAAAATAGAAATATTACCCTCATTTGATCATTTTTGACATATTTAACATTATCCTAACTATATTTATTAAATTTATTTTTATGAAGTTTATTACATTTAATAAATAATATTTATTTTGTAGTATAATTTATCTCAATTTTGATACTATTGATTATTTTCATTTTTTAAAATTTCAAAACAACATGATAACTTCAAACCAAGGATTTTAATATATGTAAAACATGTCTATTTTATATATAAAAATCCTTCATGTCATTAATTATGTAAATTATATTTATTTTAATATTTTAAATATCATTTATATGATAATTCAATTAATTAAACAATTACTGCATCATTATTATTCAAAACATTAATTAAATTATATACTCTCTAAAAATTAAAAATATTATCACGATTAATTTAAATTTATTATATTTTTAATTAATATTTACAGTCTAATTTATAGTATGGGTATCCCAATATTAAAAAGGATTTAGTTATTAAAACTATGAATATGTTATTATTAACTCATCTTTAAATAAAATATAATAATTGTATTTATAATACCCAAGTGGAATAAAAATATAATAATTACACACTAAGGATAATTTTGGTCAAATTTTACTTATCCAATTAAAATAGGAAATTTTTTTGGGTACATTTATTTTATTATAATATTATTTTTACCTTTAATTACCCGATTTACCCTTAACCTTGGTAGGTAAAAAGTTACCAAAGTTATTATCCACCCAATTCAAAATAAAAATTATGTTTATTTTATAAGAATAAAAATATCATATTGATAAAAATATTTTATGTCCATTTTTCTAAATTCAAATCACAGAAGTGGAAATATTATGTTCAATACCAATCCTGCATATGTGGCCAGAAGGCGGGTAAAAAAGACATTCAAAAGTTCAATAAGTTTTTATTTTTAATTTCAATATAAAATGATTACAATGACCTAAATTGGATTACATATTGATCTATTGTGACTTTAAAATAATTTTAAAACATAATATATTAAAAATAATTAAAAAGATAAAAATGCAATTTATAACTAAAATGCAGTATTTGTTTATTATTATTCAAGAAATGAAACCTCTCAGAAAAATATAAAATGTTAACCCTATATTTATTTGATATTCAAAAATAAAAAATAATGTCTATTTTAAATAATAATTTTTTAATTTTTTTAGAATTTAGTTTTAAAATATTTGTTCCATTAAAATGTGGTTAATACAATTCATATCCATTATTTAAATGGCTATGTTAAAAGATTGTGGTGCGATCAAACTAAGTTTTTCATGAAACACAATATATTTAATTTATTTATGAATAAAACATACCATGAAAATATGGGGTGTTATATCATATTATATTTTGAAGATATATTGGAATATTTTGAAAATGTGTGTAGGGATATAAGCAAGTTCCTTTTTGGTCTCTACTATATACTGGAATTTATCTTCAATTGAAGAAGGGATATGTTCCCAATTCTATCATCCTTGTTCCACAATAATATATTTAAGGGATTCATGCATGGGGGTAGTGATATTAACCTCCTTCATGATTTTTATAGGGATATGACTATATACTTTTTCCAATTGAGTATGGATATAAACTTGATCGCTAGTTACAACCAGAATATGCAAGAAGACATCATTATTAGAATTTGGGATATGATCCCTCTTCAGGATATCTGGATAATTCCTCACCTGATGTTTTTTCCTTACTTTCTGTACATGGTCATTAGAGGATTTAATGTGTCAGGTGGTTCCCTTAGCTGGTGATTGGTGGCTACTAGTTGGATGACAATGGTGACGATGGTTGACAGTACCCCCCCAATAGCACCTGAACTAGACAGGAGCCATATTTGACTCCCTAGTATACCCTCATCATATATAGAAGGTTTTTATTGTCTTAATATAGGTATAACCTCACAAATGGATTGGTTATTTCAATAAAGGACATTGGATCAGCTACAAATTTCCCTAGATGATTCAGAGTCATCAGCTTCATTACATAGAGACCCTTGTAAACCGTTTTGCGGGTCAGGATTGTACCACATAGATGGAACTCCTAGACCATAATGTTTACCACATAACATTGAAATCTTTTGGAATGTAATATCATGTTGTGACCTGTAGGGGTTGTAGCTAAAGCTAATTTTCCAAAGCAGTCACTAGATGATGACTTTATCTTAGATCAAGATACTGTTGATGAGAGTTGTATCTCCAGTCATGACAAAATATGGGATGAGGTCACTAATTAGTGAAATATCATTATCATGTTGTTTGACCAATCATATATTCATGGTTAACACAATTCTACTTTTATTTCAGATCTGACCATTTTACTAAAGTGGACTTATCAATGCAAGATGGACTTATTTCTTGAGAACCCGAGTTATAGAGGACTAGCATATAAGATTCATGTTAGACTTATCATCTTTGTTGGATATTGCAAAAATATTTCCAAATGAATTATAAAAAACCGCTCATTATTTTATTTGAGGGATTCACTTCGGTTTAACTATTTTTGCTTGCGTGTAGTGTTAAAAAATGGCATTATGAATATAAATCAATTAGTTTTTATTAAGATATTCATGTATGGTTCAACATTTCTATATACGTATAGTGGTCAAAATAATGGAATGATGGATAAAACCTAATCATTTTTTATTAAGATATTCACATTAGGTTCCCCATTTCTATTTTTATATAAGTGAAAAAATATCCTGGTGAATAAACCCAATCATTTTTTTATTAATATATTCATCACAGGTTCACCATTTGTATTTTTATGGAGAAGATAGGACCTATAAAACATGATGAGGTGGATTTGGTTTTCCCCAATGGCTGATTTTATAGGGTTCATTTCTTATAAAATCACTAACATCAGGTCGCCATTTTAGTTTTTAATAGAAATACTCAATGGTTCCCTATTCCAAAACTGGGAATGAACTTTCTTTCTAAATTTCGGTGGTCAATTGGGGTTTGAGACCGAATGATGATTGAGGAATTTTATTGGTCGAGAGGATGGGAGGTCAGGATCATCGTTCCCTTTTTGGGGAAATTGTTTCCTATTATGTGACTCTATTATATATTTAAGATATGTTTGATAATATCTTCTGAATCCCAATATATGATCTGTTACCCTAACAAAATGATTATAAACTCAATCTCTTTTATATAAAAAAGAAAGGGAAATATCATTATATTATCCATTTGTATATATATGAGGTTATAGTTATATTTACTACTAGTTAATTGTTTTTTCTAGGAATAAAGCATATAGCTTAGAACATCAGAGTTTACTACCATGTAGGGAGGTGGTTAATATTATGAGGAGAGTATTGAGCAATTATGAGGCATCCTACATATCCTGTTTATTACAGGAATCAAACCCACGTAGTTACTTAAACCAATGATGTAGGACATATTTGGGGGCACATAGCAGCTAGTTGTTTGAGCTCAGGTCTCAAGGATACATCTTACATATCCTAGTTATTAAATGAATTTGATTTATTATAGCTTTTTCATTATCATGGAACTGGACCCATGTTAGATTCCATTATATTATGGATATTTGTATCCTTAAACTCGTCAGAGATTATATACTATGATTTATCAATATAGTGGAGATTCAGGATGCCAATAATATATTCATTTCTACTCCCTAAGCCCACATAAACTATTCTTGATGTTAGAAACAAGGGAAAAATTTGATCAGACTCATTGCGTATGGATGTGGGGCTTATGTGCTAGGAATACACTTGGTATGTTTTAATATGGAGCTCAAACCTTAGTGAGTCATCCTATGTACCCTGTTTATTGTAGGAATGAGAGTTCTCGTTGTTTATTTTTTTGCTCAATCCACTTAGGGTTGTGGTAGAATGATCAGACCATGGGAATGATTAGGTCTTGGTTACTGAAATTTCAGAGGCATGGAGAGACTTATGCTGAGATAGATGCCCATTTGATTTAGGATCGGGCCTTATGAAGGAATAATATGTATCTTTTTTACGGTATGAATAAAATTCCTCGTAGTTTAACTAATTTCTCAGTCCACTGAGGGATGAGGTATAATTTCCATCCCATAGGAATGATTGTGTCCTGATGCTTGAAATTTTGGAAAAATTGAAGGACTTATTTGATTTCTATCTTGGGCCTTAGGAAGACATCCTATATTTATTGGTTGTAGAATGAATCAGATTCCTCAATGTTCAATTGGTTTGGTATTACACTCTAATGTTTCCTTTTCATGCGGGACATGTCATATAATTCCAATGATCAAGGATTACACACTAACATTTCCCCTTTTTAGGACTTATTTTAAAAAGGAGATGGTTATTACAACTCCCTTATCCTATGTGAGCTATTCTTAGTGTCAGAAACAGGGGATGATAATGATCAGTCTCACTACATAGAGATGCATGACGTAGGTATTGAGACATCCCTTTGGATATCTTATCTAGATCTTGGTCCCCATGGAGTATTCTTAGTTATCTTTGTTAGGGAAGGAATTAGAGTCATAACAGTTCCCTAAATTGGGTCATACAGACAATTGTTTCACTTATAATCAGGGCTTACACACCGAGGATGGACAAAATTATCAAGCACTGTGATGCCCTATTGAGATGTCATAATTTTCTACCTATTATCCATTGATTGTCATCTCGGTATTCCTTGATTGTTTTATTGAAACATTAAATTATGTCTTCTTACCATGTCAAAATAAAATTACATGATCTAATTGACATTGCTATGGTATTTATCATAACCTATTTGGCGTGTCTGAATGTTATCACATGATCTAGGATGAGTTGTTCGGAGGAAATCGCAATACCTGACCGGTTGATCCTAAAATCCATCACATTATCTTAGATGAAATTCCTATAGACCATCTCAAGATCCCGATAACATGAACTATTGTCATCAAAAGAGTTTATTGACACTTTTAGAGGGTGTCCCAATAGTCAATGCGACATGTCTCAGAGGGTGCCTTATGTCCTAGATGACTTGTCTGGAGGTCATCACCAGACCTAGCTAGCATACGTGGAGGATGTCGCAAGATCAATTTGAAATTTCTAGGTGCTACCAAGAGACTCAACCAATATGTACTAGTTCTATAATATGATTCGAGAAAAATTTTTGAAGGTAATTGCATGATTAAGATGGGGAGACCAGAGGGCTTCGCGAGACTATAGTGGCATGACCATGGGGCACCATGAAACTTTCTTTGACACATCCAATGGACTTGTCATGATCTAAATCATATACCAAAGTAGTTTTACACGATCTGGTCGACATTTCATGGTGTTATCGTGTGTCCTGGGAAGCTTAAGAGAAGCACATGAGGATCAATGTATACATCCTTCCCAATGTCTCCATAGGCTAGGGGTGGCGACAAGCACTGAAAGTTATAAGCTAAATGGGAGACCATTCCCAAATGTACTTGTACGCACACACCCAACCATCTCAATGCAGAAGTGCAGAGGAACAATACAATAAAAATGGATGAAATATAATATAAACCAAGCATGAAAAACCTATAGGATTTACTAGAGTATAACATTCAAAATGGAATGTCATGTGAAAAAATACACACCAAACGTGAAATAAGCCCAAATATAATAGAAATTAAAAATAAACTACTGAGAGATACCATCTCCTGATCTTCAAGATAGGACCACCACATATTGTTCAAAACACCAGGTATCCATAACTTCCTATAAATTCACCACATAAAATTCTATAATCTACATTAGATAGGACACGTATAGGAAAATCCATTCCAGTATGATGCCCTGAAAGATGGAGGTGCAGTAGTAAGAGATGCACTAGTAATAGAAATACATTAGATAGTAAACAGTGAACATAAATTACCCCATCCCAAACCAAGAGAGTAATAGTAACATGATCCAAACATAAGGGGATTAATACAATTTGTAGACACACTACTCATCGAGTATTTTTCTACAATATCAGGAGAGTAACCTCTTCCAAATATAGGAAGCTAAACCCTGAATGCATATGACATACCCCGCAAGTCAATACAACCCATGGTAGGATAGTAACTGAATCCAACGACATGGATATATGTGTGCATATATATATATTCTCATTAAAAGTAATCTAAAGTGATAGAGAAATGGGATCTCCATCTCAAAGTACATCCTATTAAAAATGTTTCTAATAGTCCCCGAAGTCCATCATTGATGTGAAGTATCTTGTGAATCTTCCTACAAGTAAATGTGTGGAGGTCCAGACCTCACCAATATTACTCATAGTCATGTGGTGAAATATTCATTTAGAGGACCTAAACCCCAATATGTTAGGGGGTTCCACTATTTAGGTATCCATAGAAGACATCCACCCAAGCTGTTGTGGGATTTTATTTTATAGGTTGAGAACCTGCACCCTCATGCGACAGGGGGTTCCCCTCTAGTGTCATGAGAAACCGAATCCTATCTAACATGGGGGTTCCACTCAGAAGGTAGTGGACCTATTCCCAACCTAATTGGAGGTTCCACTCTATTGGTCATGAACCCGTACCCCAGTTTAATAGGGTGGTTCCTCTCTAGTGTCATGAGGACACATACCCTATCCTGTAGGGGGTTCCATTAATTAGGTAGAGGACCCTCACCAAGATGATGGGTGGGGGTGGGTGGTTCTACTCTATAGATCAAGGACTCATGCCCTAGTGTGATAGCAGGGTTCCACTCTGATTCTATGAGGACACAACCCCTATTTGATAGGGGTTACACATGGTAGATATATGTACTATTCCCAAGAATACATAGAGTTCAACTCTATAGGTCATTAGTGATCATCTTCCTGATCACTTATATCATTGGGTATTGGAAAATTAATAATCATTACCATAACATCTCACATAATAGTCCAAAATCCATAATGGATGGAACTATAAAAATAAATAAGAAAAAACACTCAGGATAGGCTACATGCAGTCTAGAATTAGAGTCCAAACAATAAGAATATGATTGTTTTATGTTTACTAAAAAACTAAAGGTAATACTATGTATGTGGGGTCCCACATGACATGTGGTTCCACTCCATCACCTAGATGTGTCCCTAGAGGTGCACAGATCACTACCCATGTCAGAGTACATGTCGTTTAGTGAGACAACATGATGCGTCCATGCTACTCAAGGTCCCACATGACATGTGGTCCAACTCCATCACCTAGATGTGTCCCTAGAGGTGCATAGATCACTACCCATTTCAGACTATATGTCGTTTAGTGAGACAACATGATTCGTCCATGCTACTTGGTGTCCCTACCCATGCACCTTGTCCATGTTCTTATACTCAAGACATATACGTGTACTTTTTTCCATAGAGTGTTGCTTTACATGGGGTTTATCTCGTGTCTCTTTCCATGATCATGTACTCTGGCACATGGCATGTGCCTCACCATGTGACCCACCACCCAACTCATCCACCAGAGGAAGAGGTACACAGTGGGTAGGGAGTCTACATGTCATGCCATGCTTATAAATTAAAAAAACCCTTCTAGCCACAACATTTGGGTTATATTTTGTGTTTTCATCATGATAAAAAATGTGTAGTAATGTAATTAAAGAAATATGGATCAATTTTCCATTCTCTAGATATTTCTTCACCACTTCAAATATAGCCACACATTTTTTTTTTGAAAAGTGTGGATCTTGTCCCAATTTGTTTTTTCTGGCCATCTGGTGCATTAAAGGATCAACAACTACAACATGTTATAAAAGGGTTGATACTTCTCAATAAATTCAACAAATAAGGATAAAATCAACAAATTTAAGAGTCCCAATTATATATTGGATCTTTAATCATTGAATAACACACTCACAAAAAAATAAAGAAGTTGTTCTGTTCGATTCATCTTAGTATTCTCTGATCTGAAGATTTAACACCATCAGATGTTTTTTTTTAAAAATAGAAGGAAGAGTAGTGATATGAAATCCACACTAGGATTATATAGCTGACCATGTAGGATTTTATATAGCAGTGTATTTATAGTAATTTTAGTTAAGTTATATTAATAAATAAATGAAATAAATTGAATTAATTTACCAACTAAATGTACTTCCAATGGGTAAGATATATGAATACCACACAACAACCTATTTTTGGTCATGCTTAGGGTAAACATAACATTATCGACTTTACCATGGTCTAAAATTTATTATTAAAGATTATATTTAATATTTATCTAATTTTCATTAAGAAAATCAACATGCATAATATAAAAAACATATAATGTTTTTATAAAATATATTCTGGGTACACCATGCCTTATAATCATACACTATCTCATCTCTTGACTCTATAAATATATTTATAAATACTTTTATGTTTTGTAATAAAAAATCTATGTCTCTACAATAATAACTCAATAAATAATAAATATAAAAGTTTATATTATAAACCTATCATATAAAATATAAATATTTCCCCATCCAAAATAATCATAAATCATTTAGAAAAAGAATAATGGTTGTATCATTACACATATCCCCAAAGTATTATAATTAAAAAAGTATTATTATCAATGATGAATATAAATACTAGAATAATATCATTAAAACATTATTGAGGGTAATACTCTATCAATATGAAAATTATTTTTAGGAACAATTTTTTTCAGAATATTAGGAAAAAAAATTCTTTGAAATGAAAATTGTAAACTTTTAAATTAATAATCACATCATTAGGTGGTCATTACAGTGGGAAAATCCATTCTGGGTGAGTATATTAAAGAAATATTTCTTTCATATTTTTTTATAAAATGAAAAAAATATCTTCATTTAGAAAATGACGGGAATATTCCTTTTGAAGAATTTTTTAAAAATAAAACATGGGTAAACATTTATTTAACAAATAATTGGTTGATATTATAAATAATTTGAAATATTTTTAGAAAAAAATCACATGATATAAAATATTCTTGATTAAAAAGGAAAAAATATATCCTTCTAATTTTGATTTCATATTTTTTTTACAAAAAATTTGAAAATGAAAGGAATGATTATAATTTTCAAAAAGAACTATTGGAGAACAAAATATATTTGTGTTTAATATAAAAATATGAAATAATTATCCCAATAGAGACTTAAACATAAATAATCTTGAATAATGATTAGATTTTGAAATAAACCCTGACCTATTTGGTAAATTTTGAATCATAACCACCCGGAAAGATATAACTTAAAATAAAAATTAAATACCATTAATATAAAGATATTAATGATATAAATTATTAAAGGGGTTTTATATACACTAGATAAAATAATATATGTGTATAACATAACATATGTACCAAAAAGGACATTTTCGTTTTAATAACCCTTACAATGATCATAACATTTAAGTAATAACTAATAAATGAAGTGATTCTATGAAAAAAATTTAAATACACACAAAACAAGTGGAAATAACAAATAAATAAATCAAATTAAACTTCACACAAAATCTTGAAATAGAATAATCAGTGGAGAGGTGACATAACCCAATGAAGGAAAATTGAGTTATAAATCACTTACCACTTGAAAACCTTCAAGTAAAATCCCCTTAGGTGATAAAAATTTAATAGAAAATTAAAATATCTTGAATTATGAATGATTAGTGATATAAATTTAAAAATGGTTTTAAACAGAAAATATAAAATAAATTGATTCATAACATTAAAAAATGCCTCAACAAAAGGAAATTGAGATGAATCCCTTACTTCATGACCAAATCGTCACATACATTATTTTCTTCATGAATAATAATGATATGTTAATTATTTACTTTATTAATAAAAAATTTAATGTTTATTAGTACATATATTTTATTTAATATCATTTAATATTTAATTATATAATCAGTTAAGTTCACATCAGATATTATGATGATATGTGGTTCATATGTACAAAATTACTTTGGTAGTTTGATTATGGTAAAAGTGGTCATCATTAAATCATATCCAGAATAATAATCATGAAATTATTATTATTTTTAAATATAAATTTTTCTTTATATACCAACCATGAAGTATGGTTATGAAAAATGAACTACATTACAATCATGGAGAGGACAATCTGTATGCCCGCATGAGTAACAATTCCATTTTTCAATGAAAATAATGAAAATAAAATAATTATTATATTATCTTTTAATAATTACTATTATAACATAAATATAATATAAATTATTTAATTACACTAATATATACCATCCATGTGATTCAATAATTAAAAATGAATCACATCGATTCGCAGAGGCGGTAATCCACACACCCAAACGAATGATGTCATCATCTTTTAATGAATTGAAACGTAAGATAATATATTATATATTACATTTAAATAATGATATATAATTCATGAATATAATATATATACTTTAAATTCCTAATCATAAACATTTATGAGATTCAATGATGGAAGATGATTTTCATCAGTTTGTGAGGCTGTATTCCACCACACACATGAATGATGGTTAATCTCACATTTGGAGAAAGAGGAAATGGTTGTAGGTTATTACCTTTACATAATAACTTATCAAAATAATTTTCATTATTATGTTATTATATAATCATTATTAATAAGATTTTAATGAGGTGGAAGAACAAACAAAACAAAAAATGCTCAATAAAGAATGATACATCTTATTCATACTACATCTTTAGGTTTAAACTAAAATCCATACGAAGAGGGATTTACAATATAAATAATTAATAGAAAACATGTGGATGAAAATAATGGACGTTTTAGGGTATTGGTTGAACCAAATTTCTTTTTATGTGTGAATAAAATTGGATAGTGGGTAGCCTTTTATACGAGTGGGGAGGGGCAATCTTGAAATTTCTTATAGTGTCAAATTAATACAAATTAATTTTCAAATTATAATGTCTCAAAATTGATAATGTTTTGAATCTCAGATAAAATTTGGTTTAAATATTCTCATATAATATAATTTTAACAATTTTAGGTGATGTTTTCATTATTATGTTTTTGTTTTAAGTTGTTTCAGCCCTTTTTGAAAATTCCCATGGTATTAGAGTTTTTACCCATTAAGGGACAAGGAAAGTTCCTATTAATAAAAAAACAGACCATAAAGGGATTAAATCACTAGAAAAAATATAATAGTTTATTAATTGTTAATCATTTAATAAAAATTATTTATTATAGGGTATTATTAATTTCAATTTTGACACTATTCATTTAATTTGATGTTAAAAACATCATAAAAAGATGAAATTCGAATCCATACCTTTAAAATATACCTAAAATACTCTAATTATATAAAAAAATTTAACATGAAATTTATTTCATATTATATTACTTTAAAAAAATTTAAAATCATTTATTTTAATTCACTTTTAATCAAATAATTACTGTATCGATTTTGTGTAAGCATTTAGGGAAATTATTTTATTAAAAAAATAAAAATATATTACCGTGATAAAAAATTAATTTATATTTATAACGAATATTTATAACTATAAATAGGTCATTTTTATCATTTTCACAAGATATTATAGTTATTAAAACTAAGAAAGTAATATTTTTTACTTTTCTTTAGAGAAAGTATTATAACAGCCACAATAATGACCATACGGCTCCAAACTGGAATATTTATAGAACATAGTTGATATAGGTTTAAAATATGTAAATCCAATTAAAATTATAATAGTTATTAGTCCATTATTATTCTAATATATTTTTTTAACCTTCAGAAACCTTGGTTTAACGCTAACTGTGGTAACATACATTTACTATTTTTACTATTCATTATGAAAAAACATTATGTTAACATTATAACCAAATATTAATTATGATGGAAAAAAATATTTATTCCATTTTATATAATTAAATTCATAGAAGTGGCATCAATATATTTAAATATAAACCCACAAAAAAGCTCAAATATTTTGAAGGAACGAACTTTTTGTTCATAAATTAATATTACATTTACTATAAAAATATTGGTAATCATCTTATATATTTAAATTAAAATAGTTAGATTCATAATATATAAATTTAATTCATATTATTCATCAGTAAGTATTATTTTAACTAATTAAAATGAAAATACATTATGTATTTAAATTTTTTTTCAATAAATAGAAGTAATTTTCGTTGTTCATTTAAAAAAATAAATATTTAATAAAAATCACAAAAATTAAACTTAAAATAATTTTCATATGATGATATAAATACTTAATTACTTTTTATCAAATTAAATTTCAAAAAGTGAAAAAAAAATTTATTATATTATTTTCTCACCAAAATATGTAAAAATTGTTTTTAAAGAAAATATGGTTTTAAAGAATAAATTGACGTTACATAAAATTGAGTGATTATTTACTAAAAATTTGTCAATACATTTATATTGAGTAGGAATTTAATATTTATCTAAAATATAATTAATCCATATTTATACCCACCAATTTAATGGTTATGTAATAATGGTCATATTAAAAAAAAACTCTCTATTGGTCATTTATTCTTGATGGGGTGTATCTTATACACTATTAAACATAATGTTATTATTTGGAAATATTATGGTCTTAAATTATCCCCTCCCTCAATAAATTTCATACCATGTAATTGTTTTTTCACCTTAGAGATGGGTGAGTGACTCCATATTGATTTCCAAAGCCATGGATTCTAGAAAAAACGAATATATTAAAAGATCCCTAAAGTATTTCCACTCCAAGACTTCATCTTTCTTCATTGTAAACATAAAATCCTACTATATAATTCTATCCCCATAAACATTGAATGTATAACACATTATATTGATTAAATCAGGTGTTTCCAAGAACATTAAAAGTAGGTCAATCTTTTTCAACCAATTCTCAGCCTCTTGAGGTTTGTTGGAGCATTGGAAAGATAGAGGTTTCTGCTGAATACTCTATTAATCATGATTTATTACTTCATCCAATCAAGGTAACACTATTGAAGTCTAAACAAGAATGGGTGCAACAACCTATACTAGTGATTGGAAAACATGCACTATGATCTCAGCAATATTCTAATCAACTGAAGGATAATTTTGTTATGGTTCATGAGTAGCTTCCTCCTATAGTCTATTGAGACACCCCCACATAGGAATGTTGATATAATACATCAAAAGAAAAAAAATCTGTGAGTATACTCATATCATTAACTAAATCATTGTATTCTATAATATAAATTTAATCAAACATAGTTTAGACTTCTTATGATTTCAAGATACTAATATCAAAAGTGGGTAAAATTATTGAATTTAATAAACATGTTCCTTAAAGAAAATTTTCCCAAACTCCCATGGTTACTTAAGGCTCATTTTGATAAGATATATAAAGTAACTAACTCACAACTACTTCTTCATTCCTAAAAATATTACCAAGACATCCCGAAGTATATATCGACACCCAGGAATGATTCATATCCAAGTCCAACGGAAAAAATTTGTCACGAACCATCCAAAATAAACTAGTAATTTGATACCAAATACAAGTTTGACATAGCAGGAAGGGTGTTCTCGATCCCCATATGTAGGAGACTAGAACATGCCATGATATCAAATACCCAAGGTAATGGTTTTTCCACAGCAACAATACATCAACAATAGAAGGGAAAATGGTACACAATTGTTATGCCAAACACTCATCAAGGAGAGAAGTAGCAGAGAAAATTATATAATATAAAAAATGTAAAATATCAACCAAAAGAAATGAATATCCATCTAAACATGGTCTAACAATCCATATGAAACAAGTGGAATGTAGATCCAACATTCACCATCATCACTTTAGAATCCTAAATATAAACAACAACAACCACCAACTTGTAGTGCTTCTTGCCTCCCTAGACTGACCATAACACGATCTATAGATATGTAAAGGATTATTCAGGGTGTGAGCTAAATAACATAGTAGGATTTCACAAAGTGTCTCATAATCAGTTCCAAAACAAATAAAGATTCTATTCTTAATATTCAAATAAAAAAAGGAATTTTACTTCATTTACATATTTTAAATCATAACATGCTTCCAAATTTAAATATGGAAGATATATCAAAATATTCTTAAATTAAAATTTTATTTAAAAGATTTATATAAAAAAACTAGAATGAATAAAATAGTTTTACAAAGAATGGTTTGTATAATAATGTAAAAAAACAATGAACCATATTTATATAGAATGAGATACAATATATATAAGATTTTGGATCCTCAAAATATTAAATAATGAATCATAGATCAAGTATGTGTTCACACATCCCAAGACATAGGCCATAATGATTAATCAATCAACATTCCATTAGGGAAAATCATTTTGAACTAGGTTTAGTTAGTGTTTTCATCTCCAATCCCTTGATATTGCGTCAGAGTCCTAGTATGGTTTTCCTAATCACTACTTAACTACTCAGTATCAAATGTGCTTCAATCCATCAATCAATCATTCTTAGGAAAAATAATTAATTTAAAATCAATTCATCATTCACATTCTGAATGTTTAAATTCTATAATTACATGACTTTTCAATTATAAAGATAGATCATAGGTTTTAATCAATTTCATACCATTTCAATTCATCTTTCATTTCAATATAATTTTTTCAGGATTAAATTTCATATAATTTCATAATTCATATTTAAATTCAATAAATACTTTTTCGTTAAATCTACTAAACAATTTCAATGCCATTGAAATTAAGAGTTTTTCCTAGTTTCCATTCCGTTTTAAAATCAAACATCAAATCATATCAAATCATGGCGTTTTATATAATTTGAAAACTGATTTCAATTAAATAAATAAATTTAGGGTTTAATTTTTATGTTAAATCATTATGGAACCACAAACCTTTATAATGTTATCAAACTAAAGAAAACCCACAACGTGAAACCCCTATAGAAGGATAATGTTGAAAAAGATCATAGTCAAATCCTCATAATCAAGTTCCATAAAACTAAATATAAAATCCATCAACAATGTGGGTATTTACCACTCTAAAAAGGTAGAAAAATAAAACAGATAAAAAAACACAATGTAAGAGAGAAACTAATTTCCAAATAGAGATCATGATCTGTCACTACCACAGAGATTCATAAAAGAATAGTTTGTGGTGTCAAAAAATCCTCTTGAGATCCTCCAAAGACAAGGAATTAAATTAAGTTAAAACAGGGGGTGGGGAAGGGGGGTTCCCATTTTAGTTAAAAATTATATGGGATTGAAAAAACATTTTCATGGTTTCCTAGATGAACTACATAGTTTTAGTAACTATGTTCCCACAGTAGGCTTCTGGAAAGGGTGCATGATTTGGATACATGATTAAGCTAACTGTGTTCGATCCATGAAAATAATTCTTTCTAAGGGTTTATATTTTGAAGGACAAGGCTTCAAATTTTGAAAAACAATTCACTACCCCCCCTTCATGGCACCAACATAGGTCGTATAGTTTTCTAGGCCAAGGTTCACAATTTTTTATTATTGTGTGATAACAATGAATAGTTCTCAAAACATCCATTTTTTTAAAAAAAATATTCAAAATATGTTAGATCGGAGAAAAATGGGAAGGATGACAAGAGGGGGGGTGAATTGCCTTTTAAAAAAGATAAACAAATTAAAATCAAAGTTGAAAGTGCAGCGGAAATAAAGAGGCAAGACACAAGAAATTGTTAACGGAGTTCGGCCAAAACCCGGCCTACGTCTCCGCTCCCAACTCAACCGTTGAGAGATTCCTACCGCTTGCTTTTCAATGGTTTTAGAAAGAAACCCACTAGGCTTTGAGGTAGCACTAGGACCTATTACAGCTTGCTTTTGAATTGGTTGAGCAAGAACCCACTTGCTTTTAATGGTTGAGCAAGAACCCACTAGCCTTCTTACAGGTGAAGGCTAGCTCACCTATGACACAAGCCTTTTAAAAGGAAAGGCTTGAAGAAACCTCTTCACACCTTAGTGGTGATGTGAAACCCAAAAGAAAGAGGGATGAAGAAAGAGTTTGGGGTTTGTAGGCACAAACCCAATTTTAAGCTCAAAATAAATAAAACAATAAAACCCGTATGTTGAGAAGCCTTGGGCGCCTTTGATTGATTGGAGATGTTGAAGGCCGCTTCCAAGCTTCTTTGGAGGAGCTCCTTGGATGTGGAAGTTGTTGGAGCAAGGTGGGTTCCTTGAAGGAAGTCCGCCGGAGGTACGCCAAATGATGGAAAATGTGTACGGTGGCTTTGTATATGATCCGGTTAGTGTCCGGGGCTTCCTCAGCCTTTATTTATAGGCATGGAACCCATTGGGGGCCTTCGGAGCCGTTGTAAAAGGCCTCGGAGCCGTTGGAGGCCAAATGGGAGTTGACTGGTCAAAGCCAACGGCTAGTTTGACTGGTCTACCGGCTGGCCAGTACAGCTCCACCGGCTGGCCGGTGCCTTGGAAGTTGAGAAGGCCTTCTGCCCAGGAGCCACCGGCTGGCCGGTGAGAAGGCCACCAGCTGGCCGGTGGGGAGACAGTAGATCTCACTATTTGACTGGATGCCACCGGCTGGCCGGTGACAGAGCCACCGGCTGACCGGTGGAACCTGGCAGTGGGCAATGCCTCTGCCAGGTCCACCGGCTGGCCGGTGCTATCACACCGGTTGGCCGGTGGACTGAATTTCAGCCCACTTCTTGTCCATTCTTGGGCCATTTTCTTGGAAACCTTGTGCCTATCATTCAAAAACACTTCGAACACAGTTAGCTTAATCATGTATCCAAATCATGCACCCTTTCCAGAAGCCTACTGTGGGAACATAGTTACTAAAACTATGTAGTTAATCTAGGAAACCATGAAAATGTTTTTTCAATCCCATATAATTTTTAACTAAAATGGGAACCCCCCTTCCCCACCCCCTGTTTTAACTTAATTTAATTCCTTGTCTTTGGAGGATCTCAAGAGGATTGTTTGACACCACAAACTATTCTTTTATAAATCTCTGTAGTAGTGAAAGATCATGATCTCTAAGGGTTTATATTTTGAAGGCCAAGGCTTCAAATTTTGAAAAACAATTCACTACCCCCCATTCATGGCACCAACATAGGTCGTATAGTTTTCTAGGCCAAGGTTCACAATTTTTTATTATTGTGTGATAACAATGAATAGTTCTCAAAACATCCATTTTTTTAAAAAAAATATTCAAAATAATCCATAAAACCCATTATAATTAATGAATAATAAAAAAAGGTTTAAATGTATATGAAATCAAGTAAAAAATTATTATATAAAATTTATAACACTACTCCAACATAATCATTAAAACTAGAAAACTTATCCCAATCATGTGCATAAAATTATGTATCAAACGAAAATAGTGGTTCAAATTCATAATTAAAAAAATAATTCAATCGGACATTTTCATTATATTTTTTTTCGAAAAATGGACCATTTAAGTTCATTTATCTTTTCTAAACAATTAAATTTGGTAAACATATAATCACACATTAGAAAAATATCATTTAAATTTATATGAAACTGAAATTTTCTAAATATATTTTTAATGAATTTAGATTAAATTAAAATTAAAATAATTATTCTTGATAAATCTTAGTTGATTATATATTTATTTAATTGAAATAATTCACTTTAGCATTAATATCGTATAATATATAATAATTTTCATCAAAATAATCAAATCCATAAAATTAAATATCATTTTTATTGTGAACAAATTCAATTTATTTAGTGAATAAAAATAAAACTTTTAACTAAAAATGTTTCATTTCTACTTCAAGTGGTGCTTTATAGATAGAAAAAAACATAAATTTCAAGATCAACATGATTTTATTTATTTCCCATTTAATTTCCAATACAATATTCATCACAAACAAGATATATTTGTTGTTTTTGTTCACATTACACTTGAATTATAATTTTATCATAATTTATAGAATGAATCTCAGTAGAAAAATTCAATCAAAAAGTGAAAAATAATTATAAAAATGAATTTTAAGAATTCCAAACATGATATTTTAATGTAACAAATCTTTTTCAAAAGCAATAACAAGTTAAAACATATTAATAGAATTAAATTGAGTTTTTTGGTTTATTTAAAATATGCCTACAAGGAGCATAAAATGATTTGAACATAAGTCTAAGTTCATCATTATAATCAATCAAATAATTTTGAAATTTTTCTGTAATCATAATCATAGTCAACTCATAAGATTATTCCAGTCTAGAACTAATTTCATACCCCTAATTTTTCTTAAAATTGTGAATAAATTCATTAAAATATATAAATTTTGTATTGTTTAAATTTCAATCATTATGAGTTGATTTTTAATCTTTATAATAAAATTTTCATGTATTAATTTTATAATTTTTCTTATTTAATTTAATAAGTTGAAAAATTCATCATTTTAAGAAGTGTTTTTATAGGTAAATCAAGGGTTAAAATTATTTCAATGACTTTTCATTTAAAAAATTGGATTATTTTGAAAAAAATATTGATTTTGAGCATTTCAACCACTATTTTAAGTAAAAAATAAACACCTGGTTCGTTTTAATTGAAATATTTTTTTACCAATACCTTCATAGTTTTGTTTACTTTTCATATTTCATAATTGTTGTTTACGAAAATAATTTTTTGATTGATGATTAGAATATTTTATATTATAAATGTTTGGTGGTGGTGCATTTTATTAATATAAACCATGATTCCAAATGTTATTTTTATTGTGAAAATATTTTTTATTTTGGAAAAAAAATTGTTTTTTAAAATGTGTGGATTTTACAATTAAAATATTGAGTGAGATTTATTTAAAAATTATATGGATTTGATCCAAAAAATGAATATTAAATTGTTAAAAAAGGATTTCTACAGCAAAATAATATACTTTTAGAAACATTTTTCAAGATACATTGGTAAATAAATTCATGAATAACATAAATAAAATAAGAAAAACAATGAGAAATTAATTTTTACACAAATTTACCACCAACAGTTATAAAAAAATCTTAAAAAGTATAGAAAAAATAGCAATATAGTTAAAAAATGAAATACCTGTAACTTTATCTCTATATTTATTTACATATTTGTTATTTTTTTAGTTTTTTAGTTTTGTATAGTGTTAAAAAAAATTTCTTTAATCTTTTCTATATTTTATAGATAATGAAACGAGCCCTTCATTGGATATGATGCCAATATTTTGTCAATAGAAAAGCATCTTTATGATTTTTCCCACATAAATTACTACCTTGGACTCACAAATATAGAATTAGTGTTTAACTAATGTCATTATCTCTTAGGGATGGTGTCTAATTTAAATGACATTAATTTTAAAAAATGGATAAATTGTTAAAATAATTTGAGCCATGTAAATTTAGTATCTAAAATAAAAACAAAATGAAATAAAAATTAAATATAAACTAGAAATAATTTCATTGACTCTCCATCAATTTTTACATGTTAAACTAAAGTTTAATGAATATCATTATTAATTTTAATCATTAATCAACATTCATCTGAAGAGATGATTAACAACCAATCACTATAATTTAGTGTTGAGTAGTGATCTGAATAATCAAAATTAGATTAAACAATGACCTCTAGACCCAATAGTGATGAAAAGATTAAAAATAATACTGGAATCGTGTGGTTCGTGGTTTAATCTCGATAATTTCAATGATGTTTAATTAGTGAACTTGAATTGATATTTTTATAAAAAACTATAAAATATCATCATTGATTATACACTATCAATTTTTAATAATTTTTAAGAATTAATGGAAGACTTACAATTATGCATATGGTAAAACACGATATCTACTATAGATAAGGACTTCAACTTGATATGATACTTTCTAGAATTGTTATACCATTTGGAAATCATGAAAAATAAACTACCCACTTGAATCAATCTATACTCCTCCTACTACTTCTTCTGAATAAGTAGTGTGAAGAAAAATGAGAATAAAATTATTCTTTTTATAACAATCTACTTAGCTGAGCAATCTACAATGACTAAATATCATCCTTCTCAATCACTCTGAAATTATTGATCTCCTCCTTCAATTATGTTACACAGATACAGAATCCATTATCACAACCTTTAATTACTCAACTTTATTCATATTCTTATTATAAATCTTGGCCAGATTTCATTATCATCAATATTTAATCAATTACCCTCAGATCAATTATTGAATATTTTCACATCAGATTAGAGTGATTACTTCTATGGAATATTCTCTTCAGCCTCAAATTTAAATGATTAGAATGATTCTAGATTGTTTTGTTAATTATTTGAATATACAATTTTTTTATTTTTTATTGTATTCGAACTACTTGTGTTGACTTCTTGAATGTTATACTACTCAATTTCCACTAACGCATGAGTTTCATTATTCCACTATTTATAAATTGATTTATTTTATGAATTTAAACCATACCCAACCAATTTTTAATATTCTATGACTTTAATTGAATCTTTTACGGATCCAATTTAATCTGTAATTACACAAATTATTCTCATTTAATCATTTATAGGTTGATCAAAGAGGGTTTTAATACAACATGCGTGAACTTACAAATTTTTTATGGTTTATTCTTATGTAATGAAGAGTTCGAATATTTTTATTCTCACATAGATTAAGTTCCCCACTTAATTCTTATGAAACTAATCATATTAGTGGAAATAAAATATTATTATTCAAGGTTATGAAAATAAAATTAAAATTACATGACATTCATAAGATTAAATAAATTTATTATATTCATGTAAAATTAATATACCAATTAAAAAGTTATGTATTAACAATCAAAAACTATAATTCACATAAACTTAAAAAATTTATGTATTATTAAATAGAAATAATAATTAAATTTATATATGTTGAAATTATAATGAAGATAACTAGGTAATATTAAAATAAATTTACAAAACATATAAAATATTGAAAAATAATATTAAAGAGAATAAATAACATAAACAATTACCAAAACTAAGAAATATTTTTTAAAATAAATAATATGATATGAAAATATTTATAAGATTAATAAAAACTAAAATTAATTTGTAAAATGAATTCATCCAATTAATAAAATTAAAAAATAAAATTACTAAAAAATGTATAAAATTATAATTACAAATATTATTTATATATAATAATTATTGTATTTATAACTAATTAAAAACATTAAAACAAATTAAAGTATAAAAAACAAATAAATAACAATATATAAATGAAAATTATCACTGTATCTTATCAAAAAAACATTCTCCATAAAAATAATATAAAAAAAAATCGATTCCATAATGAATATGGATTTGATACCATAGATATATTTTTTAAGAAAATCATATGGTCATAAATAGTGTAAAAGGACCCCTTTAAATACTACTCTATCATCCTAAAATTAAAATATGAAATTAATAAAATATAATAATGATGAATGAATCTTGTCCAATGAACTCTATATCAATGAATTATGCTTGATGAAAATAATTATGAGACAACACTTGGGATCATTCCTATAATTGTAATAAAAAAAACTATAATATATATAATGTATACTAAGATACCTAGATATCCAAAAGGTATTCTAGCACCATATCGTCAATGATTACAGAATAAAAATGATAAAGAGATCTTCAAAAATCATGATATTTTCGACATTTTTATGTGTGAAGGATTTCATCTTTTACATATCCTCAATTCAATCAATGAAAAATCACAAGTTCCACTTCAAATGCTTGTTAGTTTCCATGCATCAGAAATAATGTATACCCATTTGTAATTTATTATCATTAAAAATGTCTACAATCATATAATAATATTAAATCCATTAATGAATCATCAAGATGATTCATAAGTATAGAGAAACCATTTAGGACATGGAATGTAATAATATATAAGATATTAGAAATACTATAATTATTTTATAATGTGATATAGGCATATCATGTCTATCACAATATGCATTCATTCCCCATATGACTTCTAATGATATTAATCTCATGA
This sequence comes from Viscum album, assembly GCA_963277665.1. NCBI lineage: Eukaryota > Viridiplantae > Streptophyta > Magnoliopsida > Santalales > Viscaceae > Viscum > Viscum album. The sequence goes on along the minus strand of OY728135.1, from coordinate 1,195,546,462 downwards.
ATATAATTGGTTATGATAAAAATTTATTATAAATTTTTTTTCAAACTTTTAAATTTAATTATGTAATTATATTATTTTTTAATTTTGTTTATAAAATGATATGGTATTGATACTGAATAGGTTGATTTTGTAAAGGGTTAATAAGTGGTGAGATATAATCATTTATAAATTATTAACACATTTTTATTATTTTTTATTTGTTACTTTTTTTATATTGAATATTAAATTTCATTTGGATTTCAAAACAATTATAGGAATCCATTGATAACTATAAGGGTTTATAGTGACATGTTTGTCACTTGGTTGTCATTACACACTGACTAGTCTCACCTGTATAACTTATATATTTTTCTCTAGCAAGTGTGGACTAATAATATATCCTTCCCTATTTAGGTAAATTATATGTATTTCCACTAGTTTAGTAATCTACAATAGGATGTGGATTTATCAACAAATTTATGATTATCGATTAACTGGTAGCCAATATGTTGTTAGTTTATTATTTGGTATAAGGATCAAATATTTTTTTACATAATTCCTAGGTATCTATCTTATGGTCTATGACAAGTGATTCTTCATGTTTATGATTTACTTGTTCTTATAGTTTTTTTTGTTATTCAATAATGTTTAATGATAATTATGAATGTTTATTTTTAAAATATTATCTTCTTTATATATATATAGATTCATTCATGAAATAATCATTTTCACTAGAAAAAGCGATAGGTAAAATGGTATGAAAAATAATGAGTTGTTTTTATTTTAACATGGATTTTCATATATCATTCATTTGTTTATTTATTCATTATTATAAAATAAACGTAAATTTTTTATTTACATTTGAACTACACATAATGGGTTTAAAGTGAAAATAAATTTATAAATTCATATAGGTATCCTACTAGTATTTTTTCTCACTACCTATATGTAAAACCCTCGTGTGAATAATGATTTATATTCTATTATTTCATAAAATTGATTGATGATTTACTCATTTATAGGGACTTGACCCTATACTAGTGTGAGATTATTATATAGTGGTGTCATATGACATCGTTTGTGAATCACATGAATATGTCTCATTTTTTAAATTCAATTTGGTTGGTATGAAAATATCAGTTACATAGAACAAACTTCATATTTTTCTACATGTTTCTCCTACTCATTCATGGAATATTATATGTTTTTTACTGGTATTACATGTTTGGTTTCATTTATTCTTTATAAAATTAAAGGTTAAATTATTCCCTTTGATGACATTGACACCCTTGGTACTTTTGTCAAATTATGACTATATAGAATGCACCAAAGATTTGTGTTATTCTATTTGGGCTGGACAACCAGATATTTAGACAACATGTTACACACTTTTGTTTTTATTTTTATGCATTATTTATAATAAACTATAGAAATCATAGTGATGTAAATTTATAGAACTTGACATTTTATCAATAATTTACTTATTTTCACTAAATTTACTTAATGGGTTCAATTATCTTTATTCTCTAACAATCCCACATTTGAATAGATTAACCATGACACATGGTGATGAAACATGTTCCCACAACATGGATCATTGATATTTATCCAAGTGTAATGATATTCGAGGAAATAAAATCTATCCCTTTTATCTTATATAAATTACTCAATTTATAATGATGACAGACACCCATAATATGACCTTATTATACTTATCTGTGATAATTTTTTTGAATAGTAATAAATCATTTAATCATTTCCATCCCTAACCAAAAAATATAAACCATGATTTATTGAATTTATTATATATTATTTTCACAAAGATTCAGTTACTATTTCTAATAAATTGCATTAATTCTATATTTTTTTAGAAAAAAAATTATTCTAATAATAAAATCCTTATTTTCAAGAAAAAATGAAATGGCGAACATATAATTTTATCCATAGCCTCATGATTCATTAAACTACTACCCTCTCCTGAAATAAATGTGTGTGAATTTGTGCAATAAAGAAAAAATTAATCCATAATGATATTAATTTATTAATCAATATCAAAATATAGAGAATCCACAACATTGTTCCTCCCATTGATAAATAAAAACCATAGTGGGGGTGGGGATTTAATGTTAGCAAGAGGACTACAATAAGAGTTTTTTTTCAATTGATCTAAGAAAAGAAATGATTAATTTAAGGCATTGAATTTTTGTTGTTGATCCATATTACTAGACTTATTTTATTCAAAATATATATGTAGTCTCTTAAACACTTTGTAATAATCCAGATATCCTGTTTGAATGTTCTTAATCTAGAATTTCACCTCTATAATCTATTATATAATAGTTTCTAATAAAGATCTAAATTACTTTATATTATATATTTTACAAGAAACAAAAATATAAGGTTTTTATTACTCCTACTCATATTGATATATAACTTATATAACTTGATCTAAGAATTCAATAAAATATATGTAATATTTTTCTTAATAGTGTCCCTCTAACAGAGTCTATAATTTTCTCCCAAAGGACTAATGTTTCTTATATACTGAAAAAGGTCACTAAAGTCAATCATGTATACCAAAAATCAAATAAAGATATGATGAAGGTGACACACCCTTCCACCAATCCCAACTAAGGAGGTTCCCATGGTCATGGAATATATATTCTTTCTTGATATCTTCATCACTATATGGGTTTTAATTGTAATTGCAAGGCTAAATGTTTCTTCATCACTCAGATCGTCACATATAATGGTATAAGGATACTCATAAAGAAATTACTTTACTCCATATAAGTTTAAAGTAGGACTATAATTTGTGAACTCATCATATGAGGACCCAGATACAGAGAACCTTACATAGTTCATATGCCAGGGAATTCATTGGTATCACAATCAGTGTTATGTTAGAGAATGTTATAATTTTTTTGATTATACATTGTTGAGAACCCTATTTTAATTTATTTCAAACATTCCGAGTGTAAATAATTTCTATCCATACTACATAGAACTCAACCTCTTATGGATACTCCAAACCCATTTTACAATATCCGATTTGTTAGCATTCACTAAATCATTAATCATGCATATTGTCAATGAAGATATAATTCATTACCTTGCATGAATCCCATAATAGTTTTCTCATTATTAGAAATAAAGGTTTATTGTTAGTTTGTTATAATATTGTATTCAATGATTTTATCATTCAAGTTTATTTATTTATCACTTTTGAAATCTCAAAAAAACAATTCTCTTCTTTTCTTATAGGAATTATATTCCATGAGGAGAGACTTTGTCACATCTCAAGAATTTATCTAGTTGAACTATATATATGTTTTTGGTTAGTTTCAGTTTATTTTATTTGTTATTGAATGAATAGAAATAATTTTATCTTTGTAAAAACTCTCATCAATATGTTATATAAGTAACACAGTTTACGCCTGATAAAATTCTAGAGATAGACTAATTAGTGTATTGATAAGGGATAGAATGAACTGTTCATTTGTATTATAGTGTGTTAATATTAATTGAAACTAGCATATGTACATCAAATATTTTTCACTAAATACTAAATAGTAAATTAGCGGGATGAATCTTTGAAGATACATAAATTATCATAAAAATATATATGATATATAAGGCTCGTAGATAGATATTCTATCAAATCAGACAATAAGAATTCCATCTCAAAATGAGATTATATAATTATATTCATATTATGTTACACAATAATTATTTCTATGTATAATTTTAGGAACATTTAATAAAATAAAAAAACATTGAGTAATATAAAAATGTTATGGAATGATCATTGGTGTCTATGTTAAATGGCTATATGACATTAAAATCCAACAACTTTGGAGAGTTTTGGTGAAGGAAAATAATATTGGTTCTTGGAACTCATAAAATTCATGGGCTGTTACTATCTAACCATATGGAATCATAATTTGGATGGGAATATTTGGTGGAACATATCACTATTGAACAAATCCCAATGAAACAAAACATTCTGGCCAGAACTAGTTTATAAGGTCAATTAACCTCCCTTGTGCTAAGCACACAATCATAGAAAAATTGGTTGTTATAAAATGCAAAGGAAATTTATTAAAGGATTGTATTAACTCTAGAAAATCTTATATAGGAAACCATTAAACAAAATTCTCAATTAAAATTTTGAAATAACTTAATAAAATTATGTTTTATATTGTTATTATTTATTAATTAACTAGAACACACCTTCACAACTATGTGTGTGTTATGATGGATATATTTTTATCCTCTTAACTGCCATCATTGGTTCATGAGAATTAAAAAATATTACAATTCATTAATAGATTTTAGTGTCATAATAATATTGTAATAAAATATAATTAACTATTTAATATGATTTTGTATATTATATCAATCCTAAATATTTCAATCGAATACTCCTTCATAAACCACTAACAATTCTTATAAAAAAGACCATGATGCGATAATATTCATATCTAAGTTATAGTGGTCACTCTAAATGAAAATCATTTAATATATGATGAGAAACAAAATAGTGATCATCTTGGATGAGGAGAACTATAAAAATATATTTGATGAGGAATACCTGACAAATCTAAGCTCTACCATTTATTTTTATCAATGGAATGATGATTATATTCTATATACTTTCTATTTATATCATGAGGGTCATTTATTAGCCACTAAGATTGTTAGTCTTTCATAAAACATAAAAAGGTGAAAAAAGAATTCTAAAAAGTCCATTAGAGTATTAAATCTCCACCAAAAGTGTATAAGGTGCTAAAATACCTTATGAGGTATGTTAAAAAGCTTCCAAATAGGTTAAAATTTGAAAATAATGTTATTATATGGTACCCTTAGATTGAACTGTGATTTTATTTCATATAATAGGTCTTTTAGCCTCATGAATTACCTCGTTCCTAGATACAATTTGTGACTTGGTATTTTTATAACAACCCTACTTTTCTAACATGTCTTTTATGTCATTTTTAAGATAAACAACAAAAAAATGCTATCAATATAGAATCCAAAGACTTAGTATTTAGGAAAAATTAGGAACATACATCACTTTTTCATAATAAAACATATTAATTAAAATATTCCTATGTATCCTTCTACATATCCTTAGTACATGTAGCCACCTTAATATATACATCAATGATAGGGGTGTGCTAAAAGTCTAGAGAGATGATGAATAAGTATATGAATTAATAAAATTTTTGTGAGTATAATAAACATCATCATAATATAAGAATACGATAATAATTATAATCAAGAGATGAAACATTATACAATTTAATTTAATGTGGTAATGTATAAAAATGAAATATCATATTTTAGTGGCGACATACATCACAGGGTTGTGAAAAATGGTAGCATCAAGTTCATGCATATCATATGTGAATAACCATGACATAATATATATGAAAAAAATATTGAATCATGCTCATAAAAAATAAAAATTATCTCTAGACATAAATAACATTACCCAATGCATTGCTGGGATATATAATTTTCACCCACCCATCACATCATATCATTTACATAATCATGCATTATAGAGAGAACATATAACAATCACATTCATAAAGTAACCCATGGAAAGGAATGGGTGTCCTCAGAATTTAATAAAGCATAAATTCATGAATAAATTTTGGGGTTACCAAATGAAAAAAAGAAAAAATTAAGTGGAATATGAATAATAAATCTTGAGTGAAGAAGAAACGATATCAAGAGGATCCAAGATGTGTTTTGTAAAGAATATTTATTTTGGAAAATCATTATTTTTGTCATAATACTAAGTCATGAAAATTTATATCCTTGAAAAGATGAGGGAACAAAAAAATTACATTTAAGGGACATTAATGGAACATCTAGACTGATTTGTTTTGATGAATTATGTATAAACCATAGAAAGGGAGCTAAGTACGAGAATCCCCTTACCTTATCTTCGAATGCATTCTACAATTGAACTTAATATAATTAATAATAAAAATTTATTCATTAGTTAATTTATTCATAACCTCTTATAGATTTAATGTATTTATTGTAATTATATTATGTTCTTTTATCTATATTTTTATGAGTTATAGTGTTGAATTTCATCGTTATGAGATTGTTTGTTTTCTTCGGTTTCATGACCGGTTCACTTTCATATCTGTATGGTGGTTCTTGTAAAATCAGATTAATTATACAGATGTGAAATGTAGTGTTATTAATTAATTTTCAAAAGTTTAAATGGTCACATATATCATTTTTTTCTAATATTATGATGTTTTTTATTTGATAAAAGGTCAATGAAAATGATTAGTTTACTTTTTGGGTTTTTTATGAACCTCACAAACTAGTTTCAGTATATTTAATATTATGTCTATAAATTAGAAAGAGAACATTAAAAATTCAAAATTTTCATATTAAAATCTGTTTTAACCATAATATTGGTTTTTTGACCAGCATTGTAGGTGGTCATGGAAAATGAAAACTTATTTTTCATGAAGATGGTGAATCAACACACCACAAACAATGTTTTGATTTTTAAAATAAAAGGAGATGAATAAATATTTGATTATAGGTATTAAATTAGCACAATAAAAATCCATTATATATATATATATTATACTGGTGTTATCATGTCACATTGAATAGGGGAGGTGATGAGAGGATAAGAAAAGAAAAGAAACTAAAAGTGAAAGGATGAGGGTTTTACCTATTGAAATTTGTCTCATTGAGAACCTCTTTATGGAACTTGGGTTTGGTATTTTTTGAGATCATAAGCTTTTATACATGGGTAAGAGGATTAGGAATATAATTGTCAAGAATATATTCAAGATATACGTTTTATTAGGTGTGAATAGAAGGGTTTGTGAGGGGTGGTAATTATAGATGGAGGAGAGAGGCGCTTTTTATTATTTTATTCACTAGTTTATTATTTTGGCTTAAAATGATCAATGTGGTTGATTGTGATAAATATATATAATTAATGATGTAGGATGGTTTGAACCAGTGGGTTCTTTCATCATGCATGACATAATGATTCATTTATTTGGCTTAACATGTTAAATACTACAAAATATCACGTTTCACTATTCACAAAAATTCAACTATTTTTTAAAAATCACAAATATTTATACTAACCAATTTTAAAATGTTTTGATTTCAAAAATTTACTCTATTTTATGGAAATAATTTTCTAAATATGATAAATTTAATTTTTATATAAAATCCTCATTTATTCAAAAAATACATATTTTAATATTATAATCGATTTCTTGACCCATTAAAAAATTAATTAAGGTCTCATAAAATTATATTATATCTATAATTAAATATAATATTAATTTTTGAATCTATTCTATAAATTTAATTTTTCTTATAAATAATTATATTAATTTAAAATTTTTAAATAGATATTTATGTTTTAAAAATACACTTACACTAAATTTATCAAATTTAAAAAATTTATTTACTTATTCCTAGATTTAATTATATAATATTTTCATGAATAGGATACCTATATTTTATTTATACTTTAATTGAGGATTTTACTATTCTACTGTCTATATTACTTTTCATAATGGTCATATTATTATTCCAACTGTCACATTACTATTCCACCAATATAGTTTATTTAATTTATATAACTACCACTTACATCATTCTTAATTAATATGAATAATGTTTTTATTAGGTTTTGCATGTGATCCATGTGATTTATGACATAATTATTAATATGAAAATTTCATTGATAAAATTTTGGGTCATTACATTCTTCTCCACCTTTATAATTTCTATCCTCAAAATTTTATTTTAACAGCTAAATTGAAAATAGTTATGGGTATTTTTCTTTCTTTTATTCCTATAGTTCACATGCCACTTCTTTATATTAATTATTACTCTACAAAACTTATATAAGTAGAGTCATCTTATTGTGTAGGAATTTTTTTATATGGTCCAATATCCTAAACATTTTCTCTTCATTCGAGTGGTAGTTATCTAATTTTATGATCTCTGGATTCATTGCATCTATGGGTTTAGTTTTGTACTTCCTCAAGTGAGATACATGGAAAATGTAATAAACATGATCCATGTTTTGTGGAAGTGAAATCCAATAGGCCACTACCCCTATGCGTTAAAAGATCTCAAAGGGGCTAATGTACCTAGGGGTAATCTTTTATTTCTTTACAAACCACATGACTCTCTTCTATGTTGATATTTAGAGGAAAAAATTTCTACCAAATTCAAACTTTGTGTCCTTTACATTGTTTTCAGCATATCAATTTTACAATATTTGAGAATATTTTAAATGTTTTTTTATTGCATGAACTTTCTTGATTATCTCTTTCACATGATCAGGTCTAAGTGGATTTCGTTCACCAACATCACTCTATCAAGTTGGAGTTCTAAATCGCATATCGTAAAAATATCATATGGATCCGTCTAAATAATCGAGAGAAAGTTATTTTTATATGATAACACAACCAATGTGAGATGATGATCCCAACCTCCTTTGAATTTCATTTATCATGATCTCAACATATCTTGAATAGTATTAGTGGACCTTTCAGATTGGACATCAGTTTGGGAGTGATATGACATGTTGAAATTTACTTCAGTACTCAATTCATGTTGAATACGTATCCAGAATATAGATGTGAACCTTGGATCTCTATTAGATATAATGGAATATGGAACCCTATGTCACCTCACTACTTTGTTAATATATATCTTCGAAATTTGATCAATATGTTAATATTACTAAATAGGTATGAAGTGGGAAGTCTTAGTGAGTCAATCCACCAAAACATATGTCATATTGTTTCCTTTATATGTCTTCATGAGGCTAGTGATGAAGTATATAATGATATTCTACCATTTAAATGTGGGTTTAAGTAATTATTTCTTCATCCCCTTGTACTTATGGCACTCTTATTTGAGTTGATGATATAATAAAAATCATCATATATTCTATAAAATATTCTTCTTCACATTGCCCCACCAGAAGTTCCCTCAAATATCACGGTACATCTTGGTAAATCAATGATGGAGAGAGAAATATGATCTATGTGCATTATACAACATATAATTTTTATCTAGAGTGATTAATGCTCACAAAGCGTAGTTCCAAATCAAATAATATCATCCTCTTTGAAGTGGAACTCATGTAGTTTCCCTTGATTTAACACTTTTACATTTATCTAAAGCTCAAGATCATCCCTTTATATGTCCTTGATCTTTTATTTGATAAATTGTTGGATATTAATTTGATAATGGTTGGAGGTAGTCCTTACTATTATGATTTCAAAATCAATTCTCTACATATCCATGAAGATATTGTCTTTCTCAATTATCATCATGGATAAGGAATCATGTTATTTTATTAAAAGAGAAAAACCTACCATGTTTTACATTACCCCATGGTAGTGAATAGATATATCATAGTCTTTGATTATCTCTAACCATATTATTTTACACATATTGAGTTCCTTTAATGTGAATGTATACTTTAAACTATTTTGATAGATATATATTTCACACTTTTCACTATAGATATTGTTCTGCTAGATTTTATGTGAATAAATTATAGCTACTAGCTCCAGAACATTTGTCCGGAACTTTTTCTCATTGACATTCAACTATCACGAGGTGTAGGCTTTCACTTTATCATCCTAAATGAGTAAAAAACCAAAGCCTTTTTTTGATGCATCACTGTATAACAAAAACCATCCCCACATTTTTGTATTTTGATTACAGGTGCAGTTATTAACCTCTTCTTGTGTTCCTTGAATAATTCTTCACATTCTTATATCCTAACATTCTTTATCCCTTTCTAGGTTAACTTAGTTAGGGGGCTAGAAAATCATGGGAATTATTCTAGAAAACATCGTTAGTACACTGATAAGAAAAGAAAGCTATAGATTTCCATGAATCTTGTTGGTCAGATCCATTCATCAATTACCTTTGTTTTTGAAGTGTCCAAATAAATTCCATAACTTATGATCACATGCCCTAATATTGTGACATTACATATCTAAAAGTCACACTTTATTAACATGAAATTCTATTTACCCTTCCTTAATAACTCCAAAAAATCAAAAAATGTTCTTTATTTTCTTCCTTGACCATGGTGTAAATGAAAATATCATAAATAAAAAAATTGTTATGGTAGTATAGAAAGAATCTACTCATCAAATAAATTATTATTTTAGGGAAATTATAATGTCTGAATGGAATTACTAGGAAATCATAATGGAAATAGCTTGTATGGAAATAATTCATTTGAATATATAACTACTTTGCCTCTAGTTGATGATATCAATAATGAGGAACCACCTTTGATAAGTACTAAGATTCACGTAATTGATTGAAATATACATTGATACTTGGAATTTGATACTTTTCATTTATGGTTATCTTATTGAGATACTGGTAATTCATAAATAGCCATATTCATCCATCCTTTTTCATAACAATGAGAACTGGAACACCCCAAGATGATGCACTAGGGAGTATGAACCCTTTTTATAGTTGTTCTTACAGTTGATTTATTAACTCCTTTAGTCTCATAGGAGATATGTTATAAGGAAATTTTTATATAAGAGTGTATTTTGGTATAAGTTCTATTGGTAACTCATCCTCATGATCTGGGGGATGTCCATGCAGATCATTAAAAAATACATCACTATTTTTCCTCACAATGGGAATTTCTTCTAAATTGATACCATCATTGGAATTAACCATTTTAGTGAGGTATGATTCATAAAAGATAATAAATTCTAATAACATAGATAAATTTTACAAAGGAAATCCATGATCTTTCATGCATTTATAGGGGATAATGTGATGTTTTTGAATATGAATATATATTTTATTTTCCAAGAAATTAATATGTGCTCCATATAATGAGAGCCAATCTATGCCCAGAATAACATAAAATTATACCAGGGAATGTATTTTGAGATTTACTAGGAGGATCTTCCCACATTCACCAGTATGGTAAGATCCCAAATCATGGGTTTAACTGATAGTAAAACTTGTTTTATTTATATATATCTCAACTACAACCTATCATGGCTTCTGTTTATTAGTTATAGAAAATGTATATGATATAAAAAACTATGTAGAACTATAATCCTGTAGTAATTTTCCCATTATTTAGTGAAAAATAAGTTTACCTTGTATAAATTTGTTTTCTAGATCCACTTAAGCTACAGTAATGGAATAAAGCATTCCCTTCTCCTTTGGAATTGGCGTCTACAGACTTTGATTGCCCTGAAGGACCCATGGTTTAGTGCATTGTCTTGTATAATACCCTTTATCTATACAATTGAAACATTTACCCATGGGTGGTTCTCTCCTTTCATCCATTATATTTTCCAGCTTCTTAAGGACTCTTAAACATTCAATATATTGGAGGCCTCTTCTCCCACACTTAATGAATTCCCCTATCTCTTAGAACAGGTTTATATGATGCTTATTCCTGCATTTTTGAAATTTTAGTGGTTGATATTTCTTTCCTACTTTTTCATTTTATCCTCAAATAAGAAACTAAATATTTTGATTCTTATCTCCATAGCAATGGGAGCATTATCAAAACTCCAACACCACTTTGAGAGAACATCAAATAACTTCTTAATAACACCGAAGACTCAGATAGACAGATCCTTTAAAAGGTGTGGTTTTAGTCACTAAAGATTCTCTCTATTTTAAATTATTTTGGATAAAAACCTGAGGAATATATTGTAAGCCTTTTTAAGTTTTCGTAATAATATATGAGAGATGTACTGTCCTTTTTCTTCTGTTCAGTAAATTCGTTCTCCATATTTTTATGAAGATTTTGTGAAAAATAATTCTTAATATGTATTTTATTATTGTCTTCTGAGTCCATTTATTCTATTTTGTCCTTTTTATTGCTGTTCTTTATCAATTACCACCATTGATCGACTTCACCATCTAAATGATAGACGAATAGAGGCACTTTCTCCTTCCTAGGATAATGGAGTACAAAAAAGATCTTATCCATTGATTTGACACAGTATTCCACAATAAGTGGATAGAAATACCCATTAAATGTTGCTGGTCATTAATTTATAAGGGACTAAATGGCTAGTTTTTCCTTCTTTGGTGAAGGCAGACCTTCCACATAGTTTAGGTTATTATTCATAGCTGGAGATTTCTGGGTAAAAATTTCCAGTATTTTTTGAACTCCACCACCCATGGTATTTAGGATTCAATTTAGGAAATTGTTGAAATTTACTTCATCAGGGTTATTGTCCTATTTCTCCTTGTTCTCTCCATTTTATAAAATATAAATGGATAAAAAAAGCATAAGTAAACAAATTATAAATAAATATTTTTTTTCAATTAACTCTAATGAAAAATCTTACGGGATTGAAATGTTCAAAAATTAATATTGGTTGTTGAAAAATAACTAGACCTATCCTAAGGGGTTTCAAAAACATTATCTAATCTTAATTCCTAAAATAACTAAACCATGCTCTGATACCATCTATAGTGACCCAAATTTTCATACATGACTGTTACATAATTTTTAAGATAAACAACATAAAAGAATTACGAATCCAAGATCCAACGGTTTTTTATATTGGAAAAATTACGACCATATATCAATTATTGATAATAAAACATAAAAAAATTTAAAATACTCATCTTTTTCCTTATAAATATCTTCTAATCCTAAGTACATGTACTCACATGAGGATATGCCTAAAAAAGGGGTGATCTAAATTCCCTGTAAGAGGATGATTAATGAAAATGAATCCATAAAACATGGGTGAGAATAACAATCATCATAATAACATAAAAATATTACCATCATCATAATAATGATACAAAACTTTAGATAATTTCATGGAATGTTGAAATTCAAAAAATTGAAATATCATGTTTTAGTGTTAAAATACCACACTTAGTTGCGAACAAAGCTAGATTCATGTTCATGTATAACATATGTACATAACCAAAACATCATATTTATGAAAAAATATATCATCATATTCACACATAATAGACTTTATCTCATGAGATGCATCACAATACCCAATGCATTGGAGGGCTATATAATTTTTGTCACACCCATTACATCATAACATTTACATACATAGGTATTCTACATAGATATTATAACAATCATACTCATAAAATAACCAATGGAAAGGAATGGTTTTGATATGAATTTCATAATGCATAAATTAATGAATAAATTTTTTTGATTTCAAAATAAAAATGTTGAAAACATACCTGGTACAAAAATCATCAATCTTGAGTGAAGAAGAAACAACCTCAAGAGGAGTGAAGATGTGTTTTGGATGGAAAAGTTTATTTTGAAAATAATTATATTTATCATAAATTCTAATTATATAATTATTTATCATAGAAATTAAGATGTAGGAAGAATTAAATTATATTTATGAAACATTTTATTTATATCTGCACTAAAATTTTGCATGGAATAGGTATAAAGCAATGAAAGGGATTGGGGTTTGAGAATCCCCTTACCTTATGTCTGGATGTGTTCTGTAAATGATATTAATAAAGTAATAATAATAATTTATCCATTAATTACTTGATTAAAAATTATTATACATTTATTTTATTTCTAATATTTTTATTAGGTTAAGGTTTTTTCTATTTTTACTAGTTATAGAGTACAATTTCATTATTTTAGGAGTGTTTGTTTTAGGGTTTTCATGAGTGGTTCAATTGTATATAAATATAGAAGTTCTTGTAAAATGTGAATAATTCGCATGAATTTAAATGAAGTGTTATTAATCAACTTACATAATTTTAATTGGACTCATATATTATTTTTTATACTAGGATGATTCATTAGATGAAACATTAATAAAAAATGTTTAGTTTATTTATCTAGGGTTTTTATGTTCATCACAAACTAGTTTCGTTTTATGTAATATTATGTCTATAAATTAATTATAGATCAATAAAAAGATATAATAAACATATTAAAATATTTTTAATCATTATAATGGTTTTATGTATAGACTTTTTTGGTGATAATGTAAAACAAAAACTCATCACCCACGAAGGCGGTGACTCGATACATCATGTAAAAAGTTTTCATTTTTATAATAAAAGTTGAATGGATGTTATTGGTTCATTTATATTATATTAACACAGTATAATTACACTATATATATGATAATGTGGTTATCATGTCACTTTGGATAGGGGAGTTTGGGATAGGATAAAAAATGAAAAGAAACTAAATGTGAAAGAAGGAGTATTTAACCTCTTGAATGTTGTCTCATTGAGAAACCATTTAAGGTACTTGGGTTTGGACTTATGTTGATACCAGTAGCTCTTAGACACGAGTAAGATTATTAAGAAGGTAATTTTAACGATGTTATATAATATACATGGATTATATTGTGTGAGGAGAATTGGTAGTGAGGGGTAGTATTTATAGGGGGAGATAAGGGATGTTTTTGATTATTTTTTTCATTAGTTTATTATTCTAGCTCAATACAATCAATGGTATTGATTACTATGCATATAATTTTAAATGGTGTAGTATATTTCAAAACAATGGGTTCTTACATCATTCCTGACATAAAGATTCATGTATTTGTATTAAAATGTTAAATACCATAAATTTATGTATTTCCCAACTCACTAAAAATTCAACTATTTTATAAAAAAATAATGCTAACTATTTTTCAATTAGTAGATTTAATAAATCGACTGAATTTTATAATTTTTTATTAATAATATAAAATTAATTTTTTTTTATAAAAAAATCATTTATTCAAAAAAATAATTATTTTAATATTATTATCATTTTTTTGGCCAATTGAAAAACTAATTAAAATTCATAAAATACTCCTAAAATTATAAAACAAAATAATATTAATTTAATAATATATTTTATAAAAAAATTTAAATCATTATATTAATTAAAAAAATTTAAATAAATATTTACATTTTACAAAAATACCAACACTTAATTTATCATTTTAAAAACATTTATTTACTTATACCAAGATATAATTATATGATATTTTCATGTATAAGATACATATTTTTTATTTTTAATTTCGTAGAAGTGTTTACTATTCTAATGGCCATCTTAATAATCATAGAGGTCATATAACTATTCCAACAGCCATGTTACTATTTTATCGGTATAGATTCCTCAATTTCAATATATAGTAATTATTTAACTTTTTATTCACAGGAATAAAATTTTTATTGTGTTCTCTATGTGATGTATGTGTTTTATGAAAAAATTATGAAAATGTAAATTTCATTAATAAAACGTTAGGTCATCAAAATTTTCCCATATTTGTGTATTAACAATATAAATAATTCATTATTTATATTATAAACAAACATTAATTTTTTCATTAATAAATAGTTATTTAATTAATTATATGTAATTATGATAAACACAAATATTAGTTATGTTTATGATAAAAGTAAACATTTTAATATATAGACTGATCACATTAGTCAAAAAACTAAACTATCATTATTTAATAATGAAACATAAGGGCCCTTTAAGGTTGGAAATGATTATAAATCTTCTTCGTAATCATGAAAATATATTTGTATTTATTAATAAGTAATATCTACACAAATTAATAAAGGGTTGAGTGTGATATAATACTATACTTTTCAATTAATAATGATCTTTTCCGATAACATCAAGGATAAGCATGTGACAAAGAAATTGTAAACCTCATATAGCTTATTTATTTTTCTCAATTATTAAGAAGGAAAAAACTAATATATTTAATTCAAAAAAAATTATCTTGGAATTACCATACAATTAGGTAAAAATAAATTAAGTTCCATGATGTCATAAAGACAATATATGGGTAGACACATTCGGTCTTGGTTAATCAAATCCTAGTATATGATAAGTATCATACCCATGCACTTAAAATCTTATCAAATTATTAAATGAATTTGGATTGGTATCAAAATATAAAAATTCATATTTGTGGATCCTATTGGATAAAATCATGTAAAATAATTTATATCTAATGTTTATTTAAATAACACAAATGAAACATATATGAAAATCCATATAATATATTTCAAGAAGGAAATCCCAGTACACGTTCCCCAAATTATATCCCATGAGTGACCAATGTTATATCAAAAAAATTAATCATGCTTGTAATACTATTAATATCTCATCACAACCAAATATGATTATTATCAATTAAAGATAACTAGGTAAAAAATATTTTTCAGGTTTTTTATCATAAAATATCCCATGTCCTATGAACTAATATAAATAAATGAAAAAATATTTTAATTAATATATATTACATGATAATTCATTTCCTTCATCCAAATAATAGTTCACTACATCCAAGGAATAAAAACTAATAATATTTCTCTTAAACTAAATCCTGTCACCCATGAATTTATTACCTAGATAGATGGATTTATTCTCATGATTTTGTTACGTATGAGTATTTTTAGGTAATATTCCATATTATGAACAATAGGAACTCAAAAATTCATAATATATATTAAAAAAATATATTTATTGAGAAAAAAATGACGAAGAATATGTTTGTATCTCTAATGTGACCTAGGCTCATTTGGATATACAATTTATCCAATATTATCATAGTTGAGCTAAATTGGATGCATGATGATTATGACCATCCCATGTCTAATATAACAAACATATCAATCTAAATAGTATTTTTAGAAATATAATATGCTGGGATATATTTATCATATATCATAGATTCCAAAACTATAATTTTCTTGGAAGTTCCTAATCTTACCACCCCACCATTTAGGGAAAACACATATCATGGATGAGACATAATGTTATATTTTTTAGTTAGGAATCAAGAATTTGTGTAATCCTTTGTAATGGAAAATTTATCACAACTAAATAATAATAAGACATCCTTAGTTATTCTTATATATACTAGGTTATTATTCATGTCTACACTATTATTTCCTCTCTTATCTGATTAGAATGTACATGTAATACTTAATTGAAAAATTACATTTGGATGAGTACAAAACATAACATATTGATTGATCCAATAGATAAATCACAATAAATCTTACTCAAGTATTATTATTCTTTAACTATTTATGGACACTATTCCTTTAAAATTATCTTTTCATTTAATATTGGTAAATAACCCTTTCTATAGTTTTTAATGTTAAATAGTTTTAATGCCTTACCAATGTATAAATTTTAAGCATGGAGAATAATTTATTTTGTTTTATATCTATTATTATTCATAATTAGTACATGATTCACTTCCCCAAGATCCTTTATTGAATGAAATCTAAAAAAAATGTCATATAACATGGGGATATCATTTCCAATGAAAAGTATGTCTGAAACCTATGAAAATATACATAATAATAATCCCCTAATAATCCTTTTATATACATATGGATCATCCTTAATATTGAGAATGTTTAACAATCTAAAGGTTCATAAAAAAGATTATTCCATCAATAGTAGGCTTGTTTCAAACCATTAATGGATTGTTTTAAACATAAAATCATAGTAGGATTGCTTAGATCAAAAAAACTAAATTGTGATAGATTATCTACATGAAAATTTAATTGTCACAATATATATATATATCCAGTATAGATTTAATATCCTAATATAACTAAATCTCATACATTGTGATATTAAAATCACTATTTATTTGAGCAATATAATACATTAAAAAAAATCAATTAATTTTATTAAATTAAATCAATTATAATGGGATAAGAATCACAAAGAAATAAAACTAATGAAGTTTAGAAGATAATTTATTAATGGTATCATATAAATACTACATCCATGAAAACACATTAATAAAAAATCATATGATTAAATAAAATAAAATCATTTCAGAATAGAAATTTTAAAACATTAAGAAAACATAGTGAAAAATATCTGTAGGGTTTAAGGGATGCTTATAGTATAGTAGGAGATAATATGACTATTAGAATTATAGAAGTTAGAATATTAAACTATGTATTAGAATAGTAAAGTAATCATTAGAATATAAAAATTACAAATTTGTGTTATTTTGTAAATATCTAAAAAACTAAAAAATAAAAATATATGAATATAAAAATACTATAAAATAATATTTAAGTAATAATGATAATGATTAATTAATTTAAGTATTATAAAGAAATTATTTTCTACATATTTTACAATGGTACGAACCATAGTCACCCTTTACATTGAATGTTTTTGGCATATTAGGTTCCCATAGAAGGTTTCAATGTGTTTAGAGGTGTTTCACATTGAAGAATATATATTTAAGCTATAATGATAGATTATGTGCTCTAGATCCATATTCTGCACTATAGGGTAGGTTGTTATGGATTTGAAATGACATTTATACCATATCACCTCAAGGATCCACTACCGAATCTCGTATGGGGGGAGGAGGCTATGGTGTAGGGGTTTTTGGATATTATTTCATTTGATGGGGTATCTATTCTCTAGGTATTAAGATATGACATAGCTACCCTATTATAAAAGGGGTTTAAGATGTGTATTGGTAGGTTTCATAGTAGTCCCTCCCCCAATGTAAAAATGGTAAATTCTATAAGTGATGGTGTGGATTATGGAGGATGATTTTATTACGGGGATATACTATGTTATCCTTTTATTAGGTCATAGTCCTCCTATTTCTAAATAGTGTTGCTATCTGATATGGGTGGGTGTGTTGTGGTCTCATTAATATATTTTTACCTATAAATACCTCAGAGTCCCTCAAACTCAATTTCCTCCCAAACTCCTCCCTCAAAACCTAAGAACCTCATATCTTTTTTAAAAGGCCTTTTATGGCCCTTTTGATCAATATTATTCCCCACATTCAATATACATATATATAGATATATATGGTGATCCAAGGAAGGGTTTTCCTCTTTTCTTATGGTTTATCCTTGGTTTGATATAATTTTCCTTCCATTCTTCCAAACACACTACGGTGTTTTATCTCTTTCATTATAATAGAATTTTAATTTACGTTTTAGTGTGTTCATGGTATGAATTACTTAAGTGATTATAGTTTTCGTGAGGGAGTGGTGATTATAGATCTTCATTGGTGTTCTATTTACATTTTAAGAACATTGAAAGTTTGATGTAGTGGATTCATTTATTCCCATTTTATTTATGTTAAATAATTTATTGTATGTGGTTTATTCGTTTTTATGGGGGGGTGGAATTATCTTAATAAATCATGAAATTTTTTAAATGAAATTGGGTTATGGTTATTTAAATCCCATAATGTTGATCTTCCACCATGATAATAGTTTACCTCTTGATTTTATAGATAATGGGCTATCAATGTTCTATTTTTTGGTATAATTTAATTAACCTGTTGGTTATAATTAGTTTAATGTGTTCAATTTATGAAATTGGAAAATAAATAAAATCCAATAATATTGTTTGGTTAGATAAAAAACCCAAAGAGGCCTGTTTAATAAATATATTGTTTCATAAAAATTTGATGGAAGTAAAATTGATGCATGTTGAATATTTAATTGATGTTATTCATAAATTTTTTAATGGAAATGTTTAATGAGATTTAATCTTCAAATATTACTTATGAGAATAATAATAAAATTTATTTTAAATGAGAGTGGTTCTTCTCACAATTTTTTGAAATTGGAATTAATGATAAGATAAAGTTTAAATATTTTTGATCGATTGTTATACCATATGTATTAGGCTACCTGTGGATATAACATCAGATAAATGAATTGTTTAATTAAAGATAGAATATAACTAGTTGTTTGATAGTAATAATGTTTTGGGATAAGAGTGACCATTTTTGTATGAACTCTTGATGCCCTGTGATTGGGGTTGTGGGATCCTGTTTTCATGTGAAGAATAAATAACTTGTTTTAGGGATTATTTTCCCTATTTTCCATGTTTTGTTCCACCATATTTGTTTATATATTTATGAAACTTGATATAAAATCTAATATGTGCCTAGGATGGATGATAACATACAGGAAATGAGGCCTGAGGTTGTGGAAATAGTTGATATTTGTGACAATAGTATTCCTGGTGATGTGAATGATAGTGTTTGGGTTGGAAAAAGTTTGATGTAATGAGTTGAAGATGGGATAAAAAAATTTACAATGAAACATGGGATTCTTGTTTTTTAATGATCAATTTAAAGGGATATATGGTTGGGTTGTAAAATTGTCTATATTCATTTCCTAATTGCTTTAGGATGATGGAATTCCATGGATTCACCTCTAATTTGTGGTAGATTAGAACATTTTCATAGATAACCTAGAATTATGGAATGGTAATAATTATTAATTAAATGTCTTAACCCATGCAGTTTTTCTTTATAGAATGAAATGTTAATTATATTCCTTCAAAACCATATACTTGGTTGGATTATTCCTAGAGGGAATAAACAATTCATGTGGTTAGTAACATATGATTTTATAATTATTAATTATTTTTTAACAAAATTTAATCATAGTAATGTTATTTATTGGATAATTAAATAATGAACAAAAGGAAAAATATAAAAAAGAAATTAGTAATTTAATGTAGCTCTTTTATATTCTTGTGTTCTTAAAGGATATCTAGTCCTTATAAGTGGAATATGAGTGTGTGAGTGATGATAGATATAGTTGTTCCTAAGACTAGGTTATTTCTATAGTGTAATTGGGATATATATTATATCCTATAAATTTGGTGATTTGATATGCTCCCCCACCCATTTGGTAGGGAGAACAACATCAAGTGGACTCTAGGAGGGTGTTTTCTCTGTATCCCGATGGTGTGGATGGATGGATGACTACCATCTCTGGACCCACTCTCTTTTAGTGGTAGTATTATTGGATGGTATTCAACATGTTATCTTCCCATATATGCATATAGAGGGATATAATGGATTTTTGTTATTTCACAGACATGAATGTTGATATATAGCTCCATAATTATTATTATAGATAGTACATGTATGAGTTGTAATTCCTTGAGGTACATACTCTATTTATGTGATATGATGGCATGATGTATTGTACCTATTGTACTATTCAAAACATGAGGGTTTTATGGGCTCATAGAAAACAAATGGTTATAACATTGAGATGTGGATTGTGATGATGGGATGATGTAATGCATGAGATGCATGTTGTCATACAAAGCATAGGTGTTTACAGGCATGATTATTTTATAGAGAGATGGATCAGGATGTATGAAAAATTTCAGAATACTGGAAAACTACTGGGTAAGAATTAGAGGAGTAACCTTTTTATTTTATTACTATAATATGTGATCTGTTGTCTGCACCACTTGGTGAGATTTAACCATATTGACAGTGGGAACTCAGTTTACCTTTTTAGGTGATGCGTTAATTTCACTTATTTATCAATAGGATTTAGTATAATTTCTTTATATTTTTCAGCAGAGTCTGTAGGAAGGATTCTACTAAGTATAACTATTATTCCAACCCTATGTATACATAAAATTTTCTGGGTTATTAAGAGAATTTTGGATACCAGTATAGATATTACTAGCTTGTAGTTTTGTAAGAT
The DNA here is from genome assembly GCA_963277665.1 of Viscum album. NCBI lineage: Eukaryota > Viridiplantae > Streptophyta > Magnoliopsida > Santalales > Viscaceae > Viscum > Viscum album. The sequence goes on along the minus strand of OY728135.1, from coordinate 1,195,524,928 downwards.
AAGTTTGAGAATAATGGTAATGTTCAGTTTTTAATTTTGGTAGAAATATTTTTCCAATATATTTGTTTTTATTTTATGGAATTACATGTATGAACTTTGGATATATCTTATCTTTTTGATAATTATTTTGTTGTTGTATCTATCTTATATCTCTATATTCTGCAATTTCTTTTAGATGGTAATGCCTCTTATTTTTATGTATGATATTCCCTCGATGCTAGTAACCAACTGAAGGACAATAGGAGGTGAGACTTGTCTGGTCAACATTCTCCTTCTCTAAATTTAAATTGAAGAGTGGTACTCCTTTGGGGTATGGGTTGTGACGTAGTTTTATTAGAGGATCTTGTTTAGTGATAGTATGGATTTTAGTGTTAGGAACAAGTGATGACTATGTGGGTTGGTAGAGAATTGATGTCAACTAATTTTAGTAATATAGGTAAACCTAGGATACTAGATGAGACATAAATATTTAATGACTTCTATAATATTATATAGGAATATTTATTTTTGATAATAATACTAAGAGAAATGATATTGGTTGTGCAGTATAGACATAGGAAAGGATCTTGTATTATTCATCTTTGTTACAATTTTCTAAATAGGTATGCCTTAGTATTAGGTCAAAAAATAAATAAATTACTAAATTAAATAATTAATTAATCATAAATATTCCACATTCCGGGTTCCAGGGTCTCTAAACAATGTTATTTTGTTGGTATTTATCTAGTCTCACATCCCCATCAGGTTCACATAGAAGATGTTCAGCATGACATGCCAAGAGATCACCATATAGTTGGGTTGATAACAAAAAATATTGATTGCGATAACTCATAGATTTTTAGTTCCAATTTATATATAAGTAATATGTATCCATTTTAGAACCATTGGTTGAATAATTTATAGAAGTGTTTTAGATATATTTCTGTAAGATACATGCTCGAAAGTAGAACTAGGTTTCTTTGGTTATATGGATGTTGCGTGTAGCAGTGAGGTGGTGGTCAATAATAATCCATAGGGATCTAATGGAGGATATGGACTAATGGGTGTCATTTAAAGACCACTTCAACAAAGATTTTATTTCTTTGACCATGAAGGCATCCAATTAATAAGAGAATATTACCCTTTGATAAGGGTATTCTTATGTATGGGAGATTGGGAACTATTTTAACATCGATATTTTATATGTTTAATCAGGATTCTAGATGAGAAGGATATGGTATGGAATTTCTAAGTATATTTTCTTATCGAGATCTAGCACTAGGTCATCCGGTTCATATTGTTAACATATCTTGAGTTGTTAATGTGGGTAGATGTTTATAAGAGGAGGCTATCCAAAATCAGGTCATCATGAGAGGATAGTTTTAAATTTTCCTCATGAAGAAGTGTTGTGGTATAGGGTTCCCATTTACCTCGATATAAAATCTTTTATTCAACTATTGTTAGGTCTTATCCCCCATCATTTCATTTATTTAGAGGTTATAGATACCAATCCTATGCCAAGGGATCATATGAAAGTTTTTATTAAAGTGGTTGAGATCATTAGTGGTGTGGGTGGATGAAATTTTGGAGTAGGAAATGTGGACTAGGTGTTCTACATTAGGATCCACCGTTGAGGTAGTTTCAGCAAAATTAGTAGTAGTAAGATGCCCTATCATTGGATCAGAGGAGAGGAGATGGGGTATATAGAGAATAATCCCATGGTGCTACTCTTCGTCAGAGAGTAGTGTCAAATGATAGAGGATGTCTTCATATGGGTAATTGAAGATCTATAGTAGGTCGTGGCCATCTTCAAGCTCTATCATTGCTAGCATTGCGAGAGTCCGATATCATTTGAGGCACCATTTTCTTATTTTATTCTGGGATGCATGAATTTTATGATTTAGATGCCACACAATCCTTCATTCAACCTTACATATTCCATGTTTTGGGACATGAGTTGGTGAGACTTCTGGTGCTCATGGAATTGAAAAAACTAGTTAGAGGCTATGAATATTTATATGAAGTATGTAGAGACTGTGAGCTAGGGTTGGGACAACACACGCTCTTTGGGAGACATCCTCTATTTAGGGATACATCCCTATCACAGCATCCATGGTATGGATAGGCTTATTTGGTGACTGATATTTTGGACTGATTCAAGAGACATGTTGTGTTCTATGATATTGTTAGATATCTGGTAGTGTTTATTATTGAGTGAGACCCTATGATGAGTTGGTAGATTGTTCCATACTTGAATTAATTAATTTACAAGATGATGTTGGGATGATTGAAGGATCAGACATCCTTATTTCTAATGGTTTGGGAAGAGTAGCCTAATGTATTTCATGAAGATTTTTTAGTGTTTTTTCCTTTAGGAGACATAAATTTTGGGATTGAACTATAACTGTGCATTTCTCCAATCTCAATGTCTCTATATAGGATGTAACCTTTTTATATGTTAGAGTTGTTGGTATATCTTGATGATATGTTTGAGTGAGGTTTTTTTCATCCAAGTTTGTCACCTTGGGGTGAAGCAATATTGTTCGTGATGAAGTCCAATAGAAGTTTTTATCTCTATATCAATTATAGTTTATTTAATTAGGTGACAATGGAGAACCACAATCTTCTTACTTTGATTCAATACATATTCCACCAGATAAAAGGTGGTAGTTGGTTCTCAAAGATCGATCTACAGTGTTGATATCATCAGAATTAGGTGAATAATGAGGTTATTATGATGACTAATTTATGATTCCATCATGGGTATTAAAAGTTAATTTGTATTCCATTCGGTGTGAAAAATTACAAAATAGTTTTCATGGTTTTAATGAACATAGCATTCATAGGGTTCTTGGATTGGTTCATAGCAGTTTTCATTGATGAAGTCCATGCATACTCTATTTATGAGAAAGATCATAAAAATCATATTGATGTTATTTTTAGTGTTATTCGTCCTCAAAACAATGTTGGTAAGTTTTTCAAGTGTGACTTCAAGGCTAGTGAAGATCTTCTTGGGACGTGTTGTGTCCCAAGAAAGAGTAGTTTTGGATCCATCAAAGATATCAGTAGTTATTTCTTAGGAATCCCCCATGACTATTGCAGAGGTGTGGAGTGTCCTTGGTCTTTTAGGATATTATAGGTGTATTGTATCCAATTTCAATGGGGGTTATAACTCCTCCAAAAAACATGTCTATATAGGATCATAAAATCATAGGGATTGACCAGTGTTAGAAATATTTTCAATAAATAAATGAAAAATTAGATGGTACTCTAGCAATTCATTTTCTAGTAGATAGAGTTACATTTGAGTTTTTCTATGACACTTCACCCCATGTTTGGGAGGTTTTCATATGTAGAAGAGATTAGTTTTTTCTTTATGGGTCTCAGAAGTTACATCCCCATTAGTGTAAATATGCCACCAATGATCTTGTGTTAGTGTAAATTGGGGTTTCCATGAAATTATCGAGAAATTACATCATTGGTATGTTTTTTTTATTTTTTTATAAAATCATAAGAGTATAAGTTATGTCTTCTCCTGGAATTATTTGAAATTTTTACACTAATTGGCGATGAAATTCATATAGGATTATGACTTCTATATTTCATATTCACTAGGAAATAATAATTTTATATCTCATTCACTATGATGAAATTAATGTACTTATGTCATGCATGAATTTGGATATTCATAGAATGCGATGGAAGATATATCAATAATTTATCTCAATTTGGAGATTTTGTTGGTAGATTATTCATTTTTTATATGAAATTATAGTTTTTCATTGGTGTAAATGGTGGAGGAGTCCCAGCTTGGGGATTTCAACATGGAGTTCTAGAGAGACCAATTTGTTTTTTGTGATTACCCTAAAGGTTGGTTTATTGATGAACATTACCATCTATTGTTCTATGGAAATATTTTCTACAATTTGGAAATGTGTGAGGTGGTTTTCCATGAGCTTCATAGACCACCCTTTCCAGTACATCATGGTGGGAAAAGATGTACCAATCTCTAAGAGGTCATTTTTTGTGACCAAGGTTAATGTGTGTGGTTCTATCTGCAAGAAGATACAGGATGAGAACCATGTTCCTAGTGGTTTCCTCCAGCTTTTAGATGTTCCTCAGTCAACGTGGGAGTAAATTTCAATAGAAATCATTATTTTTTTACATCGAACTCAGGGATTCATTGATTAAATATGGATAATATTTTATCATTTGAAAAAATCATACAACATTATAGAAATCTAAGAGTTGATCTTAGTGGAGGATTTTTTGAGACAATATCTGGAGGAGGTAGTGAGACTACACGGGTTCTTATGGATGGTCATCTATGATCATGATCCTAATTTTACCTATATGGAATATATATGTCCATATAATTATTTGGGATATCATTTCATCCTTAGAAATCATTTTCATTTTTAGATGCACAGACTGATTTAGTGGTCAATCTAGAAAATTGAATACATATTGTGTTCTTATGTCATGGATCTTGGAGTTCTTTGGATTTAGAACCTGGCTTTGTTTGAGTTTTCTTACAACAGTAGTTTTCACTCCACCATTCGTAGTCCACCATTTTTAAATTTTTATGGTTAACCATTACATTTTCTATTGTGATGGACATGGGTCGGAGAGTCAAAAAATCTTAGGCAAAAACTAATGCAATGTAGGATTGAGATTGTTTAGGTGTTTCTTGAGAGGATGCATGTAGAAAAAGATCATCTTAAATACTATTCCAATCATAGTTGGATACCTCTATAGTTTTATGTTTGAGATAATGTGTTCTTAAAGGTTACCCCTCATCATGGTAGTGAAATTTTGGTCATGTGAGTAAGATTTATCCCTTCTTTGTTACACCTTTAGAGATGTTACCTTGTGTAGGAGCCATTGAATATCAATATAAATTCTCCAAAAAATGAGATGGATAGATCGTTTCTTCTCTGCATCATAGATTCTTCATTATCTTCATTATGAATTTAAAATCAATTATTAGGGAAAGATCTATATTGAATATTATGCGACCTTCAAGGATCATCACGAGACGCTCCAAGACCACTAGGAGAAGGTGTTGTTTGTGCCTAATATTCATATGGATTGTTTCTTTTGGAGAAAAAATGGAATGGTTGAGAGCACCAAGGAACAAAATTTTAAGATATTCACTTTTTAAACTTAGCTATTTTTTAATCTCTTCCTCTTATAGTGAATTCCATTGTGGATGTTGAAATGTTTAGGTTTAGGAGACAATTTCCCTTTTTTTATTGTGGTTTTACTCACATTTGGGAGGTATATCCCATGAGAGTGTTTTGGGAATGGTTTTTTCTATTGCATGATTTGGTGGTAAATTTCATTAAGTGATGTGTTTGAGGTCTTGTGATGGAGATATTCTTGAGAGGTATCTCATATAGTGGTTGTTTAGACAACATTATTTATCTTTGGGTGTGGTTTTGAATTATAGAGGATTATAATGATTTGAGAGGTATATGATCTGAGGGATTATACCATACTATTAATTTTATTTTTTATTTATATCTATTAGAGGTTCCTAGAGGACTTTTCAATTAGTTAGAAGGTATTTCAGAGTGAATTAGAGGGATATTTCCTGAAAGGTAATCTTCTCCACTATAGTTCCCTATGTTGCTATGCAGGTAGTGTGGCTTCAAAATAGAGCTAATGTATTCACATTATAACCATTAGGAAATAATTTCAAATAATTAATGGTTATATAATAGTCTCCCTATTGTGGCATAGGGTCCTAGGAGTTAGTTTTTAAAGTTACTTGTTGTGGGTAGCTTGGGCTTGGTGGTTTGTTACAGTGTAGATCCTTCCCCAGTGGTTGAGGGTTATGACATTGAGTGAGGAGGCTGTATCATAAGTGTTTTGGTAGTTATTATATTCAATGAGGTATTTGTGTTTTGGTGATTAGTCTATGAGGTATCCTCCCTATTGGTAAAGGTGATTATGCAATGTAGTGGTAGGCCACATTATAGCCCCTAGGTATTTAGGATCGATTTCATCAGGGGCGTTATGGATATCAAATCCAGGTTGGACTGAAGGGATGTGGTGTGGTATCTTTCCATTTCACCATTTTCATTATATTATTCAATGGTTCTTCATCATAGTCTATGTGGTTGTGTCATGGTATCTTAACAACCAGTTTTTCTATAAATACCCCTCAGGCCCTTGGACTCACATTTCTCCCAAAATTCCCTCTCGGAAAATAAGTGCCAAAAAGTTACATTGAAAGGCCTTGGAATCCACTTTTTATCAATATTATTCCCTTACTTATGCAGTTCATCCCATGGTGATACAAGGTATGTTATTCCTCTTTTCTTTCTTTTTCTTTAATATCTGATATCATTTTCATCCCATAATGCAATCCATACCGTGTAATTGGATCTCCATTTTTATAATAGAGTTTTCATTGTCATCTTTGCATGATTTTATAGAAATATGTCCTTGGGAGATCATAGTATCCTTGCAGGAGATTTTACTAGAGATTCATGTTAGATTTCCTTATATATTTCAAGAATGTCAAAATTTTTTGTTAGGGGATTCATTTATTTTTCTTTTATTTATGCGCAATCATAAATTCACCACACATTATACCATTATATTGTGGTGGAAATGGAATATTAATGATTAATATGGATTAAATGAAATTAGTTTTTGGTTACTGTATTCACGTGTTAATAGACATCCACTGTTATATTGGTTTTCCATTTTATTTACAATATAAGGTCCTATATATGTTATGGTTTGTTTATTATTTTGGTTAAAGTTTATTTACCATGTTGATAATTCTTGGTTTATCAAGTTCTTTTTATTAAATTTATAATGAATGTAAATCAATTAATTGTTTTTGGTTGGATAAAGAACATAATTAGTAATTTTAAAAAAATATGACGTTTCTTATAAATCTGATAGAAATCATAATAATGTATGTTGTGTGTTTAATTGATATTTTCCCTCCATGTGTTACTGGAATTAGTTAAAAATATTAATGCTAGAATATTTTTTTATGACAGTAGTAATAAAATTCAAGTTAAATGTGATTCTCTCTTCTCTTAATTTTTTTAAACTATAATTAATGAAAAGTACATGTTTATATAATTATAATAGATTATTATAGCTGATATCTTAGGTTACCTATAGATGTAAATTATTATAAATGTATCTGTAAATTAAATATGGAATAGAACGTTTTTTTATAAATATAATATTTTGACCAGAGATCTCTCATTTTCTTATGAAATCCAGAAGCCTTGTGTTTGGGACTGTGTGGGCCTGTTTACATATAAAGGTGAAATGCATTTTTTAGGCCCAGTTTCATTGTTGATCTTGTTTGTTGTTTACTACAATATGTGTTTATATGGATATGATCCATTCTATGCCATGTGATATGATCCCAAGATAGGTGATGAGATACAGTAGGGGACACCTGAGGTTGTGGAATTAATTGACACATGTGATATGGAGATGCATACTGAGAAACCGTGAACTCGGTTGGATTATGCTTGGAGGTAATGGAATTTTCTTGAGGATAACAAATTATGGTTTAGTTAATGTTAATTGATGTTTAATGAAATTTAATTGGAATAAAATTAATTAATATATAATTAATTATTTAATGATAGGACAAATATAAAAAATAAATAAGTAATTTAATATAGTTATTTTAAATTCTTATGTCTATACATTATATATAGTCTCTAGTAGTGGTAACTAGGTGTCCAAGTGATGATAAATTTAGTTGAACCTTGGACTAAGTTTTAACCATAGTGTGGTTGTGAGATATATATTAACCTACATGTTTTTTTATTTTATATGCATCCCGACCCATGTAGATAGGGATACTGACACCTACTGGACTTTGGTAGAGTGTCTTCCCTAATATCCTGGTGGTGAAGATAGATTGCTAACTACACCATCTAACCACACTCTCTTTTCTTGGTAGTATTATGTGATGGTATGCACGATGTTTAGTTTCCCATATTTGTTTACATAGAGATATAATGGATTTTAGTAATTTGACACGCATTTATCTCTAGATATAGTATGCTAAGGATTATTATAGGTATGAGGTATATGTTTTGTGATGGATGTAGATACATACTTGGTGTATGGGATTTTCTGGCATGAGGTATATAACCTGTTGTATGATACACGATATGTAGTCTATTATGAATCTCAAAAACCACTTGATTCCTCTATGGAATGTGTCATGGGATGATCAGATAATCTGATACATGATATGAATGTTGTGAGATATATCCCATGTGTTTATGGGATGTATTCTTTTGGATAGATATTTCTTAGGACATATAACATTGGGGAAGTGTATAAAAAACAATAGGGAAGTGATATTGGGGGTTCCCTTGTAGTTTTATTATATAATACATAATATATTGTATGATTAAATTGGGGAGAGTTACCCATGTGATGTTTTGGAACTAATTATACCCATTTAGGTGATGAGCTAGATTCAATTGTTGTTCACTAGGATTTAGCGTGATTTCATTACCTTTTTTATAGGAGCCTCTAGGGAGGATCCTACTTAATATACCTTTTAAGATCACCTTATATATATACATTTATTTCAGTTCAATAGTAGTAGGTTGGGGATCATTTTGGATATTTCAATCACATAGTTTAAAAGGAGTTATTTTTACTTCATGAGCACTACCGACTTTTCTTTTTGGTACTTTTAGTTTTTCTTTCCATTTATTTTATTCTTGTATGAAATTACATGTATTCACATGGGATATCTTTTTATATTTATGAGTGATATTTTATTACTGTATCAATTTTATCTCTCTCTTTCACAAGTTCATTGTAAGGTAATACCTCATAATATTATATATGATATACCCTTGGTTCTATTTACTGACTCATGGCCTACTAGAGGAGGGACTTATGTAGTAACCATCCTCCTTCTCTCCCTGCTGGTCTGGGAGGGGTAATCTTTGAGTGGATGGGGCCATGACATATTTTATTATTTATTTATGATTAATATTTTAAATTATATTTAGATATTTTTTACTTAATTTTTAAATATACCTTGTTAAATTGATTATAATTGTTGAATCATATCAAAAAAATTATTCCAGAGTGGTTTTTTTCAACAATTATAAATAATTGAATTTTTTAGTAGAAAGTAATATATGTAATAATATTTTCTATAAAATAAAAAACAAATATTCCATTAGTTAAATACATTACTTTTAAGTGTTACATTTTATTTATAAAATCCATAATAAATTTATTAATCTTAGAATAAATTTATTTGGCATTCAAAAATGTAATATTCAATAAAAAAATTTAATTTTAATGTATTAGTAAATTTTTTAAATTTTAATTTATCTCAACAATAGATGTATTTTAATAATATAAGGCCTATATTTGGAATCAATATTTTAATATTTTAACATATTAGAATATTAATATGTTTCCTAAATTATTAAAAAAACCAACAAATAAATAAATAAATTGGTAATTATGATATAATAATTTTGTAACAATAAAATCAACTTGAAAATTATAAAAAAATGACATCATCAAGATAAATTATCACCCCCATGTAATCATGTCTTAGATAACACCAAAAGGCCATGGAATAATATTACTTATCATATAAAAAACACAGTTACAAGTCTTCTTCAATGATTAAATTTATATTCAATATTTTAACTCAAAATACTTTTCCCCATTAAGTCTAAATACACCCTCTAACCCTTAGAGAAAATTATCTTCAAAAAATAAATTCATTTTACTATATATATCTATGTAAATCCTACAAATATTATGAAGTGTATTCGAAATATTTGGGTATACACCCACTACAACCCTTTAAGGAATTAGGCACTTAGAAAATGTGTTATCTTTAAGGATAATGTAATAATAATTTGTATTAATTTTTTTAATATAATGAATTATTCAATTCTCATACTCCTTTATTAAGACAATTCTCACTACACTAACTAATAAATGTATAAAAAAGATGATACTATTATTATATTATGATATTATTTCTAGGAAAAAATATGAATCAACATACACATTCCCCTTCAAGTGCATTGGGAAATTTTAAAATAATACAAGAAGAGTACTTACCCATTTCTCTCAATAGGGGAAAGTGAGTTTATCTGTGTTATCTAATGGAAAGAAATAAAATAATTGGGGTGAAAATAAGTGGATGAATGATATATATGGGAAAGTAGGATGGGGATGTACCTGTACAAGAGTTAATCACTAAGTTTCTCACCTCTAATTAGAGTTTCATCCACTTATAGAAAAAATTCTAATTAACCAAGACTACATTAGTTCCTATATTTATAATGGAAATATAATGAGTAAACACTATTGTGTACCTATTGGTACTCTCTCAAGCTATGAATAGTCCTTTCTAATGAATATGAAGTTCCTTAAAAGGATTCCTAACTCCCGTATCTAGAAGAAATGATTTCACTTTTTAGTGGTGTTAGTGTTTCCACTACCTTAATCAACTTATGTGTTCAATACATTATAGTAATGTTATGAGTGGTGTGGTTTTTGATCAAATTATCTATGGTGTTATACCCCACATGAACCATTCCAAGAAAATAAATGAAGCTCATATTATATTTTAATGTGAAATATACTTTCATATTTTAAACACACTCACTATAATCGTCTATGGGGTTATGAGTTGAAAACTTACATAGAGAACAAGAACACTCATTGGTTGTTGGTAACTATTGATTTCTAAGTCTTGGACTGGGGGTTCAACCCTTTGGGCATCTATAATAGGATTTTTTGGATAAGAAATAAGGCCTAGTTGGAAACTTGCGCCATCATAAGAACTAATGTAGGAAAGGAAAGATGGATAGCCTAAGGTAGTATCCTCCGACCAGTTGTTGGGATACCATAAGATCCTCGATGACCCTCCATCATCCCCTTTGTGAGATAATTTATAGCCAGTGTCTTTCCACTAGTTCTCTTGTTGAGTTTTCGGGTGATTTTCATTGGTGTAAGAACTATATTTTCACCAAATGACCCGTTTCTTACCTTCCCCCTTTTATCCACTAACCACACTCAAAAAAGGTAACTAAGGGGGATCATTTATTGGTGGTTAAACCTCTACCAAGTTCATTTCCTCAATGTATCAAGTGCCATTAATTTCAGTTGATTCCTATAGTTATGTTTAACCTCATCCTTACCATAAACCTATATTTATTATTGTTTCCCAACAATGTAACCCAAATATGATTAATTTAGTGTAGTAATCATGGAGTGAAATTGTCGATCTCGACTCAAGTGGTAAATCTTATCATTTGGCCTCTATTATTATTGAGGTAGTAAGCCCTTAATATTTTAATGAAAGTGTATAAAATTGAATTCCTTGTATTGGATGTGTCAATGTGTAGCACTGTGATACCTGTTCTTTTGTTGTTAGAATGAGGGTATGAGGTCGATAATGATGTAGGATGAACCATTGGGGGGGGTATGAATTTTTTTCCATGGTATTGGTGATGATGTGGGTTGTACTAGGAATACACAATGGGATATCACTATAGGATTTTTGTATTGGAAAGAGATTTTGGTCTTGGATGAGGATGAGGATGCTAGGTAGGATGAAATAGGTGTATAGTTTTTGAATCCCATAAAGGGTTGTCTAGGGAACATATTGATGAGGGTCATGTGATAGAAATAATGGTAGGGTTATCCACTTTAGTTAATGGAAATAGAAGATGTTTATTCTAAAAGTGATTGGATGACTTGGACAATTAGAATATAAGTTTGGGTGGTGAAAACCATGGGACATGGGATATGAAATAGTGATTGTGAGGGCTGTAATGGGGTATATGGTTTGGGCAGTTTTCATGGGTATATGATCATTAAAGGTACCATTTGGGCTTAAGATGAGTTGGGGTTACTTGAGTGAATGAAATTTGGGATTGGGTTGTGTTTCCACTTACCTGAAATATGATGTGAGGATTACCAAGATCCTAGTGTTTTGATCCATTTTTGACGATGGCCTTCATGGGTGAGATGTTGGGTTTGGGTTATGATGGGATGTTACCCTTACTGGTGAAAGTTAATGATTACACATGTGCATGTGTGTGTACTCACATGACCATGAAGGGTTGGTATAGTTTTAATAGTTTTCCTCTCAAGGTCAATCGATATAGTCTACGTGAAATATTGGGCATCCCAAGTACCCTCAAGATTCGCTGGTGTGATGTTTGGGCCTCCCAAGAACCCTCAGGATGGGAAATTATGATTGATTGGCCTCCCCAAAAACTACCGACATGGGATGATGTGAATGGTTGACCTCCTACACAGTCTTTATGAATGGTTATAGGTATTGATGATGTGATGATTGGTTATTAGGCGTGGGCCATGGGTTACATTTTCTTTTGAGCATTTGATAAGACTTTTGTTCCGATAATGAGTCGAAGCTAGTAGAGCAAGGGATCATAGTTTCTTTGTTAACACATGATGACCCAAAGGGGTGTATGTTTTTATGTATTTTTCCCCATCATAAAATTAAATTTTATAACATTTTCTGTATTTATACCAAGGAATCATTGGTGGTGTCATACCAGGATTATAATATCACCCTATATGGGAATCTTAGAGCACCATTAGCTAGTGTTGGTAGATATTCAGATGATTGAAGGATCCATGTTTAGAGCATCTATGTAGGAGGATAATTTTGGTTTATGTGACTCCAAGATAGACATTGAGATACTTGTAGAGATTTCATTTATTTATTTTTACCATTATATAATTCATATATAACTTCCTCGTGTGGGGGTCTCCTTGGGCTATTGTATGACACATGTTCCATATGTTATATAATGTGTTTATGTTATTAGTTTTCCAGAAAATATTAATTTTTTACTCTGATTAATGTAATGGGATTTCATAGTAAGAATTGTTTTATGTTATTGAGGAAATAGTCTCTCCATGGTAACACTTAAGCCTTCACCACTAGTCAGCACACTCATGCATATTGGGAGGTATTCTTGAGGTCATGTGAGTCTCTACCAGATTAGACTCAGTGATCCTAGATATGGCATTAAAAGATTGAATCAGAGATATTTTTATTTTGTATTACAATTTCGGCTTACTGGATAGAAGATAAGAAGAGATAGGGACTTAGTAAGATACACATGCTTATAAGTAACTAACATATGTATGAGGGAAATTCATAGTTTCCAGGGATGGCATAGATGTTCATATTATTCACTATTACTGTTTATTGATTTCAACCAGAGTGATGGCCATGATTTTTGTCTTTGATGAATTTTATGTTTTTGATTTATGGTATTTTCTACTGGACTTCTTATAGAGAGTGGGATAGATTATGAATCATGGATATGTACATAGGTTACCATTTCATATGCATAGTTTCTTGTAATTTATATAGTCTTAAAATAATTAAATACCAATAAAAAGTTATTTTTTAATTATAAAAAATATTTTATTGGATATATTTAATTAATATATCTTCATAATATTATATTTTTAATGTATGTCCATGAATAATGTGTAACTAATTATGAAATGTACATTTTTATTTATTGGGAATGTGAGCATTATTTTTTTCATTGTTATTTTTCCAAAATCATGACATCTGTAATTGAGTTTTAAATTTTTTTGGAAAATGGAAATTCACTTTGAATAATTGGATTAAAATATATTTCAAGGGATTTTGGTTGTGAAAGGGGGTTTTGAATTCCAATTGTTAATGAATATTTTTCGAGGGATTGTTTTCAATTGAATAAATATTTTCAAAGTGGTGTTTTCCAAATACACCATGACATTGGTAAAATGACATTTCTTACAAAAATTTATTTAAATAAAAAAACAAGTGGGTTTTATAGATTGATTTATATTGGAAAGTGTATTTATGTTTAATTTATTTTCAAATGGTTTCCATTTTTTTCTTGTAAATTAAATTTGAGATCATATTTCAAAAGGAAAAATTATTTCACACCTCAAGACATGATATTAGTGAGGCCCTTTTGGAACATTTGAATTTGATTTTTAGGAGTTACATATCGTTGAAACCATGAAATGTGTTCCATGAACGTTTCCGTAGAGTGAAGATATGATTCTCACAATGACAACAAATGTCAAGTATGAGTAAGGATGTTTTCACCATAAAAGAAGATGATGCATGCTGGATTTCAATGTGCCAAAATACTACTCCATACCTAATGGATAAGTGGAATGATTTCTCCATCCAATAGTAGGCAGTGGATTTCCAAGATCAATGATGAAAAGGTATTGACACATTAAATTCCATTTCCGAGTTTAATACATGAAGACATGGTGTATTTACCATATCAAGAAGTGTAGATATTGTAAAGAACTTTTATTTGACTGGTTTTGGATCCCAAATAGGCTTACAGATCAAAAGTTATGGCACGCAGAAGATGAATAAAATTTCACAAAGGGATTCCGCGAGTACCTTGATTCAACACATACCCCACGAAACTACTAAAACCTCATCACTTGACTCTTATGACAGGATAAATTTTGAATGGGCATCCTCCTTAAGAGTAATCCCCAACCAATATCAAATTGGCATCCTTCTTAGGAGTAAGCCCCAACCAATCTCAAATGGACATCCTCCATAAGAGTAATCCCCAACCAATCTCAAATGGGTAACCATCATGGTATAAGCCCCATACCTTCACCCATTATTCCATCTATTGGAACCTTGTCCAATGTAAATAGAATATAGGGGGGCTCGTCATGTCGCCCTCATCCCCTATCACCATCGTAGGTACACCCTCTTCCATCAACGGAGGAGGAAAATTTTGAATGTGTGAATGGATTTATTTAATCATTAACATTCTCTTATTTCTCACATCAAGCACGACTCATGTGGGATGCGGGATTTTTCATGATTACATAATTCTTATGACTAAAAGAACTAAGAGAAATTGGATTCCCACCATAACTGAGATACGTAGGAATCCTCCTCAAGGCCTGAGCTCAAAGGACATCCTCCTCCGGAATCCAACCCTAATTCCCATAATATGGGAATCCTCCTTAGGAATAGTCACCAAATTAAACCCCCAAGTCATTAAGGCATCCTTTTCAGGAAGTAAGCCCAATCTCATATCTCTATAAAGACCATACTATCTTATGAGATTTATCAAATTATGTGGGCTTTGATTCCCATTAATTTTGGATACGTAGGAAGCCTCCTTGAGGTTCAAACCCAACATATCAAATTAACCCTGTTATCCTTAGGACATATTACCAATTGGGTCTGATCCTACATGGAAACCTATATCCTTTCCAAAATTCCATGGGTTGAATCAGCATAAGTCCCACACTATGTTTCAACTAAGCACTTTCCGCTTAGTGGTCCTTATCACATGACCGTAAAAGTTATGATGTGTCCCATTCGGTGGAACCAAACTATGAGGGTTCTGATTCATTTCACAAGGATATGTAGGTAGCCTATCTTATGGGAAGAATCCCAAAATCAAACCAAAAAATTGTCTCCCTGGATGAAAATAAAATTCTAGAGTTCCCCACTGAGTGGCTTAAAAACCAGTATCATCACAATGATGATTAAAAGAATATCTAAGTAGTATATTAGAGGATACCATTGATGGAAAACCTCTAATACATATAGATATTTCCAGTAATGAATAACCTTGAATGCATAATAACGATTCTAAATATGACACATGGTAATAAGTGATTGTAATTTCCAAGGGATACTTTTGATATTCTTCGTGAATTAATAAGGATACATGAAAATATTTTAATTTTAAAAAGAGTGTCCAAAAGTAGAAAATAATTCCCCCCCAAAGGGTGTGATGAGTCTGACCTCCCTTCCTCTCAACCAATGAACATTATTAAGTATCTTAAAGTTCAAAACTCAATGAATTCCTTCCTCTAGAAATCTGGTCCTCTTTGGTTAATGAACTGTTGATGTTTCCGGTTCCATGAATAAATCCAATGGAAACTGCCTAGAAATAGTGATTCTTAAATTTAGAACACAAATTTCAAGGTATTACAAAACTCTTATGAAACCATTTAAAGCTATATTTATTTTAATACTTAATTTGGACCATGTACCATAGATAATTTGTATTATTATTAGACCGAGTGGTGGTGTTTGGGTTGTGTTGTTTGATGAGTGTCCTCTCTAAGGGGATGGGCTCCGAGGTGGGTGGTTGGCTTGGGCATGATGGTCTTAGTTACTAATGGACCCCTGGAGTGGTATGTGTTTCATATTATGTGTGGTGTGATAGCTTTGTAGATCTATTTAAAGTGATTAGAGTTGGGGGTTTTGAAGAAAAGTTTATTTCGTAGTCTACGCGATTTTTTGGACCCTCTAGTTGTTGGGCATGTGGGGTGTTATTCAGGGTAGAGACTCAAGAGTGAGTTAAATTGGTTGTTGTGGGATGTTTTATGGAGTTGTTTAGATGTGTCTATCGATGTGATACCAAATATAATACTGATTTATGGGAGTGGTAACTCTTGATGACCATTGGTTTTGTACCAGCTATTGGGAAGACCTGTTTAGTAGTCCATGGGAGGGGGGAGAGTGGGTTGTTCTTCTTTCCTTGGGTGGTAAGTGGGTGGGATGCTTATAACTCCATGTGCATTATTGTGTACAACCTAGATTGTGAGACACTGAGTAGTTGATATATATTTTTATGTGATAATATATTGTGGGTTTTAGGTAATGTTTCAGTTATATGGATCATAAGTGTTGTGACCATTTTGGTGGCTTTGAAGAAGACTAGGAGCATGTTTTAGGAAATTAGAACATCAATATGTTGAGATTGTACTACCTATAGTGGTTGATGAAATTATATAGTTTCCTAGGTTTTATATGGGATGTTTGGTAGAGGATTGAGATGGTTTGTTTGGTATGGTAGAATGTTTGGATTGTGGTATCAGTTTAGAGACCAACGTTGGGAATTGTAGTGAGATAATACTATTTGTTTGTCCTTGGAGAATCACAAAACATGACTATCCTGATTACATGAAACATTGATAACCGGTGGAATTTTTGGATATTATTTGTAAAAATACTTTTGGAATTATGATCCAGGGTTCGTGGAAATTGTGTTTTTTCAAAGGGTAAATATAAAATGTTCTCTAGGGGAGTGGTTGGTGTTGATGTGAAATACAAGTGGCGAGTTGCTTCAAGAGAATTGGGTGGGTTTAAAAATGTATCTTGTGGGGTTTTACTAGTTCAGTATCTTGAGAAAAGATGATTCATTAAATTAAAGACCTCTCTATAGCGTATTCTCACATAGGAGCATAATGGAATGATCAAAGGGTATTATATCAAATCCATGTTAGCAATTGGGAGTGGAGCTTGGTGGTTAAATGAGTCAATCCAGGATATGATGGTGGAGTTGAACTGAGTGTTGGGTTTATAGTCTGATTTGTTGTTGATAATTTTCATTAATCCCATGGGTTAAAGCTTTATGGTTGGGATGTGATAGATCCTTTGTGAGTAAGGCCAAGTTCCTTTGGACAATGTTTTCAAGATATAGACCAACTAGTTTTTTTATATAGAAATGGATATAGTGATCTAGAAACCAAATCAAGAATGTATTTCATAACATTATTGATACAGTTCTTGGATATAAATAGAGTTATTTTATCAATTTTAGTGAATATAAGATTGGTGTTTGGAGTTGAACTATAGTATCATGGTGAGTGTTTATAAATACAATTTAGGTATTTGGAAGAGTGTGGGTATCAGAATCCTATAATAAGAGGTAGTCTAGTAGATGGTGACCCTTGAGCAAGAGGGGTGGGAATCAAAACTAGGATATGTGATTCAGAGTTTGTCTAAAATATTAGTGGTTATTATATGATTTTAGTAGTATTTCGTGGTTGATATTCATTGATGTAGTTGGAGGCATCCAGTGTGTCTAGTAGCTAGAGGCTTCTTGGGGGAGCCATGGTGAGAGGATTTAGTAGATCATGGTGGTTAAATGGGTGTGGAACATTTATTGAAGTTGTTGAGATTCATGTATGTTAGCCTAAGTTTGATATCTAAATGGTTCTCTTGAGTGTCAGTGTTCAACTGGAAATAGGTATAGCTCATGTCTGTGTTACATTTAAAGAGTTTCTTATTTATCATGGGGAGTGAAATGTATGTGAACCTAACTTATTCCTAGAGGCTACTTATAGTGGTTTGTGTATGTAAAATTTCACGTTTTACCAATAAAAGATAGATAAAAATTTGCTGGAATCATAAGTGGCTAATAAGTATGAGCTAGTTATGTTGGATATGAAAGTGAGACTCTGACCATTAGATGAGATCAATGAGAAGATCAAAAAAAGTTGTAGTGACTCATGGATGACAGGGGGAACCATATGTGGTGTTATAATAAAGATTCCATATTGGACATGGGTATGAATTATGAGGAGTATATTATCTATATAGAGGATTGAAAATGATTAAATTGATACAAGGAATGGTAGAACCTCTTGTTTGAGTGTTTATGGTTTCATGGACATCTTAGAATGTGGGATTGACTGGAGAGATAGATATCGGGCTGAGAGGACAGGTTTTTTTAGGAAGAATTATAGATATACTTATCAGTAATGATAAGTTATTATGGGGGATTTTGTAATAAATTATGTTATTATGGTTTAGAAAAATCAGGAAAAATGTGATCATTAATTGGTGGATGATTCAATTTGATTAAGAAGGCCTGGATTTGGGAATGACATTCTGGATTTCTATAACAGTTAAATTGGGATGGGACTCACATCTTGGGCAGGGATTCTAGGCTTTAGGAGAAGCAATAAGAGAAGTTCAAGATAGATGGGGTTGTAAAAGTCATCATCCATTCAAAGGGTTGGGAAGTTGTCCAAAAGATTAATGGGGACACAAGAGAGCAGATGGATTGCACCAGGAACTGAAGTTTGGATAATAGGTGAGGTTTATTGGTGTAATACCCATCTATTCAATTGAGTACCCCCTATTATTACATCTCCCCTATTCTCCCTTTGCCTCACTCAAACCAAGTGATGAATGTGACTCCTTCCATGTTGATTTTTGGCTCCACCATTCTCATTTATGAGTGTTTCTTTATTCATTTTGGTCAATTCCTAAAAAAGTATAAAATCATCCTTTCCTCAAACCCCCTTTTGTTTTTATTTCCCATAATTGGAACCTAAATATTATGAATTTGGGTCTATCACCACATAATTTCTATGTTAGGATTAATTCAAGAAGTAATTTTTTTTAAAATAATTTAGGCTCTGACTTTTTTGATGTTGGAAGTATTTACCATTTATAGTATTCCTTGACTTTCATGTTTTTGTAGCCCAATGAGACATTTTTTTATATTAAAATTATTTGGGGATGCTTTTATTAATGTAGATTTATCCTTAGAGAGGGAGTAAGGGATGTGTTCCTTGGAATTAGTGAAAACTAATAGTTTACTAGGAATGAAAGTAGATATTTACATGTAGAATTTTTAGCTAGGAACAATATTTTTAGGATTGGTTGAATATTGGGAGGCCGGGATGGATATCATTGGGGTTTAAATATTGAATCTCATTGAGAATATTCCTAGGGAATAATAGATGACGCATGTGTACTGGAAGTAATGGTTTGGGTTTCCACTTTGTTGAATGGACCTAGAAGGTGACCTTTTAGTTTATAATGGGATAGGAAGAGTTGGACAATTGGAACCAGTGTTTGGGTTGTGATACACAAGGGACATTTTATTTCAAAAAATGAGTGAGACATATGTACCAAGGTATCTAGGTTGGGTTATCGACTTGGGTAAAAGGTTATAGAAAATGATGTTGGGGCTCTAGAAGAGTTGGGATGGCATGAGTGAATGAAATACAAGCTTGGGAGGTGTTTTACCTTTATTTAAAGTTTATGTGAGGATGAACACAGTCTAGGTGGTTCAATTTGGTTGTGATGATGGATTTTGTGGGTGCGAGATTGGGTTAAGGCTCTGATGGGATGATTCCCTTACATGTGTGTGTAGATGTTTATGCTTATGCATGTTTATTTCCTCCCTTGACCATGAGAGGATGGGTAGATTTGAATGGTTATCCTTCCATGGATCCATATGATGGGTTGGCATAGTTTATTGGGCCTCTCAATAACCCCTGATAGGAGACAATGTGATGGTTGGCTCACCCATGAACCATCGGGATTGGTTGGTGTGACTGATTAACCATTACAAAACCATCATGGATGAGCATATGTGAAAGTTCAACCTTCCCAAATTCATCGATGATGCATCAATTTACTAGTTTTGATGTTGATAGTGATAATGTTTTAATGTGGGTTTCACGTGATTATGAACTTATAATAGACCATTCCTTCCCATAATGAGCTGAAGTATGTAGAGTTGCGGTTCATGGTGGCCTGATTAGACCATGCTAACCCATTTGTGTAGATGTTTATTTATGTATATGTTTTCCATTATTACATTAAATTTTTATGAAACACATATTTTATTCTAAGGACACATTGGTGGTACGCTATAAGGTTTGTACTCACACCATACATGTGCATCTTAATGAACATGTAGACTATGTTGGTCATATATTCAAACAAGGGAAAGATCACTGTTCAGAGAAGTTTTGCAGGAGGAGATGGTTATTTGAAGTGTTGTCAGGATACTTGTGGAGATTTATTTTATATATTTTTTCCCTCATTCATCTTATATTGTCCCATCGCATGTGGGAGTCTCCTTGGGGTTTGTATGACATGTATTATATCTTTTATTGAATAGTTTGATATTATTATTATTTCAAAATTATATTTTAAAGGATTAATTTTATTACTATTATGTTATTATGAACTCCAGTTTTTTATCTTTTAACAAGTGTAATGACTCTCCACATTTCCACTTAGGCACACTTCACTACTCAAGTGACTCTTTAATATAGGGAGTGGAAATTTTAAAATGTGACACTCCCCTAGTGCAGACCAGGTGATCTAATCTAGATATTTACACTCATAAATCAATATCAAATAGTATAGTATAAATACTATATTAGTTTTGTAAGATTCCCTTTTTCACCCCACCACTAACACTCACAAGGAATCCATCACTAACTATCTAAATATGTATTAAAAATTAGGGATAATATCAAGAAATAATATTTATAATAGGTTATTAAAAAAAATTTATATTAAGAAAGCAATCCCATTTAACAAATTCAAGTAAATGCTAAAACATTTCTCATTCAAATATAATAACAATAAAATTAGAGAATAAAGTTTATAAAATCCCATAGATAAGTCCTTAACATATCATCATGATTATAGAAATGATTCTCCCGTCTCTATTTACCATAAAAATCTACTCATGGCCTCAGTTACAATATATGATCTAGTCCAAATGTGTTCCTTTCCTCTTGAATAAAGATTCCCAATTCATTATTTTATATTCACTTATCTATGTATATATCTTCATCCTTTATTCATGGGTTTCATGGATCAACTCCATATTTCAATTAATGTGTAAATGAAAACTGCACATGGATAGTGAGATTCAGAAACATATTTCTTCATTTCAAAGATCATGTTCCAGCACAAAATCATTTATTCCCCCCCCTCTAAATATTTCTCAATTAGGTTGGGATTTTTTGTTGATATTATAATCTAGTTAAGTAGTTGAGTGTGGATGTTATTTTTCGTTCCATTTATCTAGAATATGTGAAACATGTAAATAATTTTCATCAATGACCAATTGTCTTATTCCTTCTTAGTTTCACAAAAACATTTCTCAAGTAAGAATAGTTTGTTTCCATTTGTGTTTTTATGTTTCCAACATTTTTTTTAAAAGAATGTAAACATACATGGGATATAGTTATACTTATGTATATTTTGTTTAATCATACATGACCTTAAAAATAATTATTTAATATCACTTATCATCCATTTATTATTAAAAATATAACCCATATTGATTCATTTTCATAAAATTACATATTAAATATATGTTTTTTGATTAATCATGATACACTCTTTTTTTAACAAGTAGGGGGAAGGCCCCATTTTATAATTCAAAAAAAACCCCTTGTTGTTATTATGGGAAGAGGCATCCCATTGCATGTCCACTATAGGTCCATGTGGGAAATAAAACCTAATATAACAGACACATTGGGTCAGACCCAAAGATTCAATCATGGTGTAAAGGACCTACATTCTCACACCAAAAGCGAAGGAATAATCTTCATGTTAAACCACCAATACATCCTTTATCAGTTATAAAGTTCCACCTATAATCCATGACAATTTTCTCCATAATCCGCTTTCCTTGTTCATCTATTTGTCTATCGACTAGCTACCGCTTCTACTAAAGATCATCCTGATAAAGAGTCCCTAGTTCATCTACCCCTACGATGCTACCACTTCCACATCCATTTATCGCTATAAGTGTCCAATTTCTTAACCTAGAAACCAGTATCATCTACTTTACACTAATTCATTTATATGTCGTAGCACCCCATTAAATGATCCAACTCACCTCTCGCGAACTTCGCCATACATTGAAAAAAAATTACACAAAATTCCAGGTAATATGATTTGATCTCAAGATAATTCAGTGTTACATGGATTCATCAACTTATTAAATTATTCAATTTTCAATCATATGAATAATAAATTTAATTCTTGAAATGTTTTAAATAACATTGAACATTTCATCGAAAGATGGTTATATGAATTAATTTATATTATAATTGAACACAAGGATATTGGATATTACCATTGGATTTTTTACAACATCATCTATGAATTCAACCAAGACTATGAGGACCAAAACTAATGAATACATTGAGTTTGAATTACATTCAATCATGAATAAATGCATCATCTTCTAGCTTTCAGTGTTTATGATTTTATGGTTTCTTAGTGTACTATTTAAGAGATCATGTGTGTGAGTATTTTTATAAATGATATTAGTTTTATACATGTAATCAATTCTTCTAATCTTTATATTCAATGAAATTATGGTGTGGAATATTTTATTTCCAATATTTACGATATATGATAATATAGGAATTGTAAAACTCATGATTCAAAATTGTGTTGTTCAATAAAGTATATTTATAGAATTTTTTTCCATAATTATAATTTAACATGATCTTAGATATAGAGTTTCTTAAAACTGATTACCCATTGAGGATGCTTCCAGTGTAAAACATATATATTCTAATCAATGATATTGATGAATTTCCTACTATGTACCTTGTATATATTGAAACACAAGTAAAGTTATATCCTTTAATGATAAAAATGCATATGATAGAGATAATAGATAGAATATTAATATATTTTATGCACAGGATCCATAGAATGAATTGTGTTTCATTAGAAACTCAACATAGAATCTATTACAAATTTATCTTTATATTATGCTTGTCCTTTTTCGTCAAACAATGAGGATGCTACCCAATCATATGAAGAAATACATAGATATGTGAAAGTTATAAAAAATAAAAATAAAAATTTAAATAAATTATTTTATTCATCTAAGGAATATCTTACTATGTATGATGAAATAATGTATTAACTTACACCTCTGATAAATTCTAAATATATTTATGTTTTAATCCTTGATCATTGGAATTAGGTTTTGATATTGAAATATGATTTTAGAGGTATAAAAATTCATATATTTAATTTTGTGATATATAATATAGACTCTATAAGATGTTTAAAGACATAAATTTGTTTTTGTTTTTGTTAAAGTTGAGTTTACTAATTTTGAGATGAAAATTTTCAAATTAATCCATTTTATAGTCCAAAAGGTGTCTAGATACCTAAAGGTAGGGGTTATTCAGGTTATGAATATTATTTCCAAATTTATTCATTCCACCCTAGATATTTATGTCATTATTATAATAGTCACATTGTATTATTATTAGTGTTTATACGGCCTGTTTAAATTCAAATTTTATCTGATGATGATGTGAAGAAAGTAAAGAAAGAAACCAAACAAAAGGACACATAAATTTATACATAGCTCACCCTCACTGAGATATATTAAATGGGAATAAAACAACAATTTTCCAATGTATCAAATTTACTATGGCTCACTAAAAAATCAAGTCTTCAGCTAGATCATTATTTTCCTTGGCTCATTTCCTTTACAAGTTTCACAGATATATCGCTACCATTATAGGGGTAACTCCTTGAGTCTCTTTATATGGCTTGATACTATTGGAAATGATAACCTTATACCTCTTCCTTTTCTAACTACCTTATAAAGGATTTACCCTTAGTTTATGGATTTGTAGGTCCCTTCATTAGTAATAATTAACAGATCCAAAAATATAGGTAGATGCTCTATTTAAATCCCACTTTTATCCAATTTATGAATTTAACTTTACCACAAAATCAATGGGAAATCAAATTCAAAAACAAATTTTTAACTTCCCCTATTTGGATTCCTTGTGCACATCTTTACCACTTTGAAAACAACATTTATGGTTTCCTATGGAACTCCTAACTTCCATGAAATACAACGGAACACCCAAATTCTACACACTATCAATAAAATATTAATTTCACAAAATTTTTATTCTTTTTGTAGAACTATATTTGAATGAAACACTCTTTTCACAGAACTCTATTTGTGTACAACTCCCTTTTTACACAAATCCCTTTCTGAGAAACACCCTTTATGTGTAACTCTCTTTTCTCACATCTCTTACGATATTTAGATCAATGATTTTCTATAAGGTTTGAGATACTATAATTAGAGTGGTATCCACTTATTTATAGAAATGGATGACCATACATGTTTTGAAATCATATTTCGAATGCAGGATTCTTGTGTACATACTTCTACACACAAATCCTATGGAGCAGAAAACCATGTCTTTCACACAATTTCATATGTTACACGCACCTTTTTCCTTTGTTGTATTTTGATGTGGTGATCTTGAATGTTCTATTTTGCACAAAATTTAGAATCATCATCACCCTTATGCTCAAATCATTACTTTTACTTTAAAATAATTCCTTTTACAATAATATTTTTTTCCATCCTCCATATTTTGGACCCCAAATATATAGAAATCACTGAGAAAAGATGCCATATAGGATATGTATTTCTCTGTTTTACCTTTAGAGCGTCCATTCCTTTGTCTCAAATCATTTTCAATATAGATGGTCAATAATCACTTTGGAACTCTACAACTGAACATGTAACCCCACCTTAAAAAAAATCAGCCAAAAAATACTGCAATGTTACCTTGGTGAATTCTTTCCCTATATATCATATCATAAATATAATATTATTTCTATTTCACATTTAATTGATAAAAGTGAGGTTGATAATATGAAATATGAATTCAAGAGATTGAAAATGTTTATTTCTAGCATTACCTTGGAAAAGAATAATGCTGATAACAATATAGTTATTAGAAATGGATGAAAATTTCTTCAAGACTTGGAAATAAATCTATTGGTTGATTCTATTTGTCATAAAACCACTTTGGGATAAAGAGTTTATCATTCAATAAGATGTATCAAAGGGGAATAAATTTATAGATATATAATTCATTGAATATGGTATAATTCTTTAGAAATTATAAGGATATTATCTCAAAGGATCATACTTCTATTAAGGATGAATGAATTTGAAAAATGTGGGTGCCTTTGGTTATTTTTACAAATATCTCAGTACCAAAGTATGTATGGATACCAATTGAATAAATTCTAATCCAAAGGAAGAATATATGTAATGGAATCTAAAATAATCAAATATATATGAAAACCCTTCACTTTTATTACAAAATTAAACATAATTTATTGCATAAACATCACTAGATACAACATAGAAGAACGAGAGGTCTAGTGTATTTGGGTATTAGGATAATTTCATAACCACTTAAAACATGAAAAACAAAATCTTTATTGAAAACTTCCTTTACATGACCACTGCATTCCCTCATACTTAGCATTTCATGGGATAACCTGAGGACATGCATAAAAAAGGGTGAGCTATAAAGCCCAGTAAGGGAATAATCGTAGAATAACACGAGGAATATAATACATGTTAGAAAATAAGAATATAAATAGAACACAAGATAATCATAAACATAAAGAAAAGATAATGCATGATAATCATAACATGGAAATGTTTCAACAACACATAACATGGAAATAGAATGAGCCAAGGCTCATTGTAGATGAAGAATGAGTAAATCCTCATTGCACATGAAGAACGGGTAAAACCTCTTTTCACTTGAATTATAATGATTCAACACCCATTGAACATGAATTATCATGATACTATACTTTACCAAAAGCATTGGAGCGCTATAAGGGCACACCCTTCTTAAAACATTCATTTCATGTATAAGTGTGCCACATGGATCATATAACATGGATTCATAAAGCATCATCATTTATTCCACGATAAAGGAATGTGGAATTCATACAAAAAACCTTATAATTAATATTTAAATTTTCATAATGGTGAATACCATTGAAAGAGAAATGGGCATGGTATTCACTACACAATGGCATTAGTTTGGAAAATCGGTGCAATTTCGGCAGCATAACGGCGTGAAATAAGAATTCATAAAAATGGTTGATGAGAGAGAAAGGGGTGTCTTATCATATTTAACAAACATGGAATGTAAGGGGGTAATATATATACATGTCCCAACTAATTTAATTGAAATTAGATTCATGATACAAAAGAATTGTTTGAATGTAAATGAGGAGAGGGAAATTCTTTTTGGAATTTTGGCATACTAACAGGTGAACATGGGAGGAATTTAATGAGAGAGAAAGGGGCCTCCCATCATTAAAACATAAAAGGTCAGTATTAGGGAGGTGATAAACCATACCCAAACATTTATAATTTAAATTAACAATTCATACCAACATTTATAAAATTGGAGAAAATGAGAAATGAAGAAAAACCCTTACTTGGAAGTATGCTTCCAAAGGCTTGAGAGAGGCTTCTTGGGAGCTCGGGACACCTTATAAAGATTCTAGAGAGAGGGGTTATGAGGTTTTATGAACATTAAAGGCTTTGAGTGAGGAGGATGTGGGAGTTTGGGTGGGTTTGTATAAGAAAGGTGAGGGAATTATTTATTATTTAGGTTTGGGACCCTCACATTAAACTTATCCAAACCTCAGACTAGCCCATGGGGTTTCCCATGGTTTTTGGAAAATTTAAGTGGAAAAAAATATTTTATAAGGCCAAATTCCTAACTTCCTAAAATAATGGGGTTGATTGAGTGGATGTGAGTGACACTCCCAAGGAAAGCAATTTAAAAATGCAAAATGTTTAATAAGTCTTAAAGGGTCCACTAATGCTTTGTAAAATAAATAAAACAAACCCAAAATCACATTATTTTAATTTTATAACATATATTGGCTGAACATAAGGTTTATATTATTTTATT
The DNA here is from genome assembly GCA_963277665.1 of Viscum album. Lineage (NCBI taxonomy): Eukaryota > Viridiplantae > Streptophyta > Magnoliopsida > Santalales > Viscaceae > Viscum > Viscum album. The sequence continues at coordinate 1,195,497,556 of OY728135.1, read as the reverse complement.
ACATCACTATTGGGTCATTAGGATGTCATAAAACACATTATATAATTAATCAGTAATTAATTTTTACCCAAAAATTTGACTGTTTCGTAAAATTATTAAAAATTAACTGTTGGATAATTTCAAAATCCTGATACCATAAATAATATTCATTTTATCTAAATAATTTTATAAATATGTTAATTTTCACTTAAAAACTTACATTTATCGAAAATTCATGGGCTTTAACAAAAATGGCTTTCAACCCTTATTAGAAATTACAATTGCATTCATAAAATTATACGATCATTTATATTTAATAAAAATTAATTTAATAATAATAATAATAATATTTTATTAAAATATTTTTTAATTCAATAATTCATTAATTCATCAAAATAGATTTCTCAGTTGAACATTAACAAAAAAAACTATTTGTTCTTTAAAAACTATTTACAAAGAAATAATAATAATAAGAATGTATATTTATTAAAAATAAAAAAAATAATGTACAGAAACATAGAGCTATGGTCTTGTTACATAACTCCTTATAACACCCATATAAGACAAAAGAGTAAGGTGTGCGATGGTGACAAACTCTTGGGGTGGCCCGGATGACATTGATCGGGTGGTAATCTCGATCAACATCCATTTCTCTTGTAGGCGGTCCTAGTCAAGCTTAACATATTCAAGATCTACTTGTTCTTTGTCTAGAGAAAAGCCCAAAGACGCAACCTCCTATCTGAGATCAAACAAATGGGATTCGTATGGGGCATGTCTACTGGATGTGGCCATCTGTTTCTCAGTATGAGTAAATATGGATTTGTTAAAGCGCTATATTTATACTAATCATGTGATCACTATTCAACGAATTTATTAGAAATGGTCACAATTCATAAAATAATACCAAAGAAGTTGAAATTTTATAAAATCATTTTACATAAAGAGACATTTAATTAGATCAATAGGGATTTCAATTAATTAATGTTTGGGTCATTACAATATTCCCCCATTTAGAAATATCACCCTCGAAATTTTCTTTTTCCCACAGTAAAACAGATCTAGGTAACTCTGCTTTATCATTTCCTCTAATTCACACATTGCTTCTTCAAACTTTTTGTTTCACTACAAAACCTTGATGAGGGGAAATGTCTTATTTCGTAGAACTTTTTCTCTACGATCTACAATCATCACTGGTTTCTATTCAAAAGAAAGGTCATCCTCTTACTTTACCACCTCTAAAGAGGGTATATGTGAAGGATCTGGTATGTACTTCCTTAAGAGGGATACATGAAAGACATCATGTACTTTGGCCATAGTATGTGGAAGTGCTAGTCGATAGGCCAAAACTCCGAAACGATCAAGAATATCGAAGGGTCCAATATACCTTTGACATAACTTCCTGTGATTTCAAAACCTCATGAACTTCTTCCACGGAAATATGTGTAGAAATACCATGTCTCAATCTTTATTCTCATCATCTCACAGATGGTTATCTTTATAACTCTTCTGTCGACTCTGGGCTACATTGATAAGTTGCTGAATGGTTTTTTACTTTCTCCACTATTTCTTCAACCATTTCTTGTCCAAGAAGCTTACGCTCACTGACCATATCCCAACATGCTGGTGTTATGCACCTTTTCCCATAAAGGGATTTATATGGTGACATTTGGATGCTCGAGTGGTAGCTGTTATTATAAGAGAACTCAACCAGAGGAAGATGTTGATCTCATCCACCTTTAAAGTCCATTGATAATTCTCTCAATAGGTACTCAACTGTTTGGATTGTCCACTCGGATTGGACATTAGTTTGTGGATGATAGGCCGTACTGAAGTTCAGTTTAGTATTCAGAGAATGTTGAAGACTCTTCCAAAACATGGAGGTGAATCTTAGATCTCGATCGGAAAAAATAGATAGTGGTACACCATGAGGCTTTACCAGTTCCCTGATATATATCTGTTCCAGTTGATCCAATGAGAAATATAATTGAATAGAAATGAAGTGTGCATCCTTTGTAGGACGATCCACGACAACCAATATTGCATTGTAGCCTTTGGATGTCTTCTGGAGTCCAGTGAAAAATTCCATATTGATGTTCTCCCATTTCCATTCTGGTATGAGAAATGGTTGCATCATCCATTTAGAATTCTACCTCTCTATCATTACTTACTGACACACCATGCACTTTGATGTATATTCAGCAATCTCCTTCTTCATATTATCCTACCAATAATGCTCTCGGAGATCTTGATACATCTTTGTGTTTCCTAGGTGAATAGATAAATTTGAACTTTGTGAATCATCCAAAAGTTCATTCTTCAGCTCCATACTTGATGGAACACATAGTCTTTTCCCAAATATGAAAATCCCTTCATTATTAACATTAAGCTCTGTTGATTTCCATTTTCTGATAACTTCTACTTTTTCTTGAATTCCCACATCATCATTTTGAGCATCCTTTATCCTTTCCAAAAGTGACGGTTGAGCAATCATTTGTGAAAGTATTTATGATGTTCCATTCTTTATGATTCCCATGTCTATCTTCCACAAATCTAAGAAGATTGGATCCCTTTAAATTCTCATCAATGATAGAATCAATGAGTCATTTCTACATAGGGAATCCTCCACCTTGTTAGATTTCTTAGGGTGGTAATGGATTAACAATTCATAGTGTTTAATCATCTCTAACCATATTTGTGGGCGCATGTTCCACTTTTTCTTTGTGAATATATAATTGAGGCTTTTGTGGTCTGTATATATTTCACACTTCTCCCCAAATATATAATGCCACCAAATTTTCCAAGCGAAGATCACTACAGCCAACTGAAGGTCAACTGTTGGATAGTTCTAATCAGGAACATTTAGTTGACTTGAAGCATAGGCAATGACATTGTCATTTTTCATCAACACACATCCCATCCTTTTCTCGAAGCATCACTGACTACCACACAAAGTTCTCCACTTTTGGGTAAAGTGATAATGATTGTAGTGATAAGCCTCATGTTCAACTCCTTAAATATTTCTTTGCATTCATCAGACCAAGAAAACATTAATCACTTCTGATTTAGATTGTTAAGATGGTTTTATAATCATGATAAATTTCTCAAAAATCATCAATAATATCCAGCTAATCCCAAAAAGATACGGATACCTATTACCGATGTTGGCCTCAGCCATCCCTCGATTGCATCTGTTTTGGAGGGATCCACAGATATCCCATTGCTTGTGATGATATGGCCCAATAATGAGACCTCCTTCAATCAGAACTCACACTTGATTTAATTTTCATAGATCTTCTCCTTCTGTAAGGTCTCTAATATAGTTCTTAGATGCTCCTCATGATCCTCCTTGGTTTTAGAGTATATCAGAATATCATCTATAAAGACTACCACAAATTTGTCTAGGAGATCCATAAAGTCTCTATTCATCATGTTCATGAAGATTTATGGAGCATTAGTGAGTCCGAAAGCCATTACTATGAATTCATAGTGCCCGTATCTTGTACGAAAATCAGTCTTGGGGATATCTTCCTTCTTTAACCTTACTTGATAATATCCTGACCGCAAATTCACCTTGGAGAAGTATTGTGCTCCACGCAGCTGATCGAACAAGTCATAAATTTGTGGGAGAGGATAGTTGTTCTTTATCGTGATTTAGTTAAGCTCACGATAATCGATGCAAAGGCGCATTGACTCATCCTTCTTCTTGACGAAGAGGACTGGTGCACCCCAGGGTGAAGCACTTGGGCATATAAACCCTTTATCTAGATTCTCCTGTAGTTATTTCTTCATCTCCTCAAGCTACACAACAATCATTCAATACAGAGTCTTGGATATTGGAAACACCCTAGGTATAAGATCAATTTAGAATTCAACATCTCTTCTAGGAGGAAGACCAGGCTATTCCTCGGGTAATATTTCAGCGAATTCCCTTACAATAGGCATGTCTTCTAGGATGGTATCAACCTTAGACTCAATCATCTGAGCTAGATACGTGTGCTCATAGGGTAGTAATATCCATGCATGAGATGATGGATCTAAAAAAGATTAATCTTCCTCCTTAAACTTGTAAATAATCGGGGGTCGATTCTCCACTTGGAAAGTGATTTCCCCCTCATGACAATTTTTGTTCGCTATATATAAGGAAAGTCAATCCATACCAATAATTGCATCAAATTCCACAAGAGGGATTATGAAGAGGTTTTCCAGGAAGTTTAATCCACAAATTATGACAAGGGAGGAGTTATATTCATGGGACACAATGACTTCCACATTTTCTATACTCACCAACATCTTCACTTCCATGAATTTTGGTGGTGTTGGGATTGATGTATTATACTTTCTAGATATAAAAGAATGCATAGAACCTGAATCAAAAAGTACATTCGCTATTCTTGAATTAATAACTAGTGTACCTGTCACCACTTCATTTTCGGGGTTCACCTCGGTAGTAGTGACGGAAAACGCGCACTACTGATACCTTGGAGGTCGTTGGTTGCTTCCGAAAATTCTTGGATTAGGGCACTGATTTGCAAGATTCCTTGGTTCTTTGCAGTTGTAGCAATGAACCATGCATTGAGGTTCGAACAGAGCATTCCTCTCCTCTATCATAGCCGCGGGTCTTTCTTGCCGACAGTTAATAGCTAGGTGCCATTTTCTTCTACAACTAAAGCATTTCCTCGTACCCTTTAGGAAATTTCCGGGGTGCTTCTTTCCACACATTTGGAATGTGGGGTGCTGTATCCTCTTAGCACCATTGTATTTATCCATCAGATCACCAGTATTGAATTCCACCATAGGATTCTTTACCCCATGATACCCCTGAGATTCTCCAATCTCCATTTAGACCTTTAAATCACATCATACCATTTTCTTTATAGCTTTCAAAGTCACGGATCACCAATGCATTCCGAAGTCTAGGTTTTAGCCCCCCAATGATGCAGTGAACCTTGCATTCGAGGGTAACAACAAAGCTAGAAGCGTATCGTGCAAGCCTTGTGAAGTTTTTCTTGTATTCTCTAACATATTTTTCGTCTTTTTTTCTTGAGGTCAAGGAAGTCCCATTCCATATTAAGCTGGAGGGTGTGTGGAAAATATTTATCAAAAAAACAACTTCCTGAAATCCTTCCATATCAACACCTCGATCTCCTACTCAGGCTTCATATTTTGGATCAACGTCCACCATTGACCTGATTCACCATCCATAGGATAAGCAGACAGGAGAGGCTTCTTTTTTTCATAACATTGAAGGATGAAGAATATATTTTCAATGGAGTTGATCCATTGTTCATTGTTTGAGGGATTGGATGATCCATTAAAAGTAGGAGGCCTTTGTCTCATAAATCTCTCGATAGTGACTTGATATTTCTTAGGGGGGTGGGTGGGTTGAATGTTTCTTTTGAACAATGTTTCTATTCAATGCTTAATTTAGATGAGAGAGAATTATGACAATGTTTGTGATTCCTGCTCCCATTAAATTAGGAATCTCATTAGTACAGTCATCACATTGATCTTCACATTGGTTTTTAGCCTGATTCCTCCTATTACCGACCATTTTCTAGAATAAAAGGAGTGTTAGTGGTAACACATAAAGGGTAATACAAGGAAAAAACTGATGACTTATAAATATCTTTTTTCCCTTAACATAAGAATCTATTGGCTTCTGTCTATGTTATCCACGATCTATTTTCTAACATATATTATTAGGGAATTTTTTTGTCCCTTAATAATGGATCATACTATACTTGTGAATTTACCAAAGAATATCCCTCGAGAGAGTCGTAACCAAGAGTGCAGAAAGGCCCGTTGTCATGCACCAGTTCTCATTTGAGTCTACCTCAAAGCGGTGTTTTCGGGTTATACCCCTAGGATACATCTATGATAGAGACAGCTCTACCTGCTCATATCCACACAGGGATGTATTTTCTTGATAAGTCACTTAATCAATATTCATCAAAACATAGGGATGTTTTTATTATACATAGTATTTTCTCTAATGCTTTACTAGTTTTATCTAATCCAAATCCAAAAAATAACTAAACCTAGCCTTTGATACCAACTACGACTACCCTTCTATTTTATTACACAATTAAACAAAATTTATTCTATAAAATTCACTTGATACAACATAGACGATTAAGAGGTCTAGTGTATTTGGGGCTTAGGATCATTACATAACCACTTAAGACATTAAAACAAAATATTTATTGAAAATATCCTTTACATGACCACTAAATTCCCTCATACTTAGCATTTCATGGGATAACCTGAGGACATGCATAAAAAAGGGTAAGCTAAAAGCCCAGTAAGGGAATAATAATGGAGTAACATGAAGAATAAAATACATGTTAGACAATAGTAATATAAATAGAGCACAAGGGAAGCATAAACATAAATGCATGATAAATCATGATAATAATAACATGGAAATGTGGCAACAACACTTAACATGGAATTAGCATGAGCCAAGGTTCATTGCACAGGGAGAAAGTGTAAATCCTAATTGCACATGAACCATGAGTAAAACCATATTGAAATTGAATTAGAATGATTAAACACCCATTTAACATGATGTATAATGATACTATACTTTACCCAATGTATTGGATCACTATAAGGGCACACCCTTCCTAAACCGTTCATTTCAGGCACAAGTGTGCTACATGGATCATATAATAAGGATTCGTAAAACATCATCATTTATTCCACAATAAAGTAATGTGGAATTCATAAATAAAACATTAAAATAAATATGAAAATGTGAATAAAGGTGAATACCCTTTATAGAGAAATGGGAAAGGTATTCACTATACCATGGCATTGGCTTGGAAAATCGGTGCAATTTCGGCAGCGTAACGACATGACGTAAGAATTAAAAAAATGGTTGATGAGAGATAAAGGGGTGTCTCATCATATTTTAGTGACATGAAAATTAATGGGGTAATATAGATACATGTCCCAACATATTTAATGGAAATTATATTCTTGGTACAAAATAATTTTTTGAATGTAAATGAGGAGAGAGAAATTCCTTTCGGAATTTCGGCATAGTAATGGGTGTACATGAGAGGAATTTAATGGGAGAGAAAGGGGTCTCCCATCATTCAAACATAAATAGGGCTGTATGGTTGAGGTTCAAAACCATAACCTAACATTTATAATTGAAATTAAAAGGGAATAAAAACATTAAGAAAATTGGAAAAAAATGAGAAAGGAAGAAAATACCTTACTTTGAAGTATGCTTCTAAAGGATTGAGAGATGATTTAGAGAGGCTTATTGGGAGCTTGGGGAACCAAGGGAGGATTATAGATATAGGAGGTATGAGTTTTGAAAAACTCCAAAGACATTGAGTGAGGAGTAGGTGGGATCTTGTGTGGGTTTATATAAGAAAGATGAGGGGATTCTATATTATTTAGGTTTGGGACCCTCACATTAACCTAATCAAAACCACAAACCAGCCCATGGGTTTTTCCCATTTATTTTTGGGAAAAAGGATGTGGAAAACAATATTTTATAACTAAAAAGTCCAAAATTCTTAAAATAATGGTGTTGTTTTTGTGGAGGTGAGTCACACTCCCAAGGAAAACAATTTAAAAAGACAAAATTTTTAATAAGTCTTGAAGGGTCCACTAAATATTTGTAAAATAAAAAAACAAACCAAAAATCACATAATTTTAATGGTAAAACATATATTGGCCGAACATAAGGTGTATTTTATTTTATTACATCACTATTGGGTCATTATGATGTCATAAAACACATCATATATTTAAACGGTATTTAAATTTTACCCAAAAATTTGACTGTCTCAGAAAATAATGAAAAATTCACCATTGGATAATTTTGACATCCTGATTACAGAAATAATCTTAATTTTATCTAAATAATTTTCTAATTATGTTAATTTTTAACTTTTAAAATAAAACCATCATTTATAAAAAATTCAAGGGTTTTGAAAAAAATGGATTTCAAACCTTAATAAAAATTAAAATTGCATTCATAAAATTATACGATCATTTGTATTTCATAAAAATTAATTTTAGAATAATAATAATATTTTATTAAAATATTATTTAATTAAAAAATCAAATAATGCATAAAAATAGATTTATTAGTTGAACATTAACTAATAATACTATTTGTGCGTTAAGAACTATTTACATGGTAACAATAATAAAATGAAAGTATATTAATTATTATATAATAAAATAATATACATAACCATGGTTCTATGGTCTTGCTAAATAATCCCTTATAGCACCAGCATAAGATAGAAGAATAAGGTGTGCGATGGTGACACACTCTTGGGGTGGCTCAGATAACATTGCTCGGGTGGTAATCTCTATCAACTTCCACTTCTCTTGTAGGCAGTCCCTATCTAGCATAACATATTCAAGGTCGGCTTTGGCTTAGTCATGATTGAAGCCCAAAGATGCAACCTCCTTTCCGAGCTCTGACAAATTGGTTTCGTATGGGGCACGTCTACTGGATGAGGCCATCACTTCCTTGGTCTGGGAAAATTTTGATTTGTTAAAACCCTTTATTTATAATAATCATGTGATCACTTTTCATCATATATATTATAAATGGTGAAAATTATTAAAATAAAACCAAATAAGTTGAAATTTTATATAAACATTTTACATAATGATACATTTAATAAGATAAAGATGGATTTCCATTCATGAATGTTTGGATCGTTACAATACCTAGCACATTTTACCATCATGTTCTATTTTTTTAATTTTATATTAGGTATTTACATAAAAAAATTATATTTATATCTCATTAAACTCATTGATATAGGGGTATTTGTATTTTTGGATAACTTTCATAAAAAATAATTTTATTTTTTACCAATAGTTTAAATGAATATTACAAAAAAAATCAAATAAAACCTTTCAGAATCACCTTATATAGGAGAACACCAACAATGGACATTGGATGTAACTTTCATGAGATCACTTATATTGATATTGTATTCAAGACTCATGAAATTGTTCAATATATAATGTGTAAAAATGGTATAAATGGAATATTGGTACTTCAGTACTGTGGAAGTATGATAGAATTGTTCATTGTATGAATAATCATTAAGTAATTTTCAATATAATTATGAGATACAAATGGAAATTTTTTATTTTTTATCTTCTATATCATTTTGTTTTATGAATTTTATAGCTTATATTATAAATATTTCATATTATTATGTTTATTAGTATTTAATATTAGTTGGATAATAATTTTTCTATAAATTTTTATTTTTAAAGATTTGAATACATTAAAGATCAGTTATATATGATCATTGTTATGTTATTATATATTCACCTCTTGTTTCAATATATCCTTTCATTAACAAACTCCTTAGGAAATGGGGATGAAATTCTTTATTTAGATCTATATTAATTTTTCATGTAGGTGTTTCAATTATTTTTGGGAAACATTTTATTTGAATTTATAATATCTACTTTGAGAGACTTTAAAAACATATACTTATGGAATTTATGACAATTTGTGTAATTAAAAAAAATTATTTCTTAGATGGTATCTTTTAATCCAGGTCCTTTGTCCCTGGTTTAACTCATGAAAACCCACTTTATGGTTTTTTTATAAACTATGGTGATTAATTTTACACATTTTTTCCACTATTACATATGAATATTTTTTAATAAATTATACTTTTATATATTATTATAGTTAGTTATATATATGATATTTATCTTGAATTAATTTTTGAAAAATGACGAGTTTATTTTTTACTAATTCTTGTAAAATACACTTTATTTTTTCCTAGGAGTCTATAGAGTTTAAGGCACTGTTTTCAATGAAAATTATAAAAAAAACAATCTTTAAAAGAAGATCATCCATTAGTACGGAAATATAACTTATCAATGGGTGTTTTTTTGGTTTTTAGTTAAGTACCTCAATTTAAATCATTAAATTTTATTCATTTTCTTAATTATACCTATCGATAATAAAGGATTGTATTTTTTTGATCTAATGAGAGATGTTTTTTGAAGGACTTAAAATGGTAGAATGTTAATTTATGTTGTTTAAGTGATCTTTTATTAAAGGATTGACCTTACAATGATGGAGAAAATTTGGTTTCTTTTAATTTATTTATCTAGTAGGAGAAAGTGTATTTCAAGGTGATGATATTAAATTAGAACTATTAAAAAAATAAATAATGATTTTAATTATATGTTTATGGAAATGAGAAAGATTTTTTCATATAATTCCTAAATTTATAATATGAATCATTTGTTTTTCTTATTGGGTCTTTTTTGAAAATCTAAATGGGTGAGAAAGTATATGTTTTTTATTACAAGAAATTTTTAGCTAATTTTTGTGTGTGTAATTATGTGTTTGTTTTTGTTACAGAAAATAGAATATTTTAGTTTAGGGGAGAATAAAATTAATGTTCTTGAGGGGGAAGTTAAAATAATCCATAAAGAGAGATATATTTTATAAATTTTGTTACATGTATCAATGGGGAGAAAGTTATATAAATGTTACAAGGATATATCTACTCTAATCTATTTTATCTCATTGTTTCAATATGCTGTCTTTTAATATTATCAAAATGATGGATAATATGGAGTAATTTTCCTACCATTAAATATTTCAAAACCATTTTTTGATGAATCAAAAATCACATTTTTTCTTCAATTGTTGTTTTATTTTTGGTTAGTTCTATTTTAATTGAATATTTATCTTCTAATTTAATATTAATGGGAAATATGAATGATACAATTAATGTTCAGAATGTTGAAAATAATTTTTAGTTATTCATAAAAAAATTATCTTATCCAAATATCTTAGAAAAAAACATGAAGATATTACAAATTACTAGTCTAATATTAGAAAAACATAATCATTAAAATTAATATAGGCTTTGAGGAACATAATTAATAAATATATATAATTTAAGTACTTTAAATAATGGAACTTTTCATCACCTCACTACTTTGAGTACTTATAATTGAATTATTTTTCAATGTATTTATTAAGATATTATTTTTCTGAGTATTTATTGTAAAATATCTAATTTTATTCTTGTAATAATTTATTTTGATATTTGAGATTAATGGGATTTTGGTGTGGAATAAAATTCCACAGGTCCTCATGATTGATGAGGTTCTAGGGATTCGAACCCACATGATTCTGAATTATGAAGTTCAATAAAGTTTGGTTATGGACTTTCTAGTAATCATGATGACCAAAGAGGAACTATATGATATTTCTTCCTACTTCCAAGTACATTTAATGAAATTTACTTGTGCATAAATATTTTCTTATAATCAAGGTGATCGATAAGGAACATAGTGTAGAGATTTTAAAGCTTGTATTAAGTTACATATCCTTATAATTCCTTGGGATAATAGTGAGTAGTTATTGTCAATTGGTAAAAAATAGCAATAATTATACTCTATTTGTGTATTTGGGATGTTATCCAATACGCCAAATGTTTTTTTTCTTTATGCATATTTTTATTGGTTTATTTTCATACAGTAGTTATGTTTTAAACATATGATTGTTCTATTTTCTAATGTCTTTGATATTTCTTTTTACTCTAATTATTTATATATTACAAATATTTAACAATTTAAAATTTTGAGTTGGTGAAAATTTTAATCCAGCTTTTGAATTTAATTAACCGCCTCTTAATGTTACTATACCTTTATTATTTGGGAAAACAAGCCAATCCATCCATATTTATTAGAAATTATAATATGTTACATATTTTTACAATTCCATATTTAATATTATAAATGTAGATGATTAATATTATACTGTTAAGAATTAATCTCAAGTAACCAAAACGTGAATCAATTATGTTAAAAATTAACATAATGAAATAAATGATAAAAACATATTTACAAAACATATTTCAAAAATATAAATTAAATATTAAAATGAAATATAAAATGATAAATAAAATGTATTCAAGTATATAAGTAGCTTTAAAAACATTATGAATCATTTATGTTAAAAAATAACATGATTTCTTCACCAAAATCTTTTTTATCATAAATATAAATATAAAACACAAACATGATGAAATCAATTACTGAGTGAAAATTAACTTTTTCTGTTATCAAACCCCACTTGAGGGAAAAGTGAGAGTCCACAAGATCCAAACATTATAACCAAATAAAACTATAAAATAGGATAACCTAGGTCCAGACTATAGGATTTAAACATCCCCAGCTACTATATTGTAATGAAAATACTTCACCATCACATGACTTTTCGATCAGTTGTACCGTGTAGGGTGCACGCCCCTGGTACCGATGGTAGATCCATATCCTCTAAAACTAAAAAAATATAAATGAAATGTTCCTGTGAATTTTTCCTACACTAAACATTTTCAATAGATGATCCATGTAGAGTTATGGTTTCTTACACAACAAAAATTCAAAATGAAAACAATATCCAAAATGTAGCCTCATAACCCAACCATTAGATTCCAGGAACCTTCACTGAAAATTTTAAATATCAGATCCAAAAAAGTTAGATCCGTGTGTTCACAAACATCATGAAGTATCCAATGTATTCATCCTATAAACCTCTTCCCCACAATCCTCAGAACCATAACCTCTGGAAAAATCAACAACGCATGGATTTGACCCCGAAACATGCCACAATTGTCGATTACCCAAAACTGGATGATCGATATCATGAACGAATTGACCATGAAAACTACCACACTACTCTACCTAAGAGAGATTGTGAGATTCCCAGAACACATGAATGAATCTAACGAAAAAATATAGGATGAAATGACGGTGAAACCACGTCTTGACACAATCATGTCACCTTTGCCGTCAAAATCTTGAGCATCACCATCATTATGAAAACCTGACTAAACTCACTGCTAAAATCATACATAGAAACATAAACCCTAAAAACCTGAATAAAGGCTACTGATTAAAGGTTGTACTAGGTATTTCGATGGCCTCCACATTGCAAATCCCAAAGACTCTCCATTACCACCACTCCGGATCCACCTTAGTGGGGGTGTAGATGAATGACAATTAAGGTAAGTGAATGAGAGAGTGTGGGATTTGAGCACCGACACCATCCGCAAGGCAGAATGATTGATCCAATAAGGAAGAGAAGAAAGAAGAAGGGTAGAGGGGGAATGATGCTAAAAATCTATGCAAATTCCTCCCCCCTTCTATGGAAAAACCCTAGCATGAGGGATAGATCTAGGAAATTCCGCTCAGAGGCCCCCTCTTAAAATTAACATTTACAAGAAATAAATTAATTACATGGTATTATTACTGGAAATTACTCAAAAATAATTAAAAAATGTAAGAGAAATTAGCTCAAAATTATAGTACTCACTCTCACCACACTTAATTCATTATTTTGCTTAATTATAAACCTCAACATTATTGAGAAGGAATTCTCTCAAAATTAAGGGTTATCATTATATTCATTTTTGTAAAGCCCCGACCCCAGTTACCTAGAGTTGGTGAAATATTACATAACATTGGCATGATCACAAGGGATAAAATCCTAAAATACTGATCAATTTCATAGCCTTGGAAGTACTAGATACATTCATTGGTTTTACATTATAGCTTGAAAAAAATACAATACTAATTTATTCCATTAGAAAAATCCAATCCTTCTAGATTGTGCCTGCAAGTCACTCATATCTAACTTATTCATATCTTGGGAAAATGAAACATAAGAAAGGGGTGAGCTCAAACTCTCAGTAAGAATAATCATTACAGTAGATGATAACATAAATATTAGGCATGTTGAATAATTTAAAACACATGTCTTTACAAATAATAAACATGGACACTTTATGGAAGGAATATAAGTAGAGTAAATAATTCAATAATAAAACATAATCATTGGTATTATACTAGTTGAATAACCACACGAACCATTAATATTATTTTCATAATGACAGAACGTATAATGCAGGACATTCTGAAACAATTTGTCAATGCCTCGACCAAGACGTCTAAAAATGATTAAGGCCTCGAAAAAAACCATATATCAAATTGGGAAAGCCTCGGCCAATTCCACATCTAATTGTTTCATGAGACCTATTGATTCACCTAGGTTCTGTAGTGGGCTCCACCCATCACTTCCTAAGTGAAATACATTCCACATATTAAAAGGTTGAAACATAACATAAAAATTCATATTAAAACTAGCACACGAAATGTCGATACTTTAACCATAAACCATGAATGGTATAAAAATATAACATTCTCAGTCAAGATATCATAACTCATTCAATACAATATTTAAGATTCTATTTATAATAAATCAACCTCAACCAAGAATAATATCCAGAAAATATGTTGACATACTTGAAAATCATTAGGAAAACTCTTTGAGAGAAATATTAATTTTTCATAAATACATTTAAACGACACACCATTTAAAAGATATTTTTGAATCAAAGTGTCCCATACCACTTTGAAACTTTTTAAAGGAATCATCTTTTCAAAGAAATCAGGTATATATAAATAATTTCTTAAAACCATTTTAGAAACATGGACATTAATGAGAAAGATTTAGAAGAATATATATTTAAAACATTTAAAATGATGTTTTAGTTAAAGAGTATAGTTAAAATAATCATTTTGAAAATAATTTTATGAAACATGGATATGTATAATAAATATGTCCTAGAAAATACTTACACATAAACAATCTCAGATAATAATGAGATTGATGAATTAACCCTTACCTTGTACTTTAATTTGGCCGAGGGTACGTTTAACCTCTTGTATAATGACCATATTATGTTATTAAATTATACCAGAACCATATTTATATTTATTATATTATAAATGATTCATTTTTGACTTTATAATACCCATTTAATAATGATTTCTATGTTAAATTAACATTTCTGGTAATAGTCGCTTTATTTATCGTATGTGTTTTAACTTGTTATTCTTGTTCATGTCATTTATATAATGATTTAAATAATTGTTGAATATAAAATATTATTTATATATAATATCTAGTTACAATATAAATATGTATAAAAGATATATATATGTAATATAAAACACCATTTTTGGAGACGGTAGGTCATACATACGCATAAATGATGTTTATATTTTTATATCGTAATGAATGGTAGTAGGTGAATGAGATAAATGTAAATATATATATATATAGTAGAATTGTTATTTCATATATTATATACTTATTAATAATATGTATTTTTATAATCATTTTTTAATGGTGAACGTGGAAATGAATCTCATCGTGTCGTTGAGATGGTAAGTCGTACGTACAGACAAGCGACGATATCATTTCCTTAATGATTAAAAGGTGTGGAATTCGATGGTATATTAATTATATCTAAACATTATAATGTTATTTTCAATATTTATATACATATTAGTCATCCTTATATTCATCTAAATAAAATAGTGTTGAATAAAAAATTACACCACGATGTAGAGATGATAAGCTGTACGTACGCACGCATGGTGACTTTATAATTCATATGATGGATAGAATAATGAATATGGTTGTACCATATTTATAATAACATAAAATTATGTATAATTTATTTTGGTTATTATTTTTTTATAGCAGTAATAAAGAAAGGGAATGTGGAAGAAGAAAATAACTTTGAAAGGGGTGATAAAATAATTACCTCTTCTTCAGGTATTTCCTTTTGATTTGAAAAAAAAGAGATCCTTGTGATGGATTTCTGGTCAAAGGAAGTCCTATATAATTAATTGGGGGTAGTTGGGAGGATATTTGGGTAGGGTTTTGTGGAGACAATAGGATTTGGATGTGTGAATTGGAGAGAAGGGGAAGTTCCCTTTTAATAGAGGTGATGGTCACTTTAGGAAAAGATTGGAATATTATTTTATTATAAAATCATATTCCAATTATAATGGATCCAAATGAATTTATTTCGAGCCTTATGTGGTTTTGGGTAGAACTACTCTCAAAAAATATGTTTTAGAAAAGTTTAGGTTATCATTTTAACATTATCTTTTAGATTTAACTCTTAGTTAAATAGTTTAACGTTTACAATGACTTATAGTTTTTTTATATTACATGGTTAATAAACATACTATAAAAATCCAAGAAAAACCAAAGTAGTTGTTTAATGACATATATATCATTATAAGATTACTTTTCTTGAACCATTTATTTTTGGGGCTGTAATATAATTTAATAATATAGTATTTGTTTTAAATACACATTTATGTTAATTTTGACACTATTTGGTATTTTGTTTTTTTAAAAGTCATAACAACATTATTAATTCAGAAAAAAAATTAACAAACCCTCTCATGTCATATTAACATATAAAATTAGTGTAATTCATCAGAAGTCTCAAATTACAATTATTTGGAAATTTATAATATCAATTATTTTAATCTTTCATAAATAAGGTAATTACTGCATCATTGTTGTTTCATAAATAAATTTAATTATATAAAGTCTAAAAATTATAACTAAAATACCATTATATAGGAAATATTATTATATTTCAAATTATCATTTATAATATAATTTATCTTATGTATAACCCTGTATTAAAAATGGTTTAGGTATTAAACATTGGATTTTACAATTTTAACTCTTCTTTGAGTAAAATAATAATAAATGTCCTAATATAATACATGTGGACTAAAAGGATCATATGTTATTCCTAATTTTGATATTCAGAATAAAAAAATGAAGACTATTTTACAATATTCAAAACATATAAGTTGCATTAATTAATTTAAAATTAATTCTCATAGTGAAAACCAAAAAGAGGGGTTTTAAAAAGTAAAAACTATCAAAAGATTGACATGTGTCTATGTCAAATTAAAATATAAAATTACGTATAATGACCTAAATTGAATTAAATAATAAAAATATAATCTAATTATACTTCTAAACTATTCAAATTTATAATTTAACTGTATAAATTATATTGATTAAAAAAGATATTTTCAACTAAAATTTAGTATTTTCATTGATCATCATTATATGAAACTTATCAGAAAAGTACCAATAATTAACCCAAACTAAATTTGTATGTCCTGATTCTAAAGACGAATTTAATTTTACTAAATTGAATATATAAAAGTTTCAAATATTGGATTTAAAAAGGGTTCACCATTAAAAGGTTGTAGAATTTAGTTTTTTGAAAAATACTTCCTTTATCTGAAAAAATAACTTGTTCTTATATTATGCCGAATTAACACATAATATGAATGGTAAAATAATATGGAGTATATAAAATTAGAAATTCAGTTAATATAATTCATAATCACTTTTTGAACGGCTAGCTTGGTAAGTTGTGGTGCGCCCAAACTTGGTGTTGCGTGTAGTGCATATTATTGAATTACTTTGAAGAGAAAGCATAGTATGAAATCATGGGGTGTTACATTGTCCCCTCCTTCAATAAATTGCATCCTCACAATTTGAAATTGTTCTTCAAAAATAAAAGGTTAAAAATAGAAAAATACCTTTGTCGAAAACCCAAATCAGAAATTGGGTTAATAAAATTTAGTCTTAATAAGTGGGAAAGGGAAATCAAAAAGTCACCACCAAATTAGGATCTCAATTAGGATAACATTTCTTTATATTATAGAAAAATAATTGGAGGGAAAACGTAAATATTTATAGGGAGTGATTTAGGTCATCAATCACAAACAAGTGTAAAATTGAGGGCCTCAAAGCCATAAATCTATAATGATTTAAAATATCATCAGTTCACCAAAACATAATGTATTAGGATAACACATCTTTAGTTTTATGATCATTCCCTAATGTTTAAGAATTAATTTATCCATGTAATGAGAGGGAAAAATCTTATTAACACGTAGAGTTTCGTCCTTCAACTAATTCCTACCACAAACTCATCTTTCACTTCAAAAGATATTATAATTCAAAAATATTCTATTTATCTTAATTGTATATGGTTTTAAAAATAATAAAATATAATTAATTTGTAAAACTATTTAAAAAAATTACATTATACAAACCATGACATCATGTAGGCTAGAGGTAGGTGATGCACCCATGTCACCCTTCGGTTGCGGGTTCAAGTCTCGCTGCCTTACCGAACATGACAGGTTGTCACCCAACCTCTATGTTTTTCTTTTTATAACAATCCAAAAATAATCTTAAGAAATTATTTAGCAACAACAATAATATCCAATGCCAAACTTAATCCATTCTAACCTTTAGACTTATCCGTAATACTTCTGTCCAAACTCACTGTCCAAAATTTATAAGGAAGGTCACATAACATACATGTGAATACCTTCATCATGTATTCTCTTAAGAAATTGTAATAAAATGAATTAAGAAAATCATATTGAATACATTCATTATTCCTTATTCCTTCTATATAACATAGAATACATGATATACTCCTAAAATTCATAAATATTGTAAACTCCATCAAGGATGGAATATACAAATCATTAATCAGTTTCTAGGTAGTGTAGAATATCCAATATAAATTACCCAAATCAATCATATCTTCTTACAAATTCACTACCTCAGTATCAGAACCAGATTAAGGTTTATCTTTCCTTCGACCATGTATTTTCTAAAAAGAAATAACTTACTATTGAGTCACTTTTCTTAGAACCATAGAATCTCAAATCCTAAATGAAATATTACCGGACTATAATCCTTATTTATTTCCATAAATCATATAACTAGTACATCATTGATACAACACTCAAATGAAATAATTTTTTAATAACAAAATAAGAACACTAGTCATTTTTCTTCATCTGTGGTAGTATCATGACATGATTATTTTCCAATAGCATCATTTGGGGAATACTTTGATGATTTGGACATTGATTTGCATAGTGTCCCAACTCCTTGCAGATGAAGCATTGTATGTTGGAATCATTTTTCTTACCCTTGAAATCACGTACATGTTGTCATTTTCATCCACACATATAAGAAAATCTCATTTTCTTCAAGAATTTACCATTGTGATTCCCTACACAGTTATCATATATGGGGAAATCCTTGTTTCCCATCTTACCGTTATTCAGCTTTCTCTTTACCATCCTTTTCTTCTCTTGCTTCCCATCAAAGCCATAAGACAGAGAGAATTATTTACTTATCTTATTAACACATGATACTATCTCTTCATATGATGAGAATACTTGGGAGACTATTTACCTTTTAAATGTTGTCTAAATATCACTAAAGTTATTATCCTTTTTACTCTTTGGATCATGCCTATTTTTGGAGTTCACTTTCCTTCTACTAGATTCCATTTATAAACAATGGAATACACTAGGTAAGTTTATGAATCAATATGTATAATTCAAAACATGTAAAATTCCTAATGTAAATTGAAAATATTTTGCATATAATCTTTAATCGTGAAAAAAAATTCTTTGAGGATGTATTTACTCTTAAATCCTTCATAATGTCTTGTAATGAAAATGTGAATTATCCAAAACATATCCACCGGGAGTGTCATAACCAAGTGTTCATCAAGGCCCATTGTCGTGTACCAGGATTCCCCGGGTCAATCCCAAAAATCGTTGTCGGAGTTTTCACTCCTAGGTACATTTTTGCTAGAGCCGCTTTTACCTACTCGTATCAAGACAAGGATGCATTTCTTGGAAAATACAGAAAGTCTCTATATTACCAAAATTCTTGGAAGTTTTTCTATACTAATCCTCAAAGTCCATCTTCGGGTAATGTTACCTAATCAATGTTTTTTTAAATCTTGTATCCAAGGTTTGTACTAAAATTCCTTTGATACCAACCATAATGCCCCGAACTTAGTTACCTAGAGTCAGTTTATTATTACATAACATGGGCATGATCACAAGGGATCAAATCCTGAAAGATCGGTCAATTTAGTATCCTTAGAAGTACTAGATACATTCATAAGTTTTACAATACATATTGAAAAGAAAGAAACCACTATTTTATTCCATTAGAAACATCCAAACCTCCTACATTATTTATGAAGTAACTTATAACTAACTTCTTCATATCCTAGGAAAATGAATCATAAAAAAGGGGTGAGCTCAAACCATCAGTGATAAATTGAAAACACACCCCTTTACAAATAATAAACACAAACACTTTATGGCAGGAAAATGAGATGAGAAATAATTCCATAATAAAACATAACCATGGGTATTATACGAGTCTAATAACCACATGAACCATCAATATTATTTTCATAATGAGGGAATTTATAATTCTGTACATTCTGAAACATTTAATCAAGGCCTCGGCCAAGATGTCTAAAAATAATTAAGGCCTCGGAAAACACCGTATATCAAATTGGAAAGGCATTGGCCAATTCAATGTCTAATTGTCTAATGAGACCTACCGATGCACCGAGGAGCTATAACGAGTTCCAACCATCACTTACGAAGTCCAATACATTCTTCATATGAAAAGGCTGAAACATAACTTAAACATTCTTGTTTAAACTAGAATACGAAATGTCAATACATTGACCATAAACCATGAATGGTATAAAAATAGAACATTCCCAGTCAAAATAGCATAAATAATTCAATAAAATATCGAATATTGTTTTTCTAACAAATCAAACTCAATGAAGCATAATATCCAAAAAGAATGTTGACATAGTTGAAATTTATTAGTAAAACTCTTTGAGAGAAATATCCCTTTTTCATGAAAAAATTTAATAGTACCAAAATTTAAAAGCTATTTTTGAATAAAAGTGTCCAATATCACTTTGAAACATTTGAAATGAATTAAAATTCTAAAACAATCATGTCCATATAAATAAATCCTTAAAACCATTTTGAAATCATGGAAATTAATGAGAAATATTTTTAAAAATAAATATTGAAAACATTTAAATTAATGTTTTAGTTAAATTTTACCTTAAAATAATCATTATGAAAATAATTCTATGAAATATGGACTTGGGTAATAAATATTTCCTAGAAAATACATACATATAAACAATCTCGAATAATAATGAGATTGAGGAATTAACCCTTACCTTCTACTTTCGTTTGGTCGAGGGTACGTTTAACCACATATATAATTACCATAATATGTTATTAAATTATACCATAACCATATTTATATTTATTATGTCATACATGATTCATTTATTACCTTATACTAACCATTTTATAATGATTTCAATGTTAAATTGACATTTTAGGTAATAATCGCTTTCTTTATCGTACGTGTTTTAACTTGTTATTCATATTCATGTCATTTAGATCATGATTTAAATAATTTCAGAATATAAAACATAATTTACAAATAATATATATTGAGAATATAAATTTTTATAATAGATAGATATATGAAATGGAAAACACCGTCTATGGAGACTATAGGTCGTACATACACCTAAACGGTGTTTCTGTTTTCATATTGTTTTGAATGGAAGTAAGTGAATGAGATAAATGTATATATATATACATATATACAGTTTTATTATTATTTCATATATTACATACTTATTAATAATATTTATTTTATATTTATTGTTGAATGGTGCACATGGAAATGAATCTTATCGTGTCATGGAGACAGTAAGCAATACGTACACACAAGTGACGATATCATTTCTTTAATGATTAAAAGTTGTAGAATATGATGGTATATTAATTATAAAGAATAATTTTCATGTTAGTTTCATTATTTATATACATATTACTCATCATTATATCAATCCAAATAACATAATGTTGAATACAACATTACACCACGGTGTGGAGACGGTAAGTCGTACGTACGCACGAATAGAGAATTTATCATTCATTTGATGTATAGAATAATAAATATAGTTGTACCATATTTATAATAACACATAAATATGTATAAGGTACTGGATTTATTATTTTCATATGGAAATAACAACGAAAGAGAATGTAGAAGAAGAAATGAACATTGATAGGGGTGATTAAATAATTATCTCTTCTTCGGGTGCTTCCTTTTGATTTGATCAAAAGTTCTCTTTAGGTTTGATTTCTGATCAATGTAAGTCCTCTATGATTAAGTGATAGTAGTTTAGAGGATATTTTGTTAGGGATTGTCCATGAAAAATGGCTTTGGAGGTGTGAATTTGATAGAAGGGGAAGTGTCCTTTTATAAGAGAGGTGAGTGTCACTTTAGGAAAAGTTTGAAATGTTATTTTATTATAAATTAACTTTCTGTTTATAATGTATAAAAATGAATTTATTACAATCATTTGGTGGTTATGGGTCGAAATAACTTCAACCAATAGGTTTTAGACAAGTTTAGGTTACCATTTTAACCTTATCTTTTAGATTTAACTCTTAGTTAAATAGTTTACCTTTTACATTGGCTTCTTGTATTTTTATATTACATGGTTAATAAAATTACAATAAAATGAAAATAATTCTCCATGTTGTTCATTAATAACACTTATATCAATATAAGAGTTATTTTTTTGAACCATATATTTTTAGGACTATTATTTAATTTAATAATATAGTATTTGTTTTTAAAACTCATTTATGTCAATTTTGACACTACTTGGTATTTTTGTTTTTGTGAAAGCCATAAAAACTTGATTACATTGAAAAAAATTCATTCAATCAACCCTAAAATGTCATATTAACCAATAAAATTAGTTTAATTCATCAAAAGTCTCAAATAACATTCATTTGGTTATTTATAATATAAATTATTTTAATCATTCATTAATAAGGTAATTACTGCATCATCATTACGTCATAAATAAATTTCATTATTTAATTTCTAAAAATTATAAATAAAATACCATTATGTAGGAAATATTTTTACATTTATAATTAAAATTTACAATCAAATTTATATTATGTATTAAATAATATTAAAAATGGTTTAGTTATTAAACATTGAATTTTACACATTAAACATTTCTTTAAGTAAAATAATAATAAATGTCCTAATCTAATCCAAGTAAACCAAAAGGATCATATTTAATTCATAAGGATGATTTTGGTAAATATAAACTTATCTAATAGAATTAATACATTTGTTAGGGTAATTATAATTTCATTTTTACCTTTATTTACCCAATTTACCAATAATTGTGGTAAATAAAAGTTAAAAGTTACTATTCACTAAAAATAATTTTCATCTTATGAAACCACATTTTACTTACTAATGACAATTTTTTGTATTGGAATTATGAAATTTAATTCATAGAAGAGGTAAAATTATGTTTTATGCCAATTTGTAAATGTGCATACAAGGTGGGTAAGAGAGAGTAAAAAGTTCAATAAAAATATATATATATATATAATCTAATTATAAAATGACTCCAGTGAATTAAAATGGACTAATATAGGAATTATTTAGATATTTTTAATTGAAATAATATTATATAATATAAATAATTATTTAAATAAAATGTTAGTTTCAAACAAAAATGAAGTGTTTTTCACTTTTCGTCAAAAATTGAATGTTTTCAGAAAAAAATAAAAATTTCAACCTAAGAAAATTTTGATATTCCGAATCAAAAATTGAAGTATAATGTATGAAATTCAAAACATATATGTTGTATTAATTAATTTAAAATTAATTCCCATTGTCAAAACCAAAAATCGAGTTTTTAAAAAGTAAAAACAATCCAAAGTTTGACATGTGTTTATGTCAAATTTAAAAATAAAATTACTTATAATAACCTAAATTGTATTAAATGATAAAAATTTAATCTAATTATAATTAAAAACCATTATAATTCATAATTTAACAATATAAATTATTTTGATGAAAAAAAAAATTTTCAATTAATATTTAGTATTTTCACTATTCATCAAAATATAAAAGTTAACAGATGAGTACCAAAAAATTATCCAGACTAAATTTTTTTGTTCCAATTATAATGAAGAATATAATTTCTCTAAATTGAATATATAAAATTTTCAAATATTGGATTTAAAAAGGGTTATCCATTAAAAGGCGGTAGAATTTAATTTTTTAAAAAATACTTGTTATATCTGAAAAAAAATGAATTTGTTACATTATTATGTCTAAGAAAGTCATAATATGAATTTTAAAATTATATGGAGTATATAAAATTCTAAATTCAGTTAATACTATTCATAACCGCATTTTGAATGACTGGTTTTGTAATTCATGGTGCACTCGAACTTGGGGTTGCCTGTAGCACAAGTTATTGAATTACATTGAAGAGATAACATACTATGAAATCATGGGGTGTTATAATTTATGTATTATAAATAATAGATTCAAATTATTTATTAATGTTTTAATAAATAACTATTCTTAATCCATCACTCAAAAAAATTCAATAAAATTTAATATATGATAATCCATTACAAAACATCACCTTATATTTGTAATTCATATTGATAATTTCAATTATTTATTTGAGAAATGGACACATATATCCTACATTATCTAATATTATTAGGAATAAATATATCGTGCATTTTGTTCAGTTTTTTAGACATTTTCTACCAAGTACTAATCAAAGATAGAATTATTAATTTTTGAAATTAATCAATCAAATTAGTAGGCATCCCTTATATTTAAGTGTAATAACCTAGGTATAAAATAAAAATTCGATAAAAAACTATCAAATTGATTTTTATTTGATAAATATCTAGATAATATGGAACTAAGAAATTTCAATATCACGAACCCTCAAGACAATTTTTTTCTAGTAAAATCATGGAATCATCATAGATAGACAACTATCAGATTGACTTTAACACTTATATAAGGTTTTTTTAGAGACTCTTTGTTTACACTTTTTAACACACAATAATAACAATATTTTAAAACATTATATTATATTTTTTATATAACCCCTGAATTTTAAAGAATTGTGAAATATAAATAAAACTAAAAACTATAAATTTAATACTTATTTACTGTAAAGAAACATCAAATTTTTTAATTAATGATTTCATAGTCTAATAAATTATAATAACATAGGAAATCCTCTATATATAGTTTTAAATTATTCAAAATTATTATAAAAGGAAAAAAATTTCTTTAAAGATAATACAATTGAACCTGTCTCCTATATTATTAAGTATAGAATGTTACAGTCGGAACCCTACTCCCCCGCACATTTAGTCCGAAATATACAGGTCCAACAAAATACATTACATTATTTAAAAACAAATAAATGTATTGGAATTTAAAAGTATAAAAGAAAAAATCATAAAAATATACAAAAAGATAAAAACTCCCTAAATGTGAATACGGTCTATTCCTTTAAAAGTTGGTTGGGGCTTCAACCACTTTATGAGTAGAATCACTAGAGATGGAAAAAATTAAATAGATATATTTTAGAAATTTTTGGTTTTTAATTCGTAAAATAATAATGAAAACCAATATAAATTAAATAAAATGAAATAACACCATTAAAATATTTGGTTTTCCAATAATAATGTTCTTAATTTTAAATATCCTTAAGGTAGAATCTCCATAGAAACCATCCCTAGTCAAATAAGGGTTCTGTCTTACTCAAATGGAGCAACCATATACCAGGTTCACCTCTAATACCCATAATGAAAACATTGACATTTAATATTAGTGTCTTATTCAATGAAATATATTCTCTATATATTCCATTAAACACTTGAATCTCCCTAAGCCCCATTTATTGAAAAATGTTGTCCACCTCTTCAATGATGATAGATTCTTGGTGAAACTCTAGGGTCATCGGTGATGAAATTTTCATATTCTACTCGAGGGTATTATAGGACACCATTACTAGTCCCTAACATTATAATATTATCTTCTCTAAGATTTCACCAATATTGATTTTCTTTCCTAGGGTTTCCACAGGGAATCTCACCATATGATAATTACACATTGCTATAAATGGACATGAAATGGGGAGGAGGGTTCTTGAGACTTATAATCCATTCCCTAACTCTTCCATGCTCTAATGTGGGGATAGGGAACATGTGTCACAACATCAAATTCTATGGTTAGGCCTTGAAACCCTACATCTACGAAGTCGGTCCTTTGAAACCGTCTCAGTTACCAGTCGTAGGACGCTAGAAGTGGTCCAAACAATCACAATATTGTCCTCTTTATAATTCTTCATGCAATGCTTTTCTTTCCAAGGATTTCCTCGGGGAACCACACTACTTGATACTCACCCAATATTGGAAAATACATCATAATGAGTAGGGGGATTCAGGGGACTTATATTCCACGCCCAAACCACTCCATGCCCTGTTGTGGGGCTCATGAAAATGTTTCTGGACATGACACCCTATGGTCTTGTCATGACACACTATTGATAAGAATTTGGGATATTGATCCCATGTCATGTCCACCTAGGGAATGTGCTACAACTATGTGGGCTCCACAGGTATCATACACTTCATTTCTTTGGAAAACCTCCCTTATGTCCATTCAATCCTTTTATAAGTATTTTTCATTAGTGTATACATCGTATTCAATAATTATTTGATGTGAAATGATCTCAATATCTTCTTGATCATTTTCATTCAATATATGTGTCAACAATAAAAATATTTTCATGTCATGAAATAATTGCATTTGAATTTTTATTAAGATAAAAATGAACATATCTATCTTTAATTATATTATTGATTTTAATTCTAAAATTTAGTTTCTGTTATTTCCTAGCCTCATTGATTTCATCAATCATCTACAAAATTTTATTCTTTGGGGGGGGATATCATTATTTTCTTCCACAATATGTTGGGGTTTCCTCTATCTAGTACTTTTATAATACCAAAATGGGCATTTAGTGTCTTTATATATTTTATAAGGAGGCTCCAAATGATCAATAAACCCAAGTCTTCTCATTATCTATAGAAAATATATATAAGTGAAATAGTAGTTTGGGTAGAGTTAGATAGAGCAATATATAAAGAATAATGGATAATAATAACAAGACAGTATCAATGAATTCAGAAAATTAATATATAAAATTATTTTTTTATTGAAATATTGTGTTTTTTAATATTTTTTTAATTTTTATATTTTTCTTTAAAATGCTTTGTTTTTTCTCAAAAAAATGTAACTTGTATATTATTCTGAACATTGACACCTAATGTGCTTGATTTTTAATATTTTTTACAACAAAAACTAAACTGGAATGTTTATTTTGGATTTTTATGTTTTATATAATAACTGGGTTTATATTAGAATGGTTAACATACCTTGAAATTCTAAAAAACACTATGGATAAAATTCGAGTACGGGACTATTTCAGATTTACTCCAGTAATACAATTGAAGGTAATATAACAATAGAAATATTCACTAAATTATGGCCTCTGGGTGACTTATTTGGGTCTACAGGACATAATACCTTTGGGTCATTCAAGACTATCAGACCATAAAGGTTACAGGTTAGGAATAATTCCAATGACCTCATGCAGGAGAAATACCTAACTATTGGAGAACATAATATGAAAAGTTGGACCCTAATGATCAGTTTTACATGGACGTTCATTATTGGAGTGACCAAAAAGAACTATTTCAAGACCCCAAAAGAGGAGGAAATGATTTCATATTGTGAATGTAATGTCAAGAATCGTGTTGGAGTGATAGATGCAGGTGAAAATAAAATGGGTTGTTTCGGTGTGGGGGTTTTGGTGATTCGGCCTACAGGCTGTGTACTAACCCTTTATGATACTGAGCCTATGGGTGATGTATGGAAGTCTTCCACTCGTATTTTAATCCATATAATGGTTCCATATCAACTAATATAAAATGTGTATTATCCAAAAATAAATAAATTCATTTGGTCCATTACAAAAATGTTTTTTTAATTTATCATTTTAAATTTTGGTAGATTCTTTACTAAGAAACCATATTAAACATATCATCTTTTCCCTATGGTTTCAACCAAAAGTCCTTGGTTCAAATACTTATTCACCAAAATATTACCCTATATGTGTACAAGGTTATCCTATTATGATAAAAGAATAGTATCATATAATATCTCTCTATGGGTATTGGTGTGGTTACAATTAATCTATGATGAAAAGCATTAAAAATAATGGTGTGAAAATATAAGGGTGAATGGGATTGATAAGAAAGTAGGTTTGGGAATCACCTATTATGGAGTAGATGAACTGGTTTTTCAAATCAACTTAGAGATGATTCTACTTGTAAGGGATATAAGAGTTTTCCAACAAAACCTTATTTTGCCTTCAAATCCTGAAAATATAATGTTTCTTAAAAACCATAACTAGAATAAATGGTCTCATATAATAGTTACTTTTTTTCCTCTTCCTCACTCATATTGGGTGCAAAAGTTGTATCTTTTAAGCCTATATAGGTGTGTATGTCAATCACATAAGTATAAGACATCACTTCAAACACTACCCCTATTCTGATAAACATTGTATTATATATTCTTATCTAATTTAAGATCACTTTTAAATTTTACTCACACTCATAGATCACTATCTAATGTATGTGTATGAGTACAATGTCGGATGTATGAGATTCCTATTTCATTTTACCACTCATTCTCATTGTGCATAAATCACTGACCATCCAAATATGGATTATCAATGGTGAAAAGTATCAAATAATAACATTTGTAATATTTTAGCAAGAACTATCTCAATTAACATAACAATCCCACATAAATAAACTAATATATAACAAAATAGGTGACACAATCAAATATTACAATAATTATAGGGGAGAATATAGTATAGAAAATATTATAAAAAATCCTTCACTCACCCTCCCAATTATTGAAATACTCCTCCAATATAATTCCACATTAGAATTCTCCCCCTAAAATTATTTAAGCTCTAGTTTACTACACATATTGTTCTTCATTATTCTATCCAAGGATTATAAACCCATTCTTCTATATTATCATCCCCTTTTAAGATATATCTAGGATCATTTTTCATTGAGTGTATTGATCAACTACACATATCAATGAATGTTTACCAAATAAATCCATGTGGAAAATGAATGTTGTGAACCCATTTTTTCCATGCTAAGATTGGTATTCTGCACAAAATGGTTCATTAGTCATATCTATAAGATCACCATACTTGTCCATTTTTTAGGATTACATGATTTAGTTATGTAGTTGATTATGGATATTATTTTAAGTTCACCATTCATACTTCATGTGCACCATATGGGAATTTTTTTCATCAAAGTCTAGGAATCGTTTTCATAATCCAATGCTTGATAAATTTTACCATGTGAAGAATATTTTATAAGATATATTTTTCATATATAGCTAACTATTTGTGATTCAAAAAAATTTAGAATATTACACGAGTTCCAGTTAATCTTGAAAGTATTTTGTTTAGTCACACATTACCTGTAAAATTATCTATTTATTCTTACACACATTCCATTTATATTTACATATCTCAACTGGACCATCTATTCATTCCATAATATATATCTTATAAAACATTGGTATTTTACTTTTAATAACATGTATATGGATGATTAATTATGCACAAATTGTTGTTATCTTTATATAATCTTCTCAAAATAGTGTTTATCTTATGTGTCTTGTCTCTGTTTGAATTCCATTGTGTTTACATTGACCACCATTGAATTTACTATAAAATAAATTAAATAAATAGTGTTAGTAGTTACAAATAAGTTTCAAATAAATATATAATATAATTTATATAAAATATATATATAGTTAAAGATCAAAATATAATAACAAAAAAAATATAAAAGTATAAATAAAATATTAAAATAACATATATGAGATGAATGTATTAAATTCATGTATAAAAATGGTGTTCAGAAACATTATTAATAAATTATATGAAAAATAACTAGAATTTTGAATTAGATTTTATTTATTAATAATGTTAATGTAAAACCAAAAAAAAGGATGAAATAAATTAATTACATTGGTTTTTTGCATGGAATTTATAAAAAATCATTAAAAATGATAGAAAAAATTACCTCGATATTTCACTTGTCAATTCATTGTATAAAATAATTATAATATATGGATATAATATCTCCATCCCTGATTTAATGCATCCTTCGTGGTCATTTATACCACCTATAACCATTTTTTATTTCTTTATTTATCAATTCCTTCATGAATGGTTAGTATATATTATCATATGTATACATATATATATATATTCATTTTTATTTCGTTGTCTGATTTTGATGGTAATTAAACTAGTTAATAATTATCAATGGTTAATATGATTGTGAAAACAACATAATAATTTTTTATATCTTAATAATATTAACTAAGTATAATATAGGAAATATAATTATGTAATAAAAAAAATAAAAATAATTAATATATCATAATGTTTTTAATTATCTTTTAGGTAAATACCTACCCTACACTACACACCATCAAATTCAGAGAGGTATAGAAATTCAAAACATTCCAAAAAATTTAAAGTATTAAAATGCATATTTCAATACCTCTCCTTTAATAACTAGAGGACCATCCAATTTTTTTGTTCAAATTATAAATAAGAAAAAATTTCTACTTGATTTTTTCATGTCATATCAATAAAATCGTAACAACCATTTAGATAGGATGAGGTAAAAAATTTTCCTTTTTATTTTTTTAGGTAAGTATACAAAGACATTATTTTTTAATTAGAGGAACCAGTAGTGTGTGAGTCTAGTGACTATAACTTTATTATAGTTTCAAAAAAATATAAAAAAATCTTCCTGACATAATATAATTATAAAAATAGAAAATTTAAATTATTTAGATAATTGAAAAACATTATTGATATTTAACAACATATGGAGTTAATTAATGAAAAAGATTTCAAAAAAATAAATTACTCTATACTTATTAGAATGATTATAAATATGAATTATTTAATTCATTCTATTTATCAAGTGTGGATTTATCCTCCTTAAAAAATAATTATCTCCAACAATCATCTTCTCCACTGGATACACATGAAAAATTAATATTACCCTTGTTTCCATCATTTTATTATAATGATTCACTTCAAAGGAACATAGTTTCCTTATTTTTTCAATTCCCAATATTATAAAAGTGTTGATGAAAAAATAAAACATGGAATGTATCCATTTAATTTAAATAAAAAGAGTGATATTTATAAATCTACATGTATTTATTAAATTAGGTGGATAATTAAAATGAATGTTATCCATGTTATAATCGCATATAGATATATATCTTTTCCACAGTTTGTATATTTTCCTTATATAGCACAATTTTTTAACACTTATTCCATAAATACTTCATATATAAATATAATTAAAATTCAATGTGAATAAAATTATTTTTACATAATACAATCTAATGTTATTTGTGTTTCTTTCATACATAATGATATTATCAAAATGTTGTCTCTTGTTATCACTTCATATGATGAACTTAACACATTGCAGATTTCATTGTTTCAATATAAAATAAATTATCATTTATTATATCCCATGTATCCATGCATGTATTTTGGGTCATGTCATTATTCATTAATAAGTATTCAGAAGCTTTTTCTCTCTTTACCACAACACACGAAAACACATTAAATTATAAACTGTTTAAACAAACATTTGATAATGGTTACTCACTAATATAATATCCATAAGATAAAAATAATATGTTTAAAATAGTATGATGAATCAAATATAAATCAAACATGGAACAGTAATGGACCTTTTATTTTCATATGTTTAATATGTCACCCCATTTTCTATAAATGTGTAGAAAAAATAATTTATCATTTTTGACCCATTTTTTGTTTAAGATGACTAATGAATTCTTTTTCATTTGAATAATATTAATATAATTATTGAATATTTCTAAATCCATAAATATAACGTGATTATTATATATTGAATTTTATATATTTCAAAATTATTACCGTAAATACAGTCAGAAATATTTATAATTATTATAGAAAAGTTATGGTATGTTTAAAAAGATTTTTAAATATCAAAATTATGGATATATCATTCATTATAATTTAATTAAATATATAAAATATGCATATATTTCTAACTCAATAAGAATCACTTAATTTATAGTTCTATAACTCCATATTTATAAAACCAATTAAAGGCTTCTAGAACTAAATAATGTGACCTAATAGAAGGAAACCATAAAATTACCTATGCATTGGAACTCAAGGGAACAAAATTAGCATAAAACTAACTTATGTTATGACTTAGTAAAATATCATGGGTGACAGTGTTAGTATTTGGAATGGTAAAAAATATTAAAAATGATGTTTTAGCTCTCAATAAGATAGTATTATCTTGGGGACCCTTCGTGAATCTTTTGGGTCATGGAATAAGTAATATATATATATATATATATATATAAATTTTAAATTAAAAACAAGTAACAAAAATTGAGATATAATCAACATGGATAACTATTTAAATAAAATAATGTTAAAGGGTTTTTTATTTATTAAAAATATAACACAAAGGAAAAATTGGTACTCAGTATTTTCCCCCTTTTCATAAATATATATCATATAATAACTTCTCTCCTTTTTATAATTAATCTAATATGCTAAAAGATAAAGAAAATGAAAATATAAACATGTAAAATCCAGAAATAGAATAACAAAAATTGATAAAACAATTAAATATCCCCCATATATAAATTAGTTAAACAAAATTCAAAATGAATTAAATTTTAATAAACGATCCATAGGTATCCTGATCAATATGAAAATATAGAGTTATTGATTAAAATTAAATTTTCCATTTAATGAAAGGTGTATAAATGTTAATAAACAAAAAAACGCTTACATAAAAGTGAAAAACCATACCTATGAAAAAATAATTATAATATAATGTATCAATATATCTAATTAAATCCCTCTAAAGGACATAAGTTCATTATGGAGTAATGAAATTGTTATATGATATTAGAGAAATTTGTAAAATACCTTAAATTTGGTAAAAACAAATAAAAATAATATATTATAAGATGATAGAACCATATTATATAAAACAATAATGGGAATAAATATGACTGAAAATGAAACACATTACCTCGGTATGAAAAAGAACATGAGATCAACTAGATTTAATATCAAACCTTTAGGACACCAAATTACGAAAACATTATGAAAATTATTATTAACTACTGATTTTTTAAATTAATACCATATAATTGACATGTGACTATGTAAATAATATATTGTATCTAAATGAAAAATGACTATAAATATGACATATAAAATTTATAGCATTACTACCACTAGTAAACATTATCTCATAGAAATTTACTTAAATAATAGGATTATATTTAGTGTATCTAATTAAATTAATTTTTCTTATAGTACATTGGAAATTTTTAATTTTTTTTATATATTTTACCTTATATTAGTAATGTTTTCATTAACGTCGTTTAGTTTTTCCATTTTTTTCTATTTAATTCTCCTTATTTTTACCTATAAATGCTTTATAAAACATATCAATACTAAAAAACAATATTTCAGAAAATCACATTATCTTTTCTTAGATCTGATATATCATACATTAGAAAAAAATGAGTTCATATGAATTTTTTTAATTATTAGCGAGTTTCATAATATCATTATATACATCATTAAATAAATCATTAAATTATTGATTTTAAGATACATTATCAGATGGTACTGTAGATTAGGAAGTGGAATATAGATCTTTAACTATTTTTTCAATCATTAACAATTTGGCATTATTATAATTCTCCCCCTCACCCAATGATTCTATGAATTTATATTTCAAATAGTATCATCATGAACCATTAAATATTGGATTTCATTTATTAGTATATTTACCTCTATAACCTTTTATGTTACTTTTATTATACTATTTATTTACCTTATAGTTTTTTCCAAAATTCCAAATAATAGTTTTATCTCATTCTCATCATAAGTGGAGACACTTATATCTATAAAATAAGAACTAGACAATATAATAATAGTTTTACAAAAAAAATCTTATTTTTATTATTTTCAGTTGCATATACAATTTTTAAATTCAATCACATATTGAAGAATATATCTAATAATATCATCTATTAAAGATTCCAAATTATTTGTTTCTGTCAATAATGATTGTTTTCTCATAATTCTACTTAGTTCCTACAATATTATTCCACCTAGTATTGATTTATCAATGTTTTCTCCAATTGTAGTCACACTCTTAATAATAATAGTGAACCAGTGATATATTTCATCTGCAGTTTCTGTATACATCATTCAAAAATCCTAATATTAATCTATGTTTATTTCATGATTTTTTATTTGTTAATTTTATATAAATATATTAATTACTTGTAAATTACTCTCAATATATATAGTAGTTTTATAATAAGACATGTGAATAAAAACATTTATAGTAATTAATCAATAAATTAAATTCATAACCTTATATTTCATAATTTATCTGATAACATATTTATATAATGAAATATCAATGTACAAAAATAACTTAGGTATACCCCTAACCTAGTAACTCATGATGGCTTAGATCTTGGATCAAATTTATTTCTAGAGCCCCATGTGTTATAAATTAGATATTTAGAATCACACATACAAAAGTTTGTATGATTTATCCATATAAATAATGAATAAAATAGACGTCCCCATAAAAGTTTGACATGATAACTCGATAGGTTGGATAATTAAACATATAAAATAAGTTCTATTAATGATAAATGAAACCAAATTGGGAACAACATATAATATAGTTCATTAACCAAAATAAACCCCAACAAATATAGTTATCATATCTCAATATAATTAAAATCCAATTTTCACATTGGATCTAATATAAATTTGGAGAAACCAGAATGAGGGTGCTAATATGGAATAATACATAGGAAGAATAAAATAAAATAAAATAAATGAATATATACACTTTTCTCAATGTTTCAATCAAAATACTCTATTGTTTGGCACCACCACCACACCCAAACCATAACCCAAAAACAAATTGCTACATCTAGGATGAACCTGTATCTAAGCTAGAATGTATATAGTCATTAGAAACACATTTCCAATAATTATCAAACCCACACACTCTGGATGACTTTCAAATGTAAATCCTCCTCTTCTGTGTTTAAAAATATGACTATAAAATTTATATATCCTTTTTATTTAAAAAAAAGTCACATAAGACCATCATTGATGTTCATTTAATCCAAGGCAAATGATTCATCCATGTAAGCATAATCAAGATTGAAATTTAATTAAGAAGGGATAAAATTTCTATCAATATAAACAATTTTGGAACTTTACTATAGAATTAATCACATTTTATAAGTAAAGGAAAATAAAACACTCATCAATATACATTATAAATTATACTGAGAAAGCATTCAAGTGTTAAATTTATACTTTTAAATAGAAATTACCATGTCTGTTAAATACAAATGAAAAAATGAAAAAATTATCATAAAAATAAATAAGTGTTAATAAATTCCTACAATAAACCAAATGTAAACAACAATGGAATCCACTCAAGAAAAAGAAACATAACCCCACATCATGGGAGTAACCCTAGGGAAATATGGATAAGGCACCCTAGTATCCCCATCTTTCTTAAAACTATAACTAATCATATCTAAATATGTGAATTCCCACTCATGTTATTAGTGTAAAATTCATTGTGGGATTTTGATACTCCAATATGTGTTATAATAAACATATCATTCATTTCATAGTAGCATTATAGTTATTTAGTGGTGTGATCCAATGTTAGGGAGATCATAACCAAATTCCAAGAGTTACTTATATTAAGTTCCGATAAAATTTATTGATTTTTCCATGACCAACAAATTGGACTTGAGAAATATCAACAATAAATCCACATATATAAAATCTCAATAAAATATATAGCACATATAACCAACTAGAATCAAATCACACCCCACATCCAAGAACCATCATAATAGAAACCTAATTTTTGGTGGAAAACCAAAAAATAAACCAATCCAACACCACCGTTAATTTCGCCAACTAAACATAATATAAATATAATTGTATATTTACACAATAACAAAAACGAGATCACTTAAAGATAATGTTCATATTAAGAAAACCCTTTTTAAATAGTTCCTTCCAGTTTTTTGGACAGATATTATAGAAAATCAAATTATCCATTAATCACCTTGATATCCAAACCATGAAAAAAAACTTTGGAAGCATTTTAGAAACATTGTAGTATTTTATAAATACCACCAAACAATATTCAAATCCAAACATCATTAAAATATAAACCAAGATATCCATATAATAATTAATACACAAGATGAATTTAGAAAAACAAAGCCAACCCTCAGTTTGTAAACCCATTTCCTGCAATATGAGGTAACATACTTCCAAATCATTAAAACTAAAAACACCCTTTTGATACTTAGTACCTTTAGAAATATACTTTATGTAATTTTTACAAAGATTTTACATAAAATTATTTTTTTAGAAAATGAAACAAATTTAGTCAATTGACATTTGTAAAGAAACAAGATACCACATGCAAATAGTTAATAAATATATATTATAATATTAAAAATGTAAAATATGGGGTTAAGAATAATAAATAACTCATGGTTTAATAATTTAGGAACTAGGAAGGGATAAACCTACCTCTATACACTAAATTAATAAGATTTGGTGTTATTATACCACAAAAAGGACAACGAGACACATATGGTATCATTCAAGACCTTCAAATTAGAAAATACCAAATTAAAATTGAGAATATTAAATGGTCACTATAACCACATTAGGGAAAGATACAATTTTTTTAAAGGAGAAGAAGACAAATAAAGAGGAATGATGGTCTAACATAGGGATGAAAGAAATAATCAAAGATAAAGGATAATGGAAACTCAATAGGGGACGGTGAAGGAGGGGGATGCTATGATCTCCCTTCACAGTAATTAAAATGAATGATGGGGGAGGGGAAGACAAAAAAAATGGGTTTAATTTGAAAATAATGATGTTAGAAAATCACAAAATGAAAATTCTAAGCATATTAATTAAATGATAAATCCCTATACATTATTGTGTTACTCCACTTTATAAACAACCTCTGGGATGTGACAATATTAGTCATGGGGTGTTGTATCACCACTAAATTTTACCCAAAAACCTATTTTACCATAGTTTTAAATTCCATTTTGTCTATACCCAGGACACGTACCCACCTGTGGAACATGTATTACAGCACAACACTCACTATAATGAAATGGTCTCACTACAGACATCCCCATCATGGCCAAATGCACCCCATGATAGAATTAACAACTTCCTTACAAAATTTGAGAAGTCAATATGTAATGGTTTTTTATGGGGATTTCTAAATATTTTCAAATAACCATAGATTTCTAGGTAAAACATAAGAGTCATCACCATGTGTTGGTACCCTCCACCATGACGTTACCTTTATAAAGAAGGGTCCCCATCCCAGCATGGTTCCCTCATCCACAACTTGTTTGTTTCCTCCCAATGATAATTAAAAATTAAAAAAACATATGTAAGAGTAAAATATTATACATTGTGACCACTATACACAAGTCTTATCTAATTTTCGGCCCATGACCATTCAGTACTTATCATAATATGATGGCGCTTAGCTATTTATTGAATTTCTCCAACATAGAATGCCTAACACTCATCATGTCACAGTGCCTCTAAGATTTTATGTGACCAATAGTTTCTTTTAAATCGATCCTATATAGTTAGTTCTCATCACACCATGATACCTTTAGGCTATAATGTTACTTACAGACCACCCAATCTTACACAATAGGAAACCACACAGAATCCCACCAATCATACATGAATCAATAAACCAAGATAAAAAATAACTAAATAAATAAAATGGAGTAGAAAAGTAGTGTTGGGGTGTGAAAATTTCCGAACTATAAAAAAATTCATCAACTATGGGATAAATGGGCATTTGTAATGGGATATTATTGATGAGCCCGTCTCCTATCACCAATGGTCCATTTATAAGAACCATTTTCGATGGGATTCAATTTCTGTTGTAAATACCTTTGGCGGAGTTTTCCAGCCAAACTACATGAAACATATTTTATATGGGAATATACTCTCGTCCCAATTACCTTCCTTCAAAATTTTTATTTCTGATGATATTCACTTCCCATCACAAATAATTTGTCATTAGAAGAGTATTTGTGACAGGTCCGATCACAAATACCTTCCTTCATTTTGGTTATTTCCAATGGGATTTAATACTTATCACAAATAAAATATTCAAATGAAGGTATTTTCCACAAGACCCATAAAAAATAACTTTTTACCACCAAAGAACTAATATGTGGTGGGTACTATTTATGATGGTACCCATCACAAATATAATTATTTTTGATAGGAGACCCTTCGCAAGTTATCTAAGATATATATACCCTAACCAATTTTTTTTACTTTCTCCTCATTTTCCTCTACTTTCCTTTTTGGCTCTTTTCATTTTCTCTTAAAAATTATAAAAATTTTAAACATTACATGGAAACTACTTTTAGCTTTTCATATGACAAAAGGATCAGTTTTAAGCTTTTTATTTAATGTTTTTTATTTATAATTAGTTTTATTTATTTTATATGTGTAATAATTATTATGAATTAATGATAATTACTTTCAACTAGAATTTTTATGTATTATTTTTCATCAATTAGATTTAAGTAGTAATAATTTTTTTAATTAAACGTATTTAGTTTTAATTATTAAGAATTTTTTGTAATTAGAAATATTTACTTCAAATTAGTAGTTATTTATTTTAATTGTTTTTATATAGCTTTAATTATCAATAATAAATTGTAATAATTAAAAATTAGTAAAATCTATTAGAAATTACTAGAAATTAAAAGATATAACCGATAACTAGTTTAAAAATAATTTATTAGTAAATATTAGTAATAATAAGCAGCATCCTGTAAAAATTAATGAAAACGAGTGAGAATTAACAGAACATAGAAAAAAATAACTTAGTAATAAATAATAACCTTTTAATGTATCCTTTATTAATAAATAGTAGATACTATTTAATAATATTTATTA
Organism: Viscum album; assembly: GCA_963277665.1. Lineage (NCBI taxonomy): Eukaryota > Viridiplantae > Streptophyta > Magnoliopsida > Santalales > Viscaceae > Viscum > Viscum album. Next base: position 1,195,458,620 of record OY728135.1, on the reverse strand, counting down.
ATTATTACTAATTTTTAATAATAAATGGTAAATATTAATAATTATAAAATATTTAGTAGAAAGTAGTCGTAATGAGTATAAATTAGTGATAATTGGTAAATATCTACTCTAAATATTAGAAATCAGCAGTAATTATTAGAAATGATCGGTAATTATTAAAAATCGATGATTATTAATAATAATCATCGATAATTATAAAAAATTAGTGATAGTTACTACAAAAATAACGATAAATAGTAATAATTAGTTGTATTTAATAAAATTTAACGATAATTGGTAAAAGTTTGTGATATTTATATGTAATTACTAAAAATCAGTAAAAGTTATTAAAAATTAGCATCAGTTATTAAAAATAAGCAATTATTACTAAAAATACATGTTAATTAGCAGTACTTATTCAAAAGTAGTTGTAACTAGATAAAATTATTAGAAATTAGTTTATTTAATTATAATTAGAGCTAATTAGTATTTATTAGTGGCAATTAGTAAATATTAGTATCCCTTTGGAATAATTATTAGTAATTAGTAATAATTATTGGCAAATATCGGTAATTTCAAAAAACATAGTGATAAGTAAACAAATTAGTGGCACATAGTAACAATTAATAGTAGTTAGTAATAATTAGTGTGAATTAGTAAAAATTAGCAGAAATCAGAAAAAATTAGTAGCACTTAGTAATAATTAGTGGAAATTATTAACAATTATCTTTAATTAGTAATAATTATAAAAAGTTAGTAAAAATTGTAAAAACTAGTGTCAATTAGTAAAACCTAGCAACAATTTTAAAAATTTCTAGCACTTTGTAAACATTAGCTGTACTTAGTTAAAATTATAATCACTTAGTAAAAATATGATATAATTACAAAAAAATAGTGGTAATTATATAAAATTTGCAGTAATTACATAAAATTAGCAGTAATTAGTAAAAAATCATTATGAATTAGTAAAAATTGGTGGTACTTTGTAAAAATTAGTGGTACTTAGCAGTAATTAGTAAAAATTATCAGCACATAGTAAATGTTTTTGGAACTTAGTAAAAATTACAATCCATTAGTAAAAATTATATGAAATTATTAATAATTCGTGGAAAATAGAGATAACTACAAAAAATTAGTAGTAATTATCTGTAATTACTAAAACATAGCAATAAATACAAAATATTTGTTTTAATTAGTGAAAAGTAGTGGCACATAGTAAAAAATAGAGGTAATTACAAACAATTTTGAGTACTTAGTAATAATTAAAATCAATTTTTAATTATTAGTGTCACATAGTAAATATTAGTGGCACTTAGTGAAAATTATAAGAACATAGTAAAAATTAGAGTTAATTACAAAACATTAGATGAAATTTCTAAAAATTAAGTGTAATTACCAAAAAAAGGAATTAATTATTAAAAACGTATCAGTACATAGCGACACTTTGTAAAAATTACTGGTATATAGTGGTATTAAGTGAAAAACTAAGAACAATTAGTCACAATTATCAACCATTAGTTATAATTAGCATCAATTAGTAATAATTAGAGACAATTATTAATAATTGAATACGTTTAGTAATAATTTGCAGAAGTTATTAGTAATTGCTGACACATATGTATAATTGTTGATGATTATATAAAATTAGTGCTACATAGTAATAATTAGTTACAATTAGTAAAAAATTCGTGTCAATAAGTAATAATTAGAATAATTAGTAATAATTTGAATAAGATAGTAAAAAGAAGTAGAATGTAGTAAAAACAATCATCATGTAGTAAAAATTGTAGATAATTACATAGAATTAGTTATAATTAGTAATAATTTTCTATAAATAGTAATAATTTATGATATTGAGAAAAGATTAATAAAAAATTTTAATTGACAAAAAAACTATAATTACTAAAAATTACAAGTAGAGGTAATTAATAGTAATTCGATAAAATTTGTACTAATTATTAAAGATAATAGTAAATGGATAAATTTGATAATATTTACAAGAATATTACATATTTATTTTTTAAATTTATACTATTTTTTTCCACCCTTTTCTAATATAAAATTAAACAGAAACAATTTTTTATTTTCTTTTTTTAGAGAAATATGGAACAAAGAATTCGAAAATAGTCTTTATTGCATGATAGAGGCTGGATAAATCATCCTATGAATCCAAACAGTTATGGTATAAACCCTATATATATTAAGGGTGTTGAATATTTGTTATTATTTTCCTCCTCAAAACCATAATTTGTTTTAAAAAGAAAAATTAAGTGTTCATAAAATAAATGTAATATGAGGAGGATTGATACATTTCACAACATTTGTGGTCACCTATTGAGATTTGTTTTTGAAAATATTATGTTTTTAAATATCAACATGGTGAAAATAGTTCGAAAGAAGTTATTTATAATTTGGATCCAGATCTAACTCTATTTAACAATTTAGTACATGATGTTGTTGTTCCATCTTTTCAAAAAATTGAAATTTAAGATGATATTGATTTCATTATTGAGTTAGAAACTTCTCAATTTTATGAGTTTCTAAAGTATACTGTATATGAATTATACCCTAGTTATTAAATAAGAAAATTTTATAAGGTTGAAAAATATGTGGATATTAAATTAAATAATTGAAATTCAAATAGATTTTTTGATCAGATATACTCTTTTGTTAAATCACTATTACATGAAAGAAATTTGTGGTAAAAAAATTTATATGAGAGAAAGAATATATTTCATAATCTGGGTCTTTGTTATAAAGAAGATTCAAGACTTTTAAAATTATTTAATCTTATATTATGGTCAAAATGAGTCATTATATATTTTTCCTACAGGTGAAAAATCATGGTACAATATGGCTCAATTAGGGAATTCTAGATTGATTCCTAAAAATTATGTTATTTCACACTTAAACCTTGATTGTAATATTTTTTTATTTCTCAGAACACAATGTAATTTTTTTCAAGGTACTAATCCAATATCTCAGCTGGTAGAAAACTAAGTCATCCTTGTGTTGGGGATTCATGGAACAATTTTTATAGTGCACATACTGTTTTATACCTAGAAGCCCATAACACATTATTAGGTACTTCTAGTGATGAGTTTGGTCCAATTATTTCATGTGTTAGTCAATATTCTTATTATCTTAGGATTATAACTGTAAGAACCCGGATATTCTTTTCAGGTATGTTTTTGCTTTTCGGGTCATTTTTAGGAAAAAGGGGAAATTTTGAAAATTTTGTAAGTACATGCCCTGTACTTTAGGAGTACACATCATGTACTTGTTTTCCACGGGAGGCCATGTTCTTGCCGTGTCGTATCCACACACACGTCCATGTGGGAGTGACATGGAGGCCTCTAAAGTGTTGTACTGAAATAGCTAGTACACACTGTGTAGTTTCTTTTTTTTCATTAAACACACCAGGGTCATGTATAATCACTAGAACACCCCCTTTTAGGTTTCATTCAACCGAGAGCTCTGTATGACCACAGATCTTTGACGAACACCCGAGCATGTGTCCATCTTCCGAATCAAACACCGTCTATTGTGTTGGAATCACATCGGTGAGTTCTCTCTTCTCATAGAGCATCATCTTTTGTTTTCTCCTCTCTCGTGAAATATCTTGGGTTGAATGTTTTAGATTTTTTTGTAGATCTTTGATGTTCTAAGAAGATTTAAGCTTTTAGGTTGACTTATATCAATCTCCTAACACCGTGGTAGGTGGTTTGTGGCTTTCTGTTGAATGTCCTTGAGTTTTATGTGAAAAATTTCCCAATACCCATGAACAAGGTATTGCGTGTTTACCGTTATAGCCCTATTGGTTGTCTACTATGCTTGTATTCTTGAGTAGATGATAATTGATTGTGAATAGGGTGAATTTTTATGCTTCGGGTGTGTTTCCCATGCATGTTTTTCCTGTTTTGACCTTTAGGTCTAGTTTTCCTGTTAGGCAGCTGTTTACTTTCCCTTGTCTAGTATTGTAGGATGGTGTGAATAGTGTTTTGTTATGATGTTATGCTGAAGAATGTGAGCCAAGTAGTTCATGAGGTTTACCTTGGCCGACATGCACTGCTACACTTGTTTGACTTACACGAGGCCGTGAGAACCTGGTGTATAGACCATAGGGAGAATAGACGTTGAGGGGTTTTCTAGACTATCTTTATATTTTACGATGTGAGACAACATGATTAATTGACGTTGAGTGCTTACTCGGAGTGTTTGTATTTTCTTGAATTGGGAAACAGAGGGAATGTAACATAAGTGCTTCCCTAGATCACATTTAGTACCGATACGAGACTATAAGGTGAATTAACAGTGAGTGCTTCCTTAGATAGTCTATTATTAAGCTAAACCAGAGGGTTTGGAATGAGTGTACTTCCTAGAGGTTTGCTTGTAATAGTTAGGTAGGACCAGAGGGGTTAGACTGAGTGTACTTCTCATAGGGTTACCTGTTTATGTTTATCTGTTTGTTTAGTTGTTTCTTGATATTGAAACTATGGAGTTTTTAATTTTGATTACTTTACAGTTTATTGTTTCCTGCACTTTTACCTACCATATACTCATTCACTGTTAGGTACATATATCATGGTGGTTTCTTAATGGGACTAGTCTCACACCCTATTTGGGCCATATTTTTGGGCCCAAACAGATTATATTATTCCAGGTATAGACATGGGAAAGCACCCTTTTACGTTAGGTACTTGACATTCTATGGATCTGGAGAGCATGGGACCAAGCTTAGGCTTGCGATGCTGAAGAGTAGATTACTGGTTCTATTTTATACTTGGTTTAGTGCTGTATTTCAGTATTGTTCTTTGTTTCACTATTTTCCTAGACATATCTATCATGCATAATTATATATATGTGCTCAAGTTTATTCTATCAGTTTTCCGCTATTTATTTTTGGTATGATATTATTACTGCTTCCACTATTGAATTTATTGTGTACTTCCACTGTGTATTCTGCCAATGAATGAATGGTTTCCCCACTATCACACCCAAGCCCCTCGCTTCTAGTCGGTAGCCTCTAGCGTTCAGGGAAATGAAATTGAGGCCAAGTGACCAACCATGTATGGGGCGCCTCTAGGTGGCTTCCGGAACTGGGATGTTACAAAGTTGTATCAGAGGACTTATTTTTTCTTAACTTACTATTTGGAGCCTATAGTCAGGGATAGGATGAAATAGGTACTTATTAATAAGTTGTTCCTAGGAGTAGATAACTCGTGTATAGGGAAAAGCCAACCTAACTCGTTAATGCAATTTTCTGGTTTTGAAAGTTTATGGTTGCCTTGATTTTCACCATTAGGTGACTCAAATGTTTTTGTGTTGGTTATTATTTATGTTATTGAGGTTCTATTTCTGTTGCAACCAGATTAGATGAGGGTATTCCATCTCATGAATTGTATAGACACTTACTATAAATCACATGTCATGCATTCTTTCCATTCCATCTAGGGTGCATTATCAATTTCATTTTGTTGTGATAGATGTTGTGTAGAATATGCATGTTGTTGTGATAGATGCCTTGATAAAATACCAGCTATTTGATAGGGTATTGATTCTGTAAGTATTTGTCTGAATGAACACCAAAATTCATTTCTTAAGGTTTTATGGGACCTCATAGACTGGAATTTGGTGGATCATTTCCTTGATTATATTTTTTATAACTTGTATAAGAATCCAATCATTTCTTCGTGGGGAGTATGGGCCCTCATGGATCGGAATTTGGCACCTTCAATGTTCGTTTCAGTGTTTTTATGGGTTCCATATTAGTTTATGGGGCTTACTGTCCAGAAAAACCCAGAATACACACCGTGTAGTTTTGACTACACACCTCGTGTTCTGTTCGGGAAGAAATAGATTTTCTAAGACACGTCATGCACTCTATGTACATGCCGTGTAGTCTCTAACTGTTTCATCGAACATGTGAGCAGAGACATGGGATGGTAAATTCTGGTGAAAACATGTCATGTAGCATGACCCAGGTACCCGTTCGTGTCACTAACAACAAAGGTTGGTGTTATCCTTTCACGTACACGTCGTGTCCTCCTTAAACATGCTGTGTAGAATGTGCCATGTGTCAGGCCATGTCACTAACAACACGGTCCAGGTGAAGCATGTCCAGTACATGTCGTGTCTACTATGAACATTCCATGTAGTCTTGTTTTAGGAGAGCCATATGGCTTTACCGTGTAGAAGGACTCAGGCAGAGAAAGAGGATTCAAGTACACACCATGTGTTATGTGAACACGCTGTGTGTATGGGGTTTTACATGACTAGTTCTGGCAGGAGTAAATGACCATGTGAATGAGTTAAGTGAACACACCGTGTAGGGGACATACACACCATGTAGTCATGTTTTAAAAAATTTGAATGCTTTCTTTCTCTTTATCCCTTCCTGTAATTTCAGTTTCAGTCCCTGATAATCATGATCTAAGGTTTGCATTTGACCTTGTAGAGTCATGCCACCGAGATTTCCTCTGGTTGTGCGCCAGTTGTAGGGTAGTGATTAGACACCAGATGTGGCTGATCAGGGACTACCTGTAGATCCTCTTATTTTTCTAGTCTTGGAACTAGCCGTTATACCAGACATAGGTGCTGATGCACAGTTCAGGGATGGCTTTATAAGGATGATTCAAACCATTCAGGGGGAACCGCCTCCCACCCCGTCGATGGATTCAATAACGTCGGTCTTCCAGTAGCTACATCCTACCAATTTCATAGGGGATGGAGGACCCTAGGCTGCGACGTTATGGTTAGAAGCCATGTTGACGATCTTTGAGTATCTGTTGATGCCTCCGGAGAGGAGGGTCAATCTCGCTACCTATATGCTTCGGTACTCTACCAAGAGGTGGTGGGATGTAATTTCACACACGGGACGCCATCAGGTTATGTCATGGGATGAGTTCTAGTCCATATTTTAAGACTACTTCTATCAAGAGACCTTGAGGGCAGATCAAGCCCAAGTGTTTATGAGTCTGGAGCATGGTACTCTTTCTATGATGGAGTATTCCTTCCTCTTTACCGAGCTGCAGAGCTTCAAACCTATTTCCGGTGGTGATAGGTGATTCATGGAAAGGAAGTTCAAGGATGGTCTGAGGCACGAAATCCTATCGTAGGTGAAAATATTCTTTTTGACTTCTATCACTTCTACCATCAACCAGGCGCTGATCATAAAGCTCAATCTCAGGGATTACAGAGTTGTGAACCAGGGCGGCTCAATATCTGGAGTTAGAATCCCTCCTACTGACAGTAGGAAGTTCCTTAGGGAGTCTTCTCGTAGTGATCCATGGAGGCAATACACTTCTTCAGGTATCCAAGTGGTATGCCACCAGTGTGGATGGGCTGGATATATGAGGCCACACTGCTCGAAAGACCTAGTGGAGTGCCAGTCATGTGGAAAGTTGGGTCACCTTTAGCACTTATGTCAAATATTCTCACCAGCAGCTAGTGAAAGGGGTTCTTTTATGACTATTCATTTAAGAGCAACACCACCAGTTTCTCACCAGTCAGGGAACTGGAGTTCTTCTAGCCATTCAGGACGAGGTGGAGGTTGTGGTCATGGTGGACAGTCTCCTGTCTTTTAGCGACATTAGAGTGGATTAGCTCAGAGTGGTTAGGTAGGGTCACAGGGCCGTGGAGCAAGCCGGAATATTTCAGTAGAGTAGACTCAACAGGGTCAATATCCGGAACCTTATACTGTTCAATGTACGATCATAGTTGCCTTAGTTTTAGGTTTTACTCTTTTTGATACAGGGGATTCCCATATCATTATATCTTTTGTGGTTGTGGAGAGCCTTGATCTTATCATCTTTTCTTCTGATGATATATTAACACTAGAGACTCTGTTGGGAACTAGAAAGGAGAGTGTACGACAATGTAAGGAGTTCCCTCTAGAGGTTGGTGGGTGTCACTTTTTATGGGACCTCTATGTCATAGAGATGACAGGATATGATGTCATTCTCAGAATGGACTGGCTAGTTCCCTTCCAGTCAGTTATCGACTGTTATCACCACAGGGTGAGTTTCACATCACCAGAGGGTGTGTCGTTTCTTCCTAAGTGTGAGTGGGATGTCCAGGCGAGAAGATCGGGTCCAGAGCATCATGGGTTAGGAGGAGTTATAGCCTAGATTTCTTTATTATATCTGAATAATCATGGAACTTCTCAGTTATACTTTCCTCCAGTGGTGGATCATTTCAGGGATTTCTTTTTAGAGGACTTTTCAGGTTTTCCTATGGAGCGAGAGGTGTACTTTTTCACTGAGCTAGTGACCGGAGAAACATCGGTGTCCATTCCTCCTTATAGGATGGATACACCTTAGTTGCATGAGCTCAAGAACTAGTGGGAGGAGTTGCAGACAAAGGGTTTCATCTGACCTAGTACTTCTCTCTGGGGTTCGCCTATCCTTTTTGCGAAGAAGGTGGATGGTACCCTCAGGATTTGTGTACAATATAAGAAGTTGAACCAGTTGACAGTCAATATCAGATATCCTTTACCAAGGATTTATGATCCTATTGATGAGTATCAAGGATCCCAAGTGTTCTCAAAGATTGAATTGAGGTCCGGTTATCATCAGTTACGTGTTAGACCATCTGATATACCTCTCACAGCCTGCCAGAGCAGGTATTGTCTATAAAAATATATGGTTATGCCATTTAGTTTCACAAATGTGCCTGCAGTTTTCTTGGAACTGATGAACCGAGTGTTCCATACATACTTGGATTCTTTCGTGGTGGTCTTCATGGATGATATATTGTGGTACTCTCACACTCGACATGACCATGCTACCCATCTTGAGATAGTTTTGAGTACACTGAGAGAGAATCATTTATATGCTAAACTCTCAAAATGTCACTTTTGGATGGATCAAATTCACACAATGGGTCATGTTATCTCAGTGTCAAGAGTGTTAGTAGACCCAGAGAAAGTGAGAGTAGTAGTCTCCTGGGAGAAGACAAATAACACCTTTGAGGTTTGTTGTTTTCTAGGGATATATGGATACTACAGATGTTTAATATAGGACTTTTCACTCTTAGCAGCACCACTGCCATGTTTGACTAAGAAGGGTGAAAAGTTTTTGTGGTCTGATTATTGCGCGTTAGCCTTTCAAGTGCTAAAGGGTAGGAGGACTTCATCATCTATAATAGTCTTGAAAGAGCTGGTAAAGATCTATATTGTGTATTATAATTCTTCAGGTATCAGGTTGGGAGTTTTTCTTATGAAGGGGAAAGGAGTCATTGTGTATGGGTCTCGATAGTTGCGACCACATGAGATGAACTTCCCAATGCACGATCTTGAGTTGGCTACGGTTGTTCATCCCCTACGAAGTAGGAGAAATTATCTTCTAGGAGAGAATTTTGTGATTTTTTCCAACCAAAAGAGTCTCAAGTACATCTTTACTTAGTGTGATATGAATTTGAGACAGTAAAGGTGGGTTGAGTACCTAAAGTCCTTCGACTTAGAGATTGCCTATATGAATGGGAAAGGCAACACAGTGGCTGATGCATTGAGCATGAAGCCTTAGATACAAGATTTTTCGGAGGCTAGCAGTGAGTGGTAGCTTATAGCTCTGTTCTCTGACAAGAATTTAGAGGTGCACACCATACAGGGGTAGGAATTCCTTTCTTCTGTAGCTGTTACATCTACCCTTCTTGATCGAGTACAAATGAGGTAGCTATAATATTCTGAAGGTCTTGTCACGTGGGAACGTGTGTCTGGAGGGGAACCTGTTCCAGGATGAACCATAGGTGAGGATGAGATCTTATGTTTCCGGGTGCCCATATGGGTTCCAACATAAATACGCAAGGAGCTGATATGGGACGTTCATTCCTCAGTTTGGGCAGTTTATCCTGGTGTCACCAAGATGTATCATGATCTACACTGCCAGTATTGGTGGATAGGTATGAAGAGAGAGGTTGTAGGTTTCTTCATGAGGTGTTCCACCAGTCACTAGGTGAAGGTAGAGCATCAGGGATTGGCATGGATTTAACAGCTATTGCATATTCTTGAGTGGATGTGGAATGATGTCTTGATGGATTTTGTGATAGGTTTACTGAAGTCACCTCGAGGGAATGATGTAGTTTGGATTGTCATTGATAGACTCATGACTATTTCTCACTTTTTCCCAATCAAGGAGACCTTTAGTGATGATGAGCTAGGAAGATTGTACATTTCTGAGATTATACGTTTTCATGGAGGTCCACACTCTATAATTTCAGACAGAGAAGCATGTTTTACTTCTCGGGTCTGGTAGGGGCTACAGAAGGCCTTGGGTACATAGGTACTTTTGAGTATAGCTTACCACCCCATGATTGATGGCCAGTTTTAACATACAATTTAGGTGCTTGAGGACATGTTCCTAGAATGCATCTTGGATTTTTGAGTTTCTTGGGAGAAGTATATACCACTTGTGGAGTTTTCTTACAATAATAGTTTCCAAGAAACTATTCAGAAGGCACCTTATGAGGCTTTTACGGTAGGTCATGCCTATAAACCTTATTTTGGTTGGAGGAAGCATAAGAATATTTGCTGGGACCTCATCTTGTCCAAGAGACCATAGAGCATAATGAGTTGATTTGGAAAAGGATGGCTACGATACAGTCTTGATAGAAGTCTTATGCTGATCAGTGGAGACGACCTCTGGAATTTGAGTTCGGGGATCAAGTTTTCATGTGTATCACACTGAGGATGGAACATAAGAGGATTAAGAGATAGGGTAAGCTTTCACTGAGGTACGTCGGTCCATTTGAGGTGTTAGAGAGAGTTGGTCCGAATGACTATTGGTTGTAGTTACCTCAGAGGTACCAAGCTATGCATGATGTTTTTCACGTTTCTCAGCTCCAACATTACTTTTCAGACCCATATAATGTTTTTCAACCCGAGGTGGCTGAGTTGGAAGTGGGCACATCCTTCGAGGAGCATCCTATCGAGATCGTTGATCACAATACAAAGGTTCTCCATGGCTAGTTTGTTCCTCTGAAATGAGAGCTATGGAAGCACGAGTGGGTATTGGACGAGACATGGGAGAGGGAGGCTGATGTATAAGAACAGTGGCCGGAGCTGTTCGGGGTTTCTTCTTCTACGCCACACTAGGGAAATTTAGGGATGAATTTCATTAAGGGAGAAGTTTGTAAGAATGCAGATCTTTTTTTCAGGTATGTTTTTATTTTTCTTGTCTTTTTCGGTAAAAAGTGTAAATTCTGGAAATCATTTAAGTACATGCCATGTACTTTATGAGTACACATCGTGTACTTATTTTCTGTAGTAGGCCATGTGCTGGTTATATAGTAGCCAGACACATGGCCATGTGGTAGTGACTTAGAGGGAACTAAAAGTAGTGTATGGAAACAGCTAGTACACGTATTATACTTTTTTTCATTAAATGCACCGGGGTCACGTCTAATAGCCAGAACACCGCTCTTTTTGGTCCCATTCGACCGAGAGCTCTATACTGCCACAGATCTTTGACGAACCCCAGAGTGTGCATCCTTCCTCCGAATTGAACACCGTCTGTTGTGTTGGAATCGCTTTGGTGCGTTCTCTATTCTCTAAGAGCACCTTCTTCTATTTTCTCATCTCTCGTGAGATATCGTGGGTTGAAAATTTTAGATGTTTTTATAGATATTAGGCGTTCTAAAGTGATTTAATCTTCGAGGTTCACTTATATCGATCTACTAACACCAAGGTATGTGGTTTGTTCCTTTCTGTTGAATGTCCAAGAGGTTTATGTGAAAAATTTCCCAATACCCATGAACAGGGTATTACACGATTACTGTTCTAGCCCTATTGTTTTCATGCTATGCGTGTATTCTTGAGTATATGATAATTGATTGTTAATATGGTAAATTAATTTTTCTTTGGTAGTGTTTCCCATGCGTGTTTTTCTTATTTTGAGCTTTAGGTCTAGTTTGCATGTTAGGCGACTGTTTACTTTCGCATGCCTAGTATTGTAGCATGGGGCGGTTGTTGTTCTGTTATGCTATTATACAGTAGAATACTAGACAAGTAGTTATTGAGGTTTACCTTGGTCAACACAAGCTAATACACTTGTTTCACTTACATAGGTTTGTGAGAAGCTGATGTATAGACCATAGGGGGGATGGATGTTGAGGGCTTCTCTAGAGTTTCTTTATATTTTATGACGCGAGACCACAAGAAGAATTGACGTTGAGTGCTTCCTCAGAGTGTATATAGTTCCTCAAAATGGGCCATATAGGGAATGTGATATAAGTGATTCCATAGAGCACCATTAGTACCGATACAAGACTATAAGGGTAATTGACGGTGAGTGGTTCCTTAGAGAGTCTATGCTTAAGCTGAACTGGAGGGGTTATAATGAGTATACTACCTAGAGTGTTGCTTATACTTGTTAGGTTGGAAAAGAAGGGTTAGACTGAGTGTACTACCCATAGGGTTACCTGTTTTTGTTTATCTGCATGTTTATTTGTTGCTTGATATTGAAAATGTTGATTGTCTATTATTGAGTACATTCCTTTTTACTATTTCGTGCACTTTTAACTACCATATTCCAATTGACTATTAGGCATAGATCTTGTGGTGGTTGCCTATTGGGATTAATCTCACACCCTTTTTTGGCCATACTTTTGGGACCAAACATATTATATTGGTGCAGGTATAGACAAGGGCAATCACCCTTCTACTTCAGGTACTTGACATACTGTAGAGCTGGAGAGAACTGGACCAATATTAGTCTTGCGATGTTGAGGATATGATAACTATTTTTATTTTGAACTTGGTTTAGTACTATATTTCTGCATGGTGATTTAATTCTCTCTTTTCCTAGACATATGTATCATGCATCATTATATATACATGCTTCAGTTTATTCTATCCATTTTCTATGGTTAATTTTTGGTTTGATATTAATACGGATTCCTCTCTTGTATGTATTGTGTACATCTATTGTGTACTCTGCCAATGAGGGCATATTTTCCCCACTATCACACCCAAGGCCCTCACTACTAGTCGACAGACTCTGGAATTCAGGTAAATGTGCTTCTGGCCATGTGATCAACCGGGTATAGGGCGCCTCTTGGTGGCTTCGAGAACCAGGACATTACAATAACAGTGTAAAACATACCTATTTAGATAGTGATGAATGACACATATATCTATTTAGCATTATTAATTCCATGAAATTCAATAATTAATATCAATTTTTATTTGAATCCATTAGTTGATGAGTTAAATTTATTATGGATTAATGATGTCAATACATATTTTGTTATTGTGAAATAGAATTTATTAATGAAGGATTCATTAATATGTAAAATTAGTGAATTACCAATATATGGAATGTGTTTTGGATATAGAACATGTGGTCCAAAATTGTGTCGGTAATGTATGAGTGACAACATAGTCTTTATTTTTCTAAATGGGAGAAAACCTTTTTTTCATGTGTCATTGTAGATTTATTCCTATTGAATATCCTTTATAAAAGAACAAATACCATTTCAGAGGTGGACCACGAAAAATGATCTCATATATTTATCTAAAATCTATTGTGTTTTCATTTCCTCACATTACATATGAACCAACTAGAAACCAAAAAGTAGATGGATTTCAGAGAGATCAAAATTATATCAAACGAAGTAGTTTTTTTGGATCATCCATATTGGTCAGATTTGTTGGTCTTTCACAAGTTAGAGTTCATGCATATTGAGAAGATTAATTTTGATAATATATTTTATATAGTTTTATAGAAACCTAGCAATAAAAAAGATAATTTAAAGGCATGATTAGATATTTCTCAAATTTTTAGGTGAACAGAACATGAGTTTTTTTAAAATGAAAAATCACAGAAGTCAATAAATATAAAATAGTCTCATATACTTTCCAGATAACAAAATTCACAATTTATTTAGTGGATTATATATTTGATACTACAGTATGGTTATGTTTATAATTAAAAAATTTGTGTCACAAATAGTCATATTACCATATAAAGAATTCCTGATTACCATGTTATATTGGAGATAATTATAATGATTGGATTTAGTCGTTAGTTGAATTCTATGATTTGATATGTGATAATAGAAATATAATATTTTTTTCAAGACATATTTGTAGAAAATACAAACTACAATTCACATATTATACATTAAGAATATATTGTTATAATTTTATGTAATATGAATTTTTTTCTCTCGATATCCTTTGATTAAATAGAACATTTTATGTCAAATTTTCTGGATAAAGAAAAATTTAGAGGGTGGATACAATTCTGATGGTTATACCCGAACAAGTGATGCATGAAAAAACAAAAAAATGGCATTTAAAAATGCATTAGTTAAGGGTTAAATTCAAGAATCTTGTTTACCAATGAAAATTTTATTTTATACTCCCATTATTTTTATCCTGAATATATTTTAAAACATTAATAAATGTGATGTAATGAGGTAAATGTTTATGAAGCACTGAACATTCAATTATCAGAATTTAATCATCCCAAACATGGAATTTTTGGTATTTAAAAATGATGGATTTTAGATGATCAACATCAGAGGGCTCATACATATGTTCTTCTAAACTATGAAGAAATGAAACAATTTATAAGGTGATTGAAAATAACACATACTTTTTAAAAAATTTAATATTATTGCCTTTTATATTATATAATTATAATATCAAGAAAATCTTTCCACATATTATGTAACGATGTTTAAATACCAATGGTTGGATACCGATAGTGGATTGGGTGTTCACCCACAATAAAGAATCATCAAAATTATTGCTAAAATCCTTCTTTGATTAAATAAACCATTTTTATTGGCTCACCAAGAACATCTAATATATTATAAAGATTATTGTGCTTCTTTAGGAGATTTTTTGATTTTTGGAGAATCATAAAAATAAAATCATATGAAAATTAGTTTATGTAAAGTGAAATGTGGATTTATTTAAGTGAAAAAATTTATATCTTTCATGATAAAAATCCAAATATATCTTTTCCATGATGTGAAATTAATATATATTATGTCACCCTACTATTACAGGTCAATGGTGAGGAAGATGTTGATGATGTAACAAATAAAATTTAATTAAAAAATGATGATGGAGTTGAAACTTCTATGGAAGATATTGAAACTATTATATACAAATATTATGATGAATATGAATAATAAAACAATTAATTATTGGTTATATTAAATAAATATATATAATACCTATAATCAATTATTTACTAAAATCTTTCTTTTCAGGTTTCAGATTGTTGATGAGAATTACGATGAGATATTCCATGACCTCCATGAGGTTATACAACATAGTGATGATCCTGATGGTATGTCATCATAACCTCAAGTTGTAGGTGGTGTGTCGACTCGTACGGGTCTTGGTCTTGTGATATTGATGATGCCCAAAACTATTCCTTAACAATTTCCACATATATATTTTGATCCAGACATGAGGAGGTGTGTTCAGTTGTGTAATTTATGAAATTTTCATTATATTTTATTTTAAATATTTTATTTAACTAAAAATTAATTAATTATCTATTATTCCCATAGTTTTTTACATATAGATACTGTCCAGGGGAGTGTGATTAGGAAAAATTAGTTTTCCTGAGCAAGGATGACATGGGATCATATTCCCATTGATCTTCGGAAGAGAATATTAGATCATTGGATAGTATGTAAATACATATTAGTTATTTTGAAATTTATTTAATTATTAAATTTATATTATTAATTATTTGTTGGGTTTATGGTATATCATCGATGATATCATGATGACTTATATCTAAGAGGACTTGGAGGCATGCATGTGTGACCAATGTCATCTTTTTCAAAATAAAAGGAAGATTTCAATGAAGAAATATCAAGTCATGGTTTTTTATCAACATAGCTACATCCATTGACCTAATTACAAATCCTATTAGGTTTGGGAAGGATTGTGATCATATTGGTTAGAATACATTTTTTTGATGAGATCATAATTAGGTCGGAAGAACTGGGGGAGATAGGAGGTCATCCATAAGGTATTCATGGATTTAGTATTCATCACACATGTGACTTATCACACCCATTATGACAGTTAGCATTATACAAAGGGTCACACCAATATTGTAGTAGGATTTGATGACTTAGTTTAGTTGTAGGAAAATCTGTTTGACTTTGAGAGAGGCCATTTTAATGATATCAGATCTAGATTTGTGATGTGATCATCTAGCTCAAGGGAGATCATGGAGATTCATCATCATCGATTTCATGGAATGATGAAAATCTACGTGCTGAGGATGAGGTTATATAGACCCTCATTTGAGAGTATGAAGAGTTTGGTATGCCATATTAGTAGTAATAGGAGGAGCTATATCGAGCCCATGATAAGAATAAATAGCAGAAATAGATAATGGAGTACATGTGTCCTTTGATGTACAGTATATGGATGAAGTTTCCTCTACCACCTCCTTCACTAGATGAACCACCCCTCCCCATTGATTTATGTACATTGAAAACAAATTTATTATACTAAATTTTGGAATGGAGTATTTTTATATAGATATTAATTCATTAATTTATAGTTTTATGTACTAAATTTTTTATATTATTATATTGTTTTAAATTTTTAATATTATTGTGATGTTTATGTCATTTTTTCATTTTTTTGATATTATAACTTTTTTTATTTTTTTTAATTATGGGCGATTGGAAACTAATCCTATACAAAATTACTATATATATAATTCTATCAATGGGTTTTTACAATGGTCCATCACAATTTTTTTTTGAGAAACAATATTGAAAAATGATCTATCTATGATGGGTCCCCGTTGTAACTAACTATTTGTGATGGGATACCGTAACAAATGGACAATAATAAATAACTCACAATTAACAAGTGTTCCCCTAGAAAGTCTAATGGACATGCATTTATGAACATCACATACAATAAATTGGATAAATTCATATACATAAAATATTCCATAAATACATTATACAATTGATCATTAAAACATTACATATCAGTGGGGTTATCACCACTATAAAAAAATCCCTTACTCAAAAATCAAATATCATTAAAATGATAAATAAAATTATAAAATCATGAACAAAAAAATAATTCTTAAAAAAATAAATTAAAATATACAAATTCTCTTAAGATCGATATATCATATGACAAAACATACTCTTGAAAATATAAAAAAATACTAACATAAAAAATTGATCCCAATATAACTAAGTATTAGAAAATCATTACAAATACATAAAATTACCTTGAAATAAAAGATTTTACTAATGGTAAAATCAAATATCATCATAATATTATGTATATACTCGCAATTTAAATAGTAACCAAATGATAATATCATATTTAAAGAAATATTATATTTTTTAATTAACCTACCTTTTAAATTCCTCTTAAAATTTTAAATATTACACATTAAATATAAAAACTTGGGAGTCAAAAAATACCACGCAAAAAAATAACATATGAAATGAGAGTGCCAAAAACTATTATGGGAAAAAAGTCACTTATATATAAAGTGATTTAAAATAAAAGAAATAGGAAAATATATATATATTATGGTGTTATTTTAGAAGATTAAGTCAAGAAAAAATATGTCTATAAAAATAAGCAATTAGTATCAAAATAAAATCAATATTTTCTTAAAAATATAGTTCCCATTTTTAGTCACAAACAGAAGGAAAAATATATTTCTTTTAAAACCATAAATAATAAGAATTAAAAAATTCTAACACTAAAGACACATTTTACTTAAAATCGTAAATAAAAAATAAATATTATTATCCATATATATTTTTATTACTAACATATTCAAAAAACAATATCTTTTTTCAAGTCGATGATTAAACAAGTAGGTATTATTATTTATTTAAAGTAACCATAAACGGGAGGAAAAATAAGACTACTCGTATAAAAACATATAAAAGTTACAAGAAATAAATTTTTATGAAGAAGTAATAATATTCCAGAAAATGAATTGGTAAACACATGAAATTTTTGTTTCCATTAGAATAATTCATTTTTCAATATTATGAATCATATTTTCTAATGATTAAGTTGATGTATGTATCATTCCATTATTATGTCCTCTAACTATAAACCAAGCATCTCATGTCAAAAAAAGGCATGAAAGGAAATTCATCTTTTACAATATTGGTTGTAATTAAAAACAATTTAGAAATGAACACACATTAATATAAATTAATTTCTATATCAATAATAAAAATTCACAACATTTTAAATTCCAAATCTCTACCTCCACAATTATTTAAATCTCATTAATTACTAAATTTCAATCTTCTACTAGATTCATTAATATAAAACTCTATAAAATTACTAAAAAACATAATGAACACCATTCATTTGTTTAAACTAATGAGATTAACCATTAAAATCATGAAACTGCTATAAATCTATATGAAATCATTTGTGATTGTGAAATATGATTTATGAAAATGTAAACACCAGAAGTTAAAATATAAGGAATAAATCTAAATATCATTAAGTAGAAATAATACCGTAAAGTGATTATCCTAATTAATTAATAATTTAATACAAATAAAGTAAAATTATATTGATATCACATTAAAATCATTAATGTTAATCATAATAAATCCATGGTATTAATAGAAAATATTGAGAAATCTGAATAATGAAAGGAAAATCAAAACAAAACCCTTCTTAGATATGAGATTTCATGTATAACATATAGCCCAAGAACTGTACCTGTTAAACTCATGTGATCCCTTTCCAACATTATTTAGACAAATATTTTTACATTAATAAAGGGAATAATCAAAAATAAAACATGAATTACACATTTTCAATATCCCATGGATACTCAAGAATTGTTACTATAATATTTGTCAATATAATCCTTGGTAGTATCTTTCTAACCTCTAATGATCAATTCTCCATCTACCATAACTCTCTAAACAACTTAAAACAATTTTGGGTGTTGATAACATTTTTTAGAGCCATCCTAGGCTACCTGTGATCTAGAAACCCATGCTTACCCATTTTATGGAATGAAAGGAATTCTTGATCCCCATCACCTAGAAACTAGTTATTTGTAATCAAACATGAACAAGTTGCAATGATTTTTTCTGATGATGAATGAAAAATAAGGAATATGATGTGTTTTTAGGTCATCACAATCCTCAAAATTACATTTATAACTCATACACTCGCATATTGGTGCATGGTCGAACCCAAGGGAAAGAAAGTGAGAAATATAAGGTTTTATTCAAATAAACTCCACTGTTGTCAGTAGTGGAGAGAGTGAAAGTTGTTTATATTTATTAAATTTTAATATTTTTTAATATTTTTTAATTAAGAAGTAACGAATCATGTCTAAAAATCTTCTACTTAATAAACTGGACAACGAAAAAAAAGGTAATAGAGATAAGTAAAGATAAAAGAAAAAGTAAATATAAGTTCTGAGAGTTGATCAAAAGGTAAACTAAGGTGATTTGAAATCTGCTGGTTATAAAATTGAATCATCATTAGATTGAATTCACAACATAGAAAAAGGTGGTTAAATCATCCTCGCCAGAATAATTATGACTCTGTATTATAGTTCTTGAGGTTCGCAACTTCAAAAAATACATAAATCAAATTGATTAAAAGATAAGAATAGAAAAAAATCCCTAGAGGTTACTGATGTTTTTGAAGTTAAAACCTAATGAGATACATCCTTGAAAAATCTCCCTAAAATATCAATTAATTGAAAATTAGACACATGAAGGTGCAAATTCAATTAATGGTTTAAGAACCAGATTCAATATCACTAATAGATTCTGATTCTTAATGAAGTAAATTTAAATGAAAAATAAAAATAAGTAAATTAGTAAAAATGAAAAACCCCGAAGTTGAGAAATTAACATACGATCGTATTCACTTTAACAACAACAATACAAGGGTGAACATTAAGAAAAGGAAAAAAGATCCTACCTCTACGATGAAGCTCATGCCTCGCTGCTGGAATCTTTACGTCCAGTATGTTCTTCAAGTCTCTTAGGAGAATCAGCTCTCAAAAAATGTACATGTAATCCAAATGAGAGTTCGTCATCCAAATTTTCAGCCACTCTTCCTTTAAACCCACTGTCATTTGCTGCGCATCATGCCCTATTTTCCACCGACTTCAAGTGTCCTTCACTTGTGCACCACACATGTTCATTTTTTTGTGAACCACACATCTCACTAGCATATCCCTTGTAACTAACTTTGGATGAGTTAGTTAAATGCAATTGGATGTTTTTTCGACTCTTGAATGAACCTTAAAAAAACAGAACTGTTAAAACATAAAGGAATGTTAATTAAAATATTATATTTATTTTTTAAATTAATGTTAAATTAAAAGTTATTTATTGGTAATTAATAATAGTGTTAGTTGATAATTATTATTCATTTCATTTAAAACTTAAATTATTTTTAAAGTTATTATTAAAATTACTTTAGGATTATAAAGAGTTATTATTAAATAAAATTATTTAATAAATATTTAGATTAAATTATTAATATTAATATTTAATATTTTTATAAGATAATTTTTGTTAAATAATATTTTTAATAACTATTTATTAAAACTTTATTAAATATATTTTTTAAATATATTATTATTAATTTTGTTTTATTTATAAAAATTAATGTAATTATTTTATTATAAAAGTTTTGTTATTAAAATTAATAAAACATTTAAGTTGCATAAAGTTATTTACGGTGGTTAAAATAATTTCAATTAATTATTAACATAATTTATGATTAAAAAGTATAATTAATTTAATATTTAATTATTATTAATTTTAATGTTATTATTTTATTAAGTTATTTATTTTTATTATTAATATTATCAAAGTTAATTATAATTATTAATTGTATTATTCTTTTAAGTATTAAATTATAAAATAGATTATTTTATATTAATTATTAAATATTTTTGTGTCTACATATTTTATTTAGTTAATTTTTTTTATTATTATTTTATTAGATTATTATTTTTAATATTAGGTTTCTATTTAGGTTTTTTTTTGTTTTAAGTTAATTTAATTTATTTTTTTGAACTCGCTCCCTCAATCATATATTCCATGTCGGAGGGTGGTTGAGAATTTTTGGAAGCTTCGTGAGGAAGCTTCCTCCTTCCAGCGCACCTGGGATCTCCCAAATATAGTGTGGTGACCTTATAGAGAAGATTCAGATAGTGGCGCGACACCAAATTCTCCTCTGTGTAGTGTCAGCAGACTCCTCTGATGTGAAGGTGAGTTCAAGACCAAATATGGACAGTGCTTGGTTCATATTCTGTGCAGCGGGTCTCTAGAAGGCGACTCCTATTCAGCACGGTGGTGGGTTGTGGACCAGATCTAGAAAATGGGAAACCCTCTTCTTATTTGCTAATAGATCAAGTGGGTTCAGGTTCGATCCTCCTTCATACTTGCAGTGGGACAAGAAGATTCGAACATCAGTAGATTGGTTCCTCTACAGGGCACGAACCTCCTTCCTTAGCAAAAATTAAACGTGTAAAGGCAAATCTATAGGTGGCTCACCCTTAGCTTCACACAGCCACCAGTGACATGATGTGGAAACTCATACCAAATTCCTTTTTAGTGAATAATACGATTTTGTTTGTAGATAAGAATATGGATTATGATCAATGATGGTGAGAAGCTAAGGTTCGGTTCCACGGTAGTTTGTGAATTGTGGTTTGAAATCAGGTCTGTGGGTTTGAATGTGGCAGGGTGAAGTAGTGGAGAATAACTGAGGCTCTGGGTTGGTGAGTAAAGAGACCAATGTAAAGAGGAAGCAGTGTAAGCCTCAGTCTGATACGGTGAGACCGATGGGAAAAATAAGGTATCAGTGACTGATGGGTGAGGCACCGAAGAAAATAAGAACACATGGGTGTGTGCGTGAGACCGATATAAGAAGAAAATAAATGACTCATTGGTAGTTTAAATAAATTAAGTCACAGATAGTTAAAAAAATTGGGAGTCACTGACACCGAGGAAATGAGTGACCGTTACTGATGCACCTGATTAGTGAGACTGACACCATTGCAGAGTGATCGATGAGTAAATTCACCAATAGTTAAAAAAACATCAGTGTGTCATCTATAAAATAAAATAAAATAATAGCGTAAACTAAAAACTAAAAACTATAATTAATTAATTTAAAACAAATCAAACAAAAGTCAAAAAGCCAAATTAAATAAAAATACTATTAATTTAAGTCACTGCTGGACAATCCAACGGTGAGTCACATGTACACCACTAAAAATTTGGATATAATAAACATAAAACCATTATTTAACTAAAACATACACTTAAAATATTTAATATAATTAATTTATTAATTTATTGAAAACTCAAATATAAATAAATTAACTAAAAAACGTAATATGGGTTATTGATTATATTAAACATTAAAATAGAAAATTTTAATAAGTAAATGTAACTGTTTAATTAATAAACATAATTAAATTAATAAAATAATGAATTTAATATTTTTTGACTCTAAATTCTCATCTTCTTTCATTATTATAAAATATTAAGGAAACTAAAGTATTAAAATTATAAACATAACAATTAACGAACAAAAAGAACACTTAGAAACACATTATTTTATTATATTACAACTTAAGGTATTTACTTACTGAATATAAACTGGCAGAATCATTAAACAAATAAATTAATAAAGTTAATTTATTTTAATGAGTCTAAATTAATGGGAATAATATTATGCTAAAAACTAAATTAATTAATTCAAAAATATCTTGATTAAATGGTTAATTAAAAAGAGTTAAAAAATTCTTAAATAGTGACCATAATAAATACAACTAATCAATTTAATAAAATAAATGAGAATAAAAATTAATAAATCTAAATTAAATATTTTCAAGAATAATATTTGATAATTAATTATAAAATTTGATAAATTAATTAATTTAATTAAAAATTTACCAAATTACATTTATTTAATAAAAAGTGTAAAAAAATTTAATTGAATCATTAAAAAATTAATAAAAATATTTGGCAAAATAATGTAAAATGAAGCTAATGAAAATTCCCCCACATGTAAGCATTGTTTATCCTCAAAAAATCTCATGCTTAATTATCGTTAATAAAACTATGTGAGTGTATTTATTATTTTTATCAAAATATAACATGTCTATCATTTTTGAAGAAGAGGACTAACAATTGATTTAGGCTTTTTAGAAATGAAATGTTCAAAACAAATTTTTCATTAACACTATCTTAAGGGTTAATCAAGAAGGCAATGAAGTAACTAACAATGAAGGTGTCCTGCCACATATGTGACTCTGATTAGTGACCCAATAAAATCCAGGATTAAGAGCTAACATCAAGAGTGACAAGAGGTATGAAATATATAGAAATAACAACATAACAAAAGGATCTTTATACTTTGACTCATCACCTAGGTTCCTATTTTTTTCTGAATCACCTTTTTGATACATCCTAAATTATTCCAATATAAACAGTTTGTCCCCTTATTCATTTACCGGTCATCATTCCCCTCACCTTAATGAAATCATTCTTTTGACCCTAGACACTATATTTTTTTCCCAAACCATATATCATGTGCCAAGCACTATGAAATGCACTTATTCAAGGTTTATTGAAGACATATATTTAACATAAACGCCCCCAACATCTAGGGTCTTAGAGATTCACTGTTGGATCCCAGATTCCCTAACTAGTCCAATTTGAAAAAAAATTATGAAACCCATTTAAATAGGATCAATAAGGTGATTAATTTAATAAATAAAAAATGTGTGTCCACTGGGATCAAACTCAAACTTCCAGTTCAATGGGATATGATCATAACAACCCTAACAGGTTACCCAAATCACTCACAAAAGTATATCCTAAACCAAATTTCCATTAAATCACTATGTATATTAACTCAACAATCATCCAAAATCAATAATTCCATAACCAAAATAGTTCTTCACTACCAGTAAAGTATTATATTTAGGCAAGGCTCATTTAAAGTAAGAAGAAAGTCTATAATTGTTCTTGAATTTTGAAAAAATTTAGCATTTTTTTACAAATTGTTTGAAGTGGAAGTGGGAATTTATGGCCTCACACAAAACCACAGTTAAACACAATCAAGAATTAACCCCCTCCCCCACACATAAAATCCATATTTGTTCCCAAAGGTGAATTCCAAATATAGAGAATAACAATTTTTCAATTTTAGTTCAAAATAGATTTATCATTTTAATAGATTGATGCCATGTTAAAATGGTCACATTAAATTTAAAATAATGTGTTTGAAATAATGAATAACTTAATAGAAGGTTCACAAGCATGCACAAGAATTAACATTTAAGTTAGTGGAAAATATTTTCCATTAATGTAAAAAAATTAACATGAAATTTGTAAGTGCATGGTGTATTTGGTGTAGAAATTTGAGAAATTATAATTCAAATGAATGTTCAATATATCAAAATGATGCATACTAATACCCCTTAGCTAATAAATGTTGAGGAAAAACACAACAACCAGCAGACATGTTCCCCCCCCCCCCACATAGTTTTGAGTAGTGAATGATTTTAACCAATGTAAAATTCAATTATTCATTAAGGAGGGACAAGAAGAATTATCAACTACAAAAACATATTATGCCGAATGTTTTCAAAGAAATAGTCATTGACTCACCATTATTAGTTTATCAATAAGTCGTTTTTAAGATCACTCACCGACAAAATTGTAATAATGGCTCAATAACAACACTAGGTCAATGAATCACTATTATTATGAGTAACAGTGACTTATTGGTAAATTTTAATTAAAAGGAATATATGTTGAAGAATGAATATAGAAATCAAGACACACCCCTTAATATTTTTGTCATTAACCCTTCAGCATGGGAATTCCAATCCTTAGTAGACACTAGTAGCAGCATCTAAAAAATACAGAGCACGTAAGCATCACATTATTCAAATAATTAACTAAAACAAAAGTAAAAGACAAAACAATAACCATGGATTCACTCTTATGAAGCATTGAATTTAAAGTCTTCAGTTATAATTTATTTAATCACAATATTTTATATTAAAACCAAATTAAAACCATGGGTTTCCTCCCATGATGTGCTATATTTATAGTCCCTATTTGGAATCTCCTAAAAGTAATCGAAGTCACTATGTGGATTTGGTTTACTCAGTAAAAACCACCACATACGTTTTTCCAAAAAATTTTAATGGATAAATGAATTATATGGGCATCAAGACTTAAGAAAAAAAACAAAACTCTCATAGCCTGAAATAACCACTAAGATACACCCCTTGATAGTGGTAGGTAGTGTGTTGTACACTTTGAGATTGTGGTTAGAGTTTACAAAAATGACATTATTAAGAAGAGACATTAAATAATTAACTGCTTCGAAGGATGTGGCATTGTCCTCAAAGCTATCTTTCTCAACTTCAATATTAAAAGACTCAAATTCAAGGGTGTTTAGGGGTGTGTTCTGAATAGTAAATATAAGAATAGGATAAATAATGTGACGAAAATTATCATGTACATTGGAGATCAAGTGTAATTCTTCCTCTAAAATACTATCAACATCCTAATGTTATTTTATCACCCAAATTAATCGAGGATGTTTGTGAAAAATAGGGATGATAATTAATTTTATAACTAATAGATTTGGGTTTAACAATATTATAAATCTTTTCCAAAAGTTCATCATTAGTTAGCTCAAACTAAATATCCACTTATTCTTTCAAATCAATTTTCCCTAATTCAATTGTGTGTTCAACCTCTATTTCCTGTTCACACTCAAAGAGTGCATTTTAAAAAAATTGATTATAGTGTGTTCCAGAAAGTACAAATCAGGGGAACAAATTTTCAACTTAGCATCAATAAATTTAAATTTTAGATTGTTCAAATCAAAATAGTTTTCCCTAACAATGACAACAGTACATTCCATTTTAGTAAAAAAATGTTTTTGAAAAGTGTCTACTATTAGAATAGGTATTTGAAATATCATCGGTTAGTATTTCCTAAAATATCATTTCCTTATCCTCATTATCCAAAAAAATTTAAAAAATTATTGGGTTTATAGGTTCAAAACATGGAAGAGTGGTTTTCAGTTTTGGTTCAATGATTTGAGATTCTCTGATTTCTAACACAAGGTTATCTTCCAATGTGTACCCAATATTATGTTTGCACTCATTTTTCACAATATCAGAAAATTTGCGTGAAGAGTTTTTAGGAATACAATTTTTATTCTTAAATACCTCTTCTACTCGTGTGACTTCCTTTTCAAAACACCTAAAACAGTGATTTTCTATAATATAAGAATTATGAAGAGAAATAGTCTTTCTTTTTCAATCTGTTTTATTTCAATTTAAAAATTGTCTAATTCAACAGTATTAAAATTCTTTTTGGGGTCTTTGATAATTTGTTCTTGATTCAATGAGTTGGTTATTTTCAATTTTAGTTCAACAGAATCAGATTTATCAAAGTAAAAATTTGGTTACCCAGTTTCACTATAAATTTCCTCTTAAAAATAATATTCAAATATTTTATAAACATTTACTTTTTCAATTTCTTAAAATTATTCTTATTATTTAACCTTTTTTTGAATTTCAAGATCCTATTTTTCAATCTTTTCATTCTTTGATCTTTCTCTTTAGTGCAATCAACTTTAATTTCATGGGTCTTATCTATCAGAGAATCCCAAAAATTCTTCCTACCATTTAATACGATTTAAATCAATTTAATTTTAGCTATGAATTAAGGATTAGACTTATATTTTTCATTTTATTCAATTTAAACATCCTATTGTGGTTGATAGTGGACACACTGCCAAGTAGTGTACCCAAAACAGCCACAACATACACAATGAGGCCCTGGTTGATTCCAGATCTCATGAACATCCATTTGTTTTGAAGAATGATATTAAACACACAAAAGATCACAGTGAGGCATATTTTTCAAAATCAAAAAAAGTATCAGATACAATTAAAATTTTTTAAGAAGGTTTTTTGTTTATTTTTTACGATTTTTTTTATTTTTCTAATCATAGACTCTCAACGGATGCCTTCCCCGAAAACGGTGCAAAATTTTAATCAAACTGGAGGTCGTCATGACCCAAAAAAATTACATTTATAGCTCCTATAGTAGCACAGTGGTGTATGGTTGAATCCTAGGACAAGTAGGTGAGAAATATAAGGTTTTATTGAAATGAACACCACTATTGTCAATAGTGGAGAGATTGAATGTTTTATATATTTATTAATTTTTAATATTTTTTATCATGATGCAATAAAACATTTCTAAAAAATTAATACTAACTAAACTAGATAATTAAACAATAAAAAGTAATAGTACTGACTAAAGAGAAGAGAAAAAGTAAATATAAGTGATGAGAGTTGATCAAAAGGTAACCACTGGTGAATTTAAATCTACTAGTTATAAAAATGAATCTTCATTAGATTAAATTCAAAACTTAGAAAACAAAAGTTGTTAAATCTTCCTCTCCAAAATACTTAACACTCTGTGTTAAAGTTCTTGAGATTCACCACATCAAAAACTACAGACATCAAATTGATTAAAGGATAACAACAAAGATGACCTCATCGAAGGTTTTGGATGTTTTTTAAGTTAACACATAATGATTTGAATCCATGACCAATCTCACAAAAAGATCAAGGATTTGAAAATTAAAAATATGAATGTGGAAAGTCAATTAATGGTTTGAGAACCAGATTCAATCTCACTAATATATTTTGATTCATAATGAAGGAAATTTAAATTAAGAAGAAGAAAAAGTAAATCTATAGAAATTAAAAACCCAGAATATGAGAAATTAAACTATGATCGTATTCACTTTGACAAGATAAATATAAATTAGAACATTAAAATAGTGGAAGAAATATCCTCCTTATAAAATGAATCTCATGCATCGTTGATGGATCCTTTGCATCTTGTCTGCACTTGGCGTCTCCTGGGAGAATCCGCTCTCGAAAAATGTCCCATGGAATCAGAATGAGAGTATTTCCTCCAAATATGATGCTACTATTCCTTTATACCGACTGTAATCTTCTACACATCACCCCATATTTTCCACCGACAATAAGTGTCCTTCACTTGTGCACTACACACGTGAGTTTTTTCTCGAACCACACGTCGCACTAGCATCTCCCTTGTAACTATCTTTGGGTGAGTTAGTTGAATGCACATGGATGTGTTTTCGACTATTTAATGAACCTTAACAAAAGAGAAAAACAAAATAGTTAAACATAAAGGAATTTTAATTAAAATATTATAGTTATTTTTAAAATTATTGTTATATTAAAAGTTAATTATTATTAATTAATAAAATTCTTTGTTTATAATTATTATTCATTTAATTAAAAACAAAAATAATTATTAAATTTATTATTATAATTATTTTAGGATTATAAAGAGTTAGTATTAAATTAAATTATTTAATTAATAATTAGATTAATTTCTTATGATTGAGATTTAAAAAATTTTATAAGATAATTTTTTAAAATAATATTATTTATAACCGATTATTAAAACATTATGAAATATATATTTGAAAATTAGATTATTATTAATTTTGATTTATTTATGAAACTTATTATTATTATTTTATTATAAAAGTAATGTTATGAAAATTAATTAAATGTTTAAGTAGTGTTATGTTAACTAAGGCGGTTAATACAATTTTAATCAATTATTAATAACATTTTATTTTGATAAGTTTAATTAATTTAATATTTAATTATTATTAATTTTAATGTTATTATTTTATTATGTTATATATTTTTATTATTAATGTTATCAAATTTGATTATAATTCTTAATTTTATTATTATTTTGAGCATTAAATTATTAATTAAATTATTTATTTTAATTATTATATATTTTAGTTATTATATATTTTTTTCAGTTAATTTATTTGAATTTTATTTTATTATTAGTATTATTATTTAATTAGTTTTATTATTTTTAATATTAGGTTTCACGTTAAGTTTTTTTCGGTTCTAAGTTAATTTAATTTATTTATTTTTAACTCCCTCCCCCAATCATCTCTTCCACGCTGGGGGAGGTGGATAATTTCCAGAAGCTTCACGATGAAGCTTCCTCCTTCCACCGTCACCTGGGCTCTCCAACATCCAGCCCAGTGAACTCCAGTGGTAGATTCAGAGATTGGTGCGACTTCGACTTATCCTATGAGTAGTGTAGCAGACTCCTCTGGTGTCGTGGTGAGTTGCGGACTAAGTCTAGATAGCACCTTCTTCATCTTCTGTGCAGTTGGTCTCTAGTAGGCATCTCATATTTAGTGCGGTGGGGAGTTGGAGACCAGCTCTGGACCTCACACAACCCTCTTATGGTTCTCCAATAGATGGTGTGAGTTTAGGTTCATCCCTCTTTTGGACTTTCTGTGGGATTAGAATATTCAATAATTGATATATTGGTTCCTCTGTAGGGAACAAACCTCCTTCCTTAACAGAAATGTAGTGGCTAAAGGTGAATCTTTAGGCGGTTCACCATTGGCTTCACACAACAACCAATGACATGATGTGATGACTCCTCCCAACTTTGGTTCCAGTGAAGAATATGATTTTTCATGAAGATATGAATCAATATTGCGATCTATGAAAACATGAAGTAATGGTTTGGTTCCACGGTAGTTTGTGAATTGTGGTTTAAAATCTTGTTTTTGAGTTTAATAGTGGTAGGGTGAAGCGGTGGAGAAGGGATGTGGCACTGGGTTGGTGATTCAAGAGACCCACACGAAGAAGAAGCAGGGTAATCCTTGGTGTGAGATAGTGAGACCGACAAGCAAAATGAGGATCCAATGAGTGAAGGGTGATGCACTGATGAAAATAAGAAGACATCGGTGTGTGCTTGAAGGAGATAGTTGAAGAAAACAAATGACTCACCGGTAGTTTAAATAAATTAAGTCACTAAAAGTTAAAAATAAAAAGTGGGAGTCACTGATGCTGATGAAAAGAGAGACCGATACAAATGCGTATGATCTATGAGACCGAGAACGTTGCAAATTGATGGTGAGACAACTCACCGATAGTTAAATAAATATCAGTGCGTCGCCTAAAAAATAAAATAAATAAATAAAAAAATTAAATTAAATACCTTAAACACTAATTAATTAATTTAAAACAAATCAAAAAATAGTCTAAAAGCTAAATTAAATAAAAACAGAATTAATTTAAGTCATCATTAGACAATCCAATGATGAGTCACATGTACACAACTAAATATTTTGGGTATAATAAACTTAAAATCATTAATTAACTAAAACTAGAACATAAATTATTTAAAGTAATTAATTTATTAATTTATTTAAAACAAAAATCTAAATAAATTATTTAAAAAACATAAACAAGGATATTTATTATATTAAGAATTAATATAAATTTTTTTTATAAAAATCTGAAACTGTTTAATTGATAATCTGAATTAAAATAAATAAAGAATGAATTTAATGGTCGTTGACTCTAAATTCTAAACTAATTTCATTAGTTTAAAATATTAAGGAAATTAATGTATTAATATTATAGAAGAAATAATTAATGAACAAAAAGAACACTGAAAACAACTTATTTTATCATATTAAAACTTGATTTATTTGTATATAGAATATAAACTTCCAGAATGATTAATCAAATAAATGAATAATGTTAATTTATTTTAATGAGTCTAAATTAAATGGAAGTATATTATATTTAAAACTAAATTAATTAATTCACAAATAAGACGATTAAATGGTTAATTAACAAAATTAACAAATTATTAAGTAGTGTGAAGAATAAATATAACAAATCAAATTAAGAAAATAAAATAGATAAAAAATTAGTAAAACTAAATTTACTACTTGAAAGACTAATATTACATAATTAATTATAAAATTTGATAAATTAATGGATTTAATTACGAAGGTACAAAAGTACATTTATTTAATAAAAAAGTGTAAAAACAGTTAATTAAAACATTAATTTTTTTGTAAAAAGATGTGCCAAAACTATGAAAAATAAGGCCACATCAGGATCCCCCATTTTTTTGGCTCAACAATATATAATCCAAAATCAAACCCAAATAACATACCCAAAATATATTAATATAATTTTAATAGATTATTAGCATTAGAACCAGTAAAAACAAAGAGAAACCAGAATGGGATCACTAATGTCTAAAAATATAAAAAAATACCAAAATAAAAAAAATACTATATTTACTTATCTATAAGAATATTGAAAAATAATTCTTCAAATTTCACTCCCACCACACTTGATCTGGAACAGAAAAACCAAACACTTATTCCCATAAAAATATTTTTTAATCATAATATATATTTCAATGGGAAAAATTCCCAATAGGAATCCTCCCCATAATCCATTCATGACCTTTGAATGTTAATCATTTTCAAGTTTGAATGAAAATATAACTACAAAATTATGCTTCAAATTTTAATTAAAACTAGTCACATGATAACATATCATAGGTTAATTTTTCCAAGGTAATGATTTCACACACTTAAATATAAGAAAGTGTTATAATATTTTTTGAATGGATTAAATTTTAAAATGAAGAATCAATTTTAAAGGTGTATATTTGAAATACTCACTTTGTAGATGTAAAGTAAAATAAACCACTATTTAATATCATTTTTAATTCTACCAAGAATGCACAAGAATAATAAATTTATAATTCTTAATGAAAATCTATATTGGCATTAAACACTAATAACATATCCATAAATTAACCAGAATTAAAATGATGCAAGTGGGAATAAGTAACTAGATGTAAAAAATGTAAATTTTAATAACATCCACACAAGCTAATCCAATAATATGGGGAATTATGTTCCAATAACCATAGGATCATTATACATCCTTATGAGTATAACTAATAATATATAAATCCATCAAAACCACTAAAACATATGTTAAATTCCAAGAGGGATAGTGACATCCTAACTAGTGGAATCCAAACCACACCATCCATGATGTAATAACATTGACTCAGGTAAACAAAAGATGGTGTGTTACTATGTTAAATTATAATATGATACATGTAACCATATCCTGAAGGAAATAATATTTTATTTGTCATGGTAAACTATATATATACATCAGTCTTGCAGTACCATTGTATACAAAAATAAAAATATATTTTTAAAAAAAATATCATAATTCCTTCTATCATATATGTGTATACCATTCATAGTACACTACCTAGATTCTTGGGAATGAAAAAAATAAGGGTGGGATCAAATTATCATTAAGGGTTAAGTACAAAATAAGTTATCATAAATCAATAATTATAATCAACATGACAAGGTAAATTACTAATCGCAGATGCCATATAATCAATAAAATGAGAAGCAAATGTATCCATAGAAAATATAAATTAAAAAATATCATAGATAATAATAAATTATGAATGTTAAATTACTGAAATAAAATCCATTTAATTAATAACGTCACTAAAAATATTAGATAAGTATTAGTCAATATGGAATGGAAAATTTCTGAACACACATTCTATTTGATAAATAAGTTGAGAATGAAATGCATTCTGATATAATATCATTGTGAAAATATAATCGAAAATAATATAAGGCATAATATATATAGAAATGTAAATATCTGATAACACAATCAATTTATTAAATAAACTAAGAATGAAATATGTCTAGATATATTTCTATTACAAAAATAAAATGGATAATAAGATAAGTCATAATCAATATGGAAAGGTAATTATCCGATCCCAAATTCCATTAAATCAATAAACTAAGAATTAAATAAATCCAATGATAAAAGAATTTAAAAAAAATGATAATAATAGTTTAATTCCTAATGAATGAAATTATTAATTATTGGAGGTCATGATCTCAGGTTTAATCATACAACTACTATTAACACCTTTCACATGATAATTTAAAAGTATGGGTAAAAACCTATTTAATGTATGATTAGCGATTTTAATCATAAAAATATCAATTCATAAAAGGGATATATATTTCTTGGACCCACCTATCATTTTAGGTCCAAATAATTCCTCATATATTTAATAATCTATTTAATTCATGAACAAAGTTCATTGTTATCAAATATCCATATTGAGTAATTAATATAAATTTATCAATATTTCACCAGAAAAATAAATAACATTTAATGTTCAACATGGTATATATAAATGATACTTAGTTTAATAAATAAACATATCTATGATAAATGTCTTGGATATTTATGGGAGATTTAATGTCCCTTGAACACAAGAAATTAAATATTTTCATGGAAACTAATTAACGACAAAAATGAATCAATAAAGTGAATGTAAATACTTTTTATGGTTAAAATGATCCTAAAAAATCAACATGATGAAAATGGATAGTATAAATATAAAATATACCCATTGGATTATAAATACTATAAATGGTTGTTGTTTCTGATGAATAGAAATACCACAAATATGTCATTAAAAATTATAAGGAAAATATCTCTTTTAATTTCAATTTTGTTTTAAAATTAAAAATTAAAAAATTATTTTAAAAATTATTTTATTGGAAAATTATTTTATTTGAATATTATTTTCTTTGAAAATAACATTTGAATTTCATTAATGATTCTTTAAAAAATTAATTGTTTGTGATGATGGTAGATTCGATACATTTTTTACGTGTTAAAAAAGATTCCTTTTACACTTTCGATAAAATTGAAAAGGAATGTTTATTGAAAATTACATCATGATTCATTTAAAAAAATTAAAAGTAAAACATTGTTAAAATTTTGTAAATATAATATTTTCATAATTTTAAAAACACTTCTAAAATCATTTTTAGGAAACATTATTTTGGAAGAAAATGGATGTTTGACCTTAGTGAGAAATAAATTGTAATTTTATTTAAAACATTTTATCAGTCTTTTTATTTACTAAAGAGCATAATATTTTTAATATTACATGAAAATTTCATGAATAAACAAAAAATATTTAAATTAAATGGTTTTATTAGAAAATTATAAAATAATTTACTTTAATGGAAATTCAAGAATAAACAATCCCTATTTAAAGGAGATTGGGAAATAAACCCTTACAGAGATCATAATAGTGAAGTCAGAATTTAGCAATGAAATAATAACATGTATCAAATTAAAATCGAAATAAAAAAGTATAATAATAATAAAATATGGTCAAAATTTATTACACACATTATCATATAATGTTATATATAATTAAAAATTAATGTAACCTAATGAATTGGAATTGATTCATCAAATTCATTACCACATGAACAATTTTATGTTAAATCCACTGGGATTACATTGTTAAAATTTAATCTTAAAATTACATTAATTATTATTTATTCATGACATTTAATTAAAATAATTAGTATATATTCCATATAAAATGTATTATGATCATCACATTACTATATTCCTCAACGAAGGTATATTGAGATGAATTATGTTATAAAATGATTAATTTTAGATAAATATGATTCATACTAATATATAATGGTTTTAATCAAATTATTAATTTATAAAATAACCATATACATATTTATAATATCAAATATGACCCCCTTAGAATATTTTACCACCCATTTGTTAGAAATATTTCAATATTTTAATTGTTTTATGTATTAATTTCTTCATTTTATCATGTTTTTTTGTAATGAATGTTTTAGTTCTTCCATATAATATATAGTTACATGATATCCATAACAATAATAGTTTTATAATTTTTTTTCATTATATAATTTTTTAGAATCATTATTTGAATTTGAACATGGATAATATATCACATTGTTTTGTTGAGAAGGTAGGTCATATGTACGCACGAACGACATTATAATTTTTTTAGTGGGGGAAAGGTTAAGGATGTATATGATATATTAATTAAAAATAAAATATAATTTCATATTTATGAAACATTTTCATAAAATTTACCCTTATTACCTTCCATGTATAGCGTAAGAGAAAAATGAATCACATCACTTCACGAGGTGATAATCCACTGTACACACGAGTGACGTTATAATATTTTCAACAGAATATAATGTAAGAAGGTATACATGATATTAAAATTATAAATTTATAATAATATAAGATAAATAATATAAATGTGTTAAATATATAATTTTATCCATCCTTTATATACGATGATGGAAAATGAATTTCTTCAATTCACGAAGTGGTAGTCCTCTATATAGATGATCGATGATTTTATTTGCCACTTGATGGAAAATAAGATGGATATAGGTCATGAAATTAACATAATAATATATTAGTATATTAAATATCCATGGGTTATTATATAATAAATTTTAAATTATTTTTTATGGTGGTGTAACAAAAAAAATAAAAATTATCATTTATGAATGTTACCCCTTCTTCGAATAACCTCTTTATGTTAGAACCAAAATACTTCATAGGATGGTTTTGTGAAATAAATGGATCTAGGATTTTTTAATAAAGTATGTAAGTTAGTTCTGTAGGTATTGAATGAATGAAATTTATTTATAAGTGTTATCGGATGAAGAGAGATGATATCCATTTATAAGTGGGCGAGTGGGCACACATGAAATTTTTAAAACGATTCAATTACACCAATATTTTTATCATGAAAAAAGACTCCAGATGGGGTAATTATCAAACTTTATAGGTTATATGGACATCATATTTACATAAAATTTCTTTTGAATAAGTTATTTGGTAATTTTAACCATTTTCAAATAATTTTAACCCCCAAAAATTATGATAATGTTTTTAGATAATATATGTTATACTTATTAAAAATATATAATTAATATTTGAATTTTTAATTCACATATATAGCAGAATCGAATTTAAAATTATTCACGCTTACACAATGAAAAATCAGGTATCCAAAGAGAATATTTTCAAAGTATAAACTGTTTTAATATCAAAATTAAATATTAAATTGATTAAAAGAACCTAAATTATATAAAATGTAATATAATTAAACAATTTTTATCTTTATGAAAAATTTAAAATATAATTTAACCATGTAAATTTTATAGATGTAAATGCAGTTTTCAATAAAAATCAATATTTTTTGGTATTCATAGAAAAATGATACTTTTCAAAAAAATACAAAAAATTAACATGAATATAATTTGGAAATTATGATTACAAAAATGATGTTAATTTAATAAAATTATTTTTTTATGTGTTAAAATTAATTTTAAATTATCTGTACAAAGTGTGACGAAACTGTTTTTTAGAAAAATATAGTTAGTTTAGAAAACATTTGTTTTCTAGGAAATTATTATTATTTTATTTATAATCAATTGATAACCATAATTTTCAAAATTTTGTTATTACTATTCATTCCCACCAATTTAACAGATAAGTTATTACATTATATTTCATTACATTTCATTTAGGCTCAAGGTTGCGTGTTCCACATGTTATTGAAGAGATTAAATTTAAGGAAATATATTTCATGGGTTGTTTAATATTAGTGTCACATGTTTCATATTCTATCAAATACAATGTTATTATTTTAAAACATTGGGGTGTAATAGTCTTCCCACCTTCAATATATTTCATCCTCTTAATTTAACCTTGATTTCAACAATCAAGGTGTCGACATTTAGATATATGATTGTCGAAAAACCCACATCATAGAAGAGTTAATATAAATTCCACTTGATAAGAGAGGAAGGGAAATATGAAGGTCATTTGGAATACCGTATAACTAGGTTTTCATATAAGAGAATATTTTTGGAAAGTAATGATATGGAAATAAAATAGAATAATATATAATTATAGGGAGTGATAAAGATCATTGGTCACAAGATGGTGAGTTATAAATGGAAAAGATAAAAACCTAATTCCATAAGTCTATGTTGATTTGAATGTATTTTTTATTCATTGAATATGAAGGTAACATGATAAATGTTTTGTTTCAATATCCTTTCTCTAATATCAATGAATTATTTATTTTTTCTAAGAATATAATGAAATATAATTACTTGATAAATTTCTATTTCAAAATCATGATTTCATCATATTTTTTTTGATTTCACAAATTTCCAATTCATCTCTTACTCCTTGAAATTAATAACCAAAAATTAATTTTTTATTCTCAATTAACTAAATTCATTTCTAAAATATCATAATATTCATAAAATAGTGACAATTTTTTCCATATATCACAAAATATTTTCCATAGTAAATATGATTTACACAAGTTATCCAATATAATGATTTAATATACAAACAACATCACTAAAACCAATAGAAAAACACTAGTATTTTGTCATTAAATCATTTAATAACAAAATTTCATATTAATCAGAACATCCCATAGTCCAGTGGTTGGGAAAACACCCTTTCCACCCTTCAATTTTTGGTTAAATCCCATTAGCCTTACTAGATGCACTGAGTTTTCACCCAACATATAGACAGTCCTTTTTATAAAACCATTCTAATATAATTTCTATAAAAATTACAAATTTTAATTACCTATATTTCCTAATAATAAATGATATTATAATACCTAAATGTTAACAACACCTTTAAACTAAATTAAAAAACATATTCATTCTTCCTTAAATAACGTTTTCATATACTAAACCAATAGGTTGTATTTATATAAATGTATTCAGAAAATATCCAATATCATGTCATATTTATACCACAATTTTTATTAAAAGTTGAATTTAATGATTTGAAATTATGATGATCCTTAAAATCATAATCCCATGATGGTATCTATTAGTCTTAATTTAATTAACACATAAATGATTCTAGAAATTAACATAGTCCTTAGATGTTTAATTATTATTATAACCAAAACACCATTGGTTAAATTACTTGTAAAATATAATATTGGGATATGAATGCATAAATTATTCAACCATTTTATTTCAAAATTGGTCCTTCCTTGGTCTAGGGTTCAACATTTAGAATATTTAATTGACTCGATTAATTCTTTGGCTCCCCACATTTAATACAACGAACTATAATTGGGTCCCTAGAATGAAATTTTTTCCATCTATTGTACACTTAAATTTTCTAAGAAAATTTATTTTCTTAAACCCTTATTTTCCAAACATAAAATATTTTCCATTTTCATTGAGAAAACCTAGGATTAACCTTGGTCATTAATTATCTTTACCTATTCAAATCCTTCAATATGGTTTGAAAATGATTTCTGAATTATCCAATGCATATCCTCGAGGAGTGTAAAACCAGGTGCATAGTAAGTCTCGTTGTAATGTACCATGTAATTATCAAGACAAGACCAATGTCCCCTTTTTTAGATTTATTATTTTGAGGTATATCGATTTCATAACCATGTGCACTTATAGTATAAAGATAGGGATGTATTTCAAGATAAAACCACATTAACTCCACCATAATAAAACTTTGAGATATTATTATATACATATATAAAAAATTTATCATAGTTCTATATTACGTAATCTATGTTTCCTTAATCGAGTTCCAAATTATTCTACTAAAAATATATTGTTATCTACTATAATGAGCCTGACACGAGTAGCCTAGAGCTATTGTCTTACTTTATTATTTTGGAATAAGATTCAAGGAACTATATCCCAAAGGACTGATTGGTTCACTAATCTGGGTAAACTAGATATATACTTTAGTATTGGATTACATTTCAATAAAAAATTTACAACATATTTTTTATATAATATCATTATTACCTCTATCTTATCTTTTAATATCATTAATATTATACATATTGTATTCTTAGTAAATGAAACAAAATTTCTGTGAGATCAAATTATAGGTAAGGGTTAAATATAGCGGAATATATAATAAATCAATTACAAAAATCAACATGGTAAGGTAAAAAAACTAGACAAATATTCTATGTAATAAATAAAATGAGAAGTAAATGCATCCATATATAATATAAATGAAAAAATGTCATGGATAATAATTATAATGACTAGGTAAATAACTAAAACACATTCCATTTAATTAATTACTTGACTACCGTGATTAGATATAGAATAATCAATATGGATATATATATATATGCATTCCCTTTGCTCATTAATATAATAATGATATACATCCAAAGAGAATATCATTATGAAAATATCATGGATAATAATATAACAAATAATCAACATGTAAAAGTAAATACCTAAGCACACATTTCATTTTATCAATAAACTTTGAATTAAATACATGCAAAGACAATATCTTTTCAAAAATTTCAGGGATAATATGATATGGCATAACCAATATGGAAAATTAAATATCTAAGAACACATACCATTTAATCAATAAACTAATAATGAAATGAATATAGAGATAATATAATTGAAAATATCTCATGGGTAATCATAACAAAATTCATAGTGACAGAAATGCATTATTATTAGACATAATGTTATCAAGTTTCATGATACACCTATTGTAAATACCATCCATAAGGTAGTTTAAAAATATTGGAAAAAAAATTGATACTATTTAAGTGATTTTCCTCCTAATACTACAAATCCATCGAGAGGATATTTGATTTCTGGCTCCATCTTTAACTTCATATCCAATGCATTCACCTTATATTGAATAATTTATTTAATTCATGAACATTATGACATATCATAAAACACTACTACTGAGTAAAGAATATAGATTTATCAATATATCCATAGACAAGAAAACAAAATTCAATTAAAACAATTTATGTAGTAATGATATACGATAAGCGTAATAAACATATATATGATGAATAATATGTATATTTTAGGGAAATTTAATTTCCAATTATCAAATGAAAGTGAATATTTTAAAACAATGTTATTGACTACAAAAATGAATCAAGAAAGTGAATGTTAGTAATTTAATTTTTCAAAATAATCATACACCATCCATAGAATGAATATGTATGGTATCAATAAAACATATTCCTAGTGTATTATAAGTAAAATAAATGTTTTTTGTCATTTATGAATATAAATACCGCAAAATTGTCATGAAAAATATTCTTGAGGAAAATATATTTTTTATTATTTTGAAAATAATTTTTCAAAATGAATAGTTCACAAAATATTTTAATAATAATTATATTTTAAAATATACTCTGATAATTATAAATGAATCATTAAATAATTTATTGGTCGTGATTACGGGAAATACAATACATGGCATGTATGTTAGAACAAATATTCATTCTACATTTTTAGTAAAATCCAAAAATATTTTTTAGACATTACATGAATATTATATTAATATTTTTAAAAAAATTAAAAAATTGAAAAAACATTATTTTATAAATAATTTGAGGAATTCTGAAAATATTTTTCGAAACACATTAATAAAGAATATTTATAGAAGGAATATGTTTTTTTAAAATAATAGAGAGAAGTAAAGTCAGATTTTATTAAAATCATTTTTTTACCAAAGAGTGAAAAATTAGAGCTATTACTTAAAAAAATCCATGGATAACCATATGAAATTACAATTAATGTTTTTTATCCCTTGATCATAAAATTTTCATTAATTTAAATTCAACGATAAAAAATCTATATTAAAATTAGATTATGAAATAAACCCATATAAAGATCATGAATTTGAAGTGAGAATTAACAAATTAATAAATTATCTGTATCAAATTTAAATCGACATAAAAAAATTAGAAATAAAATATATTATAGTCAAAATTAATTACAAACTTTATCATAGAATATTAAATAAAATGAAGAAGTAACATAACCCAATGAAAATAAATTGAGTTATAAAATTCTTTAATACTTGGTAAAATTTATGTCAAACACCCTTGGATAAAATAATTCAAATTGAAAATAAACATACAATTGATTAATAAAGAATAATGACATTACATATTAATTGGGAAGTATATACACCATATATAATAAATTAGACGCATAATATTACAATATGGCTCGATGAAGGGAAATTTGGAATTCACTTTCCTCACACTTCCTTTTGGTTGACTGTGATTCAACCTCATGTATAATTGTATAATGAATGTTATAAATTTTAAAGAGAACCATTTACATATTTATAATATCCTATAATATCCACTTTTAACATTTTACTACCTTTTATTAATATGTCATTATTTTCATTTCTTAATTACGGTGTGAATTGACTTTTTTTCTTATGCATGTATTGTCATGGTAGTTCTAGTTGTTATTAATATTATATTATCCATCATATAAAAAATTATAATAATGTTATAATTATTTTTTATCATTATATACATTTTTATAATCATTATTTAAATTTTAATATGGATAATGGATGTCGCCGCTTCGTAGAGATGGTAGGTTGTATGTATGGACGAGTGACACTGTCATTTCCTTAATGTTTGAAATGGTAAATAAGGGTTTCATATATTAATTTTAAACAATAAATATAATGTTATATATTTAAAATATATTCAATAATTATATAATTATTACCTTCCTTTTAAATCTTATGTGAAAAATGAATCACAATGCCCCTCGAGGCGGTAGTCCACCATACACACGAGCAACGTAATTGTATTTTAAATATAATGGAACGTGAGAAGGTATATGAGATATACAATTTATATAAGTATAAGTATATCATAAATATTATATTCACGTATTAAATAAATTATTACATATATACTTTAATGGTGATGATGGAAAA
Source organism: Viscum album (assembly GCA_963277665.1). NCBI lineage: Eukaryota > Viridiplantae > Streptophyta > Magnoliopsida > Santalales > Viscaceae > Viscum > Viscum album. The sequence goes on along the minus strand of OY728135.1, from coordinate 1,195,416,999 downwards.
TTATTTACATCTCTTCATAAGAAAATAGTTCACCACACACACGTTCAACGGTTTCGATTCCCATTTGATGGAAGAGGAGATGAATATTGGTCATTCCATTAACATAATAACATCTCAGAATATTTAAAATACTAATTTAATTTTATAATAATGTTTTAATAGTATTTCAAGGAGGATAATTTATAAAAAAAATAAAAATGATCATTTAAGAACGTTTTTTCTTAATTGAATGACCTCTTTATGTTAGCAACAAATGCGTTACTAATATGGATTTTAGATGAAACCAAGAGATCTATTATGTTGGTTGGGGAGTAAAGAAGTAATTTTTTTAGGTATTAGAAAAAATTATTCTAATGTTTCAACAGGGTAGGATATGAGGTGGTCTTTTATTAGTTGGAACTACTACAAAACATTCCTTTAAGAGAGCTAAAAATGGTATTTATCAGTGCTACATAAGCACTGGCTATCAGAGAACGATTAAAAGCCCTAGGATTTTATCATTAATTTTCTAAATCTAGAAAATGGATCCTTAATCATCACTTGTAAAAGTGATGATGATGGAAACCTTTAAGTAATTGTAAATGAGTTGATTAAGGATCCCATTATGAGTGCTTGTAAAAGGACAGATAAAGGATACCATTATCAATACTTCTATAAGTGATTTTAAAGGACCCTTTATTAGAAAATTTAATAGTGCAGATAATGGGGTATAATGTTGTGCACTGTAACATCACATTGATTCACCATAAACAACATTATAAAGAAAAAAACAAGTATTGATACATTATTTAAATGAAATAAATTTTTTGACAAAAATAAAAGAAAAGAAAACAATATATTATATAATTTTCAAACATTGGTTTATACGTTTACATGCGTAAGTAAAAATTATTACATACATTCCAGAATGTCAATGTTAATTTTTATTTATCCCCTAACCCCAACTCATGCTATTTTTGAACAAACCACACCTGATCGAGAAGAATAATTCACCTGTATATGAAAAACAATTATTATTATACTAATAATATAAATAAATATATTAAAAAAATGTTAATTTTAAACTAAACATTGATTCATACTTGGAACATTATGAATTAGATTGTTTTGTAGTTGATTCTTCCATGCCAAAACATTCCTTTTTCATCCTCAAGTATTATCTCGATTAATATTTAATAAATAATTAGAAGATAAAAATAATGAGAAAATTAATTAACTAATAATTGATATAATGATGAGAAAAAAATCTAGGATTTTTTGGAAAGTTTTTGTGATGTGAGTCATGTTTTAAACTATAATGTAAATTATTAAATAAAAATACTCACATTTAGTCTAATCGTTTATCCCCTGCATTGGATTGAGGATGATTCTTCCATGTCTCAATGTACTTATAGATCGTTTTCATAAACAATCAAAACAATCTGAATGAATTTCCTTAGTTTTGAGTATGTCACTTGTCCTTTTTAATAAAATATCATTTTAAAATGGAAACATGCACATTCATTCATACCTATTACAGCATGTGTGGTTTGGTTGCGAGACTAATTACTACACATCACAAATAACTTATGGATTATTTTCTTAACTTATCAATACAATATGAGAGTGTTTTAATGGTATCCAGTGAGTGATACTTTTTCATTTAATATTTTAATTTTAAAATTATAATCAACGATTTAATTCATACATGGTACATCATGTATGGGATTGAGGTGTGACTAATTTTTACATATCTAAAATGACTTACAGATCTATTTCTTAATGTACCAAAAAAATTAGAATGAATTTTATTGGTCTTGAGTATATCAGTTGTATTTCTTTCTAAAATTTTAAAGTCCCAAAATCTCCATGTAATTATTGTAATTAAATGGGAATTTTACAAGTTAACATATATTTGATGGTGCGTGATTCCGAGTCCAAGTGTGCCCGAAATCAATTTATGATGTTTTTTTGGGTATGTTAATTAAATGTACGAGAGGGTTTTTATAAATTTTGAACTGGTGCCCAGAATTAAAATCTGAGGGCACCGTTGAACTCGCAACACCGATATTCATTTAATACTTTCACCTCGACTGTAGATGTTCGGAAATAAAAGGTATTTTTTGGGTTCTCAATGTATAAATTAAATCAATATAAAGTTATAGCTTTATTTTTATTTTGGTTGGTTGAAGCCTCCATGTGGAAGTTAGAGGTGGAGACCAGCACACCTTAACCTCCCATGAGAGGTTATGGTGGTGGGGCCCACCTGAACCTAACCACCTCTTTGTTTTTAATATGGTGGGAACCACATGAGGTTAAAACCTCTAGAACTCCCCATTAAGTGGGGATAAAACCCTTGAGCTCCCCACATAATGGTGCCACCACCCATCCTCCTTAATAGAGCCAATGCACAAGAATTTATGGTTCGAAATCCACCATATTAATTTAGTGCCAACCTCTTGAATTTATTAATTGGCGCTAACTTAATTAATTAAACCATTTGAATATTGTTCCAACAATTAAATTGGGGAAATAATATCACTTTTTTATTTTGGGTGGAATATTGGGGAGAGGAGAGCTTGGGAGAAAGAGAGTTCTCCAATGAAGAACCTCATCTCCTAACGAAGAACAATGAATGCGTTCAACCAATGAAGAACGCCAACAATGATCTCCTTCGATCTTCTTCCCTGGACTCCTACTAACGTGGAACGTATTTCACAACTGATGTGTGAGCTCGGGATTAGAAGTGTGCGGCAGACGCGACAAATGACGATATCCTTCGTCTTTTTTCCGTGATTTCATCGTCAATCAACGAACAGAGGTTGGAGTTAATTTCATTTAAGTTCCACATTCTTCCTTTCATTAAAAATGAAGAATGAGGATGTTTTCTTTTTGTGGTTGGATTGTTGTTGTTCGTTATAAAGGACCGATTGCTATCACCCTATATGCGGAGGGTGCGGGCCAAACTAAATGGCCTGACACCCTCCGTTGATCTCTTTTGTGATGTCCTTCGGCATGGCAACAAAACGATGAGGGGACGAAGGCAGCAATGACAAAGGCCACACTACCCATAGCCTCTGTGACCCGCGCCGCCCCTGCGGCATCCCACACCGCCACCAGGCAAAGCAGCCCTGGACGGGCCCCTGCCGGCCTGCCCGGCCTTCTCCCAGCCACCCGCCAGCCTGTCCAACCACCTTCCAGCCGCCCTCCGGCCTCCCAGCCGCCTCCCGGCCTCCTGCCGGCCGCCTCCAGGCCTACACGGCCACCACCCATGCACCCGGTCAAACCGCTCTGGGTTGAGCGCCCCATGCCTCCACAGGCCTAACCGGCCTCAAGCATCTGGGCCGAGCCGTCCGCACCACACCCCTCACGGGGCTTGCCGAACCAGTATCGACCATCCAGGCCGAGCTTCCCGAGCCGTACCCCTCACGGCACTGTCCGAATCGAAATTGGACATCCGAGTCGAGCTGTCGAGCCATGCCCCACTCGCGTCTGGCTGAGCCAGCCTTCTGTGCCCCTCGCGGCACTTCCAGGCCGAACCGCCCTTACACTGACCTGCGACCGGTCCATGCCCTCACGACCGGTCTACGCCGTTGTGCTATTTTCAGACTTCGCGGCCTTTTTGGCCGAGCCCAGTGGGCTGAGCCAAACCCAATGGTTCGGCCCAGACTAATTCAGGCTGGGTCGGTCCAACCGGGTCGGACCGGACCCAGGCCCACTATGACCCCTTTACTTTCTTATGGCTATATCTTTGCCCCCAGACGTCCGTTTGACGAACCGTCAGCAGCGCTAGAAATCCTGGAGCATGACAGTCCCTATGAGTATACACTACTGGAGTTTGGGGTATAGTTAAGATACAATCAGGTTGGATCGTTCATGAATCCAACCGGTCCCCAAGGACTAAAAGACTAATAACTCTCAGACCTGACATCTGATTGACGCGTCGTCTATTGCGTTGAGAATCCTATGATGTGGAGGACCTCTTGGATACTTTTTCATGGGGATTAGTTGTAGTTGATGTATTAGAACATGGTTTGCAGGACAGACCCTCCCGAAAACAAGCATGCTTTGTAAAGAAACCCTGTGGCTGGCTGCACTTTATCTACTATTCCTGGATCTTGTGTGGGTTCGACAACTTTGACTACTGTTCCTGGATCCTGTGTGGGTTCAACATCTCTGACAACTGTTCCTGGATACTGTGTGGGTTCGATAGCTCTGAATACTGTTCCTAGATCCTGTGTGGGTTTGACAGCTCTGACTACTGTTCCTAGATCTTATGTCAGTTCGACAAATTGATGATTCAGTGGCTACATTTGTTCATCTCTATCTCTTTACATATGTTTTATACTTCTGTGAGATGAGTTAGTAAATTTTGTGTTTACCCCATGATTGAGATGTATTAGTTTATAAAATACGTATATGTACAGGCATATTCCTATGTGGGGTAATCTGTTGAATTCATTCTTTGTAGTTTATCCTTGTTAGATTTTGTGAGACGTTGAGGGTCTTGGGGTCCCTACTGAGTATTGTAATACTCACCCCTACACAGACATTTCCTGAACCTCATTGTATTGGATGCAGACAATGGACAACGCTGATCAAGGCTGAGAGTATCCTGACTGGATGGTACCCGGAGGTGGACCTTACAACGAGTCGGTACATGGAGGAGACTGATAGACGTGGAGTGATGTGGAGGCAATCTGTACCTACCCTTTAGGTTGGAATTCTAGAGTATGATCCAATAGATATTTTCCCTTTTCTAGTACTTGTAATTTCAGTTTTCTGTACTTTATAGTTGTTCTTGTATTTCCGGCCCATTTCTATTTTTCAGAACTCTTTCGTTATACAGTTTTACGTAGTGTTTTTCTTCCAGATTCTACTCTGTTGTGTGTGTTTTCAGGTTATAAAGGCAATACAACCCTATTTTTAGGCATTTACGCCATTAGTACTAGTCACCAACCCCTGGCCTATGGAAGGCAGTTTTGGGGTAGTCACGACACGAGCCCCAGGGGCGGGTTGGGAAAAAACGTAATGTCAATTTTAAATTAAAATGAACACTTACTAATATATCGGTCACATTATGATTCAGATTGAGGTTTTTTTATTACCTACACATCCTAATGGACTTATGAATTTGTTCTCAAATGTATCAAAACAATATGAATTCATTTTCTCAATTTTGAGTACGCCACTTGTCCTTTTTAATAAAATGTCATTTTAAATGTGGAACATGCACTTTGAGTAATACCTATAACATTTTGTGTCAGTTTTTCATGATACTAATTCCTAAATGTCAAAAATGACTTATGAATCATTTTTATAAATTATCAAGACAACCAAAGAACATTTTCTAAATTTTTAGTGAGTGATACTTTTGAACTAAAATTTTTATTTTAAACTAATAACATTCACATTTATTTATACCGGAAACATTATGTATCGTATTGAGGTGCATAAGATTCCTTCATTTCAGAAATGGAATATGGATTGTCCTACTAATTTATAAGACAATCCTAATTTGTTTTCTTGGTTTTTAGGTTTTAGATGTCATCATTACAAAAATTAATTTTAATTTAAGACTAATAGATTCACATGGAGTCATACAGGTCACACTATGCATTGTATTAAGGTACAAAGGATTACATCAGGCCCCAGATGACATATGGATCATTATCCTAAGGTATAAAAACAAATGAATGTGATTTTCTAATTTTATTGTACGTCACATGGTAGTTTTACTAAAATGTCCTTTTAAACCGTAAGCACGCCCTTTGAGTCATGTTGATCACATTGTGCATCAGTTATATATGAGACTAATTCATACGCATCACAAATGAATTATGAATAATTTTTACAAATTATCATTAAAATCCCACTGCCTTTTCTAAATTTTTATTGAGTGACACATTTCGAAATAAAATTTCAAATTTATACAAATAACAGACATTTTAATTCATACTATGAACATCGTGTATCTAAATGAGGTTTAATTGATTAATAGATGTCACAAATGACTTATGGATCATTTTTCTAAAGTATCAAAACAATATGAACTCATTTTTTAGTTTAGAGTATGTAGGTAGAATTTATTTCTGATATTAATGTCATTTATAAATAAAAATATGTAATTGGAGTCATATCAGTGACACCATGAGTCAGATTGTGGTGAAGATAATTCCAACACATCCCTGAGTATCCAAATAATTTGAAATTATAATGATACAATGCTTTCAATTTTCTTTCATTATCTAACTACCAGCACTACATATTTAGTTGGTGTTATTAATCGAATTCAAGAAAGAACATGGAAAAAATATATAGTTTTGGAACTTCAACAAAAGAAAAGAATAGAAATCATTGTAAAATTGGAAGAAAGGAACATAATATCTCTTTTTAGCTTGTTTCAAATAGTTGAAATAAAAATATGAGTTCCCAAAAGATCTATGAAAAAACTAAATAATTTCAGGATAGAAATGATAAGGAAACTAACATACAAATAAATGATAAAATGGAAAAAAAATTAAAATAGTATGATTTCACCCTTTCATTATATTTTATACATTCTTGACCTACTAAATTGTTGTTAATATATTATTTGCAGCATCAGTGTCTTATCTCGGATAAGGATGAGAAGCTTCGAACAAACGACCCCAAATCGGACAAAAGAATCCACCTACATAAGAAATAAATTATTATGAGAGTATAACTAAAAAGAAATAAATTAGAAATAAATATGAAATAATATATAAATTAAATGGAAAATAATTTTATTTTGAAAATATTAGGATTACCTCTGTGATTGAGCTGAGGTAGTTTCATTGTTATTCCCATAATGGAAATGAAAGGAACTAGAAGGATTGTGATAAATACCAACACTATATGGGTGAAATGGTTTTGAGGGGGAAGAAGTATGTGATTTTTTTGATTCTAAAAATCATGAACTATGGATAGAAATCATAAAAATTAAATTAAACAAGCAAATAATAATAAAAATAAAGTTTATATTTCATTATGTAATTTTTCAATAAAATAGAGAACGTAGATTGTAAAATTACCATTACATCTACCCAATGGGTTTCCATTTTTATAGTCTGTTCTTGTACATGAAATGTGACATCATCATGTGAATAAGAAATTTTTTTAATGACTACTCATACATTTTATTTAGATTATTTAAATGCAGTATAAAACAAATAATATTATGAGAGAAAACATAATATATTAAAAAACAATTTTACATTCTCACTGAACTCACTTTCATTTTTTAATGGTTTTAGGGACTTGGATCTTCAATAAATAATCCAAATCCCCTCTTTTTGGTCCCCTATGACTTAAAAGACGTTTTACTAATTGGGACTAGAATACACTGATTGCAATCTCACAATGAATGGTTCGACCTCAATTGAATCTTCATCTAACCAGGTAATTGTTCTCGTCACTATTAGGACAATCGAACAATTATTATTTTTTGGATCTAAGACATAAAATAAATGAATATATTGTGATTCCATTATGAGTGGTTCATCATTTACCCCTTCTATATTGAAATTCACCTTCACAAACTGCATTTCACCAATTTTCACTACAATCCTATTGTCAACCCATTTACAATGAGAAATCAGTATATGAAATATTGTATAATCCTACTTGTATATATATTTGATAATAAAAAATATGACATATTTTCATTAATTGGATTTCTATCTTTAGAACTAGATCATTTCATTGCTTTCTCTATTTGTTTAACTCCTCTGTTTTTCATTATACTACAGTCATTATTTTCTTTTTTATGGAACATATAACCATTGATTACAAAACTACTATAAGATACCAGATTTGAATTCATTCTTCTAATTATCCATCGATGTCATTTGAAAATTGAATTCATGTTTTCATATAACTCCTTAGAAATTTGATCATGGAACCATACTATAAACTCTTTATTATGTGTATTTGATATCCATCCATTATCCCTTGATGTATTCAAATATTATAGAATTTATTTTTGGGATTCAACGTATAGATAAATTTCATAACTATTATATAAAATTTAAGGGTGCACTTTATCTCACTTTTTAAGCGAAATTGTAACAATATATCTTTCATAAATAACTTCTCCAAAAAGGTATCAACTATAAAAAGTCATTGGGAGACTGATACTATCAACATATAATAGGTAATTATTATAGAATTCAACAAATTCATCTACAATATATCATTCTACAATAAAAACTACCGGCTGAATTCATTTCTTGATATATTATTTTAAAATATTCATATACCATTCAATGGGTTACATCCATCGGTAATGGAAAAGACTACATTATTTAACCTCTATACCCAATTGTACCATTCCGTGGACTAATATTTTGAAGAATGATAGTGAAAATAAAATCTATAATTCACATAATATAATTGCAAGATCTTTATTCATTATTAGAAATGTCGTATAGTCTATAGCCTTACTCTACATGGATTTGAAAAAGAAGTAGAGTTTGGTAAATTTATAATATCATTTTTAAGTCTGAATGCAATGAAAAGTAAAAGGCATTAAATAGTACATAAAAACATGACAGACATGTGAATTAGGTCCTTAAAACAATAAAATTTTAATTGATATCATATTCTTCATATTTTATGAATTCTTTTTTAGAACAATTACACCACTAAGTAAAATGAAAAAATTTAATTTTTTCTTATATAGATAGAGTGTAAACTATTATTGGAATAAAAGTTTTCCCTTTATAATTCACCTATGCCAAAAATTACCTTATCCTCATGTCAATAATTTCCAACCTATACATGATTTCATCTTTTTTTTTCAAAATCATTTTGTAACATGATAATAACTCTATCAAATTAATTTTTTCTGTATTCATGAAATCAAGAAAATTTCTGACATACAAAAAATTCCAATAATGTAAATCAATTAATTTTGACCTCTTCATCTATCCTAGTATTTTAAGGGTTATTGCAAATGGTTTACCGAAAATTGTGTCAATATGTTTAACATTACCGAATAGTTGTTCACCTGTTAGTGGAGATAATGTTGTACCTTATTAAATATTCCCTTCTAATGGTGTTTTCCTAGATTAGAATTCATGTCATTGAGGTAAAAATTTATGATATCCAAAAAAACAGTCCCTAAGGATTGTTTCATCCAAATTGAGTATGTTCATTCTTCAAAAAGGGGACACCCCAACACTCCATTAATGTTATAACCTGATTAATTTCCATAAATTGGAAGGTCATTTATCACCCTGTAAAACATGGATCTCAATGTGAATTCTTAACATCTATTAGCATCATCCATTATAACACATGTATCCCACATCAACATAAGATCTTATATCAGTGGATCCAAATAGAAATCAATAACATTATTGGGGTTTCTTTGGTCCATATATATGTAGGGACTACATAATGTATTTGTGCGTCATGCATAACCATGACAAAAATTTATAATTTACCAACATTACAAGACATGTACTATGAGTACTACTCTCTAAAACATAAGGATTTATTCCATCTTTAGATAATACAAGATGAATGATTCATGGCTCGTTTCTAAATTCAGGATACTCATAATCAATTTTCTTTTATTAAGGAGAGTCTTCTAGATGATGTAGGTTACCATATTGAACCTTTTTTTCTAAATTCCATTTCAATTTTCTCGCTGCTTGTTGACATCCAAATCGTCTCTTAAGCTAAATAATGATTGGAATGTACAATACCTATTTTTAAGGATCTGATTCATTTTTCTTCTATCTTTCCATGCCACACTTAAGGAATTTTATTAGTGATTCACGGACCTTTAAAAATAATATGTAATCATTTGTAAATCATGTATTTTTAGAGATCATTACCATTTAATGTAGCGTTCATTTAGAATCATTTGTTCAACATGGATTTTTATTTTACTCTAGAATCATATCATTCAATAGACTAAGTAGTTCGGTAAAGCTGGTGTAACTCAATAAGCTGCAAACTTTCAAATTGTATAACATCAATTAAACTAAAAATGTTTTGGGTTTAATACAAGTAGTTTACAATATTATCTTATCAAAACTATTTAAATTCTAAAACAACTTTGTAAAATCATGAAGATCATATTAAATTTACATTTCCATTTTTTAATATTATCTCTAATATCATATACATTGGTATTCATGTGAAATGATACATAAACTGAAGGATCATCCAAAACAGGGTTCATGTTAATTTTTTCCTTATATTTAGTAAAAAAATTATAGCTCTAATATATTATATGACTAATAAAATGTTCTTCCAACTCTATCAGACTAATTTTTCATCAATAACAGAAATTTAAACATGGACAAATGATTTGATAATGGTTATCTGCATGATATATAAAGGACTTGATGAAATATTTACCTCTATATTCACAATATTTTTTCAAATGATTGTCATGCATCAAATGTTTTTTAATATATAACCTATTTGGTTCATAAAATTTTAATTTTTTATAATAAATAAATAAATATACATAATATATTCATTATTAGAGTTGAAAGTTATAGATAATTAAAATTATGGGAACCCAAAAATTGATCATTTCAAATAATTTTAATGTTCTTTAAAAGAAATGGGTAAATTAATTTAAGAAATTAATTAATTCTATATGGTAGTTTTTATCCATTGAATTCATCCATTGGTGAAAGATATCAATAAATTTCATCCTCATAAGCTTATCTCCCAAATAGTTACTATTGATTTTTATTTTTTTAGACTCGCCCCTATCTTTTGTGGAATCCGCCAATGTGTCTTAAACCACTCTAATCAATGTTTATCCCATACTGGGTACTGGTGATCGTTTAGTATGACTATTACTTAGATTAGTTCATCAAACTTATAAGATATGGGGATGTGCCTCAAGTAACAAATTGTAATGATAATTGTTTGGGAGATGGTGTTGATGGGGATGAAACCAAATAATTCTTATCATAAATAAGGGGGTGATTATAATTTTTTCATCCTTTTATACGTTAATGGACAAAAACATAAACTAAAACCATTAAATGATTTTTACCTCTTGAAAATAATAATAAATCATATAGAATAATTCACATAGATGCTAATTTATTTTCTGAATATAGTGTTTTATACCTTTTTAGGAATAAATTTTATAATGATAATGAAAATAATACTATTCCACACTGCTATAGATCCAATGTTTCATCTTGTTAAAATTGAATAGTAGTTAATAATGATGATTCTTAAGTTGAACCAAAATAGAGTGCAAGACCAAGAAATAGAATCTTCAATATCACAAATTCATATATTTCAAATCCATCATCATTCTTATTGTATGAGATCAATGTAATAGTATTCTGAAAAAAATATCTTATGGGGATAATAATATATGATGATGTCATGTTATATAAATTATAATTATATTCAAAATTTGTTACACTCAATAAATAATCACTTAATGATGGAAGATATTATATTATGAGAAATAATACCTTCATCATTACAAATTTTTAGAAATATTCAAATCATATTTGTTGTAAACGAGTATTTAGAAGAATATGCGACTCTAATTAAATAATTAATTTTTTTAATGATAGATTAGTAATCAATGGTTTAAATATTATAATGGATTGGTTATTTTGATACATATACACATTTATTTCAAATCAAGACAATAAGTATATTACTTGACATTAAATTTGATAAATCATTTGGATTGGTTATTTTGATATATACACTCATTCAGTTCAAATTAAGAAAATAAAGATATTATTTTAATTTAAATTCAATAAATCATTTATGTGTTCATTAAACTAATGTTAAAATTGTATCTTATGATAAAAATTTAATTAATGAAATTTAAATGGAATAACAAGAAGATTTTAAAACATATTTAGGGAAGACCCTAAAGAAAAATTTCAATGAAATAGTAAATATTTTTCAGGTAATTTTTAGAAATATTTATGAGGATACCCCTTACAATGATGTCTAAAATAAATTAATAGAGAAGGTTTTAAATTAAATTGAATAAATATATTTTAATATTTCCAAACAAGTAGGAAAAAAAATACAATGATTTTGGAATTCAAAGAATAATGAACTGATTCTAAAAATAGGTTTCTCACTATAATTAAAAAAAGATGACAAGGAAATGCTGGAGGAGATAACCCACAATATTAAAATGAGTAATTGTTATCAAGTATTCTCAACTAGAGTTTAGAGGAAAAATGACTAAAGAGATTAAATATAATCTAAAAATAGATAAATTCATAAAGATAAAGTTAAATATATAAGAATATATTGTGAAGTACAAATAAAAATAAATGTTATGATAAAATAATTCTAAATATAAAATTATTTAATATTTATACTAAATTTGAGAACATGGAATCAATAAAATTAATGTATTATTAAAAAGTAAAAATTAATAATCATACTCAACAATATTACGTTGAAAATTATTATAGTTAAAGAACATTTTCCAAGGGAATGAAAATACTCATATCATCTAATAATCTAGATATATCTATATCTTAATTTACCTTTTGTGAAAAAACTATTTTCATGTGAACTATGTGTTTGAAACATAACGTATTGAATAAGTAGCTATTGGAAACTTGTGAAGGACCCTAGAATATATTTATGGTGGTTGGTAGAATGTGTAGAACTAGTTTTTTCCAAAATATATCCCAACCAATTTATACAATCACCTGAAAACTTTATGTTTTTTGTTCTTGAAAAACTCGATAGCATGTGGTTCAAAACAATTAACCTTGATTTCTTATTGATTATATTTTCAATAATAAATATTTACATAGTGAATTGGATATTTTTTAAAATTTATGAATTATAAATGTACAATAGAAGACTATTTTTTAGGTGTAAGATGTCACAAATGAAGAAACATCCATATAAATTGAACAGACATTTGTTTAAAAAAACTTGAGGTGAAATGATTATGAATCTATGTGGTATTTTTAATAAAAGTTTTTACATTGAGGAGGCATGCAGCTGAAAATTATTCAAGCATGAAAGCAGAAATGTATGATTAAAAAAAAGACAATGAACAAAAAAATATGAAAAGATATCACTAAACCTAAAAAAAGAGTGATGAAAAGGTTAAAAATTAATATACCATGGATTGAAGCTTTGATTTGTCCAGGAGAAATTGAGATATCACCCATGAAATACTAGATCCATTAAAGCCTTGGATTTCACTCTTGTATTTGTTTAAGACTTGATTCGAGGTCAGATTCTTTGAGGAAGATCAGTAATAGGAGGTGGTTTCTGAGGATATCTTGATAAATCATGACATATTCAGTTGTGGTTAGGGTTAATAAATAGATTGGGGACCCGTTTATCAGCACTTCTAAATAAGAACTGACAACGATCCGTTTTATCTGTTCTAAATTAATAATTAATGATAAATGGAATATTTATTAGAGTTAAAAAATCACTGACAAAATCCTTCTTTATCATCACTAAAATTTTAGCATAGATAAACATGTCTTTTATCATTGCTATTTTATAATTGATAAAACTCCATCATTTTCAAGATAAAAGAATTTTTGATGTAATTAATATTTATCAGTGTTAAAACTTTATCACTGATACAAGATTTATAAATACATTTATAAATAAAAAAATCATGAATATATTTATATATTTATTTATTATAATCTTTTTACTATTTAAATATATAGCTATTTATTTATAATTATATAGATACTTTTAAAAGGAATATTTAAATTATTTTTTCATAATTATAAATATATTTATGTCATTATATATAGGTACATAAATATATTTATATTTAATAAATATATATAAATATAAATATAGTAAATATATTCATTATTTAAATATATTTATTATAATTCTGTAATTATAAATATATTTATAAAATTATTTATATTTATATAATCAAATATTTAATGAATATATATAAATATAAATATAAATATAGTAAATATTTTAATTATTTAGATATATTTATCATAATTTTATAATTATTTAAATATATTTATTATAAAATGATAATTATTTAAATCTATAATTATATAAAAACTTTTTTAAAAACAATATTTGTATATTTATATTTCATTATATATATATATGATAAATAAATTTAAATTTATATATAGTATATATATTCCTTATATAAATGTATTCACTATGAATATATATATATATATATTTATTTATGTAAATACATTTAAAAAAAATAATATTATATATTAATAATTACATATATATAAATTCATAAATATATTACATATAAATTTATAAATTTATTTATTAATACATATTTAAAAATATAATTTTGAAATTATAAATGAATATATAATCCTAAATGCATGTGTGTTAAAAATGAGTAAAATTGGACAATTAAAAATGAGTGCACTTAAAAAATATTGAAAAATAGATATGTTTTATTAATTAAATATATGTTATCCAAAACTATAGATATACATTAAAATCAATATGAATACATATTGAAAATATTAAAACATATTAAATAAAAATTTATAATTGAATATTAGAAAATTGTTAAAATTACAAAAAAAATATAAAATATTCTAAATGATTTAATACGTAACTGTAATTAAATAAAAAATAAATAAATAAAATTTAATCATTAAAGACATAATATATTAAATGTATTATTTTATAATAAAATTACAAAATTAATACAAAAATATAAATAAATTACATAAATGTTGGGTTTTTGTTATTCCATATAATATTTCGTTAATTACATAAATATTTATTTGTGTTCATTGTATGGAAAAACGAATTTATTGAATATATGTATATGAAATAATATCAATACACATTTGATATATATTAAATTTAAAAATTAAATGACATTAAATTTTCTCCATTACTTGATGAAATTAATCTTTATTTTTATTTTAAATAAATTTTTAATTATAAACCATCATTCACTAAATATATAACTTATTTAAGGTAAAGCATAAATATTTTAATTATATAAATTACATGTAAAAAATATTATATACATTCATATACATATGTATTTAATATATATGATTTTTTAATAATTATAATCCATATATTTTTATATTAATTTTATTCATTTATATTAATAATTATTTAATTACTAAAATGATTGATATTTTTATTAATTTCTTATTTCCTTTATTTTTATTTGTCTAATTAATTAATTTTACATACATATATATTTAATATATACTCTTTTTTAGTAATTATAATTTATATATAGTACATTAAATTTATTCATATTTATCAATAATTTTTTAATTAATAATTATTTTTAATATTTTTTAAATTTATTCATTTTTAATTATATAATTTTTTCAAGACCTTTATCATTGATAAAAAATACTAATAAAGGATCCATTCATAAGTGCTAAAAATAAAGCTTTGATAATGTGTACCTTTTATCTGTGATAAAAATAAATCACTGATAAATGGTAACTTTTATCGGCACTAATAAAAAGAGATGATAAATGTAACCCTTTATACCTATTAAAAAACATGAAGAATAGTCTCCTTTATCAGTGTTTCATCCAATCACTAATGAAGATCAACACATCTAAAGGCATGTTTTGTCGTTGTGGGGGGAGAGGTGTGACATTGGATTTTTGAAAAGATTTAATTACACCCACATAATTATCATGACAGAATCCTATAAAATGGGTCATTCTAGAACCTTAGAGGAGATAGGGTCTAAATAGGGCAATTTATTTAGTTATGGAAATTTTTTCAGGTAATTTTAACCCTTATTGTTTTAGATTGACCCTATCGTAAATCATATATTACCTTAACTGCGACAATTAATTTCTACTGCTTTTACTATTCATAATGGAAAAAATTTAGTTTAATGTTTCAGATAATATAAATTATAATTAATAAAAATATTAAATCCATTCTTCCAAATTCAAATCACAAGATTGGTAGGATCCAATTTAAAATTATACATGCAGACATAAAGAAAAAGCAGTTTTCCAATGAGAATGTTCACAAAAGTGTAGATGGTTTAGATATCAAATTTTAATATTAAATTTATTAAAACAACATAAATTAGATAAATATTAATATAATTGAATTAAAATTTCTTCAAAATCAATTTTTAATATTAGTTAACCATGTAAATCATTTAGATGAAAAGGATATTTTCAATAAAAAAGTCTACTATTTATCGAAAATTAAAATTTAAAGAAAAATAAAAAAAATCACCATTACATAATTTTTATATGGTGAATTAAAAAATTAATTTCATTTTGGAAAATAAATTTTTTAAAACTATTAGAAATAATTTTTAAATTATTTTCACAATGTGTAACTAAATAATTTTTAGAAAAATACAGTATTAAGAAAACATGTATTTTTTATTTAAAGGATTATTATTTTATTTCAAATAATAAAACCACAATATTAATAATTTATTTATTAATATTGAAACACTAGAATTTAATGATTATTTTAAATTTTTATACTATGTAAAGATTCATTTATGCTCTGGGTATCATGTTCCATAATTTATCAAAGAGATTATATTTAATGAAATATATTTCAGGGGTCATATAAGCTCAATGTCACGTGTCACATTTAATATCAAAAGAAATTTTATTTTTTGATGTCCTAGGGTGTTACAAATTCCATATTAGAGTTTTATTTAGACAGTCATGTGATCTAAAGGTAGAATGAGAAAAATTAAATGACTTGAGGTGCCTTTCAAATGACCCTACCTAAGTACCCCAAGGATCCCATAATCGATCAAATAGAGGTGAGAAATAAGAACCACTAAATAAAATAAAAATGTATATATAACTAATATAACCAATAATAATTTAATCACACCCTCAACTTTAACAACCCAATATAGATGAAATTCTTTTTTTATTAAGAACAACCACATAATAAACACATCAACCAATTAGGTAAATTACCCCAACTCAACATAATATAAATATCACATTAGGATTACGAAAAAACATAAGGGGGTCACTTAAAGGGAACATTGTCACAAATATAACCATTTTTTAAAGTTTCAATCAGGATTTTGTAATCATATTTTGTAAACCATATTATAATTTCATCACCTCAAAATAGAAATATTAAAAAAACACATTGAATGTCTTCTAGAAACATTATATTATTTTATAAATATCACCAAACCACATTCAAATCTAAATATGAAGTTAATACCAACTAAACATATTAAATAATCATTGTATCCATAAGAAAATATTAAAAAAAATCAAACACTTAGTTAATAAACAATTTTCAAGAAACATTATTTTGCTTACTTTAAAATCATTAATAACCAAGAATAACACATTTACTTAAGTAATTCTTTTAGATAAATAATTTAATTAATTTTAACAAACAATTTCCAAACACATTAAATTTTTCATAACCTGAGAAATATCAATACCTTTTTCCAAGTGATATTATAAAATAAAAAAGGTACATTAAAAATGACATGATAAATATACATATCATAGTATTTAAAACACTAAATTCAGGCATTAAAAAATTTAATAACAAATAGGTTTATATTTAAATAGGTTTTTATAGAGAAACTAAAATCCACCAATTGAATCAACAAGCCAAAGTTTTATTCTCCGAATAATAGGAAAAAGAGACCCCTAGTGAATGATATAAGATGCTATAATTAAAAAAATTCTAATTAAAAAATGATGCATGAAACCCTAAGTAAAACTTACCTCAGTATGGAAATAAAAAAAGCGGAAAATTGGAGAAGAAGAAGACAAATTGTGAGTAATGTGGATCTTGAATATAAAAATAATAAAGAATAACATATAAAATATCTTATAAAATAGAAATATAAAGGATGAATGAGGTATATTCTTAATGATCCATTCACTCTAGGTTGAAATAATTGTTGCGGAGAAGACCAAAAAATGGATTTTAATTTGATGGGGTAATTTGGAAAAATTACAAAATTTAATGTCTGGGAACATGCACATAAGGACGTGGCCCTATCTTCTATGTAATTAATTCCATTTCAAAAAACCCACCATGGTGGTCCTGCACTGGTCAGGGAGTAGAGTATCTCCCTCATACTAAAACTTTTACCCAATGCTTCCATAGTGAAAAAATCCTTCCACCCTAGCACCATGAGATGGTATCACTCATTATACTCATGTTATAGAACAAAACACACCCTCATTGTATATCCTAACCTAGTAAACCTACCCATCATGGTGAAACACACACCGCCATGACCTAACCAATATCCTCACAAAACATTCAAATGAAATATATAAGAGTTTTATATAGGTATCTATAAGGATCTTCTAATATATAATAATTTCAAAGTAAAATATAAAATTCATCACTATGATGTGGTTCCCTCCATAGTTGTGTGATGTTCATAGATATGGTTCCCCCTCATTGAATGTAACCATCCTCTCTAATGTGATATTTACCATCGCTCTATTTTTAGAAAGTCAAAAACCATATACAAGAGTAAAATCATACAAATATAGACCCTCTTTATAGAAGAATTATATAATTTCCAGAAAATATTTCTCATTTCTCATTACACACTGATAAAACTCTTTCACAATGTGAATTTATATAACCTCGACTATCCAACACTTTTTATGCTATAATTTTTTTAGGCCATGATTGAACCTGAAGTTCCTCATAATCCGACCCTTCCCAAGAAGTGATCATAACACTATGATTTCTTCCGGCCACGATGTGACTTACTACTAACCCATTCCTAAAGTGAAGGAAAACACTCAAACACTCACCAATCTAAATAGAATAAAGAAATCAAGGTAGACAATAAGTATATAAATAAAATTATGTGGAAAATCATGGCCATTCTATAATACTAAAGTTAATATTTTTAAAACATATAGGGTCAAAATAATATACCAGGAAAGTTCAGGATCCGAGTGCGCTCGGTCCTAAAAATTTTTTCATTAAAATAGAAGTACACAAAAACACCCAATACAAGTGGAAAAAAACACCTCCAAAAATAAAAGATGAAACCCAAAACAAAGATGGATTGAAATACCAAAAAAACAAAGCCAAAGCATAAGTGATTTCCAGAACACACATCCCCCATGCATATCACAATGTCATACAAAAAAGTCTCCCTTCAGATCCCTGCAGATATTCTATGTGAACCACCCTGTACGCATTCCAATTCAACTTGTTACGCCTGCCCATGTCAGGCTGTCACCATCCCGAATCACCCCTGAAAAATGTGTTCGCATACGCGCCAACGCCTAAGCTCCATCGTCATCCCATTCTTCATGAGATCCATCTCCCAAGGTTACATCAGCAACTCCGTTTGTAAATCAGAGTCACCGAAAGACAATGATGACCCTGCTCCAACACATAGCCTCATGGCCCGTACCGCTATCTTCGCATATCTGCTTCTCAAAGCCAAACAAAAGAAACCACATAATGGTCATTTAGCATAAGAAACTCCTCCCGCACCTCTGTGGTCAACCCCGCCAATCACGCAGCGGACGTGGCTGTCCTCATCTCCGTCACCTACTCCATGCCCGCCGGAAATCACCTCACCTCCATCGTGCTCCTCGCCGGAGCACGAAAGACACGAAGCCCCTATCTCGAAAAGTCGCCATGTCACACGCCTTCAACTGCAACACATCATTCCACATTTCCAACACCAGCTCCCCGCCATCACTGGATGGACAAATCTCACCATGAGGATGTGTCCCCTCACCGGAGCTTCACTGGTCCAACGCCACTAAGCAGGGGACCAGATCTCGTCACCTCCATCACCCCCAAGTCGTCCCTATGTCAAGATGCGCAATGCCACCAAGATCCCACACGACATGCCTTCATTGACACTTCACACCCGGAAATCATCCTAAGTGCACAGACCTGCCATCATCGGCTCCTGCACTCCACTACATCATCGCTGGCCCTCACCTCCACATCAGGATCCCCATGTCGGAGATCTACCAAACACGCCAAAGGGGGGCTATCCTCAGCCTTGTAGTCGGACAACATGCCTCCCCAACAGGGAGCGTGCACCTGTAGAACACCATAAGTCACACCAGAACCATTCCGAACCCTACATTGGGTGGAACCCATGGGATCCCAAAGCCACTGCAAATCAACGTAAATGGATCCAAGAAATGAAACCACCACATGAAACTCATCCCCTTTGGCATTCATCCCACACAGGCTCCATAGCCACATATACTGTCGAGGCGGATATCCAACCATCATCCCCTGAAAACACGGTTTTCCTGAAAGTAAACCAATCCATACTTGAGCCAGCAAACATAAAGTACAATGGTCTCACTGAATTATAATTTTTTATAGTCTCACAATAATCTATTATAAAACTCATCCAATAATCAATAAATTTTTTAGATTATGGTTTAGTTAGTTCCATATATATATATATATACAATTACTATGACTTTAAATTAAAAATTAATTTATATATAAAGTCATTAATCCTGGAGACAAAAATTCAGGTCCCAAATAGATGATGAAAATGAAAACGAGTTGTGAATTTTCAATCTCAAATAAATAATGTAATTATATAAATAGAATATAATTGAAAATAAGATATGAAATTTAAATACAAATTGTAATTATGTAGTGGGTTTATTGTAAATAAAATAACTATGAAAAAATAAATATGAAAATTAAATATAATAATATAAGGATTTTATATTGTTTTATAAAAATATATACTCGACTCTCCACACCCTAAAATACATGGATATTTGGATATAAAATAGAGGCTTTATTTTTAAAGGGAGAAACAAAATTATTAAACAACCAACTTTTTCACACCTTGAAGGACAACCAATACTAATTTTTTAAAAATAAAATCATAAAACACTCCACTTAGTTTATTAGGTAGAAGCCATAAACCAAAAATTTTCTATTAATAAAGATAAAACACAACCCAGATACTTATTTTTGATTAGGAAAGTATAACAAAACATGAATTTTGATTAGTGGCATAACTAGTATATGGGTTAAGTTATTAAAACTAAATTATTATTAAAAAACATAATAAATAAATCCCAATGATAGATTACAACTATAAACTATATAAAGTAAATAGTATAGGTATGGGGTGAACATAATGAATCTTCTAATATATTTGAAATTATTATGTGATTAAGATTTATAAAATTGTTAAATTATTCTTCACTTATTATAATGTAAGTATGAAAAAAATGAGGTAATTAAATATAGTAATAGAGGGTGTGTTTATTCTCGTTAAATAAGAATTCACATCAACTTCGATTTCTCCAAATACTACATTAAATAATTTATTTTTCACACGGTTTCCTTCAATTGATTATAATTATTAAACTAAAAGATAATGGTTTTATTAATTCTTCAATGGATTTTTTAATTAAATTTATATGAAAAATAAAACATGGAATGTATCCATTAAAAAAACGTGTTTTTTTCTTCATTATACAATTTAAATCTATTATCTAATACAAAAAAACTCATATAAACATATTTTTCATTATAATTAGAATTGGACATATCTATTTTTTATTGTCTATATTTATTCACCTTAAAGAGAATATATTTCGTAACTTTTTTAATCATTACCTCATGAAACAAAGTTATCAATATGTTTTGTGCCTCAGCTTGTTTGTAAAGTGTTTTTTACAACACTTTTATTATTGTTTACGTTGAACATATAAAAATTCCACCTAGTATTTTAAATTGACATTGAAAAATGAACTTAATAATGTTTATGTTTTTTTCTCAATAAAACGAAGTTTTAATGTTATTGTATTATCACTCTAAACATGCAACATATTATTCCTCAATAATCATTCATCATCATCTTCTTCTATTTTCTGAAACTAAAGAAATAAATACTAAAAACTATATAAAAATAATAATAATGATAAATATTTGATATAAAAACAGAAATATTATAATAAAATGGTCATAAATAATTGGAAAAGAAAAAATATATTGAAATTATGTTATCTCAAAAAATCATTCATTACCTATATTTTTTTGTTATTTTTTTTAAAAATTTATAACTATAATAAATTACCATTATTAGAATTATTTTTAAAATTCTAAACGACTAATACATATCAGTATTATAACTATTATATAGATTCCATCCATCCCCTTCTCTGTTTTTCATTGGATGATCACTCCCCAATTTTTTCAATGTTAGAAGGTGGGTGTAGTTAGACCAATCCAACCAAAAACCTATAGTATAGGGTTAAAAAGGATAAGTATTGTTAAATATCACTTATAAAATAATTTATCCTCTAGTGGATTAGTCATCAACAAAATCAGTGTCACTTTAAACTTTATCTTGAGAGTTATGTTTTGAGGAATGTTTCATAAATTATTCAAGACAAAACTTATAGGGGTATTATCCTTATAATATGAATAGAGAGGGTTTATCCACTTTTTTTATAGTGATCCTCCAATTTACGTTTGGTTTTTTACCTGACATCATTTTGGGATTTCTCCACATAAATTTTTGTGTTCATTTATTTTCCATATTTTTTCATTTAATTTTATCATGTATTTATGTAATTCCATAAATCTATAAACCTATGTCTAGTGGAAAAAATCCATTACATAAAGGAATTAATAATATAAAGAACCAAACCTAGTAAAATAGATAAGACACCTGAACCGGCTCATCACATGATATGTGTAAGATAGGAAAATAGAAACCTGCCTAGAATATATGTAAAACTCAAGTATAAGTAAGAAACATACAAGATAACATAAATACATAAAATAACAAGACAAAAAAAGGTAAACCAGAAAGTATTTAAAATCCCAATATAACCAAAATTCACCTCCAGTCCAACCCAAACCAAATATAGCAACAACAACAGAAGCAACCATACTACAAAATTCCCTTCGATTTACCTAAATCCTGAAAACAAATGTACAAATTCCCAACGACATAAGTAGGGTTCATTTGAAATACCTATAGGATACTATTATAGTTTCTATACATTGTCTAATATCAAGAGATAAACAATTCTAAATTTTAGCACAAAGAAGTTTTACAAAGCATTTTTATAAATTTGTACCATTTATAAAACACTTCCCTCTTTATTCCTTTGGTTTTCATAAAAATATTTTAATATTCTAAAAAAATAAATATTAAAGGTAGAGGTGATAAAAACATGAAATATAATCCCTACATCAAGAGGTGAGATGGTAAAAAATATCCCAAAAACAGCTTATCATGTAAATCTATATGATACAAAATCCTATAAAATCATATGAGAAACATTCCATGATAAAGACTATCATGAAATAAATAACCATAAATGGAATATGAAAAATAAAAAATCACCTCATATAGGGATCTAAAAGAAGGTACAATGTGTAAAATACACTCAGAAGCCTAAACATGTATACATTGGATCCAATAGATATCGAGTCCTATGAGTTTCTATCACAAAACATTACCCTATAATAGTGAAACAAACAATAATTCTACCTGTGTCTGTTTCCTAATGTACCCAAGGTTTCCAATGTTGATTTTTACAGATTCAATTCATTACCAAGCTCATAATTTTATAAAGCTTTTTGAAAACCAATAAAATGTACTTCAGAGTATGAAACCCTATTTTTAATTAAAACAAATCCATTCACCAGGAAAAAACTACAATTTGATAACATTTTTCCTTTCTATGAAATCATTTAAAACCACTTATCACATCAAATAAATGAAAAACCTAATGAAATTTAACAATAATGACATTTAATTCATAAAATTAACTTATTTTATAGAAACACATATGTCAAAATGGTTGAAACTTAGTTTATTTTGACAATAGTGACCAAAAGCCAAGAGAAAGGCATATGGAAGACCTGGAATTCTAAGAAACTAAAAAGCATCGATAGAACTAACTATTCGAATAAAAATATTAATCCAAACCATAGTTATAACGAAAATCATAGAAGAAGAAGGGTTACATACCCAGATATAATCAATCTAACCCTTATGGTGTTCAGGGTTTGAAAAAATCGATTCATAAGGGAGAGTGTCAACCAAAACCACTGTGGAAGAGCCTTTTAGGAAGTGATCAAGGACGATTTTATGAATTGAATAATAATTTCTTCCGAGCTAATTTTTTAAAACCAACTCTCAAGATTTTACATAGTGTAAAATCCTATTACATTTTGAGTAATCATAAATTCCCATATACAGAAAAAACGCCACAACCTTTTATTAAAAATCCAATATATTTTCATTACATGTTTTTTATTGTTTACCCAACGTGTAAAATTTTCATAATTTTAGTTCAAGGGTTGTGTTCGTTGACCATTATACATCATGTGACCTCATTGCATATTTTCTACTTTCACAGTGAGTAGAAAAAACAATAGTTATTATGTAGAAAATTTAATCAAATATCTGACATCGCCATTATATGTATCCTCCCAATTCCTTCTTGGAACTAATCAAACAATGAAAAAGGATAACCAAAAAAATTAAAAAAACAGCATATATAAATGTAAGGGGTATTGCAATCTCTCCAATATAAATGGTTTCTCCCCCAAAAGCCCTGAAGATTCTAGATCTGAAAAAAGAGATGGCCAATGTTACTTCATCAATGACCCCATCTCCCATATCTCATGGATATCCTATCCAAACTACCATAGTCACATGACAAGGGGATTTTTATATCATGTAGTACCATATCATAGTGATACATAATCCGAACCGGCAACTAATCAAATGTTGTATTAGACTTAAGATCAACATCCCCCCTACAAATCACATGGGAAGGATATCGTATATACCTCTCAAATTAGGAAACATGAAACATTTCATGGATAGATGTCATGATAGATGATAAGTGAAATCAATAGGCCACCCTCCCTAGTAATCCAATAATCTCAAAGTGTCCCAAAAAGCACGGTCCAAACTAACCTTTCTTACTTTACCATTGATTTCCCAAGTGAGGTGAAACTCTAAGAAATACCATATTATCCAACTAAATCATTAGGGACCGACAAATAAAGTCCACATAGGATTTATAATAACTCTATATAGTGATCAATTGCCTTTGGATCAGCCGCACCATATATGTCGTCTTATTATCAACACCTAGCCCAACCTAGGATTGATCTAAAATATTTTCAAAACATAAGGTAGATCTAGATTGAAAACCATAAGAATCCTCAAAGTGTTCCATATTTATCAAATTCTGATAACTATTATTATCGGAAAACTGAACAAAATGAAAATGAATTCCCAAGATCCTCTGAAATCGAAAACAAGAGCCTAGGGAATATCCTATAGAACCTATATAATGAACTCTATATGTTCATCTTTCTATTAATGATAAGTTTTTCTTAATTTAATATGGAAACCCACTACCTCCGAAAAACCTTCCTGAACCTTGATGTGAATCTCAGATCCCAGAAAATAACAACTATAGTGTGAACCCCGTGAAGTGTTATAATCTCTCAGATATACAATTTCCCATACTTTTCTACTTTTTCCTCTTCTTAATAAGTATGAAATTGGTTTATTTTATGAATTGATCAATGATCACCCAAATAGAATCCTTCCCAATTGTATTCCATGGAAAACCAATAACTGAACCTCTTGAAATCACATCCAACTTCTATACTAAAATTAGTAATGTCTGTAACAATCCCACAAGTCTCTGTTGCCCTGCCTCAACTCTCTAATAAGTAAGACACTATGAATCAAAATCCATAATCAAATCCTACCACATATATCATCACCTTAGATCATGATACATCATGGTGGTACCTGGGTGAATATCTCAACAAGAACTATGTCCACTATCCAAGAAAAATAATCTTACGGAAAATGGATCAACCAAACTACTACAGAAGAACAAAGCTCCACTGGGAGACCAAGACGACTCCCCTGAAGTCACCCCACCATAAATTATTTCACTGATGTATTGGAACACAGTTTCTATCACCCTCTTGAGCTGAACACGCTCATCAATATATGAGTAAGATTTCATCAAATCAAATAACACATATCCACCAACCTATTCTACCCCCAATCTCATTTTACTAATCAAACCCATTAGATACCACTACTGAACTCATTTCTTCATAGCTTGTGTCAATAATTTTCTTCTCTATGAATCAGAAACCACAATCCCTTTACCAAGGGTATAACAACTATCAAAATTAAAATTAGTAAGATAATCTACCTAGTGTCTCCTCAAAAAAGTACCAATCCCTTTGAGTAAAAATATATTTCAGGCTCTTATGATTAGAATATATCATAAACATCTCCCCAAAGATATAATGACATAACATTTTGAGTGCATTCATAACAAATTCCAACTTAAGATCATGGGAAGGGTAGTTATTATTATGAGAACAAAAATATTATGATCCATAAACCACAACATGTTATCCCTTAATTTAGAAACATTCACACTAAATACCAAAATCATCATAGAAAATATCATAACCCGATTCGAGTTTCTCAAAAATCAAAATTGGTGCTAAAATCAACCACACTGTTAGCTTGTAAAAATATCCCAAACGCTTTTCATTCTATTTATAATTTTAACCATTATGGGTTAAAGTCGTCATCGAATATGAAATCATGAATAATTCATGAATAAACAGTATATAGTAACCATGCAAACCTAAGAAGATCTCGATCTCAAATTGATTTATAGGATACTCTGAGGAAATAACCTCATGTACCTTTTTAGGATCTACTAAGATAATCTTCTCATATGTCACATGCCCTAGAATATTCACTTTCCAGATCCAAAACTCACATATAAAAATTGTACCGTACATAATTTATTATTTCATGGTTTGAAAAACTATATCCAAATGGTTCATGTGATCCTCCTCTAACTTGGATTACACCAAAATATCATCCACACACACCATAAAAAAATAATTCATGAACAGATGAAAGATATATCTCATCAAATCTATAAATTTCATAGGAGAATTAGTGTGAACAAATGGATTAAATATATTCTTTAAATGATCATATTGACTCACTAATATTGACTTAATCATGTCCTATTATTGGAATCTCAACTGGTGGAACCATGATTGAAGGTCAATCAAATAAATCCAACAAGACCCTCTATGCTTATAAAACAGAACATAAATCCTTGGAAAAGGAAAATTATTCTTACAGGTTATCCAATTCATTTGTTGGTAACTGATACGAATATTGATGCTTTTATTTTCTTTATTATAAAATTTTAACGGAAAATCTCATGATGAAAATCTGGGAAAATTAAATCCTGTAGCCTCTAGGTCCCCAAGAGGGACCTTAACTTCCACCAACTCAATAGGTCTTGTATGGTAAGAAGACAAAGAAACCAGTATCATATCAGGGAGTATGTAAATAGTAAAACCAACATCTCCTTATGAAATATGGAATGATAATACCCCAAAATAAGAAAAAATAGGCCATGTCCTTCCTAATCTAGACTCCCAATCACCCTAGAAAACATGATCAAATCTATCGACATATAATAGATAAACCAGACATTCATAATTATTTATTAGGTCCTTAACACTAATTATCCACTCCATACCAATAATCAAGCCAATGGTGTCAAGATCAGGAACAAAAAACTAATACTCCACCTCACAGTCAGATATCATCACTCCACATGTCATATATCAAAAACCATGTTTGGACCTCTCTTCCAATGGTGTCGAAATATATAACAAGAACAAACTAAGATTCTAATGAATAACTGATAGGTCAAATAAAATTGAGGATATAAAATAATGATTATCACCTGTATCAAAGAAAGATAACACCATATAAAGAGATATAAACATCGTACCACTAATAGTAGCTAGACCTACTTAAGATTCCTCTAGTTCATGCTTTGATGTATAAAAACACTAGTATTATCTATTTGAACATATCTCTTGTCATAAGGATTGAAACACCACCCTTGGAGAATCTGAACAAACATATGAATCCTCAGTGAGAGTGGAACCTACCCTACATCCCTTAGATACCTGTTCAAAATTTTTTTAGAGATGTCCAGATAATCCACAAAGATGACAAGTTCTAATAACATTCATACAAGTAGGGATTATATGACCATTGTTTCCAAACTAGTAGCAGAAAAACTTTCATTTCCCTTTTTAAGACCATATAACTGGTCCTGAAATAAACAAACCACTATTATTATTTTTTCTATCTAGAAGATACAACCTGGTTAACCACTGAACCAACTCAATCTCCACCCCAACCTGTCTTCCCAACTATGTCAGCCTCACCCAAAACCTCCTTATTAACTACCTCCAAAATGGTTTCAAGTAACATGTTTATTAAAATTGACCGAATAACATGACTTAGTCCTAAATCAACCATAAAATATTTTAATTACTCCCTATTCATAATATCTAGTTCAAGATGAACCCACTTAGAAAAATAGGAATAATATTCTAGAATAGTACGCTTTTCCTGCTATAAGTTTAGAAACTCTAGGGTCTTCGATGTACACAATGTCTCGGGATAAAACTATTTAGTAAATATTTTATTAAAATAATACCATGTAAGATCCTCATGAAACTTATATTTCACAATACATCCCACAATATCATTCCTGATGGCTAAATAATATACATGGAAAACACACCATTGAGTCTTCAAGGGTCTTTAATAAATTGTATCCCATATCTACCTAATTAATACACTACTTTTATTCTTTGATTATTTTGTCAACACGGAATATGGGTGTTTTATTATTAGTAAATTATTATCCATGACCCACAATGAATATTGAGATGTAAACATCCACTTGACATAGAGTCTGAGTAGTGAAGATAGTAGCTTCTACCGAACTAGGGTGTGCTAGAGGATTCACCTATAGAACATGTTTTATAGATTCATTTATTGTATTTGGATGATCTCTTCTTGGAAGAATTATCTAACAAAATACAAAAATAAATATTTTATAATAAAATTACTGAATTTAATGACCAAATTCATGTATTAATAATATATATTTAAAACATTATGAATTTAAATAAAACCTAAAAAATCATACATAAAAATAAAAATTTCTATTTAAATAAACATCAAATATAGTTCTTTTAAATGACTTAATAATCTATGTCTCAAGCCTGGTAAAAGTCACCGACCACCCATGGTAACTTTCTTTCAATCATGATTTTTGGCTAGCCATGCCCCTTTTCCACACCCATTATTCGAATTCCAATGGTCCTACTTCAACTCCACCCATGATATGGGACCAAACTCATGAAATGATAACACACATTTGGTTGATCATCCCTTTGATTCCAAATTGCAATGAACCATCCCAGTTCAACTAGAAAAAAACCTGAATCCTCCCTTCACAAGATATGGGTAAAACATGAAAACTGAGACCAGTCTTAAATTTAAAAAGAACATGATAAATAAAAAGAGTACAAGGATGAAAAATGAGATACCTTTAAGATATACAATCCCATGCCAAGAAAGGGTAAAGAAGAATTTAATTAAAATACCCACATAACCAGTAGTGACCTCTAGACCAAACCAAATCAAAATAAGTAATAACAATAGAATCCATCACAATATAAGATTATATATCCCTTTACCTAAATCCTAAAATAAAACATCTAAAAACAACCAAAGGCACATGTATGGTGTGATCCAAATCCCAGTAGGATATGGCCACAGTTTCTATATAAGGAATAATATCAATAATTAAATAATTTATTCTATTAAAAAAAGAGTTTTAATTACCATTTTAAAAAACCCAAACCATTTATAAAACATTCCCCTATTTCTTCTTTTGGTTTTCATAATTTTTTTTTCATATTGTCAAAAAATAAATATGATAGGTATAAGTGATAAAGATAGAAAATCATATCCATTAAAAAATACGTAAATAGGTAAACACATATCATTGAAATGACCTATCATGCAAAGATATGTGATACATGCTCCTATAAAATCATATGAGAAACAATCCATGATAAAAAATCATGCATCAAATTATCCGAAATGGAAATTAAAAAATTACAAAGAACCTCATATTGGGATCTAAATAATGGTATAAGATACAATAGACACTAAAAATCCTAAATATTCATACATTGGTCCAAAAAATATGGATACATACTAGTTGATATCAAAATGATTTTCCTCCTAATTGTGAAGCACACACTAAGGATACTCGTGTTTACTTCCGGATGCACTGAAGGTTCCCAGTGTTCATTATTTCAAATTTAATTCAAAACCATGGAAAAATTTTATAAAACATTTTCAAATCCATGAAAATCAACTTTGGAGTTTTGAAACCCATTACTAAATCAGGAAAATCCCTTTTCAATGAAAAACTCATTTTTGAAAACATTTTTTCCTTTCCAATAAATTATTTGAAACCACATACCAATTTATTCCTATGAACAAATCCACGTAATTTACTAGTAATGATGAAAAATGTAAAAAATTAACCCATTTTAAAGAGAAAACTACCTCAAGTTTGCAGAAACATAACCTATTCTGAAAATGGTGATAAAAAACCAGGAGAAAAGACTCCAAAAGATAATACATTCTGAGAAACAAAAAAAGATCAATAAAAACACTATCCGATTAAAAAACATAGAGAAAAAAACCACAAACAAAATAAAGAACCAAAAGGATTAAATAAACTAAGAGAATTAAACCTACTACAATTGGGATTAATCATTGAACAAAGCGATTTGAATGATAGGAATTCACCTAAAAATGTACTTGAAAGAACCTCTAGTTCATGAGAAAGGAATCCTACATGAATGGAATAAAAATTCCAGCTAAACCTCTTATTTAAAACCAACCCTCATGAATTTAAATGGTGAGTACTCCTATTACACATTGTGTAAGTATCAATTACCACATACACGAAAAAACCCATCACTTTTTATTTAAAACCTGATACTTTTTCATTACATGATTTGTAACCATTATACAGTGTGGAAAATTATCACTCTATGAATTCATTACATGGGTTTTGTTGGGTGGCCATTACGCATCATTTAATCCCATTAAATTTCATGTAATTTATCATTGAAGACAAAAACCTATAGGTTTTATGATGAAAATTCCACTCAATACCTAACTTATCCATTATAGGAATCCTCAAATTTTCTTATCGGCACTACTCAACCAACAAGAAATTAGAAAAAAAAATTAAAAAATACTTGATAGAAAATGTAACATGGTGTTAAAAATAACTACTAGAAAAAACCAAATTTAAAAATATATAATTATACTATAATAATCTATATTGTTTTAGTTACATACCAAAGATCTTTTTATTTTAGAGTTTTAGAGAATTAATAAAATCTTTTAACTAATAAAACTCATATCTTTCTCATCCAATGGAGTGTTCTTTCAATATACTGATAAAATATTATTTCACTGTAATATCTAAACATCTCTCAAAAATTTCTTCACACATGATACCCTTCTAGGAGAATTAAATAAAATAATATTCTACAATGCTTAGGGAAATGGTATCATTATAAGATTGATCTCAAATTCTCAGTAAGTGTAAAAATAACTGATATCAATCCAAGATCAAAATAATAATATATTCATGTTTGTATGTGAAGATAATCTGGGTACATGAAAATATTATAGAGAAATAATACCTAAAAATGGTATATAATCATGATTCATACCATGTAACTTGTTATAGGACATGAGTAAAAGGACTGTGAAACCATGAGTCAATAACCGTTAATACTGAAAACATAACAATGATACATTTCAACTTCATAGAACAGTAAATGCAAAGGAAGATAACATTATAAATCATAAAAAAATAATAATAATCAATATTGTTACTTGGAATATGACATTCATATCACTCAAAAAATGGAAAATCATCATAAGTTAATTCCAACATAGTTTCTCCATATAATGAATAATTTCCCAATGCATTAGGGAATATATTAGACAAACCAATTATTATATATATTTTATAAGAACCATAATGTGAATAAAAATATAGGTTCTTACAATTCTATGATAAACCTCATAAAAACATTTATTTGAACTTATCTTCATAATCCCTTATAATTATCAGATAAAAAATAATAGGAAATATCATTTTCATGGATAACCCTTTAAAAATATTTATATAATAGAAGAAATTGTATTTAATTTTAAAAAACAAGAAAACAAAAAAAGTATGGTTATATATGAATAATTATCATTATTATGGGAAAATTCAGTCACCTAGAAGATATAAAAAAACATTATTTTAACACACTCATAAATAAATTCAAAAATAACCTATAAAAATCGCTTGAAATGATTATAGTTTAAAAATATGTAATAAAATTAAGATATAGTTTAAAATGAATTTTATAAATAAATTAAGTGTATATAAGAACATTATTAACAAAATAAAAATAATTTGAATATGGGAGATAAAGACTTTAGTCAAATAGTTCAAAACATTTAATTTAATGATTTTAAATAATACCCCTTATGAATTTTAAATCAAAATCCCTTGAAATAAAGAACTTGAAAAAGAACATTAATTACCTTGAATAAAATATAATCTATATTTAACCTATACAAGAGGATATATATTAACAATATAAATGAATATAGGTTCATAATATGAAATATGTCTTAAATAAGGAAAATTGTGGTGAAATTTTTTTATAATATAGGTAAAATTTGAATACGACACCATTAAAGGATAGAAATAGAAATAAAATATTTAATTTCATGAATAAATATAGAATATTATATATAATTTAAATTAGGTAGTGGATACACTGTATAAAATAAAGTTGGATCATATTACCAAAAATGTCTTAGGGATGGAAATTTCGAGACGAGAATCCCTAACAGCTTTGGTAAAACATGAATCAAACTCAATTGATATAAAGAATTTAATTTGGATATTTAAATCCCATTAAATATATTAAAATTATATCATAATACCTTTATGTGATATTTCATAAAAATAAAACAATAAAAAAAGAACATTTGTGCATAATAAGAAATACGTTTCTAGAAATTTAAATTGAGACCAAGAACCCTTATATTGGACTTCATCTTTGTTGGACATGCTCTAAGTTCCATATATATAATATTTATGTTTTATATTCATATGATTATGAACTTTATTAATATTAATTTTACTATATATCATAAAATTATAAAAAAAATTCATATATTAACTATTTATTGTAAAAGTTAACATTTGAGTGTTCACCATTCTATTTCCCTTACTTGATTTGGCTAGGCAATTATGATACATGAATCCATTACAAGGTTTTATCACCTAAATAATATTAATTATAATAAATTATTATTATTTATTTATTTTTGTAGTCAAATTACAATTTCATGGAATCTGTGTTGATGGGTCGTATGGAACATCTAAAAATTCCCCTTTTCAATTATTATGAAAATAATGAAATAATTGAATTTATATGAATTTTTTTTGAATACTACCAATTAATAATGACTATAAATATAAAATTAATAATTATTGTATATGATTATCATTATTTACATTTTATTAGTCATTATTAAGATAATAATTATAATAATTCTCATGTAAGTGGTAAAACAAACCAAAACAACAACACATTATAACGATTGAATGAGTAATAACCTGCTATTTTATAGTGATAAAATATATTTTATATAAGATTAATGTTTTCAAAATATATACTTTTGAATTGATAAATTATCTTCCAGAAGAGTTATATAAATAAGGTATAGAATAATAATTAAGAAGAAGATATTACTTTTATTTTGAACGTGAATCTCTACTTAAATGACCTCTAGAAAATTAGAGGTTTGGGATTTATTCTTAAGAAAATAATCAAAATGATGTGTGATAAGATTATTTGAGAATTAAATATGGTATATTAATGATAGATTTTAAAACTTATCCTATGTATTTGATGGTTTGGAGGAGGGATCAATTTATAAAGTGAGAGGAGTGACATTTTTGTAATATTAATTTCATAATATAAAAATGGGGAGCCATTATTAAGGAATGTGGATAAAACTTGGTTAAAAAATTATAGAATATAACATGTTGGTATATAATTACTCTATTTTTCCATTTAAATACAATATTTTGTTATATATTAAATATTTAACATTTGATTTAGTAGTTTTTCCATTTTTAGCCTTTATGTGGGGACTAACTTTTATTATTGTAACTGATTTTTATGAATAATAATACAATAAAATTTTTTACCTAATTTTAACACGATGATTAAAAATAATTAATCCATTTTATAATATTTAATTTTTTGTGGTGTTAAAAATTTATTTAATTAAATGTTTTCTTAATAGAACAAAAATATTTTTTAAAAAAATCTTTTTCAGCATAAAACTAATTTATACTAAAAGATGGTATAATATTGATTCTCATGAAATTTATTAATTTATTATAATTTAAAAAGGGGTTATCTGACATTTTTATCCTTATAATACCAAATTTAATCTTGTAACCACTAAATTAAATGAAAATAACCAAAATAACATTTTTATTATAATATAATTTAAGTATGTTTCCAAAAAGTCAATAATTGATATCTAAATTCAACATATTAATTTTAAATTATTTATTTTAATAATAAAATTATTATTTTTTCAATTTAGGTATTTCATATATTTTTTCATCAGGATTATATCATAATGATGTGACGAAAGTGATTCTATTAGTAAAATCTGTATTTTTCACCAGTCAACCAAAAATTATCATTTTTAAAAAAATATACCAAAAATAAACCATAGGATAATTTTGATATTATGAATCCAGATATTAATTTTATTTTATAAAATTTTAAATATAAAATTTATAAATTGAACTTTTATATATAACAATATTATATATTAAAAACATTGTTTATTTAATGTTAAATCAATTTGTTTCTTAATTTAAATTAGTATAACTGTTTCATGAAATGATAAAATTATTTGTATGGATAATAATGGAAACTAAATAATTATAATATACATTTACCAAATATTCAATTAATAGATAATTATTTTTTAGTTCAAAATGTGAAATTATGTTAAGGAAATTTACCTAACCTTTAAATAAGACATCCGTTATGAGATGATGTAAATATAATTAAATACATCATGATTCTATAATTGGTTATTAAATTTCTTTTTATACATTATATAATCATATATACATTTTTAAAGTAAATATCTTGAATATTAGTAGTCTATAAAAGATATATATATTTAAAAATATTTGTGTTTTCACATTCCACCTTAATGAAATTACATTATCATAATTTGTTCCTTTTACAATAGAGAGAGGAATATTTAATATATAAAAATCAGATATATATATATATCACATTTATTCAAATGCCAATTTTGATGTATAATTAACTATGACACTCTAAGTGGAGTCCTTGTATTATCCTAATTCCTCAAAAACCTTATATATTCCTCTATGTCCTTTCACCATGACAAGTTTATACATATTTATTTAAATAGATACTTACAAATATTAATCATGTTTTATTAATATATATAGTTTTGAAACATTATTTTAATAATTTTGTCTATAACAAATTATTATGTTGTCTGAATCGAGTTGTTTGAAAAAGTGTTGGAATTTTTTATTTTTAGAACATTCAAAAAACAAAATAATGACACATGTAGCTTAAAGGTCACACCATTTTATAGCTGAATGGATATTTGGAAGTCATTTTTTATATATCATATATTGTGTAAACTTGATAAACTCTCATGTCCGGTTTTCTAGAATGACTGTGATGGGATTGATTGTTTTTCATTACGTGGTAAAATTTATCCAGAGGTCCTTTATGATATCAAAGTATATAATAATATATGGATTTTATAGTGTTTTAGAAAAATATATACTCTACTCTCCACACACTCGAATACATGGATATTTTGATATAAACTAGAGGCCTTATTTTTAAAGTAAGAAAAAAATTATTAAAACACCAACTTTTTCACACCTTGAGGGATAACCAATACTAATTTTTAGAAAATAAAATCCTAAACCAATCCACCTAGTTTATTAGTTAGAAACCATAAACCAAATATTTTCTATTAATCAAGATAAAACACAACCCATATCCTTATTTTTGATTAGGAAAGCATAACCAAACATGAATTTTGATTAGTGGCATAACCAGTATATGTGTTAAGTTATTAAATCTAAATTACTATTAAAAAACATAACCAATAAATCCAAATGATATAATAAAAATATAAACTGTATAATTTAAATAACATAGGTCTTGGATGAACATAATGAATCTTATAATATATTTGAAATGATTATGTCATCAAGATTTAGAAAATTGATAAATGATTCTTCACTTATTAGAATGTAAGTATTAAAAAATGATGTAATTAAATATAGAAATAGTAGGTGTATTTGTTCTCCTTAAATAATAATTCACATCAATTTCATTTTCTCCAAATACTACATTAAAAAATTTATTTTTCACACGGTTTCTTTCAATTTATTATAATTATTAAACTAAAAGATAATTGTTCTATTAATTCTTCAATGGATTTTTTTTATTAACTTTCTATAAAAAATTAAACATGGAATGTATCCATTAATAAAAATATCATGTTTTTTTCTTCATTATACAATTTAAATATTTTATCTAATACAAAAATCTCATATAAACATATTTTTCATTTTAATTAGAATTGGACATATATATTTGTTATTGACTACATTTATTCACCATAAAGAGAATCTGTTTCATAACTTTTTTAATAATTACCTCAAGAAACGAAGTTATCAATATGTTTGGTGCCTCAACTTGTTTGTAAAGTGTTTTTCCAACACTTTTCTTGTTGTTTACATTGAACATATAAAAATTCCACCCATTATTTTAAATTGACATTGAAAAATGAACATAATAATGTTTATGTTTTTTTCTCAATAAATTGAAGTTTAAATGTTATTGTATTATCTCCCTAAACATGCAACATACTATTCATCAATAATCATTCATCATCATCTTCTTCTATTTTCTTGAAACTACAGAAATAAATACTAAAAACTATTTAAAAATAATAATAATGGTGAATATTTGATATAAAAAAGAAATATTTTAATAAAATGGTCATAAATAATTGGCTAAGAAAAAATATATTGGAATTAGGTTATTAAAAAAATTCATTTATTTCCTTTATTTTTTTTTAAATTTATAACTACAATAGATTACCTTTATTAAAATAATTTTTAAAATTCTAAATGACTGATACATATCAGTATTATAACTATTTTATAGATTCCATCCATCCCCTACTTTGTTTTTCATTGGATGATCACCCCCCCCCCCCCATTTTTTCATTGTTAGAAGGTGGGTGTAGTTATCCAAATCCATCCAAAAACCAATAGTAGAGGTTTAAAGAGGATAAGTACTGTTAAAGATCACTTATAAACTGATTTATCCCATAGTGGACTAGTCATCAACAAAATCAGTGTCACTTTAAAATTTATCTTGAGTGTTGTTTTGTGAGGAATGCTTCATAAATTATTAAAGAGAAAACTTATAGGGTTATTTTCATTATAATATGAAGAGAGAGGGTTTATCCACTTTTTCTATGGTGATCCTCCAATTTACATTTGGTTTTTTACCTGACATCATTTTGGAATTTCTCAATATAAATT
Organism: Viscum album; assembly: GCA_963277665.1. NCBI lineage: Eukaryota > Viridiplantae > Streptophyta > Magnoliopsida > Santalales > Viscaceae > Viscum > Viscum album. Next base: position 1,195,379,377 of record OY728135.1, on the reverse strand, counting down.
TTTGTGTTCATTTATTTTCCATATTTTTTCACTTAATTTTATCATGTATTTATGTAATTATATAAATCTATAAAACTAGGTCTGGGGGAAAAATCTTTACATAAAATAATTATTAATATAAAGAACAAAACCTAGTAAAATAGATAAGACACCTGAACCAGCTCATCACATGATATGTGTAAAATACGAAAATAGAAACCTGCCTGAAATATATGTAAAACTCGAGTACAAGGAAGAAACATACAAGATAACATAAAGAAATATAATACTAAGCCAAAAAAGCTAAAACAAAAATTATTTCAAATCCACATCTGACCAAAATTCACCTCCAGTCCAACCCAAACCAAATGTTTCAACAACAACAGAAGCCATCATACTACAAAATTCTCTTCGATTTACCTGAATCCTAAAAACAAATCTACAAATTTTCAAAGGCATAATTAGGGTGAATTTCAAATCCCTATAGGACACTACTATTGTTTCTATACATTGTATAATATTAGGATTTAAACAATTCTTATTTTTAGAACAATGATGTTTTACATATCTTTTTTATAAATCTGTACCATTTATAAAACACTTCCATCTTTCTTCCTTTTGTGTTCATAAAAATATTTTAATATTCTAAAAAATGAAATATTAAAGGTAGAAGTGATAAAAACATGAAATATAATCCATGATTCAAGAGATAATGAGGTAAAACAATATCCCAAAATTAGCTTATCATGTAAATCTATATGATATAAAATCCTATAAAATCATATGAGAAACATTCCATGATAAAAACTATCATGAAATAAATAACCATAAATGGAATATGAAAATTTAAAAATCACCTCATATAGGGATCTAAAATAAGTTACAATGTGCAAAAGACACTCAAAATCCTAAACATGTATATATTGGATCCAATAGATATCGAGTCCTATGAGTTGATATCTCAAAATGTTACCCTATAATGGTGAAACAAACAATAATGATACCGGTGTCTCTTTCCCAATGCACCCAAGGTTCCCAATGTTCATTTTTATAGATTCAATTCATTACCTTGCTCATATTTTTATAGTACTTTTTCAAAACAAATGAAATCTACATCAGAGTATGAAACCCAATTTTTAATTAAAACAAATCCATTCACCAAGAAAAACTACATTTTGATAACATTTTTCATTTCTAAGAAATCATTTAAAACCACTTATCACTTCAAATAAATGAAAAACCAAAATAAATTTAACAATAATGACATGTAATTCATAAAATTAACTTATTTTATATAAACACATACGTCAAAATCGTTGAAACCATGTTTATTTTTACAATAGTGACCAAAAACCAAGAGAAAGTCATATGGAAGACCTAGAATGCTAAGAAACTAAAAAGGATCGATAGAAATCACTATTCGAATAGAAATATGAATCCAGAGAATAGTTGTAAACAAAACAATAGAAGAAGAAGAAGGGTTACATACTGAGATATAATCAATCGAACCCTTATGGTGTTTAGGTTTTGAAAACATTTATTCAGAAGGGAGGGAGTCAACCAAAATCACTGTGGAAGAGCCTTTTAGGATGTGATCAAGGACGACTTTATGAATTGAAAGAGAATTTCGTCTGAAATAATTTTTTAAAACAAACTCTCAGGAACTTACATGGTGAAAAATCCTATTACATTTTGTGTAATCATCAATTCCCATATACACAAAAAATGCCACAACCTTTTATTAAAAATACAATATATTTTCATTACATGATTTTTAATATTTACACAATGTGTAAAATTCTCATGATTTTAGTTCAAGGGTTGTGTCTGATGACCATTATACATCATATATCCTCATTAAATATTTTCTACTTTCACAGTGAATAGAAAAAACAATAGTTATTGTGTAGAAAATCTAATCAAATCTCTGACATCACCATTACAGTTATCCTATCAATTCCTTCTTGGCACTAATCAACCAATGAAAAAGGAAAACAAAAAAAATAAAAAAGTAGTTTATATAAATGTAATGGGGATTAAAATCTCTTCAATATAAATGGTTTCATCCCCCAAACACCCTCAAGATACTAGATCTTAAAAAAGAGAGGGCCAATGTTACTTCATCAATGACCCCCGCTCCCGTATCTCATGGATATCCTATACACACTACCATAGTCACATGACATGGGGATCTTTATATCATGTAGTACCATATCATAATGATATATAATCTGAAACGACAGCTAATCTAATGTGGTATTAGACTTAAGATCAATATCCCCCTACAAATCACATGGGAAGTATATCGTATATACCTATTAAATTGGGAAACATGAAACATGTCATTGATATATGTCATTATAGATGATAAGTGAAATCAATAGGCCACCCTCCCTAGTAATCCAATTTTCTCAAAGTGTCCCAAAAATCACGGTCCAAACTAACTTTCTTACTTTACTGTTGATGTCTCAAGTGAGGAGAAACTCTAAGAAAAACCATATTACTAAACTCAATCTTTAGGGACTGAAAAAGAAAGTCCACATAGGATTTATAGTGACTCTGTATAGTGATCAATTGCCTTTGGATGAGTCACACCATATATGTCATCTAATTATCAACACCCAGCCCAGCCTAGGATTGATCTCCAATATATTCAAAACATAAGTTAGATCTACATCGACACCCATAAAAAGCCTCAAAGTGTTCCATTTTTATCAAATACTAAAAACTATTGTTATAGGAAAACTTGAAAAATTCAAATGAATTCCCAAGATCCACTGAAATAAAAATCAAGAGCCTATAGAATATCCTATAGAACATATATAATGAACTCTATATGTTCATCTGTCTATTGATGATATGTTTTGCTTAATTTAATATGGCAACCCACTACCTTCGAAAAACCTTCCTGAACCTAGATATGAATCTCAGATCCTAGAAAATAACAAATACAGTGTGAACCCCGTGAAGTGTTATAATCTCTCAGATATACAATTAACCATACTTTTCTACTTTTTCCTCTTCTTAATAAGAATGAAATTGGTTGATTTTGTGAATTGAGCAATGATTATCCAAATATAATCCTTCCCAATTGTATTCCATGGAAAACCAATAACTAAACCCCTGGAAATCACATCCAACTTCTATACCAAAATTGGTAAAGTCTGTAACAATCCCACAAGTCTTTGTTGTCCTATCTCAACACTCTAATAAGTAAGACACCGTGAAACAAAATCCACAATCAAACCCTACCACATATATCATCACCTCAGATCATGATACATCTTGGGGGTACATGGGAGCATGTATCAACAAGAATTATGTCCACTATCCAAGAACAACAAGCTTATGGAAAATGGATTAACCAAACTACTACAAAATAAAAAAGCTCCACTGCGAGACCGAGACCACTCCCCTAAAGTCACCCCACCATAAAATATTTCACTGAAGTATTGGAACATGGTGTCTATCACCTTCTTAAGCTAAACATGCTCATCATTGAATGAGTAAGATTTCATAAAATCAAAGAACACATATCCACCAACCTATTCTACTACCAATCTCATCATACTAATAAAACCCATTAGATACCACTACTGAACTCATTCCTTCATAGCTTGTGTCAATAATTTTATGCTCTATGAATCAGAAACCACAATCCCTTTACCAAGGGTATAAAAAATATCAAAATTAAAATTATTAATATAATCTACCTAGTGTATCCTCAAAAATGTACCAATCCCTTTGAGTAAAAATATATTTCAGGCTCTTATGATAAGAATATATCATAAAATTCTCTCCAAAGAGATAATGACATAACATTTTGATTTCATGCATAACAACTACCAACATAAGATCATGGGAAAGGTAGTTATTATTATGAGAACATAATTATTAAGATCCATAAACCACAACATTTTTTCCCTTAATTTAGAAACATTCACACCAAATACCAAAATAATCATAGAAAATATCATAACCAAATTCCAGTTTCTCAAAAATCAAAGTTGGTGCTAAAATCAACCACAACGTTAGCTTGTAAAAAAATCCCAAACAATTTTCAGTCTATTTATAATTTTAACCATTATGGGTTAAAGTCGTCATCAAATATGAAATCATGAATAATTCAGGAATAAACAGTATATAGTAACCAGCCAAACCTAAGAATATCTCGATCTCTAATAGATTTGTAGGATTCTCTGAGGAAATAACCTCATGTACCTTTTTAGGATCTACTAAGATAACCTTCTCAGATGTCACATGCCCTAGAATATTCATATTCTAGATCCAAAACTCACACGTAGAAATTGTACCATACATAATTTATTATTTAATGGTTTGAAAAATTATATCCAAATGGTTCATTTGATCCTCCTCTAACTTGGAGTACACCAAAATATCATCCACACACACCATAAAAATAATAATTCATGAACAGATGAAAGATATATCTCATCAAGACATTAAACTGCAAGCCAATCAGGCCTTCCTAACCGAGGCCCAGCCTCAGGCCCCTTGGCCTCCTTGGCCCCCTGGCCCCCCGTCTTCACCGCGAGACGTTAAACCACAAGCTGGTCAGGTCTCCCTGACCGCGGTTTGGCCCTAGGCCCCCTTGTTTTTTTCCCCGACTTACCCTCTTACGGGATCGTACGGTGCATTGTAGGACTACATCCTCATTCACATCGGATTACTTGCCGCATCGTACACATCCCCGAATGAGATGCCCCTCGTCCCGCATGACGTTAAACTGCACGTCAAGAACTACGTGTGGCTTGATTCTCATCCTCATGAGATACGTAGGAACGCCCGGACATTTTTTCCGTTGGCCCAGCCCAAAAGCCAAAATCTTCCCCTCCGGTCAAGACATGGCAGGGTGCACACTTTTTCCCCAACTCACATCGAGCAAGCCTCGACTCGGCTGCACATCCCCCTGGAGATGTTTGCCTCTTTCATGGATGGATACAGCTATGCTTCACCCACCCTTTGACTGGGATTCCATCATTTTTGCATACCTAGAGGGACCCCCAAGAATGGCCTGGATACTACGCCCAAGGGCTCTCCCACCGATATGGGACAATGCCCCCGAGGGTTTTCAAGAAACAAGCCGATACAAGTCCCACGTTGCGAATTTGGTCAGCGGTCGACGCTCATTTGTTGCTCCCATATCGGGTCACCATAGGAACGCTGTGTTTCGAACATGGTCAACATTGTCCTGGATCTTCAGGTCCACCCCCAGATGTCCCAGACATCGAGTGCAGTGATTCATTCTGACCCATCCCGAGGTGAAAAACTTCCCCTGGGTGGTACTAGTTATCTGGCCCACAGCCCCGATTCCCCGTAGGGGTGTACGGTGTGACATGGGATTATGTCCTCCATTCACGTTGGGATCATGTACCATGCCGTAAACCTCCCTTTTCGAGGCCCAGCCTCAGGCCCCTCGGCCTTCTCGGGTCCCTGACCCTCGTCCTCACGTAAGACGTTAAACTGCAGACCCGTCAGGCCTTCCTGACTGATGCTTGACCTTAGGCCCCAATGCCTTCTCGGGCCCCCCGGCCCAGGTCACCTCTTATTCGGAGTGTACTGTGTGGTGTGGGATTATGTCCTCCATTCACATCGGGATCATGTACCATGCCGTACACCTCCCTTTTCGAGGCCCAGCCTTAGGCCCCTCGGCCTTCTCGGGTCCCCGACCCTCATCCTCATGTAAGACGTTAAACTGCAGACCCGTCAGGACTTCCTGACTAATGCCTGACCTTAGGCCCCAATGCCTTCTCGGGCCCCCCGGCACAGGTCACCTCTTATTCGGAGTGTACGGTGTGGTGTGGGATTATGTCCTCCATTCACGTCGGGATCATGTACCATGCCATACACCTCCATTTTTGAGGCCCAACCTCAAGCCCCCCGGCCTTCTCGGGTCCCCGACCCTCGTCCTCATGTAAGACGTTAAACTGCATACCCTTCAGGCCTTCCTGACTGATGCCTGAACTTAGGCCCCAATGCCTTCTCGGGCCCCCCGGCCCACGTCACCTCTTATTCGGAGTGTACGGTGTCGTGTAGGACTATGTCCTCATTCACGACGGGATCATGTACCATGTCGTACGCCCCCCCTTTATGAGGCCCAGCCTCATGCCCCTTGGCCACCTTGGGCCCCTGGCCCCACATCCTCTTTGCGAGACGTTAAACTGCAAGCCAGTCAGGCCTTCCTGACCGAGGCTCAGCCTCAGGCCCCTTGGCCTTTCCGGGCCACGGCCCAGGTCCTATCTTATAAGATCGTATGGTATGACATAGGACTACGTCCTCATTCACGTCAGCTTCTCCGCCATACCGTACACCTCCCTTGTTTAGGGGTATATTGCTCCCCTCCTCATCCCGTATGACGTTAAACTACATTTGGAGAACTACGTGTGGCTTGATTCCCATCCTAATGGGATACGTAGGACCACCTGAATGTCTAGGATTCGGGTCCAATGTAACGCCCCGACCCTAGTTGCCTAGAGTCGGTGCATTAATTACATAACATTGGCATGATCACAAGAAAGATCAAATCTCGAAAGACCGATTGGTTTAGTAGCCTTGGAAACACTAGATATATTCATATGTTTTACATTACATTTCAAAGTGAAAAACTACTACAACAACAAAATGTTTCCACAGTCCACACTATTAACCCCTCATAAAATCCCTGCAGGTCATTCATAACTTACTTCTTCACATCCTGGGAAAAATAAAACATAAAAAAAAGGGGTGAGCTCAAATGCCCAGTAAGGATAACAATAAAGTGGAAACTTTCATAAATAAGAATAAACATTTAAGTCAATGTATAACTAAAACAAAAGCCTTTTAAGTACGAACTTTCAACATGGTATGGCATAAATAAAATGAAATAATTCCATTTACTTATTCACATGGATATTCTACTAAATGAATAATCACATGCAAAAATCAATAACCACTTTCATAATGTTGGAATGCATAATGCTAAACGTTAATTTCTTTGTCTAGGCCTCATCCCAAGACCTAGGGGTTACTTCTAACCGGAACCCAACCCGGAGTGCCTCTAATAACCGGACACCAACCCGGAGTGCCTCTAATAACCGGACACCAACCCGGAGTGCCTCTAATAACCGGACACCAACCCGGAGTGCCTCTAATAACCGGACACCAACCCGGAGGGCATACTTTTACCAGTCCCTAACCTGGAGGGCTTACTTTAACCAGTCCCCAACCTGGAGGGCTTACTTTTACCGGTCCCCAACCCGGAACATACTTGTTTAGCACATTCATCTGAAGAAAAGTTTGAAATATAACATAAACATTCGGATTAAAACTAGCATACGAAATGTCAATAGTTTCACCATAAACTATGAATGGTATAAAATAGCACATACACAGTCAAACATATCACAAAACCTTCAATACAATATAGAAGTTTTGTATTATAATAAATCAACTTCAAATAAGCGTAAAATCCATTAAAGGATGTTGACATAGATGAAATCAAAACACTTTTTAGAGAAATATCTCTTTCTATTTTTGAAATCATTTAAGAGCCATATAAAATAAAACATTTTCTTGAAAATATTCTTGTAAGCTTGTAAGGAAAGCTTTGACGATTTTATAACGGCGGAAAATAACCGCACCCGCCGTATAAGTAAAAAAACATTCTTATCTTAATTCTATCGAAAAGGTTAAAAAGGACCTTGTTTTGAAAACGACGGAAAGATTCCTTTATAAACCTCTTACAAAAAGTCAAACAAGGGTATAAATGTATTTAACCCATATTCTTGTAAATAATAAATATGTTTTGAAATACATTTCGAAGATACATGGATGTGGATGATAAAGAAATCCCAGTAGATTATTACGTATAAACAACCTCGGATAATGAAGAGATTGTGAAATAACCCTTACCTTGTACTTTTCCTTGGTTGGGGTAGGTTAACCTCCTGTATAATGGTGAAATAGTTGTTATTAAATTATACAAGAATCATATATATTAATATGATATCATATATGATCTTTTAACATTGATTTGTTAATAATATCTTAGAATTATCGTCGTTTCGGGAGTTAACTTACTCATTTTCTTTTATATGTTTTGTTACATAAGCCATGGTTGTTGTATCTTATTCATATCCAGAATGATATACAGTCCTTAAACATCATTTTTAAATCATCAAATGATAATTATACTTGAATGGATACGATGGAGAATGAATCTCATCGCGTTCGTGGAGACGGTAGTCCGTACGTACGCACGAGCGACAATATCATTCTTTTGATATTAAAATAATATATAAATGGATGGTATATATATACAGAATCATTAACATGTTATATTTATTATTTACATGAGTTACACATCATTATTATACCCATCCAAATAATATTATATTGAATAACAATTACACCACGACGTGGAGACGGTAAGCCGTACGTACGCACGTATGGTGACATGTTATTCAAAGGGTGGATAGAATACTGAATATGATTGTACCATATTTATAATAACATCACAGTATATGTGAGATACTGGAGTTATTATTTCAGAATGGTAAGAACAAAGGAAGAAGAAGTGGAAGAAGAAATGAACTTAGAAAAGGGTGGTGAAATCATTACCTCTTCTTCGGGTTCTTCCTTTTGATTTGATCAAAAGGGCTCCTTAGGTTGGCTTTCTGATCAAACTAAGGCCTCTAGGTTGTATTGAGGGATGTTGGGAGAGTATTTGGGCAGAGTTTGGCCGAACCAAAAGGCTTTGAAGGTGTGAAGAAATGAGAAGGAGGAGTGCCCTTTTATAAGAGGGGTGAGGGGCACCTTTGGAAAAGTTAGAAATATTAATTTATAATAAATTCATATTCGGTTTACAAAGGCTCCAAAGTTGACTATTCAAAGGATGAGGTGGGGATAGGTCGAAAAGAACTCATCCAATAGAATTTAGACAGGTTTGGGTACTTATATTAACCTTATCTTTAAGTATTAACTCTAAGTTAATTAGTTTCACTTTTACAATGTCTCTTTGTATTTTTATATAATATGGTTAATAAACTTACTATATACATCCAAGCGACCCCCAAGTGGTCCATTAATGATTAACCTATCATAATATAAGTCTCTTGGCCGAACCTTAGATTTTTAAGAATTTAATATCAATTAATAATATAATATTTTTTTTAAGAACTCTTTTATGTCAATTTTGACACTATTCAATAGTTGATTTTTGTGAAACTCCTAACAGATTGATTACTTCGAAAAAAGTCAATTAAATCAATCCTAATATATCATATTATCATAGAAAATTAGTTTAATTCATTAAAAGTTTCATATTATAATTATTTGGGTATTTATAAGATCAATTATTTTTATTTTTTACTATTTTAGTAATTACTGCATCATCATTGTGTCATAAATAAAATAAATTATATAATGTCTAAAAATTATAAATAAAATATCATTATGTAGGAAATCTTTTTATCTTTCTAATGAATATTTATTATCGAAAATCCAACATGTATAACCCTATGTAAAAATTGTTGTTCTAAAAGATATATGCTTGTGTCATTTTTGTATTCATTTTGACTTAATTAAAATAAAGTGTCATTATCACTTACAAGTGGATCCATGGGGTCCCAAAATAGACCCAAAGATGCCCATGGTCGACCATGTATCAACCAATAGGGTTAAGACACGTTTTAGGGTAATTTAGTATTATTATAATATTATTTTTTTTAACCCTTATTTACCGGATTTACCCTTTAACCATGGTAAATAAAATATTTACCGCAGTAATTATTCAAAATGTGTAAAAATAAAAGTTACCTATTTACACAATTTGAACATCCTGATTCCAAATATGGAATCCATTTTCCTAAATTCAAAACACAGAAGTGGCAGAAATTAATTTAAAATTAATTCCCGCTGTCAAAACAAAAAGCGTGTTTTTAAGAGATAATAACTATCAAAAGATTGACACTTGTTTATGTTCGGTTTAATTGTAAAATTATGTCCAATGACCAACATTATATTAAATAGTAAAACTATATTATAAATATACTTTAAAACCACTCAAATTCATAATTTATCACTATTAATTATTTTGATTAAAAAAGTTGTTTTTAATTAAAATTTAGTAATTTTCACTATTCATCAAAATATAAAAGTTATCCGAAAAGTACCAAAATTTCACCTTAGGCTAAATTCGATATTCCGAATCCAAAAATGAAGTCCATTTTCAAATATAAAATATATATAATTTCAAAAAGTAGGTATTACTATTCATAACGGCTAGTTTGATCGGTTGTGGTGTGTGTTAAAACTCGACGTTGCGTACAACACACGCTACTGTTTTATTCAAAGGAAAGCGTACCGTGGAAGCTTGGGATGTTTCATTTTAAATTTGTTTGATGTATCCATTTAGTCAAAAAGTTTAAAATATTGTATTTAAAAAGGTTTCACTATCAAAAGTTGATAAAAGTGCAATACTGAAAATCAATCTGTTCTTGCATTATGACTAAGAAACTCATAATATGGATTCTAAAATTATAAGGATTATATAAAGTTAAAAATGTAGTTAATGCTATTCATGACCTCTTTTAATGGCTTTTTTTTGGTAAGTCATGGTGCAATTGAACTCGGTGTTGCTTGTAGTGCAAGTTATTGAATTATTTTGAAGAAATAACACACTATGAAATCTTGGGGTGTTACATTCTCCCCTCCTTCAATAAATTGCGTCCTCGCAATTTGAAATTGTTCTTCAAAAATAAAAGGTTGAAAGTAGAAAATATATTTGTGGGAAACCCCACATCGGAAATTGGGTTACTAAAATTTAGTATTAATATGAGGAAAAGAGAAATCAAAGGGTCACCACCAAATTATGATCTCGATTAAGAGAACATTGGTGGAAATTAGAGACATATAATCGGAGGAAAAACGTAAATATTTATAGGTAGTGATTGAGGTCATCAATCACAAACAAGTGTATAATTGAGGTCCTTAAATTCATCAATCTATGATGATTTGAAATACCATCGGTTCAACAAAACATAGGGTATTAGGATAACACATTTTTGACGTTTCAAAATATCTTAGTTGAAATCCCACATCGAAAAATGAATTAATGAGGCCTCTATTTAAAATAAAGAGTGGAAAGTATGAAGATTACCGAAAATAACACATACTAGGGTTCCATGTAGGAAAATATGGATATGGAAGAGAAATCTAACCATCAATTATCTGATGGAGAGTGGTAGAGAACATGGCTATGAAAAGGCCAACAATCCCAAAGCCATAAATTAGTGATGATTTAAGGTACCATCTAGGACAACATTTTTGTTCTAAGTTTCTTTTCTTAATATTGAGGAATTTATTTATGAGATTGGCTAAGATCATAAGGAGATATACTTACTTTATAATTAGTTTTTTATCCATTAATAAATTTCTACCACAAACTCATCTTTCACTCTAATAGAAAAAAAAATTCTATTTACACTATTCGTATAGGGTTCCAAAATAAAAGAATTTATAATTCATCTAAAAGATCTTTTAATAAAAACTACATTATTTAATCCAGGACATCTCGTGGGCCAGTGGTAGGTGATACACCCTTGTCGCCCTTCGGTTGCGGGTTTAAGTCTCGCAGCCTTGCCGGACACGACGGGTTGCCGCCCGACCTCCGGGTTGTCCTTTTATGGCAATCCAAAATAATCCAAACAAGAACTATCCAAAATAATTCTATCCAAACTCACAGTCCAACTTTTATAAGGAGGGTAAACATAATGTAGATCCTTTTTAACCCGTAATAGCATATGAATACCTTCATCGTGTATTCTTTTAATACACTGAATCATCCTGAATTACCATATTTTTTATTGATTTCATTAATGCTCCCTTATTCCATATTGAATGCTGGATATACTTCATCAATCCAAAAATGTTTTAAAACCCAACAATGATGGAATATAAAAATCATTAATCAGCTTCAAGGTAGTCAATAATATCCAATATAATTTATCCAAATCAATCATGTATTATTCTAAAATAACTTCCTCAGTATCAGAACTATATTCTCTCAACCATATATTTTCCAAAAATTTATCCTGCTATTGAGTCACTTTTCTTTGTTCCACACAATCTCAAGTCCTTAATGAAATAGTACTGCAGTACAATCCTTATATACTCCATGATTATTGTAACAAGTACATTGTTGATACAACACTCAATTGACATAGTCAACATAAGAACTCTAATCATTCCTCTTCATCTGTGGTAGTATCATAACTTGATTATTATCCAATAACATCATCCGCGGCATAGTCTGATGACTGGGACATAGGTTCGTGTAGTGTCCAAATTCCTTGAAAATGAAGCATTGTACATTTAAAACCATTTTCTTACCCTTGCAGTAACGTACTTTGTGCCCTTTTCCTCCACACTTATAACAAACTCCCATTCCTTTCAGGCAAGTTCCAGGGTGTTTCTTTCCACAGTTACCACATATGGGAAAATTCTTCTTTTCCCTTTTCCCTTTATCCATCTTTCTTTCTTCCATCATTTTCTTCTCTTGATTCCCTTCAAAGCCATAGGACTCAGTAAACTCTTTACTTATCTTATCAACACATGATATTATTTCTTCATATGATGATAATACATGGGAGACTATTTCTCTTATAAATTCTAGCTTAAGACCATGAAAGATATGATCCTTCCTTCTCTTTGGATCATGTGCATTTCTGGAGTTCTCATTCCTTCTACTGGGCACCATTTCTAAACAATGGAATACACTAGATCAGTTTATGAATCAAAATACATAATCCCATACTTATAAAACACTTAACATAAATTGAACTATTTATGGATATAATCCATAATCATAAAAATGTTTTCTTTGAGGAAGTATATACTCATAAACCCTTCATAATGATTTGTAAAGAAAATGAGAGTTATCCTAAGCATATCCCCCGGGAGTGTCGTAACCAAGAGTGCAGCAAGGCCCGTTGTCGTGCACCAGTTCCCGTTCGAGTCTAGCTCAAAGCGGTGTTTTCGGGTTTTACCCCTAGGTACATCTGTGCCAGAGCCGCCTCTACCTGCTCGTATCCAGACAGGGATGTATTGCTCGGAAAACTCACAAAATCTCTACAATACCAAAATTCTAGGAAGTTCTTCTATACAAATCCTCAAAGTTCATCTTAGGTATACGTGCTCTAATCAGAGTTTATCTAAATCTAGCTTCCAAGTTTTGTACTAAACTTCCTCTGATACCAACTGTAACGCCCCGACCCTAGTTGCCTAGAGTCGGTGCATTAATTACATAACATTGGCATGATCACAAGAAAGATCAAATCTCGAAAGACCGATTGGTTTAGTAGCCTTGGAAACACTAGATATATTCATATGTTTTACATTACATTTCAAAGTTAAAAACTACTACAACAACAAAATGTTTCCACAGTCCACACTATTAACCCCTCATAAAATCCCTGCAGGTCATTCATAACGTACTTCTTCACATCCTGGGAAAAATAAAACATAAAAAAAAGGGGTGAGCTCAAATGCCCAGTAAGGATAACAATAAAGTGGAAACTTTCATAAATAAGAATAAACATTTAAGGCAATGTATAACTAAAACAAAAGCCTTTTAAGTACGAACTTTCAACATGGTATGGCATAAATAAAATGAAATAATTCCATTTACTTATTCACATGGATATTCTACTAAACGAATAATCACATGAAAAAATCAATAACCACTTTCATAATGTTGGAATGCATAATGCTAAACGTTAATTTCTTTGTCTAGGCCTCATCCCAAGACCTAGGGGTTACTTCTAACCGGAACCCAACCCGGAGTGCCTCTAATAACCGGACACCAACCCGGAGTGCCTCTAATAACCGGACACCAACCCGGAGTGCCTCTAATAACCGGACACCAACCCGGAGTGCCTCTAATAACCGGACACCAACCCGGAGGGCATACTTTTACCAGTCCCTAACCTGGAGGGCTTACTTTAACCAGTCCCCAACCTGGAGGGCTTACTTTTACCGGTCCCCAACCCGGAACATACTTGTTTAGCACATTCATCTGAAGAAAAGTTTGAAATATAACATAAACATTCGGATTAAAACTAGCATACGAAATGTCAATAGTTTCACCATAAACTATGAATGGTATAAAATAGCCCATACACAGTCAAACATATCACAAAACCTTCAATACAATATAGAAGTTTTGTATTATAATAAATCAACTTCAAATAAGCGTAAAATCCATTAAAGGATGTTGACATAGATGAAATCAAAACACTTTTTAGAGAAATATCTCTTTCTATTTTTGAAATCATTTAAGAGCCATATAAAATAAAACATTTTCTTGAAAATATTATTGTAAGCTTGTAAGGAAAGCTTTGACGATTTTATAACGGCGGAAAATAACCGCACCCGCCGTATAAGTAAAAAAAACATTCTTATCTTAATTCTATCGAAAAGGTTAAAAAGGACCTTGTTTTGAAAACGACGGAAAGATTCCTTTATAAACCTCTTACAAAAAGTCAAACAAGGGTATAAATGTATTTAACCCATATTCTTGTAAATAATAAATATGTTTTGAAATACATTTCGAAGATACATGGATGTGGATGATAAAGAAATCCCAGTAGATTATTACGTATAAACAACCTCGGATAATGAAGAGATTGTGAAATAACCATTACCTTGTACTTTTCCTTGGTTGGGGTAGGTTAACCTCCTGTATAATGGTGAAATAGTTGTTATTAAATTATACAAGAATCATATATATTAATATGATATCATATATGATCTTTTAACATTGATTTGTTAATAATATCATAGAATTATCGTCGTTTCGGGAGTTAACTTACTCATTTTCTTTTATATGTTTTGTTACATAAGCCATGGTTGTTGTATCTTATTCATATCAAGAATGATATACAGTCCTTAAACATCATTTTTAAATCATCAAATGATAATTATACTTGAATGGATACGATGGAGAATGAATCTCATCGCGTTCGTGGAGACGGTAGTCCGTACGTACGCACGAGCGACAATATCATTCTTTTGATATTAAAATAATATATAAATGGATGGTATATATATACAGAATCATTAACATGTTATATTTATTATTTACATGAGTTACACATCATTATTATACCCATCCAAATAATATTATATTGAATAACAATTACACCACGACGTGGAGACGGTAAGCCGTACGCACGCACGTATGGTGACATGTTATTCAAAGGGTGGATAGAATACTGAATATGATTGTACCATATTTATAATAACATCACGGTATATGTGAGATACTGGAGTTATTATTTCAGAATGGTAAGAACAAAGGAAGAAGAAGTGGAAGAAGAAATGAACTTAGAAAAGGGTGGTGAAATCATTACCTCTTCTTCGGGTTCTTCCTTTTGATTTGATCAAAAGGGCTCCTTAGGTTGGATTTCTGATCAAACTAAGGCCTCTAGGTTGTATTGAGGGATGTTGGGAGAGTATTTGGGCAGATTTTGGCCGAACCAAAAGGCTTTGAAGGTGTGAAGAAATGAGAAGGAGGAGTTCCCTTTTATAAGAGGGGTGAGGGGCACCTTTGGAAAAGTTAGAAATATTAATTTATAATAAATTCATATTCGGTTTACAAAGGCTCCAAAGTTGACTATTCAAAGGATGAGGTGGGGATAGGTCGAAAAGAACTCATCCAATAGAATTTATACAGGTTTGGGTACTTATATTAACCTTATCTTTAAGTATTAACTCTAAGTTAATTAGTTTCACTTTTACAATGTCTCTTTGTATTTTTATATAATATGGTTAATAAACTTACTATATACATCCAAGCGACCCCCAAGTGGTCCATTAATGATTAACCTATCATAATATAAGTCTCTTGGCCGAACCTTATATTTTTAGGAATTTAATATCAATTAATAATATAATATTTGTTTTAAGAACTCTTTTATGTCAATTTTGACACTATTCAATAGTTGATTTTTGTGAAACTCCTAACAGATTGATTACTTCGAACAAAGTCAATTAAATCAATCCTAATATATCATATTATCATAGAAAATTAGTTTAATTCATTAAAAGTTTCATATTATAATTATTTGGGTATTTATAAGATCAATTATTTTTATTTTTCACTATTTTAGTAATTACTGCATCATCATTGTGTCATAAATAAAATAAATTATATAATGTCTAAAAATTATAAATAAAATATCATTATGTAGGAAATCTTTTTATCTTTCTAATGAATATTTATAATCGAAAATCCAACATGTATAACCCTATGTAAAAATTGTTGTTCTAAAAGATATATGCTTGTGTCATTTTTGTATTCATTTTGACTTAATTAAAATAAAGTGTCATTATCACTTACAAGTGGATCCATGGGGTCCCAAAATAGACCCAAAGATGCCCATGGTCGACCATGTATCAACCAATAGGGTTAAGACACGTTTTAGGGTAATTTAGTATTATTATAATATTATTTTTTTAACCCTTATTTACCGGATTTACCCTTTAACCATGGTAAATAAAATATTTACCGCAGTAATTATTCAAAATGTGTAAAAATAAAAGTTACCTATTTACACAATTTGAACATCCTGATTCCAAATATGGAATCCATTTTCCTAAATTCAAAACACAGAAGTGTCAGAAATTAATTTAAAATTAATTCCCGCTGTCAAAACAAAAAGCGTGTTTTTAAGAGATAATAACTATCAAAAGATTGACACTTGTTTATGTTCGGTTTAATTGTAAAATTATGTCCAATGACCAACATTATATTAAATAGTAAAACAATATTCTAAATATACTTTAAAACCACTCAAATTCATAATTTATCACTATTAATTATTTTGATTAAAAAAGTTGTTTTTAATTAAAATTTAGTAATTTTCACTATTCATCAAAATATAAAAGTTATCCGAAAAGTACCAAAATTTCACCTTAGGCTAAATTCGATATTCCGAATCCAAAAATGAAGTCCATTTTCAAATATAAAATATATATAATTTCAAAAAGTAGGTATTACTATTCATAACGGCTAGTTTGATCGGTTGTGGTGTGTGTTAAAACTCGACGTTGCGTACAACACACGCTACTGTTTTATTCAAAGGAAAGCGTACCGTGGAAGCTTGGGATGTTTCATTTTAAATTTGTTTGATGTCTCCATTTAGTCAAAAAGTTTAAAATATTGTATTTAAAAAGGTTTCACTATCAAAAGTTGATAAAAGTGCAATACTGAAAATGAATCTGTTCTTGCATTATGACTAAGAAACTCATAATATGGATTCTAAAATTATAAGGATTATATAAAGTTAAAAATGTAGTTAATGCTATTCATGACCTCTTTTAATGGCTTTTTTTTGGAAAGTCATGGTGCAATTGAACTCGGTGTTGCTTGTAGTGCAAGTTATTGAATTATTTTGAAGAAATAACACACTATGAAATCTTGGGGTGTTACATCCAACCCCATCCCTCTGGAATCTTAATCCCATCTTGGCCCCTTGGCCTATCCTTCCTTCATGAGAGGAATATATGGTGTGGTGTGGGATTATGTCCTCATTCACGTCGGTCTCGTAATGACCGCCATGTACCTCTCTCTACTGAGCTGTTTCGTCGATCCCTTTCCGGCAGTCCACCGATGTGCATAAGAGTACTCTGGTTTATTACCTGGAATGCTAAGCTTTGCTCGGACACGTCCGCACCGCCTTCCAGGCTTTGTGTATCCCTGCATCAGGTCTTTCATCATCCTTCACACCCGGAGGGACCCCCAATAACGGCCTGGATACTACGCCCAAGGGCTCTCCCACCGTTACGGGCCAATGCCCCCAAGGGTTTTGGACAGAAAATTGATAAAATCCCGCGTTGCGAATATGGTCAGCGGTCGATGCTCATTTACTGTTCCCTCCTCAGGCTAACGCGATATGGACGCTGCGTTTCCCCCATGGTTAACAGTTTTCCTCTCTCGCCACGCCAACCCATTAGGCCCAAAATTTCGGGTGCACAATTCACCCCCTTCATCACTTCATCGTGTCCAAGTAGAGTTTTGATACTCTTGGTACTTTTCCTCCGTGCACGTCTGCATGTTGGGGAAACAAGTCGTGTCGAAGGTGTCCTTCGAGGCTCTCTACCAACTCCTGTTTGACTCCCCCAAGTATTGCGATGAGGATACCCCCCTTGTTTACCACACCGAATTTAGCTCACGTGGGCTTAGGGATCGGGTTGACATCTGTGCTTACTCGGGAAGTTGTCACCGTCCATGGTCCGAGCTCTAAGACCATAAACTAAGATTCTAATCTAGAACTACGTTCAGCATGATTCCCATATTAATGGGATACATAGGAATACCCAGACCCCTTGTCTCTGGGCCCAGCTTGAGTTTAGCTAATTCACCTCTCTGGTCCTGCCTTCATGACCCCGAATACGGGACCGCGTGGCGTAGTGCAGGATTATGTCCTCATTCACGTCAGGTCTTCAAAGGCTACACCATGCACACCCCCATTCTGAGAGTTAGCCCTCCTTTTCCTTGTCCAGCACGACATTAAAAGGCACTCTTTAGAACTACGTATAGCTTGATTCCCATCTTCATGGGATACGTAGGACCACCCGGACGCCCTGTCATCGGGTACAACCCATTTGGGGAACCAGTCTTCCCCCCTTGTTTCACCTCTTACCTTTATATAGGCCCCTCGGCCTGAGGTCTCCCTCTTGGAGTGGCGTACGATTTGGTGTGGGATCATGTCTCCGTCAATTGTGTTTTATAACACTGCACACATTCCCCACCTAGAATCGCCTCTACTACGTCTGCGCTGCAGGACGATAAAATGCACGCATGGTCCTATCATACGACCCTAAACTGTTACATTATCGTCCTGGCCGCACGACGAGAAACGACACTGCATTGTGATGACCTCGTTGTAGAGGACATCACGTTGGGTATTGGTCACGTTCCATTCCATTTGTCAACACCCATCATGGCTTGATCCTTGTGTCAACATCACACTCTACTACTCTAGGCCTGTCGCTTCACAAAAAAACCATTCACGTTAAAGAACAATCAAGATTCATCAATTTCTGCTTCTTTTAGTGCAAGGGCCACGCCCGCACTCCCCCTTTTCTCCTGGAACTGGTACCTTACCGTGCCAACTTTCAGAACTACGTATGGCTTGATTCTCATCCTTATGAGATACGTAGGAGCGCCTGGGGACTTCCCTGCGGGCCCAGCCTAACCTTAGTGTTCGGTCCCTAGACTCGAGCATTTCCCCAGAGAATGCATGGTAAGTAGGGCTGAGGTCCTCATTCACTTCGGGTTTTGTAACCACCTTGCCATGTATCCCCTACTCCCCTTACCCATCCGTGGTCCGAATTCTACGACCCTAAACTAAGATCTCCCCATGGGAAAGGAATCCGCTCCCTCTCTCTAATACGTCTCGTTGTCGTATTCAGATGTGTTTTGACAAAGAGCCCGAAGTGTGGGATTTTCAAGGGGACATTCCCCTCGTCCCATGACCAAGCTTCGTGAGCTTTCTCTTTGGATCCTCATCCTCTTCCACATCCAAATGACCCTCGGACGACATGGATACCAGGCTTAAGGGCTCTCCATGAATGTTGGACCTAAGGGTCATCCAATCGTTTCGGGCCAACGTCCCTACAGATATTTGACAACATTTGTGGCATGGTCTTGTGTTTTGAACATGGTCAATAGTCAACCCTCATTTGTCTGTCCCCATTCTAGGCTAACGTGACAGGATGCTGTGTTGCGAACATGGTCAGTAGTTATCCTCCATTGTCAGGCCGTCATCATCGTGATCTGAATCTCGAGCACTATGATTCACACGTTTCCACTTCCTCATGTTCAAGTGGAGTTCCATCATACTCAGCTATTTCTCTTCGCGCATATGGGTGAACTAAATGATTGTGTTAGTGTCATTGGGATGGTATTCACCGAGCATCCCTTTGCCCTAGCCTGCCCCTTTTTGTGTCGGGAAATCCCCACCACGACTGCTTGTTTCCCACACCGAGCACGACTCACGTGGGCTTAGTAGTTTTGGCAGGATGTGTGTCAACACGGCTGGGCTTTTTATCATCCTACATGACGTTAAACCACGCTTCCAGAACTATGTATGGCTTGATTCCCATCCTCATGGGGTACGTAGGAACGCCCGACCACTCTACTTCGGGCCCAGCCCAATCCTCACTCTTGGTCCCTTGACCTGAAGAGTTTCCTCCGGGGGTATGTGGTATGATTTGGACTCCAAGTCCTCATTCACGTCGGTTTCATATCTACCGCGCCACACGTTCCCTGGGATCTTTCCTTTTGTTCCACGTCCTATCGTATGACGTTAAACTACATGATTCAATGTTTCCTCAACGCATGACACTAAACTGCGGTTTTACCCTGAACAAGTTCAGGATGCCCCAAGATCCCATTGGGAAGTGACAGATCCCCTTGCCAGAGAGGCCCTGTCCCAAAGGAGGAATGATCCATGATCAAACCAATGCGCCCATATGGTGTACTCCCACCACGGTGGTGTAATTACATGAGTGTTGGATTCTGTTCAGACAAACTATCACCCCATATTCCACACTTTGTGTTCCCCTTATTCGGACCCTCGTCCTCTTTCATGTCTAAAGGAACCCCCTAACGGCCTGGTCTCATGCCGCATCGGCTCACCTACCGTCCTGGGCCAACGTTCCGGAAGACGGGTCATGTCTGGAAGGACCCCCTAACAGTATGGATGTCTGACCTATGGTCTGCCAACTGTCCTGGGCCAACGTCCCGAAGGATCGATCGACAAAAAATTGATAAAATCCCGCGTTGCGAATACGGTCAGTGGTCGATGCTCATTTGTTTTCCCCATTTCAGGCTAACGCAGTAAGGATACCGTTTCTCCGGCACGGCTAACGGTTGTCCTTTATTGTTGCGCCGCCTTCATAGGGTTCCAGATTTTGGTTATTGTGATTCACACTTCCCATTTTCATCTGTCTGGATAGATTTCAGCGCCCCTGGCGTTGCCCCGTTCGTGCATAAGAGCACGCTAAAGAAACGGTAATTCGGCTATCCTCGAAGTTCCTCCTCCGATCAAGCCTCCCACATATTTCAAGAATCTGGACTAGCTTGGGGAATTGTCACCGAACGTCCCACAAACATTGTAGGGATGTAACAAGGCAATTCAAACAATGGAAATCGTGTGCACTACGACATTCAGAACAAAAAAAAAATTGAAGCACGAAAGTACCAATAAAATGGTTTTGGGTTTGTTACAATATTCGGGGGTTGACTCCCCCCATGGACGGGTTGACCCCGCCAAAAGAGTGTTGCAGCTCCGCCACTCATTGACTTGCAGCATCCAAGGCTTTCTACCGCTGAATCAGTTCCCGCTCCTCTTCAACAGTGGCAGGGTGCAGTTCGTCAGTTCTGGCTTTGGCCCTCTCTACGTCAGCTTGAATGGAAACCATCTGTTCAGAGGTCTGCCTCATATGCTCTTCTGCCTCTACCAGCTGGGCCTTCAACCGTGAGACCAGCTCAGATTATACACCAAGAGAGGCTGAAAGCTCGTCTGCCAGGGTCTGCATATGTTTGACCTCACCTTCAGCCTCCTGGAGCTTCTTAATGCTGGTCACATTCCTCCACTGCCAGCCCACGCTGGGCCCACGATCATGCTCCCGGATCTTCTCAGCCATAAGATCTCGGATGAGTGCGTGAGGAAGTTGGGCATCCACTCCCCCATCACATAGTTCAAGCAACCGCGAGCGAATTCTATCCATTTCGGCCAGCCATTGTGCTTGGGGGGTGTCCTTGATAAAGCGCGCGATCAGCTTCCACGACCGGCGGCAGACTATGCTGCTGTCTTCCTCGTTAGAGGCCGTTTCATCCCAGTCTGCGCGATTGGAAGGCTCGTACGCAGGGTACACCCGCAAGAAATCCTCGTCAGGATCGACATCTGGTGTTGAATCTGATACGACGCCCGGCGCCAAAGCAGGCGTGACAGGACTGGGACCGACCGGTTGATCCTCTTCCTCGGAGTCCACCTCAATGACCTCGGGTACGGCCCTGCTGATGGTCCCTCCAGTGATTGTGTGCGTCGCAGCCTGAGGAGATGGGGGGACTATCGCCAGCATCACCGGCATTCCCCTAGGAGGGGTGCCACCAGACATCCCGACCAGTCTTGCCGCAGCAGCCCATGCCAGTCGAAGAACTGTACGACAGAGAGGGACATAAACATTAGTTGGCATGGCCTACATGTGACAACGAGGAGACCGGTAGAGAAGACTTACGAAGATTGACCTCCAGGCGCTGCTCTTGAGATGGTGCTGATGGGACCCCGAGATGAGGCTTTCCGTATACTGTTGTAAGGTCTGAAGATTCCGGAGGAGCCACCTCGAATGCCCTGGTCCCACCAGACGCGGAACTAGATGCAGCCATAGGCGCAGGTTCTGAAGGTCCTGCATCATCACCCGCCAAGGAGCGAGAACGAGGCCTGCGAACAAGTTCCTCCTGCATGGCTCAAACATTGGTGAGATTTCCATAGAGACCCAAGAACAGATCGCAGCGAGAGAAGTTCGGAATGCTACCTCGAGAGCCTCCGCGAAGTCATCGGATTCTGAGCCTCGGTCTCCGACCTTTCCCTCCTCCAACAGACTCCCTCCTCCAACCTCATCCTCCCAAGATGAGTCCTCTGATTCCTCTGGCAAGGGGAAACGCTCCCTCAGATCGGCAGCCGATAACTGTGGGGGGACCGTCTGATTCAACAGTACCCTCACCCGGTGTGTCATTGGGCGAGGGACACCACTGGAGTGGACATAATCCTCCAGCTCGTCCAAGTATTGTTCTGCCTCAGCCGGAGACGCCATGAATCCATCCTGAACTGGGCCTATACCCCGTAATTCCATCCAGAGGCGATTCAGGTGGGCCCATATCTCAGGTGGGCTAAGGAATTGCCGGTTGACATCCCAAAAGTCCCAAGCTTCTGGGAAAACGGCATCCTCTGCCATGTCAATATGACGCAGACGCTTCCCCGGAGCCTATGTGGATATCCTACGAAATCCCCTCGGTGGCCGCCCCTCTAGATGCCCCTGCTCTTCCGGAATCATCGGGTCCACCGTTGCTGCCATACCCTCAGCCGGTGTGGGTCTCGCCGCCATGGCAGCCCTGCTACCGCGAGCGGCCCTAGCTGCCCTCCGACCTCGACCTCGAGATAGAGGAGGCCCATCGTCACTGACCCGGATAGTTGATTGCTTCAGCATCTCCCCTGGGTAAGCAGCCTCAAAACTGAGGGCGTACTCCTTCACCAATCCGAAAGCGGCGGTGGAAGGAGGAAATGCAATCCGCCACTTCCCATCTTCCCGTGTGAACATGAGCCACATCTGCCTCATCACACACGGGTGCTCCTCATGACGCACCTCCCAGTAGACCTACGGGGTCAGCCGCTGGAGGAACCGGAACTGCCTCACAAACCGATGTGGGGCGTACGGTTCGCAGATCCCCTCACGATCTATTTGTGCCACCAAAACTCCACCTCGAAAGGCCAGGAGGTAAGCCCGATGTTCTTCCGTTCCCCGCCCATCATCAGAAAGCATCCACGTCAGCAAGGGGAAGGGGTGGAAATTAAACTCGTCTGCCCTCCACACCCGATTCAGTACCATCGGAACGGCCAGTCTGAACGGGAAGCTCCCGACCGCGTTCAGGATGGAGGGGCAGAAGTTTGATCCCGGTGGCAAAATGGGGTTTGGATACTCGTAAATCCCTCTAATGTGCGCTGCGATCCACCCATACAGGAGGTGGAAGGGCCCGCATATCCTTGGCGGCTTCTTGCCCTCGCTAACATGTCGTAGCATTCTGTACAATTTGGTGAGTATCGGGATCCCCAGATTGATCCGTTGCCCCACGGCCAACATCGATGCCATGATAAACGAGCTGGGCCGCACCCCCATGCTTGTATCTCACACCGGTAGGATCCAGCCACAGATGAGAGCCGCGATGAACGCCACCAGCCTGACTATTGGCAGTTGTTCAGTGCTGACACTGAAACCCAAAGTCTTCCATTGGCTGTCCTCCAAGACCCGCCAATACGAGTTCCCCTTGCCCCGTTGGGCCGCCCTCGGACAAGTTCGAGGCCTCGGAGGGAACTCTCGATTCTCTGGGAAATTCAGGAAGCATCTGAACAATCTCCTAAAATGGAAATCCCTCACTGCCTTCTTGTCCTCTCCAGGGACGAGTGCCATCAGCGCTGACACTAGTCGTGGCATTTGCTCCGTATCCCCCCACGCGCTGATGACGGGGAGGAATTCGTCATACATGTCCCCCAATATCGGAACCCCAGAAATCTGGTGGACATCCCACAGGCTAATGCCCACCTCCCCGTGATGCAGGTGAAAAGTGTTGGTCCTAGACGACCATCTGCTTACCAGCTCCGACATCAGTTTCTTGGGTTGGTAAATGTGGAATTGGGAGGCCCACACCGCCTCATACAACTCCACTCTCCTCAGCTCGGCCCCGAAATCCTCACATGAGGCGCCTACCCAGTAGGCCCAGGCCCAGTCATCAGTAAAGTTTCCGCCCTGGCGCAGGTCACACTCATCGGACCATCCCTTCTTCGAATCCTTCAAGTCCGCCTTTAGCATGGTGCGGCAGAGAGGAGGGGACGTCTCTAGTTGCAATGGCCTCCCATAAATATCATTCACATGGTTGTATAGAAAATCACCAGTGACAGACGTGATGTCCTCCCGCGCATGACCGTCGGCCGCCCTGAACCATTGGTGCTGGCACGGTGTTCTCCTGAACCAGCAAGCTGGTTCATCCCTACTCGCCTCAGGGATAAAGACGTCATCCCTCAGTCCGAAGCCATACAATGGAAGCTTCTTGCACTGCAGATAATCCTTTTGACCCTCCGATAGGAGATCTGTCAATGAAGTATGGTCTGAGTGGCTTCGGACCATCTCCCCCAGGCATGGACGGTTGGCCATCTCATCCCGACGAGCAGCATCGACAAGCACCCCCAATACAGCCTCTTGATGCGCCATTTTAACTTTGGCCCTCAGAAAAGAAATTTTTTCGGCTGGACCGCGAAGCTCAACCGCGAAGCTGGATCGTGAAGCCGGATTGCGAAGATCGGTCGCGAGACCAAGCCGTGATGTCTGGCCAAGGCCGACACGCAGAGGATATGCTTGGCGCGGACGCGGAGCCGAGGACCCGAGGTTCGCCATGAAGCTCGATTCGCGGAGGGCTGTCACGGAGTACGCGGAGCTTCGCAAAGTCGAGATAACAAAAAGACAAGGCACGTAAAGACAAAAGGGGTCGACCCCCCTATTTATAGGCGGCGACCCCGGAGCACCGCGGTGCGCCTCACCCGCGCGGAGCATCGCGACGCGCCCAGATCGGTGGCCCCGGTGAGCACCGCGGGGCCCCTTCACGTAGCGGCATCGCGAACCACCGACAATTTTAGAGATTTTCCCTCAGACTTCGACCCTTCGCCCTCCGCAGCTCCAAGTCTGAGGGGGGGAATTTGTTGGCGCCAGAATAAGGCCCAAAAGAACGGAACGAAAAAGGCTGGCGCGCTGCCTCGCGAAGCACCGCCGTGAAGCACCGCCGCGAAGCCCTGCCACGAAGTGCCCCGACCATGGTTGCCTCACGAAGCTCCGGAGGTGGTGATGCTCCGCGAACGCATTTGACGTTCGCGAGTCGCCGCGAAGAACCCGAGGCGGTGATGCTCCTCGAACGCATTTGACGTTCGCAAGCCTCCGCGAAGCTCCCGAGGTGGTGATGCTCCGCGAATGCATTTGACGTTCGCGAGCCGCCGCGAAGCTCACGAGGTGGTGATGCTCCGCGAACGCATTTGACGTTTGCGAGCCGCCGCGAAGCTCCCGAGGCGGTGATGCTCCGCGAACGCATTTGACGTTCGCGAGCCACCGCAAAGCACCGGAGGCGGTGCCTGAGTTCTACTCCGCGGCGCCCCTTCCCTATAAATACCGGACTCCCCCTGAGTATCGAGGACAGACAATCCGACCTTTCGGCTTCTCCTCTCCCGAATCGCGAAGCACCCTTTGCCCCGGGAATCATGAGCTCCGCGAGGTATTCCTACTTCGCGAGGCGCCTCAGTTTTGTCTCGTTTTGAGCTCCTCTTCTGAGAGGGATGCCCTTCACGAAGCTCAAGGGCATTCGCGAAGGAAGGGGATTCCCAAGGGAACCTGGGCAGCTGTGGAGCACTTATGCTTCGCGAAACACCCAACCCATACTAGTGATCCCTATGCTAAGGCAGGATCGCTTCACATCACGAAGCACACTATTTCGAAGGACCCTGCTTCGAGAGACACCGCTTCATCACAAGGCAGTGCTCCGCGAACACTGTTCCACTTCGCGAAGCACCTTCCACTCACACCCATGCCCCATGCCAAGGCCAAGGCACTCCACTTCGCGAAGCACACTCCTTTGCTTAGCGATTCCACTTCCCGTATGACCATCCAGGTTTGCACGATGTGATTTCAAAGTCCCATAGACAATACCACTTGTAGCGTTGCTTCGCCTAATGCTTCTTCGCATAGGCACGCTAACAGCTATTGCTTCTTCGCATAGCCTCGCTAACGTGGACCCCCTGATGGTTCGTTCCACAACCCCCCTTGACCATGGCCTTGCTGGTACCTTCCCTCCCCCAAGGACCAGAGGGTACCGGTTATGTAAGTCCTAGGGGTGCGGAGTGAACCCACCTCGTCCGAGCTGCAGGACGTTAAATTGCCAAGCACCACATCCTCAACACATTACGTTAAACTGTGACCCAACCTCGTCTCCCTCACGAAGGGTCCCCCCAGCTCAAACATTCTTTACACCACTCATCTCCACGGGAATGGAATCACCCATCCACAAGGGGTGATATCCTCCTTATTGGAGTGGTGTATTTTCATGGGAGAAGGGCGACCCTAGTTCCCTAACGGATGACTGCACCTCTGCATCTCCGTACTTCCCCACTACCAAGGTCAGTGGAGGGCATGATAGGGAACGAGGCACCCCCCTTTTGGGCCTCCATCCTAGAGTAAGTCCCAACACCATGGGCCGCCTAACGCGTAAGCCCCTTTTCGCTTCTCACGGACGCACCCTTCGCGATGTGATCGTCAGGTCCTTGAGACCTCTTGTTTCTCACATCGAGCGTGACTCACGTGGGCTTAGAGTGAGCACCGACCCTGACCCCTCATCCTTTCGAACTACGAGGACTTTGATCCATGTCAAGGCATGGTACGTAGGAAGCCTCTTTGAGGTTCAATCCCACCAGTCGTTTCTTCACGTCGGGTCCCACCTTCGTCCAGCACGACATTAAACTGCATTCCGGTCCAGTGGTAAGCCGTTGCGACCCATTCCCATCCGAACTATGAGGACTTTGATCCACGTCAAGGCATGGTACGTAGGAAGCCTTTTTTAGGTTCAAGCCCACCCGTCGTTTCTTCACGTTGGGTCCCACCTTCGTCCAGCACGACATTAAACTGCATTCTGGTCCAGTGGTAAGTTGTTGCGACCCATTCCCATCCGAACTACGAGGGCTTTGATCCATGTCAAGGCATGGTATTTAGGAAGCCTCTTTGAGGTTCAAGACCACCCGTCGTTTCTTCACATCGGGTCCTACCTACGTCCGGCACGACGTTAAACTGCATTCCCCAACCTGAACTACGATGTCTTTGATCCATGCCAAGGCATGGTACGTAGGAAGCCTTCACGAGGTTCAAGACCACCAATAGTGGACCCCCGGGTCTACTTTCACGTTGGTTCACCGAAGAACCCATCCTTCCGAACTACGAGGTATTTGATCAATGTCAAGGCATGGTACGTAGGAAGCCTTCCAGAGGTTCAAGCCCACCACTCATAGGACCAAGGTCCACTTTTATGTCGGTTCGCCGATAAATCCCCATATGAACTACGAGGTCTTTGATCCATGTCAAGGCGTGGTACGTAGGAAGCCTCCACGAGGTTCAAGTCCACCCACCATCCGGTCATTCTGACCTCATTCACGTCAGGGTTCACTATCGTCCCGAATTGACGTTAAACTGTATTCCATCCATCCTTTGAACTACGAGGTCTTTGATCCATGTCAAGTCATGGTATGTAGGAAACCTTCCCAAGGTTCAAGCCCACCACCAGTGGACCCACGAGTCTACTTTCACGTCGGTTCGCTGACGATGTCCATCGGACCAAGGTCCACGTTCATGTCAGTTCGCTGACGACGCCCATCAGACCAAGGTTCACCTTCACGTTGGTTCGCCGACACCATCCAAACTACGCGGACTTTGATTCCCTGCCATGGGGATACGTAGGAAGCCTCTTCAAGGATCAAGACCAACTTCACCGTCGCCCCCTGCTATGGTCCCATTTCATTTCCCCTCCCCTCCATTCATCCACCTATCACCCAACCTGATTCTCGCCCGGACCTCATGTCTCGGTGAGACCATGTCGGTATGCTCTTCTTCGCAGCCGCCCATGGGCTGGCCCCGGTATCGGCATTACTTCAAGGGAAATCCCTCAATCCGATCTATCCTAGATAATGATCTGGTTGGGTTGATCCGTCTCCGCTAGACGTTAAACTCGCGGCATACCCTGTGTTAAATGAGGGAAGCTGAGGAAAACCTCAGACACATGTCTATGACATATAATTCATCGTACTCGATGTGGGATGCCTCGGGCTTCCACGACCTCGAGAAGCCCTGTGGCCAGGGATAACAGACTGACATACCAGGCCCCCAGCATCCAGACACGCTACTGATGCCTCAACGTGACTACTCCCCCGACTGAAGGTTGCTGCCCTGACCGGACCCTTTGGAATGTCCCGACAGAAGCAGTGTAATTAACCGGCGTCCATAGAAACATGGCACTGGGAAGAGTTTCACGAACTACGTATGAAATCTATGAGGGAGACCCGGACTAGGTGATGAGTTCTGAGGAGGAATCCCCAGAAGGAAGAACCGACATCCCATCATCCTGTTTCGATCAAGGAGCAGACATACCTGAACAAGGAACAAATGCCACCCACCTTTGGAAAGCGGGAATGCGGGGCAACAGAGCCGCGCGCCCTCCTCCGTGCGACGGACGGATGCGCGCGCGCCCCGGTGAAAGTGTCGAAAACAGTGTAGTAGGTACTTTTTGAGACTCTGGAATGATTGTTGGTAGTCATTTCCCAATTGATAGGCGATTCCCTTCATTGTTATATTGGGGAGCAGAGAGAGCATTAGGCTTTTTTGGCCATGAAACATCGATTTTATGTGAGGATCCCATGTATTACTAAAAATTATTTTATATTTATGGGTGGTTACATTGATTGAAATAGACTAGTCTTTTCTAGGTCAACCTAGATGCCATGGTTTCATACCACAAATACATGTAACTTCCCTAATGTTACACCAAAATAACATTTAATATGATTCATATTTAGACTACAGTATCATATAATTTTGATGTATATTTATATATATGTAATGAGATCACATCATAGTTGGTATTTGACTATTAGTTCATCGAATAAAATTCAGCTATTATTTCCAAGAAGGGCTTAAAGATGTGCTTCTTGGCACATTGGTATGCATCTTCAAAATTATTTAATACAAAGGGAATGAAATGATAGAAAAGACCCCCTAGGTTTATTTGAAGGTAGTGACTTACTTATCTTTAGGGTCCATGTTTATCTAATTGTACCCACAATAACCATCCATGAAAGAGAAGGCTTGGAATCCATAAGTAACATCGATCAGGAGTTGTTTGTTTAGTAATTGGAAGTAATCCTTTGGGAAATGTTTTTAAGATATATGAAATCAATTCATACCCTAATTTTACCATTAATTTTCTTGTCAGGGAAAATGTTGATAGACCATATTGGGTATTTCACTTCTCTAATAAATTTTATTTGATCAATTTTTCAAATAACTCCACTATATTGGTATCATAAGAGTGGTGCATCAACTTAGATACTAACATGAATCCTATATGGTCATCAGATAATCCTAGATGGTTTGTTGTAACATATAGATCCAGTTTATTGATATTTCTTTAATTCTAATTTAATAAATTTTAGTTTTCATTTAGAAATGTGAATTATATATCTTTATAGATGAGGGTAATGGCGTTACTAATCAATGTTTATAATGGGTATTATTTTTTTACAAAATTTACGTACCTAATATCATTAAAGGTGGTTAAGGCACCTTCCTTGAATAGGGGGTTACTAAGATCATCCTCTTCCTCTTCCATATCTGAGTATATAGAAGTATTTTTAGAAATGTTTGGAA
The DNA here is from genome assembly GCA_963277665.1 of Viscum album. Taxonomy (NCBI): domain Eukaryota; kingdom Viridiplantae; phylum Streptophyta; class Magnoliopsida; order Santalales; family Viscaceae; genus Viscum; species Viscum album. Next base: position 1,195,349,110 of record OY728135.1, on the reverse strand, counting down.
ATATGAGGTCCTCTCTATCACAATCTGGGTGACAGATGCCATGATAAATGGAATTATCTTCCCATACATCCAGATATGTTATAACGAGACACTTGAGATGGTTTTCTTTTATATTTTTTTATGGGGAAATGAAAAGCTTGTACATCTGTGATTGAGTCTATTACATCAAATAGATATATGGGAATCACATAATTGTTTTGAGTATATTATAGGGATCCAAAAGGGTATTACCCTTGAAATTGGGGGATGATACCTATATATTATCACCCCCACTGGTTGTTTTACTTCCCTTCAATAGAAACCTGGCTCGGTATATGTAGATGAACAAGTATTGTAGGGGGAACTATCACCATGTTATATGATAACCATTCCATCAATGGGGTACTTCAAACATTGAATAATTATTGATGGTACCTCCATGTGGTTGTGGAGGAAAGGCCTCCTAAGGAGGACATTGTTTGTGGTGTCTTTATAGATCACCAAAACTATGGTGGATGATGCTAGATCCCCAAACTAATCCATGAGATTGATATTGTCAATATGGATTTTCTTATTCTAATTTTACACATGAATGGCCATATTTATGGGACTTAATCCCCCTTTGTAATATCCCAAACAATGGGGGGTCCAAACCAGGACGAGGTTGATCGTAGGACCATTTTCCTTCAGATCCCTTTAGATATTGACATTGTTGAGTATCACTAAGAAATATACTTCCATGATGTTTCTCTAGGCGTTATCCTCATAATCCTGATTTATATTTGAGATGGAACATGGAATTCAGATGGCATGATCTTCACTATATTAACCTTGGTTGCAATGACATTTATCTGAAACTCTTATTGGATTTGGATGTCTTTAATAAGTTATTCCCTTATTTATTTTAAAATATAGAATGAATCTAGTATTTAAATCTTGAATGGGAAAATTTCCAACCATTTAAGAATATTGTATTTTTGTGCCAGAGGTCGGTGCGCCCGAAGGAGGGGTTTCTCTTTAAAATGTGGTCTAGTTATTGAGAAATTCTAGGTGGATGGGTTTGTTTCTTGTGTAGATGTTTAGGGAGCATCTACTACCAGTAGATCAGGTCATACATTCCTTCCTTAATGTCTTGGATTCTCAAATAATCTCACCCCAGATGCGAGATCATGCAAGATGACTATGCGTGGATGATTTCTGAAGGATTCTAGGATACCCCCATTTATCTTCTGGGATTTCTGATGTAATTTCACCCATGACTCATCTACATAGTTGTCCTCTATGGGGATTTGACTGAAGTATTGTGTAATTTCACACCCCTATTGTCCTCTGTATCCTTAGTTCTTATTTATATAACCCCCTTTTCCCCGATCAAGTATGGGGAACTAACATTTTAAGGCATAATTATCATTGGATAAGGGTTCTTCCTAGTTCATCCCATTGATGGAACTAAATATAATCTCTTACTCTAATGGGGGTAGCTTTTCATTGGGTGGTTTCTATGATTTAGATATAATAGAGAAGAAATATAAAAGAGTTAGAGCCTATATAAGAGTTGGATATGACTATTACACATCCATTTTTTCTTATGTACAACGGTCACATTCACCCTCAAGATGAGAATTTGATTCCACCTCATGGGGTGACAGAGCTAGCATGGGATTGTCGAGCTATGTACTCAGGGTGGAATGAGATCAGTCAACTATCATTTGAGTCACCCAGTTATTGAACTTCTTCCCATTTCTTGATGAAATATATTTCCAATCAGCCTCTTATTTTGATGGTGAAATGGTTATATAGGTCACATGTTCTGGTGAGTTATCAAATGCATCCTCCCCCAAATCAGTCATGCTTTGGAAGATGTTATGCCACATTTTTCTAAGGAAATTTAATTATTTGGGATGATAAATGAGGTTGAAATCATTAGGCTACCTTGGTTATGGATGCTTGAGAAGGTCATTATCAATGGGTATAAGGAAATAACAGGGGACTTGTTCATTTCAGAAGGAGTATGCTTTATTCATCAGTTTCCCAAATCCCGAGAACCCCTAGTTTCTATATGATTCACACCAAGGGTGATTTTGTGGTTGTTTCTACTCCATAATAGGAACTAGGAAGTTTGGTAAATCCTTAGGTTATTGTACATTCATCAGTATTGGTTCAAGAGAAACAACTATAGTTTCTACCTTAGTGAGACTTTTTCCCTTGTACTAGGGGCATGAGTCGAGACTTGGCTCATGTCTTCTAAATGGACTCTTCCAAATATTTTTTCATATCTGCAAATCACAGAACCCACCTGAACACTTCATTAGGATCAGAGGTGTTAGTAGCTCATCACTATGTTTTTCACGATAGAATTTAAAAAATTGATCCTATGAGATACAAAATCTTAGTTAATAGCTTAAACCCATACATATAGAAATGAAGCCACACACCCTCTCAATTTTTTTATTTCTTATAGTTCTTTAGGTCGATGATTGGTGTTTTCCTCAGCTTAGAGATGAAATGATTAAGGAATTTCATGAAGGTATTACCATCATGAAATGAATCCTTTTAAAAAACTATTGTATTAAACTAAGGTTGTCCCTATCAAATTATATACAAAACACATTAACTTGGTGTCATACTACTAATCTCTAGGGCCCATAATTAGAGAACATCAGGATACTAAGTGGGTGAGATGTTCTCCAGGGTCTCCCATGTAATAAAAGTTGGAGAATATAATATTTCAAATTTTTGATGTGGGTATAATATAATCACCCCACTCAGGATATGGCTTCCTTTATGGTTGTATAGGTTTGTGTTCCCTTCCATGGATTACATTTAAATATCCAGGGACTCGATGACATTAATAAATTTCTCATGTACTACTATATTATTCATATACCGTCTATAGGGAGTAGGTGGGGATTGATGAGGTGTCCATATTTTTGTCTCCTTATAATTATAAATTCACTTGAAGACTGAATTATTACCCAGGAGAATGAGAGGATATAACTGTAATATAGGTAATCCACAATCATTTTCCACTTCCTAATTATAGTAGACTATATGTTAGGATATATATCTAAAATGGCACTCTTATTCCACTCTTTTTGGAAGATCCAATATTTCTAGATATATGGGTGGAGGGACATTTACCTATTCCTAAAGATGATATCAAGTGGGAATATTTCCCATCAGTATCTCCTCGTTGAATGGTATAAGAGTTTGTATCTCATTCACATATTGTGAAAATTTTCCATCCTTGGAAGTATTTTTAGTACATTTGGGCAGTGATTAGGTTGAGGCCACACTATTACAATTATTTAGGCAGTGTTCCACCAGAGACGTGGAAACCAAAAATATAGAGGTGGATGGTTTGGGTGCTTCCTTTGGTTTCAGGCATGTTAAGCCTTAGAGGGTGCATCCATATCACTTTTCTCTCATGGTATTTCTCTATAATACATCTTTCTATATATATTTATTGATCCACATTATTTTTTTACGGTGATTAAATTCATAACCGTATATCAGAAAATGGTAGTAATTCCATTATTTTCATTTTAAATGGTTGATTTTTTACTATCTTCATTAGGGCAATTTTTTGAAACTATTCCCAAATGGGGTTGTTTTTTAATGCAAACCCAATGGGGTTTGATTTCCTTTACTATGATCTAATCACTTCTTGTCCTGTAAGTGGTGACCTTGAGGGATTTATTAGACATGATTGACGAGTGGGCCCCAGATTGTAGGGGCTTGTCTTGTGGTAGGAGGAATGAATGGGATACTAACCATCGATATTTACCTCCCAACCTGGAGAAACCTAATTCCCACTATGGTGATGATGATAATAAAAATTCTCCTAGTCCTATAGGATTGGGGATATCTATAGACACAGTTGGAAATTTTTAATCCTACTAATCATGATTCAATGATTATAGTCAAGGATTTGAGGAATTATGGGATGAATATTGAGATATAAATCCCCCAACCTAGTGGAATAGAGTTGATCAGAAATCGATACTGATTATCCTAGGACCTTCTCATGGTTTGATGAACCAAGTGATGGTCATTGAGATATAAAATTCCTTATCCTAGTGTTACAAGTTTTGTTTATATCTGCTGCCAATATATCCTATATCCAAATGACAATTGATGATCCTAGTGGTGCAGGTTGTGGTAGATATTCTCCTACGTTGGTGGACTTGGTTTCCCATTAGATAGATGCTATAGAAGCCAACAATATAGTATTTCTAATTTGTCACAGCCGTTCTCATGTAGTATATGGGTGGTATGGTATCCCTTTAAGGGAGTTAATTTCTATGTTATATTTTTTTTAATCACAACTTCAACTTCTACGTCTGAAATGAATCCATGTTTCTTTAATGGTACCTTTTCAAATATCTATAGGTAATCATCTCAATATGTTTTTGATATCATGGCATCGTTGAAACATGGGTATTTCTTTTTAGAGACCAAATGGATCAAGCATTACCCGATCCCCTGATTTTTATGGATGATATAAAAATATGAGATGTCATATTTAAGATGTTATGCTATTCTAGGGGTGTAGTGAAGTGTAAGGATCCATACATTCTCTTTCCTCAAATACATATGTTTTACAAGTCTTCAATAATCTATTTGAGAATTTTTGTGAAGATATAGTGGTAAGCATGTTGTATATTTGTGCTGTGATTTTCAGGTTTTGGGCCTTTGGTCATGGGGATAGTAGCCATGTCTAGCTAACAACAGATCATCTTGTTGTTTGGAGGGTAGCCCTTGTATCCTGGATAAGGGAGGGGTATAGTCTTTAGTTTCTGATGAGTTTCCCATATATTTTGGTGTTGGTAGTTCATTAAATCCTTTTCTATATAATATAAGACCTCATATTTCAATGTGATAAGGGTCCATAACATGGTGGGGATGTGTTTCTAGAAAAATATATCCGTATTTTAATGTCTTATTCTACTTCATCATACATAAATTTTCCATATGATGATACCATATAAGTTTCTTATTTTGTAGCTTGATTATCTTAGTGTAATGCTTCTATAATATGATGGGGAACTATATATGGTTCACCCTAATTCTTTGAGAACCTATTTATATGATTGAATATATGTTTTATACACCTTCTTATAAGGATGTGTCTTGGTAAGGGGAGGATTTCCTTGTATGTAGAAGAAATCACTGTGGGGAGGTTGACCATGGTGCATGTTAGGAGTAGTGTCCCCATGATCCTTCTTCACACGACAATGAGGATTAATATCACGATAATGAACTCCTTATTCTTTTGTTTAATAGTATATAAACTCTTGAGGTGTTGAGAATGTGTCTCTAATAAACCCAAGGTCACTTTCATTTATAAGATTTGGAATATGATCCTCATTCAATGTTACAAATGGAATATGTTGACTTGACATTTGGGATTTTGTAGGGATATTAGACTGTTATATGATCGATAATGGAAGATATTAATAGTTATATTGTGCTATGGGAGTATGATATCACTATTGGGATGTTGTTGCATTATACTAATGGGATTATTGATTATAACCAATAATATAATTCATCCCTAAGGTATGTGCCACTCTCACTTAGTTAGCCTTGGTCAAAAAACAAATATGATCCTGATACGAAACCATTGAAGTATGCCACTGGACTTTTTCAATAGGGATATGAGCCTATCCCACGACATGTTCTTCTCTCTCATTGTGATCCCTATCTAGATAGGGAATACAATTCGAGTCCAAATATGTAATCCCCATAAGAATATTTCGATAAACCCTTGGAATGGGAGAAATGATACAATCCTCCTATTGTGTAGCCACAAACGTATTTAGGTGTTGTCATTCATCAGTGAAAGTTAATACATGAACCATGTTTTTTTGAGAAATTGGAATATTATAGGATTCTCTACTAATTGAAATTTTAACCTATCTTGAGACATGTTCCACTCTCACAAGATAATATGTGATAAAAATGGGGATATGTCCTTAATCTTTAGCCTTTACATAATGATTCTTCTATTTTTCAACAGGAATATGAGCACCTCTTAAGTCATGTGCCACTATAACATGGAGTCATGGGAAGAAAAGGGATATTATCCCAATCATGGGAATTTGAAATATGTTATCGGGACTTTTCAATTAGGATATGAGCCTATCCCCAAGCATGTTTCATTCCAAAATTTTGATCCCTCATTGGAAGAGGAATATGATCCTAGTATGGTACCTCTTCCATTAATGTACTATTCCAATAATCTTCTTGGATGGGAGTAAGAATATGTGATTTATTTAAATAAACTACTTATTCTTAAGGATTATAATGTTTTTCTTACCTTGCTTTAGGGATTGGAATATGCACATATACCTATATTTATACAATTTTTGGAATATGCCAACAGAGTTCTTGAGCTATTTCTAACATGTAATGGAATTTTAGAAAAGTTTTTACAGGAATGTTAGAATACACATTTTTATCTGCCTTTATATACTAGTAGATATCTTTGATTGAAGAGTGTATACAATCTCACTTCTATCATCTTTGTTCCACTAGAATATGTTAATGGGATGTATTAACGAGGGTATAAATATGATCCTTTCCCATGCAGGTTGAAGGAATATTCCCACAGTTATATTTTGAGAGAGAAGGAATATGAGCCAACTCACTTTCTACCTCTACAGTATACTGATTAGATTCATTAGTGGAAGTGGGGATATAATCCCACTCTTTGTTATCCATATCCTTCTTCTCTTTATGTATCTTCCTTATTACACATTCATGGGTGTCAGATGTGGGAGTGTGTCTAGTGGTACACTTAGTAGGTGACTACAGTATATCGGGGGGATGGTGATGCTGACGATGGTTTATAAGTTCCTTCCTTGGAGGCCTCTAAAATGGAAGGGATTCGTATTTGACTCCTTTTTCCACCTTCATCAGATACTGATGGTGTAACTTTCATGATCAATGTATAAGCTTCCAAAGTAGTTGGATGTAGAAAAAGGCCTGTTTATTTAATACATATTTATTTAGATGATGTATAATCATTTTATTTAGCATATGGGGACCCTCATAGGAAGCATCAAGGGGAGATATTACACCATGTTGATGGTATTCATGGACCATTACATTCACCACCTCACAAAAATGATGTTGTGTAGGTGAGGTAATTCTACGACCCTTATGTATTAATGGAATATTTGATTTACTAGAACGGTAGACGTATGAAGACACTGTCTTTGGTTTGGGTGTTGTTTGTGAGTGTAGTATCTGTAGTCATGAAGAAAATAAGGAACAAGGTTACTAATTAGTGGACCATCGTAGACATGATATGAGCTCAATTAGATATTCATGGGTAGCACAATTTTCCTTTATCATTCCCAGTTTTAACATAATGCTTGTGTGGACTTGTCAAAGTGAGGATGAAATTATTTGGTGAAAACCACAAATTTAGAGGATCATCCATAACATTTATGACCGGTTAACCATATTTTCATAGGATATGAAATCAAAAATGGAATTATGCATAATTATTTTATGACTCTATTATTTGATTTATTTGTGTTGGGTTCAACATTTTTGTTTTTTCATAAATTGGATAATGAGAACCCATATGTGATGAAAAAATAGTTCTATGAGAACTTGTTAGTCTATCATTTTTATCTTCTGTAGGTTATTATGCAATAAAATGATTTCACATCAAGTCTACCAGTTCTGTTTCATCAGAAATATATTTCCAGTTTGGCCAAATGATTTTATCCTAGGGGGATCAATGTCTTGAAAAATCATTCAAGTCAGATTAAATATTTATTATCTCTAATAGAAATTAACAACATATCTTACATTGATAACTTGGTATGGACCTTCTTTCTCAAGGCAGGTGGTCCATTGAGGTTTTATAAAAAAGGACACTTAAGAACTCACATTGGTTGGGATAATGATAGGTCTACCTAATCACACCCTTTTAAGGGTTATCATTTTTTATTCTATGAGTCTATTATATATTTAATATATACTTTAAACTCAATTCATAATCATGACATATGAATTATTACCCTAACAATTTGATCATTGGATAAATCCTTTTATATTCAAAGGGGTGATCTTATTAGTGAATCCATATGTATGTATCCATGGTTCTTTATTAATTTCCCATTAATGGGTAGCTACTTATCTTTTAAATCCATGAAACCATACAGTTTAAAATTTTCTATCATCCAGGGAGATAGTTTTTATCGTAAGGGTGGGATTGATCTGTTATGAGGCGTACTACATATCTTATTTATAATAGGAACAAAAACCCACATAGTTTGTTAGAACTGTGTAGTTTAATACCATGAATATTGAATATATATGTGGGAAAATAGGAACCAGGTTTCTATACATATACCAAAAGGTATTATCCTAGATATTATGGTTATAATAAGAATTAGAGTCATCATAGATTATTGTGTTTCTTAGTTAACTCATGGATGAGGTAGGAAGACTATACCATGGGAGAGAATGGTTCACGATGGTTTAAATGTTAAATACATGAGGGAAAATTGCATCGAAGTGGCTGTTAATTTGATCTCAGACTTAAGAATGTATTTCTACATATATTGGTTATAGAATGAATCATAATTCTCATAGCTTAGTGTGATCAGAGATTACACACTATGGTTTCTATAATATTGAGGGAACATATCATATTATGTCTATAATTAGGTCATACACATTGTATATTCCCTACTGGGTAAGGCCGCATGATTCAAATGATATGATCATTGCAACTACCTAGGCCCACATGAGCTATTATCAGGGTGACAAACAAGGGATAGTAAGTAATCATTATCAATAAATATGGATCTGAGACTTATGTGATGGTTAAACCTTGGGATGCCTAATATGATTCTCGGGACTTATTAACGCATCATAAAAATCCTATTTATAATAAGAATCAAAGTTACCATAGTTCATTTGATCAGTGATTACACATTGAGGATTCCCTAATATTTACACTGGACAAGGTTATGATGTCACGTGGAATTTTCTTGACATGGAATGATTGTTTTCCTCATATGGTCTAGGATTAATATATATTTTCGAGGAAAATAACATGATCTATGTTGGCTTCTCTAGTGGATGTCGCAAGACACGCCAGGGGATGTATGGAGATAATCACATTATCAGAGCTGAATTTTTTAGACAGTGTCACATAAACTAGATGACTTGTTCAGGTGACATCAACTGATACATGTTGACATTTTCCTAGGGTGTAACATGACCTAGATGACTTTTCTAGATGACATCACATGATCTAGTTTGACATGTCTAGATATTGTTTCTTGACGTAGATGACTTGTCCATAGGATGTCACGTGATCCATATTGGAATTTACTTATGTCATCGTGAGACCTGGTTGGCATGTCATGTTGCCATCGTGAAACATGGTTGATGCACTTGGAGTGTTCCTCAAGATATGGATGGTAATTCCACAAGGATTCGTGATAAATAGATAACATAAACTAGTTTCATTGTATATTATGGATTACATGTCTGAGGAAATCACACGATTATGATGGTGAGACTAGAAATCATCAAGAGACTTTATTGGCATACTCAAAGGATGTCGTGTGACATTCTTAGAGTGTCCATAGGATAAAAAAGATATATATGGTATTCTAAGATGATGTCACAAGTAATGGGAGAAAAGTTCTAATGTTTTCAAATGAGTTAGATGAATCATAATAAATCACTTTAAGATTAGTGTATATGTTCTTCACATAAGTCTCTCAAATTTTAGTATTTATTATAGATTTGTTTCATTTGTGCCTTAGATTTGTTAAATTTTCACTTGTTTTTGGTTTCATGTGACCTAGTCGGTATGTAATATATCTTTCTCATAATCTGGTTATCACACCATAACTCCTTTGTGTGATATTAAGTGATCACTCACAGTTCATATTGATGTTGCAAAGACCGTGGATTCATTTGTCGGATTTTATCTGGTATAATACACTCACAATCATGTGATTTGTCTCTCTAAGAAATATAATCTTGATCTCCAACACATGAGGGATTATGTATTGATAATTTAATTGAGTTGAGGGGCAGGGTTTTATAGTCCTCACCACCTTAGTTATATTCTACCTTGTCCGGCGTGTATCTCATATATTTAGTCTATATTCATTGAAGTTATTTAGTGTTACATGCTTTCTAGTCGTCCAACCATAATTCATTCTGGGAGAATCACTTGATTTTCAGTGATAATAATACCATACCATAAGATATACATTTATTTTATTTTGGAAAATCGAGGAAATTTTCATGAATGTATAAACATTTAAAGAGATTGTTATAAGGCCTTGCTAACATGTATGGGTACCTTCACAATACCAAGATGATTATTTAAAGTCTTTCACATGATTGGAGGTGATTGGTCTATGAAATTTTACAAGATAAGGGTATCATTCTAGAGGGCCTTCTTCAGATCATGTTGACATGACAAGGGGTCTTGCGGGACCATGCATTCTTGTTGAGGGGGGGGGGGGTTTAGGATCAATGGTGATTCCATAGGGTGTACAACATTATTCTCATCTGTGTATCTACCCCTCGCAAAACATCTCCGTATTTTCCTCAAATTTACTTATTAATTTTACATGTTCTAGAGGTTATCATGATTTTTTATGAGTGTTGTTGAAGATAATCACATTCCCCATTGGTGACACATCACGTGAACAATAAAGGGTCTTCTCGTGATGCACGATTATTAACATTGACAACCCTTTTTTCTGTATTTAGATCTAGAGGGGAATCACAAGATCACCTAGAGATGTCTAAAACCCTTCACAAGATTTTGGTGATATTCTAGCAGGCCCTTGCGTGGAAAGTCATACATTTTTGTTGGGATTTTATGGTGTCTTGTGATCCACATTAGTGCATCACATGATGATTTACAACAATAAGTGTCTCTAGTATATTTTATATTTTATCCTTATATTACAAATATTTTTGGATGTTTTCTCTAGTGGTTGCTGAATGATTTAATAAATTATTTAAATCAAAATATGTATGAATATAAATTTTTAATAAATCATTTTTAACATATTTATTTAAAAAATAATTTTTCTTGAAAAATTAAAAATATTAGAATTAAAAAATTTAAAATTTAATTTTATAAAATAGATCTCATGTTTATAATCATCACATAGAAATTAACATAGGGTGAATTTTTATTAATTCTTCGGTAATAGTTTATTTATTTAATATATAATGAATGATATAATTTTCATTAATATTGAATGTTTTATGAAATAATCATTATATAAATTTGACTTAAAATTTTATAGAACATATTTGATGACCTAAAAAAAATTTATAAGTAAAATAATTTAATTAAATTTTATAAACATAATTTTAACACCTATAAATGATTATAAAAATTCTCAATCTTATTTTATTCAAGAAAAAAAACTATTTTTTATTCTCTAAAATGAATATAATTTAAAAATAACGCCACTCTGTTTTGAAAATTTTTAAATATCACTAAAATAATTATTTTAGATAAAATAACTACTATTAGTCACAAGAATCAAACATATTTCCAATCACACTAAAAAATCATAAAACAATTATTATTTTATTAAAAAATTATTACATCCTTTACTTTTACTTACACCCCTATTCCAACTGTTACAATTCACATCTAAAAAAATTACATTGAAATATATCTTCTAAAATATATCTCTTATAATTTATTTAAACATTTTACAAGTCCTGATCAAATCAAAACACAATCCTCTAAATCATTGAGATGAATACCTAATGAGGTGTCTCAAAGAGAACGGTAAGACTTCAAAATTCAGATACAATTATTTTATTTCTTATATTTTTAGTTTTCAAAACCTTAGTATCAGTATAGAATCACTAATATAGTGGTATAATTATAATCAAAATTATTTATCAAGTAAAAATATTTATTAGTTTATCTTCCTTTTTAATACACTATTTAAAACTCTGTTCACACCATTGTCTGTTCATACCACCCATGTGAACAATGATACTTTTTATTTCGGGTATCAAAAAAAAGGTATAATTATAACATTTATAAAAAATTATATTTTATTTATGACTCCAAAATGTCAATACTAGAGTACTATAATTGGAAATAAAAATAAAATATAAAAGTTAATTTAATCTCTTTAAAAAGATTACTACGACATTCTTCTTAAAAATAATTAATTGTTAATATCTATTGATCATTTAAAATGTATTAATATAATGTAATTAAAATAAAAAACTTCAAAATTATAGATATTATAGGACCATTTCTCAATGAATCCAAACTGTTATCATAAAACCGATGTGGTTTTGGAATCATTGACCTAGAAACCTAGTTCCATCAAAATAAATTAAATTATTCAAATACATGAATAACATATGATAATAAATGTATGATAATTAAATAAATAAACAATAATATGGTTTTATAATTAAAAATATAAAATGCAATCCAACTATTCAGGAGGTTAGAGAAGAATCAAAATTGTACTAGGTCATGGGGTGAGGGCTTTTCTCTTGTAAGTCTTCTTTGTTCTTTTATATTGTTTATTTAGGGTCTCCATTCGTTTTTTGAACTATATATAAATTATATAATGTATAAATTAGTATTCTCCATTTACATTTGATTAATTACTTGTCTTAGTTCTTATTATATTATTTTAATGTTCATACCATATATTGCTTATAAGAGATATTTTTCGTTCTTATGGTCATACTCTCCATCATCATCTTTATCAATCTATTTTCCCTACCCAATATTTATAATATGATATATTTATATTATTTATTCTAATTAAATTTTTTAAGGGATAATCACAACATTATGCTTTACATCCTCTGACTTATTTATGTCAAAACAGAAGATGTATAAAAAAATTATTTTCCAATATTTTTCTTCCTTTTGATATTTAATCTTATTTAACTCTATTTAAATTCCTAGTTCCATTACTGGGATATTTTTTTAAATTATCTTTTTATAATATTTTTTAAAATCATTTAAAAATAAATCTTGAAATTTTCTCATTTATCTATTTATTATGAAAATATCTGAAATTATTATTGAAATTATTTTTATGATTTTAATTCTATTTGACTCTCTCTTTATATGAATATTAATTTTACTATAATTTTTATATTAATTTTTTAATCAATTTTAATGCATCATCTATTTTATTTTTGATTTATATTTTTAATTTCATTATAATCAATTTCCTTATTTATTTCTTGATTTTTTTAAAAAATAAACATTTGTTTTCTTAAAATATTTTGTAAGAACCTAGATCTTCGTTTTAGGTATGTTTTTCTGTTTCTAGCCGTTTTTGAGAAAAAGAAGAAAATCTGGAAATTTTCTATGTACACGCCGTGTACTCTTCTCCCGCCTGAGGCCGTGTGCTGGCCATGTCTGGGCCACACACACGGTGTGTAGTGGTGATGTGGAGGCCACTTAATGAGGTGTATGGAAAGGGCGAGTACACTCTGTGTACTCATGAACTACACACCTTATACTTTTCATTTTATTTCATTAATCAGACCAGGGTCGCATCTTAAACCTATATTCAACTTCTTCTCCACCTATTTACATCCAAAGCATCCAAGGACGCTGAATCTTCTCCAAGCCACTAATTCTTCACCGGTTATCCGAATTGAACATTGTCGGTTGCAACAAAATCACAGCGGTGAGTTCTTGGTTCTTCTTTGGCCACGTTTCCTAATTCCTTCTCTTGTGAGAGTTATCCAAGGTTGAAGGTTTTAGACATTTTTGCAGATCTTCCCCATTCTAGGCCGATTCACATGCCAAGGATCAGGTATATCGATCCCATAGGATCTAGGTTGGAGGTTTGTTTCCCTACGTTGAATGTCTTTGAGTTTTTGGTGCAAAAGTGCCAGATACCCATGTATCAGGTATGTTGGGTTAGGTATTTGATCCTATATTGTTACCTGCCTTAGATTTCATGTATGATTAAGGTTATTAGATGATTGATAATTTCTAGTTAGCATGTTTGAGGATCACACCATGGGTGTTTCCTCTTGTGTTGGTTGTTTACCGCTGTTTGCCTTAGGTTGCTTGTGAGGCATACCTTGTTGCAATGATTGCCTGCCTTTAGATATTTGATTTCATGTATTTCCTATTGTTTATATGATTTTGATACATTTTAACTACTATCCAAGTGGTTTGTTGAACTTAATTAGGGCTTCTAACAGTTATTTACGCACGATGGGACTGCTCAGGGCTGTGTGAACCTGGTGCAGTAGACTAAAGAGGGAATTGATGGTTTAGGGATTAGCTAGAGAGTTTTTTATAAATTAGTATCATTCATATGAGATATAGGAATTAGACTTTGTGCATCCTCAGAGTGTCCTTAGTTATGAATCGAGATTATAGGGTGAATTATATGTAAGTGCTTCCTCAGAGAGTCTATAGCTTTCGTTGCAAGAACGCAGGGGAATTCACGGTGAGTGCTTCCTAGAGTGTCTATACCTTGTATGATTACTTGACTATAGGGGTTTGCCAGTATGAGCCACCCAGAGAGTTAGTGTGAATATTGTTTGGTTGGTTGTGATGAGTCAACCAAACCAAATAACAAGCTTGTGTTTTGTACTGCTTTTAGTTTAGGTAGTCTGCTGAGATACCTATTGTGTTACTTGTTATGCCTTGAGAATATAGAGGTATTTTCTATATTCCTTGGTTGATAATTTAATGAGTGAATTAAATTAATAAATAAATGTGAATGGAGATTGGTAGGATTGTTTAAATTAGATTACTCTTGTTTCTCTACTGTATTTATTTCCATTACCTTTTCTTATATTTCTTACTGACAGTAGGGAACAGATCTTGTGGTGATTGCCTACTGGAATTAGTCTCACCCCCTGTTTTGGTCCTGCTTTTCAGCCCAAACAGGTTATATGGTTGTAGGTGTGGATAGGGATTATGGCCCTTCTACTTCAGGTACGTGATTGCTGGTTGGATCTGGAGAGCTTATGACTGATCTTAGGTTTGTGATGCTTCTGGAGTTGATGTTTACTTTTAGTGCTTTGTTCTTAGTTGTATTTTATCATGTTGTTGTGTTTGTTTCATACATTAGATACATGTACCATGCTGCATCATTATTATATTATACATTGCTTCCGCTTTTTAGTTTTAGTTGTTGTATGCTATTTACTTCTTCCGCTATTGACTATTATTTCTTGTACCTTGTATACCTTACCAAATGAGGGCATAGTTTCCACAATAACTTACCAAGGACCTCACTGCTAGTCGGAAGCCTCTGGAATTTGGCGAAATGTGCTTGAGGTCATGTGGTAAACCAGGCATGGGGCACCAGTTGAGGGACTCTGGATTCGGGTCATTAAAATGTGGTTTCAGAGGGACAGGTTCTTTCCTTTCCTATTGACTTACTATTTAGCAACATTAGACAGGGATAGGATGAAATAGGTTAATGGTAAATAGTTGTGCCTGGGATTTCTAGAACTCATGTACAGGGAAAAAACCAGATTACCTCGAATGATGCAAATTTTGAGTTTTTGAAAATGTTACAGTTTAATAGATTTCACTGTTGAGAGGTGCACTTCGTTCTGTGCTATTATTGTATATATGATTGTGGTTCAATTTTTTTGCAACCCAATGAGATGAGGGTATTCCATCTCATGCATCATATAGGCACTTGTTAGAAAATCACATTTCATGCGTTTTTCCATGCCATCTAGATTGCATTAGAATTTTCATGCTGTTGTGATGGAATTGTGATAGAAGATGCATGTTGTTGTGATAGCTGCTATGATAGAATAACTGCTATGTTATTAGGGTATCGTTTGTTTAGAGTTTATTTATCATGGACACTAAACTTTATTCTTAGAGGTGTTATGGGCCCTCAAGGATCAGAATTGGGTGGATTGTGAGTTGTTATACTTTTTACATGTTATATCCATTGTTATGATGCCAAACCTTGATTCGAGGGGAGTATGGGCCCCCATGGATCAGAATATGGAACCTTAACACATGTTTTCTGTGTTTTCTGGGATCCGGTGCAGTTCTGTGGCTACTGTCTGGAAAAACCCATAATACACGGCGTGTACATTATGCATACATGCCGTGTAGTTTTTATCCATGTCCCTGACTATGTTGGGTAGAGACATGAGGTTGTAATGTTTCTAGTAGGAACACGCCATGTACCAACATACCACATTGTGTAGTCTAGAATAGGTATCTGACCGTGTCACAAACAACACAGTCTGGGATTTTCCTTCAAGTGCACGCCGTGTCCCTTAGGAACAGGTCGTGTATAGTTTACCATGTAGCTAGCTGTGTAGCCAACAACAGGGTTGGTGTTATCCTTCCTCGTACACACTGTGTAGTGACTACCGTGTGTCAGGTCGTGTCACTAACAACACGGGCCAGGTAAGGCATATCACGTACACACAGTGTCACCTTTTAAATGTCATGTAGTAGTGGTCTATGTACCAGTCTGTGTGACTAATGAGACGGACATGTGAGAGATATTAAGGACACACCGTGTAGCAGACAAGCACGCCGTGTAGTTTCCTGCTGGGACATTTCGTGTTCGCAACCATGTAGGAGTGAATAGGTACGGATGAAAAGGGTTAGTACACGCCGTGTAGTTTAAGAACATGTGGTGTAGCCAGGTGGTTTACACAACCATGTATGGCCAAGGTACACACCCGTGGTAATCATTTAAGAAACATGCAGTGTAGTCAAGTTTTCCCAAATTTTAAAGTTTTTCTCTCCTATTCTGTTTTTCTCTCTTATGTTCCTTCTGTGTTCATCATTAATGAAGGTGTGCTTTTGACCTTTTAGAGCTATGGAACCAAGACGTCCTCCCGTTGCACTTCAGGAACCAGGCAGTGACTGTATGCCTGATACAGCAGATCAGGGACTACCAGTAGTTCCACCTATCGTTCCGGACATGGCACTTATAGTGATTTCAAAAAGTGGTGTTGATACTTAGTTCAGAGAGGTTTTCATGAGATTTATGTAGACCTTCCGGGGAGCTCAGCATCATGCCCCATCTATGGCAGAGCTGACGCAGGTTTTTCAGCAGCAGCACCCTCCCACGTTCATAGGGGATGGTGGACCATAGGCTACAGAGTCATAGCAAGAAGCCATGTTGTCCATCATTGAGCATTAAATACACCTCCGGAGAATTGAGTGAAGCTTGAAACTTATATGCTGTGAGATTATTCCAAGAGATGGTGGGGTGTGGTTTCATAGACAGCGCACCAACAGGCTATGGCTTGGGATGAGTTTCAGTGTACGTTCTATGACTACTTCTACCTGGCGACAGTGAGGGCTAATAGAGCCAAATATTTCATGAAACTGCAGCAGGCTTCTCTCACAGTTATGGAGTATTCCTCCTGCTTTACAGAGTTATATCATTTCACTACCATATCATGGAATGACGTGCTGTTTTTGGAAAAGAAGTTTGAGTAAGGCCTCAGACCGGATATCAGGTCACTGGTGAACGTCTTTAAATTTACTTATATCACTCTAATAGTTAACCAAGTGCTTATTATAGAGAGTAACCTAAGAGAGGCTTGAGCTGTGGACCAGGGAGGTTTCGCATCCAGGGATGATTCTCTCTAGACAGATAGTAGGAAGCGCCACCGAGTGTCTACATGAGGTGACTCAAGGAAGCGATGTATTCCTTCTAGTAAATGAGATCTTCCCTCTAGCGACCAAGTGGTGTGTTATCACAATGGATGAAGTGGTACTAAGAAGCCTCAGTGCCTGTGAGACCCAGTGGAGTCCCAATAATGCGGCAAGATAGGCCATCAGCATCGTTTCTACAAGGTTCTTCTTCCAGTGACTAGTGATGGAGGATCAGATTAGACTCCACGTATAGGAGTTGGATTAGCAGTTCCACAACAGACTGAGGTATGGAGTTCTTCAGTTCATTCCTACTAGGGTAGAGGCTGTGGACATAGTGTTCAGGTTGTGGGAGGAGTAGTACAAGGATCTCAGGCTGCTACGCAGGGCCGCAGTACATGCCGACCTTTTACTATAGAGCAAATTCATCAGGAGTAGGGTCCTGGACCTTCTAGTGATCAAGGTACAATTTTAGTAGCCTTAGTTTTATACTCTGTACTTTTCGATACTGGAGCTTCTCATAGCTTTCTTTTTGTGCATTCTATGGAAATACATAGACTTACTGTTTATACTCCTAAGGATATAATGACGCTAGAAACTCCCTTGGGAATTGGAACATCTAGCTTGTGTCAGTGCTTAGTCTGCCCCCTGGAGGTTGGTGGGTGTTGTTTTTCATGGAGTCTCTATGTTTCAGAGATGGAAGACTATGATGTCATTCTCGGGATGGACTAGTTTGTTCCCTTCCAGGCCTTTGTTGATTTTTATCGCCACATGGTGAGCATCACATTAATAGAGGGTGGATCTATTCTTCACAAGGGCGAATGGGATGTACAAGCAAGAAGAGCAAGACCAGAGCATCATGGGTTTGGCGGTGTTACGACCTAGATTGTATGCTTATATCTGGATGAACACGGGACTTCTTAGGTAAATTTTCTTCTAGTGGTTGATCACTTTCCAAATGTCTTTCTAGAAGACTTTTTAGGTTTTCCTCTAGAGAAAGAGGTAGACTTCTCAATTGAGCATGTTCCAAGAGCGCCACCAGTGTCCATTCTTCCATATAGGATGGCTACACATGAGTTTCAGGAGCTCAAGAAGTAGTTGGAGGAGTTGCAGACAAGGGGTTTCATCCGACCCAGTACTTCTCCTTGGGGTTCGCATGTCCTATTTGTGAAGAAGGCAGACGACACCCTTAGGATTTGTGTGGATTATCGGAAGCTGAACCAGTTGATGGTCAAGAACCGATATCCATTTCCATGGATAGATGATCTCTTTGATCATTTTCGAGGTGACAGAGTGTTCTCGAAGATCGAATTGAGATCCGGCTACCATCAGTTGTGTGTTAGAACATCTGATATACCTCTTACTGCCTTCTGGAGTAGGTAGGGTCTGTATGAGTATTGAGTTATGATATTCGGTCTCACGAATGTGCCAGCAGTTTTCATGGCACTGATGAACAGAGTTTTCCATCCTTACATGGATTCCTTCATGGTGGTTTTCGTGGATGACATCTTGGTGTACTTTCACACTCGACACGACCATGCTACCCATCTTGAGATCTTTTTGAGTAATTTGAGGGAGAGTCCAATAATATGTTAAGCTCTCAAAGTGACACTTTTGGATAGATGAGGTACTCTTCCTAGGTCATGTCATCTCAGAGACAAAAGTATCAGCAAACCCAGAGAAGGTGAGAGCAGTAGTCACCTAGGAGAAGACGAAGAACGTCTTCGAGGTACGAAGTTTCTTAGGGCTATCTGGTTACTACATATGGTTCATACATGACTTCTCACTCTTAGAAGCACCATTTATGGGCTTGACTTAGAATAGGATGAAGTGTGTTTGGTCAAAATCAGGCGATTCCGCCTTCCAGAAGCTGAAAGGGAGATTGACTTCAGCACCGATTCTAGTTTTTCTATAGCGGGGCAAGAGTTATACAGTTTTCTGTGATGCATCTGGCATCGGGCATGGAGCAGTGCTTATGAAGGAGGATCATGTAGTTGTGTACGGATTACGGTAGTTGAGGTCACATGAGAGGAACTATCCTTCACATGACCTGGAGTTTGCAGCAGTTGTTTATGCTTTTCATTGTTCGGGAAATTATCTTCTGGGATATCATTTTGTGGTGTATAATGACCTCAAGATCCTCAAGTATACCCCTGGGAAAGGAAATGAAGTGGCTGATGCACTGAGTAGGAGGACTCAGATACAGGCACATCAGGAGGCTAGCTGTGAGTGGCAGCTTATGGCTCTATTCTCTGAGATGCATTTGGAGGTGAATGGCAGATAGGGGTAGACGTTCCTATCTTCTGTAGCTATTACATATATGCTTCTTGTCCGAGTTTGTATGAGGTAGTTATCAGATTCTGTAGGCCTAGTCCTATGGGAATGCATGTTAGGAGAGGACCCTATTTCTCAGATGGACCATAGGTGAGTATGAGATCTTGCGTTTACAGGGACACATATGGGTGCTAGCAGATTTACGCGAGGAGCTGATGCGAGACTTTATTTCTTCAGTTTGGGAAGTTCATCCTGGTTTCACCAAGATGTATTGTGATCTACACCGCCAGTATTGGTGTCCAATTATGAAGAGAGATATTGCTGGTTTTGTCATGAGATATTCCACCTGTCAGTAGGTGAAGGAAGAGCACCATTGACCGACATGGATTTTACAGTAGCTACCCCTTCCCGAGTGGAAGTGGAATGATGTCGCGATGGACTTCTGGACAGGGTTACCAAGATCACCTCAAGGGAATGAAACAGTATGGGTTTTCATTGACAGGATCATGAAGGTTTCACACTTCTTGCCGATTAAGGAGACCTTCAGTGTTGATGAGCTTGGACAGTTGTATATATGTGAGATTGTACGATTGCAGGGGGTTTTGAGTACTATCATTTCATATAGGGATGCCTTCTTCACATCAAATTTTTGGAAAGGGCTACATAGGGCTTTGGGTACACAGGTACTTTTGAGTACATCTTACCATCCCTAGACAGATGGCCAGTTAGAGCGCATGATTCAGGTGCTAGAGGACATGCTATGAGCATGTGTCCTTGATTTTGGAGGTTTTTGGGAGAGACATATACCTCTGGTGGAGTTTTCCTATAATAATAGTTTTTAATCAACTATTAAAATGTCACCATACGAGGTTTTGTATGGTAGGCCGTGCTGATCACGCTTGTGTTGGCTGGAGGCAGGAGAGGCAGCTATGCTGAGACCTTGTCTTGTTCAGGAGACCACAGAGCAGTTGGAGTTGATTCAAAATGGATGACTACTACACAGTCTTGGATGAAATCTTATACTGATCAAAAGAGACAACCTTTGGAGTTTAAGGTCGGGGATCGGGTTTTCCTACATGTTACCCTGAGGTTGGGACACAAGAGGATCAAAATATAAGGTAACATTTCACCGAGATACGTCAGGCCGTTTGAGGTTCTAGAGATAGTTGGGTTGGTTGCTTATAGG
This sequence comes from Viscum album, assembly GCA_963277665.1. Lineage (NCBI taxonomy): Eukaryota > Viridiplantae > Streptophyta > Magnoliopsida > Santalales > Viscaceae > Viscum > Viscum album. The sequence continues at coordinate 1,195,328,042 of OY728135.1, read as the reverse complement.
TTGTAGTTGCCACAGAGGTACAAGGCTATGCACGATGTCTTCCATGTTTCTCAGCTTCTCCGCTATTTCTCAGACCCATATCATATTTTTCAACCATAGGAGGTTGAGCTGGAGCATGATGCATCATTCGAGGGGCATCCTATCGGGATTGTTGATCGTATTGCGAAGATACTTCATGGTTGTTCTGTTCCTCTGGTACAGGTGGTATGGAAACACAGCCGTGTACATGAAAGGACATGGGAGAGGGAGGCCGATATGTGATCATAATGGCCAGAGTTGTTTGAGGATTCTTCTTTGCCACCATGTTAGGGAAATTTGAGGACAAATTTCATTAAGGGGGGATGTTTTTAAGAACCCGGATCTTCGTTTCAGGTATTTTTTTCTGCTTTTGGTCATTTTTGTGAAAATGAAAAAAACTGGCAATTTTCTAACTACACGCCTTATACTTTTCTACCGTGCGAGGCCGTGTGCTGGCCATTTTTGGGCCACACACACGGTGTATTGCGGTGATGTGGAGGCCGCTTAATGCGGTGTATGGAAAGGACGAGTACACACCGTGTAATTTTATTTTTTATTTTATTACTCGGACCGAGGTCGCATCTTAAACCTATTTTTATCTTCTTCTCCACCTAATTATTTCTAGAGCATCTGAGGAGGCCAAATCTTCTCCGAGCCACCGATCTGTCCCCAGTTATCTGAATCGAAGGTCGTCACTGCAGTAGAATCGCAACGACGAGTTCTTGGTTCTTCTTTGGCCACATTTCCTAATTCCTTCTCTTATGTGAGTTATCCATGTTTGAATGTTTTAGACGTTTTTGCAGATCTCCTGCATTCTAGGCTGATTCATATACCAAGTTTCAAGTATATTGATCCCCTAGGATCTAGATAGGTGGGTTGTTTCCCTACGTTGAATGTCTTTGAGTTTTTCGTGAAAAAGTGTCAGATACCTATGTAATGGGTATCTCAGGTTAGAGTTTTGATCTTGTATTGTTATCTGCCTTAGATTACATGTATGCTTGAGGTTATTAGATGATTGATAATATCTTTTTAGAATGTTTTAGGATCACCCCATGGGTGTTTCCACTTGTGTTGGCTGTTTACTACCGTTTGGAATAGGTTTCCTCTGAGGCATACCTTGTTGCATTGATTGCCTCCCTTGAGATATTTGATTGCTTGTATTGCCTAGTTTTTATATTATTTTGATGCATTTTATCTATTAGACAAGTAGTTTGTTGAACATAATTAGGGATGCTAACAGTCGTTTACGCACGACGGGACTACTTAGGGTTCTGTGAACCTGGTGTGGTAGACTAAAGAGGGAATTTATGGTTAAGGGCTTCCCTAGAGAGTCTATTATAAATTAGTATCATTCGCAGGACCTATAAGAATTCGACTTTGTGCTTACCCAGAGTGTCCTTGGTAATGTATGAAGAATATAGGGGTAATTAGATGTAAGTGATTCCTCATAGAGTCTATAGCTTTCATTGTAAGACCGTGGGGGAATTGACGTTGAGTGCTTCCTAGAGTGTCTGTGCCCTGTATGATTACTTGACTATAGGGGTCTGCCAGTATGAGCCACCCAGAGAGTTAGTGTGAATATTGTTTGGTTGGTTTTGATGATTCCACCAATCTAAAGAATAATCTTGTGTTTTTTACTACTTGTAGTATAGGTAGTCTGCTGAGACACCTATTGTGTTACTTGTTATGCCTTGGGAATATAGAGTCATTTGCTAGATTCCTGGGTTGATACTTTAATGAGTGAATTAATTTAATAAATAAATGTGATTGGAGATTGGTAGGATTGTTTACTTTAGAGTACGTTTGTTTCTCTACTTCATTTATTTCCTTTAGTTTTGATATATTTCTTACTAATAGTAGGGCACAGATCTTGTGGTGATTGCCTACAGGGATTAGTCTCACACCATGTTTGGGTCCTTCTTTACGGCCCAAACAGGTTATAAGGTTGCAGGTGTGGATAGGGATTGTGGACCTTCTACTTCAGGTACATGATAGATGGTTGGAGATGGAGAGCATAAGACCGAGCTTAGGCTTGTGGTGCTGCTGAAGTTGTTGTTTAGATTTAGTGCTTTGTTCTCAGTTTTATTTCATCATGTTGTTGTGTTTGTTTCTTTCCTTAGATACATGTACCATTCTGCATCATTATTATATTATACATTTCATCCCCTATTTAGTTTCAGTTGTTTTATATTGTTTACTGTAATGCCCCGACCCCAGCTACCCGGAGTCGGTGCATTACTTCGTAACATTGGCATGATCACAAAAGATCAAGTCTCGAAAGACCGATTACTTTAGTAGCCTTGGAAACACTAGATACATTCGTAAACGTTACATTACATCATAAAGTGAAAAACTACAATAACAAAGTCTCCATAGTCCACACTCATATCCTCTTCTGTCTATCCCTGCAGGTTATTCATAAAATACTTCTTCAAGTCCTGGAAAAAATTAAAACATTTAAAGGAGTGAGCTCAGATGCTCAGTAAGGATAACAATATAGCGGAAGCTTTCATCAATAAACATTTAAGGCAATGTATAACCAAAACAAAAGCCTTTTAAACATGAACTTCAACATAATATGGCAAAAGTAAAATGAGATAATGTCATTCACTTCTTCACATGGATATTCTACTAGTCGAATAATCACATGCAATATCAATAACCACTTTCATAATGAGGGAATGTATAATGCCAGACATTCTGAAACATTTTGTCAAGGCCCCGGCCAAGACGTCTAAAATGATTAAGGCCTCGGCCAAAACCATAAATCAAATTGGGAAAGGGCCCCGACCAATTCCACGTCTAGTTGTCTCATGAGACCTACCGATGCATCGAGGAGCTATAGTGGGCTCCACCCGTCACTTATTAAGTCCAATACATTCCTCATATGAATAGGATTAAACATATCATAAACCATAACATAATCGTATCACATAAAACATGCATAATGGAAACATAACATTTCCACATTTCAATAACAAGATATCAATACAACACATTGATATTATAAAAACTCTTTCAAAATCATTTTCAATACAAAAATAAAAGAAAGTTAAAACTTTGTATTTATTTTTCATTAAAAAAATATGGCTTGTAGAGGAAGCCGAAACTCAAATAATGGTCACGGCGGTGGAGAAGTCGTTGTCGCCGCATAAGTACGGAAAGAAAAACATTCCCATTTGTCATTTATCAAAACGCTTCGTATAAAAAGATTCCTTTTGAATAAACTTAAAAGTCAAAGGGGTTTATACACCGTATAAAAGAAAGTTGTGTATAAAACCAAATATGCCTCAACGAAAGGGGATTGAGACGAAGTCCTTAAAAAGATCATTTTTTTAAATAAAGTACATCTATAATGTGTATTCACTATAAGTACACATAAATAATGTACTAATACAAGATAGGACCTAAAAATATCATGACATAATTTGAAAGTAGGAGATTAACCCAAAGAATAGAAATTGGGTTAAGAAGTTCCCTTACCTCGTGTCTGACTTGACTCAACCGTTCTTTAACCTCCTGAATAATAAACTAGAGATAATATATATTCCTTATTAAGAACCATTTTCAAATTCATTATCCTTTTTATATCACTTATTACAATGATATGAACATTATGTAATTATTTAAGTTAATAACAGTCGTTTTGTCGATCTTTGGTACTTGAGTCAACAATAAACTTCTTATAATTACAAGTTGTTTATGTGGTAGAATATCCATTATCTCCAGAATTATATTCATTATTTAGATGTCATATATATCTTATATATCCAGTATATACATTCATTTATAAAATTACGTAACATTTAGAGGTAAGAAATGAAATGCACCGTTCATGGAGACGGTAAGCCGTACGTACGCATGAACACTACTTTCATTTCAATTTCATATTTAATGGAACAAAATCATAATGATATAAATGTATAATATAATTCCTGTATAATATAGTGTATAATACCATTTACTCCATCCTTTATACATCCCATATATGGCATTAACGATTCAAATCACTTTGAGGGGGCGATAGTCCGCACTTCCTAAAATGAAATTATCGCGTTTTACCCATAATGGAAATCATAAAGTATGCCATAAATGAGAAATACATAAGCATAAGTAAAACCTAAACACATTATATATCATATATAAATATAGTGACATCTTAATGGCCACCATTGAAGGTGTTATATGAGTGTTGAACAATCATCGTTTCGTGAGGCAGAAATTCTCCATCCACAGAAACCGTATGTTCTTTAACCATTAGATGTAGGTTTGTGTAAGTGTAGCTAGAATAATTCTTATAACAACATCCTAGTATATTTAGGATACTTGTGTTGTTACAAAATAAATGAATAAAAAGAGTTTAGGGTGTTGGAGAAGAAAAATAAAACAAAACAACATTAGAGAAGACATTACCTCAAAATCGGGTAACTCTTTTTTGATTTGAGCCAAAGGCTTCCTTGAGAAGAGTTCTGCCCAAAGTGAGGATTCTAGGAGTAAGAGGGGTAAGTTGGGAGAGTATTTGAGTAGAGTTTGGCCGAGCCAAATGTCTTGAAGGTGTGAATAATGTGGGAGAGGTGGGGGCCTTTTATAAGAGGAGAGGAGGGGCTCTTTTGGAAAAATTGAAATGTTACATTATTACACAATGTTTTTTGGATTCTAAAGGTCCCACACTTATATAATTCTTTTATAAGGTGATAAGGGTTCGAAATATCCTCATACAATAGGCTTTGGACAAGTGTAAGCCTTGGAGTTTACATTATCTTCTCAGTTTATTTAAATCGTTAAATAATGAGGTCATCACTGCATCATCATGATGTCATAAATAATTTAATTTATTTAATGTCTAAAAATTATAAAAAAAATACTATGAAGTAGGAAATCTTTTTAGATTTCTAATGAATATTTATAGTCAAAATTCGGACTTGTGTAACCCCATTTAAATACTATTTTAGTAAAACAACTCATGTTTGTGTCAATTTAATTTTAACATTAAATAAATATATATTACTGTCATTTTCCAACTAAAGTGGCTCCATGGGGTCCCCAAGTTGACCCATGGGTTGTCTGGGTCGGCCATGACTCATCCAATAGGAGTAGGACAAGTGTCAAGCTCATCTCATATTATTAAAACATCATTTTTTCCTTAAACTACACTAATTACCTCTAATCGCGATTAAGAACTTAAAAGTTACTATTCACCAAAAAATTTATTTTGATCTCATTGAACCACATTTTACTTCTTAATGACAACCATGTATGTCGGATTTTTGAAAATCAAATCATAGAAGTGGTAATATTTCATTTAAACGAAAAATCAGTTATTTAACTACCACTTAGTGGTTTCACTATTAATCAAAAATTGAAGTTTTTCAGAACAATGCCAAAATTTCACCCTAAGCTATAATTGATATTACAAATTCAAAAATGATGTCTATTTTAAAAATTTAAAACATATAAGTTTCATTAGTTAATTTTATAATTAATTCCCGCTGTCACAACAAATAGCGTGTTTTTAAGAATCAATTTATATCAAAAGATTGGCAATTGTTTATGTCCAATTTCAATGTTAAATTAATTCTAATGACCACCATTGGATAAAATGGTAAAAATATATTCTAATTATACTTTAAAACCACTAAATAGTATAATTTATCACAATAAATTATTTTGATTAAAAAAGTTGTTTTAAGTATTTTTCACTATTCATAAAAAAATTGGAAGTTCTGAGAAAGTAAAAAAAAATAAACTTAGGATAATTTCGATATTAAGAATAAAAAAATGAAGTCCATTTTGAAATATAAATTTCTATAATTTTAAAAAGTGGTTATTACTATTCATAACGGCTACTTTGATTAGTCGCGGTGTTTTAGAACTCGAAGTTTCGTACAATGCCATCTATTGCATTATTGAATGAGAAGCGTATCGTGGAAGCTCGGGGTGTTACATTCTTCCCTCCTTCAATAAATTGCGTCCTCGCAATTTGAAATTTTTCTTTGAAAGTAAAAGGTTGAAAAGAGAAAATACCTTTGAGGAAAACCCACATCAGAAATAAGATTAATAAAATTTATCCTTAATAAGAGGGAAAGGGAAATGAAAAAGTCACCACCCAATTATGATCTCGATTAGGAGAACATTGGTGGAAATTAGAGACATATAATTGGAGGAAAAACGTAAATATTTGTAGGGAGTGATTGGGGTCATCAATCACAATCAACTATCAAATTGAGGGCCTCAAAGCCTTCAATCTATGTTGATTTAAAATATCACCAGTTCTACAAGACATAAGGTATTAGGATAACACATTTTTTTTGTTTTAATATCCCTTTACTAATGTTTAAGAATTAATTTATTCTTTGAATAAGAGATAGGTATATATATATTTATGCTTGACAATTAGAGTTTCAACCTTCAACTCATCTTTCACTCAAAAAGATAATAGAACTCAAAAATATTATACTTATCCTAATTGTATAAGGTTCCAAATGTTAACACATACCATTTAGATTAGTAAAATTATTTTGTCATAACTGGGGACTTCCTGTAGGCTAGTGGTAGGAAATAAAGGCCTGTCGCACTATGATTGTGAGTTCGATTCCTGCAGCTTTGTCCGACGCGACGGGTTATGCCCCACCCTGTAGGTTGTCCTTTTCCTAAAACAATAGTATCATAATATTCCAAAAATAATCTTCATAAATGCTTTAACCTTAAACAATACTATCCATGGTTCAACTTAATCCATTCCAACCTTAATAGTTATCCAAAATACCTCCATCCAGACTTTCTCTAAAAGGTCTCTTAATTCCAAAATCAATTTATCAGATTCCCCAAACAAAGTAAAGTTTCTCTTATTATCACATACTAAAAATATAATTACTTTCATCATATTAAAACCTTACTGAAATCAACAAGTACTGCAGTTCAATCCTTATATATATCACATTATTATTATAACCAAAATATAATCCTTGAGTCCAAAAGCACCAATACATTATTTATTCCACTTCAACTGTAGTCACAGCATAAGATTGGCCTTTATCCCTTGTCCATTTCTGAGGTAAGTTTCCCTGACGCTTAGGAAATTCATTTTCATAATGACCCATTTCTCTACAATTGTAACATTCAACTTTGATATCCTCTTTCTTTCCCTTGCAATCACGAGCCTGGTGACACTTTTCTCCACATTTATAACAAACTCCCATTCCTTTTAGGAAAGTACCAGGGTGATTCTTCCCACAATTATCACATAATGGAAAATCCTTCTTTCCCTTTTTCCCTTTATCTATCTATTGTTCCACCGTTCTCTTCTTCTCTTGTTTTACTTTGTTGTCATAAGACTTAGAGAATTCCTTTTCTGTCTTGATAGCACACGAGACAATATCTTCGTATGATGAGAAGGATTGTGAGACTAATGCTCGATGAAGAAATGGTTTTAACCCATCAAAGAAACGATCAATATTACTTCTTGGGTTACGTATATATTCGGCAACATGCCTCGCTAACCTTGTAAAGTTAGCCTCATACATTGCGACATTATCATCCTCCTTCTGCCTCAAACTCAGAAATTGCCTTTCCATATCTGCTTGATGGTCACGAGGAAAGTATTTTTCTATGAAAAGATCATTGAACTCCCTCCATTCCATATTCGATACGTCATCATCTTCCTTTGTGTTTTGAATCAGCGACCACCACTGATCGGCATCTCCAGTGAGGCGGTAAACTGCCATGACAACCTTCTCCCTTTCGCTACTCCCCAAGGCATGGAATATTTTCTCTAAGGAGTTTATCCATTGCTCAGCTACTAATGGATTGGTACCCCCATTGAAGGTTGGTGGTTGTTGCCTCATGAAATGGTCTAGCATTGATCCTCCACATTGCGGATCAGGGTACTCCATACGAGTAAGGTTATTATTCATAACCTGAGTAAGTTGTCCCAGTATGGTGATTAGCTGATCGGCACCAGTTGCATCACCAGCCCCACTATAATTATCCTGAGCAGGAGGGAAATCCCTATATGGAGTGCATGCATTGATACGGTTTCCATTTCTTCCACTATGCGCCATTTCTAAACAATTTCATAAACTAGATTATTTTATGAAATAAAATACATAATTCCATATTTGTAAAATACTTTACATAAATTGAACTATTTATGGATATAATCCATAATCATAAAAAGAAATGTTTCCTTTGAGGAGGTATATACTCATAACCCTTCATAGTGGTTTGTAAAGAAAATGAGAATTATCCTAAGCATATCCCCCGGGAGTGTCGTAACCAAGAGTGCAGCAAGGCCCATTGTCGTGCACCAGTTCCCGTTTGAGTCTAACTAAAAGCAGTGTTTTCGGGTTTTACACCTAGGTACATCTAAGCCAGAGCCGCCTCTACCTGCTCGTATCCAGACAGGGATGTATTGCTCAGAAAACTCACAAAATCTCTATAATAACAAAATTCTAGGAAGTTCTTCTATACTAATCCTCAAAGTCTATCTTTGGGCTATGTCCTCTAATCAGAGTTTATCTATATCTAGCTTCCAAGGTTAGTACTAAACTGACTCTGATACCAACTGTAATGCCCCGACCCCAGCTACCCGGAGTCGGTGCATTACTTCGTAACATTGGCATGATCAAAAAAGATCAAGTCTCGAAAGACCGATTAGTTTAGTAGCCTTGGAAACACTAGATACATTCGTAAACGTTACATTACATCATAAAGTGAAAAACTACAATAACAAAGTCTCCATAGTCCACACTCATATCCTCTTCTGTCTATCCCTGCAGGTTATTCATAAAATACATCTTCACGTCCTGGAAAATATTAAAACATTGAAAGGGGTGAGATCAGATGCTCAGTAAGGATAACAATATAGCGGAATCTTTCATCAATAATCATTTAAGGCAATGTATAACCAAAACAAAAGCCTTTTAAACATGAACTTCAACATAATATGGCAAAAGTAAAATGAGATAATGTCATTCACTTCTTCACATGGATATTCTACTGGTCGAATAATCACATGCAATATCAATAACCACTTTCATAATGAGGGAATGTATAATGCCAGACATTCTGAAACATTTTGTCAAGGCCTCGGCCAAGACGTCTAAAACGATTAAGGCCTCGGCCAAAACCATAAATCAAATTGGGAAAGGGCCTCGGCGAATTCCACGTCTAGTTGCCTCATGAGAACTACCGATGCATCGAGGAGCTATAGCGGGCTCCACCCGTCACTTATTAAGTCCAATACATTCCTCATATGAATAGGTTTAAACATATCATAAACCATAACATAATCGTATCACATAAAACATGCATAAAGGAAACATAACATTTCCACATTTCAATCACAAGATATCAATACAACACATTGATATAATAAAAATGCTTTCAAAACCATTTTCAATACCAAAATAAAAGAAAGTTAAAACTTTGAATTTATTTTTCATTAAAAAAAAGATGGCTTGTAGAGGAAGCCGAAACTCAAATAATGGTCACGGCAGAGGAGAAGTTGTTGTCGTCGCATAAGTACGGAAAGAAAAACATTCCCATTTGTCATTTTGCAAAACGCTTCGTATAAAAAGATTCCTTTTGAATAAACTTAAAAGTCAAAGGGGTTTATACACCGTATAAAAGAAAGTTGTGTATAAAACCAAATATGCCTCAACGAAAGGGGATTGAGACGAAGTCCTTAAAAAGATCATTTTTTTAAATAAAGTACATCTATAATGTGTATTCACTATAAGTACACATAAATAATGTACAAATACAAGATAGGACATAAAAATATCATGACATAATTTGAAAGTAGGAGATTAACCCAAAGAATAGAAATTGGGTTAAGAAGTTCCCTTACCTCGTGTCTGACTTGACTCAACCGTTATTTAACCTCCTGAATAATAAACTAGAGCTAATATATACCTTATTAAGAACCATTTTCAATTTAATTATCCTTTTTATATCACTTATTACAATGATATGAACATTATGTAATTATTTAAGTTAATAACAGTCGTTTTGTCGATCTTTGGTACTTGAGTCAACAATAAACTTCTTATAATTACAAGTTGTTTATGTGGTAGAATATCCATTATCTCCAGAATTATATTCATGATTTAGATGTCATATATATCTTATATATCAAGTATATACATTCATTTATAATATTACGTAACATTTATAGGTAAGAAATGAAATGCACCGTTCATGGAGACGGTAAGCCCTACGTACGCATGAACGCTACTTTCATTTCAATTTCATATTTAATGGAAGAAAATCATAATGATATAAATGTATAATATAATTCCAGTATAATATAGTGTATAATACCATTTACTCCATCCTTTATACATCCCATATATGGCATTAACGATTCAAATCACATTGAGGGGGCGGTAGTCCGCACTTCCTAAAATGAAATTATCGCGTTTTACCCATAATGGAAATCATAAAGTATGCCATAAATGAGAAATACAGAAGCATAAGTAAAACATAAACACATTATATATCATATATAAATATAGTGACATCTTAATGGCCACCTTTGAAGGTTTTATATGAGTGTTGAACAATCATCGTTTCGTAAGGCAGAAATTCGCCATCCACAGAAACCGTATGTTCTTTAACCATTAGATGTAGGTTTGTGTAAGTGTAGCTCGAATCATTCTTATAAAAACATCCTAGTATATTGAGGATACTGTTTTTGTTACAAAATAAATGAATAAAAAGAGTTTAGGGTGTTGGAGAAGAAAAAGAAAACAAAACAACATTAGAGAAGACATTACCTCAAAATCGGGTAACTCTTTTTGATTTGAGCCAAAGGCATCCTTGAGAAGAGTTCTGCCCAAAGTAATGATTCTAGGAGTAAGAGGGGTAAGTTGGGAGAGTAATGGGGCAGAGTTTGGCCGAGCCAAATGGCTTGATGGTGTGAATAAGGTGGGAGAGGTGGGGGCCTTTTATAAGAGGAGAGGAGGGGCTCTTTTGGAAAGATTGAAATGTTACATTATTACACAATGCGTTTCGGATTCTAAAGGTCCCACACTTATATAATTCCTGGATAAGGTGATAAGGGTTCGAAATATCCTCATCCAATAGGCTTTGTACAAGTTTAAGCCTTGGATTTTACATTATCTTCTCATTTTATTTAAATCGTTAAATAATGAGGTCATCGCTGCATCATTATGATGTCATAAATAATTTAATTTATTTAATGTCTAAAAATTATTAAAAAAAAAATACTATGATGTAGGAAATCTTTTTATATTTCTAAAGAATATTTATAGTCAAAATATGGACTTGTGTAACCCCATTTAAAAACTGTTTTAGTAAAACATCTCATGTTTGTGTCAATTTAATTTTAACATTAAATAAATATATATTAATGTCATTTTCCAACTAAAGTGGCTCCATGGGGTCCCCAAGTTGACCCATGGGTTTTCTGGGTCGGCCATGACTCATCCAATAGGAGTAGGACAAGTTTCAAGCTCATCTCATATTATTAAAACATCATTTTTTCCTTAAACTACACTAATTACCTCTAATCGTGATTAAGAACTTAAAAGTTACTATTCACCAAAAAATTATTTTGATCTCATTGAACCACATTTTACTTCTTAATGACAACCATGTATGTCTGATTTTTGAAAATCAAATCACAGAAGTGGTAATATTTCATTTAAACGAAAAATCAGTTATTTAACCACCACTAAGTGGTTTCACTATTCATCAAAATTGAAGTTTTTCAGAACAATGCCAAAATTTCACCCTAAGCTATAATTGATATTCCAAATTCAAAAATGATGTCTATTTTAAAAAATTCCAAACATATAAGTTTCATTAGTTAATTTTATATTTAATTCCCGCTGTCACAAAAAATAGCGTGTTTTTAAGAAACAATTTATATCAAAAGATTGGCAATTGTTTATGTCTAATTTCAATGTTAAATTAATTATAATGACCACCATTGGATAAAATGGTAAAAATATATTCTAATTATACTTTAAAACCACTAAATAGTATAATTTATCACAATAAATTATTTTTATTAAAAAAGTTGTTTTAAGTATATTTCACTATTCATAAAAAAATTGGATGTTCTCTGAAAGTTACAAAAAATTAAACTTAGGATAATTTCGATATTACGAATACAAAAATGAAGTCCATTTTGAAATATAAAATTTCTATAATTTTAAAAATTGGTTATTACTATTCATAACGGCTACTTTGATTAGTCACGGTGTTTTAGAACTCGAAGTTGCGTACAATGCATGCTATTGCATTATTGAATGAGAAGCGTATCGTGGAAGCTCGGGGTGTTACATTTACTGCTTCCGCTATTGACTGTTATTTCCTATACCTTGTATACCTTACCAAATTAGGGCATAGTTTCCCCAATAACTTACCAAAGCCCACACTACTAGTCGGAAGCCTCTGGCATTTGCGTAAATGCGCTTGAGGTCATGTGGTGAACCTGGAACGGGGCACCATTTAAGGGGCTCTGGATTTGGGTCGTTGCACATTTTTCATTTGTTTTTTCAATTTTGAAGAATATTCATATATATATCAAAAATATTTTTTATTACACCTTTTAAAATTTTCTATGTTTCATAACTACTAATGATATTTTTTTATCTATGGTTACTATGTCAAAATAATCCTTTACTTTATCATCTAAGTTCCTATGAATATTTCTTGTGGTGGAAATGAAATCAATATTAGATGAATGATAATTAAATGATTTAATTTCATTTTCATTGTCTATTAAAATATAAAAAATTCATTTCAATGAATTTTCAATGTGAATACCCTATATTTCTTCCCAATTGAATAGTGCTCAACTGGATAACCAACATTTGAATATTTGGGGAAATTATTTTCTTTCTTGTATACCATTTATTATACATAGATTGAATACACTAAAACTAATTTTATTTATTGTTAGATATTTAGCTTGATGAAAATCATATTTATTTATATTCTCATATTATTTCCATGGGTTAATTATGCAATGATTTTGATGGATTTATATTTTTTCTCGTATTCATGTGGCACACCTACATATGAATATATAATTATGTGATGAGTGTGCATGGAATTATATTGAACTTAAATACTTTGGAAAAATATTTATCCCTCATTAGATAATTGTGTTTAAGGAACAAGGGAGGATTTAAACCCACAATATTTATAGATCTGGGAAGTAAATCCAATCCAATGTGTTATGATGGTATTAGAAGAGGAATATGAAATGTGTTATGATTTTATATGCCTATGTATAACGTATATTACTATTTAATGTCACATTATAATTTTATGTCACTATATTTCGGGATTATTATTACTCCTTATGATTTTACAGTATGGCTTTTTTAAAATTACACTTCTTCAATAGCTTATCAGCTTAACAAATTATTTAAATAGTATTATTATAATAATTTATTAGATGTAGGGAAAAGAGGGAATGTATTATATTATTTAAATTATGAAAATATATATTACACATGTTTATAAAATTAATTCATTGGTTATTAATTAATTAGAAATGAAAAACAATTGAACATAAAGGATTTATTTTTATAAAAACCATTTTTATGCCAACTATGTTATTTTAAATTAATCACTAATTAGTGGTAGATATTAATTAAATTTATATATTATATATTCAACAAAATATATTTATATTAACCCAACAAAATAGTGCTATAAGATAAGAATAAATCTAAATATATGCATTAACATGCTATATTTTTATAAGGGTAGTTTTATCATTATTTAATGGTACACTTGTTTTAAAACAAAATTTTGACATCTTCCTAAAATATATTGATCAAAATAAAAATAATTTTTGAAATAGTAATTTCAAAATTATCATAGGGTGAAATTTATGTTATTTTCTTAAAATATATATTTTCCAGTGAATAGTGAAAAATCTTGATTTATATAAAATGGTCATTTTTGTTATAATTTCAAGTATATTTATGATTAAACTATTAAAATATCCTATAAAAGTATTAATATTAATGTATAAATATTATAAATTAATTTTTGAAATAATTTATCATAGTATAAGTAAATAAATATTTTAAAATTTTTTAATTAAGTGTTGTAATTTTTATAAGTCATAAATTATTAATTAAAATTTTATAATTAAGATAATTATTTAAAAATAAAAAAAATTCCATAAAATAGATTCATATTTTATTATTTTTTGTCTTTTGAATTTAATATAATGTTTGAGACCATAATTAATTTTTCAAAGTGGTATAAAATCAGTTATAATTTTTAAAATTTTTATTTGTTTAGTAAATGATGATTTTAATTAAAAATAAATATATCATATTTATAAAATTATTTTCATAAAACAGATTTAATTTTTGAATTATAAAAAGAAAAAAAATATTAGGGTGAATTGGTAGGATTTTCGTAAAATACAATTATTTTTATTAATAGTAAAATATTATAATATACCTTAAATGTTAAATACATGAATTATTGAGTCATATATAAGGTATCTCTAATGTATTACCATAATATAAAACTTCTCATAATTATTTAAAAATATTTTTTGATAATGTTAAAACTATTCCTAGTCTTGAGCCAAAATAAGAAAGAAATGAATAAAATATTCAAACACTCCCCTCTCCTCCACTATAAATACCACCCCTTCCCCACACACCTTACAAGATTTGAGGCATGTCAAATTTCATCACGATAATTTTATAAATCCCCTCCCCTATTCATAGAGATCTTGGTATCATCAAAACACCAAAACCTTCTCCCAAAGGAGGATCTCAAGGAGGAGAAAATAAAGAGGTAAAAACCTCTTTCTTTTACTTTCTATTTAACTTCTTATTCTCTCCTCACCTCCACAGATATAAATTTCATAAAAATATAAATAAATTACATATACTATAATTTTATTATGATAATGTAATAATATATCATCAATCCCCTTCTCCTCTCCCTTTTATTCTAAAAATGGAAATATCGTCCATGAGATGTTGTTCCATAGCCTTCAAGGATGAGTAGTTTTCATTTTCCTTCACCATATTCAAGAATATTCATAAAAACATTTTAATTATTTAAAAAGATTGTTAAAATTATATTAGAAACATTTTTATTTTTAAGATTTAATATATTTATATAATACTAACTTTTAAGGAAAAATCAATTTGTTGGAATCGAAACCCGCTAAAATTCATACAAGTGATTATCATTAACATGTTATCTAATGATTCATACCCATATCTGGGGAAATAATATTAGACCAATTATACATATGTATGATTATAAATAACATGTAATTTCACATATGAATACTTATACCCATTTAACATGAACTTCAATACTTATAAACAAGCGAACCAATCATGAAAACCACGAAAATGAATGCTAATGAACGATGTAATTAAACTCTATAACTAATCAATAAGGCCTTAAATGAACATAATAAACCTATAATGAATATAATATATTCAAAAATAAATAAATTTAATTATTAATTATTTTATATAATTATTATAAATTATATTTTTACATTCAAAAATAAATTTTCTAAATAATTTCATCATTAATTTATAATAAATACATTTTTTCAAGGTCCCCTTTTCAATTATTCCCGATACACATGCCCGATTAAAGGGAGCATCTCGATTTATTACCCATTTTAAAGTACCCTCTATAATATGTTTAAAGGCAATATTATCAATACATTTATAATGAAAACCCATATATTTTTATATATAGTTTTATTGAAACAATAAGGACAAATAAAAAAGATTTTTCCAAAAGAACACTACTTTGCAATATAAAAAAGGGGGAGTTTCTCTCAAGAGTATCTCGATTATTTTACTAGATTATTTTCATAAATTTGACCACCTCCATTGAAATATTTTATTTATTTATATTTACTCTTATTATTATCATCTTATATATTTTATTAAATTCTTTATAATCAATTTGACTGTGGATGAGCTATATTGATACTATTCTTCTTACTACTAAGAGTGGTTAGTGACTACGTTTACATATTGGGGAAAGATATATAAATTGAATATGTATATAATGTTTACGTTTAACACCATTTATATTGGGAATGAATTTGACATAGAAAGTTATGGGTGGTATATCTATAGCCCCTCGATGCAAAAATATCTCTCATGAGACAAACTAGATATGGTTTGGGCTGAGGCCTTACCCATTTATTAGATTCTTGGAATGATGCCTTGACTATAAATGATTTATGGAATGAAACATTAATGGTATATTTATGATGAACAATATTATGCATTCCCTCATTATGATATTTTTAATTGATTATCCATGTGAATATTTGACTAGTATAATGGTTTAGATTCTTTCTCATTGATTATTTATATAGTACTATTTATTTTTCTATTATTCTTGCTATATTGTGCTAAATATTATGTTATAATAGAAAGTGATTTTTATATTTCACCATGATTTATTGTTTATATTAGATTCTGATTTATCTCTTACCCTAATTATGAATTTGATATAAACTTTTTCTTATGTTTTTTTCCTAAGATGTGAAGATGAATATGATGAATGAATTTTATGGATAATCTAAGAGTTTTTTGGTGTTACCAATGGATTTTCTATGTTGTATTTCCTTTTTAGTTCTAATATAAAATTCATATTTGTAATATAGTTTCCAAAATTACTAAATCAATTGGTCCTTTTGGATTTGATCATGGTATCTATTCCAATGTAATAAATTAAGGAACTAGCTCCATGCTACTAGGTTCAAGGTCTTAATAGTTGGTATCAAAGATAGTTTAGTGTAAATATTATAAAATTTATTTAGATAACATAGAAGAGAGAAAATATCCCAAAGATATAATTTGATGATAAACATATAATAACATCCTATAATTTTGGTAAATTTGATACTATGTAGGTATTATAACAAAATACATCAATGTTTGGACCCTACAAGTGGATGTGGTTATAGAATAAATATACATAGGGGGTAATAACTCTGAAAAGTGTCATGGGCCTAACATAGGGTGACCTGGAACATGACAATGGGCCTTACTACGCACCTGATTTGACACTCCTGTGGAAAATTGTTATGATAATTTATATTTTATTTTTAAAGCATTATAAATTATTTGAAATTAAATAATCCCCCAAAGAAACCTAGTTTATGACTATGAGATTATCACTACAAAAATTCCAATTTATGATAAGTGTTTTTCTAGTTCAAAATTATTCGTTGTGATTCATAACATAATTTAGAGTATTCCAATGTTTAGAAGTTATGTCTAGTGGAAGGAATATAATTCATATAGACACAAATAATCAATGTAGGGATTTCCCTACTATGAAAGATAATGATGTTGGAACTAGAGTTGAAACTGTTGCTGAACAAACTTATTAATATATTATGACTACTGAATATATTTATGAGTAATAACCTTACCCATATTGAGTATCATGATCCAAAATTTGGAGGAACAATGTTAGATATCATTATGAGACAACAACCTTCACCATTAAACATGAATACAAATTCATTAATAACTAGGAAATGGATACATTCCTTGGAGAAGATATTTATTACTTTTGGAATTAATGAAAGAGAGTAGGTTGTCATGGAAATTTATTATTTCTAAAGGGTTACAGACCAACGATGGTCATTGATTAAAAACACAAAATTTGAGAAGGAAATAGAAATAAGGAATTTATTTATTTTCAAGAACTTTTCCTGGAAATATATTTCCCTTGCAAAAAATGAGCAGATATGGATAGAATATTCTTTAATTTGATACCAAAGAAAGATGAGAATTTTATTAAGTATGAATCCAATATTACAAGGTTATCATAGAATGCTCCAAATTACAAAAAAAATCAAAATAACTTGATTTATCAATTCCTTGATGGGTTAAAACCATTTCCTTGAAGGGAACTGGTCTCCCAAACATTCTCATAACAAAAAGATATAGAATAATTTTCTATCAAGGTGGAGAGAGAGTTATCCAAGTGTTATGAATTTTAAAGTAATAAAGAGGAGAAAATTATAGCAGAGGAATATATGGATAAAAGTAGGAAAGTAAAAAAGTACTTTCCCACATGTGATAATTGTGGAAAAAAAGCCATGGTGCTTATTTAAAAGGAAATTAAGTTTTCATTAAATTTAAATAAAAAATATGATATATTCAGTATTGTAATGTGAAGAAATAATTTTCTAATGTAAAAAAGCTTCAACTGAAAGGATATGGGGCACCACACAAATGAATCTCCCATTAATCTAGGGAATATAGCATAGATGAAGAAAACAGATAACGGTCAATCTAACGATTTTACAATAGTTGAAGTTGAAGAATTATATTATTTTTATTTTTGGATTCAAGAATTATGTTATTTTGGTTATAAGAATCATTACATATATATTTATTTTACTACAGTACTTATTCATTTCTAATTTGTGAGCATCCATGGTTTCATTAATGTTTCATGGTGATTACGGTTTTAAAATTGTTCTTATGTGACAATAAGAGCTATATTGTTTGGAGAATATTTTGTTAAGTTGATTTTTAAAATATAGTGACCTTACTTTTAAAATTTTGTTCATTGAATATGAGAGAAATTATTTATATGATTTTTTTACATTAACTACTAGTGGAATAGATAATGTTAAAATTTGGAAATTTTTTATCATTGATAACATGTTCTAACCTTCTTTATCTTAAATAAAAACTAAAGGTCAAAGGAATGACATATAGACCATATGATTCGTTAAAAGTGATTCAAGTGCGTGGAAAATCATATTGAACCTCTTTTTCCTAGTTTAAGGGATGACGTGAAAATAGATCAAAGAAAAACATGATTATGAGATTGTGACATGTAAAGGAATCAAATAAGTTTATTTTATTTTGTTCTTTTATAGATAGAAAAAGATACCCTCAACTATAGTAAGAGGATTTTGGAACAATAACATTATCAATTTACTTTTCTATGAGAGAATGCAATGGTCTTTTAACATATCACATATTTATAGTCTTGTGATGGTTAACATTATGAGAACCATATTTTCTGTCATTTTATATCAAAAATTTATAGTCATATTTTTCTTCTATGTTTGAATTTTCATGAATTCTCTCCTATTTTGTAGTCTTTGTTTTATTGACCGTTGAATTTCCTTTTCCCTCTTATTAAGAGGATGTTTTATTAACACTATTTCAGTTGTGAGTTTTCTAAAAAAGAATTCTCCAGTATCAATATTTTATTTTCAATGTTCAATTTTAAATTGTCTGGATGAAATTTATTGATGTTAGGGAGAAATCAACACCAAAATATTTTACAATATGCCTCCTTTTAAATTTAACTTCTTTGATAGCTTACAATCTTAAAAAATGATTTGAATGTGATTATTATAGTTATATTTTATATGTTTTGAAAGGATGTAATGAATGAGATTATGTAAATTATCAAGATATATATTTAATATGTTTATAAAATTAATTCATTGGTTACTAATTAATTACGAATGAAAACAAATTGAATATAATGGATGTATTTTTTAAAAAAACAATTTTTATGCACAGAAAGACATTTTAAATTAATTAATAATTGATGAAATATCTAAATTAAATTTTTATATTATATATTCCATAAAATAATTTTACATCCATCCAAATTTTTTTATTGGTATAAGATAAGAATAAATCTAATTATACACATTAAATGGAAATATTTTTATAAATACAGTTTTATCATATTTTAATAGGGCACATGTTTTAAAACTAAAATTTGAAAATTTTATAAATTCGATTAATTAGAATAATTTTAAATTTTAAAATTATTATCCAAAAATTATCTTAGGGTGATATTTTAGTATTTTTCTAAAAGTTGTTATTTTCTAGTGAATAGTGAAAATTTCGGATTTTTATAGAATAATCATTTTAATAATAAATGCTAGTATATTTATTATTATAATACTAACCACACCTATGAAATTTTAATTAAAATTTATGAATATTATAAATTAAACTGTGATATAATTATATCACAGTGTAATGAAATAAATATTTTAAAAATTATTAATTAAGTGTTGGTAATTTATGTAAATCATAATTATTTCATTAGAAGTTTATAATTAATAAAATTATTTAAAAGAAAATTTATTTTCATAAAATAGATAAAAATAAAAGTAATATTTTTCTTATTATTTTTTGTTAACTAAATGAGACCTTTGTTAATTTTTCAATGGGTTATAAAATTAGTTATATTGTTATAATCTGAATTTTTTGAGTAAATGTTGATTTTTATTAAAAACAAATTTATCATATATAGATAATTATATTAAAAAAAGGTGTTAATTTTTTAATACTACACATTGGAATATGGTAAGGTTGAATATTGGGTATTTTTCTAAAATACTTGAAATTCTAGTGATTAGAAAAATATAATAATTTAAGATAAATGTTAAATACATGAATTATGGTGTCATAGGTGATGTATGGATGATTTAAGTACAAAAAATTCATTATTTTAATATATTTATTGATAATTCTCAAACTATTAATAGTATTGAGAACATATAATAATCAAATGAATAAAATAATCAAAAAACACCCCTCTCCTCCACTATAAATATCAACCCTCACTACCGCTATCCTCACCCATTCCAAGATTTGGTACATATCAAATTTCTATCCAATCCCATTACCAAGCCCATACCCCAACTCCATGTGATATTGGATTCATCAAAAGACAAAATCATTTTACCAAAGGAGGTTCTCAAGGAGGAGAAAATCTAGAGGTAAAACCTATTTCTTTTTCTTTTAATTTCTTTTCCTGCTATTTTCTTATCTTATTATATCGTATACTACCCAAATAAAAATATCATGATAACTGAAGTACCATACATATAATGTAATTTTATTATTATAATGGAATAATCCACCATCATTCCCTTTCTCCTCTCCTTTTTTTGTAAAAATGGGAACATCATCTGTGAGGGGTTGTTTCATCACCTCCAAGGATGAAAAGTTTTCATTTTCCTTCACAGTCCTCAAGAATGATCAAAAGACCATTTCAATGTATATAACAGACTATAAATTTATATTAAAAATATTTTTAGTTTTTAGATGAAACATATTTACATAATACTAAATTATGAAACAAAACTAGTTCATTGTGATCCAAACTGCTAAAATTAGTGTAAATGATTATCAATAAAATGTTTTCTAATTATTCATCCTCGTATATAGTAAAAACCAATATATAAAAACTATTACAGTTATTAATGTTAACTAATAACATGTAATTCCAATTAAGGAGAATTATACCCTTATTATATGAACTTAGTTACTTATAAACAATTGAATCAATCATGAAAATCATGAAAAAATGGGCCCAAATGATAAAATTAAACCCTATAAAAAATCAAGAAGGACATAAAAGAACATAATAATATTATAATGAATAAAATACATGTATAAAAGGTTCTTAATTAATTATTTAATGGATTTAATTTTATTATCCAAGACATCGGGGAGAAGTGCAGAAATATTTTAGGCAAAAGGTAAGGGTTTTTGTCCCAAGCCTTCCTTTTTATTCGAGTTATTATTCATTCCTCTATAAACCAAGACAATTATTCATTATTTTGATTAAATTATTCTAAATTATATTTATAAATTCAAAAAACTTATTTCCAAATCAGTTCATCTTTTATTTGTAAAAAATGCATTCTTTTCAAAGTTCCCTTCTCAATTCTTCCTAATACACAAGACCGATTAAAGGGAAAGTCCTAATTTATTACCAAATTTTACATACCAACCAAAACATGTTTTAATAAAGAATTATAACAATTTTTTTCATTAAGAACAATATTTTTCAATTCGGGTTCTGGGGAAATTATTATGAAAAATACAGATGAGTTTTCCAAAAGAACTCTTATTTATAAATTAAAAGGTGGTATTTCTCTCAAGAATTCATCCATGATTTTACTAGAGTATTTTCATATTTTTTAAAACATATATTTAATTTTATAATTTATTGATATTGACCTCATATTGGTATCATATACCATTTTTTACTAAATGTTTTATGATTAGTTTGACTTTTGATGTTCTATTTTGATACTATTGATCGTACTACTCTGAATTGTTAGTGATTATATATATAGATTGGGGAATGTTATTTAAATTTTATATTTATATAACGTTTATGTTTAAAATCATTCATATAAATAATTAATTGGACTTAAAAAGTGACAATTTTGTCCCACTAGAGCCACTCGATGCATCAATAGGTCTCACGAGACAAACTGTATATGGGTTTAGCAGGAGGACTTACCAATTTATCAGATTCCTGGCATAAAGACTTGATAGTAATAGATTCCGGGGAAAATTAATTTAAGGTATGTTTATGATGTTCCACATTATGAATTCCATTATTATGATATTAATAGTTGACTATCCTTTTTAATATTGAACTAGTAGAATATCAATGGTTAAGCTTCATTCTCATGTGATAACTTATTTAGCTTTTTTATTTCCATATTGTACTCAACATTATGTTCTAATGTAAAGATATTTTATTCATTCACTAGGACATATTGTTTATATTATATTTTTCAGTATTTATTACCCCTAATTAGCATCTAATATCTCCCCTTTATTATTTGTTATTTCCCCTAATATGTGAAGATGAATATTATGAATGACTTATATGGTAAATGTAACAATTTTTTGGTGTTATCAATGTATTTTCTCTATTTTTTACATTTTAGTTGGAATTTAAAGTTAATGTAAGTAATCTAGTTTCAAAAACTATAAAGCTGATCTGTCCTTTGGGATTCGAGTCTTGTATATATTCAAGTGTAACAAAGTAATTCACCGACTCTAGGATACTTTGGTCGGGATCATTACAGTTGGTATCGTGGAAAGGTTAGTATAAATCTTGGAAACTATTTTTAGATAACATTGATTAGGGAACATAACCCTAATATAGATTTTGATGATTTTAATAGAAGAAAATACTAGAAATTTAGTAAGGTACATACTTTGTGGTTTTCCCTATAAATACATCCCAATTTTGATTCTACAAATGGATATGGCTTTTCCCCAGATATACTAGGCGTAACAACTCTGACAAGTTGTCCGGGGCCAGACTCAGGGTAACCTAGAACAGGACAACACGCGTTATTGTGAACCTTTTTTGACACTCTTAAGAGCTATATATAGGATAATTCAAATTTTATTTAAATTTTTTTATGTATTTAAATTTAAATATATCCCAAAGTATATTTTTTTATGATTATGATATTATCTATGCATAAATTATGATTTATGTTAATTTTTTCACTAGTTCAAAATTATTCATTATGATTAATTACCTAATTTAGGGTATTCTATTGTTTAGAAGTGGATCATATTGGAAGTACTGGATATAAAATCAATACACATAATTCATGTAGATATTTCCCTACTATGTAAGATAAGGATGGTGCAAATGGAGCAACAACTGGTGTTGAACAACTTATTATTACAATGGGACATCTGACTATGGTTATGAATAATAACCATTCCATAATAGAGAATCCTAATACATAATGTGTAGTAAAAATATTAGACCACTTCATGAGACAATAGACTCCCTCAATAAATGGGACTTCAAATCAATTTATAACTGAATAATGGATAAATTCTTAAAGAATATATTTCTTGCATTGGGAAGTAACAAAAGGGAGAAGGTTGTCATGTTAATTTATCATATCTTGGGGGATGCAGATCAATTTTGGTCATTTATTAAAAACACAAAGGATGAGTAAGAAATATAGAATAATTATCGGGGTGAATTTAAGGAACTTTTTTTGGAAAAATATTTCTCTTGCAAACAACGAGTGGATATGGATAGAGAATTATTGAAGTTGAGACACAAAGAAGATGACAATGTTGATAAGTATGAAGAAAACATTGCAAGGCTAGAAAGAGAGGCTTCAGATTATGTAAGCGATCCAATGAATAAGGTTGATCGATTGTTTATGAAAAAAACAATTCCCCCAAATGGAACTGGCCTCCCAAACATTCTCAACATATAAAGATATAGTATCACATATTATCAAGACGAAGAAATTATTCTCAATGTCTTGTGAAATTGAATGGAATAAATATAATAATAGGATGATAGAAAAAATAATATATAAATTTAATAACTTAAATAAGGATTTTCTCACCTGTGATATATGTGGAATAAAAAACCATGTCACTTGTTTAAAAGGAAAATGAGTTTTCTTTAAGTATAGAGAAAATTTCACCATATTCTGGATTGTAAGGTAAAGAAAGAATTTTATAATTTCTAATGCATCCAATATAATGATATAATTTACTAAACAAAATAATATCCCTATAATAAAGGATATATGGCTCAGAAAAAACAAAGGGATGATGGTCATGGTAATGTTGTTACAACTATTTAGGTGCAATAATTGATTTATTTTTTTCAATTCAAGAATTATGTTATTATAGTTATAATAATCCCAAGATATTGAAGGATTGTACTATAATACTGAATATTTTATAATTTGGTAGAATCCATGTTTTTATTAATTTTTTAAGGTGACTAAGTTAATCATATTTTCTATATGTGACAATAAGAGCTACATTATTTGAGGAATATATTTTTAAGTTGTTTTTAAAAATTTTGTGATGGTCCTAAATTTTTGTTTATCAAATATGGATAGACTTTCATTGAATGAATATTAATATTAAATACTTTTTGTATGGATAAAGATAAATTTTTGAAAATTATTGTTTGTTGATAACATGTGTTAACCTTCTTTATTTCAGAAATAATTTAAAGGTCAAAGTGATTACATAAGGACCATATGGTTTATTAAAAGTTATTCAGGCATGAAAAAAAATCATCTTCAACCATTTTTTATAGGATTAAGGGATGGTGTGAAAATATATTGAAGAAATACCCATGGATGAGATTATTACATTGAATAAAATCAAATAATTTTATTTTATCAGGTACTTTTCTGGATAATAAAATAAAACCTAATCTCTAAGAAGAGGATTTTAGAAAAATAACATTATATATTTACTTTCCGTTTTGAGAAATTAATGGGTTTTAACTAATCACATATTTTTGGTCATGTGATGGTAAAATTTATAATGACCATGTTTTCTATCACCGTCAATCGGAACATGATAATTATATTTTTCTTCTATTTTTTTATTTGCATGAATGTTCTCCTATTTCGGAATCATGGTTTTTTGTTGACAATCACATTTCCTTTTCCCTCTTATTATATGGATATTTTATTAAAACTATTTATGATGTGGGTTTCCCACAATATAATTTTGAGGAACCAACCTTTTATTTTCAGAGAATAATTTCAAATTGGGAAGTTTCAATTTATTGAATTTTGGGGGAATGTAACACCCTACGTTTTTATAGTATGCCTCATTTTAAATGCAACATCTTCAATAGCTTACCAGCTTAACAAATTATTTAAATATTATAATTATTGTTATATATTAAATTTTTTTAATGGAAGTAATTAGTGATATTATTTAAAATTTTAATATATATATTATACATATTTATAAAATTAATTCATTTGTATACAATAATTTATAAATGACAACCAATTAAACAAAAAGGTAGTATTTTTATAAATACAATTTTTATACCCATAATGAAATTGTAAATTAATCACTAATTGGTGAAATATATTGATGAAACTTATATATTATATACCAAATTAAATAATTTTACGTTCAAAAAAATCTCTTTAAATTCATAAGATATGAATAAATCTGATTATATGCAATAAAAGGCCATATTTGTATAGAGATAGTTTTAATACAGTTTAATGGTGCACTTGTTTTAACACTACGAGTTGACAATCATAACTTATATTGAACAAAATTAACTTTATTTTTAAAATAGGTATGTCAAAATTATCTTAGGGTAAAATTTTAATATTTTTTAGAAATTTTTTTTCTAGTGAATATTGAAAAATCCCGATTTTTAAAAAACAACCAATTTTGTTATTATTTATTGTATATTTATGAAGATAATATTAAACTCACCTTTTAAAGTAAAAATAAAATTTACTCCTATTAAAATTAATATGTGATGTAATTATAACATATTATAAGTAAATAAATACTTAGAAAATTATTAATTAATTGTTCGTATTTTTGTAAGTTATAAATAATTAATTACAATTATATATTTAATATAATTATTTAAAAGAAAATACATTTTATAAAATATATTAATATATTAATATATTAATATATTGTTTTTATTTGAGTTTAAGATAATTTTTTGAGACCTTATTTAATTTTTCAGTGTTTTATAAAATCACATATAATTTTAAAATTTTTATTTTTCAAGTAAATGATGATTTTAATTAAAAATTAATTTTTTCATATTTGGAATTTTATTTTCATCAATTTTAGTTCGGTTTTATATTATACAAGCTGATTATATTTTAGGGATAATTTTTGGGATTTTTCTAAAATACATTAATTTTTAGTTAATAGTAAAATGTGATAATTTATAATAAATGTTAAATACATGAATTATTGAGTCATAGGTGATGTATGGATGATGTAATCCCATAATATGAAACCCTAATTAATTATTTTAATATTGTTTTTGATAATTCCAAAACTATTCAAAATCTTGTTCCAAAATAATAAATAGTTGAATAAAATATTCAAAAAACGCCCCTCTCCTCCACTATAAATAACACTCCCCACTACCCCTTCTTTTTACACCATTGAATCATTTAAACTTGTAAATTTATACCGAATAATATTAGCATGACCATCCCCAATGTACAAGATATTATTGTTATCATCAAAATTCCAAAACATTTTCTCTATAAAGGTTCTCAAGGAGGAAATATCAAGTGGTAAAAACCACTTTCATTTTCATTTAATTTATTTTCAAGTTTTTTGATTATATTATTCTCTCCCCAACCCCCCCCCCCCCCCACCCTCAATAAAAATGGAATGTTAAATCCATAATCATAAATAAACTGAAATTTTATTATTCTATCAGAATAATCCATCATCATGCCCATTCTCTTCTTCCATTTACTATAAAAATAAAAACGTTTCTTGTGATGTGTTGTTTAATCGCCTACAAGGTTGAAAATATGAAATTTTCCTTAATGATATTCATGTATTTTCAATAAACCATTTTAATGTTTAAAAAATATTATAAATTACATATTACAACCAATTTTATGTTCTGTAAGGAACATATTTACATAATAAAAAATTATAAAATTAAAGGAGTTCTTTGTGATCTAAAACTTATAAAATTAATCTAAGTGAAAATTATTAACATGTTATCTATTGATTATCATAGTATATAAGAAAAAACAATATATAATACCAATAAAAATTCTGAATATTTATTAATTATATGTAATTATAATTCTAGAGAATTATTTCCATATTTCATGAACTTTTTTACTTATAAACATGTGAACCGATCATGAAAACCAAGAAAATTAATTCTCTGAAACAATGAAATTAAACACTATAAAGAACCAATATATTCATAAATAAACTTAATAAAACTATAATTAATCAAATAAATTTATAAAAGGTTCTTAATTAATTAAATAATGGATTTAATTTTATTATCTAGGGCATAAAGTCAAGTGTATAACACATTTGGATATAATGTAAGGGTTTTATTCCCAAACCTCTATTTTTATTTACATTATGCTTTATTCCTCTATAAATAATTATAATTATTAATTATTATTATATTGTTCTTCTAAAATATATTTATACATTCCAAACTCATGTTTATAGATAATTTAATCTATCATTTACCAAAAAATACATGTGTTTCAATGTTCCCTTCTCAGTGATTCCCGATACCCAAGCCCGAATAAAGGGGACATCTAGTTTTCATTCCCATTTTCAAAAAACACCCATAATTTGTTTAAAAAAAAATATTATTTCTAATTTCTCAATGGAAAACAAAAAAAATTATTTCTGGTTTTATCCAATTTCTTCTAAAAAATACAAATGATTTTTCCAAAAGAACACTACCTTGCAAAGTAAAAAAAGGGGTATTTATATCATTAATTCCTCAATGATTTGACAAGATTATTTCTATATATTTGAACACCTCTATTTAATTTATTTCTTAATTCAGATTTACCTTTTATGATGATAATCTTCCATATTTTATTCAATGGTTTATGATTATTTTGACTGTGGATGTGCTAAACTAATAACATTCACCACAATGCTAGTAATGGTTAGTGATTATGTTTATAGATTAGGGAAATTTATTTACCTTGAACATATATACATATAATGTTTATATTTAACCCCATTCGTATGTGTAATTCACTAGAATTAGAAAGTGATGTGCTTTACCAGCTAGAGCACCTCAATTCATTGGTAGGTCTCATGAGAAAAACTATATATGGTTTTGGATTAGGCCTTACCTATTTATTAGATTATTTTCATAAATCCTTGATAGTAATAGAATATTTGAATGAATCCTTGATGGTAGGATTATGTTTTTCCAAATTATTCATTTCCTAACTATGATATTAGTAATTTATTATCCATGTGAATATTCAACTTGTAGAATATCTATGATAAAGATTATTTCTCATTTGATTATTTATATGGCATTATTTATTCAGATTTTATTCATGAAATATTGTGATCTAGATTATATTCATATGTAAAGTGTTTTTTACATTTCACCATGACATATTGTTTATATTATATTCCACCATATTTCTTATCCTTAATAATAATCTAATACCACCCCTTATGTTTTAGTTTTCCCCATGTTGTGAAGATGAAAATTTTGAAAGACTTTTCAGGTTAATCTAATTTTTGTGGGTGTTTTTAATGAAATTTATATGTTTCTTTTAATTTATATTATAATGGAAATTTCATGTATGTAATCTGTGTTTGAAAACAACTAAACTGGTTATTCTATTTGGATTCATGTCTTGTATATTTTTCAATATAATAACTTAAGGTACCGGCTCTGGGTTACTGGGGTTAGGGTATTTATAATTATTGTATTCTGATTTCATATGTGTATGCCATTGTATATATATTAATTTCATGATAATATATTATAGTTCACCTTTTATATTCCATGTTTAGTGATTATGATATTTTCTGTTTTGTTAAATTCTTCTCATTTCATGATCTTATTCTACTAATCATTCCATATATTTTATGTCCACACCACTCACTTATTTATGAGCTATTGATCAGTCCTTTATGCATCAATAATATTGTTTTACCTATTATTATGAATTTTATCACACTCTTTTCTCTTGTTTCCACATTTCTCTAGGTGATCATAGCTATATAAGTGGATATGATTATTTTAATGTTAGAATTTTATAAAGGATTCAATTATATTTTATAGTATTATATACGTATTTATTGTATTATGTTTTTAGTTCTCAAAGAAGCTCAATTATTGATAATTAGAGTTGGTCATTATTCTTTTGATGTAGGAAAAGTATATATTTTTAGATATAAATCTAGATAAAAAATTTTGGGACATCACATTTGGTATAATAGTGGTGTGTGGTTTTTTTCAGTAATTAGGATTATAGAAATTTTCATATAAATCATTAGTTAATAACCATTTTACTTAGAGTACTAAGCTAAGTATAATTAGTACGAACACAAGTTATTAACATTTATAATAAATATATACTCAGTTATATTGTTACCTTATCATAAATAATGATTAAGGTAAAATTTGGTTTTAGTAATAGGGTTTGTAAAAATATGAATGAATATTGTTTAGCGTCTATTAATGAGTGAAAAATGTGATGATGTAATTTATTTAAGTGGTGGAATGGTGAATTCTCTATTTTCAATTAATATTTGTGTGAATTTTCTTCCATTAACTATTTATGTATGTAACGCCCCGACCCCAGCTACCCAGAGTCGGTGCATTACTTCGTAACATTGGAATGATCACAAGAAAGATCAAATCTCGAAAGACCGATTGGTTTAGTAGCCTTGGAAACACTAGATATATTCATAAGTTTTACATTACATCATAAAATGAAAAACTACTACAACAACATAATGTTTCCACAGTCCACACTATAATCCCCTCATAATATCCCTGCAGGTCATTCATAACTTACATCTTCACTTCCTGGGAAAAATAAAACATAGAAAAGGGGTGAGCTCAAATGCCCAGTAAGGATAACAATATAGCGGAAACTTTCATAAATAAGAATAAACATTTAAGGCAATGTATAACTAAAACAAAATCCTTTTAAATATTAACTTTCAACATGGTATGGCATAAATAAAATGAAATAATGCCATTTACTTATTCACATGGATATTCTACTAATCGAATAATCACATGCAAAAATCAATACCCACTTTCATAATGTTGGAATGCATAATGCTAAACGTTAATTTCTTTGTCTAGGCCTCATCCCAAGACCTAGGGGTTACTTCTAACCGGAACCCAACCCGGAGTGCCTCTAATAACCAGACACCAACCCGGAGTGCCTCTAATAACCGGACACCAACCCGGAGTGCCTCTAATAACCGGACACCAACCGGGAGGGCATACTTTTACCAGTCCCTAACCTGGAGGGCTTACATTAACCAGTCCCCAACCTGGAGGGCTTACATTTACCAGTCCCCAACCTGGAGGGCTTACTTTTACCGGTCCCCAACCCGGAACATACTTGTTTAGCACATTCATCTGAAGAAAAGTTTGAAATATAACATAAACATTCGGATTAAATCTAGCATACGAAATGTCAATAGTTTCACCATAAACTATGAATGGTATAAAATAGCACATCCACAGTCAAACATATCACAAAACCTTCAATACAATATAGAAGTTTTGTATTATAATAAATCAACTTCAAATAAGCGTAAAATCCATTAAAGGATGTTGACATAGATGAAATCAAAACACTTTTTAGAGAAATATCTCTTTCTTTTTTTGAAATCATTTAAGAGCCATATAAAATAAAACATTTTCTTGAAAATATTCTTTTAAGCTTGTAAGGAAAGCTTTGACGATTTTATAACGGCAGAAAATAACCGCACCCGCCGTATAAGTAAAAAAAACATTCTTATCTCAATTCTGTCGAAAAGGTTAAAAAGGACCTTGTTTTGAAAACGACGGAATGATTACTTTATAAACCTCTTATAAAAAGTCAAACAAGGGTATAAATGACTTTAACCCATATTCTTGTAAATAGTAAAAATGTTTTGAAATACATTTCGAAGAAACATGGATGTGGATGATAAAGAGATCCCAGTAGATTATTACGTATAATACAACCTCGGATAATGAAGAGATTGTGAAATAACCCTTACCTTGTACTTTTCCTTGGTTGGGGTAGGTTAACCTCCTGTATAATGGTGAAATAATTGTTATTAAATTGTACAAGAATCATATACATTAATATGATATCATATATGATCTTTTAACATTTCTTTATTAATAATATCTTAGTATTATCGTCGTTTCGGGTGATAATCGATTCGTTCTTCTTAAATGTTTGGTTACGTAAGACATGTTTGTAATGGATATATTATATCTTATTCATAATCAGAATGATATTAACATTATTTTTAACCCTAAAATGAGAATAATACTTGAATGGATATGATGGAGAACAAATCTTATCGCGTTCGTGGAGACGGTAGTCCGTACGTACGCACGAACGCTACTTCCATTTAATTTTTATTTTAAAAGAATCAAATCCAAATGATACATAGGTATATTACTATTCCAGTATAATATAATATTTTATATATGTTACTTAAGTTCATTAACACCATCCTTTATACGTTCCATGTGTGGTATGAACGAGTCATATCATTTTAAGGGGGCGGTAGTCCGCACTTCCTCAAATGAAATTATCGTATGTAAATACAACATGAAACGATTAATGGAATGAAATAAAATGGAATTACAGAAGCTTATATATAAAATATATATCATTAATATCATATTTAATTACAGTGCCATCATAATGGCCACCATGAGAGGTGGTAAGATGTATTTGAACAATCATCGTTTCGTGAGGCGTTAGTTTGCCATCCACAGAAACATTATGTTCATCATCCATTAGATGGAGTTGTGTGTATGTGTAGTTTGAATCCATCTTATAACAACATCCTAGTATATTGAGGATACTGGTGTTGTTACAAAAGAAAGGAAATAAAAAGATTTTGGGGGGTTGGAGAAGCAAAATAAATGAAAATACTTTAAGAGAAATTGTTACCTTTAATTTAGGTAACTCACTTTGGTTGGAACCAAAGGACTTCTTGAAATGCTTTCTGCCTAAGGGGAAGCTTCAAGGAGGAGGAGAGGGATGTGGGGAGCTTAGTTGGGCAGAGTTTGGACGAGCCAAGTGGCTTGAGAGGTGTGAGGAAAAGAGAAGGAGGAGTGCCTTTTTATAAGAGGGGTGAGGGGCACCTTTGGAAAAGTTAGAAATATTAATTTATAATAAATTCATATTCGGTTTCTAAAGGCTCCAAAGTTGATTATTCAAAGGTTAAGGTGGGGATAGGTCGAAAACCACTCAACCAATAGAATTTAGACAGGTTTGGGTACTTATATTAACCTTATCTTTAAGTATTAACTCTAAGTTAATTAGTTTCACTTTTACAATGTCTCTTTGTATTTTTATATAATATGGTTAATAAACTTACTATATACATCCAAGAGACCCCCAAGTGGTCCATTAATGATTAACCTATCATAATATAAGTCTCTTGACCGAACCTTAGATTTTTAGGAATTTAATATCAATTAATAATATAATAGTTGTTTTAAGAACTCTTTTATGTCAATTTTGACACTATTCAATAGTTGATTTTTGTGAAACTCATAACAGATTGATTACTTAGAACAAAGTCAATTAAATCAATCATAATATATCATATTATCCTAGAAAATTAGTTTAATTCATTAAAAGTTTCATATTATATTTATTTGGGTATTTATAATAACAATTATTTTAATTTTTCACTATTATAGTAATTACTGCATCATCATTGGGTTATTAATAAAATAACTTATTTAATGTCTAAAAATTATAAATAAAATATCATTATGTAGGAAATCTTTTTATCTTTCTAATGAATATTTATAATAGAAAATCCAACATGTATAACCCTATGAAAAAATTGTTCTTCTAAAAGATGTAAGCTTATGCCATTTTTATTTTTATTTAAGCTTTATTAATATAATGTGTCATTATCACTTACAAGTGGATCCATGGGGTCCCCAAATTGACAAAAAGATACCCATGGTCGACCATGTATCAACCAATAGGGTTAAGACACGTTTTAGGGTAATTTAGTATTATTATAATATTATTTTTTAACCCTTATTTACCGGATTTACCCTTAACCATGGTAAATAAAATATTTACCGCAGTAATTATTCAAAATGTCTAAAAATAAAAGTTACCTATTTACACAATTTGAACATCCTGATTCCAAATATGGAATCCATTTTCCTAAATTCAAAACACAGAAGTGGCAGAAATTAATTTAAAATTAATTCCCGCTGTCAAAACAAAAAGCGTGTTTTTAAGAGATAATAACTATCAAAAGATTGACACTTGTTTATGTTCGGTTTAATTGTAAAATTATGTCTAATGACCAACATTATATTGAATTGTAAAAATATATTCTAAATATACTTTAAAACCACTCAAATTCATAATTTATCACTATTAATTATTTTGATTAAAAAAGTTGTTTTTAATTAAAATTTAGTAATTTTCACTATTCATCAAAATATGAAAGTTATCCGAAAAGTACCAAAATTTCACCTTAGGCTAAATTCGATATTACAAATCCAAAAATGAAGTCCATTTTCAAATATAAAATATATATAATTTCAAAAAGTAGGTATTACTATTCATAACGGCTAGTTTGATTAGTTATGGTGTGTGTTAAAACTCGAAGTTGCGTACAACACACGCTACTGTTTTATTCAAAGGAAAGCGTACCGTGTAAGCTTGGGATGTTTCATATTAAATTTTTTTTGATGTCCCCATTTAGTCAAAAAGTTTAAAATATTGTATTTAAAAAGGTTTCACTATTAAAAGTTGATAAAAGTGCAATATTGAAAATTAATCTGTTCTTGCATTATGACTAAGAAACTCATAATATGGATTCTAAAATTATAAGGATTATATAAAGTGAAAAATGTAGTTAATGCTATTCATGACCTATTTTAATGCTTTTTTTAAGTCATGGTGTGATTAAACTCGGTGTTGCGTGTAGTGCAAGTTATTTAATTATTTTGAAGAAATAACACACTATGAAATCTTGGGGTGTTACATTCTCCCCTCCTTCAATAAATTGCGTCCTCGCAATTTGAAATTGTTCTTCAAAAATAAATGGTTGAAAATAGATAATATATTTGTGGGAAACCCCACATCAGAAATTGGGTTACTAAAATTTAGTCTTAATATGAGGAAAAGAGAAATGAAAGGGTCACCACCAAATTATGATCTCGATTAGGAGAACATTGGTGGCAATTTGAGACATATAATTGGAGGAAAAACGTAAATATTTATAGGTAGTGATTGATGTCATCAATCACAAACAAGTATAAAATTGAGGTCCTTAAATCCATCAGTCTATGATGATTTGAAATACCATCGGTTCAACAAAATATAGGGTATTGGGATAACACATTTTTGACGTTTCAAAATATCTTAGTTTAAATCCCACATCGAAAAATGAATTAACGAGGCCTCTATTTAAAAAAAAGAGTCGAAAGTATGAAGATTACCAAAAATAACACATACTAGGGTTCCATGTAGTAAAATATGGATATGGAAGAAAAATCTAACCATCAATTACCTGATTGAGAGTGGTAGAGAACATGGCTATGAAAAGGCCAACAATCCCAAAGCCATAAATTAGTGATGATTTAAGGTACCATCTGGGAAAACATTTTTGTTCTAATTTTCTTTTCTTAATATTGAGGAATTTTTTTTATGAGATTGGCTAAGATCATATAGAGATATACTTACTTTATAATTAGAGTTTTATCCATTAATAAATTTCTACCACAAACTCATCTTTCACTCTAAAAGATAATAGAATGTAAAAAAAATTCTATTTACACTATTCGTATAGGGTTCCAAAATAAACGAATTTATAATTCATCTACATGATATTTTAATAAAAACTACATTATTTAATCCAGGACATCTCATGGGCCAGTGGTAGGTGATACACCCTTGTCGCCCTTTGGTTGCGGGTTCAAGTCTCGCAGCCTTGCCGGACGCGACAGGTTGCCGCCCGACCTCCGGGTTGTCCTTTTATGGAAATCCAAAATTAATCTAGACTAGAACTATCCAAAATACTTCTGTCCAAACTCACAGTCTAACATTTATAAAGAAGGTAAACATAATATAGATCCTTTTTACCCCGTAATAGCATATGAATACTTTCATCATGTTTTACCATATTCCTTATTGATTACATTCATGCTCCCTTATTCCATATAGAATGCTGGATATACTTCATCAATCCAAAAATGTTTTAAACCCCAACAATGATGGAATATACAAATCATTAATCAGTTCCAAGGTAGTCAAGAATATCCAATATATTTTTTTCCAAAATAATCATGTATTATTCGAAAACCACTACCTCGGTATCAGAACTATATTATGGTTTATCATTCTCTCAACCATATATTTTCCAAAAATTTATCCTTCTATTGAGTCACTTTTCTTTGTTCCACACAATATCAAGTCCTTAATGAAATAGTACTGCAGTACAATCCTTATATACTCCATAATTATTATAACAAGTACATTGTTGATACAACACTCAATTGACATAATCAACATAAGAACTCTAATCATTCCTCTTCATCTGTGGTAGTATCATAACTTGATTATTATCCAATAGCATCATTTGCGGCATAGTCTGATGACTGGGACATAGGTTCGCGTAGTGTCCAAACTCCATGCAAATGAAGCATTGTACATTTGAAACCATTTTCTTACCCTTGCAGTCACGTACTTTGTGCCCTTTTCCTCCACACTTCTAACAAACTCCCATTCCTTTCAGGCAAGTTCCAGGGTGTTTCTTTCCACAGTTACCACATATGGGAAAATTCTTCTTTTCCCTCTTCCCTTTATCCATCTTTCTCTCTTCTATCCTTTTCTTCTCTTGCTTCCCTTCAAAGCCATAGGACATAGTAATCTCTTTACTTATCTTATAAACACATGATATTATTTCATCATATGATGATAATACATGGGAGACTATTTCTCTTATAAATTCTAGCTTAAGTCCATGAAAGATATGATCCTTCCTTCTCTTTGGATCATGTGCATTTCTGGAGTTCTCATTCCTTCTACTGGGCGCCATTTCTAAACAATGGCATAAACTAGATCAGTTTATGAATCAAAATACATAATCCCATACTTATAAAACACTTAACATAAATTGAACTATTTATGGATATAATCCATAATCATAAGAATGTCTCCTTTGAGGATGTATATACTCATAAACCCTTCATAATGATTTGTAAAGAAAATGAGAGTTATCCTAAGCATATCCCCCGGGAGTGTCGTAACCAAGAGTGCAGCAAGGCCCGTTGTCGTGCACCAGTTCCCGTTCGAGTCTAGCTCAAAGCGGTGTTTTCGGGTTTTACCCCTAGGTACATCTGTGCCAGAGCCGCCTCTACCTGCTCGTATCCAGACAGGGATGTATTGCTCGGAAAACTCACAAAATCTCTACAATACCAAAATTCTAGGAAGTTCTTCTATACTTATCCTCAAAGTTCATCTTAGGTCGACGTGCTCTAATCAGAGTTTATCTAAATCTAGCTTCCAAGGTTTGTACTAAACTTCCTCTGATACCAACTGTAACGCCCCAACCCCAGCTACCCAGAGTCGGTGCATTACTTCGTAACATTGGAATGATCACAAGAAAGATCAAATCTCGAAAGACCGATTGGTTTAGTAGCCTTGGAAACACTAGATATATTCATAAGTTTTACATTACATCATAAAATGAAAAACTACTAAAACAACATAATGTTTCCACAGTCCACACTATAATCCCCTCATAATATCCCTGCAGGTCATTCATAACTTACATCTTCACTTCCTGGGAAAAATAAAACATAGAAAAGGGGTGAGCTCAAATGCCCAGTAAGGATAACAATATAGCGGAAACTTTCATAAATAAGAATAAACATTTAAGGCAATGTATAACTAAAACAAAATACTTTTAAATATTAACTTTCAACATGGTATGGCATAAATAAAATGAAATAATTCCATTTACTTATTCACATGGATATTCTACTAATCGAATAATCACATGCAAAAATCAATACCCACTTTCATAATGTTGGAATGCATAATGCGAAACGTTAATTTCTTTGTCTAGGCCTCATCCCAAGACCTAGGGGTTACTTCTAACTGGAACCCAACCCGGAGTGCCTCTAATAACCGGACACCAACCCGGAGTGCCTCTAATAACCGGACACCAACCCGGAGTGCCTCTAATAACCGGACACCAACCCGGAGGGCATACTTTTACCAGTCCCTAACCTGGAGGGCTTACTTTAACCAGTCCCCAACCTGGAGGGCTTACTTTTACCAGTCCCCAACCTGGAGGGCATACTTTTACCGGTCCCCAACCCGGAACATACTTGTTTAGCACATTCATCTGAAGAAAAGTTTGAAATATAACATAAACATTCGGATTAAAACTAGCATACGAAATGTCAATAGTTTCACCATAAACTATGAATGGTATAAAATAGCACATCCACAGTCAAACATATCACAAAACCTTCAATACAATATAGAAGGTTTGTATTATAATAAATCAACTTCAAATAAGCGTAAAATCCATTAAAGGATGTTGACATAGATGAAATCAAACCACTTTTTAGAGAAATATCTCTTTCTATTTTTGAAATCATTTAAGAGCCATATAAAATAAAACATTTTCTTGAAAATATTCTTGTAAGCTTGTAATGAAAGCTTTGACGATTTTATAACGGCAGAAAATAACCGCACCCGCCGTATAAGTAAAAAAAACATTCTTATCTCAATTCTGTCGAAAAGGTTAAAAAGGACCTTGTTTTGAAAACGACGGAAAGATTCCTTTATAAACCTCTTATAAAAAGTCAAACAAGGGTATAAATGACTTTAACCCATATTCTTGTAAATAGTAAAAATGTTTTGAAATACATTTCGAAGAAACATGGATGTGGATGATAAAGAGATCCCAGTAGATTATTACGTATAATACAACCTCGGATAATGAAGAGATTGTGAAATAACCCTTACCTTGTACTTTTCCTTGGTTGGGGTAGGTTAACCTCCTGTATAATGGTGAAATAATTGTTATTAAATTGTACAAGAATCATATACATTAATATGATATCATATATGATCTTTTAACATTTCTTTATTAATAATATCTTAGTATTATCGTCGTTTCGGGTGATAATCGATTCGTTCTTCTTAAATGTTTGGTTACGTAAGACATGTTTGTAATGGATAGATTATATCTTATTCATAATCAGAATGATATTAACATTATTTTTAACACTAAAATGAGAATAATACTTGAATGGATATGATGGAGAACAAATCTTATCGCGTTCGTGGAGACGGTAGTCCGTACGTACGCACGAACGCTACTTCCATTTAATTTTTATTTTAAAAGAATCAAATCCAAATGATACATAGGTATATTACTATTCCAGTATAATATAATATTTTATATATGTTACATAAGTTCATTAACACCATCCTTTATACGTTCCATGTGTGGTATGAACGAGTCATATCATTTTAAGGGGGCGGTAGTCCGCACTTCCTCAAATGAAATTATCGTATGTATATACAACATGAAACGAATAATGGAATGAAATAAAATGGAATTAAAGAAGCTTATATATAAAATACATATCATTAATATCATATTTAATTACAGTGCCATCATAATGGCCACCATGAGAGGTGGTAAGATGTATTTGAACAATCATCGTTTCGTGAGGCGTTAGTTTGCCATCCACAGAAACATTATGTTCATCATCCATTAGATGGAGTTGTGTGTATGTGTAGTTTGAATCCTTCTTATAACAAAATCCTAGTATATTGAGGATACTGGTGTTGTTACAAAAGAAAGGAAATAAAAAGATTTTGGGGGTTGGAGAAGCAAAATAAATGAAAATACTTTAAGAGAAATTGTTACCTTTAATTTAGGTAACTCACTTTGGTTGGAACCAAAGGACTTCTTGAAATGCTTTCTTCCTAAGGGGAAGCTTCAAGGAGGAGGAGAGGGATGTGGGGAGCTTATTTGGGCAGAGTTTGGACGAGCCAAGTGGCTTGAGAGGTGTGAGGAAAAGAGAAGGAGGAGTGCCCTTTTATAAGAGGGGTGAGGGGCACCTTTGGAAAAGTTAGAAATATTAATTTATAATAAATTCATATTCGGTTTCTAAAGTCTCCAAAGTTGATTATTCAAAGGTTAAGGTGGGGATAGGTCGAAAACCACTCAACCAATAGAATTTAGACAGGTTTGGGTACTTATATTAACCTTATCTTTATGTATTAACTCTAAGTTAATTAGTTTCACTTTTACAATGTCTCTTTGTATTTTTATATAATATGGTTAATAAACTTACTATATACATCCAAGAGACCCCCAAGTGGTCCATTAATGATTAACCTATCATAATATAAGTCTCTTGGCCGAACCTTAGACTTTTAGGAATTTTATATCAATTAATAATATAATAGTTGTTTTAAGAACTCTTTGATGTCAATTTTGACACTATTCAATAGTTGATTTTTGTAAAACTCATAACAGATTGATTACTTCGAACAAAGTCAATTAAATCAATCCTAATATATCATATTATCCTAGAAAATTAGTTTAATTCATTAAAAGTTTCATATTATATTTATTTGGGTATTTATAATATCAATTATTTTAATTTTTCACTATTATAGTAATTACTTCATCATCATTGTGTTATAAATAAAATAACTTATTTAATGTTTAAAAATTATAAATAAAATATCATTATGTAGGAAATCTTTTTATCTTTCTAATGAATATTTATAATCGAAAATCAAAATTGTATAACCCTATGAAAAAATTGTTCTTCTAAAAGATGTAAGCTTATGCCATTTTTATTTTTATTTAAGCTTTATTAATATAATGTGTCATTATCACTTACAAGTGGATCCATGGGGTCCCCAAATTGACAAAAAGATGCCCATGGTCGACCATGTAACAACCAATAGGGTTAAGACACGTTTTAGGGTAATTTAGTATTATTATAATATTATTTTTTAACCCTTATTTACCGGATTTACCCTTAACCATGGTAAATAAAATATTTACCGTAGTAATTAT
Organism: Viscum album; assembly: GCA_963277665.1. Lineage (NCBI taxonomy): Eukaryota > Viridiplantae > Streptophyta > Magnoliopsida > Santalales > Viscaceae > Viscum > Viscum album. The sequence goes on along the minus strand of OY728135.1, from coordinate 1,195,287,597 downwards.
TCAAAATGTCTAAAAATAAAAGTTACCTATTTACACAATTTGAACATCCTGATTCCAAATATGGAATCCATTTTCCTAAATTCAAAACACAGAAGTGGCAGAAATTAATTTAAAATTAATTCTCGCTGTCAAAACAAAAAGCGTGTTTTTAAGAGATAATAACTATCAAAAGATTGACACTTGTTTATGTTCGGTTTAATTGTAAAATTATGTCTAATGACCAACATTATATTGAATTGTAAAAATATATTCTAAATATACTTTAAAACCACTCAAATTAATAATTTATCACTATTAATTATTTTGATTAAAAAAGTTGTTTTTAATTAAAATTTAGTAATTTTCACTATTCATCAAAATATGATAGTTATCCGAAAAGTACCAAAATTTCACCTTAGGCTAAATTCGATATTCCGAATCCAAAAATGAAGTCCATTTTCAAATATAAAATATATATAATTTCAAAAAGTAGGTATTACTATTCATAACGTCTAGTTTGATTAGTTATGGTGTGTGTTAAAACTCGAAGTTGCGTACAACACACGCTACTGTTTTATTCAAAGGAAAGCGTACCGTGTAAGCTTGGGATGTTTCATATTAAATTTTTTTTGATGTCCCCATTTAGTCAAAAAGTTTAAAATATTGTATTTAAAAAGGTTTCACGTTTAAAAGTTGATAAAAGTGCAATATTGAAAATTAATCTGTTCTTGCATTATGACTAAGAAACTCATAATATGGATTCTAAAATTATAAGGATTATATAAAGTGAAAAATGTAGTTAATGCTATTCATGACCTCTTTTAATGCTTTTTTTTTTGTAAGTCATGGTGTGATTGAACTCGGTGTTGCGTGTAGTGCAAGTTATTTAATTATTTTGAAGAAATAACACACTATGAAATCTTGGGGTGTTACAATGTAAATAATAAATGATATTTTTTAATGATATGAATCCATAATCTCTTCAAATTAATTAACATTCAAAATATTATTAAATATTTATTTACTTAATAAATATTATTTCATGTAAATAAAAAAGAAACCATAAATTAATTAAAGAAAATAAATAATTAATCATTAAATATTTTGTTTTATTTATATAAAAAATTAAAAATTATTAATAAATACACTCTATAAAATTCCAAACAAGATAACTAGATAATAAACACATGTAAAAAACTGTTTTTTATTTTTTAAAATTATGGTGTGTTGTAGTCTTCTAGAATTGTGACACCTGTGAAAAACATTATATATAAACATAATATGATTAGTTTTTTTAAATAATGTATACAAAATATTTCTATAAAACTATGAGATATAAATTTATAGGTAATGATATGTATCTTTAGGGATTATAAGTATTATATGACCATTTGAAGAATAATTGACCATCGGAATAGTCATTGACCATAGATATTTGTATAATATCTTATAAGTAGTATTTACCATGAATAAAATCAATTAATATAAATTCAATTATATAATAAAATTATTTCTAAAATCATATTACTCAAAAATATAAATAAATGTACATGTTTTGTAAAGAAATTTATAATTCATTTTGTAAAAAAATTAATTTTATAAAGAATTTTAATTATTATAATTAAATAATCAATAAAATTATTTTAATAAAATTTTCCTCATTTTTTGAATCATAAAAAAATATGTAAGTATATTTTTTTGTATTTTGATTTTTTTTGTTGAATAGTGAAAACCACTTTTTCAAATACCATAAATTTTATAATATCATAATTATATGAATATGATATAAAATTTAGATAAAAATTTTCTGAATTAAAATGTGAATTAATGATTATAATAACACATTTAAAAATGATAAAAGTAAATTATATGCCTTTTAATGAATTAACACATTTGAAATTATATTTTATTCTTATAATTTTTTTAGATTCATTATATTGAATTAAATATAAAAATGATACCATTTGGTTTTTAAAGTTTATGATAGGTTTGAAAATGATTGAATGAAAGATCATAGGGCTTTTATACATTTTTTTTATTTCTAGATTAAAATCAACCAAGCTACTTCATGAAGATTAAAATGGATTTGTACCATGAGTAGCCAAGGAACCCCACCTTCTGCAAAGCATGATCTCTCTTTGAGTCGCCACTCCGCATAACACCACTGTATTGTGTCCCCAAAAGTGAATTTCATTTATAGGGTGAGGAATACTTTTTTGGCCCCTACGAAATATTTTTTGGGGGATGAGGCATCCTTTTCAGCCCCTTACCCCATAAATGAATTTTGTTTATGGAAAGGCCCTGAAAAATGAATTTCCTTTCAAGGGTGTGGTTCCCTTTTTATCCCCATAAATTGAATATATTCCCTTTATGGAATGAGGTATCCATAACCAACCCGAAATCATCCACATAAATTTGTTGAGTTTTTAAATCTATACCAATATAAAACCCCCATACACAGATATATGGAGGTGGAATTTTCGAGAGTGGGTTTTTTATGTATGAGACAATCCAAACTAGTGATTTCAGTAGGTAAACATTTAATTCATATCAAAAATTAATGAGGATATAAAAACCAGACTGCATAGCATTGAGTCCTTTGTGTTCCATCCTTCAATATTGCCAGTCACATTGCAGACTAGCATTCCACAAACCACACGCGGATGAAATCATTAATGACCACCATCCTGCATAAAAAAATAATATGTGGAATGGATTACTTTAGTCTCATTTCCCTTCAGTAAAGCTCTCGACCTTATCACAAACCCTTCAAAAACCATCCAACCAACCCTCTCTATAAACTCCATCTATATGAACAAAGTCCCTATTGGGCCTCTTTATGAAGCACCTATCATGAAATACTAAAACCCTACTAGGACACTTCACAATCCACCAGGACAAGGCCTCTCCAAAATCCACTGGATATATTTCATTAGAGTACATGGAAAACTAGATTACCCTCCTGATCATACAGTCTCATGGTAAATTAATTATTATTGGTAACCTACTTAACAATGGGGTCCTCAAAATGTTGTCGATCAAACATTCCCCTGGCAAAGAGGGTCCCAACCAGGGAGGTAGTGCTAGGGCCTCCCTATTTCAAACAACAAGGAGGGTATCACACTTGATTTTCTCTTTGGTAACTAGTGTTGGATACTAATACTGTATATGGATTTGTGAAAAAGGGATTCCCTCCTAGATTAAACCCTTAGTTGGAGGTCACACCCCTCCTCCTCTTCATCTTCATGGGTTCTGAAAACAAGAGAGGGAACATGAACCTCAATGCCCTTTCTCTCTCCTATCACACCATCCTGATCCAATAGAGGGCGATGGAGATTATGTTGTTTTTAAAGTCTACTAATTCAGGTTGTTTCTCACACCAATCACGACTCACATGGGATATGGTGTTATAAGTGACCATGGAATCCAGACGATCCCAAATCAGGGACTTCCTCATATTTTTTGTATGACTGATCCTAACCATGGGCCTCCGCTGTAAGTGTAATCCCCAAACAATCAAACTACATAGGATTTGATTATTTGAACAAATGGAATAAATAATAAGCCTCCCTAAGGTTCAAACACAACACCCAAAACTCACTATAATGTTCTCTAGGCCATATCCCAAAGAATATTGACTCTAACTCGAAGGATGATATTCCTTCTAATACCCTTGTCATAACCGTACTTATTGGGCTATATTCCAGATAAGATCATACCCTAACTAGTAGACCATATCTCTTTTGGGTCCCTTGGGCCACTTAATTAAAAGTCTAATAAAAATATGAAATAGGTACCTTTCAACTACTTGACCTCTCAATACAACATTAAATTACATGGTTTGTTCTTGATCACATGACATTAAAAGGTATGATGTGTCGAGTTAAATGGAACCTAAGTACATGGGTCCTGATTCCTATCATAAAAATACATAGGAATACTATATGAGTTGTCTAATCCTATCATGAAAACAACTTATTCTTTTCTACATGAAATTAAATTACCGAGCACCCAACTATGTGGCTTAAAACCATCATATGGGTAATAAATAATATAATAATATATAATATGTTTACAAAAGAGTATCATCTAGGGATAACTTTGGATACATAAAAAATATATCAAATGACAATGAACCACAGGTACATATATATGGTCCTAAAATCAAAACATGCTAATTATTTGATTTTTGATAAAAGGAAGACTTATCTAATATTTTGATATTGATAAGAAATTAAAAACTAAATCTTAATCCTACAAGAGAGTATGAGAGTAACGAACCCCCCAGGGTGAGATGAGCCTTAACTCCCATCCTATCATCCCAGGAACCTTAAAATGCCTCATTGGAAAAATTCAAGTGGCTTCTTGTCTTTGGAAAGTAGGCATGTGTAAATTTGAAATGAGTGTGGTCATGAGTGCATATTGAGAAAAAAATGGTAAACAAAATATGAATCCATATATAAGATGATTGTGTTTCCTACATGTTATCACACTTCACACTTAATTAATGTAGGCCAAAAACATTGATTTGAAATAATTAATTATTCATGTGTTCATCTATTTAAATGTTTTTCAACGAGTATTCTTGTTTTTGTTTTTCCCATATATTATAGACACATTTTTTCAAAACTGTCTTCAATCCAAACCAATGGAATCCTTTCAACCAACTCACAATTATGAATCTATTGTCAGGTACTCATCATCTCATAGGACATTGTCACCAACCTAGCTTCTTAAACACCAGGTCTCGAACATACTAATTTTGGGGTACCAAAAAAATGGTACTATATAGACCCTATAGGTAGCTTGAAAAGATCCCATCTTATGAAATCTAGAAAGGCATAGTCTTAGTGATGACTGGAGGTCAAGAAAAAGAAGGAATTTGTTTCTATACCCAATTAGTTCAGAATCTTATCCCCTAACAGTATAAAAAATTCCACCCTTATATTAAGGAGGTTGATCCTGAGGTCTCTAATGACCTCATATAAATTTCATAGGGTTCCCCCCAATGTATCCTACCAAAAACATCAACCTCTAGAACTTCCCAACACCATGACCTCAACATGACGAGGGTATCACTCTTGGGAGCCCAGATGAGGTCACTCTGTTAAGGGAAACTCAGAAAATTTTCCAAGGATAGAATCCAATTATCAATGAGCAGAGCCATAATGATGTTCCATCAAATGAATCATGCCGAACAAACATTGAATAAAATCATGATAAAGAACCAACACCTATCCACACTAGCTAACCATATTGGACCTGTTTTGATTGTCTAAATAATCCCACCAAGAAAACATGTTGGCCAATTATGACATAATATTAAACTTCCCACACCCATTAATCTCATATGGGCAGTTTGGTGGAACTATAAGAAAATATCTTGTAGACCTGGACTAACAGTAGGAGAACACCGATATATATACCTCTTTATATTATTATTACCAAAAAATATTTTCAATAACTAGGGAAAAAGAGATGAAATATATCCTTGATCAAGATACAAAATTGGAATATATTCTTATTCCTGCTAATGAAGTTACACCTTATATTATAGAAATGAAATACGAACATGCATCTATTCCAATCCATATCTTAAAAGTTTAATAGGGTAAAATTATAACAACAATGGTGCCTAGAAGTTCAGCACATAACCCCGTATCGACACATAAAGTGACTTAGCAGAACAATTATCGAGTCAACATAGAGATGATGTAAATTCCATCTTATATCAAAGATGGTCATGGACAAACCATGAAAAATGGAAAACATGATCAAGAATAGATCCCCATTACTCTATGTCCTTTGTATCCTTCATTGTCATGTTTCTGGTATATATATATCCATACAAAAATCCTATAAATATTTTATAAAATTATCATAAAAATATAGGAACTCATTAAATAGGTATATTCATTTGAAATTTATTTCCCACATTAAGAGGCTCCAATTTCCGGGAAGAAGAAACCTAAAAAGAAGCCTCACCAAAAGAAATTTTGAAATGATGAGACAATCCATGACCAATATATATTGAATGTTGGTGTTCTGGAATCAATTAAAAATTTCTTTATAGAGGACCAATATTCATTAACTCCATCACTAAATTATTGATATGTAATAGGTAATTATGAAGTTCATACCTACAATCTTTCTACCAGTAGTTCTAGAGGTCCTATCCTTACATCTTCCATGAAGGCTCACTTCATGTTGATAATATAATCGATCATGAGAGTATATATTCTGAAGAGTTTTGTATAGCCCTTCAAGTGACCAGAAGACAAAATAGCATGAATTTACTCCCCTTGATACCTTCTTTCATGAAGGTCATCCCTAGGGTACATGCTAAAAAAATTTATCCCTACAGAAGGACATCAATCCATGATGGTATTCCTCCCCAAGATGGTGTTGATTGTAATGTTACTCCTCGTAATGACATTTCAATTCATCAAGATGCTCCTCCTATTGATGAATAAACATTGAGAATTCCCTCCTATCATAATGAACTTGGGAAAATTATGCCATTAAACCTGACTATTCATCATTGATAATTGATATTCTTCAACAACTTGAAGATAGTCCAAATAAATAATAATTCATTAAGAAATCCTGGATTACCTACCTCCTGATACAATAGGTTACATCCATTACAATCCTATAATTTTCAATAAAAAAGGGAAAAAATTCCATTCAGTCATATATTTATAACGAGGCTCTCAAAAATGATGAACTGGAAATATTTCGCATGAGGAGACAATTGGAAAAGGATAATGTACCAGTAATTTTCTAGCTCTTAGCCACATGCTAATTTAGCATTCAAGATGAATTGTCAGATGATTTTGTGCATGAAATCTGCTTCCTCACATAGAATAATCACCATCAATTAAAATCAAATTTATTATCTGATAATGAATATAAAAAAATACAAAAAGTTAATAGAATATATGCATAAATTAATTGACTCGATGACCCTCCTAGATGAGTGACACCTGAAATGTAGAAAAAACAAGGATCTCTTCAATGTGCATGTGTAGATGCATTGAAATAATTAAATCTACTAATTGATGACACCTCATATGGTAATAAGGTTACAAGATGGTGGGATCATGGTCCATTTAATTTTACCTCACATATTAATCAAAATATTTCTCCAAGAGGGACATCATGTAATGAAATTTCTCTAGTAGTGATTCAGAAAAATAATCACAACTTTCAATAAATGGTCTCCTCAACTAGAAATAAACCATATAACCCTTAAAAGAGGTTAAGAAAGAAAATTTAAATCTATAAAAATGGTTTTCCATCAATCATCTAAAAATATAAAAAAATATTTCCACTTAAGGGAAGTCAATCATTAGATATTGAAAATGACACAAATATCACAAATTTCATTTGAAGTAAGCATATCAGATACATGTCATATGATATAACTTACCCATGTTAGAACAAATATATATAAAATAATAAACACAACCTTAATAATTATAATAATGGAATTACAAGAGAAACCCTGTCCCATAGGGTTGGGTCCATTTTTTACATAACCATCAAAGCCAACAAATAAGGCTCTAAAAATTGTGATCTCGGAAAAAGATCACCCCCAACACATAGAGTTGGATGAATTTTTAACTCAACCTCACAAAAATAAATCTTCTTTTGACTGGGTGAATTTATAAAAATTGATTCCTCTCAATTTGGTATATCATGTGATCCATTTTCTTCTGCATGGATGTGAACAATGAAATTACACTAATGTTCTCTTCGGGTTAATCTTCACAAAACAAATTCAATGAGATTCCTGATGGAAATAATGATCTCACCAAATTTATATAATTAAAAGAGTTTTTTTATAGATCCCAACCTCCCCTTGGAAAAATAACTCTTCTAATCGATGTTCCTAGAGAAACTATCTCACTGACCATTCCAGGACTGATAAAAGTTAGTTAATGAATTTTTCATCACTAAATGTCACCAGCACCACTTCTAAAAATACTATAGTACTTCATTATTATATAAGAAAGAGGATAATATATGCATTAAAAATAATTTCAACACCAAAATAGTAGAATAATGTGTGTGAAGTATAAATCTAACCATTATCTCAAATTTGGGGATTCTCTTGAATGTTCAACTAAATCCTCCTCGATGAGAATAAGATAATGAAAATGGTTCGACTATAGTTCAATCCCAACTATTAATAGAAGGTGTTTAATGCCTTAAACATTAAGTGAGCTTGTATTAGTATGAGACATAAATGGTAGAAATGAAGAGTATTAATGTCAAACTACTCGATGTTCATATTCCTACTGGATATGTTCTTCCAAAAAAGCATCATTTCACTCCTCTAGCTAATGTCACTCATTAATAAGATATTGTGGTATTGGAAAAAATATATTCTCAATGCCTTACTAATAAAAAAACACGAAAACAAATATATTTGGAACCAATGACAACTTAATAAAGATATTTCTCTTCATTAGAAAATAACCCCGACCCTTGTTAGTCATTTTACAACAGTGTTGTTTAAGGTCAAATGTATATAGAACAAACATAGCAACTTTAGAATATTGGGCCTCCAAATATAGTCCATGCTCAGGTTCATATTACCTTCAGGATTGTTGACCTTATTGAGTCATTATCATCCTGACTAGAAGCCATGGAAGTGAAACATGCTCCAGTGCAACAGGAAGTAAAACCTTATCCGGAATGGGTGGATGAAACACTTCCTCCACCCAATTTTGGAAGACATGTCAACATTCTATGGTCTAGTAGATCCAAATCAACACCTAACATATTATGTATGTTAGATTGTCCCAATGATGTGAAATTAATAAGTAGGAAGGCCCCAAGATCTAGTGGTTTGTTCAAATCATGCATGGACTATAAATTTTCAAGCACACCAGTTTACCCATAAGGTTAATCAAAAGAAGAGAAGAACTCCATCAACAATTTATTCACCATTTGAGCTCAATGATATGAAATAAAATATTAATTTACATATTGAACTATAGGTAGTGAGAAAACAAGGGATTATTATAATTTATTTCCAAGTGGAAGGGAATAACAAATACCATTCCATAGGAATATTTTTTGGGGATTTTCATAGATAACTTCCCTGATGATGTGAGAAAAACACTCATTTTGTTCAAGTACACGGGTAGATTCTGAAATATTTTATAAGTTTCATAAATATTGGAAGACTCCATCTATTGAAATATATAGAACTCTAGACCATTATAATAAGCTTAATGAAAAATTATATTAAAAGCTAAAACTATAATTTCCACCATAAAACCAACCTTGATACCGGTTTCAGATCTGAAGCATACAGGTTATCGTGCATCACCCTCTATGAGATGGATACAATAAAAACACCAACCATATTATGATGAATGAATAGAAAAAAAATTCTCTCAATATGGGGAATGTATAAGAATAACTTACTCCCTTTGTGATGGGAATATTTCTGGTCATTTCTGAGTATATTTAGAACATATCTTGTTAACTCATACAAAACCTAGAAATCATAATCAACTCGGTATTGATGATCACCTTAATTATTTACCCTTTAATTTAATGTTTTGGAAGACTATCTGGGACTATTTTTTTCAAACATATCTTTTTAAATATGGGTGATTCCAGGAAATTCAATATGGGTAAACTGCCAACACATGTGGCATGTATTTCAGACACTCTTCAAGAGGAAGAACACTAATGGAATGAAGTTACTAATCATACTTCATGTAATTTTATTTAATATATAACAATTAATATAATCAAACATACTAATTTTATTCTTAGTTTATAGTTGAGAAAACAAATTCTGCCCCAAACTACTTCTATTATGTATCAACCAAATCAATTGACACCAAAATCCTCCAAAGAGAAACCTTTTATGAAACGAAATTTTCAAATGGGAGGGAATCATATTATAGAAGAAAAACATACACCATGTCCATATATAGCACCGACCATCTGAAACATCATGCCCCCTTTCCCAAAAGAATGGGTTCCACCATGTTAAATGGTACAATGTCACCGAACCATCCAATGAATTAATCATCATATGAAGAATTGATATTCCAATACATTAATGTAATTAATTTGATTGAAACCTTATTTGATGTTGAGATTTATTATTAACCTGTGTTCTCTTAATGATATTAAGGATACATGGATTTGGGACATAGGGAATATGGTAATAGAGAGAGAGGAATAACTGCATCCAAATAGAAAATACTAGCTAGATCCCTTCTATAGCTATATATGATTCTGAAACTCATGGGAATAACATTCAAAAATCTAAAAGGTGTAGGAAAATACCTCCAAAATTTTGAAAAATAATTTGGGACAAATCATTTTGGATGACAGATTGATGATGAAGATACCACTTCACCTACCCAAATAACTAGGTAGGCCAATACAAATTTATCCAATAGTAGATGAAAGACCTTCCACATTTACTCAACCATCTAATGAATCATCCCCTTTAATATAAAATCCAAAAATTCCTTTAAGGGAATAACATGTATTGTGGAAAAACAAACCAGTAACCTAGGGTTTCACACAATTTGTCACAATGTTTCATTTTTTCCAATGAAATATACTTTAATCATTTAAACACCATATTTTATAAACATATCCAAATACAGCTGACCATTCTCTATATGGGGGATGGATTTGGTAAGATTCTACCCTCGATATATGACCAAGAAATTCATGTATATCCTTACTTAGATCGACTTATTCCCAAAGTTGGAAGAGGCCATACCCTGTAAGGATGTCAGAACCAAAATCATTATAAATTTCATGATGTCAAGTATCATTACCAGATTTAGTGTCCAAAACATAATACAAAAGGAAAATTCCATAAATTTTCTCTCTTACAAATTAAAAAAGTTGTATCACGAGTAAAACATCAAATCTGACCATTCTTACCACTATCACACAAAAGTAAATAGATCTATTGATGATTTCAATACAACTCTATTTAATATCATCAAGTAGATAGTGGATAAAGAAAATAAATATTCTCTTGAATTTTTTTCAGACCGTGTAGGACTACCAAACTTCAACCTCTGCTGATACTTTAGAAATTTCATTATTATTAGTTTACATAATATAAACATTGTTTCCCAAAAAGGATCAATTTACTTCACTCCAAATGGATATCTATAAATAATGATCAGATAATTAATAATCACAGAAGCAACATGAGGAATTAGAGAAAATCAATGAAAAAAGGTTTTATATGCTATATCATTTAGAAATATATAATAATCAGATATCACGATACTTCAACATTAAATTCTGTGTTCACTCATTCCTCCTAGGAGAACTAGTACATCCTCTTAGAACCATAATGATACTAGGGAATAAAACTCCAACTCATAAACCATTATTAGAGGGACCTTATTCCATACATACGGTCCGCTCTAATGTATATTACTCCATAATCACAATGGATGGTGAAAACAGTATTCCCCTAAAAATGAATAATTTCTCAATAAATATTTTATGTGACTAAAAAAATGGTCCTGGTTGTTAAAACTAAAATTCTAAGACACCATCATCCTGACTGAATGATGTAAAACTACATGTTTTACATTTTTATTTCACATCATAAAATATTATTATATTTTGATCCATTATTGAATGAATAATAACACTAGGTACTTGTCTCCTACTACACCTCCATTCCATAGCTATGTATGGAATGATTTCAATCTATATACGATACATACAGAAATATAGACTTCCTTTCATAGGCCCAGCCCCAAATCCACCCATTAATGAAATATACTTCTCCACCATTTGTCCTCTGAGGCCCCTATTCACATCAGTTTTATCACTTATTAGATGATGAGGACACCATTGGTCCTAGTCATATGAACTAAAACTATAAGACATCATCATCTTGACCAAATGTCATAAAACTGCATGGTTAACGTCTTTGTTGCATGATGTAAAACTGAAAAATATTCAGATCCATACATGAATGGATAATAACCATGGGTTCCAGTATCCTTCTGCACCCCCTTCTAAAAAATTGGTATTCCATCATTATGTCTATAAAGGAAATGTAGTGACACATATACTTCCTTTCTTAGGAAAAACCTCAAATACACCCATTTATGAGATCTTACTAGCCCAACATTGGCCCATTAGTCCCCTATTCACATCATGTTTATCACATATTAGTTGTAGAGGACACCAAAAGTGATTTTCTTATGACATGAAACTACAAGACTCCATCATTCTGATTGTATGATATAAAACTTCATGGATAATATTCTTGTTGAACGACATAAACCCTCCCAACATTTTGATCCATGTTTGAATGGATCACAACATTGGGTGGTTGTCTCCTATTCCACCATATTTCTAGAGATATGTATTTCTTGATTCCTATCTACCTAGCATATATAGTAATTATAAGACTTCCTATGATAGGAAAATCCGAAAATCCACCCATTTATGAGATCATATTCATGAACCTTTAGTCCCAGAGGCCCCTCATCATGTCTATTTTTTCACTTGTTAGTATGAGAGGATAGAAATTGTCAATGTTTTATGACCTAAAACTAAAATACACCGTCACCCTAGCTATGTGACATAAAATTAAAAGTTTAATGTCCTATTTGAATAACATAAAAGTGCATAACATATATGTTTATACTTAGTGGATCATGACATTTGGTGTTGGTCTTCTACCACACCACCTACCAACAACTACATGTTGCTTGATTCACGTCATCATATGATACATGGTGATGCCCATATATCCAATAATGGATGTATATATATATATATATATTCAACATCAAATTTTACCCTTCCTTATTTATGGGTTATACCAATATAGGGAGATATCTTCTAGTACTACATGTGGCTTGATTTATTTAATCATAGGATATGTTGTGATGGTAGGCCTTCTATCTCTAAGTCCAGCTAAATATTAACCAAAAAACCATTTTTTACATGTTGTGTTATCACCCTATAATCATACTATAGCCATAATCCTAGGTGTAAGTCCCAGGAAAACATTAATCTCTTTGATTTTAGATTCAACTCACGCTTCCAAAATAAAAAAAATGCTTCCATGGGCCTTGTTTTTAGATGTAATCAAAAAACATAATTTCATGGACACATAAAATAAAACTGCATGATTAACATCCTATATGCATGACATAAAACTACATGGTTAATGTCCTAGTCACCCAATATTATACTATATGAAAACATCTTTTCCATATGAATTAAAAATTATAGTTTTAAATCAGTTTTCATAACATTAAAATGCATAAAAGTTTAGTAAACAATTGAGTGGATCAAAGCCTTGGGTACACGTATCATACCAATCCTTCTTCATAGAACTATGTGTGGATTTATTCATACAATAATATGATAAATAGTGACCCCATGATCTATAATAAAGGGTACATATGAAATATAAAAATGTTCTCACTCCCTCTGTATGGGGTAGATCTGAATAGGGGGTTTATTCTAGAGCTTTGCATGGATCAACTCTCACATTGAGGATACACATAGTGACGCTCCGACATTATTCCTACAGTACATACATAAGATAAATAAACTACCCCCTTATTTATATGAATAATGATCTATATATGAGATGTTAATTGGGTTCCCCCATTCATCTACACATCATAGAAAAATAATTTCCCTTTCTTTATATATGAGTAAGATCTTCATAGGGAACTCAACACCCAACTGTTTAAACTGGTTAAAATATTTCCTTTGTTCTCAGAGACATTTTTTCCAAAAACCATACTTCTTGTCCTTGGAAAACTCAAATCTCTATAAAAATTTCATAACTACTGGTACAAAATTATTGTTTCTTGAGGAGACCGTATGCCCCAGTTTGGCTTTAAATAAGCCACTCTTAAAATTCCAATAAACCTAAGGCTTATTCTTTATCAGGAGATACCTCTTCTATCTCTGTAATGCATAATAAATATATACTTGAACGCAATTATTAAACATGCCCTACATACATCCATTGAATAATTCTACCATATCACTTTTCATGATCAAATAATTCCGAATATTTTTGTTTAAAATTTCATTCCTCTTGGTTAAATAATGATCAAACATTGTTTATCTAACATGATTTATGACCTTCATTGTTTCCAAGATATCGAGTTACAAATGTCCTTTCTACATGATGTTAAACTACATAGTAAATATCCTCACTACATGAAACTAACATATATATTTATCAATAAATATGTACAACTTGATTCCCTCCCCTATGAAATATGTAGAAACACCCATATCCTACATCTTGGCCAACCATCACATGATTCAAAAATCCTCTATAATTACTTTTACTAGCCTATAGGATTTAAATAAAACCTATTCCATTCCATATTTATCCCACCGAGTATACCTCACGTGGGATTTGGTTTTTAGTAGTGTGTTTCCCCAAAAGATAAATGCATATTAGTTCATGTTAGGGTTGTTTTCGTCTTGGATGTAAGACTATAGAAGGTACACCAAACATCTTTGTCGCATAATGTTTAACTACATGGTTGATGTAACATAATTTAATCATATATCCCTCACTTTATAAGACCATTATTCTAGGTGTTGGAATACTATCACCCCTATTTCCATGAAATACATATGTCTTGATTCTCACCCTTTTGATATTTATAGTGATTCCCCGATCCTATATCCCGATCCAATTGAAATATAAAAATTCCCAACTATTCTATGTAGAGGATAGATCTCTATATGAGGGCCCAAAATATATTCTCATCCTACTTGTGTTCCCATATTAAAATAAAAATAAATCCCCCTCACGAAAATTTGAGCATGTTTGGGGATTTCTTATGCTGGAAATCACCATTTGAACATGGTCCACAATCATTCGTTTCTGTTTTCCAAGAACATTTTATGGATTGTTCCACTATATTCTGAGGTACATAGAAAAATTTGACCCTATATCTTAGGCTTATCCATGATAAAAAATAGTTTCCCTATGTATATGCCATAAATCCATATGAAACTACCCCCCCGTTTAGTGTAGTTTATGCACTGTTTCTTGGTGATGATACTATTTCCTTAGATAAAATAGAACACTCGATAAGTAAATCTATGATGAAAAATAAAATGATAATAATAATATTTTTATGTGAAACATCACATGTAAGAAACATTCATAACTAAATATGTATAGTAAACCCAGATTTTTTTATAATATTAATATCTTCACATCAGGTTCCAAAATAATTTCCACATGGGATGGGATGGCACAATGAATGGTTTTTTAAGGGATGAGCATAGCTATAAAATTCTCATATCAGGCGACTAGTCTAATATTCAGAAAATTCAAATGGGTGTTAAACCTCGAATTAGAAACACCCATTGGTTACCACATCTATAAATAGATGAAAACTTGATTTAAAATTCAAGGTAGTTATTTTGGATCTTACTAGTGATGATTAGGAACTCACATTAGTCTAGAGGATGAGATGTTGGGCTCATTGCAACTTATTTTGGGAAATTATTACCCAAATTGAGACTCTCATATATTAAAATCATTTCCCTAAATAATCCTTGAATCATGATATAGGGCCAGTTACCACAACTATTTTAGTAATTAGTTAATTTCATATACATATATGAATACTGTAAATATATGATGTCCCATAAATTTGAACATCACTGTGTACAAAAGGATATCAATAGATAACTTAATTTATATGTACTATATGTTCTCATTATTTCTAATTATAATTACCTATTTATTATTGGACAACATTTTTTAAACCCATATAGCTAGGTTCACTAGAATTTATCCTAGTCTAGGAGGGTAGTATGTGATTATGTGGAAAGTATTAGTCCCATGAATGTTATTTTTTACATATTCTTTTGAATGGAATTAGAATCCATGTAGTTAGATAGTAAATAATTGGACATGTCATACCTTTTTAGGTTGTGTTATAAGGTACAATCCATGCTGTTTAACATTGTGGGGTATAAAAAATGAGGAAAAAATTTCTTAACAATGGTTGACATGGGGCATGGGCAACCCTTTCTTGTTGACTTCAAAGAGAATAAGTATAAACGAGTTTGAGTTTGTTTCACTATAAGTATGACTCTACAATTATGTCTCCCACAATGAATATATCTATATGGGGTGGATATGATAGGACCTAGTGGGGATAAAGGCCTCCAAGTGGGGGCAAGAATATATCAAGATATTGTCTTGATAGAGGATGAAATTTATAGAATTTGTATTTCATTGATGATACTGCTAGTACTATAGGAGTTATCCACATGATTAGATGATAAAAATGATCTCCTAGGGGATATGGCCTAATTAGGATGGCAGTGTAAGACTATAAATATTTTGTTTTATCCATGGGGAAGGCTTCCAAAATATTACATTGAGACACTAATCAAACCCCACAATGTAAAAATGAAATAGATTAAGTTTATGTGATGATAACATATAATTTAGCTTAATATCATGCAGTAAAGACATCAGACACCCAATTTAACATCATGTTGTAGGGACAGTTGTGTCCCAAAATGTATGAAAATGTTTATTGAGTGTATCTTATAGGAAGTTACATTGGGAATTTGGTCCTTTTAGAAAATATATCATTGCAAATAAGTCCCGTTGAGAATGATAAAATGTGTTTTGGGTTACCCTTAAGAAGGAGGCTAATAATAGAGGCATTTACAACATATTGATGATATATTAATGAAATATACCTATGCTCAAAAGAGTTATTATATGTTAAAGAAAAATGGTATAACAAATTATTAGATTTATTTCATGTGAGATTAATGTTATATTAGAACTAAGAATAAACAATGAATCTATCTTGAGGGTAATTGTTTTATGGGTCCCATAGAGAATATGGATCCCTGAGAGAAGGCATGAGATTTCATAGTGAATATTGTAATGTGAATGCTATATGGGGGAATTTGATAATAACATAACGAATGAAATATGGTCTTCATAGGGAATATATCCACATACAATTAATGGTTATGGAAATATATTATATTTTTATATTGTTCTTTAAAATAATATCATTCATATAATGTTTATAATAAAAATCAACGTATATAGAGTTCATAAGTTCCTTTATCCCTAGGGGATAAGGAAAGATAATTTATCTCATTTAGAAAGCTTCCCTAGGACATAGAATATCATGGGAATTACACCATGGTTGATGCACGTGAGAGATATATCCTAATGGGAGAATAAGACAATATCAACATAATAGGTTCAAGTGAATCTATTGTCTAAGTAGGACCTATCTTATTTAGATGAGAGTTAAGAAATCACTTAATGATTGTAAGGCCATGTGATCAAATGTAAAAGTTAGGGACACGTGGTTTCATAAAGGAGAGAGTGTCATGTGGTTGCATAAATGAGTCATGGTCATGGGTTTTCATAAATTAATGTGGTTTTTTATTGCATAACCACTGTTAGTTTTGAAGATCACATGAAATGAACTTGTGAACAAGTGGTAGTACTGTGATCAATAATTGCATAGGTGTTCATGTGGCCTGACCTTGTGTATATATTTTATGTTATTGAAAACTGATCACCTATTTTTATATGTTTATATACATTTATTCCACTTAATGTATTTTTAAATGGGATACTTCTATGTCATGTAACTATACATAATTTTCCTTTCGTTGCATATGTATTTTCTTCTATATGTCACTTATTTTCTCTATATTCTCCCCATTTGTTTTTCTTATTGTATAGTGACAACATGTTTTTATATAGATGTAATTCCTATATCCTTCCCCATTTATAAGGAAGGATAGAAAAATTCATTGGTTTAAGGAAGTGATATATGTCAACATATGTAATCATTATCTCATGAAATTCATGTGACAATGGTCGGGTAATGTACATAGTGTCTCATATGAAAGTCAAGACAATGACCGACCAATAAATTTTTATATCGAGGAAAATCTATTTTGAGTTTATTTTAGGGTTTTATAGTATACTCGCGGTCATGTATCCCCTGTGGTATTTCATGATTACGAGATACCAAGAGAATGTTCTATCATGGATAATTTCCTTCATAGTCGACCACATTAAGAGAATGTGGTCATGAGATCACATGAACCCAAGGCATCACACTATTCTTAAAGATCACATTAACATGTTACCCAATCACATGACCAATAATGTGTCATGTGATATAGAAAGGTTGGGTGAATTTCATTCTATGTTACATTCTACAAGAATATTACATTGTAATTATTTTATTTTCAACACATCTTCATTCCAATGATCATTTGGAGGGAGCCAGCAGATCTGATTCATTAAATCCAAGAAAACTAGTCATGAAATCATTTAATCAAAAGGAATATTCCAGTATTCATAGCGACTATAATAGAACATAAAATCTATCATTATATTATGATCATTACGATCACGATGATGGTTATTTCTTGACTATTATTAAATATTATAGAAACATTTAGATCATTATCGATTCATCGAAGATGGTACTGATTCATTATCATAATTGAATTTAGAATAATTAAGTCAAATTATAAAAAACTATCAACCATTTACACAAATACAAAAGAATCATCTCAATATTACATACCAGGTCTTATAAAAAATGATTATTCTAATTATTTGATATATACCTTCAATTCCCTAAATTCTATTGGTGTTATCCTATAATAATTAAGCGAAATAGGATTGGTCCCTAGTAGAAGATAAATAAAAAATTAATTTTCCTTTCTAGTGAAAATCAAGACTTGTTTTTAGCAAAAACATTTTGATATTGATCAATAGTTTCTTTGAAATTTAATTTAAGAATACATAGATATTTTCTAATGTTATAGCTACCAACTGATAAGATATTGTCCTAAACGTTAGTATAAAAAGTATTTCTTTATTATATTTCTTATTGAAAACTTTCTTAAGGTGATGTAATATTCTATAATTGGGTGTAAAAATTAATTTTTGGAATAATAATAGAGACGTTCTTGGAAATATTTCAACCAATGGATTCCTAAAATGATATCAAATATTTCCATCTTTATAATAGAAAACTAAAAGACAAACTGAGGGCCATCAGTATTTATTTAACATGTTGTATATTTGAATCCTTCACACTATCATTTCCCGAGAGTTGTTTTATTCTCATAAAATGGGGTATCATTTACACGTGTAACCTCATATGATTCAGAAAATGATACAAAATAAAAAATGTGATGAAAATGAATTAAAAAAATAATCAAACGTAGTTGAGTTTTGATTTATGATACCTCACCCCATCGAAGTTTCTGATTGTTGTTCCATGACTAATTTCTTATCAGCATACATCTATTTTATAGATTACCTTTATTTTAATTTATTCACTATTATATTGGAATTGAATTTAGTGTTAAGGTGATCCTAGAATAATAATGACACATTCAGTTCTAGTTCCCAAAACTATTATGATTAAACCGACCCCTCTAATTACATGATTCTTGAAACATGTTTGCGATATTTCTATCAATTTTCCTTGGTATTATAGTAAAATATCATCTGAGGTGTAACATATGATTTTTTTGACAATTCCATGATGGTTATATATATTTTTTACTATACTCGAATGACCCACATTGAAAACATCCAAGTATGAAGCTATACTATTAGAGAAAAGAAATCAATCCAAATTAGTGGTTCTCTAATTTCTTGCTCTATTCATAATTGGTTTCCCATTTCATCTTGTTTCCATCATTAGAGTTACCACATATATGCATATATGTAAAATATTTTCCCTACTATTTGTTCCAATGATATCTATTTATTTAATAGTTTCTATGTTAACCATCATTGTATAATAAACAATACATAAGACAACAATATTTGAGTAAATTTATGGTCAGAACCCTACCTTAATGATATATTTTTTTATATAATCTCTAGAGGAATCTTTGAGTGAAATTTGAGCTAGAATCATGAAATTATTATCATTATCCTGGAAAAATATGTGTTTCTCTCTTAAGAGTAATATAAGTCATCATATTTGTGATCATTAGGGAATGAGGATTGAATTATTTATTAAAACATTTCTCCAACCTTTTCCATGTATGGTAATAGTCCAGTTTAGTTTGAACAAATATATTACACCATTTCGTCATATGGCCTTCGAGTAAGTGTACTTAAACCATTACCCTGATATTAGTCGATCATCTAATAAAATTGATTAGTTGATAAATCTTATCAAGACATGAAAATTTAATTCCCTGACCTAAATCCCCATGAATAATAAGTTTATTATGATTCAAAAAATCTAATGAGATATTCTCATGGCTTGGTTATATAATATGATTCTATTTATGAGTGGTAATAAAAGATTCAAAAATTCCCTAAATCAATTGTTTGATAACTTATACTTTTCGATACACCACAATATCCTTCATATACAACTAATGATTTTCTAATTATTGTATTTGTATCATCACATTAAAACTAAAAAACATTCTTTAGTTAGTTTCCACATTACAACTAAACTTATGTCTTAGGATATTTCAAATCATAACAACCCAAATCAATATATAAATATTTAAACAGTACTCAAATAAATATTGAATGATGCAGTTATAGTGGGAAGACTCTTTACCAATGTAAGATACTGTACAATAATCATCTAAACCCAAGAAGATGAGGTGAAAACACCCCTTATAGTTTGTATTAATCCATTATATACTTGAACCACTTTGGAAACATGATGTTTAAAACAAAGTGGTTAGATATGTGTTTTTATGCATTAAATTTTATCTTTTGGCATGTACTATATTAAAAACATAAATCCAAAAACACATACCATACAAAATTGATTCCATTTCTAACATCATGCCACTAACCTATTAGCCTTGGATGAGGTGTAGTTTCTAAAGACATTAGGTGACCTCTTTAGGTTAACAATAACTAGAAATAAATTCCATGGTATTACCGTATTGTTATGGTACCATTTAAATTTTAATCTAAAGAACCTATAAAATAAAATAATACTAAAAATAGGCCATAATTTAATATGATGAATGACATTTAAAATGAAAATTTTAAAAAATATATAATATGATTAATAAGATAAGAATTTTAAAACAATACAAAATAAGAAAACAAAAATATAAATACAAGTAAGTCTCTAGGGACCACGTTGGGAAAACTACAAACTACTAGTCTCAACCAACTCATATGATTTTTCACCCAATATCCATAATTAAAACATCATGATTTCCCTATAAGTAAATAAGATTTCATCACATCACATGTTTCATAATAAAAATTGTCTATATATGATCTAAGGTTCATATGTAGGGGGTGAAAACATCAATCTAGCTTGAAATCCACCATAATAATCACACACATAAACCCGATATGAGAATTATTAAGTACTACTTTTTTTAAAAAATAGATTATATAAATTGGTATAATAAACATTTCAAATAAAATAATGAATTATTCATATAAAAATTAACTTATATCAAAATGAAATTTCATTATATTTCTATTATAGAATCAATTCATAAATAAATCAATCTAGCTTGAAATCAACCATAATAATCACACACATAAACCCGATATGAGAATTATTAAGTACAACTTATTTTAAAAAATAGATTATATAAATTGGTATAATAAACATGGTTCTCTTTTTATCATTTTAAATGTTTGTCTACTTAATTATATTAACCCTTCGATAAGTATAACACATGTGAGATTAATCATGTGAAATATTTTGGATAAAAAGATATATTTTATTTATCACCAAATATTCCAAGGACTTTTGGATCAAGTAAGAATTACATGTGTTCTAAAACATTTTCTATTATTCTATTATTAGAAAACAAATTCATTACTCACCACCAATGAGGAATATTTCCCATATTGAGGGGTTTCCTTGAACTATAATTGCACAAAATATTTGATTGAAAATTCAAGCCTACTTATTGAAATTCAAATATTTTGTGATTTTTTGTAGTTATCATACACATATAAAACCTTGACAATGGCCTTCAACTATAACTATATTTCTAGGACTCATATATTCTATTTATATTGTTTTTTATTTTTTGAATAATATTTATCCCTTTATCATTAAAAAAATGAATCACACCATCCTTGATATATTAGTAACACACTAAATCTTGTAATCCATATCTGGTGGTTTATTTAATACATTCTCACAAGATTCAATGGAAAATATCATTATGGATTGAATAGTTTATTAGTAGTGGGAAACTATAAAAATACATGTTTCTTACATTAAATTTTAAAACA
Source organism: Viscum album (assembly GCA_963277665.1). Lineage (NCBI taxonomy): Eukaryota > Viridiplantae > Streptophyta > Magnoliopsida > Santalales > Viscaceae > Viscum > Viscum album. The sequence goes on along the minus strand of OY728135.1, from coordinate 1,195,265,318 downwards.
TGAAATTCAACATAATATTATACTTAAAACATTATCATTTCTTCTTGTATATCGATGAAAACATTTATAAATATCTTCTTCATAATTTATTGATAGAAAAATAAATTAAATGGTGAGATTATGTTCTCATTAAATGAATGTGTAAAACATAAATCATATGATAAATAAAAACTGTATAATATGGAAGTGATAAAAAATAATTCAATATTTCATAAAATTAATACAATAAAAGGGGTCTAAATCCATTAATGACCTGAAAACATAAATAGTCACATGGATAACAAAAAATAGTTTCATAATGATAGGGGGACTAATATTGGAAATAGGAATTTTACTTGTAAGGACCCATTATATTATATCAAATAGATATATATAATGAGTACACAAAATACTAAAACTAGTTGGTGACATGAGACCTACTGATGAATTGAGGGGAAATAATTGGGCCCAATCATCAAACTCTAAATTGATTGTTTTCATCAAATAAAATAAATAAATAAAAAATCAATACATAATCAACATAATCATTCTTATTAAAAAAATATAATAAGAAATTTTAATATCTTCCAACTCTATAGATATAACCACATGATCATAAACCATTCAATATGATATAGTGAATGGTATAATTAGATTGTTCCCTAGAGAAGAAGAAGATTTATAAAAGGATGTTGACATAGATTAAGATGCCTGTAAAAGATCACAATAATATTTCATGATGAATATACCCTTTCCATTTCTAAATAATTTATTAAAAATATAAAAATCAATTTAATAATAGTAAAATAAATTTTTTGAAAATAACAACAAAAAAATTTGAAGTAAGCTTCAAGGAAAAAAATAATCGTGAAAGTGGGAAATGTTTCTAATATGTACTATTATAAATCAATGATTCCATTTAAAGATTTGGTAAAAACGGCCTCATGCAGAAAACCATTAAATAATGACATTAAATTAATGTAATGTATAAGCACATATATATTTGTGTACCCTACACAACTTCCCTGTGGTTAACTTCTCATCGATAACGATGAAATTCCTCATGCTACCATGCTCTTACATAAGCCCCACTGTCGCAACATACCCGCACACACCTAGGAAACAACCCACACACATCTTGTCTGTAGACATTTGGGCTACAACCATCACACATCTTGCCTAAAAATACCTATGACAAATACCAATGACACCTGTAAAAAAAATCGCCTCTCACATAACTAATACCATAAATCTGGTAATAAACCTCAAGACATTATGACCTCGCTAAAGGGTCTTGGGAAATAAATTCTTAAAATAGGGAGAAGATAAGATCCAATTACCATACATCTATCCACCCACTAGGATATTGGGAATGACACCCAACCCCATAACAATTGTGGTGTTCATAACAAAGTGATCAACATAGTTGGTGTGCATATTGAATACATAAGGTACTACAAGTTTATACATATAGGTAACAAACATTCAGCCCATCAAATGGAATTGATAACATACAACCAACCCACCCAAAACAACATTTTCTTCTACCCATACATGCACATCCACAAAACGTTCATAACCAAAACATCAACCCATCCCTTTCATTTAACAAATTCCCATTCTTAATTATAATCCCATTTATTTATTTAATACACCCCTACTCATGAAACTAACAACTACAACACAAACAATAATTATTAAAAGGAAAATAGACTGATTAACTAATATGGGTACCTGATTATTCCATTATTAAACCCATTCATAAAAAATAGAAAACAACTATCGGAAGTCCCACCGTACGACAACACCAAAACCAACAAACACATAAACATGAAATAAAAAAAAATCCTATCGACCTTCTCCCCAAAAACATCCCACATGTAGCCCCACTGAATAAAGAGTTCATCCATTTTTCAATATATTAATCTATCAAGTTTATATTCCATTACACCAAATGCAACACCCCATACACACAACCACACTCACAGCCACAACACCACACGAAAATCACAAATACAAGGTCAAAAAGAACAACACAGAACACAAAACCACACATATCAAATAGGGTGTAATCATATTTGGATGACACTATTCTTTAAATTTCACTTTGATAATAAGGGGAGATCACACCAGGGTTCTCATCATAGGGAATCCATTTCATTTAACTGGGCCTATGTGATTAAACATATTGATATTTACACCATTAATTCACATGGAAACAACAATAGTTATAAATCGCCACCTATACACTGACAAAGTCAACCAAAGGCCATGAGTTTTAGAAGACATATGGTAACATAAGATCAAATAATCAAAATAAATAACAAATAAAATATGTGATCGTGGTCAATATAATCTAATCCCATTATCGAGTTTGTATTACCATTTATCTTGGATAAAAGTTAGATTCGATATTTTTCACATAATATTATTACTGCACCCACCCCACAAGATATACAAATCAAATAGTGATCAATGAAATACCTACATGTATTATCAGATAATCAACAACTCTTACATGCATAAAAAATAGTGGTTCACATGAGAAGATGGAAAACAGAAAGGAAAAATCTAAGGAAAGCATGATCGATGGTTGCAACACAAGACACAACTCCATAGTAAAGGAAGGATCTAGGAACACTAAAAGGGAAGGGATACCTAAAAGGATGGAATGATCACAACATTGAATATCCGGATCCTATATCAAAGGAATAATGGTTTAAAAAGTCACTAATGTCGAATCATGGCCAAGACCACGTGGTTGGATTATTTCAATGTCCCCAGAGCATTAACATATTAATGGTATTATTAATATCTACTTAAACGCATTTATAAATTTCCAAACAAGGTTTTAAACTGGATATACATCAATTTAAACATTATAAGGGAGAATCTGGAATGTATATGAGAGATTGTGGAAAAATAAAATTTTTAGAACTATCAGAAGTGACTACCCATTGGGTGAGTCACGGTGTCCCTATTTGGTGGGAAATAATTCAGAGATCCACCGTTTGGTTCCAACGTTCGGTGTTCACCTTTTGGAAAACTGGATTTTTTTTGAAAACTCTATAAAACAAGCCACAACATTCCCTAAGAACACCAAAAACACTATAATTTAAAAATGGAATGGCCTGATGAAATCTAGGTCATTACATTAGATTCTTCTCAAACTATTCTCATCCCGAAGAATTCCAAACTAAACTAGAAGAAGGGGGAGTCTGAATAACCACCCTGTAAGATACTAGTTAAGGATAAACCACCTTCTGTTGATCAAAATATGTATTAAAAACCTCAAAATCCAAGAACACCACTTCCCACATTTTCTAATGAAAATATCCACAAGATACGCCACACAACAATTGTCTATAAAAATGAATTAGGGAATTCGTTCCTCCATATCAATATACTATCTACTTTTGGGGGAACTGACTCGCATGCCCCAGTTTAATTTTATCCACATTAATGTGACTCAAATAAGAATATGTTTTTCCCTTTCCAAATTATAGGAAATTATCACAGATTAGAGAACAAGGAATCAATCCATCTCATAGAAAACAACATCACACACTACATCACATATCAAAACACATAAGAAAAACTCAAAATAACTCTAGGTACTGGGCATGCATACAAACCTATCACTCTTAATTACTACCCTTTAGGCCACAATGCCTCCAAAACAAAAAGACCAAGGGAATGGTCCAAACACATAAAACCTTCCCCCGATGATCATGGATATCCATTAGAAACTCCACAAACATTTTTTCATCCTCGATATCCAACTCTACCCAATTAATGACATTGGAGTAATTGTGAAGATACAAATGAAAATGGGAGATATAAAATACTTCTTGGATCCTCCCCAAATGCGGTGACAATTCCAGCTAATATACCACCTCTCCAACTCATCCCAACACCTAGAAATGATTAATACACTTAGGAGAAAGCTTACAACCTCTGACAAAACTCTGCAACCCACATTGAAGGGAAACCTTAATGAATACATGGTATCTGACCTAAAAGTCCAATGTACTTCTCCTGTAATCAGAATATGAATTCCTTCTAGTCTTGTGTTACGTTCATCCTCTTACGCACAAGATACACCTTTTCTATCATACTTTACACCACGTCTGAACCAATAACAACTGCCTCCCCAACATTCATCTAGCACAAGGTTGAACGAAATAGTCTTCTGTATAAATCTTCAAACGTAGCCATGATAATGAAAAATTGATATCTATTAATGTAATATAACTATACCAAGGGAAAATATGGAACCCATGACCCACTATGGTGCAGATCAAATTCCAACAACTCGTCCTCCAATTTCTGGATGGTCCTCTCTATTTTTTTATCTGTCTGAGGGTGGAAAGCTGTGTAGAGGTGTAATTGAGTGCTAAAAGTGTGCTTAAATCCTCTAAAAACTCACGATGAAAAAATGTATCCTGATCTAAGGTGATGTATCATGGAACTCCATTCATCCACACCTCTTCATCCATATACATCCGTGATAAGGAATCCTCTATGCTAGAGTTCTTGATCTCTAAAAAGCGAGTGGACTTCATGAACCGATCCACTACTACAAAGATTGCACTGCTTCCTCCCTGATCCATGGGTAATCCTATAAAGAAATCCATTGATATGTCATCCCACTCCCAATTGGGAACATCTAAGGGATGTAATAGAGAACTGTGAACATGGTGTTTATCCTTCACTTGCTGGTTCACTAGGCACTTTTCCACATACTACAACATTACCTACTTCATCCCGAGCCACCAAAACTATTCTCTCAAGCCCCTACACATCCTAAAAACTCCTAGTTGTATGGATAGGTGTGACCTAAGAAACTCATTGAAAAGGTCCTCACACATTTCTATTGGTATGAACAACTTTCCTCATAAAACCATATAATTCTAACCATCTTCCAACCATACCTTCAAGGAATTTCCTTAGTCAATTCGATCATACATCACCTCCACCTATGTGTCTCCCCACTAAGAATCATCCACCTTTCGTATCAGGGAATACTACACTATCAACTGAATTAGGCGGCCTCTGTTTCCGTCCATTCCCAAATCAAAGTTCAAGGCATCCAACTCTTCCATCACCATCTATGAAAATGAAGATTACCAAACTATCTCAATATGTGACATTTAGGTCAAGGAATCAGCCAAAATATTTCCTTTACCTGAGGTGTGGGAGATATAAAAATGATAATCGAGGAGAAACTCAATCCACCTTCACTGTCACAAGTTCATATATCATTATGAAAACATAAAACTCAATCACTTTTGATCTATGAAGACCACAATGTTCTCCCCGATGAAGTAATGCGACCAGAACAGTAACACCCCAAGCTTCCATGGTATGATTATTTTTGAATAATACAGTAGTGTGTGTTGTACGCAACTTCAAGATTCTAATACACTGCGACCAATCAAAGTAGCTGTTACGAATAGTAATACCAACTTTTTGAAATTTTATAAATTTTATCTCTAAAAATGGACTTCATTTTTGGATTCAAAATATCGAAATTAGCTTATGGTGAAATTTTGGTACTTTTTGGATAACTTTTATATTTTTATGAATAGTGAAAATTACTAAATTTTAATTAAAAACATTTTTAATCGAAATAAATAACAGTGATAAATTATGAATTTGAGTGGTTTTAAAGAATATTTATAATATAATTTTATGATTTAATAAAATTTTGGTCATTGGACATAATTTCACAATTAAACCGGATATAAAGAAGTGTCAATCTTTTGATAGTTATTATCTCTTAAAAACACGCTTTTTGTTTTAACAATGGGAATTAATTTTAAATTAATATATACCACTTCTGTGTTTTGAATTTGGAAAAATGGATTCCATATTTGGAATTAGGATGTTAAAATTTTGTAAATAAGTAACTTTTATTTTTATACATTTTGAATAATTACTTCGGTAAATATTTTATTTAGTATGGTTAAAGGGTAAATCCTGTAAATAAGGGTAAAAAATAATATTATAATAATAATAAATTACCCTAAAACGTGTCCTAACCTTACTGTTTGATACATTTACGACCATTTTCATCTTTGGGTCGATTTTGGTACCCCATGGATCCACTTGTAAGTGATAAGGACACTTTATATTAATTAAGTTAAAATAAATACAAAAATGACATAAGCATATAAATTTTAGAAAAACAATTTTTACATATGGTTATATATGTTGTATTTTAGATTATAAATATTTATTAGAAAGAAAAAATGATTTTTCTATGAAATAGGATTTTTTTTATAATTTTTAGACATTAAAATATTTTAATTTATTTATGACACAATGATGATGTAGTAATTACCGAATTAATGAATGATTAAGATAATTGATATTATAAATATCCAAATAAATATAATTTGAGACTTTTTAGAAAGTCCAGTAATTTTATTGGTAAATATGACATATTAGTATTGTTTTTATAAATTTGTTTCAAAGAAATAATGCTGTTATGAATTTATCAAAAACAAAATACCCAATAGCGTCAAAATTGATATAAAAGAGTTTTTTTAAAAAATATTATATTATTAATTGATATTCAATTCCTAAAAATCTAAGGTATGGCCAAGAGACTTATATCATGATAGGTGTATCATTTATGGACCACTTGGAGGTATCTTGGATTTATATAGTAATTTTATTAACTATATAATATAAAAATACAAAGTGACATGGTAAATGTCAAACTAATTATATAATAGATAAAACTAAATGATAAGTTTAATATAGTGACCCAAACCTATCTAAAACCCATTAGATGAATGTTTTTATACCTATCCCCACCTTAAAAGTTTAATAATCTACTTTGGAGCCATGAAAAATTGAGTATTAATTTATTAAAAAATAATATTTCTAGCTTTTCCAAAGGTGCCCCTCACCGCTCTTATAAAAGGGCACTCCCCCTTCTCTCTAATTCATACCTACAAAGCCTTTGGGCTCGGACAAAATCTACCCAAATACCCTCTAAAATATACTCCCTTCATCCTAGAGGCCTTACTTTAGTTATAAAGTCAACCTATGGTGCCCTTTTGATCAAATCGAAAGGAAGAACCCGAAGAAGAGGTAATGTTTTCACCACCCTCTTCCAAGTTCCTTTCTTCTTCAACCTCCTCTTTATTTTTTATTCCCATTCTAATATAATAAGTCCAGTATATTTTATATAATATGATGTTATTATAAATATGGTACAACCATATTCATTATTATATCCATCCTTTGAATGACATGTCACCATACGTGCGTACGTACGACTTACCGTCTCCCCGTCATCGTGTAATTGTTATTCAAAATATTATTATTTGGATGCGCATAATAATGATGTGTAATTTAGATAAGTAATAAATATAACACGATATTGATTCTTTATATATAATATACTATCCAATTATATATTATTTTAATATCAAAAGAATGATATTGTCGCTCATGCGTACGTACGGACTACTGTCTCCACGAACGCGATGAGATTCATTACCCATCGTATCCATTAAAGACTAGTTATCATTTGATGATTAAAAATAATATTTAAGGACTTGATATCATTCTGGATATGAATAATATACAACCTATACATAACATAGATGGCTTATGTAATGAATCATATAAAAGAAAATGAGCAAGTTAACACCCCAAATGACGATAATACTAAGATATTATTAACAAAGAAATGTTAAAAGATAATATATGATATCATATTAATGTATATGAATCTTTTATAATTTAATAACAATTATTTAACCATTATACAGGAGGTTAACCTACCCTCGACTAAGGAAAAGTACAAGGTAAGGGTTTATTTCACAATGTCTTCATTATCTGAGGTTTTTTATACATAAATATCTATTGGGACCTCTTTATCATCCACATCCATGTTTCATAAAAATATATTTCAAATCTTTCATACTATTTTACATAGTATTGATTATATTCATTTATACCCTTTTTAACTTTTTATTAGAAGTTTATGAAGGAATCTTTCTGTCGTTTCCTGAACAAGGTCTTTTTAACCATTTTCGACAGAATGAAGGTAAGAATGTCTATTTTTAACATATAGGGTGGGTGTGGATATTTTCTTCCATTATAAAATCTTTAAAGCTTCCCTTACAAGCTTATAATAATATTTTCAAAGTAAATGTTTTCTTTTATAATTATGTGACTTTTAAATGATTTCAAAAAAGATATATTTCTCTCAAATAGTTTTGATTTCATCTATGTCAACATCCTTTGATGGATTTTAAGATTATTTGAAGTTTATTTATTCGGATACACAACTTCCATATTGTATTTAAGTTTTTTGTGATATGTTTGACTATGGATGTGTTATTTTTATACCATTCTTGTTTTATTAAGAAAGTATTGACATTTCGTATTCTAGATTTAATACGAATGTTTATGTTATGTTTAAACCTGTTCATAAAAGGAATGAATTGGACTTAATATGCAACGTGTGGAGATCACTATAGCTCCTCGATGCATTGGTAGGTCTAATGAGACAAACTAGTGTCTTGGCACAAGGCCTTGACAAAATCTTATTTGTAGTCTTGGCACGAGGCCTTGACTATGTGGTTATGATAGTCTTGCATTATGCATTCCATCATTATGAAAGTGGTTAATGATATTTAATGTGATTATTCGACTAGTAGAATATACATGTGAATAAGTAAATGGAATTATTTCATTTTATATTTTCCATATTATTTTTAAGTTCATGTTTAAAAGGGTTTTGTTTTTTTTATACATTGCCTTAAATGTTTATGCTTATTTATAAAAGTTTCCGCTATATTGTTATCCTTATTGAGCATTTGAGCTCACCCTATTCAATGTTTTAATTTTCCCAAGATATGAAGAAGTAATTTAGGAATAACCTGTAGGGATAAAATGAGACGATATGAAGACAAGTTGTTGTTTTTGTTGTTTTCACTTTATGATTTAATGTAAACTTTATGAATGTATCTAGTTATTCCAAGGATACTAAACTAATTGGTATTTGGAAACATGATCTTTCGTGATCATGCCAATATTATGTAATAATGCACCGACTCCGGGTAACTGGGGTCCGGGCGTTACAGTTGGTATCAGAGGAATTTTAGTATAAACCTTGGAAGCTATATTTAGACAAACTCTTATTAGAGCACATAGCCCTCAGATATACTTTGAGGATGAGTATAGAAGAACTTCCTAGAATTTTGGTATTGTAGCTATTTTGTGAGTTTTCCAACCAATACATCCCTGTCTGGATATGAGCAGGTAGAGGCAGCTCTGGCACAGATATACCTAGGGGTAAAACCCAAAAACACCGCTTTGAGGTGGACTCGAACGGGAACTAGTGCATGACAATGGGCCTTGTTGCACTCTTGGTTATGACACTCTTGGCGGTTATGCTTAGGATAATTCTCATTTTCTTTAAAAACCATTATGAAGGGTTTATAAGTATATAATTTCTCAAAGAAAACATTTTTATGATATGGATTATCTCCATAAATAGTTCAATTTATGTTAAGTGTTTTATAAGTATGGAATTATGTATTTTGATTCATAAACTGATCTAGTTTATTCCATTGTTTAGAAATAGTGCCTAGTGGAAGAAATGGAAACCGTATCAAGGCACACACTCTATGTAGGGATTTCCCTCATACTCAAGATAATTATAGTGGAGCTGGTGATGCAACTGGTGCTGATAAACTTATCACCATTCTGGGACAACTCACTGAGGTTATAAATAATAACCTTACATGTATAGATCACCCTGATCCACATCATGGAGGATCAATTTTACATCTCTTCATGAGGCAACAACCACCAACATTCAATGGGAGTACAAATCCATTAGTAGCGGAGAAATGGATAAGTTCCCAAGAGAAAATATTTCAGGCTTTGGAGAGTAGTGAAAGGGAAAAAGTTGTCATGGAATATTATCGCCTCACTGAAGATGCTGATCAATTGTGGTCATTGATTCAAAACACGAAGGATGATGATGAAGTATCAAATATGGAATTGAGGGAGTTCAAAGATATGTTTTTAGAAAAATACTTTCCTTGTGACCATCGAGCGGATATAGAAAGAAAATTTCTGAGTCTAAGACAAAAGGAGGATGAGAATGTCGCAAAGTATGAGGCCAAATTTACAAGGGTAGCAATGTATGCTGGAGATTATATACGTAACCCAAGAAGTAAGATTGATCGTTTCTTTGATGGGTTAAAATTGTTTTTCCTTCAAGCATTAGTCTCAAAATCCTTCTCATCATACGAAGACATTGTCTCATGTGTTATCAAGACAGAAAAGGAATTCTCTAAGTCTTTTGACTTTAAAGAAATACAAGAGAAGAAGAGATCTACTGATCAATCTGGGAATGGAAATAAGGGGATGAAGGGAAAATTTGAATATCCATCATGCAATAAATATGGGAGAAAACACCCTGGTACTTTCTTGAAGGGAATGAGAGTCTATTACAAGCATGGTGAAAAAGTCCACCATTCTCGGGATTGCAAGGGGAAGAAGGAATCTACTGATGTTCAATGCTACAACTACAGAGATGGGAAATTTTTCAAATAAATGACTCAAGTGTCTGGGAATCTTACCTCAGAAAAGGCCAAGGGATTAAGGCCAAGATTATGCTATCACTACTACTAAGGTAGAAGCTCTGAAAGACATGGTGGTAGGTAATTTAATGGTTTCCTCATGTTTATCAAATGCATTATTTGATTCTGGATCATCACATTATTTCATATCTTCCCAGTTTTCTAAGAAAATTAGATATTTACAATTTGATTTAATAAGGGAGTTGTCAGTTAAAACTCTTAAGGGAAGTATCGTTGCAACAAAGTTTTGTGAATCAGTCCCCATAAGAGCACATAAATGTTCTTTAACCACTGATCTCATCATCATAGCTATGATGGAGTTTGATATAATCCTAGGTATGGATTGGATTTCTGACTATGATGTGAAGATTTATTGTAAGAAAAATGAGGTCACGATTTTTCATGATGATGATAAGGAACACCTTATCTTTAGAGCATAATTGTCACCACCTAATTCTTATCTAAATCCACCCCTCAGTAGCTCAACTATATTAAATTATTGGGGAGGAAGAGAATGAAATTATTGTGGTTGAGGAAAGGAATGTTCAAATAGAGGATGTACCTATTGTGAATGAATATGCAGATGTGTTTCCGGACGATTTACCTAGACATCCTCCAGAATGAGAAGTTGAGTTTTCCATTGATTTAATTCCTGGATGAAGGCCTATATCGATGACCCCTTATAAAATGGCCACTGTGGAATAATTTGAACTAAATAAACAAATAGAGGGATTGATTAATAAGTGATTTATTCTCCCTAGTGTTTCTCCATGGGGATCCCCAGTTCTTTTTGTTAAAAATAAAGATGGATCTATGAGGTTATGTATCGACTACAGGGAGATCAATGCTACAAAAATAAAGAACAAGTATCCCATACCTCGCATTGATGATTTATTTGACCAACTGTCTGGAGATTAATACTTTTAAAAGATTGACATTTGGTCTGGATTCCATTAGTTGTGTGTGAAGAAGGAAGACATTCCGAAGATAGCATTTTGAACCAGGTACGAGCATTACGAGTTTACAGTAATGCCTTTTGGGATGACTAATGCACCCTCTGTATTCATGGATCTAATGAATAGAGTTTTCAAGGAATATCTAGATGGATTGTTGGTGGTATTTATTGATGATATCTTGGTATACTCCAAAAGCTACGAAGATCATAAAAATCACATGCGCATTATCCTAAAGAATCTGAGAAGACATGAATTATATGGGAAGTTTAGTAAGTGTGAATTCTGGATTCATGAGACTTCTTTTCTTGGCCATATTGTCTCTAAAGATGGAATATCTTTTGATCATTCTAAGACCAAGTAAATACAAGAATGGAATGTACCAATGAGTATAAATGAGGTATGCAATTTTATTTGTTTAGCAGGTTAATATTGACATTTCGTCCAGAATTTTTCCCGGTTGTCTAACCCATTAACAAAGCTCACATGTAAAGAGGTTAAATTTGTTTGGAAAAAAAGAGTGTGAATAATTTTTCGAAGAACTGAAGAGAATATTAGTCAAATCTCCTATATTGACTCTACCATTAGGGAATGATGGGTTTGTTATTTATACTGATGCATCGAAGAAATGACTTGGTTGTGTTCTTATACAGAATGATAGTGTTATTGACTATGCGTCATGGCAGTTGAAAATTCATGAGAAAAACTATCCTACTTATGATCTCAAATTAGCAGCTATGATCTATGCTTTTAGGATATGGAGACACTACCTCTATGATGAAAAATGTGAGATTTATTCTGGTCACAAGAGTTTGAAGTATATATTCTCACAAAAATAACTTAACATGAGGAAAAAGAGATGGATTGAATTACTCAAGGATTATGATTGCACGATACAATACAACCCGGGGAAGGAAAATAAGGTGGCAAATGCTTTGAGAAGAAAATATCATGGAGGTTTGAACAATATGAGAATTAAAAGGGATCCAATTTTCATGGATCTAGTGAAGATGGACAAGGGAATAACCATGGAAGGTGAAACATCAATGTTTTTTCAAATGGTTGCCAAACCATCGTTACTAGAAACGATTAAGAGTTCTCAAACTGATGATGAAGAATTTAAAAAGATGATTAAAGATGTGAATGATGGGAGATTGAGAGACTTTGTGTATGAAAATAGAATTTGGAAATTTGGGAAGAGACTTTGTGTTCCCACTATACGTGATCTAAAAAGGGAATTACTGGACGATGTTCATAGTAACAATTTATCTATACACCATGGGAGCACAAAAATGTATAAAGATTTGAAAGAACATTTTTGGTGGGACAACATGAAGAGGGAGATTTCTGATTTTGTGTCAATATTTATGGTTTGTCAACAAGTGAATGCTAGAAGGAAACAGCCTGGTGGAGTATTGCAACCTATTCCCATACCTGAGTGGAAATGGGATAATATTATGATGGACTTCGTCATGGGGATACCAAATACTCCTAGAAGGAATGATGCAATATGGGTCATTTTTTACCGTCTTACCAAGTCATCACATTTTATTTCTATAAGAGAAGATTTACCCCTCGAACGTACAACAAGACTATATATTAATGAAGTTGTGAGACTTCATGGAGTACCCCTATCGATTGTTTCTAATCGTGATCCCCATTCTACTTCAAGATTATGGAAAAGTCTTCAAAAAGCCCTGGATACTGAAATTCATTTGAGCACTGCCTACCACCCTTAAATAGTTGGATAATTAGAATGGACTATTCAAACCTTAAAGACATGTTGAGATCCTGCTCACTTGACTTTCAGGGTATGTGGGATCAATATTTACCTCTGGTAGAATTTTTCTATAACAATATCTTCCATTCGAGTATTCAAATGGCACCATATGAAGCATTATATGGAATTAGATGTTTCACACCAACCTGTTGGGATGACGTGGGTGAAAAAAAACTTATAGGCCCAAAACTGGTGGAGGAAACGATGGAAAAGGTGAAGGTAATCCAAAACCACATCAAAGCAGCACAATGTAGGCAGAAGAGCAATGCCGATAACCGAAGGAAGGATTTGGAATTTTAGGTAGGAGATCATGTTTTCTTGAAGGTATCTCCATGGAAGGGAGTTATAAGTTTCAGAAAGAAAGGTAAATTGAGTCCCATGTACATAGGACCTTTCAGAATTCTAGAATAAATTGGGGTTGTAGCTTACCATTTGGGAATGCCACCAAATCTCTCCAAAGTTCACGATGTGTTCCATATATCACTGTTGAGAAAATACATGCCTGACCCAATGCATGTACTCACTTATGAGGAATTTGAAATAGAACCCGATCTGTCTTATTTCAAAGAGCCTGTTAAAATTCTTGATACAAGAGAGCAAGTGCTGGGAAACAAGATGACTCGTCTGGTAAAAGTTCTTTGGAGAAACCATAAGATAGAAGAGGCAACGTGGGAAACTGAGGAAGTTATGATGAAGAACCACCTGAGCCTTTTCATGCGGTATTATTCCAGAAATTTCGGGGACGAAATTATTTGAAGGAGGGGATAATGTAACACCCCATTCATCCATGGTACGATTCTCTTTGAATAATACAGTAGCGTGTGTTGTATGGAACTTCGAGACTCTAACACACTACGACCAATAAAAGTAGCCATTATAAATATTAATACCCACTTTTTAAAATTTTATAAATTGTATCTCTCAAAATAGACTTCATTTATAGATTCGAGAATATAGTAATTATCCTAGGGTGAAATTTTGGTACTTTTCGGATAACTTATATATTTTGATGAATAGTGAAAATTACTAAATTTTAATTAAAAAAAACATTTTAAATCAAAATAATTAGTAGTGATAAATTATGAATTTGAGTGGTTTTAAATTATATTTACAATATATTTTTACCATTTAATACAATGTTGGTCATTGGACATAATTTCACAATTAAACCGAACATAAATAAGTGTCAATCTTTTGATAGTTATTATCTCTTAAAAACATGCTATTTGTTTTAACAATGGGAATTAATTTTAAATTAATTTATGCCACTTCCGTGTTTTGAATTTGTAAAAATGGATTCCATATTTGGAATCATGATGTCCATATTTTGTAAATAGGTAACTTTTATTTTTATACATTTTGAATAATTACTTCGGTAAATATTTTATTTACTATGGTTAAATGGTAAATCCTGTAAATAAGGGTTAGAAAATAATATTATAATAATACTAAATTACCCGAAAATGTGTCCTATCCTTATTGGTTGATACATTTCTGACCATAGTCATATTTGGGTCGATTTTGGGACCCCATGGATCCACTTGTAAGTGATAAGGACACTTTATATTAATTAAGTTAAAATAAATCCAAAAATTACATAAGCATATAACATTTAGTAAAACAAAATTTACATAAGGTTATATATGTTGGATTTTGGACTATAAATATTAATTAGAAATATAAAAATATTTCATTTATAATAGTATTTTATTTATAATTTTTTACCTTAAATATTTTAATTTATTTATGACAGAATGATGATGATGTAATTACCGTATTAATGAATGATTAAGATAATTGATATTATAAATACCCAAATAAATGTAATTTGAGACTTTTTTATAAATTCCAATAATTTTATAGGTTAATATGAAATATTAGGATTGTTTATATAAATTGTTTTCTAAGAAATAATGCTGTTATGAATTTTTCAAAAACAAAATACCCAATTTTGCAAAAATGACATAAAAGAGTTTTAAAAACAAATATTATATTATTAATTGATATTCTATTCTTAAAAAACTACATATTGGACAAGAGACTTATATCATGATAGGAGTATCATTAATGGACCACTTGGGGTCTCTTGGATGTATATAGTAAGTTTATTTACTATATAATATAAAAATACAAAGTGACTTGGTAAATGTCAACCTAATTAACGACGAGTTAAAACTAAAAGATAAGTTTAATATAGTGACCCAAACCTATCTAAAACATATTGGTTGAATGGTTTTTGACCTATACCCTCCTTAAAATTTAAATAATCCACTTTTTAGCCAATATAAACCGAATATGAATATATTATAAAATAATATTTCTAGCTTTTCCAAAGGTGCCCCTCACCCCTCTAATAAAAGGGAACTCCCCCTTCTCTCTAATTCATACCTTCAAAGCCTTTGGGCTCATCCATCCTATACCAAAATACCCTCTAAAATATAATCCCTTCATCCTATAGTCCTTCCTTTAGTCATAAATCCAATCTAAGAAGCCCTTTTTATCAAATCAAAAGGAAGAACCTAAAGAAGATGTAATGTTTTCACCACCCTCTTTCAAGTTCCTTTCTTCTTCAGCTTCATCATTATTTGTTATTCCAATTCTAAAATAATAACTCCAGTATCTTCTATATAATATTATGTTATTATAAATATTTTACAACCATATTCAGTATTATATCAATCCTTTGAATGACATGTCACCATACGTGTGTACGTATGACTTACCGTCTCCATGTCGTGGTGTAATTGTTATTAAAATTATTATTATTTGGATGCGTATAATAATGATGTGTAATTCATGTAAATAATAAAAATAACATGATATTGATTATATATATATGATATAATATCCAATTATATATTATTTTAATATCAATATAATGATATTTTCGCTCGTGCATACGTATGGACTACCGTCTCCATGAACGCGATGAGATTCATTCCCCATCGTATCCATTCAAGTCTAATTCTCATTTGATGATTAAAAATAATATTTAAGGACTTGATATCATTATGGATATTAATAGGATACAACCTATCCATAATAAACATGGCTTATGTAACAAAACATATAAAATAAAACGAGGAAGTTAACACCCGAAACGACGATAATACTAAGATATTTTTAACAAAGCAATGTTAAAAGATCATATATGATATCATATTAAGGTATATGATTTTTTATAATGTAATAAAAATTATTTCACCATTATACAGGAGGTTAACCTACCATCGACTAAGGAAAAGTTCCAGGTAAGGGTTTATTTCACAATCTCTTCATTATCCGAGGTTGTTTATACGTAAATATCTACTGGGACCTCTTTATCATCCACATCCATGCTTATTAAAAATGTATTTCAAATCATTCTTACTATTTTATAGACTATGGGTTAAAGTCATTTATACCCTTGTTGACATTTTATAAGAAGTTTATAAAGGGATATTTCTTTCATTTCCTGAACAAGGTCCTTTTTAACCTTTTCGACAGAATTAAGGTAAGAATGTCTTTTTTTTAACATATACGGTGGGTGTGGCTATTTTCTGCCATTATAAAATAGTCGAAGCTTCCCTTACAACTTATGATAATATTTTCAAAGTAAATGTTTTCTTTTATAATTATGTGTCTTGTAAATGATTTCAAAATATATATATTTCTCTTAAATAGTTTTTATTTCATCTATCTCAACATCCTTTGATGGATTTTAAGCTTATTTTAAGTTTATTTATTATGATACAAAACTTCCATATTGTATGGAATGTTTTGTGATATTTTTGACTATGGATGTTTTATTTGTATACCATTCATGGTTTATTAAGAAAGTATTGACTTTTCGTATGCTGGTTTTAATATGAATGTTTATGTTATGTTTAAACCTGTTTATATGAGGAATGCATTGGACTTAATATATGATGGGTGGAACCCACTATTACTCCTCGATGCATCTGTAGGTCTCATGAGACAAACTAGGGTCTTGGCACAGGGCCTTGACAAAATCTTATTTGTAGTCCTGCCACGAGGCCTTGACTATGTGGTTATGAAAGTCTAGAATTATGCATTCCATCATTATGAAAGCGGTTATTGATATTGCATTTGATTATTCGACTAGTAGAATATACATGTGAATAAGTAAATGTCATTATTTCATTTTATCTTTTTCATATTATGCTGAATTTAAAGATTCAAATGATTTTTTTAGTTATGCATTGCCTTAAATGTTTATGATTATTTATGAAAGTTTCTTCTATTTTTTAATCCTTATTGAGAATCTGAGCTCACCCCTTTCAATGTCATACTTTTCCAAGGATATGAAGAAGTAATTTATGAGTGACCTGCAGGGATAAAATGAGGGGATATGAAGTGAAGATGTTGTTGTAGTAGTTTTCACTTTATGATGTATTGTAAACTTTATGAATGTATCTAGTTATTCCAAGGCTACTAAACTAATCGGTCTTTCAAGACTTGATATTTTGTGATCATTCCAATATTATGTAATAATGCACCGACTCTGGGTAACTGGGGTCGGGGCGTTATATGAACATTAGTGCAAACATGACCGTTGAGAGTTCTAGATCATGAGGTAATAGTTATATTCATGAGGACATAAATTTATAGACTTATAGGAGATCACTTCCTGTTGCTGCATCAACACACAACCCAAGACCATACAAGATGTTTCGTAAAACACCTCAAACATCACACCTTCCATTGGAAACATGAGAACTTGATCACTGGAAAAATTCTCCTTCAGATAGCTAAAAGATAACTGATAGTTCCAACTACACACAAACAATTTCCCATTTCTGGTAACATCCATCAATGGAGCTACTACTAGGATGAAATCAGGTATAAATCTACTGTAGTAGTCAATCATACCAAAAAAACTATAAACCTCTATGACTTTCGTGGGTGATTCCAAAGAAACCACTACCTAGACCTTCAATGGGACCATTGAAATGCCATGGTGAGACACCACATGCCAAAGGAAGTGGACTCCCCATGTCTAAAACCTACTCTTGGACATATTTCTATAGAGCTGGTGGTGCCGAAGGATCTCAAGGATAGTATTGATATGATCGGTATGCTTATACTCCGACCATGGGTGGATCAGAATGTTATCAACGAATCTGCTATTTAACCGGTCTAGGAACTCAAGAAAGATAGATTTCATGAGCCCCAAGAACATGGATGGAGCGTTCATGACACCGAATGGAATAACTATGAAATCTATGTTCCCATACATGCACCTAAAATCAGTCTTCAAGATGTCACCCTCTTTCACCCTAAACTGGAGATATCAATATCATTGATCAATTTTTGAAAAACAACTCGCTTCCCTCACCTGGTTGTAAATATCATATATCCTTAGGATATGGTAACAGTTTTTTATTGTTACATGATTCAACCTCTGGTATTCTACACACAGCCTTAGACCACAATCAACCATATTTTAAATAGAGAATGGAGCACCCCACGACGACACACTATGCCAGATAAATCCCTTCCTCATATGATCATCGATCTGGATCCGCAACTCCCACAACATATAATGATCCATCCAATAAGGAGCCATACAAATAATAGAAGCACCAGGATGAATGTTTATCCTAAACGTAATGTTACGTCTAGCGGTTAAAGTCACAACCTCCATGGAAAAAAATGAATAATTAAAAAACAACTCTAGGAACATCCACCATCTCAGCATCCACTGATTCCACTAATATCTCATCCAATGAGGAAATTAGAGGTTCCACATTCCAGCTTCCCACCTGACCACTCCACTTGATAAAAAAGCCACATGCTTTTCTTTCATGTTCAAAAACATGAATCATATCTTGAATAAGTCTATATTACCATGAATGAAAAACAACTAGTCGGTGTCGAGGTTGACATCGTACAACATCATATGTAATAGGAAGAGATCCCCACTAGACTGATGTGGCCCTAACATCAGTCTATATCCCTAGAAAATATCAAAAAAGTTGGTTTGACATCTGACTGGTGTACTCAACACGAGGGGCATGGAAAGTATCTCTATGTCTAGTCCCAAGGAATCGGATATAATGTGTTTCAATGAAGTGAAAATCTCCAAAATCAAACATGGTGCAAACATGGATACAAAATAAACAGATCATACCTTGAACTATCTCCACCTTTGATGGAACTATTGCCTCGATAGCATGAAACTACCCACACATAGCTCCTCTGCCCCTTGGTTTTCATCTTCCTCCCCGAACATGCTCTGGTCGAGGTCCCTAAAGAGCACCCTAAAGTCATCCTCCTCTTACACAGTATTCCCTAAGTGGAGTAGGGGACTACTATCCCTGCTGCTAAAAGGCCTTGCTAGTAACTAGTGCTAAGTCAGGAGCTGAACCTGCACACATCCACCATTCTAAACATGAGTCAGGTATAGAATCTGAATGTGCCCACGACCTCCAAAAGCAAAACACCTCGGTCCTAGGCTCATGGGAAAATGGTGAAAACAAGAGGGTCGAAACTGGAATTGTTGGGGTTGGATCACCACTAGCTAAAACCTAGAATTACCAAACACCGATGAATTTTTGTTGAAGGCCTTTCCCTTTGAAGAAGTCAACTGAATTCGCTCTTGTGGAAAACCTCTTCGCAGGTACATCCTATCCACCACTTCATCCTTATTCTGTACCTCTACATATGTCGGTGTAGCGATGGGAGTAACCACATACTGAAGAGAATAATGAAGTTCTTCATCTAAGTGCCTCACTAGAGACTCCTCATCTGGAAAGAGATCTAGAGAAAAGTGTAGGATACCCTTGAACCTGACAGCCAATTCCCCCATCGACATACTCCCCTACTAGAGGGACAATATCTCTTATCTCTTGTCGTTTTTCATAATAGAAGAAAGGAATTCCACCGAAAACACATTCTCAAATTCAATCCATGAAACATCACTCTCCTTTATCTCTCCATGGTAAAGCATCTACCACTAGTTCAATACTTTTATCATCTGGATCACTGCCATAGGAACACCATACTCTATCGGATCCTAGATCAATCTCAAGGCGATCATCAGCTCCTCGATCCAACTCTTCATCTCCACATGTATGACACATCCCTCATATTTTCCCAGTGTCTATCACTAGAAAGAACAAAGTGTTATCTTCTATTAATTGCCCTCATCATCTGGATCAACCCTCCACCGTCTACTAGATCGACCTGATGAGCCTCCACTACTCATAACACAAGAGAACGAAGACCAAGTTCCATAGCTAAAATGAAAACTAAGAACTCCTAATCCTGAGTAGTGTGGAATTTTATTATGATTCAAATTAACAGAATGTTTATTTTAATATCCCTAAAACACAAAAAAAAATATAGTATCATAGGTTATAATGATTCTTTTACCTTTCCTTGGGACTTCACCCCGAAAAGAGTGTATCCTCACTTGGAAGTTCGTTAGGTTCAGAGTCCTTGCATTAGATAATGGGTCCCCTAAAATCTCATGTCCTGGACAGACATCCCTGGACTATGTCACACACCATGATCATCAAACATTGTTTCCCGACCAACCCTGAAAATCCTCATTGCGCCTAACTCCAAACTAAATCGTATCTCTCAACCATCAGCCTTTGATACCATTCTGTCATGACCCACCTTCTTAATTGTAAGGTAAGGGATAAAAATATATTTACACCTTCCTTCCTCAAGATTATGGAGACATAATGACTCCCTAAGTCCGGCCTCTAATAGGTCCCAGGGTGGAGACCAACACCAAGGGTATAGAAATCTCAAAAAATGGGGGTTATTACCCATTTTTATAGTAACCAAGATTGGGAGATAAGATGTATCAACATAAAAAAACTCCAAGAAACTTATATAAAATGAAACCAAAATCAATCCATGTTCCAGTTTAAAGTACAACTTCTAGCATGCGGCTTTCATTGGCGAGCAGAGTTATCAGGTGGGAAACCGATGTGTGGAGACTCTCCATTAATTATTGGCCAAGATGTTAGTAAAATTAGTTGATGCTGATATGGTGGATGTTCCTATGGTTTTTGGGTAATTTATAAGTTTTTTTTGGGGAATTTGTGAATCTAATCCCTCTATGTGACCTTGAGTTTGGTATAGACTTGAAGCCTGGTGCATCTTCAATATCAATAGATCCTTATCAGATGACGCCTTCTGAGATGAAGGAGATGCAAATCTAGATTGACGGACTAATGAAGAAGGGATTTATCCAGTCCAATGTGTTTTTGTGGGTTTCTCTAGCACTATTTGTGAATAAGGAGAATGGTTATATGAGGCTGTGTGTATACTACCATATGTTGAATCAGGTAACAACAAAGAACCGTAACCCTCTCCCAAGGATATATGATCTGTTTGACCAGTTGAGGGGAGAGAGTTATCTTTCCAAAATCAATCTATTTCTTGGATATCACCAATTGAGGGTAAATGAGGGTGACATCCTGAAGACAACTTTCAGGTCTAGGTAAAGGAACTTTGAGTTCATAGTTATGTCATTCGGTGTTACGAACACACCCGTCATGTTCATAGGGCTCATGAACTTTGTATATAATAAGTTCATGGACCAGTTCATTTTTGTATTCATCGATGAAATTATGATCTATTCAATATTAGAAGAGGATAATACCTAGTATTTCAGGACTGCCCTAGAGATTCTACGGTAGCACCAAATCTATGGAAAGCTGCTCATGTTCAATTTTTGGACACGGGAGGTCCAATTACATATGCATGTGGTGTCTTAGAAAGTCATAGCAGTGTACCAATCTAAGGTAGAGGTAGTTGATTGTTGGGAATCATCCATGAATGGGGAATAAGTTAAAAATTTTCTCAGTCTAGCTGGCTACTACTGTAGATTCGTACATGATTTCTCTCGATTAGAAGCTCCATTGACGTCTATGACTAGGAAAGGTAAATCTTTTGAGTGGAGTGATCAATGTGAGGAATCTGTTAACTATCTGAAGAGAAATTTGTTCAGTTCTCTAATTCTCATGTTTCTTGATGATGGGGTAATATTTAAGGTATTTTATGACCCTTATTTCTAGGATTGGGTTGTGTACTAATTCAGAACTAGGGAGTGATGCCTTATGTGTCTAAGATGTTATACACACATTAATGTCACTATGAAACCTATGATATATAACTTATAGTGTCCTTGTTTGTGATGAAGTTGTAGTGGAATTATATCAGCATGGAGCGCTTTACGGTTGACACAAATCACAATAGATTGAGGTATATCTTTTCTTAGTGAGATCTAAACATTTGTTAGTGAAGGTGGACAGAGTTTATCCATTATTATGATATTGAGATCTCATACACCTAAAGGAAAAGAAATTTTGTGTATAATGATTTGAATAGAATTCCACAGAATGAGGTAGTTCAGGAAACTGTAAATACTTAAAGAGTGATGGAAGAGTTGGATTCCTTGAACCTAGATGCAAGAATGGATGGTGGTAAAGAC
Source organism: Viscum album (assembly GCA_963277665.1). Classification (NCBI taxonomy): domain Eukaryota; kingdom Viridiplantae; phylum Streptophyta; class Magnoliopsida; order Santalales; family Viscaceae; genus Viscum; species Viscum album. The sequence goes on along the minus strand of OY728135.1, from coordinate 1,195,242,533 downwards.
TGCATGTTTTATATGATAGTGAAGTCTTCCCAGATGTGGCTGTTGGAGGAGTCTCAATGAGGAGACATAAAGGTAGAGTAGATGCATTATTATGTGGACTGGGGAAGTGCTCTAGATGGATGGTCAGCGGATATTTAGAATCATATGATTTTCCATCAGAATTTGTTCATCCCTCTAGGGATGTATGAGGAGGATCTCCATGAGTTTTACAGATCACCCCTAGTAGTACACCCATGATTTACCAAGATGTATCAAGGATTGAGGGAACTGTTTAGGTCGCTCGAGATAAAGAGGGTAGTGGAGGAGTTTTAGAAAAGTGCACAGTGTTCCAGCCAGTGAAGGATTATAACCATGTTCTTAGTTCTCTTTTCCATCAAATAGATGTCCCCAATTGGAAGTGGTATGACATCTCGATAGATTTAATCACACCCAAGTATCAGGGAGGATATGATGCTATCTGGGAAGTAGTGCGACAATTGATTAAGTTGAATCACTACTTAGCGATCAAGGAATCTAGTGCAGTGGATCCCTTAGCACAAAGGTATGTGGATGAGGTAGTTCGGCTTCACAGAGTTCAAAGTTCCAATAACCTATATTGGGATACACATTTTACATTGTGAGTCTAGAGGAGATTGTATCATGCTTCAAGCACTCAGTTACACCTCAACACTATATTCCCCCATTTGACTGATGGAAAAACTATGAAGACTATCCAAACATTAAAGGACATGTCACGAGCATTTGTTCTAGACCTTAGTGGGTCCTTGGTGTGACATTTTTCCTTTTTAGAGTATGTTTACAATAATACTTATAACTATTTCTTTGGAATAGCTTCCGTAAATGTTTTATATGGAAGGCCATTCCATTCACCCTTATGTTGGAAAAAAGTTGGGGAGGTGGATATTATTAGTCCATACAAGGTTTATAGTATGAAAAAGATGGTGAAGCTTGTCCGTGAGAGGATAAAGGTTGCACAAGATAAATAGAATTCGTAAGATGATCACAAGAGAAGGACTTGTAGTTTGAGGTTGGGGACTAAGTATTCATGATGGTTTCCCCTCAAAGTGGGAAGCAGAGGTTTTGTAGAGGGAGTATGCTCTCTCTAAATTTAATTGGACAATGGAAGTTGTTGGGATGAGTTTTCATGGTGGAATATCAGCTATCATTTCCACTGTAGTTTGGTAGGATCCTTGAAATTTTTCTTTTCTCCCCAATTCTTCAGTATCTTTACAATGAATCCCGTCTCATTGATTAGGGAGATGTGGATATAAAGGATGACACAACATCAATGGAGAGGCCAATGGAGATCCATGATGATTGGGATATGGTGTTGCATGGGTAGAGCATTACCTTATTTCATGTGTTGTGGAAGCATGGCGGCCTAGAGGAAAGTACTTTGGAGCAAGAGGAATAGTTGCATTCCCAGTACCTAGTGATTTTTTTGATTTTTTGTTTTATGATTTGATATGTGATTTGGCGCTTGAACTTTTTTCCATGGGATGGATTATTTCCTTATTCTCTAATTTTTTATAAATTATTATCATTTGGAAAGTGGAAACCTAATTCCTAATCAAGACACATTAATTTGGATGTGATTAAACATGTGCATGTGATTCAGTGCTACCTAAAGAAGCTAATATCATGAAATGGTGGAAGGAATTCCCAAATGAGTGTGTATAGAAAATTGGTGTCTGGGGGTATCTTGTGGGTGTTTGTGTTAGAAGATGTTGGAGGAGGTGTTATTGGATTTTGAAGTTTCCAATCTTTCTTTCGAACAACACAAGGAGGTTTATCCTTGAGAGGTATCTTACGTGCTGGTTATTCAGAACCCCTTCTTCTAGTGTTGTATTGAATTTTCAAGGACATGAATAGTTTGAGGGCAATCTGATGTAATGACCCAGATTTATCCTTTCCATTCCTTTGTGATAATCCGGTTTTCATGGTGTTCTTTGAGGGATAGAGTGAATAATTTTGTGATTTTTCCAAAATCTGGGTTTTTCAATGGTGGCACACCGAATGGAGACACCAAATGGTGTCTCACCAAAATGTTTCTCCCTAGCGGTGACACCATGACTCACCCAGTGGTGAGTCACTTCTGATTGTTTTCCAAATTTCTAGATTTCCATAGTTTCTCCCATATTTTCCAGCGTCTGCCCTATTACATTTTATTTGACATAAATCAAGTATAAATAATATTTTGGGCATTCTTAATGGCGTTTGAAGGGATATTATGTATATATTTAATATCCTAATTCTCCAAAGACTTTGAAATGACCCAACTGCATGATCTTGTCCATGATCTTACATTAATTACTTTTGAAGCCATTCTTCCTTTGATTTAAGATATGGAACTTCAAATATAGGGTATTCCCTTTCTACTGTGTTTATATTCCCTCTTGGTCTGCCTACAGCCTTTCAATCTTGTATAGTTGTGTGTGGTTCTATAGCCATCGATTGAGCTTTCCATAGATTTTTCCTTCGAATTTTCCTACTGCCTGTGCAACCCTCTATTTTTGATGTAATAAAGAGTTATTGATCATATTTTATTATATGTATGGATTTAATTTGTCTCTATTTTATTTTTGTATCATGTGGGGTGGGTATAGTAATTTTATTTTGTGAAAACATTTGAATCTAACTTTTAACAAAGATAAATGATAATATGAACTCGATAATGGACTCAGAGTGTATCGATGTTGATCGCATGTTTTATTTCTTATCTTTGTTGATGATGTGATCCATTATGGCTATAGGGATTATAAAAATCATAGAAGTTGGTGGAATTTGTCTATAAATTGGTGAAACTTCATAACTTTTGTTGTTTCCATGTGAATAATTTCAATAAATATCAATCTAATTGACCACGTAAACCTAGTTAAATGAAATGGATTCCCCATGATGAAAACTCTTTTGTGATGAGCCCTTCTTATCAAAGAGAAATTTAAAGAATAGTGTTGGAAAAATCTGAATACACCAGGTTTGATAGTTGTGTTTATGTGTTGCATGTGGCCTTGTTCGACCTTGTGTATGTGTTGTTTGTGTGCTTCTATGCCACAGAGTATGGTTGTGTGTTTGGGGTGGTGCATATGGAGTAATTGAATCTCATGTTGAGATATTGGTTGATTGTGGAATGTATGAACATTTTATGAAGTGGTACATCCTGTGAGTAGTGTTTGTGCAGTAGGGATGCATGATTAGGTTGTCATGATTTCATGATTATGGGTGTATTAGGTGTGGTTTTGGTTTGTGGTTGGACTGAAAGAGAGTTGTTTTCTGTCTGTTTTTATGAATAGGTGCAATCAGTAATAAGTATGAAACTGATTTAGTCTATTAGGATATTCTCTTTCTAACAATAGTTTTTGGTGTTGTCGTTGTTATTTTCCTGAGTAGGGATAGAGTAAATAAATTAATGGGTTTATAATTTAGAATGAAAATTTGTTAAATAAAAGGGGTGGGTTGATGTTTTGGATGTGTCAATTGTGTGGTCATGCATGTAGGGGTTGCAGAAAAGGTGGCTTTGTTTGGTCTTGTTGTATGTTTGTAATTGTATAGGATTGTCTGAGTGTTTGATACCTATATGTATAAACTTGTAGTTACTTATGTTTTCTATACGCACCCCACCCACAAGGAGAATTATGTTCTGAACTCCCCCATTTTTATGGGGGAGGGTGTATTTCCCAACATCCCAATGAGAGGATGGATGGATGGTTATTATCTGTTCTCTACTCCAAGTTATAGGATTTTATCACCGAAGAACCTTCGGGCAGGATAGAATGGCTTGAGGTTTATTACCAGATTTGGGAATTGGTTTTGTGAGAGGTGGTCTATTTCCCACCTATCTTCGGGATGAGGACCAAGTGTTTTTAGGCAAGATGTGTTGTGGTTGTGTCCCAGGTGTCTGTGGTAATGATGTGTGTGGGTTTTTTCCTAGTTGTGTGTGGGCGAATTTCAATAGTGGGGATTGTGGATGAATGTGGTAGCTTCAGGACGTTCATCTTTAGGGATGAGCAGTTAACCAATGGGGTGTGGTGCGGGGTAACCAAATATAAATGTGCATATAACTAAATTTACATACCTTGAATTATTTGGTGAGAGTTCCTTGGTGAGGCTATGGTGGATAGTATACCTTTCTGGGTGCTTTTGAAGTTTCTACTATTTTCTCATGGGGGAATTAATATTCCTCTCCCATATGGTTATAGATGACTTTGGTTTTCCCTAAAGTGTATACTTCTATGCTCACTCTATGTATATAAAACATTATTCATGATTCCATGGAGATTGAGTGGACTGTGCTAGAACATACTAGCTTTGATGTTGTGGATGATTTTTGTGTCACTACAATGTTTTAATTTGATACGTACTTTGGAGTTTCTCTCATATTTGTCGTAGTTGTACATTAAACATGCATGGGGATGGATTTTGGTTTCTTTTATATATGTTTGATAGAGTTGTTTTAATGTTGATACATCTTATCTAACAATATTGGTTACTATAAATAATGGTAATGACTCCCTTTTTTTTGATATTTCTATAACTTTGGTACTGGTTGCCACCCTAGGGCCTATTGGAGGTGGGACTCGGGGGTAATTATCTCTCCATCATCTTGAAGAAGGAAGTTCTTGAAATATTTCCATCCCTTATCTCATCATGAATATGGAGGGTCATGACATATGATATAAAATGTCAATGGTTTTGAATTTAACCATTAAAATAATTAATAGGTTCATAACATTAAACATGTCTCAATGAAGTAATTTTCGGATGAAGAACCCCTACATCATGCACGACTTGCTTCATAAGTCATTTTAAAATATTGTATAGAAACTTTATATTTATTATAATTCTATTAAAAAATATATACATTCATGTAATAATATAAATAATCCACTTAAAACATTTTATCACTCATTTATTATTAATTCGTTATTAATTTTTTTGTTTCTAAGTATTAACTATTTTGTTTCTCATGTATCTTTTGATTCGATGGTTTCGGTCTGTGAATATTAACAATGGCTACATCATAAATTGAATTCTAATAATAATATAAACATAATATATATTAATTATATATATATAATAATCAATTAAAGGTAGACATTAAAAATTAATGGCATCGCTTTTTGGAGGAAGAAGTCCATACAAAAGCACAAACATCATAATCACTGTTTAACAGGTAGAGTAAAATTGTAACACCATGGCCTTTTATACAATTCTTTATTAAAATAAACTAATATTTTGACATGAATTATATGAAATATATATTTTATATTATTTTATACACAATAGTATGTTCATCTTGCGCTAAAAGAAACAAAGTCTTAGCTTGTTTTGCACGTAAGAACATCTTTTTACAAAACTATTACATATTCTCAATTTATATATACATAAACACTATAATCTAGCCATTAAACCAAGATATATTAATATTAATAAATTATTTTAAAATATTAATTATAATGGATTAATATAAATAAATAAATAATAATATTAATAAAATACAAAATTTTATGAAAAGATCCATTTTTAATGAATAGGGAAAAATTCAAAATGTAAATTGAAAAATACATTTTCATTTAATTTATTTATAATGATAAATTATTTTTCAAATAACATAAAGTAAAAATAAATTAATACAATTAATTTCATTTGTGACAGTGTAATATTTAATTTAAAAGCAACAATAGTGTAATCTTTTGAACATTTTAACATTAAAAACTCTTTTTCTCTTCACGTCTACATGAGTACTTGTAAATTATTTTTTTCACTTATGTGAATTGAATCTAGGAAAATAGATTTAATATTTGTTATTATAATAATTTATAAATTCTAATAAGTTCAACAAATTTTTTTTTAAAAATGAATAGTGAATACATTTAAAATTAATTATCCCAATTAAAGTTAAATTTGGTTTATGAGGGGCTAAACATGAATGGTAAGATTAAAAATGAAATAAAATATTCAAGTAGTTATATTGAATGAATTTATTTCTGTATTATCAATAAAATAATCTAAAATATGAAATTCTCTTTCCCATTACCTTTAAATATGATCCATATAATAAGGTAAGTAAATAAAAAGAGAAACAACAACTTTATTCCATTCAATATCTATAATGTCTGGGTTAGGGACAAAACAAATCAGTTCCATTAAATTCATTATTTTAAAATATAATTGAGGTTTTGTTATCATAATAATTATAATTTATTTTTATATATTAATTATTTACTTTAAATGCTTAATAAATGTCAACACATTAATTTTAAAATAATAAAAAAATAAAACCATTAACACTAAAAATATTAAAAGTTAACTAAATTGAATAAAGTATGGTCATAAATTATTTTTTATATGATAATATAATGTAAAAATTATGTGAAATTAATGTGTTCTAACTAAATAATTTTCTTTATATAATTAAATTGAAATTAAATGAATAATGCCAAAAATGTCATTAATGTTATTTTATAATAAATTATATTTTATTACATGATTTAAACATACTAAAAATAATAAATTATGAAATATTTATTTTATATTTTAATAAATATTATATATTTTTCATTTATGTATTAATTTTTCTTTTATAATGAATATAGTGAGATATAAATAGTAAAATATCTATTAGTAGGGTTAAGGTTAAATCAGCGATTTTTCTTGTTACATGCTCTTCTATTAAAGTTAACCTAAAACATATATAATTTTTATATTTTAAAATTTATATATATATATATAATATTTTGAATAATTGTGTCAAAATTATCCTATATTTTTCACTTTAATTTATCCTTAATGTATAAATTACCTAGGTTTGATAACTAGTTACCATAATGAAGAAACCAAAATGGTAAAAATAGGGATACTTAGAATTTAGGTAATCAAATGTTTAAAACATGTGTTTGATTTTTTGTTTTATATTTATTTAGACCATTTCATATCTACACACATTAAATTATATAATTTAGAGCCACTTTAGGTTAGAATTACCTCCCAATATTGAATAGTTTTGAGTATTTACAAGATTACCACTCCTCCTCAACTAAATAAGGGAAATTACTCTCCTCACTTGTTCAAAAATCATAAGACATTTGGATTTATTACGATATACCAAACTCGCTTCCCAAAATCTCTCCCATCATCCTAGAATAATTCGTTTGAAACTAAATGAAACCATAAAAGGATTTCGTGCAAACCTCATGAGTATAACCAAAGAGGAGGCAATATTCATCAATGATATTTTTTTATTTATTCTTCCTACTATAAAAATAATTACTATTACATAATTATATAATATATTCATTATATTACATATACATAGTTGTTTTATTGTTATTTATTAAACCTAAAACTATACACACTTCAATTAAATGGGTTGTGAAACCACTATTCGTGTGTACAGAAGATTACCCCCTCAAGAACTGATGTAATTTGTTTTTCCATTACCACATTTCATGGTTTGTAATAATGATTTATTTATAGATTATATATGATATATATGATATTATTTATGTTATTATTAAATAATTCAAACCATCATGATTTCCATTTTTGGGGAATATGATAATGTCATTTGTGTGTATGGTAAACTACCACCTCACGAAGTGATTTTATTTCTCCAATATTTACATGGAATTTATTATGGTGTGTATAATAAACATATGTGATATATATTCCACTGAAATTATACAATAATTATCATATATATATATATATCATTTATTATTCATTGTTTAAATATTATATAAAAAGTGAAATAGTATTCATATGTACATTTGACCAACCATCTCCATGAATAGTGAATATCATTTCATATCACTAAACACTACTGACTAATATAAATACGTATATACCAAATAAAAATGATATTTAAATATTGGTTTATGTAGAACCCGCATTATGAAGTACATAACCATTTCATTATGTTTTTTATGTATGTAATTAATATGAGTGATGTTTGGGAGAGATTAGTGAACATTTAGAGTTTTCACGAGGCTTTTCTAATGGTGAACAGTTAGTGTATGATTTGGAAAAACCATGAACCATTGATAGAGAACCATGAAAAATGAGACACGGGCTAAAGTGATGGTGCATGGGTGGTGCACAATTTGTCCAAATCATGATGAAGCCTACAAGAAACCATGTTATGTTGTATAGTTATATTTGTTATAGTTAGTGCATAGTTTGACTAATCATTTGAGCCAACCATGTGAGGTCACCCTTGATAGAGAAATTGGAACATGGTCAGCGCATGGTTTGTATAATTGTGTGATTAACCGTGCGGTGTTAAAAGTGAGGTCCTAAAATTGTGGATATCATGCATTTTTTTTGTCTAAATCCATTGGTTTTCCTCTTATGTGGACCAAACTCAAGATTCTATTTTCCCAAAGGCTATGGAATTTTCTTTGATAGACCAAGAAGAGATCATAAGTCCTCTTTTTGTGTTTTGAAGATGGTTTCTCATTGTATGTCTCTTTTGTTATTAGTTATTGTTAGTTTATTATAGATCTAATTTTCCCTATCCCTCGGTTTCTTAGATATATGTCCATTTTGGACAGGTCTAAGTTATTTGATGCCAAATATGTTTAAATTTAACATTTTTGAAGAAATGGGATGTTATTTAATGTGGGGTTTTCAATATTTAACATGGTTCTGTTAGAGTTTTATTTCCTTTCTTCATTTTTTCATAAAAACATATGTGGGTGGCTTCACTCTCGACTAATATATTTATAATATGATATCATGATTTCAAATTGGTTATTTTTTTTGAAATTGATTATTATTGTTTAGTCCAATTATTGTGTAAAACAAAATTGAGTGATGGTGTATGAAAACATGGAAATTGTTTGTTTTGTAGAAAGTTCATTGGTTATTGATTTTAAAATGTTAATTTTAAAATTTGGATTTTCAAGAATTGTGGTAAATGGTTTGATAAAAATGTTTTCAATAAAAGGGGAGGTTTTATTAAAAATAATATGAATGGAGGATTTTATATAGTTTTTTGAATGTTTTTCAATAAAATAATTGTTCTATTGAAATGGTTTTTTAGAATTAGTTATTCAGATAATGGTTGTGTGTGTTTATGTGAATTTGGGATAGATAAGGGTAAAAGGGTTTCTCCCACAATTATTGGGAATGTTAAGGGTTAGGGATATCATCCATAAAAATGGTTCATTAATTGATGTCTTGGTGGATGTATAACTTACTACTCGTGAGTATAGGGAGGTTCATGTTTCATACATGGTTGAATGTGTGGGACAAAATGGATATACAAAAATAGAACTTGTGAGATAGGTTTGAAGTATTATTTGGTTTTTTATATATAACATATTATTGTTTTGAGAAAACTGTTTTACTAAAACACTTAATATTATTATAATATAAACACTTCTAGATATTGTTTTATATTAATTATTTTAAATATTTTTGTGAACTTTTTCTATACTAGTGGTGTGAGTAGGGAAGTCAGTTGGTGTAAATCTATATAGTTCCATTACTCATCCATTATTTAGCACATTTTTCCTTCATAGTTATTTTTCATTGAGATATGGGAAAAGGTAATGTTTCACACTTCTTTAGTGGTACATCATGATACTTGAGCTTTTTTTTGGAGCATGGAGCTTCTTTAATCTTTTTATTCTTGTTAGAAACTTTGGATTTATTTCGGTTATCTTAAACTATTTACTTTGAGGTTCTGTAGACTTCAATGTGGAACTCGTATTAGTTAGTATTGATATAAATGGGTTTACCTTGATTTATTTTACATTTATTATAATACATAATGAAATATATTGTTACGTTTTGTTTTTTGATTGTCTTCATTATTATGTAAAATTATCCCCCTCATATTAATGAATCCCTAGGCATTTATTTCTAGCCCTTGGCATCTTGGGGACATCACTTAAGGAAACGTAACATCCTCCCTCCTCAAGAAAGTGAGGATGCGTGTGATGTTAGAAGTTGTATTATTATTTCCTTAAAAATATATATCTAGAATAAGTAGTCTTTGAAATGGTATTGGTTGTTAGTCTTAGATGTGAAATTCATTCCGGTCTATTCATTGAGTTAAGATGATACAAAGGAGTAGGATTGTCATGAATTGAAATGTATAGCATAAAAAATGTATCTATCCTTTTTTATGTTAACATTCATGTTATGAGGGAGTTGGGTACATAAGTGTTTTTGAGACACTTACAGAAATTTAAATATCATTTTAATGGGTTTATCCAATGAGTTTAGCGTGAAATTCATTGGATAAATGACTTCATACTATGTTTTTATATATCATATTGAGTAATTATTTATGATTTTTGTGTTTAAATGTTGTATTTTTAAAAGGGGTTGGAATTTTTTTCAAAGTGTGAGATTTTGGATTGGGAATGATAGTTGTATTTTGAAAATTGTTGGATTTTAAAAAGCATGGTAAAATTTTCAAAAATAGTCAAAAGTGGAATATTGATAATTTTTTAAAAGAAATTTGTTATTGTATAACGTGGTTGAATTTTAACTTTTTAAGAATTCAGTAAACATGGGTTGATATTTTTGGATGCTATTTTGGTTATATAAAGTGTAACCTAATAGGCATTATAGAAAGTAACTGGAAGAAGCTACTAAAAACATAGTTTCACCCGAGCCACAGGTGAACCAATAGATAGATCAGAGTATAGTTTGGTTTTTTAGGATTGGGATAGTGGGAATAGAATTTAAAATCAATAGAAGGTGATCATTTAATCCAAATCTATAAGCACAATTCAACCATCTTTTAGGGTTCTTTTAAATAAAAAATGAATGATTTGCGGCTAAATAGGATAAATCAAATATTTGATTTCATTATCACACCATCAATGTTTAAAGTCATAATAGAAATGTATATTCTAAACGATCTAGCACAATAGTTGTGGGATTTAGTTATTTTGACTAAATTAGTCCAATGACAAGCATGTGAGGATTTTAAAGAATTTTTAAAAAATAATTCTATCCATGAATGTTCAGAATTCAAAAAATGATAGTCTTATTCAGCATGAAGCATGAAAATATTTCTATCATGTATCATGTGGATGAATTCATTATTTTAGTGTGCTTTGTATCAAAAGTTTTAGATAGTGCGTCCTTAAAGGCACCCATCATTGAATCGATGATGAGGTAGAATATTTTCTCTAATATTGTAGTGCTTTGTTTCAAGGTTTATATAAAGAAGGTCAATATAGTGAAAATAGATGAATGGAATGTCTCAGAAGATATGAGTTGTGGAAGTATGTTGATAACTATAGGAAACGATCGTAAATCTAATTCGAAGAGAAAGAAAAAGAGGCACACCCATCTCTAAGGTGGTAGTATAGCTTATAATCAAATTGATAATTTTAGTTAATATTCCTTCAAAACCGAAGATCCAACCTAGATGTTTTCAATATTGTTTTTGACGACATAAAATGATAGTGTACTTCACCAGTAATCATTATGGAATTGATGATATGTATATTTTAGATTTATATTTATTCGTTTATCAGGGTGTATGTGGAAGTCATATTGGTATATTCAATGATAAGGGGTAAAAATCATAAAATCATGGATATAGTGTTATAAATATTAAGGGGTCATAATCTTTATGAAAAATTATCAAAGTGTGATTTTTGGATATAAGAGGTACATTTACAAGGCCATGTAATCTTTGAAAATGTGTTTTTATGCATCCAGAAAAGATATAAGTTGTTATCTTTTAATATTCTCCAAAGAATATTTTTGAGATACAGAGTCAACATGGTCTAGTTTGTTATTACTGAAACATTATTCATGATTTTTCAGGACTATATTCACATATAACATGTTTTACAAAGAATAATATTCCATTTCAATGGAATTATGAATTTCATAAGTCTTATGAAGAGATAACACATAAACTTACATCCGCACCAATCGTGATATTACCCAGATCTGAAAAAGGGTATATGGTACATTATTGTTCTTTGTGATTAAGGATATGAATTTTTATCATGCATGGAGATCATTTTGTTTCATATCGAACAAGGCGGTTACACATGTGAAGGAGGAACTACCAAAAACATGATTTGGAGTCATCTTCTGTAGTATTTTCATTGAAGACTTGGCATCATTATCTCTTGGGAGATAAATGTACCCTGTTTAAAAATCAAATGAGTTTGAATCATATTTAATCGCAAAATGATTTGAATTTGAGACAATTGAAATGGATGGAGTACAATCAGATGTTTTACTTTGACATGATGTATACACCGGGTAACGGAAATTCCATGGAAGATACATTGAGTAGAGAGTCATATGCTCAGTTGTTAAAAGAATATTTATATCATTGAAAGTTGATGTCGGTCCTATCCAACATGGATTTGAATGTGCATATTGAGGTTATTTTTTAGTTTTCATTCAATTTTATTTAGTTCATGATTTAGTGAAAATAGTTAAAGAGTTAGAGATGTCTCATTTAGATTGGGTGACTATGTGGTCAAAACTCAATAGTGGGGAGGCCATTGAGGGATTGCAGCTAAATGAGAGTTCATTGTTGTAGATCAGAAATAGGGTTTTCATACCTATGGATTGTGAGAAGTAACTTCTTCATGAATACCATCACTCAAGATAGTTTGTTCATCTATAAATAAAGAATATGTATTAGGCATTGAAAGAACAGTTTTGGTGGGTTGGTATCAAAATGATGGTAGTCGAGTTTGTTTCAATGTGCTTAAACTATCAATAGTTGAAGGTAAAGAATCAATAACCAGCATGTATGTTTTAGTATTTACCCCTTCTTATGTAGAAATAGGAGAAGATATCTATGGGTTTTGTAATAGGCCTCTTATGATTGGTTTGGAAACATGATTATATAAGGGTGATAGTGGATTAGCTCACAATGTCATCCCATTTCATCCCTATTAGTGAATCTCATATGATGGTGGACATATCAAAAATCTATACATTAGAAGTGGTAAAGAGTCATGGTATACCAATTTCAATAGTGTCACATAGAGATCTAAATTTTACATTTCGTTAATGGAAATAATTACTAAAATCCATTGGAACTCAGTTGACGATGAATATGGTTTATCATCCATATATATATAGAAAATAAAAAATAGTGATACAAATGTTGGAAGATATGTTGTGGGCTTGTGTAGTGGATTATGGTGGCCCATGTAAATTTCATGTTCTATTAGTGGAGTTCGATTATATAAATAGTTATCAGGCCACGATGAAAATGGATCCTTTTGAATCATTGTATGGGAATCCTTTTTATTGTCCACTTTGATGGCTGGAAATATGTAATACTTTACTAGTTGGACTGAGCCTTTTCCAACAAATAATAGAGTAGATTATGTTGATTAGAAAATAGATGGAGACAACTAAAATTTATTAGAAATCATTTCCATATCATCATCGAAAACCATTTTCATTATTGGTGAGTGATCATGTGTTCTTCAGGATCTATCCAAGGCTTGGACATTATTATTTTGGGATGTAGGGAAAGTTATCTCCTTGATACATATTCCCTTTTAAGATAAAGAAACATTTTGGTGATGTGGAATATCAATTGGCATTGCCACCATATTTCACTACTATGGATAATGTGTTCCATGTATTTCAGTTGAAAAGGTATAATCCTAATTCGGACCAACGGTCATATGAGGTCACATTAACCAAGAGTCAGATGACTTGTGGGTGTATATCAAATTTTTAATTGTGGATAGAAAAGATAAATTATTTTATGCAAAAATAATCAGTCTTGTGCAAGTTTTTGGGTCACATGGTTAGAGTTACGAAGATACTTGGGAACAAGAGAAAGAAATGATCGAGAAATGGAAATAACACTTTCGATACACCAATGGTTTAATATATTCTAGGGATGAAAATACCAATGGTATGGAAAATTTATCACCCTTGGTTTCAAGTAACACTTTATTTATTACATTTTAGTTTCTAAAGTATATAGGTAATGTTTTGGATAGTTTGGAGAACTTTTACAGTGTTTTTTCTCTTTTATAATGTTACATGATTGGTGAATGATTTGGGATAATCATGGAAAACCTATAATAAATTGTAGACAATGAGATTGGGGATGAATTAAAGGTTTATGGGTGGTGCAAAATTTTCCCCAATCATCTAGAAGCCTAATACAATCCATGTGATGTTGGAAAGTGAGATTGGGCATGGTTGGATCATGGTTTGACTAACCATGTGATCCGACCTTTCATGGCCCCTTTATATTGATGTTTTCACATGGTTAACACTTTGTTTGTCTAATCATGAGTCTAATCATACATGGGTTAAAAGTGAGATACAAAAATTCTAAATCTCACATGTTTTGACCTAAAAAGGCCTTATTTTTCTTCTTATATATCCCTATCTTGAGATTCTATTTTCTTAAAGGATAAGTAATATTATACTATCAATCTAGAGACAGTCTTACGTATTCCCTCTTTGTTTTGAAGTTTTTTTCTCACAAAATGTATTTATTACTAGTAGTTCTTGGTGGGTTTTCAAATATATACTTCTTTTCCATCCCTCTATTTATTATATCAATATCCAATACAGATAATCATAAGGATTTTGATGCCAAATAAGATTAAATTTATCCTTTACGATGATGGAGGAAGATATTTAAGGTGTGATTGTGGAGATTCAACATGGCTTTCTTGGTGTTTGACTGGCGTTCTTCATTTTCACCACAAAACTCAACGTAGGGGGATTCACTCTTGAGTCCAATTTTTAGAATATAAAGACTTGATTTCAAATTAGTTATTTTTGAAAAAATTAATTCTGAATTTACTATTCAATAATCACAAAAATCCCTCTTGAGTGAAAATTTCTAGCAATGTGGAAGTTGGGCATTTTATAATAAGTGCTTTGGTTATTTATTTAAAATATTTGGTTTTGAAATGTGGATTTGATGTAATTATGGTAAAATATTTAATAAATTTGTTTTCAATAAAAGGGGTGGTTTTATTGAAATTAATTGGTATGATTTTTTTGATTTTTTTGAAATGTTTTAAAAAAAATAAGCAGTTTTATTGAAATGGTTGAAATGGTTTTTTGGCATTGTTTTTTTGGCATAATGGTTGTGTTTGTTTACATTCATTCAAAATAGATAATGTTAATGAGTCCACCCAGTCATTAATGGGATGTATAATGGCCATGAACATCTCTCTTCCAAATAGTTCATTATGTAATGACTTAATGAAAGTGTGATTAACCACTCACAAGTATAGGGTGGTACAAGTTTCTTGCACGGTTGAATGTGTCGGATTGAATGGATATGCCAAAATGGAAATTGTGAAATGTGTTTAAAATGTTTTTTTCTAGTTTTCCTTTGAACTATATTATGTTTTGAAAAATGTAATTTACTATGGATCATATTTATATTATGATATAATCTATTTTAGAAATTATTTTATATAAATTGTTTTAGATAAATGTGCCAACATGTTCTATCCTAGTGTAGTGGGTAGGGAAATAATTTTTGGAAAATCTACCACGTTTTAATACTCACCCATTATTTACCAAATTATTTATTTTTTATATATTTTTCATCAAGATACAATAAAAGGAAAATTGTTACACTTTTTAGTGGTACATAATGATACATGGGTTTTTTTGGACAAAGTGCTTGTTGGTGCTTTTGAGTCTTTTTGGATTCTTTGGGTTTTGTCTGTTGTCTTCTCATGTTTAATTTTATTTTTTACCGACTTCTATTGTTGTACACTTAGTATATAGTTTTGATATAAATGGGTTTTCTTTGAGTTGTTTTATTTTTATCAGCACACTTCATGTAGTATATTGTTAAGGTGTGTTTGGGTGGGTTTTTTATTTCATAGGGAAACTCATAACCACCCTATTAATGATAACATTGTTAGTTATTATCATCTTTTAGCATCATGGGGATGTCAATTAAGACCAGGTATACACTTTATGACTCCCTAAAACACTGAGGATGAGTGGGATAATATTTTTTAAATTATAGAGATGATGGAATGATGATATAAGTAAGAGGAAAAAATTACAAGTAAAATCATATTTAAAAATCTAAGTTGTTATTACCCAAAACATAACATTAACATGGTTTTATTTATAAATGAAAAATAAGTGGTCATCATAAAATAATAAATGGTATTCTATATATATGAATATGGTTATATAATATCTGTATAATTAACATTTTTTTTATATAGGAGTTTTGAATGAGTATGACAGAAGTCAGTATTGAAGGTAATAAATTTCTGTCTCACTTTTATTTTCCTTTGAGACACATGTTGTGTTCACCACATACTTATTTTTGGTTGTGTATATACTTCACATTAATGTATCTTACGATGTTTCTTATTAAAATTATTTTTATTTACACATAGATTTTAGAATCTCCATTTCATTCAGTTTTTGGTTCAAAATTTAACAAATCTGTATGGGGATTTTTTCTCTTTTTTCATTCTTTGATGTGTACATTTTGTTATAGACTAATATTCATTCATAACGTGTAAATAAATACCCTTTAACATGAAATATAAAGAATTTATTCATCCTTATGATATTTTATGTTATTCATTAATGGGCATTATGATTCAATGTTAACAAATTGGTAATGATTCTATATTACAGTGTCATCGTTTAACAAGATTTTTTATGATTAAGTACCTAATGTTAAAATATCATGATATAACTCTAAAACAATTCTCATGAATTACCTTATAGATTGGTTATTCGAGATATCATCATGTAATGGTATAATTTATTCATTATGTGGTACTTAAAAAATTAATTAATTTTTTTAGAAAATCTGATTTTATTTCTCTAGTTAGTCAAAAACATTTTTTCTTTCAAAACCATGTTTTTTAAATTTTGTTTCAAAACCACTAATATTCCACCATTATTAATTTTAAAGTAATTTTTTACCCATGTTTGAATTTTTGTTTCAATTTTTTTTATCAGAATGGTAATTTTATATTCCAATAAACTCCTATTTAGATTTTGTTTAAAATTTGAAAGAAATGTTCATTTTAATGTGTACGACACGATCATTATTTCCCAATTCCATAAAAAATGATTTATGTGAAGGAAAATTTATAAGTTATCAAGGTTATTTTAAATGAAAAATGATTTCAAAAATTTTCACTTTTAAAAAAGTATTTTTTTTGTAGAAAATATATTTACCATAATAAATTTTTTAAATGATGTTTCAAAAATTCATTTCGATGTTATATGGAATCCGATGGTGTTTCCTATGACTTAATATGGATATGATCTAATTATAACATTCCTATTCTTTCACTAAATGGTTTATATTTTTATGGACTTATTTTTAAGAAACATATTTCTCTTCCAAGGATTGTACTATGATGAAATGATTATGAATCCATCTTCTTTTTATAGTTAATGAATGAATGAAATGATTATAAAACACATATTTTTTCAAAACGTTATGATATTATTAGATAGTTATTATTAAAATTTAATCTCATGGGTTTCTATATGATTAATATTTTTGATCACATGGTGCACATATATATGATTTTATTATCTAATTAGTGGAAACAATACCTTCGTTCAATAAATTGGGTAAATATTTATATCTCCGTACATAAACAGGAATCACGTCAAAGGTCTTGATGCACTATGAGAAATTGGGGTATCTTTGTTCACAATGAAAAATAGGTGTTTCATGATCCATTATTGGAATAGTTGTGTCCTAATCCACTATGGGAAAAAATTGTATCCTGGGACACTAGGGGAAACAAGTGTGTCCTGATCCACAATGGGAAATGGGTGCATCTTGATCCACTATGATGATGAACTTGGAAGTTAACCTTCACACATGAAATTTTTTTTCTATATTTATGATAGTGCACACATTTATGACACGTTGTTATGGTTCATGATTGATTTATAATGATTTATCACACTTTTAGGCCATTTTTTAAATGATATTGTTTCGTGTCACGACTCAAGTTTATGATCTATGACATACTAGGTAAGAACATCGTAATTTATGTTTAAGTTCACATAAAATTATTCTTATCTCATGCTTTTATATAATCATCAATTTTTATCTATTTTATTTACCCTTACTAATCATGTGAGTGTGGTATTTCTTTTGTTTCCTTTCCCCGTGTTATGAAGAAATGTTTTATGTAGGGTATGTCTAAACATTTTACAAAATGGGATGTTATTTTTGGGAAACATTTAGGATATTTGACCTGATTAAAAGCACTACTTATATGTTTCCAAAGGCAATAAAATATTATTTTCCTTAGGGATGTGTTTTTTTTATGGGAGAATATTCATCTAAAATGATGAAATATCTATTTATGAGAATCTTGGATCACTATATTGGGTATCAAAGGAAAGGATTAGACAACCTCTTGAAACTAGGATGAGAAAAAAAATTAGTGAGATCCCTAGGGGTATTTATAAGGATATTTGTAAGTTTTTCTCTACGAACAAGTATTAGGTTGTGTCAATTTATAAGAAGGTTTCTTAGAATTTTGGAAAAGGACAGAGTGAGTGGTTTCTAAAAAATTACATCCTTATCAAGATACTACAAGTGAATACAGCTTTGAAACCGATGTACCTATGGGTAACTACATAGAAAACACCATATTGATATCAACTTAATTTGGAACTGGTGCACGAAAATGTGCCATTCTGCACACCTGGTTCATTAATCCTAGGGAATATTAATTAGAGTTTCATAATCTATTTTAAAAACATCATGGTTGATATAAATATATGATTACTATGAATAACCTAGTATAAACCAAATGTTTCATAGATTAATGAATATGTTTTCATGATTTATACATCATATAAGTGATTTTTCATGATTATGTGGTTCCCCACATATGGAACTAAAATTTTTGTTTATATTATGAAATAAGTTTTCTCAATCTATGAATCCGATCATACTTATAAATAAGAAAAGGAGTCAATTTGTTTTCATTCGACATGTGGAAAAATCCACCCTCATTTAGTGGTGCTAATGATCAAATAGTTTCTAAACAATTGATCATTATCAAGGAAAATTGAGTTTACATTAATCAATTTTGATGGCATGAAAATTTGATTTTGGATTTCTATCATTTTTAAGGTGAAGTTGATAAATGATGTATTCTTGTTAAGAACACTTTGTAATAAGAAAAAATTAAATTTATGGAATGGTATGAGTTTAAGGAGATATTTATTACTATGTTATTCTCTCATATTCTATGAAAACATATGGAGAATGAATTATCTAAGATTGAGAAAAATCATAGTGCATCTATTGGTACCGGTAAATGTAATTTTACAAGTCTTGTAAAGTACACTTTAAGTTTAATCATCATATCTAGAATAAAAATTGATTAATTATTTGGTGTTCTAATACCAACTATTTGAAAGGAATTATCTACAATAGATATCATTAGTTTCAAATAATTTGTTCAATGTGAAATTATATTAGAAATTAAAATTAGATATTCAAACCATTACTCTGGTTTGGAAAATAAAAGGGGGATTAATTATCATGAACACATAAATGGTGGAAACAAACTCTAGGAATCTGTATGCCATAAATATTAGAAGAAACATCGATGGAATTGCTAGAATGGAACTTGGAGATTATTTAATGTAGAAATGAATGTAATAATGTTTTTGAAAGTAAAAAATATGATTAATGGTTCAGTTAATGAAATGTAAGAGAGGAGTATTCTAACTAATGTACTATACACACTCCAATGTTTCAAGTGTTAGGGGTTTTAGAATTATCCGAATCAATACGATAGTTCAAAGGCTAATGTGGATAGTAAGACACAATAACCTATAATGAAAAGGTGAAAGGGAAAAGATTATGAAATAAAATACAATGAATTTAATCATGATAATTAGAGAGGACTTATCCTCCTTAGTTGGTAATTTCATGTTTTTATAAACTATCCATATTAAAATTTGGTTGTCCATCCTTTAGTGAAATTCAATGTGATTATATCAATCTACATGGATTCTGAATAAAAATGACTTTAAATATTACCTTTTTTATAAAGAAGAACCCAAACTCCCAATTAAAATGTTTTTTCAGATATGATAATATTTTATTTGAAGAATTTCTGATGAATTATATTTTGGAAGCATATATGTTGCTAGGTATAATTATCATACGAGTTATGGATACCATTATGAGTTTATGTGTTTAATGTTGATCTTATTTTCAATGTTTATGACACCCCCTTTCGAGGTTCTATATGATTTCATTTTCTCAAGATTATAAATATTTTAAAGGATATTTATGGAAATAATCCCAATCATATTATATGTAATAAAAAATATATTTATGGAGGAATTCTATTAAAATATGTGGGAATATGATTAAATATTACTCTAAGATGTTTTCATGTAGATATAAAAGGTGGTTGGGATCAAAACCTTCAAAAAGATGAGTTTTATTATAATGATAACTTTCACTTGGGAGTTTAGATGGCTCTTTTTGATGTCCTTTATGGAAGTAAGTATAGAACTCCAATGTACTATAATTAAGATGCAGGAGAAAATCTATTGGGACCTGATAAAGGCAATGAGAGAGATGATAAGGTTATATCTATTAAACAACATGTAAATACATCAAAAATTCTACTGAAATGTTATCCTAACAATATGAGATGTTATTTAAAATTTGATGTTGGTGAGATGGTCTTTCTATAAATTTCTCTAGGGAGGAATGAGGGGAAAAGTATTCCCTAGGTATATCGGTCCCTTTATAATACATAATAGTATAGGGACAATAGATTATAATTTACACCAAAAATATCTTAGATTTATTATTTAATCCATGTATCACTCCCAAATAAATACGTACCCTATCCATCGCATGTATTTAACTCAGAGGTTATTTAGTAGGAGCATGAATTTTTATTATAAGTAACAACTAATGTCGATTTTGGAATTTATAGAGAACATTCTATAAAACAAGACCACTCAACTGCTAAAATCTTTTTTTTTTGGAGAAACCACTTGTTTGATGAATCTATGTGGGAACTTTAGGATATGATGTGGCACAAGTATCCTTATTCGTTTATATTAGAGTGATGAATTTCAGCGGAGAAATTCATTTTTATGTGGAAGAATGTACCACCCTGTGTTTTTATGACTTTATTTTATTTTCAATTAAATAAATATATTTTATGACATACGTTACATAGAATACAATTTATAGCTTGGATTATATGTAATACTATATAAATCATTCACTAGATGAAACATAGATTCCTTTGTGTTACACACAACTGTGACTTTTACTAAAACTAGGATAAAATATTAATTTATTTCAATGCAACCATTATAAACTATCCATTAATCTTAACGATATGAATATTATTAACTACTTTTAAAATCTTAATTATAATGGATTTACATAAAGAAAAATATTAATAATAAGATACATAATTTTTAGTAAAGTCATTATATGTTTCAAGAGTACTATTTTCTAAAAATTTATTTTTATGTAGTGTCATGAACAATTATTACTAAAAAATTTAGAAAAATAATTTTTAAAATAAAATTCATTTTTAAAATCACCGTGTAAAAATTATCATTGGTTTATTTTTTTTATTTTTCTGAAATATTACATTTTTTATGAGTAGTGAAAAATATTAAATTTAAATTTTAAACATCCTTTTTTTAGTTTATTTATAAATTATATGTATACATCTATTAATCTAATTTAGGTCATTTTAATCAATTTCATATTTGTTTAAATACAAAAACATTGTATGCTTGGGAAAATTTTAATTTTAAAAACCCACTATCTCATCACATATATGGGATTAATATTAAATTAATTTTTTCTACTTATATGAATTGAATTTGAAAAATGTATTATATATTTGGAATCAAAATAATTTATAGTGTCTAATAAGTTCAACATAATTTATAACTAAACAAAATAGAAAATACAGTAACAATAAATTACCACGATTAAAGTGAAAATGGGTTTAATGAGGGGTATGATAAGTGTAAAAATGAAATAAATGTTTAATTAATTTTATTGAATGGATTTATTTTGATATTGGAAATGAATTTCAATTAAATATTTAATTTCAATTCTTCTTATTTTGAATATGACTCATATTATAAGGTATGCAAACAAAAGGAAAAAAATATATTTCTTTTTTTCATATCTATAATTATTTGATATAGAGAAAAAAGAACATTGTTTATGTTATATATATTGTTATTAAATATAAATAATTTCATATCTTAGTAATTTTTATTTTATTTTTATATATTAAAATATTAATTAAAATTCTTAAGAAATTTTATTACATTAATTGTTTCGATAGTAACTAAATAAAATAAATAAAACTAAAAATATTAAATGTGAAGTAAATTGATAGAATTATTATATTAATTTTTTTTTAAAAAAATATGTCATGTCGGATATGTTAGAATATAATATATTATAGTTTTATGATTGCCTTGAAATTTTTAAATTGAAATTATATGAACAATTCCAAAATTGACATTAATGTTATTTTGTAATAATTGATATTTAATTAAATGACTTAAAATTCATAAAAATAAAATTTTCTGGAATTTGATTTGTAATTTTTAAAAAATATTAATGTTTTATTAAAGGAACAATTAATATTTTATAAGTCATATATTTAACCATAAATGTCAAAAATATGGTTCGTACACTTAAAGTTAAAGCATTAGGCTTTTAACGTTACATCCACTTATCTGAAAGTTAATTTCCTACATAGGTTTGATTTATATTTTATAAATAATATATCAAATGCATAACAATTTTTTCCAAATTATATTATAATTATAAATTTAATTTATTGTTAATTAATAAACTACATAGGTTAGAAAACTAGTCATCATAGTGAAAAAACCAAAATGGTAAAAATATGGATACTTATAGTTGAGGAATGAAATGTATAAATATGTGTTCAATATTTTGGTAGAGTTTTAGATCTACCATATAATCCATATTAAATTTTAATTATCCTATTTTTATCCACATTATGTAACAATTACCACCTAAAATTGAATACTTTTAAATATTTACATGAATGCCACTCCTCCTCAACTATTGAAACGCACTCGCTCTCCCCACTTCTTCGTACCTGTGGAGAAATATTCCTCAAGAAATATATTATAAAATAACTTTACAAATTAAATTCCTTCATCCTATAAGACTTATTTCATGCAGAAATCCAAAAAATAATGAATTTGGTGCAAAACCAATAAGGATACTCGAAGAAGAAGTAAAATTTATCGATGAAATTTTTCATTTTATTTCTTCTACCATGCCTCTAAATACTTATTATAATAATATTATATAATAAAATAAGTACATTACATATAATTATATGAATTTATTTAGTGTTTAGTAGATATTTTCAAAAACACTTTCAATCAAATTGGTTACAAAATCATTATTAGTGTGTAGGGTGGATAATCGTCTCGTGAACCGATGTTGTTTGTTTTTTCCTGACTACCTTTCAAGGATGGGAATAATGATGGGTTTATATTATATATATAATATATACAATATTTATTATGATATTATTATTTATTAATTATTATATCACACATACCTTTGTGATTTCCATGTTGTGGGAATAAGATAACGTCGTTTGTCTATATGATAGACTACCGTCGGGTGAAGTGATATGATTTCTTCACACATTACATTGAATGAATTAAGGATGTGATTCATAGTAATATGGGAAATATATTACATGAATATGATGCTATAATTAAAATATATATATAGACATATCATGTAGATTTATTTTTGTCAATATGATAAGAAAATGGAAATAGAATTCATACATACATATCGCCTACCATCTCCATGAATGGTGTATATCATTTCCTATCCCAAAATATGATCGAACAATATAAATAAATATATAATTAATATATATTATATATTAATCATGTTTTACCTTCTGTATATTATGAAACCATGATCTTTGTAAGAGAACTAAAATTAAAAAGTCAAAACATATATGAAAAACAAAGCAGTTATTACTTGAAATGTAACTTTAACATGGAGTTTTACATAAAATTGTAATAAAAGATCATTATAAAATAATATATGGTATAATATATGTTAATTTTATTTAGAAAAATATTTTTAATAAACTTATATTTATTTTACATGAGGTTTTAATTAGTATGATGAATATCAGTACTTATGGTAAGGAATTTTCATCTAACATTTATTTTTCTACAAGACACATGCCATGTTCACAACATGTTTCGTTTATATGGTGTATGAAATAAAAATGAATTTATATTATGGTGTTTATTTTTACAATAATTTCCATTTACACATCCATTTTAATTTTTTTTTCATGGGGTATACATTTTTAAAGATAAAAAATCTGTAATGTGTTTTTGTGTCAATTTTCCCTCCTTCATACAGAAGTTATGTTATGATAATATATTCATAAAAAATGTTTACAAAAAGCATATTTTACATGTAATATAATGAATTTTTAACGTAAAAAACTATTAAGTTTAATTTTATGTTATTTTTTGATGGAGATTATGATTAAATGTTACCAAAGTGGTAAATATTTTATGTTACAATCTCAAGGGGGAACTCTGTGCACTAACGCACACCATAGATCAAGATTTATTGAAGACTAAAAATGAGGACACCAATAAGGGAACTGGTGAAGGAAAGAATTCAAGATCTATCAAACTTAACTAAATGGTGTGTATTAATACTACATGGAGTGTTCTCACTGGCCATCCACATGGGTATGTACTCCATCTAAAACTGGCTGTGTAACACCCCAAACACATGGTGTGTCTTCTAAATACACGACATGTATGTGAACCCTCCTTCCCTTCCCGAGTCCTTCTACACGGTTAATCCACATAGCTCTCCTAAAATAATACTACACGGAGTGTCCCATGGAACATGGCATGTACGCGACACGCTCTTCACCAGCCCATATTGTTCGTGACACTACTTGTGTACTCAGGTCACACTACATGGAGTGTTCCAAAATGACATAGTGTGTACAAAGAAGCCTCAGACCGACCCGTGTTCCTCACTACACGGCCGACTACACAGCTCACACTACATGGCATTTCCCATAGGAATACAGCGTGTAGAAGGTAGGGTAACACCAACCCGTGTTTGTTTGTTACACGGCTGGATCCTCAGGTCAAACTACACAGCGTGTTCGTCATTGACACGACATGTAAACGGTCAGATTTTCCCACCCGTGTTGTTAGTTGCATGGTGGGCATAGGTTCAACACAAAGCAGCATGTATAATACCTACACAACATGTTCCTTAAAAGTTTTACTATCCCATGTTTCTGCCTACGCGACCTATGACAAGGGTAGAAGCTACAGGGCGTCTCTAATTAAATATCATTTACAAATGTATACATTTGTAAAGATCATTAGTTATTTTTTATTTTCTTAAAAAAATATGTTTAATTAGAAATGATATTTTACTCCAAAAATGTTTAAAATGATCTTTATAAAATATTCTCCAACTAAGATGAAATTTTTTGGGGTTAATGCTACCCTATAGGGGATATGATCTAAGTATACCATTAATATTATTTCTCTAAGTGGATTATGTTTTTATGGAATGGTGTTTATGAAACTCATTTCTCTTCCAAGGGTTATACAATGATAAAATGCTTATGAAAACCAAATTTTTCATGGGTTATGTTTTGTTAAAATGGATATGAAACATGTCTCTTGTAAATATGTTATGATATGATGTAATGTTTAAAAAAAAATTCATATCATGGGTTATGATCTGATGAATGTTTATGATATTTTGGTAGACATCTGTATGATTTTCTTATATGATGGTTGTGACATATATCTCTCTATAATGCATTGGGTAAAGATAAATATATCATGAGATAAAAAAGGAAAGAAGTTTACCATTTTTATACTCTATTGAAAATTTGTGTATCCTAATATAATATAGGAAATAGGTGTTTCCTGATCCACTATGTGAAATTTGTGTGTCCTGATCCACTATAGGGAGAACATTTGTTCTGATCCAATATGGGAAACATGTGTTTAGGGACCCACTTTGGTATGGGTGAATCCTAATACACTATGGAGATGGAATTATTAGTTAACATTGACCCCAAAAATGGATTTTCTATATTTATTATGTAACAACACTTTTATGACATAATCTTATGGTTTATGATTGATTTATAATGATTTATCATACTTATTGGCCACTTTTTCAAAAATTATATTGTTTTATGCCATGCATCTTATTTATGATATATGACGGGTTGGTTATGAAAATAATAAGTAATTTTTATGATAAAATAAACTTATTCTTATATTAATATTTCATATGATTATAGATTTATATCTTATATGTTTACCCTTACAGTGCATCTATGCTCACCCTTTCTTGTGTTTCTTTTCCCTAGGTTATGATGAAAGGTTTTATGTATGAAATGTTTTTAAATACTAATAAATGGGATGTATTATATTGGAAATATTGGAAATATTTCAACATTCATGAAGACTGTGTTCTTATTTTCCAAAGGAACTGAACTATTATGGTCTTTAGGTTGGTATTTGTGTGATGTAATGAATATTCTTCTAGAAAGATGTAGTATCCATGTATGAGAAGCATGTGTCATTATAAAAATGAGATATAATATTTCTATAATCATAATTAAATTATAATTAACATATATATTAATTATTTACATATCTAAAACCATCCATATGAAGCCGTAATTAAAAACTATTACACCACGACCAGGTGATGGTAGGTCATACGCATTCATGAGTGATATTTTTGATTTCCATAGGATTGAAAAGAGGTTGAAATGGTTTCCCCATTAGCATAATAATATATCAGTATATTTATTATACTAGATTAATTATTTATTGGTGTTTAAAATATATTTATATGAAATATACATAGATATAAACACAAAAGAGTCTATAAAGATGATTACATCTTCTTTGAGAGGCCTCCTTTATATTAAACATTATGTCTTATTAGAACTATATAAACTGAATAAATAAACATATAAAATAATTGGGATAAATCTTGAATAGATTAAGTGTAGGTATGTTTTGAACTATGGTGCTCAATGTTTGTGGATACTGGAGGAGAGGTGGTTCCCATTTATATGTGAGGGGAGGGACACATATGGAATTAGTTAAATGATTTCAATAATATATGGTCACACTCATGTGAATGTTTATATAAATAGATAAGGATATGATTTTGGGATATGATATGGTCAAAATACATTCAACCAATAAAAATATCCAATTTTATTTGGAATTCAGACCCTTATCTATTAGTTTATCCTCCTAGTAAACACATTTTGACCATAACAGTGGAAAATTGTTTTTTACTATTTTTAATATTTATAAGACCAAAAATTACGTTAACCAAATTAATATATATATATATATATATATAATGATGATTAAAAATAACGTTTAAGGTTTTAAATATTTAACTTCTATAAATGGAATAAATTCACATTAAAATAGGTGCCCAAAATGAATCAAAAACCATTTTTAGAAAAATTTATTTTTATGAATAAAGTAGAATTTACTCAAAATAATTACCTATTAAAAAATATTATATTGATATTAAAACATTTTCATTAATAAATTTCATAAATATTTCATAAATATTATCTTCAAAAAGATATCTATTTTATATATTTTGATAAAAACATATTTCACATAGAAAAAAATCTATTTTTATGAAAAAAAATTACACTCCAAAAAGGAATATTACCAAAATAAATAATAATAATATAACTATGTGATTTATTATATAATTTAAAAAAATGGAAATTAT
This sequence comes from Viscum album, assembly GCA_963277665.1. Classification (NCBI taxonomy): domain Eukaryota; kingdom Viridiplantae; phylum Streptophyta; class Magnoliopsida; order Santalales; family Viscaceae; genus Viscum; species Viscum album. The sequence continues at coordinate 1,195,214,701 of OY728135.1, read as the reverse complement.
ATTACTTTATGATAAAATAAAAAATAATTATGGTAATTTAAAATTACATTATTTAATAAAAATAAATAAATTTTTAAAAAATCATTATTCTTTCACTACTCATTAATAAATAATTTTTTTAAAAATACTATAAATTCCTTTACTTCGATATTAAAAATATGAAGTAAAAAATTATAGATTATTAAAAAATATATTTATGGAATAAATTAATTTTAATTTCGACTCCCAAAATTTAATAAAATATATTTTGGATGGAAACTTCTTTTAGGCATATATTGTATTAACAGAAATTTGAATATATATTTATTACTAGACAAAAGATAAATTTTTAATATACAAAACCTTTATACGTACTTTTTTTCCTAATGTGGTTATTCCTATTCAGACCACTAATTTAAAATCTATATCATATGGGCCATGATTAAATTATATTTCTATAGTATATTACGTTTCATTTAAAGATCAATGTTGTGTGCTATGAATACTGTGGATTATAGTAATATTTTAATATAATTTTTTGGGGTGTTACATTCTCTTATATATAAATAAATTTCATTGTCAGATATTTTTACACGGTAAAAAAGGGTAAAATATATGAAAAAAAATTCTTAAAACCCACATAATTTAGACAAATATTAAAACAACCATTGAAAAGGGGAAGGAAAAAACATAAATTTTTCCTAAAATAAAAAAATCATTGTGTTCATAAACAATGATAGAATGATTGGGAAGTAAAGATGTGTATATGGAGTAAAAATATAATTTATAAATAATAATATTGTTTGATAGATAACATAGTCATGAGAATTTATTGACCACAAAACAAAAAATTCGTGAGGGGTGAAAAAATAAATAAATTTATTTTAATGGTTGAATAAATAAAACCATTTTAATTTTCAAATATCATATTAATATAGTTGGCGAATTATTTAAACAAAGAAGATGAGAAAATAATATTACATTGTATATTTAAATATATACATGAAATTTCCTCATTTGGTAATGTGTCTCAATTATCTTCCACCTCCTATTGTCCGATTTTCTAATAACTAATGAACAATATGAATATTTCATAAATTAAGGAATAAACAAAACACTTAATGGATAATAAACTTAATAAAATATGGAAAATTTATTTCAGATATCAAAAAATTCTTATAAAAATATAACATTATACTCAATATGAATAAACATTCTGGTGAATAACTAAAACATTAATTCCCAAAACATCAATAATTACACTCATATAAATACTATTATATAATAACCACTATATAATAAAAAATAATTTTAACATATACAATTTTATGGTTCATATAATAATTCCTAAATCCATAAAACTAATTATTCTTCAAATATACGTATTATTTCAAATCCAAACAAAGGTATAACAACGATTATTTCAAATTTGGAATAACTACTCATTTTAACCTAAATATCACAATATATTCTAATTATAACCTAACTTCTACTAGGTGACTTGATTGAATATTCTCTCCTCATATTGTCAAGGGATGATTTAAAATCAATAAAAAATATAAAAGAGTGAGTAGATATTGAATAAAATAAAGAATGAGTTTATGATTATAGTACCTATTATCAAAACTAAATGGATTTCAACTTAATCAAAAATAATTTTGTAATATTTCCATTTACCCATTAAGACTTTCTTAGATGAACTCACCTATGTCTTGGGGAATTAGTTTTTTTAGTTCCTCATATCATTATAGTCGATAAACTCAACATTAAAATCTTATTTTTTCTTCTAATTCATTTTCCTTATGGACATTCTCTACACAATTGATAAAAATACACTTTCCTTTGAAGTAAGTTCCACTGTGTATCTTTTGATAATTATCACATTTGGGATGTTTTATCCTTCCCTTATTTTCGTTCACCTCACATATTTTTTCAGGGTTCTTAGTCATCCTCTTCTTATATATTTTTCCTTTGAAAATATTTGACATGTAGAATTGTTTCTCGATTTTTATGTAAATTAATGAAATATATTAATATGATTAAAACAATTGATATACAAGTTACCTTTAGAGTATTGACCTGATCCCATCAAATAAATATAAAATCTTACTTAAAATATTACATATGTATTCACTAACATGACTAGATAATATTTTAATGTTTTTAAAATTATCAGTAACACTTTTCTCTTCCATATATTTTAGATTTGGGAAATCATTTTCAAAATCATCCAATTTCTTATGGGGATTTTATTTTTTAAATAATATCTCTATAAATGTCTCTTATTATATTCTCTCTATCTCCTCCTCCTCCATTTTATTTTCAATTATTGACTAAAATAGATCAATATCTTCTTTTGGACAATACACTTCTATAATAACCTTCTAACATTCAAAACTTCTCAAAGAAATAAATATATTTTCAAGGTAATGATCCACCATTATTCTAGAAATAGATTTTTAGTTCATTTAATCGATGGATGTTTCTGCTATATAAAGTGGTTTGACATCAATAATTTATTTTGTGAAGAAATAAGTTGTTCCATATGGGACCATTCTTAGTTATAAGTTGAGTAAAACGTCCTACAATAGTTATAATATAATCATATGAAATGGTATTAATGTTGAATTTATCATTAGATAAATCCAATAATTTATTATGGGTATTCAAAATTTCCCATTACTTCAATTAAGTTAAATTTTTAAATAATATAATACACTATATTAACATATAAAATTATGAATAATTGTGTTTAATTTCATATCTGGTGTAATACCTAACATAAAATGAATATTTATGAATAGAAAAAATGATAATAATAATCTTAGTATCTTTTTAAATATCATAAAATTATAATAATTTTTTATAATATATCGTAATGGTTCTTAATTTTTTTTAAATAAAACACTGTGTATCCCTCAAGAGTGTTTATTTTGGTTTTTTGTCATGGGTCCACTAATCATGCACATGTGATGATAGATATAATGTCCAATATTCAACATTTAGTGTTGTTCCCCCTATGTTCTTCTATTCAAAAACAATATCTACATTCAGATATCCAAACAAGGATTTTTTAGGAAAACCATACAATATATAATCTACTAACCAATATGATATTATCCTATACTTAGAATTATCCTTATAGTCATTTATAAGGTAATATTCTCTAATATATATTCTCTAAAATCTCATTCCCAAGGTTTGTACTAAACTTGATTGGATACAAACTTTAACACGCCAACTCCAATAAAATAGATCCAGTGGTTAATTTCCTACATTAGTGATAAAATACATTTAATGACATCCTTATAGATCAAATAGCTTTGTATTATTAAAATAATAAATACATACATGAATCTCTCATTACATATAAAAAAATGTTGAGAAATATATTATTACTTCTATAAAATCCTTGATAACATTCATAGATTCTTTTATGGTGTCCTAGGGAATGTAAAACCAAAAAAATGTTGAGATCAGATGATCGACAAGGGAAAGCGTAATGTATAAGCTATCATCAAATAACAAAATCATAAATAATTTAGAATAAAATAATAATAATCAAATAATCTATATTGTTTATATCATAAAAGTGGACTAAATAAAGGGGTGAAATTGAAATATAAATAATCACATTTTCAATAACAACAAGTTTCATAATTTTAGAATGCATAATTTCTAAAATATTAATCTTTTCAAAAATTCCTTATGCCAAGAAATGATAAAAAAAATAGAAAAAGGCATATGCTAAATACAAACACCCGTTTTCAAATAAGGTCCACTGATGTATCAAGGGGATATAAAAGGACCCATATATCACTTAATAAGTCTAATACATTCATCTTATAAACTCGTTGAATAATAATACAACACAAAATTATAATAATCATCCGTAATGAAATTATAGAATTAAAAATGTTGATATTTTTCTAAAATAATAAATATAATAACATGATCATAATATATAAAATGAAATTAATTTTTTGGTATTATTAATTTTTTTACATAGTAAATATAATATTAATCAAATTATATTTACATATATGAGAAAAAAAGAAAAATCACTAGAATATTTCATTAGGAAGACACCCTTTGCATTTTGAAATCACATAATACAAATCTAAAAATTTCCTTAATATTAGGAACTAAAATTTCATTCAAACGAACCTCTCATTATTGAATGGTATTCTTCAAGTTAAATAATAGTCATGATGTATGGATAATTAATTAATGCAGTAAATGTTAAACCAATGATTGCACTCACAGTTTTTATAAAATGATCATTGTTCAAAAAACGACATGAATATTTTTTTTGAAATGTTTTATAGAAAATCCATCACAGATAAAAGTTAATTTAATATGTCAATTATAAATATTTAAAACATTCTTGATAACATTTTAGATATAATATAGATATGAAATAAAAATATTCCAAACTTAATAGTTAAAAAATAATTTTTTTTAAAAAATTGTTATTTAATTTTTAGGTTAAAAATAATTATAAATTGAAATATATATCATAAAACCATATAAATAACCAAATTATAATAAAATATATGGGTTTTAATATATAAGTATCATATAATTATTCAAATGGAAATATATAAATAAATAATCCCAAATATTGATGAGAGTTTATAATAAAACACTACTACATTTGTAATTATTGAATAAAAACCCCTTAGAGTAAATAATTTTAATTGACACTTAGAATAAAATGGATTAATAATTATCCATGAAATAATGTGTCAGTGGGGAAGTATATAAACATAAGAAAAATAAATATGCATGAAACATAAAACATGTCTAAATGATATAATATTAAGAAAAAAGAACCCTTACATCAGGTGTTACTTTATTAATAATTTATTTTAACATCATTTATAATAAATTTATATTTATTATAAACACATATAATGACCATATATATAGTTATAAATACATATTTTATCCACTCATAACATTTCAACAGATATTTTTTAATTTTTTTTTTTAAGAAAATCCCCATCTCTATGTGTTATATGTTTCATTTTTCATATGTATTTCAGTATGGTAGATTTTATCTTTGTCTCTTGATAATGGTTACATCATCTAGAGAAACATAATAATTATATAAATATAATATATATTAATTATCTCAATATTAATAATAATTCATGAAATAAGTGTATGAAAATTGAATCACACCACTTCATGGATGTGGCAGTCCACACGTACACATGAGTGATGTCATTTTTTTAATGGGTGAAAGGGCAAGGAGTTAACAAATATATAACATTTATCATATAATAATTGTTCAATAATATAATTTAAATTCGGTACATCAATCTTTATAACCACCCATGTATAATAGTGATGAAAAAATAATAACACCATTACATAGAAACGGTATGACGTACATATGCACGGGCGATATTTTTGTTTTCCATAGGATAAAAACGAGGTGGAAATTTAGTGTCACTAAATCCTGAAATAATATTAGTATATTTGTTTTTTCGGTTTGAACAACTATTTTAGAGGATGTATAAAAATATATAAATTAGAAAGAGTCAATAAAGATGATAGCCTATTATTTAAGAGACCTCCTTTTTCATATACATTGAGCCCTCTTACGATAGACATGGAAGAATACACGAATCTCAAGAATTAAGGGAATAAATTTAGGATGGTTTTTGGACAGTTCTTGCCTAATATAGAGTGATATATTTTTGTGAATAAAGGTGGATTTGTTGTTCCCTTTTATCTGTGAGGGGAGGGACACACATAAAATTGTTAAAGTATTTCAATAATATAAGAACATATTCATATTCATGTGGCAAAATATTCATGAAATCTAATTAAGATAAATTAAATTTAAATTATCTTCATTCAATAGGAATTTTAAATGTTTATGATGTATTATTTACCTTATCTCTTAGTTAAATCCCTAATAAACCCGTTTTAACTTTAACTATGGTAAAAAATACATGTTTTACTTTTTGTTAAAAAAAATTAGTTAAACCTATTAAATTATATTTTATATTATGATTATAAATATATATTTTTTTTAATGATTCGACTTCTATAATTGGTGGAGATTCACATTAAAATAAAATCCCAAAATTCAATGAAACCTGTTATTTAAAAAATCAATTTTAAGCATAAATTGAATTTACATTCATTACATGACCTTAAAGACCAATAAGATGAATATTAAAATAATTTATTGAATAAATAATAAAAAATATTATTTAAAATTATCTCTCATTAGTGATTTATTAAATAAATTAAGATAAAAACACTTTGAACACATAAAAATAGATTTTATGAAAATGTGTTTTTTTGAAAAAAATTGAACTTATACATAGATAAAGTATAATGATAAATAATATGTAATTAATTTTGTTATTTAAAATAAATTGGATATTATTTTAATTTGTGATAAAATTTTAAACATAATTGAACTTCACAATATTTGATTAAATAAAAACAAATGAATGTTTTTCAGGAATAAATATTTTTTAACTATTCCCTAAAAATAAAATAATTTCTGAAATATAATAAACAAAAATCCAAATAATATATTTTAATTTTTATTTAAATAATTACATTCATTTAAAAAAAAATCTTTGAATGGTTGAAATTGAAAATAGTTTTCTCACACAAAATGTAACAAAATCCGTTTTTGAAAAGAACACAAGTTTGAAAAAGAAAATATCTTTAATTAAAATTTTGTTAATAATTATAATAAATTAATAAATATAATTTTCGTTATATAAAACATTGATATTTATTTAGTATTTGGTTATTCTTATTCATACCATCAATTTAACTACTATGTTATAACTGTATCATTTAAATAATATTTGTATAATATATTACATTTTATTTGATTATTACTATAGAATGTTGAGAAAGATATTGAGAATGTAATAAATTTATACTAATATTTAGGAGTGTTTCATTTAACATATAAATATAATATAAATTTCTCAATGGAATATTAAACTTAAATAGTCACGAATAAAGATGAGATTGTAAAATAAGACTCTACATTATATTTGACATTTTTCGTAACTGATTTTACCCTTCTATATAATATATTTAGTTTAATTATAATTATATGATATAATAATATTAGAACTTGTAATACCATACATGGTTTTATTATAACATCTTATCACATTTTTGTTCCAAATATCTAATTTTCTTCACTATTTTAGTTGTTAACTACTTCATTTTTTATCTTTATTTTAGTGAAGAAGTTATAGTCCTTGTGTCTTGACAATAGTACCATATGATATAGAATATTAATAATGAAATAGATATATTATTTATTAATTATATACATATTTATAACCATACATTAGTTGTGGACATGAAAAATGAACCACATCTCTTCATAGAGGTGGTTTCCCAAATGTACGCACAAGCGACATAATAATTTTTCAACAGGTGGATGGGAAAGAATATAAATGAAATAATAATCATCAAAAATAACAATCATTCATAAATATAATATATATTAATTATTTAAATCATTATACAAATCCGTTTAATATGGTGAAGAAAAATAAATTTTACCACTATGTGAAGATGACAGGTTTTATGTAAGCATGGGCTATAATTTTTTTCCATAGGATGATAAGAAGGTGGAAAATGGTTATATGATATTCATAATAATATCAATAAATATTAATGAAACTGTATCAATTGTATTAGGATGGGTATAATATAGTTTGATTAATTGGTAGAATAAATAAACTATAAAGAGTCGGCAAATATGATTCATGCATCATTAGGAGATATCAATTAGTTTACACCTCAAACCTTATAGGTTTTTATTTCCATGAAGCCAAAGACTCTAAGTCTTGGAGAGAAATATGTTTATCGTATTTTTGAATTTATTTTTTTATGTAAGTGTCTCAAGTGGTTTGATGAATATAGTGGAAGTGTTTCAATTTTATAAGTGAGGGGAGTTCCATTCTTATAATTCTTCAATGTATTAAAATATTAAAAGGTATTATTTTTGGTAAAGTGGCACAAAGTCACCCCAAATTATAATATAATACGTTTTAGGTTCTAAACTGATTACATTTATAATTGGTTTGATACATTTTATTCCTTATCTCATAGTTAAACCCCTATAAACCATATTTGAGATTAACAGTGATAATAAAACATTTTACCGTGATAAATTTTTTCATAATAGCATTATATAGGCAATAGAAATTATATTCCAGATAAAAACACCAAAATTTGGAAGCTGGTTTTCATTAAAATACATGTTTTAAGCATTAAAGCCATTTTAATTTGAAAATAAGTAAAATATTTTTCAAGAAAAATTCATAGTTAATGAAAAATTAATTTATTTCATTATTTCGGATCAACATAAAATTTAATTTCACCTTCAAATCATATTATTAAATTAAAACTCCTAAACATGATTTTAAATTTGAATAAAGTACAAATTGTGTTAAAAAAAGTTAATCTGCGGTAGAAAAATTTTAAAAATATTTTCAAATACATTATTTTATGTTATAAGAAAATTATTTCTCAATAATAAGGTTTAGAGTTTAGTAACTTATTATCATATTAATTCCATGTAAGATAAATATTAGTATTGTGAATAGTTGACATTTTAACTATTCACTCATAAGTAAACAATTTCTAAAAAATATAAAACAATCACCACAATATTATTTTTGAAATTTTGCATTCAAAAATAAAATTTATCTAACCAAATTCAATTTAAAAAAAGATAGGATGTTCTGTTTAAATAAAACTCTGGAATAAAATTATATTCATTGTGCTATTATTTATATATATAAATAATAATATTATTAATAAATATTGGATGATACATTATTCCAAATGTCAAAAATTTAATCCTTGCAATGTTCATAATATCACATTTGTAATATATGTGGTTAATTATTCATCATAACTTCTTCACATTCCAACATCACCTACTTTATCTTATGATTTCTGAAAATATACTTTACACATTGTATATTATTATTCTATAAAACTTATTCTCTAGTTTCTTGAATTGGGATAGGATTTTCACGACATGAAGTCCCAATTTAATTTCTTTAAAAGGATATAAAATATGTTTGTTATTTCATGTACTTCCACAATAAAGTTATATATATACATCCTGAATTATATAGAGGCTTGGTGGAATTTCCTAAAGGTTAACCATATCACCTATTTTTTTATGATTTTCTAATTCCCTAATGTAACTATGAAATAGTTTCCCTTTCTGGTAGAACCTTATAACACCATTCCAAGGAGATAAATTTAGTAAAATATGGTGTCTGTCTTGACATTTTGAAACTTCCATTGTTTTTCGGCCTAAATTGTTTATAAACATTGAGATTATTTAATATAAACTTTTAATATTATTCAAATTCACCATTGTATCCTCAATGGAATATAGGACTCCAATATTCATTTCCTTAAATTTGTCCCAAAAATTTGGAGTACGACACAAAATTCCATAAAATGACTTATATGGTTCAATTCGAATGCTAAAATAATAAAAATTATTATATATGAATTCAACAAAAGGTATATTTTAATCCCACATACTTTTGTGGTCAACTGATAAGTACATCAACATGTGTTGAATTATATTAATAGTTTTTTAGACTACCAATTCGTTTGACGATGATAGGTAATTCTCAATTGTATCTCTAAGTCATGATATTTTTTTGGAGTCTTCCATAATTTTCATGTAAAACAAAGATAATTATGAGATATAATATAAAGAGGTTCACCATGAATTATCAAAACATAAATAATATATATTAATTAATGTAACTCAAGATATATATCATCCCTTATAGAAAATAAATGGATGGACTTGGTAAGTAGAAAAAAACACATATGGAGTCACTCATTTAAGAAGTCTTTTTCAATCATGTAACAAATTCCATTGCAATATCATCCCATTCCCACATAAGAATTTTTTGTGATTTCATAAATTTTATAGGATGTTTTATTTTATACTTTACCTATTAGAAAACCAATCGTCCAGATTAATAGATTTCAATTTCACATTTCCTATTATTTTATTACAAAATCTCCTTCAAACCATCATCTATTTTGGTGCTACTAGAGTGTGTAGATAAATCTCATCTATGATATTCATATAATAATTCAATTTTCTGAAAAATAATAAAATAAACATATATCCTATTCTGAAATTTAAATATAACTTCTATATGTATGAATTACAACAAATTCACTCCATTCATAGATTATTTATTCTTTTGTAAATCCTTATAATCAAGATGGGAACAATTTATTTTCTCCAATACGGATGGTTTGGTAATAATTTGGAATGGATATCATGTTTCATATTTTTAAATGATTCGAATATGAATCTTTGTTATATACATTATTATAGGATTTATATTATTTTTTAATTTAGTTAAAAGACCATGATTATTCCAACTCAGTGCATCATCGACATTATTAGGATGGCCAGTATCGTCACTATTGTGTAATCTAGGGAATTTTTAAGACATTGTTCCTATAATTATTTTAGGGAAAAATATTATATTATATTATAAGATGATCCATAAAATTTTTTATGACCACTCTAGTTTTCTTGGAATATGGTATTTGACCTAGTATTTGATTTTGATGTAAATCAGAGATAATTTAATATTAATAATCCATTTAACATTTAGTTGATTAAATAATAATTTTTTCATAAATGTTCATTTAGTGATATATATTAAATGAATAACATGACTAAGATTTTGCATTTGTGGTTGATTTTGGAAGGAGGGGTTTTTTCTAAGAAATCCATAAACCCATCATCGTTGGTGAGTCTAGGATCAGGCCCCATTTTTTTTAATCTTCTATATCTTTTTTATACCCTGTTTTCATTTTAAATTTCACATAACCCCCCTTTTCGTTCCTACATAGCCCCTTGGTATATTTTTCATCATGTATAAATGAGAGGGACATGGATTTTTAGAGAATATGGTGAGGGATTAAGCAACACAATGACTTTTTCTGAGGCCCAGATCAAAGTGCGATGGATGCTGGTGGTGTATTCATCATGAAGGTTCGATGGTTTCTTCCTGGTAGTGGGCCAATTTTATGTTTTCACCATAAAACCTAATAACATATTTGATTCATTAGCTCATTTTATTGGTTTTTAGGGACCCATTTATGGTTGATCTAGTCTTCAATAGGGGGAAATGTGGGATTCTATCCATCTTGGAAGGATTTTCATTTAGATAAACCTATGTACACGATGTGTAGTTCAGAGAACCCACATAATGAGTTTTTAATATTAGGGAAATACGATGTTTTGGGACTACACACCATGTAATTGGTATTATATTCCATGCATTTATGACTCAAGGTGTGGTTGGGGGTATGGCTAGACACCGCCTATTGGGGAACATGGCCTTATTGGCTAAAAGACTAGATCCTTTGATATATAAACGGTTAGTAGACATGTAGGGTTTTTGACCAACCTCTCATGTATTTTGCATGGATGAGTACCGTAGTTGGGACACACACCTTGTTTTTTTATGTAAACAACATGTAGTTATGTATTAAATATTACAATTTGGACAAAGGTACATGGGCATACACCCGGTGTGGGGTACACATAGTGTAAAAGGCTAATAAACATTGAACATTAAAAAAGTAAATTCAATGTGTCCAATGTAATATGGATAGGTAATAACTTTAGTTTTCACACTCCATGTACCTAAATTAAACGCTGTGCACTTTTTTATTCATTTTCTTGTTTGGAATGTTTATCAGCCTACAATCAGAATTTTACTTCTGAGTAATTCATTTTGATTATTTTCCCAAGTAGATTAAGAAGGTTGAATATTTTTATAATTTAATAACTATCTTTATTGTGTTATAGTTTTTGAATGTTTATTAGGATGATTTATTTGAGGTTTAGATTCATAATCCTCCAGCAGTTCAGGTTGTGACTAGTGAGACCTTGGTGAGGGTTGTGAGCTTGTTAATCATCATTGATCGAGTGTTCTATGAATATATTTTTGATGTTCTATTGGATGTATCCTTGATTTCCTTGTTTATTGGTATATCTAAGGAGATCATGGTTTTTAACACGATATGGGACTGTTTGCATGAGGTTACACAATTATGGTTTGGGTCTTAACCTTGAGGATCATAGATTTTAGAGGATTTAAGATATGTAGATTCCATTAGATGGAAGTTATAGATGGTTTCCATTATGTATTGATATGAACTTGAGAGACTCTAAAATAATCTTTGATGGGATAGTTTCTGATCATGTGATAAGTGTATGCTATAGTATACTATTGATGATGCTTATATGGAATGATATTTTTTGGATTCCATTGAGGGTGAGTTAGTTCCCATCAATGGGTTGTTTTTAAGAGTCCTGATGAATTTTACTAAGTTTGGGATTTTCATGAGGTTTCCCTTGGATGAGGAGACATTGTAAGGTCCTTCAGTTTATGTGGTCGGGGGGTCAAATGTGATTCTTTTATAGGCATCATTTTATTTTTTATGTACCATTGTTTATGTTACTGATCGAGGACCATGTAGAGGACACTGAGGGACATTTGGTGTGTTTCCACACAAGTCATGTCTCATACATTGTATGAGCTCAAGAAACCCCTCATAAGGTTTCCTACCCATGCTATGGCCTATGGGACAGTTGTGGATCCCTTTTTTGGGCTTGTACTAGGATATTAGGATCATTAGGGGAGTCCATAGATTTTTGTCCCTTTATGTTGTGACTTTAGGGGTCATGGGAGACTCAAATTGTTTATTAAGGTATGTATTTAATATTCTGTGGTGGATTTTTTATGAGATGATCAGAGACAAGGGATTGATAGATGCCTCATTATTTACTATTCATGATTTGAATGGTTCTACTATATTTGAAATTTTTATAGTGGGTTTGAGAGTATTAACATACCATATTCATTTAACCATTTATTATGACAATTGATGAAATTTTTGCTTAGGTATTTGATTGGGGGAGGTTCTCTTAAAATATTATGGATGAATCGTTTACCTTGAGTACATTTTTGATTCTCTCCTCTATTAGATAGGAATGGTTAGATAAGAATATTGGGGAAATAGGTGATATAGGTGGGTAACCCCCTCCCCCCCCCACAAGTTATGTATTCCTCTAATATAGAGTGCATTTAGAATTTTTAGGTGACAAGGCACTCATAGAGTGGGTTTTGTTCTCCATGGATGTTTTCGTGATCTTGGTTCTGTATATTTTATGCTCTCCTAGGAATTTTTATAGTGAACTAGTATTGTTGGGTCCATAAATTGTACATGATTTTTTAAGACATTCATGATAGTCGTGTTCTCTAGTTGTGTTGAATGAGATGATCGTATCACCAATTTAGATCATGATATTTTAGTTTTAGATCCATATAGATTCTTATTGTCATGTGTACTCCTATAGTAAAACCAGTGTCCAATGTTTTTTCATTTGTGTTTAGAAATCATGGATATCCTATATAGATCTTTTGGACACACCCGATGTCTTATGGATGGGTGAGTCAGATATTGTAAATTGTAAGACGGGGGGCAAAAATTGGGGTATATCAATAATATTTTTCTCTATGAAAGAACCCAGAGTTGGCTGATATCATTATTTTTATTTATCTCTATTTATATTTATTCATTTTTTTTAATTCAACTATAATTTTTTTAAGCTAGGATGGCTATATCAAATGTTCATGAACATATTTTTTATACAAATTATTGGTTCAACATTAGGGGTGTCTTACTAGGGTTTATTTTTAACACCATATACTTGAACCATAGTTTGTATATAACAATTGTCTACTTTCAGTTTGGAGAATTGGTTACACAATAAATCAGGCAGAGAGACAATGTTGATTCATCAAGTATAATATGTCATGTGGAGTATCATGATTAGGATGGTGAATCTATAGATTCATATAGACCAAATATATTGATTGGATTGGGTTTGTTAGTGTGGAATGATGTATTTATTTTTTGATTATTTTTTTGTATATTTGACTAGCCCATGGGGAGACCATTTTTTCATAAAATGAGTATGTATGACTGTATACTGCATTTCATTTATTAATCAAATTTTTTATTCTATTTTGGTTTATTTTTTACTCTAATGTTTATCCTTGAGGGTGGCATTTTATGTTGGTATTTTACTCTAACCAGAGTGTATTACCACTTCATTAACTTTTAGAACCTTCAAACTAGCCGAAAGCCTCTGGAATTCATAAAGGCATGCTTGAGGACTCATGTGGGGTGAAAATTCAGGTCAACATAGACTGGTCTATTACACTTATTTTCCTTAGTATAGTGATTTTCTATTTAGAAATAATAATCCATAAGTATTTCTACCAATTTAATTTTCCTTATATTGTGCTCTTTTTATGATAATATGTATTTATAACCTCTATAATCCAAATATATGTACATTAATCCAATAGAAATTAAATTCTATGGTATCATCAATTCCATGGTTATAGCTACCATCTAAAGATCATGGGTTTTATCACTATCTTCATTAATCATTAATTACCTTGATTCATAAAAATAATAAATCCTTCTATATAAACACATATCCATGTAATTTCATTACATAAATACATATAAAAAAATCAACCCTTCTCAATGGTGATTTTAATATAGATTTATTTTCAACTATCCTTTATAAATCTCCAAAGTGATTCCTATATTATTTTTTCTATATGATGGTGTGACCTTTATCTGTCCACATGGTTAATAGTCTAGCAATCAAGAAATATTTTGAACAAAATGTTGATTGTAACCAGCTAATCTAATGAATCTATGTACCTCAGTTATATTATTTAGAGTTGTATATTTCATCACTACTACTATATTTTAAAGATTAACTGATATTCCCTTCATAGAGGCAATATGACCGAGGAAGAAAATCATGAATCCTGAATTTACATTAGCTCAATTTTCCATATAAATCATTTTCTCTAAGACTCTTAAATTTTTTTCTTGAATGACTGTTATGATCATCATAGATTTTAATATACATTAACATATCATGAATAATTACCACAATAAAATTAATAGGAAAATCATTAAATAATCTATTCATAGACTCTATAAAAAGAGGGCATATTAGTCAATATAAATAGAATTACAATAAATTCATAATATTTAAACCAAAGAAAAAATTGTGTCTTTATAAAATATTAGGTGTTTATAAGCTGTTGATTATTCCCATACGGAATATCAATATTTTAAAATTATTTTTCCTTAAAATGATTATCAAAAAAGTAATAAATGTGGGGAATATCTGCCTTTTCTTTAAAGATTTCCATTTATTTCCCTGTAATTGATACACAACCTCATAGCACCATATTTTTTCCTAACAAAAATAATAGAGGCTCCCCATAGTTGAGAACTAGGATGTATAAACCCTTATAATTTTTTTTTGTAATTTCATGAGTTCCACTAATTATATAGTGGTTATCCTGTAGGGAGTCTATTATTTTGGTTTTTCATCATGGGTGTGATCAATGGAAAACTTAACTTCATGATCAAGATGGTGTGTTGGTATTTCTTGAAGAAACCAAAAAATTAATTCCTATAAAATAAGAACATTATCTATTCTAATGATACCTTTCAATATAAAATTTTATTTCTTTTATTTTCTCAAATAATTTCATAATAGAGAGATACTAAAGGTGGATTCTGACAAGATTCATATGATGCAGCATCCACTACAAAAATAATGGATGGTATATCTCAATCAAAAATCATAATCTCTTTCTCTTGGAAATATATATTTTTATTATAATTTGAAATTCCAAAAATAATAATGATTGTATAAAATAAAACCACCAGTATAAAAATAATGTTTAAAAATAGGGTATATGTTTGTGCTATAATGGGGATTTACTAACACATCCTTATTCCACTATAATTATTGATATAAAAATAAATTCTTCATGTGATAAGGAAGATCTAATATTATTGGAAAACATGGATTATATATATGATTTTGGATATCTATAATAAAATAATTAATTGTCTAAATTTTACTCTATGATCAATGTATATACCACTAAATATTTTAGAAGTTTGACCTATGTATTAATGATCGCATAGTCTTATCATTTCTCAATTGAAATTTATTAATGAATATTTCCATGAAACATAGGGAATTTATTAAAATTTTACCTCATATCCTTATAAATGAAACATTTTCTATTGGAATATTTGTTTCCACACTTGCAATCATGAGCTTATTGGGAATTATCTCTACACATGAATAAAAATCATATGATCCTTAAAATAATTCAACAGTGTTTCTTTCACCAAATATTAAAAATTATAAATTCAATCCTTCCGATAATTTAATTTTTTTTATTTCAATTTTCATTGTTCTCAATAGCCTTTGTAATTTCATTATTCCCTATAGAAGCATAATACATAGAGAATAACATCTCTATATTTATGTAAGATGACAATTTATGCTCATATATGAAAAGGTTATGAAAGAATAAATCCCTTCGATTAATATGATTAATCCTATCAAGGAAACCATCAATATTACTCAATGGATTACATATGTAATATATAGAATGAGTTTTTATAATTCTAAAGCTAGATTCATATTCAGTGACATGTTCTCTATCAGTTTTCATTATATTGAAGAATTGCCTCTCCAGATTATAAAATTACCCATGAGTAAAGTATTTTTCGAAGAATATATCCTCAGATGTTTTCCAAGCCATGCTATTTATTTAATTAACATATATTTTTTTCTACATAAAAACCCCCAATGATCAATGTATCATCTATATTGATAGTATTCCTTGATAACTTTTTGTCTTTCACAACAATAAAAAGTAAGAATTATATTTTCTAGGAATATGATCCATGGGTCCCCTACTAGTGGATTATGTTTCCTAATAAATGGTGGATGTTGTGGTCAAATGATGCAGTCAAGAATTATTGAACCATGAAATACATAAAAAAGATTCTATATTTGGGAATGTTTATTATCTACATCCTCACTCATCTACCACTATATAGTTATAATGATTTTATATCCAAATCCAGCTTCATCGGATTTACCATTGGGGAAAACCCTACATAAATTATTTATATTTATGTATTTTCACTAATTCTTCTAGGATACATTAATAAAAAATATAATATACTAGATTATCTCATAATCTTAATATTGAGTAAAACATAACATTGATTAAATATTTATGCATAGCTACTCCCATAATCATAAGGTTAGATTCATTGAGAATATATTTAAATAATAAAAAATAAGTTCAAATCATTTGTAATTGTTTGTCAGTACCTTTAAAATCAACCAAATAATTTATCTAGGTAGTTTCTATCTAGGTGTTCAGTCTTAGTCCCACTCTTCATGCACTAATGATGATCAATATATTACCCAATAAACCTTATTCATAATTTTTCTCCTTAGGTGCCTTTGTGCCAGAGCTGCATCCAGTTTCTACTATCCATACAGGGAAATATTTTCTTTAAAAACAATTGAATGTAAAATTTACCAAAACATTATAATATTTTTCTATAAATTAACTTCTTAAAAGAGATTTTATACAATTTTGTGTTCTCAAATATATGATTTCTTAAATCTATTTCCCGAGGATTATAAAAAACATCACTTAATAAAAAAATTACTCCTTAACTCTAGTAACATGGACTAAGAGGTAATTTTACTATATTTTTATTTGATATAAGGAATCATATCTTCAAGGATCAAATAGTTTATTAATCTTAAGAGATCAGATATATAGATGATTCTCATATTATATTTAAAAACTTGAAAAACAACGGAATATTCTTGTGAGAACTTTATAATTTCTTCTAATATATTAATCAAATAATTCATAAATATCTCCTCTTTTATCATATGGAAAATAATAAAATAATAAATGGTTATCTTTAATCATTTGATAAATAAAGCATAAAAATTAGGTGGTGAAAACAAATATTCCATAAAATAAATAACACAAAAAGGTTCTAAATAACTGAATTACATAACAAAAATAATCACATATATAAATATACTAGTTTCAGAATTATATATTCCATAATTACATACGTAGTAATATTTCCATAAAGGCCTTGTGTGATTACATCATACATTAATAGGTAATGAGCATGCTAAATACCCATACTAGGTTTTCTCCTAATACATATAGATGCATCAAGGGGATATAGTAGGGGACCATAACATACTAATTATAATGAATTTTACATCTAAAAGTAATGAATTACAATTAAATTCTTAATCTATAAAAACATTCATATTGAAAATACTATAATACAAATCATAAATATTTTCCAGAATAAATAATTATAACAACATGATCATATGTAAGCACTCAACAGTAATAACCCAAAATCAATGTCTAATTTATTAAATTGGTATAAGATATGAGTATTCACATAACCAAGGATTCACCTGTTTAATATTCTATAATAACCATATACTTAAATTATTCCCATTTTATATTCTAAATAAAAAATAAAAAATAATAAAAGAAAATATTCAGTATCCCTGAAACTCATTCATTGATTCATTCATAAAATAAATAGGGAAGGAATATAAAATAATGGAATGATTAAATTCTAACTTTATGATATTTATAACATTATCTATCATGATAATATAACACATAATCAATATGGTATGGTATATTACTAAAACATATGCCATTTAATCAACAACATAAGAATGAAATGCATCCATGGATAATATTTATTAAATTGAATCATGAATAATAAAAATGAAATTATTATGAAATGAATAATTTTGGACATCATGATCTCATTCATCATGATATTTGTTCATCAATAATTTGTTCTATGATAGTTTATGTTTATGGGTAGGTGTACATAAAAAAAATTCTTTTAATATGGATAATTGATTGGTTTTTCTCATGATATGAATTGATGCATTGAGGGGATATGTAATTATTATCCCCACATATGACTTCAGTTAAAATCCATTCCTCATATATTAAAATAAAAAATTTATTCATAATCAATAAAAATTATCATCAAATATCCATAATTAGTAAAGAATATGAAATAAAAAGAATTTCTTAGTAAATCAAATAACAATCCTATAAAAACATTGTAAGTAAAAATTATATACAGTTTATGTATTAAGAATATCCATGATACAAAATAAGTTTGGATATGTAAGATAAATATAATTTCTAATAAAATATAATCAAAATATATGTAATGTTTCAATGAAAGGTTAATGTCCACAAAATTAATAAGAGATGAGATATGTATTATAATTTATTATAAATATAGGTCATTTTATACAATCAAGTCATTTGTAGAATAAAATAAAATGGATGAGAAAATTTAAAATAATATTTCAATAAATATTTTGCACTGTCCAAACATTCTAAACTTATATAATAATATAAATAGAGTGAAATTGTTATGGAGGCATGCAAATTTGTTAATGTTATATACTATAAAAAGAAATATTCATTTTTATATTTTTTAATGAGAGTGGAAGATGGTAATATAAAAAAACATTAGAAATATTAATTTCAAACAATTTAAAAATTCATGGATAAAATAAAATATTCATAATAATTTATTTTATTAAATAATTAATGAATAGTGTTAACCAATTTTGAAAAATATGGATGCGAAAGAAAAATATACCCTATCAAATTATGAATAAGGTCATTTATTCTTTTAAAAATCATTTTATTGATTCTAGTGATAATGTGAAGAAAAATTGGAAGATAAAAATTAAAATCCTAAAATATTTATAGGATATAAAAATATATGGTTTTTTATAAAGGATAGATTATAATATTGTTTCAATGAAGAATATAGGATATCCAAAAAATGATATTGTAAAATAAGTTCTCACCTTTATGGTAACTTTTAAATTTTAACCCCTAGAATGATTAAACAGTAATCAGAAATTTAATCATGAATAATAAATATATATTCCTACCAAAAAACATCACATGGGAATTATATAAACCTAAAAATTTATGTTTATAATACCAAATAAGTCTTGATAGATTAGAAATTGAGATTAAATCCCATACCTTGTGTTTCCACTTAGATGAATGTTATTTAACCTTCTATATATTAAATTTATATTTACTATTAATATATACCAAAATCATATATATTTATATATAATATCATCTTTGATAAAATTATAACATTTCGTCGCCTATTTGGTAGACATCATTCATTATTTTCATTGTTTCATGTGTTACCTACTTTTGTTTTAGTGTTTTCATTGACATTGAAATTACGGTCCCAATTAATTGATCAAGGTTTTTTCTTATAAATAATATAATTCATATATAACAATAATATATATTATATATATTCATATTTATAATCATTAATGAAAGAAAAACCTAAAAAATGAATCTTATTGCTTCGAGGAGGTGGTAGTTTTCTCTTATGCACAAAACAATTTATCATTTTTATGGGTTGAAGGGTAAAGAATTAGATGATATATTACATTCCCAGAATCATTATTATTTCATAAATATAATTTATATCCATTATTTTTATCCTTATGATGAGAAATTTCAGTCGTTGTATAAAAAAAATTACGTCAATTTGTGAGACGATAGTACACCATATACATGAACAATGGAGGACACACTGATGAGTGAACAACGATGATCAGTGATTGTCCCCATTTAAAAATTAAGATTCTAATGGATTATCAATTGTAAAATATAGAATCACATTAAATAAGAATTTTGGGCACTCTAATTGTGCTATAATAGTCTTGGTTGTGATAGAAACTTTGTTGAATAGATCACCTGGAGTTATAGATAGGTTGAACACTATGTTAATGATTCTGAGGTTGGTGGATAGTTCTCATTAGTTACCTCTTCAAGACCTCAAAAAAGGGTAATTTCTGATAATTCTACTAATTCTATTATGTTATGAAATTATTTTTCCCTTATGTGGGACCTTCTAGGATGATGATGCAGAAGATGTGCATCCCAATGATCAGATTGAGGATGATTAAATTAGAAGAAAAATGCAGGCTTCCAAGTTGATAATGATATGAAAAATTTAGATGCATATGAAATTTATGAAAATAAAATAGGTAATAATCAAAAAGTATTAAATAAAATAGAGAGTAGAAGAAAATTAAATTTCCATATAGATGTGATTCAGCAATGACGGCCTATAACAAGAGGAGAATCCCAGAAATAATGAATATTTCCTACTATAATTTTGTAGGGTAGGCAAATACATCATGGACAATGCCCTTAGACGTTATGTTATGGAAAACCAAACCATTACCATTTAAATTTATAGTCAAAAATTCTCTTTGAAAATTGGAAATACTTCATATGGGCCTCTCATAGTTATAGTTTTTTCTCTGAAAGTTCTATTGACTCCAACACGGACCATATTTAGATTATAAATCATGAGATCACTCACTTTAGTGCATGAAAAAAACTGAATAAAAATATTAAGTTTATTTTAGTACCTCATATGTTAATGCTTCTTATTATTTTGTTTATACAGCGGCATCAAATATTAGAATATTGGATCTTTGAAAGGTGGTTGATGTTATCTATGGAAATGTGTACCATAAATTGGAAATTTTGGGTGACTTAAAAAATGTTATAAAACATGAAGAACACATTGGATCTATATTCAACAAAATATCTACTTTAGGGTTGTGATCTTGAATTCCCCAATGCAATCATACAGAGGTAGAAATTTTTGGCACTGAATTTACATCGAATTGGTACACCTTGAATAGGATATAATCAAGTAGTCATAATAGGTACTTCATAAAAATGAAAGACAAGAGTGGTGTGAATGAGGTATCGACACTCTTCCAAAACACTATTTAGATCATAATCCCATTATTTTTGAGATCATTACCTATATTTCAAGTCCATTACCTCTCACATTTCATTTTTATAATGGTTGTTTTGTCATTCCTAGATGCAGGGAAGTTGTTATATGGCCTTAAAAGTTTCATCCTATTAGATGTATTGTGAAAAAAATTTCTAGAAAATAAAATAATACCAAGGAATTATTAAGGTAATGGTGTCTAAAGTTATTCTCTTAAAATGATATTTAAATCAATGGGGATGAAGGAAAACATACATAGTATCAGTCAAAGAACCAACAACAGATTTCTCCTTTTAGAGAGGAAATGCAGGGTCTTTCCATGATGGATGATCTTATTAATGTTAAATAAAGGCTATATACAAACCATCTAAATTTATAATGGATAAAGTATGGAGATGGGATTGAATTGATATTTCATATACCATATAAAGAGGAATGGATAAGGATTAGAAATAATGAAATGAACATAGATGGTTTCATTCACACCTTTGATATTGAAATCTACAAGGAAGAGGTGGATTATTTTCAAAGACTATACACTAATGATGGAATGGATATTATAATGAATATGGTTGATAACATATCCCCTTGTATTGAAGAGTATTAAAATCAGAGCATTGTCATGTCTCTCTCAAAAGAATAGGTCAAAATGTTTTTCTTCTCTCTTAATATGGGCACTGCAGCTGGTCTGGATGGAATCATAAATAAATTCAATATGTTATAGTTCTATATTGTCTAGGTTGATATGACCAATGCAATGAGGGAATTCATTACTCATGCTTTTATGTCCTATGTAAACAACTCAATCTTTATTTCCTTGACTCCAATAAAATAATGTTCAATTAATATCATTGATTTGATTCTCATTTCTGTTGTGAATAATTTACCAAAAATAATAAGTATGAATATGATGAGAAGTTTTGGAGAAACCATTAAAGATGTTATTACTCCAAACCAGTATGGTTTTTTACTTAGTAGTATCATCCAAAACTATTCATTCATGGACACTAGAGTTTTAAACATATTAGAAGGAAAATTAAGTAATGGTTGCACTAAATATTTACATATTCAAGGCATTTGGATCTTTTATGTGGAGCTTTCTAAATGTTTTACTTATGAATTATCAGTTCTCAATGGATTTAATCAGAATTTTCACCACTATTATTACATCTGAATGGCTATTCATTCTCATCAATGGGTTACCTAAGGATTTATTTTTACGTACTAGAGGTTTAAGGCAAGGATATTGACTATAATTTGTTTTTTATTAATGAAGATTATATGAGTTGATTCATTAATGAACTCTCACATGTGGGAATATATAAGGTAATAAAATATGATATATATGACTTCAAACCATCTCATATTTTATATGTGGTTGGTATTATCCTATTTGGGTAGGTCTTAAAGGGAACCATATCTTCTATCAAGGATCTAATCTATCACTAGGAGAATGTTGAAGCACAATATATTATTTGGATCAAGTCCTTGATTATGTTTAGTAATGTAATGATTATTGGAAGGAAAAAAGGATCACTAAAAGGCTCATTGTGAAGAAGGGATTAGTCCCATTTGATTACCTTAGTGTGGGGGATGGGGTAATTTCAATAAATTGGTAACATTTGTTCTGGAATAATTAATCAAATCACCAGATCTACAATCAAATAAATTTCTCTTGGATGAAGGGTGTGTAATATCGCATATGATATCACATTTATGTTTTTTACTCATTATTACATTATAGGTTCCCATGAAGTCTTATAAATGATATTCAAGTTAAGATAAGGAATTTCATATATACCTGGTTGGTTCATGAGTGGAATAAGATAATATTATTATGGAATTAATGAATTAATCGTATTAATATTGGAGACCATGGTGTTAGGAATATTAATTTTTTCAATGATGGGAGCCTTAGGAAGTTCACATGGAACCTCAAAACATCTAATGACTCTTCACGCGATTTCTTTTCTAATAACTTCAAAATGATGCTACGGGAAAGTTACACTTATCACTTTTCATCCTCTATGTGGGAATCAATAACCCTATATTTTAATGTTGTTATGAATAATACTAGGTTTTTAATGAGTTAGAAATTTATTTATAACTACTGGAACACACATTGATTCAATAGCCTATTAAAAGATACCATTACTATTCCAACATACATAGGCCAAATGTAAATTATAGATTTAATGATGTGTATAATCAAATTTTATAGTATTTTCCATTATCAAAATTGGTAGGATATTAAAATTATTACCTTCATGGATGTTTACACATTGATATAGAGTCCAAATAGAAGTGGAAGCTTCACTATGAAGGAATTATAAAAGATGGACCATGAGGTATCCACTCCACCCCCATCACAATTATTCAAATTCATGGTACACTTTATACTACCAAAAATGTTTTTTCTTGTTTGGAGGATATGGATAAATAGGATTCCCATACATGATCACTTGTAGAGGGGTATTCCATTTCTTGACTTAGCATGTCACTTAAATTAGAGGGTTTATAAAAATATTCAACAACTCTTCTTGTATTTTTGACTTACAAGATATTCAGAGGTATATTGGTGACTAACTTGGAATTCAGTTATGAACTAGCTTATAGCATGATCATTTCATGATTCTAGATATTCTCAACTGGGTAGAGTGAATAGTTGGGTAACTTATTGTCAGTAATAACAACTGTTATGTTTGTGATTGTTTGTATGGAATAAATTGATAGTTATTTTGTGAACCAACCACCATATGTTCATAATATTATAATTTCAATTCATATGGCATTTTATTCTTCCATAATGGTGAAATATATTGTTATAAAAATTGATAGTGAGGATCTGATTAGCCTACGATATATAGAGGTTTTACAAAGACATGGTATGAATATTGTACTAAGGTCTATATTATGGATCCATCCATTCAACCTGCGGAATAAAGTCAATATTGATAGTGTAGCCTCTGGTATTCTATGACCCTTCAGTTGTGGTGTCTTATGCACATTTGTTGGCTTTGTGAAATGCTGGTTTCATCGTTATATTGTCATCAAATATGTTTGTGACTAAAAATTGGGGGATATTATATATTCTATTAAACATGTTCTCTGACATTAATATAATTACTTATTTATGTAATATGACTCTGAAAATGTAGTGACGGCTCTTAAAGGTAGAAATAGTGATATTCCTTGGAGGATTATAACATATTAGGGTGAGTGAATGAACTAAGTGAAGCACCATACCTTGAGTTTCCCACATGGTTATGGGGAAGAAATTCTATTTTTGGATACTAAATCAAAGAGAGTTATCTTGTTTATGAGCATGATGTGTTTCTTCAGAATATTGAATTATTATGCACCACTAGTGTTGGATGATATGTGCGGAGTTAATCACTCCTTACATTGTAAATCCCCTAATAACGTTTTACACCTCTTTGGTTTTTTATAATAAATTATGGTGGACCATATTTTCCTATATCCTATACCTTTTTAGTAATTATAAATATTATAACATTTTTTTTATAAATTAATGTATGAATTGTTAATTACTATATTTTCAATTATTCCTAAAATCATATATCTATGGGAAAATTTCAAGAAATCATTCTAGGATTATTTAATCCTGGTATTTTCCAAATTTATATTCATCTTAATAAATTATAATGTTACATGAAATATTAGAATTTTCATTATACTATATTTTTGTGAAAATAAAATGCTCACGTAAAAAAATTGATACTCGGGCATCACATTCTACAGTTATTAAAAAAATTCATCAAAATGTTTTATAGATACTACTATTTAAAGAAACATGGGAGATTATTTTTTATAAAATAATTAATTTACCATATTAACTCCTCTAATTTTTTGTTTCTTCACATTAACATCACTAGTAAATTCATCCAATTTCTCAAAACGTTTTTTCTAGTTTCAAGAATCTGGATAGTTTTTTCCTAGTAAGATAGATTAGGTTGAAATTCAATTTAATTAGGGGTTAATAAAAGGATAGTGTCTGGAATATATTTCCTTAATGATGTGATATTGGACACCTCAAATAATTTAGATAGCATTGGTTAGATTTCAAAATGTTAATCCCAAAATCAATGACATTATATAATCTGAAAAGGTCAGACATGTCTGGGGATCAATTTTATTTTTTAATATACATTATAACACCCTTATATAGATATAATTTCAATAAAAATGTGATATCCCTCTTTAAATACCAAATACATCCTTCAGTTACATGTAAAAATCGTTTTTCTAATTTGATCCTCTTTAATATGTGTCTGAATAGTCCCCACCTTCATCAGTTTATCCTCATCAAGTTTTGGTAATGCAAAGTTTCATTCAAAACAATCATTCCAACAAGATGGATTATGAAATATGTTTTCAAATAATTCTTTATATAATTCCATTTTAAATCATGAATGGATATAATTATTGTAAAAGAACTCAACCAGAGGTAAATACTGATCCCACATTCCTTCCAAATCAAAGAGGAATGACCACAACATGTATTCAAATGTTTGGATTTTACTTCCATATTTTCCATCAGTTTGATGATGATATAAAGTGGTTAAATGAATCCTAGTGTCAAGAGAATATTGACGTCTATTCTTGAATTTATATGTAAAAAATGTGTGATAATCAAACATATTTCAAAGAGGTTCATGATGAAGTCTTACAACTACACTAATATATAGTTGTTCAAGGTGATTAGGAGGTAATTATTCTTCAATAGAGAAAAAATATTATTATTTTGTAAAGTGATCAATAAATACTCATGTGGAATCTTTTATTCTAGGTGTATTTAGAAATCCAGTTAAAATGGACATAGTGGTATCATCCCATTTTACAATGGAATAAGTTGAGGTTGAATTTATCTCGTAGGATATTGGTTATTAGCCATTATTGGTTGACAAACCTAGAATATTGGTACATAAAAATCAATTTTACACTTTATATTATCCAAATCAAATGTTCCTTTAAATCACTATACATCTTAGTGATACTAGAGTGTGTTGTGAAATATGATCTATGAGTATTAAAAATCGTCAATCCAAATTTCCTAAAACATTCTTTATAAATAAACTGTTTGAATTTCTTCCAATTTAAGAATTTTATTTTCTTTCAAATATTCTCACCATCAAGATGAGAAATTGTTATAATTTCTAAAAACGTTGGTTTGGAAATAATTTTTAGAATGAGTTATGATTCCATTTACTTAATAATTTCCATATACATCTTCAATATATCTATAATCATTGGATCATGGTCATTCCCTATTTGGATTACATCTCTAAAATATTTTATGCTGAAAACTTCCATAACCTTATTTTCCATCCATGGTAGGTAGTTTATTGGGAGATAATAATACATGAGTAGCTCAAGCAAACCGATTTTCCTCATTTTGGGCGATTCCTAAGAAAATCAATATTTCATACTATTATAATCTGTTTATATCTCACATATTTCTCTATAACGATATTATTTCAATATCTTTAATGAAAATATTATAATAACAACTAAATTTTATGGGTTGGATAGTTATATTCATTAGTCTTTAACATCCTTGATGAATAAGAAATAAATTTATCATTATATTTAAGGAAATTATCATGTTCCTTCTTCAATGTGTGACTAGATATAACAAATACATCATTTCCAAATGGATGATTCAATATCATATAATTGAACAATAACATATTCAATTATTCCAAAAATTATTCGCATTCCTTTATCTATATATACTCGAACCATTTACCTGTAATATTTGTTAATGGGTTAGCTAATTAGTAAAAATTTATGAAACATCACTAACATGAACATTCCAAACAATGGAAACTGCATATCTTGGTTATTTTTATCAGTATAGTCCATTTTTCTACGCTTTTCTATATATGATACATTTTTTTTCATCAAAAGAGAAAATATGGAAATGAAAATATACTTTTAGAATATATAATTCATAATTAATAAATTTACAATATAACACAATTTTTTAAAAATTATCCTGAATAATTTATAATTGATTCTCAAAGTACTCACATAGTTTAGAGTACACAAATATATCATCAATAATTCCTAGGAGAAAATTATCAAGATATTCTTTGAATAATGCCTTTTTAAGATCCCTAAAAATATAGGTTTCATTAGTCAATATAAATGAAAATATTATAAACTCAAATTTTCCATAACTCATTTGAAATATTTTCATTGGAATATTTTCATTCTTTATATGAAGTTAATTTTAACGAGAATGAAAATATTTTTTTAAAAAAAACCAGCCTCCTCAATGTTGATCAAATAAATCACCAATGTCAGGTATATGACATATTTAATTTATAATAAGAACCTTGGATTATCTATAATCAATTAATAACTTCATAAATCAATCTTTCTTATTAATTTAAATAACATGGGATCCCTAAGGTGATATAATAGGATGTATAAATACATCATCACTCAACTAATATTGTTGTATCTTTTATTAAACTAATTCCAAAGTGGAAATTATACAGGGAGTAATTGATATAAGTCTTTCATCTAAGAATAAATCTATAAAAAATACACATCATGATCTAGTAGATATCGAGTTAATTGATTAGTAAATACATAAATTTATTTGTATAAAATATATACATCATTAATTTGAATATTAAAATTCCCATTAAAAAATTACATCATATTTTTCCCCATGAATCACATTAATAATAGATATTATTGGTAGATCGTGATATGATCATGTTGATGATGTATCTCTTTTAATGAAAAGGAATTCCACATCTTCAACATGAATCATAATTTCATTATTTCTATCCTAAAAATTTTATTTTATTTTTAATGAAAATAAATACTTGGGAATATATCATAGTCAAACATTGGTATAATAATAAAGTATAAAAATAGAGTAAAACTATGTTTTATAATGGGGATTGTCTCACACATCCTTGTTGTGGTTTTATTTTCATTTACAGTTTGACTAGAAACTCTATTATAAAGTGGCTAGGCAAATATTTAATATTATTGGAAAACATGGAAGATAAAAAAGAGTGTGAATCTCTATAATAAAATAAATAAATATAAAATCTTGAGTCTTTAATAAATTTATCATTCACCATATCAATATAAATTTTAACTTCTGTTGTGGTGATCACATAATCTTGTCCTTCTCCCCTCATCCTCTTCCACGGTAGGTTCCCTGGATGTGTAGAAAATCGGTATGAATAATATATCATTTAGATACAATTTAGGAACTATATAATTGTGATTTTGTTCTTCCCCCATCATTCAATACCCTAATGAACCTTTTCTCCACACATATAAAAAACCCTTACGCCCTTAATTAATTTTCTAAGATGTTTAATTCGATAATTTTTTCATGATGATAATTGATTTGTTTCATGTTATTTATTTCACATTTTCCCTTTTTCATGGTTCTTTTCTGGTCTCATCATCCCTTTATTTCCATTAAAAATATAGGATATATAAAATTCATCCTTTTTTTTATGGCTCACAATACTATAACAACATGTGATGAAAAGGTTTCGGAAACCCGTTCCCAATGTAGGGATGGGTTAATCCCTTTAGAGAAATGATCAATATAGTTTTATGAATTATATATATAATTTGTATCATAAATATATATTCATATAAAGATATCCTCATAATTTAAAACACTATATTCTTTTCATTTCACATAGGGAAAATATTTTTTGAATAATGTAACTTTAAAATCTCTCTATTCCATTTGTTACATTTCTTCTTAATTCCATGTATTCTGGATCAAATACCACCATTTAACATCATTTCAATTTTTAAAATTCACATCTAGTATATATTTTTCCATTTCATTGCATTATATTTATAGAAATATCTCTTCAAGGGATGTCATCCATTTATCTGATACAATTGGATTAGTAGTTCCAAAAACATATGGAGGCTTCTATCACATTAATAAAATATCATATAGGTGTATAATTCTATATAAAATAATGTTTCTATGTATATAAAATGTCAATATTCAAAACGTGGGTTAGTTGTGATAATATGGACATTATTCTATTAGCTTTAGAAAACTTTTTTTTGGCTTCCTTAGAAGGGAAATATCAATATTTTCCATGAGTATTAATATAATTATTTCCCCTAGGAACCATTTCTAAACAATGGTATAAACTTAATTAGATCATAACATTTTGAAATGGAAATTTATTATCCACTGAAAGAGGATAATAATCATTGTTTATATTATAATATTTGTCTGCATTATTATTCAATAACATTAATTTTAGGGAATTTAAGAAACTAAACATATATTCACAGTATCATCGTAATTCCTTATTAAAATGCACTATTGCATGGTAAATTTTTGAACACATTATAAAATAAAAAATGGTATTAATATTAATTTTATATTTTATTTTCAATTACCCCATCCTATAAGGAATATTCAATGATTATGGAGTACTAGAATATTCCCATTGAAAGAATACCAAAATAGTCTTTGAACCAATAACATTGTAGGCGATGTGAAATGGAAAGAAGCGTAATAAACATTCTATAGAGTCTAATATCCAAGACTGATGATTTTCGATATTTATATATAGATATCATATATAATGAAAAAGATTTACATAACTAGTGTTCCAAGCTAATTCATATTATTTAATAGATTTCTAGGAGGACCTTGATGAAGATGTAATTCTTGGCCAGATTCTACGGCCAAGAAAACCAATCCAAAAATTAAATCATATCATTAAAATCAGATACTATATTGGGCCTAATGTATTCAAAAGGTTATATGACATCATGAGATTAATTTTTTTCTTATTTTTCTCGCTCAAATTTAGCCATCTAGAAGCTCAATTCGCCGCATATGTTTGGTGGATGCAAGTTGGATAGGATTTTTGGCCAAGGGTGGAAAAGTCCACTACCCCTTAACATTCCAGCCACATATGCCTAACACAATTAATTTTGGAGACATGTAAAATTGTCAGATTGGCCCAAGGATTCCAAATTTTTTATTTAATGTGGTTGTGCTGGAGGATTTAGGCATATTTATGTGTTGTTTTCATTTTAATGTTATGCTGCTATTTTGATGTTGTAATCACATATATTTAAATTGTAAGTTGTTTAAATCACTATAGTCTATTAATAAAACTTCTTCTTCTTATCATTTTATATTATTTTTATTAATAATTGATACTATTTCATTATGGTTTGATTTTATTCACATATTTAATAGATAAATCCTTCACAGAATAATGCAGTGTTCATTATTTTTTTTGTTTTTACTTCTTCAATTCTGTCCCCATGAGACTAATTTCAACTTACATTAAAATAATAGAATCAATGGAGGGATAAACCTTTTATTATTTAATCAAGGGGAGAAGGAAAAGGATTTATGAGATGTTATTTATCACTCCATTATTGAATAATACCATCTAATAATTCATAATTCCATCTGACAACCATAAAATTTCTTCATCCTTGATGAATTTTAAGACAACACACATCAAGTGAAAAAAATGAACATTTAACATAGAGTGATCGTAAGTATGATAATCCAAGATTATAGGTGATTATTATTAGAGTTTATAGGTATTAAATTTGTATGTGTTGATGGTATTTTTATTTTTGTGAATGAACCCTTCTCAAATTTAAGAAATTGAAATAGCATAAAAAGAAATTAATCCAATCCACCCTAAGAGATAACCAAGGATCAACTAATTTTCTCAATTTGAATTCACATAGGTCTTTTATTGTTATCTTAAAACCATCTAAAATAAACCTAAATTTTGACACTTAGTAGGTAAAAAATTTCCATTAAATGAAAATTTCTATATGTTTCTTCTTATGTCTCTGACAATTTGACAACCCAAGCTACACTACAAGTGACTTCTTAACCCTAAAAACTTGGGTAAATGTGGGTGAGACCAAATTTTGGAACTATTTATACAGTACCAAGTAAGTAATATCACCATTATTCTATTCTCCCCCATTTCATTTTTATCACCTTAATTTCTATTATTTTTTTCCTTTTGTTTTGTTTTTCACTTTTCATGGTGCATGTCTGCCTATACTCAAAACCAACCAAACCGTCTAATTATGGTGTATAGTCATGGGGTTGGGATGTAATGTACACTAAGGTAACTAGTTCTATTAGATCATAATATTCCTAATAATATAGAATAAAAAATTTCACCCATTTCAATGAGGGTCTTCAAAGATACCAACTCATAAACCTAGGTGGAAACCAAAATTTAAATCCAAATGAGGTTGCCTAAATATTAGGAAATGCAGTCGATCCAACCATGAATAACTAATTCAAACCTACCTAGACAAGTTAAACCTCTTAATTTATGAATTCTAATCAAGGAAACCCCCTCTATGTATTCAAACCTTATTTCATAAATCACCTTCCAACCATCCATGGGATGGAGTCAAAAATGACGTACCATCAGGTTAAGGAGTTCTACGAAATTTTGGAAACCATGTAAAATAACATCAATATGAGTCGGCTAAGATTAGGATCTTTCCATTATCTCTTAAGGATTAAGAAAATAATTGGTTAAAAAACATGTGACCTACATAAATCCTCGGTTTGGACAAATTTCAAAGATATTTCTACAAAAAATACATCCCCCATCAAAAAATAATCATACATAAAAAGAGAATAAAAATCTTTTTTGAAAATGAAGAGAAGTCATTTTATGAAAAACAGGAAAGGATAAAAGACACACTCAACATGGTACCTCACCATGGATTTCCAATCCCAAAACAAGTTATAATTTTATATGAAGGGTTAGGTCTTGGAAACAAACAACTCATTCTTGTGATATGTAATGTATCCTTCAAAATCAAAGACCCAAATAATGGTTATGAGTATCTACAAGGATTTTCAGAACAAAACCAAGCATGGGGAACATCACCTTACTATGAGAATGAACCCAGATCTAGTGGAATTAATAGACTTATGGAAGAGGAAATGCTTTTGGACAAACATGCTTCACTTAATTGAATGTTGAGGATATTGATCATTGGAAGGTCAAAGAAATTCAAAATGTTGACCCAGTTTTCACCATTTGGAAAAAAATGACCAAAAGAATGATAAATTTGAAACCATCCTTTACATTAAGGATGTTATTTTAAGAGGACCACTAGTAGAGGAAAATGTTCTAAATTTTTTGAATCCATAGTACCAAAACACATTCAACCCAGGGTACAATGACCATATGGGATTCTATTGGAAATAATACCAAGAACCCATACATTAACCTAATCATCCACCTTGACCAAACTCTTAACCTCAAAAAAAATTCCAACCCATAACTAGTTCTAACCACAACCAATTAAATACCATCATCCTTCTATCCAATAACAATAACCCATTAGACAATCAGTCCTATAACCGAAGTATCCTCATGGGATAAAACAATGAGAAAAATCCCATACACAATCTGTCCTCCTCATAATCCTAGAGAAGATGTGTAAAAATAGAGAAAATAAAATCAGAACTAACATTACTTAAACTTTTACTACAAAGAATTAAAATCGGGCTAGAACCCATGCCTAATAAGAAGGTCACATCTTCATCCTTAAGGGGAAAAACTAATTGCACAAAAACTTATAATGATCAAATAAAATCGGTGACTATTTTATAAAGTGGGAAATCCAATGAGAAACCTAAAAAACCATTCCAGAACCACTAAAAGCATCACAACAAAATGAAAATGATGAAGAAAAAAATTATATTCCAAAAAACCCCAATGAGAATGTGAAGGAACCACAACCACATCAAACTCTCAAACATCCTACTCTCTTACCTCAATGCATGATAGGAAAATCTATTCCAAAACTAAAAGAGATATTGCGGGAAAAATTCTCTTAGGTTCCGTTAAACATTTAAATTCACAATTAAATGAAAACCATTAATTACTAATCAAAGTGACTTAAAGCCTATTAAACTTTTAAAAGTAAATTTTAACATAAAAACCATGTCCTTTTGGATTCTAATGTTAGCACCACTAATCAAGGGACAAGTCCTCCAAAGTTGAAAGAACCAGGATATCCATACATAAATGTTAATTTAGGAGAGTAAAAAGTTGTCAATGACCTTTGTGATCTAGGACTATGTGTGAACCTCATTAGATATTACATATATCATTAGTTAGACCTCAAAGAACTCCATCCCTCATCTTTCACTCCTTAACTTTCCGATCGTAGTGTCCGGGTTCCTAATTTTATCTTAAATGTTGTTTTAGTGAAAGTTGAAATTTTCATTTTCCTTACTGACTTCATTTTCCTTGAAAATAACCCAATATTATTTCCTAGTGAGTAAACCCACATCATCCTTGGTCATCCCATCATAGAAACAATCAACTCGGTCATCCGAGTTTGGAATGGAGACGTGATAAAACCCTTGAGAAACATGATCCTGAATTTGAACATATACAATGAAAACTCTCAAATTAGGGATATTGAATATATCTATGAGGTTAATTGGATTGGTAATGTTGATAGTAAACTAGAGGAACATTATGGAATTATTGAAGTATGATTAAGTTAAGAAGATATTGATTTTTTGGCTCACATGAGGTAAATTTGTCTCCTTGGATTGAATCTCTTTTTGAAAGTTTCCTAGATGATTTTATTGAATTAA
This sequence comes from Viscum album, assembly GCA_963277665.1. NCBI lineage: Eukaryota > Viridiplantae > Streptophyta > Magnoliopsida > Santalales > Viscaceae > Viscum > Viscum album. The sequence continues at coordinate 1,195,180,167 of OY728135.1, read as the reverse complement.
AAATCAATGACACCGTTTGTGAAATCAATAACGTTGAGTCTATAGCCATTTATGACACTATTCTGGCCAATTTTTTTGATGAAACTTCTATTCAAAAGGAACTAATTCTATCAAAAAATAATTAGCAAAACAGATTGAGATTGATACAAAGTCCCTCCTTCATTAAAAAGTGTTAACTAATATAATATGGAATTTTAAGGTCTTACCTTTATCACTCAAGTATGGTTTATTGGGAGACAATCGAACCTTTATTATTTGGATTTCTTCTTCTATTGAATCCAATTATGAGACGAAGTTTTTGGATATCTTAGAACAAATAAATAAATAAATTGGATGGACCATTTCTAATATTATTAAGATTAGCACACCCATTGAAACAAATGGGATTATTCTTGAATAGGAATACAACCCATGTCTTTAACCATAATTAATACTCAATCAAATTCTAATGGAATTAGTAAGGAAATACCTTCTTAATTTTTTTAAGGAGTGTATCATCTAACCCATTGCTAAGAGTGAGTGGGTAAACCCAATCCAAGTGATTACAACAAAATATGGAATCAATGTGATCACTAATTATGATAGTTATGTTCTCCTCACTAGGGTAAATAGTATATGGAGATTTTTTATTGACTAGAGGAAGCTAAAATCATGTACCAAGAAAGACCATTTTCATTTCTCTTCATTGATCATGTTTTTGAGCATGTGGCTGGTCATCAATTCTACTGATTCCTATATGGATTCTCAGGGTATAGTAAAATCTAGTTATCCTTAGAGTAACAATGAAAAACAACATTCACTTTTACATTGGACGCTTTTTACTTCAATAACATGTCCTTTGGGTTATTTAATTCCCCTGGTACCTTCCAATGGTGTATGATGGGAATCTTCTCAGACATTGTGGGGGATTGTCTAGAGTTATTTATGGTCGACTTATCAATATTTGGGGATAATTTTTAGGGACTCCTTTTAAATCATTAATGGGGTTTTTCAATATGTGAGGATAATAATCTCATTCTAAACTGGAAAAAATGCCATTTCAGGGTAAAAGGACATGTTCTAGTCCATCTAGTCTCTCGAAGAAGAATTTAAGTTGATAAATCTATGGTTTATATAATTCACCACATTCCCTATCCAAAACCTATTAAAGATATTTAGTTCTTCCTAAGAGATTTTGGATTCTATATAAGTTTCATTAATAACCTTAGCCCCATTTCCAATCCACTTTGTGCTCTTCCAGTGAATGATGCTTCATTTTTATAGATAAAAAGTTATGAGGAATAATTATTTAATAACAATTCATCTCTTATATCTCCACATATCCTGAAATATATGATGTAGGAACATACATTTGAAATCTTTTGTGATTTTATTGAGTTCATTATAGGGGCATTCATAGGAAAACAATGTATGAAAAAATCCATGTTTTATTGCTTATGCAAGTAAATAATAAAATGACATGAAAATAAACTACAATACCACTAATAAAGAATTAATTATTCATCTATTTTACTTAGATTAATTTAGGTCCTATATCTCAGTATCACCAATAATTACCCTCAATTACCATTATGCCCTGAAATTCCTTTTCCCAAAAACATATGCCAAGGTTAGATTGATTAGGTGGGTCCTTCTTCTTCAAGAGTTTTATTTAACCATTAAGGATAAAAAGGGTTTTGAAAAATTTTAGTTGATAATCTCTCTATCATGGAATTAGAATAAAACTCACATCAGCTTTCTATATTTGATTCATTTCTCAATTTATCACCTCTATTCTATGAGTGATTGCCCATCGTATACTAACATAGAAACCCATTGGGTGACGGGTGACATTCTAAAAGTCCTAGGGACCCAAGGTAAGAGGAAATTTCTTTCTGATGTCAATATCTATTTGTTTGATGATTCGTACATATTCAAGTTTTGTCCTTATCAAATCATTAAGAGATGTGTTCCTCTGTCATGGGAAGAGCCCATTCTAAAATTCTATCATAGAGAGGCATATAGAGGCCACTTTTCCATAAAGAAACCCATTTCAATGTTCTTCCAATATAGTTTCTTCTGGATTAACCTCCCTAAGGATTCCAACAAATTTTTCCATTTTTTTCTTAAATGTCATCAATTTGGATCCATTACCAAAAAGGAATCAATTGCCCCTCACTCCCATTATGATCATCGAGATCTTTGATTGTTGGGGAATTAATTTCATGGGACACTTCCCAAACTCTAGAAGATACATCTACATCTTCTTATCTATTGATAATGTCTTGAATTGAGTTTTGTACATTCCCACACAGTCCAATTACAATAATGTTATGATTATATTACTGATAGAACACATATTTTCTAGATTTCAATTCCCTAGAGCAGTCATTAGTGATCGTGGAACCCAAATCTGTAACCATGCCTTCCCGATACTCATGTCTATATATGGGATTTATCAAAAAAATTCATTTTCCTACCATCCTCAATGTAATTGTCAAGATGAGTTATCGAATAATAAGATTAATAAAATTCATAGAAAACTATCAATCCCTCCATGAACGATCAGTCTGAGAAACTCTTGGATTGTCCTTGGGAATATCGTACAACATTCAAAACCATACTAATAATTTCACCATATATAATGGTTTCTGTAAAATCAAGTCATTTAAAAATTTAAATTTAGCACAAGGCCTTTTGGGAAAACAAAAAGAAAATTAACTTTGACATTTCTTTGGCTGATGAAAAAACAAAATTAGATATTAATGATATTGAAGAACTTTTTATGAAGACTTATAAAAGTTAATGGATAAATAAAGCTAGTGTTCAAGCCTACCAATCTAGGAATGTGAAATTAAAACACATTGTACTAGGAAAATTCAAGCTATTTTATAGTTAAGAACATCATTTACACACACAAAAGTTAAGGTCTAGATGGTCAGGTTCATATATAGTGCATCATGTGTACCCTCATTAGGTAGTAGAGACTTAAGATCCAAAAAATGGTCAGATTTTCAAATTCAATGGATAAAGGTTAAACCCATTCATTGAATCATTCAATAAACAAAAAAAAAGTGGAGTTAACTTATCCAAACTATAAACCATCAACAATTGATAGATTTAAGGTCAACGTTGATCTAACGACATGAAAAAAAGTTTTTTCTTGGAGGAAACCTATCCTTTACCAGTACATTTACTCAAGGTTGGAGTTTCAATGTAAACATGTATGTTTTTTATTCACTTTTATATTTTTATTTAGTTATGGAACCTCTCAGGGTTTTAATGGTTTCTAATTGTATTATTGTATAAGATTCATGTCCTGGTGAGATTAATGATTTTTTTAGAAAATAAAAGGTTTAAAAACACAAAATATTATCACCGTTGAGGCTTCTCTGAGTGACATGGAGATCAAGGGACTAAATGGCAGCAACAAAAACCTCATGTTTACCCACCATGTGAATTATTTCCATGATTTTTCATTTTCAATTTTCTTTTTTGAACTCCTCTTCTATTCCACTACCCACCTTCTAAATTTTGTTTTATTTAAACACTTGGGAAATTATTATTTTCTGATTCAGGGGAGATTAAATAAAAATTATATTTATGTACATGCAAAAAAATTATTTGAAATGAAAAAAAAATGATTCCATTAATGGAAGGAAAATTTTCTTTAACCTTGAATAGGATAATACATATTTTAAACATTCAAACAGAATATCAAATAATTTATCAGGACTTGATTTTGATTCTAAAGAATGTCTATGTTCATGAGCATCATTTTGAAAGGTGAGTTTTTAGGATGTGATTCTTCATTGTTTATATTTTCATCCAATTAATAAAAAATTCACAATGAACATTCTTTGGATTTTGGGGTATTAATTTATGTTCATGGGGTCCCATAACAAATGGAACATGATTGGTGATCTTTGTAATTTTATCATGAGTATTCAGAAAAAAATTAATTGCGCTTTGAGCAATGGATTCACCTAATGTGTAGGTTTCAGAACATTGGGATTGTGACCCCATAATTTTCTAGCTTGTATTTGGATATTTTATATCTATTATTTGAAATTTTAATTTCTTTTTTATTGAGTAAACTCGAAATGATACTTGAGTATATGGGTGTCACTTTTTTCCATAAGGCCTTTGAGCCTAGGAGTCATAAAAACTGTTTTACTATATGGGTTGACTCGATTGAGTTCAAATTAATTTACTATAGAATATTTAAAAAAATGAAAAACATAAAAAATTAAATGCTTGATCATTTTAATATTAAAATGTGATACTCCCTTAGAACTTATATGGTTTCCCCTTGAATAATGATGATCCACCATGTCTATTGTGACACACAACACATAATGATGCATAATTGAAATTGGATGAAATGTGAAGATGCATTTTAAAAATGAATGGAATTTGGATTTGGATTGGGATATGATTCTAGAAGTAGCTCGTTTTTATTGATTTTTATTGATTAAATAATTATTTTTATATGGTTTTTATGAGAATTTCGTATTAAATTGTTTTAGTAAAAGGGAATTAAGATATCATATTTTGGATATATATTTTTCTTAGGAAAATAAAAACTCATGTTGGGGGTGTTATTAACCACTGAAATGGGATAATATTAATTTTTAAATTATAATATTTTTCTACCTAATTATTCATATATACAAATTTAAGTGTATTTTCAAAATTGAACATTAATTCACATTCTGATTGTAATTCCTTCTTAAAATGAACTATTTCATGGTGAATTTTTGAACACCTTATAAAAAACAAAGTGGAATTTATTTTATTTTAATGTTTTATTTTAAGGTCAACCATTATATATGGAACAATTCATGATTTTGGATCACTTGAAAATTCCCATTGGAAGCCCCCCGATATGGGTTTTGAATGAAGAACATTTTGGATGAAGTGACCTGGACAAGATCACCAAAAAAATTAATGTAGCATAAAATCCCCAAGAAGAATTATTCTAAAAATTGATCTAGAGATATAAGACTTAATGGGGAACATTTCGTTAAACACTGTTCCAAGATAATTCAGATGTTATAATGGAGTTCCATGCAGCCCATGTTGAAGATGTAACTCTGGGCCAGATTCTACACCTTAAAACAATAGATGACCATATAAATCATATCTATAAAAAGAAATACAATTTTGGGGTAAAAGTTTAGAAAACGTTAGGGGACATATGGAGATTAATTTTCTTCTTCTATGTCCCACTCAAATTCGGTTATCTAAAATCTCAATTTAGCACATCTATTTAGGGGATGCATGTTGGCTCAGATTTTTTTCCAAGGGTGGAAAAGTCCACCCTCCCTTAACTTTCCACCCACCTGGGCCTACCCCATTAATTTAGGAGACTTTAACTATTGGGGGAGAAACCCATGGATTGAAATGTTCATATTTAACGTTATTGTGTTGGATGATTTAGGAATTTTTTTTGTTGTTTTCATTTTAAAGTTATGATTCCATTTTGATGTTGTAATCACATTTATTCAAATAGTAATTTGTTCAAATAACCATAGTATCTTAATAAAACCTATTATTTCTCTCACTTTATATTTTTTTTATTAAAATTTTGATATAATTTCATTATGGTGTGAATTTATTCACATAGTGAAGAGGGAAATCCCTCACACAATAGTGGAGAGTTTGTTATTTTTTTGCTTTTATTTCTTCAATTCTGTCCCCATGAGGGTACTTTCCAGTTCCATTGAGATCATAAAATAAATAGTGGGATAAATATTTTATGGGTTGATCTAAGGTATTACTAAGTTTCCATATTTGTTGTTATTTGTCACTCCATTATTGTATAATCTCTTCTTTTAACATGAAATTCCATTTGACTACATTAAAACGTCTTCTCCCTTGTTGAATTTTAAGAAAACACACTTTATGTGATAATAAAAATCTTATCCTTGGATTGATCATAAATATGTTCCTCCAAGTGTATATTAAATTATTATTAGAGTGTGCGAGTATTAAATTAGTATCTGATGATTGTATTTTTACTTTGTTTAATCAACCTATATAAAATTTTACAAATTGAAATAGTTTTAAAAGGAATTCATCTATTTCACCCCAAGAAATAACGTAGAATCAACTAATTTTATCGATTTTAATTCACTTAGTCTATTTAGTGTTATGATAAACCCACTTAATATAAACTGAATTTTGGCCACATAATATCCAATAACAGACCATAGAATTTATGTTTCTATAGGTTTCTTTTTAGGTCTTTTAGGATTAGAAAACCCAAGATATACTACAAGCGACCGCATGACCCTAAAAAGTAGGATAAATTTGGGAGATACAAGAGATCATATTATATAATTTTTTGATACTTAATAAAAATTTATTCAAAACTGAAATCATAATCATAATCTTGGTTTCTTTGGGGATATCCTCAAATCATAATAGACTTTTTAAATCATTGATAATGGAATGTAAAGATTATATGAATCAAAAATAGAATATACCACAGGTGTGTGTATCTAGGTGTTCATTATTGTTACCACTCATTATACCTTGATGACAATAATGTTAATACTCAAATTCACACCCACTCAATGTTTTCACCCCTAGGTCAATCTATTCAACAAACACCTCCACTTTCCATTATCATGACTGGGGTGTTTTTTAAATAAATCCACATAATCTATAATTTACCAAATAATGTGATATTATCAAATACAAAAAATTATCATTATATTTTTTCATAAAATTTTTGTTATATAATCTATGTTTTCATAAATATAGTTATAAAGGTTTTTACTAAAAATTATTGTATTCAAACTGTAACACTCAAAGTCAAGTAACCGGGATTCGATGTCTAATTTATTACATTATCAAATTATACATGGGGTCACATCACTAATTATTGATAAGTTTGGTATTCCAAAATTAGAAAATATTGAAATTATTCCCACTTTACATTTTAAATAATGTATACAACATAATATAATAAAATACATTATATCCTAGAAACTCATTTATAGATTAATTCTTTATATCCTAGGAAGAGGAAATCAAAATAATGGTGAGATAAAATTCTTTTTATTAGTTTTGTGCAATAGAATCTATCATGCATGTACAATAAATAATCTATATGGAAAGGTAAATAGCGGAAAATACATTCCATTTAATCAATAAATTATGCATGAAATTCCACCATGGGCAATATTAATGAAATAATATCATGGATAATAGTAACTAAATTCTCAATTAAAAAAATTAATAATATAGGATTACATATTATTATACATCATGATACCTTAAAATATATGTCTACTGTAAGGGTAGTTTCATTTGATGGGTATGTATATTGAAAAAATTCATTTAATATGGCTATCCAATTGGGTTGTCCTTTAAGAACCATCGACACATCAAGATTCTATATAATTATGATCCTCACTCTTATTTTAATTTCCAATGAATTCACAATATTTTGAATTATAAATATACTTACTTAAGAACATTTGTTGTCAATAAATATACATTTTGAGTAAATAATATGAAATATATTATTTTTACTGTTAGCCAAACCACATCCACAATAAAACACTATATTTATAAACAATATATAGTATTGGGAATAAGAATATCCACAATAAAAAAAATCGTATGGAACATAAATATAATTTTTAGTAAAATAATATCATAATAAAATTAAATTTTAATGATATATTTAATGAAAGAATTTAATAAGAGATAAAATTAGATCATTATATTATCATAAAATATCGGTTATATCATAAAATAATTTATTTTAGTGAATAAAAGAAAATAGAAAAAAGGCATAAAATAATATTTCAATAACTAGTTTTATTTTAGAAACATTTAAAATTTATAAAGTAATCTAAATAGTGTAAACTTTTATGAAAGCAGGAAGATCTGTCAGTGCCATAATTGTTAAAAAAGAAACTTTGTTTTTTACATTTTAATGAAAGTCTAAAATGAACCCTTTAGAAAAAAATATAAATATCCCATTAAAACATTCGTAAAAATGATGGATAAGATAATTATACTTAATAAATCATTTTAGTAAATAATAAGGATATTTTTATATTTCTTTCAGAAAACCAGGGACCTAGATGACAAATATACTAGGTTAAAAGAGAAATATGATTGAATTATCTTTTAAAAAATTGTTTTTATTGATTCAAGTTAAAAAGATAGGTTATTTTGTAAGAAAACCTTGAAAATCATAAAATATTTATATTATAAGAAAATATAGTGAGTTTATGATGGATATATTATATGATTTCTGTAATAAAAAATATACTTATTCCCGAGAATGAGTTTTAAAAAAAATTCTTACTTCTTTGGTAACTGTTAAATTATAATCCATAGAATGAGTAATCAATAATTCAATTTTTAATAATAATTAAAATATATATATTCATATAAAATAAATAAATTTGGAAGTATATACACCACATAAAAGAGAAGAAGTTCGTAATTCTAAATATGTCTCAATGGAGTGGAAATTGAGACAAAATACATTAATCATGCTTCTACTTAGATAAAAACTCTTTAAATTCATATATATTAAATTTTTATTAATTTAAATTACATATAATAAAAATATAAATGTTTTTAATATCATTTATGATTCACTTATATCATATTATCATTAATTTATTAATATTTATTCTTTATTACACATGTTTTTTGTGTTTACTGCTTTGTTTTTCATGTACGTTTTAATTCAAACGTTCTGGTCCTTATGAATTGATCATGGTTATATAATATATTGAATATTAATAATTATATAAATATAATACATTTTTATTATATAAATTATTACAACTATTCATGTGAATAAAACATTAAAAATAAATTACATGGCTTCATGGCGGTGGCAGTCCACACATACGCATGAGTGATGTTATCATTTTTTAATAAGTGAAAGGGTATATAATTAAGTGATATATTAAATTTATAGTATAAATATTAAACCATAAACATAATATATATTTATTATTTATGTCAATATTAAAATTCAAATGAGGTAGTGATGGAAAAAAATTACATTAGTTTGCGAGGCGGTAGTCCACCATACAGATGAGATATAGTTTTGTTACCCATTTGATGTAAAAGGAGACTAATAAATACTATATGAGAAACATAATAACATGTAATTATATGGGACATAATATTGAATCATCTTTTTATGATTAATACATAATTTAATGAGGTAAAAAGTGATGAAAAAATAGTGGTTTGTTAAAATGATTTCATCTTCTTTGAAAAACTCCATTAGAAATACTATTACAAACCTACGTGTTCATATTTTTGGAATATAATAACCTCTATATTGTGAATAATATGTTTGGGAGATATTTTGGAAGGTTATATCAATATAAATGGCTCATGTTTTATGTAGAATTGGGAGTAGGAGGTTCTATTTAATAATTTAGGTTAGTGGCACACTTGTAATTTTTCAATGTTTTAAAGTATTAATATTACACTTTATTGACAAAATGGTTCCAAAAGGACTCCTATTATAGGGATATATAGTTAATATTTATATAAACTCCAAAAATTGGATTTAAAACATTTGTTTTTATTTTAAACTTATATTTTTAAATTAAAACACAGTAGAACTATTATAACCTTAATCATGGAAATAAAATTTTAATGTTTTTACTATTTATTAACTAAAAGTTATATTTACCTAATTAAAAAATATTAATTAAAATAATTAAAATTATTTAATTCATTTTATCAAATTCATTTATAGTTAGTGGTTTAAAATAATTATTGTTCAACCTATAAAAAGTGTTAAAAATTTTGTTTTCATGAAAATGAATTTTTCAAACATAAAATGATTTTCCATTAAAAATTTTACATATATTAATCATTATTTTAATTTAAATTCACATATTCTTTATATATATATTTTTCATTTATTTAAAATAATTTATTTTTAGATATTATTTTAGTTACGTAAAATTGAAAATAATTATGAACACAAAATTAGTTCTATAAAAAATACTAATTTTACATCAAAATGATCTTGTGATTAGATCTTTCAAATTTATGATCAATACATTGTTCATAATAAATATTATAAGATATTATTATAAATAAAAGTGGGAATATTTGAATTCTACATTTTCAATTATTCATTAAAGGTTATTTCATAGGGAAAGTTTAATAGATCATTCTAGGATTATTTTGAGATTGTATGTTCCAAATTAATATTCATCCTATAAAATTAAAATTTTGGAACATTAGATATTAACATTGTGTATTATTTTAATGTTTAAAGAAAATAAAATATCGACTTACTATAATTGATGATATAGTGTTACATCATAATCCATAAGGATTAATATGGTTGATGGTGTCATTAGGGTATATTCATCATAAAGCATAAGATTCATCAATGGATGTTTATATATACGAAAATAGAATCTTAATATCACCAGAACATTAATTGAAGAAAATATCTATTTCATTTTGAATCCACTAATTCAAAATCTAATTATTTAAAAAATATTAAAAAAACCATTTTTTTTAAAATAAACTTTTAAACATCTAATAGAATCTACATGGAAAATAGTTGTAATCCTGAGGTAAAAATCCATTTTAGTAGTAAGGGTTGAAAAAGAATATATTCACACCTTCTATAAAAATTACATCATTTGGTTAATGAAAAGTATATTCAATTTGATTAATTTAAAATAATGTTATCAATGATTTATAATGAAAATAATAAATTATTATAGAATATTTAAACTTCCACAAAACATTTTATGAAAATATAGACATTGAAGGGAATAATTCTGAATCGAATAGAAAGCAACGTATGTTTCACATAAAAATATACTTTCATAATTCTGAGTAATTGGAGAGAGGAAAATGAATATAAAATATTTTATTTACTTAAATATCAATAGGGGAATAAAATATATTTTTTAAGAGTGAAATATCATATAAATAAGCCAATTAAAAGAAAAAATATTCTTAAATATAGTTGAGATTGTTAAATAATCCCTTACCATAGGTCAAACATTATTTATATGTTCCTCTAACCTGATATACAACACATCTAAATTTACTATTCTAATAAAAATAATTAAATTCATAAATGTTTTTTATCATAACATTTTATCATCACTTCACTAATAATATTTCATTATCATAATCATTTCAGATGTTAGATACTTATTTTTTTATACATCATTCGATTCAGTAGTTATGATACTTTATTATTGATAATGGTTCCAAAATATCAATAATTATAATCATGATTTAAATATAAAATATATTACACATATAACTTTTTATAATCATATATGATATTCATACATTGAAAATTAATCACATTTTTTTATAGAGGTGTTATTCCACATCTATAGACGAGCAACATTATAATCTCTTAATTGAAGAAAGGGTAATATGATAAATGATATACTATATTTACCTAAAAAATTTGTTTTCATTTAGAGATGAATCTTGTTCAATAATGAGGACTAATATTCTTTTAGATTCAATATATTCAACATCCCAATACTTCTATTTTGGGTTTTTCTATGATAGTCGAACAAACTTCATCGCTAATGGAATTCTAATCCTCAATTTGTTGAACAACAGTTTCATTCAATTGAAATTATTTTTATGAATTATTATACTTTATTACTAGTAAATTCCATTAACTCCAAATTTCTTTCACATATTTGGAGGATTTTATTGGGAAATATTAAACATATTTTTTCATCTTGGAACATCATGGGGCTCTTTTCTATGACGTTCCGAACAATTTCACATAAAAAAATTGAATAAAATATTTCCATTCATTTCAATGTTATCCATTTTTGGTTTTTTCAAATTGAAATAAGTTTCCTCATCAACATTCAAATATTCAGAATCATTATATGATATGTGTTTCTTGATTATATTTACACCATTTATTGAGATTTATACATTTCTACAAACATATTGTTAGGGTCAATCATATAAACGTAACTAGAAGACTATAAATAATATCCACACCACTTTAGGTTTTAACCCTTGGTAACTAAAACCATAATCTATAAATTATCTTCAAATGATATCAGGATCTCATTCAAGATCATGATACCATTGTGGGATTCAATGAATCCATTCATGTAATTTATTATTATTATCACCTAATAAAATAATTGTTCCACATGTTTATTTACGTGTAACCTTAAATACTGATACAATACCCATAAACCCTATAATTTAGGATCACGAACCTTGGAACCACCATCATAGATTATTTCAGGTATTTCCCACATGGATTTGGAGGGTTCTCCTATAACTATCATTATATTAAACTCCTCATAAAAATTTAATCATTTGGTGTATATATTAAAATCCTAATATAATTTTGATGACAATGATATAAATTCTATGTGGACCAATATCTCATGTATGGATTTCAGGAAGAAATCCATAACATATGATTATAAATATTTATTCATCTTATTATGCCATAGTTTAAATTTTTTTCCATCGAATATAATAATTCCTATATAGTTATCAATCATTTGAAGTAAATCTTAGAGAGATATTTTTTAGGATCATTCTTCATAGATAAAAAATTTTCATCAAAAATAAGATAAAAAATCTAAAATGTTCAAAGGTTAATTAGGGTATTCCTATTTTTTAAATGACCATTTAAAAACATAATTCTAATTCCATTAATGACTCCAAAACCCCACCTAATAAAATAGTTAATGTGGAAAAAATAAATTTTTTTATGGTTTACATAAACTTTTAACATCCAATTTATATAAAACTATGATGTGAAGATGTTATAGAAACACTAATTGAAATTATTTTTTCATTAATATTTAGTATGGAAATACTAGATATCATGTTTAATAATAGTTATAAACTATATAATTCACTAATATCTCTCACATAGAAGGTTAATTAATCCTATGAGATAATATTTCTTAAAAATAAAGAACCCTGAATGAGATTACATCTTCAATTCCATATCAATTATCTCATTATTCATCAACAAGATGAAACTCTGTTCTATTGGAAGTAGATAAACTCCCAAATTTTGATTATTTATTCTCTCTATAAAGACCCAATATTGAAATACGTGAACATTAAAACCCTTTTTCAAAATACTTAATATATTAGAAAAACAGATTTCTAAAGACTGTATTAGTTTAGTAAATTTGGAATATTGGAACAAATTCTTAAAATTTGGTGAAAGATCGTTATCATTTCTTATAAATATCTTCCCAGTTATTTTTACTACCTAAAACATTATTTGAATCCTGGTAAAAATAAAATAGAAGAAAATTGTGATATAAAATCCTTAGTAATGGTAAACATAGAAAAAATAAATATAAGAATGTAAAAACAAGAACATAAATTTTTAAAATCATACCATGTATCACAAATATCAATATCTTTAGTCATGAAATAAAACATTGATGTTTTAAAGGAATAAATCATAAAGGAACTTGAAACATGAAAAAATAGGATTGTAATAAAACATGTAATTTTGTAAAAAACAAACCCATAGAAAATAATTTTCATATTAGTCAAGGCTCATTTCCAAAACCATTAAAGAGTACAAATACCATTTCTGAACCAAATTCAATCTTCAGTCTATCCTTGTATTACTGAAAGAAAATTTACACACTATTCCTGTCTTGTCTATATCATGAGATATAAATCCTTCCCTAATTAATAGAAAGTGGATATATGTACCACCCTTCTCATAAATAAATCATTCTTATATTTTCAATAGAACATAAATAATTCATCATAGCATAACCCAAATAATAAAATGGGCTTCTTAAACATCATTCCATTATAACAAAATCCATACAAAACAAATGGATGTCATAAATTTTCTTCCAAAATTAACACTATAAAACCATATAAATAATATAAATTGTATACTTGGAACATTACCCTGTTAAATAATGTCCTATTAGATGAAAAATAATTATTATAAAACTCTAAATACTAATTCTTTAGTAAAACATCCGTTCTTATTCAAAAACGTTTTCTTTTATCAAAATGAAATGAAACATTAAAAGAAAAGAATTTATTTGAAAATAAACACGATATATTGTAAATGATGATTCGTGGAAATAATATGTCATGAAAACATAAAAATCTTTGCATGTTGTATTTTTTAAAAGGAAACATTCTCCTCATACTTTTTTCAGATAGTCAAAAAGTACCTCATATCTAATGCGATAAAAGATTCTATTAATACCATTTTTTAAAAATTCACCAATGTGTAAAATTGAATTTAAATAAAAATTAAAAGGATATGATGAATATTTTATAATTTATATGTATAAAACATGTGCATGGATAATAAATATACCCTAGTAAATACTTATATATAAATAATCTCAGATAAAAATGATATTGAAAAAGTATCCCATACTTTAGGTCTGATATCCTTTGTATGTATTCACCTATCATGTATAATTAATCAAATAATTTTATTAACTTATTAAATAATGATATTAATTTCTATTATATCATATATGATCATATTTCCATTTGGTTGTAAATAAAATTTCATTATTACACATTATTCGGAATTAACTGATTCATTTTCTTGTTCATGATTCGTCGAATATATACATATACCTTTTATTTGGTTATAGTTATATCATTTACATAATGATATTAGTATAATATATATCATATTTATTCCTTATATTAATATATATAATCATTATTTAACAAATATCATGTAGAAGGAACCACATAGTATTGTGGAGATGGTATGTCGTACGTACGCACGAGCGACTATATCATTCCATTATATATCAAATGGTATGGAAGTGGATGATATATATATTATTAAAAACATATATATATATATATATTGTTATAATAATTATATATATTTATTATTTCCATCATTACACATATCCAAGTAAATTTTTAGGGAAAAATAGATTACACCATGAGATGGAGATAATATGTTGTACATACGCACACGTGGTGATTTAATTTTTTGAAGGATGTATACAAGGTGAAATATGGTAATTAAATAATAAAAAAATTGTATTATATAATTTATAATGTATTTATTAATACAGAATGTAAAAAACTCATGTAGAGGAAGTAGAAGAAGAAAGAAGTTTGAAAGAGTCTGTAGAGGTGATTGCCTCTTCTTCGACGTTCTCCCTCTAGATCTCCAATTAAAGGCACTAGAGTTGGTATTTTTAGAGGAAAAAAACCTATATTATATAAATATGTAATTTTATAAGGTAAATTGGTAGGTTATGGTGAGATTTAAGCCTCAAATTGAAGTGAATATGTGAGGGAGTAGGTGCTCTTATATAATTCTGGTGAGTGCCGCTTTTGGAATCTCCAAAAATATGAATTTATAATAAACTCCAAACACAACCAAAAACAACAAAAATGTTTAAATTTTTTATATTAGATGATATTTGGTTTTACTATAATTAGAAAATAAATATTGTACAATTTTTTACATTAATTAATTCTTGTCATTTCAATTAAACTTTGCTTACTCTATTTTAATTTTAACTACAGAAACAAATTGTTCAATATTAAAATAGTTAAAGTTTTACATATATGAAGACAATTAGACTATAAATAAATATATAATAACACTTTAGACCATGTAATTATTATTCTATATTTTTTAAAATGTTTTAGTATTTTTAAATTATTTAAAAAAAGTTTATTTTGATAAATAATGAATAGTGTCAATTCTGACACTATTTAATTCATTGGCTTTTTAAAAATATTAAGATAATAAGTTACCTTCAAAAAACTATTTTATTATATTACTAGGAGTTTACAGTCACCTATAAAATTATATGTCCATATTAATTATTCCAAATTATATTTATTTTAATATTTTAAAATCATTTTTTTGTTATCTCAAAAAATAAAATAATTACAACATCAGTATTCTGTAATTATTTAATAGACATATTTTTTGAATAAAAACTAAACATAAAAAAATGATTAAGATTAATATACTATATTTCATAATAATGATTTTTGTCAAACATATCTTCTGTAGAATCCATCATAAAAAATGTGACACATATTAAAACATGAATGTGACAAGTTTAACATTACTTAATATAAAATAATATAAGTGTTGTAATCTCTCCTATAAGGAGAAAATTATCAATAACTAAAGCATTGGATGATTATGGTCTATATATACTCAAACAATAATATGTGTTTAAGTGTTTGTCTCTTTTAATGAAAATTATTATTTTAATAAAAAGTCCTTTATTTATTTTTTATCAATACAATAATATCAACGTCATCAATATACAAACATTTAAAGTAATTATTTACTTCATAAAAATTAAAAATAAATTACCATGATAAATAAAATCATTTTATATATGAAATTATTAATTATAGAAGAATTTAGCTTCTATTTAACCTTTTTAAAAAAACTGATATATTTATTAAAACATGAATGTGACATCATTAAATTTCTAATAAATAAAACAATATAAATATCATAATTCCATCCAAGTGGCCCAAAATATAAAATGAAAATTTTTAACATGAAACTCTGTTCCTTAGGTTAAAATTTTTAATTTATATTCATTCATAATGGAAATATTCCTCTATGTAGACACATAATAGATATTAAAGGCAAATAAAATGACACTTTGTGTCCTTCTTAGATTTAAGTATTATATAAGTAATTTTCTAGGAAAATTATCAACTAAATGACATTATTTTTATCCTTAATTCTTATTGTTTTAATTTCATTCACAAAACAAAATTTTATCATTTGTTAGGGTAATTTTATACTCTTTATAGTTTTATTTTTAGCCCAAATTACATAATTTACCATTTACTGTGGTAACAAAATTTACCATGGTTACAAATCATTTTGGACAAAAAATAAATATGAAATACATAAAAAAAATTTACCTCCTGAATCCGGAGTTTAAATTCATTTTTCAACATTCAATACACATATGTTGCAGAATTATATTTAAAATAAAACTGGTAAAATGTCATGAAAAATAGATTTTAAAAAAATTGGACATTTAAAACAAAATGTTTTTATAATAAATTCATTTTTAAAATCCTTATAAAACCCATAATTTTACTATTTTAGATTAAAATTATCAAATTAAAATTTAAAAATAGTCCATAAGATAATTTTACCATAATGTTCTTAAAAGAAAATAATATTTTTAATAAAAATTTTTATTACACTATTCATCAAAAAAGGAATTTATTAGACAAATAAAAAGAATTAAATAAAATTAAATTTTGGTAATCGTATTTCAAAGTACAATATAATTTTTTCAAAAATAATATAAAAAAGTGTCAATACTATATTTAAAATGGGTGTGTCATCAAATGATGGAGAATTGGTTTTTTTTTTGAAAAATACTTCTTTTATCTGAAAATTTAAAATTGATCTTATATCATGTATTGAAAATAGATAAGATGGATTTTAAAATTTATATTTATTACATTACATATATAGCATCAATAAAATCCATCAGGAGTGATTTTCATGTCTTATAAAATAGCTTATTTTCATTAGAATATTTTTTAGAAGAAAGTAAATATTGTTCATTTCCACCTTCATAAGGAATATGATATAAGGTAACATAATATTGTTTAGTTTTTCACATAAAAAGGGTCTTTAATGAAATTAATTATATCAAAAGAACTTGAAATTTTGTGTAACACAAGCCAAGTATAGTGTTGCATATATCGTAAGTTAATTCAGTGTTGTGTGTAGCACAATATTATCATAGTGTAGCATACACAGAAAATAACTCAAAGAAATTCAAAATAATATATATTAAAAAAATATTATACTGTTAAATTCTACACCACTTAAAATGAATTTAACCCTATAAATTATTCTAGGT
Organism: Viscum album; assembly: GCA_963277665.1. Lineage (NCBI taxonomy): Eukaryota > Viridiplantae > Streptophyta > Magnoliopsida > Santalales > Viscaceae > Viscum > Viscum album. Next base: position 1,195,162,303 of record OY728135.1, on the reverse strand, counting down.
TATAGTATTATTAATAATTGTATGTTTCTTTCATTGAAACCCACACAGTAAAAATTAAGTCTAAAACTTCTGTTTAAAAAGGAATAGTTGGAAAATAATAGTTTCCCAAAGTAAACCATAAATAGGTATATAATTAAATGAACATAGGTAAATATTTAGGGAAGGATGAAAAGTATAAATAATCATATATATTAATAAATATCACTGATCACAAAAAAAAAGTGAGCTATCAAAAGAATGTTAACAGTCACAAAACCATAATATAAATAATCATTATATAGGCAATTGATATCATAAAAAATGGTGATAATAGGATACCGTTTTATATTATGATTCATTTTCCTAATGTTTAATAATTTGCATGAGAAGATATAATTAATTGATTTTATCACAATATCACTATTGGTAATTCCATTAACACCTTCCTCTTCATCTACAAATCAATGAAATGAAGTTGAATTTTTCATTACATAAGCAATAGAAGATTGTTCAATTAATAAATATAATGATAGAAAGTTCCATATAACTTTATCTTAATAAAACGGTTATCATAATTTATCAAATATGAATAAGTCCACCTATTGTGACATAATACACTATTTTAACAAACATCATACAAATTTTAACTTAATCATTCCATAAATGGATAACCTTACAATACTTTCAAAAACTGAAAATCTAGTACATTCTAAAGAGGTGAACTAAATCATATTAACAATTATTTATCATGTATCACAAGGTTTCTCTTGTTGGTCACATTAAAAAATGTGAATTCCTTCATTATTAATTTTCTTGAAACATTATAATAACTTAGATTACCCTAGAATCTTAGTCAAAACATGCATTCTCTTGAAAATTAAGTCTATCCATATACCATAAATACCAAATAAATATATACATAATCCATGATATCATAAACCACTTTTTCATCATATTATTCCTATGGTCATTAATACTATCAAACATCCCTTTATTTTCATGTCCCAACATTATGTACATATTAAGGGTTTTCATTCCCTTACTATTTTTACAAAAACATCAGAATCACTTTTAATGGTTATGGGTACCATTCCACATATACTCTTAAATACATGTGAGAAAACCCATTGTTGACCATTACATATGTATTTCACTATTCAATAATACCTTAAAAAATGATTCTATAATATTATTCTTGAATCCCGTTACATAAAACCTCATTCATTCAACAACTTTGTTTCCATAATCTACATCACCAATAGTGAAAGCATGAATTTTTTTCCTTTTATCCTCAAGAATATTCTGATTTCAATAATCATCAATAACCCTTAGATTAGGTAATTGGTTTGAATAATTCTCCATTTCATGGCACTTGTATCATTGAAGTGTGGGATGTGCATTATATGTAGCTTTTTTTTATTCACATCATTAGCCATTTTTCTCCCATTACTTCATCACTCCAATACCTAATGAACTTATTTTGCACACTTTGGCCATTTTCTAGACCTTTTAGGACAATACCTACTATGCTTCTTTCAACACATTGATCATAATGAAACTCTCATCTTCTTTTCACTATTGTTTTGAGATTTTCCCTTGAACTCTATCTTCTATTTCTTTTCAAAACCATGAGATTGATATTTAACCCCAACTTCTATTTCTACCTTGATATCCAAATGCACAATATCAATCCAAATGCACAATATCAAATATCTATTAATGTATCTTATGGGTAATTCCTTTAAAATACTTGGTTTTAATCCACTGAATAATCAATCAACCTTACTTTTAGGTTATATGATAATGCCATAAGCACACCATGAAAGTCTTTTAAAATTTTCCTTATATTTACCAACAAATTCATTATCCCATTTCATAAGCTCAAGAAACTCATTTTCCATATTCCTAATTATAACACAACGAAATTACTAATTGAGAAATAAGTTCTTGAACTCGTCTCATTCAATGGATTCAATTTAATTTTGCTTTCTCTTGTGCGTGATTAGAGTCCACCACCGGTTCGTTTCACCTTCTAAATGATAAACATAAAAGATATATTTTTCATGATCCAAATAGTAAGGGATTCAAAATATATTTTAAATGGTGTCGATCCATTTTTTAGAAACAAGTGGATCACTAAAATAAGTTGGATGCTATCTCATAAAGGATTTAACAAAATAGTATTCCCTTCTCCACTCATTTGGATGTCTATAATTATTCATAGATATTGTAAGTAGAGAATTAATATTTTTCATTCCATATCCCATAAAAGTGTTTTTTCTGGATGATAATAATAGCATTCCCAATTTCATTCATCATTAACATGTTTTCTTTCAAGATTTATCCACTGATTAAAACCAATAAAGAATAGTGTAAGAGGGAAAATCATACTAGGGAAACAATGTAATCAATTAAGAGTACTATAAATATCTAACATCTTAGGTTTAATCCTATCTTATTCATGATAATTTCAGAAATTCTATGATTTTAACCTATGATTATACTAATCATGAACAAATCCCAAGACATATGCTTAAAAATATCACTAGTGGTACCACTAAAGCTTTCACCTCATAGTTTCAAAATTTTGACTAAACCATCACTCTAATGCCAACTATAATCTCCCAAGCTTGACATTCATGGAAATTAAAACCCTTTTGGGGAGTACTCAATATATTACAAAAACAAATTCCCAAAGAATATATTAGTTTAGTGTCTTTGGAAACATGAAACACGTTCATCTAATTTGGTTAATGATCTTAAACACCTCCCATAAAGATATTCCACTTTATTTTTCCTACCAAAAACATTCCATTATATACTTTAAAAAATAAAACATATGAAGAGGGTGATTTAAAATGATCAGTAAGGGTAAACATGGATAACATAAATATGAGAATTTAAAAATAAGATAATAATTATTGAAAATCATACCATGTGTCACAAATAAAAAACATTGTGTCATGAAATAAGCCTTGGTAATTCATAAGGAATAAATCATAATGGAACATGAACCATGATAAAATAGAATTGGAATAAAATATTTAATTGTTATAAAAACATAATAAAATAAAATCAGTTCTATATAAACTATGTATCACTTCCAATACCATCATATTAGACAATGTCCATTACCAAAATGAGTTCACTCCTCGTTCCAGTCCTATATTACTGAATGACATTTACTTTTCATTCCAGTACTGTCTATCTCATGCGATTTAAATTTTTACCCAATTAATTGGAGGTAAATATAGGTCCCACCCATCTCATAATGAAATCATTCTTACATGTTCTCTAAAATCATAAATCATTCACCATAGCATAACTAAATAATAAAATGGGATACTTAAACATCATTCCATCATAACAAAGTCCATAAAAAACAAATGGATTTAATAAATAGAATTCCATCATAAGAACAATGAAACCATATACACAATAGGGATATAATACATGAAAAAAACCTATTAAATAATTTCAACATAGATAGAAAATAATTTTTATAAAACACATGAAATTAAATATTGAGGAAAATATCTTTTCTACTTCAAAAATATTTTATTTTCTGAAAATTCCATGTTACTTTAAAAGAAAAAATTAATTTGAAAATAAAATTTAAATATTGTAATTTAAGATTCATGTAAATAAGGCATTATTAAATCATTAATATTCTTTCATTTTTTATAAGTTAAAGGAAAACATTCTCTTTGTACTTTCTTCATAATTTCAAAGAGTACCTCGTATAAAAAGAAACAAAATATTCCTTTCACAATATTTATTAAAAATTACCCTAGGTAAAATGTAATATAAATAATAGTAGATGGATATTAATAATATTTTATAATATACATGTATATAACATAAACATGGATAATAAATATATCCTAGAAAAAACATACATATAAACAATCTCGGATAAAAACGTGATTGAAAAATTATCTCGTATATTAGGTATGATATCCTTTTTTTGTGTTCTTACCACCTCTATAATGTTTTAAATAATTTAGTAGAAATATTCTAGAATAATATTAATGTTTATGATATCATATATTATCATATAATCATCTGTTTTTTAAAACATTTCATTATTACCTTTTATTCGGGTATAAACTGCTTCATTTTTTATGCATGTTTTGTTGAATAAGTTCCTATTTCTCTTATTAGGTTATAGTTATATCATTTCAGTAATTATATTAGTATATTATATATCATATTCATTCATTATATTTATTTATATAATAATTCATGAATGAGGATCATGTAGAATGAATCGCATCACATTGTGGAGATTTTAGGCCATACGTACGCACAAGTGACGATATCATTCCTTTGTTTATTAAATCGTATATAAAAGGATGGTATATATACTAATACAATAAATATATTGTTATAAAAACAATATATAGTTATTATTTCCAACATTATACCCATCCATGTAAAGTGGTAGTGAAAAACAGATTACAGCACAGGTTGGAGATGGTAAGTCGTATATACACAAGCGTGGTGATCTCATTTTTCAAAAGAATGATAGAATGTGGAATATGGGTGTTACAAAAATTATAAAAATACCTCAGTATAGAAGTTATATTTTAGTTTTTAATTTTTAATGGAAAAGATTTATGAAGAGGAAGTATAAGAAAAAAGAAGTTCAAAAGAGTCGGTAGAGGAGATTACTTATTCTTCGAGGCGCTCTATCAAGATCATCTCATAAAAGAACTATAGTTGGTATTTTGAGAAGAAATGAACATATATAATGTAACTAAAAAAGTTAATAATGGAAATGGTTAGGTTATTTTCGATATTTAAGGATCAATGTGATGTTAATAGGTGAGGGAGGGGGTTCCCTTTTATAATTGGGTTGAGGGACACTTTTGGAAACTCTAAAAATATTAATTTATAATAAACTATTACCATGTCAAAAAACCAAGAAAATAACCATATTTGGAATACAAGGTGAGATAGTATTTTAAAATCATCATCCAATATATTTTATACATGTTTTCTCAGTCAATTTAAACATTATTGTTTCAATTAACCCTTAGTTATTCTATTTCAATTGTAACTAATGTAACAAATATTTCAATATTAAAATAGTGAAATTTTTAATTATTTAATGTCAATTAGACCATTAATAAATATATTATAAAATTTTAAGCAATATAATAAATATTCTATATTTTTTTAAAAAAATTTATTATTTTTAAATAGTTTAATAAAACATTTTTTTGAAAAACGATCAGTACTGTCAATTTTAACACAATTTAATTGATTCATTTTCTAAAATTTGAAGATAAAATTTTAACTTCATAAAAACTATTTTATTATAATCCAAAAGGGTCAAGGTATTCTATAAAATTCATTGAAGATATTAATTATACCAAAATATATTTATTTTAATATTTTAATAACATTTATTTGTTATCTCCATAAATAAAATAATTATAACATCAATTTTGTGTAGTTATTTAATACAATAATTTGTTAAATAAAAAATAACAACAAAATACTATGATTAATATAAATCTACTATATTTTTTTAAAAATACTATCATTAGAATATATATTCTGGAAAATCCATTATATAAAATATTATATGTATTAAAACGTGAATGTGATTAGTTTAACATAACTTAAATTAAAATAGTATAAGTGTCACAATATCTCATATAAGACTCAAAATGGTCAATAACAGGACCCTTGGATGATTATGGTCGATATATACTCTTCAAATAAGATTTTATAATCTTTTTTTGTCTGTTAATGTTTATTATAATTATAATTAAAATTATTTTATTGATTTATCATCAATTAATTAATTTATGAATCATTAATATATAAACCTTTAACATAATAATTTATTTCATAAATATTACCAATAAATTACCATGATAAATCAATACAATTTATCCTTCATATAATTAATTATATTTGAATTTATATTCTTTATATCCTTATTTTAAAAATGGATATATTTATTAAAATATGATTGTGACATCTTTAAAATTCACATAAATAAAACAATATAAATATCATAATTCCTCCCAAGTAGACTAAAACGTCAAAAATAATTTTTTAACAAGAAAATATATTCCTTAAGTTAAAACCTTCTATTTAGATTTATTCTTAATGGAAAATTTTCCCTATGTGGAAACATAATATATATTAAAGTCAGAGAAAATGGAACTTTTTTCTTTCTTTGATATTAATATTACTTAAGACATTTTCATAGGAATGTGTCCATTAAATGATATAATTTAAATCCATAATTGTAGGGATAAAGTTAATTAACTAAAAAATATTACCATATTTAAGGTCATTTTATATTATTTATTATTTTATTTTTAACCTAAATTGAATAATTTACCATTTACCATGGTAATAAAATTTACAATGGTTACTATTTATATTACCTGAAAAATAACAGGGACATTCATACCAAATTTGGAACTCCTGAATCCAAATAATCCATCAATTTTTCAAAATTCAATACATAAATTTTTCAGAATTTAATTTAAATCAAAACAAGTACAATATCATTAAAAAATTTTTTTTGAAAAATATCATTTTAAGACAAAAAACAATTTTTATAATAAATTCTGTATAGAATCATTTAAAAGACCATATATTTACTATTTTAGATTATAAAGAACTAATAAAAATTTAAAACTATTTCAAAACATACATTCAACTTAAATACCTTGAAAGAAAATATAGTTTTTTAATAAAAATACTCATTTCAATATTCATCAAAAAATGAAACTTATCAGATTAATAAAAAAATGCAACCAAATTAATTTTTGATACTCCTATTTCAAAGACTAATTTTTTCTATCATATATAATATAAAAAATTTCAAAACTACATTTAAAATGGGTGTGCCATCAAAAGGTGGAAAACATGTATTTGTTTGAAAATAAATTCTTTTATCCAAATAATTGAATTATATTAATATCATGCCTCAAAAACATATAGGAATAATTTTAAAATTTATATTGAATTTATTATATATATATATATATTTCATTAATAAAATCCATCAAGATTTATTTTATTATTTTATAAACTCACTTATATCCAGTTAAATAGTTTTCAGAAGAAATTTAATATTATTTATACCCGCCATTATATTGACTAGGTTATATGGTAACATAAAAATATTTTGTTTTTTAATTATTGGACATTCATGAAATGAATTCTGTAAAATTAACATGAAATTGTTTGTAACACAATCTAAGCATATTATTGTGTATACAGTAAGCTAATTTGGTGTTGCGTGTATCGCAAGATTATCTTGTTGTAGCGTACAACACAATAACTCAAAGAATGTTAAAACCATTTATCTCATAAAAATATCTGGGTGTTAAATACTATTTATTTCTAGTTTGGATATGTAATTTAAGTCATTAATACCTAATCATCCATCCTTTTTTGAAGAGAAATGTTTCTCCCTAACATTGAAATAATATCCATATTTCTTATTTCATTTATCTTTACTCCACCTTAGTTAGGATGTGGAAATTTATCTAAATAATAATGTTAGTTTTTATTAAACCATACAAAATTGGAATCCTAAAAAATTCATAAAATATGAAAATTAAATTCTAGATGTTATTCTTAACTCAACACTTTTTTGGCATGATTTTCAGAATCATTGTTCAATTCCTTCCTTCCCTAAAAAACATAGATTTATACCACATCCAATTTTTACAACATGATGGGAAATATCACTCCATGGGAAATATTCTTTCCCATTAATGTTTCATATATAAAAACACAACATTTTTGGTGTGGTAAAATTATATAAAATAACTTTTACTTATCGATTAATGGTGCAAGCTACACATCAAAACACTACCTTCACTTTTGTCTATACAACCCAATATCAATTCTTCTAATTTTAGGAACAACGTCACAAATTTTTTAATGATGTATCATTTATGAATTTAGTTTCAACCTTACTTGATACTTATTTACCCTTAAGATATACTCACCTTGATGTCACTCACATCTTTCATAGTTCACACACATGAATCACTCTATAAGGACCTTCACAAAACATTGTTAAGAATACCTTCACAACTTAAAGAATACCCCCATTATAACTTTTACATAAATAGGTTAATCTAATATAGAATCCTCAAGTAATGGGAAAACACTTTTATGAATTATATGTTATTATATTATCATATAAAGTGTTGATTTATTTCTATATAACATCAACCCACCTTTCATATAATTAGATTTGTTCTTCCAGAGACCACATTTGATGTGATTTCATATCTTAGGGTAAAATCATTCTTTGAGAAACCATATATTTAATTTAACATGAGAAAATTCTTTTAAATGAACTATATAGTTATGAAATGACTTTTTTTAATGTAGATAAAACCACCAGATAATCCTTTAAATTATCCATTATGTTCTCCAATTACCATTAATTGAATTATTATTCCTTCTCAGAAGCCTATCTATCATAATTTTCAAGAAACATAAAACAAAAAATTTTCCAAGGTAATGAAATAGTTATTCTTATTGAGTTTTATACTAGAGGGACATGAGGGTTTTGCTTTACTCAGAAATGAGTTATATAGAAAAATGTGGTAGTTTTATAATATTTGGAGAGTGTTCTATTAAGGAATTTTTTATTTTTTAAATAGTAGTGTGTGGTAAATATTATCCTTGTTATAGGTGGATTGGTATAATCTAAACACCATATTGGATTATGAGCCTAATAATTATTTTAGTAAACTGCATTTTTGATTGTTTATTAGATATGATGATTGGTAAGGCATTATGGTATTATCCTTGAGAGTGACATATTGATAATTGTGTGATGTTATTCTATTGAGTATGTGATAATAAAATATTATACATAGGATAATTTTGTGACGCCACCCTATAATTTTTGTTTGGCGAGTTTGGGGTTTGAGTTTGGTACTATATTATTATATAGGGTATACGAACATGATATATTCTTATATGTTGTAATTTCTAAATGGAATTCTTAGTTATCAATTACTAAATGTAGATAGGTTGTGTCATGTGAATGGATTTCAATAAAGGACCACAGTGGGATGTGATAAGATATAGGTTGACACTTGGGAACAATATGGTGAACCTTGATACAATAAGGTGATGTATAATTTTGTTTGGATTATAAAATCTAGTAGTGTGGTTGTTTTAGTTCGATATTCTTGATAAATATGTTCATGTATGATTTATAATCTAGAAAAGGTAAACTAGGGAATAATTACTTGGTTGGTCCCTAATAAGGTTGTTAATTGATAGTATGCATGACGTGTGATTGATAAAGATTTGGAATGTGAGAGTCTTATGATGTTTAGTAAGGACACTAATATAAATATATTTTTATAAACCCATTTAGGGCCAAATAATCTTCTATGGTTTTAGATATCATATGAATGAAGAACCATAAATTCATAAACTCTAGAACAAGGCTCATGGTTGGACACATATTTTTTTTATGAGCAGTTCTTGTCTATTTCATCATCTAATGATGATGGTATATGAGTAGGTTAGTAATAATTGAGTATTTATTGGGGGAATATTATGGTGGAGATAAGACCATTGGAACACTCATCTTGGATCATTTATTTTCGAGTAGTTTTTGTGGAATTCAAGAGTGATTTACATGGATAACATAAAAAATTGGTGGATAAGGATTCACATTAGAGAATAGTTTATTGTTTCATGGGTATTCAACTAATAGGGTAAGATTCTATATAAGTTATCAATAATGAATAAGAATATAGTGTTAATATGTTTGATAATTTTTGACATGTTTAAAGTGTTATGCTATGGTGGGATGACCGAGTATTATTGTCAATAGATGGATCAGATGGGTGACTAGGTCTGTAGAACGCTGGTAGCCATGTGAATTATTTGAATAGGTTTAATAACACGAGGCTTCATGATATAGATTATCTAAGAGTATAAGGTTTTTAAATTGAGGCTTAAATGGTTTAGAGTATCTTAGGTGTAGTGTCAAGTAGGTGACAGTCTAGTTTCTGAAAATTATGACCACTATTAGCATATTCCATCAGTCAAAATTTAATTTATATATACCATAGGGAGTGGAGAAGAATCATGGAGTTATTAAAATTATTCTGTGGTGGGGTTTATAGAAATTATATTCTTTAAAAAAATATACATCCACACATATGTTCATATATGTTTTATGTTCACACCAATATATATCCATGAATCTATAAAAATAAAACTAGAGGTTCTATATTCCCTTGAAGGATTTACTCAAGATTGTATTCTATATTAATTAGTCTATATCCATTATATTCATCCCAATATAGCTCAATATTATAAATTTTTTGAGAATTATTAGGATGAAATCTCTAAATAAGATATTTATTGAATACATCACATGTTGTAAGGAATCTTAGAGGATTCTCCAACCAATAATCCACATTACATATTACCTCAAAAACATTGAACTACTCCAAAATCCTTTGTGATAATATTAAAAAACTCTATTTATACTTAAAAGACATGACATACCCATTAACAATCCTAAATATATCAATATATGATTCGAAATTCTCTAGAATTCAAGAACATGAATGACCTCATCCACACCCAAATCTCATTTTATAGGTCACTTGTTCCCTGAAAAATCACATGTAAAAAGAATTATTTAGTACCTTACTATTCTGTATGACTTAAAAATCTTCACTTATTCATGCTCTGATATTAAAAAAAACACGAAATCATAATGAAACCCTATATATTGGTCATATATATAGATTTACATAATAAAAAATCACAACTAAATTGTCAACATTTATTATTTAGTATTGGAGAATTACTACTGGCTATCACACCCAGCCATCTTAAAATCTACTTCACCAATTTATTATAACATTTGACCTGTGTCTTAATTGATGACACAAACCTCTATCTAACCATTCAACATCATAGAATATTGATGAGCAAAAAAACAATCCCACTTTTCGTACTAAAATAGCATGATACACAAACCCTACAACTACAACAAACTAAATTTACAATAGTCACTCAAAATTTATAAATTATTACCACTGTTTAGACAAAATACATATGTTAAACGTGCATTAAACTGATTTATCATAACTCATCCATTCATGAGCAATTTCCAATTATAGAACCATAACCACTTACACTAATTTAATTGGACTCTTTTCCCACTCCTCTCTACCCAATACACTAGAAAAAGGTGTCCTGAATAAATAATATGTAGAGTACCCCTAATATATGAAATACCTCATTTTCCGTTCTATATACATAAATTTTTTTATTCCAATCATTATATAAAAATTTACTTACATGAGAAAAACACATTATAAAACCCACATTGTTTCTTCATGTGATAAAATCAGGATCTAATGAATTTCAGCCTCCTTTTAAATTTAGTTTTAAAATATTATGGTAAACCCCCAATCATCACTCTTGGGGTCTCAAAACCACATCATGGAATGTTTTTATATATAAAAATAAATATAAAATATTAAATTCATAATACATATATATATACAAATATAATGTACCTAAAATGATAACAACCTTTTATAACCCATGTACAAAATCCATTTCATGACTATTATGATACATTCACGGTATCCTAAAAATATTTCTATAAGTATAATATCCTTTGGTGACTATAGAAAACTTTTATTGTTGGTTATCAATACAACTGAATTTGACACTTCATTTAAAAAATATAATCACTCTAAAATATTATTTTTACTCATTCAAAAAGTATAACTAACACTAAACATGACATATTAAAGGTTACCCTCCCACCGCCACTTCTTTAAAGAATTTGTTTTACCTCACTTCCAGTGAATATAGTCCCTATTATTCTATATCCAATGATTAGTTGACTACTTCTAAAAAGGGTTAATTGAACATGCATTTTACCTAAACATAAAATAGATCAGTAAGGGAAACATCAATGTAGCTTACCTTTAAAAATCCAGTCCATTAAAATATGATACATTTTGGAAAAAAATCAAATATGACAACATAAAAACCCATTAACAGAAATAACGATTGAACCTCTGAAAAAATAATTGAATTTCCCAAGGTGAAATATATGAGGAAAAAATTATTCATCGAAATGGGTGAGAAAGGTTTATATGAACGAAATACCCAATACTTAAATGCTCTATGGTGTCACAAAACCAAATACACACCTCATAGTTTCTATAAGTTATTTTAAATTTCCTGGGTCATTTTGTAACCATGTGGGAATTAGTTCCCCCTCAAGATTAATTTTAAAAAAATTATTCTGTGAGCCTCTATAGGGTACAAAAACATCTAGTCTGAGCATATATAATATTGAGATAAACCACTACGAATGTAAGTGTATGTATATAACATGACCATAAATATAAAATTCAATATAAACATAAAACAAATAGCTCAAATTTATCCAATGCTAACCCACTATAGATATAACCAGTGAGATTATGCCAAAACCCCTATATATATATGCTAAATAATGCCTATAATCAATGAAACTATATCTAAAGTGTATGTTAAGTAATGGAGACCGTACTAGGACACCTCATTATCATATATTAAATAACCATTCAAAACATCCAAAAGGATACACTTAAACTCTAAGACTTTATGCATGACTATACACCTAATGCTGGTGTATTATATTGCTTGGATTTTTATCCAAAGTATCTAAAATCTTCCCAACATGGAACATTTCGATTTAGAGTAATATATATCCATGGGATGGCCACAAATAAACCTATAATATCTTATTATAATCAAAATTTTATGAAGTAATAATATAAATATAATTAATAAAAACAAAATAAAAACAGATCACGTTGTTGAGAAAGTCAAATTCATGGTTTAGTCATACTAGAATTTCTATAGTGTAACAGTAACCCTTGGTCATCTCTCAACGGGGAAAGAAATAATTTAATTCTAAATAAAAAAGAATGATTTTCTTAATTAAAATCACTACCATATTTTAGGAAATTTGAGTTTTTTTAATTACGATGAAATCGTAAAAATGAATTTTATATAAGGAAGCATGAATTAGTATATCTGATTAAGCATGATCAACTCGGGGAAATATCATGATGCTCATCCATCATCGTTTCACATTATAGAGTTATGATATCTTAATCCATATTTTTTGACACCTATAACTAGGATATTACTTATTTTATACTAGTAATCCTTATATGGTTTAGTCAAAAACACACAATGATTCACTAGATATCATCTATGATTGAGTTATTTGTGTTCAACTTCATACACGAAAATCAACGAGGGAACACACGAAGAACTCGATGTGCTCTCTAGGTTTGTATGATATTTTTTTTGATACCATGACATAAATTTACATGTACTTGACAATTTTTATGAGAGCTTAATTGAACAATATGAACCTCACAAACACTACAATTAAAAGAGAAAGGAAGAAATGGTGAACGATGTGTGAAGCATCACATGAATGGGTAACCCTAAACATGATCATACGAGATTATCATGAAATAACAGTACACAAATAAACTAAATAACAAGAGTGGATGGTGAGTAAAATCACAAAAAAAAATGAATTTAAAATACCTTAAATATATTACAAAAAAAACTCAGGATTACATTACGTTCCACCCCAGGTGATCACAAGGAGGTTAGAAATCAATTGGAGGGGTGGATGAATAAGATATTGTAGTAGAACATACCATAGCCTCCATAATAAATAGGGATTATGAGAGGACTTTATTGGGACTCCAATAATGGTAGAACCTTGGCTCCTAGTCAGTCATCTAAATAGGGTTCCCAAGGTTCCAATGTATAGGAAAAGTGGGAGGTTATTTTCAATACCTTTATTTCTAGAATCTTCCCAGTCTACGGTTTTGGGTAGTGATAAATTTTTAAATATCATTGGACAAAACTAATAATATTTTAAGACACCTTTTTTATATCCATGTAAAATTTAGAGGCTAGATAATGTATAAAATAATATATATTGACAAAATAAAAAGGATAACATTTGACTCCATAAAGATTCATTATATTGGACATATCAGAGGGTATAGAACATTTGATCGAAGAATGGGGCTTAGGTAACTTCATGAAAGTTGTATCCCACAACTTTATGGATATTATAAAAAAAATAGTCAGTTTTAATTAACCATGTACTTGAAACATGAAAAATAGTGGACATTTTTTCATGGGCTTTCATGCAGTTTGGTCCATATTCCTTCGCCTTCATCATGGGCTCTATAAATCACCACCACCATCAATGAAATCATCAAAACGTGTGAAAATTTCATATCTAATAGTGAAAATAACAAAATTATTAAATCGACAATGAGGTCAAATTTGTTATAATATTTGGAATTAATAACATATAATCAGTTAAATACAGTGGTATATGGGTGGAATAAAATTGTGAATCATGAGGCGATGACACCCCCACACCTAAGAATTTTCACTCCTTGGAAAGGTTTTATATCCTAAAATTGTATCATTCCCAAAAATATGGGAAGAAAACATCCAAATATATTTTTTATGAAATCAATCATGTCTCACTTATGAAATCAATTTTCCTATCATTTTTATTCTCTCTCTTTTGAATTTGTTCTACTTTATTTTTTTACCCATGAAACATGTAGTAACTTAACTCACCAATAAATTTTCCCTCTTCAATGAAGGAACATAAAATAGTGAATTTACTCTCTTTTCTCTAATTTGATTTGATATTACCATATTCGTTCCATGATTTTTAGTTCTCTATAGGTAGAAACAAGTGTACTACTCAGGGGGAATTACAACAGGTCAGACAATAAAGGTTTGGTAGGATATAATGTTTAAAAATAAGTGGTAGAATAAGAGTGGATAATCTATTATGTATAAAACATTTAAAAATTTAAAAAGTGTTTGAAAATACTGTACACACTCAATCTCTCATAATGTGCATCACCACCAACTCACTATCCCCATTTTCCATTTGTGTGGGTCACAACCCTGTAGTGAATAATAATGAGTAAAAATCATATTTTCCCCATTTTATTTTTTTTTTGTTTTTTAGATGTACAATTTTTTTAAATATTCAGTTTTTTGGAGATAAATAGTGAAACATGTGTGAAATAATTATGCAATACGAATTTTGAACACACTACCCAAGGAAAATGTAGGTACCCTTTATATCATCCCATAACAATGATTCTATCCCCATAATTCCCATGGAAACACCCTCTCACCCACACTTTCTGAAAATAAAAAAAGAATATACAAAAGTTATGGGTAGGTGTGGATAAATTATCTTGTAATGTGGATGCCTAATCAGAATTCTATGGCCTCTAAGGCATAATAAGGAAAAAATGTCAGGGTGGATGAAAATAGATGTTAATTGAACAAAGGGTTTTTTAATGAATTATTTCCAATATCAAGAATATAGAATACTTGAATCTCGTGTCTTAATATAAAATAAATTAATGTTTTAGTTTTATAAAAAGACTCAAGAATCTTAAGAATGTTATTAAAATGAATAAAATGCATTAAAAACATAAAATTTCTCACGGATAAGGGGTTAAAATATAGGCCACTGCTAATGAGGCATGGGATTCAAAAAATCATGAAACAACTATGAATGATTTAAAAATAAAAATTATAAAAAAAATCCATATAAACATTCATAAAAAACATCCAAAAAAATGGAATTTTCCACACAATTAAATCAATCATGAAACATAGTTTTAGATATTCTTTTTAGTAATAGTGTTTATATAAAAACAAAAAAATCAAAAATGAAAAAACACTTTTTTTTGTTGTTTTTTTAATCCTAATTATGAAATTCCACCCTCACCAACAAATAAAAATTTCATTGTCCTCAATAAGAGTACTTTAAATAAATATACACTTAAATAAAGTTAGGTTGATGTGATGACCTGCAAAGTGGTTTCATATGTGGAATCTATCAATTGTATTTCCTCTACAAGATGATTTGGAAGATACTCATAGAAGTGTTAGAGACTCTTCAAATTGATATTAATCCTATGTCCACTCTTCTCATGAAAAACCACTATAGAACCAAACGGGTAAACATTATTAAGTGTATATGGTCTGATCCAACGTGAAAAAATCATTCTTGGGTAGCGATTTAGCCTGGAATTTTATATAGAACCTTCTCACCAATATGAGACTTTCTCTAATGAATCATCCAACAATGTATAACATTTATCTTATCTATAGGGATTCAATTGTTCTCGTATACATCACACTAAATTTCATCCGTCTTTTGAATATAAAACTTCTTATGCTCACCTGCATCCAAGAGATTCATATTACATTGTTCAACAGCCCAATATTCATGCTGCTCATCCTCTACTAGGAGGCGATATGCCTTTCTAGACACAATTCTATATGGTGACATTCTGATTGAGGTTTTAAAATCTATATGGTACACCAAAAGTGCATAATCCAAGTAAAAACTCCAATCTTTCTTATTAGGTAGTACCATTTTCCCAAGATTCAAATAACTTCCCGATTAGATATTTCTAATTTTCTGTCAGTTTGGGGGTGATATAAAGTGTATAATTTGTGAAAAAACCAATACTCATGATGTATGTATCTCATGTTGTGATTGAAAAAATGTGAACCCTGGTCACTAATGATGAATCTTATCAAACCAAACCTAATGAATATTTGGGACCTCACAAAATCAACAACCACTCGAGATTCATCGGTCTCGGTGGATGTTTTATAAAACCATTTAAATAAATAGTCAAAATCCAATAATATTTACACAAATCCAATTGAATTTGGAAAAGACCCCATGAATTCAATTCCCAATTATTCGAATAATTCACAAAATAACATGGCATATTAAGGATTTTTATTCCTTTAAGAGATATTCCTCATGAATTGACATTGAGTACCTGACTTACAGAAATGATGGACATCTCTATATAATGTTTTCCAATAAATCCCTGAGTCAAAGACCTTTTGATTAGTACGTTGAGAGCCAAAGTGACCCCCAAAATCAAAATTGTGGAAGAAGGTCAATACACAGGTGAACTCATGATTAGGAATGCACCGATAAACAATATTGTCCCAAAAAATTCTCCACAAATATGGGTCATCCAAAATGTACTATCATGATTTTATCTTCAGTCTTTGGGATTTTGAAGTTTCAAAATCAGTGGGGAACCTAGATATTTCAAGAATATTCACAATGTCTGCATACCAGAGCATAAGGTCGACAACATCACAAAGGTTCTCATAAGAGAAGAATTATCCAATGGGGAGGGGTGAGTTAACATGATGGTGTAGTGGTGGGAAAATCCTACTAATGTGTTCAGATACCACATTTTCCTCTCCTATATTATCTCTAATATCAAGGTAAATCTCTTGGAGGAGGGGAATCCATGGAATAATGGATGACTTATCTTTAGGTTTTGTTATGAGAAATTGAAGGGTAACATGATCAAAATAGACAATTATTTTTGACTCGATAAGATATGAATGGAATGTTTCCTAGGAAATCACAATATAAAGAAGTTATTTTTTAGTGGTAGGGTAGTTTACCTATCCAAGGTCAAGGGTACATGAGGCATACACAATCACATGAGGAGCCTTCTCAAACCTTTGTGATAAAACTTCCCCAACAGCAAAGTAAGAGGCATCACACAATTGTTAAAAGGGGAGATCCCACCTTGGTGGTAGGATGATGTTAGGTTATGTGAGATTCAATTTTAGTTAATTGAAATAATCCTCAGATTTTTTTTTATCAAAATCCAATTTTGTTTCCTTTCTCAATAATCTAAATAATGTAACTGTAATATAACTAAAAACATTAATGAATCATAACTCAATATAAGCATGACCAAAGAAATATCTCACCTCACAAACTCATGTTTAATATGGAAGGGTTGAAATTAACTCAATTTTTGATTTATCCAGTTTAATTACATGTATTGAAATAACATTCCCAAGAACTATCCCCATCTCAACAATGAAATGTCATTTCTCATAATTTAATACAAGATTATTCATTTAATGTAGTGGTGGAGGATAGAACCTAGGTTTTCCAAATAGTCATCAAAGTAAGTTACATAAATGGTAAAATCACATATAAAAAATTATATTAAATTAACTTGGAACTCAGAAACAAATACTCCAAATATATCGATGAAAAGTACATAAAAGATTGAATAAACCAAAAGGCATCATTCTGTATAAAAATGTGTCGAATGGATAGGTAAATGTTGACTATTTTTGATCCATACAGGTTATATAGATTTGAAAATGACCTGAATATATATCAAGGAAATAATAATGGGATATACCAGCTAGTCTTTATACCAATTGATCAATGAAAGGTAGAAGAAATAGGACATTCTGAATGGCTTGATGCAGTCGATGGTAGTCAATACAGACCCAACAACTATTTTTCACATGTGTTGGAAACAATTCATTCTATTCATTTTAAACAAATATTATTCTATATTTTTAGTCCCAATTTGTAATGTGTAAACCCCTTAGATATTAGATATATGATAAATGATCCTATCAACAAGTAATTTTCTGACTTTCAATTTTAACACTTCAAGGAGGAATGGATTCAACGAGTGTTGAGATTTCCTTACATTCTTATACTCATCATATAAAATTATTTGTTTCATAAAAATAGATGGGATAATATTTGGTATATTATTAAATGTCCATTAAATTTTCTTTTTACACTCTCTCAAAAGTTCATGCAGTTTTGATTCATGATGTAGAGATATGTTTTTTGAAATAATGGTTGAAATTTTGTTAATACCCTCAAGATATAAATATTTTAAATTAGATATAATTTTTTTAATTCAAACACCCATGGTTTTTCGATTGAGGGAGGGGGTAGATTTAGGGGGAGTGAGGTCCATGAATCATTTTAGCTTCTCAATTTTATTCTCTAAATAATTAGAATAAATGAAAATAAGATTTATTAAACCATATATGGTGATGGGTAGCACATAATGAACAGACTCATTAATTAAAGTTCAAAATTTACACTCTTCTAAACCCAAATAAAACAAAAAACATGAATCAAAACTCAAATCATAAAAGGGTGAAGAAGAGGAAAATGATTAAGAGTATTGTTCAAGGAGAGAACTGTGTGTGTTCATAGATTGAGATCACTTCCTTCAAAATGGAATGAAGAGTGGAGTGCTCTTCAAAGGGGTGTTTTACGGAATGAATAGTGTTAAAACATATTTTTTCTCCACCAAACTCCATGGAAAGTTTATGATTAATTACATTGATGATAATCATTGCTTTTTTTAGTAATGGGATTCCATGTATGAGAGTGGCATGTCCTTGGGTATAAATATCCTCTATCTAATGAATGTAGAAGTCAGTGGTTAAAATGAGATTCATCACTTTTATGAGTACATCCTAGACCACTCTTGATGGGTTTTTTGTTCTCTGATTGGATAGTTCCAGTATGATTCCTATCATTTGATGCTCTTAAACATATAGAGAATTGTATATAGAGTAAAGAATTACATTAATAGAAGCACCTAAATCTAGCATAAAATCTGGAAAGAATGTCACCCCAACAATGAAAGGTATCATGAATGTTCTCAGATCCTTTTATTTGGTTTTTTTTGTTGGTTTGATCAAGGAAGATACATTTTTCCCCATGTTGGCTCTCTCATTCCCTTCCATACTTCATCAATGGGTGAAAATTACATTAATAATTTTGGTGTAATGATAAATTTGTTTTAATAAATCAAATGAAGTAATGTTCACTTTAATATTTTTAAATGTATCAATTATCTCTTTTTCAATACCATTATCAAAAATTATCATAGATTTAGATAGAGGGCACTTCTGGTGACGATGGTGGTGACTGTACGGTCGGAACCTATGGGAATCTCACAATTTCCTCCTCCTGGATGTAATTGCGAAGAGAAGCAAGAATCCGATGGACATCACATTCTGGAAGGATGTGGCTGACACTCCTTGTTCCAGCCCTGGTCCATAATGCGGAGAAGTGGGGGGAGGGTTTCGATGCCATGTCACATTCTGCTTTAGAATCTGAGAAGCGGGCTGGTTCGATCTCTGTCCGGAATTTCCCATGATCCTTCTTGTGGCGGCGACGACCCACCCTCCTTCCTCTAGATGGCTCTTCGGGACAAGGCGGGTTCCCAACATGTAGTCTCGGGGCCGTGCTGACGCCATCGTGGAGAGGACTTCTGCTTGAGACAGCCAGGGAGTGAGGGGAACCAGGGAAAATGTCGATGGGAACATAGGGAAGACCTCCAAGGACAGCACCTGGGCGGGCGAAGCCTCCGTTGGGACTGGAGGGAGTAGGGGGAGGACTTCCATGCATGGTGCAGGTCGAGTGAGGCTGACCATCAACCCTTTGGTTGCCAGGGTGAGGAAGACCTTCACCACTTTCGGAAATAATGTAGGGAGGATCCCTGTGTTGGAGGGGGGACGGATGGGCAATGCCTTCACATCAACGGTCGGAGGTAGGAGGAGGAATTCCATACCCACTGTGATGGGCACGAGAAAGGGTTCCACGTCGAGTGTCACTGCCGCAAGGATGGTCTTCATTCGGGTTGGGGGTAGCATGGGGCATACCTCCATGAAGAACTTCGGAGCGGGGAAGGACCATGCTATGTGATGTGGTGGTACGGGGAGGACCTCCGTACGGAGCGACACCACCGCGGGTTGGTTCGTGGCGATCAACACTCGGGCCTACGACCGAGAGAGTTGACCGAACCTACTCGTGGGGCGGCTGGGGCCTTGACCCTGGTCGGGCATAGGGGTGTTCCTACACAGTGTATGCAGGGGCTTCATGACATACATCGGTGGTGGATCAGGCCAGAGTAGCTATCAACGTCGACTCCCCTTGACGGGCGCCCTCAGCTCAGGCCCAACGCTGGCGTCGGGTTAGGCGAGCTGGTGCGAGTGGTGCAGGGGCATAGCCTACCTGCTCCTCCGGCAACGCCGGACGGCGGTGCTGATGCGGACGGGTAGGGGCCCCTGCCTGGAGTCCTTGGATTGGGACTCTGACCGGGCTGAGCCGGACATCACCCACATCATCAGCATAAGGCGAGGAGTCGTTGAGGCATTCCGAGGACATGCTCTCGAAATGATTAAACGTCGGTGTGGGGAGCATGGGATCCCTGCGCGGCCCTCGAGGGTGGTGTTGACGGTGGGGCCTAGACGCCTCCAGGTCTAGGTGGTCCATATCCCGAGTTGGGATTATTCTCTCCTCCTCGTAACGATGTACGAGGTCATTAATCGCCCTTTTTTGGATGACTTCTGATGGGGCGAGGGGGCATGGGCACCCCATGCTCGCAGATGCAGATGCCGTTGTAGAAGCAGTAGAGCCATGCAGAGTGGATGTGCTAGTATTTCCCCTGCCCTTGCACAGGCGGGTGAGCGGCTATCGTGTCCCTATGGAAGCAACCCGATTCCGGAGAAGCAGGGAGATTAACTCATCAGCACTGTGAGGAAAAGAGATCGACAACCAGTACCCCAGCGTCATTCTGTATTTTGTGGTCGACAAGAGGGATCCACGCAGACAACGTTGTAGAACAGAATGCCCCACGTTCTACTACACCAACGTCTGGTGAGTTTCATGCCAGGCCTGATATTTTCTTGGCGGGACCCAGCGCCAGATATCTGGATCCGATGAAAAGTCAATCTACTGGTGTCTCGAGCGCTAATAATCTTCACATTGAGGAGAATACCTTCATGTCGGGTTCACCATTCTTGTTTCTAATGCTTTCACCGGGGCACGTGCATCTATCCGCTTGGGCACGACAGGCGCGACTTTTGTGTTTCCCCGCATTCCCGCATTCCAAACACGGGCGACATCCACTTCTTATTCAGGGACGTCTGCTCTTTGATCGAAATCGGGATGATGGGATGTTGGATCTTCATTCTGTGGATTCCTCCTCGGAACTCATCACCTAGTCCGGGTCTCCCTCGTAGATTTAACATGATGTTTGTGAAACTCTTCCCAGTCCCATATTTTCATGGATGCCTGTTAATTACACTACTTCTGTCAGGACATTCCAAAGGGTCCGGTCAGGGTAGTAACCTTATGTCGGGTGAGTAGTCACGTCGAGGCATCAGTAACGTGTCTGAATGCTGGGGAATTGGAGTTTCTGTCTTTTGTCCCTTATTATAGGGATTTTCGAGGGCGCGAAAGCCCGAGGCATCCCACATCGAGCACGGGGAGTCGTATGCCATAGGCATGTACCTGAGGTTTTCCTCAGCTTCCTATGTTTAACACAGGGTATTCCGCAAGTTTAATGTCTAGCGGAGACAGATCATCCTGATCAGAACACTAGCTAGAGTGGATCAGATTGAGGAATCCCCCTTGATGGAATGCAGATATTGGGGCTAGCCCGTGGGTGGCTTCCTGAATGTTGTGGAGGGGAATGGGGTGGCATGATTTCACTGGGATGTGGAGGCCCAGTTAAGAATCAGGATGGATGATGGAGAGTTGAATGATGAGGAGGGGGAATGAAATGGGACCATCGCAATGGCGATGGTGAAGTTGGGCTTGAGCCTCGAAGAGACTTCCTACGTATCCCCGTGGTAGGGAATCAAAGTCCGCGTAGTTCTGTGTGGTGCGCAGGAGGACCGACGTGAAGGTGGACCTTAGTGTAATGACCCGACCCTAGTTACCCAGAGTCGGTGCATTATTACATAACATTGGAAAGAAAGATCAAATCTCGAAAGACCGATTGGTTTAGTAGCCTTGGAAACAGTAGATATATTCAAAAGTTTTACATTACATCATAAAATGAAAAACTACTACAACAACATAATATCTCCATAATCCACACTCATATCCCCACATAATATCCCTGCAGGTCATTCATAATTTACTTCTTCACTTCCTGGGAAAAATAAAACATAGAAAAGAGGTGAGCTCAAATGCCCTGTAAGGATAATAATATAGCGGAAACTTTCATAAATAAGAATAAACATTTAAGGCAATGTATAACTAAAACAAAAGCCTTTCAAACATGAACTTTCAACATGGTATGGCATAAATAAAATGAAATAATGCCATTTACTTATTCACATGGATATTCTACTAATCGAATAATCACATGCAAAAATCAATAACCACTTTCATAATGTTGGAATGCATAATTCCAGACTATCATAACCACATAGTCAAGGCCTCGTGCCAAGTCTACAAATAAGATTTTGTCAAGGCCTTGTGCCAAGACACTAGTTTGTCTCATGAGACCTACCGATGCATCTAGGAGCTATAACGGGCTCCACCCATCACTTACTAGGTCCAATGCATTCCCATATGAAAAGATTTAAACATAACATAAACATTCGTATTAAAACTAGCATACTAAATGTAAATAATTTCACCATAAACTATGAATGGTATAAAAATAGCACATCCACAATCAAACATATCACAAAACATTCAATACAATATAGAAGTTTTCTATCATAATAAATCAACTTCAAATAATCTTAAAATCCATCAAAGGATGTTGACATAGATGAAATCAATATTCTTTTTAAAGAAATATCTCCTTTTATTTTGAAATCATTAAAGATACATATAAAATAAAACATTTTATTTGAAAATATTCTTATAAGCTTTTAAGGGAAGCTTTGAAGATTTTATAAAGGCGGAAAATAGCCGCACCCGCTGTATAAGTTAAAAAAAACATTCTTACCTTAATTCTGTCAAAAAGGTTAAAAAGGACCATGTTTTGAAAACGACGGGAAGATTCCTTTATAAACCTCAAAAAGTAAAACAAGGGTATAAATGAATTTAACCATATTCTTGTAAATAATAAAATTGTTTTGAAATACATTTTTAAGAAAACATGGTTGTGGATGATAAAGAGATCCCAGTAGATTATTACGTATAAACAACCTCGGATAATGAAGAGATTGTGAAACAACCCTTACCAATTTGGTAACTTATGAAACATACAACCCATGAAAGAGGTATCATACAATGAATATGTAAATACACATAAATTATAGTGTATTACACAAAGAATATAATTATGGGCAGTACATACACCACACAAAAGGTGATGGTGGCAATATGGCATGAATCTCACGGGAATAAGGAGTGAGATGAAAACTCTTACCACGTTAATCAAATGAGTCGTATGTAAAAAAGTTAATAACCACCAAATGATTTATAGAATTACATGAATATAAAGAGAATCATGATAATATATATCAAATGGCAGTACACAATACAACACTTTCAATAATTTAGTGGCGAACAATGGAAATCTCACGGAATTGAATGTGAGATAAGAAAATCCCTTACCTTGTACTTTTCCTTGGTTGGGGTAGGTTAACCTCCTGTATAATGGTGAAATAATTGTTATTAAATTATACAAGAATCATATATATTAATATGATATCATATATGATCTTTTAACATTGATTTGTTAATAATATCTTAGAATTATCGTCGTTTCGGGTGTCAACTTACTCATTTTCTTTTATATGTTTTGTTACATAAGCCATGTTTGTTGTATCTTATTCATATCCAGAATGATATCAAGTCCTTAAACATCATTTTTAAATCATCAAATGATAATTATACTTGAATGGATACGGTGGAGAATGAATCCCATCGCGTTCGTGGAGACGGTAGTCCGTACGTACGCACGAGCGACAATATCATTTTTTTGATATTAAAATAATATATAAATGGATGGTATATCATATATACAGAATCATTAACATGTTATATTTATTATTTACATGAGTTACACATCATTATTATACCCATCCAAATAACAATTACACCATGACGTGGAGACGGTAAGCCGTACGTACGCACGTATGGTGACATGTTATTCAAAGGGTGGATAGAATACTGAATATGGTTGTACCATATTTATAATAACATCACAGTATATGTGAGATACTGTAGTTATTATTTTAGAATGGTAAGAACAAAGGAAGAAGAAGTGGATGAAGAAAGGAACTTGAAAAGGGGTGGTGAAAACATTACCTCTTCTTCGGGTTATTCCTTTTGATTTGATCAAAAGGGCTCCATAGGTTGGCTTTATGATCAAACTAAGGCCCCTAGGTTGTAGTGAGGGAAGTTGGGAGAGTATTAGGGCAGAGTTTGTCCGAACCAAATGGCTTTTAAGATGTGAAGAAATGAGAATGATGAGTGCCCCTTTATAAGAGGGGTGAGGGGCACCTTTGAAAAATCTAGAAATATTAATTTATAATAAATTAATATTCGGTTTCTAATATCTCCAAAGTTGATTATTCAAAGGTTAATGTGGGTATAGGTCGAAAACCACTCAACCAATAGAATTTAGACAGGTTTGGATACTTATATTAACCTTATCTTTAAGTATTAACTCTAAGTTAATTAGTTTCACTTTTACAATGTCTCTTTGTATTTTTATATAATATGGTTAATAAACTTACTATATACATCCAAACGACCCCCAAGTGTTCCATTAATGATGAACCTATCATGATATAAGTCTCTTGGCCGAACCTTAGATTTTTAGGAATTTAATATCAATTAATAATATAATATTTGTTTTAAGAACTCTTTTATGTCAATTTTGACACTATTCAATAGTTGATTTTTGTGAAACTCATAACAGATTGTTTACTTCTAACAAAGTCAATTAAATCAATCCTAATATATCATACTATCCTAAAAAATTATTTTAATTCATTAAAAGTTTCATATTATATTTATTTGGGTATTTATAATATCAATTATTTTAATTTTTCACTATTATAGTAATTACTGCATCATCATTGTGTCATAAATAAAATAAATTATTTAATGTCTAAAAATTATAAATAAAATATAATTATGTTTGAAATCGTTTTATCTTTCTAATGAATATTTATAATCTAAAATCCAACATATATAACCCAATGTAACAATTGTTTCTATAAAAGATATATGCTTGTGTCATTTTTGTATTCATTTTAACTTAATTAAAATAAAGTGTCATTATCACTTACAAGTGGATCCATGGGGTCCAAAAATTGACCCAAAGATGTACATGGTCGACCATGTATCAACCAATAGGGTTAAGACACGTTTTAGGGTAATTTAGTATTATTATAATATTATATTTTTAACCCTTATTTACCGGATTTACCCTTAACCATGGTAAATAAAATATTTACCGCAGTAATTGTTCAAAATGTCTAAAAATAAAAGTTACCTATTTACATAGTTTGAACATCCTGATTCCAAATATGGAATCCATTTTCCTAAATTCAAAACACATAAGTGGCAGAAATTAATTTAAATTTAATTCTCGCTGTCAAAACAAAAAGCGTGTTTTTAAGAGATAATAACTATCAAAAGATTGACACTTGTTTATGTTCGGTTTAATTGTAAAATTATGTCCAATGACCAACATTATATTAAATGGTAAAAATATATTATAAATATACTTTAAAACTACTAAAATTCATAATTTATCACTATTAATTATTTTGATTAAAAAAGTTGTTTTTAATTAAAATTTAGTAATTTTCACTATTCATCAAAATATGAAAGTTATCCGAAAAGTACCAAAATTTCACCTTAGGCTAAATTAGATATTCCAAATCCAAAAATGAAGTCCATTTTGAAATATAAAATATATATAATTTTAAAAATTAGGTATTACTATTCATAACGGCTAGTTTGATTGGTTGTTAGAACTCGGTGTTGCGTACAACACACGCTATCGCATTATTCAAAGAGAAGCGTACCGTAGAAGCTTGGGGTGTTACATTCTCCCCTCCTTCAATAAATTGCGTCCTCTCAATTTGAAATTGTTCTTCTAAAATAAAAGGTTGAAAGTAGATTATATATTTGTGGGAAAACCCACATCGGAAATTGGGTTACTAAAATTTATTCTTAATATGAGGAAAAGAGAAATGAAAGGGTCACCACCAAATTATGATCTCGATTAGGAGAACATTGGTGGATATTAGAGACATATAATTGGAGGAAAAACATAAATATTTATAGGTAGTGATTGAGGTCATCAATCACAAACATGTATAAAATTGAGGTCCTTAAACTCATCAATCTATGATGATTTGAAATACCATCGGTTCAACAAAACATAGGGTATTGGGATAACGCATTTTTTACGTTTCAAAATATCTTAGTTGAAATCCCACATCGAAAAATGAATTAATGAGGCCTCTATTTAAAACAAATAGTCGAAAGTATGAAGATTACCAAAAATAACACATACTAGGGTTCCATGTAAGAAAATATGGATATGGAAGAAAAATCTAACCATCAATTATCTGATGGAGAGTGGTTGAGAACATGGCTATGAAAAGGCCAACAATCCCAAAGCCATAAATTAGTGATGATTTAAGGTACCATCTAGGAAAACATTTTTGTTCTAAGTTGCTTTTCTTAATATTGAGGAATTTATTTATGAGATTGGCTAAGATCATAAGGAGATATACTTAATTTATAATTAGAGTTTTATCCATTAATAAATTTCTACCACAAACTCGTCTTTCACTCTAAAAGATAATAGAATGTAAAAAAATTCTATTTACACTATTCGTACAGGGTTCCAAAATAATCGAATTTATAATTCATCTACATGATCTTTTAATAAAAACTACATTATTTAATCCAGGACATCTCATGGGCCAGTGTTAGGTGATACACCCTTGTCGCCCTTCGGTTGCGGGTTCAAGTCTCGCAGCCTTGCCGGACGCGACGGGTTGCCGCCCGACCTCCGGGTTGTCCTTTTATGGCAATCCAAAATAATCCAAACTAGAACTATCCAAAATACTTCTTTCCAAACTCACAGTCTAACATTTATAAGGAAGGTAAACATAATATAGATCCTTTTTACCCTGTAATAGCATATGTATACCTTCATCATGTATTACCATATTCCTTATTGATTACATTCATGCTCCCTTATTCCATATAGAATGATGGATATACTTCATTAATCCAAAAATGTTTTAAACCCCCAATAATGATGGAATATACAAATCATTAATCAGTTCCAAGGTAGTCAAGAATATCCAATATAATTTATCCAAAACAATCACATATTATTCCAAAATCACTACCTCAGTATCAGAACTATATTATGATTTATCATTCTCTCAACCATATATTTTCCAAAAATTTATCCTACTATTGAGTCTCATTTCTTTGTTCCACACAATCTCAAGTCCTTAATGAAATAGTACTGCAGTACAATCCTTATATACTCCATAATTATTATAACAAGTACATTGTTGATACTACACTCAATTGACATAATCAACATAAGAACTCTACTCATTCCTCTTCATCTGTGGTAGTATCATAACATGATTATTATCCAATAACATAATTTGCGGCATAGTCTGATGACTGGAACATAGGTTCACGTAGTGTCCAAACTCCTTGCAAATGAAGCATTGTACATTTGAAACCATTTTCTTACCCTTGCAGTCACGTACTTTGTGCCCATTTCCTCCACAATTATAAAAAACTCCCATTCCTTTCAGGAATGTTCCAGGGTGTTTCTTTCCACAGTTACCACATATGAGAAAATTCTTCTTTTCCCTCTTCCCTTTATCCATCTTTCTCTCTTCCATCCTTTTCTTCTCTTGCTTCCCTTCAAAGCCATAGGACTCAGTAAACTCTTTACTTATCTTATCAACACATGATATTATTTCTTCATATGATGATAATACATGGGAGACTATTTCTCTTATAAATTCTATCTTAAGACCATGAAAGATATAATCCTTCCTTCTCTTTGGATCATGTGCATTGCTGGAGTTCTCATTCCTTCTACTAGGCACCATTTCTAAACAATGGCATACACTAGATCAGTTTATGAATCAAAATACATAATCCCATACTTATAAAACACTTAACATAAATTGAACTATTTATGGATATAATCCATAATCATAAAAATGTCTCCTTTGAGGATGTATATACTCATAAACCCTTCATAATGGTTTGTAAAGAAAATGAGAATTATCCTAAGCATATCCCCCGGGAGTGTCGTAACCAAGAGTAGAGAAAGGATCATTGTCGTGCACCAGTTCCCGTTCGAGTCTAGCTCAAAGCGGTGTTTTCGGGTTTTACCCCTAGGTACATCTGTGCTAGAGCCGCATCTACCTGCTCGTATCCAGACAGGGATGTATTGCTCGGAAAACTCACAAAATCTCTACAATACCAAAATTCTAGGAAGTTCTTCTACACTAATCCTCAAAGTTCATCTTAGGTCTACGTGCTCTAATCAGAGTTTATCTAAATCTAGATTCCAAGGTTTGTACTAAACTTCCTCTGATACCAACTGTAACGCCCCAACCCTAGTTACCTAGAGTCGGTGCATTATTACATAACATTGGCAAGAAAGATCAAATCTCGAAAAACCGATTGGTTTAGTAGCCTTGGAAACACTAGATATATTCATAAGTTTTACATTACATCATAAAATGAAAAACTACTACAACAACATAATGTCTCCATAATCCACACTCATATCCCCACATAATATCCCTGCAGGTCATTCATAATTTACTTCTTTACTTCATGGGAAAAATAAAACATAGAAAAGGGGTGAGCTCAAATGCCCAGTAAGGATAACAATATAGTGGAAACTTTCATAAATAAGAATAAACATTTAAGGAAATGTATGACTAAAACAAAAGCCTTTCAAACATGAACTTTCAACATGATATGGCATAAATAAAATGAAATAATTCCATTTACTTATTCACATGGATATTCTACTAATTGAATAATCACATGAAAAAATCAATAACCACTTTCATAATATTGGAATGCATAATTCCAGACTATCATAACCACATAGTCAAGGCCTCGTGCCAAGACAACAAATAAGATTCTGTCAAGGCCTTGTGCCAAGACACTAGTTTGTCTCATGAGACCTACCGATGCATCGAGGAGCTATAGCGGGCTCCACCCGTCACTTACTAAGTCCAATGCATTCCCATATGAAAAGGTTTAAACATAACATAAACATTCGTAGTAAAACTAGCATACAAAATGTCAATAATTTCACCATAAACTATGAATGGTATAAAAATAGAACATCCACAGTCAAACATATCACAAAACCTTCAATACAATATAGAAGTTTTGTATCATAATAAATCAACTTCAAATAATCATAAAATCCATCAAAGGATGTTGACATAGATGAAATCAATATTCTTTTTAAAGAAATTTCTCCTTTTATTTTGAAATCATTTAAGATCCATATAAAATAAAACATTTTCTTTGAAAATATTCTTATAAGCTTGTAAGGGAAGCTTTGAAGATTTTATAACGGTGGAAAATAGCCGCACCCGCTTTATAAGTTAAAAGAACATTCTTACCTTAATTCTGTCGAAAAGGTTAAAAAGGACCTTGTTTTGAAAACGAAGGGAAGATTCCTTTATAAACCTCTAAAAGTAAAACAAGGGAATAAATGACTTTAACCCATATTCTTGTAAATAATAAAATTGTTTTGAAATACATTTTTAAGAAAACATGGATGTGGATGATAAAGAGATCCCAGTAGATTATTACGTATAAACAACCTCGGATACTGAAGAGATTGTGAAAGAACCCTTACCAATTTGGTAACTTATGAAACATACAACCCGTGAAAGAGGTATCATACAATGAATATGTAAATACACATAAATTAGAGTGTATTACACAAAGAAAATAATAATGGGCAGTACATACAGCACACAAAAGGTGATGGTGGCAATATGGCATGAATCTCATTGGAATAAGGAGTGAGATGAAAACCCTTACCACGTTAATCAACTGAGTCGTATGGACAAAAGTTAATAACCACCAAATGATTTACAGAATAACATGAATATAAAAATAATCATTATAATATATATCAAATGGTAGTACACAATACACCACTTTCAATAATTTAGTGGCGAACAATGGAAATCTCATGGAATTGAATGTGAGATAAGAAAATCCCTTACCTTGTACTTTTCCTTGGTTGGGGTAGGTTAACCTCCTGTATAATGGTGAAATAATTGTTATTAAATTATACAAGAATCATATATATTAATATGATATCATATATGATCTTTTAACATTGATTTGTTAATAATATCTTAGAATTATCGTCGTTTCGGGTGTTAACTTACTCATTTTCTTTTATATGTTTTGTTACATAAGCCATGTTTGTTGTATCTTATTCATATCCAGAATTATATCAAGTCCTTAAACATCATTTTTAAATCATCTAATGATAATTATACTTGAATGGATACGATGGAGAATGAATCTCATCGCGTTCGTGGAGACGGTAGTCCGTACGTACGCACGAGCGACAATATCATTCTTTTGATATTAAAATAATATATAAATGGATGGTATATCATATATAAAGAATAATTAACATGTTATATTTATTATTTACATGAGTTACACATCATTATTATACCCATCCAAATAACAATTACACCACGATGTGGAGACGGTAAGCCGTACGTACGCACGTATGGTGACATGTTATTCAAAAGGTGGATAGAATACTGAATATGGTTGTACCATATTTATAATAACATCATAGTATATGTGAGATAGTGGAGTTATTATTTTAGAATGGTATGAACAAAGGAAGAAGAAGTGGAAGAAGAAAGGAACTTGAAAAGGGGTGGTGAAAACATTACCTCTTCTTCGGGTTCTTCCTTTTGATCTGATCAAAAGGGCTCCTTAGGTTGGCTTTCTGATCAAACTAAGTCCCTTAGGTTGTATTGAGTGAAGTTGGGAGAGTATTTGGGCAGAGTTTGGCCGATCCAAAAGGCTTTTAAGGTGTGAAGTAATGAGAAGGAGGAGTGCCCTTTTATAAGAGGGGTGAGGAGCACCTTTGGAAAAGCTAGAAATATTAATTTATAATAAATTCATATTCGGTTTCTAATGGATACAAAGTTTTTTATTCAAAGGTTAATGTGGGGATAGGTCTAAAACCACTCAACCAATATAATTTAGACAGGTTTGGGTACTTATATTAACCTTATCTTTAAGTATTAACTCTAAGTTAATTAGTTTCACTTTTACAATGTCTCTTTTTATTTTTATATAATATGGTTAGTAAACTTACTATATACATACAAACGACCCCCAAGTGGTCCATTAATGATGAACCTATCATGATATAAGTCTCTTGGCCGAACCTTAGATTTTTAGGAATTTAATATCAATTAATAATATAATATTTGTTTTAAGAACTCTTTTATGTCAATTTTGACACTATTCAATAGTTGATTTTTGTTAAACTCATAACAGATTGACTACTTCGAACAATTTCAATTAAATCAATACTAATATATCATATTATCCTAGAAAATTAGATAAATTCATTAAAAGTTTCGTATTATATTTATTTGGGTATTTATAATATCAATTATTTTAATTTTTCACTATTATAGTAATTACTGCATCATCATTGTGTCATAAATAAAATAAATTATTTAATATCTAAAAATTATAAATAAAATATCATTATGTAGGAAATAGTTTTATCTTTCTAATGAATATTTATAATATAAAATCCAACATATATAACCCTATGTAACAATTGTTTTGCTAAAAGATATATGCTTGTGTCATTTTTGTATTCATTTTAACTTAATTAAAATAAAGTGTCATTATCACTTACAAGTGGATCCATGGTGTCCCAAAATTGACCCAAAGATGTCCATGGTCGACCATGTATCAACCAATAGGGTTAAGACACGTTTTAGGGTAATTTAGTATTATTATAATATTATTTTTTAACCCTTATTTACCGGATTTACCCTTAACCATGGTACATAAAATATTTACCGCAGTAATTATTCAAAATGTCTAAAAATAAAAGTTACCTATTTACACAATTTGAACATCCTGATTCCAAATATGGAATCCATTTTCCTAAATTCAAAACACAAAAGTGGCAGAAATTAATTTAAAATTAATTCCCGCTGTCAAAACAAAAAGCGTGTTTTTAAGAGATAATAACTATCTAAAGATTTACACTTGTTTATGTTCAGTTTAATTGTAAAATTATGTCCAATGACCAACATTATATTAAATGGTAAAAATACTTTCTAAATATACTTTAAAACTACTGAAATTCATAATTTATCACTATTAATTATTTTCATTAAAAAATTTGTTTTTAATTAAAATTTAGTAATTTTCACTATTCATCAAAATCTGAAAGTTATCTGAAAAGTACCAAAATATCACCTTAGGATAAATTAGATATTACGAATCCAAAACTGAAGTCCATTTTGAAATATAAAATATATATAATTTTAAAAAGTAGGTATTACTATTCATAACGGTTAGTTTGATTGGTTGTTAGAACTCGGTGTTGCGTACAACACACGCTATCGCATTATTCAAAGAGAAGCATACCGTAGAAGCTTGGGGTGTTACACTTAGTCCGATGGGTGAAGAGCTTGAACCTAATGGAGGATTCCTATGTACCATGCCTTGACATGGATCAAAGACCTCATAGTTCAAATGGGATGTGGGTGTCAGTGAACCGAGGTGAAGAATGACCTTGGTCTTATGAAAGATGGGCTTGAACCTCAGGGAGGATTTTTACAGAACATGCCTTGACATGGATCAAAGTCCACGTAGTTCAAGAGGTGGTAGTGTCAGTGATTCGACAAAAAGGTGGACCTTGGTCTGATGGTTGACGATCTTGAACCTCAGGGAGGCTTCCTATGTAACATGCCTTCACATGGACCAAAGTCCACGTAGTTCATAATGGTGTGTCGGAGAACCGATGCAAGTGAGTACCTTGGTCCAGATGGTGTGGGGCTTACACACTATGCTGCCTAGGTGTTGGTGAACCGACATGAAGGGGGCCGGAGTGACAAACTGGTGCTGGGATTGAACCTCATGAGGCTTCCTACGTACCATGCCTTGGAAAGGATCGAAGTCCACGTAGTTCAAATGAAAATGGTGGGGGGGTTCTTGGCACACCAACAAGGAGACTGTCCGGGCCAATGATTGTTGGCCTTGAACCTCAGGGAGGCTTGTTACATACCATGCCTTGACATGGATCAAAGTCCTCGTAGTTTGAGTGTGGCTTCGTCAGCAAACTGACATGAAGGTGAACCCCGGGGTCCACTTGTGGTGGGCTTGAACCTCATGAGGCTTCCTACGTACCATTCCTTGACATAGATCAAAGACCTCGTAGTTCCGGATAGTCAGAAAGGCTTACCGCTAGACTTGAATGCAGTTTAATGTCTTGTGGGACGAGGGGTGCAACCTGACGTGAATAAACGATGGGTGGTGGGCTTGAACCTCATGGAGGATTCCTACGTACCATGCCTTGAAAAGGATCAAGGACCTCGTAGTTCAAATGAATGTACAGTTTAATGTCATGTGGGACATCATACAGTTTAACGTCATGCTGGATTGGGGCATACAATTTAACGTCCTGCTGGACGAGGGTATTTTCTTGGTCGATGCTTACTCTAAGCCCACATGAGTCATGCTCGGTGTCAGAAACAAGAGTCAGTAGAGACCAGACGATCATGTCGCGAAGGGTGAGTCCGTGAGAAGCAAATACGGGATTACACGTTAGAAGGCTCATGGTGCTCAGACTTACTCCAGGATGGAGGCCCAAAGTGCGGAAAAGCACAGAAGGAGAGGGATTTGGGACCAAAAATGAATAGTGCCTCGTTCCCTAACGTGCCCTCCACTAGCCTTGGCAGTG
This sequence comes from Viscum album, assembly GCA_963277665.1. Taxonomy (NCBI): domain Eukaryota; kingdom Viridiplantae; phylum Streptophyta; class Magnoliopsida; order Santalales; family Viscaceae; genus Viscum; species Viscum album. The sequence continues at coordinate 1,195,127,594 of OY728135.1, read as the reverse complement.
GGGAAGTACGGAGGTGCATGGGTGCTCCCTTGCACAAGAGGGGATATGGGGGCTTACACCAAGGTGGTTTCCCTTCTCCCGTGGACATACGCCACTACGATAAGGAGGATATCATCCCCTGTGTGGGTGATTCCATTCCTGTGGAGACGAGCGGAGTAAATAATGTCCGAGTTGGCAGGACCCTGCGTACGAGGCATGTTAGGTAACAGTTTAATGTCATGTGTTGAGTACGAGGTTCTTGGCAGTTTAATGTCCTGCAGCTCGGACGAGGTGGGATTACTCCGCACCCCTAGGAATTATATAACTGGTACCCCCTGCCCCTTGGGGGAGGGAAGGTACTGGAAATGCCGTATGGGAGGGGGTCAGAGAGAGAACCGTCGAGGGGTCCACGTTTGCGTGGCTATGCGAAGAAGCAATATTCGTTAGCGTGCCTATGCGAAGAAGCATTAGGCAAAGCAACTCTATAGGTGGTGCCGTCCTTGGGGCATTTAAATCACATCGTGCAAACCTGGAGGGTTGCACGAGAAGAGGAATTGCCACGCAAAGGGCTCCACAGGCCGGGACCTTATGAATCTTGGTTTCTTTTCATAGTGGAGTGCACTTGGAAAGGGGGGTGCTTCGCGAAGTGGAGTGCCTTGGCCTTAGCATGGGGAAGAAGTGTGAGTGGAAGGTGCTTCGCGAAGTGGAAGGGTGTTCGCAGAGCATAGCCTCGTGAAGCAGAGGTGTCTCGCGAAGTAGGGTGTTGTGAATCGATGTGATTCACGATGTACATTGACCATACCATGGCATGTGGATCACTTTTACATGATGGGTGTTTCGTGAAGAATAAACACTTTGCAGCTTCCTGGGTTCCCTTGGGTATCCTATTCCTTCACGTAGGCCCTTAGGCTCCACGAAGGGCATCCCTCTCGGAAGAGGGGATCAAAACGAGACAAGGCGAAGGTATCTCGTGATGCAAAAATACCTCGTGGAGCTCATGATTCCCGGGGCGAAGGGTGCTACGTGATTCGAGATCTGAGAAGCCGAAAGGTTGGATTGTCCATCCTGAGATCTCAGGGGGAGCTCGGTATTTATAGGCAAGGGGCACCATGGAGTAGAACTCACGCGGCGCGAAGGGGGCCTCGGGGGCTTCACAGTGGGTCACAAACGTCAACCAGATTTGTAGAGGGGTACCGCCTCCTCTGCTTCATGGCGGGTCACGAATGTCAATCCGTTCACAGAGCATTACTGCCTCTGGGGCTTCACAGCTGGTTGCGAACTTCAACACGTTCGCGGAGTGTTACCGCCTCTGGCGCTTCGCGGCAGCCGCATTGCTCGGGGGCCGTCCGCGACCACGCTTCACAAGACAGCGCACGAGCTTCCTTTTCTTCTTCTCTTTGCGTCCAATATTTTGGCGCCAACATGCATCATATTTGATTTGGTTATATTAAAATTTAACAAAATAATTTCACAAAATATGTTTAATTGAAGGTGGATCGTTCTAATTTCTTTAAGTAAAATGAAAATTTTAGAAAATGTTTTATCATCCCACCATATCATAAAATAAAAATTATTGAAGGAAATTTATAAATAAAATAGAGGAAATTTATCTATTAAAAACTATTTTTTACTTCATATTTTTAATTTTAAAGACAATATTTTCATGAGAATAAATGAATTATAAAATAAAATTAATGTTTTAAAAACCCAATGAAATATAGATATTGAATTTAATAATGGAAATATAAATAAATGAACACCATATTATTTGAGAACCCTTTTCATAATAGAAAATATTATTATTTAATATAATAATGGATTCATAAATTAAAAACATAAATTATTATATTTTTAAAAATATTTTCAATACTGACATTGAATTTATGAAAGTTTAAAAGTATTAAACTATTTATAAATTGATAGCAATTTACAAGTCTAAAGTTATAAATTAATATATATGTATATATATATATATCAAATTATAAATGTATATTGATGTATAAAATGGAATATAATTTATAAAAGAATATATATGTTAAAGAAATATATATAATTTATAAATTTATATAAAAGTACATATATATTATAAATTTATACATAATTTATAGAAGTATATAGTTTTAAAAATTTATAAAAGTATAAAATTATTATATATAAATGTAAATTTTGTGAAATTATGAAAGTATAAAATTATTATATTTTAGTCCACTGATGAAATGATAAATCATTATTTTATGGTGCACAAAAAAACTTAAAGTATACCTTCTGATTTCAGGATGTTTCATTTATAGTTACTAATGTATTCAAACTACTTTTTTAAAAAATATCTCCCTATTTTGTTGTGAGTAGTTCGGGAAAAATATTCAGGGAAGAATAATTCTTTAATCACATACCATTTCATACTATAAAACTTTTCATCTTTGATCGTATTCATAATCAACACCCACCATCTTTATACATCACCTTCAAACATCTAAATAGATATTCATTTCCTAAAATACGAGTTGATCAGAGGAACACAAATGGATAGATATAATTTCTGCGTGAAAGATTACATGGTGCTCTGGTTCCTCCTTATCATGATAGAGAATTTAAAATATGTCACATTATTATTCATTTCTTGAGAATTTTGAGATTGTATTACCATGATATTTTCATTCCAAATCTATTCCCATTTGGGTTTTTATTAGGATAATAACCTCATTTTACATCATAACCATTTTTGTTGGTTTTTCCTAGATCCATCCCTTACAAAAACAATAAATCATGAATATTGTGTAATGAATAATAATATCTACCAAATATGTATCAAGATAATTATTCCTTATAAAAATAATATTGTACATGTTTCCCTATAGAAAGGGGAAACCAAATGAAGGGCGATATCAAATTCATAGAAATTGAGGACATATAAATGGGTTATAAAGTGGTTAGATAAAAATAAATGAGAAATTTTGAATAGATATTCGTACATCATTTTAAATAGAGATGTAGAAATCATTTGAATATAATAATCTAATTCCAACTTCAAGGGAAGACTAGTTCAAAAAAATATTTAGGAATCAAATATTGAACTTCAAAAATGTTAGGCCCTACGTTTTTCTCATAGTTAGAAACACAAAGACCATATATATATGATAAATTATTAGCACTGCAATAATGAATAATATAGAACATATAGGGGTTTTTATGGCCCTAAAAATTCTTATATTGAATTTTTAAATCTCTTAGTAGAGTTAGACACCAAAATTTAATATACTAATATTAGAATTAATTAGTTCTATGAATTATTTCACCCATTTTTTAGTTGAAATATTTTTTTCAAGAAACCCTTAATCAAAATGTATATTTTATTTGGAACTATTTTAGATATCCCTATATTACATTCTCGAATAATCCTTCTATCAATAAAGAATGTAAATTTTTAGTTGAAATAGATTTATTGTTCAAGTTATATATTTAGTGAGGATATTAATTTACTATTTTATTAAAAATATAACCTATTTCAATTTCCAAACCAAGGCTAAATATTTAATTTTGAATATAAAATATACAAGGTAAACCATCATCTCCTCTACATCATTAGTTTTCAATGAATGGTTAGTGTTATCAAACATTATGTATAGAAGAACTAAAATCCAAAAATATTGCAGGTGGCCCCAGACTAAACACATAAAAAATATTATAATTTTCATTTTCATTTTCAGAATACATGTCATAAAAACTCATTACATTTTCTTCTTTATAATATTTTTAAACAACTGAAAACATTATAACCTTACACTGGAACCAATGTCCATATTAAAATATGATTTTCTTATACACACTTTCCAACTTAACCAAACTTATTTTTACTAAATGGGTGAAACAACTATATAAAGAATAAAATGATGTTTGAAACCCATATTCAAATGGAAACCGTTAATTATTATCTCTTTTCTTACATTAATTAAGGGGAAATAATTTGAAATAAATCTAGAACATCTACCATAGTGGTTTATTTATTCCTATTTCAATGATTCATGACAAATCTGCATGCCCTATTTTTTCACAAATAATATATGACTAGTAACTTTTTATTCCTTCAAAATAATTTTGATAAGAATAATTTCTCATAAATATAATATTCAGTGGACTCTAGAAAACAAAGGCAAGATTTATCCTCAAAAAAATATATTATATTTTTTTCTTAATCCTTCACATTCTAATTATTTTGTTTGTGTACTTATTATATATACCATAACACATTACTAACATTGTGTACCAATTATTATTTGGTATGATCCATTAAATTTATCACGGTACTCAAGTCCCCCTGACACTCAATGTGAAGTAAGACCCATACGAACACCCACATAGACAGTTGGGAGACACCTTTTGTGGTTTCCAAACCTTCAGACAACCCTTTTGAATATAGGTTCTTAAAACAACCCATCCACTAAATAAAAGATCAAATTTCCATTCGAAATTCAACCTATCTAGACACACACAATGATTTGTAGAAATAACCAAACTAGAAAAATGATTCAAAAATAACCGTTACTGAAACCTTCTTTAGTTTTCGCATGAAAAATCATTAGGATAGCTAATAAAAAACAATTTACAAAAATATGACGAAAATACCCATTATCAATAAACCAGTATACCAAACAAACACCACCATCATCTCTCTAACATCACCAAAATTCAAATAATTATCAAAAACTAAAAAATAGAACCTTCTCATCCCATGCCTAAACCATATCTTAGCTGCTAAACAGTGCATTACAATGACCACAACACACCTAGGCCCCCACACTCACCCCTACCAATACTCTTCCTCTTGATACCTCATTCCCAATTTTTAAATATTGGATGCCTCTTGTAGCTCATCTTGAAGTGAATGCAGTAATGGTAATGATGAAATTTTTGACCCAAATGAAGACAATATTGGAACAATTCCCATACATTATAGAATATGAATAGAGGTGAGGGTTTGGTTGGGAGCAACAATAGCAGGGAGCGACGTCGACAGTGATAGAAGGGACCAATGATGACGAGGAAGATAATAAAGTGATGAAAAGGAAAAGGTAGGGAGCGGTGGTAGGGAGAGTGGCGGTGACATCACTATGGTTCACAAAAGCATGAAGGTACGATGGGGGTGAATCTATTAGCAATAATTTTATATGAATTTATAACGCTTTTAGAAACAATTTCAAAAAAGTGAGGATAAAGAGTAATTTTATCAGTGCAAATATAGAATGTGCTGATAAAAAACCATTTATCAGTGATAAAAAATTGGTGATATTGGTATATTATTAAAAATTTATTTATATTATTATATATATTTATAAAATTATTTATAATATGAATATTTATTTATTTATTTATTTTTATAACTATAAATATATATATATTTATAATTATGTAATTAAAATATATTTATAAATATTTGAATATTTTAATAAAATTATATGTAATTGTAAAATTATAAATATTATAAATAAATAAAAAAATATTTATAATTATAATTATAAATTAATATTTTTATAAATATTATTATATAACTATAATTATATATTTATTTATTTATTTATTTAATAATATATACATAAATAAATATATAATATTATAATAAACGTATTCAATGTAATTTTAAAATTATTTAAATACATATAGTTATAATTATAATTATAAATAAATATATTAAAAAGGTAAATATATATAATTAAATATTTATAATTATTAATATAATAAATATTTTTATTATTTAAATATATTTATTGTAATTTTACAAGTATTTAAGAGAACATAATATGTTTATTGGTATAATAAGAATTAATCATATACTTATTAATGTATTGATCATATATAAAAATTGAGTCATCACATATTTGGAAAGAATGAATAATAATGTTCTAAATGTATAAATGAACATTCATGATGAATACAAAACATATTAATTCCTCATCATAATATAGATAATCATAACATTTGGAACAGATAAACATGCAGTCATATCCACAATTAAACTTTTGATCATATAACATCAATTATACTCACAAATCTATATATGAACAAAAATAATGATAATAATATCCACAAATATCATCATTATCTCATGATACATATATTTATTTATTGACCAAATATATTAGAGACATATAAATTTTTTTAAAAAAATTTATTTATTTATGATTTTAATTATAAATAAATATATTTAAAAATTATTTATATATATTTAATGATATGTAACTATATTTCTAATAAATTTATTTATTTTTTTTAGAAAAATTGTATTATAATTTATTAATTATTTAAATTTATTTATTTATTTATTTATAATCGTATAAATAATTTTTTTAAAACATTATATATATATTTATATATACATATATACATATATATTTGAATTACTAAAAAACATATATTAATATATCATATTTATATTAACTATAAGAATTAAATTTTTAATTAATTTATCCAAATAAACATTTTTTTAATATAAATATAAAATTTCTATACATATAAATAATATATTTTATTAAAAACATTTATCAGCGCTAAGAATAGTACTGATAAAGCTATCCTTTATCAGCGCTAATAAAGGAAACCCCTTTATCAACAATTTCTTTAGAAATGATAAAAGTGGCCTTCATCAGTGTTTTTAGCTAGAGTATATAAACGTGAGGCTTTATCAGTACTTTCTGCTTAGCACTTATAAAAGTAGTTGAATCCCATTCCTTGATCTATGTTTGTGTTGGTAACTCTTAATTCAAATCCCATTTAATGAAATAAATTAAATTAAAACTTAATATAACATTAATTATTAATGAACCGGTATATTAATTATCAATGGGGTATTATATACAATATATAAAAGTAATTAGGTGCATAACACTACAATATACCTCAATGAAGATAAATTGAGGTGAAGTCCCATACATTCTTCTTAATTTTGATTACACATTTTAAACCTCTTATATATTTTTTAAACATGTTATTAACATATTACTAAGCCATATTAATATTTATAAATTCATATTTAATCCTTTTATAACATCCTATCACCCCTTATTGAACAATCATTCATTATTCTCATTGTTTTAGATGTTAATTTCCATGTTTTCTTATGCAAGGTTTATCATTAAAGATCTTGTTATTGTATATATTATATAGTTATATCATCTCCAAAATATTAATCATGACGTAATTATCATATTTATAAATTAATTATACTTTTAAAACTAATCATTAATTATGATTCTGAAAAATGAATTATGTTACGATCATGGAAATGGTAGGCCATACATATGAATGAATAACATTTCCATTTTTTAAAGATAATCATGGAAAGGATATAAATAATATTGTACCCCTAAAAATCATCATAATATCCATAATAACATATCATATACTTATATATATCATCCATGTGGTGTGGTGATGAACAGAGAGTCACATTGCTTCATGAGGGTGGTAGTCCACACGTACCAGAACGATGTTATCATCATTTAATGAGTGAAAATGAATGAAATAATTTGATATATATTATCCTTAAAGAATTGTATATATGTAATAAATATCATAATAAGTCATTTATATTACGTTGAATCAATAAATTTATTTATATCATCTTCCACGTGAAGCGATTGTGAAAGGAGAATCACATATCCTCATGAGGTGGTCGTCCACCGTACACACGAGCAACATTATCATATCTCCTACAAAATGGAAGGTAAAAAGATATATATGATTTAATGACTATAGAGATATAAATACATAAAAAATATCATATATATTTTTATATGTGTGTATACTTCATATTCATCATCATACCCAAACCAGATGGTTGAAATGAAAAAATGAACGATATCAATTCTTTAGGCGGTAGCCCGCCATACAAATGAAGAATGATTTAAAAACCCATTTTATTAAAGTGGAGATGGTGTTAGGTCATGAAAATTTTATAACAAAATCAATGTATATTTAAGATAGTATGGTTATTAAATCAAAATTTTATAATAACAGCTGAATTAGTTGGAGTATGAAAAAAAACAACGATGTTCGTTGAAAAAACTATCTCTTCTATAGGTATCCTCCTTACTGTAGCACAAAAGCCTTCCTTAGTAGGATGTTTTTAAAAAATAATGATTATAGGATGAGTTTAAGGACGTCTTGAAGTGATTTTTATATGTATTGAACAATAGAATGTGATATAATGGTGATAAAGAGAGAGGAATGTGACTTACCTTTTATAATGGAGGATGAGAGGCATTCCTATAAATACATCAAAGTATTCACTATTGGGAGGACAATATTACCTAATGTGGCTCAAAAATTAAAAATTAAAGGTTTTTATGGATGATATGGTTGATTCAAACTCCCTACACAAAACAAAAGTCTTTTTTTAAAAAAATGTTCTTTAACCTTTAAGTTGCCTATTTTTTTACCAATTTGGTTTTTTCACTATAGTAGATTATATTTTTAACCTAGATAATTTATACATTACCACTAAACTAAAATGAGGCTTTTTTGACACTTTATACAATTTATTTATGAATATTATATCTAATTTAAATAATATTAAACTAATTTTTGTCGGAAATTAATTTTAGTACAAGCGCATATAATGGGAAAAAACATTACATTAACCTTAACCATGCTGGAAGAACCCAGTTCATTTTTTATGGTACCAGTTTCTTCTTTTACCATTCCCTTAAGGGTTTTTTAGGAAATAAGGAAAATGGTGGAAAATACAAATTTTTTTGGGTACACGTCGTGTACTTTTCCATGTGGGATGAGTACACAGGGCATGTAGGCCTGTTGGTGATAAAGGGTGTAAAAACTGACTACACGTTGTGTACATAGTATTTACATGTCGTGTAATTAGTCGGAAGGTGAATAGTGAGGAAGTGGAGGCAGCCGCCAGCAGAGCGACAGTATACGCTGTGTAATCAAGATAACATGTCGTGAACTCATGTCGACGGATGAATAGTGCCGTTGTGGAAATAAGCCGCCAAAGGAACAATTAAAAAATGAAAAGTACACACTGTGTACTCTATAGAACACGTCGTGTAGTATTTTTTTCACATAAAATGGGCAGTACCCTCATCTTTTGGTAGAGGGGGCATTGGGTTCATTGGAGCACGAGAGAGACGGCCAGAGCTTCAGTGATCTCCTGACCGCACACTGGGAACCCGATTCCTACGTCATCGGTCTCCTTTGAACTGCCCGAGTAATCTATTCCTTATCTTAGATCCTTTCTTACCAATTAATTCCCGAGGTAATTTTATTTGAGTTTGAATGTGGGAACGTTTATCCCAGATCTACATAGTTCATGGACGATTCTGGAGGCATCATTTACATATATTGATCAGGGGTGATCGAGTTAGGTGGTCTGAAGTTCCTTTTAGCTGTTTTGTTGAAAATGTGTAACATTGTTCTATGCTCCCATGGTTTGGGTGTCGTATGGCTATAGTCTTTGTTGAAAGATATATAGAATTGCATAGATGATCCGTTGATAAATTAAAAATGTTGTTTTAGATCATTTCTTGGATCCAGGACCACCCCGAGGGTGCGTTCCTCTGTTTAGCCATTTGGCAAGGATACCCGAGGGTATGCCATAATTATAATATGAATTTCATTTTCTTTAGAGAAACCTTAAATAAATTTCTATGTTTTTGGATTGTCTTGGTTACTTGCTTATGCCTGAGGGCTATGTTTTCCTTAGCCTGTGGGAAGCGTTTTTTTAGCCTAAGGGCAAGTGTTGTTTAGCCTGAGGGAAAGGTTTCATATTCCTGAGGGTAGTTGCTTCCGTGCTTGAGGGAAATATGTCGTATTTCTGAGGGGAATGTTCACTATACCTGAGGGCAGACACCTGCAGGTTTTGATTCTGATTACCTGAGGGTAAGGATTGGTACGTCTGAGGACATTGCTTACTATAAATGTTCATTGAGATTATTTTCATATGTCATACATAACAAGGTAAAGAAAAATATTGGGAGTGATTAAAAAAAATACTAAAATGGAAATAAATCTAGTTGTGATAGTTACTTTTAGTACTTACTAGTTTAATGCATTTTATTACTACACACTGTTGTCGAACATTTTCACTGACAGTTCGGAACTGGATTCTTGTGGTTGCCAACTGGGATTTATATCTTACACCCTATTTGGGTCATGTATTCAGCCCAAACAAAATATATTGTTATAGGTGTCGATAGGGGAAAGGGTCCCTATATAGGTACATGATTGTTGAAGAGGAGTAGGAGAGCATGGGACCATGCTTAGGATTATGATGTAGATAAGTTCTTATTGCATTGTTCTATTTTCTTTTTTTTTACATGTACCTGGAGTTGTATTGTACTATATTGCATTGTATCCTGTTTTGGTTTATTTCATATAAATAGTGACATTTCGAATTATTATCTATATAACTGTTGGTTATCTTTTACTGCAGTTGTTCATATCTTGTTGATATTCTTTATCTCTTTTTCTATTATATGTTATATTTCCTTATGCTAGTCTACACTTTGACAAATGGGGGCATATTTTCCCCACTATTATACCGGGGCCCTCGCTTCTAGTCGTTAGCCTCTAGTGTTTGGGCTAATGCTCTTGAGGTCATGTGACCAACCGGTTTCGGGGCACCCATTGTGTGGTTTCCGGATCTGGGATGTTACAAAGTGGTATCAGAGGAGGTTCTTTTTCTTCGACTTACCATTTGGAGACTTAGTCAAGGATAGGATGGAAATGGTAGTTGGTAATAAGCTATGCCTAGGAGTAGCTAACCCGTGTACAGGGAAAGCCAATCTACCTAGTTATTGCAATTATTTCTGGTTTTTCAATTTTACAGTTTATTTGATTTTCACTGTTGGGTGACACATTTGTGATTCTACTATTTATATTGTATACATTGGTTCTATTTAGTTGCAAACTAATGAGATGAGGGTGTTCCATCTCATGCATTAATTAGGAACATACTATAAATCATATGTCATACATTACTTCCATTCCATGTAGGTGCATTAGAAATTGCATGTTGTTGTGATAATTGGTGTGCTAGAAATACATGTTGTTGTGATAGCTTCTCTGATAAATTAATTCTATTTTATAGGTTATTGTTGTGTGAGATTTTGATAGAATGAATGCCAAAATTTGGTTTTTGGGAGTTTGGGCCCTTAATAACAGGAATTTGGTGGAACATTGACGAGTTTACATTGTTATAACATGTATAAGATTCCATGCTTTGATTCGTGGGGGAGTATGTTCCCTCACAGATTAGAATTTGGAACTTAGGTGTTGTTTTCCATGTTTTTCTGGGTTCTATAGTAGTTTCTGAGGCTTACTATCTATAAAACCCAGGATACACGCAATTTAGTTCTATGGACACACGCTGTGTTTTCTTCTGTTCAGGGAGAAATGAATTTTTTTAAGTACACACCATGTACCCTAAGTACACACAGTGTAATCTCTAATCATGTAATAGGCCATGTGGGAAGACACATGAGATATGGATGTTTTTGGGGAACATGTCGTGTACAGGTTTTACACGATGTGTAATGTTGACCTGATGTCCGCCTGTGTAACTGACAACACGGACAGTTAAACCTTATGCCCTAAATGTCATGTCTTCCTTGAAAACACCTTGTAGTCTGACCCAGGTACCCGACTATGTCACTAGAAACACGGATCAGTCTGGGGATTCATTGTACTTGTTGTGTCTTATGGGAACACACCGTGTAGTGTGACTTGGCTACATAGGTCGTGTCATGAACAACACAGGCCGATGAAAGATTGTATAGTACACACCGTGTACCTATGAGACACGCCGTGTAGGATGGTTTTAGGAGAGCTATGTGGCCTAGCCATGTAGAAGGACTCGGGTAGGGAAAAATGATTCAAGTAAACGTCTTGTAGTCAGAAATACACCCCATGTATTTGGGGTGTTACACGGTGAGTTTAAGCTGGAGTACATGCCCATGTGAAAGGCTTAAGGGAACACGCCGTGTAGTTATTATACACGCCGTGAAGTATTGTTTTGTCAAAATTGATGGTTTTATTTCTCTTGTTCACTTCTTAAGTTTCCAGTTCTTGATCCTTGATGAACTTAATTTAATTCATGTGTTGACCTTGTAGATTCAAGCCACCGAGACGACCTCGAGTTGTTCTCCCGGAGAGCGGCAAAGAGTTTACTCCTGAGACGGTAGGCCATGGGCTATCGTTGGATCCTCCAGAAGAGCCAGATGCAGCACCAGCCATTATTCCAGAAACAGGCGTGGATGTGCAGTTCTGTGAAGTCTTTATGCGGTACATGCATACTTTCCAGGGAGCACCGTAGGACGCCACATCTATGGTAGAGTTGATGCGTATCATGAAGTAGCAACATCCATCTACGTTTTCAAGGGATGGTGGACCACAACCTGCGGTTTAATGGCTATATTCGCTGCAGATTATATTCGAGCATCTGAAGACGCCTCATAGGAGGAGGTTCAAGCTGGATACATACATGCTATGTGATTACTCTAAGATGTGGTGGGATTTTACCACCCATTCTAAGCATCACCAAGAAATTGTGTGGGAAGATTTTCTATAATCCTTCTACGACATATTCTTCCCAGAGATGGTGAGGGCATATAGAGCTCAAGAGATCTTGAATCTGTCGTAGTGTGCCATATTAGTGATAGATTATTCTGCTCGATTCACAGAGATTCAACATTTTGCACCCGTTCTTGTGGGTTATGAGATTTTTAGGGCTAGACGCTTTGAGGATGGTCATCAGTGTGACATCTGAGCACTGGTGAACATTTTCAGGTTGCCTACCATGCGTGCTATTGTGATCTAGGAACTGATTACATAGCGGAACATACGGGAAGCTAACGGTGTGGTCCAGGGTGATTCAACACTAGTTTAGGGTAATATTTCTACCAACAAGAGGAAGTGGCAAATAAAATTCTCTCCCTGTGGAAGTACTAGCTAGAAGAATACTTCTGGTGCCCTGGTCATGTGCTACCAGTGTGGTAAATAGGGGAACAAGAGACCATAGTTTCATCGTGACCCAGTGGACTTCCGAGCTTGTAGAGAGATGGTCCATCTATAGCGTTTCTGTTGGGAGTTTCTACCAATGGATAATGAGAGGGGTTCTATAAAGACTCTGTGTGCGGGAGCATGACTAGTAGCTTCTTACCAGTCGGGTAATTAGAATGTGTCAGGGTGTACAGGACGAGATGGTGGTCGTGGTCGTGGTAGCCAGACACCAGAATCTCAGTGGTAGCATGGCGGGTCAGCTCAGTGTTTCTAGGCTGTGTCGTAGGGCCGCGACACTGTGCAGGCATATGCGGTGCACCAGAACCAACATGAGCCGGATCTCGGACCTTCTACTGTTAGAGTTACTATTCTAGTTGCTTCTGTTTTATCTTCAGTACCTTTTGATATAGGTGGTACACATAGGTTTATATCTGTAACTGTTGTGGAGAGGCTTGGGCCTTTTGTTTCTTCTTCTTATGATATCATGATTCTAGACACTCCATTGGGAGCAAAGAAGACAGGTGTGCGTCAGTTCAAGGAGTCCCCCTTGAGGTTGGTGGGTTTTACTTCTTATGAGACCTCATTCTCTTAGATATGACAGTTTATGATGTCATTCTCAGGATAGAATGGATGGTTCCCTTCAGAGCCTTTGTGTATTTCTATTGTCGCAGGGTGAGTTTCACATCACCAGAGGGTGGGGAGTTTCTATAGAAGTGAGAAAGGGATGTCCAGGCGAGCCGAGATGGACCAGAGCATCTTGGGAGAGGTGGAGTCATAGCCCATACTACGAGTTTATATGTTGATGATCAGGGAACTTATCAGAATGTATTCCCTCATATGGTTGATAGATTCATGTTAGTCTTCCCGGATGACTTTTCAGGTCTACCTCTGGAGCGTGAGGAGGATTTCCTTATTGATATTGTGCTATGAGTGACACATGTGTCCATTCCTCCTTATAGGATGTCCACAACTGAGTTTCAGGAGCTCAATAGGTCGTTAGAGGAGTTGCAGGAAAATGGTTTTATCTGACCTGATACTTCTCTTTGGGGTTCGCCGGTCCTTTTTTCGAAGAAGTTAGACAGTACCCTCAGACTCTGTGTGGACTATCAGAAACTGAACCAGCTAACGGTTAAGAACCTATATCCATTACTGAGGATTGATGATCTTTTTTATCAACTTTGAGGTACACGAGTGTTCTTGAAGATTTTCATGATATCTGGATATCATCAGTTGCATGTAAGGGCATCGAACATACTTCTTATGGCCTTTCAGAGATGATATGGTTTATATGTGTACTTAATCATGCCGTTAGGACTCATGAATTCACCAGAAGTTTTAATGGATCTAATGAATTGTGTGTTCCACCCCTATCTAATTTCTTGTGTGGTTGTCTTCGTGGAGGACATCTTGGTGTACTCTACCAATCAACATGACCATGCTACCCATCTTGAGATTGTATTGAGTACACTGAGATAGAATCATCAATATGATATGATCACAAACTGACACTTTTGGATGGACCAAATTCACATCCTGGGTCATATTATCTCATAGACATGTGTTGTAGTAGACCCAGAGAAGGTGAGAGCAGTAATTTTCTAGGAGTAGCCCAAGAACAGGTTTGAAATACAGAGTTTCTTGTGGATGGATAGTTACTACAGGAATTTTATTTAGGACTTCTCCCACTTATCATCACCATTGAGAGGTTTAACTAAGAAGGGTGTGAAGTTCATTTGTTCAGAAGCTTGCGAGATAGCCTTTCAGGAGCTGAAGGGTAGGTTGACATCAACACCAATCCTGATACTTCCAAAGCAAGGGAAGATCTATATAGTTTACTGTGATGCATTAGGTATAGGGCTGGTAGTAGTGTTGATACAGGGCGATCGAGTTGTTGCGTACGGGTCTCAGTAGTTGAGGCCACATGAGAGGAACTACCCTACACATGACCTAGAGTTGGATGTGGTTGTTCATGCGTTGAATAATTGGATACATAATCTATTTGGAGAGTATTTTGTGGTTTTCACCGACCACAAAACTCTCAAATACATATTTACTCAGCGTGACATGAACCTGAGATAGCGATCCTGGGTCAAATACCATTAGTCCTTCAACTTTGAGCTTGCATATATACCTGTTAAGGGTAATCCAGTAGCTGATGCACTGAGTAGGAAGACTCAGACACAGGCGGTTCAGGAGGCCATTGTTGAGTGGTAGCTTATGGGTTTGTTCTCTAAAAAGTATTTTTAGGTGCATAATAGTCGTGGGAGAGTCTATCTTTAATCCTTAGCTATGACATCTACCCTTCTGGATAGTGTGAGGATGAGAAAACTATCAGATTCAAAAGGCCTGGTTCTACGAGAGTCGGTGGGAAGTGAGGACCCTCATCCTGGTTGGACGATAGGCGATGATGAGGTACTACGTGTCCATGGATGAGTGTGGGTTCCAGGGGATATACGCGAGGAGCTGATGTGGTGTTTTCATTCTTTAGTTTGGGTAGCGCATCTTAGAGTTACCAAAATGTACCGTGACATGGGACGTCAGTATTGGTGGCTGTGTATGAAACGCGAAGTAGCTAGTTTTGTTGCAAGATGTTCTACCTGTCAACAGGTGAGGGTGGAGAATTAGAATCCAGTTGGACTATAACAATAGTTACCCATTCCGGAGTAGAAATTGGATGATTTCACGGTGTATTTCTTGACCGGGTTGTCGAGGTCACCTCGAGGAAGTGATGTCGTATGGGTTGTTGTGGACAGTCTTATGAAGGTAGATCACTTTTTTATGATCAAGGAGACCTTTGGTGTTGATGATCTCAGAAATATTTATATCCGAGAGGTAGTACCTCTTCATGGGGTCCCTCATTCTATTATTTCCGATAGGGATTCGCTCTTTACCTCTTGTGTCTGGAATTGTTTTTAGAGGGAACTGGGTACATTGGTGCTTCTGAGCACATCATACCACCCTCAGACCAATGGCCAATCAGAGCGTATGATACAGGTGATAGACGAAAAGATGCATGCATGCGTCCTACACTTTGGGGGCTCTTGGGAGAAGAATATAACTCTGGTAAAGTTTGTCTACAATAATAGTTTTCAGGAAACCATTGAGATGGAAACTTAAGAGGCTTTATATGGTAGTCCATGCTGATCACCATTGTATTGGTTGGAGGCAGGTAAGAAAGATTTAATGGGACCATGTCTTGGGCAGGAGACTCTTGAGCCGGTCTAGTTGATTTAGCAGCAGATGGATACTGCACAGTATCGTCAGAAATCTTATGCTTTTCACCGCAGACGACCATTGGAGTTCGTCGACGGGGAGCAAGTTTTCTTGCATGTTTCATTGAGTCTGGGACACAGGCGGATCAAGAGACAGGTTAAACTTTCACCGAGGTATAGGGGGCCATTTGAGAATCTTGAGAGAGTCGGGTTAGTTGCCTATCGGTTGCAGCTACTTTAGAGGTACCGATACAAGCATGAAGTATTCCACGTATCTTAGCTACGTTGTTATCACTCAGACTCGTCATACATTTTTCATCGCGAGGAGGTTGAGCTTCGGGTCGCTGCATCCGTTGAGAAGCATCCGATTTTTATTGTTGATAAGAGCACGAAGGTCCTCTGAGGACGATTAATTCCTCTCATTCTAGTTCTATGACAACATGACCAAGTTCAGGATGAATCCTAGGAGTGGGAGACCGACATTAAAGCTTAGTGACCAGATTTGTTCATAGTTGTATCTTCACCACACTTGGAAGGGAAATTCAGGGATAAATTGCTTTAAGGGGGGATGTTTATAAGAACCAGGTTATTTTTTTGAGGTATGGGTTTCTTCTTTTCCCTTTCCCTTATGTGTTTTTGAGGAAATAAGGAAAATGGGGAAAATCCAAAAAAAAATTGGGTACACACCGTGTACTTTTCCACATGTCGTGTACTTTGGTCGTGTAAGATGAGTACATTGGGCGTGTAGGCCTATTGAAGATAAAGGGTGTAAAAACTAATTACAAGCTATGTACATAGTATATACACGTCGTGTAATCAGTCAGTAGGTGAATAGTAAGGCTGTGGAGGAAGCCTCTAGGGGAGCGATAATACAAGCCGTGTAATCAGAAATACACGTCGTGTACTCTTGTCGACGGATGAACAATGTCGGGTTGGAAAGAAGCCACCAGAGAAACAGTTAAAAAATTAAAATTACATGCCATGTACTCCAGAGAACACTCGTGTAGTCTATTTTTTCACATAAAATGTACATTAGCCTCTTCTTTTAGCATAGGAGGCAGTGGGTTCATTTAAAGCACTGGAGAGATAGCCAGAGCTTCGGAGATCTCCCGACCGCACACCTTGAAACTGATTCTTACACCGTCGATCTCTTTTGAACCGCACGGGTAAGATTTGCCTTCTCCTAGAGCCTTTTATGACAATCATTTCTTGAGGTAATGTTATTTGAATTTGAATGTGGGATCGTTTATCCCAAATCTATGTCGTTCACAGATGATTCAGGAGACATCTTTTTTGTATATCGATCAGAGGTGATCGAGGTAGGTGGTCTGATGTTTTTTTCAGCTGTTGTGTTGAAATTGTGTACCATTGTGCTATGTTCCCATGGTTGGGGTGTCGTAGGGTTGAGGCCTTTTCCAAAAGATATCTATAATTGCATAGGTGATATGTTGATAAATTAAAACTTTTGTTTGGGATCATTGCTTGGATCCAGGACCACCCCGAGGGTGCGTTCCTCTGTTAAGCCATTTGGCCAGGATACCCGAGGGTATTCCATAATTATATTGTGTATTTAATTTTCTTGAGAGAAACCTTATGTAAATTGATATGTGTTGGTCTCATCCTGGTTACTTGCTTATGCTTTAGGGCATTGTTTTGTTTAGATTGTGGGTAGCGTTTTGTTTGGAATTTGGGAAAGTGTTGTTTAGCCTGAGGGAAATGTTTCATATGACTGAGGGTAGTTTCTTCCATGACTGAGGGAAATATCTCTTACGAATGAGGGTAATTTTCTCTATGCCTAAGGGCAGACACATGTGCATTTTGATTTGGATTACCTAAGGGTAAGTATTCGTACTTCTTAGAACATTATTTACCATAAATGTTCACTGAGGTGATTTTAATATGTTATACTTTCCAAGATAAACCACAAGCATGGGAGTGATTAACAAATATTTAAATGGAAATAAAACTGGTAGTGATAGTTACTTTGAGTACATACTAGTTTACTGCATTTTATTACTGCACACTGTTGTTGCACATTTTCAGTGATAGTTGGGCACATGCCTTTAGTGGTTGCCTACTGGGATTTTTTTCTCACACCCTATTTGGGTCATGTCTTCAGCCCAATTGGATAATTTGGATGTAGGTGTCGATAGGGGAAAGGTTCCCTATACAGGTACATGATTGTTGTAGAGGAGTAAGAGAGCATGGGACCGAGCTTAGGCTTGTGATGCGGCTGAGTTCATACTGCACTGTTCTGTTTTGTTTTACTGTAATTGTACCTTGAGATGTATTGTACTGTATTAAATTGTATCCTGATTTGGCTGCTTCCATAGAATTAGTGACATGATGAATCATTATCAATATAACTATTGGTAATTTTTTACTACAGTTTTTCATTTCTGGTTCATATTCTATACTACTTTCGTTGTTGTATGTTATATTTCTTTCTGTTGGGCTACACTTTAACAAAGGAGGGAATGGTTTCCCCACTATCAAACTTGGGCCCTCGCTGCTATTCAGTATCCCCTGGAGTTTGTGGAAATACGCTTCAGGTCAAGTGACCAACCGTGTTTGGGGAAACTGTTGTGGGGCTTCTGGATCCGAGATGTTACATGTGATAACAGTGTATTTACTATTTAGGGGTCAATATATTTATTTTATGAGAAAAAAGGACAATTAAGGGGAAAAAGATGATATTTAATGGAATTTATAAATCACATGGTAGAATATAGTATTATGATTGTAATTTTAAATTATTTAATAACATGTCATTTTTTGAAAGATAACATGAGGGTAAATTTTGACATTATTCATTTTATTTGATTTTAAAAATATCAAGAAAATTGTTGAATTGGAATATTTTATTTTAAAAACTATGTAACATGTTATATTAAACTAAAAAATAATAGAAATCAGTAATTCATTCAACTTACTTCACTTTTAACATTTTTAGTATCATTTATTTTATTTAATTTATAACTAAATAAGTACTATATTGGATTTTATTAAGAATTTAAAGTTATTATTTAATATACATTATATTAAAATAAGTTATGAGTATAGAAAAATAATTTATGTTTTAAAATTATTATTATATGAAAACATATGTTGTTTTTTCCAGTGAAAATCAATATAGTTATTAAAATTATGAAAATTATATTTTTGTCTTTTTCATTACTTAACTTATTATAAGGGTCATATTAAAAGTAAATTGGTAATTACATGAAAATTTTCATATCATTTGATGGTAATTACCTAACTAAACCAATTCAATTAAATTTAGATAAAATTTTAGGTTATTTTTGGTCTCATCATTTTATTTTAGACAACTAACCAATTTTTACTTTAACCATGGTAATTAATTTTTTACTTTGTCCACTATTCATTTTGATAAAAAATAAACTTAACCAAATTATAAATTATAAATTATTGAGATTCAAAATATGTCATCAATTATTTTAGATTAATTTTAGATAATTGGAAAATTTTATTTTTAAATCTATCTCATAGACGTGATGAGAAGGTGGAGTTTAAAAGTGAAAATCGTCAAAATATTATGATGTTTTTGTTTAAAAATATAAAATTAATCTGGTTAAAATGAACTATGTTTTATTAATTGATATAAAATTGATAAAGTTATACATTAAAACCAATTATAAATATAATTCATCAATATAAATTATTTAAATTAAATTGGAGTTTTTAAAGATAATTCTGTATTTTTAACTATTCATAAAAAATTAAACTTCTATGAAAAATAAAAATAATTTACCCTAATATAATTTTAGAATTATGATTTCAAAAAATTAAATTTATTTCATCAATCAAATTTCTAGAAGAATTAAAATTAAGTTTAAATTACATGTGAAAAGAACAATTAAACCATCTATTATAAGAATACACCTTTTAAGAAAACACGTATTTTTCGTCGAAGTGATTATTATTTATTACTATTGAATGTATAGAAATAATTTCTATATTATATTTAGTAATATTTATAACACTAATTCTAATTTCTATTTGATAAATATAAAATTAAACTAGAATATTTCAATAATATATATTTGTTCGGTGAAACTCGGTATGGCATGTAGCATAAGCTATCGGAGAAACTTTTTATTGAATGTAACACTATATTAACTCAATGTTTCATGTAATTAAAGATAAAATAATAATTTCTTGTAATAAACTTTATCAAATAAATTTATATTCTTATATAATTTTTCAGTGTCAGATTCCCCCACCTTAAATAAATTGTGTCTTCACAATTTAAAAAAGATCTCATTAATGTAGAGTTTGATATTAGAAAATAAGTGTATTGAAATCCCACATCATCAGAAGGGTTGGTAAAAAATAATATTAATAATTTCAAAATAGAAGAAAAATGATGATATTGAATAACACATAACTATTTTCATAGTCGGAGAACATAGCTGGAAAGTAAATATATAAACATGGAAGAAAAGAGTAGATATTTATAGAAAGTTGTGGGTTTAGTTGATAAAAAAAGTTGAATGATCAATAGAATGTTAGAGGGATAAAAATAATAAATATTTTATTATTTAAAATACCATACGATTCATAAAAATATGAATGTAATAGGATAAAATATTTGTTTCAAAATCCTTTTCCTAAATTTGAGGAATTCCATTATTGTCCAAGAATATATAGAAATATACCTACTTGATACATTTTGGTTTCTAAATTATAATTTAATATTTTAATTTTTCTTTGATAAATTACTAATTCATAAATTACCATAATAAATTCTCATTCCAAAATATTTTTTTATTTATAGGGGAAATAAAATTCACTTTTTAAATATCATAAGATCAATAAAAGTATATCAAGTTGTCACTAACTATTTTCACAAACCAATATGTTTAGAACAAGTTACTAAATATGAAAAATTATTCTCTATAACTCAAAATTACACCAATGGTCCATTATTAATATTTATTCATAAAAATGTGTAACTAAAAAATAAAAAATTAACTAGGACATTACGTAGGCCAGTTGTAGGTGAAAACCCCTTATCGCCCTTCGGTCATGGGTTCAAGTCTCGCATCATTACCAGATCTGATGATCTATCACCCATAATGTGTGATTTATTTTCTCTAAAATATATTAATATAAATCTTATTTTGTTTCCATAAAATATAATTTCCATCCTTGAAATAAAATTAATCAATAAATTAATTTTTATTGGGATTTTAAATAAAATAATTTTTAAAACATTTAGTAATTTTATTTGACTGTTATTATAATGTCATTAATTATCATAATAACCCTAAAGGATATTAATAACATTAAAATTATGTTTATAAAATTTAAAGGCATTATTCCTCAAATAATTTTTTCACTAAAACATATACTAAGCCAATTGGTTGTATGTCCATAAATTTCTCCCAAAATAACATTAATCTTAGTAGACACCCATAACACAAAACCTCAAAAGGTATTCTTAAAAATTTTAACATATAATAAATTATAAACTCATAAACCCATTATGTTATCAATAAATATTTATGTTAAGAAAGAAACATATCAATCTAAAATTATAAAAAATCCTTATGTGTTTTTTATAATTTTTATAACTGAAATACAATTGGTAAACTACCATTGGTAAAATACCTCTAAAAATTAAATATTAAATCAAAATTCATAATTACATCATCTGTTTTATTAAAAAATTGGACTTTCCTTGGTTTATAGGTTAACATAGATCATTAATTATCATTATCTTTTCAAATACATTATAATCATTTGAAAATAATATGTGAATTATACTGATCATATCCCCCTGGAATGTCACAATAGGTTTGTTGTTAGCTCTATTTTCATGGGACATTATACAATTGTGTCAAGTACGACATGTTGTTTATAGAATTATTATCTCAAGTTATATCTATTGAAGAACCTTGTCCATGTGGAGTATCCATACAGGGATCCATTTCTAGTAAAAAATAAATAATATATTCCTTAACAAAACTTCAGGATGTTCTTTTATAATTATCTTCAATGTCTATTATAGGGTTATATTCTCTAAACTATGTTATCCTAAATGTAATTCCTAATGATTCTAATAAACTTACTTTGATACCAACTGTAGGGACTATATCCTTAGAAATATGGAGTCAATGTCCTATTTATTACATTTAAAAAAGATATCAGGAATCGCATAAGGATTGAATAGTTTAGTTGAATTGCTAAACTATATATATACTACTGTATTAAATTATATTTGAATATAAAAATTAAAACATAATATTTTTGAATAATAAATTTATTCGAATTAAAATAAACCTGAATATCACTCATAAAAAACATCATGTAATCCTTGGGAAATAAAAGAAAACATGGGTAAGAACAAATGCTCAGTTATGGTTTAGTATTGCCAAAGAAATCAGTAATCAAATAGAATATTAAACGTGTAAAGATAAATAAATGATAAAAAATACATTCAAATAATGATAATATGAAGATAATATAAGGATAAATAAATATGGTATTGTAAATAACTAAAAATATATTCTATTTAATAGATATGATGAAAATGAAATACATCCACTGATTATATCATATAG
Source organism: Viscum album (assembly GCA_963277665.1). Taxonomy (NCBI): domain Eukaryota; kingdom Viridiplantae; phylum Streptophyta; class Magnoliopsida; order Santalales; family Viscaceae; genus Viscum; species Viscum album. Next base: position 1,195,104,808 of record OY728135.1, on the reverse strand, counting down.
AAAATATTAAGGACAATGATAACTGAATCAGAATGAACGAAATGCTTAATTATAAGATGTCATGTTTACCGTGAAGATGCTAACATTACCATAAATATCTTTTATAATTTTTTAGAACATATTACTATTAATATCTATCATAAGTCAATTTAAAAATACCATTGAAGGTTTGGCCAGCAAATTTTTTCTCATGAGACTACTAATGCATTGAGTGGATTTGATTAATAAGTCCCCAACCGATCTATTTCAGGTCTAAAGTTTTCCTTATATATGGAATACACGATTTAATTCAAAAAATATTTCTTTAACATTAAATATATGTATTGAGTAAATTACACAGATTTATTAATATTTCCCTAGTTAATCAAATAACTATTAGTGTAAACACCATATATATAAAAGTGATTTTTTTACTAAATAATCACATCCATGATAAATAATATTGATATTCGGGGGAAATTTAATGACCTTAGGGAAGTGAATTATTCAATGAAATGTTAATGAATACTAAAATGAAAAAAGGAAAGTGAAAATTAATAATTTCCTTAGAAAGAATGATAAAAAACCATCCATAGGATGATTAAGGTTGTTATCAATACAATATATAACAATTGAGGTATGAATGAAAGCTTTTTTATTGATTAATTCAAATACTATAAATATATATTTAAAAACCCTCTTGAGGAAAATATTGTTGTCGTTTGGAAACACATTTTGAAAATAATTTCTCATTGAAAATTACTTTTGAAACCATTTTCTAAGAGTAAAAATGAGTTAAAATTACATTGATATATCATTTTAAATGTTTGAAAAAAATACTTATAAAAAATATTTTTCGTATAAAATAGATTTCTATCCAATGGGAAAAATTGTTACTGATTTTCATAAAAATAATTTATGAAACATTTTAATTAATAAAGAGTTAAAATTGAAACTATTACATGATATTGCAATGAATAAATTGTGGATAATATAATTAAATGGGTTTATTATGAAATATTCAATAAAATTACATCAATTTAAATTTGATAAAAAATATCGATTAGAATGAAATTGTGAAATAAACCCTTAAAATGATTCTAAAATTGAAGTAAAAAGTAGACATTATATGGATTATGTGTTTCAACTGTAATTACATATAAAAAGTTTGAAATAAAAAATAACATGATCAAATTTCATTACACAGAAAATCTTATTGTGACATAATCAATGAAGTAAAATTTTAACTTAATGGGTTGAAATTGAGTTATGAAATCCCTTTACCAATTAGTAACTCTTATATAAAATACCCTAGGAATAAATTATTAAAATTTAAAACTAAAATACCATTAATTTTTTATTAATCATGATATTAATTTTTAAATATTTAGTATATACAGTATATAAAATAAATTTGGGGCATAATATTGCAAAATTCCTCAAAGAGGAGAAATTGTGACGAATTCCCTTAATGTATGCTTCCTTTTAAATGAACATTATATAACCTCATATATAGTGGTCCAAAACATGTTATTAACTTATAATAAACTGTATTTATATTTATAATATCATATATGATTCTTTTATAACTTCTTATCACTGGTTATTTAATAATATTTCATTATTATCATTATTTAGCCATTAATTACCTTGTTTTCTTATGTGTTTTTGGTCATTAAAGATATATTTATTGAAATTATTATATAGTTATATAATATTGAGAATAATAATAAATATATAATAATCATATTTATAAAACATTTAAACATTTAAAACCAATCATTAAGGGTAATTTTGATAAATGATGCATGTTACGCTCATGATTATAGTAGGTTTTATGTATGCAGGAATAACACTTCAATTTATCATGGATCATTATGGAAAAGCTATAAGTTATATCTTGACTACATAATTTTATAATAATATCTTTAAAACCATATTATATACTTATATATAATATACATGAGGTGGGTTGATGAAAACCAAGTCTCATCGCTTCATGAAGGAAGTGGTCCACATGTACATGAATGATGTTATCATCATTACATGAGTTAAATATAAATAAATAATATAATTTATATTATCCTTTTGGAAGGATAAATTTTTCATGAATGCCATTATTATTATGATTCCAATGAGCTTTTAATTGGGAGGTAATTGCTCTTTCTTGGCATTCAAAAGACCCAAGATTAAATTTGAGTGGAGGTGAATTTTCATGTTACTGTAGTAGTATTACGATAGTTATTGTATTAGTTACTATAAAGTACTATAGTATATGAATTTATTCATTCAATTAGGCCCTTCAAGCCATCATTATGGGACATCAGATCTCAGGGCCTTCAGGCCACCAAGGGCCTTCAGGCCACCAAGGGACTTTGGGCCACAATGCTTTCGGACACACAATGTCCTTCGGGCAACAATGACCAACAAATACCCAAGGTAGACCACACAATAGTATTCCCAGAAGAGAATTAGAGCTCATAGAAATCACCATATAATATTTAACTATATTGGATGACTGAGAGGGTATGAAAACTATCGTCGGTACAAGGAATTTTGCAGCTCTGCGCGTGGCAATGATAGCCGATTCACAATCTGAAATGGGGTGCTAATCACATACAAAGATACAAATTTTGGGGATGGGTAGTTTTAGTGTAGTTTAGTTGGGCCTTTTGGTATTTTATTTGAAACTGATTCTCTGGTCCTTCGGGTAATGTACTGAGCCTTATGCCACTGTGGCTATTGTTCATATAAGGGTTCCCTCTCGTTCTAGTTAAAATGGGATTATCTAAAAACAAATTAAAAATTGGGAATTTTGGAATTTCATGATAATTATCATTAATATATAATTTATTTCACATTTAATCCTTAAATATATGTTTATTTACACTCATGTGAAGAGTTAGAGAAATAAGAATCACATCACTTCATGAGGATGTAGTCCCCCAAACACACAAGCGACATTATTGTGTCTCCTAGAGAATGGAAGATAAAAATAAATATATGATATAGTAACTAAAAAGGTATAAATATGATACAGATATAATATATAAACATTATATCCATCATCGTACCCAACACTGAGAGGTGTAACTAAATAAACGAATGACATTGGTTAGCGGGGTGGTAATCCGCCGTTCAAACAAATGATGACTCGATTACCCATTTTATGGATGTGGAGATAATTTATGATAATTAAATTATTATAAAATAATACCAATATATTTAATATAATGATTTTTTCTTATCATTATTTTTTAATATTAATTAATGGATGTGGAGAATAAAATAAAATAAAGATTCCCGTTTATTATCATTACTTATTCTTCAGGTATTTTCCCTAGATTTTCACTAAAGCCTTATGAAGGTTGATATTTTCCAAAACTAATGATTCTATGATGAGGTTAGGGATGTAGGGAAGCTATTTGGGTAGTTATTTGCCAAATAAAAGTTTTTTATAGTGTAAAGTAAAGACAAGAGTGATATTAATTTTATTATTGAGGAGGAGTGAAATATTGTAAATATTCAAAAGTATTAAATATTGGGAGGGAAATGTTACTTATTTCGGATCCGAAATTGATTATTAAATGTGTGGAGGGATTATATAGTATTCAGATACCTCCAAAACACAATTTAACTAGTTTGTGACACATTTTATAATTTGACCTCTGTGTTTTCTTATTTTTCCCATTTGTGTTTTTTACTACGGTGAATAGTATTTTTAACTTAGTTATTTTGTACATTAAACCTAAAATAATTTATAATTATTGTATAATTTATACCAAATTATTATAAATATAATATCTAATTTACATAATATAAAACCATTTTTTTGGGAAATTAATTTTAATTTAAGTGCATATAACCTGAAAAAACATCACTTTAACCTTAACTATACTAACAGATTTTTACTATTTACGGGTCAATATATTCTATATAAAATAAAATTTAGTAAATTAATTTAAAATATTTGATATTTATTTGAATTTATAAATAATGTTGTAGAATTTTGGATTTTTTATTTTTTTATATATTTTAATAAAATTTCATTTCTTAATTATAAATTAACATTAATGTAAGTTTTTTACATTATACTATTAATTTTAATTTAAAAATGTCAAAAAATGATTGAATTTAATTATATTATGTTCAAACCAGTTTGAGAATATATATTCATCCTAAAAATAATTTAACAAAATAATTAATTCAATTGACATAACTTTTATATTATCAATATCATTTCATTTATTCTATAATTAACGAAATGATTAATATGTTGACCTTTCTTAAGTATTTAATGTAATAATTTCATCAATGAAATGAAATAAAATTGATTATCATGAAAAAATAATAATTTATTATTAAAATTAATACATTTTCATGAACTTATGTTGTTTTTTCCTATCCCAAATCCTTAGAGACCATAAAATTTAGAAAAGTACATTTTTTGTCTATTTTATTGCATTACATATTATATGAGTCATATTCATATGTAAGTGGAAATGAATTTCTATATTTCATATAATTTGACAGAAAATTTAGAAATAAACTCATTCAATAATATTAATATACTATTTTAGATCATTTTTAATCATATTATTCTAGTTTAAGCTTATGATAAAGCATTTTTTACATTAATTGTGGTAATTATTTTTTACTGCATTCAGTATTCATTTTGGTCAAAAATTAAGCATACCTTTTTAGAAATTATAAATTATTCACATTAAAAATATAGAATCTAATTTCCCAAACAAAAATAATATAATTTGAAAATTTTAATTCAAAATTAATCCATCAGATTTGATGAGAAAATAATTTTTTAAAAAGGAAAATGTTCAAAAGTATAAAAAGTTATTGCATAAAAATTAAATATGATAATTATTCCAATGAAATTTAGATTAAATTATATAAAAATGAACTAATTTTACATTTAAAGAAGTTCAAAATTTAAATTAAGAGTATAAATTATTTAAATGAAAATGCATTTTTTCAAACAAATTCCGCATTTTACACTATTCATCAAAAAATTAAACTCGTCAAAAAAATCCCAAAAATTCACCCTAATATAATTTTGGTATTCATATTTTAAAAATGAAGTTTAGTTTTCATTTAATTTTTTCTAAAATGGTTAAAATTTCACTTAAAATTATGTGTGCATGGTGTGAATAAACTGTCTTTTATAAATTTATAATTTTTAGAAAAATAATCATTTTCTTTAAAATGATTACTATTTTATTACTAATCAATGAAAACCAATAATTTTTCTAATTTTGATAGTATTTTTTGTACCCTCAATTATAACGTCTTGGTGATAACTGTCATATTAAATTAAAATATTATAATAAAATATTTATGTTCAATAAAACATGGTCTTCCAGGTAATATAAGTTATCGAAGAAACTAATTGTTCTATATAGCACAATAAAAACATAGAGTTGTGTGTGATACAAGATAAACTCATAATTTCTTGTAATAAATGCCAAAAAATATAATGAAATTATTTTATTATTTTAGGTAATTACATCCATGGTGGCCATGCAATTAGAAGTAAACATATGGTAATACACCATGTATTTACTCTTAATTATTAAATTAATATGAGTTAGCAACTAGTTTTAATTGTTATATATCATAATATTCATTATATAAAAAACTGGCTTGATATCATATCCTTACATACCTATTGACACTTATTATGATGTATGATGCCTAAAGAGATAGAAGATACTTGATATAAGAAGGTATTAAGAGATCACAGACTACCACTATTTACTCAAGACTACACAATAATTAATATCATTATGCATATTTATGGGTTATGATTTATGTCCCAAAATTACTATCTAGGAGTTATGTCTATATATAAAAATCAATAACCCTTTATTTGGGCATTGATTACATTTTTAATGAATATAATTCAATTACATGAACATTTCCTGGTACATGACATCACAACACCCAGGTAAACTCCCAGTCAATATAGTCTTGTGAAAATGCTGAGGGTTTATATTTTGAAATGATAAAGGTGTTACTCCCAAAAAACATTATGTATAAAAAATTATTGTTGCATACCAATACAACATATGACGTATCCAAGTAGGGTTAATCAACCATAAAACAAACTTACTGAAGAAATAGATATAAGTCTGAAACCGTATAGAAATTGAAAATATTCAATATACATGAATTAAATAAAATGAATAGATCCAAAAGTGACATTCTATATACACAAATACATATATAACAGAAAAATTTCATTTAAAATTAAATATAATAGAATAATTCCCAAAAATTGATAACTAAATCCAATGTGTGTAATATATATTTGAAAAACAATTAGATTGAACCATCATCGTCTCATAGTCACCTTGGAAATGGTCCAAATGTTGACACCTTAACTTCAAGACCCCATAAAAGAATAGCTTCCATTTGTGGGTTCTTTTCCATTTATTATCTTAATCCAATGTACCTGATTTTATAAAATAATATAAATTACAGTTGTGAGAAAAACCTACCCCTTTGTAACTCACCACCCTACCAATAGTATGATGTCATAGTGTAGAGTGTATATAGAAACAATAGAAACCTAATTAATGTATGGAGGATAGTAGTAGTGGAAAACATAAAAGTAAAAACATAAATAAATCCCTAATAAAGTGTCTTACATAATTAATATACCTTTTTATGTTATGAGTGGGTAAATAAATATTATAACAATTCCCAATAAAAACCATTAAAATGTCTTAGTGGAGTACCCATTTTATAGAGGTGGGTAAGGATTAAGTATGTCTGAGATAGATAAATATTAGGGTTCATCCCATTTTTAATAGTGAAAGGGGTGTAAAATATTCAAGGAACTATGGTCATATCCGGTATAATTAATCTATTTATCAAACACATTTTTACCTTGGATACTTTTACTCCCTGTTTTTTACTGCTACATTTTTTATATCATGAATAGGTTATTAAAATTGAATAAATAATTTTTAAATATATATACATTCTCCAAACACCAAATAAAGATTTCATGAAATACTTAAATAACATTCTAATTCCATCCTCATTATAGTCAACAATATATGAATTCTTAGAAACAAATCATTAAGAAAAATAAATGTGGAGAAAATTATAAAATCATTCTTAAGAAAAAATAACAATAGTGAATACAAGATACATGATCATATTTCCTATATATCTAACAATTTAAATACATTTTACATTCTAAGGAATCAATTTAACAATATAGTGGATGATATAGTATCACAAAATCATGTTAATATGGAATTTCTTTGGCCAATTTGACAAATAGTTAATTATTATTATAAGGAAGGGAATGAAAGATTTTATTTATTTCAAAATCATCAACTATTTTTCCAGTGATCCAAAGATTATTTATTACCAAATATAAATGAAAATGAGACGTGATTATAAATAAAATGGGGTAATAAAAGACATAAAACAGGAAATTATAGAGTGTAACATAGCCATTAACACAAAATTTCGTAAGAAAAGGTCTGGAAGATTCAAAACATAGAGAATATAAAAAAACGGGGTAATAAAAGAATCCCAAGGATTCATCTTTATCTATTTCTATAAATAATAGAGAAAATAATAACAATAGAGGTGTAGTGGGGCGTTACCACCCATGTAATAAGTTTCCAAGGACAAGTCAACACATACCATGTAGGTATTGGATTGAGATTTAATAAAGGGATAAAGAATAACATTCAGGGCATCAATGAAGTATACATGTCAAAAAGATGATAAATATCATGTTGGGGTCATCAATGGGGATTAATTATTTGGGTAATAAGATACATTTTCACTTTATTTAGTGAATATTTCTCAAGGGGTTACCAGGTACTCCCTAGGATACTATAGGGTGCCTAGTTGTACAAATAATACCACATTGGTCTTTAGACAATCATCAATTATATTTTTTAAGTCCATCAGGTACCTAGTGTTCCATAAACCAAAAGTGGTCATCTCCATTATTGTTTTCCCTTGACCAGATATCTTCCCTCATACTCCTTATTCTCCTTAAGCTTATAACAAACCAAAAATATAAAATAGGTAAAATATTTAAATGAAAATATATAATTAGTGAGGTTGAGTTCAATACTAGAAGAATATTTTAGAAGTCCATCCCCCCACTTTTATGAGTTTCATGGTCATCCTCCATTATAGAGTATCGTCTAAAAAATGATACTTACATTTACACATAAATCATCCTAAGATTAACTATTGATTCAAAACCATCTTATATACTCTCAATCGAATTCTCAGTTTCTTGATTTCCTAATTCACCTCACAATGGAGGAAAGGAAAACTCATTAAATTCATAGATCTCTCTCGGTACCACAACCTATTCCTTTTTTAACCCATTATAAAATAATTGAAACCCCACATCATATTATCAATAAAATACATATCAATAGGTACATCACTCCTTGAATGGATATACATCATCTATAATCCATACTTATGAGATGGAAAATTATTATCTCCTTTACTATTTGATCACATTTATCAATCATATGGATATCCAAACCATCTATATTAATAATTCATTAAAGTAAACCCATATAAATCCCACTCAAAACCACCTAGAGGTTTATCAATAATTCCACAATTCAATAAAAACTTCCACCTTCCCCAAGACAGTCTACTCAATTTTCATGGTTTTAGAACCTTTTTCACCATATAATTATTAATTAAATCGAAATAGAGTCACAAAAAATAATTATGTTTTTCTAATATACCACATAGGAAAAAATTCATTCTCAAGACCTTGTCAATTAAATTGATTATCCAGCATAAATTTTCCCACTATACATTTATACTTTAATCCCGTCCCAAAATTGACAGAACACATAAATCATATGTTTATGTGTCAAATCATTTATGATAGATGTTCTAAGAAGCATCCATTCACACCCCACAATCTCTTGCGAGAGCCATTTGTGGTTTAAACTCATATATTATAATAGATATATATAATCGGGAAAACAAATTATCAAACATAAAACACTCATCAAGCTCATAATAAATGATCTACATATAATCTATATATAGAAATATCATTTGGTCTTGGTCAAAAACCCAATATTTGGATACTTCCATTCACACACCATAATAAAAACACATATAAAAATAATATAAAAACACCCTTAAATAGCACTTAGACACATGTATCATACTACTATGAGTAATATATCATCATCCATATTCCCATTATCAATTCAATAACACATTATTATAATAAGTCATTCTCAAAAAATCATACATGAATTTTTTTTCACATAACTCAAAGATTTACTACAAATAAAATCCTATGAGGGATCTATCAAATACCATGAATAACCTTACCCATATATCGCATGAATAGGCCATAAAAACACTAATATACATAAAATTAAATATCCAATCATTGGTTAATTATTAGAAAAATACTACTAATACTGATTATGGTTTTTAAAATACATCATGGTATTCTATCGGAATGATTGAACCTTCCTCGCATGGACTAGACATAACCATATCAGTGATAACACTAAGATATATATATAGTAACCATGGTGTAATTTTTCAAAAACTTATAATGCAGAACATGAAATAGATTTCTATAAAGATAAATCATATCATAATTTATAAAATGTAGAAGCTATAAATACACAATGAAATTATATATAAACCGTAAGAGACGAGGGTATTATACAACCGAAGAAAATTATAACCCCACCAACCCACTCCCAGGTGATTTATAAAACACACATTTATTATCATTACAATAATAATCTATTACAATTCAAGAAAAATGATTCCAAAAATTATAATTCCACCCATAAGCTATACAAAAAATCACTATATAAATTGTTTCTAAAAAATTAAATTAATTAATCAATATTAATAATTATGAAATCAATCATATAAAATTATAATAATGTATTTTTATTAATACATGACAAATTGGTTGCATGAACACTCACACTGTTACCACGTTGGCCCAAGGGAAATTTGTGCTACAAAAATATCATGATGATTTCCCCTAAAATATTAAAGGATTATTTTTTTAGAAAATAATATTTATCCTATCCCTTATAATATAATATCTCTTTATACATAGGTAATATAAAACATGTTATTATTTCCAACAAATGTTGTAAAAATATACTATATTCAGTGAATATTCACAAATAGTATGAAAACTTAAAACAAGCCTGTGATACAACTCTGAAACATAGCCACTTCAGTAATCCTGAATGGTTCCAAGCCATAGGATTCTATGTAACATTAATCATGCCTCCCCATACATCAAATGTGACTAAACCGGGACAATTTGTTTCAATAAAGTGTGGATAATATATCATTATAATTGAATAACCATAATGTATAGAAAAATCAAAACTAACTATCAATCAAAAGAGCTACATAATATAGACATTAATGTACTGGATCATCCAATAGTAAATAATCATCACATGATATACTAAAATAAAATCTATTTCATTTACTATATAAAACCATTAAAATGCATAAAACATAATATGATTTTTATATACAATAATATTCAAATATTCAAATGAATATATTTTACAAAAAAAAACATGTTTAGAATCCCCAATTAATCTCATTTTATCCAAAAACCATCTATCTAGAACACCATTAAATTTTAGGAAAATTTCCCTTTAATGCATTTCTAATCTTGAAATATACATATGCACCAAGATACTCATACAACATGTGAGTACAATATATTTGGATACCTTTATTTTTGTATCTATTCAAATTTATAAACTATATGCACATTCTTTATATGAATTGTTAAAAATACTGTAGAAATTATAGTTACCCTATTATGGATTCCTAAAATATAAATCCCAAATGTGATTAGACACAATTCATCTAATTCCTTAATGAAAAGATAATATCAAGGTCTGAACACAACATGAGTCTGAAAGATTTATCACTATCTAGTCAATAATGAAGGTGATAGATCTATAATCCAAATAATAGTTTATGGTGAACAATGTATCACTATTACACAACATAAGAAAAACAATACATAATAATATCATAACTTATGAGGTGAATAGTATTCCATCAAACCCATATCCCCATAGTGATTTATGCATCACTGATACACATATCCACTGTGAATGATTTTAACCAATAAATATCCCTCAAGTCTATAATAAACAATCAACACATACAACCCACATAATGATATGTGACCAATAAAATATCCCTAGGTTGTTGACACATCCTCGATACATAGTATATACATAAAATATACACTAATAACTCTCAATATATAGAAGGATGATATACCATAAAACAGAAAAGGTAGGAAAATATACCTATATACAAATACACCACTAGAAAGAATACATCACTGAACATATAAAAATGGTGGAAAATATACCACCCTTAAGAACATTAGGGCGAATAACTTATCACCTTTATTCAATAATAGAAAATAAAGAAACGTTATTATTTATGAAATAAAATGAATTATCTATCATGTTTGGAAAATGTATATGAGCGTTTTATCAAATTAATCATACATGTTTAATGGGTGATCACTATTTTACAAAGCATACATTTTACATAAAATATATATTTCACATAGGTTCTTCACACGATAACACTAAATTTATTCAATGATCCATGAAAATTTTAATTCATCACTAGAATAACCTTTTCAAAATAATTGATCTCCCTAGTAATGATCTATGAGAACTCAAATGACTTTTATGATCATTAAAATTACATTGATATCCCTCATAGTTTCCAATTAACATTCATGTTTCCACATACAAAACACATCACATCCATTAGTGTACTAACATTAAACACTCTATTATTTGGAAATATTTATTGAGATAAGGAAACTACATTCATATATTATAATGAATAATCAATAAATAATGTTCCTTTTCTTATACACTAACTATCAAATCATACACATTTCTTATAAAATATACAAAAACCATGTAAACCAATAACCATGGTTAGAAATTTGTACATAAATATAGATGGATACCTCCTATAATGAAAAACATTATAATTTAATTCTTTTTAGAAGATACCCCAACATCTGATATATGATCTAAAAATAGGTATTTCTTTAATAAACTTATAAAATATGATAAATTAATAGAGAAAAATAGATAATACGTATAAGGAGTCATTGAACTACCTCTACTGAACTAATGTAGAGAATATCACTCAAATTGAAACATGAATACATGGAATATAATACTAGGGGAAATAGGGAACAATCATAAAAGTGGAAGGGTTTGTGAGATTTATATATTTTAATAATTAAATTAATTAAATTACAGCTTTAAAAAACTATAAATTCATCTGTTATAGTGTGAGCAGATGAGTCATTATAAAATCCTTTAGTCGAGGTCCATGTTGTGGGGTCACTAACATATTAACTATGTGAAGCTATATTATAGTGTAATAGTAATAAATAATGCACAATAGGTTTCTTCATGATAAAAGGATCAATACCATAACACACCCTATTATGACATGAAACAAACCTTATTACCCCGACCTAAATCTTATGAAGCCTCTCAATTGTGTAACACATATAATATTAATCATAGAGTTTCACCTAACTCGAAGCATAATCAAAAGTGTCCAACTATAAACATTCTAATATAAGTCCATTATAGGGTAATATAGTAAATGAAATAAAATTTTATCTTTTATTGTGAATAATCCTAATATCCCTGCACCTATCCTCCATGAACACATTCAATAGATCAAAACATTCATAAAACTCATGGTTAAGAAAATAATTAAATGGAATTATACCTTGGAATATTCAATGTGTTAAATGTTCAGTAATATTCTAGGATAAATGATCTAACTCAAAATAATGTGATATTTCTATTTTTATTTTAAATAATAAAAACATATATGGAATTTATATTAGAGGGTATATAATATGTCATTGGAAATCATTGATAAATTCTACCAATTTAATAATTAAATATTATTAATCAATATTATAGAGATAGAGAACATTTCTACACTAAAAATGGTAAAATTATTATCTGGTGATTGTTATGAAATATTTGTTTCACTATATAATGATAATTTTTTATAATTTTTAAATACGGTACTGAAAATTAAAGTGTAAGAGGAAATAAAACAAAATTGATAATGAATCCACTATAAAAAATTATAATAAGTAGTATACTGGGTAATGTTTGTAATAATTGAATGTAATTATTATATATTTATTTGAAATAACCTTATATTTGAAAAAACTAAATTATCTCATACCATATCTTTTATTTATATCATATATGGGTAAGGTAGAATAAAGTTTACCACTAATGAAAAAAATAAAATTAATGGATTAAAATTTCTATTACATGATTCAAATACCCCCTATAGTATATTACATAATGATTCCCGAATGTGGTTTCATGTAAAATTATTTATTTTATTAGGAGTGATATCTCACTTATGTTATTTTTCTTCCATAAACATGATTTCATCATCACTGAATAAAACCTTTAATCATTCAATAATCTATGGTAACATATATTTTGATCAATATTTTATCTTCTGCACATGTATTAAATTTAGTGGATACCATTATATAAAGAAATTATATCACTAAGGAAAATTGTAACAAGGATTTTCTTGTCAATAAAAATTAATTAAATATATATACGGGGTTTTTATAACACATTATATTATGAGGTGATGTTAGATATATCGTCTAATGTCTTATATTAAATAATTTCAGTATCTATGAAGGTAATTCAAAGTAAAAAAGTAACGGAATCATGTTCCTTTGACCAAATATAGTGGTTTATAGATACACACAACAAATAAAGTTAATTAATTAGTTGACCAAGTGACCATTAAGGTGGAATACATTCACATACATATTGGTGTACATGAATACATGATCAGAATTATGTTTATAATATAAAGGCCGTATCACCATTTCGAATATAAGTTTTTGGTGATTGGGGAAGGTGAACACAAGAATGTATCCTTATTTTATTTTCAATGAATCCAATATAAATATTATTTCAATATAAATTATGGTAGAATTAGAATTGATTAGATATCATGGGAGGTAATATTCACTCTTCTGAAACTAATAAGGAATTGAGGTCAAAGTGGATATTTCATTACATTCCCCAATCCTTTAAAAGGGAATAAAGTGTTTTACTAAAATTTTATATATTCATGTATAAAAGTAAATTATAGTAGTATGTTTTATTTCATTAAAAATAAAAAATATCTCCAGATTGAGTATGATGGATTAGTTTAAATAAATTTTGATGTGATATATAAAATAAAATATCTCCATGAATTTTTTTATGTGTTTTAATTTAAAAATAAAAAGGTGAAGAGGCTGGAAAATAAGAAAATTATATGGTTTTAGGTAATTTTGACCACAATGTTTACTTATAGGATATAATCAATGATATAGATTTTGGGAGAAAAAAGAGAAATAAATAAAATTATATGGTTTGTTACTATAAAGGTTATATATAATGGAAACAATAGAAGAAAGTTGAGTTGATGAATGAGATTAAAAAATTAATGTCTATGAAATTGGAGGATTAAGATAATATTGTTGATATGAAACTCAAAGTAGAGGAGACAATGTAAATTATTGATAATACTACTACCAAAGTAAAACAAATATAAAATGAATCTATAATCTTGGTGGAAAAAATTATTCAAATGACTAAAAATATTTTTGATCAAAAAATAGTTTTGAATCTCAAGTTTATATTTTATAATTGGATAAATTTGGATGCTGATAAGGGAAAAAGGAAATGTGGTGAAACAAAAGTTATGAATGATAAATTCACATACCAACAATGATTTCCCCATAAATGAAAGGAAGTGTATGAATTTCATATGAAATAAAATTTAATCAATGATAACGAATGGAATAAATATATCCCCATATATAAAATTTATTCATGGTCAACCCCAAAATAGTAGTTTACCAAAAATTATTAAACAAAATAACACACCAAATATTAAGTGCTATTTTTATTTAAGTATATGATACTCTGAAACATATGGTAATAAATAAAATTAAATTTTAAAGAATATGGTAAAATACAATATAATACAATATTTATAAATTATTATTATATTTTCCATGTATAATATTTTTGTGTCTCTAGAGTATCAATATAAATACATGTATTTATAATATTAGAATAAACATAATATATCATAGGAATGTAATTGTAGAGAAAATGCTCAAGGAAATAAAGGGAAAATGATACTATAAATTAAATAAAATATTTTTTTATTGAATGTTGAGGTGAATCCATTTTATAGAGAGGATGAAATTTAATATCAACTACCAATTTATGTTATATATCCAACATGGATCACCAAAATTAGGGTTGGGTTGGACATAATGTATTTTATTTTTATAAAAAAATGTTTCCAATGAAAATATTGGATTCATGAGAGTAGATGTACTTCCCATACAAAAAATATCTTGATAAATTTAAAATATAGAAAAGATGGATACATGTAATTTTTGAATTATTAAGTCTTCAAGATAATTTTCCCATGTAAATAATATATCATAGAATAATTCATGAGAAAAATGGATAGATTGGTTATAGAAGGACACAACCAAAATTTAATATTTCTAAGGAAGTTATATGACTTGGCTAATTAGAAAACGAATTGTTTATAATTGTAAAATATAGATAAATCACTATTTATGATTGGTGAATGAATGATATTATCAAACATTTAAATTCATAATAATAAATGTATTAACAATCTATGGAAAATTAAAACTAAATATGGTACAGATGAATTTTCTAAATGATCCAAAATTCCTTTGAATAATTGGTAATGTTTAAATTCATTTGAGATGATTCACGGGTTATATGAAATTATAATAATATATGTTATGTTTAAAAAAAATAGAACAAATAAAACAATTGTAATTTAATTTATTATGTATTAATAAATTGCTATATTTGTATGTTTGAGACCTAACCAATCTAGGATTTCATGATTTAAAGATGTATTACAAAATTTTCATTAGTGAATATTGTTTGATGAAGTGGATGAAGGTAGTAACATAAAATGTTGAGGTTTTTAATTTTAATACACAATATTATAGGTTTTCAAAGAATTAACTAGGAAAAATCATATAATTTTAAAATAATGATGAATTTGAGTTTGAAAATGGAAGTGTAGAATATTATGTTCCAAAAAACGAGAAAAGGCACTCAGTTTCAATTGTAATGACTTCTAAAATATATAATTATCAACATGAAAATCATAATGATAGAGAAAATTAAGTATAAGATTCTTTTAGGATAATCCTACTCATAAAATTCAAGAATGATAGGAATTTTAAAATCAACTATATCATAAAGTGTTATTCATTTATACCAAAGAAGATAATACCCTATCATGAACAAAATGTGTCTACCCCTCATCTTGGCACTTGTTCCAATATGTGATAAGGTTTGAAGGGTGTTCCAAATAACCATAGGCTAGAAATTGGTTTCAGGGAATCAAATATAGATTGATGAGAATTATTTCTCCCAATAAATATAAACAAAAATGTAATAGAATTGTCATATGTATATGGATTAACACAATAATAAGATGGATATCCTTGAAAAATTAAATTTTTTTATTTTAAAATTAGAGACCAAACCAAATAATGAATAATTTTCAATTATTTATATCCAAGCCACATAGATAAAAATATGAAAATATACAATATAAAAAAATGATGATATAAATAATATAAAATATGTGATAAATCTATTATAGAATAAAAAAAATATAAAATAGTGAACAGGAAAAATGTTCTCCTAAAGACCCATGGAAATGTTCTAACATCATCCACAATATTTTACCATGAAATGATAAATAAAACATAATCTAAATAAGGATCTATCCAAGAAAATGAATTAAATTATAAATTTCTTTTTGTGTGAGGAAAACATCCAAATAGGTATAATTCCCACACCAAATGAATTAGAATTAAAAGTTTATTGTTTCGTTTAATCTTGATAATACATACATAAATTCACTAGTGGAAAAGACACCTATACTAATGGACCAAAACCAATAGTTCTCAAAAAACTATTGGTTTCTGTCCACCTATAATATTTTTCTAAATAAGAATTGGAATATCAAGTTAATGTGAATGTTATACCAATAGTTTTATAAAACTATTGGGATAGAGTATTATATAACAATGGTTTTAAAAAACCTTTGGTATAGCCATCCCACATTTACAAAGTATGTAGGATCCCTCCACAAATATCATTCCCCTCTTCATTAAAACATATAAATTCATATAAAATCATGGATTTTCCATGAATTATTTTTATATATTACATGTATTGATTTTAAGACTAGGAATTGAGATGACATGTGATTATGAGGCCCGGTGTGCTTGGAAAAAATGTTTGAAAAATATTAATATTTTTAATAGCATGTAAGAACATTCGTTATGAAAATTGGAACAAATCTAATATAGGATCTTGGATCAGAAATATAAGGTCATTGTTGAGCTAATAATGATGTTTTTCCCATATGATTGGCTTAACATTAGTCTTTGTGGGATGTATGTCAAAAAATTCATAGTGGACGTAACCATAAATAAAATACTTTAATAAAAAAAATTGACACAGTGACATTATTTTTATTATGTCATTATCATTAATTCATGGTTTGTATCATAACCCTGGGATTATTTTATAAACATAGAGAACGAACTTATGTATAAACTATTCTTAGATGATAACAAGTCGATCAAACGACACACCTCATATTCAACAAACATTACTAACGATGACATTGACACTTTTTTCTTCATCCAAAATCAAACTAAATAAAGGTAGGGTATGCTGTTTTGGGTTATTTTTCCTATTCTATAATTTTTCCAAAAAACACAGTCCAATCAGCAATGATATTGTCTCGTGGATTGATCGTTGCTTTGGGATGGTATATTATCTGTTGGATTATTGGGTGATAAATCTTTATTCCTATTAGTTTATAATTTTAAGGGGAATGGATTGAGGATTACATTAAAAAAGGACAAGGTTCATTCCCAAGAGTTATATTTGTGCTTTTCTCCCTCTATTATTTTTATTCTTCTCCATTGGATACATATGGTCAGGGATCGACCATTTCGGGTATCAACACATGCTGTCGAACCCCCAAATTAGATTCAAATTGTAAGAAATTATGAATCTATGTACATAGGGACCTGAGGACCTCAGATCTACAATGGTTGTTTTTTTGGACATCGGAGGATGATTTGAGGCTCACAAAGGAGGTGGTGGAAGCAGCCAGTGCATGCAGTGAAATAGGGGATGTGGGGTGTGGGCATCAGATGTGGTAATGGAGGGTGTCACATGGGATGCGGTTGGTGATAACTTGGAACAGGATGGGATAGGCGGGTCGGACTGAGGAGGTTGGGTCTATTGGGATGAGTCTCACCAAGCGGGTTAGGTCAGATAAAGAGGGCGGGTCAGACCCAGGCCAGACTTAAGATGAATGAGGTAGAGCAATTCCACAGTCGACCATGACGGTCAACCGTGAGCCGCAACATCTCTACCTTCCATGTTCATAGTGGTCAATCGGCTACTACTGCTGAAATTGTGCGTGGCCACATCCAATTGATTATTGTGGGGGGAACGACCTCCATGGTCGGTCTGTGGGGTGGTTGACTACCACGGTCAGTCCATAGGCCTAATGACCCACTTTAAAACATCAAATAATCATAACTTCTAAACAGGGTGTGCAATGGATGATACAAATGGGAAATTGAGACACTGGTGTTCATATGATCATGTTGAGAGAAGTAGAGAATTTTTAGTTTGGATCAATATTGTTTTAGATCATTATTGTGGTCATTTCCTCAAGGGTTTAGTACAAAATTATATCTTCATGATTGTATTGTAATCCTCTATAGAGGAATATCCCAAAAATAGAGTATGGTATCCCTCCATGGGACTGGAGATCAATCCTCTATCACCCTATATTTTTTTTTGAATCAATGTAACCACCAATAGTACAGAGTTATTCATCCATCTATAATTCCACATCAATAGGGTTATCAATATTCCAAATTGTGACTGGGAAGGATCCACAATATTGTGATTTGATGCAGACTGGGTAAAAAATATCCCCCTGTTTTTGGACAGGATCCCCTCTCTTTTTATAATAGTCTTCCTTGGAAATTGTGTTCTCTATTAGAAGGCCCCAAATAAGTTATACCTCTTTGTGAGTGTCACCAATGATGTCATGGCTCGAGGATTGAGTTTTCTTAGAATGGTCATTCTTCAAGAAGAAACATGTGGCTCAAAACTGGTTGTGAATTACCTATAGAATTCTTGTGTTGGATGAAGTATATCTGGATTTTATTTTTATATGTTTTGTAGAATAATACCTTTATAGATATGGGTGTACTTTCCATTGTGGTATTTCTTTTTGGTATTCCTTTTTTTTCAGGGTGTCCTATTGAGTATTTTTATACAAACCCCTACACGAGGTTTGCTCACACATGTTGTGTTTTTTGTAGGTGATTGACCTTTCGACAGAGTCCATGGATGTCTAGGACTTGGTGCTGCTTTGTGAGACCAGACAGAATATGGTGTGTTCAAATGTCTTTTGAGATAATAGTTCCAGTACCACTATTCATATAGGTTGGACTTATGGTTATAGTGTTTTTTTGGGGTCCTTTATTTGACCACATTTAATTTCCAGTACATACACTAGTGTACTCTACTTTTGGGATGTAGTGGTTTGCATACATTTTTTACTCATTTTTATCACATTTCAGCATTTTTGGATTAGCGACGTGTGTGTACATATAGGTACATTAGGATAATTCCTCACATTTTTGGAATATTCCAACTTGGTGCTAGTCACCAGCCTCTTTCCAATTGCAGGAAGGCTTCTGGTAGTTACGACATGGGACCCTCTAGGACAGGTCATGATAGAGTGGTATTAGAGGAAGATCAGATAAACTTTAGAATCCTGATTTAGTGAGATTGGTTTGGGACAATAGTGTTAAGTGTTTTGAGTTCAGATTTCAGACTGGGCAATCCAGTGTTTGTATAGAAGATGACATAATCATACACCAAGACTCTGAGAACATACTTTTTGAATTAGTACATGATAAACTTGTTTCATGGTAAAAACAATGTTATAGTCATTATATAGGAATGGTTGTGTTTTCCATGTCCTTCTCAAGTCATCTCTCTAGATATACTCTATTAACTATGGTATATCTTTTTTTAATTCAAGATTCCGCTACATAATCAACCAACTAGGATTCCACTGTTTTATTACAAGGATGATCTTCCTAGTGACAATGTATCAGTACAGGGGTATGTACTAGAGATGGGACCTCAAGGTGGTGTACCAGCTATATTACCACTCGTCGAGTGGTAGCTACTACCATCACTACAATATGGGGATGCACTTTGGTTGAGTGAGTTGCATGAGTTTTATAGGTTGTGGCCTCAGAGATTTTGGGGTGATCCAGACCCCCAATTTGTTGAGGATTGGCGAGCGCAAGTCACTCATGTTTTCTACCTTATGACAAAACCTGCGAACAATATGGATGTATTTTACTACGAGTCTTATTTAGTAATATATGGGGAAATGGTAGAGTATAGTGACTAAGACACATGAAAAGTTAGATCTCTACTAGATAGATTTTGAGGATATCTTCTTTGATGAGTTCTATCTGGACACATTTCTATTAATGAACATACATGAGATTCTACATCTAGAGAAGGACAGTTTGACCTAGAAGTGTATTCAGTAATGTATATTGATCATTCACACTATTAAATGGGTATGGTTTGGGATGAGTTCTTTAGGGATCATACCTTTGGGTAGGTCTTACACTGGGAAATCAAGGAATGAGTGATTTCCATTAGAATTATTCCCTCTAATGGGGTACATCAGAAAACCCTAATAATAGAGAAAATTCTTATAGAAAAGACACTAGTAGTGGGAGATAATAGTGGTCATCGGGTAGCTGAGACCTTAAATATAGGTATCTGATGGTAATCACAATGATCCAAGCAGTTCATACACTTTAGGAGGAAACCATAGGACACACGGTCTAGGATTTAGGTCTTCTAGGAAAACATGAATTATCATGGGGATAAACTGTGTTACTCATGTTATGGATGGGTATATCTTGAATGAGATTTCTTAACACATCATAATGATGATCATTAAATGGTTGAGGGACCTCTGAGGAAGAGGAAGATATAATAGAAGGGTAGTTATTAGGGGGTGGATGTAGAAGAGGAGTATGTATGGTAGTAATAGATGGTTGGAGGTTTGACCTATTACCACCATAACCCCTCAGGTGGTCCACACCAGGATTAGGGAGCTGGTTGAAAGGGATGAGGCCAACTATTGGATATAGAGGCTTATGAACCTAAGACACTGTGAATGATTTGAGGTACGATATGTGTTATTTTTACCTTATCTTTAGTTTTTTTTAGACACATGGGCTAGTTATTATTTTCTAGACACAAATCTTTCTTGAGGCTTGGAAATTCCAGTTGAAATATTAACTAGACTCCTATGCATAGAGACTTATACGGGAGGAGATTTTATGATCACAAATAGGTCCCAAAATTGTGACATGACTCTCTATGGTGAGTGTTTAGGTTGGGATCTATTGTCAATGGCGCTGAGGCCTTACGACATCATTCTTGGAAAGGAGTGGTTATCCACAGTTCATACCCAGATTGACTGTTTTAGATGAAGAGTGTGGTGTGTCTGTAAAGATATAACTAGGTTTTTATTTCTATATGAAAGTGAAATACAGGAAGAACATGATAGACTTAGACATAAGAGGGTGTAACCAATTAGTAATAAGTTGGATAGCCTCACCCTCAGTGTAGTGGATGTTATGAGTCCTTAGTTTCCTACTGTGGTGGGAGAGTATAAGGACGTCTTTCCTAAGGATGTTATAGGACTAACTTCCAATAAGTAGATATACTTATTTATTTATCTACACCCCAGGATGAAACTGATATCTACACATTCATGTCAGATGGTTCCCCAAAATCTTCGCAAGTCGAGGGTAAAATTAGAGGACATGTGGAATATGGTCTTTGTGAGACCTAGTGCTTTCTTCAGGACAATACCAATTTTTTTTAATAAGTTAAATGATAACATGAGGTTATGTGTG
This sequence comes from Viscum album, assembly GCA_963277665.1. Lineage (NCBI taxonomy): Eukaryota > Viridiplantae > Streptophyta > Magnoliopsida > Santalales > Viscaceae > Viscum > Viscum album. The sequence goes on along the minus strand of OY728135.1, from coordinate 1,195,082,601 downwards.
GATTTTTGGCACTTATATCATGTGGTTGTGAAGAATAAGTATCCACTACCATGGATTAATGACCTTTTTGATCAGTTGAATGGGTAACAGTGGTTCTTGAAATTTAGCCTTAGATTGGGCTATCACCATCTATGAGTATGAGATGAGGATATACCAAAGAAGACCGCCATATCTCATTATGAAAAATTTGAGTACTAGGTGATTTTTTTGGTGTGAAGAACACCCAATATTGTTCACGGGACTTATTAATAGGATATTTCATCCTTAATTAGATTGATTTGTGGTGGTCTTCATTAATGACTTCCTCTGTGTACTTATCATTCATGGAGGATCATGTTAGATAATTTTGAATTGTCTTGGACACACTCTATGAGCACCAACATTATAGGAAGATATCAAAGTGTCAGTTTTGGATTTGAGATTTCCATTTTATGGGACACATCATTTAAGAGGCTAGACTTTTAGTGGTTCCAATGAATATTGAGGTGGTGCTTTCTTGGGAGCAATAAAAAAAGGTTTGTACCCAACTTCTCTAGGGTTTAAGCATAACATAAATATTTGACAAGAAAGTGGAATCATTTGTGTGGATGGAAAATATACAAAAGAATTTTCAGCACTTTAGGCATATATTGGCAAGTTCCCCATTCATGAGATTGCCATATCAGGGTGTCGAGTACGTAGTGTTATGTGTTGCATCGGGAAATGGGATTGGGTTTTTCCTTTTGGAGAGGAAATTAATTAATTCCTTTCGTCTATATTAGTTGTGACCACCAAAGTGGAGCTATGAGACTCATGATCATGAGTTAGGAGTGGTAGTATACGTATTGAAGATGTGGTGACATTGCCTGATGGGAGAGCGGTTTATCATCACTTTGACCACATGAGTTTGAAGTATATCTTCTCTTATAAGGATATGTAATTTATAGATAAGCGATGGATAGATTTCTTCCAAGACTATAACTTTATGATTGTGTATACTCCTAGGAAGGGGAACATGGTGGTAGATTATCTTTTTAGGATATCTAACACACAATTAATAAATGAGGCATCAGAGTAGTTAGCCATGTTGCGATTATCCTTTATGGATGGGGATGGATGAGATTACCTCCATTCGATGGTTTTAACCCTTCCACTCTTAAAGAATGTCTCATAGTAACACCTTGGGGATACCAAATGTAAGACTGTACATGCTAAAATTTACACAGGGCAAGATCCTGAGGGATATTAGAATGGTGGGGAGAATGTCACTCTTTTCTGAGGACGTACAGTTGTACCAGTGGAATTTTAGGAGGAGGTTTTGAGGGAGCTTCATACACACCCTTTAGTAATACACCATGGTGTGGAAAAGATGTATGTGGACCTCCAACATTGGTTTTGGTGGCTATGAATGAGGAAGGGAGTTGTAGAGTTTGTCTCTTGATGCTTTACTTGTCATCAAGAGATGGTTGAGCACCATGTTCCCATGGGTTGGCCTAAACCCCTTGATGTTCCATAATTAATGTGGGAAGAAATACTGATGGACTTCATGACATGTTTAACTTGTATGTATAGGGGAAATGACCCCATCTAGGTGATCATTAAATGACTCACGAAGTCAACCAATATTCTAGCTATCTATGGGAAGAGTTTATTAGAGATCTTGGATCTCCTCTACATGAAATAGATAATTCGACTCTATGGAGTTCCATAAATGATAGTTTTAGATCATGATGATTGTATTATATCCCATCTTTGGAAGTTATTTTAGGAGGAATTTGGGATCCAGTTACTCTTGATCACAACGCTTCACCCACAGATGGATGACAATACTGAGTGGACCATTCATGTTCTAGAGGACATGTTGTAGGCTTTCATTTTGGACTTTTTCCATATATGGGTGGTTCACCTAACACTAGTGGAGTTCTCATAAAATAACAGCTATCACTCCAACCTTGGTATATCACCATTCAATGCCTTGTACGTGTGACCCTTCAAGTCACCCCTTTGCTGGATTAACCTAGGAGAGTCAGCAGTCATATTTTCAGAATTGGTGAAAACTAGTACAAAGATGCTATAGATCATCTATTTGTGGGTGAAGACTGAATATTTCTATGAGAATCATTATGTTGACATGTGATGGAGGACATTTATGTTTTAATATGAAGACCATGTATTGCTTCAATTTTCTCCCCAATGTGGATTATGTAGATTTTTCCGAGGTGGAAAGCTATCCTAGAGGTTCATCGGATCTCTCCAAATACTATGTAGAGTTGGCGAGGTGGCATAACAGTTGTCTCTACATCCACAGTTATAGAGGGTACATAAATTCTTTCACATGCTTCATATAATTAGGTACATTCATGACCTATCACACATCATCGAATGAGGGGATATGGACATTGAGGATGGGGAAACATTTTCTAACTGCCAATTGGATATTGTGGATTGGAATTATAGGATCTTCATGGGTGAGATATTTCCATAGTGTGTGTGTGGTGGAAGAACAAGAATCTCTAGGGGAACACATGGGAGTGGGAGGCTCAGATTCATACTCAGTACCCTCATCTATTTGAGTATCCTTGTTTTGGATTTCAGGGACATAAAACCCAAAGGTAGAGAAAATTTAACATATCTTATTTTTTATTTTTTATTTTTCAATATTATACGGATTGATTTAAATACTAGGCACTAAGAAATCATGCGATTATGATACCCGTTGTTCTCAGAACAAATGTTTTTAAAATATTAAACTTTTTAATAGCATGTGTGCATGGTTTTCTTGAAAAATTCGAATAAATCTTAAAATGGTGCTTGGATCAGAAATTTTATGGAACCATTGATCTCAAAATATCTATTTTACCCTAAGAGTTATCTAACATTAGTAGCACATGTTGTCTATATAAAAAATAATGGAGGATGTAAATTAAATAAAATAATTTAATAAAGAAATTAATTTGACACAATGAAATTATTTTTATTAAGTATTTATCAAGAATCCAGTGATGGAATCATAACATGGGAATTCCTCTAGAGATGTGGAGAAAGAACCTCACGTGAAACTGTTGGTGAATGATGACAGGTTGATCAAATGACGCACCTCAAATTCAGCGAAGCCGGCCCAGGACGAAAACACAGCTTCATTATTTTACATAAATCAAACCGAATTGATGTAGGGCATGTTGTTTTTTGTTTTTTACTCTTCATTAAATTCTAGAATGAATGTATATCAATAAATAAATATATTGATTCAATGATATATCATTGTTGTTGGATGGTATATGATCTATTGGATTATCATGAGAATGATCTTTAATCCTTTACGTTTATTGTTTTAGTAGAAACGAATTGAGGCAGACATGAACAAATTCTAAGGTTCATTCCTCAGGGTGATGTTTGTGCTTTTCTACCAACATTATTCACATTTTTCCTTATTAGATCATCATGGTCATGGATTGACCTTATTGACTGGATCTGAATGTGATCAAACCCTGATATTGGAGGAAAATTGATAGAAGATGTCAGATCTTTGTAGATCGGGACATGATCAGCTTTAATAGACAACTGTTGCATTTTTTTGGAATTTAACGTGAATTTTCACCTTATAGAAGAGGCAGAGGTGGTGGTTGGCACATGGTTGTGCGACAAAGTGCAGTCGGGTCTGCATGGGATGTGGTGGGGCCACGGGTTGCATCAACAATGGTCATTGCATGGGTCGTATCCAGCAACCACATTGACTGTGTCGAGCCATACTACCCCATGAAAGCAGTACGGGGTGAGCGAACAGGCCGGGTCTTGTGGGATGGGACAATTGGGTTAGGCCTAGTAAGATGGTTTGTAACAGTTAGGATGTGTTGTTCCATGCATGCTAGGTCAGGCCAAGTGGTTGTGTCCGACAAGGGCTATACCTAGGTGACTACGGCATAACCACACCATGGTCAATTGTGATCCATGATAGCTCCAGTTTCTAGGGACATAGTGTCCACACAACTAGGGCCATAGATGGCCGACCATCATGGTAAACCTCTACAATTGTTTAGCCACCACATGTGGACTTACTGCCACGGTCGGTCCAAAACAACATGTCCATGGGGTGGTCGACCACAACATTAGTGGAACAAATGTGTGTTCGGTCCAGAGGTCCAGTGACCTCTTTTAAAACAACAGGTGACCATAACTTCTAGATAGAGAATCCAATCAATGAGACATATATGGTATTAATACCCTGGTTTTCAAAAGGGAATTTTGATACATGTGGTGAGTTTTTATTTTGGACTAGTATAGGTTGAGATCATTCCATTGGTCAAATCCTCAACAGTTCAGTATGATATTACATTCAAATCCCTATATTGTTGTCCCCTCTAGAGGTCGAGTCTCATAAAGTGTGTGGTATCCCTCCAAGGGACTGGATTGAAATCCTTGATAACCTCTAGTGGAGTTTTGTGATGTCGATATAACCATAGAGAGTTGGGTGTTGGTACTCCATCTAACAGACTGCATCAGTAGGGTCAGTGGTATTCCCCAGTGCATCCTCGAAAGATTCTCTACATTTTGGGTTGATCTAGATTGGGTACATGTCATTTCTCAATGTGTCTTGGAATAATCCTTTATCTATGTATCATATTCTTCCTTGACCAATATTTTCTCTTTGGGAATGGCCCAAATGAGCTAGGCCTCTTTGTGAGTGTCTCCAATGATATCAGGGATCGAGGAGTGAGTTCTCTCGGAGTGAGCATGCTTCGAGGAGAATCATGAGGCTGGTAATTGGTTATCCATTACCTCTATAATTTGTGTCTTGGATTAAGTATATCTGGATGATCATGTTATATGTGATTTTGACATATAAATATGTATATATTAATGTGCTTTCCATTGTGTTATTTATTTGTGATATTTTTTATCATTTCATGGTGTCCTTCTATGTATTTTTATAATCACCCTCTATGGGATTTTCCTGCACATGTCATGTCTTGTGCATTTAATCAACCTTTCAAAGGAGTCCTTAGTATAAAAGGTCCAAGTGGTTTGTTGGGAGACCAGACAGATCGAGGTGTGTTCCTATAGCTTTTTAGGAAGCAGTCCTAGTACCTCTTTTTTTACATGTTGGACGTGGAGTTGTAGAAACTTATTTGTGGGCTTGTATTTGGCCCTATTCACATTCTAGTACTATGATTTTTGTACTCTGCTTATGGGATGTAGTGGTTTTTATGAATTATTTACCCAATGTTTTTAAATTTCAGCATTTGTGGATTGCAGATGTTTATGTTTGTTCAATTACTTTAGGAAAATTCCTCTCATTCGTGGGATATGCCTACTAGGTTCTATTCACTAGCCCCTAGCCTATTAATGGTTTTATTGGGGTAGTTACACCATGGTCCCCTCTGGGACGGGTCATTACAATGCACAACATTTCGTTTTCTTCCCCACTGACAAAAATATGTCCACATGTTGTGTTTTAATTCCATTTATCTTGAATATTAAATTAGAGAGTTCCAAATTTTTCAGATCTTCTATCAAAAATCATTTTCAATTTTTTCTTATGTATTAAATAGTAAATTATATTCTCTTTTACCAAGATTCTTCAAGATTCTTTAAATAATAGTTAGTTTTAATAATAATTGTTATCGGGTATAATAATAAATCTTATTAAAGGTTATTTATTTTTTTAATTCATTTTCTCACATAATTAAATATAAATATAATATGAACCCATTATTGTGTGTCATATAAATGAGGTAAATTTATAATTATTTATTGTAGTAATTTTATGATTTGTGAAGTTATTTGTGTTTATGAAATTATTAATTTTAAATAATTATTTTGATAATTTTAATTTTTTGTTTAATGTATTAAACATGTTTTTATTTAAAATGTATTCTATTGTATATATATATATTCAGGTCTTGTTTTCATAAAAGTTTGATATTGGTTGGAATTTTTTTTATATAAACTTTATTCTTCAATTATGTTAATTTTATTAAAAACATATTTACATAATGGATCATTTCCTCTCTTTTGATATATCTAATGAAATGATTTTTATGCCTTATGCCTTCCGTGAGTTGTTATGAGTATGAATTTTTCATGACCTATTCCACACTAAATACATATTTTACTACTTATAAAATCTAATTATATACCAACAAAAACTACTTCCATGTTTTGTATGTTACCAGTGATATTTAGGCAAAAAATACACCATGGTCCTTGTTTGATATAAATAATTTTATTTTTTATTATAATTCTCTCATAGACTATTTTTTCAATTATTCCATACATATACATTGTTTTTTGGAGTTATGTATATTTATTATTCATTGATATAATGGAATTCAAGGTTATGGTTATATATATATATATATCTTATTTTGTTATCTCATGGGAATGATTTATGAAATTAAGAACGTAGCTCATAGATATATAGTTTGAATTATTTTCAAATAGTACTTTACATAATAGATTTTTTTCATGATCCACTATGTTTTTAATAATAAATTATGAATGTATGTTATATTTTGTATTTATGAACAAATTTGGAGAGTGATTTAAAATGGATTTGATTTCATTATTATATAATTGTTTCTGAAATTATTTGAAATAATGTGAATAATTCTAATTTTCATAAATATATTTTACCATTGACTTTAATATTATTTAATTAATTTTTTAATGGGAAATGTAACATTTTTTAATAGAATGGATATGAGTATTATTTAAGAAATAAATGAGATCTCAATCGAGATTAATGAAAATTTGGAGAGTTTTTTAAATTTTTTATTTTTCCAATTATTTAGATTGAGGTCTTATATACTAACCAAATAATAATTTTTTAGGAAGACCTTAATAAATTTATAAATATGTTAGCTACCATATAATAAAATTTTGTTTAAAAAATTACTATGTTTGGTATCACAATTCGATGAAAAAGAAATTTTAAAATATATTGTATCTGAATTAGGGGATTGAATTTGGGAATTTTTTTGATTAATAATTTCCATTAATTCATCATCATGAGTAGGAAAGGATGAAAATTGAAGAAGAAAATTATATGAGTTCACATGATACATGTAATGAAAATGATGATGTTGACTTATTGAAAAAAATTAAATGATGTTTTTATGACCCAAGTTTATTAGAAATGTGGTAAAATGAAAATGATTGAATTCTTAATGTGATTATTTATTGGTAAAACAATGTATAAAATTTATAATACTTAAATTATTTATATTCTTCCTATTTTGAAGTACATATTTCTAGATGATACAGATATCCCAAATAACCCTTATATGGTATTACTGATAGTTTCTTAACATTGATTTTAAGAAAATTCATGCTTTCGTGAATGATTACAGTTTATTATGGGAGGAAAATTCTTAATGAAAATATTGTAAAATAATGTCCCATGTTAATGGAAGGGAAATACAAATGGAAAAACATCTCTTGTTCTACAGAAAGTAATGTAGAAATTACTATTGATTCCTATAATAAAAAATATATTTATTTCTAATAAAATATCCAAAACATCTGATGGAATGATACCATGAGAATTAAGGACTTTGGTGAGTTTTTTAATCTTGTATGTAGATTAATATGGTGGGAATTTTATACTTGATATCAGGATTTTGTAGAAGATTGGCATAGTGTGAGGTTGATCCTGTCATGGAATAGTTTTAATCTATTTGGTTACATATTTAATTTTTTTTCACATTTAATGTTTTCATATACATTTATACCTTTTATCTAGGGATTTTTTTAGAAAAAAAATTATTTTGAGTATACACATATCTGGACCTTCTGATCTAGTCAATGAAAAATATATATATATGAAACCCTTAATAAAATAATTGAATTATATTTATAATGTGGTGGTGTACATATATGATGCTTGTTTAAATGATATATTTTAGATATATTATATGCCTATATTGACAATAAATTATTTTCTTTCTTATGCAATGATATATGGCTAGAGCACAAATGTAAAATATTCTTATTCTATTATAATAAAAAATAAATGATCTTGAAGACATAAATATCACTATCATATTAGTTTTCTAGGGCATAAATGATTCTTTCTAATGGATCATCCATATAGGAATAATCATAAGTTGTATTACAATACAATGGTTAATAAAATCCCACCTCAGTTAATAGATTCAATTGCTGTGGATAATGATTTGAAAGAAGTTCTTTTTCATTCAGTAAGGGTCAGATGAAATATAGAAATAAGATGTACTTTCCACTAAATCTAATTATAATTTGAAGAATAAATATATACTCTTTGAGTTTCCAAATTTTATAACCAATTAATTATTTAATTTTTTAAGCATAATGCACAATAAAAAAAATATGAAATGTTTCCATAAATTATTTTAAATGTTAAAGGGAAGATAAAAGATGATTTACGATAATTACATGAATGGGTGGATTGGGATATTGTGCCAGAATTGAGTCTAGTGCGTACTAGTTAAATTACATGGAATGTTCATTGTGATTCATATATTATTAAACATGAAAAATAATTTTTATGTGATAAATATTATCAATGTTCATGATGGTTATTTATAAATTATTTCAAAATGGGTCAGTAAAAGAGATTTGAAACTGAAATTGTTGATGTCTCATTATTATCACTTACTTTTTCAATAGTTTATTCAAGTAAATACCCATATTCTACTATCCAATTATTTAATGGTGGAATTTATTAAATTTTTACATTTTTATAGTGTTCTATGGTCAAGAATGTTATCTAGGTCTTTCTTGAAAAAAAAACAGGAACATGCACCACTAATTATGTGTGTGTTTGAGAACATGTTTCCCCCACCATTTTACACATTCATACTATATCTTAATATCCATATTCCAATAGAAATACTTCTTAGGGAAACTATAGATTTTCTATGGATGTATCCAAATGAAATAAATATGTATAAATGTAGTTCTTATGTTTGGAACCAAAATCATCCTAAAGATTCCATTATGAATTATTACATGGCTCAAGAACGTATAGATTTTTATTTAATAGATTTTTTTATGTTACCATGATATGGAAGTAAATAATTAGAATTCAAGATGACTGGAATGAGAAAATTGAACTTAGATATCAATCATATCCCCAAGTAGTGGTAATTCATGTATAAAATACATTGACTAAGTTAAATCTTGATGATCAGGAGATGTGATGTAATATAATTTTTTTAAACTGTTGTTTTTTATGTCTACATCAAGTAAGTAAATTTAACATTTATATGTTATCTAATCTCATGTAATTGTAAATGTCTATTAAACTATGTCTATCTATTTTTTAAGGAATATAAAATAATAAAATTAGAAATAATAATATTTTATCTTTGAGAAGGAGATGACATTTGCATAGAAATTTTTTTTCTTCATGGTTTAAATTTAAGGTAGATGTATTACATAAATAAAATATGAAAATTAATTTTCAATTAATTTTAATTGAAATTTATATTTCAGGTTTTAAGATTAGAAACTTATTCTATCTCTAAGGAAATAATATATTTTGATTTTTGTCCTAATTTCATGGTTCATGAATGAAAATCGATTACGATCAATGGGTATTAAGTTATTGTCCTTGATCAATAAATATACCTGATAACCCAATAAAATGGTGTTATGATAGCTGGAACAATATATTATTATGACAGTTCATCTTAAAGTAGACCTTGATTTGAAAATTTATATTATTATGGAGATTCAGAAAAATACTAATAATTGTTTACTAATTTTGTGGTCTAGTCCACATGATAAAGTTCAAGTAGTTTTATTCGATGATGAGACATTCCATAATTATTGATGATTCTATATTTTGAGTTATTGATATTAATCGCATTATTACTGAATTAGAGGCATATGTATTAGAATCATTCAATAAAAAATTCTTTTATGTGAAATATCATATAATACATAAGGTTGGTGTCATTATTGATGTAATCCCAATATTTTTTTTTGATGATGATTTGAATGGAATTCACACCATCTCTACTTTCATTGGCCTTACTCAATTTATTACTTATCATGAATGTAATAGTTCAATTGTCATCTTTTATTATCAACCTGTTGTTGTGGTGGGTAGTATATAGAATAATCATCATTTTTTTTCATTCATTTTGATTTAGATTGACTTGGGTTTTTCAGGTTGGCACTCTTCAAATTGAATTAATGTTTATTACAAATATTTTTTATACAATTTGGCCACCATCAATATTTTCTATATAAACTGGTTAAATTTTTCAATAAGTTTCATTTTTATATTACTTAATTGAACTATATTAGAGATTGAAAAAAAAACTAAAACAATACAATTAGAAAAATAAACAAGATAAATTAAACTAAAACATATTAAAATAATTAGAATGAAAATCAAACCCAATGAAAAAATGACCTATTATAAAAAATCCAAATGAGCTAAACTAAAATATGATCCAAATGACCTTTGTAATTAGGAAAAATAATCCAAATGAATAAAAAGTGAATTGGATAAATTAAAAATAGAAGAATAAAAAATATCATACATATGTTAAACATGATAATTAGAAGATATTTATTTCTCTATGACACATGTTTTATGTTTAGATATTTTTCTCAATAAATATAATATGATCATGTTAGATAATTATTCATCCTTTATTTGTCTTGGGAATTAGTATTTCTTTTTTATGTCATCTCATATCTTATTTATTTTTTTCTTACACATTGGAATTAAATATTTCATTAAATGCAAATTTTTTATCAAACTAAAGAAATGATAAACATTGAAGAGGTACAAAATAATAGGATATATAAAAATAGTCAATGTGTGACAGAGATTGGAATTCAACCCATAGTTTCTATATTCAGTATTCCATTTCAATATATATATATATATATATATCAATAACATATAATTTCACCTTCAAAATTTTGTTTTAAAATTTTAATCAGGAAACAACTCCAAGGAGACAATTATTCTCCAACCAATCTACTGGTAGCGAGGTTCATTTTGATGATGCAATGTGTGGTGGTACTAATGCTACTATCAATACTCATGATACAAAATAAAGCCTTTTCACTTAAAAATATATAATATCTTTCACACATTCTTATCCCATAGTGATGTTAAAAGCACCAATGGTATTTACACTACCTATATTATCTCCACCATTTACTTATAATCCCCATCATTTCTATTTTCTTTATCTGATGATGGACAAAACTCCCCACCCATATTAAAATTTTTCTATAGTTTTATATGACATCTTCTTTCCATTCTAAATCATTCTCTCCGTAATTTTACCTTTATTATCCTTTGACTTATACTATGTCACCTTTTAATACACACAGGTACACATTGGACCCCATTGTTGTTGTATAGGTCAACAATACTTTCAAATCCTTGGGATCTAGGAGTACCCACTGATCAACTGATCTTAGGTATATGTATATAACCATAGTATCTTTTTTTGACAATAAATTATTTTAATTTTAATATGTATTGATATAATATGTGTCTTTCATTCATTCACATATGTATCTTACAATAGGCATTTGAGGCATACAAGCATACGTGATGTATGGAACTATGAGACACAACAAATAGTTGAGTTCTAAAAGGAAAATAAAATGATTGGAAATATAGGGTAAGAATGTTTGTGTTTTATGGATACACATTCTAAATACTCTGATATCATTCCCGTTTGGCAACTCCCAAGAAAAATCCTTCAAAATGATATAATGTATAATGCCTGGGTGAAAATATTGTCAAGAAAATCCATTATATTTAATGTCATATTATTATTTTATTTATATAAATAAATATTTTGTTATGCCTTTATTATAATTTTCATGATGGTAAGGCTATAAGGACTACACGAATCATGTAAATAGGTGATCTATAAAGATAATATATGTAATAGTTGTACAATTTCTGGGTTCTAGAGATTGAAAGGATTAAGATTCCACACCATTGATGAGTGTGTGTCTATAAACACATTATCAGGAAATTACATCTCATTTTAATAGTAATAAGTATAAGGCATACATAAAATTTGTGGCTTTTGAATAAAAATTATGATGGTTTACATTAATAATCTATGTTTTATCATTGAAAATTATTTTCTAGGATGTGTCATAATGAAATAAAAAAATAATCTTTGAAATACCTACACAATTTGGGTTAGAATATGATGCAGGAACATTATGAGAAGAATATATTTTTCTTCTATAATTATGTTTCTATGGAAAATATAAAATTACATTGTTTTAAAAAGTAAAAGAAGAGATAGAGATAATATGGATAGGGTCATTCAAGAATTTATACCCTAATTACAATATAAAAAATCATAATCAAATTAATATATTGAGTCCTATTCATTATACTAATCTAATTTAGAGTCAATGGGTCCACGAGACCTGGAAACTATGGTTGGATGCAGGTATGTGTAGTCATTCATACTTCTTGATTTTGACGTCAGGACGACTTGGAAAAATTCTTTATCTAGAAGAAATTTTTTTCCCTTTAGAAATTTCCTTAATAAAGGGAATATTTTTGGGAGAATCATCCTCAATATCATACCATTTTGAATGAATTCCAAATCGTTCTCTTAATTTATTGATTTCCTCTTGGATATTTCATATACTATCACCTTCAACTGAATTTGAATGACCATAATTTGTAGGAGTTGTGTCTTATGTATAGTGATCTATAGGCTTTGATATTCCCATCTCCACCTAGAATTTTTGTGATTTTAGACATTATCCTAGGCCTCCTACGTCGCATGTGCCAACATGAGAGAAAACTCTTCAACCATTTGTGATGAACCGATACTAACGTTCACATTTCCCATGTCAAGAGTGGTACTATCACCAACAAAAGACACCTTATTCTTATTTTCACCCTCCTCCATTTCTTCCCACAAGAAGCCTTATGATGCCCTTTTAATGAACATAAGGATAAAACCATATTTATTTTCACTAGTTATTCATAACATGACCAATAATTTGATATTCTAGAATGAAATTAGGAAGTATTTCATAATCCACTTTTAAAGAGATATTACCATCCAGTTATTATAGAACAACATTGTAAATCAAGAAAGCGCTTAAATCTATCTCCATCAAGACCTTTTCATAGTGACCAAATTTGGAAAGCTTAGTGCTCCTATTAATTTTTATTGAAATTCCCACATTAGGGAAAATATCAAATAAAATCTTAGGACTCCTCAAGATCCAATTGATACCAATTATTTTGATCTGAAATTGAGACCTGGTATTTTATGAGGAAATAGATTAGACAAGAATTTTCATTCTTCATAGAAGAACACTTGTGCATTTAACATGATTGAACTGATCCCTCATGACCTTTGCTTCAAGTCCAATGATAGGTATATTATGTGAAAGAATCCCTAAGTCATAGTAATACACCACCAATCATAATAAAACCATATAGAGGTAATATTATATAAAAAATCAATGATTTGGAAATCTTTCCTCTAGTGGGAATAACAAGACTAGAAATAAGAGAGTTCTCACAAATTTTATATCTATTAAAGGTCAAGTCATTATTAGAAAACAAGAGATTTGTGTCTCTATTTATCACGATCCACTTGGAGAAAGAATATTTTTCAAATGAAAAATGTCTGCAATATGAGCATCTTTCATTTTCTTTAAGACCACAGTGTGATAAATTCACCATAGAAGTTTCGCATCCCTCCATCATTATAACTGTTGTACTAGATGGATGCAGTCTTCTCCAATCATTAATAAAACTGATATGTCGAGTCATTATAGTCCCATAATTCATCATAGATCAAAAAAATCCCAATTTCTGCAATAATAATCTGGTTCATAAATATAATAACATCCACCATCATTTAATTTTTCCATACCATAATCACAAAGAAGTCATTTTCATTAACCGTATTCTACAATTGTGTTTAGTTATGTATACATTCTAAAAAACAATATTTAATTTTATCTTATGATTCAATGTCATTTTAATACATCTAAACAAGAGATTCAAATTTTAGTCATGTGGACTTATATTTAGGTAATATCATAAAACGTTTGATATATTAAGAAACACTTTAATCTGACTTATTTAGATCATAATATAGATAAATAAAATAAAAAAACATAACTTGGAAAACAATTTTAAAATAAATGGGTATTTAGATTTAAGGTTCAGAGGTCATATTCATGAATTCAAATCATATGATCTTAGTGGATTGAGATTTAGAGAGAATAAGATAATATTTAGTTACATTTTATATATTTAGTACATCACAATAAAATGTCCTATAATTTATTTTTTATACATGGTGAACAATTATTTCTCATTCATATAATTTTTTATTTAAATAAATTTTGGATATAAAATTTCATCAAATGAAAATTATATAGATATATTACAATTTTTTCATAATAGATATATTTATGTGCATGACATTTTATTATCATTACAATATATTGATGTGACAAAATAGATTATTAATGAGTTTTCTAATAGTGTATATAAAAAACTTATTTAAGTAATCCACCTAAATTATAATTATAAAGCCTAATTTATATATTTTAGTCATTAACATTAAATTGAGTAAATAATTGTTATTTGATGACTTGAATTATGAATTTGAAATAATTTTGAGTTCAGTTACTATAATAATGATCTATTTTATAGAATAATTTTAATATTAAATGATTTTGAATGGATAAGGCCTTTAAAGGTTCAAAGTATATACCCAATGACTGATTCTAATTTATAATTATTGATGATGGATTTTGTATTATTTTCTACTATAAAACACATATTACAATTAATAATATATGAAATAAAATATTATCAAAATAATTTCAACACAATATAATATTTGAATGAGTTTCCTGAACATATAACTATAAGTATTTTGAATATTTTACAATTCTAGTAACTCTTATCAAAATGAAACATATGACTAAACCTGATAACATTAGGTATAACAAGGAATGTTCTTCACTTTTCCAGATTTCACGTTCAAATAAACCATTACATGTGCTCCCTAAATTTCCATTATGCGTGTGATGTTTTAATTTTATTTGGAAATCTGCTTGGTAATGATTATATTTCTGTATTTATTTTTGTTTGATTTTACATATTGGACTCTATCAAATTATTTTTCTAAAAAAATTATGTATTCATAGAAATCCTCATGTTCTTTTTAATATTAATTTTTTATATTACACTTATGCTTTCTAAACATACTTTTTTATATACATTGAGCCAATGTATTTTCATATTCTATATTATTGGAATCCAATGAACACTAGGGTTCCCCTTATGTATTAAATAGATGACCAATACATATGAAAGTATATTCATGTCTATTTTAAAATTCTATAAAATTAACTCATTATATAATACATGTATTTAAATTATGATTCCAAAAAATGAAAACATTAATCCCATCCTTCTCATATTATTTTAAGAAATATATAATTGTTCAAAAAAATTAATAATATCCTCAAAAAAATCATTCCAAAACATCTTATATTTTTTATCATAAAAATTTTAAATCCTCTTCAAAAAATATACGCCAATAAAAACTACGAATTAGTCAAAAACTTATTAACAATAAATTTACATCTAGAAAACATTATCTCTGATTATAATAAAAAACCTAAAATATATAACTTCATGAAAGACACTCATTTAAACTATATAATATACTTTATAACATCCACTTAATCAACATTCTGAAATCCATTAATAGTTATTATCAAACCTTCAAACAACTTGAAAAACTCAAATGCCTCATTTTTATAAATCATTAATTAATCCAAATTTGGATCTCATGTGTCTGATAACCATCCACTTCACCTTTTGATTCATTATGTATTCTAATATAAACTCATATGTAATTATAAATAAATATAACTAACATTTCATAAAATCCAGCACATAACTAATTATAACAATCTTCAATTAGATTTTATTTATAATAATAAATTAAATAGCATTCCCCCTTTAAATAGTAATTTATTAAAATAAATATAGGTAATTATTGTGAATTATACTCAGTCAAACTATTTAAATAAAATAAAATGTTTTTCTTGTATATATATATTATTTAATTATATTCCACAAACACATAGAATTTATTAGGTTTATATATTTTATTTTATACTCCCCATTAATTTCAGTTTGGTTGATTATAGTTTAAAATAGTTGGGGATAATTCAATACATTGTGGTGAAATTTTGTTTAGTTGGATTTTGTTATTAATTTTAAAATCAATATTGGTTTCAATGACATAATTTTATTAAAAAATAATGTATTAATTAAAAATGGTTTTCAATATTCAATTTCATTGAAGTGAGTGGTATTTAATACTGAATTATGTTTTCCGTGAGAAATTTTTTATTTCATAAGCATAAAAAAATGATAAAATCGTTTTGAAAACATAAAAAACAATATATTTTAATTTTTTCCTTGTTGATTTCAAATTGAAATATTTATTTTTACAAAATAGTTCATTTATATTTTCAATAATGTGATTTGGAGAGCCTTTATGAATAAGAATGTCCAAAAGATCATTTTCACACGTTATTACGAGATGATCTACATGGGAGATGATTTTTTTGAATATTAAGAGTATTTTCCAAAATAGATATTGTACCACATTAGGTTCAAAATATGGTAGAACTGAGTTAGGAAAATATTTTGTAGAGGCATCACTGGTTTGTACAAAGGTAGAGGAGGAAAAAATAGCAACACCAAAGCATGATCGGAGTCCAAAGTCCAAAAATAAATTTATCAATGTTATATAGTACTTAGGTACATAACATAATCTAGATACAACCATAGTTTTTGATACATGAAATTTATCATTGAATTCATCATATTATGTACCAATAAATGGTGAGGATGGTCCTGGTGGGGGTTAGGACAATGAATCGTTTGGTGATGGTGATGGTGATGGTGATGGTGATGGTGATGGTGATAGTGATGGTGATGGTGATGGTTATTGAAATGGTGATGGTGAGGATGATGGTGATTATGATTGGGAAGACAATCATGATAATGATGATATTATATGTGTTTTGGTGGAGACTAATCCTTTATTTTTTTACTACTATTTGTGAGGATTGACTTTCGATGAATATATAAGAATAAATATTTGTGATGTTTTAAATATGTATGGTAAATTGTTGAATAAAATAACTTGTTTCTTGAATTTTTTATGTTTGTTAGAAGTTGATTTCTGTATAGGTGTTTTAGTGTTTGCTGGTGTAGGTGTTTTGGTTATATATGTTTTAGGAAAATGTGGGGGGTTGTTGGCAATGCTATTTAAAAATGTTGGTATAGACCAATAGATATAGTTCAATTAAACCTTTTTATAGTGGAATTCTAGGTGACCTATATTAATGGTTTAATGAAATAGATAGTATAGTGAAATTATAGGTGACTTATATAAAATTTTTATAGAAAGTGTTTGGTATTTTTCAATACCCATGACCATGAATCCAATGGTTTAGAGAACCATTCCTATAGCTACTTTTACCAACAATGAGATAAAATTTATCTTTTTTATTGAATATAATCTTGTTCAACAATCCCCTTAATATATTTTTATCATGAAAAAACATGTAATTAATTTAAAACAACACTAGGGATCAAAATGATTACAAATGGGAGAAATTTAAATGAAAAATAACTTCTCTAAACTAATGATATAAAATAATAACATTATAGAAAATTAAGGGAAGTAAATCCCTTTCTAAATAAACCATTTTGTATAAATTTTAAAAATTAACAAAACATTAAATCTAAAAAATTTAAGTATATAAATTTAAGGCAAGGTGAAAGTAAACAAAAATTGTAACAAACTAGGAAGAAAAAATAAATGACTATGTACTAGTAAAAATAAATGTTATTGTGAAAGTATTTAAAAAAATATTTACTGTAAATAAATCATGATATAAAGGAAATAAATAAAAGAAAAAAATATCATGGGAGTGACCCTATAAAAGATAAGGTAAACATAAACATGATCCCAACATTATCTTAGTTATAGAACATTTATAATAAACTAAACATAAAAAATTGATAAATTAATATTATTTACTAGTGGTAATGGGACACCATAAAAAGTGAGACAATATACATAATATAAAATTTCTTAGATAGTATAGTAACAAAGTCCAAAACTAGGTATGGTTCACCATGATTAGTAGGGTTATGCTAGTCCTCCTTACCTAGGTTCCTGAGATCCCATGATCAAATAATGGTGGTGAGAATATAAATTGTGATATAAAATAACATTACATTTATACACATATAAAAAAATAGACACCTCCTCTCTAAGTCATTTCTCACTAAATCGTTCATACTTCATCCCTACATGACCTTCTCATTCTAACAAACAAGTAAAAAACTATAATAAAAAAAATAGTTAAAACTCTTTTATAATGTTATAATTGGACCTCCACACCTCTTTAAGAACATAAATCGTGAAATGCTTTTTTTTCAAAATTTGTCTGAATTTCATAAATCTTGATTCAAAACCTGGAAACAACTTTTAAAATAAAATAATTCAACACTTTGAAACCATTACTATTAAGAAAGAAAATAAATTTGATTCCCCAATGAAGACATTTTATATACATGATAATGAAAAAAATTTCATATTATATATTAGTACACATTCATGAATAAAATCACAGGAAATTATTTTAAAATAATAACCATGAAATAAATAATGTCCACATTATTCAATGACATTCAAAATGACTCCCATTTAATTTAAAAACAAATAAAATTATTAATTTATTGCATTGTTTAAAGACATTAAAGGATACTAATCATCTTAAACATCTATTTTAGGACATTTAATTTCATTATTAAGCTTTTGATAAATATATTTAAGAGAAAATGGGTATTAAAGAATCAATTTATGTATTTTAAATCCTAATATGCATTCAAAATTTCCAATTAGATAAAAATAATTATATTTTCTTTTAAAATAAATCCTATTAAAAGTATATTACATAAAGAAGGGATTATAAAAATCATGTATTAGTGGTTTTTAGTATTTATTAACTTTTTCATAGAGAAACCTACCTCAATCCAACAAAACTACATCATTTTAAATAGTAATTCTATAAAAGTAATACAAAATACCTCCATGGCCATAAGATATAAAATAGTTAAGATCAAACATTCCTCTACATAATTGGTACAACTACCATGTTCACTAAGTAAGAATAGATAGATGAAATTATATTGGAATGAGAAAAACATATAAGAAAAACCCTAATTAGATGAATCAACATTTAGTTGAATAAAATGTCAATGAATAACAATGGTGAATACAAGGTATCCATGCTTATGTTTTCTCCTTGGTTGGGCCACATGACAGGGGGCAGGAGATGGATTAAATTAGGGAATAAATTTAGAGGGGTAGAATATAAATTTCATTATTTTTAAAACATAGAAAACTCAATTTTTTTTAATGTATTTTATGAATTTTTTAAAATTGGTAGGATTAAAATATTTTAAAGAAACATTGTCGCTTTTCCACTAAAACAATTTATTCATTATATTTTAAATATTCTTTTTTATATATTTAAAAAAAATTGTTTTTATTTTGTTTTGTTTATATATATATATATATAATTCAGCAGAATTTATCTCTAATTTAATATCCACTAGTACTATAATTAAAAAAATATGAATTTTAACAGAAACCCTTAATCATGGCTCCCCTTTATAAGAGGAATTTCCCTAGAAATCATTCTATATTTCCAATGTGGGATTCATGTTATCCCTTTGTTATGTAGAACATTCTGCATTTCCGATGAAGGATTATGAAATGTTTTAAGTACATGGCTTAAAAATCCAATACAAAATAAAATATATGACCTATATAAATGTAAATTTAAACATGGATTAAACATATAAGAAATATTCTAAAATTAAAAGAATTTCGTTAAAAATGTTGATGGAAAATAATTTATCATTTTTCAAATCAACCAACCTAAAAAATAAAACTATATAAAGTATATGTATTTTCTGGACTATAAAATATAAAATAAATTACCAATATAAATGAAAACTAAAACATATATTAAAAATATAAGAAAGAGTCAAAAAAATATATTTTTAATAATTTTTTATGCAAAATAATTTATAAGATTTCAAATCCATGAACTTGAGTCTTAAAAAAGTTTCAAGTATATTAATTTGAAAGCCTAAAAAATATAAACTATAGGATCAATATAAATGAAAATTGAAACATGTATTAAACATATAAAAAATAGTCAAAAATAAAAATAATTCTCTAAAAAATGTTGATAAAAAATATTTTATAAGCTTTCAATGCTACCAACATTAAATTTAAAAATGATTCAAGTATGTGACTATGAAAGCATAAAAAATATAAAAAATAATAAAAATATAAATTGAAATTTTAAAAATAGATTAAAAATTATAAAAAATAGTTAAAAATAAATAAAATAATAAAAATTATTGATGAAAATTAATGACTATGTTTTCAGAATAACAAACATGAAACATAAAAATGCTTCAACTAAGTGACTTTGAAAGACTATAAAATATAAACTATACGATGACTACTTTGATTTTTAATATTAAATATATGTTTAATCCGTGTTTTAATTTTATTTTATATGGGTCTTATAATTTATATTTTAATAGAATTCTTTTTCATGTTTCATTCTTTGGATCTTCGTTGACAATATTTATTTTCTCTCTAACATTCGAGAAAATTTTCATAAATTCTTTTCAATATTATTTATTTATTTTATTTATGAATTTTTTTTTATTTTCAAAATAGTTTTTTATGTTTATGATATATTTCAAATTTTATTTTCATTTTTTATAATGTATATTTTATAAGATTTTAAATTTATCTACCTAAAATTTAATAATTATTCCTCTGTTTCAAGTAGTTGACTTTGAATGCTGTCAAATATATATTGTGACTATAATATTAATGAAAACTAAAACACTAGATAAAAATATTAGAAGGTCTTATTGTAATAATAATGTCTTTTTTCAATAGACAGATAACATATAAATTAAAAAGTACAGTCAATTTTTATATATATGGTGAGGTGATTCTTTCCCATATAGTGTTCTATGAATAGGACGCCTGCTTTGAGTTCGCTATTGAGTCTGATGACCTCTCAAGGGATGATCCTAATGCCATGTAACATTGACTTTTGCATCCTCCACCTGTGCCTCGATGGGAGGAGTTGTTAACTGTATGTCGTACTACGATCCTGATCCTTCTCCCACTAGGGTAGGTGAAGGAATTGTAATCATCGTAGTGGGAAACCAAGCCTATGATGGGTTTAGAACCCAATGGAGCGATGGATTTCTTCCCAAAAGGTGGGATGGATCTGGACCCCAGGTAGGAGAGAACTTTGGGTATCATTTCAAGAAAGATGAATCTCATGCCTCCTAAGGCACATTCTCAATCAGATAAGGTTATACTACTAGAGGGATGACCTCTACCAATAGAAAAGGTGAGGCCGCACATGCAGCACGATGCCATCTACGTTGTCTTCATGATGGCTCATCAGCACCATCAGCTACTGTAAAATGTTCCTCTAGGGTGGGAACATAATCCCTCTAGACATGACTGTCAATGATTCTCACGGAAAGTGCTTGATAAGTTGACATCATCTAGAGTTCTTTAGCGTGGATCGTTGTCAGGATAAAGAACCCCTCCTCATCTTCACCACTTAGGCGAACATGATGCTCTGAGTGAGTACCCATTAATGAGATTCAAAATGAATTACAAAATAGTTCAGTAAATAAACTAACGGAACTTTATTGACATACAATCTGAGGAATCTCTCTGTCATGTCAGGTAACATATAGTATATTCTTTGATCTATACTATGGATCATACTCGACCTACTCTGAAGGAAATAATTTCATCTTTGGTATGCCCGAGATACGAAACTCAGCACATTTTCACTAGCCGTTGACATAGTCGACATGTACTCGATGACAGTCCTCACCCCGCCTCCCTGTTAGCTTCACTTGATGAAGACTCTCTATCTGACTTTGTGGAAATTGAATCATCTAAACCCAAAAAAACAAGGGAATGAATCTTTCATGATAAAACCACTCAATAATATAGAAGTGAATTAGGGGCACTACAGCCATAGAATTCTCAATCCCAATTGTTTAATTTGGTGGAAACTGGTCCAGTATAGTCCAGTATGGAATCCATGTAATCTGAAATGACAGTTTTCTTTTCTCAAAAAATATCCTTACTAAAAACCAAAATTGATAATATTATTAAATTTTTAAGACATAGAGAGATTTTATATACAAACCTTTTTAGGTAAGATATAGTCTATCTTGAGATGATATGCTTCTAGATGGTGTCTTGGAACTATTCAAAAATTGTGTCTCTAACCCCATCTATAAAATACAACATCAATAGTGATAATTATTGAGAAATTAAATTCAATAACTCTTAGTAGCATCAGAAACGAATAAAGATGAGTGATCATACCATCTTCAAAATAGAGCATCATGAAGAACCTCAATATCAAGTGGCAGACCCGCAAGCCACGGATGGAATGAGGAGATGCACCCCCCATGCCCACAACTGAAAAAGGATGATTCATCCCCTGAGATTTTTGTGGTCTCTGTGAGATACCATACATAATTATTTTTATGTGTATGCCATGCAGGACGATCCATAATTGTACATACTGGCCCAATCAAATTCCTTCAGTAATTACAAATACTCCATATTCATAGGAATACTTGTGTGATCAACAAACAAAGTCCTTCCAATGAGTCGTAATATATATTCATCAGCTTAACACATGATATTTGTTAGGTCCACTAGGCTAGATACCCATAGAGGGGGGTGAATCAGGGTATGAAAGATTAAAACAACTACCCCTTTTGATCTTGTTTTGTTGTTAGACAAAACCCTTTTCTCTCTCCATCCCGATGCAGAGTAGGATCAAACTTTAAATCATGCACAGGACACATCAATTTTAACTTGGTTCACCCTCACTAGGATATGCCCAAGGAGAATACACCGGTAGTGTGCTGAAGTACCAATCTAACTATAAGCACGCTGTTGTTTACAAGTTCAAAGCAGACTCAATGTCCCTCCTAGTTTACAACAACTCACAGTTTGATAACTCACTACTCTCTCAAATGAAGTGATCTCACTGCTTCTTCATAAGATCCACTCACAGTTTATAGACCTGTAGGTCTCTTCAATTGCTTGAAATCATGCATCCTCAACTGTTCATAGATGCTCGGTTGAAGTCCACATTTCACCCACTGATGAATAACCCTTTTCCCCTGAACACTAGGCAATTCCTTTATAAAAACCTTCGTAAAGCACCCTACATTGAAAGGATCCCAATTTCATAAAGCTCAAAAAGATTTCGCGAAGCTCCTGCCTTTTTGCGAAGAACTCTCATGAATCTCAAGTCATTTCAGAGAAACTTCCCTCATAAAGCTCACTGAGCCAACATGGAGCTCGTAACTTTCGCGGAGCTATAATAGCTGTCACGAAGCTCTTCTTTCACGAAGCACATGGGCTACGCGAACTACCTTCGCGAAACGAGAGACAAATATCTTCTTAGAAAATTATATTCTTCTCTCGAGGGGGTCAACTTCTATTTATAGAAAATTCCACCGACCCTTGACCCTTCTACGCGAAGTCTGCGCCATGTCATCACTATTTGCGAAGCTCTAAAATTTACACCAGAAATCTCTCAAAAACGTGAAGAACCACTACAATTTTCCGATCGGGAAGCACATCGTAATCGCGAAGCATCACCATCAACATTCCTTCACACCTTCTCTGTGAAGTTCCCTCGCAATGCCCTTCACCGCTGTGATGCGCTTCAACTCTGTTGTTCATGAAGCTTTGACATAATCGTGAAGAATCACTTCCATCATTCTTCTGGTCTTCAATAATTCCAAACCATGAAGCCTCTCTTCCCAAAATTCATTCCTTTTCCATATTAAAATATAATCTTCATGGATATCCATTTTTCGCAATGCTCACCAACCTCCAAAGTTTGGACCCCAAAAATTTGGCAAACACTGGAAAACAAAGCCACATTGTACTGCTCTTTTTTACTGCCTCCTGGTCATCCTTTGCTTTGCCATAGATCTTTTGTCAACATATATTGTCAAAAACTTCTTTGGAACTCGATAATTCTTCATGGAAACATACTTTCTCAACAAAAAAAATCAATCCATAAATACTGCAATGTTACCTTGAGGGATTTTTATCCAACAATCTTCCCCTTTGGGTTTGTTGACAACTCTTCAAAACTATTCTCAGAATTACTTTCTTCATGTCGATACCTCACTGAGTCTTCTTCCAGTCACAACCACCATTCACATCTTTCGATTCTGATAGCGTTCACGGATTCACTTCACATGTACTCTAAGCCCACATGAACAATGCTCGGTGTGATAAACAAGAGTATTATGAAAATTTCATCAATGAATCACTTCATGTTAAACACTAATTGTCGATTCCATGTTGATACCAGTTGAAAAATTGATACCAAGTGTTGAACCATACCGATACCAATTGGTGATTGCTGGAAACCTTCTCTCACCATTCCAAACTCACTATTTTTCTTTTATGATGATCATCATCTATAGTGATATCTAGTCTGTGATCGATCACTTCTATCATCATCAGATTTAATACTCTCCCATTATATCATTGCACTCCCCCTATCTCGCTGATCCACTTGTCAGCTGCTCCCCGTAACATTCATGATTTCTCAAATAGCCACATTGTCTCCCCCATAAACAATCACTATTTTCCCCCCTTTGTCAACGAACCCAGAGGTCACTCCTCTACGGTCCATAACAAGGTAAAAACACATATGATAACATTAGGGAAAAACACATCATACCTCGGGGAGAGGGGTGTGTTCTACAGCAACACTTTTTTAAGTGTGGGGAGTTGACTGAACTCCCAGAGCCAATCGATGCCTCTCAAAAGAATCATTGGGTAAGGCCTTTGTCAGAATGTCTGCAACCTGTAGCTTTGTAGGCACATACTCCAACTTCACGATTACCTACTCAACCTTCTCTTTGATGAAATGATACTTTATATCAATGTGATTTTTTCTTGAATGATGGAAAATATTTTTTCTGAGATTTATAGAACATAAGTTATCACACTGGATTCCAATCAGAGACTTTACTTCAACACCCATATCATCAAGCTGCAGCTTCATCAACAATATCTGTGTGCAATCATGAGTGGCAGCAATGTACTTAGCTTCTACAGTGCTCAATGAAATGCAATCTTGCTTCTTGCTTAGCCATGAAACACACAGTCAACCAAGATAGAAAGAACCTCCTAACATTGACTTCCTGTCATCCACTGAACTAGACAAATTTACATCAGTATATCCCAATAATTCTGACTGAGATTTTCTATTATAAATCATGCTGAAGTCCACTGTACCCTTGATATACCGATGTATTCTTCTCCCTGTATGCATGTGGATTTCCATGGGATTAATCTGATATCTCGCTTCTTGGCATGTGGCGAATACAATGTTAGGCCTTGTTTCAGTCAAGTATAACAAACTTCCAATGATTTTCTTGTATTCTGAGATATTAACTGCATTGTCATCCTCATATTTGGACAATTTCATCCGGGTAGCTACCAGAGTCTTCATCTCCTTGGAATTTTCCATTCCAAATCTTTTCAAAACCTCCTCAGCATATTTGGATTGTGAAATTAATGTTCCATTCCTTCCTTGTGTCACCTATAGACCAAGGAAAAATGTTAGCTCTCCAATAATTGACATTTTCGAACTCACTTTTCATGAATTCGGAGAACTGTCTGCACTAAGCTTCATCTGATCCACCAAATATTATGTCGTCGACATAAACCAGGACCATAATCATTTGATTACTATTGTTGTTGAAATAGAGATTGTAATCAACTCCCCCATGCTATAAACCAAGCTTCTTCAAGTACTGATCAAGCCTTGAGTACCATGCTCCTGGTGCTTGTTTCAACCCATACAGTGCCTTTTTCATTCTGCAAACATTTTTCTCATCTTCATGAATGGGAAAACCATCTCGTTTCTCAATATACACCTCTTCCTCCAGAACCCCATTGAAAAATGAAAATTTGACATCCATCTAGAACACTTTGAACTTCCTTTTAACTACGATGGATAGGAATAATCTGATTGTATCCAGCCTTGCAACCGATGAAAATGTCTCATCAACATCTATACCCTCGATCTGGGAGTACCCCTTGCACACTAGTCATGCTTTGTTCCGAATCAATGTGCCATATTCATTCATCATGTTCCGATAGACCCATTTAGTCCCAATGTCATTATTATCTGCTGGCCTCGAAACAATCTCCCATGTTTGATTATTCTCAATCTGATCCAGCTGTTTATTCATTGCCTGAATCATGTTTTCATCTTCAGCTGCATCTGAAATGCATTTCAACTCAACCTGATATAGGAAATATGTATGCTGCGGTGATTTCATTCTCCTAGTCTGAACTGGAGTAGACTTATCACCAATGATATTCTGCTATCAATTTCAGCTCGACTCCTTGGATTTTGTGCAGATAAAGACTTTACTTCCTCATGATCATCATTAGTATCTTCTTCGGAATCAGCATCAGCCACTTCTTCTTTCCATGCGTTGTGTTCTTCCTCATCACTCTCATCAAGACATTGTTCTCTGTGTTGTTTAATTATCTCCTCATTCTCTACTACAGTGACATCATTTCTCTCAAATACTTTTCCCAGCCTTTTGATAAATCATTTTTATGCCTTTCTTTTTCCTAGGTATCCAAGGAATATCCCCTCATCTCCTCAAGACTCTTATTTCCTATGTTTTTCCTTATTGAGGATAAAGTACTTACTTCCAAATATTCGGAAGTATTTCCCCATTGTATTCCTTCCATACCGCATCTCGTATAGAGTCTTTCCTTCCTTCGGACATAACAGAGCCCTGTTAGAAATGTAGACCGATGTTAAAAATGCTTCCTTCCAAAATTTCTTCGGTACGTCCTTTTAAATGAGCATCGTTATAGCCATGTTGTTGATGATTCTATTTTTCCTTTCAACTACTCCATTCTATTGGAGAGTTCTTACTGGATAAAATTGATGTGTTATCCCATGTTTCTTGAGATAATCTTCTACCTGACTGTTTTTGAATTATGTACCCTTGTCAGTACGAAACTTCAGAATTTTCTATCCAAGCATCCTTTCAAACTCCATTCGGTACTGTTTTAAGCAGCTGAATACATCGGACTTATGGGCAATAACAAATACACATGGCATTCTACTATAGTCAACGATGAAATTAATGTAGTACCTATTTGCGTCAATTGCTCTTGGTGTGATAGGTCCACAAACATCTGCATGCACCAATTCGAGAACTCTTGTTGACTTTTTTATTTTTTCCTTATACGCCTTTCTAATGTGCTTCCCATGTTAGCATGCGTCGAACGTGTGGTTACGATCACGTGATAGCTTCGGTAGGTCTCTTGATGCATCACACTTTACTATATCTTCCAGGGATGGTTGGAAAAGATGACTAAGTCGTTTATGCCACAACTTGTTTTATTCCTCTCTAGACAGAAAACACATATCTTCTTCTCTACTCACCAGGTAAATATTTCCCTTTGTTCTTTTCCCCTGAAGAACTATTGCCCCATCTCTTCCTTTGATGACACACATCTTCTTAGTAAACCTTATAGAATGTCCTGAGTCACATAGTTGACTGACGCTGAAAAATTGTGACTGGGGCCTTCTACTACTAAGTCATCAACACGTCTCATCTCTTTTCCCACAAAAATGGCCTTTCCTAAGCCAATAATCTTTAGCCCTTCATCATTTCCAAACTTGAAAACTCATTCTTTGTCATATATCATGCCTGTAATAAGATTCTTGTTAACTGTCATGTGAGATGTGCAACCTCTATTAAGGATCCACACACCAGAGGGATCTGATGAATTAAGGTCAATTTATTCCACCATTACATTCTCATACTTCTTCTTAATGGTCCATATTTTTGCATTCACACTCGGCATTGATTGAGACTTCCGTTATTTCTCAGATTATGAGGAACCAGCTTTATCCTGCAGAGGTGAAAATATATTTTGCATTTTCAACTCACCTGTTGGTTCATTGACCTACTATTTGGGAACATTTGGGATCCACTTTGGCATATTCCTTTGTATGGTTGAAGTGGAATACATATTCATGTGCCCAAATCCTCTGCACCAAAAACAGGTCCCTTTGAAATATGTTCTAGAGAACCTTTCTCTATTTGGCTGCCACCTCTGTTCTTGTGTGCTTCGATATATCTTGGCTATGGAACACAGATACTATGAATGTCCCATTTTTTCACAACAAAAACACCTGATATAATGCACATTCCTTCGTGTTACTTCTGCACAGCAAGTTTCCCATTGGGATCTCTGAATATTCTGATTCTTCCTTGTTCCAAAATCCACCTTCAGTCTTAGAGTGGGTGATTGCGGTCTGACCTCAACATTCACAACTTTCTGTTTTTGATCAAGCCCTTCATCAGTCTTAGCATCTGAGCAAAGTTGATTCTTCTTTTCTACTGAACCACTATTCTCCACTTTTAGATTCTCGGTTTTCTGAGTGATCTTCTTTCCTGATGACCCAATAGGAGTCAAGAGCTTTTCTTGATCTTTAACCTTTTTCCATAGACCGACAACTTCTCTTTCAAGTTCTTCAATACGCTTGATTTTTTCTTTCCTTGTGTTATTCAAGCTATAAATCTCCCTTTTCTATTCTTCAATTTATATTTTATACTCACTAACTAATTCTAAGTCCTCTGGTGTTGATAACATGAGTTTCTTGATTTTATCCATCAACTCAGACTTCTCTTATTCCTACTACTTCATATAGAGTTTGGTGTCACGAACAACATTTTTGGATTTCTTTGTTTTGGCTCTCCAAACATATATCTCTTCCAGAGTATCCTCTAACTCTTCTTGCATATCAACTCTTACCTCAACTTCTTCTTCTTCTTCTTCATCAGCTTCGGTTTCATTATTTTTCTGAGAACTGCCGACAAATTCCACCATAGCAATTTCTCCTCAGTCTTTGAAATTCTCTATCTCTTTAACCTCTTTAACCTCATACTCGTTTGAACTATCATATTATTTTGAAAGAAGGTTATTTTTCATAAAGAAATTTCTCTTGAACTGTTTCATTCCTTTCCCATAGGATGAAGAATTCATCTTGGGAATGTCAATTTCATCTACATCATCATCCTCTTGGAACTTTTTGGGGCACCGTACCGCAATATGTCCAACCTTTCCACACTGAAAATAAGCAAGTGGATGTTTCCCTTTAATCTTTCCTTTTCCTTTTTGATGGTTTGAGGAGAGGAATGGAATCACTTCATCTGTCTCTTCTTCTTCTTGAGCGTCTTCAACGGTGAGATTCTTCATGGCCTTGAATGCCACCTCTTTGGATTTACCCTTTTCCAAAGCATCTTTATCATCATTTCTCATTTCATATGCAACAAGGGTGTTGTGTAGGTCATCCAATGTTAGCTCTTTTGGGTATTGATCTTCCAAAACCAAAAGTTTTGGATTGAACTGAGGTGGATGTTTCCTAAATATTTTCTTCACAATTTT
This sequence comes from Viscum album, assembly GCA_963277665.1. Classification (NCBI taxonomy): domain Eukaryota; kingdom Viridiplantae; phylum Streptophyta; class Magnoliopsida; order Santalales; family Viscaceae; genus Viscum; species Viscum album. The sequence continues at coordinate 1,195,052,944 of OY728135.1, read as the reverse complement.
AATGTCTTCAATAACTTCTCCAAGATCTCGTATTTCTTCCACTACAACATTTACCCTGTCAAAGAATGCATCAACATACTCATTCTGGTTCATTCTCAGATCCTCATACTTTTTCCACAACACTTGAATATTTGCCTCTCTGACCTTTTTATCCCCTTCATATACATTCAATAACTTTTCCCACATGACATGTGATGTTTTGATAGACATCATCTTTGTATATATAGGATTGGATAGGGCTCCCCCTAAGGAATTTATTGCTTTGGCATCATCATCCAATTCTCTACGCTTAGTTTCTGATAATGATCCACTATTAATATCTGCTATTATGCCATGCATTGCTGTTGTGAACACATCCATTTCTAATTATTGGAAGTAGTGTTGCATCTGATTCTTCCATAGCTAGAAATTGTTTCCATCGAAGATCAGAATCCCTTTATGATTAGTGACCTCCATTTGAGATAGAAACACCGATATTAACCTTTTCCTCTAATACCAATTGTTAGGTCCACTAGGATAGATACCCTAAGTTGGGGGGTGAATCCCGATATGACAGATTAAAACAACTACCCCTTTTGATCTTGTTTTTCTATTAGACAAAACACTCTTCTCTCTCCTTCCTGATGAAGAGTATGAGAAAAATTTAAAGAATGCACACGACACAACGATTTTTACTCGGTTCACCCTCAATAGGCTTCATCCAAGGAGCATACACCGGAAGTGTGCCGATGTACCAATTCAACTATAAGCGCACTTCTATTTACAAGTTCGAAGCGGACTCACTGTCCCTCCTGGTTTACAATCACTCACATTTTGAGAACTCACTGCTCTCTCAACTGATGTGAGCTCACTGCTTCTTCATAATATCCACCCACAATTTATAGAATTGTAGGTCTCTTCATTTGCATGAAAGCATGCATCCTCAAATGTTGATAGATGCTCTGTTGAAGTCTACATTTCACCCACTAATAAATAACCATTTTCCCCTGAACACTGGGAAATTCCATTTGGACAAATCTTTGCAACACACCCTACTTTGCAAGGATCCCAATTTCATAAAGCTCAAACAAGCCTATGTGAAACTCCTACCTTTTCGCGAAGAACTCTCGCGAAGATCAAGTCATTATAGAGAAACTTCCCTTGTAATGATCACTGAGGCAATGCGGAGATTGGAAATTTCACGAAGCTACAATAGCCGACGCGAAGCTCTTCTTTTGCGAAGCACACGGGCTACGTGAACTACCTTCGCAAAAAGAGAGTGAAAGATATTTTTCAAAAATTATCTGCTTCTCTTGAGGGGGTCGACCTCTATTTATAAGAAATTCCACCGACCCTCGACCCTTCTGGGTGAAGTCCATGCCATGTCATCACCAATCGCGAAGCACCTAAATTTCCACAGGAATTCTCCCAAAAACAAGAAGCACTTCAGAAATTTTCTGATCATGGATCACGTCATAATCGCGGAGCATCACCATCAACATTCCTTCGCACCTTCTCCGTGAAGCTCCCTCGCAAATCTATTCACAGCCGCGATGCGCTTCAACTCTGCCATTTGCAAAGCTTTGACGTAATTGCGAAGAATCACCGCCATCATTCTTCTGGTCTTTGCGAATTCCAAACCATGAAGCCTCTTTTCATGAAATTCATTCCTTTTCCATATTAAAATTTGATCTTCATGGATATCCAATTTTCGCAATGCTCACCAACCTCCAAATTTTGGACCCCAAAAATTTGGCAAACACTGGAAAACACCGCCACCTAGTACTCCTATTTTGTACCACCTCCAGATAGTCCTTTTCTTTGTCATCATTCTTTTATCAACATGGATTTTTAACAAATTCTTTGGAACTCAGCAATTCTTCATGGAAACCTGCTTTGTCAATAAACATAATCAACCCAAAAATACTATAATGTTACCTTGAGGGATTTTTGTCCAATAATATTCTTCTCATCAGTGACGGAAAAATGTGGAATATTCTCATCCATCTAGGTCAATGATATCAACCTACCATCTGTATCCCTACGATTGGCTAAAATGTTGACATAAAACAATCACTAATCATGGTCTTTCTAAAATGCATGAGTGGGTCCAATAACTCCTTACCCATGGATTGAATGACTGAGAAGCACCGCTACATCTTAGAGGGTGATGTTCATATCTCACATAGGTAGGTGCTATGTGTCTGTCATTAGTCTCCACCTCTCAACAAATGCTTTCAGTAGGTGATGGTTGAAAAATGTGAAATACGATACGAAAATACCATAGAATCCAGCATGATGCAAGTATAGTCTAATGGCATCTGGGGGCTCTGTGTGATGAAAATGGTGCACTCGACACACCCTAATCTGTAGATCCACCCCACCATCTAGTACGACATGAGAAACATTCCTATACTACTCATTGAGTAGTATGACATCCTCTATCTATATATAAAAAAATTAAATGAGTTGTAAGTGTTAAAATGTAAATATAACATTATGTTCATCCAAAGGTTATGACTTATAGAATGTAAGAAAAATCAGGTTTATTTACATTCTTTTATGAAGTTATTTTTACCAAAAGATAGGGGTATGTATTCATTTTTCTCAAGGCATATTACTAACGTATTATTAAGATATTCTTTTACCTAGAAAAAAGTTTTTTAAGGCAAATGTTTTTTATATTTATGTGGAGAATCATTTTTCCATCATTATGTAAATGTTTATAAGAAAATTGTGTGTTTTTAATTTTTGTATGATTTTCCAAATTATGGTATGTTTCATAATTATTTTATCACATTTTTACATTGTTCTATAACACTAACAAAACATTAGGAAAGAATTTGTGGAAATGAACAAAATAATTGTAGGAAATGTGACAACGATGATGGTGATGAGGTAAATTCATTCCATTACCATCATCATTGTCACTATTCCTCATGAGTTATGGTTAATTTCCCCCAAATTCATTCTTTAATTTTAGTTATTATTATATAATTAGTTGTACTAACCACTTTTGTTGGTTGTGTACTATAACAAGCTCCTTGTTTAATTTGTATAACCTCCCCATAGTAGTACATAGAGGTAAACCATGAATCTATACATTAAAAATGTCTTATGTTCATGATTATGATATTTTAACTGATACTAACAACAATTGTTGATCATATAATCATTATTATACAGAAATTTTATAATGACTTTTTATACCATAATATATGATACTATTATTTCATTATATAAATTTTTTAGACTATCAATTATATAATGTTTTTAAAATTGATCTAAAAAAGATAGATAACAACATATAATTTACAATATGATAATATCACAATGAAGATAATACATGATTATGGATGATAATGTGAACTCGACCAAAAAATGATAGGGAATCGTTTCCAGTTATAACCCTCTTGGCGACATATGGTGAATCTCAAACTCTGCCCTTGTTCTTTAGGCCAATCCATCTCATTCTGCATCCTACTAGCCTTTGGTCATCCATGGGTATGCAACCAATTGATGTCAGGTATCACTGTTGGTTGGCCTTTGAGCATTGGGAAATAATAAAACTCCCCAATAGGCATCCTTGATGTAGCATAACAGCTAGGAATGGTGTCCATATGGTACACTGGATCAATATATGATTCCCATGATATGTTCCATGAGGCACATGATGTGATGGTGTGTGCACATGGAAACCGTAAGGCCTAAAAGTTTCCACATTAACACATCCTTGTTTCCAGAAATGCCACCATTTTTTCACTGATGCTATTTTTATGGGGTTTTAATACTCTTAAACTTAAAATCAAGATTCTTCTTGATGAAAAAGGTAGACATGATAACCAAATGATTCTTTAATATTATTTTCAACCACTCATTGAATGTTACATCCATACCATAGAACATACTAAACTCTATCTAAGGCTTGGTTTTGTTTATCAACAAAGTAATTCACACAACTATATAGTGTCTCTTGAACTATGGCAGTTATAGATAACATTAAAATCCCCTTGAAGAAACCATTAATGTACTCGACAATGTTGGTGCTCATGTGTTCATACCTTTTCACCCTACCATATTCCAATTTCCATTTTGCTTTTGGAATTTGCATCATATAATCATAAAATTCGTGATTAGCCTTACAGATCTGTTCAAAATTTACATTGAAAAAGAAAAAAAACAAAGGCAATGCTTACCAGGCCTCATGATTGACTTCTTCATCGGTTTATTGTGGAATTATTTCCACACATTGCTAGTAATGTGTATAATGTAGAACAAGTGTATGCATTTTTGGATCTCCATGTATCTGGGTATGGATTGATTGCTGCATTAATTTCTCAGGGCTGATCAGATATCAAACAAATACCCCAAACATTGGTGAAATGGTTGCCGATACATGACAAAAACAAACTCCATGATTCATAATTTTCCTTCTATTTAATATAAAATGAAATAGAAATATGTTAACAGATTATATCATAGGTTGTCTTAATAAAAAATATGCCCTTTTATTTTTTTTATATAAATGTTTTATCAATCAAAATAAATTTTTTTTAAAACGAAATGTGGCGATATATGGGGGGAATTCCCAGAACAAATGATGAAATTGAACACAAGATGGATCATATCGATTATCTTTAGAAACATGATCATTTTAATCTAGATGAACAAAACTTGGTTATGGTTCCTTAGTATGGCTAGAAATTGTGGAAGCACCTGATACGAGTTATCCCAATCACCATAGATCTTTACAATTAACTTATGTTTCGCCATCCATGACTTATTATTGAAAATATTATAACTGAATGTTTTTTCATATTCTCTCTTGCACAAGGTCTACAAGAACCATCATGGCATGTCCTAATCATATCAAAGACAATGGATGACATAAATTATACATCCAATGAGGTATGATCTTGGGTCATGCTTGCGTAAACGCAAGTACGAGTTAACTCAAGCCTCAATATTATCCAAACTCCAAATGCAAAGTCTGGAATCTTCTTCAAGTGGAATCTTCAATCATCCCCATACTTATCCTAGTGTTTGATATATTTAATTATGCTTAATTATTAAACTATATATCTATAATTCCTCTCAATGTGAAATATCCATAGAAGTATTTGTTATGAATATTTACTTAGAAAATCTCTTAAAACATATAAGTTTTTTTCCATCTCACTAAACTAATCTGGTACAACTCCAGGAAACTCAATTGTGGGTGTAAGAACATTAAAGTCGAATTTAGGCACATGTTCCACTGCTTCTGACCAAGAGACAATGAGTAAATGATGATTTATTTTGAGTCGAGGCTATAGTAAAACTAATGCATTTCTATAAAATTCCTCCCCATCATCTATTTCTCCCTCATAATCATCACTATTTTCACCATATGTTCCATCATTACGAAAGTCATCATCATAAATAGGATTAACATGTATATTCAGTAGATCATTTAGTTTTTCATTTTCTGCATCATTTGGAATAGGATCAATTTCATGGGGCAGACCATATTCAACCACTCTTTTAATTCTATGTCTTCGTAAAACTGGACATTATTGTTGTACAGTAGAAACATCAACATATAACTCTCTTATGGTAACATATTCCCCATAAGAAAATAAATTTATTTCATAGAACCATTGTGTTTCAGAAACCAATGGAAAATCATGATTCTACAGTGTTCACAGGAATTGAAAATTTCTATAGCTCATAGGCATAATATCTTGATGAGGTCACATATTTAAGAAACCACAAATTCTTTATCAAAGTTCACTTAGGTTTATAAAATCATATGTACTAACCAATATTGTTGTTTGTATATTGTATGAAGATACTTTCTCAGTAATAATTTCATCCATGTAGTACTACACATAGGCAAACCTGAATCTCTACGTCAAAAATGTTTTTTTGATCAATAAAGTAATAGTTAACTAATATTAACAATGATGGTTGACCAAATAATATTTAATAGAATGTAATATTTGGACGCAGTTTTATACCCTAAAATATAATAAAAATGTTTCATTATGTAAAATTTTATTACAATATAAATCACAGAATGTTTTTGAAACTGAGGTAAATAGAAAAGGAAACATAAAATAAGTTTATTTATTATTAATAAAATGATAATGATAATCATATAACATTAATTGGAAAAATACAAAGACATTAAATTACATATAAATTCTTTACAACATAAAAAAAACCTTGATATTTTTCAATAGAATACAATTTGGATGAGATGAGCCTCACATCGGAAGTGAGGTAAAATCCATCTTTTTTTCACATCATAACTTAATAAAATATTTGAATCAAATCTATTTAGCATTAGTGTTTTGAAATTCATTCCACAATCTAATAAAATATATTAGATGTTATATTAGATGTTTTTAGAAGGCTGAAATATTTCCAAAATTCCAATGTGAAATACATATCCTTAAAAGATGTTATTAAAATGCTAATTGATAACAAGATGGGTTTTACCTCATGTACTAAGTGAGGCTCAACTCATCTAAACCGCATTATATTGAAAAATTTGAAGGTATTTCTTCTATATTGTAAATAATTAATGTCTTATTTTGTGGGTTTGTTCTTATCCATTTCACATTATTTGATCGTACATATCATTAGATAACCATTATTTGTATTCATTTTTTAATCCTATTTTATTATTTAATTAATAATTACAAATTATAGCTATTATTTGGAAACTATATAATGTTTATAATATTAAAATTTTAAAACACATTCTTATATCCTAAACTATGGTACTAATTATTCTTAGTAAATTTTTTACTAAGTTAATCATTATTTAATCACTATTTAATCATTACAATGTTATTCATTAGTTAACCGTTCATAAATCACTTTATAATCATTCCTTATTCATTAATTACTCACATGGTATTCATTAGTTAATTTTTATTAACTTATCATTTTATGTATTCATTTTTAATTGTAAGTTATTCATTAATTAATATTTAACTAATAATTGCTTATAATCAGTATTATATTTAAACTATATATAAAAAATTAATCATCTTAATAAAACAAATCTTTATAACTAACTAAAAATAATTCAATAACTAATAATAAATTCAATTTTTAATGCCTTTTCCCTTGTCCATTTAATTTTATATCATCATAATTATCATTTTATCATTGATAAATATATTAATTTTATTTCTTTTTTATTATGTATATAAGTAGATTATAAAAAAATATGATTCATCTAATTCTTATCCCCCAAGAGTTTCAAACTTGGAGTGCAACGAGTCACATTGTATTTAACCAGTCCCCGTTTGAGTCTAGCTCAAAGCAGTGCTTTCAGGTTTTATCCCTAAATACATCTGTGCCAGAGCCACATCAACTTTGTTGTATCCATATAGGGATGTGATTTCTATGATAACCAAATAATAATTATCCTAACAGCATTCAAATTTTTTTAATCCTATGTTATTCTATTGTAAATCTATAATTAATCATTTTTAATAATTATTATTATTTTCAACAATATATAACTAATTAATATAATTAATTAAAAATATTTATAACTAACTAAAATACTTAAAAATGAAATATTTAGAAATAAAAATAATTATATTAAATAAATAAAAAACATTAACTAAAATAATAAATACCTCTAAATGATGCTTCGCAAAAAATAGAACATATTTTGGACCACCGAATCCACCACATGTAAAAAAAGAGTTTTTTTAGAGAGATAACCAGTTAAATGGAAAAAGATGGGGGAAAAAGGGAGTGAGGATAAGGTGGTTCCCTTATATAGGGTGTTGAAGTAAAGGTACAACCCTTTATCCTTTTCCAGGCCACAAATCTGGGCTAAATGTGTGTGGGGGGGGGGAGGTGGCTTCGGCGATTCCTCCATTACTGCAAATGTTTAAAAACATTTTAAACCAATGCATTTAAAAAATCTTCAATCCCATTAAAAAAAATTATAAAACTCTCATAGTTTGGAAACATAGTTTACTGAACTAGGTTCCAACCATGCATTTCTCATTAGACACACCATGGATGTCACACAATTTTTCTGCATTATTCACAAAATTATGTGGTAACTATGAAAATAAATACAAAAACGAATTTATGGTTTTTCATATTTTGGCATGGTTAGATCTTATACTTTTCAAACTGAACCCCAAGCACAATATTATCCAAAAAATTAAAACTTCATGTTTATTGGGCCCAAAACCCTATAAAAACTTAAGAAATCATAAATCAATAATTTAATAAGAAATAAGAACATTATGGTGTAAAAATAATCCCCACCATCCCATATTTTTTTTTTTAATTTCATTAATAATTAATGGTATATGAAATTGAAATTATTTTAATAAGGGATCAAGGGATCTAAATTTAATATATTTCCAACTATTATGTATTGAGGGAGGAACTGATAAAAACCCACTCTAATTTAATAAAAAACTCCCAAAAGTAGACACCAAAGTAGGAAATCAGAAACTAAGAACATTAATAGGACTCCCAACTATATAATGACCATAATAATTAATAGATAATGTAAAACAAATATATCCATGTAAAATAAATATGGTAAATTATGGAAGCCTTAGTTGAGGTGGAAAAGATGAGATATTCATGAAAATGGTATATCCAAAACCAATGGGTAAAAATCCTACTATTTTCAAAATGAACATTGACATTGAACATTATAAAAGTAAAACATCACATGATTACAATAATGTAGGAATATTTAAGTAATAAAAATGTAGATAAACATCCTAAAATTGCCTATAGAACTACTACCTATGTCCCAAACATGACACCTTACCTCCATAAACTTTTGAAAATGATTTAATTGACCTCCAACTATGAGAATATAACAAACAAATGTAAATATTTGGGACTATCATTCTTATGATAAATGTACTAGGTAATTCATGGAATTGATCCCCATGAGATATATTACCTAGACCAACTAAAATAGTATTATGTTCCCTAGACATACTATGATGGCCCCTAAAATCCAACCTCATCACCATGGCCCTATTTAAAACAACCTCGAATTAATCCTAGTTAGATTATAGTGCAGATATGATAAGATCCTAATGAATGAATCATTCAAAAAAATTATTCCCAATTTCATTAACCAATGACTTGAGAAGAAAGAGTGCACTTAGTAAAATAAAAATAGATGATGATGGAAGAACACACTGGTAATACTAGAACTTCTATATTTTTTCACTCCACCACTACAATGGAAGATTGGGTAAGGTTAATAACTGGGGGATACCACACATGAGCACAAGGAAGTGATAACATATGAGAAACTCTAAAACACGAGATCATACTAATTCTAAAGGAATTCTTATTAGGTATATATATATTAACAATGAGTAATCCAGAATTAACCATGTTCAACAAGACATAATAATAATTAACCAATTATTCAACCCATTATACAAAAAATGATCCTTAAGTCTATATAAGACTCAAAAGAATTGTTACCACTAATGAAGGGAATAAAAAGTTCAACCATATCTTAAAACACTAAACATATTTCAATACTACCTTAAAATAAACCTTTAAAATTTTTTAAAATAGACCTTGAACTTAATATCATGTTTTCAAAAAGAGCTCATATGTATAACCACTTCATGTATACATATGTTAAATATATCCTGGTTTAAAAATTACGAAACACCTTATGGAAAAATTTTAGAAATCAAAAAAATATTTTGAATCTTAAAAACTATTTTTAAATATTCTTTGTATCTCTTTATGATTTTTTAGGGAATATTATTTTATCTTTAAAATAAGAATTTCAAAAACGTTTATTTTCCAAATATATATTCATTATTTTAAAAACATGACTTATTACCCCTCATGGTTTTTCAAAAATAATATCCCCAAACCGTCACTCTATTTTGATATTTCTGATTCCTTCAGAATCATCGACGAAATATCATTTATTACATTAAACACCTAAAATTTTCAATTAAAAACCATTTTCCCTAAAAAACAATCCATAAAATCCAATTTATTTGCGTTAAAATGAAATAAAAAGATAATAATTATTCCAAAGTAATAAGAAATCATTAATAAAAAGATACCAGGAATAATATGGTTTAAAAATAAGGATTAATGTTGGGTTAGTGGTTGGACATGGTTTCATTACACGATTTGGTGAAACATGTTCTATACTTTTGATAGTAACTAAGAGTTTCTCATATCCATAATCATAGAATTCACCTAGTTTACTAGAAAATTCATGATAATTTTGTACCCCAGGATTAAATCCACTTTTCACAATAAAAATTTAAATATATATGAAATCAGCATAATCTACGTATTCTTTAAAAAAATTCATAAAAATACAAAATGATTAAATGTGTTATATACTCAAAATCATATCAAAAATCTCAAAAAGATACTCTAACTTCAGCCTCGGAACATGAAACAAAATGTCGAACTCCTCATGTACATTCCCTGTGAACTCTGGACTTCTTATCACATATATACCACTACTTCTAGAAGAAGTGTTCTAGGATACCATTTCATCATAACCCTTTCGGTTCATCGATGAAGTGGTCACCCAAGCTGGTATATGAAAAAGATAATGGGTTTTATCGATCCTAATGACTAGAAACTAGTGCTCAGAAAAAAATTGATATAATAGAATTATTTCTCCATATAAATATGAATAAATACACAATAAAAAACTCAATGGGATTTAGTATAACCCTTTCAAATGATTTACTTACATGGAAAAGGAAATAAAAAAATTATATATAAAAACAAACAATGCATTATCAAAAAAGATAAACATTAGAGAATCATCCTCACAAAAAACAAAAGATACAACAGACAAGAAAAAATAAAAGATACCTGTAATATTAATATGTTTATACATTCAGGATACAATAGATAGATAAAAATATATTTAATATGAATAATAGTTTGTTTATTATCCATGGTCATGTACTAAATTCATTGCCAATATCTCGCAATGAGTGGCTAAAAACCCATTGGAGGATTTATCCAAGAACAAAAATATAAACTAATATATTTGTTTGTCTATGAATATATCCTAATAAGTATCCCCCACAAACCTTACTCATAAAAATTAAAATTAAATCCTTCTAATTATTGTGAGGAAATATATATTTAATTTCATGGTTTAAAATTTTAATTAATGAAAATGAACTAAAACCATATCCACAATTTATTTTTTCAAAGAAAATTCTATTATACATTTAATAAAAATCGGGCATTCAAATTTTGAAATAAATACATTTTAATAAAATTAATTCTATAAAATTAAATTATAAAATAATAACTATTTCAAAAATAATTTAATGCAACTCACTTTTGAAAAAAACATTTAAACTGATTTTAGTTATTAACCAATGTTTAAAAATAAAAAAAAGTAGATACTTGTATGAGAAGATGAATGTAAACAAAAAAAATAATCCTTATGGAAATAAATAATTTATTAATAAACAAAATATGTAATGACATCAACAATCAATGAAACAAAAAAATATATAAATAGTTATTAATTATTCTGGTAATGGAAAAAATAGAAATAAAATAACATCATCGGAGTGGCTTTATGGGATCTACTAACAATGTAACATAAAAACCTATAAAGCATGATTGATCAAACTATAACAATAAATTATGGGAAATCAACTCGTAGATTATTCGTAATGATATAAAAAAAGGGTTTCCAAAAATATTGATACAGAAAACATAACATAAAATTTCATATTTAGTGTTGCAAATGCAGACCCAAACTGGGTATAGTGCACTATCCATAGTTAAATTTTCATAGTACACCATTTCTTGGGTCCCACAGCACCATGAAAAAATAAATATTTGTGATTATATAACTCTTGAATCTAAATAAAATGAAATTTTGAAAGTTAAAAAAATCTATTCACCTACTCTCTAAGTGATCCCTAACAAAACTAGTATTATTTCATCAAAATTAATCCTTATAAACTTAAAAATAAACTAAATAATAATAATAAATGGAAAGTTTGTAACTATTTCATTAAGTACAACAAGGCCATGATACCTCTTTGAGTACATGAATCACTAAAAATTTATTTTGTGTTTTCAAACTATCCAGAAATACATGATTCAATATTGAAAACTATGAAACCCATTTCAAAAATATATTTAATCACCTTAAAATGTACACATTTATTCCAAAATGAAATGTGACTAAATGATTAACTTATTTAAAAGGCATTATATGTATCCAAAAAATAATTGAAAATAATAACATAAAAATCACCAAAAGGAAAGAATTATTGAAATGTAACCAATAAATCAAAAAATCTTAACATTAGAAAAATACATTTTAATAAAATCCCTTAAATTGGAAAACCAAATATGAATCTTCTATTATTTATATTTGGAAAAAATTTCTAAGAAAATAAATATCATTAAATTCAATTATAAAAATAGATTACCCTGAATTAGTCATTCAAATATTTTTTTCATATATGTAATGTGTTTTGGAAAATCTGTTGAAAATATGCATGGCCTAAGACCTATTGAAAGTATAATTTACAAGGATAGTAAATTTACAAAGAAATATATAAAATATATATTATTTTTATAAATAACACCATTTATTGTACAATACATATATTAAAACATAGAATACCCATTAAATTAATTCTTGTTATTATTATATAATTACATATAGATAAACCATCCTCAAAATAACATAACCATGTCACCAATGATGATTAATTGTAGAAAAGGTCTCTAGAAAAGCTTTTTATGCCCTTGATATCAAAATCTCCATGATCAGATAATCCCCATGACTAGGGTTTTAAACACTATATCCCATAGGAGATAGAAGGTATAAAAAATTAGAGGGGAATAAGTGGATGAAATAATACAATATATATCATAAAATAATAATCACTAAATCAAATAAAATAGGTATGAAATACAAGGGGGTAAGAATATATCCACGGATAGGGCTCATCTGTGACTCTGTAATATGAGTGGTAGAGACAAGGTTCCAAGGGGATTAATATTAGGGATGTGTAGAATAGAAACTTCATATTTATTAAATCCAAGACATGTCACATAGCTTGGACACACGGTTTACAAAATAGTACCATAACCATTATCCTCTAAATTTAAAAACCTAAAATTATTCACTATTTGGATGCACAATTTGGAAAAAGATCACTGATAATCAAAATGTGCACTAATAAAGAATTTCATAGTTTCTATAATTAAATAAATTTAGCATTTATAGTGACCCACCCAAAAACTAGGAAATTATTTGACGAAATTTTATAATATAATGAAATTAGACCCAATACACAATGATAAGGTCAAACCATAATAAGTATGTAAAAGAATAAGTAAAAGGTAAATGGTTTTATAGACCAACATATTAGATTAGGGATATAATAAAGATAGATCTGATGTGTTTTTAAAAATTTTGGAGAAATTTAATTATTCAAAATAAATGTAAATTCCACTTGGAGTTTGATTTATAAAGGGATAAAGTTATTTTTTCTACATTATCATCATTGATAAAATCATTTTAATTCTATAACATTTTTTAAAAAAATCACTAATACCCATGATATCAAAAATAAAATGATAAAATGATTTTTTAACATAAAATATTGATGAATCTCTTGAAATATGGGATGAAAGAATAATTAATTTAGAGGGAGATGTTTTATTGAATTTATATTTCATAAAATATACTAAAAATTATTTCTTTGAAAAAATATTTTATGTAGTAGAATCATAACAAGGTTAATTTTTATCATAATCATTAGATCTCAAAATTTCTTGTGTATTAAAAAATATATTATCATTAGCCCATGGACCAATCAAATATTATAATCATAAATATCTATTAAATATAACCCTATATATGAAATAAGACTCAAATGTTTGATACAAGATTGTTAGAGGTGGTTTTACTTGAGTATTTATAAATTTTCAATTGTTTTTTGAGCACCAGACTAGGAAAACATTAAAGAAAAAATAAAATACAAATTTTTTAAATACTATAATTATATATATACTATTATCCTAATTAATTGATATATTATCATCCAACAATTACCTTAAACCCAAAAGGATTAGTGAATGTGTTATTATAGGATCCATGAAAAATCTTTAAAAATGTGTCAAACCAGTTAGATTTGGTTTCCTATCATCATGCTATGATTAGTTTTGGGATATTTCACTTAATTAATCATGTATTTGAATTATTATTATTCATTATTATGTTATTTATCTTTTTTCCCCAAATATATAAACATATAATTGAATATTGTCACTTTTTTTATTTTATTTCTTATTAAAAAAAACTATGAAATAAGACAATGGCCATAAAATCTTCTACAACCACCACCAATATATAAGAACCACTATATTATAATTCATTGGGGGTGTGTTTTAGAATTAAATATATTATATTTTTGGGATAATATGTCTAAACCATAGATTTTCCTAAGCTAGTAGGTAATTCTACCCATCCCCTTTCTCTCATCTCTTATCCCGATTAAAATAAGGATAATCAATGAACATAACCATCCATAGAGGTGGTAGGTGGGTAGAAGTATGATAAAGGAATATCATCTATATTATTGGGAAAAAATTGATATGGTTGAGTTTTAGTGGGGAGTTTTCTAGTGGTTGATTGGGATGGTAGATTGGTAAGGTTTTCTCTAGCACAAGTTATATTGGGGTTTGTGCGATAGATGATCCTATATGTCATTAAAAAAATGTATCTAAGGTGATGAAAACATTAAAAGGTGGTGGAATAGATTGATAATGAGCAATGAAATGATGGATATGGTATCTTTATAGGATAACTTCATCACATTCTTTGTATTATTAAAGTATAATTCGTCTATAATATAAATCAGATCAAGGGTTTTTCGGTATGGAGGATAATATTACATCATGTGAATATATTGATATTACATTGTCTCTATTGAGAGATACACCCCAGGTTAAATAAAATTACCAGCCAATCTGTTTTATTAATTATACACAACCTATATAATATGAGGAAAAATATGAATATCTAACAACTACGCTTTTATATTGGGTTAATGTAACTCCTTGATATTTTGAAGAATATTTTTTTAAATGTATATAATTATTCTGATATTTTATATTGCATGAAACAATTATTTGAACTTCCATTACATCCAAAACCCTATTTGCAAGTTTTACAAAAGATAAAAAAGTTTTTATTGCATCACAAAAATTACCAATTTTTTAATTTGTTTACACATAATACCATGTTTTTCTTACATTACATCAAACACTGATTTTAAATAAAACAGGAAACAATATTACAATATGTTTACATAATATCATAGTTATCACATGGTTGTTTGAATGGAATGTATGAATTGGATTAACTAAATTATGAAACAATAATGTTTACACATGTATATTTAATAAATTATATTTTTACAAATTAAATAGAAATGGTAATAATATCATTTTGAAAATAAAGGAAATCACATTCTAAAAAATTTATTTATATGCATATAAACATATTTTACCTCAATAAATTAAAAAATCATAAAAAGTGAATTATTTTAATCAGTTTTTTATTTTATATATGTAACTAAATGTTTAATATTCATCTTATGTGTTCTCTAGATAAGATATAAGGATAAATCTAATTCTACGCTTAAAATTTTATTTTCTAAAAATTTGATTAGCCACCTACGACACACATATTTTAAAATTAATTTTTAAAATACTCAGAAGAAAAAAATTTAAAAAAAAATTCATTTTTGAAATAGTAATATCCAAATTATATTATGGTAAATTTTTTAAAATTTTTTGAAAATATTTAATTTTTTATGAATAGTAGAAAATTGTGAATTTAAATTTAAAACTGGATTTTCACTTAACTTATTTATAAATTTAAATAGTATTATAAATTATTTTAAAAGTTAAATTAGTTAAATGTTACATATATTATACCAATTTATTAGATATTAGAAACTTTAATTTGGAAATTGAATATAAAAACAATGTAAACATTTGAACATTTTCCCTTTAAAACCCCTCTTCCTCATCGAGTTTGTAGGATTATTTTTAAATTAAATTCTACAACATCCAATAATGTAATTTTTTTCAATATTTTTAATTATAAAAATTTATATTATTTAAATTGGTACAATTAATTTTTATCCAAATTGATTAGTGGAAAGAGTTAAAATTAATTACTATGATTAAGGTTAAAACCAGATTATTCCCATTACATGTACTTCTGTTAAAATTATTATCACTCACATATATAAATTTTATTTATTAATTTTTACATAAAATTTATTACAATTAGGTACAAATAATATTTTAAATATAATTTTAATTGTATTCTTAAAGGATGAATTACCTAGGTAAATAAAAAGATACACGTTACCGTGGTAAAAACCCAAAAAGGTAAAATGAGTATACATAAAGATTAAGGAATAACATTACAAAATATATTTTATTATATGGAGGTGTTTATATAACAAAAAATCCATACCCTCAAATATTTATCAATTTTATAAACACATGAGGTAAGTGTTACCTCCCAATAGTGAATAATTTTCAGTATTTAAAAAAATGTCATCCCTCCTCAATTATAAAAGGGAACTCACTCCTCTCACTATCTCATACCTCTAAAGCCCCTTGTATCAACTAAAACCAACCAAAATAACGTCAGAAGTTCCATAATTGCATCCTTGAAGCTTTATTTCTTATATAAATCTATCCAAGTAAGGATTGTGGTGAAAATATAAGAAAGATACCCGAAGAAGTGCAAACATTCATCAACGAGCATTTTTTTTATTCCATCGTCCAACACCATAAATTTTTATTCTAACAGGATGATATAAAAATATAATTATATTCCTTATAAATATATTTTTTATGATAAATTAATTACATAAATTATTTTTCACTTCCATCATAAGGGTTACGAAATTATTGATTGTGTGTATAAAGAACTATCGCCTCTCGAACCAAAGGCATTCATTTTTTTATCACCACCTATCACGGTTTGAAATAATGATGTATTTATTTTATTATATATGATATTTATGATATTATTATCCTTATTTAATTACTATATCAATTATAACTTCATTCCTTCTATTTTTATAATTTGATAATGTCAATCGTGCTTATGGAGAACTACCGCTTTGCGAAGTAGAGTAATTTGTTCACGCTTTACATAAAAGGTAATAAGTATGAGTGTAATGAATATATATAATCTATATGAAATACAATTTTTTTTTAAAATATAATATATCTCTTACCTTTTTTATCTATCCAAAAATACAATGTAAACAACATTCATGCGTATGTTTGGCCTACCGTATCCATGAAGAGTGTATTCCATTATCTATCAATAAAATATTAGGATTAATAAAAATAAAAATATAATGAATATATATGATATTTATATAATTTTTAATATTATATAAATGATAAAATCATGATAAAATTAAGGTTACTAAGAAATAAACAGTCAAAATATACACAAAAAAAGAAGTTATTGCATAAAATGCGACTTTAACATGGAACATTTAATAAACTAGAAATAAAAGGCCATAAGAATTCAATATATTTTAAGGATATATATGAATAAATTCATATAATAATTTTATATTAATTTTTTTCAATAGAGGTGGTTTTAATGTATACAATGTAGTTAAATACTTAAGGTAATGTATTTCTCGTCTATATTTTATTTTTGGGAGACTTATAGAATATTTAACAGTTTTTTATTTTATATGGTGTATATAATACCCCTTTGACATCTTATATCAAGTATATAATTTTTTAGTTATTTTTAAAATTTTATTTTTCTTTATTATTTTTTAGGGATTATGATCAAAAATATTACTAAAGTGGTAATGGATTTCCCTCTCACTTTTTACTTTTTTAAGATACATGCCATATTCACCACATATATCTTTTATGAGATGTATGTACTATTCATTAATGTTTTATAAGATTATATAAATAATATAATGGGGACTTGAATATCCATATGAGGATCTATCTTTCATAGGGATTATGGGTCAAAAGTTAACAAATCGATAAGGTATTTTTGTCCCAATTTTATTTCTTTGGGACATAAGTTATGTTATAAATCTATCTTATTAAATGAGGTATATATAATACACATTTTATAGTTTATATTATGAATATAATTATTTTAATATTATCTTATTATTTTTTTAATTTTATTCATTCATGGGGATTACGATTCAATGTTTCAAATGTGGTAATATTTTAATGTTACAACACTATCATTTATCGGGATTTTTTATTATGCTTCTAATGATGAAATATTATGATTTATCTATCAAGAAACATTTTAAATTTAATACCATTAATTTTTTTAATGAGAATACATTATTTACCATTGTTTTTCTCTCTTTATGTATTCAATATTTAAACAAAAATCTTTTAATAAATATCAATTGTTCAGATGAAAACAATTTTCTTCTGAAACCATGTTAGCAAAAAATGTTTTAAAAAATGTTTTCAAATGTATTTTAAAAGAATAAATTACAAATTATTCTATAAATATTTTAAATTATTTTTTATATAATGAATTATAATATTTAACGGTTATTTTCAAATAAATCGATTTTTAATGGGTTTTATGTTTTAGAAATGATTTTCCATGAAAATTCATTTTCTTCAAGAAATGTTTTAAATGATATTTCAAAATAATATTATATATAAGATGGAATTCACTAATTTTACCTAGTCTTTACTGAGGATATGAACCACGTATAACATTTTTATCATTTCTATGAAGTGTCTACTATGAAAATATATTTAGGAAACTAGTTTCACTTCCACAAGTTATATCAAGAGTTAAGTATGATGAAACCCACTTCTTTTTAAAAGGTTATACTAGGATGAAAATATAAAATTATAATGAAACCAGTCTATTTTAAAAAGGTTAGGATATGATGAGATTTGTTAAAATCCATTTCATTTATTGGTTTATGATATGATGAGTGTTTTCTGATCTTATGGAACACATGTGAATGATTTTCATTATGTGATGTGTGGGACTTAAATATCCCTCCAATTATTTGGGTAATTATAAATGTTCTTTGAGCTTATAGGGTAAACTGGTGGTCAACCTAATCCAAAAAAGTGGGTATATAGGTGGTCGTCCCAAGTCCAAAATGGAGGGTACACTAGTGGTTATCCCATTCGTGAAAATTTGGGTACATGGGTGGATAGGCCATGTATCATGATGGTAATTAGGTGGTTATCACAAGCCTTATATGCTATGAATGTTTGGGGGGTGGTCTTGAAATAATATTTTCTATGTTTATTTTTATTTAAAAAACTATGTCATATTCCAATGTTATTTTTTCATGGATCGTGTTATTTTATTTCCGTGTGATTCACATCTAAAAACTACAAATATTTATTTAAAGACCCTGGATTTATAATATTTTGTATGTAGGTTGTGGTATTCATATTTCGTGTTCATGAAATAATACCCTCATTTTCATATTATGCTTATGTACCTTTCATGTTTATTCTTACAAAGGATATAAGATCAAACATTATTATACGTTCTTTCCCATGATTATGAAGATATGTATTACGTATGATTTGTTGAGTAAGGGTTCTAGATATAGAGAACATATTTGGAGATGATATGGTACATCAATAGAACATTTTTTTATGTCTCCATGATTCCAATAGAACTAATATAATATGGACTTTAAGAATTTGTTTGGGTAATGTATTGAATAATCATCTAAAAAGATGTTATTACTATGTAAGAGATGTCGGGTCTCTATAACTGGTATATGGGGAAAGGTTTTGTCTACCATTGGAAACTTGGATAAGAAAACACTAGTGAAACTCTTAAGGGTAATTTTAATTATATTTTTTGGGATTTCACTAAGGATAAATCTTAGAATGAGTCAACGTATAAGAAAATGTATTTAAATTTTTATAAGGATATATAGAGTGTTTTCTGAGAAAATTAAATCCCTCTCTTTATACTTTACATTCATGTTCATTTAGAACAGAGTTACCTCAGGTAAATAATATCAAAAGGGGTAATTGATCTGGAATATATCATAAAATGGTGCATGAAAATGGGCCTTTCCACATACATAGTCTGAAAATATCGAGGGATATGATTTAAGAATCCAAAAACTCTTTATAAACCATTATAAATGATTTAAATTTATGATGACAATGAATAACCTTTAATGAACCTAATGTGTAAAATATTAAAAATAAGATTTGAGGATTTAAAATCCTATAACATATTTTAATGATTATTTGGTTTCCCACTATTATTTGTGTCTCTTGCGCAATGATTTTTTGTTTTACTAAAAGTTAGGTGCCTAAAACACTGGGTTAATATAGACTGTGACATATAATTTACTAATGAAAGTATAAATGGGTTGATGATTGGTGTAAATGATTTTGTGATCATGAATATCATGTTATCACAAAACATTGTTAACCAACTCTCAAAATCACTAAAGAATGGAATGATAGAGTTCATTGAGTGTTTGTGTAGTGGAGACCATGGTGGAAAGAAGATTCAATTTCTTATTTGTCTATAATATGAGAATAATCACTCAAGATAATGTCTCAAAGGTATAATAATATTTTTAGTATTAAGAAAGAAAGAAACAATTCTTGTAAGTGCAATGGAAACATAAAAATTTTGGATAACAATAATGATGATAATATTTGTCTCTTTAAATTATTATCACATTATGAATGTTTTAAAAGTACACATTTTGGAAATTTTAAAATTGATGTCATTTGTGGAAGGACTATGAAGAGAATCAATAGGGTGGTACGTGTAATGCTTATACTGCTGATGATGATGATTCTATGAATGAAATATGAAAGGAAATATATGTTAAGTAACAAGATGACAAATCCTAGATAATAGTTTGAAAAGGAAGTAGGGTGGTTGAATATTTTATTATTTGCAATTCAATAATTATTAAATATAGAAGAATTTTTTGTATATGTTTTTCATTAAGGAATTGAAAGAATATGTTGAATGATGCTGATGACATAGAAAATTTATTTAATGGCATGGTGACTTTTATGGAAACACATGATTAAGGAATGATAACTCTTAATATGTTCATTATGTTGAGGTAATTATGGTGGGATAATGATATTATGAATATGAATATGTAAACTAGAAAATACTTTTTACCTTGAAACTGATTAATGATTTATTGTCAAAGTGGTTTATTCTATAATATATGGATTTTATATATTTTTGTATTGATGAAATGTATTCAATAATATGTGGTTTTATTTAAGTAATAAGGAATAATGTTTTTTTCAATATGGTTGTATTGTAATTTAGGTAATTACCATGTTTCAAAAGAATACATGAAATAGGTATCCTCATGTTTGGAATATAAAAATTGAGATATACTTCTTGATATTTGGGGGTATTAATGTTTAGTTGATTTTCATTAATTTAGCTAACATCATTATAAATTTTTTAATTTTATAAGGGTTATTAATTTAACCATTTATGGAGTGGTTTAAGTTTAATTTTTATGAGTTTTTAAAGATTAATGTATTATTTCCGAATATGATTATTTATGCATAAATTATGCTAAAACTTTTGTTTTGATAATAACTAGATATTTAAGGAAATATTTACAATTCTATTATGGATCGTATGATCCATTAAAATTGAATTATATTGCATTAAAAATAAAAAAAGATCATTTTTTATATCCATTTCATCGAGTAAGCAATTAATTTGAAATTTATTGATAAAAATGATGAAATTATAATTATAAAATAGAAATGTATCAGGTAAGTATATTTACATATATTTTTATGTAGTAAATTAATTCTTAAACTCTCATAAATGAATACTGAAACAAAATTTTTTCCTATTACCATCATTTTATTGAACAGGTTGTCTTTTAAGTCATCAAAAATTTATGGTTTTGAGGCCCATAAAATAAAATTGATCATTTAATATTATATGATCATTTATTACTATGGATATATATAATTATTTTTAGTTTTATTCCTTGTATGAATCTTTAATTCCCACTTATGTTATCCTTTGAAGAAACCTAAAATTGAGCTACTTTAGGTAACCTTTATGTTTCCAAATTTCCCATTTTTTGGGATGTTTTATTATTAATTTGTATGCCATGGGTTTCTATGAGTGAATTTATAAATTCTAAATATTTGATGTTCGAGACAAATTTTGAGGGGGAATTCATATTAAAATGGTTAGACAATAACACCCAGATATTTTTTGATATATATATATATATTTCAATTGAATTTAATCATTTCAATATTTCATGTTACATGTATCATTGAGTTTAGATGTCCTTAAACACAAAATTTATTATTCCTTATATTACACTAAGTATGGGGTTTTTATTTCATTACTCACATTGTTGATTTTGAGTTTTGTTATATAAAATACGGATTTTACGTTGTGTTATACGCAACACCGAGTTTGAATGAAATGAGACACACTGTTAAAATAAGATTATGTAATATCATATATATAACCTATGTATAATAGTGAAGGGAATGAATAAAATAAACTAAATTATAATAATATATGGTTTACACATGTATATATAAGAATTATTTTGTGACAGATAAATTTTAAATGAAAATAAGAAACATTTCTAAAATAATGGTAGTCATTTTCTAAAAAAAACAATTTTTATAAACAAACATTTTTTCCACAATATATTTTGAAAAATAGTTTTTGGTGAATTATTTTAATCAAATTTATATATTATATACTTAATTAAATGTTTCAAATCCATCTAATGTTATTTCATGGTAAGATATAAGAATAACTCCAAGTTTACCAATAAAACTATATTTCATAAAAAGAAGTTTTTCTAACTTTGCCGCAATTATTTTATAATTATTTTTTACCAATTATTAAAAGAATATTTTAAATAACTTGCTATATTTTACTTATAATAATATAATATTTATCTTATGGTGAATTTTTGATAATTTTCTGAAAAGTTTAATTTTTTAGATGAATAGCGGAAAATGCTGAATTTTAATTGAAAACTGCCTTTTTGTTTAATATATTTATAATTTTAATTTATTTCTAAAATTTGTTTTGAATAAAAAATTGTTTAATAAAACATATATTAATAAAATTTAGGTCATTGGAATATGTTTATGTTTTAATTGGATATAAAAACTATGTAATCTTTTGAACATTTTCTCTTTAAAACCCCTCTTTCTCATCATGTTGACGACATTAATTTAAAATTAAATTATTTCACTTGAATGAATTGAATTATGAAAAATATATTACAAATTTTGAATGAAAACTTGTATCATTATTTAATAATGTGAACTTAATTTTTTTTCATAACGATTACTGAAATTATTTATAATAATTGTTGTGATTAAGGTTAAAACATGGTTTTGTACACTACATGTGTTTGTATTAAAACTAATTATACACAACCATAAGATTTTAATTTAATAAATTGGATTTAATAGTTAGTATAATTAGGTGTAAATATATAATAAATATCATTTTAATTTTAGTCATAAATGTTAGGTTACCAAGGTAAATAAAAAGATAAAAGTTACTGTGGTAAAAAAACAAAATGGTTAAAAATGAGAAAACAGAAAACTAATGAATAACATAAAAAAAGTGTGTATTCTATGGGTTGGAATTCTTTTTCAAACATTTTATATCTTAAATAAACTTTTTAATTTTTTTTTTAAATTCATATGTTAATATTCACCTCCCAATAGTGTATACTTTTGGATATTTACAAAAATGTCACCCCTCTTCAATTATAAAATGACAATGTATACCATCACATACTCACACCTATAAATACCTTTGGATCAAAAAATCCCATCCAAAATCAGTTAAAAACACCATCATATCATCTTGGAAACCTTATTTTGGAAATAAATCCATACTAGGATTTTTTTTGAGAAAACCTTATTGGGATACCCAAAGAAGGGGTAATGTTCATCAATGAGAATTTTTGTTTTATTTCATCCCCGACCTCCTTTAATTATTATTATTATACTGTAACTATATAATAAAATAATTATTATACATACTGTGAGATATTTTTATGTTTATTTTATGACCATCAAACATCTAAACTTTTAACAAATGAGTTACAAAATAATTGTTGTGTGTACGGTGGACTACCCCATCAAGAACCTGTTTCCTTAATTTTTCCTTTACCTCCTTAGAATAATGGAAATAATTATGTATTAGTAGTTTATATATAATATTTTTGATATTATTATGGGTTTGAAATAATTATATCACACATAACTTCATGATTTCCATTTTTTGAGGATACGATAACGTCGCTCGTGTGTAAGGTGGACTACCGCCATGCAAAGTGATGTTATTCATTCATACACTAAATAGAAGGTAATAATGATGGTATTAATTCATATATATGATATATATGAAAAAAATTTAATGATAATATATCAATCCAATTTCTTTATTTAAATTCGAAACGAAAATGGAAATGAAGTTCTTGTGTGCATAAAAGCTACCTTCTATGTGAACGGTGTATTTCAATTTTTATAACTAAATCATACGGATTATGGTAAATAAATTTATAAAAAATATATATTATATTTATTTCATGGTTAATATTATTTATAATATTAAATCATGATCAACGTAAGAGGACCAATAATTAATAAGTCAAAACATACATGAAAACCAAGCTATTTTAACATAAAATGTGACATTAACATGGAGTTGTTAATAAACCGGTAATAAAAGGTCAGAATAAAACCATATATGTTATTTTATATTTGAATATGGTTTTTTAATAAATTTATAATAAAATTATATTTATAATACTAGTGTTTTGAATGTGTATGAAGGAATTGAGGACATAAGGTAAGGGATTTCACGTTTCTCTTTTATTTTTGGGAGACTTATGCAATATACAACACTCATTTTTTTGTGTGGTGTAAATACTACCACTTTGACATGTTATATCATGAATATTATCATTTTAAGTATATTTAATGTTTCATTTTATTTTATTATTTATTTGGGATTATAATACAAAATATTGCAAATGAAGGAAGTGATTTTCATCTCACTTTTTACTTATATGAGACGCATTCCATATTCACCAAATAATTATATTATATGGGTTAGATAATGGGAAAGAGTTTAAATTATAAGGATTTATATATCCATTTTAGTGTCTCCCTTTCATGGGGTTTATGTTTCAGAATTAAAAAATCTGTGAGGTATTTTTTTATCAGATTTTCTTCTATGGGACAGAAGTTTTTTTTATAAACCTATATTATTCTATTAAGTGAATATAATACTCCATTGACAAGTTATATTGAGGATATCTATATTTTAATTATATTTTAATTTTCATTTAATGTTATTATTTCATCGGCATTATAATTGCTGGTAACCAAAGTGGTATGAGTTTTTGGTTACAATCTCATCATTTATCGGGATTGTTTATAATTGTTCTTACAATGACAAAAAAATATGATCTCTCTATTATTGGCTTGGTCCAGTGATCCATGTTGATGCTACGACTACATTTTATTACTTCCTCAATGGTCTTCTGGTCACTGTATAAACTGTGACCCTTCCTCCAACGCGACATGCGTAAGTCTCCCTCAACTCCCTTTACTATTTTAAAACCCTAAAATTATTCACATGATTGGAAATATAGTGGGTCTTTTTCTTTGATCTAATACTCACACATCTTTTGTGATTAATCCAATCAAACCTCGCCTTTGTGTTGAGATGGATGTGTCATGGCCTCTGGTGGATTGGATTTGGATCAGGGTCAGTGACTACTTTAGATAGAAGGAGGTCGTCGTTTTTGTATCTTATGTTGACTACTGACTGACCTATAGTATATTGGGGCATCTGAACCCCAAATGTCATCATGACATCATCAATCGGAGGAACTTTGATCCAAAGGAAAGGATAAGTAAGGCCACTTCTCAGAAGAAGATGGGTGCCGTGGTTGATCCCAACGTTGTTGCTGGTTTGGTGTACTAGGATGTATCGGCTTCTAGAAATATACTAGGGCCCCTGCTAATCCAACACATTCTAGGATGTTTGATCATATCAGGAATGATCTACATTAGGGGGTGTAAATTATACTGCTAATGGTGCCTCTAGAACTGGTGGTATGGAAAACCCCTCAGTTGTCTGTATGGTTGTAGGGGATACTCATCATCGGCATGATCAAGATGATTCAGGGATGTTGGTCACTAACATGATAGATTTTAGTGGGCATGGTGGGACAGATAATTAGGCTGATGGGAACACATATTTTGTAGTCTATGTTGATGATTTAATTTTGGGGGTTTTAGAAGGATGTGTTGATGATTTGAATGGGTGGGTTAATAGTGATGAAGGTGTGATGATCACAACCTATACTATTGATATCTTTCAACCTTTGGATCACGAGATTATGGAAGGGGGTACTCAAATAAATGAAGTTGATAGTATGCATCATGATCTCTCTATCTAGAGGATTTAACTGTGAAAGGAGTAATGTTGAAGAGGACACATGATGGTCATGAGTGTGTAGAAGAATCACATAGTTTGACAATGATTCACAATAGTAGTCAATTTCATCAGGAATGGGGAGTGAAGGATGGTTATTAAGTGATTTATATCCTAGGAAAATGGGGGGATGTATCTGATAGTTAAAAAGAAAATAACGGTGGCTTCATCAGGCCTTCATATAGAGGCATTGTTCAGGGCGGGAAGGAGATCGTGTTATGGAATCAGGAGGTTATTAATGCACCATCACGAGGAAGGTCGAGGAAAGACTACACCTATATGCCAAAGCCAGTGTCCATCAGGTCCTCTTTCAAAAAGGAGGATGGGTCCGTCATTGATTGAATAAGGGGATTTAATCATACAACGAGCTTCTATCTTTTGAGAAGTTGAATCTTAAAAGGAATCATACTAAGGTTCTGAAGGTTTTTGAGAGCTCAGAGAGGGAATCAGTAACTGTAGAGGAAGAAATTTATCATGGATGTGGTGATGGGTATGGTTTTTATGATTTTTAGTTGTTTTTATAGCTTTTGTTACTTTTTTTCTAGAAATTTCATTCATTTTGAAAAATGGGTAGAGGTTTTCCTCTGACTGAGATTTTATGGTATTTTTTCATGAGAATACATGTTTTCCCATTTTTTCTCTCTTTGTGTAGTTAATTATTTATATGAATGTTTTTAATGCCCCAGCCTTGTAACCAATAGTACTATTTCCCCAAAATGGGTCACCAAATAACCTTATGCATGCCTCCCCATGCACTAGAGGCTGTGTAGTAATAGGGAAGGTCTAAAAACAAACATGTGAATACTATACCCATTTATTAGAGTAAAACCACAACATAAATAATACCAAAATATATAATAAATATAAGGAATGATAAATTAAAATTATGCTAAAAAATACAACAAATAAATAAGTAACACATGTTATAAAAATACGATGAATAAATAATATATTAGATACTAATACAAACAAAATATTTAATAGTAAAACCATAAAATATCCCAAAAATGGCCGCAAGGCCCCGTATGCTTTTAGAATCCCTTGATCCAACTCATCTTCTAAATCCTAGAAGGCCCACAAGGTTCCTATCCTAAACTAGTACATGAAAAGAAGAATAATCTACTAAGGTACCCAAGTTCCATGGTGGCTGAAGCAGGGCGTGACTACAACTCATTAGGCCACCGGTAATAGTGTTTAATGAAATAGGTAGCCTTTACAATAATGTATGTTGTAAATCAATGGTGTAATAAATAAATAAATATTAAGGTAAATATAATTTACATTTAATCATTTATTAGTTATTTATTTACATCATTAAGTAACATCTTATCATCTAGTAACCCAACCACTCTTAGCCATACCTGGAGCCTTATCCACGAATAATATGGATCTACCATTTTATTTTAGAATACAATAATTTATAAATATCATTATTCTAGTGTACATCAGATCATCGGTATAGGTACACCTATCATATATCATAGGGGTCACAGGTTTTCAATCAAGGAGCCTTAACCCATGAATTCAACCATGATGAGTATGCCATGTTCATCCATCCTGACCACTAGGTCAAAAGTTAAGAAACAGAGAGCATCAGTCATTGAATACAAATGAGACTCAGAATTCCATGTATGATAATAAAAACCATTAGTTCAAGAGTTTTAAAACATGATACATTAGTAGATAAATCCAACCAGAACTCAAAACACCATGTTTGTTCATCCCAACATTGATATAGAACTCCATGTCCATTCCGTTGGGTTCATGAGAATCAGCTCTTCCACTGAAAAACTACAGTAGAATGTGACTCCTAGAGAATAATTATAGATATCCCAAAACTAGGGAGTGGATCATCAGTCCAATAACCCAAGCCATTATTCCTAGGTTTTAAAATATGGATCATCAGTCCTTGAATCAAACTGGTACTTAGAATGTCATGTCTAACCATTCCATTATCATTAATTATTTCCTTATGAAACAAATTATCTCATCCTTGCCCACTATCCATCTAGGAGGAGGGTCCTCTCCTGGCACACCCTCCCACAAAACTAGGCCTTCTAAGTCTGATAGTTACCTAATCCGTACTCGATCATGAAGTGTAGAGGTAAAAACTACAGAAAATAGAAATGTTTGTCCCTATCTATCACGCACCACCAAATGCATCTCAGAGAAAATATCCATAAGTTTCCACCCACTACTTATCTGAGTTCTCCTTCTCAGCGCATCAACAACGGCATTACCCTTCCCAAGCGTATAGGAAAGCTCAATGTAGAAGGACTAAAGATACTTGACCCACCTGTACTGTCTAAGATTCAGGTCCCGCTGAGTGAAGATGTGTAACACCCAAGACTTTAATGATAAATATTTTTTTTATGATATATAAATCATCAAAGGAATCTTTCACTATACACAACACTATCTTGTCTTGCTTTACACGCAACTGCGGCCTTCCTCGATAGCTTGCATCGTATGCAATACAGAGTTTCACTAAACAACGATATATTATAATATTATAAAAAAGCCATTATGAATAGTATTAATTGAATTTTGAATTTTATAACACATTAAGTTATCTTATACATTTTCTAAAATGAGGTATGAAAACAAAATCAGTTTTTTTGGATAAAAGAAGTATTTTTCAAAAAACGCAGTTTTACCGCCTTTTGATGGCGCACCCACATTAAATCTAGTTTTTGACAAGTTTATAAGTTCAATTTGACAAAATAAAATTATCCTTTAGAATCAATATATAAGAATTTACTTTGGATAAATTTTTCATATTATTCTGATAACTTTCATATTTTAATGAATAGTAAAAACACGCTATATTTTAATTAAAAACAACTTCTTTCATCTCAATACATTATATGGTTAAATTATAATATTGAATGTTTTTAAAGTATAAATATAATTTATTTTTACCATTTAATATATTTTATGTCATTAGAATTAATTTTACATTGAATTCATAAGTAAAAACATTTCAATCTTTGGCAATGTTTTAACTTTTAAAACTTGTTTGCTTAACAACGGGATTTATTTTAAATTAATTACTGCAACTTCTGTTCATTAAATTTTAAAAATGGATTCCATATTTTGAATCATTGGGTCCAAATTATTTTAATATGTTACTTTTAATTTTTTAATATTATGAATAGTAACTACGGTAATTTTTTTATTTACTAAGGTTAAAGGTAAATAGGGTAATTCAAGGTTAAAAGATTATTATAATAATTCAAAATTACTTTGAAACTTGTCATAAACTTATTGGATGAGTATTGGCCGACCATGGGCATACTTGGATCGATTTTGGGACCCCATTGAGCCACATGGTAGTGACAATGACAATTTCGATTAATTAATTTAATGTAAAGACAAAATTTACATTAACAAATATCTTTTAGTAATTAATTTTTATAAAGGGATATATAAATTATATTTTCGAATTTAAATATTAATTATAAATCTAAAAAGATTCCCTAAATAATAATATTTTTTGATAATTTTTAGACACCAAATAAATTATATTATTTATGACACAATAATGATGAAGTATTGACCTCATTAATAAATGATTTAAATCAATAAGATTATAATTATTAAAATATTTTACAAAACATGTCCAATTCTGATTGGATGATTTTATTTCGACCATTACTCATCTTATCTTCATCGTTAATGATTTTTGGACCTTTTGAAACCGAAGATAAGTTTATAATAATATAATATTTCCACATTTTCCAATGGTTCCCCTCTCCTCCCTTTTAAAAGGGCACCTCCTCCCTCTCTTCCTCACACCAATTTGAGCCTTCAAGCTCGGCCAAACCCTGCCCATTTCACTTCCACACTTCTTTAGAAACCTACTAGAGGTACTGGTATTCTCAAAAGACCAACTCTAGTGCCTTAAGAGAAAGTTTAAAGGAGGCACTTCGAGAAAGAGGTAATACCTTCTACCGTTTTCTTCAAGTTCCATTCTTCTTCTACTCCCTCTTCTTTAGTTGTTTCATTATGAGGTAATTACATCAGTATCCCTCATATACGGATATGTTATTATAAATATGAAACAACCATATTTCACAACTTATCCATCCTACGGAAAACGAAATCATCGCGCGTGCGTACGTACGGAATACCGTCTCCACGCCGTGGTGTAATCTGTTTTCCACCACCACCATACTTGGATTGGTATAATGGTGTAATTAAATAACTATATATTATTATTGTAAAGTGATATTTATTCTGAAATAGTATACATACACTTCAATACAATTCCATGATCATGGGAATGATATCATCGCTTGTGTGTACGTACGGCCTACCGTCTCCACGATGTGATGCGACTCGTTCTATTTGATCCTCATTGAATAATGATTATATAAATGAATTGAATGAATTAATATGATATATATTACACAAATACCATTATTTAAATGATGTATCTATATCCTATAGAGAGGAATATGAATTTATTCAACAAAACACGCATAAGAACAAAAAAGTAATAAACACCCGAATAACAAGTAGTAATGAAATATTACTAATAAGAAGCTAAGAATATGACCCTATATGATATCATACCAATATGTATGATTCTGGAATAAGTCAATAACATTATTTAAATCATTATACAGGAGGTTCGGACACGTACAAAGCATATCAGACTTAAGGTAAGGGAAAATATCACAATCTCATTTTTATCCGAGATTGTTTATACTTTGGTATTTACTGGGGTGTATTTTATCATCCGCATCCATGTTTCCTCAATATGTAATATTATTTACATCCACCTAAAATTGTTTAAATCCAATTTTACCCTTTGGTGAGTTTTGAGTAAAAGATATGAAAGGAATATTTTGTCGTTTTTCGTACGAGGTACTTTTTGACTTTTCCGACAAAAGTACAAGAAGAATGTATTTTTAACTTATACGACATGAATGTATTTTTAAAACATTATTTCCAAGAATATTCCTTTACAAGTTTACAAGTTTATTTTTAATCAACATCTTTTAGTTTAAAATTGTATGACATATTAAGAAAGGAAAAAAAATTTGAAATAGAAAGGATATTTTCCTCAAGAATGGAGTTCAAGTGTTTTATCAAAATTATTTTCCATCTAAGATAATATAGGGTTCCATTTATATCCCTATTATTACATGGATTTGATTATGTTGTAATAGAAATATTTTTATGAATTCCTTTATCTTATATGAATTGTTTTATGTTGTCACGATGTTTAAGATTCCAATTTTTATTACATGGGTTATGCTATGATGTATGGTTTATGATTTTGTGGAACACATAAGAACGGTATCATTTTGAGATGGGTGTGACCTATATCTCCCTCCAATGCATTGGTAAAAGATTTTATATCTCATGAAATAGACATGGCTGGAATCGGAGGTTAAACCGGTTCAGTGAAACAGGACTGAAACGAGGAGTGAACTCGGATCAGAAATGGACTTTGTCCACTAAGATAGTCTTGGCAATAAGTCTTGACTAATAAGAAATGTTTCTCTTTGATTATTTGTGTATGCCACATAGTTTCATGTTTTATGTTATGATTATTGGGATTACATTTCAATACCATGATTTATCCCATGTTATGAAATTAAGATTCCTTTTGTAGGGTAAGATTTCCAAAATGTTATGTTCTTATGAATTTGATGTGATTGATATTTCTTTTTTTACTCTTATTGAGAATTTGAGCTCACCCTTTTATATGTTTTCTTTCCTCAGGTCAGGAAGAAGGTTATTAAGTAAGATATGCCAAAAAGTTATTATAGATATGATGAAATAAATGGGAGACAGCGTAGACACTTTATGAACCAGTTGTTTATGTTTCCCAGTTTCTAAAGACACTATACATATACGGTCCTTTCATGGTTTTGTTATATTTTGTAATAATTATGCTTCAATTTTGAAGTATTAATCATGTATGTAAAGTATGGGTCGCTATAGTTGGTATCATAGGAAAGGTATAGTCATCCTTTGGAAACTAGGATGTGAAATACTTAGTAAGAAACCTCGGGATATTTCTAAGCATACAACACAATATTAGTGTTTTAGAAATGGCCATGAACAACCTATGATAAGACCTTAAGTGTGAAATTTTATT
The DNA here is from genome assembly GCA_963277665.1 of Viscum album. NCBI lineage: Eukaryota > Viridiplantae > Streptophyta > Magnoliopsida > Santalales > Viscaceae > Viscum > Viscum album. Next base: position 1,195,020,254 of record OY728135.1, on the reverse strand, counting down.
CTTGATTATGTGGTTTTCCTATTATAATTTGTGTTTCTCACACTATTCTTCTTGGTTATAGTCAATGGCTGGAACCCGAAGAAACTATGTTAATGCAGAATGCGACAGGCAATGCAATGATTTTCCCCCTGAGCAACCAAACATTATGGGAGCTGGAATGTAAAATCTTGTAGCCATGCTCACACAAGTTTCTTAAGCTATGAATCATGCAGGACTTCTAAATGAGAAATGGAAGGAGAAAAATTCTATCGAATCCTTCATGAGGTAGCGTCCACCTTCATTTAGAGGGTCTTCTGATCCATTAGTGGCTGAACAATGGATCAGTACCACTGAAAAGATATTTTCAGTTATTCAATGTTCTGAATATGATAAATTCATCTTAGTAGTATATCGTTTGGAAGGTGATGCTGATCAATGGTGGAATCTTATTAAGAATACGAGGCAATGGGATGAAATTGAGTCCATGGAATGGGACGAGTTCAACAACTTATTTTTCAATAAGTATTTCCCTTGTATTCTTCGAAAAAATATGGAGAATGAGTTTCTTGAACTAAAGAAAAAGGATGATGAATCTGTTGGTACCTACGATGTAAATTTTACAAGACTTGCAAGGTATGCATCCAGAATTATTATCCAACCTGAGAGTAAGATCGATCGATTCTTTAGTGGCTTAAAACCAAGTCTCCGAAGGGCGTTAGCCATAAGGGACTTCAACAGCTATGAGAAAATTATTCTATGTTCTCTCATGGCTGAGATAGAGATTGGTGTAACCCATCAGTCACATGGCTTTGATAAGGAGAGGAAAATGGAATTCAAAGGAAAATCTAAAGACCACACTGAAAAGAAGATGAGTTTTCCCTTATGCTCAATGTGTGGAAAGAAACATGGAGGAAATTTTCTTAAGGGGACAAGAAAATGTTATAAGTGTGGAAAATAAGGTCATCGGGCAATTGAATGTCGAAATAATGGGAAGAAGATGTCTAATGATGCAAACAAATGAAGGGATACACAGAATTAACCTATTACACTTCAATGTTTCAAGTGCAAGGAGATGGGGAATTATGAAAATCAATGCCCAAATCCAAGGGTTAATGATGATGATCAACATCAACAAAATCTTAAGGCAAAAGACAAAGGAAGGTCACATGCAATTACTATCGGCGATGTGGAGTACGACAAAGAAGTGGTGAGAGGAACACTTACCATCCACTCTAATGTAGAAAATTATTTATTTGATTCTGGATCCACCCACTCATTTATTTCTGAAGAATTTTATAAGGGTATCAATGTATTACCTCAACAATTATATGTTGAGTTGGTTGTGACAACTCCTAATGGAACAACAGTCGCATCAAAAGTTTACAATTCTTCTCTGATTGAAGTTTGTGGAAAAGTGCTTCCTGCAAATCTTGTGATCCTTTCTATAGTGTAATTTGATGTGATTCTTGGAATGGATTGGATTTCTTTATATGGAGCTCATATCAATTGCCAAAGGAGGGAAGTCACATTTCATATTCCAGATCAATCTATGATCGTCTATCGATACAAGGATGAACATAACCTTCCAGTGGAAATTTCTTCCATCTTATGGGTCTTGATTCCACTAAATGAAGGTTATTTATCTCAAATGGTTGGTGAGAAACTCATGATTAAGAATATTCCCATTTTACGGGAATTTGATGATGTCTTTCTAGAGGAATTTCCAGGTCTTCCACCAAATCGTGAAGTTTAGTTTTTAATAGAACTCGTACCGGGTGATTTTCCTATTTCAAAGACACCTTATAGAATGGCCCCAATTGAGTTGTAGGAATTGAAGAAGCAACTCCAAGAGAATCTTGATAAAAGATTCATACACACTAGTGCATCACCTTGGGAGCACCTGTTCTGTTTATTAAGAAGAAAGATGGATCAGTGCGACTCTGAATTGATTATAGAGAACTTAACAAGATCACTATCAAGAACAAATATCATCTCCCACGCATTGATGACCTATTTGACCAACTACGTGGAGCTCAATACTTTTCCAAGATTGATCTTCGTTCAAGGTATAATAAATTAAGGGTCAAAAGGGAGGATGTACCAAATATGGCTTTCCATACAAGGTATGGACCCTATGAATTTATAGTGATGCCATTTGGTCTTACTAATTCCCCTACTATCTTCATGGATCTGATGAATAGAGTGTTTAGAGACTATCTTGATCAGTTTGTGGTAGTCTTTATAGATGATATTCTTGTCTATTAAAAGAGAAAGGAAGAACATGATGATCACTTGAGAATTGTATTAAAGACCCTATGAAAGGAGAAACTTTATGAAAAATTAACCAAGTGTGAATTTTGGATTAAAAAAGTTTCATTTTTTGGTCACATAATATCAAAAGAGGGGATATCTGTGGATCCTGAAAAAACAGAGGTTATCGAAAGATGGTCGAGACCAACAATAGTAACCAAGATCTGATGTTTTCATGGTTTGGATGGATATTATCGACGTTTTGTGAAGTATTTTTCACGATTATCTAATCAACTCACCAAGTTGACTTGGAAAGGAGTTAAGTTGGTTTGGATAGAGGAATGTGAAGAGAATTTCAAGGAGTTGAAAAGAAGGTTATCCAGTGCACCTGTGCTCACACTACCTTGTAGTGGAGAAAGGTTTGTGATCTACAGTGATGCATCCAAGAAGGTATTGGGGTGTGTTATTATGAAAAATTATATGGTGATAGCTTATGACTCACGATAGTTGAAAATCCATGAGCAAAATTACCCAACTCATGATTTGGAGTTAGCTACGGTAATCTTTGCATTAAAGATTTGGACGCATTATCTTTATAGAGAAAGGGGTGACATTTATACTGATCATAAAAGTTTAAAGTATATTTTCACACAAAATGAGCTGAATATGCGTTAAAAGAAGATGGTTGGAGCTGATTAAGGATTACGACTGCTCAATTCATTACCACCATGGGAAAGCAAACAAGGTAGCAGACGCATTAAGCTGACAAGACAATGCCAGCTTATCCATGGTGAGGATCACAAAATATCCAATATTTATGGATTTACAAAGGATGAATCATGGAATTTTAATGTAAGGGGAGAAATCTTATCTTTCTCAAATGAATGTTCAACCATTTATACAGGTGAAGATTCAAGAGGCACAGAAAGAAGATGTAGAGTTACAAAAGAAGGTGAGAAATGTTACTGAATTCAACCTTGATTGAGATGGGATAATAAAGTTCAGGAATCGGGTTTGTGTTCCTCCCATCCCCGAATTAAAGAAGGAGCTTCTGGATGAGGCTCATAGTTCGTCATTCTCTATTCATCCTGGAAGCACGAAGATGTATTGGGACATAAAAGAGTACTTCAGGTGGGATGGCATGAAAAGAGATGTTGCTGAATATGTCTCTTGATGCTTGGTTTGTCAGCAAGTTAAAGCTGAGAGATGAAAGTCTAAGTGGTTGTTACAACCATTACCCATACCAGAATGGAAATGGGAAAACATCACTATGGACTTTGTCACTAGACTTCCTAAAGCATCCAAAGGCAATAATGCTATCTGGGTCATAGTTGATTGTCTTACAAAGTCTGCACACTTCATTTCTATTACAGAGGATTTATCTCTAGATCAGCTTTCCAGGATATATGTAAAGGAAGTGGTAAGATTGCATGGAGTACCACTTTCTATTATATCTGATCGGGATCCAAGGTTTACCTCAATGTTCTGGCGAAGTCTTCAACATACTCTGGATACAAAGTTGAGTTTCAGCACTGATTATCATCCTTAGACAGACGGTCAGTCTGGGAGGACAATTCAAACACTAGAAGATATGTTGAGAGCTTGCTCTATATATTTCAAAGGTGGTTGGGATCAACACCTACCTTTGGTGGAATTTTCTTATAATAATAGCTTTCACTCCAGTATTCAAATGGATCCTTATGAAGCTGTCTATGGAAAGAATTGCAGGACTCCAACTTGCTGGGATGATGTTGGGGAAAGAAAGCTATTAGGACCTGATCTTGTTGACGAGATGGTAGAAAAGGTCAGATCTATTCAATAACACATAAGAGCAGCTCAGAGTCAACAAATACATTATGCCGACAACTGAATAAAAGACTTAGAGTTTGAAGTGGGTGATAAAGTGTTCTTATGAATATCCCCTTGGAAAAGAGTAATGAGATTTGGAAAGAAGGGAAAGTTGAGCCCTAGATATATCGGTCCATTTGAAATTCTGGATCGTGTTGGGAAGGTAGCTTACCGATTGGCGCTTCCACCGAATCTCTCTCAAGTTCACAATGTGTTCCATGTATCTCTCCTGAGAAAGTACATACCTGATCCTTCACATGTACTCAGCTCAGAAGTTGTACCGCTGGAACAAGATCTTTCTTATGAAGAATAGCCGATAGAGATTCTGGATCATAGCGAAAATGTCCTAGGGAACAAGACCAATCGGTTGGTGAAAGTTTTATGGAGGAACCACCAACTAGATGAAGCTACATGGGAACTTGAGGATATGATGAGCGAGAGGTATCCTCATCTGTTTGTTACGAATTGACGAATTTCGAGGGAGAAATTCATTTTAAGGGGGGTAGAATGTAACACCCGAGACTTTTATGAGAAATATTTTGTTTTTATGTTATGTAAATCATCAAAGTAATCTTTCACTACACACAACACTAGCTTGGCTTGCTTTACATGCAACTGTGACCTTCCTCGATAGCTTGTGTCGTACGCAATACCGAGTTTCACTAAACAACAATATATTATAATATTATAAACAAGCCGTTATGAATAGTATTAACTGAATATTTAATTTTATAACATTTTAATTCATCTTATACATTTTCTATAATGTGGTATGAATAAAAAATCAGTTTTTTTTGATAAAAGAAGTATTTTTCAAACAATGCAGTTTTACCGCCTTTTGATGGCTCACCCACATTAAATCTAGTTTTTGACAAGTTTATAAGTTCAATTTGACAAAATAAAATTCATCTTTAGAATCAAGATTTAAAAATTTACTTTGGATAGATTTTTCATATTATTCTGATAACTTTCATATTTTAATGAATAGTAAAAACACTCTATATTTTAATTAAAAACAACTTTTTTCATCACAATACATTATACGGTTAAATTATAATATTGAATGTTTTTAAAGTATAAATATAATAAATTTTTACCATTTAATATAATGTATGCCATTAGAATTAATTTTACATTGAATTCATAGGTAAAAACATTTAAACTTTGGCAATGTTTTAACTTTTAAAACCCGTTTGCTTAACAACGGGATTAATTTTAAATTAATTACTGCAACTTATGTGTTTTTAATTTTGACAAATGGATTCCACATTTGGAATCAGTGGGTCCAAATTATGTTAATAGGTTACTTTTAGTTTTTTGATATTATGAATAGTAACTACGGTAATTTTTTTTATTTACTTCGGTTAAAGGTAAATAGGGTAATTCATGGTTAAAAGAATATTATAATAATTCAAAATTACTAGGACAATTGTCCTAACCTTATTGGATGAGTAGTGTTAGACCATGGGCATCCTTGGGTCGATTTCGGGACCCCATTGAGCCACTTGATAGTGACAATGACAATTTGGATTAATTAATTTAATGTAAAGAAAAAATTGACATTAACAAACATATTTTAGTAATTAATTTTTATAAGGGGTTATATAAACTCTATATTCGACTATAAATTTTCATTAGAAATATAAAAAGATTTTCTACATAATGATATTTATTTCATAATTTTTAGACACCAGATAAATTAAATTATTTATGACACAATAATGAGGATGTATTTACCTCATTAATAAATGATTTAAATAAATAATATTATAATGATTAAAATATTTTCCAAAAAATGTCCAATTATGATTGGATGATTTTATTTCGACCATGAGTCATCTTATCTTCATCTTTAATGATTTTTGGACCTTTTGAAACTGAAGATAAGTTTATAATAAAATAATATTTCCACACATTCCAAAGCTGCGCCTCTCCACCCTTATAAAAGGGCACCTCCTCCATATCTTCCTCACACCAATTTGAGCCTTCAAGCTCGGCCAACCCCTTCCCATTTCACTTCCACACTCCCTTATAATCCTACTAAAGGTACTGGTCTTCTCAAAAGACCAACTCTAGTGCCTTAAGAGAAATTTTAAAGGAGGCACTTTGAGAAAGAGGTAATACCTTCTACCATTTTCTTCAAGTTCCATTCTTCTTCTACTCCTTATTATTTTGTTGTTTCATTATTAGGTAATGAAATAAGTATCCCTAATATACTGATATGTTATTATAAATATGAAACAACCCTATTTCACCTCTTATCCATCCGACGGAAAATGAAATCACCGCGCGTGCATACGTACGGAATACCGTCTCCACGCCGTGGTGTAATCTGTTTTCCACCACCACCATACTTGGATGGGTATAATGGTGAAAATAAATAACTATAAATTATTATTGTAAAGTGATATTGATTCTGAAATAATATACATACACTTCAATACAATTACATGATCATGGGAACGATATCATCGCTTGTGCGTACGTACGACCTACCGTCTCCACGATGTGATGTGACTCATTTTATATGATCTTCATTGAATAATGATTATACAAATGAATTGAATGAATTAATATGATATATATTACACTAATACCATTATTAAAATTATGTATATATATCCTATAAAGAGTAATAAGAATGTATTCGACAAAACACGCATAAGAACAAAAAATTAATAAACACCTGAATAACAAGTAGTAATGAAATATTACAAATAAAAAGCTAATAATATGACCATATATGATATCATAACAATAATTATGATTCTGGAGTAAGTCAATAACATTATTTAAATCATTATACAGGAGGTTTAGACACATACAAAGCATATCGGACCTAAGGTAAGGGAAAATATCATAATCTCATTTTTATCCAAGATTGTTTATACTTTGGTATTTACTGGGGTGTATTTTATCATCCACATCCATGTTTCCTCAATATGTAATATTATTTCCATCCACCTAAAATTCTTTAAATCTAATTTTACCCTTCGGTGAGTTTTTAGTAAAATATATGAAAGGAATCTTTTGCCGTTTTTCGTACGAGGTACTTTTTGACTTTTCCAACAAAAGTACGAGAAGAATGTTTTTTAACATATATAGCATGAATGGATTTTTAAAACATTATTTCCAAGAATCTTTATTTACATGTTTTCAAGTTTATTTTTAATCAACTTATTTTAGTTTAAAATTTTATGACATGTTAAGAAAGGAAAAATGTTTTTGAAATAGAAAAGATATTTTCCTCAAGAATGGAGTTCAAGTGTTTTATCAAAATTATTTTCCATATAAGATAATAGAGGGTTCTGTTTCTATCTCTATTATTACATTGATTTGATTATGTTTTGATGGAAATTTTTTTAGGAAATCCTTTATCTTATATGAATTGTTTTATGTTGTCATGATGTTTTTGATTCCCATTATTATTACATGGGTTAAGCTATGATGTATGGTTTATGATTTTGTGGAACACATAAGAATGGTATCATTATGAGATGGGTGGGACCTATATCTCCCTCCAATGCATTGGGAAAAGATTTTATATCTCATGAGATAGACATGGCTGGAACAGCAGGATAAACCGGTTCAGTGAAACAGGACTGAAACGAGGAGTGAACTCGGTTCAGAAATGGACTTTGTCCACTATGATAGTCTTGGCAATGAGTATTGACTAATAAGAAATGATTCTCTATGATTATGTGTGTATGCCACAATGTTTAATGTTTTTTGTTATGATTATTGGTATTACATTTCACTACAGTGATTTATCCCATGTTCTGATATTATGATCTCTTTTGCAGGGTAAGATTTCCAAAATGTTATGTTCTTATGAATTTGATGTGATTAATATTTCTTTTGTTTACCCTTACTAAGCATTTGAGCTCACCATTTTGAATGTTTTATTTCCCCTGCTCAGGAAGAAGTTTGTTAAGTAAGATATGCCAAAAAGGGACTATAGATATGATGAAATAAATGGGAGACAGTGTAGATGCTTTATGAACCAGTTGTTTATGTTTCCCAGTTTCTAAAGACACTATACATATACGGTCCTTTCATGGTTTTGTTATATGTTGTAATAATTATGATTTAATTTTGAAGTATTAACCATGTATGTAATGTATGGGTCGCTATAAGATGTATTTGAAACTCTTGTGGTTGGTGAAAACCACAATGTTATCTCCTAAAAGATAATGTCTCCAATAACATAAGGCATGAATAACAGCTTCCATCTTTAGATCGTGTGTCGGGTATTTCCTCTCATGTGGCCTCAACTGCCAGGACCCGTACGCAACGACTCCATCTCCTAGCTTAAGGACAGCTCCCAGCCCGATACCCAAAGCATTATAGTAAACAGTATGTTGGAACCAGGCATGCAGCGGAAACCCCAAAAATGTGGGTTTTAAAATTTTTCCACTGACAATCGATGTAAAGTTGTCGACGTCGGAAAAGAGCAGCCTGGTCTTAGTCGAGGACCACACGTGGAGGATTTTAAGCACAAAATTAAATCCTAAAATACTTATTTTAAATCTGAAGCCATACATGATGTCTACTCTTCGTTGGTGATCGCTGCTCGACGAATCAGAAGTTTAATTCCTCTAGATCGTCCACACAATCTTCAAGGAATCCGTGAGAGTGTCTTTCATCATAATCCATGTGCTAGTGCGGATTTGCGACGATGCCTTTGACGCTCCAACGACAACAGCATCGCATCGCTAGCGATGCACGAAAGAGAGATCCATCCAAGATACCTGGATCCATAGAATCTCTCTATAGAATGTGGGAGAGAGGAGAGGAGAGATAAGCTCCATGAAAAAAATAGTGTTTGGAAAATTCCCCTCCTCTTCTATTTATAGTACTCTATTAAAATACCTGGTATCACCTCACCGGCCCCGAATACCTAACGCACTATCAACGACATTTTATGACTACTAAATTGAGCCATAAATATTATTATCATTTACTAGTAATATATTAAAATATATTGCATGATAATAATAAAGTCATTAACCCAACTCGTCGCTCCCATAAATATTAATTGAACCTAGAATAATTAATTATTCATCAATTAATTTTTATTTCATGTATTTACTTAAAAATCTTAAATAAATTTAATAAATAATTTCAATACTCATTATTCTAAACTATAATAATATGAATTTATTTATTGTATTGGTGATCGTTTAACTTTGGACAAATTTCGGACCCCTTTGGCAGGACCTGCCATGTCAAAAACTATTATTCAACTGAATAGGGCAGATTCTTGAATATGCTATTGGGTGTGACACTCTAGGCCCTTATTTTGACAGCTATGAATATAATTCACAGACCAAGAGCGGGATCTAGCAACCCATCATGGCCCCTGAAGAAATAAGGATTCTCATAGCAGCGACAACCAACCTACAAACACACACAGTGAAATATAATCTCTTGTCTGTAATATCTCATCAAGCCGGAGGCACTCATGTGTCATCGTCCTTTTCTTGCAATATAGTTTTTTGATGTAACTGGATGGATTTACCCTCGACTGCCATGGCCATTTTATTATAAAGGTATTGTCATCCATATCAACATGGTCTGAGATTAATTAATTCCATAATCCGGAAGTGAAAAATCCTTTCTTGACTATTCGACCAATGTCATACCACAGATGACGTAGTCGACACAAACTACCTCGCCACGACTTCATCGCCATGGTTTTCATCTTGCATAAAAGTACGCAATCAAATGAAATATATTGGTAATGATCTCAAGTTAGGAGACCATTACACATGATCATAGATATGAATGTCCAATGACACCCAAAACATGTGGAGTTCTTATTTCCGAGTCAGTCCTCATGATCTCACTGCTAGAGATTACCAAGTGTGAACTTTGCGAGAAGAAGTCTCAATGCTTATGATCCCCCAGCACCCGATGGTCAAACATCTACTATGTCCAATTAGTAAGATGTATCTAGACCATATAACATATATTTATGATTAATGTCATAGAATCTAGAGGTTCTCATTATAGCCTGGGAACTGCTATAACCTTTCGACGTGATAATTAATCTTTGGACATTACAATTTCAATAGTGGACAGAGAAAAGTTTTCACTATAATGGTAATATGGCATCATGAATATTTAAGTCTATACACGATATGGTAATCAAATGCACTTAATAGTTGGGTCTAGGGTACCCACTATTTCAATACTCCCACTTTCCCTAGATCCATCTTGCTAACCAAACTTATTATCTACTCACATGATAAGCATCGTGTTTCTGCTGAGTAAAGGCCTTAGATGCTGCGTCTTCCATGGTTCCGCCGTGTGGCTATTCTGCTATAGCATCCACATATCTTTTATTAAAACTTCTCCAGAGATGATATCACGACTATATCCTTTTTTCCACTATCATAACCTGACATCATGTCTAGTAATAATATCATAATTTAGATTATGATAATACTTTTCTTCCCAAGTGAGATTCCAAGAACTAGAAAAAAAATTATTCCATATCTTCTTCTTAGCTTCCTTAGAAGCTGCAACGTACTCGGTCTTGTAAGTATGGACACCAGTTGCTGATATGATCTTGAATAACTCATCGTCTTTAGCCTAACTGCAATACTAGATCACATTGATCTATGTAAGACTAGTTTATATCCCCAAATAATAGTATCCTTTCTTCTCCACTTACTAGGTACATTTCTTTTGTACCTTCTAAAGTACAATTAGATTGTTCTGACTACATCCCTTTTAGTGCTCTGGGATATAACAGATATTTTCCTATTGTAAAATATACCTCAGTAATATCTGTTCTTGTACATTTCATGTCATATGTGATTTTTCCATCACTCTGACAAATGGATTTTAACTCACCCCATTTATCTCTTACCATGTCATAGACAGGTCAACATGGGGAGATTATGCCCTGTGACAAAGGCAACAATTCATCTGTTGAATTGTCCCAACATGTGTTTTTCAATATAATGTAACTATATGTATGATTGACTAAGACCAAGAAACCTATATATATATCTTAGTTGATCAAGTTCCCTAGAACATAGGATGCTACATTAATTCAATCATTAGAGAGTGAATTTCATTTTGGTCTTAACTAATTGTCAGACCAATGTCTATTTTCCATATGTTACCAAACATATTTCTTATTTGAAAACCATAGCTCTACCACTAACCTCTGGTAGAAACATAGAAACATTTGTTTAAAATGTCTATACTATGATCTTGTTGCTTACTTTAATCCTGAACCGGATTTCAGTAACTTGCAACCATTATTAGCATTCTGTGATGTGACCATCCCATTCTGGTTGTGTCGTATAGACACCATCCACAATTGGTGGTCATGACATCCAATGCTAAATAAATTGATCATAGATATTTGATATGATAAGTAAAATTCTAACAGATTTATTCATAAAAACTTGGCGTAAACAATCGAACCTTATTGGTACTAAGCTCGTACCATCCATGTATCAACTCACATGAATACCCACCACAGTATTCAAATTAATAGCCCCTTTTTCAATTTAATACATGGAATCCATTAATTGAATTTTATTTGGTCTTACCAATTTTAGCTAATTTCCATACACTCATTACTTGTAGGAAATTTTATTCACATTGAATAATAGATCACCGACCGCGGTGAATATAAAAACCGTCACCATGGTTTTATCCTTCCTACGCAGTATCTGTCTCTGGAACATACTTTGTTCCACATGAACTTTCAGAACTAGTTCATATGCCAACTACTTGTGAATTGTGAGCATTGACTAAACAGAAGTCAATATAGCTCCCACTATCTCTAACAGAGATGTGCACCCTTATATAGAAGTGTAGTCCATTGCTTGACTACCTACTCTTCTATCTTATGGATTTATGTAACATCATAAACAACTGTTAGGATTATTACACTAAATGAACAATGTGTCTGTCTGGATGCTATTTTGCTTCTGTCCTAACAAACTCTTTGCATCCAAACACATGTTCTTATAAAATAATGGGTTTACATCATACTATGACTCTTATGATATCCATTTTTCATTATAGTTGTCATATGGTTGTGGGATATCACTGTTATTTGAAAAGAATTTCATGAAATATAATGGAAGTTTCTACTAGTTCCAACATTGATATTACTTACATCAATACTTTGATGTATAAAATGTGAGTTTAAGAATTACATCATGCAAAAAAAATTGATCTATTTTTATATGTAAGACTTCATCATAAATCCTCCCCATTAACATCAATTTCGTGATGTCGATAAGGTAATGTGTCTTTATGAATTGCTCCATGCTACATTATCATGATTGATGAATGCTTGGTCGAGATATTCTTCGGTATCCCAACCTGAAGCAACTCATATCTCCTCTATCTTATACTTGGAATAGTTCAAACATTAATGTTGAACTATTTCCAAAATCTTTGTGGCGTACCTTTATTTCTAAAGTCTACATTGTCCAAACTAAAGAAATCGATAATACCATAAGTATTTAGTTGTGCCAAGCCTAAATACCATACTTGGAATATTCATGATGTCAATTTTTATTATTACTAGACAAAGAATTATGCTATCACAACTGGGTATAAGTCTTACATTTATATTCATCACTAATTGCCTATGATTCATGTATTACTGAACTAGTGATTGAGTTTACCAAAAACAACATTCACTACCAAAACTGAAAGAATGTCTCCTTGTATCAAAGGACCCAAGAGATTAATTTTTATGGTTATACTCAACAATATTTCAACATGAATCATTCACTTGGAAATTAAAGAAGTCATGTACTTCTCACCACTGGCCTAGGTATCACCCTTTCACAGCCACTTGGAGAATACACCTAACTACTTGTAATGTTTCTATACTTTCTTGGTTATTGTATTTAAATACACATATGTAAAAAACATATAGTATTAAATACCCAAGTAGTAATAGGAAACATTACATTGATGAATATGCCTGATGTAGAAGCGATAACTTGCTTCTTTAAATCAGTTTATTGCTTTTAAACTTTCTTAGTATTATTTTATAATACGTAATACAAATAACCTATGTTCATACCTCAATAATTGAAGGACAACACGAATGTGTCATTGGAACTAAATTCCTTTGACCTTTTCACATTTTCATTCAATTTATCTGCCATAATAAATAAAGTTTAATTCCCTTTTATTCTTATTCACTTGGAGAACCTTACCTAAATTGGTAATGAAGCGTTTACACAATACTTGTTCATTTTGTAACTTAAAACAAGACTTGAGTAATGTGGTGAAAATGATATTTAAAGATCATTATAGGTCTTTAAATTTACACATGCCGGTGTGAACTTGTCCTTTTTTATATCATTGCTTTTCTTTCTCCTTGAAAAATTCTCAGAGATGAGACTTTATGTTATATCATGTATGTCCTAGTGTAGCGACTGCAACTAACACCAGACACTGATGAAAGCATAATGATATAACTATCATATGATTTGTACATTATTCTCCTGTAATTAAATTTCACTCTCGCTTTATGAGGTCGTTTAACAGTGTTGGGGACACTGACACCTTGAGTTTCTTATATCATAGTACTATAAGAACGCGCCTGTACTATTTATGGACACTCGTGTTAGTGTGGAAAATTACTTTTTCCATTTTAATATCACAGTTTTAATCTTATGGTATAACATTCCATTTTTACATAAATAAATTTTAGCAGATGAGTTCCTTTTAAATGGATTACTGGTTTAGACATTTTTTTATTAATTACATAAATCATTTTATGTCTCCCACTATTTTATCGGATTCTAGGAACCCTCTGTTGTAGAATCGGAATAATCTGTCGCTTGAGTATTCTAGTGGAAAGGATCTCGGAACCACCCCTCATAGTCTACAAGCTAAGGCTATTCCACTACTTGGAGGGTTCTAGGTAGGCTTTTGGCTGGACGACCACTTTAACATGATATCCCTTGATCTGTTTAGTGAAGTCCCATCTTCTTAAAATCAAAATTTGATTTACTCAACGCTTCCCTCTATAATGATAGCATGTTAGCTAGGGATAATCCTTACTATAACTTTAGTTAAGTCGACCCATCATTCTTATAAGGACTCCCCAGTAGTAAGAGGAACCCTCAGCTAAGGCATGACTAGCACCTCAAACAGCTGGTTTTGTCCAAATTTGAATGATGGAAGACAATTATGACTTAATATATCATTGAGGGTTTTATTATTTTTAGTGTGACGAAAGAAATCATTTTCTAATTTTATAAGCACGTACTATGTGATTTCACTCACAACTGACAGTACAAGAAATAGAAATTTTATCATGTCACATGTTCATTATATCTTGCATGCTTGTTTATTATTATATTATGTGATCGCACCATGAATTACACATGCACAAAAATAATAAACCATGCATAAATAAAACTAACACCTGATCATGATCCGGTACTATTGGTTTATCCATTGAGTGAATAACGGACCAACTGAAACCCGAGGGGTAAATACCATTAGTCGTGTGGCTTGCAACATGAATAACAATGTCTTCTCATCCAATGCATCCAAATCATGTCTGGTGTGTCACCGTCACTTGGTGTGTAATGCATCACTGGTCATCTCATCATTATACAATTGTACTCACACGCAGGCGAGGGGTTACCAAGGAGTAAAATTGCAACTCTGAGAATGGGTGCACAAGCCCTTATAAATATAACGACACTTGAGACGACATAGAGATTTCCTTTTATTTAATTAAAATAATTATTACAAACCATTGCAATTAATAAATAATTAAATTAAATAAATAAACACCAGACATACATTGGTCGGTCCACGGCTCATAACCAGTATATGCTTTAACATGCGTATTTATAAACTAAATGCAGAATAAAAATAAACAAGCATTAATATAACCTTGAGGGAATTATTTTATTGAATTAAAATTTTACTCTAATTTAAAATCAATATTAATACATCATTCGGTCCCAATTTATTAATTTAATTTTAAAACTAAATTTAAGTTAATTAATTAATTTAATTAATCACCAAATTAAATTATTTATGCCGCATTAATTGTAATCAAAATATTTATATTTTAATTAATTTAATTCCTAACAGCAATTATATTAACTAATTTAATTTTTGATTCAAATAATATACCTGAGCCCCATAAACCCCAGGCAGGGCCTGTGCGGGTCGGGGTGAACCAGCGTAGGCCCATCCCGGGTTGTGCCGACCCTTTGCGTTGGAGTTATAGGTTGGACAGGACTGCCCAAATCCGTTCTGGCTGAGCAGACCATCCCGAACCTATTTCCGGTCGGAACTGGTCAAATCTCATGCAAATGGGTTACCTCAAAGTAGTCTTGCTACCAAGTAGGAGGGAGGCAGCCCAATGGATGAGGCAGAAGTGGCCACAGGACCGGGATGACTAGGGTGGTCATGGGGAAGCACCACCGAGCGCCTAACCTGGGGGGAAAGGTGCCTCCAGCCAATCTAGGGTGTCGGCCTGGCCGGGGTAACCAAGCTGGAGAAGGTGCGGGTGAGGCTGAGGCTTTACTGCCGACGCACTGGTGTGGGGTGAGAGCGGTGGGGTTGCGTTGGCTTTGCACAACGTAGAGGATCTATGACCAATGCACTATGGGAGGTAGCAGCACAGCGGCTCCATAGGGAAGATAATGGCAGGGCCTTTGGGGCGCTGCATGGGTGGGGAGTGCTTATACATGAAGGGAGATAGCCATGCATGGGAGCCCGCACAGCTATCCGGGGTCGAGGCAGACTATCATACGCCGATCGTCAGGGCCTGTCGGCATGGATTAGCATATTGCACTGTGGGAAGATGACCTGGTGGGTGCTGCTCTATATAGGGAAGCTACACACTGCTGCTGCTGCTGCATGGGAGAAGAGCTGGGTGGGACGAGTGTAGAGACCCGTAGCTTATCGTACATGGACATTACATTACTTTTGCGGAATACTTAGTACATAACAAAAACACACACTAAAGGATCGTAATAGTTTAGTGTCTTTGGAAACTCGGAACGTAATCTTCTAATCGTGGTGAAAGATCTTCAATATCTCCCATAAAGATCTTCCCTTTTTTTTACCTAAAACCTTTATTTATATCCTGGGGAAAAGAAAACATAAAAGGGTGAGCTCAAATGCTCAGTAAGTGTATACAAAAGAAATAAAAATCATATCATATCTTTTTGAAAATCATAACCTGCAAAAGAGATCATAATATCTTAACATGGAACAAATCATAGAAGTGAAAATGAGATCACCATAATCATAACATGAAACTTGAAACTTTGTGGCATGCACACATAATCATGGAAAATCATTTCTTGTTAGTCATGACTCATTGCCAAGACTATCTTAGTGGACAAAGTCCCTTTCTAAATCGAGTTCACTCCTCGTTTCAGTCCTGTATCACTGAACCGAAATAACCTTCCATTCCAGCCAGGTCTATCGCATGAGATATAAAATCTTTACCCAATGCATTGGAGGGAGATATAGGTCCCACCCATCTCATAATGATACCATTCTTATATGTGCCACAAAATCATAAATCATACATCATTGCATAACCCATGTAATAAAATGGGATTCTTAAACATCATGCCATCATAATCCATAAACAATTGATATCAACTCATCATAAGAAAATTGAAACCATTTAAATCATAGATACATTTTACTTGAAACACACACATCAAATAATTTCATCTTATATGGAAAATAGTTTTGAGAAAAACACTTGAAATGAATTCTTGAGGAAAATATCCTTTCTTCTTTAAAATCATTTTCTTTTCACAAAATTCCATGCAATTTTAAAAGATAAGGGTTTTGTTGAAAATAATCATGAAATCTTGTAGAGGAATCTTCTTGAAAATGAGGTGTTATGAAACCGTAAAAATCCTTTCACGCCGTATATGTTAAAAATAACATTCTCCTCGTACTTTTGTAGGAAAAGTCAAAAAGTACCTTATATGGTAACCAAAGGAAAGATTCCATTCATACAATGTTGTAAAAAGTCCATAAAGGATAAAAATGACTTTAAACATTCATTGAAGAATGGTAAAAATTTTATAAAATCATTTTTAGAAAACATGGTCATGGATGACAAACGTAACCCCAGTAAATACTTACGTATAAGCAATCTCGGATAAAAATGAGATTGAAAATTTATCCCTTACCATAGGTCCAATTTGCTTCGTATGTGTCCGAACCTCCTGTATAATGATTTAAATAATGTCATTGACTTATTACAGAATCATATTCATTGTTATGATATCATATATGGTTCACTTATGACATTATATTACCCGTTCTTTTGTAAATTCCATGTTAAAGAAGCATTTTGGGTAAAATCGTTTCATTTATCGTAGGTGTTTTGACTTGTTGTTCTTGACATCATTATTACATATATCATGATTTACTTACTTCCAGAATAAAAAATATGATTTATATATCATATATATTCAGTATATATATATATATATAATAGATAGATAAATAAAATGAAAAACACCGTTCATGGAGCCGGTAGTCCGTACGTACGCATGAACGCTGTTTTACTTTCCTTATTGTCTTGAAATGGAAGTAAGTAGATGACATATATATATATATATACATAAATCCAGTAGCTTTATAATTTCATATATTTCATTATTATTTCTTATATATACTTTATAATCATTCTTAAATGGTTATAATGGAGAATGAATCTCATCGCGTCGTGGAGACGGTAGTCCGTACGTACGCACGAGCGATGATATCATTTCCATAAATATTGAACTGAATTGGAGTGGATTATACAATATATCAGAATCAATATGATGTTTTAATAACTATGTATAGTTATTCTTTACACCATTATACACATCCATGTAAGCTGGTGGTGCAAAATAGATTACACCACGGCGTGGAGACGGTATTCCGTACGTACACACGCGCGGTGATTTCTTTTTCCGTAGGATGGATAGATGGTGAAATAGGGTTGTTTCATACTTATAATAACATATCAGTATATGAGTGATACTGATGTTATTACTTCATAATGAAACAACCTAAGAAGAAGAAGTGGAAGAAGAAATAAAGATGAAAGAATTGGTAACGGTAATTACCTCTTCTTTGAAGCGCCTCTTTGAGACCTCCTCTTAGGGCACTAAAATTGGTCTTTGAGGAAGACCAGAACCTCTAGGATGTTTCTAGGGAAGTGGAGAAGAGATTTTGTCAGGGGTTGGCCGAGCGTGAGAGCTCAAATTGGTGTGAGGAGGAGGGGGAGGAGGTGTCCTTTTATATGGGAGGAGAGGGGCACCTTAGGAATATCTCAAAATATTATTTTATATTAAAGTCAAAATCGGTTTATAATGGTTACAAAGGGTCTTATTTCGAAGATAAAGTGGGAATGGTTCGAAATCCTATCAACCAATAGAATTTAGACAAGTTTAGGATATTATTTTAACCTTATCAATTAGATTTAACTCTAAGTTAAATAATTTAACTTTTACCATGTCTTTTTGTTTTCTTTCACTATATGGTTAATAAACTTACTATAACATGCCAAACGAACCCCAAATTGTTTATTATTAATATATATATCCTTATCTAAGTCATTTGGCCGAACCATAGATTTTTAGGAATACAATAACAATTAATAATATAATATTTGATTTAAAAACTATTTTGTGTCAATTATGACACTATTTGATATATAATTTTTGTGAAAGTCATAACAGAATTAAATGTTCAAAACAAGTTGATTAAATCAACATCAATATATCATAGTAACCTAAAAAATTAGTGGAATACATAAAAAATCTGAAATTACATTTATTTTGGTGTTTATAACATCAATTATGTCAATATTTCATTAATAAGATAATTACTGCATCATCGTTGTGTCATAAATAAATTAAATTATTTTATGTCTAAAAATTACAAATAAAATCACATCATGTAGGAAATCTTTTTATCTTTCTAATGAATATTTACAATCGAATTTATCTTATGTATAACCCCATATTAAAAATGATTTACTTATTAAACTTTGATTTTAACTATTTTAACCTTTCTTTAAATAAATAAATAATAAATGTCCTAATCTAATCCAAGTGGGCCTAAATGGTCATATTATATTCATAAGGTTGTTTTTGGTCGAATTACACTTATCCAATACAATTAGGACATGTGTTAGGGTAATAGTAATATCATATTTTCCCTTAGTTACCCTATTTACTATTAACCGTGGTAAAAAAAAGTAAAAAGTTACTATTCACCAAAAATTATTTTCATCTCATTGAACCACATTTTAGTCCTTGATATTAACCGTGTCTGTCGGATTTTCGAAATTCCATTCACAGAAGTGGTAAAATTAAGTTTTATGCAAAATTCAGTTTTTAACCTACCACTTAGTAGTTTCACTATTCATCAAAAATTGATGTTTTTCAGAACAATGCCAAAATTTCATCCTAAGCTATATTTCATATTCCGAATTCAAAAATGAAGTCTATTTTACCAAATTCATATCATAGAAGTTGCATTAATTAATTTTATAATTAAATCCCGCTGTTAAAACAAAGAGCGTGTTTTTAAGAAACAATATCTATCAAAAGATTGACACTTGTTTATGTCTAGTTTAAATGTGAAATTATATCCAATGACCAACATTGTATTAAATTGTAAAAATATATTCTAAATATACTTTAAAACCACTCAAATTAATAATTTATCAATATTAATTATTTCGATTGAAAAAGTTGTTTTTAACTAAAATTTAGTAATTTTCACTATTCATCAAAATATGAAAGTTATCCGAAAATCACCAAAATTTCACCTTAGGCTAAATATGATACTCCGAATCCAAAAATAAAGTCCATTTTGAGAGCTAAAATTTCTAAAATTTTAAAAGGTGGTTATTACTATTCATAACTGCTAGTTATAATAATATTTTAATAGCATATCGTTGTTTAGTGAAACTCGGTATTGCGTACTACACACGTTATCGAGGAAGGTCGCGATTGCGTGTAATGCAAGGCAAGTCAAGGATGTGTGTTGTTCAAGCTCCTTTTGGAGTAGCGTACAACACAAGACATTAATAAAATTAAAAAGAATTTTTTTTTCATAAAATCTCGGGCTGTTACATTCTACCCCCCTTAAAATGAATTTCGCCCTCGAAATTCGTCGGGGTTATAAATGGTTTACTATTCGAAAGTTTCTTTAATAGAAACCCACATCGTAAAAAGGAATATCAAAACCAATCTTTAAAAACAAAAGTATGAAACGTAAAGGTTACCCAAATAAACTAATCATTGGGTTTCCACATAGGTGAAAATACGGATATGGAAGAGAAATCTAACCATCATGTTCTGATGAAGAGTGGTAGAGAACATGGCTATGGAAAAGCCAGTAATCACAAATCCATAGATTTGTGATGATATAAGGTACCATCTGATTCATCAGGTATAAGATCACTATGACAACATTTTTGGTTTTCAAGATCATTTCCCCTAAAGTTGAAAATTTGAATTTTAATAAATACTTACTTTATTTTGGTACAATCTCACTGTTGTTCGTGCCTTGAACAATTTCCACTTCATCTCTTAAATAAATGAAGTTGAATTTGTTATTCGTGAAGTGTTAGCAGATCATGTGATAGAATGACGGGTCATTCCATCTTTCTCAAACAAAAGGTTAGCAAGAATTATATGCATAAATCGATCTATAGTGAGATTAATCATATATGGTTCCTAAAATGGACTTATACTTCATATATCATACTTCTTAATATAATAAAACTAGTTTCTACTAAACAGGGACTTCCTGTAGGCCAGTGGTAGGTGATAAAGGCCAGTCGCACTTCGGTTGTGGGTTCGATTCCCACAGCCTTGTCCGAAGCGATGGGCTGTCGCCCGTCCTGCAGGTTGTCCTTTTTATAAAACTATATTACTATAACATCCCATCAATAATATCAAAAAAAAAACAATACTAACTTATGTCCAACATAATTCATTCCAGTCTTTAGGCTTATCCATAATACTGCAGTCGACTCTCATAATATAGTGAAAACGATTACCAGAGATTTAACACCATCGTCGATCCCCATATATCATAAGATATGTTTTGTTGGTCACATTCCAAACATTCAAAGTCCTTAATCGTGTATTCTCTTGAATACCTTAGTGAAAACATGAATGCAGTTAAAAGTTAACACTTTTCACATACCAAAATCCTCAAAATTCTATATACTCAAACTTAGTCCTTATATCAATCATGAGCTCATGAATACTATTAAACATTTCATTTTCTCGTTTTCCCTTCATTATGCGCATAATATCTCAATCACTTTGAATACCACATTAGACCAATACATAAATATTCCAATATTCCATGATACAACATTATTTTGGAATCCCATTACATAAACACTTAATCATTCCACCACATCGTTGTCATATTCAACATTGCCAATAGTGATCGCATGTGACTTCCCTTTGTCCTTTGCCTTAAGCGGTTGCTCATGTCGGTCATCACTAACCCTTGGATTAGGGCATTTATTAGCATAATGCCCCATTTCCTTGCACTTGAAGCATTGAAGTGTTGGTTGTGCGTTCTCTGCAGTGTTTGCTTTATTCACTTCATTAGAATCCGTTTTTTCATTACTTCGACACTCAGCTGCTCGATGACCTTCTTTTCCACACTTAAAACATTTTCTAGTCCCTTTAAGACAATCTCCACCATGCTTCTTTCCACACTTTGTGCATAAGGAAACATTCATCTTCTTTTCACCATTATTCTGAGATTTCTCCTTGAACTCCATCTTTCGTTTCTTGTCAAAACCATGAGATGGATATATAACACCATCTTCCATTTCTACCTTGATAGCACAACGCACAATTTCTTCATAGCTACTGAAGTCTCTTATAGCTAATGCCCTTCGAAGACTTGGTTTTAAGCCACTGAAAAATCGATCAACTTTACTTTCAAGTTGGATGATAATGCCAGATGCATACCTTGCAAGTCTTGTAAAATTCGCTTCGTATATACCAATAGATTCATAATCCTTCTGTTTCAGCTCAAGAAACTCCTTTTCCATCTTAGTTCGAAGAATACGAGGGAAGTACTTACTGAAAAACAAGTTCTTGAACTCGTCCCATTCCATGGACTAAATTTCATCTCTTGGCCTCGTATTCTTGATAAGATTCCACCATTGATCAGCTTCACCTTCCAAACGATATACTGCTAAGATGACTTTATCATGTTCAGAACATTGAAGAACTGAAAATATCTTTTCAGTGGTACTGATCCATTGTTCAGCAACTAATGGATCAGTAGACCCACTGAAAGAAGGTGGACGTTGCCTGATGAAGGACTCAATAGAATATTGTTCGCTTCTCTGCTCATTTGGAAGTCCTGCATGATTCATAGCTTGAGAAAGTTGTGTGAGCATGGCTACAAGATTTTGCATTCCAGCTCCCATATCGTTTGGTTGCTCAGGAGGACAATCATTGCATTGTCCATTGCATTGATCAACATGATTCCTTCGGGTTCCAGCCATCGTCTAAAACCCAAAAAGAATAGCGTGAGAGGCAAAAATCATTCTAGGGAAAACAACATAATAAAGGGGGAGTACCTTGAACATCTAACATCTTAGGTTTAATTCTATGATCGTTAGCGTAGTTCTAGTACTATAACCTATACGTATACTTAACCTTAGGGACATCCCTAGACATACCTTAGAAATATCTCTAGGGATCTCACTAACGTTTTCGCATCCTAGTTTCCAAAGGTTGACTAAACCTTTCCTCTGATACCAACTGTAGCGGTCTAGAATTACTTCCAGTGGACTACAATTGATACCTATCAGGGCACTCCATGGGCGGCTACACCCCCTGGGCGGGACACACCACCATCCCCAGTGGCAGCCATTTCCTCATGAAGCCCTTGGGCGGAGAGCCATGCTTCGTCCAACGCTCACATGTGAGAGTTCCCAAGGATCGGATACATTCCTACCTCCTTTTCCTCTGATACCAACTGTAGAGACCCGTAGCTTATCCTACATGGACAATAAATTACTTTTGCGGAATACTTAGTACATAACAAAAACACACACTAAAGGATCGTAATAGTTTAGTGTCTTTGGAAACTCGGAACGTAATCTTCTAATCGTGGTGAAAGATCTTCAATATCTCCCATAAATATCTTCCCTTTTTTTCCTAAAACCTTTATTTATATCCTGGGGAAAAGAAAACATAAAATGGTGAGCTCAAATGCTCAGTAAGGGTATACAAAAGAAATAAAAATCATATCATATCTTTTTGAAAATCATAACCTGCAAAAGAGATCATAATATCTTAACATGGAACAAATCATAGAAGTGAAAATGAGATCACCATAATCATAACATGAAACTTGAAACTTTGTGGCATGCACACATAATCGTGGAAAATCATTTCTTGTTAGTCATGACTCATTGCCAAGACTATCTTAGTGGACAAAGTCCCTTTCTGAATCGAGTTCACTCCTCGTTTCAGTCCTGTATCACTGAACCGAAATAACCTTCCGTTCCAGCCATGTCTATCTCATGAGATATAAAATCTTTACCCAATGCATTGGAGGGAGATATAGGTCCCACCCATCTCATAATGATACCATTCTTATGTGTGCCACAAAATCATAAATCATACATCATTGCATAACCCATGTAATAAAATGGGATTCTTAAACATCATGCCATCATAATCCATAAACAATTGATATCAACTCATCATAAGAAAATTGAAACCATTTAAATCATAGATACATTTTACTTGAAACACACACATCAAATAATTTCATCTTAGATGGAAAATAGTTTTGAGAAAAAACACTTGAAATGAATTCTTGAGGAAAATATCCTTTCTTCTTTAAAATCATTTTCTTTTCACAAAATTCCATGCAATTTTAAAAGATAAGGGTTTTGTTGAAAATAATCATGCAATCTTGTAGAGGAATCTTCTTCAAAATGAGGTGTTATGAAACCGTAAAAATCCTTTCACGCCGTATAAGTTAAAAATAACATTCTCCTCGTACTTTTGTAGGAAAAGTCAAAAAGTACCCTATATGGTAACCAAAGGAAAGATTCCATTCATACAATGTGGTAAAAAGTCCATAAAGGATAAAAATGACTTTAAACATTCATTGAAGAATGGTAAACATTTTATAAAATCATTTTTAGAAAACATGGTCATGGATGACAAACGTAACCCCAGTAAATACTTACGTATAAGCAATCTCGGATAAAAATGAGATTGAAAATTTATCCCTTACCTTAGGTCCAATTTGCTTCGTATGTGTCCGAACCTCCTGTATAATGATTTAAATAATGTCATTGACTTATTACAGAATCATATTCATTGTTATGATATCATATATGGTTCACTTATGACATTATATTACCCGTTCTTTTGTAAATTCCATGTTAAAGAAGCGATTTGGGTAAAATCGTTTCATTTATCGTAGGTGTTTTGACTTGTTGTTCTTGACATCATTATTACATATATCATGATTTACTTACTTCCAGAATAAAAAATATGATTTATATATCATATATATTCAGTATATATATATATATAATAGATAGATAAATAAAATTAAAAACACCGTTCATGGAGACGGTAGTCCGTACGTACGCATGAACGCTGTTTTACTTTCCTTATTGTCTTGAAATGGAAGTAAGTAGATGACATATATATATATATATATACATAAATCCAGTAGCTTTATAATGTCATATATTTCATTATTATTTCTTATATATACTTTATAATCATTCTTAAATGGTTATAATGGAGAATGAATCTCATCGCGTCGTGGAGACGGTAGTCCGTACGTACGCACGAGCGATGATATCATTTCCATAAATATTGAACTGAATTGGAGTGGATTATACAATATATCAGAATCAATATGATGTTTTAATAACTATGTATAGTTATTCTTTACACCATTATACCCATCCATGTAAGGTGGTGGTGGAAAATAGATTACACCACGGCGTGGAGACGGTATTCCGTACGTACACACGCGCGGTGATTTCTTTTTCCGTAGGATGGATAGATGGTGAAATAGGGTTGTTTCATACTTATAATAACATATCAGTATATGAGTGATTCTGATGTTATTACTTCATAATGAAACAACCTAAGAAGAAGAAGTGGAAGAAGAAATAAAGATGATAGAATTGGTAACGGTAATTACCTCTTCTTTGAAGCGCCTCTTTGAGACCTCCTCTTAGGGCACTAAAATTGGTCTTTGAGGAAGACCAGAACCTCTAGGATGTTTCTAGGGAAGTGGAGAAGAGATTTTGGCAGGGGTTGGCCGAGCTTTAGAGCTCAAATTGGTGTGAGGAGGAGGGGGAGGAGGTGTCCTTTTATAGGGGAGGAGAGGGGCACCTTAGGAATATCTGAAAATATTATTTTATATTAAAGTCAAAATCGGTTTATATTGGTTCCAAAGGCTCTTATTTCGAAGCTAAAGTGGGGATGGGTCTAAATCCTATCAACCAATAGAATTTAGACAAGTTTAGGATATTATTTTAACCTTATCAATTAGATTTAACTCTAAGTTAAATAATTTAACTTTTACCATGTCTTTTTGTTTTCTTTCACTATATGGTTAATAAACTTACTATAACATGCCAAAATAACCCCAAATTGTTTATTATTAATATATATATATCCGTATCTAAGTCATTTGGCCGAACCATAGATTTTTAGGAATACAATAACAATTAATAATATAATATTTTATTTAAAAACTATTTTTTGTCAATTTTGACACTATTTGATATATGATTTTTGTGAAAGTCATAACAGAAATAAATGTTCGAACCAAGTAGATTAAATCAACATGAATATATCATAGTAACCTATAAAATTAGTGGAATTCATAAAAAATCTGAAATTACATTTATTTTGGTGTTTATAACATCAATTATGTCAATATTTCATTAATAAGATAATTACTACATCATCGTTGTGTCATAAATAAATTAAATTATTTTATGTCTAAAAATTACAAATAAAATACCATCATGTAGGAAATCGTTTTAGCTTTCTAATGAATATTTACAATAGAATTTATCTTATGTATAACCCCATATTAAAAATGATTTACTTATTAAACTTTGATTTTAACTATTTTAACCTTTCTTTAAATAAATTAATAATAAATGTCCTAATCTAATCCAAGTGGGCCTAAATGGTCATATTATATTTATAAGGTTGTTTTTGGTCGAATTACAGTTATACAATAGAATTAGGACATGTGTTAGGGTAATAGTAATATCATATTTACCCTTAGTTACCCTATTTACTATTAACCGTGGTAAAAAAAAGTAAAAAGTTACTATTCACCAAAAATTATTTTCATCACATTGAACCACATTTTAGTCCTTGATATTAACCGTGTCTGTCGGATTTTCGAAATTCCATTCACAGGAGTGGTAGAATTAAGTTTTATGCAAAATTCAGTTTTTAACCTACCACTTAGTAGTTTCACTATTCATAAAAAATTGATGTTTTTCAGAACAATGCCAAAATTTCATCCTAAGCTATATTTCATATTCCGAATTCAAAAATGATGTCCATTTTACCAAATTCATATCATAGAAGTTGCATTAATTAATTTTATAATTAAATCCCGCTGTTAAAACAAAGAGCGTGTTTTTAAGAAAGAATATCTATCAAAAGATTGACACTTGTTTATGTCTAGTTTAAATGTGAAATTATATCCAATGACCAACATTGTATTAAATTGTAAAAATATATTCTAAATATACTTTAAAACCACTCAAATTAATAATTTATCAATATTAATTATTTCGATTGAAAAAGTTGTTTTTAACTAAAATTTAGTAATTTTCACTATTCATCAAAATATGAAAGTTATCCGAAAATCACCAAAATTTCACCTTAGGCTAAATTTGATACTCCGAATCCAAAAATAAAGTCCATTTTGAGAGCTAAAATTTCTAAAATTTTAAAAGGTGGTTATTACTATTCATAACTGCTAGTTATAATAATATTTTAATAGCATATCGTTGTTTAGTGAAACTCGGTATTGCGTACTACACACGCTATCGAGGAAAGTCGCGATTGCATGTAATGCAAGGCAAGTCAAGGATGTGTGTTGTTCAAGCTCCTTTTGGAGTAGCGTACAACACAAGACATTAATAAAATTAAAAAGAATATTTTTTTCATAAAATCTCGGGCTGTTACATTCTACCCCCCTTAAAATGAATTTCGCCCTCGAAATTCGTCGGGGTTATAAATGGTTTACTATTCGAAAGTTTCTTTAATAGAAACCCACATCGTAAAAAGGAATATCAAAACCAATCTTTAAAAACAAAAGTATGAAACGTAACGGTTACCCAAATAAACTAATCATTGGGTTTCCACATAGGTGAAAATATGGATATGGAAGAGAAATCTAACCATCATGTTCTAATGGAGAGTGGTAGAGAACATGGCTATGGAAAAGCCTTTAATCACAAATCCATAGATTTGTGATGATATAAGGTACCATCTGATTCATCAGGTATAAGATCACTATGACAACATTTTTGGTTTTCAAGATCATTTCCCCTAAAGTTGAAAATTTGAATTTTAATAAATACTTACTTTATTTTGGTACAATCTCACTGTTGTTCGTGCCTTGAACAATTTCCACTTCATCTCTTAAATAAATGAAGTTGAATTTGTTATTCGTGAAGTGTTAGCAGATCATGTGATAGAATGACGGGTCATTCCATCTGTCTCAAACAAAAGGTTAGCAAAAATTATATGCATAAATCGATCTATAGTGAGATTAATCATATATGGTTCCTAAAATGGACTTATACTTCATATATCATACTGCTTAATATAATAAAACTAGTTTCTACTAAACAGGGACTTCTTGTAGGCCAGTGGTAGGTGATAAAGGCCAGTCGCACTTCGGTTGTGGGTTCGATTCCCACAGCCTTGTCCGAAGCGATGGACTGTCGCCCGTCCTGCAGGTTGTCCTTTTTATAAAACTATATTACTATAACATCCCATCAATAATATCAAAAAAAACAAACAATACTAACTTATGTCCAACATAATTCATTCCAGTCTTTAGGCTTATCCATAATACTGCAGTCGACTCTCATAATATAGTGAAAACGATTACCAGAGATTTAACACCATCGTCGATCCCCATATATCATAAGATATGTTTTGTTGGTCACATTCCAAACATTCAAAGTCCTTAATCGTGTATTCTCTTGAATACCTTAGTGAAAACATGAATGCAGTTAAAAGTTAACACTTTTCACATACCAAAATCCTCAAAATTCTATATACTCAAACTTAGTCCTTATATCAATCATGAGCTCATGAATACTGTTAAACATTTCATTTTCTCATTTTCCCTTCATTATGCGCATAATATCTCAATCACTTTGAATACCACATTAGACCAATACATAAATATTCCAATATTCCATGATACAACATTATTTTGGAATCCCATTACATAAACACTTAATCATTCCACCACATCGTTGTCATATTCAACATTGCCAATAGTGATCGCATGTGACTTCCCTTTGTCCTTTTCCTTAAGCGGTTGCTCATGTCGATCATCACTAACCCTTGGATTAGGGCATTTATTAGCATAATGCCCCATTTCCTTGCACTTGAAGCATTGAAGTGTTGGTTGTGCGTTCTCTGCAGTGTTTGCTTTATTCACTTCATTAGAATCCGTTTTTCCATTACTTCGATACTCAGCTGCTCGATGACCTTCTTTTCCACACTTAAAACATTTTCTAGTCCCTTTAAGACAATCTCCACCATGCTTCTTTCCACACTTTGTGCATAAGGAAACATTCATCTTCTTTTCACCATTATTCTGAGATTTCTCTTTGAACTCCATCTTTCGTTTCTTGTCAAAACCATGAGATGGATATGTAACACCAACTTCCATTTCTACCTTGATAGCACAACGCACAATTTCTTCAAAGCTACTGAAGTCTCTTATAGCTAATGCCCTTCGAAGACTTGGTTTTAAGCCACTGAAAAATCGATCAACTTTACTTTCAGGTTGGATGATAATGCCAGATGCATACCTTGTAAGTCTTGTAAAATTCGCTTCGTATATACCAATAGATTCATCATCCTTCTGTTTCAGCTCAAGAAACTCCTTTTCCATCTTCGTTCGAAGAATACGAGGGAAGTACTTACTGAAAAACAAGTTCTTGAACTCGTCCCATTCCATGGACTCAATTTCATCTCTTGGCCTCGTATTCTTGATAAGATTCCACCATTGATCAGCTTCACCTTCCAAACGATATACTGCTAAGATGACTTTATCATGTTCAGAACATTGAAGAACTAAAAATATCTTTTCAGTGGTACTGATCCATTGTTCAGCAACTAATGGATCAGTAGACCCACTGAAAGAGGGTGGACGTTGCCTGATGAAGGACTCAATAGAATATTGTTCCCTTCTCTGCTCATTTGGAAGTCCTGCATGATTCATAGCTTGAGAAAGTTGTGTGAGCATGGCTACAAGATTTTGCATTCCAGCTCCCATATCGTTTGGTTGCTCAGGGGGAAAATCATTGCATTGTCCATTGCATTGATCAACATGATTCCTTCGGGTTCCAGCCATCGTCTAAAACCCAAAAAGAATAGCGTGAGAGGCAAAAATCATTCTAGGGAAAACAACATAATAAAGGGGGAGTACCTTGAACATCTAACATCTTAGGTTTAATTCTATGATAATTAGCGTAGTTCTAGTACTATAACCTATACGTATACTTAACCTTAGGGACATCCCTAGACATACCTTAGAAATATCTCTAGGGATCTCACTAACGTTTTCGCATCCTAGTTTCCAAAGGTTGACTAAACCTTTCCTCTGATACCAACTGTAGCGGTCTAGAATTACTTCCAGTGGACTACAATTGATACCTATCAGGGCACTCCATGGGCGGCTACACCCCCTGGGCGGGACACACCACCATCCCCAGTGGCAGCCATTTCCTCATGAAGCCCTTGGGCGGAGAGCCATGCTTCGTCCAACGCTCACATGTGAGAGTTCCCAAGGATCGGATACATTCCTACCTCCTTTGCCTCTGATACCAACTGTAGAGACCTGTAGATTATCGTACATGGACATTACATTACTTTTGCGGAATACTTAGTACATAACAAAAACACACACTAAAGGATCGTAATAGTTTAGTGTCTTTGGAAACTCGGAACGTAATCTTCTAATCGTGGTGAAAGATCTTCAATATCTCCCATAAAGATCTTCCCTTTTTTTACCTAAAACCTTTATTTATATCCTGGGGAAAAGAAAACATAAAAGGGTGAGCTCAAATGCTCAGTAAGGGTATACAAAAGAAATAAAAATCATATCATATCTTTTTGAAAATCATAACCTGCAAAAGAGATCATAATATCTTAACATGGAACAAATCATAGAAGTGAAAATGAGATCACCATAATCATAACATGAAACTTGAAACTTTGTGGCATGCACACATAATCATGGAAAATCATTTCTTGTTAGTCATGACTCATTGCCAAGACTATCTTAGTGGACAAAGTCCCTTTCTGAATCGAGTTCACTCCTCGTTTCAGTCCTGTATCACTGAACCGAAATAACCTTCCGTTCCAGCCATGTCTATCTCATGAGATATAAAATCTTTACCCAATGCATTGGAGGGAGATATAGGTCCAACCCATCTCATAATGATACCATTCTTATGTGTGCCACAAAATCATAAATCATACATCATTGCATAACCCATGTAATAAAATGGGATTCTTAAACATCATGCCATCATAATCCATAAACAATTGATATCAACTCATCATAATAAAATTGAAACCATTTAAATCATAGATACATTTTACTTGAAACACACACATCAAATAATTTCATCTTAGATGGAAAATAGTTTTGAGAAAAACACTTGAAATGAATTCTTGAGGAAAATATCCTTTCTTCTTTAAAATCATTTTCTTTTCACAAAATTCCATGCAATTTTAAAAGATAAGGGTTTTGTTGAAAATAATCATGCAATCTTGTAGAGGAATCTTCTTCAAAATGTGGTGTTATGAAACCGTAAAAATCCTTTCACGCCGTATAAGTTAAAAATAACATTCTCCTCATACTTTTGTAGGAAAAGTCAAAAAGTACCTTATATGGTAACCAAAGGAAAGATTCCATTCATACAATGTGGTAAAAAGTCCATAAAGGATAAAAATGACTTTAAACATTCATTGAAGAATGGTAAACATTTTATAAAATCATTTTTAGAAAACATGGTCATGGATGACAAACGTAACCCCAGTAAATACTTACGTATAAGCAATCTCGGATAAAAATGAGATTGAAAATTTATCCCTTACCTTAGGTCCAATTTGCTTCGTATGTGTCCGAACCTCCTGTATAATGATTTAAATAATGTCATTGACTTATTACAGAATCATATTCATTGTTATGATATCATATATGGTTCACTTATGACATTATATTACCCGTTCTTTTGTAAATTCCATGTTAAAGAAGCGTTTTGGGTAAAATCGTTTCATTTATCGTAGGTGTTTTGACTTGTTGTTCTTGACATCATTATTACATATATCATGATTTACTTACTTCCAGAATAAAAAATATGATTTATATATCATATATATTCAGTATATATATATATATATAATAGATAGATAAATAAAATGAAAAACACCGTTCATGGAGACGGTAGTCCGTACGTACGCATGAACGCTGTTTTACTTTCCTTATTGTCTTGAAATGGAAGTAAGTAGATGACATATATATATATATACATAAATCCAGTAGCTTTATAATGTCATATATTTCATTATTATTTCTTATATATACTTTATAATCATTCTTAAATGGTTATAATGGAGAATGAATCTCATCGCGTCGTGGAGACGGTAGTCC
Organism: Viscum album; assembly: GCA_963277665.1. Classification (NCBI taxonomy): domain Eukaryota; kingdom Viridiplantae; phylum Streptophyta; class Magnoliopsida; order Santalales; family Viscaceae; genus Viscum; species Viscum album. Next base: position 1,194,988,205 of record OY728135.1, on the reverse strand, counting down.
GTACGTACGCACGAGCGATGATATCATTTCCATAAATATTGAACTGAATTGGAGTGGATTATACAATATATCAGAATCAATATGATGTTGTAATAACTATGTATAGTTATTCTTTACACCATTATACCCATCCATGTAAGGTGGTGGTGGAAAATAGATTACACCACGGCGTGGAGACGGTATTCCGTACGTACACACGCGCGGTGATTTCTTTTTCCGTAGGATGGATAGATGGTGAAATAGGGTTGTTTCATACTTATAATAACATATCGGTATATGAGTGATTATGATGTTTTTACTTCATAATGAAACAACCTAAGAAGAAGAAGTGGAAGAAGAAATAAAGATGAAAGAATTGGTAACGGTAATTACCTCTTCTTTGAAGCGCCTCTTTGAGACCTCCTCTTAGGGCACTAAAATTGGTCTTTGAGGAAGACCAGAACCTCTAGGATGTTGCTAGGGAAGTGGAGAAGAGATTTTGGCAGGGGTTGACCGAGATTGAGAGCTCAATGTGGTGTGAGGAGGAGGGGGAGGAGGTGTCCTTTTATAGGGGAGGAGAGGGGCACCTTAGGAATATCTCAAAATATTATTTTATATTAAAGTCAAAATCGGTTCATATTGGTTCCAAAGGGTCTTATTTCGAAGCTAAATTGGGGATGGGTCGAAATCCTATCAACCAATAGAATTTAGACAAGTTTAGGATATTATTTTAACCTTATCAATTAGATTTAACTCTAAGTTAAATAATTTAACTTTTACCATGTCTTTTTGTTTTCTTTCACTATATGGTTAATAAACTTACTATAACATGCCAAACGAACCCCAAATTGTTTATTATTAATATATATATCCTTATCTAAGTCATTTGGCCGAACCTTAGATTTTTAGGAATACAATAACAATTAATAATATAATATTTGATTTAAAAACTATTTTTTGTCAATTTTGACACTATTTGATATATGATTTTTGTGAAAGTCATAACAGAAATAAATGTTCAAACCAAGTTGATTAAATCAATATTAATATATCATAGTAACCTAGAAAATTAGTGTAATTCATAAAAAATCTCAAATTACATTTATTTTGGTGTTTATAACATCAATTATGTCAATATTTCATTAATAAGATAATTACTGCATCATCGTTGTGTCATAAATAAATTAAATTATTTTATGTCTAAAAATTACAAATAAAATACCATCATGTAGTAAATCGTTTTATCTTTCTAATGAATATTTACAATCGAATTTATCTTATGTATAACCCCATATTAAAAATGATTTACTTATTAAACTTTGATTTTAACTATTTTAACCTTTCTTTAAATAAATTAATAATAAATGTACTAATCTAATCCAAGTGGGCCTAAATGGTCATATTATATTCATAAGGTTGTTTTTGGTCGAATTACACTTATCCAATAGAATTAGGACATGTTTTAGGGTAATAGTAATATCATATTTACCCTTAGTTACCCTATTTACTATTAACCGTGGTAAAAAAAAGTAAAAAGTTACTATTCACCAAAAATTATTTTCATCTCATTGAACCACATTTTAGTCCTCGATATTAACCGTGTCTGACGGATTTTCGAAATTCCATTCACAGAAGTGGTAGAATTAAGTTTTATGCAAAATTCAGTTTTTAACCTACCACTTAGTAGTTTCACTATTCATCAAAAATTGATGTTTTTCAGAACAATGCCAAAATTTCATCCTAAGCTATATTTCATATTCCAAATTCAAAAATGAAGTCTATTTTACCAAATTCATATCATAGAAGTTTCATTAATTAATTTTATAATTAAATCCCGCTGTTAAAACAAAGAGCGTGTTTTTAAGAAACAATATCTATCAAAAGATTGACACTTGTTTATGTCTAGTTTAAATGTGAAATTATATCCAATGACCAACATTGTATTAAATTGTAAAAATATATTCTAAATATACTTTAAAACCACTCAAATTAATAATTTATCAATATTAATTATTTCGATTGAAAAAGTTGTTTTTAACTAAAATTTAGCAATTTTCACTATTCATCAAAATATGAAAGTTATCCGAAAATCACCAAAATTTTACCTTAGGCTAAATTTGATACTCCGAATCCAAAAATAAAGTCCATTTTGAGAGCTAAAATTTCTAAAATTTTAAAAGGTGGTTATTACTATTCATAACTGCTAGTTATAATAATATTTTAATAGCATATCGTTGTTTAGTGAAACTCGGTATTGCGTACTACACACGCTATCGAGGAAGGTCGCTATTGCGTGTAATGCAAGGAAAGTCAAGGATGTGTGTTGTTCAAGATCCTTTTGGAGTAGCGTACAACACTAGACATTAATAAAATTAAAAAGAATATTTTTTTCATAAAATCTCGGGCTGTTACAACGAGGTCTCGTGCGGCTCTGGGGTGTACCTTGGGGCAGTGTTGCGGCAATGCTGCATGTCCGCGGGGAGAAGGCAGAGGAGGTTGGGCCAGGAGTGGTGTGCTATTATGTGCCTTAGTTTTCATTTCTTTTGCAAGTCCACCCCAACAGCCCTTATTTTTTTTTGATAAGACCTAAAAGAAGGTCTTTCCCCCCTTTTATTCCTCCTCTTTTTTTTGAACACGACTTGAAGTCTAAGTTTATTTTTGTGTGTTTACCAAGACTTGCCTTGCAAGTCCTTCCCATCACTTTAAAAAATCTAAAGACTATTTAGGCTTTTGAAATTGATAATAATATTAAAATGTAATTATAATAAAATTAAAATAATAAAGTTAATATTAAGATAAACCATTATTATTATTATTATATAATTATTATAATAATAAAAATTATTTTAATCACCGGAAAATTCTATTCTGGGGACCTGAAATTTTTTTCGATTCCGAATTCATAACTTCGAATGTCTGTAGACTGGACATCCAACATCCAATTCAGATTCCATTTGCGGTATTGGGACCGTATCGACGCCCTCTTTATATTTTAATTATAATTAAATTTTTCTTGGCTTAAAAACCACACGCCCTCCTCTGATACCACTTGTTGGAACTGGGCATGCAACATAAGCCCCAAACAAGTGTGTTTTAAAATTTTTCCACCGACGGTCGACGTAAACTTGTCGATGTCAGAGAAGAGAATCCCGGTCTTAACCGAGGACCATACATGGAGGATTTTAAGCACAAAATTAAATTGTAAAATACTTGGTTTAAATCTGAAGTCGTGAAAGACGTCTGCTCGTCATTGGTGATCGCTGCTCAAAGAATTTGAGGTCGAATTCCTCTAGATCGTCAACACATGCTTCAAGGAATCTATGAGAGTTTATTTCATCTTAATCTGTGTGCTAGTGCAGATTTGCAACGATGCCTTCGATGCTCCAACGACCACTACATCGCATCGCTAGCGATGCTCGAGAGAGAGCTCCATCTAAGCTCCTTGGATCCATAGCATCTCTCTCTAGAATGTGGGAGAGAAGAGAGGAGAGATAATCTCCATGAAAAAAATATTGTTTGGAAAATGCCCCTCCTCTTCTATTTATAGTGATATATTAAAATACCCGGTATCACCTCACCAGCCCCACATACTTAGCGCACTATCAATGACATTTTATGACTACTAAACTGAGCCATAATTATTATTATCATTTACTTTTAATATATTAAAATATATTACATGATAGTAATTAAGTCATTAACCCAACTCGTTGCTCCCATAAATATTAATTGAACGTTGAATAATTAAATATTCGTCAATTAATATTTTTTCATGTATTTACATAAAAAACATAAATACATTTAATAAATAAATTCAATACTCATTATTCTAAACTCGAATAATATGAATTTATTTATTTCATTCATGATCGTTTAACTTTGGATAAATTTCAGACCCCTGTGGCGGGGCCCGCCATGTCCAAAACTCCTATTCAACTGAATAAGTATGATGCTTGAATACGCTATTGTGTGTGACCCTCTAGGCCCTTATTTCATCAGTCGTGAATAGTATTCACAAACCAAGAGTGGGATCTATCAACTCATCATGGCCCGTGAAGAAATAAGGATTTCCACAGCAGTGAAAACCAACCTATGAACACGAACTATGTAATATAATCTATTTGTCTATAATATCTCATATAGAAGGACGCACTCACGTGTCATCGTCGTTTTCTTACTTTATAGTCTGTTGATGTAACTAGATAGATTTACCCTCGACTTCCATGACCATGGTCTTATAAAGGTACTTCCATCTATATCAACATGGCATGAGATATATTACTTCCATAATCCAGAAGCAAAAAATCCTTTCTTGACCATTCAACCAATGGCATGCCACCAATGACGCACCCGACACAAACTACCTCTCCACGACTTCATCTCCATGGTTTTCAACTTGCATCAAAGTATGCAATGAAATCACATACATTGGTAATGATCTCAAGTCAGGAGACCATTACACATGATCATAGATAGGAATGTCCAATGACACCCAAAACATGTGGAGTTCTTATTGGCGGTTCAGTCCTCATGATCTCACTACTAGATATCACGAAGTGCGGACTTCATGAGAAGAAGTCTCAATGCTTATGTTCCCCCATCACCTGATGGTTAGACATCTACTATGTACTATTAGTAAGATGTTTTTAGACCAAATAACATATATTTTAGATTAAAGTCATAGAATATAGAGGTTCTCATTATATCCTGGGAATTGTTATAACCTTTCAATACGACAATTAATCTTTGGACATTACCATTTCAATAGTGGACGCAAAAAAGTCTACACTATAATGGTAAGATGAAATCATGCATATTTAACTCTATAAACGATATGGTAATCAAAAGAACATAATAGTTGGGTCTAGAGAACCCACTATTTCAACACAGTATAGCTCTTTCCCAGATCTAGAAAGACTAGTATCGGTGCTGATGTCAACCTCCCTTTCAGCTCCTGAAATGATAACTCACAAGAATCTGACCATAAGAACTTCATACCTTTCTTGGTCAGACCTGTCAAAGGTGTTGTTATGCGTTAAAAGTAGTGAATAAAGAACCTGTAATATCTAGCCAGCCCTAGAAGACTTTGCACCTCAAAGATTTTCTATGGATGCTCCCAGGAAACTACAACTCTCACCTTTTCCGGTTCCACTGGTACTCCTGCCTCCGAGATGGCATGACCCAATAAGTGAATTTGGTCCATCCAAAAGTGTCATTTTGAGAGTTTAGCATAATGATTATGTTCTCCCAGTGTACTCAAAACGATCTCTAGATGGGTAGCATGGTCGTGTCTAGTGTGAGAGTACACCAAGATATCATCCACAAAAACCACCATTATGCAATCCAAGTATGGATGGACAACTCAGTTCATCAATTCCATTAAAATTTCTGGTGCGTTCGTGAGACCGAACAGCATAACCATATACTTGTATAGACAATACCTGCTCCTGAAGGCTGTAAGAGGTATATCTGATGGTCTAACATGAAACTGATGATAACCGGACCTCAAATCAATCTTTGAGAACACCCAGGCTCCTCAATGTTTATCAAAGAGGTCATCAATCCTAGGAATGAGATATCGGTTCTTGACCATCAACTGGTTCAACTTCTGATAGTCCACAAAAAGCCTGAGGGTACCGCCTACCTTCTTTGAAAACAGGACAGGCGAACCCCAAGTTGAAGTACTATGTCAGATGAAACCCTTTTCTTGTAACTCCTCCAACTACTTCTTGAGCTCCCGTAACTCGGGTTTAGCCATCCTATAAGGAGTAATGGTCACCGGTGCTGCTCCTGGAACGAGATCAATTGATAATTCTACCTCACACTCTGGAGGCAAACCCAAAAATTCATCTGGAAAGATGTATCTGAAACGGTCCACCACTAGGGTAAAGTCTAACTACAAAGTTCCCTGGTCATCCAGATTATGACTAGAAATCTGGAATATGACTCCCCCTAGCCCATTATGCTCGTATCCCACTCGACTCACCAATACATCCCACTCACCTCTATGAAGAAAATATTCACCCTCTGGTAATAAAAAACTCACTCTGGGGTGATATTAGTCAACGACTGCCTGAAAGGGAACTAACCAGTCCATCCCGAGAATAAAATCATAGCTCATCATCTCTAGGACATAGAGGTCCCATAATAAGTGACACACTGCAACCTCAAGAGGACACTCTCTACCCTGATGTATGCCAACCTCTCTGGTCCCCAACGGTGTGTCTAGAGTCAAAGTACCGACAGAGGATAAGATACATAGCCCAGGGCTCTCCATAACAACAACAAAGATAAAACAATGCATAGCGCTAGTATAAAAAAGAGCAAAAGATAAAAATAGAGGCTACTAAGATTGTACCTCAAACTGTAGAAGGTCTGAGATCATGCTTTTGATGGGTCTACTCTACATCGAAAGTCTGGCTTGTACCATGGCCCTGTGACCCAAGCTGACTTCCCTGAGCTAGTCCACTCTGCTGTCACTGGTAACATGGTGACTGAACACCACGACCGCAACCTCCACCTTGGCCCGAACGGCCAGAAGAACTCAAGTTCCCAGACTTGTGAGAAACTGGTGATGCATCTCCTGAACGTGGGGTCATAGAAGAGCCCCTACCACCTGCCGAAGGTGAGAAGATCTGACAAGAACGTTGTAGATGACCCATCTTACTGTAAGATCAGCAATCCATCGGGTCTCTCTCGTAATGAGGCCTAGTATTCCCACTCCTCCCACACTATTATCATACTACCTGGCTACCAGAAGTTATATTATTCCAACTTTGTTCTCCTTGAGACAGCTCCCTGTGGCGCATCCTATTATCAGAAGGAGGAACACTAGCTCTGGAGGTCAAACCGCCCCGGTTCACTACCCCAGAATCCCTCATATTTTACTCTGTGATCAGATCTTGGTTGATGATAGATGATATCGAAGTCAATCTAAATATGTTCACCTATGAGTGGATGTCATGCCTGAGACCATCCTCGAACATCCACACAAGGAACAACTCATCGCCTCCTGGAATAGGTGTGAAAAGCTACAGCTCAGTAAAGCGAGACAAGTACTCCATAACAGAAAGAGTACCCTGCTTCAGGCTCATAAACCCCCAGGCTCAAAAGTCCCTCAAGGTCTCCGGGTAGAATAAATCATATAAGATTCACCAAAACTCATTCCATGTCACACTCTGATGGCATCCTTACTATGATATTTCCTCACACCACCTCTTGGAGGAGTCTCAAAGAATATAGGTTGCAAGCTTTACCCTCTTCTATGAAAGCACCCTGAGATGCTGGATGATCATTAGTGTGGCTTCGAGCCATGACTCTGCAACTTGAATTCCTCCATCCCCTGAGAATTTAGGAGGACGCTGCTGCTAGAAAACACACGTCAACATAGCCATCGACGGGGCAGGCGATGGTTCTCCCTAGACGGTCTGCATCATCCTAAGGAAACCCTCCCTAAACTGCACATCGTCGCCCGTAACTTGTATAACTGCTAGTCCCAAGGCTGGCACAACAAGATGATCTACAGGAGGTCCTTGATCATCCATATCTGGTGTCTAATCACCATTGGGAATCTAACTTACAAATGGAGTATGTCTCGGTGGCATAGCTCTGAAAGTTCAAAAGAATTCCTTAGATAAGGATTTTCAATGATTGAAAACACATGAGTATAGAAGGGGAAACAGAAAAAAAAACTCATGTTTTACAAAACATGACTACACGGCGTGTATGAAAACTACACAGTGTGTTCTCTTAATCTATTCACATGGGAGTGTACTTCTGCCACAACTGGTTGTGTAATACCCAACCCACATGGCATGTTGTTCCCCCACACGACATGTACTTGAACACTATTCCCCTGATCGAGTCTCCTAACATGGTTAACCCACATGGTCCTCCTAATCCTATACTACACAGCATGTATTACCTCCACACAGTGTGTACTAGACAAGTTTTCAATTTCCCATGTTGTTTGTTACACAGCTGGCTACACAGATAGCTCTAAACGGCATGTTCCGATCAAACATGGCGTGTATGGGAGAGGAAAACATTGATCCATGTTCTTCGTGACACAGCCAGGTGCCTAGAATAAAAATACACGGTGTCTTCATATCGAACACGAAGTGTACTACACAATCTTCCCTTACCCATGTTGTTAGTGACACAGTCGAGTACACAGCTCACTACTACAAGGCGTGTACTAACCGTACACGACGTGTTCTGGAAGATTTTTCACAACCCCCTATTTCTTCCCACACTATTAGTGACACGGTTGAAAAACTTACAGGGCGTTTATTAATAAATTACACTCCTTGTATTCTGGGGTTTTCCAGGTAGTAGCTCAGAAACTGCTCTGAAGCCCAGAAAACACAGCAAACAAGAGTTAAGGTGCCAAATTCCATTCCATGAGGGCCCATACACCTCATGAATCAAAGATTGGAATCATACCCAAGTCAACATAAAAAAACAAGGCAATGGTACACTAATTTATAGTCCATGTGGGCCCATAACCCACATGTCATAGGATCGAAACCTCCCTCTAATAACACTTTTTAATGTCCCGGTTTCGGAAACCACCCAAAGGTGCCCCATACCCAATTAGTCACATGGCCTCAACGGTATTTCCCCAAACACCAGTGGCTGCCGACTTGCAGAGAGGGCCTTAGGTGTGATAGTGGGGATACTATTCTCTCATTTGAAGAGTACACAAGGGAAGTAAACAAAGAATACAATAGCAAAAGGAGTAATTATCCATCAATAATAAACAGAGGAAGACTAAAACAATAAAAAACTGGAGCACATATGTATAAATGAAATGAAACAAATGTCTAAGAGATCATCCAAACAAGTCACAATGCTGAATACAATACTAATCCCATGTGCAAAAGAAAACAGATAAGAAACTCCTCAGTATCGCAAGCCTCATCTTGGTCCCATGCTCTCCTACTCCAATGCAAGTCATATACCTGAAGTAGAAGGGCGATTTCCCTTGTCTATACCTGCAACAACATAGTCTGTTTGGGCCCAAAATCATGGCTCAAACAGGGTGTGAGACTAGATCCCAGTAGGCATCCCCCCGAAGAACAGTTCCTAACAGTGAGTGAGTATATGGCAGGTAATAGTACAGTAAGCAGTAAACAGCAACCAGTAAATAGTAAGCAGTAAATATGATGATATACAAGAGTGATGAATCCACAAATCAACATGCAGTAGTGAAATAAATAGCTAAAATCAACAGGAACCCCTCTAGAAAGTACTCACAGCCAACCCCAATTTTCCTATCCAAGAAGTACCAACAACCCTATGGGCAGTGCACTCAGCCTAACCCCTCTGGTTTGGTCATACTAAATTATAAGACTCTCTGGGGAAGATCGCTCGGTCAATTCCCCTTATAGTCTAGGGTACTCAGGGACTCTCTAAGGAAGATCACATGGTCTAACCCTCTTATAGCCCCATGGTCTAGAAACTCTCTAAGGAAGCTCACTCGGTCAATCCTCTTATAGTCTCATGTATATCACAGAATCTCTGAGGAAACTCACTCAGTCAATTCCTCCTCCATCCTGGAATGGTTTAAAGAGAGTCAGACAAGTAAAGACTCTCTGAGGAAGATCACTCGTTCTACCCTCTTGTAGTCTATAATATCCAGGTCTCTCTGGAAAGCTCACTCAGTCTATCCCTTATAGCCTATAATGTCCATGACACTCTGAGGTAGCTCACTCGGTCCATCCTCCTGTAGTCAATAATATTCAAGACTCTCTGGGATGCTCACTCGGACTATCACTTATAGTCTATAGCACTAGGTTCTCATGGCCCCATAACAATCAGGGCATAATAATGCAATATGGCCAAAGTAAACCTACCGACCTGCATGGCAAACTAGTCTATAGCATAACATGCATGTCTGGAAACATGGCTCCATCCTACGGTCACAAGGCATGGAATGTAGGTACAACAACCAAAGGCAGAACAAGACCAATGGTCGTAAATAGAACAAAGCATGGGTAAAAAATCCAAGCCTAGAAATTATCCTCACATAAAAAAAGTTACCTCTACAAAAGCATACAAGAAAGGTAGGAATACAACAGGGGTAAAACAGTAATCACACAATACCCCGTTCAAGGGAATTAGTGGAATTTTCACATAAACTCGCGGACATCGAACGGAAAGACACAAACCACCTACCTTGATGCTAAGAGACCAATATACTTGAACCAAGATGATTGAATCTACAATGATCATTGAATATCTGAGAAGACGTCCAAAACGCTCAACCCATGATATCTTGATAAAGAGAGAAAAACATGGAACGAAACTCAAGAAGAAGTAAGAACTCAGTGCTGCAGTTCCAACACAATCGACACCGGTCGATTCATAGATCAGACGATGTTTAGGGGGCTCATTGAATGTTCACAGCCGTATGGCTTCTCTCGGTCAAACAAGACCATGAATAAGATGTTTATGTTGATCAAACGTGACCCCGGTGCATTTAATGAAAAAAAATACACGATGTGTACTTTTGAAGTATACATCGTGTACTTGGCTTTTCTGTACTCCGCTTTAAGCGGCCTCCACATTGCCCCTACACACCGTGTGTGTGGCCCGGACATGGCCATCACACGGCCTAGTGCGGCATTAATGTACATGGTATGTACTTATAAAGTACACGGTTTGTATTTTGAAAATTTCCAGATTCTCCTCTTTTTCTCAAAAACTCCAGAAAAAAGAAAAACATACCTGAAAAGAAGGTCTGGGTTCTTACATAAGACACCACAACTTGAGTGGAAGATTAATTATATCCATTTCACATCCCCATTTTCTAAGTAAAAAACCTTTATCATTGACCCACATTAAATCCATCTCATCGTACTCATCATATATGGTAGAAGTTTCACCTTACACCTCACGAATAACTTTCTACAAGGGTGAAACCTTTAACAAAACACTTCATCCATTAAAAGAAAATCTTACATAGGTTAGTGTATAGCCAATGATCTCTTGGTGTACCCCAAAAAATTTCTATATATTGTGAATGATCGTATGGGGTCAGGAAGTACACCAAGATTTTGTTAACAAAACCACCACAAATAATCCCAAGCTAAATGACCTATCACATGACTAGATATTCCCAATTTGATTTTACAAAGGAAGACATGTGCATGATTTTATTCTACATGTTTATATAACCCAAATGATATTGGTAATCTCTCGAATGTGACTAACTCCTAGTCATCATTAGATCACTCAAGGTTTCACATTTTCTTACATTCATTCCCTAAACATGGAACAAGATACCATGAAGAATACATTACATTACTTATCCCCAAATGACCACTTAGAAAAATAATCATTCCTATGGTTCCATCGTCCTCATTGGACTCCAGAAATTCTCAATGTTCATTTCATGTACCCCATCCATTATCACAAACATGATCAACCAGATGACCACCTCTCAACCTAGGTGGCACTTCCTTAATAAATCATCCATCTATGATATGGTCACCCCTATCTTATCCGCCCAAACTCAACACCAATACCATCATTGAACTTCATCAAAACTAATGTTTCAAACACCCATATGATCCTTACTCTTTTGATACTGACCCCTTAACCAACCACAAGCACTCATGTGATTCCCTAATAAAGTTTCAATGTCATGCCCATCGACATTAATAAAATATTCATTCACCCAAAATGCATTGATTCCATCCTTTAAGCACTGATTGTGAATCACACCCCAATTCACCTAAAAACTGTGATAACCTCCCCTTAGGATACCATGAACTTCTCAAAAGGACCATTGCATTACAAAAACTCAATTTAAAACTCCAATCCATTGACTTGACCATGAATCCCTCTAGGAAAAAACCCACACTGGAAAACACTCTCTATTCACAAATATCTAGGTCTAAAATGTGTACATATTCCAAACATAGCCAAAAGCACTAGCATCCTTGTCGAACCCACTCATATGAAACCATCAGTGGTCAAACAGAACTAACTCCCTAAACAAGAGACACGTGTAGAAATTATCTCCAACTCTCCCTCAAATACATACACATAAAGCCTCAAACAAGTTTCTTCTTACATGAAGTACTTATACCAATGTTCTGAAACACAATTTGTTTGACACACCAGATGACATTCACTTTAGGTCCCATTCATAATACACACTCAAACATACATCAACACTATGAACCAAACACCCAAACTAGGGTCCAAAACAAAACTCACAATTTTTTAGTTTATATTTTCCACCACTTTCACATTACTAGAAAACATATCACAACCCAAAGGACATATTCAAACAACATGTACAACATGAAACATTCCTCTAATCAACATAACCAATCCAATTAAAGTATCATATCCTATAACACAATGTCTCAAAAATAGGGAAATATTACTACCAAACCACTCACACATAGTGTCCAGCCACCACACTGGGTATACCTACAATAGTTTTCCTAAAGGATCCATCATTACCCATTCTTCATTAATTATATTTTCCATTTTAAAAACAAATGAATTCATATTTCAGAAAAATTATATTATCTTAAACCTCGGGGTTTACACTTAATATAACCTTTTTATTACCCAACACTTCAAAAATCCCAACGTTACTGAAATTCACATTTCATTAAAAATACTTTAAAAATTCAAAGAAATATCAACCTTTATAAACCATAGACAAAAGGCACACTACTAGAATATAAATCCCTTGGATAATCAATCAAAAAAAACATAATAATGAACTGTTAATCTTATGTTCATTGCTTGATTAATGAAACCACACACACACATCCTTTAAATACTGAGCTAATAGATAAAACCTCATAAATCAATAACATCACATCTCGATGTTTTAACTGAGGCGTAAGCATCAGTTAAACATAACAAAATAAAACATAACATCAATTCCCACCCACAGAAACTTGGGGTTTCCATCATACGTGGGGTTGCAGGAACCCATGAATGAGCACTCTACCAAGACATAAAAATATCCTTGCCTCTTTTTAAAAATCCTCAAATTTTAATAAAAAATAAACTAGATCTGATACCACTTTGTATCTCCCAATCCTAGTAGCCACTAAATCTGGTGCCCTAAGTCGGGTCACCACATAACCTCTATCATGCCTCACTGTAAGACCCTATCATTTTATAAAGATGTATCAATATCATTTATAGGTAAAATTTTACCCTTTTTTGGAATATCATGGATTTTTCTTACATTGGGGGTTTTTAGTTGAAATTAGAGACTTTTGGAAGAAAAAATGGTAGTACATGATTGGTGCATGTTTTTCCGAATCTCGACATGTGCCCTATGTAAACAGTGAAATCCCAAACATATGGTAAATGAATGGTTGGCACACAGTTTTTCAAAACATACACTATTATAGTATTAATCATGCACCCCTAATATGAGGTGCATGGTTGGGGGGCACAAATTGGAAAACTTTGCGCCCCATCCTAGGAAACCATGCATGTGGTTTTTATTCACCCAAAAATTTAAATTTAAATTCACCAACCCCCTAGTATTAACCCCTATTATACATGATTAAGACCTAATGTTTTTCCTTAATTTATTGGATCTCCTAAAAAGATTACTAGGATCCTCAGTCTTCTTTCTTGATGAACTGAAGACCCAGTTTAAGGATCTACTCCTATTCTGGTATCAGATCACTTCTCATTTGGATTTCTATATTTATCGTCTCTATTTTTGGATAAATATGTTTCTTTTATAATCTATTAGTGATGGGTTTAGATCTAGGTTTTAATAGATATTAATATTTTTTATCTTTATCTAGTTTCTAGTTTTAATTTTCTTTTGTCGTTTGGAATTGATCATTTTTCATCAATTTATGGATTTATGATTTAGCGAATGCCCATCAACAATATTGAGGTAAGTTATCTAATTATAAATTCCCATAATCGTGATTTTAATTTTGTTTTTGAAATTATGAAATTGAAATTCTAATGGTTATGCAATTTTACCTAAATATGATTTGATTAAACTGAATTCCCAGGTAATAATGAAATGGGATTAACTTAGGGAAATTTAAATTGGTTGAATTATGATTAGAAAATTAGTTGTATATAGTTGTTATTAAATATTATGATTAATGTGATTATTAATTGAATAAAAATTATAATTAAGTGATGGTTTCCACGGAACTGATGGTTTAATGCATTATATGGTTAAATGTCGATAAATAGTTTTATAGTGAATTGTTCATAATATTCCATCTGATTAACGAGATGACAATGAATTTTTTGAGGAATTGAAATGGTAAAACATGAATTCAATTATTGATAAAAGGTTTAATGATGATTAAACATGATATATATGATATATGTGATATATTTTATTGATTTATAAAATCTCATGAGACCCATAATGATGCTCATAATACCCATATGTGATTGATTGATAAAAGTGTGTGGGACATAGATTGATGCTCCAAATACTCATATTTTATTGATTATAAAATGAGGTGTGGGATAGGGAATAATGCTCAAAACACCCATGGGGTGATTGAAATGAAATTCTAGGCCCAAAATTTGGGAATTGAACTACGGTTCCATGTAGCTATGATATGAAATAGAATTAAATGGATAACAGATTCCCATGATACAATGAATTGTGATTCCTAATGATATATGGTTCAAAATCCAACATGGACCAAAGTAGGTACTGATAGTTCAAGTGTCATTGCGAACCTAGGTATTTATGTGGTTTGGTAAATAATAATATAATATAAACTATTTATTTTATCACATGTACTTTATTTTTTAAACAACATCATACATTGTTATAGATAGGATATTGTTTTATACATTGTAATTTATGTCCTACTAAGTTGTACTCACATCATACTCAGGTTTCGTGGTCATTACTCAAATATAATTTGTGTTTTCATGATAGGATAAGTACAAGATCCATATGATACATGGATGGTTTGGGATGGAGCATAGATAAGGGGTCAAAACACGATGTTTGGATCTACTAGGGAATTATCAGTGTGATTATTTTTGTTTTTTTCAATTGAAACATTACATATATATAGAATTAAAGATCTTCAATTTTAGTTTTTGGAATTTTTTCTTATTTCAATTAATCATGTGATACTGATATGTTTATATGGAATTTATTTTAGTTATTCAGTTTGAAATTGTTATTTATTTTTGTTATTGTGCTAATTTGATAAAGAGGGAATAGAATCTCCATGATCTATATTATAACCTCACATATATTCAGTAGACTCTAGAGTTTGGTGAAGCATTCTAGATGTAATGTGGAAAACCTACTCTGGGCCCAGTATGTGGTATCCAGATTAGGATGGCCAAAAGTTTCTTCAAAGGCACATGATTCTTTTCTTGATTTTGTATTACTATTTGTGAAAGGTATCCAAAACATTAGGATGAGACGAGCCTTGGTCATGAACTCATGGATGGGAGTAACTAATCCATGTATTAGATAAAAACCAAAGTACCGATAGTGGGATTATTGTAATTGATACTTGTTATTAAGGTTGAATTTCATTTAACCTTGGATGATTCATTTGTTGTCTGGTATTATTATTTTCTTAGATTTTTTATCCATTACTTAGTAACACATAAGAGTTTCTTATACATGGATCATTCTAGGAACTGATGAATAATTATAACGTGAACCACATTAGGTATGCACAAAATAAAACATGTTTTTGGAATGTCTTTAAAAGAAAATCTTTTCCTTATTTGTGTAAATTAATTTAAAAATATTCCTAACCTAAAATTTTAAATTTTAAATGATGATAAATGTGTTAAATTATAGTAATTAATTGTGTGTCTAATAAAGAGACTAAAAAATGAAAATGTTTCCACAATGGTATCCATGACCATGATGAGGTTTGGTTAAGGATACTGATAGTCCATTGGTTTTGAATGGGTGTTGGGTTATGGGGGATGAAAGTTTATTTCTTTATGTTAATCCTTGTAAAATTTCTAATGTCCGATTATGTGTATAAAGACATTTTTTTCGGAATTTTAGATATATGCCTCCATAAAACTTATTAATAGGATGAAAGGAGGATATAGATGGAAATTGTCCACCAACTATGGAACCTGAGTCTCTAATAGTCCCATGTGAAGAATCTGGTGATAAGTTCCATGAGAATTTTTCTTGGATTATGATGTTTTGGGGAGTAGATCAGGGTGGCTTTTGAAGTGTATGTCTCACTTCACACTGGAGTTCTAGTTGCACCACCCTATAACATTCACTAGATAGGGTGGAACTGAGGTAGCTATGTTCTGGATTGAGTCTATGCAAATGATCCTTGACAATCTAGAGATTCCTACTAATAATAGAGTAAATTGGCTACTTATATGTTATGTGGTCAATTTATGTGTTAATGGGACATCTTATAAAGACCCCAACCCCAATAGCCCATATTTGCTTCCTTACATTGCTACGTTGGAATAAAAAACAAGAATTCCATCCAAAATTACCAGATAGTTTAGTAAATTTGGAAAAATATATAAAAACATAATTATTAATTACAACTTGAAATGGAAGACAACATAGTAAATACATAGGAAAACCCATATTATCTTATATTATCTATGCATGACAATCATAATATACATATTGGTATCATGGGGAAAAATAAAACATAAGAAAGGGTTATTTATGTCAAGGTGAATAACTAAAAACACATTCTGTTAAAATATATTCATGTGTATAATATTGAAGGAATAAAATATATTCATATAATGGAGTATAAATAATCACATAAGAATGGAACTTAACTGTGGATATTTTATTAGTTTAATAATAAAATTGTTTATTAGTATCTAATCTCATATTGAAGGGATGCATAATCCAGGACATCAAAAACATACCATCAAGGCTTCATCCAAGACACTATACATAATCTGTTAAGACATCAGCCAATAGCTAAACAAATTTGTTTAATAAGGCCTACCAATGATTTTATGGGCTATATCAGGCCCCACCTATCTCTTACTAGGTCAAACTAATTCTTCATAGGAATATTTTGAAACATAATCATTATATACATTCATATTAAAACTATAATCTGAAATGTTAATAAATCCCATAAATAATAAAAATATTCATAAACCATCTATAGTAATATGATGAATGGTATGAAAATAGCACATCCAATGTCAAACAGATTATTAATAATTAAATAAAACATGGAAGGTGGTATCATAAGAGATCAACCTCCATGAAGCATGAGATCCACCAATGGGTCTTGACATATATTAAAATAATCTATTAAAACCTATTAAAACTTATTGAAAGAAATAAAATTTTACGTGGAAATGATTTATCTAAAATGATATGAAATTATAAAAGAAAAATAATATTTTAAAATAACCTTGTAAAATAATATAGTATTCCAAGCGATATTAATGCATCATGAAATCTAGGAATGTTTCTCATGCCATATTTTTTATAACATTTCCTTAAAATTTTGAAAATGAAAAATTTTAAAGAGTATTTTTAAAAGAAAGTTCAAGAGTTATCTTAAAAATTAGATTATGTGTATACGCAATAAATTAAAATAAAAAAAGTCTAAATTGAACATAATATAATAAAAATGCATTTCACCCATTATAATAAAATGACATAATCAATGGATTATAAGTTTATCCCAAAGAATAGATATTGGGTTCAGAATTCCCTTACCACTTAGTAATAAGTCAAAATCTATTCCCCATAAAATTAATAATCATAAAATGAAACATTTAATGTTATTAATATAGATAGATTCATGATATGATATACTAAATGAAAGTATGTACACCCCACACAATAAATAAGTATTGAATAATAAATATATCTCATAGAAGTAAAAGTGAGATGAGAAACCCTAACCTAATGTCTGAATTCATTCTATACTTATACATAATGTCTTGTATAATAAGTTTAGATTCATTAATTACTTAATTAATTACATATTTTACATATATTTTATTTACTATAATTTTATTATGTTAATTTATGACCATTTTTATAATTTATAATGTTTAATTTTGTAGTTATGACAACCTTTGTTTCAGGTTTTTTTAATCAGTCTCTGTTAGTATAAATATGAAGTTCAAATAAAATAGTAATAACATATCTAGAAGTGAAATTATTTAGTATTAATTAACATCCATAATTTTAAATGGTATCACATATATTTTTTTAATATCGTATGAGGTTGATTCATTATATAAAATGTTGATTTAAATGTCTTAATTTATTTTGGAGGTTTTTACAACCACCGTGAACTTATGTCTTTTGAATTAATAATATAATCATGTATTACTTTCAAAACATTATATATATTATAATATTTATATTATAATATTATTTAACTATAATAATGGTTTTATGACCATCCTTTATGTTGATATAAGAAAATTAGAACTCATCATCCATGAAGTCGGTGAACCGACACATCACAGAAGATGTTTTCATTTTTAATAATAAAAACTATGTGAAGTTATTTGATGATAGATAATACATTAGAAAAATAATATTCATATATATATATATATGATACTAAAGATTAAATTCCACATTGGATAAGGTAGGTTTGAAGAGTATAAGAAAAGAGAATATCTTAAAAGAGAAAGGAGGATTTTACCTCTTGAATATTGTCTCGTTGGGAACCCCCTTAAGACACTTGTATTTGGTATTTTGGTAATAAAATCATGTATTGGACTTGGTAATGAGGATTGGTAAGGTAATTTGGAATAATTTTGACAATATTAATGGTTTATAAGGTGTTAGGATTAGGGGTGGTGAGGTGATCTATTTTTAGTGGAGGAGAGGGGTGTTTTTTTTATTTTTTTATTTTTTTTATTTTTTTTTAATTTTGGATCAATACTATCAATAGTGTTGATTCTTGAAACTAATTATAGTAACTAGTGAATATGTGTTTTAACTAATGGGTGATTACATAACCAATGACTTAGAAATTCTTGTATTTAACTTATAATGTAAAATACCATAAATTAGTGCATTTCACTATTCATTAAAAAATCCACTATTTTAGAGAAGTCCAAAAATAATAACCCCTAAGAATGTTTGAAAAATATATTTAAAAATTGGACTCAATTTTATGAAATTAATTTTCTAAATAATAAAAATTATATTTATAAATAAAATCATCATTTATTCAAAAATGCAGATATTAATACTATCACTGATTTTACAATACTTTGAAAAATTAATTATGGTCTCATAAAATTATATTATAATTATGATGAAGAGAAAATTTAATTTATAAATCTAATTAATGATGAAAAATTATTTTAATCAATTATATTAATTAAATAAATTGTATATATATTTATGTTTTACAAAAATAATACTTCTTAATTTATCATTTTCAAAATATTTATTTAGCTATTCCATTATATAAATTCATCAATTTTTAATTTATGAGATACTTTAATTTTATTTGTATATTAAAAGGGATGTTATTATTATAATGGAAAAATTTTTATTATTAACTATAAAATTAATATTCAAATGGCCATGTTAACATTTAATGTCTATCAAATAAATTTAATTTATATGAGAACACGCATACTGTAAAATATTGGTGTGTAATATTTTTCACACATTGAAAAATTTCATCCTCAAAGTTTTCATGAGTATTACCTTCTAAATAGATTAGGGTTTTTTTCTTCTTCACAACATCCTTAGGTTCCCATGTTGCTTCTTCAATTTTATGCTTTCTCTAAATAACTTTTATAAATAGTTTCATTGGATTTATCAATACTTTATCTATAATGTCAATAATTTCAATAGGCTCTTTATAGTATGATAAATCAGGTTTCAATTTTATTTCATCATAAGAGAGTACATGAATTGATTATGGCATTTATTTCCATAAAAAATATCTGTTGAATAGATTGTTTACTATAGAAAGGCGACGAGGAATCACCAAATGATAATACAAATCACCAATTATTTATATAATATCAAAGGGTCTGATATAGCTGGGAACCAGTTTCTATTTCTTATTGAACCTTATGAAACCCTTACCAGGAGATAATTTACAAAAGACAAAAATTATCACATGAAACTCCAAATCATTTCTTCTGTTTTCATTATAACTATTTTTCCTACATTGAACTGCTCAAATATACGATGGAATATTATTTCCCTTTATTTTATTTTCTTCCAAATGTTCTAGGCCTATAAGTTTCCTCTCACCATATTTATGCCAAAAGTTTAAGAATGAAATATCATTCTATATAATTCTTCATATTGTTCTTTTTGAATACTATAATTTAAATTATTATTGTAAGATAAATCTAAAAAGATAAATATTGATATCAAATACCCTGAAAGTTAAGGGAGAATAATCTCAATATGTCTTTTAATGTTTGAATAGTCCTTTCAAACTATCCATCAGTTTGTGGGTGATAAGACTTACTCCAATAATGATCATTATCCAAAGCCTTCCGAAAAATATTCCATAATTTTTATGTGAAATGAGGATCTCGATCAGACATAATCAATAGAGGTGAATAGTGATGTCTTACAACTTCACCAATATAATGGTTCTCAAGGTGATCGAGTGGTAAAGTAGTCCTCGTAGTGAGGTAATGTGGAGATTTAAAAGTTGATCAACAATTACCCCTATTAAATCACTCTTTCTTAGATCTATTGGAAATCCAGTGAGAAATCTATAGTAAGGTCATCCCATTTCCATGAAAAAATATATAGGGGTTTCATGACTCATCTAGGATGTTGCCTTTCAGCCTTCGCCTATTGATAAAATAGAAATCTTGATACACAATCATCAGTTTCCCTCTTTATATTATCCTACATAAAAATTTCTTCAAAAATCTATACATCATTTTTCTTCCATGATGTATATAGAAATTTGATCTATGAGTGTCATATAATAATTACTTTCATAGCTCATATATAGAGGGGAAAAAATCTTCTTCCCAAATTTTATAATTCTAAATCCATATATTATTTCTACCAATTTCCCATCATTCATATCTTTGATTTTCTTCTAAAAATTCCCATCATCGTATTAAAAACTATTTATATTTTA
This sequence comes from Viscum album, assembly GCA_963277665.1. Taxonomy (NCBI): domain Eukaryota; kingdom Viridiplantae; phylum Streptophyta; class Magnoliopsida; order Santalales; family Viscaceae; genus Viscum; species Viscum album. Next base: position 1,194,967,152 of record OY728135.1, on the reverse strand, counting down.
TAATAATGATATTTTGGAATCCATTTGAAAAATAAGTTATGTTTCATGTTCCTTGATAATTCCCATATCTATCTTAACTAGATCCAGGTCAAGAGAATCCCTAATAATCATTATTTTTGTAGAACTCCATGATCCTTCTTTCTCAATGAATCTTATAACCTATTTCCTTTCCCTGGGCAGTATTGTATTGAACAATCGTAATTCTTGAGTATCTCAGGGCATCACCTTTTCCTCATGTTGAGTTATTTTTATCAGAAAATATATTCCAAAATCTGTTGATATGTTTATATCTCACATCTTTCACCATAGTGATAGTGTATCCATATATTTAGAGAAAATATTAATGCAGATAACTCAAGATCATGTGTTGGATAGTTCTATTTATGTGTTTTTACTACATTGATTCATACTAAAGAACTCTATCATTCTTCAAAAGGATACAACTTTGTACTTTCTTTAATGAGTCACTATATATCACAAATACAACATTTCATGATGGTAGAGTCAATATGAAGGCCTTAACTAATCTCTATAAAAATTCATCAAGGCATGCATCACATTCTATTGCCCAACTAAACTTAACCCCATTACAAGTAATCTTGGTTAACAGTTTATCAAATCAAGAAAAATTATAAATGAAACATCAATAGTAATGTACTAAACCAATGAAACTATGTACCTCAATGATTGTTTGGTGTATTCCATTCATGGAAAATCATTTTCCTCACATGATCAACTAATATTCCATCCTTAGAGGCAATATGGACAAGAAAAGAAACATCTCAATGCTAGAATTCACACTTTCTAAGCAAACCATACAAATCTTTTCTTCTAAGACTCTCTAAAACAATATATATGTGGTTGTAATGGTCCTTATATCTTTTTAATTACACCACTATATCATCAATAAATACCATGATAAAATTATCACGATTTTCCTCTAATGATTTGTTTATTAAATCCATAAAAAATGGTGCATTACTTAGTATATAACTTGGATTATATATAAATCAACCATAGGTATGATTATAAAATCAATAATTACAGAACGTTTCTATTTTATAATATGAACTTCTTGACCCATAATTTTTCCAATAAACTATTTGATAAGTGTTTTGACTTACAACGCCCATGTTTAGGTGAATTAGAAATATCTAAATTTTATAGAAAACTGGGATGACATAATATAATGCAATGATCGGGAATAAAATAGTGATTTAGCTAAATTTTATGAGATTATAAAAGTTCATGTGAACATTTAATTAGGGTCTTCTGCCTCAGCAGTTATGATTGAAAAATATGATCCCTTTTGACATGAAAAATTCCCCATTCTTGGGAAATCATGTGCATAATGTCCCATATCCTTAAAGATGAATCATTTTACATTTATGACTTCTTTCTTTAAATTAAAATCATTGGCATGGTGGAATTTTTCTACAAACATGAAAAAATTCCCATTCTCTATAGACATATTCCATGTTGTTTTTTATACATTTATTAGCAGTTGTAAATTATATTCTTACCTTCTTAACTTTTGACTTATTTCCTTTTCTATAGTACTCAAAATCACTCTTCTTATCTTTCTCCCATTCGAATCCATAAAAATTGTAAAAAACATTATATGTCTTGATAGAACAAGATACTATATCCTCGTATAATGAGAATGTTTGGGAGACTAGTTCCCTTTGTATAATTTTCTTAGAAACATCAAATAAATGGTAAATATTTCCCTTTGTATTACATATGTATTTTGTGGTATGCCTTTATAACCTTTGAAATGGGATTTATAATTATCAATGTTTTATTGTCTTTATATCTCAGAGACAAAAATTTTATCTCTATATCTTCTCGTTGTTCATTAGGGGAATATTTTCCCATGAAAATTTCCTTGAAATTGTTCTATTCTATATTTTTAATTTTATTATCCTCCTTTTTGTTTTAAATTAATGACCACCATTGATGAACATCTCCCAAGAGGTGATAAACTATCATGATAACCTTCTGTTATTTATAACTTCTCAAAGAAATAAATATATTTTCTAAGGTATTTATCCAGTTCATATCTCAAAAGGGTGAGTAGTCTAATTGAATTGTGAATTTTGTTGTCGAATGAAGTGGTATGTCACATTTACCACACATTTTGGATCGGGATTCCCCATTTGTGTAAGTATTTGTATCATAACATGAGTCAGTTTTCCTAGTATATTTATAAGTTATTCAGCTCTAGTTGCATCTCCATCTCCAACATCATTATCTTTTATAGGATTAAAATCCCTACATGGAATACATTCACTCATATGGGTTCTATTCCATATAGTAGGAACCATTTCTAAACATTGGCGTGCACTATATTATTTTAGGAAATATTGAAAATAGTGAAATAATTAAAAAATTATGTATTACTAATATCAAAATAATGAGCTCAGTTACCTTTAGAATATTCTCAAATATAGTTATAGGGTTATATTTTCCTAATCTATGTTTTCCTAAATCTAGTTTCCATGTTTTCTAACTAAACATACTTTGATACCAACTATAAGGACCCCAAACCCAGTATCCTAGACATAGTGCCTTACATTATTACATCGCTATAAAAAATGAATCACATCCCAAAATAATAAATAGTTTATTATATTTTGAAAACTAGATACAAACATAATTATTACATTACATCTCGAAATGGAATAAAACATAGTAACTCCATTAGAAAAAAACCTTATTCTATTATATTATCATTTCATGTCAATCATAATATACATCTTGGCATCCTATGGGAAAATAAAACATAAGAAAGTGGTGAGATCTAATGTTCAGTAATGGTAAGCATATTGCATAATCTATCATAAATAAATATAAAAAAATAAGGCAAGGTTAATAACAAAAAACACATTCCATTAAAACAAAATCTTCTAAATAATATAGAAATAATAAAAGATGATAAAATAATTCCATATAAATAATCACATGAGAATGGGACATAACGATGGATATTCTAATTGTCAAATAATCACATAGATTATCAATAACTAATCTCATAATGTTGGAATTCATAATGCAGGACATCATAAACACATCGTCAAGGATTCATCCAACACACCATACATAATCAGGTAAGGCATCATTTAATACCAAAACATGTTTGTCTCATGAGACTTACCAATGCATGGAGGTGCTATAGTAGGACCCACCCTTCACATACTATGTCCAATGAATTCAACATATGAAAGGGGTGAAACATAATAAATATAAACATTTATATTGAAACTATCATATAAAATATTAATAATTTCCCCAAACAATAAACACAATCATAAAATATCCAGAGTAATAGATGAATGGTTCCAAAATAGCAGATCCATAATCAAATTGATAATAAACAATTAAATAAAATAGGGTAAGTGGTATATTAAGAGATCAACCTCAATTAACAATAAGATCCAATAAACTGTGTTGAGAAAGATGAAAATAATCTAATAAAATAATTGAGATATCTTTTAAAGAAATACCATATTACTTTGAAATCTGTTATTTAAAATGACGCACAATTATAAAAAAAATCATTATATTTTAAAATAACCTTATAAAATTGTGTAGTATTTCTCATGACATTAATTCAACCAAAAAGTGGGAATATATGCTCATATCGTATTTTCTTTAAAAAATTATTTTTAAATTCTGAAAAAATAACATTTAAATAAGTATTTTTAAAAGAAAGTGTGAGAACTAACTGAATGAATCAATTATTTGTATCAGCTATAAATCCACATTAAACCATTGGAAATAAAACTAATATAATCAAAATTCATTTCACAAATAATCATACCATGACATAATCAATGGAGTATAAGTTTTAACCAAAGAATGGAAATTGGGTTGTCAATTCCCTTGCTGCATTGTAATTAGTCATACCGTATGACCCGTAAAATTAATTATAATAAAATAAAACATTTAATTTAATAAATATAATGAGATTCATGATAAGATGTATTAATGTTATGTATTAACATTACACACAAGAAACATGGGTATAATAATGAATATATCTCATAAAAGTAAAAGTGAGACGAGAAACCCTTATCATATATCTGAACTCATTCTACATTTATATTTAATGTCCTAGATAATAAAAATAGATTAATTAATTAATTAATTAAGAACCTCTAAAACTTATATTTTATTAATTATTATTTTATTATGTTCATTTATGTCAATTTCTAAGAGTAATAATTTTAAATTTCATTATTCCTAGTGTGTTCATTTTAGGGTTTTATAGTTGGTTCCCTTGAGTATAAATATGGGAGTTCTTGTAAATTGGGAATATCCTCTTCATATATTAAATTATATACTATTAATTAACATAAAAAAGTTTAAATGGTCTCATATATCATTTGGTTATATGGTTTGAGGATGATTTATTGGATAAAATGTTGACAAAAAGTTCTTAATTTTTATTTTGGTTTTTACAACCATCATGAACTTGTGTCATTTTATTTATTATTTTTTAATATATTTGTTACATAACATGATACAAATTATAAAATGTATTTAAATATCTCATTTATCCATAATAATAATATTATGATCATCCTTGAATGCGGTAATGAAAAATGAAAACTGGTCATCCATGAAGGTCTTGAATTGACACATCGCAGATGATGTTTTTTTTAAATAAAAATATGGGAGAAGGGATTTTATGTTTTGTAATAAATTTGAAATATAAAACTATTTAATAGATATGATACTATATTTACCATGAATCGTTTTATAGTTGGGGTGATGAGAGGATAATAAATGAAAAAAATAAAATGAGAAAGATGGAGGATTTTGCTTCTTCAATATAATCTCTTTGGAAACACCCTTTAGACACTAGTATTTGATAATTGGGTAAGACGATGAAGTATTATATGTCAATAATATGATTGGGAATGGAATTAGGTTGAAAATAGACATAATTCATGTCATATAATGTGCGAGGATAAGGGGTGCTGATGGGTGGTAATTATTGGAGAGGAGAGGGGCATCTTTTGATTAATTGATTCATTTAATTATTTTTTTGGATCAAGACTATAAAGAGTGTTGATTATTGTGAATCATTACAATAACTAGAGTATGTAATCTTTAACTAATGGGTGATTAAAATATTAATGACTCAAAAATTCATGTATTTGACTAATAATGTTAATTGTGATAAATTATTATTTTTCAGTATTAATAAGAAATTCATATATTTTAGAAAAATATAAAAAATTCACCCAAACTATTCTCCAATGTGTATATTTTAAAGATTTACTCTATTTTATGAAAATATTTTTTTAATATGATAAATTTAATTTTTATATAAAATCATCATTTATTTAAAAAATATTCATTTTAATATTATAACAAATTTTAACACACTTTGAAAAATTAATTATGGACACATAATATTATCTTATAATTATTATGTAACAAAATATAAATTCATGTATATATTTTATGAAACTAAATTTCCTTTAATTAATTATATTTATTATATAATTGTAAATAAACATTTACATTTCATAACTACCAACGAGCCGGTACCCAAGTGGTAGAGGGTCCTGATTGGCATCCAAAAGACCCAGGATCAAATTCGGGTAGGGACATAATTCTTGGGGTACTGTAGCAGTGTTGTAGTAGGGCACTACAGTAGTACTATAGCAGTGGTGAAACTGTAGCAGTAGTAACACTATAGCGGTGGAGGCACTGTAGATGGGACTGTAGCGGTGGCTATACTGTAGCAGGTACTATAACATCGTGGGTAAAGTAGTAGTATTGTTCACCGATGGGTCCTTTGGGACAATAAATGGGATTTTAAGCCTTGTATTCTGGCCACTTGGACTTTGGCCTTCGGCCTATATAATCGTTCTCCCTCTACCCACACTAAAGAGGTCTTTTCATTAAATAATAAATTTAGGATTCGACCCCAACCTTTTAAAGATATATATATTTACATTTCAAAAAAATACCATAATTTAATTTTTCATTTCTATAAAAATTATTTAATTATTCCATGATATATATTTATCATATTTAATATTATGAGATACATAAATTTAATTTATACTTTCATAGGTGAGGTTTGTAATTCCCCAACCCCAGGTACCCAAATTCAGTGCATTATTTTAATACATTGGCATGATTACAAGGAATCGAGACTCGAAGGACCGATCAGTTTAGCAGTTTTGGAAAATATATTACATACATGAATGTTACATTACACTTTATACCATAAATAACAACATTACTAATCCTTTATGAACGCCATTATTCCCTTGGATTAACCCTACATATCAATCACAATACACTTCTTGGAATCCTGGGAAAAATAAAAATTAGAAATGGGTGAGCTCAAATGCTCTATAAAAGAATGAAATAGAGCGGAAAATGACATAAATATTAAGCATGGTGAATAATTGATACCACATGCCTTTACCAATAATAAAAATGAATACGTTTATGGAAAGAATATGAGATGAGTAAATAATGCCATAATAAAACATAATCATGGGCATTCTACTAGTTGAATGACCACATGAACCATCAATATTATTTCCATAATGAGGGAATGTATAATACCAGACATTCTGAAACATTTTGTCAAGGTCTCGGCCAAGCAGTCTAAAAATTATTATGGCCTCGGCCAAAACCATATATCATATTGGGAAAGCGCCTCAGCCAATTCCATATCTTTTTGTCTCATGAGACCTACCGATGCATCGAAGAGCTATAGAAGGCTGCACCCATCACATACTAAGTCCAATACATTCCTCATTTGAAAGAGTTTAAACATATCATAATCATTTGTATTTAAACAAGCATAATAAATGTCAATACTTTAACAATAAACCATGAATGGTATCAAAATAGCACATCCACAGTCAAAAATATCACAAAACCTTCATCATAATATGAAAGTTTTTTATCATAATATAAACTTCAAAACAAGTTTAAAATCCATTTAATGATTTGACATAGATGGAAATGATTTGTAAAACTCTTTTATTGAAATATCCCTTTTCATGAAAACATTTAAAAGTCACACAATTTAGAAAGGAATACATTTAATGACATTTTTGAATCAAAGTGGCCCATAACACATTGAAACATTTTAAAGTAATTAACATTTTAAAACATTAATGTCCATATAAATAAATTTTTAAAACCATTTTGAAAACATGGACATTAATGTGAATGGTTTAGAAGAATAAATCGTTAAAACATTTAAAATGATGTTGACATAGATGAATTCAAAACAATTTGAGAGAAATATATATTTTTTGAAATCATTTAAGAGTAAAATAATTATAAAATAAAACATTTACATTGATAATATTCTTATAATATTGTAAGGGAAGATTCGACGATTTTATAACGGCCGAAAATAGCAGCACCAACCGTATAATTTAAAAAAATTCTTACCTTAATTTTTTCGAAAAGGTTAAAAAGGACATTATTTGGAAAATGACGGAAATATTACTTTATAAACATCTTATAAAAGGTCAAAAAGGGTATAAATGACTTTAACCCATAGTCTTTAAAATAGTATTAATTATTTGAAATACATTTTTAAGATTCAAGTATGTGGATGATAAAGAGGTCTCAGTAGATATTTAAGCATAAAAAACCTCGGATAATAAAGAGATTGAGAAATAAACCCTTAACAATTTGGTAACTTACGAAACATACACCCTATGAAATAAGTAGCATACAGTGAATATGTAAATAGAAAAAAATTAAAGTTTATTACACAAATAATTCAATTACTATCAGTACATACACAACACCAAAGGTAATAGTGGCAATATGGCATGAATCTCACGAGAATAACGAGTGAGATGAAAACCCCTTACCTTGTACTTTTCCTTGGTTGAGGGTAGGTTAACCTCATAAATAATTGTGAAATAATAATTATTAAAATATAAAATAATCACATACATTAATATGATATCATATATTATTTTTAATATTGATTTGTTAATAATATCTTAGTATTATCGTCGTTTCGGGTGTTAACTTACTTGTTTTCTTTTATATGTTCTGTTACATAAGTCATGTTTGTTATGGATAGGTTGTATCTTATTCATATAAAGAATGATATAAAGTCCTTAAACATTATTTTTATTCATTAAAATAGAATTAGACTTCAATGGATTTGATGGGGAAATGAATCGCATCGTGTTCGTGGAGATGATAATCCGTACGTACGCACAAACTCTTCTTCCATTTAATCTTTCATTTTAAATGGAATAAAAACCAAATGATACATAGGTATATTATTATTCTAGTATAACATAATATCTTATATAAGTTACTTATGTTCATTAACACCATCGTTTATACGTTCCATGTATGTTATGAATGAGTCATATCACTTTGAGGGGGCAGTAGTCCACACTTCCTCAAATGAAATTATCGTATATATATACAACATGAAACGAATAATGGTATGATATAAAATGGAATTAAAGAAGATTAAATATAAAATAAATATCATTAATATCATATTTAACTATAGTTCCATCATATTGGCCACCATTAGAGGTGGTAGTAGATAATTGAACAATCATCATTTCGTGAGGCGTTTGGTTGCCATCCGCATAAACATTATGTTCTTCACCAATTAGATGTAGATGTGTGTAATTGTAGTTCCAATACATCTCATAAAAATATCCTAGTATATTGAGGATACTGGTTTTGTTACAAATGAAAATAATAAGAAGATTTTAGGGGTTGGATAATTAAAATAAAAGAAAAGAATCTAAGAGAAATCGTTACCTTTAATTTGGGTAACTCCCATCGGTTTGAAGTAAAAGGACTCTTGATGTGCCTTATGCCTAAGGTAAGTTTTCAAGGAGGAGGATTGGGATGTAGGGAGCTTAATTGGTCCGAGTTTGGATGAGAAAAAAGGCTTGAGATGTGTGAGTAATTGGTTAGAAATGTTATCCTTTTATAAAGGGGAGGGGGATCTTTAGGAAAGATTGAAAATATTATTTTATTATATAATGATATTCGGTTTATAATGGTCCAAAACTCATTAATGTTGAAGATACGATGACTCATGATCGAAATGAAATCATCGACTAATAATTGAATAGGTTTTGGGTGTTATTTTAGTCTTTATAATCTTATTTATTTAAATAATTTATTAATAAGGTAAACACTACATCATTATTGTGTCATAAATAATTTAGTTTATTAAATGTCTAAAAATTATAAAAAAATACCATGATTTATGAAATGTTTATATATTTATAATGAATATTTATAGTGAAAAAGTTAACACATATATAACCATATAAAAAACTGTTTTCTAAAAGAAAAATGCTTGTGTCATTTTTGAATTTACTTTAACTTAATTAATCTAAAGTGTCATTATCACTTACAAGTGGCTCTATGGTGTCCCAAAATCGACCCAAATATTCCCATGGTCTGGAATTTATCAAAGAATAGGTTTAGGACACGTTTTAGGGTAATTTAATATTATAATAATATTTTTTGTTTACCCTTATTTATCGGATTTACCCTTTAACCATGGTATATAAAATATTTACCGAAATAATTATTCAAACTGTATAAAAATAAAAGTTACTTATTTAAAAAATTTAAACCTTATTATTATAAATATGGAATCTATTTTTCTAAATTCAAAACACATAAGTGGAAGAAATTAATTTAATATTAATTCCTGTTGTCGAAACAAAAATTGTGTTTTTAACAAATAATAACTACCAAAAGATTGACGCTTTCTTATGTCCAGTTTAAATATGAAATTATGTAAAATGACCAACATTGGATGAAATGTAAAAAATATATTATAAATATACTTTAAAACCACTCAAATTCATAATTTATCACTATTAATTATTTTGATTAAAAATTTTCTTTTTAATTAAAATATAATAATTATCACTATTCATCAAAATATGAATGTTATTAGAAAAGTACCAAAAATTCACTCAAAGCCAATTTCAATATTCTGAATCCAAAAATTATGTTCATTTTGAAACATAAAATGTATAAAATTTTAAAAATTGTGTATTACTATTCATAATAGCTAGTTTGATTTGTTGTGGTATGTGTTAGAACTCGATTTGCGTACAACAAACGATACTGTATTATTCAAAGAGAAGTGTACCATCGAAGATTGGGGTGTCAAATTATCATACCCTTTAATAAATTATGTCCTCGCAATTTATTCTCGGTATTGGAAACATGAGGATGACATTTGAAAATATCTTAGTTGAAATCCCACATCGAAAATGGATTAATGAGGCCTCTATTTAAAATAAAGAGTGGTAAGTATGAAGGTTACCAAAAATAACACATACTAGGGTTCAATGTAGGAAAACATGGATATGGAAGAGAAATATAACCATAAATATCTTATGGAGAGCGGTAGAGAACATTTCTATGAAAAGGCCAACAATCACAAAGCCATAAATTCGTGATGATCTAAGGTTCCATCTAGGACAACATTTTTGTTCTAAGTTACTTTTCTTAATGATGAGGAATTTATTTATGAGATTAGATAAGATCATAAAGAGATATACTTACTTTATATTTAGAGTTTTATCCATTAATAAATTTCTACCACAAACTCATATTTCACCCCAAAACATAATACAACTCAAAAATAATCTATTTATCCTAATCGTATAGGGTTCCAAATATAATGATTTTATAATTCACATATCAGACCCCTTAAAATAAGAAACTACATTATACCATCCAGGAACTTCACGTATTCTAGTGGTAGGAGATAAATCCCAATCGCACTATGGTTGTGGGTTTGATTCCCACAGCTTTGCCTGACGTGACAGGTTGTCACACGGTTTGCGTGTTGTCCTTTTATAAAATTCCAAAAATAACCTTTAAAACATAATCCATTCCAGCATTTAGACTTATCCAAAATACTTCTATCCAAACTCACAGTCAAAAATTTATAAGTATGTTAAACATATTGATGTTCCTTTTTTCCATGTAATAACATGTGAACACCTTCATCATGTATTATTTTAAAACATGGTAACATCCTGAATTACCATAAAACCTTATTGATTACATTCATGCTACCTTATTCTGTATAGAATACTAGATATACTCTTTCAATCCAAAAATTTTATAAAATCCAAAAATGACAAATCATTAATCAATTTCAAGGTAGTCAAGAATATCTAATATAACTTTTTAAAATCAACAATCTCTTATTCCAAAATCACTACCACATTATCGAGACCATATTAAGGATTACCTTTCCATCAACCATGTATTTTACCAAAAGTGTATCTCACTATTAAGTCACTTCTCTTAGAACCATATAATCTCAAATCCTCAATAAAATAGTACTCAGTACAATCCTTATTTATCTCCATAATTCATATAACAAGTATATTGTTGATACAACACTCAAATGAAATAATCCTATAATAACAACATAATAACACTAGTCATTCTTCTTCATCTGAGGTAGTATCATAACTTGATTATTATCTAAAAGCATCATTTGGGGAATACTCTGATGATTTGGACATTGCTTTGCGTAGTGTCCTAACCCTTTACAGATGAAGCATTATAAATTTGAAACCTTTTTCTGACCCTTGCAGTCACGTATTTGGCGTCCTTTTTCTCCACACATATAAAAAAATCTCATTCCCTTTAGGAAAGTTCCAAATTGTTTCTTACCACAGTTATCACATATGAGAAAATTCTTTTTTCCCTCTTCCTTTTATCCATCTTTCTCTCTTCCATCCTTTTCTTCTCTTGCTTCCCTTAAAAGCCATAGGACTCAGATAATTCTTTACTTGTCTTATTTACACATGATAATATATCTTTATTTGTTTAGAAAACATGAGAGACCATTTCCCTTCTAAATGTTTTCTTAATACCATGGAAGATATGATCCTTCTTACTCTTTGGATCATTTGTATTGCTAGAGTTCACATTACATGTACTAGTCTCCATTTCTATACAATGTCATACACTAGGTTAGTTTATGAACTATAATGAATAATTTTAAAATTGTAAAATACCTAATGTAAATTGAACAGTTAATGGATATAATCCATAATCAAAAAAATGTTTTCATTGAGTAAGTATATACATATAATCCTTTCATAATGGTTTGAAAAGAAAATGTGAATTATCCTAACTATATCCTCCAGGAGTGTCGTAACCAAGAGTGCAGCAAGGCCCCTTGTCATGCACCAGTTCCCGTTCGAGTCTAGCTCAAAGAGAAGTTTTTTTGTTTTACCCATAGGTATATTTGTGCCAGAGCCGCCTCTACCTTCTCGTATCCAGACAGGGACGTATTGCTTTGAAAACTCAAAAAATATCTATAATACCAAAATTCTAGGAAGTTATTCCATACTAATCCTCAAAGTCTATCTTAGGGTAATGTGCTCTAATTAGAGTTTATCTAAATCTAGTTTCAAAGGTTTTTGCTAAACTTCCTCTGATACCAACTATAATGCCCCGACCCCAGTTACCTAGATTCGGTGCATTATTTTAATTCATTGGCATGATAACAAAGAATCAAGTCCCGAAGGAACGATCAATTTAGCAGTCTTGGAAAATATATTACATACATGGATGTTACATTACACTTTATAACTTACAAAACAACATAAATAATCCTTTATTAATGACATTATTTCCTTGGATTAACCCTTTATATCAATCACAATACACTTCATGGAATCCTGGGAAAAATAAAAAATAGAAAGGGGTGAGCTCAATCACTCAGTAAGGGTAAGAAATACAGTGGAAAATTACATAAATATTAATCATGGTGAATAATTTATTCCACATTCCTTTTCCAATAATAAAAATGAATAATTTTTTGGAAAGAATATGAGATGAGTAAATAATGCCATAATAAAACATTATTATGGGCATTATAATAGTTAAATGACCACATTAACCATCAATATTATTTTCATAATGAGGGAATGTATAATGTCGGAAATTCAGAAACATTTTTTCAATGCCTTAGCCAAGACGTCTAAAATTATTAAGGTCTTGACCAAAACCATATATCAAATTGGGAAAGGGCCTCGGCCAATTCCACGTCTAGTTGTCTGATGAGACATACTGATACATCAAAGAGCTATAGCGGGCTCCACCCGTCACTTACTAAGTCCAATACATTCCCCATATGAAAACGTTTAAACATATCATAAACATTATTATTAAAACAAGCATACAAAATCTAATTACTTTAACTATAAACCATGAATGGTATAAAAATATCACATCCACAGTCAAACATATCACAAAACCTTCAATAAAATATGAATGTTTTGTATCATAATAAATTAACTTAAAAACAATTTTAAAAAATATATTAAATTGTTTGACATAGATGGAAATGATTTGTAAAACTCTTTGATTGAAATATCCCTTTTCATGAAAACATTTAAAAATCACATAATTTAGAAATGAGGACATTTAAATACATTTTTGAATCAAAGTGTCCTATACCACTTTGAAACTTTTTCAAGTAATTAACATTTTAAAACAATCATGTCCATTTAAATAAATTATTAAAACCATTTGAAAACATGGATATTAATTATAATGGTTTAGAAGAATAAATTTTTAAAACATTTAAAATGATGTTGACATAGATGAAATCAAAACTATTTGAGAGAAATATCTCTTTTTTGAAATCATTTAAGAGACACATAATTATAAATGAAAACATTTACATTGAAAATATTATTATAAGCTTGTAAGGGAAGCTTTGACAATTTTATAACGGCCAAAAATAGATGTACCCACCGTATAAGTTAAGAAAACATTCTAACATTAATTTTGTCGAATAGGTTAAAAAGGACCTTGTTTGGAAAATGACAGAAAGATTCCTTTATAAACATATTATAAAAGGTCAAAATGGGTATAAATTATTTTAACCCATTGTCTATAAAATACTATGAATGATTTGAAATACATTTTTAAGAATCATGGATGTGGATGATAAAGAGGTCCTAGTAGATAATTACGCATAAACAACCTCGGATAATGAAGAAATTGTGAAATAAACCGTTACCAATTTGGTAATTATGAAACATACATCCTATAAAATAAGTATCATACAATGAATATGTAAATACACATAAATTTAAGTGTATTACACAAATAATTAAATTACGGTCATTACATACACCACACCAAAGGTAATAGTGGCAATATGGCATGAATCTAACGGGAATAAGGAGTGAGATAAAAACCCCTTACCTTGTACTTTTCCTTGGTTGAGGGTAGGTTAACCTCCTTTATAATGGTGAAATAATAATTATTAAATTATAAAAGAATCATAAACATTAATATGATATCATATATTATCTTTTAACATTTCTTAGTTAATAATATCTTAGTATTATCGTCGTTCCGGGTGTTAACTTACTCGTTTTCTTTTATATGTTTTGTTACATAAGCCGTGTTTGTTAGGGATAGTTTGTATATTATTCATATCCATAATGATATAAAGTACTTAAAAATTATTTTTAATCATAAAAATATAATTATACCTTAATTGATATGATGGGTAAATGAATCTCACCTCGTTCGTGGAGAAGGTAATTCGTACATACGCACAAACGCTACTTCCATTTCATTTTTCAATTTAAAAGGAATCAAAACCAAATGATACATAGGTATATTATTATTCCAGTATAACATAATATCTTATATATGTTACTTATGTTCATTAACACCATCCTTTATCCATTCCACGTATGGTATGAACGAGTCATATCACTTTGAGGGGGTGGTAGTCCACACTTTCTCAAATGAAATTATCGTATATACAAACAACAAGAAACGAAATAATGGTATGCTATAAAATGTAATTACAGAAGATTATATATAAAATAAATATAATTAATATCATATTTAATTATAGTGTCATCATAATGGCCACCATTAGAGGTGGTTGGAGAAAATTAAACAATCATCATTTCGTGAGGTGTTTGGTTCCATCCACATAATCATTATGTTATTCACCCATTAGATGTTGGTGTGTGTAAGTTTAGTTCCAATACATCTCATAAAAATATTCTATTATATTTAAGATACTGTTGTTGTTACAAAAAAAGAATAAGAAGAGTTTCAGGGTTGTATAAGTAAAATAAAATAAAAGAAGCTAAGAGAAATCGTTACCTTTAATTTTGGTAACTCTTTTTGGTTTGAACCAAAAGGACTCTTGAAGTGCCTTATGCCTAAGGAAAGTCTTCTAGGAGGAGGATAGGTATTTAGGGTGCTTAATTGGGCCAAGGATGGATGAGAATAAAGGCTTGAGAGATGTGAGGAATTGGTTAGAAGTGGTGTCCTTTTATAAGGGGGAGGAGGTGCTCTTTAGGAAGGATTGAAAATATTATTTTATTATATAATCATATTCAGTTTGTAATGGTCCACAACTCATTATAGTTGAAGATAAGATGACTCATCATCGAAATGAATTCATACAATAAGAATTTAACAGGTTTTGGATATTATTTTATTCTTTATAATCTTATTTATTTAAATCATTTATTAATGATGTAAACACTACATCATTATTGTGTCATAAATAATTTAGTTTATTAAATGTCTAAAAATTATAATAAAAATACCATGATTTTGGAAATGATTTTAAATTTCTAATGAATATTTATACTCAAAATGTTAACATATATAACACTATGTAAAAATTGTTTTTCTAAAAGATATATACTTATGTAATTTTTTTACTTACTTTAACTTAATTAATATAAAGTGTCATTATCACTTACAAGTGGCTCCATGGGGTCCGAAAATCGACCCAAAGATGCCCATGGTCGGAAATGTATCAACTAATAGGGTTAGGACACGTTTTAGGTTAATTTAGTATTATTAAAATATTACTTTTTACCCTTATTTACCGGATTTACCCTTTAACCATGGTAAATAAAATATTTACCGAAATAATTATTCAAAATTTCTAAAAATAAAAGTCAGCTACTTAATCAATTCGGACCTCCTAATTCTAAATATGGATCTATTTTTCTGAATTCAAAACATAGAAGTGGCAGAAATTAATTAAAAATTAATTCCCATTGTCAAAACAAAAAATGTGTTTTTAACAAATAATTACTATCAAAAGATTGAACCTTTCTTATGTCTAGTTTAAATATAAAATTATTTCCAATGACTAAAATTTGATTAAATTGTAAAAATATATTCTAAATATACTTTAAAACCACTCAAACTCATAATTTATCTCTATTATTGTTTTTGATTAAAAATTTTGTTTTTAATTAAAATTTAGTAATTTTCACTATTCATCAAAATATTAAAGTCATCAAAAAAGTACCAAAAATTCACCCTAAGCTAATTTCAATATTATGAATCCAAAAATGAAGTCCATTTTGAATTATAAAATGAATAAAATTTAAAAAAGTGGGTATTACTATTCATAACGGCTAGTTAGATTTGTTGTGGTGTGTGTTAGAACTCGATGTTGTGTACAACACACGCTACTTTATTATTCAAAGAGAAGTGTACCATATAATCTTGGTGTGTTACAAGGATATTATTATAATTTCCATATTAGTATTCCTAAATGTCACATTACCATTACAATTTTCATGTTAATATTTAATAAGTATCGAATAAATTGAATTTATCGAAGAAGATAGGTACTATAAAATATGGGGGTGTTATACATTTAGAATCAGGATGAATAGAATGAAAATAGAGAGTAAAAATACATTTAGGATATGTTCTTGGTGAAATTTTATCCTAATACGTTCAAGAATGATAGGAGAGTAGAGTTCATGAGTCCAGTTGAAGGGAGTATATATGTGATGGACTATATCAGACGCATTAATGATTTTAAGAACATTATTATAGAATTTGAAAATTATGAGTCTACTACAACGAAGTAGTTTTAGGTTGGGATTAAATTTGTGATAAATTCCCAAGTTAACATCATTAAGCTGAAGAAGTTTTTTGAGGTGTTAAATCAGGATCTGATAACTAATGGGAACCTAAATGTGGGTTCCAATGGAGGATAAGGTGTTCCTACTAGATGGATAAAAAGTAAAACTATTGAGAGTATGAAGTGTCTATTTGAACATATCAACTAGGTAGATAGGAAGAAATGTTTCAATGGGGAATGGTCTACAACTCAGGACCTTACTCGAGTTCTCTTCCACTAGTGTGTTAAGATGGTTCACCATCGTAGAAAGTACCCTGGCCAACAGTGGAGTGTGATGATTATAACAGGATGGGACATCTACAACAGTATTGTAGAAACCCAAGGTAGGTTGGTAATGATGAATGACCTAGGAATAATAATAGTATTGGATGGGGTTATGATACCCTATATTAGCATAAAATATGGAGTGCTACTGGATGTGGTGGTCAATGTAGGGAACACAGTACTTTCTAGAATGATCACCCATATCAACATACTTGTGCAGCTATAGAGGCCTAAGAAACAACATAGAGAAGAGGGGAAAGAGTGTTGCATGTAGTTCAGCCTACACTTGTGGATAGTGAGGTTGACTCATATAAAGTTTGTGGTAATATTCATGTAGATTATAAACATTCTAGTTTTTTATTTGATATAGGTTCCTTTCAGTCCTTTATATAAGACAAATTTTGAATGGTTTATGTCTAACAATGTATTTTTGGATTGGGGTTATGATGATCATCCAACCATTGGAAGTACGGTTGAGAGATATCCGTTTATGTAAATGGGGTTCTCTAAAAGTTGGGAATTATTGTTTTTTATATCATTACATCTTTGATATGTAAGGTTTTTTACTTGATTTTGGGAATAGATTGTTTGGTAGCGCACCACACCCACATATATTTTTATAATAGGATAATGACCATTACATATACTAAGGGTGAAAATTATGTTCATATATGAGAGTGGGATATCCATGTAGGTTGTACAGTGATAGTACATTAGAATCTTGGGGAACATAATGACCAGGTTGCAACTCTTTTGCTGGATGATGGGGGTGTGAAATCGGGTGCCTTTCCACCCCTAGTGGACTAGTTTTTATATGTGGTTCTAAAAGACATAAAAGGGTTTCCACCTACGATAGATGTGGTACTTATTATTGATCTCATGTAAAGGGTTGAATCAATTTATATTACACTATATATAATGGAACCAAAAAATCTTAAAGATATTAAGAATAAACTATAATATTGTATTGATAAGGGACTTATCAGTCTGATTATGCATCGTTGGGGTTTATCAGATTTTGTTTCTAATAAGGATGACAGAACCACATGCTTATGTGTTGCTTAAGAGAAGTAGAATTAGATGATAGTTAGAAAACAGTATCCTTTTCTACATTTCTATTATCTCTTTGACCATTTTAGTGGATTTTGTGTGGTCTCCATTATTGACTTGAGATAATGGTATCATTATATGACAGATCGTTCTCCTCTTATACCATATACTACTTTTAAAAGAAGTTCTGGATTGTATGAGTTAATCTAGATTTCATATGGGAAGATGAATTATCTAGAACTATTTATGTTACTGATTAACCGAATCTTCCACCATTACCAGGGTCAATTTGTGGTTGTTTTTTTGGTAAAAATCTTGATGTACTCTAAAACTCATGATGATAATTCCTTGCATCAGGACATAGTTATGATTACAGTGAGAGAGAATCACTATATTCCAAGCTATCTATGTGTCAATTTCGTATTGTTCTGGTACATTTCTGGGGTCACATCATCACAGAGTAATGTGTGGCAGTGGTCCAAGATAAGTTGTAGGAATTAGTTTTTTTGGAGCATCCTAAGAATGTCTTTTACATCGATATATTTTAAGGTTTAATATGATACCATTGAAGGTTAATCCAAATATTTTACCACCTTTTAGAAAAACTTTTAGGATTGAACAATAATGGATAAAGTTTTTAATGGTTGGGTGAATGTGAGAATTCTTTCTATGAGTTGAAGAATAATTTTACTACTGCTCCAATCGTGATCATACCCGATCCTGGTTAGGAGTATATAGTGTTTTTTAATCATGTAGAGTATGGCTTAGACTAGTGTTGATGTAGGGGGTAATTTTTTTCATATGTTTTATAGTAGTTGAGGCCACATGAATTTAATTAATATACTCATGACTTCGAGTTGGATACATGTGTTTATTCCTTTAACAATTGGAAGCATTATCCATTGGGAGAAAATTTTATTATGTATATTCATCACAGAAGATTAATGTATATATTTTCGCAATGAGATTTGAATCTTCAGAATTGGAGATGGTTCAATTATATGCATTATTTTTATTTTGATATGGAATATAAACCTGATAGAGAAACATTTTTTATGATTATTTGAGTAGGAAAACTCAGACTCATGCAGTTTAAGAGTCTATCTCTAAGTGGAAGATGATGACTTCACTATCTAAAATGCATATTTTGGTTTAAGAGGGCTAGGAGAAGTTTTCACTCATACAAGTATAAGTGGAATCAACTCTTTTTATTTGGATCAAGAAAAGATAGTGTGGGTATTTGGATTATTTTCATTTGAAGGAAATCCTTCATGATGGGGAGTCACCTTCCTATTGAATCATAGATGGCGATGAGATAATCATTTTCAGGTACCAGGTAATTGTACCCACGAGTATGAGATAGGAGATGATCCATGAATTTAATGCCTCTAATTGTGTGACTCACCCATGCTTCACCAAAATGTACTATGACCTATGTCAACAGTATCAGTGGCTAGTAATGGAAAAAGAGATTGTAGGGTTTGTGACACGACGTTACACATGTCCACAGGTAATAGATGAGCCTCAATGACCTGGTGGTTTATCATATACATTTCACATTTCATAATTGAAATGTGATAATGTTATAAGGAATTTTTTAGTGGGTATCTTCAAGATGAGTCAAAATAATTGTGCTATTTGGGAGATTATGGATTGATTGAAGAATGTATCACATTTCTTGCTTATATGGGAGAATTTCCTAGTGGACTAATTGAAGGATTTGTACATTTGGGAGATAGTATGTTTGTATGGGGGGCCACTGAATATAGTTTAAGATAATGAATAATCTTTTAATTCATGATTCAGAATAATGATTGAGAAAGGAATTTGAAGGTAGGTATATTTGTTAATGGATTTCCATGGATAGATAGATGGATAATTTGATTGCACTATTCAGGTACTCAAGGACATTCAATGGGAATTTGGTCATGACTTCAATGGGACTTGGTAGAATCAATTAGTTCTCATTGAATTCACCTATGACAATAATTATCAGAAACTAATTAAATGGAACCATATAAGGAACTTTTTGATAGTCCTTGCAGATCACCTCTATGTTGGATGGAGATAAGAGAGTTAGAGCTATTGGAACCATGTATCACAAATGGAACATAAGATTAGGTTCAATTGATTCAAAAATCTGTGGCTATAGATTGGAGTAGATAAAATTAATATCCTAACAAACATTGAATCGATTCGATGGTGTAACTACTGTCTCTTCCATAGTTATATAGTATTATTAACAACATTTTTCATGTGTTAAAGATTCATTGGTATCACTCCAATCCTTCTCATGTGATTGATTTTAATGATGATGAGCTTCAGAGAGATGTTCCCAATGAAGGAAATATAAAACATGTTATGGATCAAAGTGAGATATTTTTGTGGGAAAATTTCATGTCAATTGTTCAAGTATTATGGAAACGTGGTTGTGTTCCAATGGAATCAAGGGAGAGAAAATCACATATACTGGCTGAGTGTCTCAATCTTTTTACCTCAAAACCATTTAGATGCTTGTGAGTACAGCATAAGGATGAACTATTTTAAGGTGGGGAGATTGTAAGATCCCAAACATTTAGGGAGAAGTCTTGAGTTTATTTATAAGTACTCTTTCACTATCATTTTTTAATATCATGGATATGTTTTACATTGGTGATTTTTTAGAGAAGTTAGAGAATTTTGTCAGAAAATGGGAAAGTGCGTGGTTGGCACACAGTTTTCCCAAACTGTGCGCCTACCCCTAGATAATAACGGAATTCCAAAATTTGGGTAATTTCATGGTTGGGACAAAATTTGTCGAACCAAGCAACCTATTAGTAGAAATCATGCACACACAAGATAACGTGCATGGTTAGGGTGCACGGTTTGGAAAACCTTGTGCCCTAGTCTATAAAATAATGAAAATGGTTTTTAGCCCCTCAAACAATTAATTAAATTCACAATACCCCTAGTGTTAAGCCTTATTTACCCCATATTGGGACTAAATTTTTTAATAAATTTTATGGATCTCCAAGATGGATTCTTAGGCTCCTAGAACTCTATTCTTGACAAATTGAATATCTGATTGAAGGATCTGAACTTCTTATGGTTTGTGATCTCTTTCTGTTTGGATTTATATCTCTCCTGTATATATTTCTAGATAAAGATGGAATATTTATCCTCCATTGGTTATGGGTTTCTATATAGATTTTATATATCTCAATCCATTTGATCTCGATATAGGTTTTGGTTATATGTCTCTTCTGTATTTGTGAAGTTGATCATTCTGTATCAATTGGGAGGTTTATCATTTGGAAAACATCCATAAAAGATCCTGAGGTTGGTGGAATAAATTTAAATTCCAATATTATTTATTTAAATTTCATGTAAAAAATTTTCAATTAAAATTTCCATGGTAGGAGAATTGCATCTAGAATTGAATTTATTAAATCGAATTTCCATGTAAAAATGAATTGAGTTGAAAATGGGGAAATTTCAATTTTTGAGTTGTGATTTTGAAGTGGTAGGATATTAGTATTATGAATTTTTTTGATTAATGTGATTATGAATTGAATTAATATTGGTATTATGGGATGGTTTTCTTAACCTTTAAGGATTTTTGGTTTATATGGTTAAATGTTGACAAATGATCTAATAATGAATTATTTATATTATACCATTTGATTAATGTGATGAACCATGATTTTAATGATGAATTGAAATAGTGAAATATAATTTCAATAATTTATAAAAATTACTGTTGATGAAAACCCTTGATAAATGTGACATATGTAATATATGTGATAGATTAATAAATGTGTGTAGGACCTAGACTGATCATCCAAATTCCCATATGTGGTTAATTAATAAATGGGTGTGGGAAATGAACTGATTCTCAAAATACCCATATGTGATTGATTCATAAATGATGTATTGAATCAGGAGTGATTCTATAAATACACATAAGGTTCTATACATGATGTTTTAGGCCCAAAATATTAGAATTATACAATGGTTCCAAGTAGCCATGATATGAAATTGAATTAAAGTGATAATGGAAGAACATTTTGTAATGAATTGTAATTCCCTATGATATATGGTTCAAAATAAAGAATGAGATGAAAAATTTATTGATGGATCTAGTGTAGTCCTAAACTGAGTTATTTTTATTGTTAAATAAATAATAATTTATTGTGTAAAATATTTAATTATCACAGGTACATTATTTCTTATACAACTTTATCCACAATTATAGACCAGATATTATTTTAGACACCATTTTTCGTTTCCTAATGATTTTTAATCACACCCTACATGGATTCTGGATCGGTCCCAAATAGAATTCATATTTACATGACAAGATAAGGGAATGATCCCTATCTTATATGGATGATTTGAGATGGAGTATGGTTGGGAGAACTAGAATTGATTACAGGACCCACTAGGGAGTTGTTAGTGTCTTTATTTATTTGATTTTTCATTTGAAACATGAATTTTATATAACATTACATATATAATGCTTTTGTTTTGGATATATTTTCCTATTTCAATTCATTAGGTGGTACCTATCTATTTTGGTTATGGAATTTTTTCTGGTTATTTATTTAGGAATTTTTTATTTATATGCATAGTTTTTTTTCTCTCATAAAGAGTGTCTAGTATCCCCATGATATATATTAAACCCTATATTATAGTTTTATCCACTGACATATGGGGAGTTGTGCATTAGGTCATGTGGACAACCTAATCAAGGAATCCTTATGTGGAATTTTGGTTGTGATGACACACTCCTTGTGCACTAGAGGCTTTTAAATAGCAGCATAGGTCTGAAAAAAATGTTCGGAGACTCTAACATAATCTCATAGTAAACTAATTTCATAAATAATACCAAAACATTTTATAACCTGTAGGATAAATAAATGAAAAACATGATACAAAATCAAAAAATTTACCAAGTAACAAATTCTATAACAATATGATGAATACACTAAACATCCGACAGTCATTAAAATAATTTCTACAATACCAAAAGAATAAAACATCAAGAACATAGTCTTGATCCCCAACATTGTCTTAGAATCCCATGCTTCACCCCATAATCCCCAACATATGCCAACCATCGGGTTATTACCTTGATCTTATACCTGAAAATAAGTAGCATCTGTTCGGGTACCCAAGTTTTATGGTGACCCATGAAATGTGTGAGTACAAATCAGTAGGCTGCCACTAGTGTTTAATAAAGAATTTTCCATTTTATATAATATTTTATGCAGAAAAAAGGGAGAAATAAATAAATAACAAGAAAAGGATCTATTTTTTCATTAATGAATTTATTAACTATCGATCTACATCTAAAAGTTTTATCTTATCATATAGAAAACCAACCAGCCCCATCCATGCCAATAACTTAAGCTATTAATCATATGGATTTACCATTTTATTTCACATGGAAATAATTTATCAATTTTATTATTACACTATACATTAGAACATCGGTCTGGGTACCCGTATCATATATCATAGGGGTCACAAATTTGAAATCATGGAGCCTCAGTCTATGAATCCAATAAAGATATGTTACATTATTTAAGGCCATCCCATCCAATAGGTCACATTTTCAAAAACACAAACCATCATTAAATTAATATCCATGGGACATGGAATTCCATGTCCAACCATCCAAATTTTTTTGTTATATGTCAAAAAACATAGAACATCAGTACATGAATCTAACTGAGACTAGGATCATCATGTTCAACCATCCATAAACATCATACGGAACACCATGTCCGTATCCTTGGGTTTAGAAGCATCATCCCTTCCCCTAAAAAAATACGGTTCACTAAGGATCCAAGAGAATAATTTTGGACCGCCCAATACTAGGGATTATAGCACTATTCCAAAAATGGGGAGATGATCCTGATAGTGGTTCTGAGTTGGACCATGTTGTTCTCATGGAAGATAAATTATTTTCTAAAGGGAAGCTGACCATTGGAGGGAACTCTATTGGTCCCTCTGTGAATATTTCCTCTCATCATGGGGTGCAAGCTACTTCCCCTTTGGAAGGGATGGGGCCCTGTAATTTTGTACAGGTTATGCCCCCTAGAAATTCTGATTCTTTGGAGGTGACTTCTACTTCTAAGAGACTTGGATTGGTCCTGTCACAAAATTATTCCAAGGATTCTGTTATTTTGATGAAGGACTTTCTTGTGTAGTTCAATATTGCCACTGGATTCACTATGCAGGACTTGCATGTACAGTCCTCTGTTGATGATGCATCTGCTAACAAAGGCCTTGGGTCATGTCTGCCATCAGACAATGGCATTGGGATTATTATGAAGGAATTTCCTTCCATTTCTCCTGATAGCCCTCAGCATGTCTAGTGCTTGCCTGCGCCTGCTGTTGGGAACGTTCTCCAGGAGCTTCCTGGGCAAAGTGCTCATGCACTCTTTATGACAGTCATTGTGAATTCAAAACCACCAAAACTTGATGTTGTGAAGATTAATTTCTTCACCATGCATGATGATATTAATTCTCTAGAATTTGATTCTTTGTATAGGGAGAGTCAAGATAGGAAAGGTATTGGGCCCCTTGTAGTGTCTAATAACTCTTCTTTCAAGCAGGTTGATTCCAGAGAGGATCAGGTTGGGAATCCTTCTACTGAAGGGATTCTTGAGGTTGCTCAAGTTGGTGATGGTAATCATGTTGCTGATGATGATTGTTTTCCTTTCGTGGGTGAAAAAAGTGCTGATGTGGTTGATGAGTTGGAGGTAAATGATGATGGTGCATTCCAAATCCTGAAGCAATGTCAAAGGGGGCGGCATCCTAGGGGTCGAGGAGGACGCGGAATGGGTGGTCGAGCCAAGAGATGAGTCTTGTTTCGTGGACCGGATCGTGGTAGGAAAGGGTAATTTTGATTTCTGTCTATTGGATTGGTGGGTTTACTCCCCCTTTTACCCTTATTTTCCCTTTGTGTATTGTTTATTATATTTTATAATAATTTTTGAAGTCCATGTGGATGATCCATGGTCTTCTGTTTTGAGTAGAGCACTATTACAACATACCAAAGCATTATTCATAGGTCATAAAACATAGATAGTCAGTCCATGAATCCAACTGAGGCTCGAAGAGTCATTTACGTCCATCCCCAACCATTCTATTATCATTCATTATTTCTTTTTCACATGAATTATCAAATTTTAATGACATTAATTATTTGTAATTTACCATGGTCCCAATGAACCAATACAACCAATGGCATGACAAGAAGACCCTACCAATTTCATAATTTTATATACACCCCTTAAAGAATTTTGAAGCTACATAGCCAGTGGCATGGTTAGATACTACACGATATGTACATATAGTACACGGTGTGTACTTATGAAAAATAGTTTCATCCCACATAGAAGAACACATGGCTTGTAATCAAAACTACAAGGGGTGTATTCTAGGTTTTTCCTGACAGTAATCCTTAAAATCTACTGCAGAACCCATAACAATACTAAAAAAACATTAATGTGCCAAATTCCGATTAGTGAGGGCCCATACTACCCACGAATCTAATCTTGGTATCTTATAAATGTCATGTACAAGGAATAACCAAACAATGATCCACCAAATTCTGGTCCATGAGGGCCCATAACACCTCAATAACCAAAGTTTGGCGTTCATTAAAACTTACACATGCAATATACTATCAAACAGAAGCTATTTTCTCAAGGAATATATAAAAACAACTTGCATCTCTAGAACAACATCTATCAGAACAACATACAATCACTAATGCAACCTAAATGGCATGGCAAGAATGCATGACATGTGATTTTCTAGCAAGTTCCTACATAATGCTTGATATAGAATACCATCATCTCATCAGATTGAAACATAAATAGAACCTCTATAGTATCATCAATAATAGCAAAATACATGTGAGTCACCCAATGGTGAAAATCAAATCAACCGTAAAACTTCCAAACCAAAAACAATTCAGTAATTTTGGTAGATTGTATTTTCCCTATACACGGGTTAGCTACTCCCATGAAAAACATATTACCATGTTCCTATTCCATCTTATCAGTGATTATAGGCTTTGAAAATAATTTGAGGGAGAATAATTTCGTGGATACCACTTTGTAACATCCCGGTTTTGGAAGCCACCCAAAGGAGCCCCGTACCGGGTTGGTCAAATGGCCTCAAGCACATTTCCCTAAGCGCCAGAGGCTTCTGACTAGCAGCGAGGGCCATGGTTTTGGTAGTGGGGAAACTATTCCCCTATTAGCCGAGTAAAAGAGTGGAAGAAAAACAAAAATACAATTGAAGATGATGTAATAATATCATACAATAGTAAACAGTGGAATACTGATAGCAAGAAGAAACTGGAGCACATATATAAATGATGCATTGTACATATATCTAGAGAAATAGACAAAAAATCACAATGCTGGAATAAAATACTAAACCAAAGTACAAAAGAAAAAAAAATAAAAATTGATCAGCATCCCAAGCCTCAGCTTGGTCCCATTCTCTCCATCTCTTAGGTAATCATGTACCTGAAGTAAAAGGGTGATTTCCCTTATCTAAACCTGCAACAATATAATCTCTTTGGGCCCTAAAGCATGACCCAAACAGGGTGTGAGACTAAATACAAGTAAGAAATCTCCAAGATATCTATTCCTAGCGGTTAATTGATATTTGGAAAGTAATAAGTAAAAGGAAGTAGTAAATAAGGAAAAACTCAATAGTAAACAAGGAAGTACTCAGCAACAAACAATGAAGTACTCGGCAGTAAAAAAATTCCTCAGTTCAATTTCATTCAATTACATATATCAAGTATGTATATAGTCAAAACAGGTAACCCTTTGGGTAGTACTCTCAGCCTAACCACTATGGTTCAACCAAAACAACACAAGAAACCCTCTGGGAAGTACTCACAGTCTAACCCCTCTAGTTCAGCTTAAACATCGACTCTTTGGGGAAGAACTCACCGTCAATTACCCCTATAATCTCATATCAGTAACTAAAAGGTGCTATGGGGATGCGCTTATGTCACATTCCCCTGGTTTCCCGTGTCAAGGAACTACATACACTATGAGGAAGAACATACATCAATTTTCCCTGTGGTCTCGCATCGTAATATTAAAGGAGAGAGTCTGGAAATCCCTTTCATTCATTCTCCATATGGTCTACTACACCACATTCTCATGGCCCTGTGTATGTCAAGAAAGCATGGAAAAGTGTATTAGCCAAAGTAAACATCAATAACTACTTGGATATCATTCTAAAACATAAAATCATGTCAGAATACAATCACTCCATCTTATAATACTAGGCATGGAAAAAACAATCAAGGCATCCTAACAAGCTAAGCAAGACCAAACATTCATAAACAAAACATGTGATGGAAAACACTTCCAAAGTGTAGCAGTTAACCCTAATCACATTCAACTAACCTTAATTCATGCATAAAATCATATAAGGAAATTAACAGGGCTAAAACGTAAACACTCAATACCCCATTCATGGGTATTGGGAACATTTGCACATATAACTCAAATAAATTCAACATAAAGGCACAAACCACCTACCTCGGCATTGTAGGATCGTTTTACGTAAACCTCAATCCTTGAAACACCCAAGAACACAGTATATCTACATAAATTCTCAAAACACTCAACCCAAGATAACTCTTGAAATATGTGAAATCAAGAAATGAATATCTAGTAGAAGGAAGATATTATCATGGTGATCCCAACGTAATAGAAGGCGGTTGATTCGGAGAATAGATGCTTGATCGGGGGCTCAGGGAAAGATCATGGTTGTATAGGCACTCTCGAATGAACCAGACCAAGAAGAAGTTCTTTCTTATGAATAGACGTGACCCGATACATTTGGTGAAATAAAAATAAAGTACACGATGTGTACTTTAGAATTACACGCAGTGTACTTTCCTTTAATAGAACCCGCATTAGGCAGTCTCCAGGTCACCACACACGGCCGTGTGCAGGGCCGTGACATGACCATCACCCGGATACTTGAGGTAGCCGAGCATAAGGTGTGTACTTAAGAAACATCCAAAAATCTCATCTTTTTCCTCAAAAACACAAGAAAAGAAAAACATACCATAAAATAACATCCAGGTTCTTACAAACTTCCCCCTTAAAGAAATTCATCCCCGAATTTCCCTAGAATGGTGGCGTAGAGGAAGAAACCTCAAAAAACTCTGTCCACTATGATCATACATCGACCTCCCTCTCCAAAGTATCGTCCTTTACTCTCCCATGCTACCATAGCACTTGTACAAGAGGGATAGACCAGCCATGGGGAACCTTCATACTTCGATCAACAATACTGACAGGATGCTCCTCAAATGAGGTGTTAACCACTAACTCAACCTCCTCATGTTGAAAAACATGAGACTGGTCAGAGATGTAACGTCGAAGATAAGAAATATGGAAGATGTCATGAATATCCTGGTACCTTTGAGGTAATTGAAACTGATAGGCAACAATCCCAACTCTCTCCAAAACCTCAAACAGCCAGACGTACCTTGGAAAAAGTTTACCCTGTCTCTTAATTTTTATGTCTCCCAACCTCAGTGTGACACATAAAAAAATCTAATCCCCGACCTCAAACTCTAGAGGTCATCTCCTTTGATCAGCATAAGACTTCTGTCGAGACTGTGCAGTAGCCATCCTCTTCGGAATCTACTATATCTGCTCTGTAGTCTCAAGGACAAGATGAGGTCCCAACATAGCTACCTCTCCTTCCACTAGCCAACATAAGGGTCACAAACATGGCCTACTGTACAAAGACTTATAAGGTTCCATATGAATAGTTTCTTGAAAACATGTATTGTAGGAAAACTCCACAATAATTATTTGCTTCTCCCAAGAACCTCCAAAATCCAGGATGCATGCTCGAAGCATGTCCTCAAGAACTTGAATCAAATGCTCAGACTGACCATTTGTTTGAGGGTGGTATGTAGTACTCAAAATTACCTCTGTTCCCAAAGCCTTATGTAGCCCCTAGTATATCTAAGAAGTAAAACGTGCATCCCTATATGAAATAATGGAGTGTGGAACTCCATATAAACATACAATCTCTCGGATCTAAAACCTTCCCATATCATCCACACTGAAGGTATCTTTGATCGGCAAGAAGTGAGTGAACTTCACGAGTCTATCAATGACAACCCGAACTGCATCATTTCCTGGAGGATACCTCGACAAACCTGTCATGAAATCCATCATGACATCATTCCACATCCACATGGGAATGGGTAACTACTGCCAAAGCACTACTGGTCGATGATGCTCTGCCTTCACCTATTGACAGGTGGAACACCTCTTGACAAAACCAGCAACATCTCTCTTCATCCCTGGCCACCAATACTGATGTGGTAGATAACAATACATATTGGTGATGCCAAGATGAACTTCCCAAACAGAGGAATGAATGTCTCACATCAACTCCTAGCATGTGTCTGCAGATACCCATGCGCGCCCCTGAAAACACCAGATATCATCTTTTCTTACTGTCCATCTGGGAATAGTGTTCTCTCCTGACACACATTCCCGTATAACTAGTCCTTATGAATCTGATAGCTTCCTCATTCACACTCAATCAATAATTTTATAGGTAACAACTAAAGAAGAATGAAACATCTTCCCCTCTTTTTCATGCACCTCTAAATGCATCTCAGAGAACAGAACCATAAGTTTCCACTCACTGCTAGCCTCTTGAACTGCCTATATCTATATCCTCCTTCTCAACACATCAGCCACTGTGTTTCCTTTCCCAGGCATGTATGCAAGCTCGATGTCAAAGGACTGATGATACTCGACCCACCTTCGTTGTATTAGATTTAGATCATGCCGAGAAAAGATGTACATGATACTTTTTTGGTCAGTGAAAACAAAGAAATGCTCTCCTAGAAGATAATGTCTCCAACAACGTAAGGCATGTACAACTGTAGCCAACTCGAGATCGTGTGTTGAGTAATTCCTCTCATGTGGACTTAACTGATGAGATCCATACCCAACGACTCCTCTCTGCATAAGAACAGCTCCAAAATAGATACTTGAAGCATCAAAATAAACAATATAGCTCTTTCCTGGCTCTAGAAATACTAGTATCAATGCTGAAGTCAATCCCCCTTTCTTATCTTGAAAGTCTGACTCACTAGAATCTGACCACATGAACTTTTCACCCTTCTTCGTCATACCTATCAATGGTGCAACTAAGCATGAGATGTGTTGTATGAAGCATCTATAGTATCCATCCCCCTAGAAAACTTCATACCTCAATGATGTTCTTTTGCTACACCTAGGAAACTACTCCTTTCACTTTATTTGGGTATACTGATACAAATGTCTATGAGATGACATGACCCAAGAAGTGAATCCGATCCATCCAAAAGTTGCGTTTTGAGAGCTTAGCAAATAAATGATGCTCTCTCAGTGTACTCAGAACAATATCAAGATGTGTATCACGGTCATGTCAAGTGTGATATTACACTGAGATATCTTCTACAAAGACAATAATGAAAGAATCCATGTATGGATGGAACACTCAGTTCATCTATTCCATGAAGACTAAAAGCATGTTCGTGAGACCGAACGGCATAAACACATACTTGTATAGACCATACCAACTCCAGAAGGAAGTAAGAGGTATATTAGATGGTCTAACGTGCAACTAATGGTAACTAGACCTCAAGTCAATCTTCAATAACACCAGGGCTCCTTGAAGCTGATCAATGAGATCATCAATCCTTGGTGAGGGATATTGGTTATTTACTGTCAACTGGTTCAACTTCTGATAATCCATACAAATTTTGAGGGTATCGTCTTCCTTCTTCGCATTCAAGACATGCGATCCCCAAGGAGAAGTACTGGGTCAGATGAAACCATTTTCCTGCAATACTTCCAACTATTTCTTGAGGTCCTGCAACATTTGTGTAGCCATCTTATAAGGAGAAAAGGAAATTGGTGTCACTCCTGGAACAATCTAAATAGATAAGTATACCTCTCGCTTCAAAGGAAAATATGAAAAGTACTCTGGAAATACATCCTTGAAATGATCAACCACTGGAGGGAAGTTTATCTGTGAAGCCCCCTGGTCATCCTGATATAGACTAGAAAACTGGGTTATAAATCCTCCCAACCCATGATGCTCTGGTCCCGCTCTACTCACCTGGACATCCCATTTTTCATTATGATGAAACTACCCACCCTCTGCTGAAGTGAAACACACCCTACGGTGATAACAGTCAACAACTACCTGGAAGGGAACTAACCCGTCCATTCTGATAATGACATCATATCATGTCATCTCTAGGACATAGACGTCCTATACAAAGTGACACCCACAAAACTCTAGAGGGTACTACTTTCACTGTCGTACACTAGTCGTTATAGTCCCCAACTGAGTGTATAACATCAAGATATCAGTGGAGGAAAATATAAATAGCCCAACGCTCTCCACAACAACAACAGATATAAATATATGGGAATCCCCTGTATCTAAAAGAGAAGAAGAAAAAACTGAGGAAATTAAGATCGTACCATGAACTAGAGAGGGGTTGGGATCCTACTCCTGATGGTTCTACTCCAATGCAATAGACTGGCTATCTCGTGGCCCTTTTACCCTACCTGACCACTCTGAGCTGATCCACCCTGTTGTTGCAGAAAGCCTTGAGACTGACTACCACGACCATGACCTCCACCTCGTCCTAAATGGCCAAATGAACCCTAGTTCCCAGACTGATAAAAAACCGGTGGTGCTAATCCTGAGTGAGGAGTCATAGAAGAACCCCGCCCTCCTACTTCTGGTGAAAGGATCTGACATAAACACTGAAGGTGACCCATCTTGCTGCAATATTGGCACTCCACTAGGTCTATCGGGAAATGTGACATTTTATTCCCACTCTTCCCGCACTGGTAGCACACCACCTGGATAATGAATTAAATCTCTATCCTCCTTGGATCACCATTCCATGAACCTCTATGGTTTTTCCTGCTATCATTAGGAGGGATACTAACTCTGGATGTCAAACCGGCTTATCTCACAACTCTATAATCCCTCAAATTACGCTATGTGATCAGTACTTTTTTGACTATATATGTGAGAGAAGTCAACCTGAATATTTTCACCTGAGATTGGATGTCATGCCTGAGACCGTCCTCAATCTTTGATTCCAAGAAAAACTCATCACCACTTGAAATAGGTGTAAAGCGTTGCAGATCTGTAAAGGGAGATGTATACTCCATAACCTAAAGAGTACCCTGCTCCAGACTCATAAACTCTTGGGCTCGATCGTCCCTCAATGTATCTGGATATAAGTTGTCACAGAAGGCTCGTTGGAACTCATCCTAGGCCATGACTTGCTGGCATCCTTCATATGAGATCACATCCCACCATCTCTTGGTGGAATTCCAAAGCATGTATATAGCGAGCTTCACCCTATTCTTGGGAGGCGTCTCTAGATGCTCGAAGATAGAAAGAATGTCTTCTAACCATCACTCTACACCCTTAGGCCCTCTTTCCCCTATGAAGGTGGGAGGATGTTGATTTTGAAAGTCCCACGTTAACTCTGCCATAGATAGGGAAAGATACGGTACTCCGCAGAAAGTCTACATGAACCTCATGAAGACTTATTGGAACTATGCATCAACACATTTTTCTGGAATGACGACTGATGCCAAGACTCGCAGAACTGAAGGATCTTCTATAAGTCCCTGATTAGCCATGTATAGTGTCTGATAACCACCTTGCAACTAGAAAACAACCAGAGGACATCTCGGTGGCATGACTCTGCAAGGTCAAGCAGACACATTCGATTAATATTTCATGGACTAAAAACAAGAACGTTAAAAAGGGAAAAATAGAAATAAATCCTTCATGTTTTTCAAAAATTGGATACATATCATGTTTGACTACTACACGATGTGTTTCATTAAGCCTTTAACAGGGTGTGTACTCTTACCAAAACTGGTCGTATAACACCCAAACACAAGGCGTGTTGTCCTAACACACAGCGTGTACTTCAATCCTCTTTCCCTTCCCAAGTCCCCTTACATAGCTAAGCCACACAGTTCACCTAGAACAAGAATACAAAAAAAATTCATGCCAGACACAGTGTGTACTAGATGAGATTCACCATCCTATGTTTTTTTAAAAGAAAAATCCACACGGCCTAAATAAATCAAAAGGTTACAAAATTCGAAAAGTGGGAAGAGTACATTTATCACTGTTGAAATCAAAACCAGATCATCTGAAATATTAGAGTAAAAAATGTTGGTTCTTTCTATTATTCCTTTATTGGTATGGAAGTCCACAAGATGCTTCACCTCATGATACACGTGAATGATGATTTATGTCATGGAGGCAAGGATTTTTAGGCATTTTCTCCATTTATTCATGTACCTCTAGGAAAGATGATTTTGATTCTTCCAAACATCTTTGACAATATTGGCCAAATCACACTCGAGCTAGACCTTATTCTAGTTATTCATCTGTGCATGATCAACCACTTTTATTAGAGCATACATCTTAGCTTGAATTGTAGTGGATTCTCCACAGGGACCAAATTCCCCTCCCAGAAAGTCTCCATTATGATCTCTGATGGAGAATCCATACCCAGCAGGGTCGGGGTTTCCACTCAAAGCGCCATCTGAATTACATTTAATCATGTCAATAAAAGGAGGATACCATAAAACATAAATGGTGGAAATGGGTTAGGGAAAATTACCTTTAACTTGATGTTTGTGAAAAATGATATGATCTGTAACAGAATTGGAGCATCTGCCTTTATGTTGGGAGTTTGCATTTTGAACCGTCGGGAGGATCTTTTGAATGGAAAATTTGTGACTAATGATTTTATCTCCTTAAAGAGCCTTGTTTCAGATGTTCCAAATGATATGAAAAATTTAGGCACAAGCAACAGGAAAAAGAATTTGTACCTTGTTGGAGAAATGAATGGCAAGGATGTCTTGAACCCATTGGGTAATGTTCCTGTTTTCAATCTGATGCAACTCAATGCAATTGAAAATACAATTCCATAGTGCAACAAAGGTATTACAAGAGATAAATAGGTGATTAAAATCATCATGATGTTGTAGGCAATGGGGTCATAGAGAACAAAGGGATATACCCACCCTCTGGAGGTTCTCCGGAACTAGGAGTTTACCAAAATGAAGCCTCCAAAGATGAGTGATGCGGGAAGGCATCAACTATCTTTTTGTAAAATTATCTATGCACGTTCTGACACCATGGGTGAGATGGTTGTAGTAATATTTGGAATTTAGACAACTATCCATATAACTTTCCCAAATAAAAATATCATTATCTTCTTGAAAATCATAGTTTTTAACTATTTGAGCAATGTTATCGGGGAGAAGATGTTGTGTTTCCAGTTTCTGCTTGGTAGAGGATTTTAGGTCCAGTTTGGAATAGGTAGCATCAATTTGATCAATCAGGAGACTTCGAGACCAATTTTGATTCCAAAATTTAAGTCAAGATCCAGTATTAACAGACTATCTGGCATTATTGTTTATATCTTGGATGATTTTTTTAAGACAAGACAATATGAAATATTCCAGATAGGTCATCATGACATCAACAAGATTTTTAAAAAACCAATCTCTCTGGAATCTTAGGGAATTATCCTATTGATTAATAAGACACCAGATGAATTAGGCAAGAAGTGACTGATTAAATAAATTTAGGTTTTTAATTCCCATGCCTCCTTTGAGAGGGATTAATAGTAGGTTTTCCTGGAAAGAGTGAAAATATTTTTTTCAATCGTGCTTCCTCTCCACAAAATGTTTCTCTTCATAGTTTTCTGGTTTTTAATAACATTGGTAGGACATGAGTAGACCATGAAAGAGTATTCAAGTTTAGTATTGACCACATGTTTAACAAGGCAGATGTGGCCCGCCATTGAGAGGGTTTTACCTATCCAGGAAGGGAGAGTTTTTTTAACTTTGTTGACTTCATCAAAAAAGTAGGAGGATATTGGTATTCCAAGGAATAAAAGTACACCTACATAGTTGAATGTAATGTTACCATCTTGGAAACCCAAGTAATTTATATGGTCATTTTTCTAGGGTTAGAAATATTTTTACCAAAGAAAATAAATGATTTATTCTAATTGATTTCTTGACCAGAGACCAACTCATAGTGGAGAAGACAATTCTTAATGTTCTGGATATTATTGATGTGACCTTGAGTGAAGATTATGTTGTCATCAGCAAAGAAAAGATGAAAGGGTTTCGAGATGGCTCTAGAGGCTTTGATAATGAGAAGCTCACCCGTAGAGACCATTTGATTGAGCAACCTAATAATATAGTCTTCAAGAATGGAAAAGATGGTGGCTAAGAGGGGATCACCCTGTGTGACACCCTTGGTACATTTGAAGTAGCCTTCAAGGGACCCATTAACATGAATGGAGAAATGAGCCTAGCTAAGAAGATAATTAAACCTCTATATGAACTTGGTATGGAATCCAAACTCATGAAGAATTCCACTTATGATGTTCTTGTCCATAGTGTCAAATGCCTTTCTAATGTCATTTTTAAGGGAAATATTACCTCCCCTAGTAGTTTTTTCAATATATTGACACACTCAGAAGCGTTGAGGATGAAATCATGAATTTTTTTACCTTTAATATAACCGAACTGATTCCATGAGATAATATTCTTGGAAATATCAGCTAGCCGGATATCCAAGATCATGGTGATGATCTTATAGTAGGTATTGACCAGAGGAATCGGTCTGAATTTTGAACGTTCATTGGAACTATAACCCTTAGGTATGAGGGTTAAAAAAATGTGAATTTAAACAATGACTAATAGACCTATATTTTAAAAAATGGTTAACCAACATACAAACATTGCTTTGGATCACATTCTAGTGAGCTTGAAAGAAGTGATTTGTGAAACCGTCTGGACCTGGAGAGCAATCCTTATTAAGGATAACGATAGAATTCTGGATTTAACAATCAAGGGGAGTAGCTATAAAATTCAAATTATCATCATTGGTGACTAATCTGGGAATAATTCCATGTTTTATTTTCCTGGTATCTTCAACAGCATTAAAAGGATCATGTAATAAGACACAATGTGATTAGTAAGAGTAGGCCTAGTATCGAGAATATTATTGCCTTCCCGGAAGAGAGATAGTGGCATGTTAGTTTTTTTAACCCTCTACAGAGTACTTAAAGAGATATTATTATGGTCACCATCATTAAGCCACTAAACCTTAAAGTGATTTATCATTATATTATCCCTATTTTTAATCATGTTAACTAGATTAGAGGCTATGAAATTATCTTTTGAAGGGTCTCTAGTGAAATCATCGTGAGTATTAGACTACTCAAAAGCATGCAAGGAGTTTCCCAAAGTGTTAATATACTGATCTATAAAGAAAAACATATGCTTGCTCCATATTTTTAAGTTGATTTTGATATTTTTTAGCTTTATAATGAAATATAGAGGGTTATTGTCTTAGTTGTTGGAAGTCCAAGAGTCACTGACAATCTGAGAACATTCATCAATAGAGGACCAAGCATTATTAAATATAAAAGTGATAGGGAGGGAATCCTTTTTTTAATAAATTTAGTCAGAATAGTGTGGTGGTCAGAATTATGTTTGGATAAGGTGACAAGGAAATATGATTCCATAAACTAAGAGTTTTTTCATTTCTGAAGGCACAGTCAATTTTAATTGCCCTCATCCCATTAAGGTGTCTATGATACAAAGTATATTTGTCTCCAATCAGATTAAATTCAAATGGATTAGAAGATTCAACACATGAATTGAAATCTCTCATAGAGATGGAACTATGGACATGACCATGTTTTTTATCTCCATTTAAAATGGAGTTTAAATCACCCAAGAGGATCCACGGGTCCTTGATTGAAGTGGAGAAGATCTGAATCTGATCCCAAAAATCCCTTATGGTTATGTAGTTATTAGATGCATAAACAAATGAACTGAAAAAAAACTTTCCTCAAACAAGAGAAACTTCAGGTGATGATTTTCTCATCAGTCTTAACAACCAAAGGCTGGTCAATAATATTGTGGGAAAAAACATAGATTCTATCTTTATTGTTGGTGTCTTGAACAAGACAGAGAAGAGTGTATCCATTTCTTTCAAGGGGATTTTGATTTTTTAGCCAGTTGGTTTTAGGTTCTGAGATGCCAAAAATTATTGGTTTATGCTTATTAACAATGAACCAGAGGGAACCAAGGTTGCTAGGGTTGGCAAGACCCAGGAAATTCCAGAATAAATTTTTTAACATTTATTACAAGTGGGAGAAGTACCCCCCTTTCCTTTTCATTCAGATATTCTCAAATATGGATTGACATTAATATTAGAGGAATTATATTGGGTTAAAGTGTCTATATTTACTATTATACTTGGGTTATCCACTCTCACAACTAGGTTGGAGTTCGGTTGGACAACAATAGGAGTCTGGGGCTCCTTTTTATCCTGAACTGGGGCGTTAAGAGCAATGTGAGGTACAGTGTGTTGAATATTAACTATGGGAGTGCTATTTAGATCACTCAAATTATTTTATAACTCAATGAATATAAAATCTAAGGTTGCTTCCTCATATTGGAGATCAAAAAGGAGAGAAAACATATACTCATCCACTCTTGTTTGCAAGGTTTCAATTTCTTCTATGGTATTGTCTGCTCTAGTAGAGTCATCATCTAAGAGAGGCTCTCTACCATTATAAAGGTCTCCTCATCTACTATATCAGCCCATTTTTGGTTAGTTCTGGCATCTGAAACCCATGTAATAGTTTGGGTTTGTTCTTTGACGATTTTTTAACATACACTTTAGTGTTCAATGGGTTACATTTTGGGGAAGCTCTAGGGGCTATAGGAATTGGTTTGGAATATTTTTTATCATACCTAAAATTATCTAAATCATTTCTAATTATTATACAGTGTTTTCAGAATCTCGGTAAGTTTTCAGAATCAAAGGAGACATCATATATGTGACCATTAGAATCAAGAGAAACATGATCCGGTGGAGGGAGTTCTAAGTCAATTTCAATCTAGAGTTGAGCGAATAAAACTAGCTCCCCTCTTATGGTATGTGGGTAAATTCTAAGGGGATTACCTATGCTCGAGGAATGATCATTAAGAATTTTTAGATGCCAGTAATTCCTTGGTAGGCCATGAATTCTAGCCCAAACCCTTGATAGAGATTGCTTTTGAGTAAATACATTAAAGTTTGGATCCCATTCAGATATTCTTAAAGATCCAGGTTTCAGATTTAGAGAACCTATTTTCCAAATTGAAATGTAACCTTCATTGTTTTTTAGGATTATATGAAAGTAACCCTTACCGATTGGTATCAGTCACCGGGCCGAGAAGTTCCTCCAATGAGATATTCGATCTTTGAGATTCAAGTTTCTCCACAGTTTCGCTCATCATTCATATGTGATCCGATCCATCACTGAGTATTTGTAGTAGTCAGGGCACTCTCTAATCTGGACACGGTGTGTATAACTTAATATTTATCCATCTGTGTTGTTAGTCACACTGGTGGACACATGGTGAACACAACGCTGCGTGTATGACCGGTACACGACGTGTAACCCAAATGATTTCTCAACCTTATGTCTCTGCCCACATAGCTAGTGGCACGGTTAGAGACTAAAATATGTGTACA
Organism: Viscum album; assembly: GCA_963277665.1. Classification (NCBI taxonomy): domain Eukaryota; kingdom Viridiplantae; phylum Streptophyta; class Magnoliopsida; order Santalales; family Viscaceae; genus Viscum; species Viscum album. The sequence goes on along the minus strand of OY728135.1, from coordinate 1,194,928,190 downwards.
TACAATACATAGTGTATAATTAAGAAAAATATTTTCTTCTTGAAAAGAAGAAGACATGACATGCATTAAAAACTACACGGCGAGTATTTTGGGTTTTTCTGACAGTAATCCTCAGAAACAACTCCAGAACCCAGAAAAATACTAAAACAAATATAAAATTTATAAATTTGGATTTGTGAGGGCCCAGACTACCTGCGAATCAAAGCTTGGTATATTATACATGTCATATACAAGGAATAACCATAAAATGATCCACCAAATTTCGGTCCATGATGGCCCATAACTCCTCAAAAACCAAATTTTGGTGTTCATTCCAACATAACATTACACAATCAATACCCTATCAAACAACATGTATTTTATCAAGGCATCTATCACAATAGTATGCATCTCTATCACAACATCTATCACGACAACATGCAATTGCTAATGGAACCTAATTGGAATGGCCAGAATGCATGACATGTGATTATCTAGAAAGTTCCTACATGATGAATGAGATGGTATACCCTCATCTCATTGGGTTACAACAGAAATATAACCTCAATAACATCAACAATAAAATCAAAATAAATGTGAGCCACCAAATGGTGAAAATAAAATCAACCGTAAAATTGAAAAAAGAGAAAAATTGAAATAAATGAGGTAGATTCGGTCTTCCCTATACACAGAATAGCTACTCCCAGACACAACTTATTAACATGTACCTATTCCATCCCATCCATGACTATTGGATCCAAATAGAATGTTCGGAGAAAAGAATGCCCCAGATATCAATTTGTAACGTCCCTATTCCGAAAGCCCCCCAGAGGGGCCCGGTACCCTGTTGCCCACATGGCATCAAGCACATTCCCTCGAATGCCAGAGGCTGCCGACTAGCAGCGAGGGCCTTGAGTGTGATAGTGGGGAAACTATTCCCTCATTGGAAGAGTAACACAAGGCATGTAAAAAAAATATACAATAGTAGAAGTAGTAATAATAGCATAAAATAGTAAATAGTGGAATATTGAAAGTAAGAAGCAATTGGATCACATATATAAATGATTCATGATTCATGCGTCTAGGAAAAAATACAAACAAATAAAAATGTTGAATACATTACTAAAACAACGTTCAAAAGAAAAAAAGAAAAAAGTCTTTAGCATCGCAAGCCTCAGCTTGGTCCCATGCTCTCCATACCCCTAGAAATCATGTACCTGATGTAGAAGGGCACTTGCCTTTATCTAAACCTGCAACAATATAATAAGTTTGGGCCTAAAGGCATGACCCAAACATTTTATAACACTAAATCCTGGTAGGGAACCACTAGAAGATCTGTGCCTAACAGTCAGTGAATATATGACAGATAATAAGTAAAAGGAATCAGTAAACAAGGAAGTACTCAGCAGTAAACAAGGATGTACTCAGCACTAAACAAGGAAGTATTCTGCAGTAAAAAATTACTAAGTTAAATTTCATTCAATTCCATATTTTAAGTTACCAGTTTATCAAAACAGCTAACCCTCTAGGTAGTACTCTCATTCTAACCCCTCTATTTCAACTAAAACAACACAAGAAACCCTCTGGGAAGTACTCATAGTTTAATCCCTGTGGTTCATCTTACGCATAGACTCTTTGAGGAATCAATCACCATCAATTCCAACTATAGTCTTGTATCGGTAAATAAAAGGTGGTTTGGGGAAGAAATTACGTCACATTCCCCCTGTGACCTGCGTCGAGGAACTATAGACATAATGAGGAAGCACTTAAATCAATTCCCACAGTGGTCTTGTGTCGTAATAGTAAAATATACACTCTGGAAAATCCCCTACATCCATTCTCCATATGGTCTACCACACCATGTTCTCACAGCCCTGTGTTAGTCAAGCAAGCATAGAAAAGCATATCGGCTAACGTAAACCTCAATAACTACTTGGATAACAGTCTATATCTTAACAGCATGTCATAATACAATCACTCCATCCTATAATACTAGGAATGGGAAAAAACAATCAAGGCAGCCTAACATGCTAAGAAAGACCAAACGGTCATAAAAAACATGCATGGGTAAACACATTAAAAGAAGAGAAGTTAACCTTAATCACATTCTTTTAACCTCTATTCAACCATACAAGCATAGAAGGCAATTGACAGGGCTAAAAACAGAAACATGCAATACCCCATTCATGGGTATTGGGTAATTATGAAAATATATCTCAAATAATTTCAACATAAAGGTGCAAACCACCAACCTCAGAGTTGTAGGATTGTTGTACGTTAACCTCATTCCATGAAACTCCCAAGAACACCATAGTTAAAAAACTCTCAAAATGCTCCACCGAAGATAACTATTGAAAGAGGAGAAATAAGAAAACAAATCTCTAGAAAAATGAAGCTCTTACTGTGGTGATCCCAACACAATCGACGACGGTCGATTCAGAGAATGGATGCTCAATCAGGGGCTTGGGGAATGATCGTGGTCGTACGGGTGCTCTCAGACAAACCATACCTAGAAGAATGAGTTTCTGCTGATTAGACGTGACCTCGGTATGTTTAATGAAATAAAAAGATAGTACACTGTATATCTTAGAATTACATGGCATGTACATGCCTTTACCGGCCTCCGCATTAGGCAGTAACCATGTCACCACACATGGCCGTGTGCATGGCCGTGATAGGGCCAGCACCTGGCTACCTACGGTAACTGAGTACATGGTGTGTACTTTTGAAATTTCTAGAAAATCCATTTTTTCCTCAAAAACACCAAAAAAGAAAAACATACCAAAAAATAACATCAGTGTTCTTACACATATGACCTTCTGTCACCAAGAATGACGCATTTAATTTCATATCACTAAATTTTATGGATAACTCTAAATGAATATATAATGAATATATGAAATATTTATATCATGGTTTAAATTATGGAGGTTATGGGACCATGATAAAAGTAATAGGAAACAAAAATAAAATAGTAAATCTTATATGAAAAACAATGTGGTTATTAGCCAAAACGCATCTTTAACTTGAATTATTAATAAACGGGTAATAAAATGTCATAATAAAATAAAATATGGTATGATATATATCGATATGGTTCTGCGATAAATGAATTATAAACTTATATTTATTATATAGTATTTTTTAATGAATACAACAGAAGTCAAGACTTAAGGTAATGGATTTATGTCTCAATTTTCTTTATTTGAGACACATGTTTTGTTATAAAGATATATTATCTCAAGAAGTGTATATACATCCCATTTTAATGAAATATCATGAATTTATTCAACCAAATTATAATTTACTTTTCATTTTATGTGATTCCTTCATAGGGATTATGAATCGAGGATACCAAAGTTGTAAGGTATTTATGTTGAAATCACATCGTTTATCAAGATTTTTTATGATTAAGTCTTGAATGTTGATATCTCAGGATATACCTATAAATCATTATCATGAATTTTGTTATCCTCTTCATATTCATGAAATATTCATGTAATGGTGCTTTTTTCAACATTGTTTTCTCAAGTTAATTAGTAAGTTATTTTTTTGGAATATCCATGTTTATTTCTCTCTTTAATAAGAAAGTTTTTTTCATTCAAAACCATTTATTGTAAAAATGAATTTACAAATGTTTTATTACTCAATTTTTAGAGGAATATATATAAATATTTACCCAGGTTTGTGTTTATTTAAATTTTTTTAAATGAATATTCTTGTCTCTTTCCAAAAAATATCGGTTTGGATTTTATAGAAAATGTGAAAGGAACATTCATTTTAAATTTTTTGGAATGAATGGAATTTTCTAACATCATAACAAATAATTTAATTGAAGAATTTTTATATATGATTTCAATGTTATTTAAAAGTGAAATGGATTAAAAGATGTTTAGTATTTCTCAATGTTAAAACTATTTTTTACTCATAAAATGTTTTAAATCATCATTCAAATTATTTTCCATCTAAGATGACATACATTGGTGTTATATATGCCTTACTAGGTATATAATCCAAGGATAACATTCAAATTATTTATCTGATAGTTTTATGTTTTTATTTCATGATGTTTATGAAACCCATTTCTATTCCAAATGTTATACCATGAAGAAATTCTTATTAAACCCACTACTTTTCTTGGGTTATTATATGATGAAATGATTATGAAACCTATTTATTTTTCATATGTAATGATATGATGAAATTTTTATGATAACCATATTATTTCAGGGGTAATGATGTGATGTATTTTTTTTATTTTTGGCACACATAACTATGTTTTTATGATGATATTGGTAGGACCTATATCTCCCTCTAATACATTGTGTAAATACTTATATATCTCATGAGAATGATGCAGCTTGAATGGGGAGTGAATCTAGTATTGATAGACATTGATAGAAAAGGGAGTAAACCTGTTACTATATGAAAAGGATATACCGGTTATTTAATACTTATAGTAAAATAATTTTTCCACTATGATAGCCTTGGTAGTTATCCTTGACCAGTATGTAAATGATTTTCTATGATTATGTGCCTACCAAAAATTCTGTGTTTTCTTCTAATGCTATTCTGTCATGGATCAGGTAATTTTATTACCATATGATTCATGTCTTATAAGATTCAATTAATTATTCCTTAACTCATGTATATGATCTTTGATATGAATGGTATGGGTTCAAAGGTCATGATCATGTTCAAGCACCCCTATGTTCATGTTATATATATATATTCCTTATCTAAATTTTCTGAGAATTTTAGCTCACTGTTTATTATATTTCCTTTCTCCATTGTATTATGGTATGTATTATGTATTATGTATTATATTTCTAGGAATTTTCATAGTAATGATGATCATAGTGGGAGATTATTTTGTTTACCTATGGTTATGTATTTGTGATTCTATGTTTCCAAAGGAACAAAACTATTACAGTTTACAAAAGTCTGTTTATATAATGTATTGAATGTTAATAAAAAATGATGAAATAGATTTTCATATTATTTTGGGGTATCAATAGTTGTTATTGACGTATAGGTTTGGTTATCCTTTAGAAAATAATATGATAAAATCTTAACGATATCCCTAAGTATATGTCTAAGGATAAGTCTGAGGATGAGTAAAATTATATGAAAATTTCATATAATTTTTGTAAATGATAGAGTGAGTGATTTCCAAGAAATTATGTATATGTATAGATACTAAAAAGGGATTTTGTTCTAGAACTAATGTAAATTGGGGTAACAAACAGAAAAAAATGTATTGAGATAAACTCGGTCTGAAACTAGTATAAGAAAATGGACCATACTTCACACCTAGTCTAACAATACCAAGGGTTATCATTGGGGAATTGAACAAGTCTTTATGATTCACAGTGAAGGATTTAAATAGAATATTAATATTAATTAATTGGGATCAACGTAAGGTGTAATATATTTAATAATATGGTTTAATCATTTAGACAATAAATAACTAATTTTTTCAAGATTATGTTGTTCGACACTACAATTATTGTTTTAAAAACAATGATTTTTTGTTTTACTCAATGGTTAGAACCTAAATGAACCACATTATTAATTTTTTATGGAAAATGCAATGACTTTACCCCTGAAAATTTTAATATTATCATATATGGAATGAAAAATAATGTTTCTATGTTCACACAACTTTCTCATGTTACGAATCATAATGTACATATAAATGAACAAAAGAGGAAACAACATTTTGTTGAGTCCTGCATAAATAAATTTCCAAATTACTATAGTTTAACCACTGATGCACTTCTTAAGGAACAATATATATTTACCATATATAAATATATTCTCCATTATCCAATATTTGGAGCATGAAAAATTAATTTTTGATAACTATCATTTGGAAGGTTAAGCAGAAAAATGGTGGTATCTTACCCAGAATATGAGGAAACATAGTGAAATTGACTCTATATAATGGGATGACTTCAAGAATATATTTTTCAAAAAATACATTAATCATATTATTTATATAATTATACATAATTATTTCCCAGAGCTAATGAAAAATAATTATGATTTTATTGGTACCTAAGAGGCTAATTTTTCAAGGCATTCAAGTTATGCTTCAGTTATTATCATCCAAACGGAATGTAAGGTTGATCAATTATTTAGTTTCTTAAAACAAAGTCTCTAAAGAAAATTATCCATCAAAAAATGTAGATGATATGAAGATATTTTTTGATGTACAATTAATTTGAAAATTGAGTTAAGATTTACGTATCAATCTCATTGTTTAGAAAAGGAATGAAATATAGGGTTCAAATAAAAATCTAAAAACCGTGGAGATAATAACATGAGATTCGTTTTTTTGATCATGGTGTGGGAAAAATCTTAGAGGAAATTTTATTAAGGGATATTAAATGATTTATTTGTGAAAGTGAAGGTCATTTGAAAATCGATTTCCAAAGTTATTAGAAGAACGTAGCTAATAATGTGAATATAGATATATCTACTTAGAATGTACCTCCCCCACATCAGTACATAAAATATAATGAGAATATGAATTATGTTAACCAATTGAAAAACATGAGTGTTAATAATTAAGATCGATATTATAAACATCTTAATATGATGGGAGGGTAAGTCTAATGCGATCATTATTTCTGAAGAGGGGTTCAGAAAAGATATGGTAGAAGGAACACTTACCATCCACTCTAGAACTAAAAATGTATTATTTGACTCTGGATCTACCTATTAATTCATATCTAATGAATTTTATATTCTTATAAATATTCCACCTAAATTACTAGATGTGGAATTAGTAGTGAAACCCACAAATGTAACGACAATAACATGTCATGTCTATGATTCCTCTCTAGTTTACATTGGTGGGAATGTTCTTCCTATAATTTTTTTAATTTTTCATATGGTTGAATATTTTGTTATATTTTAAATGGATTGGATTTACTTATATAAATCCCACAAAAATTAATGAGGAATCAGAGTTTAATTTTATATTCAGATCAAAACAGTGGTTGATAATTGATGTGATGATAAGTATGATCTTTTGAGGGTGATCACATACATTTTATGGACATTAATTCCCATTTATACAAGGGATTTATTTTATATGTTGAGGGATAAACCCTAGATCAATATTATTCCTATTTTTCCTGAATATTGTGATTTATATCTTGAAATGTTTCATAAAATTTCTCCAAAAAGTGAGGTTTATTTCTCAATAGATTTCGTACCCGGTTTCACACAGATTTCAAAGACTACTTATAGAACTGCCCTAATTGAGTTATTGAAATTAAAGAAGAAACTCTTGGAAAACCTTGAAAAGGGATTAATTCATCCACATGTGTCACATTTGGGTGAACCTATTCTCTTTGTTAAAAATAATTATGGATCAATGATACTCTTTATTGATTATTAAGAGTTGAAGAATATCATGATCAACAACAAGTATCATATTCCCCTTTATGATGAGTATTTTAATCAAATGCATGGGTAAGAATAACTTTCCAAGATTAAACATCATTCTGGATGTCATAAATTAAAGGATAAGAAGTAGGATATAAAAAATTATATTTCATACAATATATGGACACTATGAATATATTCTGATTCCTTTTAGTCTAACAAATGAGGATTCTATCATTATGGATTAAATTAATATTGTATTTAGATATTTCCTTCATCGGTTTTGGGTAGCCTTTATTGAAAATATTTTTATATACTCCAAGAGTAAGGATGAGAATTTATACCACTTGATATTTTTAATAAATACCCTAAGGAAAAGAAAAACAATATGAAAAACTTAAAAATTGTGAATTTTTGATGAAAATGTTTTCATTTATGGGTCATATAATCACAGGATAGGGTATATAAGTATATCCATCAAATAAAAAGGATATTTAATGATGGAACAAAACATCAATAGTGATTAACATATTTAGTTTTTTATGTTTATATGGAAATTAGATACATTTTTTAGGGAATTTATCACAACCATCTAATACTTTATCCATGATAACATGGAAGGGATCCAAGATACTCCAGACATATGAATGTGTTGAAAATTTCAAGGAAATGAATAGAAGATTAGTTAGGGAACCTATGATTACATTTCCCTATAGTGTATAATAATTTCAAATCATTATTGATGAATCTAATAGGGTACTAGTATGGGTACTTATATCGAATGAAATGTTTATAGTTTTGGACTCAAGAAAATTGATAATTCATAAAATAATTTACCCGAATAAATCTTTTGAGCTAGTGGTGGTAGTTTTAGAATTAATTATTTGATAGAATTGTCTATATGGAGATATATGTGATATAAAAATATATATATACATGCTATAAATTTATTAATTATATGTTCACATGGAATAATTTGAATATTCACCATAGAAGACAGTTAGATATGATTAATGATTATGACTACCCAATACATTCTACCCTCGGAATGTGAACAAGGTGGTTGATGCTCTGAGTAAAAAGTGTCATGCTATATTATCCATAATGGGGATTTAAAAAGATCCAATATTTCTAGATTTTCAAAGGATGGTTCCAGGAATCATGAAGGAAGGGGAAATATTATCTTCTCCAGTTTAATTTCTATCAATCTGTCCATGAAAAGAAAAAAAGGAACCAAAGGGAGATGTGTAACAATAAAATAAAGGTAAAAATTATCCCATGTTTAAACATGATCATTATGGAATGATAATTTTCATGACTGATGAGTGTATTTTTATCCATACCTGACTCAATGAAGAATTTATTATAGGAATCTCATCGTTCTTCACTATCTATTCATCTGGTAAGTTCTAAGTTTATAGATATTTCAGAGAATAATTCTAATGGGATATAATGAAGTGAAAAATAGTTGAATTTTTATCTTGGTTCTTTGTATGTTAGAAATTTAAGCCTAAAAGAAAACAATTATAAGGAAAAGTGGCATCCATTCCCCATAGAAAAATGGAAATGGGAATGTTCCCCCATGGAATTTTTAATCGTAATTAACAAAAAATATAAAACAAAATATGTTATATGAAATGTAAATGATTACCTACCTAATTAAGAACACTTAATTTCCATCATAGAATAATTTTATTTATATTCAATTTTTATGAAATACATTTATGAAGTGGTAAGGTTGCATGGAGTACCACATTCCATTGTATCTGTTTGGGATCAAAGGTTCACCTTAATGTTCTAGAAAAGTCTTCAGTAGGCTCTAGATACAGAGTTTATTTTCAGTGTTTCATATCATACAGAGAAATATGGTCAGTATAAAATATCAATCAAAACCCTAGAGGAATTGTTGAGGTCTTATTATTTGGATTTCAAATGTTGTTAGGATCAACACAACCCTCTAGTTCAGTTTCCATACAATAATATAATTCACTCAAGAATTAAGATGGTTCTTTATAAAGCCCTCTATAGAAATAAACGTATAACCCCAATGTGAAGGAATGAAGTAGGAGGAATAATGATACTAGGACCTGATATATCTTAAGAAATGGTATATAAAGTTAGATCCATTCAGAAGTACATCATGGTAGGTTAAATTTGGTAGAAATTTTTATTGATAATCACCATTGATATCTATAATTCCAAGTTGGTGAAAATATTTTTCTAGGAATTTCTCCATGGAATAAGGTTATTTTATTCTGGAAGAATGGTAAACTAAAAACTAGGTATATCAGTCCCTTTGATAATCATGAACATATTAGTATCGTAGATTGTCACTTGGGTCTTCTACCAAACATTTACTAATTCCATGATATGAACCCTGTATCTCACCTAATTAATTACTTACCTAAACCTTACCATGTACTATTCTTAAATTTCATATCACTATAGTTGGATCATTCTTATAAGGAACAACTGGTGGAGATTCATGATCGTATAAGGAATGTTCTAAGAAATAAGACCACTGCCATGGTTAAAATTATTTGGAGAAAACACAAGTTTGAGAATGCTACATTGGAACTAAAGTACATTATGAGGTATATTAAACCACATTTTTCGTATATTTGAGTGAACATTTTTTAGGGTGAAATTCAGTTTAAGGCGGAGAGAATTTGAAACCCCATGTTTTAATGAATTGAATTTTTTCAAATAAATTAAATATATAAGAAGGCTTGCATTAAAAGTAGAAACTTGTAAAAAAAATTTATACACGGAAACATGGGTTATCTTGCACTGTATAAAAAACTAAGATATCATGTGTGACACCCAAAAATTATTTTTAACAAAACCATGACATATTATAATATAATAATTTAAACTAAAGTGTTATAACCACGCCATTATAAATAGAAAAACTAATAGAAGAAACTAATTTTTAAATATTAATCATATTTTATTTATATATATGAAATATGTTGATAATATAATACAAACGTTTGGGTAAAGATATTATATATTTTAAAATTCTATTTTGTCAAATAATTTTTTTTATTTATTTTGTAAATAAAAAAATTTATTTTTTTAACATTTATGAAATAAATTTGATAAAATAAAATTCATTTTTTTAATTCATAATTTCAAAATTATCTTTGCATGAATTTTATGGATGTTTCTGAAAGGTTTCATTTTTTGATAAATAGTGAAAATTGATGAGTTTTAATTGAAAACTTATTTTTCATTTAAATTATTTATTATGATAAATTGTATTTTAATTTTTTTTAGGTTTATTTTTTTAGATTATATATATAATAATAAAATTATTTATATTGGAATCAGTTTCATATTGAAATTGAATATACAAACATGGTAAAATTCTTATTACTTTTTCTTCAAAACCCCACTTTATCATCACGTTTGTAGGGTAACATTTAAATTAATTATTCACACTTATAATATTGAAAATTAGATAAATTTGTTCGTTACAAATAATAAAAATAATAATAATTTTTAAAAAGGAAAAATTAATTTTTTACCATATTTATTAGTGAAAACAACTACAATTATTTACAGTGATTACTGTAAATAAAATTTTACTTAGTTGTTGAAATTAGAATAGATGGTATAAAAATGAAGCAAAAGATGTTAAAAATACAATTTATGGTCATTTTTCGACCACAAAAATTATAATATATAGAATTTAACATTATTGGGGCCTGGTTGCATGAAACATTTTTTGATTTATTTCAATCTTTTAAAAATTTACAAGTATTCCACTAACCTCATTTACAAAATTTCACCACATATCCCCCTCTCTTAACACCTTAAATATGAAGTGGTTCAGCCAATAACTTCCCATATAACTTATAAAATTATTTCCTCACTTCATATAATATTTAATTTGGGGATAAATTAAACCATGGTAGGCCTTTGGTGAAAACCAAAAAGGGATACACGAAGAAGAGGTAACATTCATCAACAAATATTTTTGTTTTATTTCTTCCTCAAACCCCTTAAATAATATTTATATAATTATAATATAATATACTTATAATCCTATATTTACTAAGATGTTTTATGTTAAAGGTTTGACCTAATACCACACACACTTTCAACAAATGGGTTATGAAATCAATATTTATGGGTACAGTAGATAACCTCCTCACAAACTGATGTCATTCATTTTTCCATTACCAATTTTCAAGGTTGGTCATAATGTTATAAAGACTATTTATATATGATATATATTATTTTTACTATGTTATTATGATAATTTAATTATTATGTAACACATACCATTAATATTTCTATTATTTAGAACACGATAACGTGGTGTGTGTGTGTGTGTCTAGCGGACTACTGCCTCATGAAATGATGTGATTCATTCTATATTTAAACTGAATATATTAATGATTAGTTTAATAAACATATGTTATTTATATTAAATAAAAATTATTTTTTAAATATAATAGATCATTTACTTTTCTTTCTTTCAATCCGATAGAAAAAATGAAAAAAAGACATTTATGCTTATATATGACCTATCGTCTCCATGAATAGTGCATTTAATATTATGTCATTAAATTTCAGGGATTAATATAAATATAAATATAATAAATATATAAGGTATTTATATAATGGATTAATATTTGATAATAAGTATCCATGAAAAATCTAAGAGGACCAAAAATATAACAAATACAAACTTATACAAAAAATAAATCAGTTAGTACCAAAATTGTAACATTATCATTGAATTGATAATCAATGGGAAATAAAACGCCATAAAAATAATATGTGGTATTATATATATAAATTATTAAATTTAATTCAAGACTAGATAATTTATTTTTGTCTATGATTTCCATCTTTGAGAGATATGTTAAGTTACGAACTTATAATCTCTCTTGAGGTTTATATATGGTCCCTTGACATGTAATATCATTAATTTATTCATACTCATGATATTTTATATCTCTTTTTATGTTTTATTATAATGGGGATTATGAATCAAAGTTTCCAAATTTGAATGTGATTTATTTTTTAGTCTCATATTTTATTACGATTTCCAATGATTAAGTCTCCAATATTGATATCTCGTGATGTAAAACTCAATAATTCTCATGAATTTTATTCAGGGTTTCTTAATGAAATTGTACCATTATAAACTATTTTTTACATAATTTAATTTTTAAAATGTTTTTAAAAATATCCAACATTATTTCTCTCTTCAGTTAGAAATATTTTGTTTAAATCCAGGTTTTATAAAAATGTTTTTAACTTTTTTTAATAACATCTTAGTATTTATTTAAAAAATTACCCATATTCAAATTTCTGACATTTTTTTTAAAGTAATCATTATATCATTTTCCAAATACAATGAAATTATTTATTTTACTAAAAATTTCAAAGAAACCATTGTTTTAACTTATACAACATGAATATAAGTTTTCGATGTCGTTACCAATAATTTCATAGAAGGTTTCCTCTTATGATTCCAATGTTATTTTCAGTGAAAATGGTTTCCAAAATGATTTATTTTTAAAAAATAATTTTTCAAATGGTAAAGGATATTTTTCTAAATTAATTTTATAAGTGCTATTTAAAAAAATCCATCGAAGATGACATACATTCATGTTACCTATGTATTACTAGGGATATGATCCAAGTGTACTATTCATATAATTATTATTAATGGTTCATGTTTTGATTTCATGATGTTTATGAAACCATGTTCTCATTAAATGGTTATACCATGAAGTAATTATTATGAAACACATTTCATATCATGAGTTATTATATGATGGAAGGGTCATAAAACCAATCTATTTTCCATTGGATATGATATAATGAAATTATTATCATGACTATTTCATTTCGTGGTTTAGGATGTGATGAATTTTTATTATCTTAAGTCACACATAAATATAGTTTTCATTATGAAATGTGTGGGGTATATATATCCCTCCAATTAATTGAGTAAAGATTAATATATCTCATGGGAAATACTTGGATGGAATAGGGTGTGAACATGGTTTAGATAAACATAGTGGTAATGGGGATTGAAATCAGTAGTATAACATAGGGTTAGAATGGGGAGTTAACATTGTACTATAAGATAGGGCTAGAATGGTGAGTAAACCCAACATAGTAAATGAATGTTTTCACTGTGATGACCTTGTATGTGAGCCTCAAACAATATGGAAATGATTTTATTATACCTAAGTGCATGCCAATAATTCCATTTTTTATGCAAATTTTATGATCTAGTAGATCATGTTCTTAGATTATCTTATGATTCATGACTTATAATATGCCAATATTTATTCTTTAATGCTTATGATATTTTATATGAAATGTATGGATTTAAAATGTTGTTATAAAGTTGTCATACACTTATGTTCATATTATTCTTATGTATCTCCCTTTCTTACCCTTACCGAGAAACTGCGCTCAAACTTTCTTATATTTCCTTCACATAGGTTATGAATATATTTATTACAAATGATATGTATAATAAGGGTTTTCGTTATGAAGATCCAAGTGGGAGATGGTGTATTTTACTTATTATCCATTGTTTATGTTTCCATGTTTCGAAAGTCACTAAACTATTATGGTCTCTATGCACGTGTTTATATAATATAATGAATATAAATGAAAAAAATATGAAAATCATATGTATTTTACGTTATGATTTCTATAAAGGCATAAAACGGGTTTCCCTATAATGGTGAATATGGGGGACCTAGGAACTTAGTTTTAAGTAATAGATCAAGATTATTATAAAGAGAACGGTTTTGTAAGAAATATCAATATTCATTATTGAACTCGACTAATTGAAATTTTAGTGTTTTTTTTAAAAATCTATCATCTCTCAGTTAATGATTCTCATAATTACATTAAGAATATTTAGTTTTTCATGTTATCTATACAACCTAATGTATAACCTATAAGAATAGTTGCGTTGGTTTTGAATGCATCCACCAATACCTATTACACATATATTAAAGAAAATTCTAATTTTTTATATCACTATTTCGTCAATTGTTTTAGGTATAATTCATAGTTCAGATTAACTTATACATGATCTATACCAAATTCAACGTCCAAGAGTTTAGGTTTCCTCCCATTTATTCTCGAGTTTTCAATAATTAGACCTCTATCTATGATGTAAGTCACAGCCACATAGGTTCATCGTCTATACACAAAATTCAATATCATATCTTCTGGAGAGACGACCACTAAAAAATAATTTATGATGGATATCACAAGAATAAATCTTGGTAATATATTATTTATTTAGTATATAACACTATAAAGACAAAGTGAATAGTGATGTTAATTTTATGATTACATTATATATAGTTTTAGATTATAAGTTCAGTGAATTCAACTGCCAACCATGTCACCATAAATAAATTTTTTTTTAGTAGATAATAATCCATTAGTGTAATGATAACTCTAGGTATGGATGGAAAAGTTATCTACCCAAGTCATAATCAAGAAAAATTTATTCATTTCACTCATTACATTAACACTCAGGTAATATCATTCCAAAAACTCTTCATATCCTTTGGGAATGTAATCACGTAGCATTCTTAAGGTCACCACTAAGGTTTTTTTATGAGAGAGAATTTAAAGGTTTAGTTGGCCATGATAAAGGTATAATTTTGATAATGATCAAGATTCATGGAGTCATCCTCATCCATGGGATAACTAGAGACTCAAATTCTAGAAACCAACAAGATCATATTGTGGGAAAAATGGATCCACTCACATATAATGATAATAGACCAAAACTATTGATATTGAAGAAATACCAAATATGAAAATAAAATCAATGGAACTTGAGTCCTATTTAGTTCTGATAATAGGGATCAATAATTTTGTGGATTATTTAATCCCAAAATCTAACTAATTGTTCTAAAATATTAATTTATATTCTATCATCGAGGACCAATGTATGGTC
This sequence comes from Viscum album, assembly GCA_963277665.1. NCBI lineage: Eukaryota > Viridiplantae > Streptophyta > Magnoliopsida > Santalales > Viscaceae > Viscum > Viscum album. Next base: position 1,194,912,850 of record OY728135.1, on the reverse strand, counting down.
CATTAATCACAGCTCCACATTCCCCATCATGGTTATATAACGGAATATTGAAATAGTAATTTTGAGACAAACACCATGGAGGTGAGAAAACCCAATAACGAACTAGAGATCTTCATCCACACTATAGAATATAATATCCCTACTAAGAAATGGCTAATAATGATAACGGACTGATGTAATACTGAAGCGGTGTTCAACAAATCCACTGATGAGTGGGATAATATTTTTTATCCTAAGTATGTAAGTCCCTTAATTGATCAAACTCTTAATAAGTGACCTATTCTAAAATAAATTCTTACCTTCGATTCATAAAGGGTGGATATGTATTCATGGATGAAAATTTCTCCATAATATAACATTATAAGAACTATGATGGGAATCTGGTTATAGACCCCTCTCGAAGAAGTTTACTATCCCATAACTAATGAATTACTCGAGTGAAATGGGGGGGGTGATATTTTCATGACTTCTACCTCTAATGAAGGTGTTTATTGAGGCAAAAAAAGGCATTTGTTATCTAAAATCCAATGTCAGTTGAGTTAAAGGATGTTTCCTAGCTACATCTTCTAGAAAATTCCGTTTTTATGTTAACCCAAGATTTCATTTGAATATATATATATGTGTGTATACATAGATGTCAATTTTTTTTATTAACTATAGAATCAGCCTCCTATTATGACCCTCAATGATATGGGGTTTTCCATAATGGAATTGGAAGTGGGATTCCAAGAATAAGTCATTATTTTTTATATGGTGCTTGATATCCATGGTGGAGGAAGCATTGGAAGTTATTATATCACCCATCTCAATTAATAGAGTTAAAAGAGTTCCATGGAAGAAAAATTGAAATGATTTTTGTGTTATCAAGCACCAATTGATTCCCATCACTTATTAATATGAGTAGTTATTATTTATGAAGTCACAAAATTGGGGGATAATCTCCTGGTCAAAATAGACTCCACTACCAATATATTCAATTTTAAATAGATTGATATGTAATTAGATGTATGTGAGTTCTCTTGATTTTTTCTAATCACCATCAATATATAATTTGATTCATCTAAACATCGGCACCAGGTAAAACCATTGGAAGCCCAAATATTAGTGGAAGAAAATCCACTATATTTTATTGAATAATTCCATGAGTATACTTTTAGTGATCATCCCCACTCAAACATCCACGTCCATCATATGGATGATCCAAAGATAATGGTTGATTTTTAAGACTCAACAAATGGCCATGATATAGTGGTAGGTGAAAATGATTTTTTGTAATGTAAAAATAGGATCAAATTTTCATTTAAAATTAATATGGTTATAGGAAAGGAGGCACAAATTGTACGGTATTATCATGTGGTTCCAACAATTGATACAATTCTAGTTGCAAGGTCTGGCATGTTAATAGATAAGGGTTAGTATTTTTATTTTTATACATTGAACATGGAACTTTTTGACTAATATGTGATTTATTTATTATTTTCAATGATACTATCTCAATATGGAGAGATAACCATTGAAATTTATATATGTATACTTCTGTAACTAGATAATATAGAGGTTTGGTAAAATTCATGCTCAGATAGCCTTCTAACTATTCCTATTTAATTGGAATCCCACTAATGAGAAGTCACATAAAGAAAAAAAGTTCATGAATTCCCAAGGGGTATATTAGGTTGGTTGACTTCATTGGGAATTATATTCCTTCATGTGAATAATTATGGGAGACCAAACAATCAGTTAATATTCCCCAACCATCATCAAAATCATAGATTATGAGGAGGGGTGTATAAATATAACCAATAGATTTTAAGATATAGATTATTTCATTATTAACAATTATATTGATGATGGATGAAAATATATAGACGAATGATGGACCTCTATGAAGGTATGTTTTTAGTATGTAAATTATGGTATGATAACTCCAATGTTTGAATACCACACAAGATTTTCGAAATTTATTAAGATAAAAAAATTTATTAGTTGGTGAAATGATATTATCCTATATATTACTTTGGATATCAGTTAATGGTGACATGTGACATCATTGAAGGTAAATATCAAAATAAATTTTTTTCCTCTTGAAAATTGATCTAGTATGAGTTAATTCAATAATGTTTCTAAAACTATTGATTCATATAGGAATCCACTATGTTTTGTCTCACATAGGGTAATAAAGTGAAACATCATCACTAAAACAATAGATTTTTTGTCTTCTGATATGTGATGATTTCATACTGGGAATTTCCCATTCATAGGTATTGGAATAAATAAAATCATAATAGTAATAATATTTTTAATCTTAGATGTGATATTATTTCAACATTTTAATTTATCATGGATTGGTATTAGAAAATGAAAAACCTTAGTAACAAAATAGTTAGTCCATTCTGATTTGATAGTGTAATGCACCGACCCCAGATGCCCAGAGCTAGTGCGTTATTTTAATACATCAGAGTGGTTACAAGGAATCAAATCCTGAAGGACCGAGTAGTTTAGTAGTTTTGTAAAACGAGATAAATACATAGTTTAAAAATTACATCTTGATAATAAATACAACATATAAGTTTTATTGGGAACATCCACCACTCCTAGAGTAATCCAGCAAGTTAGTCATAAAAAACCTCTTCATGTCCTGAAAAAAAATTAAACATAAGGAAAGGGTGATCTCATATGCTAAAAAAGGGTAAGAAATAAAACATAAGATAAACATTATACATGGTGAATAACTAAAAACACATGCATTTTTAAAACAAACATGATCATAATATTGTAGGAATATGAGTTGAGTTAATATTTCCATAATAAATCATAATCATGGGAAATCAAATCGTTGAGTAATCACATGAACTATTAATTTATAGCTTCATAATGAGGGAAATTCATATGCAGAACATTATAAAACATACCTTTAGGTCCACGGTAAAGATTTATAATAATCATTAAGGCCTCAGCCAAAACGATATATCAAATTAGGAAAGGTCTTTGCCATGTCCATGACTATTTGTATCATGAGACCTACCGATGCATCGAGGGGCTATATCGAGCCTCACCCATCACATACTTAGTCGAATTAGTTCTTTATATGAAACGGGTTAACATAATAAACATATACATTCATATTGAATCCAACATATGTAATGTAAAAAATGTTCCGCAATATTTTGAACATAAGCACTAACCATTCAGAATTATATGGTGAATGGTTTCAAAATAGAACATCCATTGTAAAATTGATCAAAAACACATAGATAACAAAATTTATATGACATCATAATATATAAAACTCAATTAAGTACATGATTGAAGAAATTATATTGACATAGACGTAGATATTTTTAATTGAGACCATTGAAAAATTCTTGAGGAAATAATCCTTAAACATTCCAAAACTGACCCATAAAACTTTGAAACTATAACACCCCATGATTTCATAGTACACTATTTCTTTAAAATAATGCAATAACTTGCACTACACGCAACACTGAGTTCAAGCGCATCACGACTTACCAAACTAGCCGTTCAGAAGCGGTCATGAATAGTATTAACTAAATTTTGAACATTATATAGTCCTTATAATTTTAGAATATATATTATGAGTTTCCAAGACATAATGTAAGAAACAATTCATTTTTTTTTCAGATAAAAGAGTTATTTAAAAAATGCAATTTTACTACCTTTTAATGGGGAACCCTTTTTAAATCCAATATTTGAAACTTTTATATATTAATTTTGACAAAATAAACCTCTTCTTTAGAATCAGAACATAATAATTTAGTTTCAATAAATTTTTGGTGTTTTTCTTGACAACTTTCATATTTGGGTGAGTAGTGAAAAATACTTTAACTGAAAACAACTTTTTAATCAAAATAATTAATAGTGCTGAATTTTAAATTTTAATGTTTTGGAAGTATAATTAGATTATATTTTTACCCTTTTTCCAATTTTAGTCATTGGAATTAATTTCAGATTGAAATTTTACATAAACAAGTGTCAATCTTTTGATATTTATTGTTTCATAAAAACACACTATTTGTTTTGACAATGAGAATTAATTTTAAATTAATAAATGCAACTCTTATGTTTTTAATATGGTAAAATATACTTCACTTTTAGATTTGGAATATAGAAATTATCCAAAGAAATTTTTTTTGTTATTTTTCTGAAAATGTTCAATTTTTGATGAATAGTGAAAAAAACACTGAGTTATCGTTTAAAAAAAATTATTTAAATAATTATTTATTTTATTAAAATTTATTTTAGGTCAAAATAGATACATAATATCAATATAATTTCAATGTAATTCATTGATATAAATTTATAATAATATTAGATATATAAAAAATTTTATAAAACTTTTCACCGTATTTTACCTACCTCTTAAGAGAATTTGCTAATTCACATAAAACTTAATTTTACCACTTATGTGAGTGGAATTTCAAAAATCCGAGAGACATGGTTGATATCAGTAAGTAAAATGTTTTTCAATAAGATAAAAATAATTTTTGGTGAATAATATCTTTTTACTTTTATTTACAACGGTTAAAAATAAATATGGTAATCAAGGGTAGAAATGATATTATTATTACCCTAGCACATGTCCTAATTCTATTGGATAAGTTTAATTCGACCAAAACAAACCCTATAAATAAAATATGGCCCTTTAGGTTTACTTGGATTAGATTAAGACATTTATTATTATTTTATTTAATGAAGAGTTAAAAGAGTTAAAATCAAAGTTTAATAACTAAACCATTTTTAATATAAGGTTATACATAAGATAAATTATACTATAAATATTAATTAGAAATATAAAAATATTTCCTACATAATGGTATTTTATTTTTAATTTTTTTAGATTAAATAATTAAATTTATTAATGACACAATGATGATGTAGTAATTAACTTATTAATGAAAGAATTAAATAAGTGGTATTATAAATATTAAAATAAATATAATTTCAATGTTTTTATACATCCAAGAATTTCCTCTATGACTATGACATGTTAGGATTTATTCAATGATTTTTTTGAGGTAATCTGGTTGTTAGTATTTTAATAAAATACAAATACTAAGTAGTGTCAAAATTGACATAAAAAAGTTTTTTTAAAAAAATATTATATTATTAATTGATATAATGGTCCTAAAAATCTGAGGCTAGGAAAAAAGACTTATATAATAATATATATTACATTAATTAACCAATTGGGGTTATATTAGCAGTATATAGTATGTTTATTAACCATATAGTGTAAGAATACAAGAGAACACGGTAGAAGTTAAATTATTTAACGTAGAGTTAAATCTAAATGATAAGGTTACAATTGTAACCTAAACTTGTCTAAAACCTATATGTTGAGAGTATTGCTACCCATACCCACCATATCATTGAAATAAGTCACTTTGGAGCCAATATAAAGTGAATATGAATTTATTATAAAATAATTTTTTAATTGTTTTGAAAGGTGCCCCTCACCCCTCTTATAAAAGGGCACTTCCCCTTCTCTCAAATTCACACCTCCAAAACAATTTTTCTCAGCCAAAAACTGCCCCAATATCTTCCAAACAATCCTAAATTCATCCTAGAGGACTTCCTTTGGTTAAAAAGCCAACCTAAGGAGCCCTTTTTATCAAATCAAAATGAAGTACCCGAAGAAGAGGTAATGATTTCACCACCCTCTTTCAAGTTCTCTTATTCTTCCACTTACTCTTTCTTTGTTTTTCCATTATATAATAATAACTCCAGTATCATATATATATTGTGATTTTATTATAAATATGTAACAACTATATTCATTACTCTATCCATCTTATGAATGATAATGTCACCATGCGTGCGTACGTACAGCTTACCGTCTCCACGCCGTGATGTAATTTGTTATTCAACACAATGTTATTTGGATGGATATAATGATGAGTAATATGTATATAAATAATGAAAATAACATTATAATGTCTCTATAAAATTAATATACCATCAAATTCAACACCTTTAAGGAAATGATACTGTCGCTCGTTCGTACGTACAGATTACCGTCTCCACGACGCGATGAGATTCATTTCCACATTAACCATTCATCGACAATTATAAAAATATATATTACTAATAATTATGTAATATATGACATAATAATGATACTGGATATATATATATATATACTTACATGTATCTTATTCACTTATTCCGTTCAATACGATATGAAAACAAAAACATCATTTATGCGTACGTACGGACTACCATCTCCATAAACGGTGTTTTTCTATTCATATATATATCTTTTATAAATATATATAATCTAAATATATATGATATATAAATCATGTTTTATATTCTGTAATTACTTAAATCTTGATCTATGTGACACAATCAAGAGTAACAAGTTAAAACACGTATGATAACGAAATCAATTATTACCAGAAATGTTAAATTAACATTGAAATTATTATTAAATGGGTAGTATAAATACATAAATGAATAATGTATGATATCATAAATATTAATATGGACCTGGTATAATTTAATATCATATTATGATATTCATATAGGATGTTAAACTTACCCTCGACTAAAATAATGTGCAAGGTAAGGGTTAATTCCTCAATATCATTATTTTCTGAGATTGTTTGTGTGTAAGTATTTACTGAGACATTTTTATCATACATGTACATTTTTTCATAAAAATGATTTCAAAATAAATATTTTAAGGATTTGTGAAAGGTACTCTTTATCAAGATTAGAATTTTAAATGTTTTTAAGATTTATCTTTCTAAATCATTTTAATTAATGTCCATGTTTTCAAAATGATTTTAAGGATTTCTTTATATATAAATGAATGTTTTGAAATGATAAATCCGTTCAGAAGTTTCAATGTTGTATGGGACACCTTGATTCAAAAATCACTTTTAAATTACTTACATTATAAATGTTTGACTTTTAAGTATTTTACAAAAAGGATATTTCTCTCAAAAAGTTTTACTCATCATTTTAAACTATGTCAGCATCCTTTACTCGATATTATTTTTCATTGAGGTTGATTTATTATAATAAAATCTTCCATATTGCATTGAATGAGTTATGATATGTTTGACTGTAGATGTCCTATTTTTATACCATTCATGGTTTATGGTTAATGTATTGATAATTTTTATACTAGTTTTAATATGATTTTTTATGTTATGTTTCAAATATTCGTAGGAGAAATGCAGTGGACTTAGTAAGTGACGGGTGGAGCCCGCTATAGCTCCTCGATGCACCGGTAGGTCTCATGAGACAAACTAGTGTCTTTGAATAAGGCCTTGAAAAAAAATTATTTGTAGTCTTGGCCCAATTCGTTGACTATGTGGTGATGATGTCCGACATTAGGCATTCCCTCATTATCAAATTAGTTATTACATATAATTATTAGACTAGTAGAATATCCATTTGCATGTTTATATGGTAATGTTTGATTTATTATTTCCATATTATGTTCACGTTTATGATTAAAAAGGCCGTTGTTTTTTTCACACATCTTTCCTTAAAAGTTTATATCTTTTGCTAAATTATTTACCCTTACTGAGCATCTGAGCTCATCCCTTTCATATATTTTATTTTCCCAAGACTCCAAGAAGAGTATTATGATTGATTAGCAGGGAAAATCTTGGGGATTAATGGAATTATAAAAGTATCATTTATGTTGTGTTTTATTTTCTAATGTGTCATGTAACATTCATGTATATAATCTATTTTCCAAGACAGCTGAACTAATCGGTACTTTGGGATATGATTCCTTGTAATCATGACAATGTATTAAAATAATGCACCAACTCTGGGTATCTAGGGTCGAGGAATTACAGTTTCTATCATAGGAAGCTTAGCAATAACATTGGAATCTAGATTTAGATAATCTCTGATTAGATAACATAGACATAAGATAGACTTTGAGGATTAGTATAGAAGGACTTCGTAGAATATTGGTAATGTATATATTTTGTGAGTTTTCCAAGAAAACACAACCATGTCTAGATACGAGCAGGTAGAGGTGGCTTTGTCATAGATGTACCTAGGGGTAAAACACAAAAATGCCACTTTGAGATGGACTCATATGGGAATTAGTGCACGACAACGGTCATTCCTACACTCTTGGTTACAACACTCCCGAGGGATATGCATAGGATAAATTTCACTTTATTTACAATCAAATTTGAATGGTTTATGAGTATATACCTCATCAAAGAAAACATTTTTGTGATTATGGATTATATCCATAAATTGTTCAATTTACTTTAGGTATTTTACATGTTTGGAATTATGAATTGAGATTCATAAACTGACCTAGTGCATGCCATTGTTTAGAAATGGCGACTAGTAGAATGAATGGGAACTCCAGCAATACGTATGATCCAAAGAGTAAGAAGGGTCATATCATTAATGGTATTAAGACAACATTTAGAAAGGGAATAGTCTCCCACGTATTATCATCGTATGAATAAAAAGTATCATGTGTTAATAATATCAGTAAAGAATTATCTGAATCCTATGGATATGAAGGTAATCGAGAGAAGAAAAGGATGGTAGAAAGAAAGATGTATAAAGGGAACATGGGAAAGAAGTATTTTCCAATATGTAATAAATGTGGAACGAATCACCTTGGTAAATGCATGAAGGGAATGGGAGTTTTTTATAAGTGTGGATAAAAAGGACATCGAGTACATGATTTCAAGGGTAAAAAAAGTTTTCAAATGTAATATGACTCATCTGCAAGGAATTGAGACACTACTCGAATCAATGTCCCATTCATAAGAGTATACCACAAATGATGTTATTGGATAATAATCAAGTTATGATACTACCTCAAATGAAAAAGAATGACTAGTGTTCTTATGTTGTTATTATATAATTATTTCATTTGAGTGTTGTATCAATACTATACTGGTTACATGAATTATGGAGATAAATAAGGATTGTACTACAGTACTATTTTATTAAGGATTTTAGATTATATGGTTATAAAAAAAGTGCCTTAATAGTAAGCTATACTATTTGGAAAATAAATGGTTGAAGGAAAGGTAATACTTAATATGGTCCTGATAATGAGGTAGTAATTTTTTGAATAAGAGATGGTTGATTTTGGTAATTTAGGATGTTGCAGTGTTGTAAAAGACTACCTGATGAAGGCATTCACATGTTATTACCTGGGGAAAAGGATCCTCATTATCTTTAACTTCTTTATAAACATTCGAATGAGTGTTTGGATATAAGTATTTTGGATAATTCTAAAGGTTGGAATGGATTAAGATTGAAATTGGAAACTATTGTTAAGGTTATTTTTGGATTTCCATAAAATGGACAACCTGGAGGTCGGACGACAGCCCGTCACGTCCAGAAAGGCCGTGAGACTTGAACCCATAACTGAAGGATGGAAAGTGTGTATCACCTATCACTGACCCACGTGATGTCCTAGATTTAATAATGTAGTTTTTAAGGGGTCTGATATGTGAATTATAAATTCATTTTTTTAGAACCCTATACAATTGGGATAAATAGAATATATTTTTTAAAAATATCTTTTCGAGTAAAAGAAGTGTTTTTGGTAGGAATTAGTTGAAGGATGGAACTCTACTTGTCAAGTATATATATATATATATCCCTCTTATTTTGTGGATAAATTAATTATTAAACATTAGGGAAGAGATCTTACAACCAAAAATGTGTTATCTCAATACCTTACGTTTTGTTGAACCGATGAAATTTTAAATCATAATAGATTGGTGGATTTGAGGCCCACAATTATACAATTGTTTGTGATTGATTACTTCAATCAGTGCCTATAAATATATACTTTTTTTCTCCAATTACGTGTCTCTAATTTCCACCAATGTTCTTCCAATCAAGATCATAATTTGGTGGCGATTTTTTCATTGCCATTTTCCTCTTATTAAGAATAAATTTTCTTAACCTAATTTCTGATGTGGGTTTCCCCACAATGGTATTTTCTATTTTCAACCTTTTATTTTCGAAGAACAATTTCCAATTGTGAGGACGGAATTTATTAAAGGAGGGATGAATGTAACACCCCCATATTTCATCAGTACGTTATTTCTTCAAAGTAATGCAATTACTTACACTACACACAACATTGAGTTCAAGCGCATCATTACTTACCAAACTATCCATTCAAAGCGTCCATGAATAGTATTAATTGAATATTGAACATTAAATAATCCTTATAATTTTTTAATCCATATTATGAGTTTCTTAGAAATAATTTAAGAACAAAATCATTTTTTAGATAAATTTTTTTTTTTGAAAAATGAAATTTTTCCGCCATTTAACGGAGAAACCTTTTTAAATCCATTATTTGAAACTTTTATATATTCATTTTGAAAAAATAAACTTCTTCTTTAGAATCTGGACATAAGAATTATTTTCAATAAATATTTGGTGTTTTTCTGATAACTTTCATATTTTGGTGAATAATGAAAAATACTTTAACTGAAAACAACATTTTTTATAAAAATTATTTATAGAGTTGAATTATACATTTTAATGTTTTAGAATTATAATTAGATTATATTTTTACCCATTAATCCAATTTTGGTCATTTTAATTAATTTCACATTGAAATTATACATAAAAAAGTGTAAATCTTTCGATATTTATTGTTTCTTAAAAACACGCTATTTGTTTTGACAACGAGAGTAAATTTTTAATTAATAAATTCAACCTATATGTTTTGAATAGGGTAAAATAGACTTCATTTTGGGATTCAGAATATCGATATTATCCAAGGATGAATTGTTGGTATTTTTCTGAAAACGTTCAATTTTTATGAATAGTGAAAAAACACCGAGTTATCATTTCAAAAACAGATTTTTTATGTAAATAATTATTTATTTTATTTAAATTTAGTTTAGCTCAAAATAGATACATAATATCTATTTAAATTCAATTTAATTCATTGGAGTCAATTTATAATAATTTTAGATATATAAAAAAATTTATAGAAATTTTCACCATCTTTTACCCACCTCCTAGGAAAATTTATGAATTCACATAGAACATAATTTTACGGCTTCTGTGAGTGGAATTTCCAAAATATAAGAGACACAGTTGATATCAGTAATTAAAATGTGGTTCAATATGATAAAAATAATTTCTGGTGAATAGTAACTTTTTACTTTTATTTACCACGGTTAAAAGTAAATATGGTAATTAAGGGTAAAAATGATATTATTATTACCGTAAAACATGTCCTAATTCTATTGGATAAGTTTAATTCGACCAAAAACAACCTTAGGGATAATATATGACCCTTTAGGTCAACTTGGATTAGATTAAGACATTTATTAATATTTTATTTAAAGAAGAGTTAAAAGAGTTAAAATCAATGTTTTATAACTAAAGTATTTTTAATATAAGGCTAAACATAATATAAATTCAACTATAAATATTCATTAAAAATATAAAAATATTTCCAATATAATGGTATTTTATTTATAATTTTTGGAGATTAAATAATTAAATTTATTAATGACACAATGATGATGTAGTAATTACCTTATTAATGAATGAATCAAATAAATGGTATTATAAATATTAAAATAAATATTATTTAAATGTTTTTATGACATACACGAATTTTATAGGTGAATATGTCATGTTAGGATTGATTCAATGTATTTGTTTTTGGATTAATCATGTTGTTATTATTTTAACAAAAAACAGACACCAAATAGTGTCAAAATTTACATTAAATAGTTTTTTAAAAAAAATATTATATTATTAATTGATATAATGGTCCTAAAATCTATGTTTCGGACAAAAGACTTATATTATAAAATATATGAAATTAATGAACCAATTGGGATTATATTCACAATATATAGTATGTTTATAAACCATATAGTGTAAGAATACAAGAAGACAAAGTAAAAGTTAAATTCTCTAACTTAGAGTAAAATCTAACTTATAAGGATACATTTGTAACCTAAACTTGTCTCAAACCTATTTTATGAGAGTATTTAGACCCCTACCTACCCTTGACCCGAAATAAGTCACTTTGGATCCATTAAAAACCAAATATGAATTCATTATAAAAAAATATTTTATGTTTTTCCAAAGGTGCCCCTCACCCCTCTTATAAAAGGGCACTTCCCCTTCACTCAAATTCACACCTCCAAAACCATTTGGATCAGCCAAAACCTTCCAAAATATCCTCCCAACTATCATAACTTCATCCTAGATGCCTTATTTTGGTCAGAAAGCCAACATACGGAGCCCTTTTGATCAAATCAAAAGGAAGTACCCGAAGAAGAGGTAATGGTTTCACCACCATCTTTCAAGTTCTCTTATTGTTCCACTTAATCTTTCTTTGTTGTTTCCATTCTAAAAAAATAACTATAGTATTTTATATATATAGTGATGTTATTATAAATATGGAACAACTATATTCAGTATTCTATCCATCTTATTAATGATAATGTCACCATCTGTGCGTACGTACGGTTTAATGTCTCCACGCCATGGTGTAATTTTTTAATAAACATTATATTATTTTGATGGATATAATGATGAGTAATATGTGTATAAATTATTAAAATAAGATGATAATGTCTTGATAAAATTAATATACCATCCAATTCCACACATTTAAGGAAATGATAATGTCACTCGTGGGTATGTATGGATTATCGTCTCCACGACGCGATGACATTCATTTTCACGTTTTCCATTCATCGAAGATTATAAAAATATATAGTACTAATAAGTATGTAATATATGACATAATAAATTTACTGTCTATATATATATATATAATTACAAATATCTTATTCACTTAGTTCCGTTCAATACGATATGAAAACAGAAACAACGTTTATGCGTACGTACGGACAATAGTCTTCATAAACGGTGTTTTCCATTTCATATATATGTCTATTATAAATATTTATATTCTAAATATATATGATATATAAATCGTGTTTATTATTCTGGACGTATTTAAATCTTGATCTAAGTCATACAATCAAGAGTAACAAGTTAAAATACGTTCGATAAAAAAATCGATTATTACCTGAAATGTTAATTTAACATGGAAATTTTTATTAAATGGGTAGTATAAAGTCATAAATGAATCATGTATGACATCATAAATATTAATATGGTCATGGTACAATTTTATAACATACTATGATCTTCATACAGGAGGTTAAATGTACCCTCGATTAAAGGAATGTTCAAGGTAGGGGTTAATTCCTCAATCTCATTATTATCTGAGATTATTTTTGTGTATGTATTTACTGGGACATTTTTATCATCCATGTACATTTTCCAAAAAATGATTTCAAAATAAATATTTTAAGAATTTGTGAAAGGTAATCTATATCAAGATCAGAATTTTAAATGTTTTAAAGATTTATCTTTTTAAATCGTTTTAATTAATGTCAATTCTTTCAAAATGATTTTATGGATTTATTTATATAGACATGAATGTTTTGAAATGATAATTTTTTTAAAAATCTTCAAAGTTATATGGGACACATTTATTCAAAAATATTCTTTTAAATTACTTCCATTATAAATGTGTGACATTTAAATTATTTTACAAAAAGGTTATTTCTCTCAAAAAGTTTTACTCATCATTTTCAACAATATCAGTATCCTTTACTGGATATTATTTTTGATTGAGGTAGATTTATTATAATACAATATTCCATATTGTATTGAATGAGTTATGATATGTTTGACTATGGATATTCGATTTTTATACTATTCATGGTTTATGCATAATGTATTGACATTTTGTATGCTAGTTTTATTATGAATAGTTGTGTCATGTTTCAAATATTCATATGAGAAATGCAGTGGAATTAGTAAGCGACAGGTGGAGCCCGCTATAGCTCTTCGATACATTGGTAGGTCTCATGAGACAAACTACTATCTTGGCACAAGGCCTTGACAAAAATTTTATTTGTAGTCTTGGAACGATGCCTTGACTATGTGGTGATGATATCTGGAATTAGGCATTACCTCATTATGAAATTAGTTATTACATGTGATTATTCAACAGTAGAATATCCATGTGCATGTTTATATGGTAATGTTTGATTTAATTTTTCTATATTATGTTCAAGTTTATGTTTAAAAGGGATGTTGTTTTTATCACACATCTTGCATTAAAAGGATTAGCTTCCGCTAAATTATTTACCCTTACTGAGCATCTGATCTCATCCCTTTCTTATATTTAATTTTCCCAGGATTCCAAGTAGTGTATTATGATTGATAAGCAGTGTTAAACTTAGATATTAATGGAATTATCAAAGGATCATTTATGTTGTGTTTTATTTTAAAATGTGTAATGTAACGTTCATGTGTGTAATATATTTTTCAATACTACTAAACTGACCAGTCCTTCGGGACTTGATTCCTTGTAATCATGCCAATGTATTCAAATAATGCACCGACTCTGTGTAATTGGGGTCGGGGCGTTACAAAACATTCAAATCATATTATCCTAGAATATCATGAGAATAACGAAACTTTTTATAAGATATACCAAAGTTCATTACATACACCACATGGATAGAATAAGTGTTGAACAAGGAATATAACTCATAAAAGTTAATGTGTGGTGAGAACAATTAAGTTTACTTTGGAAAGAATATTTATTTTGGTAAATCATTTGTATCTTCCATAAATATATTTTTAAACCTATATATCCCATAAAAGAAAAGTAAAAGGACATTTATATTACATTCAAGTTATATATGATGTCCCACAAAAGTGAAATCATGTAAAAAAGTGATTTTAATGAAGCATTATAATTAAAACATTTTAGTGTGGTTTAAGGAATTCATTAAATAGATTTTAAATGAAAAAAAGTAATTATTTCTTTCATAATACCATAAATGAACCAAAATAAAATTTTCATGTTAAATTTTTCATTTAAAAAGATAAAAATGGATTAAAATCAATTACAAAGTGAACAAAAAAGTAATAATGAATTTTAGAAGTTCCATCAATCAAGATTGCATTTCAGAATAATATTTAAAAGATTATTTTAAAACATGTAACTCCACAAAAAATAAATAAGGATTCTGATTGGTAAAAATATATAGAACATTCAAACAGGATTAATGAAAAGTATATAAGATTAAATAAATATTTCATTGAGGTGAATAAAGAATAAGAACAGCCCAAATGAAAATTGAGGTTTAGGTATAAAAATTCAATTTTGTAAGAAATTGAATCATATTCCACAAATTAATAATCATCAAATGATACATTTTATATAATTAAAATAAATATATTCATGATATGAATCATCAATTTTTAGTATACATACACCATAGAAAAGTAACATATGTGAATACAGAATATGTCACAAGAATAGAGGTGAGATGAATAAATCCATACCTTATGTCCCTTGGTGTTCTAAACTCTATATTAGTTTCATAGATAACCAAATTAAATTCATTAATTATGATTTCAATAACCTATTATACAGGTAATATATTTATTATAACCTTATTAAGGTCATTAATGGATTTTTTATGGGGTAAGAGGGTCAATTTCATTGTCCGGATCTATTTGTTTCATGATTGGTATAATTACATACATGAATGGAGAATCATGTAAAATGATGATTGTTTTCCATAATTGAAGTTATATGTTATTAGTGAATATAAATAAGGTTAAATGGTTTTAAATTTAATTTTGTTACTTGTATTGAATATGAATCATTATTTAAATCAAAAACTATTTGGGTTAATTTGCGGTTTTGAACACAACGATCTCATTTTTCGTTATAAATAAAAACCATGTGTAAAAAAAGATTATTGAACCATAAATAAGACATAAAACAAATATTATAGTCTGGTTCAACCATATTAATGGTTTCATGACCATAATTCAAGATAGAAATAGAAATAGAAAACCCAACGTCCTTTAATGTGGTAGATTAACACATCTCGGGTGGTGTTTTCATTTTTAGTATAAAAGGGGAAAAGATAGATGATGATGAAGTATTATATTATCATAATAACATTCCAGTTTATTTAAAGTAATATAATTATCATGTCATTTGGATGATATGATATGAAAAAAATAGAATAATAGAACTGGAAATAAAAGAAAAGTTGAGAAATCCTTCACGAAAATATTGTTGCCTAACGGCGTTGATTAAAATTTCATAAAATAATTTGAAAAGTGAAGAAAGTAATCTAATCCCAACATAATAAAAATTTAAATTAAATTATTATAACATAATAAGAGTGATTGAAAAATAGAGAGAGAGTTTGAGACAAAACGTTTGTCGCTTAACAGCTACGCATCATGGTTTTAGAAAACATTAAAAATTGAGGTGAAAGGGTTAACCCATTCATAGAACACACATAAACTGTTAGTGGAACATAATGAAATTTAAATAAGAACATGGTATGAAAACGTGAAATACATACTATATAAAAGAGAACTTGAAATAAAAGAAATGAAAAGAGGAATTTACCTCTTGAATCCACCTCCTTGAAAAACTCTTTAAGGTAAAGGGTTTTAGTATATTGGAAATCAAAAGAGATTATTGGACATGGGGAGTGACTAGGGGAGGGTATTTGGCCTTAAAATTGATGAGATTAAACTCTTAAAGGAGTGATGATAAGTAGGATTGAGGGATGGGGGTGTTATAGTGGATGAGAGGAGTGAATTTTGAATAGTTTTTTCATTATTTAATTATTCCAATATAGACTAAAATTGGTGTTGTTTCATGTCACCTCTAAGAGAGATAAGTTCATGGGAGTCAAAAAAAGTGTCTTATAATAATTCATGATGTTATAAATAGTTTATTTAATAGATAATTTGTATATATTGTATTTTACCATATTTCACTATTCTTCAAAAATACGATTATTTCAGAAAAATCCCAAAAAAACAACCCTACATATTTTTGGATGTGTAGAATTAAAAAATGAAATCAATTTTTTAAAATTAATTTTTTTTTATTTTCAATTTTATTTTTAAATAGAATCATAATTTATTCCAAAATACAACTTTAAAACTATAACCTGTTGTATAAAACATTGAGAAATTAATCAATGTCCCATAAATGTATATTATAACCATAATAAAATAAAGTAACAATTTATGATTACATTTTATGAAAATATATTTCCATTTTATATTATTAAATTAATCAATAAATTTTAATTAAAATATTTTAAAAAATACAAATACTGATAATATGATAGTTTATTCACTTATAAGATGTCTAAATTGTTTTTATACATTCATGGATGAATTTCATAATTTTTTGGCTGATTTACTATTCATTACTATTCATTACTATTGAGAAGGGTATGTTACTGTACATAAGGGTTTCTTACTATTCACCAAAGATTATGTTTGTCTTATCAGACTCTAAATATCTTAATGAATGCCACTATGTATGTCAGTTTTTCAAAATTAAAATCACAGAGGCGGAAAATTTATGTTTACATTGCTATGTTATAACAATGTAGTGTTTTTTAGAGACTCATTGTTTCATACATTCTTTATTAAATCTATTTTTAAATTCATGGGGTGTTACATTATCCCTACCTTACAAAAATTTCGTCCTCACAATTTGTAATTTTACATCGAGAGTTAATGGTTGATACTTGAAAATACCCTAATGGGAAACCCACATAAAGAGTATGGTTAAAATATCCTATTGATAAGGGGAATGGGAAATGCACCAGTTACTTCAAAACAATACATCCAAATTTGACATCATTGTCGTGGAAAAAATCAAACTATCATGTTGTAATGTTAAACTCCAAAACACATACAATGATCAACACAAACCATTTCATAAATGGTTAAAAATTCCAAAATATAATGATTCAAAAATTATAATAAATTTATCTATATTTCCATGATGATCTTATCATTAACCCTTTATAAAAACGAAGCAGCTCTAAAATTCACATTCCAATCATGTGAATAACTTCATAATGCATCCTCTTGAAATGTGGTAATAACTTGAAATAAAGTAAAAACCATATTGGGAACATGAATTATTCAATAATCCTTAATTAAGATACCTGTTATTGGATATATTTATTAAATCCAAAAGTGTTATAAACTCTATTGATGATGGCATAGTCAACTTCTTGACATATCAATAATTAGTTCCAAGGTAGTCCGTACTTATTTGAATAAATCATCTCATCAACATTATATCAAAATCAGATATATATAATAAGGGTAGTATTTACCTCAATCAAATATTTTCTTCTTAAAAAAATTTCATTTCTTATGAATCACTTTTCCTTTGTACCATCCATCATAAGACCACAAATCCTAAAATGAAATAGTATTGCCGTACAATCCATAGATATCTCATAATTCTTAAAACCAGTACTTTACTGACAAAATATTCAAATGACATGATTCTTGAATAGGCATATTAATCCTTCTAATTCATCTTCAGTCGAATCATAAATTAATCATTATCCAAAATCATCATTTGGGGTTGATTCCATTGAAGCTTGGGATATGGATTCGCAGAGTGTTCCATCTCCTTGAAGTTGAAGAATTGAATATAGGAAAAAATTGTCCTTGTCTTGTAATTATGGGAATGGTGGCCTTTGCATCTAAACATGAAGCAAAACCCTTTTCCTCTCAAGCATATACCAAGGAGTTTCGTTCCACAATTATCACATTTGGGAAAATACATCTTTACATACATCCCTTTATCTATGTTTTTTCTACCATCCTCTTCTTCTATTTCATCCCTTCAAAGCCATAGGACTCAAAGAAGTATTTAAATACATTTTCAACACATGATATTATTTCTTCATATGATGAGGATACTTGGGAGAAAATATTCCATTGAAATGACGTCTTAATACCATTAGTGATATGATCCTTCTTACTCTTTACACAAAGTGCATTAGTGAAGTTCACATTCCTTATTATAGGCACCATTTCTAATCAAATTTATATTATATATTATATAATAAAATTATGAATTCTCTATATCTCTAAACATGGTATAACACATAACATATCTTTATGCATCATAAATACTAGAAACATATACTTTTGTTACTTTAGGGGGAAAATCCTTAATAATTGTTTGTAATAAACTTACAAATTTTCCAAAGCATATCCCTCAAGAAAGTCAAAACAAGAGTGCAACAAGGCCTATTGTCATCCACCAGTTCCCGTTTTTTTCTAGAGAAAACTGGTGTTTTCAGGTTTTACCCCTAGATACATATTTTCCAGATCCACCTCAACTTGTTCGTTTCCAAACAAGGATGTATTTTCCTTATATACCACATAAACGTTTTCTTTACCAAAATTCTATTATGTCCATGTATTCTTATACCAAAATTATATCTTAGGGTTTTGTTCACTAATATAATTCATTATATCTATTTTCAATGTTTTCTACTAATCTCCCATCGATACCAACTATAACGCCCTGACCCTAGAAGCCCATATCTGGTGCATTATTCCAATACATTGGAATGATTACAAGGAATAAAATCTCAATGGACCGAGTAGTTAAGTATTTTTGGAAAACCATATACATATATATATTCAACATTAAAACTTGAAAATAAATAAAATATATAAATTTTATTGGGAACATCCTCTACTCCATGATTAATCTTGCAAGTCAGCCTTACAAAACTCTTTATTTCCAGAAAAAAAAACATAAGGAAGGGGTGATCGAAAATTATCAGTAAGGGTAAGAAATATAGTATAATATAATCATTATACATGGTAAATAACTAAAAACAGATGCCTTTTAAATACAAAATTGAACATAATATGGCGGGAATATGAGCTGAGTAAATACTTCCATAATAAAACATAATCATGGGTATTCTACTATTCGAATACCCACAAGAACTATGAATTTTTATCTTCATAATGAGGGAAATTCATATTCCATACATTATAAAACATACCATTAGGGCCTAGTCAAAAATGTATAAAAATTATCAAGGCCTCCGGCAAAAACATATATCAAATTGAGAAAGGCCTCAGCCAAGTCCATGTATTTTTGTATCATAAGACCTACCGATGCATCGAGGGGTATAGTGGGCCCCACCAATCACATAATAAGTCCAATTCATTTTTCATATGAAAGGTATAAACATAATAAACATATAAAATCATATTTAATCTAACATATGAAATTTAAATAACTTTCCTTAGTCATTTGAACATAAAAACTAACCATTCTGAATCATGTGGTGAATGGTATCAAAATAGCACATCCATAGTAAAACTGATCAGAAAACCCTAAGCAACATAATTTAGAAGATATCATAATAGATAAACCTCAATGAAATATAATATTCTAGAATGGATGTTGACATAGACGTAGATATTGTTAATTTAGACAATTGACAAATTCTTGAGAAAATAATCCTTAAATATTCCAAAGTGTCCCATACCACTTGGAAACATTAAAATCATATTCCTTTATAATATCACAAAAATAAGGATTCTATATATATGAAATATAAAATTTCATTACAAACACCACATGTATGTAATATGTGGTTAACAAGGCATATACCTCGTAAAAGTTAAAGTTAGGTGAGAACAATTTATTTTACTTTTGAAAGAAGTGTTCTTTTGGTAAATAATTTTTATTTTATAGAAATATGATTTTAAACATGTATATTACAGAATATAAAAAGGGAAGAAAATTGAGATTACATTTGATGCATAAATTATTTCCCACTGATGTGAAATAATGTAAAAAGTGATTTTAAAGAATATTTGGAATTAAAAAAAATTAGTGTGGTTTAAGGGATTAATTAAAGAGATTTTTAAGAACAAAAGAAATGATTTATTTTATAAAAACCTCAGTTAAAAAAATTCATTTTAATATTATTGTTTTAAAAAGATAAAAATGTACTAAAATAGATTACAGAGTGAACAACAAAATAGGTAATAATTTTAGATGTTCTTTGAATCAAGATTGCTTATCAGAAGAATTTTTGAAGGATTTTTTTAAAATATTTAAATACCCATAAAATAAATATGGATTATTATTGGTATATATATATAGAACATTTAAAAATAATAAATTATTAGTACATAATAATAAGTAATAATTTCATTGAGGTGAATAGAGAATAAGAGAAACCTGAATGAAAATGGTGGTTCGAGTATAACATACTTAAAACTTTATAATCAATCGAATTGTATGCCCCAAATTTAACAGTAATAAAATGATACATTGGATATCATAAATATAAAGATATTTATGATATGAAACATCAAGTGGATGTATACATACACCATACACAATTAAGAGTAGTGAATACAGAATATCTCACAAAAATGGAGGTGAGATGAACAAACCCTAAACTTAAGTCTGTTGGTGTTCGTCACTCTCTCTTAGTATCATGGATAACAAATTAAATTCATTAATTAATATTTGAAAAACATATTCTACTTTTAATTGATTTATTATAACCTTATTATGTTCATTCATGACCTTTTTTAGGGGTAAATAGGTTCAATTTCATTGTGTGGGTCTATTAGTTTCCTGATCGGTATAGTTATATACATGAATGGAGAATCTTGTAAAATGAAAATTTTTGTCCAGAATCGAAGTTATATTTTATTATTAAACATCCATATGGTTACATTTTTTTAAATTCCATTTGGATACTCGGAGTGCAGATGAGTCATTATTTATTTCAAAATCTGTTTGTGTTAATTTGTGGTTTTAGAACACAATAAACTCATTTTGATTTATAAAACAAAAACATGTTTATAAATAAATTATATAACCATAGGTGAGACATAATACATATATTATAGTCTGTATAAACCATAATAATGGTTTCATGGTGTTAATTTAATATAGTAATAGAAATAAAAACCCAATCGTCTATGAATGTGGTAAATTAACACATATTGGGCGGTGTTTTCATTTTTAGTATAAAAGGGGAAATGAGAGTTGATGATGAAATATTACATTTAAATAATAAAATTTCATTTAATGTATTT
This sequence comes from Viscum album, assembly GCA_963277665.1. Taxonomy (NCBI): domain Eukaryota; kingdom Viridiplantae; phylum Streptophyta; class Magnoliopsida; order Santalales; family Viscaceae; genus Viscum; species Viscum album. The sequence continues at coordinate 1,194,890,848 of OY728135.1, read as the reverse complement.
TACTGGAATTATCATATCATTTGGATGAGGAAATATGAAAAAATAAAAGAAATGAACTTGAAATAAAAGAAAAGTTGAGAAATCCTTCACAAAAATTCAGTAGCATAACGACGTCGATTAAAATTTCATAAAATCTTTTACTAGAGAAAAATGGTATATCATAATTATTAAATAATATATAAATTAATGGGGATATTTAATTACATATCCCAACATAATACAATTGAAATTAAAAGATAATAACATAATAATAGTGCTTGAGAAAGAGAGACAATTTGAGACGAAAATTCTACAACATGACAACTATACAACATGGTTTTAGAAAAATATAAAAAGAGATAGGATATGGGTCACTAATTCATATTAGACTCATAAAACATTACTGTAATAGAATAATATTTAAACAACAAAATGGTATGAAAACTTTAAATACTACCACATAGAATAGAAATGAAATAAAAGAAATGTAAAGAAGAATTTTTCAATTGAATCCACCTCCTTGAGAAACTCTTAAAGGGATGGGGTTTTAGTATTTTGGAAAGACGAATAGCTTATTGTAAGTGAGGAGTTACTAAGTGAGGGTATTTGGGCAGAACTATGGGGATATTCAAAGCATAGATGAGTGAGGATAAGCTGGAGTGAGAGGGGGTTATAGTGGAGGAGATGAGTGAATTTTGAATATTTTATTCATTATTTTATTATTTAGATCAAGACTACTAATAGTGTTGTTTCCTAGGACCCATAATAGTGATAGGTGCATGTTAGTTCTATGAAAATATTCTTACATCACTCATAATTTCATAAATAGTGTATTTAACTGATAACTTGAATATATGGTTCTTTACTGTATTTCACTATTCATAAAAAATTCGAGTATTTTAGAAAAATCCTAAAAATTCACCATAACCATTTGTCAACGTGTAGAATTAAAAATGGAAATTATTTTTTTGAAATTAATTTTCTAAATACTTTTAATTAAATATTTAAATAGAATCATAATTTATTCCAAAAAAACAACTTTAACACTATAACTCGTCTTATAACACATTAAAACATTAATAAAGGTCCCATAAAATTATCTTATAACCATAACACAATAAAGTAAAATTTTATGATTACATTTTATGAAAATAAATTTCCATATTAATTTATTAAATTAATATAAAATTTTAATTAAAATATTCACAAAAATATCAATACTTATACTATGATCATTTTTTCACTTTTATGATGTCAAAATTGTTTTTATACATTCATGTGTAAAGTTTCTATTTTTTGGATGATTTACAATTCATTACTATTCATAAATGTATGTTACTATTCATAAGGGTATGTTACTATTCACCAAATATTATGTTTTTTATCAAACTCTAAATATCTTATTGAACGCAACCGTGTATGTTAGTTTTTTGAAATTCAAATCATAGAGGTGGAATAATTATGATTACCTGTCTATGATTGTAAAAAGTTGTGTTTTTTAGAGGCTCAATGTGTCATGAATTCTGTATTAAATATATTATTAAATTATTGGGGTGTTACATATAGGAGGAAACTCAGTGTAATGATGATTTTAAAATGAGAATTTTTGAAATGAGGATTCCAATGATCCAGAGCATCAAGAACCATGATGTTACATCTGTATATATTTTAAATTATTCATTAAAATAAATATATTAGAGGGAACATATTGATTCTATAAATATTTACTTTATTAAGGAATATGATTAGAATCAGATGGATTTTTTTGGCATTATAGGGATACCCCCATTACTATTGTTTCATTTTCTTCAACATCCCTGACTGTTTTGGAAGCCTCAATGGAGGAAGGATTAGTGGAATGAAATATAGATTTTTATTGGAAACACTTTATTATTTTCACACTAAATAATATGTTATAAAGTTTTTAGTTTTATGATTCTGAGTTGTAGCTAGATCATGGAGAGTGTGTATCCAATGATAAGAGACTCAACTTTTACCAAAGACACCCTTTATGGGTTTTTTTCACTTGGTGAGTATTATGCCTCGTTTCATTACTTGAACCGAAATGTTTTTCATCTTTTTCAATATTCATTCAATATGTATTTTTTAGTTATGGTTAATTGGTGAGTCTTTTAGAATTATAATTGATTCAATTTATGACACTGGATGATTGGGAAATCCTCATTGTTTTTAATTTTAACAATTATTCAAGTAATCTTAAAAAACTACATGAGCTAAGGAGTTTTCACAATGTTTACCCAAAGTTAAAGAATATATTGAATATATTAATTTTCATAAAGAATTAAAAAAGTGAAATAGTATGTAAATAATGGTTGAGATGGACTTCTTATAGAATTATTATACAGTGTAATTGTTTGGCAACCAATTAATCTCAGTGATTACAAAAAAAATAACCCCGAAAAGAAAGGAAACTGTGAATATTTATTGATTCATTATGAGAGATGGTATCAAACACATTCAAGGGATACATCCAAACACATGGTATTGAGGTTGAGTGGGATAGTGTATAAGACCATAGGAGCATTGTAAGATGAGTGTGCTTGGGGTAGGGTTTTGGTTCACTAGCGCAAATTATCATGCCACATGAGGCATATGTGGTGTTTTTTAAGTGTAGATCCCATACCTCTATTGTATGAATTGTTATTGACATGAGATCATATATTAAGTTTCACTCAACCATGAGTGAGTTTGATATGGGGTGAAAAAATCATGTATATTCTATTCATCCACTAAAATGATAGGCATGAAATCAAGGCTATATTTTATGATAAATCAATGCTTCTTGAACACCATCATCATCACTCATCTTTCATGATTTCTTTAGTACATAGTTAATCTACCATTTTTTAGATGATATGATCACAAAAATCCATGAGGTTTGAAATGATAATCAACAATCATCATATCAAGTCATTTGACATGTTTAAATGATGGATGAAATCATAATAAACATGGTAGATGCATAATATTGTGTCTAAAATCAATAAACATGTGCAAATATTATGTACAAGTTGGAGAGGCTCATACCATGACCTCCAATGATATATTATTGATGTAATTCATAGGTATAATAGAAAAAATATGTGATAATATATTGTGTAATTATTTTTTCTATCTCAAATGAATAACAGATGCGGCATATGGATTTAATAATTATGAGTCCTCTTTAAATGATATTCATATTTGAAATTTATATGATCAGAATGATATAACCATTTTCTAATAAGTGTTATGTTTTTTATTTCATTAAGGGATCCACTTAATTGATTATTTATATACATTTAATTAATTGTTTTTCTATATAACAGTTTAGGAAGAGAAACATGCACCTGAATAAATTAACATATCCATTTAGGATACATAGGTAATTCACTTAGATAATTACTATATATGAGTTTTGAGATGTTTTTGTGCATCTAAAGGATGAAGTGAGGATTCACAAATCCATTTTCAAATTTAATTTTTCTATCAATGTGTAAAAAAGGATAATTGGTTTCTAGACACACTATGAATAAATAGAATTAATAAATGAGTCTTCATGATATTTAATCGATATATTCATATGAAGACGATTAGGAAAATTAATAATATATATTAATCATGTTAATTATGTATCCACTCAAGTGAATGATAATATTGAGAGTTTTAGTATTCAATGAAATCATGAGGTGGTCAATAAGTATTTAACAGACATTAGTATTGGAGGGGAGGTGCTGATTAACCTCAGTTATAAAAATATCGGTGGTTTCAAGTGTTTTATGGTTGATATGATTAAAAATATTTGAGAGAGTGATAGAGAGAGTTCTCTAGGGTACCAGGAAACTGATGCGATTCATTATGTGAAAAATAAAACAATATAATATTATTTGTCACATGATCAAAGAAGAAGTAACTATTATCTATACCAATATTTTTTAAAGAGTACATATGGTTTATGTATCAATCATATGAATATCATATAAAAATATCCTTGAATATATACATATCATATAATATGAAGAATGAGTTAATGTTGAGAAATATTAAAAGGGAGTTATTTTATGTTTTTGAGTATTTAATGAACAAGATGAGTATTCAGATAAAACAAAATATGAGAACTGAGTTCCAGGAATAGTGGAATTGATCATCATTAGTCGCTACTAAGGATCCTGGAAGAGTACATATGGAAATGTTATCCATCCTTCTTATGAAGGAATACCATCTATAGATAAATATATTTCAATATTTGGATCATAATTAAATAATATGAGTAGAGATGTGTTGTTTAAAAAGCTGTTGACAAAGAGATTATATTGAGGTGGTGTAACTAGTTGAATTCACTTGTGGTTGTAGTTAAACATATATAGCTAGGTGGAATAATCAGTTGTAACACTGATTTGGATTTTTTTCTTATCCATGAAAATCTCATTATTCTACATTCTCTATTAATACTACTGCACATGAGGTAAGATTTAGAGATAACATTGAGTGGATTTATAACCTTCTAAAATGTTAGATGTATAAGTTATAAGAAAATTGAATTCATAAAAAGTAACAACTTATTTACCGAAATCCCATCTCAGTGGTTCATCCAACCTAGGGAATTAAAATTAGTGTAAAAGAACATGTTCCCTCTATTGATCCAAAAAATTTCTATGATTGTTTTTAATAAATTTTACAATTATTTTATTTTTGGAAGTGTTATAGTTTCCTCACATGGATGAAAACAAAGTTTCACCAAAGGATAAAAATTAACAGTGTTCTACCAATACCTATGAAATAGTAAGAAAAGTATCAAATGGAAAGTGATTAGTAATCCAATTGAAAGTGGAGAAATACCTCTAAAAAATAATTTCAATGAGGTATAACTATTAATTTTTATTTTCATTATGATTTATCTAATGATGTTTGTTCTAGCTATAGTGATGATAAGTCATATAGTGATCTTCATTGTGATCATAATGAACACGAAAAAAAGGTTTTTGATGGGGTGAGATGTTATTTTTATATAACTATCATGTGCCATTAGAATAAGTAGTTTCAATGAGATGAATATTTTAATTCCATAGAATAGGAATTGAACAAAAATATAGGAATTTTCAAAACTCTCACAAATCATTTGAATATACAGGATGAAACAATATCTATTTTCAATGAAATATATGAATAAATATTTTTAGAATCTGAATTTAATATTTTTGTTACATTTTTTCTCGAAACTTTTTTTATAGAAGTAATCCATTAATTTTAAAACTTATACAGCGTTTCTATTAAATTTAAATATTCTCAATTGTATATTAATTTTGAAAGGATCAAGGAGGTTGACTCATTATTTCATTAAATGGATGTGTTGCATGAAGTGGTTTCTATGATGATGAAGAACGACATTGAAGATAAAATAGAATTTTATGACTGTCAAAATAATTCTCTCATTATGATTTTTCATGAATTGTAAATTGAATTGGATAGTTTTGAAAATACTTAAGTTGATAATTCACAATCAATGAAGTGTGTCTTGGATTCAACACAGTATAATTTAAAATATTCTACTAATGAAGTATATCCCCCATATTTCAAGAATATAATTACATTAACTAATGATATTTGAAAATAATCTATATAGATAGAAGTTTCGTCCATGCCTCAATTTAATAATTTATCTAAATTCTTTTTGAACAAAGTAAATGATAAAATAAAAATTATTTTCCAGTATTGATGAGGAGATATGGATAAGATCCTAGTACCTTGTATATAGTTGATAGAATGAAGATGTAAAAGTGCTTTTTCCATAAAATAAACCCTAGAGGTTGTGAAAAATAACCTAAAAGAAATATGTTGTAAATTATAAATAGCATATTGAATATAATAGAAAATAAATGTTTGTGAGTAATTTTTGGTTCTATAATTGATTTAGGAATTGTGAATTTTGTTTTTGTAATAATTAATATTATTATATAGAAAAATTAATCCCATATATAGGGGAAGAAATAAATATAATAATATTAAACAATCACATTCTAAGAAAAACATGTTAAAATAAAAAAATATTTAAGGTTATTTATAATAACTATTTTGTTTTACATAAAACGGGTCACAAAGGTGACCAATCCAAAATTGAAAAAAATCAAGAATGAGTGATAAGAGAATACAAAATGAGAATAAATATTAAAACCTGGTTATATACATTAAAAATACTAAAAATAAAATCACTCATATGATTTTTTTGGATATTTTATTCTTGGAGAAAATGTTAAATAATGAACATAGATAAAAAAAGTCTACAAAGACAAGAAATAGTTCTATATCATATCATAAAAATGTGAAGAAGGGAACTCATGAGAACCCTTTTGAAAAATATAAAAAATTCAACATTCCCAAAGATATCATTGTAAATTTCCTATATGATTTAAAGGATGGAAATAACATAGAATGATCAAAATAAATATCTATTCATAAAGGAAAAATGAATATTCTATATGAATTATTTGAATCTAATTCAATGTTTTCAAAAATAACTTTTGTTGAATAATTTTTATGATGGAGATGAAATTATGATAGATATAATGAAAGAGGATGTTTCACCAAATTCTCAACACATGAAAAATACCATAAGAGAATGAATCTTGAACAGATAGATGCATATGGTTTGATAGAAAAAGAGATAAGAACCATTCCACACAATTAAATGGGTGGTGTTATAAGATCCTTTATAACAAAGGCTAAACCCTATTTCAAAATTAGATGTGGAAGCATAAAGACTAGAGAAAGTGAATCACCTTGGTTGGGAAAACCATATCAACCTTTATATTCACAGTGAGAAGAAATAATATCCACCTTATTTGCTCATATATTTTTGTATTTTATTTATTCTTAAAATTTTGGTAATTGAAAGGGAATCTTGTTATTCAAGAAAAAATTAAGATGTTTTGTGTGTTGGAATATTCAAGATAATAAGGATATATAATTTACTATCCTTATTTGATCTTATATTTCATATTTGAAGCTTAATAATTGATGAAGATCACCCTTGCTAAATGTTTGAAATTTATAAAAATAAGAAATCCAAATAAATAATTCCTTTTGATGTGTTATCATATTCAAAAACCATGAAATAAAATCTCTAAGAGATTCACCATCATGAATATGTTAATGATTGTTTCCCTTAAGGATAAGCCATATCAAGAAAGTATCCTTCCTAAAAAATTTAATATGAATCTAGAATTTTTTAGGATAGCCTAGAAAAAAATGTTATTTGAGGTATATAATTCTAACTCTCAACCTTTATTATTAATTTTATTAAATATAGTAATTAATGTGGGTGGTTATAAAAAAATGTGGAAAATGGGGAGTTATATGAATTATAAAATAACTAGTTTCATTTTTTTAAGATGTGTACAAATTATATATTTCTTTAAAGGAATATTTATTTATATAGCCCATATTTGAGAAAAAGCATTTCATGAGAATGATTTGACATGAATATTAGTTTATGGATATCTTAGGATAAATTGGTTATTTCTATCTTGTTTTCTAAACCTAGTTAGTCAACATATAATTAGAGATGATTAACTAAAGGATATTTTCTATGTGAACCATGTGATACCCATTATTTTATAAAAATTATGCGAAGATGTTTTTGAGATGAAAGATGAGATGAGAATACCCCACATTCCCATTAAATTTTATTTTCAATAAGGGGTCAATAATCTCATTGCACCAATTTACCTCAGCAATGTGAAGAGATGAAAAAACAAAATACCAAGGGGGAGATTATTACACCCTAGTGTTGCATTATTTGTCATTGTTTTGTGAATATTTGATTTCTCATTGATGATGAAATGTATTTTCATGGAGATATTATATAGATTAACGTTATATAATTCAATTATAAGAATCTTTTAATTGTTTTTAATGTTGACAATTGTTCAAGATTATTGTAATAAAGATAATATGTTTTAAAAAGTTTACATAATGTTTACCAAATTCTAAAGTATAAATTTTCAATATTTATTTTCAATATGAATTAAATTAGTACTACAATTCATGTAGAAGGGATGAGGAGGGATTATTTAGAAATTACAATATATTTTAATTGTTTTTATAACAATTAATATGAGGTATTTCCAAAAAAATAGGTCATCCAACCATCCAACAATAGTAAGAAATTGTGAGGGTTTGGCTCAACCACACATAAGAGATTCATCCAACCAGCCTACATGGTAGATGAGTGGGTTGGTGTAGATTATCATAGAATAACTCTCATGTGATAACACTTAGTATTGTGTTTTGGATGACCAACATGTGTCGACGCGACTCTTGAGGTAAGTGTGGTGTGTTTTGGGGGCCTACCCCCACTACCTTGGCATGATAGGATGTCGACATATGATCATTTACTAATTGTTACTAAAACATGATATAATTTTATTTGGGATGAAAATATCACAAAAACAATATTCCTACCCAAAAAAAATACATGCATACAATGATGCTCATCAAAACTATTTAGTCAGATTTGTCTGATTTCCATCATCTTCATCCCTCACTCAAGGGTTCTACAACACATGGTTAATCATCCATTTATGATCCATGAATATCACAAAAATTGACAAGGATTTAAATTATATGCACAAATAAATATTTAAAGACCTCATCTATGTTAAAATTATGGTTTTGATCATTATATACTTAGTATATTCATCACGGTGGGTCCAAAATCCACGAACACAGGCAACCAACATGGATGAGTTATTGAAGATTAAGATTTGGTCTATGATTATAAATGATGTAAATAATGAACATGTATGACCGAAATGTGAATTACATGTGATAAAATTTAGGAATATGTTCTAGGATTCTCAAATGAATGGTATTTTATTCATGAGTATTCATGAATAACGAGACCACTATAAATGAAACCCACATAGCTAATTTTTATAGATTGAATAGTGTAATTTTTTCTAATAAGTGCTACATAGACAATTCCATGAAGGCTTCCACATATTCAATTTTCTGAATGTATATACAAATTAGTTTACAACTTATTAATTTTTCATGTGATCCCCGTTAATGAAATAGTTCACATAGTTTTTTATGTTATGTATGTATTTTACATATCCAATTTCTATATATGAGTATTGATAAGATTTAAAATTTCCAAATGATGAAGTGGGGATTCACATAAACATTTCAAAAATTATACTTTTTTTGAAGTTAGACAAGAGGATATTCATATTTTAAATATAGCATTTATTAATAAAATTAATACCTAGGTCTTCAGGATATTTAAATGAGATATTAAGATAAATGTGATAATAAAAACTGACTGTGAGGATTGATCACGTGAATTTCATATCCAATCTAGAATATGAAGACAAAAATAATTTTAGTATTGAATGAAATTATGAGATCCGCAATAAGCCTTTACTAAACTTAATTACTTGAGGAGAGATGGTGATAAACTGAAAACATAAATATAGAGTTAGTGTCATTTGTTTCATGGTTTCTTCCATTTAAAATATTTTAGATAGAGTGTGTGTGGTTTCTCCAAGGTACCATGAAACCCATATTATTTATTTCTATGAAAGATAAAACTAGAAATTTTCCCTATTCAAGAGATGGAAGAATAAGTACTCATGAGCTATACCTAGCTTTCACAATGAAGATAGGAGGTTCATGAATCAATCATATGACGATTTTATATGAAGAAAATTGAGGATACACATATCTTATTATGTAAATAAGGAGTAAAATTTTATTAATATTATTGTTGTTTTATTTAATTTGATATAGTATTTATTGATCATCAGGAGTATTCAGATCACATCCTATATTAGAAGTGAGTTTCGAGACCAGCAAAAGTAATTTTATTATTTACTAATAAGGATCTTGATGGAGTATATAACGAAAGGTTTTTATAATTTATTAATCAAGAATACCATATATAGATGAATATATTTCCATATATGGAGCACCATTAAATAAGAAGAGTGGATATAGTGTGTTTGAATAGCTATTGGTAGAGATATTTTAGCTAGGGTGTGTAACTGATTTTATTCACTTACAAGTATAATGACGAATCTAAAACTAGTATGAATAACCATTTATAATAAGGAGTAAGAATTTATACATAACCATGTAAATAAATTTTTTCCAATTCATATATTACTGTAACGTGACTAGATTTTATATTAAGTGATAACATTTAGTGGATTGAGAACAATAGAATGTTTGAGAGGTTGAATTTCAGAGTAAATATAATTCATAAAAAGGAACCAATAATTCCCCCATACCCTTTCAGTGGTGCATATATAATGTGCCACTACACTAAGGGTATTTAATTTTTATGGAATCTATAACAATATCAAATATTTTTTATAAAAATGAAACATTAACCACATATTTCTTTTGTTAAGGGTAATGATTCTTTGACTTAAAATGTGAGGAAATTGAAATTGAAAAAATGGAAAAGAAAAAATTCAAGGAATGGAGAGATCAATATCATGAATTTTTAATTCCTCTATGAATGGACTATGGAGTTTATGGTCATAGAGATTAGACTAATGTTTAATGAAATTTTTCATTGAAAATATTTAACCAAATGGGAACTGATGTCTAAGGTCATATAATATTTACTATAAGGTGAAGAAATCAATGTAGAAGTATGAGAGAGGGAAACCTAGAGTGATAGAGGTACTACTGAATTTAAAGATATGGATAGGTTTAAACTATTAAAGTACAAAGTTATTAGACTAGGGGATTATATTAGGCAATATACCTTTGAACAAAAGGGTACTTCTATTTAAGGTCATATAGTTTTGTCCATAATGTTGAGCAATCTATGTAGTAGCATGGGTATGGAAATATGAAATAAACGATGGACCAATTACACTATAGATTAGGATAGGTTCACATATTATAAGGCCATAGTTCTTATACAAAGGGATATGATTTCTTTTATTAGAGTTAAATAAAATGGTACGTATGTATACAATCATGCTATTTTGAATGATGGTAAATACATTTTATTTGTTAATCACATGATAACAAAAATCATGAATAAATCTCTAATTAATATTGTAGACTATATCCATGAATATGGGTATTCTATTTATTCGAATAATGCATGACCCATTTTTTCCACATGGAATAGGGTCATGAAACAAAGTCAAATCAATGGTTTGAGGATGATTTTGAAAATTAATAACTTTAATGTGAGCATTATTAAAGCAACCCATGCCTTTTATATATATTATAAGATGATTTTTTGACATTAACATTCATCAATTACAACCCAGAGATCATAATGCCTAGTTTCTATAGAAGACTAGGTTCATAATATATTAAAGTGAGACTAAAAATAGAACATTTCATTTCATTTTACATAAGGAGATCCTAAATCTTTTCGATTTTCTAAACCACATGGTAAAACAAAGATAATTCTTAAGAAAAGTGTGATATAAAAATACTAGTAAGGAAATAAACATTAAAATGGAAAAAATTTATGATTATATGGAACAATATGATATCATAAAAGATAAGGTAAATGAGTAATCACATTAGAGAATAATATAAGAAAAATTTATCATAATATCATGGAATCCTTGGACATGTGAAAGTAACATAAATCAATATATAAACATAAATCTAGGCTAACTATCGAGACAACATCACTGGGTGGATTAGGTTCACACCCTAATAACATATATGATATTTTCTAAGAGTAAAACTATACCCAATCCAATGAAGATATATATAATTCTATTCCTAACCATCACATTAATTTAATGAAAATGAATATGTGTGCCACATAAGGATATTAATCATAACACATATCATAATATTTTCCCATAGAAAGAAATGGGTTACACAGTCTTTTCTCATAACATAATCAAAAGGGATTTCTTTAAGGATCCCATTAATAAATAAACATTACGCATGTATAACCACATAAAAATAAGGGATAACAAGAATGTTATATATTCAAGATACATATATAATTATTTTAGAATCATTCCATTATATTATAGTTTTTTTCAATTATTAATTGAAATAAATGTAAAATATTAAAAAAAACAGTTGGGTAAAATAATCTTTACAATTTTAAAAACACATGAAATTAAATCGCAAAATTTTGAGGAAATAATTTTATTTGGGAATTTCATTGTAATCATATAATTTTATATTGAAATAAAATAATTTTTCTGATTGTGGTTATTTCTATACATGTCATATAAGTTAAAAAAAATGTGTTTCCAATTTGTAGGAAACGTAAAAAAGTTCACCATTTGGAAAATTATAGGAAGAATTATTTTTAAAAAAAAATACAAATTAAAACATGGGTAAAATAGATTTAATAAATCATTGTATAATATTAAATACAATCTATAAATTTTTTTATAAAACATAAATTTAGAAGGAAAAACATTTTTGACCAATGAGAGAAATGATGTCAATTTTTTTTTTAAAAAACCTTCTCAATAATTTTAAGTATTTAAAAAAGAAAATGTTACTAATAAATATAAATTTAATGAATAAATATAGGATAATAATTTTATGTTCTTCTATTATATAATAATAAAATAATTTCCACTAATGGAAATTCAACCATAAAATGTGCAGATTAAAATGATATTGATAAGATATTTCTTATTGTTTTATTATATTTTGAATCATAACCACCTTGAATTAGGTATGTGTGTTAAAAATAAAAATACCATGAATTATGATTTATTTACGTAATAATATGTAAATGGGTCTAATATATATGATATAATATAAATTGGATGTATGAAAGATTATATGTCTCAATAAGGAATGTTTTGTGGCAGAAAACAATACGTCCATTCCAAAATTGCATGTGTATGTATTTTATATCATGTATGATAAAATTATATCATTTATTATTTTTTAAAATAACATTTTATAGGTTTAATACCTTATTCTAAAACAATATTTTACAAATAGATTAATTATGTGATTAATTAAGTAGTCAATTATGTCCACATCTGGTGTGTTGAGGATGCTTGGTTCTTAACTTCAAAACAATGTTGGTCTGTTAAATATGGTAAATGGGTTAATTTTTTGCCATATAATGAATAATAATCCAGATATTATTATAATTTTTAAATAAAAATTATACTTTTTTTAAATAATAACACGGAATTGTGGTTTTGAAAACTGATCTATGTTACAACCATGGAGGGGGTACGTCATACGTTCGAATGAGTACTGTTTCCATGTCTCAAAGATCATGATAAAAGAACGTAAGTTTTATTTTATCATTCAATAATGACAATTATATCATAAATATCATATTATTTCTTAAATAATATTACATATACCATCCATGTGGTGTAAAAATAAACAATGAATCACATCGCTTGGTGAGAGGGAAGTCCAGCATATAAATGAATGATGTAATCATTTTTCAATGGATTGTAAGTTGATAATTTAAATGATATATAAATTTTACCGAATTATTAATATGTAATTAATATAATACATAAATATTAAATCCATCATTATGAATAGTCGTGAAAAGAGATGATGGAAAATGAATCACATCGGTTCGCGAGGCGGTAGTCCTCCGTACGCAAAAATAATGGTTTCATTTCCAATTTAATGTAATTGGATATGGATGAATATTATTCCATAAAAATAATAACATATATGTATATACTATTTATTATGGTTATTATTTTTTAATTTTTAATAAGTAATTTAATGTGATAAATAATAAGAAATAAAGACGGATCTTAGTGATGTTGATTACCTTCGCTTAGAAGAACCTCCTATATATCTCATTTTATAGATTGTAAGGTTGGTATTTTAAGAAGACCATAATGTTTCTAAGGACTTTTTTGAGATATTTTTTTAGTTTTTTATCTATCTATATGTACTGGTTGGTGTGAATGAGTGTGCGGAGGGGTTCTCTTTTATAATTGGGTAGGAGTGATATTCTTATAAATACCAAAAACTATTCAACAATGGGAAGTAACTCTCAAGGTACATGCCTAAAAAACAAACAAATAAAATATTGTAATATATATAAGGCTGATACACAACACTATAATGAAAAATAATCTTTTCTTATATATTTTATTTAGTTTACCTCTATGTTTACTCACTTATACACTTTAATTTTTTTACCATTGAAACTATTTTTTAATTGGTCTTTACTATTCATTATGAAATAAATGAAAAAATAAAATATTATAAAATATTATTTTTATAAATATTCAATCCATTCTATAAAATTAAATTCATATATGTGATATAATTAGATATAAAATTAAACCCGCAGATTTGTTGTAAAAATTATTTTTCATAAAATTAACTTTTCAAGTATTAGATGATCTTATAATAACTGTATGATAATTGCTGATAATAATTACCTAATTTTACATCAATATAAATATATATATATATTTAAATTAAATAATTTCTTATTATATGTTATTTTAATTAGTTGAAATGGAGAAACATTATAAACATTAAAACAATTTTATGAAAAATGTGTTTTAAAGGGAAATAATAAACTTGTGTTAAAATAAATGATAAAGATGATATAATTGAAATAAATAGGAAGAAATAAAATTTAAGAATACATATTTCACATTTAAATCTTGTTGAAATCATAATAGGACTTTTAAATTACTTAGTTAATTAAAATAAATGAATGTTTTACCAAAAATCATAATTTTTCATTATTCATTGAAAACCCAATATTTTCAAAAAAAACAAAAAATTTATCCCAAATATAATATCAATATAATGATTTAAAAATTAAGTTTATTTTAAAAAATAAAATTTCTAAAATATTTAGAAATTAACTATAATATTTTCTCTAAAAATCATAATAGGACTTTTAACTATTACGTTATATTATTTATGTTTAAATAAAAATATTTTAATATTATATCACGGCTCGTTTAAACATAGTGTTGCATTTTATATACTCTATAAAGAATTGTTTCATTTAAAAATATTGTGGTTTTTTGCTATACCCACATTAAATAAATTTCATCCTTTTCATTTAATAATTTAATCTATAATCAATCATTGGACATTTGAAAATTCTGTTATGGGGATCCCACATTGTAAAAGGGTTAAAATAACAACCTCTTCAAATGAAGGAATGGGAAAAAAGATGGTCCTCACAAAACTATGTTTCCATATAGTAAAAATTGGTTAGAATTAAAAATATTTACAATGAAGAAAATGATAAACAATTATGGAAATTGTTATATATCACTAATCATAAGAAATTGAATTGTCAAGATAAAGATAAAAACCGCAAAACCATTAATCTTTTATGAATTAAAATACGATTGATTCATTGGATATGAATTTAATATGAAATAAAATTTGTTTCATAATATTTTTCATATATTTGAGGGATTATTTTTCTATAATTATAGTGAAAAAAGAAAATATACAAACTTTATATCTTTTATTTCATAGTCACAATTTCATCCTTAAATTATTCTTCAATCAATTTCCACTTCACCTATTAATATAAGGAATGAATATCCAATATTCCTTTTATTCTATAAGCCTTAAAATTATCATTAAATGGATCATATGATTTATAAAGTATTAAGAATATAATCCTCTAATCATTATTTTACCAAAAAACTTTTCACAAGTTAACATAATTCCTAAAATTAATATTTATATATTAATCAAAAAATTCAATAATAAATACAAATTTTTTACAAAGTTAACTCTTTTAATAAGTAACATTATACCTTAAATAACCTAAATAATCCCAACATGGAACATGATTTTGACCGCAAAGGTTATATCATACCCTTCAAGTTACATCTCAAAAACATAAAATCTTTCTTCTCAAATAACCCATTACATTAAATTTAATGATTATATATTTCTCAACCTAATAAAATGTTTCCTAAAATAAATTTATTCTCCCAAAACCCCTAA
Source organism: Viscum album (assembly GCA_963277665.1). Lineage (NCBI taxonomy): Eukaryota > Viridiplantae > Streptophyta > Magnoliopsida > Santalales > Viscaceae > Viscum > Viscum album. Next base: position 1,194,874,927 of record OY728135.1, on the reverse strand, counting down.
AAATGAAAAAATATTTAATCCTTTAAATTGTTTCACAAAAATATACAAAATATTTATCCACCAAAACAATTATCAAAATAAAATTTCATACTGACCAGAAAATTGCATATGCCTATGGTAGTTGTTTCACCCATATCACCCTGAGGTTATGGGTTCAATCCCCACAACCTTTACAGATGTGATGATTTGTCACCCAATTTCGTGGTTTTCCTCTTTATAAAAATATGTAAAAACTTATTTTTTAATCATTTTCAACATTATCCTTTATCATATAATTTTCTATATAATATGATGATCATATTTTGAAATAACATTAGTAATGAAGACATTTTTTAACCTATATGTTTTTCTATCTAGATCATTTTTTTCAAAAAATAAACTAATTTTAATTAACTATAATTACCTCAAAATCAAGCACATCTCTAAGATTATCTTTTCCAGAATCATGGGGTTTTCAATATAATATAACCATACCATTAAATCACATTTATGGGTCATTAATACCATTCAAAATATTCCATAAAATCCTCAAATAAAAGCTACTATGGAATAATCTATATAATTTAATTGATTCATTTAAATAGAATACCATTGAAAAAAATTATATTACATTATTATTATAGAGTTTGAATACATAAAAACATGAATCATTCAACTTAAATTATTTTTATACCACATACCCTTTGGAATTTATCTTTTGATTAGTTAATTGATTTATACAATGAACCAATTCCCAAAATTTATTAAATAAAACAGTTAGGGAGGAATTAGGTTTAGCTTTATTTCCCCACATCTTGTTATGCAGACTCATATTTTTTAAATAAAATAGCTAGTTTGTACCAACATTTTCCACAACTAAAGCATGTTCTAATACCATTAATTCATTTTCCATGGTGAAACATCCCACATTTTTGACATGTATGATATAGAAAATTCATTTCATTTTCATATTTAGAAAATTATCTTATATGTGACACCTTTATTATCTTCATTGGTGTATTTGGGAATTCAAATATGTTCTAATGTTTAATCATAATTCGATAATGATCATTCAAAATGATTATAATATTGAAAAAATCAATTCCCATTACATTATTAATATCACTAGAGAGATCATTACATTTCCCATTTAATTGGTTATTAGTATGACTTTCCCTATTTCCCACCATTAAATAAAATAAATAAAAAATAAATATAATAATTCTTGAACATACATAATGAAAAACATATAAATTTAAAAGTAATGAAATATAAATTATAATTATATCATGACTTATTATTTATAGGTTTCAATTTATGTTATCCCTAATAATGATTCCAATAATGTTTTTGAACCTAAAAATTGGATTAAGTTATTCTTAATGGTTCATAAAGAGTTTTTTAATTTCAAATACATATCCACTAGGATTGTAAAACTAGGTGCAGAGTAAGGCCCATTTTTTGGTACCAAGTAATGATTTATTCAAGGATTACATGACTTTTCTATAAGTATTACACTAAGGTACATCTATTTTAGAACCACATCAACATTTTGTATCTAGAAAGTGATGTAACTACTCGGAAACCACTCACTCTATATATCACCATGATTATAGGATATTTTTCTATAATTAGTTTTTTCTTTAGACTTATCCCAAGGTTTCTCACTGAAGATTTATCATCTTATTTTCCATTTAATAACTAAACATTTTCCCTAATACTAACTATAGAAACCCATGCATTTTATACATGTTACAAAATGTTTTTTTATATAATAATTCATTAATTACAACCCCAAGATCATGAGTCCAATGTATTTGTAAGAATAGGTTCATAATACGTCAAAGTGGTACTAAAAAATAAAACATTTTATTTGATTCTTCATAATGATCTTCTAAATAATTTAGTTCTCCGAAACTGCATTGTATAATTTGGGGAATGCATAAAAAAAGTGGTGACCTAAAAAGCCTAGTAAGGGAATAAACATGATAATAAAGCATAACATATGAGTCCAAGGTATAGCATGATTTCATGAAAGGTAAGGAATGTGAGAAATAAAATGGGAGAATAACATAAATAACATATTTTCATAATATCATAACATCATTGGAAATGTGACAGAAATAGAAAATATGACATAAACACAAGTCAATGATAACTTCCATGACAACATCACATGGTGGAAAAAGTTTCGTAACGGATTAGGATTACTATTTGATCCCAAGAATTCAATCTCATGAGACTAAAATATTACCCATTGAATTAGAGGTATTTATAATTCTTGGCCCACTCATCACATTCATTTCATGTACACTCATATGTGTTCTACAAAATAAAATCAATTAAATGGAATTGTATATATATTATCTAATAATATAAATGGATTTCATAATCTTGACTTCTAACATAATAAAAATATATTTATCAAATAAAGAAATTTAGAGATAGATATAAAGAATGTATTACCCAATAAATGTGTGGTAGTGTAAGAATGATATATATGTAAGATACATATAAAATTATTTTTGAAGAATTCAATAACATTAACGGTCTTTTTCGTTGATGGATAGAAATACATTTAAAAAGACTAAAAAAAATTCTTGAGAAATATAAACCTTCCACTTTGAAAATAAAATTTGAAATACTAAAATTAACCAAATATTAGATAAATATTTTTATTTGAAAGTATCCATCAAAACATATAAACGAATATTCAGATCAATTAATGTTTAGGATAATGGGTAATTATATATGTGTCGTATATATTAAAAAATATTTTCAATTTGTAAGAAAAGTAAAAAATGTGAAAGATCCCAGAGTTCGTGAAAGTTAAATCTCATTTAAATTTTTATTTGAATCCATGAATGTTGGATAATTAAATTTTTATCAGGAATATGAGAAATCTCAATGTTTTTTTTGGGGATTTTAGACATGAGCGAAAATGGAAATTAGTTCATCCTACAAATGTTTCTTGGTTGGTGCATGGTTAGGTGTAAATTTTCCCCCAAACCATGCTATCTAAGAGGAGGGGTGCATGGTTATGTAAGTTTTTCAAGGGGGTAATATTAACTATGTGTTTTGGTATGGAGGAATTCCATATAGTTGGTCCATGGTTTGTCAAAATCTGTGGGATCCCCTGTTAACCATGAAACTTGGATCCCTCTTGGATAGAGGCTAGTGAATCTTTAAATACCGGTTTGGTATATCGTGTGATGAAACTATTATCCTCATTGAATGTGTTTTTTTAAGATTTCCCCCTATTTATTTTAGGTGTTTCACTATATTTTATTAATCATTCTTCCTCCTATATACCTAGTGATAAACATATACTCTATAATATTTTCAAGGATCTATCACCTTACAATTCCATTTGGAGTTTCATTGTGTGCAGACTGAAGCATCAGATAATTATAAAGTGTCTCTCTTCTCGCTTTTACAGATTAGGGATTGTGGTTTCATTCTTCTTCTTCCGAAATCCTAAAACCCTCTTTTTCAAGTGGATCATAGATTGGTGATTTAACGGGTGTTTGTATCCAAGTCAACGGACAAGGTTATGTGTGCATTCATCTTAAAAATTTAGTTAGATTGTTTAAAATTAATATCACATAGTCTTGTTGTTGATTTTTTTCATGTGTGGTGAAGTTATTAGTTCTCCCTTGTAGTGAATTTCATGCCTTTAGTGAGTTTTTTCAATGGTTGGATAAATAATGAATTGAACCTATCATGATCCTGATGGGATGCATTGAGATTTATTATACTGATTTAGATCCACAAATGGGGTTTACCATCATTCCAAAAAATGGAAAATTATAATGTTCAGAATAAATTAGATTTGTGTTTAAATTTATCCCATGATTTTTTTTTGATATGTTGGTTTGAGTTATAAATATGTGCCAATGGTAGTTGTGTATGGTGTTGGAAATGAAATAAGTGATTGTTTGAAATGATGTGAAAAGGTTCAATTGTATTAATGTGAATGTGTCGAATGGATTATGAATTAGTAATAGCAATAAATAAATTGATTATGGAATATTAATAGATGAATTTTTAAAATGAGTAAATTCTTAGGAATTGATGAATATATTAAATTGTATAATGTATGACAACAGTTGGGTATGATAAATGGGTTAAGTAATTTAAGGGGAAATGAATTAAATGGTCTCTGATATGTAAATGGTAAATATGATATTGGGTTAAGGATTGATGATGATTCATATGTTGTATGAAATGTGAATTTTGAATGTTATGTATTGGTTGTTTATGGGTTGTGATATAGTTTATGTGATAAATGGATATATAAGCATGTGAAAATTTATTGGTAGCTATGGGGTATTTTTTTTGAGGATCTATGCTCATGGGTTGGGTTAGACTAAGACTCCAAACCCCACTTCTATAATGAACGGTTTATGGAAGGGTACTAAGGCTTTATTCCCCTAACTGATGCATTTGATGAGACTACCTAGACCTAGGATCCAAGGTAAGTTTGATATATTTGTTTATGAAATGATTATCCCTAGTGAGATATAGATACATGAATTATTCACTTATGCATTGAATTTTATTGGATTAGCCCACAATGTAATTAATATAAATACTTGACCCATGGAAAAAGTGATTAAAATAGAATGAATAATGAAAATATTTGTAGTGAAAATTATTAAATAATGACACATGAGTATTCTTTTTTTATCTTGTTGTTTATTTATCACTCTCATCCACTAACTATTTAGACATTATATTTTATAAACATCATTGGTGGTGGCCTATTGAGTTTCACTTACACCCTGCTCAAGATGATATTGGGTACTTAAGAAGATTTAAAGGTTTCTAGCTAAGACCATGAAAAAGGACATATACTAGGGAGTTGATTTAGGCTTGGGATGTTCATATTTTAGGATTTAAAATTCAAGTTAAGAACCATTTAGGGGTTCAACTATCAATATTTATTTTGGGTTTTCCATTACATCTAGTACTCTTTGCATGACATGGTATATTTTTTGTTTTGAATGTGGTTGTACCCTATTTGGGAATTGGTTAGTAATTCATGTTTCTAGTTTATTACATATTTCTCAACAATAAAATGTGTTATGTATTTCATATTACTCGATTAAAGAGGGTATTGTCTCCCAACATGATATATTAGACCTTTAATTCTAGTTGGAAACATATGTTGTATTGGTATGTTTGGTTGAGGTTATGTGGCTTCCCGACATAAGGCACTGGTTTAGTGGTTCTGGGTTAAGGACGTTACAAAGTGGTATCAAATGAGTCTCTTCTGTTCCTTTCTATTTGGGAATGGTAAATAGAAGACTATGAGGTATGGGACATTAGAAATGATATTTATAATGGGAGAAACTAACCCATGTGTGATGGAGAACTCATGTACCCAGTTTAGGAATTGTTGTTCTTGATATGTGTTGTTACAGTTGAATGATATTTCACTATTGACCGATGCACTTATTGTGTGATATGAACATTTTAGGTTATTTTTTTAGAGTACATAATGGAATGAGGTTGTATATTTAGGAATCATTATAGGAACCCAGGGATATATGTGTCATGCATCATAACAGGAACACACGAGATAGGTATGTTGGACACGAAGGGTAAAATGCATTTTACTTTATTAAAAACATGAATTAAATGGTGTCAAATAAATATGATAAAAATGGTTAAATGGAAATAATTTGACATAATTTTCCATGAATTTTGTTTAATTAAATGTTAAAAATGTGTTAAAATATTGGATGATACATGTTTTGAAATGGGAAATCTTCTAAAAAGATAATTTTTGTGCAGTGGAAGTGCATATTGTTTAAGAGTTTGTCTAATGAAAGACTTGTAATTATGTAAGTTAGTTTATCCTTGTTTATCCATGAACCATGATCGGGAAGGTCAAGGGTAGTGTTATAGATGTGATGATTTCCATTAGGATAGTGTATTTGATATGGGTTTTTTATGTCTAGTAGAGATCCTTCTTTTATGAAATTTTTTTAAGGTTAATGTAATGTATTATTTGAATATTCTTTGGAATTGTAGTAAAATTCTACCATGACAATGTTCCTCATTGGAGAGTATTGACACTTTGTTCCTTAAAAGAGTCTAAAAACCAAAAAAGGGATATACCATAGAAATAAATGAGGAAAATAAATGAATAAAATCAATATTTGAAAAGGCATGAGTTTTGGGTCACCTTAGTTAGACCAAAATGGCATCAGCACACAACCTACTTGAACACCTCGGAATGTTGCATAGCCTACTTGCGCGCCCAAACTCTTCTCACCCAGAGTCCTATATTTGCCTACAAATAAACCCTTGAGGTCTTCATTTGTATAGAATAATTTCCCTGAAGACCAATTATTTCTCTGGTCTCCCTATTTATTCACCCAAGAATACCTAAACATTTTAGGTAGTCCTTCAACACCATGATCGGAGGATTTAAAGGAGTATCATTGGACTTAATAAGTCCTTTTAGTGTTTGAAAACCATAAAACATGCATTCCTAAAGCACCCAACTTCCCAAAATCATAAAAACTTGTGTGCCACCTATTCCTTTTATAGGAACATGAGTGCCCCACTTCTGGTATCACCTATGAATACTCTTTAAGTCTTGAGCAAGGTCTCTCCCAAGTATTTACATCCATGTTTCTCATTGGTTAAGTGATCATCAGGTCTCCCAAGCCTACTTGTGCTCCCATACTTGCATGCCCTTACCTACATGGGCAGCCCTCATTGATTCACTTACATTCTAGAGTCTACAATCCATCAAGACCTTTTCGAATCCATCCATAGCAAGGATTCTTCTTCATTGGCTCCCTTGTTTGAAAGGGATTATATTGAGACCTCCACTAAAACCTCTTGAAAAATCAATACATAGGGAAATGCACATCAGAGTGTCTCTTATTTGGGTTTGTATATCCATAGTGAGAGGTTTCCCAGATTATTTTACAATGGTGTTAGGGTTCATGGAGTTTATGTGGGTTTATATATCAACAATAACATGGACCTTTATCCTAGGAACAGTGTTGGGAAGTTCCTAGTTTAGAAAAGGGTTTGGGTCCTGACCTCTCCCTTCTAAAATAGATGACCTGAAACCTCAGGTCTCTGGTAGGGAAGATATGGTTCACACCTACTTTTCTTCTTTTTGAACAAAGGAGAAGTATACATCCCCTACCAGGATCAATTTTAGTGCAACCATCTTTACGTAAGCCCCTAGTTTTTCTTTTAGGATGTAGCATCATTTCTCTTCCTCTCTTTTTCGGTGTCGAAGACCAGAGGAGAGATGGAAAAAAGGACTTCTGTTACCCTTTTCATCTCTCGTTGAGATTTTTCACCAAAGATAGTCATCTGGGTATAAGCCACACACATTCAACCCATCATCCTTCCCATTAGACCATTGTCCAATGTAAAGTGAATAGAGGTAAGGCTCGTCACCTCACCTATTTCCCGGGTCACCTCGGCCTCATCCACTCTCGCCGTCATTTGTGTTCTCTCTTCCACCAGTAGAGGAGGAAAAGTGAATATGTCATTGTTGAATATTTCACATCCTATTGTTTATCACACTGACCATGAATCACGTGGTCTTAGAGATTCATGATGATAACAACATGTTTACAAACACCCACGGTGAATGAACAATGAGAACTCTAATACCCACCATAATTGGGTTACATAGGAATCCCTCTCAGGGCCCGAGCTCACTAGACATCCTCTTTAGGAATTCAACCCTAATTCTCTAAATTTGGGAATCCTCATTAGTGATAAGCCTCCAATTAAACCCCTAAATCATTAAGGCATCCGTTTTAGGAAGTAATGTCAAACACATTTCACTAAAAAGACTATATTCTCTTATGATACTTATCAAACTATGTGTTCTTTGATTATCATCCACATGGGATATGTAGGAAGACTCCTTGAGGTTCAAACCCAAAACTTCAAATCCACCATGTTCTCCTTGATCCATATTCCCAACAGGGTCTAATATGACATGGAAATCTATATCCCTTCCAAGTTAATTGGGATTACTTGGCATAAGTACCACACAAAACATTGCTTAATCACCTTTCCCTTATATGTCCTTAATACATGACATTAAACTGTATGATTAGTTCCTTATCACATGAGATTGAAAGTTATGATGCGCCCCATTGAGAAGCACTTACCTTTTAGGGTTTTTATTCCTTTCATAAGGATACGTAGGTATCCACTTTTATGGGCACGATACAAAGATCAAATCAAGACTTCATCTACATAGATGACAATAAATTCTCGAGTTCCCTGCTGAGTGGATTAAAAACCAATATCATGATAATGATGATTTAAAAAATGTTTAAATCTTATATTGGAGGATAACATTGATGGAGAACCTCAGATAAATATAGATTTATCTATTAATTAAGAACATTGAATACATAGTGATGATTCTAAATTTTACACATGTTAATAATAGATTGAAAATTCCAAGGGAAACGTATCATATAATTGGTAAATTAATAAGGATTCATTAAAACATATTAAATTTATAAATATAGTCTCCGAGTATAAAATAATTCCCCCTAAAAAGGGTGTGATGAGTCTTACCCCCATCCTCTCGACAAATACATGTTTTTATGTATCGAAAAGTCTAAACTTAACAGACACCTGCATTTAGAAAGCATACCCCCTTTGGATAAAAAACTATTGGACATCTATGGTTCCATATATAAATTAAATGGAAACTCTCTGGATGTAGTGATTCATAGAACAATAACACACATTTCAAGGAACTACGAAACAAAAATGGTGAACCCAATGTGAATCCTTAACCAAGTTTATAATGATACCCACCTTTCAGGCCCCTACCAATTGATAAAGTAAACATGGAAAAAATAATCCATCATGCATGTATCCATCTAAAAAATGTATCTTTAATGTAGTTTATTATTATTTAAGGTTTTTCTCAGAACTCCGTTCAGTACAAAATGACTTTTTTCAAGTCCAAATATGTGATCTTACCAAATGCTACTCATGCTCGATCCTCATCCACGAAATGGAAGTTATCACCCAAACATCATCTTCAATGCCAGGTCTCTAATGTGTTGTTAAAGGAGTATCACCATCAGAGTACAGTCACAACTATGGATACTTCTTGATAGGCCCCCAGTTTAATAACAATCCTCTATCATCAAACCAATGACGACCGATGGTTAAGAAGTAGATAGTGAAAACTACCATCATCAACCATTTCGGGTCCTTATCCCCAAAATGCAACAACAAATCCCTCATGTACTACATGGAGGTGGTTCAAGAGGTTACTCAGGGACTCATTTCAAGGATGCATGGGTCTTTCCTGAGGACTCCTACCGACAATCACCACCAGCAGAATCATGTGGTAGTGAACCACAAATATGATGAGGGTATTGCCTCTGGACGTTCAGACCAGGTCTCTCAGACCCAGGAATGCAAGATGAACCACCAGGGACAATGTCTGGTCAATAGGGAGTAGGTTCTTACCCTTACCCCTTCTGTATAATCCCATCAACCTAACTTGATGGAAAAAAATTATCGGGCACATACACTCGTCTTTCCTAATTTTTCTGCCTAACAGACTCGTCTGGTAGCAACCAACCAATACCAACAGAAAAATAAAGTGGAGTATTGTGAATAGGAACATACACTTGTTTAAAAATTATCAGCCAGTCAGTAGGCTCGTCTGACTACCTTTAAATAATCTCTCCATTCAAATGTGGTGGAAACTAGTAAACAAAAACATACACCTAATTACAATCACCAATTCTTCCAGCAGTCACGTCTTCCAGTATTGAAGGAAGTATGTCATACATAATTGATGATAAATATCCATAAATCACATACACGTTCTAGCGTTCATCTAGCCTACCAATAGTCTTGTTTGGCAGCACCCAGGGATGTCAGTCAGAAAGCTCTGACGAAAAATCTGGGGCAGACCCAACTCTCTGCCCCCATGCATGAGTAATGACAATACCCATTGATAGGAAAATAAGTACATGAGTAAGCACATACACTTACTCTTGATACAAAATGGATTTATATTCCTATTCCATCTGCTAAACTCACCAAACATATCTTATCAATGGTGAAAGGGTAGACGCAAATCCCTGCCCATATTCTGAATCATGCCAGGATATTATAACAGCTACTTCAGCAGCACCAGGGGAAGATACACATAAATCTATACCCACACATGGGATAACTCATCGCCATACCATCCTAGAGAATATACACACCTCTTTTAAACTCTAGGAGGTTCATGGGGGATACTCCCTCATATCATATAGACAACAAGATCGGGGACAAACACCATTTCAAATTGGAGTTAATTGGTATGTTCTGGTAGCCAATCCAAGGCAGGAACATACACTACCCATGATAACCACTTCTCATATCATGTGGCCCCCACTAAGTGTAATAGAATATCCATGAATAAGTATTTCCAAACATGGTTGGAAAATCAAGAGTCGGGCTACAATTTTCCTCCTCTTAATGCTGGAGTTCTCGAAGCCCTCAGACATTTTTCTGTTTCATCTTAAGATCATACCCTCTCATTAACATATTATGGAAGTGGTATCAGTAATTATGAAGTTACCCATTGAAAACTTCATCATGAAGGATTTATTAATGAAAATTAATTCAATTTAGAGTGCTTATCTCTAGATGATATCCACAGAAACCCTCTGTGTGTCCAGAAGACCATGGAACAAGAGGATTTATCCCATGCTATAATCCACCATGGTGATCCTCCCCATGATGGCATTCACTACGAATGTCCTCACCACTGTAGTATTTCACATTTTCAAGATAATTCATTAATTGATAATGTAGTGATGAGAAATCCATCTTATCTTAAGGCACATGAAAACACATGGATAGTCATGTCAGATGTGTTTTTAGTGATAGTTGAAACACTTTATCAACCAGAAGACATATTAAGGGAATGGTCATTATTCGAACCTCACATGGGTCATTTTTCTTCTAATATAGAGCATCCACTTTGGTTAGACCAAGTGGGAAAATATCTAGTAAAAGACTATGAAGATATGTTAAACATGAGAAACCAATTGGCTAAAGGAGAAATACCAGTCATGTTTTGGCCTTTAGAAAATTCTTAGTATAAAATTCTAGAATTCATGGAAGAATATTGTATTCATGATATCTGCCTCAACTTTTTTAATACTCTACCGGATTTTGAAACTAAATTATTATCATATGATTAATATTAAAATCATGTAAAGATAATAGAAGGGTTGCAAATCCAAATTGACTTGGCATATCTCTTAGTTTCCCAAAATCCAAAGGTTGAAAAATATTTGGGAACCCTTCAATGTGCATACCTCAATACTCTAAAGAGTCTAGGCCAGTTAATTTTTGATTCCCCAACATGTGTTTGTATCAGAGGATGTGGTGCACATGGAGTTTTGAATTTCACTACTCTCTAGAATCAACAAAGTCTTCCAAAAGTGGTCTCATGCAATGCTATTTCACATGGTCGGCCATAATCAATATATTTTGTATGTAATCGATTGTATGCTCAAGAACATGCCTCAACCAGCTCTCATCAGAGTCAATCCGAAATAAAATAAGTTGTTAAGTTACTATTAAATCAAGCATATGTGAATCTTGAGTAGGCGTCCCACATAGATGATTTAATTCGTCAAAGAATTAAAATTTATGAAATAACACAATGATTTTCTAAAACAGTTGATTTGAATGGTTGTCGGATAATGCACCCAGCTAATGTCCGGACCAAAATTCATAAAATCATAAGACAAGTTGCATGAATTTCAACCATAGTAGTTCAAGAATCACCCAGCTTGAATGGTTGGGGGATAATTTAATTCAACCTTTAAACTCATTAAATCAAGTTCAGATGTGTGAAGAAGAAGAACAGGAATATCCCCAGCCTTTATGACTGGGGTATTTCTCACATCTATAATACCCTCTACAGTGAAAGTCATCTTTCTCCTAATTAGGGAATAAGACACAAAGAGATCACACAAATGAACTATGAGAGGATACCCATTGGGTTACTATCCATAAAACAGCTCTTAGGAATCCATTATATAGGAGAATAGAGTCTCATGGAAGATACAGAGGGAGATGATCTTACAAAAATACTGTGATAACACCATCAATGCATTATGCGTCAATAAATGTCATTAACACAATTACAGAAGATCCTTTAAAAAATGAGTCATGTTCAGGGCAATCAGAAAACGAAGTTCTTATCCATTATATGGTACACACTAAAGCAAATGAATAATGTGTACATACCCAAAATCAGAGGCTTACCTAGAATCTAGGTATACCTTCAAATAACCAACTGCCACCCCTCCGAAAGGAATCTAACAAAGGGAAAGGTAAAAGTTAGATTACATCTCACTTTTACATTAGAGAAGGTCAATACCTTTCACTTGAATATAGATTTTAACTGCAAGAAGAAGAGATGAAGGAGTCGTAAAGACTGAATACAGAGTTACTTCGAAGAAACATTTCTTCTAGACTTACTCCCTAGGTATGTCCTCAACTTTCACATCCTGTAAGATCTCCTTAGAAAGTGGATTTTTAGTAACTACATATGTGGATAATGACTTCCCTTTAGTGGGTACACAACTAAGGTAGGATCAAACACATCCTTAAAGTCCTATTTCTCTGGGTCCTCCAAGGAAAATTCCAACACCACCACCAAGGGTTTTGTCTGTCGTTGCACCAGCTCAAGCTCTATTTGTTGAACCTGCATAGGTTCTAGCTCATCTGGATATTACCCAAATGATTATGAACACAGTTTATCCATTAACAAATTGATTTGAAGCTATAGAGGAATGGTGTGTGCCATTTTATCTGGAAAATAAAGGTTACCCTAAATGGGTCGACCTGATTCCCCCCACCCACAAAATAGTATGAATACCACGTTTTCAATCATTAATGGTCCAAGAGATCTGGAACAACACGTAACACATTTTTTTCTCGTTGTGATCCCATGATGGGAAATCCTCTACAACAAGAAGAAGCAAATCTTATGTGTTTTTTACAGTCATTAAAAGGACCATCTTTTCTATGGTATACTAGTTAGCACTCGTGATCAATTACTGGATGGGATGATCTCTGTCATAAATTCCTTCTTCAATTTAGCTCAACTCTACTGAATAAAACAGATTTTTATCTTAATAATTGTAAACAGATAAAAAATGAACGAGTTTTATATTTCACTACACGATGGAAAGGTTTATTGAATTCATTATATTTGGAACTCCCTCAATAAGAGTTGCTTCCAATTTGGGTGGAAAATCTATGTGATGAGTTACATGCACCACTGATCCTTATAAAATACACATAAGGGTTTCAAGACCTTACTTCAAATGCTCAGTAGATATAATATTTTATTATAGAAACTATGGCTAAGACTTTTGTAATTCCATCAGATCTGGGAAGGAGAATAGGGAAAGCAGAGGCTGCTATAGTAACACTCAAGCAAGCACCTGTATCTACTTCCACTTCAAACCCTTTATCATATCTATGTGATCCACCTATTTAGAATTAGTAGCAATGACCACTTCGTCAAGATGATCAAATAGATCAATGGTGGAATCAATGTGAGGGATTAAAGAACAATGTTTATTCTTTCTAGATTGAGAAACTTCCTGGCTACTTTAGCTCATCTCAAGAAAATAATTTGGCTCAGTTTCCAAGGCTGGGGAAACCAAATAAAGAAGGAAATGAAGATATTCAAAATTATTACCCCTTTCCCCATATTTTGGGTGTTTTGTTTTCAAGGAACTCATGTAAAATATAGTAACCTTTGGATAAGTAAAACTGAAAATTTCATCACCTTAAGAAACATGTGTTTCTATTACTGATCTAGAGGAAGAAGGTGAATAGAAAAAATATAAAAGTAGAAATGTGAAGAAATATAATGATTATATGATTAGGAAACTGATCAATCGAACTCATGTCATTCTATGATCATAGTTGAACCAAACAATTGTGTCTTTCTTTACTCCTTCCATAGAAATACCACCTTCATCAAAAGGTCAGTCCTAAAAGAAGAAAAGTGATCATAAGGATAAAGAGTATTCAGAAGAAAATGTGCTCGTGTTAAGGAAAAATTTGTCCTTTCCCCGAGAAAATTTCATGTCATCTACTTCAAAAGCACTGGCACCGTCTAGCCAAATGGAAGAACCAGAACTAATATATCTGGTAGAATCTGCATCATATGAAGAATTGATATTTCGTTATGTCAATGTTATCCAATTAATGGATCTTTATGCCAATGGTGATTTGGATTATAATGAGTCAGAGTTCCTTGTACCTAATTGGGTAACCAAAGGAAGAGGAAAGGTCGATGATACAATGGAAGATGTGGGAATTCTAAAAACCACTATTTTAACTCTACCCCTACTCAAACCATATATGTGGACGAATCTCATGGAATATCCCATCAATGAGCTCAAAAAGAATAAGATTTTTATTCCATGAAATATAGGTTCGATTCTAACAAGATTATTTTGGAGGACTGATGAGAAGTCACACCATATTCTTCTCAGCAAGTAGATAGATCGAGTCGGTCTAATCCACCAAATCCCAGTTTTTTTATAGTTTATGCTCCAATATAGGGTAAATCTTTATCACAAGCCTCAACTTCCAAGGAACCTGCAAAACCGCAACTCCATGTTTGAAAACACAGGCCATTGGAGAAAAAGTATGATGTTTTGAAACAACTGGCCCATGTACCGGCCATGTTATTGATTTTGGATTCCTTGAATCATTTAAAGTACCTTTGAGAAGAACTTATGGAGGCTTTGTTAAGTCCTCTAGAGTTTGAAACCAATGTTTATACTACTGAGGTTTACTGTATAGAGATTAATCCCTCAGAATTTCATGCAGTCACATGTCTTACATATAAAGATGAAGACGATGTTGTACATTGACATATCAGACCCTTGTATCTGTCTAGAAGGGTGAATGACCTAGAAATCCAACAATCATTCATTGATAATGGCTTTGGAGTCAACCTCATTCCCATTTTTACACTTCATCAATTGGTCCAAACTGAATCTCACTTATCTCCTTCCAATTTATTATTGAAAGGATATGATAGGAATGGGAAATATGCTTTAGTGCAGATTACACTCAGAATTAAATTTGGAGATCTTCTGTCTAATTCAGAATTCATGGTTTTTCATTAGGACACAGCCTTCCACATTCTTCTTGTAAGTCCTTAGCTACATCAACATGTAGTAATACCTTCATCTTACCACCAAAGTATTATGTACTGTTTCAATGGAAAAATTGGGACATTATATGTTGACAAGGATCAGTTCAAAATTTGTTGATCTCAATACAATGAGGCAGAGTTTTATCACACAAAAGGAATTAGGTTCATGAAAAAGGAGACAACTAAATACAATGCTCAGAATGGTCTGGAAACGATCCCAGCGAACCCATTCATACATTTGAGTATAGATTCTATGCTACCCATCAATCAAATTGAAAGGGTAAAATCAAAGCCTCACACTCAACCAATAAATTTCATAATGTCAATTGCTGTAACTGAGCCTAAAAACAAGGGAGAATTTTTTGATTCAACATGTAGTGATGGTAGATTAAATGGAGATGTCTTCATATCATATACTGAACTAAATAAAGCATCTACTTTGTCAATCAGAGTATATGATGTTTAAGCAATGATATAGGAAGACAAAGATGTTGATTCTCAATCCATCATCTCCTATTTACTACCACAAGAATACCCTTCATCATTAGTAGTGTCAAATATGGTGGACCCTACTTTAGGATATTCAAATAATGACTCCTCCCCTAAATTGGGAAGTTCTTCCTCATCATACACTATGCATGTAGAAACAGAGGAGGTAACATATAATGAAGAAGAATAGGAAGATCACCAGGATTCTCCTTCAACATTTTAGGATGGTGTCACTACCACTGTGGATGAGCTTAGAGAAATTAAATTGGGTATAGAAGAAGATCCATGCCCCACTCTAATTAGTGCTACCATGACTTTTGATGAGTAAGATGTGTATAATTTATTTCTAAATCAAAATAGAGGTATATTTTCATGGAATTATACAGAAATGCTAGGTATTAATCCCGATGTAGCTACTCACCATTTGGGTTTTCCAGAAGATCATCGGGGATTCAAGCCTACAGCAATAAGAACACACCCAACTCATGCCTCTAAAATTTAAGATGAGATTGATAATATTATAATGGATAACTTTTTCCGGGAGTTTCAATATCCCAAATAGATGGAAAAAATTGTTCTAGTGAAAAAGAAGAATTGGAAAATTAGATTTTTCATTGATTTTAGAGATTTTAACCAGCATTGTCCTAAATATGACTTTCTAGTTCCAATTACATAACTATTAATTGATGCAAAAACTAGCTCTGTAAATATTTCTTTCATGGATGTATACTCTGGGTATAATCAAATCTGTATGTCCCTAGAGGATGAATAATCTACAGCCTTTAGATACCCTAAAGTTGTGTTTTACTATAGGGTAATTCCCATTGTCTCAAATAATGTAGGTGCAGTGTATTAATGTTCCATGCACCATATCTTAAAACACTTCATAGGATAATTTTTTGAATGTTCTATAGATAATTTGGAGGAAAAATCCATACAATGTTCCAATCACATATTTTATTTGGAAATCAAATTCAATAAGATTCAGTAATGCAGTTTCAAGATGAACCCCCTAAAATGTGCTTTCGAGGAAACCTCATGAAATTTACTTGGCTTCGTTGTACGCAATCATGGTATTGATGTTGATCCTAAGAGCATGAAATCAACTCTTGGTATGTCACCTACTCAAAGTTTGAATAAATTATAAAGACTCCAAGAAAAAATGGTGTATATTCCGGGGTTTATCGCCAATTAGGCATGTATGTGTTCACCCTTCACTAGATTAATGAAGAAGGGTGTCACCTATCAATGGACTAAAGCCAGTCAAGAAGCATTTTATACCCCCCAATAAATATCTATTGATTCCACTGGTATTAACACCACCATTTGAAGGAAGCCCTCTTATTCTCTATGTGATAGCTTTAGAGCGATCACTAGGTTCCTTCCTTGCTCAAAAAAATGATGCTAGTAACGAAAACAACCTTTAGTATCTCAATTGAACTATTCTTCATGTGGAGACTTAGTATTCAAGTATTGAAAAGTACTGCAAAGAATTAATATTAATAGATCGGAAATTGAGACATTACCTGCAACATCATGAAGTCCAATTGGTGTCTCATAGTAACTCTTTCAAATTTATCCTCAGTCATCCTATGCTTACATGGCATCTGGCATGATGGCCAATTATTTTTCAACAGTTTGATATACAGTTTGTCCCTTATAAGGAAATAAAAGTCCAAGATTTATCTAATTTCCTTGCTAAACGTCTATCTGTGGAAGATACATCATTAAATAATGGACCTCTTGATGATTAGGTCTTCTCTTTTCATGATATTTTCCAAAAATGTGGGATGTACTTTGATGGTGCCTCTATAAGTCAAATAGTAAAGAGAATGGAAACCCTAAACACAATAAAGTTGTGTTAGGAATTGTATTCATCTCCCTTGAAAAGGTAGTGTTGCCTTATTCCTTCATTCTATCTGAAGGTAGGACCAATAATGAGGCACAATATCAAGCTCTCATTACAGGTTTAGAATTAGCACTTCAGGTGAAATCGAATTACTTGAAAGTGAACGGTGATTCATGGTTGGTAATTAAATAAATCAATGAGGAATATTTTATAAGAAAATAAGAATTAATCTATTTGTGTGATTATATCATAGGATTAATGGATAAATTTACCTTAGATCAACATTTTTTTATATACCACAATCACAAAACGCTTAATATGATGCACTGGTTAATGCAGATATAGCCTTGGAAGATCCAAATCGGAATGATACAATCATTTTCACATACCATCATCATCTGTTCTCACATTTTGTTCAACCCATAATGGAGGATATTAATGAGATTTTCCCTATTTCTGATCCATATGGTCATTCCACAGGTTGGAGAATACCCATCATAGAATATCTTCAAAATAGAGTACTTCTGTCTGATAGGGCTAAAAAAGAACAGATCTAACAACGAGCAACCATTTTTACTCTTTATGATAGTCCAAACCACCAAAAGATCCTTTACATGTGAGGATTCAATAGAATCATTATCAGATGTGTTGATGGAGAAGAAACAATAGCTGTCATGAAAGAAGTGCATTTAGGAGCATGTGGTGCCCATAAATCTGGGCACAGACTCTCTGATTAGATATGATGACTTGGATACTTTTAGCCTTCAATAAAACAAGATTTCACATATTTCAATAAGATTTTTTATCCCTACCATGTGAATGACAACTTCATTAATCATCCCTCGAAATAACTACATACAGCTAAATACACTTGGCCATTTGGTACGTGGGGAATAGATGTATTAGGAACTTATTCTCATGGTACAACTATGTAGTTCAAGTATATTCTTACTACTACTGATATCTTCTCTAAATGGGCTGAGGCAATACCTCTTAATGAAAATGGAGCCAACATCATTGTTAATTTTTTAAATACTAATATCATCACCCAATTTGGTGTCTCTCAAACTATTTTGACAGAAAAGGGAACCATTTTTATTCTGTTGAGGTAAGAAAGTTATATCTGGTTCACAATATCAAGTCCAACCATTCATCTCACTATCATGCAGTGGCCAATGGTCAGATAGAGGCCTTCAATTAGACCATATCAAATATACTCCAGAAGATGATGGATAAGGATAAAAAATCATGTCCTGATAAAAATTTGAATGCTTTATCGTATTATTAGACTATTACCCATAAATCCACCTAGGAAACTCCCTATTCATTGGTATATAGAACAGAAGAAATTTTTCAAATTGAAATGCAATTTCCTTCACTTAGAGATGGAATCTATGGTTAGTTTTCTATAGGTGATATGTATCATAAATAGTTTGATGAGCTAGAGTGGATAGATGAAAGAAGATTGCATAATTTTCATCACTTGGAAGTCTACCAGAATTGAATAGCATGATCTTTTAACAAGAAAGTTCACATCCGTTCATTTCTTCGAAGAGAATTGGTATTGGTCCTAAGGACTCCAATGATACCAGGAAAGAAATAACCAAATCATGAGCCAAAGTGGTAAGAACCTTATTCCATACATAAGGTCTACTCAAATAGAGCTTATGCATTAATAGCAATGGACGAAGAGCATATTACAACTCAAAACAATTCAATATTCTTGAATAAATACTTTGTGTAGCAGCAAAGCACACACATCCTTGTTGCAACACTGAAAACTGAACAATACAAAGTCCTAGTTGCAAGACATTAAACTGCATAACAAACCTAAGTTTCCATGATTCATGATGTTAAAATGTGTAGCATCATCTACCCTTGCCGCAAGACAATAAACTAACCAACCCCATTATCTTAGCTACATGATAATAAAATTCATAACATCTTTTTTCCTCACTACAAGACTTAAAACTGCACAATGCTCCATCCTTGTCGCATGACATTAAACTGCTTGACATCATTTTTCCTCGTTATATGACATTAAATTGTACGAATAACATATTATATACTTAACATTAAGATCCTACATAAGAAATAATCATGGACATCATTGGTACTCCTTAGTAGAAAATGAGTCCCTTTCTTCCCTATGTCGAAGTCAGATCTGCATAGGGGATTTTTTTAAGAACTGTGTGTGGCTTCATTCTCATTTATTTGAGGCACGTACATACGCCTGAATATCTAATCATGGGCCCAACCAAAACCAAAAAATTTCTAATCCTTTTTTTCCTTTTATATATGAAGTAGATCTATACAATGTGTTTATTTATGATATATGTATTGGTCCTTATACAATTTTATTTCTTATGTTTAACCGTTCCCTCAAAATGTGTCAAAATCCCTCATTCTTCTTGTCAAACTAGATTGGCATGAGGAATGATTTTTTAAGAACTATGTATGGATTGATTATCATTTTTAATGCGATATTTTGGGGTGCCAAGATCTCCAATAATGGGCCCAACCACAATCTTTAAAAAACCCTTTATTACTTATATAAGAATAAAACCTCTATAGGGAATGTTTTAATAACTATGTATGACTTGATTCTTTCCCCCATAAAGACACATAGTGACACTTGGATTATATCCCTTTTTCTGTTTACAATATGTATTTTCTATCAAATCAGTTTATCTTCATCCTTACCACATGATGGTAAACTTTATGGAAGTCTAATAACCCTATTATTAAATTATTCCACCTTTGTGTTATAGAAGAAACCCTTACGGATTCTTGTTTATCACATCGAGTATAGTTCTCGTGGGATTAGGAATTGTGTAAAAGGCTTATCTTTATAAATAAGGTGTCTTAATTTCTCATGGGGTTATTAATTTCCTCACTTCATGAATCTAAACTGCACATCTCAATATTAATTCAGAGGAAATAAAGAAAGTATTTATTTTCATACAAGTATGTTCTATGTAAATAACTTCAAACTCATGGACAATATTGATTCAAATATTTCTTATTTTCATTTAGCATAAATCTATTCTATATTTACACTCATATTCTTGAATATTTATAGATCTTCATAATATTTCTTATATTTTCTTGTGACAATGTATCTAATACTTGATAACTTTTTTGTATGAATATGCAGTACATGCCCTTAGGTGTATTTACATAATTTTGTTACATAATTGCCCTATTAGTCAAAAGATTCCACTATTTGGATATTTACCATATACCCCTATTGGACCTGCATAATACATCCCATTTAACATGTTTTTAAAAATTATGGTGATTTTGTTCTTGGTTATAGTATTTTTTTCCGTCAAGATTTGATAACAATATAAAAGAATCATTATTTTAAAACAGTCATTCAGGTATATTTGTCCCATTATCTTTCTCTCGATCTGAATGTCTTCAATATCATGATTTACAAATTTAAATCTCTATTTGATCAAAGAAATATGATATAACCTTGGATTCTTTTAGCCACATATCATATACTATATCAATTTTTGATCCTAATTGTATGTCTTAAATCTACAGACACCATACCTCCTACGTTTGGGTCAGACATTCGTAGGAGTCCTATTTCTTTGATTTTTTTTTGGAAATCTTGGTTTGAAATACCCTCCCTATATCAAGGTACCATTCTCCATAAACTAAACCCTGTTCTTTTTAAAATCTAAATCTTTGTTAACTTTCATCAGTTTTTAGCATTAGAATGTCAAACTTATGAGATCTCTTTTTCATGACTATGCAGTACGTGCCCTTAGGTGTCCTTGCATAAGTTTCCTTCATAACTGGCCCATCATTCAATAAATTCAACTATTTGGCTATACATAATATGCCCTAGTTGGCCATGTATAACACAACTCCCATAACAATTTTTTCATATAATGGTAACATCGTTCTTGGAAAAGAATTCATCTAATTATTTTAGCACTTTTACCATATCATCCTTTGGATTTAGAAATTCTTAAATCACAATTTACAATTTTCCATTCCATACCTGAATATGGTAGTATTTTTCTGAAAAAATTATCAAGAAATTGTGAGAGTCTCATAACTTTGGTTAGAGAAAAATCCAATAAATTAAAACAAGAAAATTTCCTCACTTTATGACTTAAAACTTCACAGTAAAAATATCCTCACTACATGACTTAAAACTACACAGTACAATGTCCTCACTACATTATTTTAAACTTCATAGTATAATATCAAAAATTTCCCTTTATGATAAGTTATAAACATTCCTCATACACCATTTTTTATAGAAATGGTTTTCTTATTCATGAAATATGTTAGTATAAAATAGCCCTTTCGTTCTTAAAATTCATTTCCTTGGAAAAACCACCCATTGTGGTCCTGAGTCACCCAAATATTATTTTCCGCTATCTATCAGTAGAAAAATGTTAAATTCCTATGAGCTATTTTTCTGGACTATGCAATGTGTTCCCTTAGTTGTCCATTCATATGTTTCCTACATGACAGGCCTATCATCCAAAAGGTTCCACTATTTAGTTATGCAGTATATGCCCTAGATGGCCTTGCATAACACAACTCCCATAACATGTTTTTAAAATAATGGAAACTTTGTTCATGGAAAATACATCCCTTATATTGATACTTATTTTAATATTTTTTGACCATAAAAATAATGACTCAGGATTACCCTTGAAAGTATTTAAAGAATATTAAAGCAAGTCATAGCCATCGAGTCTTGTTTGGGTTCTAGTTTTGAAATTTAAGGTCAAAGTTTTTTGACCTTAAACATTGTCCCTTTATAGTTCAAAATGCATGACTCTAAACATATAAGAGACGTTGTACTCCCTAGATTGAGAACCTGTGAAGGGCACTTTGAACAAAATTCAAGTCCCAACTCACTAAACATACATTTTGTATGGTTTTGGTAATATTGAGAAAAAAAGTCAAAAGATGTAAAGTTTTGGGGTTGGCCATATAAACCTAGAAAAAATCAAACAATGCTTACTAGGCCCACTGGATTTGGTATAATAAAGGCAGTTAGTGAGTGTGAAAACAAAAATGATTTTCATTTATTAAATTTTCATAGAGGATCATCCACAAATTGGAGCCTCTAAATTGTCAGAAATTAGAAATAATAAAATGCTTTCATCATAATTCCTCATTCTATTGATAGCCTCATGAGCCCCATTAGTTGACCATTGAAGCTCGTTTATTTGACTAGCTACACTCTCTTTAGAATGATGAAGTGATTATTTGACATTTTCAATTTCCTTTGCACCATCATTTTGTGCTTCTCTTAATAAGCAGTGAAGCTGGTCAATATTCCTTATAATAACATATAATTCATGTTGAAGATGAATCTACTAAACATCCTTTTCTTTAAGTTTCTGCTTTAGTCCCTTAAACTTTGCAAAATGATTAGCCTCATCCTGTGATAGTGCTGCTTGAAACTCTGCAATATTGACCGAATGATTGGATTTTATCATGTCTTGCCAAATATTTTCTCTTGTTCCATCCTTTTAATAATATCTTTCACCGCACTATGAATTTCAAAGTATTCGAAACTGAAAAATCCCAACATGATAAATAGGGATGAAATCCATTGAATTATTGAAGTAAATTCCTCATGGATCATCTCAGATATTATCTTCTATATATTATTTGATGCTTTGCAATGTGAAAGAAAAGGAGCATTTTGTACTTCTAGGTCTGAGTCAGAATCACTATCATAAGGAGGGATGTATTCGATGATTAATGCACTTAAAGAAGTTCCATGTCCTACTCCATCTTGAATAATGTTTGCTTCAACTTCAAGTAATATTTGGGTTGATGTAGAGGCTCTCCTTGAGACCTATCCAATGAAGTTGATAGCCTTATATGATAAATGAAGAATTGTGGTTGTAGTTAGTTTCAAGAGATAACTAAAATGAATATAATCACAATATCATTATCTCTTACCTTATAGTAGGTCAACATCTTGGGAATACTCCTCCCCAATATTCTAATTTTCAGCAATTTTATTTAATGTATCTGGATGAGGAGTATTATATTTAATGATCTCAGTATTCTCAAAATGAATCTCAAGAATATCCACTATCTCATGATCCACTGGAGCCAATGTCTCCTCAATGATGATATTGACATTAATATCAATACTTCCTTCAAGTATCATTATGGAAATAATTTCTTTAGATGGAAAGGCATATTTCAACCAACCATGGTTATAAAGTAAATTATAAGAAGATTAATAGGACGAATAATGAAAAATCACACCAAGTTAATTCTATACAAGAAACTCCAAAATATTCTAAAGCATTTGTTATATTAAAATGTTCTAATACTTCTTCATGATACATGTCAAGGTTCATCATTTCATTCAGTGATACTTCTTATCCCATGTTAATCTCACATGTGGGATCACATAGCATGTTTACTTCGTAGTCGTCTTCCAGAATCCTTTGACCCCATGTAGCTTCCCCAACAATAGTTTTGGGGTCTGCTGCAGTTGTTTTCATATGTTCTTGAGAATTTAATGAACCTAAAATATCACAGCATGGAAGTTAGTTGTTGTTAAATTTGATTCCTTATGATGTATTCTTGATTTACCAGAATCCTCCTATCCTCTAATATTAGGAACAAGAGTGTGCATGGAATAGATTTTGGTTCCTTTGGCTTCAATTAATCTTCAAGAACCACTGTATTTGCATGAATTTGTGTCTATTCATCCACACAGTTCATGGTTCCTTAAATCTTATCAGTAGTTCCTTTCAAATAAAAAATAGAAGAATCCCATGTAATCCAAAAAAGTTTAAATACCTTTTCATAAATAGTGACTAAATTTAATGATTATCAGGGAGGATTACCACTACTAAAAAAGTGCTTGACCATGGATCTCATTCATTTATTCTTTTGCTTATTCGACTTCTTAGGAGGGATTGCATCATCTATTCCAAAGATAGGTATTGGAGATCCCAATACCCTCTCCATTTCATCCTCCATGACCTGTTGTCCTAGAGATATTTCTCCAGATTCATGGGGTGATCCATCATATCCAAGAGTAGTGCCTCCAAATATATATTTCGGTGAAGTAACATCAGTTGTCTTTCGTTTAACTAGTAATTATTTAAGAAGATATTTCACCTAATAAACAAACCTTTGACTAAAATTAAAATTGAAAAACCAAAGATAATGTGAGGGAATGGAAACATGCATCCTCAAGATTTACAAATTCATCTAATTATTTATCTAATGAAGGACTAATCCCTTCGGTGGTACCACGATCAATCATTTCCTTCACCCGCTTTGTGATAGGAATTGATTCATCAGTGGAATATATGAGAATTTCAAGCTCAAAAATATAAGTCCTCACCTCATTGGGATTGCTGATAAAATGAATGTCAGAAGAATCCCATAAATACCCTACTCTAGGAATATGCATTCCTTCATGTTGATCCATCCACGTGGTTTATGCATCACAGTATAGATTGTTCCATTTTTGAATAGCCTCTGGTCGT
Organism: Viscum album; assembly: GCA_963277665.1. Taxonomy (NCBI): domain Eukaryota; kingdom Viridiplantae; phylum Streptophyta; class Magnoliopsida; order Santalales; family Viscaceae; genus Viscum; species Viscum album. The sequence goes on along the minus strand of OY728135.1, from coordinate 1,194,849,873 downwards.
ATATATTCAGAGTGTATATCAGAGGGTTGTGAAGAGGATTCTACAGCCTAGGATCTGAGTTTCTTCCCAACCCCCACTGTCACAAATGAGGGATGAGAAAATGGAACTCGTCACTCTTCAGAATGATGGCGACCAGATCGCTTCGATATGGATTTTATTGGGATTGATGGGGTGGCTTTTTTAATTCTGGTAGGAGGGTTATATCTGGAAAAAGGTCTCTTTGGTGAATTTAATGCATCATCACCTCCACCCTTTGATTCTCACAATTCGGCCCTTGATGATGAATAATTATTTTCCAAACAATGGGGTTCCCCCATGCTACTTATCTTCACCCCCACTCAAGAAACATCCTGATTTAATACCCCTTTAGGGTAAGATGCAACCCATTTTTCAGCATAACAGATAGTTAATCTTCTTACTGCATCAGTAGTGGGTAAATTAAAACCTTCCATAGTCTTCTCCATAGATGTCGATAATCATAGTTTTCATAAAACCATCACATGTTTCTCTAAAATAACATGAACAAGAGGGGATACATTATTTTTTGGCATACATTTTAAATGATGGGAAAATATATAAGAAACATAGGCCTCACATATAATTTCTCTATCGATTCTTATGGATGAAATGCCATCTCTGCAAGCCAGCATGCATGCCCTCAACTCTAAACTCGTCATCCCATCATCAACGAATCGCCCTACAGGAAGATCCATATAAATAAATAAATGTAACTCTTTATGCATGATCAATCTAGACTTGATGTCATAAGTGCTCAGAGACAAGTGTGAAATACAAAATAAAGCCTGGACAGATGGTCTGAAAGAATAGCCAAAACCCTGTACTCCACTTTTGTATAGGATAAGTTCTTATCTCAGTAGATATCCATCCCCACAACACCTAGAATGGTCCATCTATTCTATATAGAGACTTCCCATTGTAATTTTGTAGAAAACGCCTATGAAACTTGGCCAAAATATTAGTATCCAACCCAAACATCATTTTCTCTGCCATCTTGGCTGCAATAATAATGGTTTCTGGCCCCACACCTTCTTTGGAGTCTCGTACTGGTAACAAATTCACACTGATCGACATGGAAAAAAAACATTCCAGACGTTTCTTTTCATGATTTTTTAGATTTTCTTCATATCCCCATTTGTAAAATTCTCTTTTCTCCAATGTTGGTCAAAATTTATCAGGGGTGCCTCTCTTCTCTGCCCTTAGATAGCTATTTGGATGGGTGTAAGTAGGACTCTTTTCCTCCTTCTTTATCAAAAAATATTTCCATCCATTCCTCTAGATTAATATCCCTCCTAATGCTATACTTCACGGTGTTCGTGTTCTTGAGTTTGTTAAATATTTTCATCAAATCACGAACCAATTCTAGTGTCTTCTCCGAGTAATTCCAAGTCACCTTAGGAGGAATAATCTTATCATACATTTCTCCAAGGATTGGAGCTCCAAAAATATAATAAACATCCTACAATATGATCAATAACTCTACATGTGTCAAATGGAAGGAATTATCCTCTGGACTCCATTGGATTAACAATTCTGGCACAAAATCATCATTCCTGTATAGATAAGATTGTCCAGCCCAGACAACCTCATAAATCCTGACGCCTTTCAAGTCATCTATAAATTCTGGAAAGGTCTTACAAACCCAATGTACCCACACCCACATGAGGTATACACCTCCTCCTTGGTGGAAATCCCAACTTTTCTTCCAACCCTTGGACTAATCAGTATGAGAATCTAGAAAGATGGATTAATAATAGTGTGCCTACATCTCAGGTGTGTGTGCCTTCAAATATGAAGCACAGAGAATATGATACATAATATGGGGTTTTTTTACTATCCCAACATTAATAAATGATCCCCCAATAGAATAATTATATGATAATATTTTGGTATAATATTGTAACCAAGAATTTGGGACATAGTTCTTTGCATCTGAAATATTAAAATCATGAAAATGGTCATATCTATACAAAGACAGATAGGTGCTTCAGGGAAAGTTGAAATCATACTTCTTTAAATATTTTTCTATGTTTTGAAGGGTGGTGTCACAAACTTCAAAGTGATAATGACCGACTACATTCTTCATTTCATCAATCCTCTTTATGGTGAGTTCATATGTTGTTCCAATTATTTTGGGATCCACTGAACCTGTAAAGAGATAAAAATCATCATTTTAGTAAGTTCATTTTTGGTGTTTTGACAAAAAAAATCAGAAATTTCATTAAGGAGAGAAAGTATAAAACATGGCACACAAGTATAAGTTGATGCATATGTAAATTACCCCAGTTATAGCATAATACTAAAAAACATATTGAAGAAGCGTGGAAAAATAAATGCATCTGAGTGAAATAAGACTTGAGCGCCGAGAGATGAAATTACAGAAGTCGTGAGGTTTTATGAAAAATTGAAGCCACTATATATAAGCAAGGGACAACACATTGCATTCCAGAATCCTACGCGCTATCATCTTGCGTGACCTATGGCTCCATGCGTATAATGCTTCTGCGCCCCAGTACTCTCTTCTTTATCCTTCATTACATTACCCCAGATTAGGATCCCCTTTTCATTTCGGATCTAATTCGAAGGGGCACTTTTGTTGACACTCTATTCCATCAATGAGTCTAAAAAATGAAAAAGGTAAATACCTTAGAAAGATAAGGGGAAAATAAATAAAGAGAATCAAGATTTGAAAAGGCATGATTTTAGGGTTTCCTTAGTAATACCAAAAGGGAATCGACACGCAGCCTACTTGTGTGCCCAAAAATGTCATGCAACCTACTTATGAGCACAAACTCCTTTTTCATAAGTACTTAGAACTTTCTCCCAAGAACAGTGTTGGGAAGTTCCCGGTTTAAAGGATAGTTTGGGTCCTGACCTCTACCTTCTCAAAGAGACGATCTAGAACCACATATCTCTGGTAGGGATGTTATGGTTCACACCTAATTTTCATCCTTTTGAAAAAATAAGAAGTCTTCCTCCCCTACCAGGATCAATTTTAGGGAAACCATCCTAGTGTAAGCCCCTAGATTTTCTTTCATGAGGTAGCATCATTCCTCCTCCTCTCTTCTTCAGTACTAAAGACTAGAAGAGATATGGGCACATGGAATTTCGTTACCCTTTACCTCTCCCGTTGAGCTTTTTCATAATGGGTAGCCATCTAGGTATAAGCCCCTAACCTTCACCCCTTCCTCCTTCTCATTAGACCCATGTCCAATATAAAGTAAACTAAGGGAATGCTTGTCGCCTCTCCTTCTTCCATGGTTGCCTCATCCTCATCCACTCTCACCACAAAAGGTGTTCCCTCTTCCACCAGAGGAGGAGAAAGAGTGCATGTATTTTTGTTGAATCGTTAACATCCTATTGTTTCTCACACCGAGAATGAATCACATGGGATTAGAGATTCTTGATAATTAAAATATGTTCGCAAACACCCACAGTGAATGAACTATGATAAATCTAATTCCCATCCTAATTGGGATATGTAGAAAACCCTCTCAAGGCCCGAGCTCACTGAACACCCTCATTAGGAATCCAACCCTAATTCACTTTATTTGGGTATCCTCATTATGAATTACCCCCAAATTAAACCACTAAATCATCAATGCATCCTTTTCAGGAAGTAATCCCAAACTCATTTAGGTAAAAGAACTATATTCTTCTATGAGACTTATCTAACTACATTAGATTTTATTATCATCCGCATAATAAACGTATGAAGCCTCCTTGAGGTTCACACCCAACAATTCAAATCCACCCTCTTCTCCTTTATCCATATTCCCAACAGGGTCTAATCTAACTTGGAAATATATATCCTTTCCAAGTTCATTGGGTTGCCTTGGAATAAGTCCCACACCAAACAATGACTAAGAAACTTTCACTTAGATGTATTTACCACATGAAATTAAACTATATGATTAGGTCCTTATCACATGAATTTAAAAAGTATGATATACCCCATTAAGCGGCACCAAACTATGAGGGTTCTGATTCCTTTCACAAGGATATATAGGTATCCCCTTTTATTGGAATGAACCCAAGATCAAATCAAGCCTTTGTCACCCTAGATGAAAATAAATTCAATGTACCCCACCAAGTGGCTTAAAAACTATTATCATCCTATTGATGATTAAGAGAATATTGAAATATTATATTAGAGGATACCAATGATGGAGAACCTCGAATACATACAAATATCTCCATTAATTAATAACCATGAATACCAACTAATTATTCTAAATTTTACACATATTAATAAGTGATTAAAAATTACAAGGGAAACTTATGTTATACTTTCTTAATTAATTAGGACACAGGAAAATATCATAAATTTATAAAGAGAGTCCCAGAGTAGACAATAATATCCCCCAAAAAGGGTGGGATGATTCTGACCTCCCATCCTCTTGTCCAATGCACATTACTAAGTATCATAATGATTAAACTTAACAGATGCATGTCATTTAAAAGAAGGTCCCCTTTGGATAAATAAATATTGTAAGGTTTAGGTTCCATAAATAAATCTAATGGAAACTACCTGAAAGTAATGATTCTCAATACTAGAACACACAATTCAAGGAACAACCGAATAAAGTGACAAGATGATATCATCAAGAAAGATGCACCATAATCTAGTTAAAAAATCCATCGATTTAATATAATTTAGGAGAGGACCACTTTAGTGAGAACTTCACTCATTTTATCTAGAAGATAAAAAGGGATCCCATACAGGTCATGATTAGTATGCTTGATTTAACTAGTTATTTTTATTTGCTTAGCCTTCCATCATTTATATGGGAGGGTGGACCCGAGTTATAAGAGTTCTGGATAAACTCCATCCAGATGAATATGGATCCCTTGGAGACTTTTCTTGAGAATATATTCAATTTGGTAGCATATATGTTGTAGGGATCAGAAAAGAGTTGTTGTGAAATTTAGGTTCAGACTGACCTGGTTGATGGTATATTATGGAAATATTTCTAGAAAAAATTTCTAGAGTATTTATATATAGATACCTTGAGGAAAGAGTGGGATGCATATTTTATGAGTATGAACTAAGTAACAAATTTAGTGATGGATTATGTGGGTCGTTTCATATACTTTCAACACTTTGTTACAATATTGGAAGGGTATTAGGCTATTATGGAAAATCATTTCCAGGATGAAATTAAACATGATATTAAGTCATAGGTGAAAATATTAAATTTAAATAGGTTTTAATAATTGGTTTATTAGGCCCTTATTATAGAAAGAAACTTAAGGGAGGATTTAGGATGTGTGTTTTTTGATACATTTTCAGGGTCCATTGGTGGAAATTTCATGCGTTGAAAGCATCATTTCTGGAATATTTACTAGGTTCGTAGTGTGATGGGTGGTCAGAATAGAGGATTACCATCTCAAGGTGGTGACCCAGTGTTTTACTATAAGTGTGGTAGGTTGGGGAACATTCATGGAAAGTGACCCAACCTTTAGTTTAGTGCTGAGTGTGCAGAATAGAAGGGAATGTGAAGAGGTTTTGTAAGAAACCTCAATAACTGGGCATAAAAAAAGGATCAATGCCAATGAAAACTGTAGTTAGGGGTCGATTAACCAATACCAGGTAGGAATATGGAGCTTGACTAGTTATAACAGTAGAGGTGGTGAACATGGTAATCGGGGGTGGGAGCGTCCATATTAGCATGGAAGTGCAACACCTAGAAATCATACTAGAGCCCAGGATAGTTGGGCATGTCTATTTCATGTAGTTCGCTCTACACCTAGAGGTGTTATGGATAGACTGTGGACTTTTCAAGGTATGATCCTTAAAGAATCTATGCCTTATAGTAATTTATTAGATATAGTTTCCTCACATTCTTTTGTGTCTACTCGGTTTAGGGCAGTGTTGGGTCTAGTTGTGGAATGTCTAAGTGGGGTGATATCGATTGATAGACCATTAAGGGTGTGAGGAGAGAATATTAGGCAGTATAAGGGGAGTTCTCCTGAAGTTTGTGGGTACCATTTCCTATGGGAATTTTTTGTTCTTGAGATATCATGTTTTGATATAATTTTGGGAATAGATTGTCTAGTGTTGTATCAGGACCTTATTTAATGTCACCATTTTAGGGTAATGTTCAAATCTCCTAAGAGAGACAATTATGTACATCGTGGTGAATGGGATGTTCATGAATGCTATGAAAGTCCAGTTTTCAGTAATTGGGTGAACTTGTAATCTTATTGGATTGTCATAAGATTGATGAAGGGGGTAGATACTCTCATCATTCCTCCAGTGTGGATTAGTTTCATGATGTGGTTCCTAATGAATTCGAATGGATAGAACCTAGGAGAGATTTGGAGTTCATGATAAGGTTTCTGACTGAAGAAGAAACAATTTCCATTCCTCTATAAAAAATGGCATCTGAAGAACTATGGGATCATAAAAATAAATTTGAGGAACTAGAGAATAAGGAATTCATTCGTGTTAGTACATCACCTTGGAGATCTCTAGTTCTGTTTTCCATTAAGGCTGATGGCATGTTATGGGTTTGTGTCAATTATAGAAATAATAATCAGATAAATTTTATGAAATGATACCCTCTTCTTATAAAAGATAATCTTTTCCACCAGTTGATAGGTGCTTTAGTATTCTCCAATATTGATTTGAGATCATTGTATCATCAGCTGAGGGTACGACCTTATAATGTTCCATGGATTTCTTGGAGAAGAAGTTATGGATTTTATGAGTTTTTATAATGACATTTGGTATGACCAATGCACTAGATATGTTTATGGCCCTAATAAACTGAATCTTTCATCCTTACATGGATCAGTTAATAATTTTCTTTGTCGATGACATATTTGTGTACTCTAAATCTCATGAAGATCATACCAAAACATCATGACATGTTCCTTTGTACACTAAAAGAGAATATGAAATATTTATAACTATCAAAATTTTATTTATAGATCAATAGGGTGAATTTGTTGGGTTATATAATCTATAAATAATGTTTTTAAATGAACCCATAGAAGGTACATGTAGTTATGTATTGGGAGAAGACCACGAATTATTATGATGTATGATGTTTTTTGGGGTTGTCTAGCTATTACCAAATGTTCATTAAATAAATTTCCCATTTGGAAGAACCAATTTAAGTCTTCCCTAAGAAATTCCTCAAGTGTGAATGGTCTAAATCAGGTAAGAATGTTTTCCATGAGTGATAATATTTGACTAACTGCCTCACTAATTCTAACCTTATATGATCCGGGTAAGGAGTATACTTTTTTTTGTGATGCATATGTAGTTGGGCTTGGGTAATTGTTGATGCAGGATGATCAGGTCTTGGTATATGGGTCATAAAATTTAGTGACTCTTAGAGAAACTGCCCTATACATGATCTAGAACTAGTCGTGGTAGTTTATGATTTAATGTTTTGGTCGATCTACTTTTTAGGAGAATGGTTTACAGTGAATATTAATCATATAAACCTTATGTATATCTTATATTACTATGATTTGAATATTCATCCGAGACGATTGGTTGAGTACATTAAATCTATTGAAATTGATATATTTTACACATTTGGAATGGGAAATACTATTGCAGATGCTTTGAGTTAAGAGACTCAAAATAAAGTGGTTCAAGAATCCATCTTCAAGTGGAGAATGATGGAGTTTTTTACTAATATGCATCTGGAGGTGTATAAGGGACAAGGGAAGTTAATCCTTGTATCCATGGTATTTGTGTCCTTGATTTTGAGTTAGATCAAGGAGAGGTAGTATAAGGACCTGGAATTTTGACTTTGAGGGAATCTCTAAAAGGTTGAGACTCAGATTCTTCTTAGACCGTCGATGATGATCGGATCATTTTGTTACCATATATGTGTTTTTTTTTCTAACGTTTATTGGAGTAGATTATATTTATAAGTTTTCTGCATTGAAGTGGGATGCGTATACTCATTTGACCAAAATGTATTGTGATCTAATTAGGTAGTATCGGTGGCTAGGGATGAAGAAAGTGGTTGTGCGTTTCATGGTGTGATACCTTACCGTCCAACAACTGATGGCTGAACATCAAAAGCTGGGTGATTTTTTGCATTTATTCCCATTCTATAATGGAAATGGGATGACATGAGGATGGATTTCATGATGTGTCTTCCAAGGATTCCTTAGAAGAAAGATATGATGTTGGTAGTTGTTGACCAGTTGACTAAGGTGTCTCAAATCTATACCATTGAGTAGACTTTCACTTTGGATGATTTGGTTGATTGGTATGTTTGAGTGAAAGTTTTTTACATTGCGAACCAAAGAATATAACTTGAGATCAATATCCATATTTTAGATTTCACTTATGGTATCAATTAATGATGGATCTGGCTACCCATGTGTTTTTAGTACATATTTTCACCTATAGATAGATGGGAAATTGAAGTGTACTATTCATGTTTTAATGTACATGTTGATAGAATGTTTCTGATACTTTAGTCGATCCTAGGAAAATCATCTAGAGTAGGTTTCATTTTCTCCTATAAAAAGTTACCAAACAATGATTCAGATGGCACTGTATGAGGTGATCTATGGTAGACCATGTAGATCATTACTGGGTTGTATAGAGGTTGGATAATCAGAGTTGTTGGGACCGAGTCTCATGGATAATATGTTATAACATATTCAGTTGATTTAGAAACATATGGAAACAACATAGAGTGGGAGAAATTCATATTTCTATTAGGGTCATCAACCTCTTGAATTTCCAGTGGGTGATAGGTTGTTTCTTCAGGTGTCACCATTTTAGGGTAACTTTCATACTCGGAAACAAGGTATATTCAACCCTAGCTATGTAGGGAAATTTGAGATTTTTAAGAGGATCAAACTAGAGGCATACTGATTGGATCTTCCATAATGATAAAGTGTAATGAACGATGTTTTCCATGCGTCACAACTTCAATGGTATCACCTTGACCCATCTCATGTTATTTATTTTTAGGATTTCTAGATTAAAGTTGATTAGTCCTTGGAGGATCATATAGTTCATATTCTGGATTATAGTGAGAAAGTCATGTTCCATAATATTATACCTTTGGTTCGAGTTTTCCAGTCGCATGTTAATGTTAATGATGAATCTTGGGAGAGAGAGACATATACGGGACCAGTAGCCAAATATCATTGCATTGGAAGCTCAGTGATTCGTGGATGTTTGGATTGATGATGAGCTATTATATAGTGGAGAGTTTCTAACATCTTATACATTTTGGAGGTATATTCTTGTTTAAATTTTGGTTTTAATCTCATGGTTTTTCATAATTAAATGTTTAACATGAATATAAGTAAAATCGGGATGTTCTGGGGATTTTAGATTTAAGAGAAAGAGGAAACTATGCCATATTGTTCATGTTGTATGGTTAGAACCAGTTTAGGTGTAATAGTACACCCTAACTGCGAAAACAAAAAGGAGGGGTTCATGGTAAAGTAATCCATGCAAGGGGGAAATCCAAAGCATGTAGTTTGGGATAAAGGCATTCCCCATGATTAGTGCATGGTTTGTCAAGCCGTGTGGGATCCCCAAGTAACTCTGCAACTTGGACCCCTCTGGAATAGAGGGTACCATAAGGTTTGTGCACAGTTTAGAAAACCATATACCCAAATAGTGAACCTCATTGAAAGTATGTTTTTCCATTTTCCCCATCGGTGTTTTAAGCGTTTCACCAGATTTTCTTCCTCATTCTTCCTCCTCCAGCCAGAGTGATTAACATATAATACCAAATATTCATAAGGGTCACTCTTCTTATTTTCTAGGCCATTTGGAGTGTCATGGGATTCATACCAAATATTTGGGTACATTTAATGTGTATATTTACTCTATTTTCAAGATTAAGAATTTTGGTTTCATTCTTCTTCTTTAGAAGCCATAAAAATCACTTTTTCCGATTGATCTTAGGTTGGGGATTTAGAGGGTGTTTGAATTACATTCAAACTTCAATGTTAAGCATGTTTTCATATTGAGAATTTAGGTAAGTGGTATAAAAGTTATATCCTATGATCTTTTTATTGATTTGTGCATGTGTGGTTGAGTTATTGGTTATCTATTGTTGTGAATTTGATGACTTCAGTGAAATTTGTTAAAATGGTTGGATAAAAGACGAATTGAACCACTTGTGATCCCCAAGGGATAAATATATATTTATTAAACTGATTTACGCCCACAAATGTGGTTTGAAAACATTCCAAAAAATGGAAAATTATAATTTTCAACATAGAGTTTATTTTTAATGACATGGATCCAATGATAAATATATTGATATGTTGGTTTGAGTTACAAATATACAACAATGGTAGCTGTGTCTAGTGTTGTAAATGGCAAAAGAGATTATTTGGAATGATGTGAAAAAGGGTTAAATGGATTAATGTGAATATATCGAATAGATTATGAATTGTTAATTGAAATGTGTAAATAGATTAAGTCATTTGAATTGTTGAATTTTTTAAATGGGTTAATGTATGGGAATTGATGAATATGTTAAATGGTATAATATATGGTATTTGATTAGTATGCCAAATGGGATAAATTAAAAAAAGGGAAATGGGTTAATTGGGATATGCTATGTAAACGGTAAATATACTAAGGGGTTAAGGATTGATTATTCATATGTTGTAAGAAATGTGAATTGGTAATGTTATGTATTGTTTGTTTATTGTTTTTGAAATATTTTATGTGGAAACTAGATATATAACTATTTTCACATGGATTGGTAGTTTTGGGGTATTGAACTTGAGTAAATATGTTCATGCATCAGGTTAGACTAAGACACTTCACCTCACCCCTACAATGCGGGAGTTAGGGAAACGGGATAAGGCTTTATGCCCCAAATAGATGAATTTGATGAGACGACATCAAACAAGGATCCAAGGTAAGTGTGTTGAATTTTGTTATGAAATCTTTATACCTAGTGTGATAGGGAACTTAAAATATTCCCTTGTGTATGGAATTTTATTGGTTTGGGATGAATTGTAATTAATATAAATGGTTAACCCATGGGACAAGTGATGAAGATTTAATGAATAAGGAAAATGGTTAAAATGGATATTTGAAACTAAGGGTACATGAGTTATCATTTATTTTTATTTTTATTTATTTTTCACTTGAATGCACTACCTTATTATACTAGATAATTTGTAGAAAATGTTGTTGATGGCCTATCGAGTTGTACTCATACCATTATTGGGCCACCATAGGGAACCTGAGTAGATTTCATGGTTGTAGTTTTGGACAAGGGTAAATGCCTTATGCAAGGGAGTTAAGTTTTTTATGGGATGTTCATGGTTGAGGATCTGAACATGGAGTCATGGCCCATTCAGGGATTCAACATTGGTGTTTATTTTATGGTTTCTTCTTCTTCTAGTAGTGTTAACATGACATGGTATACATATGGTTTTAAATGTAGTCATACAATATTTGAGAATTGGATGGTAATGTATGTTTCTCGTTTATTACTGATTTCTATTCTATTTAATTTGCTATCAGTTGTGGATTATTCATTTAATAGGTTATAATCACCCCGCAGTATCTATTATACCCCCATAGCTTGTCATCAACCTCTATCATATGAGGAGGTTTGATTGGGGTACTATAGAGACACGAATCAGCGCACCAGTTTTGTGTATTCTATGTCAGCGGAATTACAAAGTTTCAAATTCAAGAAATGATGAGTTTAAACCATTTTTATAAATTTAAAAATTAGTCAGATGTATTTAATAAATAAATTTATAATATTAAAAATAACATTTAAATAATTTTTTGAAACATGGATTTGGAAGGAAATATATTTTTGAGTGAATAGATACAAGAAGTCTTCTTTTCTTGAAAATAATTTCTCAATAACTTTATTTTTATAAGAGTTTAAATTGGTAACATTAAATTAAAATTTCATAGATAATAATTCTAGAATAAAATTAAATTAGTTTATTATCTAATGTTCAAATAGTTTTCTTTAATGCAAATTCAAACACATACAATCCCAATTTAAATGAGATTGAATCATAAACACTTACAACTTTGGTAAATTTTGATTGACATCCCCCATGAAAGAATTATGTGAATTGTAACATAAAGTTACAAAACTTAATAAGGATTCATGAAATAATATTTAAATTGTAATTATGTATACCATATAAAATAAATTAGGTGTAAAATAAAATTTGAGTCCCAAAGATGGATGGTTTGAGACAGGAACCCTTACCTCGAGTTCATGATTAGTTGTGTATATATTTTATATCTAGTATAATTTCATTATATAAATTATTTATTTTCAAAATAAAATATTCTAGGTTCAATCTCTTACACATAAACCTTTTATTTGATTTATTTTAAAAATGTGATTAATTAATTAGTTAGTTATCTCAACGTCGGGTGTATTGAGGGAAATTGGTTCATATTTTCAAAATGTCATCAGTGCATTGATAATGGTAAAACAGATCATTGATAGACCATTTCTAAATTACTAATCAGGAAATAATTATAATTTATAAAGATAAATTACACTTTAAATAAATAAAAATGAATTATGCTTATGAGAAATAAATTATGTTACAATTATGGACACGATAAATTGTATGTATGCATGAGCAATATCTCAATTTTTCAATGATAATAATAGAAAGAAGGTACCTATTATTTAACTTAAAATAATTAAAATTATATCAAAAATTTAATTTTAATTATTTAAATACACTTATATGTACCATTGATATGATGTATAAATAAAAAACAAATCACATTTCTTCACATGGTGGTAGTTTGAATTACATAAGAATAGTGTTATAATTTTACAATGGATGATAGGGTTAGAAGTTATATGATATGTTAATTTTAAATAATGATTAATATGTCATTAATATAATATATATAAATATGAAATCTATAATAATTAATATATGTGAGTGGAAATGATAAAAGAAATTTATTACATCTTTTCGTGAGGTGGTATTCGTTTGTACACATGAACGATGGTTCCATTTCAAATTTTATACATCTTGGGATCAATTAATTCTATCATATAAAAATAATAACATATATTTATATAGGATGTAATTTTATTATTATATTATAACTTTTGAGAAATAATTAATTTTTGAAAACGATCAAGAAAAAAATAATGACCTTGGTGAATACATTTACTGTTTCATAGAAGATACCTATTTGGATCTCTTATTAAGAACCATAAGGTAAGTACTTTAGGAAGAATATAATCACTATAATATATATGCTAAATTATTTAAAGAAACTTCTAAGGTTTTGGGTGAGCTAAATGGCTTGAGAGGTGTGAATAAGTGAGGTGAGTAGTGTCGTTTTATATTTGAGGTAGAGTTGTATTCTAGTAAATGCACAAAACTATTCAACAATGTAAAGTCACTCTAATTCAATGTTACCAAAAAATTGAAAAAAGAATTATTAGGGGTGATTAAAGACTAACCCACACCTCTAAATATGAAATTAAACATGTTTTAAACATTTTATCATTTTTATATATAAGATTACTCACTTTTACACTTTTAATTTTTTAACCATGGTAACTAATTTTTTACTATTCATTATGAAAAAAATTTCACATATTATAAAATATAAATTATTATAATTCAAAACATTTAATAAATTTTATAAAATTTTATTCGTATAAGTGGTATATTTTAATTTAAAATAAAACCCAAAGGCTGTCAGAAAAATGGGTTTTCCATAAATGAAGTTTCAATCATAAGATGGTCTTATAATAACTATATGACAAGTAAATATAATTAAATTAATTTAAATTCCTATTTATATATATTAAAGGTATAAATTTATTTTAAATCGTTAATTATTATTGGCTATCTAAATTAGTAAAAATTTGAGAAACATTATGAACATTGAAGTAGTTTTAAGAAAATTGTAAATAAATTCCAAAAAATAATATTATAAAAAAATTCCATATAAAAATGAATAAAATGTAATTATTTTGGATGATATATAACTAAATAATTATTATGTAACTTTTAAATTATTTTAATATAATAGTTGAACTTTTGTGTTTCATTATTTATTAAAAATAAATGTCAATTTCTCCAACATATCTGTATTTTTCAGTATTCACTAAAATATATATATTTTATGAAAAGAAGCCGAATGTAACCCTTAGTTAAAATAAATATTCTGATTTCAAAAATTATTTTAATTTAGGAAAAAAATTTCTAAATTTTTTTAAAATAAATTATATTATTTTGACGTAAAAGTAAAATATTTTGAAAGAAATGTAATTTTTTGTTGAAGGAAAAATTTTTATTATTATTGAGTTCTTATTTATTATGAATATGAATGTAAATTTATATTAAGTAGGAATATTTTTTTTATTTAATACTATTCATATCCACCAATTTATTTTCTAGGCTATATCAGTCAAGTTTAAATAATAATATTTTAATATTATATTGTGGTTTCTTTAAACTCAATGGAACATGGTGTATATGATATCAAGAATAGTGTTATTTTAAAATATAGGGGTGTTACATTATAACCTACATAAATAAATTTCATCCTCATAATTTAAACATATTCTCAATAATCAAGGGTTGGACATTTGATAATTCTTTTTGGAAAACCCACTCCATAAATGGGGTTTAAAATATTTCCTCTTGAAAACAGGTAAAGGTAAATATAATGGAAATCACATAAATAGGTTTCTAGATATGATAAGATTATTGGGAAGTGAAAATATTTAAATGGAAGAAAAGTGTAAATAGATAAAGATAATTATTGACATCATTGATCATAATAAAGTTAATGATCTGAAAAAAGTTAACAACCACAAAACCATAAATCTATAATGAATTAAAATACAATTGATTCATAGAATATGATGGTAATATGATAATATTATTAATAATATATTTTTCTATAGTTGAGGGATTATTTTTATATCTAGAAAAATAACACCAAAAAAATATACTTATATAATATATTTTTATTTCATTAACACAATTTCATCCTTCAATTATTCATATATCAGTTTCCACATCACCTCTTTATTTATGGAATGAATATCCAATATGATTTTTTTATGACTGAAGCACTAAATTAAACTTTTATTATATCATAATATTCATAAAAGTGTTACAATCTATACAACCTATCTTTTTTAAAAACAAAATTGTTATCATAGGGTATGATAATACCTAGAATGAATATAAATATATTAATCACCAAAATGAAAAAAATAAATCCAAGGGATTAAGATATATTATTCCATAAATTAGTATCCCTATATCAAAAATTACCTCAACAACCTCAACCTAAAATATGGTTTTAACCTAAAAGCTAATATCATAACTTTCATTTTACATCTCCAAAAATAGAATAGAGTTATTCTAAAGTAATCCATTATGTGAAACAAAAATATTATATATATCTCAACCATATAAAATGTTTTTCAAAATATAATTAGTCACATTAATATCCTAAAAAATAAAAACACTTTAATACTATAATATTTCTTCAAATTTGAAATTAATACTTCTGAACAAAAATATTTATTTGAAGAAAATTTCATACTAACCTCTACATCACATAGGTCATTAATAAGTTCCCCATCATTATTTCCCTTAACACATGGGATCTATCCTCATGGTCTTTCTAGATCAAATGGTTTTTTACACATCATGTTGGTTTTTCTTTTTCTAAAACTATGGAAAACATTTATTAAAATCATATTAAAAATCCTCATCAAACTATTAACATTAAAAATAAAATGATGAGAATATTCAAAAATAACATTAATTTTCAATTCACTTTTTTAACCCCTTATATTTTATATTTAACTTTTTATTTTCCAAAAAAAACAATGATTTTTAATATAATATAATTACCTCAACCTCAAGTACATCCCTGCGATTATCCTTTACTCGTAGTTTTTTTCTATAGAATATAACCATTTCATTAAATCAAATTTCTAGATCATTATATACTATTCAAAATATTATTCCAAATACTTAATGAAAAACTAATGTGAAATAATCCTTAGATTTTTCATGATTGTTATAACTAAAATAAAATTTATTATAATACTCAAACAACATAATTATTTATTTATTTTAAAAGGTTGGGGACGAAGCCTCAATTTATTATTTAAATCAAAGACCTCTTTAGACTGGGTATGGGGAGACCCATTACATAGCCCAAAGGCCCAAGGCCAAGTGGCCTGAAGACAAGGCTTTAAAGCCCATTTTTTTGCTCAAAGAGCCCCTCGGTGAATAGTACTACTACAGTACCCAGACTACTACAGTACCTGCAACAGTACCGCCACCACTACAGTTCCTGCTGCAGTACCTCTTCCGGTACAGTGTCGCCGATGCTACAGTACTGCTACAGTACTAGAAATTAGTCCCTGGCCAGATTTGATCCTGGGTCTTTTGGATGCCAAGCAAGAGCATGTACCACTAGGGTACATGCTCATTGGAATTATTTATTTAAAATGCATAAAAACATTAATAATTCTACTTAAATGGTTTTCATAACATTTTTCCATTTGGAATTAATATTAATATTTGGTAATTTAATCATATAATTTCCATGTTCCCCACATTTATGAAATTAAACCATTAGTGTTTTCTTTGGTTGAAATTTATTTCCCTATATATTTTTAACTAGTCTCTTCATTTTTATTTATAAATTAGCTACTTTATGCCCTCCTTTTCCACAAATAATTCAATTTATAGTTTCTTTAAGGAATTTTCCATGGGGCCACTTCCCAAATTTTTGACTTGTTTGAAATTGAATCATATTAATATATTTCATCTTTAGTTCATGAACATCCATGAGACTCTAACATTTTCAGCTTCTCTGTGTTTTGGAATTCAACAATGTTCTATTTTATAATAAAAATGTTAGAAATATTTTTTTCTATGATCAAAATATGTCTAAATTACATTCCCATAAAGTGGGGAATTTCATTAGTGAAATCATTAAACTAACATTCATATTGGTTATGGGAATGATTTATCTTATTTCATGATATTAAATAAAATAAAATAAAAAATATTATAAAAATCTAAACTAAAAACAATGAAAACATATAAACTCATATTGAGTCACTTATAAATTATAAGTATATCTTGAATTATGTTTTTATGGGCTTAAATCCAGTTTATCCATGATTCTGAATCCTGAAAGGTTTCCTAACCTAACAGTTTATGTGTATAGTAAGGCACATTTTCTTGTACCTGATAACAATAATGTCAAGACCATCTTTCCTTTTTTGAATCCATTGCCCCTTAGTACATCATTTTAAGAGCCAAGTGAACTTTTTCTGTCAAGATAGGTATGAAATTTATAAGAAACCATTCATGCTATAATTCCCTATGATTCCACGGTATTTTTCTATACATAGTTATATCCTTATACATATTAGTTGCGTTCTCACTAAATATTTCTCATCATAGTTTCATAGGATAACTATAACTTATCTCTGAAACCAACTATATCTACCCAAGGATTTTTTAAATATTATTAAATAACTTTTAACATAAAAAACAATTAATAATAAACCAAATATCATGAGGCCATGCATCTTTAAAAAAATAGGATTATTATACAAAAATGTTGGAATAAAAAATAAAACATTTTATTTTATTCTATGTAATAATTTCCCAATTACTTATGATCTCCTAAAATATATGGGATATCCTAAGGAATGCATAAAAAAGGGTGGTCCAAATATCCGAATCATGGAATAAACATGACAAGTAAACATACAATGTGAGTCCAAGGTACGACATGATATCATGAAAGAGAAGTCACATGAGTAATCATATTGGTGAATAACATTAAAAAATCATATCATATTATAATTAAATCATAGTAAATGAGGAAACAACATAAAAAAAGACATAAAAATAATTCAAGAATAACAAATGACATAACTTCACATGGAAAATGTTGTCCTATAGCAGATTAATTTCACTCCCCAATCCTATACACGACATCTCTTGAGACTAAAACATTACCCAATGCATTAGAGAGATATATAATTTTGGGACCAATTGTCATTTTCATTTCATGTAAATTATTATGTGTTCCACATAATGAAATTAATTATATGTCATAAAATATTAATTACCCATGGAATAAAATTGGATTCATCATCTTGTCTCATAACATAATCAAAAGTGATTTTTTAATGAAGTAAATTGAGAAATTAACAGAAGGAATGAATTACCCCATTAAATGAAGGTGGAGAAAGAAACATATACATGTAATATAATATATATTTATTTTAGAATCAATCCATAAAATTTATGTTTTTTTCATTGATGAATAGAATTTATTTTAATTTTTTTTTAAAAAAACCATTTTTGAGGAAAGTAAACTTTCCAATTTGAAAATAAATTTTGAAAAAATAAAATTCAAAAAATATTTTGGAAATATTTTATTTTAATAAATAATTAGATACAATTAATGTAATATTCCATTTTAATAGTTTTAATGGTGATGGAAAATTCCAAAAAAATTTTGTATTTTAAAAACATCCTTTCACATATGTAAGAAAAGTCAAAAGGTGAATCATTTGGAAAATAATGGTAAGATTCCTTTTAAATAATTTTTAATTTCAAACATGTTTAAAATTAATTTGATAAATCATCGTATAATATTTGATACATTATTTAAGAGTTTTTAGAAAATATGGATTTGTAAGGAAATATATTTTTGGGTGAAGATAGAAATGCAATCTTTTTTTCCTTAAATATATTTTCTCAATAATTTTAACAACATAATATTTGAAAATAGTACTATTAAAATCATACATAATAAATAAAAATATAATAACAAAATTAAAATGTGTTTATTAAAAATATATATTTAATAATCTCTTTAAATTTAAATTCAATCATAAAAAATCCCGATTAAAATGAGATTAAAGCATAGCCCCTTACCGCTTTGTTAAATATTTAATAGTAACTCCCATGAATTAAGTAAGTGAATTGTAACATAAAATTCAATTAATCATGGAAGATTCATTATATAACTTTTAAAGGGTAATTATATACACTATATAAAATGAATTTGGTGTATAAAATAACATGTGTGTTAAAGAATAATGTTTTGAGATAGAAACCTTCACCTGAAGTCCATGATTTGCCATGAATGTCTTTTATCTAATATATAATAAATTTAGATCAATTATTTTTTTAATAATAACCTTTTATTTTATTAATTAATAATACGTAAAAAATTTATTTAATTATTATTAATTACGTGATTAATTTAGTAATCTGTGATGTTCACATCGGGTGTTTTGAGGCTGCTCAGATAATATTTCAAAATGGCATCAGTGTGTTGAATGTGGTCAATGGTTTCATTTTTTTTAGGATCAAAATTTATATGTATATTGATTAATTATAAGAGGGTGTGAATTTTAGGATTAAAAACTAATGTTTTTTATCCTTAATAAAATCATGTTTAACAAATTTAAACAATGTGATTTCATAATCCCTCATTAGTTCTTAATAAAGAAGCTACCTTTTTTAAGATCTGATTATATAGACCAAATAAAGAATCATAAACAAGATTAATTAAACAAATAATATACCTTAAAGCATCTAGAATCTAATATATCATTGTTTTTACATATAATATTGTTTATTATAGTTACAAATTCTAACTTTAACAAAATCCAGTGGAAATAAAACATTTAACAACAACAAGAAAACAACTAAGGAATATTTTAAACAAAGAGAAGGGTATCCAAAAAACATGGATAAAGGTCCCAATATTTATACTTTAATGAAATTATGTATTACCCACACTAGGATAATACGTTTATATAAATATCGGTATCTGACTTGTTATCCCCCCAAGCCCTTGATTATGTAGGTAAATGACACCTTTTTATTCCTCTCCTTAGAATCCCTCGATTGATAATATAAATAATTAGATTCACACTAGGTAGGTTGAATAAGTTGTTCGAAACTTGAAAAAGTTTGTCACAACATTCACACAAAGTAGATTTGAGCAAAAAACTCATAGAGTATCACTTCGTTATAGAGATCAAAAAATCTCGACAAAAACTCCACATTTGTAAAATGATTTCAAATGGCTGGGTATTTATAATAAAAATATCCAACAGTCAACTTCTCCTCCAACTATTATATTTTTCATGAATATTGGACGGACTTGTAAACATGGTAGTCAGAAAACATTAAGTTAAAATAGTTTGGATGAAATTGTTTTATATAATTAAATATTAGAAACAATACTACACTTCGAAAAAATTATCACATTTAGGAACTGATAAAATGGAATGTTACTTTAATGAAATTTGGTAACTATAAGAAAATAATTTAATATGAATATTAAAATAGTGAGATTCAGAGTCTAAAAATATTGATAATCAAATTATAAGAAAATTGATAATCAGATTCTAATTTTCATGAAAATTGGATTTTGATTTCTAAGAAAATTAGAGTCTGATTTATATGTTAATCAGAGTCTTGTTTTTTATATAATCAGAGTCTGATTTTTGAGAGAATGAGATTATGATTTTTGAGAGAATCAATTTTTCGTTTCAAATAGAATCGGAGTCTGATTTCTCATAGAATTAGAGTCTAATTTCTGATGGGATCAGAGTCTAATTTTTTAGAGAATCAGAGTCTAATTATTAATGAAATCAGATTCAAAATTCCATAGAAATAAGATTCTCAATTCTATAACAAAGAAATCAGATTCTCGTTTCTAGAGAAATCAGATTCTATGGAATAGAAGGTTCGTAATATGATAAGTATAATATTTATAGATTTTATAAAAATATGGTTTGGTTTAGTTAGGAAAACATTTGGTATGCCTTTGAAAAATATCAGTATAGTAAAAACCATTTATTGAGTAAGAAAACTTTCCTTAAGTAAATGTTTCTTAGAGACGGATAATTTTCCTTAAGAAAATGTGTTTGTAGTTTTTAAAACATAAAGAAACAAAAAATTCATAAGGAAAATTATTGAATCAATATTTTAAACCATATATAGAATAAAAATAATTACATAATTATTACTTTTCTAAATTAATTATATGTTTTTAAAAAATAACCATGAATTGTGGTTATCAAAAATGAATAACATTAAAACCATGGAGATGATAAACTATATATACACATGAGAAACATTTCCAATTTTCAAAAATCTTAATGGAAAAATGTATGTATAATTGTATATATAAATAATTAAAACTATAACATAAGTATAATATTTTCTCATTAAATACACTTACATTACCATCCATGTGATGCGAAAATAAAAAATGAATCAGATCACTTCCCAATGCGACAACCCACCGTACATACGAATGATGTAAACATTTCTGAATGGATGGTAAGGGAAAAGGTTTATGATTTGTTAACATTCTATAATTATTAATATTTAAACAATAATATATATGAAAAATAAATCTATCATCATTAAAATCTTTGATAAGTGTTGATGGAAAGTGAATTATATTGGTTCGTGAGGTAATAGTCCACCGTATAAACAAACAATGGTTTTGTTTCCCATTCCATAGATGTGGAGGTGGTTGAATATTATTTAAAAATATAATTACATCTAATTATATAGGATATATTTATTTTAAAATATTTTTATTGAAAATAAAAAACATATGGTGGAAAAATAAGATAAATAATTTGGAGCTTTATGAAGGTGCTTACCTTCACTTTGTAGAGCATCCTTTGGATATCTGATTAATTGCCCTAATAATGGATTTTTTTGGATGAAAATAAGATATAGTGTGTATGAGTTTGTTGGGGACATATTTTGGAAGGTTTTAGTTGATCCAAATATCTTAATATATCTGAATAAATGATTGAAGAGTTTATCTTTTATAATTAAGGAGTGACATTCTTATAAATACCCAACACTATTCAATAATTGGAAGTAAATATATTTCATTCCAACTCCAAAATTGAAAATTAAATTAATTTATGAGATATAAGGGCTATAAAGACCTATAAAAATAAAATTAAATAGGTTTTAAACTTTATATCCTATTTACCACTATTGTTACTAACATTAACTATTTTTCATTTTATGCCATGTTACCTATTCTTTTATTGTTTTTACTTTTTGTTTCGACAAAAAAATTTTAATTTATTATATAATATAAATTATGGGTATTCCAAATATTTAATCCATTTTTTCATATTTAATTTATATAATTGGTTGAATTTAATTTAAAACTAAACCCACAAGCATTTTAGAAAATAAAAGTTTCTCGTGAAATCCAATTATCATTCATGAAATGATATTATAATCACTATATCAATATTAATCATAATTAAATAAATTCAAATTCATATAATAAGATATGTAATATATAAATATAATTTTAATAATTTTTTATTTGTGATTATCTAATTTATTTAAAATGGAAAACCATTTTTAACTTTAAAAGAGTACTCATAAAAAATATGTTCTACAACTTATAAATAAACATACATTAAAATATAGTATAAATATGATATTAATTTAAATTATTCTCTTAGATCCCACTAAATAATACCTATTTATATTTCAAATCGTATAAAATTAAAATTGATGCATTTAATTAGATAATTTATAAAAAATTATAGTTTTACCAAAAATGGGTAGTTTCACTACTCAATGAATTGTCAATATGTTCTGAAAAATATAAAATTAAACCATATGTTAATATAAATATTAGGAATTCAAAAATTATTTTTATTTAATAAAATTTAATTTATAAATGTTGTAAAAATTATTGATAATATTTTCTCATAAAATTAATAAAAATAATTTAGGAAGGAAATATTTGTTTATAGAAAAAATATCATTAATAAATTTGAGTTCTTATTTATTAATAATTTTTAAATAAATTCATATTAAGGAGTATATTTATATATTTTTATGGTATTTAATACTACTCATACACTCCAATTTAATGGATAGGTTATATTAGCCATGATTAAATAATAATATTTCAATATTATATTCTGGTTCGGTTAAACTCAGTGTTTCTTATTGAATATACTACCGTGTATAATATATTTTTAAAATATTGGGGGTGTTAAAATGACGCATAAATGATTAAAATAGGGGGTATTAAATTCCAATGAAATGTTAAATTGTCGGTGATTTAAATAACAACACATGATGTTCGAATAATTGGTGATGAGATAGGACACATATGTCAGGGATGGATGTGGACTATAATCAAATGAAAGTTTTGATTTAATGGAATAAAGGAATATGGATATTATCAAATATTATCTTCATGATGAGGAAATGATTTTGGATGGATAGACATATTGGATGTATGTATGAAATCCATTCCATGGTAGGTATGAATAGGACAACTCAAGCATCACATGGAGTTTAATGCTCTCCCATTTTATAGTTGTATATGATTTTTTAGGATTCAAACACATTATAATGTATTGTACCTTAAAACCCATGGTTAAAATTTTTATTACATAGTTCTTACATTCTATCATTTTTAGGATCATTTATATATATAGATTTAGAGAATTTGAAAAATAAATCTTATCTATATTGAAATTTTACAATACAAACAATATAGTTTAAATTTATGTCCATATTTTACATAAAAATACGATTCTTAAATAGAAACACATATTTCATTCAAAACACATTAACTTATTTAAAGAAAAATTAAATTTTAAAAATAATAGACGTTTTTATAGTTCCTACTCATTCTTAATTCATATGAAAATCATTTAAAAACATGGGGTGAGAAAAAAACATCAGTTAGGGATATAAAAAATATAGGAAAACCATTTTTCAATTGAAAAACCTCATAACATATATGAAAGTTTTCATTTTATAATAATAATCAATGAGATAAAAATAATCTCTTACATGTTATTAAAATAAACTTATTTTCCAAAAAAATTATAAAACATTTCATTAGACATAATGTGAGAAAGATAAAAATTAACATTGTTTTTTTTGAAAAACATGAAAATATTTCCTTGAAAAATAAATTTTCAACCTGTAAAATCATAAAACTTATTTAAGACCATATGATAATTTATTTATTTTTTAAAATCATAATATTTTTATAACAAAAATTCGACAACCTAATGATTAAATATATCCAAATATTAAAATATAAATAATCACATGGATAACAATCATTAATTTTTAATTTATGGAATATATAATGTTGAATATCATAATATATCTATCAAGTATTTAATCAAATACTTCATAATTGAAAAGGTAGGGTATGGGAAAAATCCCTAATATAGTTCATTTCAATATACCTACCAATTCATCAAGGTGATACCTAATAGAGAGCACCACCCATTCAATTAAAATGTCTAATTCATTAATCATATAAAAGAACAGAATAATATATATTTTATTCTTTGGGAATAATCCTTAACAATGGTTTTCATCAACGAAAATTAACTAGATTTTGGGCCATGGGGATCAAGTATAAACATTGGGCCTTTAGTGAGTTATTTTGGGTTCCTAGTTTGATGGGTTATCTGGTTTGGTTCATGATAAATTATTATAAAGTACATAATCAAAATAAACATTCATATCAAAATAGTATATGAAATGTAAATATTTACCCTAGTTAATAAATAGAAAAAATATTTTGTAATCCATCCATAATAATAAGTTATATGGAATCATTATAAAATATCTATATTGAAGCTTAAGAATAATTAAATAATGTTAACATATATTAAAAACAATTTAACAATTACATATGAATGTTTCTTTTAAAATTAGAAGAAATATACTTTTCTTCTTCAATGTATTTTAATAGTAAAAACTGCTTGAATCATTGTAATATGATATTTTTACAAATTTATGGAAACATTTTTAGGAATTGTGATAATGAAAAATGGATATGGCACTTAGAAAAGGTATTCATGATATTAATGCTTAAAAATGTAATTTTTAAAAAAAATTGAAATAACCTATATGAGAAATACTAAAAAGATTCACTTTTAGAATCATGGAGAATAAATTAAAATGTAATTTGAAATTTCCTTTAATATTATTTGTTTCTTAAATTAAAAAATTCCTGAAACATTTAAATGAACATTGGCATGGAGGAAAATGAGTTTAATTTATTTAAATCAATGTTTTAAAGAAAAATACCTTATATCTTCAGTAACATTAAATTGAAAAGATAATTGATGGTGAGAACATGAAAATGATTTATAATCCACATTAAATTCAATAAATTAATTTCAAAATACATCCTTGTGGTAGTATATACACCAAAAAAATTAAATCATTTTGTGAACGTGGTATAAGTATCAATGAAAGGAAATTGTGATATGAAATCCCATTCCTCAAGTTCTACTAACCACTGACATTATTTAATTCCTATATAAAAAAATATATTATTTATTTACTTGATTAAGAAACGTTTTAATTATTACTTTCCTGTAATAATATCTATTATTTAATTTATTTGGATGTTCAATGTAGTTAATAAAACCTTGAAGTGCATGTTGAATGTTTTGAGGATATTTGACACGTAATTCCAAACCAACATTAGTAGGTTGACCAAGGTCAAATTTATTATGGTTCCATAGTATTAAGAATATTAATAATGAAATATATTTAGTTTTATTTAGTAAATATTATTTTTTAATTATTAATGAATCGTATACATGAAAAAAAATCACATTTTTTTGGAGGTGGTAGTCTACACGTACACATGAGAGGAATTATCATTTATCAATGGATGGAAGGGAAATAATGAAAGTAACTTAATATTTTTAGAAATTATTGTTTCTAACATAAATTTTATATATATTAATTTTATTCATGATAATAACTGGCATTATTATGTGGTGATGAAGCATTAAACATATCACATTACAGAGGTTTTAGTCCACACATACCATGAACGATGTTGTCATTTACAATAAGAGAGAAACAATGAAAATAAATGTTTTTGTGATAAATTTTTAAAAATTTTAATATATGGATGATATTAATGTTTAAATATCATCATATTTAAATAATAACCAATGTATTAGGTGGATAAAATAAACCTTAAAACCCTCAATTAAGAGATATATATCTTCTTTGGAAAACATCCAATGGATTAAAACATTAGACATCATGGTTGGTTTTTTTAGACGAAAACATCTAAGACATGGGGAGTCTAATTATGGAATTATATGGTTATATCATAGAAGAGATAAACAGATCAATAGGATTTGAAAATAGAAGATAATATGTTCCCTTTTATATGTTCAGTTTGTGAAAATTTTGTAAATTCAAGAAATATTAATTTAAAATATGTTTATAACCCTTGTAAAATAGATCCAATGTAATATAAATTCTATTAAAAAAACTAAAAGGTAAATATAAATTTTAAAATATCTTCACACACGTTTATGTGGTATTTTTTAACCTCATATCTTTTTTTAACCCCCATTTATCCTTTTAACCATAAAAAATAGTAACATGTTTTTCAATATCTATGGGTCCTTAATGTAATTTTAAAAATTAAACGTGGAAAATACATGGACTATTCATTATATCCTTATCAAATCTCATAAAATTTAATTATTATCAGATTTTTATTAATTTATAATCATATAATAATACTTATTTAGCATTAGATACCATTTTACTCCATTTTAAAGACAATTCAAAAAACTGACATTAATGGCCTCAAGATAACAATATAATTCAAATAAAAACACATAAAAATAAAATCAACCTTTATTATTGTATATAAATTTTTTGGTATAACATAATTTTCCCAAAAATTATTACTTTATGTGTTTACTATATCATTTTCTTGAATTTTATATTAATCGCAAAAGCGCTGCATCGGTATTGCATAAATATTATATGCAATTTTATGAAAAAATTAAAATGAACTATTATCAAAAATATAATTTATTATTATTCACTTATATCATATATATTCACACATATATCATTTTTTCTATATCCAAATCATGAATATATATTTAGTGAGAAATAATTACATTTGTTAATTACTGTTTACAATAAATACTATAAAGGGAAAATCCAAATCATGTGGAAAAAATTGTCATATTTTATAATTTATAATTATAGTGGAATATATATAGTAATATAATAAGACTAATTCAAATTTTAAAGATCCTTTTAAGTCTTATCCAATAATTTTAACAATGATTAACCCATTTTACTCTTTTCTATATTGATAAAATATTAGTTTTGTTACTATTAATTATGAATAAAAATAAAATACAAAATATTACATAATTTGAATACTACCATTAAAAAATATTAAATTAATATTCTATTATTTAATTTCCAAAATAGGTACAAATTAATTTTATTATAATTGTGCTATACACAATGAAAAACATTTTTTTTGAAACACCCATTTTAAATATAACTATGATTTTATATAAAAATCATTTATAATTTTAATTTAAATTGAAATATTTGGATTATTTTTATCAATATACAGTTAATAATAATTTTACAAAAAATCATAAATTGAATTGCACTCTTAAATTACTTTATTTAATGAATATAAATTTCTATTTTGACAAAATCATTATTTTTCAATATTCACCCAAAAATAAATCTTTCAAGAAGCTACAAAATATTTATATTAATATTATTTTAACAAGATGAACTAATAAATTATTCTCATTTTATAAAATTATATTTTTAAAGTGGAATAAATTAATCATAATATCCATGCACACAATGACACAAAAACCATTTTTAGAATAATTTAATTCCAAACTATAAAATAAATTTATAATCATTCCACATCTATTAACCACAATTTGATAAATATTAATTTTTTTTATAAATATTATCTTTTGGTTTGACTAATATCATTCATATATAGTGAATAACATTATTTATTATCATAAGAATATAGTGTGTCTGTGTGTGTCCGTGTTTTTGGAAATTATATCATTTAGTCTTATATGATCTTATTTACAATTGGGTTATTATTTCCCTGGAATTAAAATTTATTTTTGTATTAAAGAAATATATTATACTTATATTTCATAATTTTGTTACACTTATTCATACCCAAAAATCCAAAGACATTTTTATAATAGTCATATTCTTATAATAATATTTTTATAATATGTTTTTGGTCATTTTAAGCATGGATTTTCAAATGGTGCATGCAATCATAAATTTTATTAGTTTTTTAAAATCCAAGGTTGTTAAATTATCCCAACCTTATAAAATTTATTTTCATTCAATTTCATTTTTTCATATTATATTAACGTATTCAAATATAGATATTATCATAATCATTGATTTCAACGTTAAGATCATGAATTTAATTATCTTATGAAAAATATTCTGGTATATGAATCATAATAGTAGATGCGCTTATAAAAGTTTTCCATGATATTTTAGTGACACTTTCCATATAAGACTTGTTAGATTTGAGAAACTATTTTAACAAATAGATAGATATTTTATAAGAAAAATATTTATATGATATCCTTCCACTACATAAGTGGCATTTGATCCTTTATTTGTTCGATGATTGGTTTACAATTTTATATAATCTATTTTCTCATGTAATGAATATTAATTATTAATTATTTTCATTTCTAAAGCAATAAAATATACCAGTTATGGATCGCATGATCCATTAAATAATTGAGATATATTTCCCAAATTTTTATTCATTAATCAAAACAATAATGTTTAACATAAATTATCATAATATTTAATTTATTAATAAATAATAAATTAATATTCAATGAATCATTATTAACAAATTATGTTCAACATTAATGATTACATAAATAAATAAACATAAAAATCATCAAAATATTTTAGAACACGTTTCAAATCTAACAATTAGAGGGATTTGAATACATATTATTCCTAGATCAATTTTACATTAATATCTATTCAAACTTCATCATACATAAGGTCACATTAATAATTGTGTATTCTCTAGTCATATAATGTCCAAAATATTACAATTTATTCAAAAAAATCATAAATTACCATATATCTCATGTAAAACCCAATATTATTCCAAATTTATTTCATTCTATATTCCTCAAGTAAACTCTAATATTAAAAAAAACAATTTACCTTAAAAAATCTATTGTTTCCAAGACAGTGAATTTTAGAAAACCAATATTTGATCACATAGTCACCAAATAAATTTTCAATCACATTGTTATCTACATGATAAAATATATACTCGCACAATGTAATTAAATTTTTTATTTCAACTATCTATAATAACCTAAACCTCCGCATAAAAATATTTATCTTTTTCCAATGGGGGAACTACTTTTGGTAAAAGCACATTTTATGTTGGTAAAACGTTTTACCAACATATATGTCCATGTCACTGAACTGTTGGTAAAAACTCTATTGCTAAATGTTTTGGAAATAAATTAAACAGCTCTATTAAATTTATAATAATACCAACAAATAATATATATGTTGGTTAAAATGTTTAGCAACAGTTGTAATGAAATATTTTTCTTATGGTAATAATATTACCAATATATAATATTTATCTATAAATTACATTTAAATAAAAGATATACAATTTTATTTCTATTAAAATTTTATATTTTATTTGTTAATCTGTCATATGTAATATATAATTATTAAATAGAATTCCTCATTCAAAAATGTTAAAAATAATAAAAAATTAATTATATTTATAATTAAATTTAATACAAAAACGTAAAATTCATCAAAACACTCCATACAGTGACCCATATAGCAAGCCATACAACAACACATACAGTGACTGACACCCACCTCTATCCATACTAGCTATAACACCATCCCATTGCCGCTATTGCACCAGCCATGCCAACAATAGCACTAGCCCATATCAGCTCCAACACCAGCCCATCAATGCCAGCAAGCCAATTCCATCACCCGAAACTTGTGATCATCAGCAACCCATTGTAGTGATTCTGCTTCAACACTAGCCCATCCATGCCAGAAATCCAGCTCAAACACTAAGAATTAGTGAGAACCAGTGACCCATCCATGCCCCAGGACCCGCAAGACATCTCCATCTCCCGCGATAAACCTCAAGTCACTTCTATAATATATCCTTAAGCTCCATGACCTCCACCACATTGAACCGAAGATCATACCAAAAAATGATCCATCTATAGTACAAATAAGAAACAAATCCTCTAGCTCCATTACCAAATAGAAACCACAACTCACTGTTATTCCACACCCATCAACTCCAATATCAACATAAAAAATAACCAAATAGAATACCTACAAATCAATAAAAAATATCTGAATTAATTGAAACCAAATTATAAATAAAAGGAAGTATAAAAAAGTATTTTCATAGTAAAAAAGTTTCATTATACCTATTGAAAAAGTAAGAATTGGTATCTAGAATGATTCAAATATAAGCATCATTTTTCTATTTGAAACACTTAATAAAAAGGGACTAGCAACTTTTACTTAATATAAGTATTTAAAAAGAACAATAAATGAAGTGGTGTTTCTTCTATATATATTTAAACAATCTTAATTAACATGATTTTTAAAACTAGGTGTGCATGTTACCTATATGACAGGTTTCCACACATGACGTGTGCCACCTGATGATTTTTGACACGAAACATACCTACCAATTTATACCTAACTTAATGGATGTATGCATTCAATGAACCTTTTCCTTGGGTGAGTTCACCATCCATGTCTGGCATTCAAGGCTCTGGCCCAAGTTTGAGTTTGTACATTATGTCCTGGGAATTCAATACTCCTTCCCCTTCCTGTATGAGAATATGCCCACCAGAATTGATGTATTCATTAATTTATGCCTCAGTTATCTTACTTTCACTTCACATCCATCCTATAATTCTGAAAAAAGGGTACCCACATGCATAACTAGTTAAAAAATACAGTAAAAATTGGCCCAAAAATTGCAGGGGTAGTGGATTTAAACCCCACTAGATGCATATTAGCATCTAGTCCTCACCCCTACTATTGATCATATACCAATTCTTTCCACTTTAGTCGAGTTCTAGTGGTGTTGCACCCTTCAACATTTTAATCCTTATGAATTATAAAAAATTAGTCAAAATCTATGAATTTGGACTAGAAGAGAACAAAAAAGTCATACCAACTGGGTTGGATTTAACGATATTCTATTGTGTTGCGAACCAATATTCATCACTATCATACAAGA
Organism: Viscum album; assembly: GCA_963277665.1. Taxonomy (NCBI): domain Eukaryota; kingdom Viridiplantae; phylum Streptophyta; class Magnoliopsida; order Santalales; family Viscaceae; genus Viscum; species Viscum album. The sequence goes on along the minus strand of OY728135.1, from coordinate 1,194,818,681 downwards.
AAGTGATCATCATTTTTTATTATAAAAAATTGACAAAAAAATTATAGAGGAAAATTTTATGTTTTCCTGAATATTTCTCTAAGATCTGACATAGTTTTTCATATGAACTGTAACACTTGTCTTCTGAAAAGAAAAACAATGAAAAATCCACCATGACCACTTACAAAAAGTTTCACTCTATATCTAGAGAAACAAAAAACACAATATTTGTAATGTAAAATTTATAATTAATTAAAAAATTGTAATGGTTATATATTGGAATCAATAAAAAAAGATAATATACATACAATGAAATGATCGATGATTGAGATGCATTATAAATTTCACATCAAAACACAATTTCGTTAATATAAAATTTATATTTAATAGAAAAAATATATAATGGTTATATATGTTAATCAAAAAAAAAAAAAATTGAAATCCATACCTTGAAATGATCGATGATGAAGATGCAATATATTTTTTACATGAAATTATTTCTTTCTAACAGTTTCTTCTATAATAAAACTCATTATTCATAGAATATTTTGTACTTTTAATTTTCTTCATAGTTTCCTAGAGTACACTTTTCAACCTGAAATTTATATATAGTTAAATATATATTTATTCTAAAGTGAATCTTTTGAATATGTAAATATACAGTTCAATAATGAAACATATTTTTATTATAATTTCACTACATATAAATACAGATTTCAGATAAACTCTTGTATCAAATGTAATCAATGGTGTTACAATAGAGCAATGTTTTATTGTAGAGACCAACCTTATATATGGGATAGAATGTAAAGGGTTTGAGATAAAAATGGTTAGAATATATGTGATTATGTGGATCTTAAAAGAATTGACAGTAAATGTAATAGATAAAATTAAGATGAAATGAAAGTTACCACTGAGTTAATAAATTTTCATATAAACATAAATAAACCATAGCTACTAATATAATGTCTGAATATAGTCAATAAATTATCAATAAACTTGATTCACTATGAGTAAAACTACTTATAGTCATGGGTATTGAGTGTTATCCAAAAGCATGAGTGATGGAAAATAAAATAGAAGTATACATTTGTAATGAATCCAGTTTTTAATATGAAAAAATATCCCTCAGCCGTAGTATTTTGTGCATGAAAATAATAGTATAATTAAACCATTTAACACTAATTGTAAATATAATTAATGTGTATAATGTGAGAATCTATATTTTAAAAAAAATATGTAATTGAATGTATGTTTATGAATGAAACTATCCCTAAATTACATGAATCAAATAAATTTACACATGAATGATAAAAAATATCATTGTAGGGTGAAAACAATAAATAATAATTTAAAAACCATTTTACTAGGTTTATAACTACATTGGAAATCATTAATGATATTAAATTCCATATAGGTTGCAATTTTCATTAGTTATGAAAATCCTTACATGAAATCATATAAATCATAAACCTATAAAAGAACCTGGAGATATTTCTCATTATAAAAAAACAAAGGTACCAGAAAAATTAAAGAAAAAGTAAATTACAATGATTTTTTTCACCTCTCAATTTGCAGAAACCTCTGTTTGATTTGTAAACATTAATACATTTTGGTCTACCTTCATTCAACGCATTCTAATCCACCACCCTCTCATACGAAATCATCTTCCACATGCATGAAATGGAGAAACAACATTGAAATCATGTCAAACCATATTAAAAATTAAATTCATTAGTTAAAATAAATATTGAACTATAAGTGATTTTAAGGATACATTATTATATTCCTCATTCATTAAATTTAAATGTTTAAGGTGGGTATAGAACCTGATCGAATATCTTCAGTTTTCATTTATATATGGGAACTTATAGCAAGGGTTTTATCTTCAATTTTCATCAAAAATATTGTCGAGTGATGTCTTTGTTGTCTTAGGAATGTCCAGCCTAGCCTGACAATCTAATACCACACACAAATTGTTTTCCATGCCTTAATAATGTAATATTATTTTTGACCTAACTTCATGTATGTCAAGGGAGGTAATTTATTCACTATGATTATGTTTTTTATATTGATGGATTCTTCTAACAATGTAAGCCCTATAAAAATGAGAAATATAAAATAACAAATGAAAAAAAACTAATCCAGAAAGAAAACAATTTGATTCATCCACAATGATTTGAAAATATGACTTCAAAGAAGCTCTAATGATATATCAATTAATAAAAATAAAACTTATCAAATATAAAAGACCAAATGATCAACTGTTATACCTATAATCCAAATTCAGCTTCAAAAAACTTTTCTAAAATAATTAAATAACATATCCTTAATTCAAGAAAATAATTTTGAATAAATTTCAATAATCCCTGAAATAAATTTAATCATCCATGACTAATATCAAAAGACAGGAAATTAATTGAATTCAACATACTAATAATAATTAATGGATGAAATTCAGTATTAAATTTATACTAAATAGGGATAAAATTTAATATGACAAACAAACATATATGAATTAAAATAAGAGATCATATAATACTTATAGAGGATAGAGGACTTTAAAGTATAAAGAGGATAGATTATACATAGAGTAGATGGAGGATAAGAATTAATTCTTTTTATACTAGAATAGATAAAATGAAACTATAATACTATACTGAATCTATAGTTTATGTGATCAAGATTATTTATTAGAAAATTAAAAACACATTAATTCTCAATGAAATTCAAATAAAACTAAAAAATAGTGATCTTGTATTTTGTTTAGGGATGGATAGTAGCAGAAATACTCTTTCCATTGACGTGCAAAGCTTCTGATGAGATTAGTTACTACAAATAAAAACTAAAAACATAGTTATTAAACTAAAAAAGGGATTAAAAACTAGAGAGGATATGACTTTTTGGTTGAAACCCCAAATTGGTACTGAAGTTAATCTGACCACAACTGGAAAATTCTAGTTGCTCAATAGTGGTTTCAGAATTAGTAATAACTATATGTTCTTCCTTTTAGTGACCTGTAGAAAAAATAAAAATAGTATAACTAACAACTCATATTTATTTAAATCACATCCCTGTGGAATTTTGGAATTTTTGGCCCCAGATATTTCATCATGAACAGCTCCCTTAAGAGGATCTTCAAGTAGCATCAGGTGTTTGAAGGGTCCCTCGTCAGGTGGTTTTTCATCTTTATTCTCCACAAATTAGCTTCACTACGGAGACCACCACTATATAAAGCTGGCTGCTATAAGCTGCATGCCATGAAACGACTACAATGATCATGACCGAACCACATGCCTAATGCTCGACTCTTGTTTATTTACATCGACAGAATTGATGTATCTAGAATTTTCCTCACCATTAAATCAACTGAACTCATTTTCTTGAGTATTATTCAATGATCTCTATAGCCAAATGAATAAATTTAACAAATCACACACTCTATCAATAGGAACAATTCATTGAATCTAAACACTAAGCCTCCTTTAGAGAGATTCATTCTTCATGAACCTTCCATCAAAATATTCCAACTTGAACACATCATAATTTCACTAGAAATATTCAAAAAACATCCATTATAGTAGGTTGACTTCATGAATTAGACATAGGAATCCCTTTTAGAAATGATCAATAGAAGAATTTAAACCTCCACATAAATACAAATCGAGCCCGTTGGATGAATTTGGTGCGGGGATTGATGATTTCAACAAAAACAGACTAGAATTGTGGGGGCATGAAGCGGGTCGCTAGTGATGGGGTGGGGGTGAGTAGAAACGATGTGGTCGAGCGATGGTTACATAGAATGGAGAAAAGGACGAATGGAATGTGAACAAGGGGTGATGAATAGAATTGGAAGGAAAGGAAACCTCAATAAAAACATATGTGGTAATCAACGAGTGGGGGAAGAATTGATGCAGATGAATAGTGGTGTAATTTTTGTGTTTTTAGGGTACCATTGATGGCGCAACAATTATTTGCAATAGATTTAGGAATTGGGGTTTGTTATATTGTCTGTTGAAAATTAATAATTAAACTTAGAAATAAGGTTTTGTGTAAAATAAAATTTTAAATAAAATATCATAACAAATATATATTTATATAGTTTTAAATTTAATTTTTTTTTGTAATAAAAATTCTATTACATACATATAACTAATTTTCATATGATTCGAGTCACCAAAAATTTAGATCATTTAGCAAATAAATATCATATATATATATACAACTTTTATTTGATTGTGTGATATTACTGAATAATTTATTACGACAAATTTTTATAATTATAAAAGGTTTTTTTGTTAGAAACAATTAATAATAATATATAAATTTTCTAATAAAAAATTGTTGGTAATACTCTAATAAACCAATATATTAAGTTGTTTTTAAATGATTTGTTGGTATTAAGCTACTAATATAAACATATATATTCATTTGTAAAAACAGATGTTGGTACCAATAATTGATACCAACAAAATTTAATATCTATTGTAATTTCTCATTTTTACCAACATATATGTTATATGTTAGTAATTTTATATAGGTACAAGTTGGTGTTTTTTTAGTGATCTAATATCAACTTAAACATAAATGTTATCAGAAAATTTCATATTATTTACACAAAATATAGAAGCATTCTTCTTCAAATAACATTTTAAAAAGTCAAACATATGAGTTGAAGATAATGCTGATATACCATAGGTCATTTTTAATTCCAATTAGGATATATAAATATAATAATATAAAATATAAAATAACTAATCTACATGATTGATTTAATTGGTATCTCTGATTGTTGAACCCACAAGGATGGTTAATATACTCTTGATAAATTTTATGAATTTGGAATTCTGTTAATTGATTAATTAATTTTAAAGTATGGGAAATAGAAAATCTCTGATTTAGTTTTTTTTCAATATGAGAAGCATATAAAGTTCATTGATTTTTAGGATTGTGTTATTATTTATTAAATTAATTATGTATTCATCTATATATGTTGTTGGAGTAGGGTTTTTAGATATTCTTTGTCTGGGAACCCTTCCGAAATCCTATAATCGCATTGTTGGAATGGTAAAATAAATGGTTCGATCACAAATCTGGGAAACTAATAACCTTATATATATATAATTTCACTAGGTTATACAATTTTCATTCATAGACTAGGGAAATTTATTGATGTTGTAAACTAGTAATATTCAAATAACATAGAAATGATCATGCTGCGAATAAATTATCTTATTAATAGTTGATAAATAGAATTGAAACTACCTAAAAATCAATAGAAAAATATATATAATCCCTATGAAATAATAAACCTACAAAAACATTACCCTTCACTATAGAACTACTCTCTCATTTTAATCATGAGGAAGAGTGAGATGGTTTTTTGAAGAAGAAGAAGAAGAAGAAGAACGGTGGCATCAGCAAGGCTCCGAGGTGGCAAATGGTCCCATCATCTTTTTTCTCAATGCATATAGTCTCGGATGGGTCACAATATAGAAATATGATTTCTAATTTAAAGGTTCCTCTCAAAAACAACTTATGTAAAAGAATTAAATTATATATTTATAGAAGATTTACATTGTAAGTGGTATAATTAATGAATTAGAAGTGTGTCCCAACTTCTCCAAATCTACACTTTCAATGAAATCTCATCATAAAACATTGTTTTTTTATGTAAATCCCGCTTCTGTGGCCTACTAAGGTGATGTGAAACTCAAAATAATCCTGAATTTCTTGATTCATGATGTAAATGATTTTTCATTATAAAATATGTTTCTCTACAAATTTTTACAATCTGAAACTTTGTGATTATGCCCATATTCATTCCATATTCCATATATATCTTTACTTAAAAATTCAAGATTCATTCCACCCTACATCATGATATGGAATAAACTGTCTTCAATATGAAAAATTGTCCTCTTTTTTTGTTAATTTTCCAAATATTTATTTTATCTGGAAATAAATCAGAAAACAAGACAAATTGTTTTTGAGTTTTCCTGAATGTTAATTAAAATACAGATATTATTGTATTAAAATATCATAATATATATAATACCCATATCAGCCACAATAAAAACCAATAAGTGTCTCTAAAATTACTCATATCACCTAAAAAATAAAAATGTTATCAATCATTAATCTTATAGTCATTTTTATATTTTTCAACTCTTAATTACAATACCACAACATCTTAATTTGTTAAATATTATATGTACACACTTTAGTCATCCAACTTTTATTATAATTAAATAACAAAGAATCATTATATTATTCCTTAACACTTCCTTCAAACAATAAAAAATATGAGTCATTTCATAAAATTATTCAATCTCAATATAATCATATTTGAAACTCTAAAAATAATAAAAATGATTAAGACAACATACACACTGTATATGTTATTTTTTGTTTCTTAAAAATCATCACATAACTATTCTAATCGATTATTCTTGTGATTATGTTGGTCCCCACCACAGTATTTCTAGTAATAAAATTTATTTGAATATTTCCATTAAGTAAAAAATTTAAAACATCATCCTACTACATTAATACATTTTCCAGGGTGCCCCTTCTAGTATTATTAGTGTGTATAATATTTCAAATTTCATTATTTATGATCTTTATCATATGAAATAAAAAGAAAATCCATTTTTTTATTTAGTGTGTGATGAATTTTACCGTGTCTCTATTTATTAATCATATATCATGATTTTTGGTTATTTATAACTAGAATAGTTTTCAAATCATGTCATATCATGTTCTATTTTTGTTCATATAACCACCACATTCCCCTTTAAATCTATTAAAATATTGGATCGTGATAGTTCAAAAAAATTACTAAAACAAAAAATGGATATATTGATGATTTCCAATAAATTCATAAGAAATAATTTTATAAAAATGATAAATACTTTGATTTCATTAACTATGTAACCTTCTATTAAATAATAATAATTTTATATAGCATATTAAATGTTATGTTTATAAAATAATTATCAATTATGAATAAACAATGTCCTAACATTTAATGTTATCTAAACATTTCCTTTGATACAACATATAATACTGTGTAACATAAAGAACCCATAATTACATGATAAATAAAATGGGATGAAATTTCCTAAATTTTGAGGATCCTTTCAATATATAGATTTAGATATTAAATAAAAAATACATGCATATTAAACCCATATAATTCAAAATGGGAACATTTATAGAATGTTTATATTTTCCATGAAAATAGATTCTTAATATTAAACTCACATTATATTCAAAAAAACATTCATACCATTGAGTATTTATCTATATAAGGTAATAATAGACCTTGTTATAGTTTATACTCATCCTTAATCATTGTGAACATATTTTGAAAGGATAGTATGACTATAAAATTACCAATATGGGATTCAAAGTCACTGGAAATCCATTAGTAAAATAAATACATTAAAATCATATTAATGTTTTTCTTTTCTGGTAATAATATTTTATTTGAAAATATTCATTTAAACAATCCTAAAAATAACTAATTTTTCATAAAACATCACCCAAACAAAAATAAGGTAAAAATAACATTTCATAGGGTATTATTTAAATATATATATAATTTTATTTGAAAACAAACATTTTATATTTAAATGAGAATACAATTTCTTTAAATCATAATATCTTTTCTTATTTTTTGAAATTTATAAATTTACATAAAATCCAATCAACAAAATGAACATGGAATTTATAAAAAGATAACAATATAAATAAACACATGGATAATAAAAATTAATTTCATATTGATTCATTCATAGTTTAATACATCAAAAACCATTTATTAAGGCCCTATTCCAATACATTATACATTAATTAGCAATGAATATGCCAACTACAAATGGTATTTTGTCTCAAAATCCATGTTTTTGCATCGAGAAACTATCTAATAATAGGACCACCCATTTAATTACTAATTCCAATGAATTAATCATATGAAAAAAATGAATAATATTATAATAAATATTCAATATAAGCATTTATATTGAACTACTGGCACAAGAAATGTAATTATTTCTCCCAAAAAAATACAAAACATGATCATAAGACAAAAAAATAAATTAGTTGGATGGTATCACAAGATTATATACTTATTTATGTGTAATAGTATTTAATGAATAATAACATATATGAAAAATAGATTTATAGTGATAGTATAAAGTCTATGTAAGAATAATTTGAATTATCATTTTCCTTTTAAATAATTTTAAAACCAACAATATGTATAATAGTGGGAAAAGGATATTATATTACAAAGATATGAAAACTTCTATTGTAATCTTGATAATGAATAGAAACTCTCACAATTGGAAAAGGCTATTAAGCGGTAAATGTTAAGAAAATTCTTTTTCATGTATATAAACAACTGAAAAAACACATATAGGAATTATTGACAAGATTCTATTTTAATCCTTTGTAATGAAACAAAAAAATAGTTTTAAATGACCTTTGAAAATATTGGAAGGTTAAATCAGTAAAATCAAAAAAAAAATTAACTTTTTATAGACATAGAGGGAAAAAGGGACTAACATTTTTATAACAAAAAATTAAATAAAAATTACTTTTTATTTTCATAACATTTTAACGAAAAGTTATTTAAATGACATAACCTAAAACATATTTTAAAACATAATTTTTTTTAGTAAATGATGGAAAAAATAAATCCACGTGGTAGTATATGGATCACAAAAAATATATACATTTGGTGAATAAGTCTTAACTCCCATTGAAAAGAAAATTGAGATTATAAATCCTTTACCTAGAGTATGAAATACCATATAAATTATTTAAATCCTATATAATCAACTCATATTTACAATTTACTTTCTTAATAACCTTTTTAGATTTATTTCGATGTCAAAATAAATTTTATTTATTGTATTATCATGTAATATATTTTGATTCAATTTATTAAGTTCATTTCAAATGTTTTGAGGTTCTTTTTCTTATAATCACAAAACAATTGTGGTTGGATGACCATAGAAAATGAGTTTTTTGTTCAATCATATATATATAATAGTAATAAATAATTATTAAACATTTATATATATTAAATATAATTTTATTACTATATGTGAAAGGTAGAAAAAAAATTAATCTCATCACTTTGTAGATGTTGTAGTCCACATGTGTACACAAGTGGAAGTATTATTTTTCAAAACATTTAAGGGTGATAAGGTAATTAAAATATGGACATTAAAAATAATAAATATTTCATAGATATCATATATAATCATTAAATTCATTATAACATTCATCCTTGGGCAGTGGTGATGATTAACAAAACACATCTCCTTATGGAGGTGGTAGTACACATGTACGATTGGGAGACGTTTTCATATACCATTACATATAAAGGATACGATCAAGGGTTTTTACATAAAAATAATTTAATGTAAATTTATGGAAGAGACGTGTATTATCATATAATCATGGTTATAGTATATTTTATGGATGTGTATGAATAAATAAACATGAAAAAACATTATTAACAGTCATACCATTTATTCAAAAAAACAACAAATGGATTACATATTAAGCCTTAATAATTGTTAATTAAGTGAGAACCTAAATTATAGGGAATTGGAGGATTATTTATAATTTACATGTTTAGTGATTTATGGAAATTAATTTCTTATGATGTGTGATGAATATAAGAGAGGATATTCCCTTCTGTATGTGTGATGGGTGTAGATCATGTAAATACCTAAAAATTTAATATGTATTATGTGTTAAAATCATGTAAAATGGGTATATAATGCTATAAACTTGTACATAAGTAGGATATGTTCTAAAAAAATAATTAAATTTATGCAAGATTTATGGAATTTTGAGCGATACTTCTTATTTGGACCCCCCTAGTAAATTCTTTTAAACTTAATTATGTAAAAAAATCGATCTCTAATAGAAATGAATGTAATTTTTAAAATTTAATGTGGACCATACTTGGACCATTCATGAAATAATAGAAAATTTATCATTCAATTTAAATATGGTATGATTTTTAGTACTTTAAAATGATATAAAGATAATTTTTAAACATTAAATACCATTTAAAGATATTTTTGAGACTATTTAAATAATTTGAATTTAAAGACCTCAATATAAATATATAATTAAAATCTAAACACTTTATTAAAGAAACACTCTTTATAGTTATACATATTTATCATGGGGAATCATAATTCACCCAAAATGTATTACATTAATTATTTTTAAAACAATTTACTAGATTTTGATAATATTTATATAGGTGTTACATCATTGTTTCATAATCCTTATAGGTGGATATACAAGAAAAATTTACTTTTAAATTTGAAAACCTTTTTTAAACAAACATATAGAACATTCCTAAAATAAACAATATAAAATAATATCAAAACACAAAATATGACACAAAACCCATTTAAAAAAAATTAAGAGTATTTCTGTAATGAACCTTAAATAATATTTATTTAATTGATGTAACCTTCATGTTCAGTTCATCCTTGATGATATCATCAAAGTAGTAGGTCGTATTATCCCAATTATGAATATACTATAATATTAGTTTCCATTCATTTACTCCACATAAAACAATGTGATCTTGGTTTTTTATCAAATACTATTTCTCTTTATTAAGGTCAAAATGAAGCACTCTCTTGAACATCCTCATAAGAAACATTAATATTGAAAGAATCCTTTATAATTTATTCTATAGAGTGTAAAACTAGCTCTGTTGAATTATTTTTTTCATCCTCCTCCTTTACTTGTGCCTTCAACATACCCGTGATAGGGTTTTGATATAATTTTATCACCTAATTAACCGTGTGATAACATGATTTGAAAATGTTTCCAGGCATCACTTGCAAAAATCCTTCCTAAACTTAGTTTGGGTTTTTTTTCTAATGGATACCCTTATTAATGAAATATTATATTTAGGGAATTATTTTTTCATCTTAGTTTTTCAAATATCCTACAATAATTCTTCTTTAGGTATCATCAAAGACATTTTCCCTTTATCACGTTCTACTTGAAAATTTTCCCTTTGGACACAACAAAATATCAAATGTCCCTAAGATTATATAGTTTTTAATAGTCTTCTTTCATAATTTTATTTTCCATTTTTTTGAATATATCATTCCGAGAATCATAATTTACTTTCTTCATGTTCATTGAATTAGTTCAATTGGGCACTTCATTTTCTTAATATTGCTCGTAATCTAGATATGATTAATATTCTACATCTATATTACTCAGCATAATTTCATTTGATCATTCCACCTTGGTTTAAATTGAATCTACCATATTTCATTTCCACTTTGGTATGACTATTTTCTAGCCTTCAATGTCAGAGTTTCTTATGGTATCTCCCATTAAAATATTGAAATAGTTTTTTATATTATGTTTAATCATCTTATACATAGTGAAAACATCATTGGATGATAATTTTCTATAATTGTATAATTATAAAAAAGATATCTATGTATTTCTTACATATAATTGGATAACTCCGAGAACTCATAATTCTTGTGTGGGAACCATCACATTAAGTTTTCCAAATAGGATTTTCATACAGTGTTAGAGAGGGATCCTGAGATGATTGGACCACTATTGGATAATTCTGAAAATTATCTCTTTAATTGTTGGAACATAAGGATTGATATAACCTCCCCTCAGACCACAATAATCCCTTTCAACTGCCAACTCTTTTGAAAAAATCTAATATATGATTTTGAATGTCAGTAGCAGTTTAATGTGATTATAATGCCTTCCCTGTGCATCCATTACCAAAAAAATGGGTGGATTTAATATAATCTTAGTATAAGGGAATGTAGTAGTAATGTCACTCAGCCAATGATCTTTAACAAATACATTCATATCCAAATAATTTGGATGTAGTTATTAACATTTACCCTCATTAAATATATTCAAGGCCTAAAATTTTAGATCCAAATTCCTCAATAGAAGTCAACATAAATTATATAGGTTTCCCAAGATAATTCACAATGAACAGCAGTCAAACTATCCCAAAAACACCATAGACTGTTTGTATTAGAATTATTCTTCCACCTTAATCCACACAAACTATAATGGTATCTTAAAAAATTCAAATTCCACCCATATATATTTGGATATGGGGTGACATAGAGACCCCAATGGATTACCAAAATCCAAAAATATTTTTGATAAGTTTTCCTAAAATTAGAATGATTGATTGATCTGGTAAAGGGAGGGTATGTATTGGGAATCTAACGCAAATCACAAAGTAAAATGTATTTCACTTCTATAGAAATCATAGTTCCATATGAAAATAAATAATCAATATTCAATATATATATTCAGACCCTTGGAGAAAGTAGAGGTGAAATTATTTTCTTATGGAAAGTGAACAAGGAAATAGTGGGGATCCAACTTTTATAACTCCTTTAGATACAAGTTATCATGAATTAATATATTGAAATTTTCAAGAGAATGGTTCTTTACATTGATAATATAAATAAGCTAGAGGCTTTAGAGAGACAAGTCATATGATAATTGTTGGTGAGAGTGGGGATGTGCTGGTAACCCATGTCAAATAGAAAAGACAATAATGATAATGTTTATGTGGTGAAATTTGCGGAGAATAGGAGGAATTATCAGTGGTAAAAATATAAAAGATACCTTACCTTCCCAAATATAGTGGAGGGAGGATGGGTGTAGCGGCCACAACCACTACCTTCTAGTGGTCACTACTAGTTTGAGGAGAAGATGACTATTTTTTCAATATAGGTAATGATGCTATCACTACAAATTAATAAAAATTAAAATCATAAATATTATGTATTCTTCATTAATTATAAAATATTTATTATTTAATATATCATATATATATATATATATCTAAATCATGGATACAAAAAAAGTGAGAGAGTGACAATTTGTAATTACACTGCTTAATATAACATAAAGGTCATAAAAAAGGTGAATAAGCTTCCATATTTTCAAAGTTCTCATGATAATGGATAAAATACATATTCTTAATTAGAATAAGGTTAGTGATTTAGAGATTTTACAGTATTATTCATAATTTTAACTATGATTTACCTATTTTAGCCATCATTTTGGTGATAAACTTTTACCCCAATTTATATTTATTATGAATAAAAGTGAAATCAACCATATAACATAATTTGTATGTTTTTATTCTAAATATGGAATCCATTTTCTATGATTTAGGTTTCATAAGTTGTTAAAAATTAAACAAAACATAGGTGTGTGAAACACAAAAAAAAACATTTATTAGAAAAATAATTATTTTAATAAAAACTAAAAATATAAAATAAATATTTATATTATTTATTTTCATGAAATTAGTTGTATTATTTATTATAATTTGTAACTTTTTTATGTAAAAAAAATTAAAATTGAATCATACTTTCAAATCACTTGATTTATTGAATTGAAATGATAATTTTGAAAAAAAATTATTTTTCTATATTCCCCAAAAAATCATATCTTTTTCTGAGTGTACCAAAAATTTATATGAATATTATTTTTACATGTAGAAATTAAAAATTATTAAAATTTTATAAACTAAAATTTCTAAATATGGTTGAAATTAATCATAATATTCGTACACAAAATACAATAAAAATCATGTTGGAAGAAAATGTATTTTTGAAATATAAAATTATTTTGTACTCATATTTTTTCTAGAAACCACCATTTGATGAGTGTTCAATCATTTTATTAATGATATAATATATATATTTCATTCCAATAATTCATATATAATGATTTAATTTATATATTTTGATAAAAATAATTTTCATATATAGATCAGTTTATGAAAAATATTTCTTTTAATATAATATAATATTATTTAAAATCAAAATCCTATTTCATAGAAAATAAGTAGAATCATTTTTATTAAGAAAATATTTTTGAAATAAATTTTATAATTTAGTTACACATTCTCATACCTTCCAATACAAAGTCAAGGTTATGAAGGTCACATCTAAATGATAATATATTACTAGTACTTCACAATTCATTTGAGGGTTCATATTTCATGGGATACACAAAATCAAGAATAGTATTCTATTTGAATTGAAACCTAAGAGTTTTACACACTTTAGAATTAATTTTTTAATAATGAAATCGAGTTTTCAAGGAGTGTTTTGGATCGATATAATTTATAACATTATTTATAGAACACCCATTCAGGGTGGAGGGATGTAACATAAAATCACATTAACATTTTCCTAGACTAGTGGGTCTAGTGAGAATAGCTTAAATATTTATATGGCCATATGTTTGTCCCCCTGATATTTGTTCTTTTTTTCTATTTACACTAAAAAAATTTCCTTGACCATGAATGTGGGAGTCAAAAAAATAAGTGACTTGGATTTTTATCACATCCCATTTTAAGAATTTTTTATGTCATAAGATTTATATATCTCTCACTAGAAATTTAATTCCATGAGAATTAGACTTATAGATATATAGTTTAAGGGAATATATATTTGTCTAAAATGAGTCATATCCTTCATATCGGTAATATCGAGGTTGATCCACTGTGAATTATGATCCCATTATTAGTACAAATTATCACAAGGTGAGAAAACATATTTAAAGGTTATATTTCATGGACTACGGGGATGAAAATAAAAATAACCTAAATGGGGAACAAGGTCTAAGAGTATCTGAAATCCTATTTAAAATGGTGTTTAAAAACTATATATTATTTTTTAAGGTTTTTATTTTTGGAATGGTGATATGGGATAGATGTATAAGGGGTAACCATGTACAACATATGAATAGTATATTCCAATATAATTAAATTGAAGGGTAAAAAAATTAGAGTACCTTATACAAAATATGAAAAACTATATTTGGATGGTTTTCCATATTGGGGGTTCCTTTGTAAAACCACACATTATTTCCCATGGTTCTATATTTTCTCATTAATGATATCCATTTATGTTTTATGGTTATCTAATACAAAAAACACCAAAGGTCTGATTTATGATCCTTTAGAAAGAAGTGAATATGGATGAAGAATAATGGGTCAGTCAAGAGATTATTTTCCAGACATAATAAGGTGTTCTAAAATGGATGGAATCATGGAATAAGTAGTTTATTGAAATGTATTCCCTTCATAACTCAAGATCATATTTAGGGAGGTAAATATTTATTCTTATGGGGAATTTAAGGTAGAATAAGTTTAGTTTTTATTACATGGGTAGAGATCTTGTATATACCAAAACAATTATGTGAAGCCTAAATATTTTTATTTTATAATATAAATATCTATTTTTTTTAAAAAAAATAGGGTCTCATGTGTCATTATCTCTCACAATATAGATCACTCAAATAAAATTATGGACATAACTGGTTGAATATATGTGGTACTATTTAATATCATTTGGAAATGAGTTAGATGTTAAATATTTTATGGTCATTGGACAAGGGCATGGAAAATCAAAAATATTGGGTAAGGTGATATGGACATGTGTATCAAAATTTCATTAGAGAACTACATTGTATAGAATGATATATTGTATCTTCTTGGAACTGAACTCCTGGAGGAGGACCTGATGATAAATTATTGAGTTTTATGACTCAATTGGAATATGTAAAAGTAATGAAGGTTTTTGTCACGACCCGCCCTCGGGGTCCGTGCCGTGACTACCCCAAGCCCGCCTTCCATAGGCCAGGGGCTGGCGACTAGCACCAAGGCGTAGATCCCAGCAAATTGGGAAGGCATTGCCTTTGAAAAGTAAACACACACCACAGAGTAAACAAGCGGAAAGTAAACACTAAACAAGCAGAGTACAACTGAAAGTGCGGAAAAGTAAATGGGCCAGAATACAAACCCAAACTGAAAGTAAAGTACAACTCGAAAAGGGAAAAACAGCAACTGAAAAGTAAAAGCCGCTACTCCGAGCTGTCCACCGGAATTCCCACCTGAAGGGTGGGTACAGATAGCTCCTCTGCTCCACGGGTCCCACCGTCCGCTCCGTGCTCGTCCCGCCCAGTGGTCCACCTCCGGGTACCGTCCCGCTCCGCAAACCTCAGCTAAGGTCAACGCTGTCCGTCGTCTGCAACCAACACAACGTAGTGCGGGCGAAGCCCGTGCAGGGGTGAGTATAAGCTACTCAGTAGGGTCCCCGAGACCCCTGAAGGTCTCTCAAAATCCACAAAGGATAAACCACGAAGCAAAGTACAATCACGAAGTAACAACCAACACTGCTTAGGTATATGCCCATACATATACCTAAGTCATCAATTCAAATACGCTCCAACCTCCGAGCCCAAGTATAACTCAGTCCACGCAGGAAAGTATACGTATTCCACAAAGGAAAGTAACAGGATTCAACTCACACAGGTATACTTCTTCAGGGACGATAAAGATGATCACTGATCCATCTAAGTCGTCGGACCCATGAAGGATCGATAGGTAACTAACCCCCGCAAGACCCACACAGGATCGGGCTCACACAGAACCTGTAGGCGCTGGCTCACACAGAACCGCTGAGCGCAAGGACCCACACAGGATCGGGCTCACACAGAACCTGTAGCACTGATCCATGTAGGATCGCTGAGTGCTGTAGTCGTCGTCGTCGAATCCACACAGGATCTCTGTACTGTCGTCGTCGAATCCACACAGGATCTCTGTACTGTCGTCGTCGCAGTCACAGTAGCAGTCGTAGCAGTAGAACAGTCGCAGCCAGCACTAGGGTTCCCGCACACAGCAAACTCGTACGGAGGGTCCGCTCCACGAGCCGAGAGGCTGATACATCAACTGTCACGAAGACCGATGTTGATGTATCCAAAAGTTCCGTATCGTCAACAGGAACTCAACGCAACAGACGGCGCGTCAATCGGACGCCCGGTCTGAGAGTTATTGGCATTTTCGTCTCTGGGGCCCGGTTGGTTTTTAAGGCAAAACCAACCCGACCGTACTCCACCTGCGTCCAAACCTCGGGCGGAGTATGCCAAAAGATCCGTCTCACTAAGAGGAACACTACGCGACTGACGGCACGTCAATCGGACGTCCGTAGCTCAAGATATGAGCGTTTCCGCTCCGAAGGCCCGGTTGGTTTCGTGAACGAACCAACCCGGCCGAACTCAAAGTAAACCGAAACCTTGAGTGAGATATACCAAAACGACCGTCTCGATCCAAGGATCGCGTTGCCACAGACGGTTCGTCATTCGGAGGTCCGAGGCTCAAGTTATGAGCCAAGAACCGAATCTGGTCCGAAACGGGGGGTCCGGGTCCGGGCCGACCCGGCCCGTCCCCCCCCCCCTCTGGACGGCGCGGCGGCCGGTGGCGGCGGACGGCGGCGGCGGACGGCGGCGGACGGCGGCGGCGGCTGGCCGCGTGGCGGCGGCGGCGGCTGGCCGCGCGGCGGCGGCGGCGGGCCGCGTGGCGGCGGCGGCTGGCGGACCGCGTGGCGGCGGCGGCGGGCCGCGGCGGCGGCGGCGGCGGGCCGCGGCGGCGGCGCTGGGCGCCGCACGTGATTGGCACGCGGGGCATAGCCCCGCGTTTTTCTTCAAGCGGCACGGCTCAAGGCCGTGCCTTTGACAAAAACGGCCCCCGCAAATGGGGGCCGGCTTGATAAAACCGGGGGGCTGTTGCCCCCCCCCTCTTTAAATGAACCGCCCCCCTCTTTAAGAGGGGGGTTTGAAGAGCCGGCCGGGGGTTTAAACCCCCGGTTTTTATGATATCCGGCCGGCCCGCTGGCCGGCCGGTTTTTACTAACGGGACCGGGAAATTCCGGTCCCGCCCTTGATTTCCGACGCCGGCGGCCCGGCCGCCGGTCTTTCCTTCCGCCGCGGCCCGGAACCGGCCGCGGTCTCCTCGTCCCGCCGCGGCCCGGAACCGGCCGCGGTCTTCTCGTCCGGCGCGGTGCGACGGCACCGCGCCCCATTCGTCGTGCCATGAATTCTTCCAACGCGGCGCGACGGCGTCGCGTTCTTGAAGACTCTCCTCGGCGTAGCGCGACGGCGTTGCGGAAAATTATAAGCATGTTCATCCGCGTGGTGCGACGGCACCACGCCACTTGCTTCCACCCGCTTGAATAAAACGAGAACTAAGGAGGGGGGGTTCGGCCGTGTTCATGCGGTCCGACCCCCCTCACGTTAAATAATACATAACTAAGAATATCCAAAGCCTCACGTTTAGTCATGCTAAAAACCACGATTCAAGAATGGAATAAAATAATCAATAAGTAACATCCCCTACCTCTGGTTTCAAGAACGAAGATCGTCAACGACCCGCGGAAGACGCGTCGCGGTGGTCGGCGTCACGGAAGAAGGACGTCGATGTCGTGAAGCGAGGATTCGAAGTTCTTTGACGACGATTTCGTCGCGGGAAATCGTCGCGGAAGAGATGACGCGGAAGAAGACGTCGTCGGTGTCGCGAGTATGGCGTCGCGAAAGACGATTCCCGAGAACGTGGCGTTCTTCGTCGAAGCTTGAAGAAGAAGAAGATGAAGGCTCCAAATTCTCTCAAGGTGGCTAGAGAATTCTAACCCAAATAAAATAAGCTAAAGTCTTATTTTATTCACACAATTATCAATTTGAATTTCAAAGGTTTGAAATTCAAACAATTCAAACAATTCAACTCCATTAATTAACAAAGTTGTCATGTTATTAAAAGAGGAGTTTAAGGGGGAAGTTGAGAGGTTACTAAAAGATTTAGGGGTTCGTGTGGGCCCCACCACACTTAATCCTCCCAAGGGAGGTTAAGTGGGTGTGGGTCCCACTTCTAACCCCCTTAGGTAGGTTTTTTTTTTAATAAGTTTAAATAAAATTTGTTTTACACAATTTTATTTAACTTAACTGAAAAACCCCAAAACGTAACTTTCAACCCGCAACAAACGCAACTCCCGAAAAGGTCTCATTAAGCGAATATCGGCGCTGCGAGTTCATCGGTGCCCTCGGATTTCAATTCCGAGCACCGGATCAAAAGTTAGGAATTCCCGCTCGTTCGTTCACTGAACGTACCCGAGCCAAACTTCGGAAATTAATTCCGGGCACTCCGGGCCTCGGAATCAGGTGCCGTCAGAAACCGCATTCTTGTAAAAATCCAAAGAAAATTAAGAAAAAATTTCCCTTGAATTTTACGGGTCTTTACATTACTCCCACCTCAGGGCTTTACGTCCCCGTAAAGCTACATCAAAAACTAGGGAAACAAAAGAGGATACTGAGCACGCATCTGAGCCTCCCGCTCCCATGTGCTCTCCTGGAGATTCCCGTGTCGCCATCTGTTGCGCACAAGAGGAATCGATCGTCCATGTAGGACCCGCTCCTGGATGACATGGACCTCTTTTGACGTGGCCCGGACCATCTCTGGTCCCACAAGAGCTGCAAGATTTCTTCTTTGCCGAAAAGAGAAACCTGGTCTCATCCCCTGGATGAACCACATTCTTTGCCTAAAACAGTCAATCCTAACATGGATGATACTAATCCATACTAAGGATGACGTCGTAAGGCCTCGACGCTACTACTAAGAGATTCAACCGTTACTCTCGCCTCCAAGGGTTGAGTCACACTGTCGGCATCAGTGTGTGGTAACTGGGTCTCCTCCAGTAGATGTCTCACAAGTGAGGGTCAAGTCAACAGCCAAAACTGGAACCTCTTAGTAACATTACGATAGAGGACAGGAACGAAAACATCACAAGGTATGCGTCTTTTATTATTGCAGCCCGTAAAACAAGACGCTACACAAAAGCAACAAGGAACCAGAAGTACAAAGGATGTAACCACTAGTTCTGCTCCTGTCCATCGGCTCCCAGAGCTCCATGATCGAAGGCCTCGGCTGCCTGAAGATGAGCTCTCCCCTGCGGTCGGGGTGGACCTCCTGGTGGTGGTGGTGGTAGAGCCTCAAAGCGTCGGCCACCATCAGCTGCTCGTCCAGCTCCTCTGCCTCGTCCGCCTCCTCCCTGCGGACCGCCACGGTCGAACCTCTGCCTCTGCCTAGGTGGTTCCTCAACCGTCCGATGC
Organism: Viscum album; assembly: GCA_963277665.1. Lineage (NCBI taxonomy): Eukaryota > Viridiplantae > Streptophyta > Magnoliopsida > Santalales > Viscaceae > Viscum > Viscum album. Next base: position 1,194,798,686 of record OY728135.1, on the reverse strand, counting down.
TCCTCCGCATGGCAGGTCGGGCAGTCACGAGCCATGTGTCCTCGCCCGCCGCATGCATAGCACTGTTTTCCACTCGAAAGACTGGCTCCGCGTTGTGTGCCCTGCACTGCTGAGCCAGTGCCCTGAGGTCTGGTCTGTCTGGACCCCTGAGTCATTCGTCGACTGCCAGCTGCAGATGACTCTACCACGTGCCGCCCTGCGGTGGGTCGCTGTGCTGGTGTAGACTCAGCAAGGAAGCTCTCGATCAGAAGAGCCCGCTCCAGTACTCCTGTCTGAGTCGGTATGCTGAGGGAGATCAGCGATGCCCTGATCTCGTGTCTCAAACCCTGCTCGAAGGTCCGGGCCCGGAAGAATGGGTCCCGTACCATGTCGGTCGAGTAGCGCGAGAGATCGGTAAATCTCGCCGAGTACTGGGCGACCGTCATGCTGCCCTGCCGCAGCTGTAGAAGCTCCTGGATACGCACCGCACGAAGGGTGGCTGGGACGAACTCAGAGCGGAAGAGGCTCTCGAAGTCCGTCCAGAGCAAGGATGCCTCATCGTGCACCTGGAGCATCAAGCTCCACCATCGTCCAGCTGCTGCGTGTAGTAGGCTCGCAGCGAGGATCACCATGAGGTCTGCTGGTGTCCTCACTAGCCTAAACACTCGAACCACTGCCTCCAGCCAGTCCTCTGCTGCCTGGGGATCCGTCTCCCCGCGAAACCTGGGCGGTCGCTGGTGCTGAAACTCATGCAGTGCGCTGAGGCGACGTGCATCGTCAGCGGCTGCTGCTGGAAGCATCGGGGGCTCGGCGGGTAAAGCTACCGCCGGTGTCACTACTGGAAAAGGGCCCTGCACCGAGGCCTCGTCGCTCGGGGGGCTGTCGTCTCGCTCGACTCTCGGAACCCTAGCTGGCTGCCGTCGTGGGGCCATCCTGAAAAGGAGAACAAGAGCACCATCGTCAGAACAGTATACCTGGTGAGCTGAATTAAGTAATCACAAAGAAAACTTGAGACTTTCGTTAAGCAGATCAGTATACCCGGTGAGCTGACACAAGTAATCACAAAGAAAACTTTGAAACACACACGCAATCAATGTTTTCGTGCATTAAGTCGGAAATCAGAAGTCAGGGTCCTGGTGTACGGATACGTCGGCCGCCGCACCAACACTGGACTCCCTGGACTGATAACCACACTCAATACGCAAAACATTATTGCTTCACATAGAAAAGATCAGAGTTCGCGGTAGAACCGAACTCCTCTGATACCAATTTGTCACGACCCGCCCTCGGGGTCCGTGCCGTGACTACCCCAAGCCCGCCTTCCATAGGCCAGGGGCTGGCGACTAGCACCAAGGCGTAGATCCCAGCAAATTGGGAAGGCATTGCCTTTGAAAAGTAAACACACACCACAGAGTAAACAAGCGGAAAGTAAACACTAAACAAGCAGAGTACAACTGAAAGTGCGGAAAAGTAAATGGGCCAGAATACAAACCCAAACTGAAAGTAAAGTACAACTCGAAAAGGAAAAAACAGCAACTGAAAAGTAAAAGCCGCTACTCCGAGCTGTCCACCGGAATTCCCACCTGAAGGGTGGGTACAGATAGCTCCTCTGCTCCACGGGTCCCACCGTCCGCTCCGTGCTCGTCCCGCCCAGTGGTCCACCTCCGGGTACCGTCCCGCTCCGCAAACCTCAGCTAAGGTCAACGCTGTCCGTCGTCTGCAACCAACACAACGTAGTGCGGGCGAAGCCCGTGCAGGGGTGAGTATAAGCTACTCAGTAGGGTCCCCGAGACCCCTGAAGGTCTCTCAAAATCCACAAAGGATAAACCACGAAGCAAAGTACAATCACGAAGTAACAACCAACACTGCTTAGGTATATGCCCATACATATACCTAAGTCATCAATTCAAATACGCTCCAACCTCCGAGCCCAAGTATAACTCAGTCCACGCAGGAAAGTATACGTATTCCACAAAGGAAAGTAACAGGATTCAACTCACACAGGTATACTTCTTCAGGGACGATAAAGATGATCACTGATCCATCTAAGTCGTCGGACCCACGAAGGATCGATAGGTAACTAACCCCCGCAAGACCCACACAGGATCGGGCTCACACAGAACCTGTAGGCGCTGGCTCACACAGAACCGCTGAGCGCAAGGACCCACACAGGATCGGGCTCACACAGAACCTGTAGCACTGATCCATGTAGGATCGCTGAGTGCTGTAGTCGTCGTCGTCGAATCCACACAGGATCTCTGTACTGTCGTCGTCGAATCCACACAGGATCTCTGTACTGTCGTCGTCGCAGTCACAGTAGCAGTCGTAGCAGTAGAACAGTCGCAGCCAGCACTAGGGTTCCCGCACACAGCAAACTCGTACGGAGGGTCCGCTCCACGAGCCGAGAGGCTGATACATCAACTGTCACGAAGACCGATGTTGATGTATCCAAAAGTTCCGTATCGTCAACAGGAACTCAACGCAACAGACGGCGCGTCAATCGGACGCCCGGTCTGAGAGTTATTGGCATTTTCGTCTCTGGGGCCCGGTTGGTTTTTAAGGCAAAACCAACCCGACCGTACTCCACCTGCGTCCAAACCTCGGGCGGAGTATGCCAAAAGATCCGTCTCACTAAGAGGAACACTACGCGACTGACGGCACGTCAATCGGACGTCCGTAGCTCAAGATATGAGCGTTTCCGCTCCGAAGGCCCGGTTGGTTTCGTGAACGAACCAACCCGGCCGAACTCAAAGTAAACCGAAACCTTGAGTGCGATATACCAAAACGACCGTCTCGATCCAAGGATCGCGTTGCCACAGACGGTTCGTCATTCGGAGGTCCGAGGCTCAAGTTATGAGCCAAGAACCGAATCTGGTCCGAAACGGGGGGTCCGGGTCCGGGCCGACCCGGCCCGACCCCCCCCCCCCCCCCTCTGGACGGCGCGGCGGCCGGTGGCGGCGGACGGCGGCGGCGGACGGCGGCGGACGGCGGCGGCGGCTGGCCGCGTGGCGGCGGCGGCGGCTGGCCGCGTGGCGGCGGCGGCGGGCCGCGTGGCGGCGGCGGCTGGCGGACCGCGTGGCGGCGGCGGCGGGCCGCGGCGGCGGCGGCGGCGGGCCGCGGCGGCGGCGCTGGGCGCCGCACGTGATTGGCACGCGGGGCATAGCCCCGCGTTTTTCTTCAAGCGGCACGGCTCAAGGCCGTGCCTTTGACAAAAACGGCCCCCGCAAATGGGGGCCGGCTTGATAAAACCGGGGGGCTGTTGCCCCCCCCTCTTTAAATGAACCGCCCCCCTCTTTAAGAGGGGGGTTTGAAGAGCCGGCCGGGGGTTTAAACCCCCGGTTTTTATGATATCCGGCCGGCCCGCTGGCCGGCCGGTTTTTACTAACGGGACCGGGAAATTCCGGTCCCGCCCTTGATTTCCGACGCCGGCGGCCCGGCCGCCGGTCTTTCCTTCCGCCGCGGCCCGGAACCGGCCGCGGTCTCCTCGTCCCGCCGCGGCCCGGAACCGGCCGCGGTCTTCTCGTCCGGCGCGGTGCGACGGCACCGCGCCCCATTCGTCGTGCCATGAATTCTTCCAACGCGGCGCGACGGCGTCGCGTTCTTGAAGACTCTCCTCGGCGTAGCGCGACGGCGTTGCGGAAAATTATAAGCATGTTCATCCGCGTGGTGCGACGACACCACGCCACTTGCTTCCACCCGCTTGAATAAAACGAGAACTAAGGAGGGGGGGTTCGGCCGTGTTCATGCGGTCCGACCCCCCTCACGTTAAATAATACATAACTAAGAATATCCAAAGCCTCACGTTTAGTCATGCTAAAAACCACGATTCAAGAATGGAATAAAATAATCAATAAGTAACATCCCCTACCTCTGGTTTCAAGAACGAAGATCGTCAACGACCCGCGGAAGACGCGTCGCGGTGGTCGGCGTCACGGAAGAAGGACGTCGATGTCGTGAAGCGAGGATTCGAAGTTCTTTGACGACGATTTCGTCGCGGGAAATCGTCGCGGAAGAGATGACGCGGAAGAAGACGTCGTCGGTGTCGCGAGTATGGCGTCGCGAAAGACGATTCCCGAGAACGTGGCGTTCTTCGTCGAAGCTTGAAGAAGAAGAAGATGAAGGCTCCAAATTCTCTCAAGGTGGCTAGAGAATTCTAACCCAAATAAAATAAGCTAAAGTCTTATTTTATTCACACAATTATCAATTTGAATTTCAAAGGTTTGAAATTCAAACAATTCAAACAATTCAACTCCATTAATTAACAAAGTTGTCATGTTATTAAAAGAGGAGTTTAAGGGGGAAGTTGAGAGGTTACTAAAAGATTTAGGGGTTCGTGTGGGCCCCACCACACTTAATCCTCCCAAGGGAGGTTAAGTGGGTGTGGGTCCCACTTCTAACCCCCTTAGGTAGGTTTTTTTTTTAATAAGTTTAAATAAAATTTGTTTTACACAATTTTATTTAACTTAACTGAAAAACCCCAAAACGTAACTTTCAACCCGCAACAAACGCAACTCCCGAAAAGGTCTCATTAAGCGAATATCGGCGCTGCGAGTTCATCGGTGCCCTCGGATTTCAATTCCGAGCACCGGATCAAAAGTTAGGAATTCCCGCTCGTTCGTTCACTGAACGTACCCGAGCCAAACTTCGGAAATTAATTCCGGGCACTCCGGGCCTCGGAATCAGGTGCCGTCAGAAACCGCATTCTTGTAAAAATCCAAAGAAAATTAAGAAAAAATTTCCCTTGAATTTTACGGGTCTTTACAGTTTTCATAACATATGTTTATGTATATATCTCCATATTCTAGAAAAAAAATACTTCGTCACAAAAAAATGAAACAACATCACCAAAATACAAAATGAGGCTTGAAAACATTGAATTAAAGAGAAAGAAAAGTTAGAGTTTGATTGATATTTGAAGATGGTTATATGATAAGAGATTATGGGGTAATTGTGAATCCTACTAAAATATAATGAAATCCACATATATTTCTTATAGGTATCCACTACGTAGATCTGAATAAATCACAGGTTAAGATATATAGTATTTTTTACATGTTTTTTGAAGAAAACATGAAAATCCTAACATACATAAGGAATGTTCTCGTCTTTGGGGAATAACCACTGAAAGTTGAATATGTTGTTAGGCCTTGAATATGATATCCTCAAATCACAACATATCCTTTTGAAATATGAATCAATACGCATATAGATCTCATAAGATAGGTGACATTATTTTCATCATAGATTAAATTATCCATGATACTATAACTGATGAATGTAATAGTAATTATTGTGTTCCTGAAGAAAGGATAGCTTTCATGTGAGGAAATATCCAATGTAAAAGTGCACTCATTCCCAATTTTTATTATTTTATGAACATATTTTTTAGTCCCTATAATGATATAGCTCATACATTGGAAGCGCTAATTTTTTTATCATCATTGAATCGTATAAAATGATCAATGCATTGTAAAAAATCTTTCAAATATATTGTTCTCATGTAAGGTTATTATTACATTGATGTAAAGACACTATATTTAGTAATTTATATTATAATGTGGTCTATATGTTAGTTAATTTAAAATAAGATAACTAAATTTAAATGCAAATTGGCCTTCAAATATCTGACTTGGGTGAAAAATTTAATGGAATTTCTCAATGTTGGACCATCTGTTGGGAAATATGAACTACATTAAAGGGTTTGATCATCAAGATAGAGTAGATATTAGGTAAAATTTTATTTTTTTCCCCTAGGATAAGTTATATTAGTGTAACTAAATTTCATACAATAATATAAATTAGGTCACACTGAGGTTTGGTCAAGCCTTTTCTATAAATATCAAACTCATGTGGGGGGGGGGAAGCAAAATGGGTTTTGACTAAATGAATAGAAATTGAGAAAACTAAATTTAGATAGAGATTCATAAACATGAATTTTTATTGGGACATGTTTGTTGATTGAATTTAGTGTTGGGCCTAATATAGGTGATCTAGGTGTCAGTATGTATCTGGTAATAACATGAATTAAGGAAAATGTAGTACTTGTGAGCGTAGAAATTTTAATCAATTGAATGTTCTTGGAAAATAAACACTCATGTAAATTTATAATTCATGTGTGGGAGTTGGTCCATATATAATAATCCACTAAAAATTTGTATTTTAGTAAGGAAAAATTTATTTATAGTTTAATTTCATCTGAAAAGAACAATATTTTCACCACGATCTCAAATTTGAGGAATCTCAACTAAGCTAATCTAGAAAATAAACCAAAACTCATATTCTCACTTGAGTAATATTTGGTGTGGGGAAGAAGATGTTTTTATACGATTACCCATGTGAAATAATAGTGAAATTCATTATTTATAATTAATAAAGTATTTTAACAATATACATCAATACTTTTGGTTTCATGATGTTTCAGGATATGTGGAAAGGAGAAATATATGGAGTGGTTTGTGTATATTTTTGTTAATAATATGAGAAATATGTGGCTTAATTTTAATATTAGGTTGTAAAGTGACCCTTCATGTGTGGAAAACCAATGTTCAGAATAAGAAAAATTTTGATGGTGTATTTTCATACAATTTCTAAATCATAGTGTCAATTATGGGGGGAGTCACTATGTGTACTAAGACAATATTGAGAAAAAAATGACCCCCTATTTATGATAGATTATGGTTCAGGGTAATGATCTATATATTAGGTTCAATTACTCAAATTTGGATCCTACAAAGGAAATCTTGGTCTCACAACGAATATGGTTCTTAACTGTTTAATGTATTTTTGTATGGACCATATGTTGTACAGTTTAGCATCTTAAAACAAGGACATAATTTCCATGTAGTTTAACATCATGTGATATGGAATAATTAAATTTGGTTTAATGTATTGGAGAATGTCATTATGGGGAAATGTGTTTTAAGGTCATGATTATTTTTGTAATGTATCATGATGTTTAAAATATAATGGAAGGAACCATCACTATGCAGTTTAACTTATTATAGTCAAGGCATATTTTCCATTTAGTTTATCATCATGTAACAAAGACGTAAATGGGACGATGATGTTTAATTTTAGTCATTTAAAACTATAGTCATAAATTTTAACATCATGTGAAATGAACATTACAAAACAATGATAAGGATATACATTATAATTTTTTAGAAACCTTACATTGTTGGTATGTTTTATTCACGTGTTATACAATGTTATTTGGTAATTATCTCCATTACTGTAGACGTTGTATATAGTATATAGTCCTTACAATTTTTCTTATATATTTGGAGGCATATTTCTCAATATCATTGGAGTTAATATGACTAAAAAATATTCCCCTAGGAAAAATAAATGGAAAAGGAAATTCATATAGAAGGATTGAGATTTCACAGTCATATAAAGCAGAATGTTGTTTAAAATTTGAAAACATTTCTAATAAATAAACTCAAGTTCGTGAAGCTTTTTTGTTAGTGTTTTTCTTCATGAAATGATTTCTGGTGACATGAACATTAGAAAACCTAACCTCAATTTGAAGAACTATTTCTATCCCACACATGTGAAAATATCATTTCATTAATGTTTTTTTATTCATGGTGCAATAATCCAAAAAATATTATAGAAGTTTTTTTGGTCCTGAGTTTTTATCGTCATCAAAATTATTCAAGATAATGTTTTATAACATTTTATTTATAGATTATATCTGTCCGTTGGTTACTTTATGATAGTATGAAAAACAGTTGGATTATTTATTTTACTCTTGGTTTAGGGTTTTCAACTAAAAATAAGATAGTTTGGTTCCATTATTCATAAATATAGTTTTAGAAACAAAATATATGGTTGTGATGTTAGACTTCAGAAAATTGATGAATTATTTAGGGGTGTGCATCAACTTTAGGGGTAAATGGTTGAAATTTGAATATAAATGGAAAAAAAGACAACTTATGGTGAACACCATGATAGATTAAGTAATTAAAGACTAGAAATAAACATGTCTTCTAATTTTACATGAAGTACTAGTCCATGAAAAATGAGTGAGGGAATGTTTATAATTGACCTCTTATATTACAATGAGGGTATCCCTTCAATCATTCCATCTAATTAGAATTTAATAAAATCCTCATTTATAGAGAACCTTTTGGGAATCATCCACCATAGAGGGAGAAGTTAACTAATTGATGAATAATTTACTCTATCCTTTCCCGATTCAATGAAAAAATTCCAACTTATAGGTAATCCAAAATTTGGTGCATCCATTCACTCTCATAATTTTTTAATGAGGATACATGCTCATCCTGTTAAAGGGTGAATTGAAATCAATTATTTCACCAAGTTATTTATTAATGAGGGTAGATACCATCCTATGATATTCAATATGTATGATCATCACATTAGGAACAAGGTCAGTCAGTGTAGTATCTTCATTAGCCAATTCATCAGTGTGAGTGTTTGACCAATTCTGAATTTGGAGTTAATTTATCTTATAGGGGAACTCCAACACCAACTTTCAAAAATAATCCCTAAATTTTGGTGTATTTCTAGAAGTTATATGAATTATTTTCCCTACTCACTTTTTTGTGGCCATATTGGAAGCCTATGTGCTGGGAGGACACCTTAAGATTTAACACTATAATTTTGGTGTACTTTCAAATGAATACAACTAAATTATTTTTTCAGAATAAAATAATCCCCTATTTTTCTTAAGGAGATGTAGATACATTTATCAACATGGGAATTAAATCCTCCTTTGTAAAAAGATTCACCTAATTAAGCATGTCAATGGTGTCAAATATTCCTTTCTCAAATTTTAGAGTGAAATATCAATAATAATCTTGTATTTGTTCCCCTATTATAATATTATCATAATAATATGATTCAGTTGAATTTAAAAATACAATATAAATTTTTGCTACATTTTCATATCCTATTAGTGATGAGGATGTGTTATTGGATTTAGAGGGTGTCGATGTGGGGGTATAATTATAGGGAGAATCTATGAAATATTCTCCTCTTCTCTACTTTCATTAGGGGAAGAAAATTTTTTAAATCCTAAAATTCATTAGATTATATAGTTATATCTTTAGGATAAACCTAAAGTACTGAAAGTATGAAATCATTTAGATTTTATCATTATTTGTGTCATTTTAATAAGATAAACCAGGACAACCATTTGAAAATATATCTATAGATGACCCATTAGTAACCCTATAAACATGAGAATGTGATATACTTAAACAATGGTTGATCTCTTGAATCTTGGATCATCTCCTCAATCTAACTTTATAGAAACACATAATCCTCAATCAAAATTCTCTTGGTGATCAAAAAAGTAGTTATTATATTGTTTAGAGTACTGAAAATAATGACATCACATTTCCCCATGAATCTTCCTAGACTAATGTATGGAGATATATTTTATGATAAAGATCATGTTTGATCACTTTATACCATGATTTTCATTTAAAATTCTCTTTATAACAATCCTTTTATATATATATTGTTTTGGTAATTCAGAATTATTATCAAGGTTATAAATTTCTATAGGGTCACGTGGTTTGGTTGTGTAAATAATTATTGGGTTTTGTTGAATAATATATATAAAAAACATTGAGATCCACCCCAAGTGTTTTATAGTATATCCTAAAGTTATTTTAGATGTATTTTAAAATGTTAATATATATTATGTAACATATATTTAAACTTAATATGAAATTTTCTCACAATAATTTTGAAATCTATTTGAAATGTGTTTTATATCTTATTTCAGAAGTTCTTTAATGTGATTTCACATGAGGTGAAACTGTGATATGTTTGTGATTATTTTATTGAATTATTTATATTTATGGAAATATAAAAAAAATGATGGATCATAGCCTAGAGGTTTAGACTATATCATTGTTATTTCTCAATTAAATATTTCATAGTGAGTGTCACCATTCTATAGTGTTGTGCATGGTATCTTTACATTAGATTAGATATCACATGTCTCAATACTCTTCTCTATACCTAAGCTTACATTCTGTGTTTGACTATCATACCATGATAATATGAGGAGTCTAATATACCAATATGATTTATAAAATTTTAAGAAATTAATTTTAAATAATAATAAATTATTTACAACATTTGTAACTCCAGTATTTTCAAGAAATGATTAATATAATGTAGTTTGATGATTGTAAATAAAAGGGTCCTATTATATTGATTTGTAATTTTGTTCTTATTTGATATTGGTGGTGGATTTTAATTGTTTGTAACTCCTTAAGTTTAAATATATATTTCTATTTATATCCCTACCCATCATTTAAAAATGTTTTAGAAAATAATAATAAAGAGAGAATCCATCAAAATATTTTGCAGATTTATCTTGCATGTGGATCCCCTACAAGGAAGTAGCACATTCACTTCTACTTTGTGATTGATGTCAATCCTATTTCAGCAATTTTGGATAGTTTCAATTTTTGAGAGAAAATGTGTGTTATTAATAATTAATATATTTAATCATATGTTGATATAAAGTTATTTTGAAAAAAAATCCTTGGTTAATTTTTTTTTGGCATTTTGATATGTCTTATTTACTACAAATACAACCGAATGGATTTTATACAGGGTATCTTCATGTTGATAATTCTTTATTCATTGTTGAATTTAGGGATTCCATGTAATAAAAACTCCCATTCCCAAGAGTAGTTAGAATTTTTTTATAATGGTACAAATATGAAGGATTCAATAGTATAACAATATTAAGAAAATAAGATACATTATAGAGTTCTAAATTATAATAAAAAAATAAAAATACAACATTTGAAAACATGAAAACATTATTATTATCTTTGAGACCATTTTATCATAATTCATAATCTTTTGGTTTCCATGGGATAATTAAAAATATATAAAGGGGTAATATTAGAGTCTCAATAAGGGGTATCTTATTATATAAGCAATTATATATAAGAAAATATTGCATGAATCCATAATGTGAGGAATTTTATATCAAATTAATCTAAAATAATAAATAATTAAACAGAAAAAATAACAATATCTGAATTTATAGACCACAATAAATGATAATATAGTGATTGGAATGAGTAATGTTGTACATATTAAACAAAATGTCAAGGCTTTGTTCTAGTAAATTTTAAATAAAGGGTAATGATGTTCCAATTACCCTTTCTTAATTATATCATGAGACCTAACATATCATTATGGGGATATATAATTCTGAGTCCCTCCCAGTATATAATAATCCAATTCAATCCATCATATTTAATAGTGTTACATAGATTAATTTTCAAGGAAATATCAACATAGAAACATAGCATAATTTTTAAATGAGGAATATCATACAATTTTTTATAATATATAAGAAATAATTATATGGTATGAAATTATTTTCCACAATTCAATAATCAATAATGATATATGAACATCATAATATAGGAGACCAATATATTGATATATAAATCCTTTATTATGGTTTGAAGAAGCATATAGATCATACAAGAATATCCCCATGGAGTTCCAAACTAAGTATGTAGTAATGCATGTTTTCATGAACCAGGTGATGATTGAGTCAAATCCCAATCTCCCTTTTGGGGTTATTACCCATATGTACAACTATTCCAGAGACCCACCAACTTATATTATCTAGATAGTGATATATTTTGTTAGAAAACCACACGAACATTACATCACCCTAATTTTAGGATGGTTTTATGGTTACAAGATAGTCCAAGCATTATAATGTATTTGACAAAAGAAATAATTAGAATAACTATGTAATATCACATTTGTAATAATTCAAACATATGGAGATAACATTGAATTAAAAATAATTATATATATATATGAAGAATTATTAAAAAACTACATAATAAAGGAATATAAATTAGAAATTAAATGAGATAATTATGGAAACCCTTAACTCTCTAGAGTTTTATAGATTATAGATGAACCATCGGACTGAAAAAACTCTTCAAGACTAAAGAGAGGGAAATAAAAGTGACTATTTGGGAGGAATATTATGATAGAAAATTGAATTTTTTGTTGGAGAATGGGAAAAGTGGAAGTGTATTTATTCTTGAGGAGGGGTTTTGTTATGTGATTATGTAATGATGTTTATTCATTGAATCCAACCAATTTTGGGTGGCCTTAACACCTTTTCATGTCAATTTAGTTAAAGGGTTATCTAATATGGAAAAAAAATCAAAAAAATTGATGATATTAGACAACTAAAATAGTTATGATATATTTCTTAGTTATATTAATTTGTTTTGCACATTCAATAACATAATTTTAAATAGTATGGTCAAGTGATATTCCATCATTGGATACAATAAGACCAAGAAAAATGACTTTTTGAAGCCATAATTCACAATTAATAAATTTCCCATAATTTTTTTCTCTATTGAGGACTCAAGGTTTATTCATAAATTTTATTCATTCTCATAATATGAATTTTAATATATAAATATTTCATTGATGATTACCACAAAAAATTATAAAATGATCCTAGAATATTCTGTTCCTTAGATCTATGAACACATACAATTAATTTGTTAATATAAAAGAAATTATTGTGAACTCATAATGTCTATTACATGTGTAAAATTTTTTCTTTAGTATGTCAACCTTATTGACTCTGCAGTTATTATATTTATAATTAATATAAATCTTTTATAAGTATTGGGCATCTTGAATTTAATCAAATAGATCATCAATGTGAGGTAAAAGATAAATGTTCATAATAGTGATGACATTTTTTAAATATAATGACATATGGGTTGGTCACCCAGGATATAACCGCAAAATGTATTAAATAAAATAAGAGATAAATTTATATAAGAGGTGTAATGGTATTACACTATCATAAAATGAATGAAAAACACAAATTCATACAAACATGTAGTATAAAATGAATGTTTTAGACAAAAACCTTGAGCTTAGTCGTCATTCAATCCAGTTTGTTCATCATTGATTATTTAATTTATCTTTAATCCAGTAAACTCTTCATTATAAATCAACTTAACTTCTATAAATGAAACTTCCTCAATCTTTTCTAAAAACTATCATATAAATAACAATAAAAAATAGACATTGTAAATGATAAGAAATTAGTTGCAGAGGGTCATCTTCAAATTGAATATTTTCATTTTGAGTGGTGTTGTGGACCCCCATCCTACAATGGGAGATCAATGAGTATCATAAAATCAATAGCACGTATTCTTCTCATAGATGACCAAGTCATATCCATAACTAAAATATTCACTAAAAAAGAGAGATGAAACATCATTATCGTGTATAAAATTTATCCTTAAATTCCATTTTCACTAATAACATTTTATATACAACTTAATTCTGATTTTTTTCAAACAACACACAAATTTCCCCTAAACTATACACTATAAGTGCGTCCATCATATAGAGAATTAAGATCCATGTACATTTCAGGTATCAAAATTCCATTTAAAATTATTGATTCTTATTCAGTATGTTAATACCCATAGAGAGAGATAATTTTTTGAAATTTATATTCGAAAAAATCATCATGTTCTAGGGGTATCACATACTAATAGTTCCAATAATTATTAATCCAAAATATATTTTACCAAAAAATTACTCTAGTTAGAAACTTTTATCAAAATGTAGGTGAATTACCTTCAAGGAATACTCAAACAAATGATTCTCAAAAAATAAAAAAACACAAAGCTGTAAAAGAAGCTATATGAAGTAGTGAACACAAAGTACAAAAAATGTGAGATTAAAGAAGCTGCATACTATGAAAGATAAATAAATAATCCTTAATTGAATTTAAGTCACCCTTTCCTATAAATAAAAATATTCACAAAAATAATGTACTAAATGATTAAAATGTTCAACCTATGGAAAAAAACTATAAAATCCTTAATTCCATGAGATGTTTATGTTTTGTTCATTCTTAACTCTAAAAACTCCAAAAATCATCGAGAGATAATAAATATGACTGAATTATCTCATACTAACATCAGTCAATAATATAATCTACCAAAACCATGCTTCTCATGTCTACAGAAAATATAACTAAAAACGAAAATAACATGTCAAACATCCTTAAAGGCATCAGAAAACAACTTAAAAACTAAAACATTAATGTAATGAAGGATCTAATAAACTCTGAAAAAATTTATGAAGACTTCAGAAAAAATGAGGGAATCAAATAGGAATAAATTCCATGGAATATATCTAAATTAAAAAACAAGAGTTTGATGAAATTCTTCCTCTAACTTAAAGGACATTCTATTTTTGATTTCAATGTATGTTTCGACATAAACATCAACATCCTTTTATTTTTGGAAACTATTTTTATCATGATCAAATATCCAAGAGTCTAGATCTTCTTTAAAAATATTCTTAAGTTGGAAGGAATCCCTCACTGTTAGGTAATCATCTTCAAAATTATTTTCATCATTTGAAATGTCTTCAAATGAGGATATTAATTCAATATCCACAGGTTGGGGGTGACTAATTTTACCATTCTAGAGGCCTATAAGTGTCTAAAATAACATGTATCTGACGGTATAAGTAATGTATACCTTTCTGAGTCATCCTAGTATTCAGATTAATAAAACCATCTTAGTTAGAAAATGGGTTTTTAACATATCCAATCACTTGATTTTATGGAGGCCACATCAGTTTGGAAATGTTTTTCATCACTATCTTGAGATGAATCATAAGAATCAAATTCATATTACTCTATTAGTTGTTATTGATCATATCTCGGAATCATAGGATCAGATAACTCAGTCTTGTGAAAAAATCTCCTTATCCTCCTTGATATAACCAGCAATACAAACTCCACCCACATTGTTAGAAAAATCAGCATAAAGAAGTTTAGAAATAGAATTCCCATACATAATTTGATCAGTATCCCTAATAGCCCCATAATTTTTAATGTAATCAGCATACTAGCCTTTATGTTCACATTTATTGACCTAAATTGTGAATTTACAGTTTAGGGGGTGTAGAATAATAGTAGGAATCCAAAATCCATTTTTGAATATCTAATTATTATTCATTTACTAAAATAGGATGGAATATTCTCAAATAAAACCTCTTTTATGAATCCAACATCACCATTTTAAATCAAAATGTGTGGTAAAAGTGATTGATATATGTTAATTGTTTTGCAAAATCATTATACAGAAGGCTGAGATAAGTTCTTAGTAGTAGTATAAAGCTTCAAGGGATGTCCAATTAAGCTAGAAATAGAAAATATGGCTTCTTGTTTTATTAAATTATAAATCAAACTAGGTAAACATAACCTTATAATGGTGTTGGGAGGAACATGTTCAGTGAAAAAAATTGGGAAACACTTCAAAACATTCATGAAATGCCCACAATACTATTGAAAAAAGATGATAGTGGTCTTTTACATATTTGAGTATGAAAACCATATGTGTAGAGTTTGGAATAGAAACATTAAATCACTTATATCCAATGGATTCCAATGCATTTTTATTTAAAATTGGTGAGCGTTTATACTTGATGAAAATTTCAACATGTGAAAAACACATTTCATAAGAAGGTAGTTGTACCTCTTCATTTGAAGAGATTTTTGAGAGACCTCTATGTTGAAATCAATTTGGATTTCTTCACACCTCATTATTTGACTCATTATAAAGATGAAAGAGTTGATTATGCCCAGAAAAAATATCTATGAAGGGTAAAGATCGTGTATAGGTGTTTATTGGCTAGTCGCCTTAGATCATTATTTCTAGTGAGTTCATCCTTTTTGGAACACTGTGTATGGTATATTATCTCTTAATAGTGATGACATTGATTCCCCTATAGTCAACAAATAATCTCTTAGAACCATCCTTCCTCTTCACTAACAATACAAGTGATCCCTAAAGTTAAACACTAGTTTATACAATCCCATTTTCATTTAATTAGTGTACTTATTTCTTAATCTAAAAAAACTCCACTGAATCGATTCTCAAGAGAGGATTAGATATGGGTTTATCATCAGTGATAAGATCAGTATAAAATTCAACATCACATTTGGGAGTATATCATGGTATATCCTTTGGGAATATATAAATATAATCCTTGTAAATTAATACATACTATATTATTAGGGCATACTATTCATTTATTGAATCATCATATAAGATTTCATTAATATTTCTAAAATAGAGGATGTTCTAGAAATGAATCAGCAAATCAAGTCCCTCCTATATATTTAAGGGGTTATATATTGTCCTCATAGGTTTTAATATTGTTTAATTGCAAATAAATTACTAAATTATACTTTTAAACACAATCCATCCCAATGAGTATGTAAAATTCTACCATAGGTATGATAATTAAATCTCTACATAGTGTATATTCATGGATCGAAATAGGGATTTCATGACATATCATTATTTTAATAATATTTCCATCGGGTTTTTTGATTGATTAGTCAATTTTTATGTTTCATGTAAAATATATAATTTTCATTGAAAACATGGATGATATAGAAGTGTGTAATGGTCTAGAATAAAAAATATAATAATCTAATTCTAAAGTTAAAATGAATGTACCTAACATCAAATTCTGTAGTATTAATTACCAAAGCATGGCATTTATCATTGGGTATACTTTTATTTGGATTCCTATAACACTTGGGGAATTGATTTGAATATTGTACCTTGTCCTGTGAAATCAAATCCATGGAAATTACAGAATTACTCTTACCCTTTCATTCATGATGTTGGTGTACTTTATCTCCATGCTTTATAAGACTCCCATCCACCTCATGAAAATTCCAGGGTGTTTGTTCACACGGTCATTTCATGTTATATGTTCATAAATTGATCATTTTATTTCATCTAATTTCTACCAGTATGGTTCTTATCCACCCTCTAATTATCTGTTTCATTTTGAAAATAGGAGTCATAGATAATTCATTTTTTGTCGACATGGAATATTCATAATCTTCTGATATGAAGAAATTATTGGAACGATTAGTTCCCATTGATGGTTTTTTTGAACCATTAAATAATTGATAAATATTATACTTTGGGGTTCATTCATAATCAGTAGTATGGAACACTAACCTTTTAATGTTTGAATCATTATCAGCAACAAATTCTTTATTATTTTGACTTTCATTTTGGAATTTTCTTTCTATGTTCAGTCATTTATCTTGAGAAAATTACATTTCAAAAATTATATATTTATAATTATTCTAGTACATATCAATTATTTATTCTTCATTCTTATTGTTTCAAATCAATGACCACAACTGGTAAACATATCACATTATAGGATATGCCACTACTACAAACAACACCTCTTAATCACTTCATTGGTAAATGAATACTTTTTTTAGGG
Source organism: Viscum album (assembly GCA_963277665.1). Classification (NCBI taxonomy): domain Eukaryota; kingdom Viridiplantae; phylum Streptophyta; class Magnoliopsida; order Santalales; family Viscaceae; genus Viscum; species Viscum album. The sequence continues at coordinate 1,194,781,358 of OY728135.1, read as the reverse complement.
ACTTCAACCATTTTTCAGCTGCTAATGGAATTATTGTCCCACTGAAGGACGTGGGTTGTTACAACATAATGTGGTTAAACATTTACAAACTATGCAATGGAGCAATAGGTTTTTTCATGTGATTAGGTTTATTAGTCATATCCTTAGTTCAATAACTTAATATCTCATAATATAATATTATCCAATAAAAGTCTCATTGACTTGTACTATATGGAAATCTCTAACTAACTTAATATATCATAACCTACTTTGATCCAATAATAGTCACGTTGACTTTTTTATATGGAAATCCGAACATCGATTTCGATCGTTATATACAATTGTTCATTCCATTAGGATCTATTTCTAAACAATGGTATATGGTCAAATAGTGCATAAAAACATTATGATCTAAATGTATAGAAATATTTATAGAATATCATAAGGTTTTATCCAATAGATTATGTTTTCAAAATAATTTCATATAAATCGATGTCATTATGTTCCTATTAAATCAACCATTAATACCTGATTTAATAACCCTAAAATTGGTAACTTGGATTAAATTCCTATCTTATTACAATGGTACCTATATAGATGATCTAATGGTTTAATGTTCTTTTAGAAAACCATATAAAAATCAATGATTAACATTACATTGAAAAAATAATAATACATCATCAGAAAAAATGATAACAATATTATTATTCTTTTCACCCTTTTATCAAATGAAGTACTCTTCTTGATTTGATGTGGGAATGTCAATAACAATAATGTTTTGGGATTATACACATAGAATGGGGTAGATTACAAAGATTGAAAAGATCAATAATACATTAATTCATGAATAAATAAACAGAGTTATTTCATATTAAATGAAAATGAAATAAAAAATAAATCCATGGCCAACATAACAATAAATAATTTCTTGTATAATAATAAATGATCATATAGTTATGGGAATGCATAACTTCTTACATCTAAAACACATATTCAAGGCCTTGTTCAAAGACATTTTATATAAAGGGTAAGAACACTCACATTTCCCTATCTTAATTGTCCCACGAGACATAGTATTGAATGAAGGGTCTATATAATTCTGGTTCCCACCCATCGCATAATACTCCAATGCATTCCATCACATTTTAACAGATTACAAGGCTTAATGTTCATGGAAAGAACAATTTAGATACTTAATACAATTCCTAATTTAGTTATATCATTCATGATTAACCCATATAGACGAAATAATTATATAGTACGAATTTTTTTTACCGCAATCCAAGCATCATTACTGATATATAAATTTTATATAAGGTAGAAGACATTTGTAATGATAGATAATACATTTATAATGGTATGTATGTATAATGTAGATCATTTAATAATATCCCAAAAGAGTTTCAAACCATGAATATAGAAAGTCCCATTTTCGTGTACCATTTGATGATCTAGTCAAAACCCAATGCATCTTTATTCAGTTATTACCCCTAGGTACAACTGTTATAGAGGAAAATCAACTTATATTATCCAGATGGGGATTTATAATATGTTAAAACCACACACACATTAAATCAAAAAATTGGATTTTTATGTTTATGGGATATTTCGAGCATTATAATGAATTAGAGAAAGGCTAAAATGAGAAGGAATGAGTAATCTCCCATTTGGAATAATTTAAATGGGTGGTAAAAATAAGTAATAAGGAGGAATTACCTATATGAAAAAATATATTAAAATACAGTATAGAAAATAGATTTAAATTGGAAATTAAAGTGGAGGATTAGGGAAACCCTTTCCTTTCTTTAGATTTTTATCATATAGATAAACCACTGCACCAAAGAACTCATCATGATTGAATAGAGAGAAATGAAAGAGGATTCTTTGGAGGTATATGGTGAGAGAACATAAAATTTTTTGTTGGAAGATAAGAAGATAATTGGGTATTTATTCTTGAAGAGGGGTGGTATTATTGGTTTAAATAGTTATTATTTTTACATCAAGGGAAACCAATTTTGGATGGCCTTAATTCGATCATTTTTTTTACAATTAATGTTTTTAAGGCTAGTTATGTTCATACAACACGTCAGTTACCAAATTAATTTTATGTTATTTCTTAAATATATTTTGATCACAAATAATTATTAATAAATATGAAAATTTCATGTATTACTATAAATTTGGGATTAATATGTGCTAGATTTCATGAGTGTTAGTGAAAATCACTGATGAAGGTTTCCTTAAGGAGTGCTAAAACAGTGCTGATAAAGGGTAGATTTTATCAGTTTTAAAAAGAACTGTTAAAATAACACCTTAATTAGCAATTTTCTATTTCTAATAAAGGTCATTATTGTTGGTGGTATTTATAGTTGTGATAAGTCATGCATGCGAGTCACACATAGAATATCTGACTTTCGAACACTTCTTTTTATATCATTTTTAATAATCAGCACACTAGAAGCATGCTGTAGGGATGGGCTCATACATACACTCTTTAGACACCTAAATGGGCTTATGCCTACACACATGGGCCCATACAGGCCCTGTTCTATCCTTTTCATGTCATGGTACACTCTCTAGGGCCCTCTTTAGGACATGACCCACCTTCCCCTCCTTGTGGTCTAGCTTATTGAGGGCTAGTTGAGTTTTATAATATTCTTAAAATCATATTCCTAGGTCATATATAAATATATATATATATATATACTTACATACATACATATATATATATATATGAATATTTTTAATAACATATATATATTAATTTTTTTTAATTCTTATTTGATTAATATGTTTTAAAATTTATTGATTTTTTTATTTATTTATATTTATAATTTTTTTATAATAAAATTCATATTTCATATATAAAAATATATATAGATATATATTAAATAATGATATTCATTAATATATATATATTAATATATATTGAAATATATTAATAAATAATATATAAATTATTTAATTATATACATATATATATTATATTAAATTCAATATATATATATATATATATAATATTAATTAATTAAATAAAATTTTATAAATTTAAAAATATCATATATATAATTAAATAAGTAAGAAAATGTTTATATTTAATAAAAATCAATAAATTTATTAAATACTTAAATTACTAATTAATTAACTAATATATTATTTATGAATATAAATATATATTAGTAAACATTTTTGTTATAAAATATTTTAATAAAAAAATTACCATTTATTATTTTCAATACAAATTCAATTTTCATATTTATTATACATTTATTTTTAATTATAAAAATATTTATGTTGGTTCATGAGCTGGACTGGGCGAACCCCTAAATTTTTTTTAATAAAATTTAATAAATTTAGTATATATATAGTAATAAATAGTATACAAAAATAAATATTTAATTTAATATTTAATTTAATATTTATAATAAAAAAATTAATAACATTATTAAAAAATGAATACATTTCATATATATATATATATAAATAAATATTCTATTAATTATTAAACTAGTATATTATGTGTTTAATAATGTTTGTCATTTTTTTAATTATAAAATATTTTTTTAATTATTATAATTATTTAAATATATATATAATTTAATTTCAATTATTTTTAAAATGCATTCATTTAATATAATTTATTCATTGATAATGTTAACTACGTAAATAATTTTTTAATAATTTATAACTTTTAAATATTTATTCATTTAATATTTCTATAATTTCTTTATTTTTAATGTTTTCATATATAATTATTCCTTAACATATTTACTATATTTAAAATTCATTCATTCTAAATTCATTACTATTCAATATTTTTGTAATTTAATACAATTTATATTATTTTTTTATACATATTGTTTCATTAGCATTGTAGACCTCACCTGTTTTGATAATCCCAATTATGCTTTTGTATACTTTGATAATCTCAATATAATGTTTTTATATATATTAATTCTTTCAATCTATGATCAAGATGATAATAATATTAAAATAATCCCTAAAATATGTTAATCCATGTCTATCTATGTTTATATGAGTTCTGAAGTTCTTCTAACCCATTCGGATAAGTTTGGCATAAAACTGACAAGTATTCAGTCATTGATTTGGCTATAGCTACTGAAATAGAGCTACTGGTACTCAATCTACTGAATGACTTAGTCTACCGATAGACAGAGTCACCGATACACAAAGGTTACCGATATGTATAGAGATAACGATAGAAACCGAGCTACTGATAGAACAGGTCTACCGATATGCATAAGTCCACCGGTAAGCAAGTCTATCAACAGATTCAGTCTACCGATACAGAATAATAAGAGCAACCAATACGAGCTACCGACCGGCCTACTAATACACATATGTGACTAATATGATCCAACTGACACAATATACCGATACAAGTATAGATATACTCATAGAACCAGTCTACTGAGCTACCGATAGAGTAAGTCTACCGATAGAAGGAGTTATTGAAACCTAGAGCTACCGATACCAACAAGCTACCGATGCAAGTTGAAAGAGCTACCGATGGAAGGTTCTGCTACACAAAAGACCACCATACACATTTACCAACACGAGCTACTAATGATTGACCAACCAGTCAAACTCTATACTCTCAATAATATTTATTTATTAAGCCAACAGTAACATGTGATGTTTTTAATGCAGTTAATTTCATTTAATGATCTTTGTTGCCATGTCAGGGAACTGTACCAAGTACCCATGCAAAAGGTAATAATTACCATTTGTCGGAGCTGAAATCTATAAAAGGGAAGATAAAGACCTAGCTGAATATGATGAAAAATTGAGATGTGAAGTAGTGCATACGACAAGCATCAAGGAACTAAGAAGGCACACGGGTAAAAATGAAAAGGGCTGAACATCATTCAAACGTGGAGCATTCACGCAAAGCTAAATCCATACTCCAAGAACACTGGACATACGCGAAGCTAATCACTCTTAAGGAAACCACAAGCCTCATATGGAGTGGAGAACTACCAAGAACACTTCATGCACTCAAGATGACAAGCTGGACCAAGAACCAAAAAAGAAAACAACAATCTATTTTCTGAGAAGAAACCAGTGAAGGACTCAGAAGTTTTTCTGATCAATCAAAATAGTCCAGAGCTGCACTGCCAATCACTAAATATTTTCTAAACTCTGTCTCACTTTCTTTAGTGATTCTATCTTTACATTTCGTGTTGTGTGTGTACCCTGTTTGATTTACACACACTATCTCTTAAGCTAAACTGGAGGATTACTAAATCCTCACTCACACTTCATAACCTTTTGTTTCCCACTGTGGATAGTGGTAGAGGTCGATTATGACCTGAACAGCTGTGAGCTATTGTTTGTTTCCCACGAAGAACTGTGTTAGAGGTCTTCGGACCTGGACAGTAGTATACTGTTGTTTACACCTAATCTAGGGTGTGGATCAATTTATATAAATTGTTGAGAGGACTAAGTCTCGGCTTGAGACTGAACCTCTTAGTTATCTATATAGTTCTTTTTAGTTTAAGTCATAATCATAATATATATATTTATTTCATAATCCACTACCTATTACTTTAAAATACAAAACTATTTTAAGGTTACTTTGATAGTTAAATTATCAAGTGTTTATACTTATTGTAAACCAGTAAGTTAGTTTCAAAAGTAAATTTAATCTTCCGATTAAGTAAACTGAGACCTAATCAATCATTGAGAATATGATTGAACATTTATACTCTGTATAGATTCACTACAGTTTAACTTTGTTTTTAAATTGGGGCATTTTATGAGAAATATTTTTAACAGAAATTTTTATTAGAACTCAATTCACCCCCCTCTTGAGTATCCACTCCGACCAACATTTGGTATCAAAGGTTTGTTTTTGTTAAATGATTGTTGACATACTCTATTTTTCAACTGTGATTTTAGTTGCATCTTTAAAGATCTTAAATTTCTGTTAATTCTAAATTTTATCACTTTAAAATTTCTTTTCTAAAATCATGTTATGGACAATAGACTAGACGGTTCTGCTACTAACATGCCACATTTCTTTAATGGCACCAACTTTGCCCAGTGGAATCTTAATATGAAAATACATTTGGAAATTATGGTTTTTGATATTTGGACTACTATAGAGTCTCAATATAAAATTCCTGAAACTGAAAAAACAACTTGGGATAAAACTAAAAAGACTGTTTAAAATAATAATTGTAAAGCTATGAATGCCTTGTACTGTGCTTTCGGAGATGAATAATTTAATAGAATATCTGCTTGCAAAACTGCTTATGAAATATGGGATACTTTGGCTATTTCTCATGAGGGAACAACCAATGTTAATGAATTGATATTGAATGCTTATACTATTAAATATGATAATTTTAAAATGAAGACTGATGAACATATTTCTGATATGTATCTCAGGATTAATGAGATAGTCAATACAATGAGTTCAATTGAAAAAGTTGTTCCAGCTAAGGAAAAAATTATGAGGATACTGATATGTCTGCCAGATCAATGGAGGGGCAGTTCTGTTACAATCTGAGAGTCATGTGACATTGGAGCACTACCTGTAAAAGAGATTATTGGATAATTAATGATGTTTGAAGACGAAATCAAGGTAAATAAAGGGTAATATGATGAACCCAAGAGAAAATACATACCTTTCAAGTCTACTGCCTCTACGAGAAAAGACATGGAGAAAATGCATGTACCTACTGAAAGTTCAACAAGTGAAGATTCTGATTCAGACAGTGATGCTGAAGTGGCTCAAATATCCAGGAGATTCAATAAGTTTTATAGGATGAATAAATTCTTCATAAAATCTATCTATAATGGAAAGTATGACAACAAAGGACATTGGAAAAAGGACTGGAATAAAGCTGACAAGGATGATGATATAGTCTGCTATGAGTGCTAAAGGAAAGGACACATCAAGGCTGACTGTCCAAAACTGAAATTTAAAAAGAAATATGATTATAAGGACAAGAAGTAGAAGAAAGCTATGAAAGCTACTTGGAGTGATTCAGAGGATAGGATAAGTGAATCTGATGTTTCTGGTTCTGAGAATAATCGTGCCAACATGTGTTTCATGAACAACATAGTTGAGGTAACTTTAGATACTCCTATTTTGAATTTCTATTATTCTGTAAATGATGCAGAATCAGATTCTGATTCTGAAAATATGTCTAAGGATGACTTTTTTGAATACTTCAATATGTTTGAAGAAACTTGTAATGAACATAATGACAAATATAAGTCTTTAAAGAAATAGCATGCTCTCACTGTCACTACTAAATCTGCTTTTGATGTAGAAAGAGAAAAGAATACCCAACTGTTAAAGGAAAATACTGAATTGAAAATGTCTAAAGAGCAACTTAAAAAGGATGTAGAAAAGTTCAAAAATGTAAAAGATACACTTACAAAAATGTTAGGAAATCAAGTTGAACATAAATACACTACTGGTTTGGGATACCAACCTGGAAAAAGATAGTTCTCTAAAACCCGATTTATTCCTTTGTCTGGACAAAATTATGCTTATTCCAATTAGAGAAAAATTGTATGCTTCAACCAGTTATTAATATGGTTATAGATCAAATAAAGTTTATCTTTCAAAATATATTGATTCTATAAATTTTATGAGACCCATAAGACAAATATGGGTACCTAAAGCTTTGATTGCTAACCTATGTGGACCCAAGAAGATCTGGGTACCAAAAGCATTTCCTATCAAAACCTGTTTTGTAGGAAACATGTTTGAAGATTTCTCACAAGAAGGTATAGTACTTGGATAGTGGATGTTCAAGACACATGTCTGGAGATTATTCATGCTTCAAAAACATAATAAAGGTTTATGGATGCCATGTCACGTTTGGTGATAATTCTAAAGGAAAAATCATCGTCCTAGGCCAGATTGGTAACACTGATTCAGTTTTAATTTCTAATGTTTTATTTATTGTTGGCCTTAAATATAACATGTCAAGTATTTCTCAATTATGTGATGATGGATTTAATGTGAAATTTGAAAATGATTTCTATAATGTTTTTTATTCTAAAAATGTTTTAGTATTTTCTGATTTAAGAAATGAAAATGTTTATGCTGTTGATTTAAATGAATTAGCTAAACAACTTGTTACTTGTTTAAATTAATTTCATAATGATTCTTGGCAATGGCACAGAAGATTAGGACACTGCAAAATCTATTCACTTAGAAAGCTGACTAAGAAAAACTTGGTTAGAGACCTACCTAAACTTTAATTCCCAAATGACAAAGTTTGTAATCCCTGCCAAAAAGGAAAGCAAGGTAAAGTTTCTTTTAAATAAAAGAAATAAGTTTCAACTTCTCAACCTCTATATTTGGTTCACATGGACTTATTTGGTCCTTCAAGAGTTTCTATTTTAAATGGGAATCATTATGTCTATGTCTTAGTAGATGACTTTTCAAGACATAATTGGGTATACTTATTAGGTCACAAAAGTGAAGCTTGCACTTACTTTGTTAAATACTCTAAGTATGTAGAAAACTATAGTGGACATAAGATTAAAACCTGGAGAAGTGATCATGGCTACAAGTTTGAAAATCAAGAGTTTGAATCATATTTCTCACACAATGGCTATAGTCACAACTTTTCTGCTCCTAGGAAACCTTAGCAGAATGGTGTAGTAGAAAGAAGGAATAGAACCCTTCAAGAAATAGCTAGAACCATGATTAATGAGTATGATATGCCTATTTACTTTTGGGTTGATGCTATGAATACAACTTGCTATATTATTAATTGATTATTAATTAGACCAGTTCTTAAGAAGACCCCATATGAACTGTGGAACAATAGAAAACCTACAGTGAGTTGCTTTAGAGTCTTTCACTGCAAAGATTTTATTCTTAATACAAAGGATAATCTGGACAAGTTTGCTTCTAAAAGTGATAAAGGAATTTTTCTTGGGTATTCTTTAACAAGAAAAGCATATAGATTCTTTAACAAGAGAACCAAATGTTTGGAAGAATCTATTCACATCAACTTTGATGAAACTGATACACATGAACCTAACACCTCTCTTGAAAATCTTGAAAAGATTTGAGTGTTCTGGAACTTAATGATAAATCTAAAGAACCTGCTATAAAAATATCTTGTTCTAGACATATCACAGAATCTTCTTCTATTGAACCCGAACTTGGAGATGAACCAAAAATTTATAGTCCTACCTTTACTAGATCAACTAGGATTCTAAAGAATCATATTTCTTATGATGTTGTTCGTAATATTGATAGAGGGATACATACTAGAGATTATCTATGTAACCAGGTTGAACATCAAGCCTTTCTTTCACAGTTATAACCTAAAAGTATCAATGATGCTATCAATGATAAATTTTGGGTAATGGATATGCAAGAAGAGTTAAATCAATTTGAAAGAAAAAAAGTTTGGGAATTATTTGACAGACCTAAGGAAACATTAATAATAGGCACTAAATGGGTTTTTAGAAACAAAGTTGATGAATATGGAAACATAGTTAGAAACAAAGCTAGGCTAGTTGCTCAAGGATATAGTCAGGATGAAGGAATATATTATGAGGATACCTTGGCACCAGTATCTAGATTAGAAGCTATTAGGATCTTACTTGCCTATGTTGCTCATCTAAATTTCAAGTTATATCAAATGGATGTTAAAAGTGATTTTCTAAATGGTTTTATTGTCAAATATGTTTTTGTTGAATAGGCACCTAGATTTACTAATCCTCATTTTCAAAATCATGTTTTTAAACTTTCTAAAGCATTATATGGTTTAAAACAAGCTCCGAGAACTTGGTATGATAGACTTAGTAATTTTCTTATTTCAAAATGTTTTACTAAATGGATTGTTGATCAAACTCTTTTTATTAAAAGAATTTCTGAAGATGTTTTAAAAGTTCAAATCTATGCTGATGGTATTATTTTTGGATCTTATAAACACTATTTATGTACTGATTTTTCAAAGAGTATGAAAAATGAATTTCAAATGAGTTTAATGGGAGAACTCAAATATTTTCATGGATTTAAAGTTTTCCAAAATGAAAATGGAATTAATTTGAATCAAAGTAAATATACAAAGGATCTTTTAAATCATTTTGGTTTGGATAATATTACGGAAAGTGATACTCCTATGAGTACTATTTGTAAATTGGATGCAGATGAAACTGGGAAACTAGTGGATCAAACCAATTACAGAGGTATGATTGGAAGTTTACTTTACCTTAATGTTAGTCTACCAGATATTATGTTTAGTGTGTGTATGTGTGCAAGATTTAAAGCTAATCCAAAATAATATAATTTACTTGCTATTAAAAGAATTTTTAAACATATTAAATATACTGTAAACTTAGGTTTGTTTCACCCAAATGAAAACCCTTGAGTCAATGAGCTATTCCGATGCTGATTTTGTTTGTTGCAAGTTAGATAGAAAAAGCACATCAGGAACATTTCATCTATTGGGAAAATCCTTAGTGTCTTGGTGTAGTAAAATGAATAATTCTGTAGCATTGTCCACTACCGAAGCAGAGTACATTGCTACTGGTAATTGTTGTGCACATATTCTGTGAATGAAACACACTCTTTTGGACTATGGATATGACATTAAGCACGTTTCTATCAACTGTGACAACAATAGTGAAATAAATATCTCAAAGAACCATGTGTCTCACTCTAGGACCAAACACATTGATGTAAGGAACCATTTATTTAGAGATCATTACCAAAAGGGTGATATTATTCTTGAGTTTATTGGTACTGAACATCAATTAGCTGATATTTTCACTAAACCTTTGAGTTAGTAGAGGTTATTTTATATTATACACGAGTTAGGTATGTTTAACCTTGATCGGTATCTATTCTCACCGATGTGAAATTCTCACCAATGTGAAATTCCCACCGATGTGAAATTCTCACTGATATGAAATTCTCAGTGATATACCCTACTGATGATTGCATTGGTTTAAACTTCTATCTGCCGCCAGAATCTAAATCGTTTTTGTGTAATTTCATTTTGTTTATTTATTTTATGATTCCTAAATGATTAAACTAAATTCTGAGCTATTTCTTAAATCCACTGATCCCTAAACCTTTACCCTCAAACCTTAGCTACCGAATCCTTAGAGAACCCTAAATTCCTCTAATCCGAGATGGAAAAAACCAAACTTTCTTCTATTAGAGATGTTACTAATGAGCCGAAATCAAATAAGAAAAAGTCTAATCCAGATGTAAGTGGATGTGCTAGCAGGACAAGATCAGGAAGACGACCAGTAAATCCTCATCTGTAAAATCGAGTTATTGTGATTGAAAAGGAGCTGTGTATAGAATGGTTGTTGCCTAGAAAATCCTTAGTGATCTAAGTTCATGAAGATAAAAAATGGGTGGAGTGTTTTTCTAACAACAATGTTCCTTACTATAAAAATATAGTGAAACAGTTTTACGAGTTTGTAACCTTTGAGAAATATGAGAATGAAAATCGAGTGACTTCATTTGTGAATGGAAATGAGATATCGCTTTCATCTGTTGAATGGGATGAGTGCTTAAAAGTTCCACATGAAGGGGTATCTGGATATGTATTGAGAGCCATGCCACCTACCAGTGATATTTTCGACTATGAGACTACTTTGGAAGAGCTGACTGGTGATGGGTGTCAAAGATAAGTAGTTACTGCAAAAATGGATGGAGAGAACAGATTGCTTGTCAAATTCGTTCAACATGTCTTGATACCGAAGAGAGGACACTTTTCTAATTTGATATATCAGTATATCTATCTCATGCATCTCTTAAGTCATTGTGTAAAATTTAATTTGTGCCGATTGCTGATGATACAATTAGAAGACATGACAAGGTGGAAATCAAAGACAAATATCATATTCTTTGATAAGTTAATTTTTGTGATGATTAAAGTAAAAGGGGTAGTTGAGTCTCAAGATGAGACAATGGTAGTGGAGAATAACTTTCATATCACATAAATAGTGTGAAAATACATGAGGATAAATTGGATCCCTTGGAGAGGAGAATGGTTCAATGATGACCAGAAGGTATATGATAAATTTAATCCTCTGGATCATCCTTCAAGACCCAAGGATGTGAGGGATCCAGGTCTGGGACCTAATAAAGAGAATCTAGAATACAGTGATGATTCAGAAGAGGAAGAGTCCTCTGTTGATGAAGGAGGAGACCCTGACTAACCTCCTAGACCAACTCTTGAAGATCAATATCAACATAAATCAGATAAGGAAGAAGCTGCTTTAGTGGATGTTGAGGTGGCTACTGTAGAGAATGAAGAAGATGTTCATAAAAGTGAAGCATATCTGTCAGCTGACTTGAGTCTGAGCCCAGTGATTGGAATCTTTAGTCTCTACTAAGGATTCAGTAGAAGTGGAAGAAGATGTACTTAATTCAGAGGACCCTCTAGCTACTACAGAGAAAGAATTGATAGTGGAAGATTCTCCTGATAAAGGAAGACCTGCTGAAAATGATGAGAATGTTGTTATCTTAATTGAGGATTCACTAGTTGAGGGGTGCATCAAACCAATGTTGGAAGTGTTATAGTGGTTGCTGGAATTGAAGATTGGGTAGAAGACCCAGGTTTTCTAGTCTGTGGTTTAGACTATCCTGATTCTGACAATGAAGCATCTCTCAATAGACCTAAGATTACTTATGATGTTGAGACTATGTTACTACCTGAAGATGTGGTCAGAATGCATGACCTGGATACATTAAACAAAAATCTTAAAGACAGTTTTGTGTAAGAGGTAAAGAAGATGGAAGTTTCTCTGATCTCTTCAGTTCAATCGATCATGACAAAGTCAGTGGTCAGTTTAGCATCTGAAAGAGTACCCACTGTAGTTGAACCTGCTGATATGATCACCAGGGCTGATCTAGAATCCTTGAAGGATGACCTGAAAAAATATTATAATTCCTCAGTTGTTGAGATGAATCTTTTTTTTTTCTAAAGATATGAGGACGTTGGAAAGATCATTTGAACTCTCTCTAGGTTGTAATTTGTCAACCTTCATGGAAGAAATAGTGCAAGAAGTTAAAGACTTCCAGGCTCAAGTTTCTAGACATGAAGTAGATCTTGAAGCTCTAAAGGTATCTATTGTTTCCTTAGACTCTTACATGAGCTCAAAATCCCAAGCAGACAAGGACTTAGCCTATGTCAAGAGTGTGGTAAGCCAGATGGTTTCAGTGTTCGAACGTTTTAAAACTTCCATGAAAGATCATGTTAAATCTCATGATTCTCAAGTTCAAAATCTTATTAGGGGTTGGCCAAGAACATCAAAGAATCAGTAACCTTCTCTGTAGGTTCTATTTCATCTAAACCCTCTACAGATCTGAATCAAATTCGAGTTGTGATAAAGGAGGAGCTTGGTCAATCTTCAACCAGTAGCTCTGTGGACTCATCAGAACTGAGCAAATTTCTGCGTTCTACTAGATATTCAGCTAGAGATATAATTAAGATAGTCAAAGACTATATGAGAGAAGCATCTTCCTCTCAAAAATAATTGAAAGATAAGGCGTACTCCTATTTCTCTAATATTTTCACCAAGAATCAACTCAACAATCACTTCAAACTTCTTTTGGAAAATATGAAGTTGCCTCCTGTCAATCAAGCTTTCCGAGAGAAAGTTAGCAAGCTAAGGGAATTGAATCCAGTGTTGGAAATGTTTATGGAGAACAAGGATGACTTCATATCCACTATGGAGAGAGTAAGCGGAATAATTATGGATTTCTGAAATCTGTTGCTGCCTTTTCTGCATGTTGATGCTAGGACAGTGATTGTCCCTCCTGCCTTACCTACCTCTGCCTCTGCTGCATCTCCAGTTCAGCTGACTCCTGCTCAAGCAATTTGAAGCCTCACACCTATGATCACTCAAATATCTCCTCAGTACAGACTAGGAACAGTTTTTGTGGCTCAGCCTCCAATGATCATTTCGAGAATTCCTAAGCCTTCACCTGCAACCACTTCACCTAAATCCTCTTCTACTATAAAGGGATAATCTCACATTGAGGATATGGATTGAACAAGTGGCTAGACTGTTTGATAGGAATCCATTGTATTTTCTTTATTTCTTTGTACCTTATTTGGGACATGAAATGAATCTATTTTTTATCTCTTTTCTCATTTTTATTTTTATTCCTCTTCTCTTTGGTTTCCCACTTTTTAATTATCACAAAGGGGGAGAAATATTTTACCCAGCTTTTATAGAGGGGGAGAAATAATCTCTATGTATCAAAGAGGAAAAAATATTAACCCAGGGGGAGAGATATTAATGAAAGGGGGAGAAATTTTTATCTAAGGAAAAGATATCATGCTTTACTCCTCTAATACTGTTACATTTCATTCTCTGCTACTATTTTCTCTAACTATCTGCCACTAAATTTTACTTTTGATGTCATTGCATTTAATTTTATCTCTGTTACTATCACATTTTCTTCCACCTCTGATCCATTATGTTCTATAACATACTATTTCTCTGAGATAATTTCATTTTATAATATATCCTCTAATACAACTGCTCGCTATTTTAAAATGATAATATCATAAGTTGTGATTATCAAAAAGGGGGAGATTGTTGACCTCACCTGTTTTGATAATCCCAATTATGCTTTCATATACTCTAATAATCTCAATCTAATGTTTTTATATATAATAATTCTTTCAATCTGTGATCAAGATTATAATAATATTAAAATAATCCCTGAAATATGTTAATCCATGTCTATCTATGTTTATATGTGTTCTGAAGTTCTTCTAACCCATTCAGATATGTTTGGCATAAAACAAACAAGTATTAAGTCACTGATCTGGGTATAGCTACTGAAATAGAGCTACTGGTACTCATTCTACTGATAGACTTAGTCTACCGATAGACAGAGTCACCGATACACAAAGGTTACCATTATGTACAGAGATACAGACAGAAATCGAGCTACCGATAGAACAGGTATACCGATATGCATAAGTCCACCGGTAAGCATGTCTACTGACAGATTCAGTCTACCGATACAGAACAATAAGATCTACCGATATGAGCTACCGACCGGCCTACTGATACACAGACGCGACTGATATGAACCGACTAACACAATCTACCGATACAAGAATAGTGCTACTGATAGAACCAGTATACCGAGCTACCTATAGAGTAAGTCTACCGATAGAAGTAGTTTCTGATACCTAGAGATACCGATACCAACAAGCTACCGATGTAAGTTCAAATAGCTACTGATGGAAGGTTCTGCTACACAAAAGACCACCGTACACATTTACAAACACGACCTACTAATGATTGACCAACCAGTCAAACTCTATACTCTCAATACTATTTATTTATTAAGCCAACGGTTACATGGGATGTTTTTAATGTAGTAAATGTTATTTAATGATCTCTATTGCCATATCAGGGAACCGTACCTAGTACCCATGCAAAAGGTAATCATTCACATTTACTGGAGCTGAAAGCTATAAAAGGGAAGATAAAGACCTAGCTGAATACGATGAAAAAAAGAGATGTGAAGTAGTGCATACGACAAGCATCAAGGAACTAAGAAGGCACACATGTGAAAAAGAAAAGGGCTGAACATCATTCAAACATGGAGCATTCACGCAAGGCTAAATCCATAATCCAAGAACACTGGACATACATGAAGCTGATCACTCCGAAGGAAACCACAAGCCGCATCTTGAGAGGTGAACTACGAAGAACACTTCATGCACTCAAGCTGACAAGCTGGATCAGGAACCAAAGAAGAATATGACACTCTGTTTTCGGAGCAGAAACCAGAGAAGGACTCAGAAGTTTTTTTGATCAACCAAACAAGTCCAGAGCTGCACTTCCTATCACTATAGATTTTCTATACTCTTTCTCACTTTCTTTAGTGATTTTATATTTACAGTTTGAGCAGTGTGTTTACCATGTTTATTTTACAGACACACTGTCTCCTAATCTAAAATGGAGGATTCTTAAATCCTCACTCACAATTCATAAACTTTTTTTTCCACTGTGGATAGTGGTAGAGGTTGAGTAAGACCTGAACAGCTATGAGCTGTTGTTTTTTTCCCATGAAGAACTGTGGTAGAGGTCTTTGGACCTGGACAGTAGTGTACTGTTTTTTACCCCTGATCCAAGGTGTGGATCAATTTATATAAATTGTTGAGAGGACTAAGTTCGGCTTGAGACTGAACCTCTTGGTTATCTCTACTGTTATTTTTAGTTTATGTCATAAGCCTACTATATATATTTATTTTATAATATGTTGCCTATTACTTTGAAATACAAAACTTTTTTAAAGCTACATTGATAGTTAAATTAACAAGTGTTTATACTTATTATAAACCAGTAAGTTAGTTTCAAAAGTTAATTTAGTCTTCATATTAAGTCAATTGAGACCTAATCAGTCTTTGAGATATTGATTGAACATTTATACTCTGTATAGATTCACTACAGTTTAACATTGTTTTTAAATTTGGGGAATTTATGAGAAATATTTTTAACAGCAATTTTTTATTGGAACTCAATTCACCCCCCTTTTGAGTATCCACTCCGACCAACAAGCATTTAATTTTTTTAAGATGGTTGTAATTTATATAATTAATATGTATTCATTTCCATTTTAACATATTCAAATAATCTTGTTTAGTTTTGAAATATTATCTATATAATTAATAGTTGTTATACATTTTTTAAATTAATACATTCTTATTAATATTTATCTAATTAATGGATGTAACATAAAATATAATGTCATTGTTCAATTTAACAAATATCAAAACTATATATATATTCATTAATTTCACACACACAAATATTTATATAATTAATTAAATATTATAACAAAACAATAACCAAATATATATGTAATTTATTTAAATTTTAATATTCATTTTACAATTTCATTTAGTAACATGATATATTTAATATATTATGATTTTAATTGATAAATTTCATTCATTTATATTTGATATTATTTCAATCAGTATTATTTATTCATTTCTAGAAGTTTTTTTATATTATTTGGAAATTTAGTCATTTTCTATTATTTTTTTTATATATTTATTTACAATGTTTTAATATTTTGAAAATGTATTCATCTTCATTTCAATATATATCAATTTTTTTAATAATTTTATAAATAATAAAAAATTTCTTTTTTTAATATTTTTAAAGTCTACCCAATTTTAATTATCCATTTTGACTCATTTTTAACATTCTTGCATTGGAGGTTATATATTCATTAATAATGATAAAAGTATATTGATAAATAAATATTTATAAATAAATATATTTATACATGCTTATTTTTTATATTTATAAAAATATATATTTACAATTATTGAAAAATACACATATTTTTTTAAAATGTTTTTAAATAATATTAATTAAAAAATTATATATTCAACAATTATTAAATTAATATAAATATATATAAATAATGAATATCTTTACTATATTTATATTTATATGTATGTATGTTTAATAAATATATAGATATGTAATTTCAAAAATCTATAATTATATATAAATATATAAATATATAAATATATTTATAATTATATAAAAATATTTATTAATATATTTATTAATATTATAGTTATAGATATAGAAATATAATTACATTAAAAAATAAATATTTATAATTCATTTATTATACTCATTATTATATACATTTATTTGTATTTATTTATTTATAATTATATTCAGTTAAATTATTAATTATATTAATTGAATTCTTATAATTATTTATAGAGGTATTTTTCAACACTTTTTTAGCACTGATAAAGATATATTTTATCAGTTCTAATAAATCGATGATAATGAAGTATTTTATCTACGCTTATTATTTTAATGGTGATAAAACAAATATTTATCTATGCTTTTTTTGGCATTGATAAAACCCTTCCCATTATTTTAATTAGAACCTATACCAAAAACATTTCTCTCATTCCATTTAATCTCTCATAGATGTTCATCTCTACCTCCACGTCCCCTAGACCTTCTCTTAGAAGAATAAACTCTCTCAAATCTATGGTGTGTTATTATTTCTCATCCTCTCTCATTTATCTTTGTCATTAATCACCTATCTCATCCAAAACTAGCCCAAACCATGTTATATTTTTTATAAATTATTTCTTAATTTCATCTTCCTTGTATCCCATCCACCGTTGACTTAATCCCTGGTCGACCACCCACCAACACACAATAGCCCCCAAGCGACAACCCTTTCACAATTTTCCACTCCCTCTTCTGACCAAAGCATTAATCCTTCCCCCACTCCCTTCTTGGCCACATCACCACCGTTGGTGCCTCAAATTTTTATTGAATTATTTTTTTGTAATCCATTCTAGTGGTATTTTTTATTCAAAATTTTTTCATTTCACATCAGGTATTGGCTTCAACATTTTGATGATTCGATTTTATATTTTAGTCAAATTATTATTATAAAATTTAAGGTTGTTTATATGTTTTATGACCTAAAATGGTTATTATAAAAATATATAATTAAATCCATGTATATATGTGATATGAATTTTGTATCCATTACCCTTTTTAATGATTTGGAATAAATGTGTGATAAATAGAAATCCTATTGATTTAATTAGTATTTTATTTAAAATTATTTTTTATATTTTGATATTAGAGATGCATGAATTAAATTGAAATTTTATAATTTTAATACATTTATCATCACAAAATAAATGTTATTAATTTCATTTCTATGATGTGTTTATTAGTCAGTTGTTCCAAAACATTAGTGAGAATTATAGTTATTTTAATTAAAGGAATGGCTATATTTTTTTTGGAGATTATTTATATGTATTATTTGAAGTAATATTTTATACATTTATAAAAAAAATTATTTTAGTTATTTAGATTAATAACTCAATATAATTTTTTTACTTTTAATTTTTAAAATCTTATAAAATGAATAATGGATTTTTAGGGGTTTGAAATTCAAAAATATGTTAGCAATTAAATTGCATTTTTATGGTGATTTCTATTAAAGGGTTTTGTATTTAATTTTGAAATTTGGTTTTCTAAATGATTATGAAAAGACCATGATTGTATACAATTGATTTCAAAATGTTTAACTTGATTAAATGGGTATATGGTCATTTTTTCAAAATAAATATTTAAATAATATTTTTTAGGGTTAAAAATAATAATATGTTGTTTTAATTGTAAAAAATGGTTTTGATTAAAATTATCTATGATTTGATATACATATTAATGGGTTTCCTATAGAGTTTCAACTTATGTTTTACTTTATTTATTTATGATATGATCATATTAATATTAATAGTTTGAGGTATATAATTTTGATATTTTAATATATCTTTTAAATCATGTTCTGATAGAGTTGAAAGGGTATTGGGGTTCCCATTATGTGTGGACCCAAAATCATTTTTTTTAATTTATAACATTTTCACCTTAGATTTTGGTACATAGATATATAATAGAACATTCAATTCCATGGGAGGTTTTAATGTGTTTTTGAGTGTTATATTTCTTTTGGTATTAAAATAGTACTCCTCATAATGAAGGTGATGTGAATTTTCCTTGGTTAATATAGATGCTGAGAAAATGATATCATACCTGCATTTTCCTTTCTGGTAACATTAAATATGGAGGTGGACAAGGAAATATTTAATCATGATTTATGGTGTGTGGGTATGTTTAAGCTTTAACTACTTATTTGTAACATTTTCTATTTTTATTAAGAAATGTACATAATAATATTATCATTTTTATCTATTTTGTATCACTAGTAATGGTTTGAGTGTCACCTAAAAAAATTTCTAATTTCAAACACATTTATCTCGGACACATACATGATTTGAAGATAGTGGAATAATTTAATATTTTTTTTAATCTCCCATAACCAAAATGTGGTATATATTTTATAAAAACGGGTATACTCTTTTGGATATAACAATAAGGTTTTGACTTCTAAATATGGGATATATCTAATGGTGATCAGTGTTGTCAGAGGTGGAATCAGAATATTCTGAATATCAATGTTGTGAAATCCATGATAGATTAATTTTTTGGAATGTTTATTAATTGAATGTTTTTTTTGTTTTTTAAATAAATCAAAGAGTTGTTTTGGATATCATAGGATTTTTAAAATATACTTAAGATTGATAACTCTTCTATTATTTAAAAAGTGTTTTATTAGTGGATTAGAGTACATATAAATTTTCATTGTATTCCTATAATTAATGGTTTAGAATAATCTATATAAAAAAGATAGTAACATGGAATCCAACTTCCTTTCATTCATTATTAAAATTATTGTTCAATTGATTTATAAAATTATCCAATCCCTTAATCTATCTCAAAATATGAGTATTAAATGACCTTGTATGTTCTAAGGAAATATATTTATAAACAAATTTAGTAAGACAAGTCAAAATTATATAGAAGTAATGGATAAGAATTTCCAAGGGAATTATTCCACTTAATAATAAATAAATTTTGTTTTCCAACATATTATTTATAATATTGTTTTCCCACAGAACATGAAATCAAGAACCTGGATCAACAAACACAAGTTTACCTAATGTTTTTTATTTTCATGTCACCATTATGTAAAATGATAAATTTTCAAGAATCATAATTGATAACATTAAAATATTGTGTTCTCTTTATTCTAATTATATATAACATTACCCTTTTATTATAACCATCGTATGTGTACTTGTTTATTTATTTTACAAAATGAATATTTTATGAACCTAATAGAATGGATAAGAATCTAAAATGGAAACACAGTAATCATATGAAAAATTATTATAATGATTAAATTAAATATTCTATCATGTTTTAGATTTATCATGCACATGAACCTTCTAAAATCCATTGTCCATGTTTTTTATCAAGAAAATTTATCCATAAAGATTTGGAAGATCATTTTATTTGTCAAAGAATATATAATATTTATAAATGTTGGACTAAATATGGGAGAAACTTAATGTGAAAATTTATTAGATGATATTTTGATTTATGGATCATTTCTTATGAATACTAGTGTAAATTTTGATTTTGATCATATGGATGAAATTATAATGGAAATTGAAGATAGCCTTCATGATTGTCCAAATTTATTTGAGAAGTTATATATTTATTCTAAGAGAACATTGTATACTTGTTTTACTAAACACAAAACATGTTTATATGTGTTGAAGTTTTATAATTTGAAATCTGATCAAAGATGGAGCGACACCTGCTTTATAGAACTACATGGTCTCATAAATGATATGCTACCATAATGAAAGTAACAACCTTTCCAAAAATATGATTCTAAATTAATTCTATTTTCAATGTTCATGATCTCTAAAAAATACACAATTTTCTAAATTATTGAATATTGTATCAAAAGGACCATGAATCACTCATAAAATCCCTTATGTTTGGCATGAATCGATATAGTAAAGAGGAATAAATTCCTTTGATATATGTAAGTTATATTCTAATAATTACATGATATTAAAGACTATATTAATGTCATGAAACCTTGTGAAAATTTTCTAGTCCCTTAGATATAACAATTATGGATGGGAAACTATGACATCTAGAAGACTCTCCTTAATGGAAGAGAACTCATTATTAGTATCCTAAAAATGGAAATGTCCCGAGAAACCTCAGTCTTGTATTATCATCAAAATGAATAAATCCTTTTGGTGTATATTTTAGTGATCAGAGTACATTGATAGTTATATTGGAAAATTAAAACATTCCACCTTAGTTATGTTTGAATAGAAAATACATTATGTTGTCACTTATTATATCTAAAACAAAACAACATTATAATGGTATTGATGTCTATTCGGCTCTATTGATTAATGATTCGGAATTGATGTGGGATACATGAGATAAACTTTATAATGCTAATATAAGTGGGGAATTCACAATGAGAGATATATTTTTTGGGATAATAACTTACTTTATTTCTTATCGGAAATTTTTAGGCCATACCATGAAAGGATTATTGGGGTGTCCTATTTTTGAATAATACACACACTCAGTTTGGTGGAAAAATTATTCAATGAACATGTTTCATGAGAAATTTGAAATTTTTACATTGATGATATAAATACATATCATTGATTAAAACATTCTATGAGAATACTGATTATGGTACAACACTATCCCTACTAATGGGTGATCAACTATTAGATAATGTAAAATATATTGGGACTATTTTTAGAAAAACATTTTTTAAAAAATGTACTAAATCATGTTAGGAAAATTAATCAATTTTCATTGAATTTTCATATGAGAATTTTTTTTATATCAGACATTTTATTTATCTCAATCACTTATAAAATAATGTATTTAATAGTTTTATTTGAATGTTAATAAATTATCCAAGAAAAACAAAATTTGGAATGAAGGCTAATTTTGACATGATTGACATGTGGATAAGAAATGTATCGGCACCTGTGAAAGGGTAAAATCCAGATGTTTCTTACTCCAGTATCGTGCCCATTATCCAGGAAAAAAAATAAATTTTTCATTTTTTTAATGTTGTAAATTTCCATAGTGGTATTCATAAAATATAAAGGATGTCCTACCATGGAATAATTTGATGTTATAGGGAAAAATAAAATGATTGTCTTGTTTTGAAGAAATATTTGATGCATGTCTCATTACATTTCATTCTTCTTAAAAATGTACAACAAAAATTAAATATAATCTATGTTATTAAAATTTATATGCAGTAATGTTATTCTAATTGATAATATTCCAATCATGAATAAGGATGTTGCAGTAATATAATTAGAATTAGAGTTGTTCATACCACAATCATTCTTTCATAAAATGGTCTACCTGATGGTACACATAGTTAGAGAGTGTCAAATATTTTTTCATTTCCATTATAGAGGCATGTACCCCATTTAATGGTATATGATTATATTTAAAGGGTGTATCAAAAATTTAATCCTTTCATAAGGCTTTATTATATAATGATATATTTTTGATGTAGATATTGAATTCTATACTGATTAATTGTTAGATGTGGATATCATTTTTCTCCCAAAGTCTTTTCACAACATACATGTGATAAAAGAAGATTTATTTTTGAAGACATGTTGTTACAATTTCTATCATAGATCTTGTGAAATATCACCATTATATTTTACATAATAGGGAATATATTGATATATATATCGTATCCCACAAAGTAATTATTAGACATTTAAATCCAAAAAATGATGGGGTATGTATATAAAATATACATAATCTATATTTTTCTTAGATGGTTTTGAGATCATATTTATTAGTAGTTATCAGAAAATCCAAATTATATTTCCAAATGAATTAGTTGGCTAGATAAGGGACCAAATTAAAATGTTATATCTTATACTTGTGTTGTAATTAGTGGTTATTCATTCCATACAAAATACCATGATAACTTAATTATGATGAAAAACAATTGTGTTATATTTGTGGCAGAAGTGATGCATATATCTATTTTAAGGTTAGAAATCTAATTTATGCAAATTTGTTATATTTTAGAATCATCTAAAAGATATACAAGTTGTATTATACAAAATTTCAGGTGTTTATTTTTTATTTGAAATTATTTTTCAATATAAGTGCACTGAAATTTGATGAAATGGGCTTCATGAAAGTAAATTTTAGAATAGAAGGGTATTAGGACAATACATTAGTAATGAAATCACAATTTGGGCAGGTATTTTATGCCTCCGATCTATGAAAAAATAATTGGTCGTATTTCCTACTTGAGACTAAAAAATGTAGGGTCATATGAAAATTTAAACTATGATAACCCTTTCATTGGGAGATCATGATAATTTCTTGTAAGTCCTATTGTAGTCAATGTATTATAACTTAGAAGGCACCAAAGAGAGGTGATTTGGATTATCAATAGAAGAGTTTAATACCATAAACATTTTATGAAATAAATGAGATCTCAATGATGATGTTAAAGTGTTTTTAGTATATGTTTTCTTGATAATATTATGTATTCTCTACTATATTAACATAATATAAATTAAATGATTGATTAATTATGTATAAAGTTACTTTTTAATGTGATGGTGTTACCTTTATTTTGGAAAGAACATATGTTTGATGCTAAAATTGAAAAATTATTTGAGTATCAAAAACAAATTGATGAAAAAAATGATGCATCATCAATGTGTTAACTATAACTATCAAGGAATAAACTAGATGTATAAAATTTTAATTGAGATGGAATCAAAATAGAAAAAATGTTGACACCAACAAGTCAATAATCATTACTTATGTTGATGTCACAATGATAATTATTATTCTAATGGATATAGATTCATGTCACTGTGTCTATCCTATAACAATGTAAATCCTCTGAGAATATATTAAGGTACTGTTATGATATACTTTACCTATTTTACTGAAAAATTATATAATGAAACATTGATTTAATTTTTATTATTCCATGTAGGGTTAATTTATTTTAGATGATTTATGCATGAAATATGTCTTAATTTATAATAAACATACCATAGAGGCTTCCAAAAACCTTTACCAAGTAACCTATAAGGGATGCTGAGGGGAATGTAATGATCCACCCACCAATTACGTAATCAAAAATTATAAAGCATGAAACATGGAATAATTCCATCATTCATCATGATGAGAAATAATTTATAGTGTATTTTAGGCAATAATATTTTATTTTAAATAGTTTTTTTATAATTAGATTCAATATTTTTAATTTATAAAACAAAAATGGAGTTAAATAAATAATCATCATGCCTGAATAAAAATATACCTATATTATAAAGGTAATATGGGTTACACATGGAGAAAAAATAGTAATTATTTAAAATCTATATTAAAAGTTTCATGTGAAATGAATTAACATGTGCCACATTTTATATATATATATATTGATAAATCAAAATCATAAGCCACTTTCATCCTATAACACGTGATCTGTAAGAAGGCATGTGTAAATAAATATGGTAAAATGGTTGATTAAAACAAAAAAGCAGTGTAAAAATATGTGTGAGTATTAAATATAGTAATTCATTATTATTTATAATATTATTACATAAGATATCTATTTTTGGTCATTTTTGTTTTATTTGGTTTGGAAATAAGAATTTGTAGTGACAATAGATAAAGAAAACTACTTTTTGAATCTTTAAAGATTTTGATAAAATATAGTATTGAAAATGGTGTATGCTTTATAGTGTCACCTTTAACATATTTTGGGATGAAAAAACACAAGAATATACATATCAAATTATGAAATAAATTCTCATTAAAATAGATACATTGAAAGATATTATTTTCCTATCTAGTTTGGAAGACCACTATATGTTAATGGATCAAAGAAAACTGGAAGTGGAACCATGATCAACACAAGAAAAACAAATTGAATCCAATCTATTTGAGTCATGGCATTCCACTCAACTGCATACCTTACCGGATGTATCAATGGTTTCATTACACTTTCTCCTAAAATTGAATCAAACTACCTCTGATAACTTTATATTAGTAAATTTTAGTAGGGAAAATTTTTATGTGATTTCTATCAATTTAAACGCATAAACCACCTTTTTTAGAGGACTATGGTATATAATATCCTCAATGTAATTCTACATAAAAAATAACTCCCAAAATATCACATGAGAGTAGGGATTTAAGTAGTTCAAGATCCGAGCACTGAGTTTCATATTCTACTTGATGATCTGGATGTTACAATGGTTAATATAGTATTGGAACTTTTATTGAATGGATGTCTAATATTATAAAGATGTCTCAGTTCTATCATTATAAAAATTATCAAAATAAATAAACTATAACAATTGATGAAAAATGTTATAAAGTGATGTAAGATATTACATATCGATAAAAATATCGAGAAATAGAAGTTTAGTGAAAGACAATATTGTGAACTGAAGATGAATAAAAAAGGGACTTATAATAGTACCTTCACCCATATTTTTCCACTTTGTATATATTAACATTATAAATTCATTCCTGCACAACATATGAAGAAGTAGAAGTTTCGTGCATTCAATATTAGGAATTAATATTGTTTGAAATGTCATTTCAAATATAGTTTCTTATGAGATTATAAATTACATTCTCAATTCTAAATGGTTGGAAGTCATACTTGTGAAAACAAACATGAGGTACATTTTTCATAATCATTCTTTTCAGAAAAATATAGTATATTAATTAAATTTAAAAATTATTCATCTTTTTTTTAGGCATTAATATTTATACTATATAAAGGGAAAACCCTGCAAAAAATGATTTAGATTCATTAATATTTATATTGTTTCAAAGAAATAATATTCTTTATGGTCAAAATAAATTGATAAGAATAACATTGTTATACACAAGGCATTTGAGAAGAAAATAATAGATCATAGAATATTTTTTATGCTTATAATGTATGGGTAAATCTCTACATTATAATTATAAAAAATATATCTTTCTTTTTTTGATTACTTTTTTTTCTTTTTAAGAAGCACTGTATGCAGATCATTATTAATTTGGATACGCGACATGATTATATTTTTTATATAATGCAAGTATTTCCATAAACAAAATACACATGATGTGTATCATGGATTTTTAATTCACTAAAATAAAAAATTTATAGATAAAAGTTGAATTATATATTTCAGTTTGTGTTTTAACAAAAAAAATTATTATGGTAGGGAGATATATAAATATAGAAAAATCCCGGTATGAGTCCATTAACTTAATGTAATTAGCCTATGGATTTCTTGAAATGGAAACATATTAAGTTATATATTGAAATATTTAACTATAAAGAAATATTTCAAAAAAATAATCATTTTTGTCAATATTTCAATAGAGATAGCAACAACAGTTGTGGATATTACATTGGAATATTATTGAAAGATATCATATACCATCAAAAGTCTAGAATCCCCAATCAAGTAATTTCAAAATGTAATTACAATTTCATTACAAAAATTCTTAGTTATTTTAGAGTATATATTTTATCAGTACTAACAAGACTTCCAACAATCTATGTACACAAAATAAGATGTAAATTTATTTAGAGATGAGCTGGATGTGTACAGGGTGTCAGAATGTTTTCTAATATCAATATTTGGTGATTACCTATAATGTTTGTGATCTAGTACGGTCCCTAACATTATAGATACACACAGGATGTGAAAAAAATATTATTTTAATTCTTATTTGTTATTTTTGATCTATTTCTCAAGGGAAATATTGGATTAAATTTATTTGTTTAAAAATTAATGGGAAGTATACATGGTTCTATGACATATACATACATCATAAAGTGGTTCATTTCTACTACTTATTTAGTTAATTTTTTCATCATTTGTTCAAAAAATTTAGTTAATACCCTTAAAATTTTTATCTAAAACTTATTTTCTTAAATTTACACATTAGTTCACAACACACATCACATGTTCAAAGAATAAAAAAAATAAAATTATTTTGAAACTTTAGTATAATGATATGTAAGTAATTTTTTACATATAATAATTAATAGCACATAAATCATAAACATCATGTGGTCAGTATGAATCAGAGTTCATGATTTCAATAAAAAAATATATTTTAGGTTGATACATGTATCACATATCCAAAGCTAAGAAAAAAATATCATATTTTTTTCAAAATCGTGAATAATATCCATTATTCATTTGTGATGCTTAGGAATTGAAAACATGTCAATATGATACCTGGTGTGGTTGGTATGACTCTAAGTACATGTTTTTAATATAAAATTGTCATTTTAGTTTAAAACACTAATAAAATATCCAAAACCAAGAGAAAAAGATCATATTGTTTTGAAACAATAGGAAAAAAATTTATAATTTATTTCTCATGTGTAATAATTTACCACAACCAAATTTGACACACGATGTGGTCATTATGACTTGCCGTATGTGATTTTGATATAAAAGTATCATTTTAGTTTAGATTTTTTCACATTTCCTATAATAAAAATATAATTGAACCGATGGAAAACATTATAAAATAAATCAGTACTTTATCAGTGATATGTAGGAATTGACTACATGTCAATCCAACACCCGATGTGGTCAGCATGACTCAAATTGAATGTTATCCATATAAAAGTTCCATTTTATTTTAAAACATATTCCAAATCACTATAACCATAAAAATAATTTCATATTGTTTTCAAATATAAGAAAAATAATCTATAATTGGTTGTCACCTATATGAATTAAGCACATACCAATCTTTAATAGGACGTTGTTAGTTTGACTCAATGTATGTTTTTTAAATATAAAAGTATCTTTTTAGTTTAAACTTTATCACGTAGCCAAAAATAATAAAACAACCTCTTATGGATTTCCTGATATAGTAAAATAATCCAAAATTAATTTGTGATTGAATTGCACGAGGGCCTTCAGTTTTTATTCATTTTTGATAATTCCTCTTTTAAGGGTGGTATTGAAACCCATAAATGGCCCATAGAATTTGTGAAATTATAAGACATAAATTTCTTTAAAAAAATCATCTCAAACTATAACTACTTAAAAATTACCCTCCCTAGCATCTGCATCATGATCAGCTCTCCACCATTGCATAGTTTTTCATATAGTTGTCCTGTGTAGAGATTAACAGGTCTAGTACTGATGGAAAATACCATACCCAATCATTATTACAAATATGATAGCTCTGCTCTAGTGAATTCACATGCTCTAAATCATCCTCTAGAGCTTGTTCCTTGTAGAATATTTCTGATTTTTATCTTCACATCTAGTTCCCCAAAGGCCTCAAGGTGGCTCGAAGGCCTTGAGGTGGGATAAAGGCCATAAGGTAGCCCTAAATCCTTACTGACCCAAAATATTGACTTCCCTGAAGGCCTTAAGGACTCTAGGACCAAAGGTGTGGCCCGAATATGAATAGTTTCGGCTACTAAAATACCAAATAGTACCTTCTATAGTACTAATAAAGTACCTAGAAATATTCCTTCTCCCATATTTAGACCTGGGATTCCTGGATTCACTTGAAGAGACCTAACCAATAGGGATCAGGATCATGTGAAAAAAATCATTTTTGACAAATATAAATTGAATATAAGTAAGTCCAAAACATTATGTGGTTAGCATGACTTGAAGTGTGTGTTTTCAATACAGTAGTTTCATTTTAGTTTAAAAACCATACCGAATAGCCAAAAAAAAATAAAAACAGATCATATTGATTTTAATCCTTAGTAAAATAATCTGTAATTCATTTCAATATGTATAAATAAACCAAACAGGAATTCGATATCAGATGTGTTCAGTGTGTCTTAAAGTGCGCGTTTTAAATATAAAAGTTCCATTTTAGATTAAAACACATTTTACATATCTATAATTGAGAAATATGATCATATTTCTCTAAAATTTATGTAAATGATCCATAAATAGTTTTTTACATCTAGTAATTGAATGCCTAACAATCCGAAATAGGTTCTGGGTGGTATGACTCGAATTATGTGTTTTCAATATAAAAGTGTCATTTTAATTTTAAACGCATCAGATATCAAAAATTAAGAAATCAATCTAATATTTTGAAACATTTTTAAAAAGATCCATAAATCATTTGGGACATGTAGTAATTTACCACATGTCAATACAACACCCAATGTGTTCTGTATAACTCCAATAGTATTTTTAGATAACAATAAAATATCCAAGACAATTAAAATGAGCTCATATTATATTAAATATTTTTGGGAAATGATCCATTCTTAGTTTATGACATGTATAAATTGACCAAAAATCAATCTGACACCCAATGTGGTGGGTATAACTCAAATAGTGTGTTTTCAATATAAATGTGTCATTTTTGTTTAAAAAAAGTTTCACATCTCCAAAACTGATCAAATGAGATCCAATTATTTTCAAACATTTTGAAAGAGATTAATAAACAATTTTTGAAATATAGGGATTTACTGCACATAAATCTAACACAAGATGTGGTCAGTATGACTTGAAGTGTGTGTTTTCAATACAAAAGTGCCATTTTAGTTTAAAATAGACATTAAATTTTCAAAACTGAGATTTTTTTTTCAAACAATTTGATAATGGTCTATATTTCATTATTAATATTTAATAATTTATTTCATATCAATATTTCACACGATGTGACCAATATGACTCAAAGTGCATGTTTCCATTATAAATGTGTCATTTTAGTTTAAAAACAAATCAAATTTTGAAAACCAAGAAGAAAATCATATTTTTTAAGCTTTAGAAAAATGATTCTTATTTAATTTTTGACATTTAAAATTTTAACGCTTGTCAATATGACCCTTGATGTGTTCAGTATGACTCTAAGTGCATGTTTTCATTATAAAAGTCCCATTATTGTTTAAAACCCATGTGTCATCACCAAAGACAAGAAAATGATCTCAAATTAATTTCAAACATAATGAAAACCATCCATAATACATTTTTTATGTGTAGGAATTTACCACACATAATCCCTACAAACGACATGCTTGATATTAATCGAAGTGTGTGTTTTAATAAAAAGCTTCCATTTTAGTTTAAAACACACATCATATAGCCAAAACTGATACAAGATGTGGTCAATATGAATAAAAGTGTCTATTTTCAATATAATGGATTTATTTTATTTTAAAACAAACATCACCTAAGAAAAATAGATCATGAAAATATCATATTTTTTCTCATCGCTTTATCTACTATTACGTAATTAATTTCATTATTATTTTTATTAGACAATTATTTAGTAAATTTTAACAATGATAATTCTTCAAGAGATACATGAAATGGTGTGACATTTGGAGGCTTCTTCGCAAAATGAATGTTCTCTTGAATTGTATGACATTTGTAGAGAGTTTTTATCTCCAAATATGTGGTCCAATTCAACCTAACCTTATTATCAGAATAATAATAAATAGTGAGATGTGTATGAATCAACCACAAATCAATATGCTACATGGTGTTCCATTAATGACTCAATATATTTGTTTTTAGTTTAAAATTAACACTTTTTGTTTAATTTACTTATTTGGAGTAATTCTTAAATAATAATAGTTTTCATATAAAAGTGAATTATTCTTCTCTAGATAGTTTTGTTTGTTCATCATCTATTATCATGGTTATGGTTTATGGGACAAAGTAAAAGTGACATTGATGTTTTTGAATATCTATGATAAATTTTATTTATTTATCTAATTGTATAAACCACTGTTATAAATTTATATAATATAGTGTTTTTTCATTTATTTCTATAGTAAATTTTATTTCACCTAAATTATATATTTTATTCCTCTATTGTATCTTTATTTTTTATACTATTGTGTGATTTATATGTAATAAAACATTGTCGCAATATGCCTCTCTATTAGTGGTGGAAGGAATCTTTTATAAAGGGGTCCATTATCAATGCTAGGAAAAACATTGTTAAAGAGAAAATTTATTAGCGCTAGGAAAATAAATGATAAAGGAGTTCTTTAATAGTTCTAGGAAAACTAAAATCAAAATGGATCATTTATCAGTTCTAAAATAGCATAGATATATAACCCCTTTATCAGTTCTATTTGTAGCACTAATAATGGATTTATTTATTAGTGCTAAATAAAAGCACTGATAAATGGGTGCCTTTATTAGTACTTAATGAACAACTAATAAAGGTGGGAATTATAACATCTTATTTTACCACTAAAAAATAATCCATTTATCAAATCATTAAGAAATGTAATAATGGTTTTGGGATTTTAAGGGTCCTTCAATTGTCAGCTTTTTTTTAAGCTGAAAAATACCTATTATAGAGATGCTAATGGCCTTATGTGTAGCAGTGATGAGGATTCATGTTCCATTCCCTTTCAAACACACTTTAGTATTTCTCTTCTAAAATTTTAATTTGTCAATATTTTAATTTTTTATGGATTCCACACTAATATATCTAATTTTTTCACTTTTATAATGAATTCTCTATCAACATTCTATGGGGTAATTAGTTGTAATGGACCAACTCAAGGTCCACTTAAGATATGGATTGAGCTAATGAGTAAAATGGCCTCAATTGTGCCTCCCTATATTTCGAAGGATACCGACTAGTAGTGAGGGTGCAATGGTGGTACAGTAGGAAGACTATACCCCGATATAATAGTGACACAATTGATACAATCAGATATAATCCATAGTAGAAAAATCATATATAAATAGATTGAATTAAGAAACCAAATTTGGAAGAGTAAAAAGATCACTAAATAAGTAAGTATCAGAATATAATAAACTAAAAAACTGAAAATAATATAATAAAATCCTCTATGGCAGTGTATGATACATGGATTCCTTGAATTCTATAATATAGAAGGTAAAAAATTAGATTTAAACATGCTACAATATAGTAAAAAAGGAAAAATGAAAAAATAACTCCAAGAATATTGATCATATTCCCAATCCACTACTCCTAATATCTAACTAAAGGTAAGTATTTCAAAAACCAGTAGCAGGGTGCTTTCCCTTATTAGTACCCAAATATAGTCAATCTTTGCAAGTACCAATGGTGGCCTAAGTAGGGTCTGAGATAAAAACTCAATAGGCCACCAAAAATGGTGTCTATGTTTAATACACGAAGTTCTCATTAATAGACATTGTGCAGGTATAATAGAATAATTAATGAAATGATGATATAAATAACCTAGCTTCTCGGGTTATTATGGTACACCTGGTGGATCTACCTGTTTCGACACATTATCAGAAGGAATGTCTGAATAGTAATTATATAAATTGTATAAATCCACATATATATATATATATATTTATATATATTCAAACCACCTATATGAACCAAGTATGTAAGGACTTACATGAACATATACCTAGAATACTAGTGTTGGATGGACCAGAGTATAAATCAAACATTCATGACCAGTCTAACAATCTTATAAGCTCATTAAATAGGGTACATTCCTTACATCATAATAAATTGAGATACATCTTGAAAAACACTCAGCATGGTAAGTTAATTGTTATGGAAACACTCTAATCATGAAACGTGTTGTGAAAATCCCAAAATACATATTGTATCACTAGTTCGACATGATATGCTCAACACTCGATGTAAGGGAGTGTGATACTGTCATGATCAATGATCTGTTACCATCATTTCACAAAATCTAAAAATCCATATGAAAATGTATAATTAGAATGGGGTATTACCTCTCTTCCATCTACATTATCTATCCCACAAATATATAAAACATGATTAATGATTTGTAATACAATACATAAGGCATAACCTATTATGAATTTAATTTTCCAAGTGCAATTTCATTAATAACATTATAATTAACAATAATCATTAAGAAAATCCTTACAAAAATCATGGGCTTACCATCCATATATGTCTTTCTGATTAAACCAATTGATTAATTTAGTCTAAATAAGGGCATTCCACCATATATATTATATTTCCCAATATCAATTCAATTTAATTCATTAATACATAAGAAGTAAATTTCTAATCCTCAAGTGAAAATGGATGTTTTTATGGGAAACATAGCATATTCCTACTAGGAAAATTCCAACTAAAATGGGGAAACACATAATATGTTCTTTGGGATTCATTTTATAGAAATTATTTAAGGGAATTTTCATTTGAAAACTAATATGGAAACTATGAGGAGTTTCAACATTAGATCCTATTGACCAAAATTGCCAATTTTACTTGGCACACCCATGGGGTGACCATATAAGGTATGTACGACCTCTAACCCACCAAACAAGGATCATTAAACATTTTTTAAGGTATGAGGGTCAATTTGACATGATGGAATAAAAAAAAGGTTTTTTTGGAAAAATCAAGCATGTTGCACAACAAAATAGATTTGAGATGAAAACACTCAAAGAGAAAACAATGTGACCACCTATCTCAAGGTCTTATATGATTTCTCACGCAATATCATCCATATATTTGGAGTTTGTTAGAAGGAGAACTGTGAAATGGTACAATGACCAGAAAATAGTGAAAATGAACCTTCACCTAAATAGAATAATTATTTGAAGATTATATTTGATATGAGTTGAAAAACAATGGGAACTTGCCATGATGGATCTAATTATTCTGATAGATCAAAGAACAAATGTCAGATGGAGAAGTTTATTCAATTCTTATGTGAGGATGTTCTTGAGATCCAATGAGGAATATCCCTTGTTTCAAAAAATAGATAAGCAAGGGGAAAATAAAATAAGTCTTAATACATAAAAAAGAGGGGTAAAATGGAATTTTCACCCAAAATTAGGGGGTACATGGTTTAAGAACAAGGTTTCCAAACCTTTCTCCATCCATGAATGGTATTTTGTAGTGAAGGGAAACCCAGCATAGTAAGGTGCATAGATTTCCAAACTATTTAAAAGACATGAAATATGGTTATGTCCCATGTATACAACCAATCACACAACTATGTTCCATAGGTTTGAGGGTTGCATACAAATAGTGTGGCCCAATATATTTTTCCATTTCAAAGCTCTGAGCTATGAATGATGCCCATATGCTATTTTTACAACCTTGTATTTATTATAAATCTTTATTAGGTCCGTTTAAGGTATTAAATTTGAATAACTAAGGATATTTAACTTTTTTGAAAAGATGGGTCATTAAAACCTCCCATATTTAAATGAACACATCCCTACATTAGGGTTTTCAGATTAAATATGTCTCATTAGAATAGATCTCTGGCCATTGAGAATGTATACCAACTTCTCACACTCAGTTCTCCTCTTGTACTTGGTCATTCTTCTATAGAACCCATACCAATGAAACTGCCCTCCCTATGAGTTTCTTCACACTCCAATCCACAATAATCATTTGATACTCTTCAAATACAACATCTATATCCAATTCAACCTCATCAGGATGAAAAACATGTCTCAGGTTTGGATAGTTTCATCGAAGCTGACATACTGGAAAGGCATCATGCATAGATGATTATCTATGAGGATGTTCCAATTGGTAATCAAATATTCTAATCTATTTAAAAACATTTATGGGTCCAATTATCATTTTTTTATAGCTTATCCAACTTAAGAATATGTCTATATACCATCCTCAGATATATTCACAAGAAAGCCCAGTCTCAGTCATCGAACACCAAAGGTCAGCAACATTTTTTGTCATATGACTGCTGTTTGAACCGAGCTTTCAAAGTACTATTTCCAATTAGCTAGATCTACTCTATAGTCACCTACATGATATGTTTTCTAAGAAAAACTGCAACAAATACTACTAGCTACCATAAAGGTGAGGGTTAATGCCTAATATATAATGCTTTATAGGGAGACATCTTGATCACAGCATGAAAGCTTCTATTATAGGAAAACTCCACAGGAGGAATGTGTTTCTCCCAAGAACCTCTTAAATAAAGGACACATGCAAAGAGGATGTCCTCTATCACTTGAATCATATGCTCTATATTCTTATCCGTCTATGGGTTATAGATCGTGCTTAGAACTACCAATGTACCCAAGGCCTTCTATAACTCCTTCCAGAACCATGATGTGAAACAAAAATCTCTATCAGAAATGATAAAACGAAGAGTATTATGACGATTTTAAAACTCTATGACATACATCCTTCAAAGATCATCTATCGTGAAGGTATATCACACATGGATGAATTGTGATACCTTCAGCAAATGATCAATGAAAACCTACATAGTATCATTTCCTCAAAGTTATCTCGGTAGACCAGTCACGAAATCCAATGAAACATCATACCATATCCCCTCAGGAATGGAAAATGGATGTAAAATTCATGTAGATCACTAATGTTCCGCCTTCAACAACTGAAAGGTGGAGAAAATAGTGATGAATCCATAAATATCATGTTTTATACTAGGCCACCCTTACTGGGGTCATAGATCTATAAACATTTAAGTTACATTGGGCTGAGTTTTCAATGGTAAGGCATGGAATTATTGCGTCAAATATTCTACAATGTCTATCAAGACCCATACATACCCATAGAAAAATAAGGTATCATGCATATCTATGGTCGAACCTAAATATGTATCATCATCCAAATCACATTCCCTTAGTATAAGACCTCTATGATCTGATAAAAATCTCATTCTTACACACTTTAAAAGATTATAAGTCATTGATAAGGATGAGAGGATTGTCTAAGCATTGTACTCCTAAAACTCAATGTATATATTTGAGAATAAGTCCATAAGATACCATTTCCCTTGGAATCCAAAACATTTTGGGTTTATGTCTTTCATCTTAGAACACCAGCTACTGAATTTACTTTTTCATACATATAGAAAAGCTCAAAATTAAACGACTACAGGTACTAAACCCACCTATGTTTCCTAAGATTCATATCACACTATGTAAATATGTATTTGAGTCTTTTCTTATCATTGAATACCACAAAACACTCTCCTATAATATTGTGTATCTAATAGTATAAGGCACACACAATATTTTTGAGACGAAGGTCGTGCATTGGGCAATTCCATTCATGAAGCCTCAACTAACAAGACCCATATGAAACAACTCACTCATCCTTCATTAGAACAGCTCCAATACCGATACCTAAGGTTTCATTGTATATTGTATATCACTTTAATTACTCTATAATAATAAGTATCATTACTAAAGACAAATGACCCATCAACTCATGAAAGACTACTTAACAAGCTTCTAACCAAACAAATTCCATACCCTTATCTTTCAAGCCCATAAGCGGTTATATAAGGTTTAATAAATCCTAGATGAAGGGTAATTATATCTTGACAGCACAAAAAAACATTGAATGTCAAAGAGGTTCTTTGGCTTCTTCTAGGAAGCAACATCTCTCACATTCTCTAGTTTTAATGAAACTCCCAACTCAAAGATAATGTATCCAAATAATTGGACTTTGTTAATCCAAATGTTTCATTTATTGATCTTAGAATAGAGCTAGTTCTCCCTTATTATATTCAGCATGGTCTCTTGATGGGTTTCATGGTTGTTTCTAGTGCGTGAATACACCAATATATCATCAACCAAGACAACCCCAAATGAATCTTGATACATGTGGAAAATGTAATTTATAAGAGATATAAAGACTGAATGTGTATTCATGAGTCCTAAAAACATAACCAGGTACTTGTATAGACCAGACCTGTACTAGAATGTTGTGTTAGGTATGTCCAAAGTCATGAAATACACTTGATGATAGCCAGACCTCAACTCTTTCTTTGAAAACACTTTCTCTCCTTATATCCAATCAAATATGGTCTCTATTTTAGGTATTTGATGTCAATTATTGATCATTAACTAATTTAGATGATTGAAATCCACAAAATACCAGAGGGTACCATCTCCCTTCTTGAAAACAAATACCAGTCAACCATAAGAAAAAGTGTTGTGGTGTTTAAATCTATTAGTCATTAGATCCTCCAATTGTTTCATGATCTCTCTAATCTCCTTAGGTGCGATCTTATAAATATCAATGATCACTGTTAATTATTCTAGTAAAAGATAAATAGTAAATTGTAGCACTAGAACTGGAGGTAGACCATAGAAGTTTTTAGGAAAATTTTTTATCAAACTCTCTATTCTAATAGAAAAAATTGTTGGTTGTAACCCTTATTCATCCAATAAAATACTGGTGATCTGATCTTGAAAAATACCCATCCTATACTGCTTGGGTCCTACTCATGTCACACTAATATCCCATTCTCTCTTCTGCATGTGCCTTATTCCCTATGGGGATGTAAAGATAACCCTACAATGATAGAATTCAATACGGTGTCGATAGGGAACTAACCAATCCATAATGATGATTATATAAAATCCATTCTTATCAAGGATGAAGTGATTCCATATGAAAAGGTAACTACCTATCTATAGGTGATAGTCCATACAATGGATAATGTCCTCTAAACGGATACCTAACATCATGTTTATCATCATTACACTATTAAAGTGCTCGATCTCCAATCACATACTCTCATTGATTGCCTCATAAATAAATGATTGAGATGGGATTGTATTAATAAATATAGACACTAAATTAGAGGATACTAGAATATTACATCATATAGTATAAATTCTGACACTTTTCCCCTCAGGCATAGTCTGGAATACATGTAACTGTCCTTTAATACAGCCCTGAGTCACTTCCTAACTACCCTGAGCAATCCAACTATATCGGCACAAGGAATAATATGTTTGAATACCACTACATAGATGACTAACTCTGTTTGATCATCCAATGGTATTCAGATTCTGGTATGATGTCATCCTATAGGTCCATCTCTTGACCAAGGAGTATGTGCTGATCCCCTCTCACTAGGTACTAGAGTGAAAGTCCTACATAAATGTTCAATATGGACCATCCTCACACATCCTCTGCACTTTAATAGATCATGCAAGCGTTGTGATTTGTATTTCCTATCTTTCCACCTTGGTGACAAACTAAAAATATATTTTTGTGAGGATCCTAACTATTTCTTGCTCTGTGATTAGCCTCAAAGTTCCTCTTTCTCCGAAAAGATAAACCATTGATGGCTCTAGGGGTCGAAACTCCCTATCATGCACCATCAGCTTCTCTCAAGTTTCATTATATAATAATGTACTGGTTGATTATTTTAGAAATGGTTTTCAAACAAAACAATTAGAACTATGATCGAATGGTGTATAACAAACCATCCTCGAATCGTCCAGTTCTCATAAGATCATCAGCACCCAAGGAAGGATCAACCCACTACAACCTAGTGAAATGAACAGTATACTCTATGGTAGATATGCTCCACTACTGCAGGTTCATAATTTCCTTAGATCTATAACCCCTTATATTTTATGGAAGGAATTATTCATAGAAGATGGTCTAAAAACCTACCATGACCATATCACAATGTCTGTCTGCCTGGATGATAAAATCTTACCACCTCTTAAAAGTATCATGAAGAATATATGTAGCTATCTTGTCCCTATACTATGAAGGCATCTCTATATGATCAAATATAGAAAGGATCACCTCGATTCAATACTTCATTGCATGTGGTCCTCCATCCCCCGATAAGGTGGGAGAATGTTGCTTCTAAAACTCACAATTCAACCCTTTCCATGCTCAAGAAATATCTAATGACGCCTTTCATAGACTACAACATACATAGGAAAACCTCATAGAACTTGGATTCTTTTCTCATATTACGAATATGAAGAGGATCCAAAGGTTAAACTGCAAGAGGAATCACTGGTGTTTTCGGGCCCTCCACCTCAAGATCATGGTAATTTCCACCTTCACATCATACAACAGGAGGGCGTTGCATCGTCATGGCACTACAATGAAAAACGCATTCCTGATAAGAGATTTAAGAAAATTAGATTACTGTATTTAAGAAATTAGGAATGTTTTCAATAATTCTTATAAACATATCACTCTTCTCTACCTACTTCTAAATCAAGGCCAAGGTCATATAAAGAGACCATAGCAGGCCATAAGAACTATCATAGATACCCCACCACCCACTACTATGGTTAGGATTATGTCTAAGTCACAATGTCAAACATATATTAGATGACTGCCTTTCAATTTTAAAATCCATTTTTTTTATTTATCCTTGTTCATGTATATAAATATCAAATAAAATTTTTAGTTAAGTGAATCTCCATTTCTAATCCATAAGGGACAATACTCTTTTTTGAACCAAAACCTGGAATCAACTTAACCCACACCATTACCTGCTCTATCTCAGGTGACCAATGGTCTATAGCTCCATAAGACATAATTGACTTCTTAAGGTGTCTACATTAACCTATTCTAAAAAACAATGTTAGGTTAAGGCAGGTAATTTAAGTTTAATATATGTTTTCCAATATCTGTAATATGTTTCATCACAATTCCATACATATCATGGCATTAATAATATGAATGAGAAAAGTGAACACTGAAAAAATACATTCAATTGAATGAATCATTGTATATTAGTTCTATTGTTCCTATTAATGATGCATGTAACAATACTACTTTCCCTTATATCATCAGGCCAAGGATGAAATAATTCCTCACTCAGAACAATAATAGTAACAACAACACAACATTTTCATCACCTAATGGACAAATTATATCATCACTAATAGGAAAAGGAATAACAATAATTACAATTTCGGAAACTCATCCTTTACCAAAAACATGGTTTCTTGACGCCCAAGTAAGACTTATGACCATGTACAAGAATTCTAAATACCCAATCTATTGTCTCTAAATAGTATTTGAAGAAATTTGGTGGTCTTATACCACTTTATAACATCCCAACCTGGGATCTACTTAACTCATTTCCCAATATGGTGGGTTATATGGCCTCAAGTACACATCCCCATATTCCAGAGGCTTTCGACTAGTCGCAAGGGTGTAAAGGTGGTACAATGGTGAAACTATACCCTCCTATTACAGTGTCATAGTATATACAATCATATACAACCAATAGTAGTAGAATCATATATAAATAGATATAATCAATGTAACAAATGTGGAAGAAAAAACACATAACTAAATAAGTATGCTATGAAAGTTAATAGACTGAAAAATAGATAATAATATGACAAAAGTTTATATGGTATTGTCTGATACATGGATACATGGAATGATATAATACATAATGTACACAGAAAGATACCAGCATCCTAAAAAAGAGTACAAAATGGGAAAAAATTTAAAAAAAATTCCATGTATCTCAATCATATGCTCAATCATCTACTTATAAGCTTCAAATAAAGGTAAGAATATCAAATATTATTAAAAGGGTGATTTCCCTTATTAGTACTTGCTAATAGATAGTCTTCTCAAGTACCGAAGGAAGTCTGAGTAGGGTGTGAGATAATGTATTTGTATTCCACCACTAAAAGTGACTTTGTGGAATCCATGTTGTGATCATAAATAAATAGTTTTCAGGTATAATAGAATAAGTAATGTAAAGCTGAAATAAATAACTAGACCAGTCTAGTTTCTAGGGGACACCAGATGACTATATCTACTTCATATCATTATCATAAAGAATTTATGAAAAATAAGTATATATATTAGAAATATATATATATATATATATATTAATTAACTATATTGTGTACACCAATATGAACCATGTATGTATGGTTATATGTGACCATATACCTAGAATACTAGTTCTGACTAGACCATAGTGTAACTCAAACATCCATGACCAGTCTAACGAGCCTATAATTTCATCAAATATGGTACATTCTTTAAATACCAATTGAGTGAAAGGTGTCCTGCCACAAAACTCAACATGATGAGTGATATGTCATGGAAACACTCTAATCATGGAATATTGTGCATAAATCCCAACTTCTATATAGTATCACTAGTGTGAGATGTCATGCTCAACACCCGATGTAATAGAGTGTGATACCACCATTCTCAATAGTTCATGACCATCGTATCATAACCTTCATTAAATAAAATTAAATGTATAACTATTATGGTAAATTACCTCCCATACATATCCTTTATCTATCCCACATATACATAGCAGATAAATAATCATTCATAATATAATACATAAAGTGTAACCACATATACATTTCATTATCCAAGTTCAATTCCATTCAAAACATTATAATTCACAACAACCAATTAGAGAAGCCTAAAAAATCATGTACTTACCATCCATTGAGTTCTTTATAATTTACCAATTTATTCATTTAGTTTAAGGAAGGTTATACCGTCTAGAATATTCCAACCCACAAGATTAATTCCATTTAATTCATTAAGACATTGTAATTCCATTACTACAGCTTTAGTTTCAAAGGGAAGGTGTCGTAGGAAACATGGAATATTCCTAGGTGGTAAATTCCAACTATAATAGGAATAAACAACTAATATGTTCTTTGGGATTCATCTAATACCCATGACTCAAGGATATTTTCATTTAAAAACTATGCTGGTAACATGGAGTGTTTTAGGCATCTGAACCATTTAACCAAAATGGCCAATTTTAAATGGCACACCCATGGGGTTACCATATATGGTATGTACAACCTATAACCCACCAAAAAAGGATCATTAAACGTGTATTAAAGTGTAAGGTGCAATTAAACAAGTTTTAATCAATAAAAATGGATTCTCCAAAAAAGGCATCATATGGAACAATGGTGTTGCTATGAAATGACACAAATCAAAGGGAAAATGATGTGACCACCAAACTCAAGGTCATAGGTGACGCCTCACTAAATATCGGCCTCAAATGCATAGAAGGATTGAAGATATTTGATAAATTTTCCAATGAAATGACAATAGAAATAATCATCCTATACCTAAACAGAACAACAGATTCAAAGAATAGCTTCTATAGGATTTGATAGACTATGGGAGCTTACCAAGATGGATCCAATGCTTCCAAAGGATTGAAAAATAAACACTAGATGAATAATTTTCTTCAATGCCTTGGTGAGGGTGTTCTTGATACCAAAGTAGTAATATTTCATGATTCATCCACTGGAGAAATAATAGTAATATGAAATAAGGCATAATAGTTCAAAAATAAGGGTAAAATGGAATTTTCAATAAAATTTAAGGGGGGGAATGGTTTAGGCAATGATTTCTAAACCTGTCTCCTACTATTCCTAGTTGTATATAGATAAGGGGAACCCCACATTGTTAGTCACAAACTTTGACTAACCGTGTGTGAACTTTGTAAATGGCTCTGTCCTATGTCTACAATTAGTCACACATCCATGTTCCACGGGTCACATGGTTGCATAAAAACCATGTGGCCCAATACATTTTTCTCATTTTGGAGATCTAGCCTTTGAATTAGCCCCATAAATTCCCTAATACTTTCTATCT
The DNA here is from genome assembly GCA_963277665.1 of Viscum album. Classification (NCBI taxonomy): domain Eukaryota; kingdom Viridiplantae; phylum Streptophyta; class Magnoliopsida; order Santalales; family Viscaceae; genus Viscum; species Viscum album. The sequence goes on along the minus strand of OY728135.1, from coordinate 1,194,738,545 downwards.
AGTGGCAATAATTAGGATAGTATCATAAATATAAGACAAATGAGGTTCAAGCTATATCATATATGGGGGATTATATGAGTTGGTTATGGCACGCATTTCCTTTAAATCGAGATATAGAAGTCTCTATAAACCATAAAGACATTGGGTGGAAAAGCTAAATGATATGGTACAACTCTAATTATCTCAAGGATCTCAAATGGCCCAATATATGTTGGACCTAACAATCTTTTCTTGAAAAATATTTTAACTTGTTTCCACATTGATAGTTTCAAGAAGACTTAATCACCTACTTGGGTTATCATTTTCTTCATATAGTAACCACCATATATTTTATTTATTCTCTATGATTCTTTGATATGAATTTGGACTTATCTGATATTCTATGTTATCTCATCAACAGGTTCTAGGTAACCTATATTCCTCTCTCTAACTTCATCAAATCAGATTGGAGTATGAAACCTTTTCCACACAATCCCTCACATGTTACCATACGTATACTTGAATAGAAGAAATTACTATATAAAAATTCAAATAAATATACATATTGTCCCCACACTCCTATGAATTCAAGTGAACATCAACTCAGGATATCATCTAAGGAATGAATAGTCCTTTAAGACATCCCATCATTTTGAGGATGATATATGATGCTCAAATGTTTTTAAATGTACAATTATTTTTGAATCATATCTTAAAATTTATATTTAAAATGGGGATAAAAATTATTGAAAATTGATAATGGTGTACCATTATGTCTCACAACATTATTGATACAAGAAAAAGTAATATTTTTGATTGGTAGATCCTCTTTTATTGATATAAAATGTGAAAATTTGGTAAGGTGATCAAAAATAACCAATAGAGAATCACTTATATTTTATTTTTTAGGTATCCATTTAAAAAAGTACATTGTGATATTTCCCCACTACCAAATATGTATAGGGAGTGGTTTTATGAGACCCTTTAGAAATTTCCTCTCATCCTTACCCTATTATCATACAAAGCATATAAACACATAATTTTTTATTTTCTACTTCATGTTTTCCTAATGAATGTTCTATTTTAAATCTCTATACATCTTGGTACAACCAAGTTATATAAATAATTTTGAGCTATGAGAATCATTAAGTAACTCCTTCTTTAGCTCGACTACTGATGAAACAAATAATCTTCATCCAAATTTTAACACACCAATTACAGATGTGAACACTTACGATTTCCCATATTCTATTGAATTATTTTTCCTTTGAATACCCTTTATATCTTTCTAAGACTACTTTATATTCTTCATTAAATATGGTTGGGAAATTACATTGAAAATGAATGGTTTTTAACATTCCCTAAAAATTTTGAAAACCGACATTACTAACTAATTGAATTTAGGATCATTGTCTACCCTAATCATCTGTAAGACACTATAATCCTTTCTACTCAAAGCCTCTTCCACCTTGTATTCTTTCTCATAGTGTTATTGTATTTATCAATCATATTATTTATGTAATTAGATCCATATATTTTACCTCATGTTAATCCCTTTCTATATGAATATATTATTCATAGTTTTGTGAAAAATATATATGTCACATATTTCACCAAATATATACTTTATCCATATCATCAAACAAAATATCACAATAGAAATACAAACATTATGAGCTGGATATGGATTCTCATCAATTTTTAATTTTTCTGATGCATAAGATATAACTCTATCATACATCATGGGGACACACACTATCCATTTTTTCAATGCATCACTCCAAAAAAACGTTCATTTATTGATGGTAATGTCAATATAGGTGAATTGAATGATTTTTATTTAGTTAACCAAATCATTTGTCAAATTCATTAGACCATGTGAATTTGTCACCTTTATATTTCAATTTGGTTAACAGATCATCTAATTAAGAAAATTTAAAAAAATACTGATAGTAACCAGTAAAGAAAAGGAAACTACATATCTCAATTATATTCATTGGTATTAGACATTTAATAACAATTTTGTTCATAGTGGGGTCAACTGATATTATATCTTTGGATACAATATTACTAATAAAATTTACATGTTTGTGCCATAATTCAGACTTTCAAAATTTCCTATAATGGTTCTTCTCCCTTAGTGTCTCAAGGGTGATTACTAAATTATGTTCATGATCATAATAAAATGATGAGTATATGAAGAAATCATTGATGTATACTACCCAAAAATTATGAATATGATCTTTTAATATTCTTCTCATTACATCTATAAACATGGACAGTGGATTTGTTAATATGAATGGAATTAGTTTAAAATCATAATTTCCATGCATTGTATCAAATGAAAAATTTGTTATATTATCCTTATGCAATATCAATTGATGATAACAATAATAAAGATAAATATTTTATATGTATTGGGGCCCTTTAATATGATCAAATAGATCATTAAGGTGAGATAAATGATACTTTTTCATAATAGTGATAGCATTGATTCCATTATAGTAAATGCAAAATATAATCAATATATACTAATTCTTCACGAACAAGACTGGTCATTGTGAAAGTGAAATACTAGGGAATACAAACCCTATTTAACTTAATTCTTATTGTTCTTTAAACTCTGTGAACTCCACAGGATCCATTATGTACGGAAGCATAGATATGGGTTTTGAAATGGGAATAATATAAATAATTAAATAAACTTCCTTGTAAAGAGTTTATCCCAGTAGATTCATTGAAAATACATTAATATATTCTATGTAAATAGATATATCCTCTATTCTTATCTCATCCTTTTCATTTACTGAATCATCACTGAGGATTTCATTGAGATTTACTACATCAGGTGGTTCGAGATAAGAATATTTTAATGAAATATATCCTTTAAATGAAAGGGATTCTATGCTATTATTAAAGGTTATAATCTTCATTTATATAAAATAAATAGTTTAATTTTACTTGGATATCCAATGAAAACCATGTATTATTTCAAATTATACCTTAGTTATAATAATTAAATTGAAAAATTGTGTATATTCATGAATTAAAATGAATATTTCTTGATATATTTTGTTAAAATATAATTTATATACGTTTTTTTGATAGCTCAAATATTTATTAGGTTACTATAAAAATATATAATGTCCATATAAATCATGGTAGATATAAGATAGTGTGAAGATGTAGAATCAAATAGGGAATTAAATAATTCTGATGTTATGAATAATGTAACTATAGCCACTTAATTTGGAACATCATCTTCTATAGTAATAATCACATAAGAACAAACATTATCTCTATGAGACTTTTGTGGTAGATTCATCAGATGATTTGGGAATGTATTTGAATAATTTCCCATCACCTTGTAATTATATCATGTTACATTGATATATTCTCTCTTACACTTTCAATAATTACCATAGTGGACTTTATAAAAAAGCTTATAGTAAACTCCCATCCCCATCAAGAATGTTCTAGTGGTGCTTTACCCTGTAATTATTTCCTATTCCAAATTCAATTCTTCCTTTCATGGTTTTTTTTTCAAATTTCTAGCATCATGGTGCTCAACCAGCCTCTTCTTATCATACATCCCTTTGGAACTTGATGAATTATTTTTTATTGATGATAATAGTAGTCAAAATCACTTTATATGAAGAAAATATCTAGGTAACTCGTTCTTATTGATGGTTTGGTTATAGCCATCAATGAATTGATCAGTCTTTCTCTTTGGGTTGTACACATAATCAATATCATGCCACACCAAACTTGTAATTTTAGAATCATACAAAGCCAAAACATCTTCATACTTATGTCAAAAGATTAGGAATTTCCTTTCAATGTTATCTTATGGAATGTGAGGTATGTAATTCTCAAATAATATCTCATTAATATTATTCAAATCCATATCAATTATTTATTCATCTGTCACGGTTTTTTTATCAATGACTTGCATTAGCTAGCTTTTCCCATTAGATTATATACTGTCATGAAAACCTCCCCCTTCTTCTCACGTCCCATGGAATTAAATAATTCATTTATGGTAAGGAACCATTCATCAGCTAGTAATTGATTTTTTGTCACACTAAAGGATGGTGGGTGTTTCTTCATGAAGTTGACTAGAATTATAGAACCACACTATGGATTGACAGCTTCTTCTATATGACAAAGGTTATTAGTTATAACATGTGTTAGCTGAGTCAATGTAGTCATAATCAAATCAGATCCAATACTAGTCTTGTTGACTTTCTCTGGAGGAAATCTGTACATTGATTTTGAGTATTGACACAGTCGTTCTTCCTATTAGGTTTCATTTATTAGAAATTTTATATAGTCGATTAGTGAATAAACAATATTATACATTATATTTCTAAAAATATTTCTATAATATCCTATGTGTTTCTCTGATGGTTCTTGTGTTCTAAATATTTTCTCCAAATATCCTTCCCAATGTATCTATTAAAATGACATTAGATACAAACTATAACAACCCCAAATCTAATACCCTAGAGCCGGTGACTATTTTATTTCAATAGTAAAATTATAGAGGTTCCAAAAGTTTGACTACCTCATAAAATCTTGATACATAATAGATTATTACATTATTTTGAGAAAATAAGAATATATTATTTGAAAACATGAAAACATTGATATTATCATAATGAACCTTTTATCATAAACTCTCCCTAGATTCATAGGGAAGTGTAAAACAATAAAAATGGGTGAGATTAGATGCTCTGTAAGGGGTATCATAAAATAGAAGCAGTTAAAAATAACACATTATGGCGTGAATAAATAAACTAAGTTTTTTCATATCAAATGACACTGAAATAATAAATAAATCAATGGCATATGTAAAACAAAATAAATTCATGGATAAAAATAACTAATTATATAGTGATTCAAATTCAATGTTTCATACATGTTAAACATATAGTCAGTGCCTTGTGTTATGAAATCTTAAATAAAGGGAAAGGATGCTCCAATTACCCTATCCTAATTACCTCATGTGACCAACCATTTAATTGGGGGGGATGTATAGTTTTGTTTCCCACATGTCACATGATAGTAAATTCATTCCATTACATATCCAAATAGTTCATGGATTAATTTTCATGGGAATAACAACATAGATACTTAACATAGTATCTCAATGAGGTATATCATACAATATTTTCTAGCCTAGTATAAAGAATTAAATGATACATAATTATTTTCAGCTAATAAATGAATAAATAATGATATATGAATTTTAAAAGTTATAAGACTAATTTGATTATAGATAAATATTTTATAATGGTATGTATGTATCATTTATATCATCTAATCATGTCCCCCGGGAGTTTGAAATCAAATATGATGTAAGGCCAATCGTCACTCATAAGGTAATGATTTCTTCAAATCCCAATGTTCCCATTTCAAGATTAATACCACAACATACAATTGTTCCATATCCACATAAACTTGTAGTATCCATCTAGTGGTTTCTTTTCATGTAAATCAACTCACACATTAGATCACAAAAATTTAGGGATTTGTTTTACTGTTTTAGGATAGTTTCATCACTATAATGGCTTAGACAACTCTATAATGAGAGGGAGTCAGTAATATTAAATATGAAATAATTAAAATGCATAGTAATAAAAATTGAATTAAAAGGAATTATGTATATTAAATAGATTCTTAAAATAAAATATAATAACAGAATTTCAATTTGAAATTAAAAGGGGGTATTAGAGAATCTCTTAACTCTCATGAGGTTCTTAGAATATTGACGGACCTTTGGACTAATAAAACACTTCAATATTTAATATAGATAAATTAAAGAGACAATTATGGGTTATACGATGAGATAATATTTAATTTGGTGTGGGGTAATGGGAAGAGGATTTGTGTTTTTACACTTAAGGATGTGTAGTGTTTTGAATTTAAATAATGATTATTTATCCATTAAAGAAAAAAAATGTGGGGGAACTAATTCAAATATTTGGATGAAAATAAATTTTTTCCAAATTGGTCAAGGTTTTAAAAATCATCAATCCCCCAATTAATTTTTTGTTACTTATTAAACATATTTTTATCGAGATAATGATTAATAATTTAGAAAAATTAATAGGGATTCTAGTTTCTTTTTCCATTCAATCTGACTTTTTGAATTTTCTCTAATAAAATTTATATTCCTAAATATTTTTATTTATTATGGACTCTACAACAATATAGCTACATTTTTATTTATATAATTGAACATGGATATAGATTTTTAGGGACTATTAGTTTTCATGAATTCAACGCTGATGTAGATCTAACTGTATGGGTCCCACAAAGGTAATTAGGTCGTAACGTTTTTTATCATAATTGGACTGTCATTAATTTTATAATATGATATATGACTTAATTTTAATCTTTTAATCAATATGTAGAATAATAATTTTCGAAAATTATCATGGTAAAAATTGGTTGTGACTTCAATGCATCTATATTCATTGAATTTTCCAAGCTGCTAATATTTTCACCAATTATTTTATAATAACTCCTAAAACACATTGTGTAAGAGGGTTGAATTTTTATGGAAAACATGAAATAAATATAGTATAAAGTCCATATAATTACACAATACAATATTATTCCATTATTTTATCTCAAAACATGTAGAAATTTAGTAGAATGAATTTGGATAGTCTACCTAGACATAATTAATTTCTATAATGATTCGGTCATAAATCCTTTAACACATGGAAAGTTAAGCTGAAATTTTGAGGAAGAAAATAAAAGACATGGAAGGAAAAAATTATTTAAGACAACTTACCTAGATTTAATTATTTAATTATTTAAAAACACATAAATAATTAGAATCTAGAAATGAATAAATTATATTATTAATGGATAAGAATTCATTTTATTAATTTAATACTCATAGTTTCCTAATAAACTACTTTGTATCAAATAAAATAAATAAAATATAAAATATAATCTATTAATAAAAATAATATAGTTTTAAGTGAAAATTTTCTATTATTTATTGAATAAAAACGATATAATATATTTTATATACATTGGTATTTACAGTCCACGTCCTCTATGAGTCATTGTACCATGATATGATTTAATGTCTATGGGTTTAAAAGGATTACTATTGTAATCCACCATAAAAATATACAAAATATGATTCGTAGGTAGGATTATGATGATCAAGTTCTAATACTATATCCTCCCATCAATAATAAATTAAGCAACGAGCTATCGATTCATGGAACCAATCATGAGGTATCTTTATCCTATGAGTGGAGGGTATCTCCTCCACCCAGTGTGGTGAGTGTTATACATAAACATATTTAAATTGATATATTTACCACTAATTTGGATGATAATACTCATAGACAGATTATATTTCAAGAATTAAGGCCATATGTGATTAAATGGTATCAAAGAGACAGGGGTATATAGTGTGATGGAGGTTGTCGACTGTCATGGAAGCATGTGTCCCATTAGGTTTTCACACTTTCCAAATAGATACTAATACTTAAATTGAGTCTCTTAAATGGTGTTTCAAGATATTTTTGGATGTTAACCACATAGACACATGATGAGGAAAACAAAACATGGTCCATATTTGAGTTCATTTTTATTGAGGAGGTTTACCATGTGATACAAAGGTTCCATGGATTTATGTAGGTTTTAGAAAAATATTAAGAAATCATGATTGTGATAGAGTATGAATCTAGGTTCATAGAATATTTCATATATACCTTATACAAAATTCATGACTGATTTTTTTGTGAGAATTTTTTAGGGTCACTAGAATGAAATGAGAGATTTTGTTTTATTTCTATATATCCCTACATATCCTAGATACCTAGAGAGAGAATTGGTTATATATTTATTAGTAGTAAATAAAAAATAATTTATATAGATATTTTATGTTTCCCTAGAGTGGATTCATTGATAGTAGCAATCTATAGATATTCATTAGGGTCCCATCATTAGAGGAATGCCCATTTTTTATACTACACTTGGAGATCGATGGTAATTTTTTCTCCTAGAAGGTCCTATTATTAGAGAAATATAGAATTATGTTCTTGTAAAGGTATAAAAGAGTCACATATCTATAGTCTAAATATGAATTTAATTTAGGATTAATAAGGAAATACCTTGGATAAAACCTTGGAGAGAGGATGTATCAAGATTAGAAGACTCCCCATAAAAAAGTATCCCTCAAAGAAGGGGTATGGAATAGAAGACAGTAGTGCATCATTGGGAGTTTAAGGTGGATTAATAATTTCTCCACATAAACTTCACATCCATTTGATGGTACTTATAATAATTATGGATATTGTTCCATGTTTTATAGAAATATTTACACTATAGTGGTACTCAATCAGCTGATGCTATATTTTTCAAGGTTTCAATTGTGACTTTTCTAAAAGAACACTAATACCTACATAAAAAAGAATTATATATTATATGGATACTATATTTTCAATATATGAATTAGGGACACCAAGGAATACCCTAGCCTAATATCTTCAGCTAATAAATCAAATTAGATGTGATCACTTGCTTATTTTCTTCTTTAGTTAGGGAAAGGTTGCTAGTGGTAGAAAAATATGTTTTTGAATCATATCATAATGGATAGGGACATTATGATTTTATCCAAGAAATGGAATAAGTTTTCAAAATAAAATATTGGGTATAATGTTATCAAAATACGGTGATATGTTATTTAGTAGATATATAATTGTTCGCATTCATAGGTGAGTGGGACTGTGACAACCGTATGCCATTTTTACCTTTAGCCCCAATGGCCCGAAGGGCTTCTTTTTATTTAATTATAGATAATCCCCCTTTTAAGGGTTTAAGGGGAACATGTACATGACCCGTAGGCCCAAGGCACAAGGCCCAACATGACCCGTAATACATAACGCGAAGGCCGAGAGGCATACCATGCCCAATACATGACCTGTAGGCCTAGCCCACTAGAACTGCCCCTCCCCAGCTTCTACATCATTGATTGACTTTAGCTCCCCCCTGCATTGGTGATCGTCTAGAATTTCCCCGTACAAAGCTGCATGGTGCCTAGTCCCGATGGCGGTTTCCATACCCTCTCATTCTTCTAATCCGGTTAGCTCTGCCTCTGGTGACTGCTACTAGTGCTCTGATTGTCATCTGGGGCCTGCTCTGTGTGAACTGGGATACTTCATGATCTTCAATAGCCCGAAGGCCCTGTGGCCCAGAGGCATTTGATGGCCCAAAGTCCCTGAGACCCCTAGGCCCAAATCGGTGGCCCGAAAACCCAAATCAGGTGAATAGTCTGGCTTCTATAGTACCAAACAATGCCTGCTATAGTGCCTGCTACAGTAACCCCGAAATTCGCCTCCACCCGGTTTTGAACCTGGGTCTCTTGGATGCCAAGCAGGATCCCTTACCACTCGGGTACGGGCTTGTTGGCATTGTTACATTTTATTTTATATTATTTTCATCTATCCAATATTCATTTGTATTTCATGGAATTTTTAGAAATAAACAATATAGATACTCAATTTTCCCTATATCCTTGGCTTTCACTATTGATTTAGGGAAATGATGTGGCTACCAATATGTGTATAATTTTCAAGTTGTTTTTTTTATAGGGAGTGGTTGGTCTATACTGGTAGATCATGGTTTGAACCAATCCAGTTGAGTCTTAGAGTAATAAATTGTGTGTCTATTAGAAAATATAGGTATTAGACCACTACTTGTACACAAATAGTTGAAATTTTGAGACATGGTGAACAAGGATATATAGTTATGTTAGTGTGGTTTTATAGGGTTAGTGTATGGGTTTCAAAACCTCAAACCAAAACATGTGATTTTGGTTTGTTTAGGTAGTTTCAATCTCAAGGATGGTGCACAATTTTAAAAAATGATCTTCAAAACTATGTGGTCTTCTCATATTTTTTTAAATGAAAAAAATCTCTATTTGTACCTATAAGGATTTAGTTTTTAGGCCACCCTTTCTCTACCACTCATTCAGAAAATCTATGGTGAACATGGGTGAGCTTATTCCATTATCCTTAATTTTATTTAGAGTATCATCATCCTTGTATTTTAAGTAGTTCTATCCTCTTTTCTTCTCATTTATTATACTTTATTCTTCACAGACCCTTTCTCTCAATCTCATTTACTCTCACGAAACATAATAGTTTTTTTATTTCACATTAGGTTCAAAATAGTTTCTAATGATATTTATTTTTGTTTTTTAGGGTTTAGAATGTCAACTTTTATTTTATTTATGTGTTATCCTTCAATATATATGAGTTTTTGTTGGATATTCTTAAAAAATGTATGTGTTTCTTTGAAACTATTATTAGGAATTATATTGTTGGTTTTAAATGGGTGACTGCTCAAAATAATTAATGATAGAACCTTAGTAACAATGGGATGTGAGGTTTTAATTTTGTATTTTGTATTTTTATTTCATTTTATTTACCACTAATTATGTTTTGATCCTCATTGGAACTATTCCATTTGTCTTGGAGATTGGTTTGGAATTTTAGGATAAACACAAGATGTGGATAGGTGGCATGAGATTAATATCTACAGCTTGATAAACCATATATACACCAAAACATGATAGATAAAATGTAATAGGGATAGTTTTATAACTATCCCATGTCCTATCAAACAATGTTTTTGATTCAGTCCTGGACCTACACCCCATTTGGATTAGTGTTTATACCACCCATGAGAAATACCTGGTGATTTTGGAGAACTCAAGGTTTTTCTTACCATATATTGTTTTAATATTTTTCTAAAAGGTGGTTTTGTAACATGGAATGATTTTTTATAAACATTTTTTGGTTTGAAAAGAAACCTTGGTGATTGTTTATAAAAAAGGTTTTGGTTTCCTGATATTCTTTTCTTGATACATATTCCATTATGCTTAATTATAAAAAATATATTATTTCCCAAAAAAAATTGTCCATGTTTTATCCTAAATTAGAGAAATTCAATGCGAATCATAGAGAACATTTTAGTTATTTGATCGTAAAGAACTTTTTAACTCAATGGGATTATGTTAAAAAATGATTTTTTTTCATTTAAAGAAAATGATATCGTATATGTTTGGAAGCTTTTTAAAAAGAGGAATGGTAGGTTTATAAATTTTTAGAAAATTGAGCTCTTATATGCTCAGTTAGTAACCATGTCTTATGATGGTATTAGTTGTTTTTAAAATCAAGTTCCACTATTTTTTATTTTCCAGGGGGAATTGAGTTTTAAATTAATCAAGATTTTTTCAAAATGTTTGGGATCTTTTAAAAACATGTATATTTTTTTTTAAATTAATTTTTATTTTCTTGGTAATTTAATTATTTCTAATGTAAGGGTATTTTTGTATGTGAGTGTCCTTTATATAATTGAATTGTATTATTTTTTCCATTCATGTAGGTAGGTACATGTTGATGTGATATATGAAAAATCACTGAGATGAGTCTACGTTTTGATTTATATAATGTGTGCCTCATTAAATGGTCTCATGTTAATGTTTAGAGTTCATATTTTTGGGTCTTCATTCAGTAGTTCTCAACTATTACCTATGGTCTATGTGGGTTGGAAATTATTCTATATTTTTTTTGAAAAATTATTGTTATAGTTTTGAACTGTTTTAGTTAGGATAGAACACATTGGGTTTTTTAGAGATATTTGTTCATATAGAATTTTGATCAATGATATTAGCGACATAAATAGTTGAGGTTGATCTTTTTGTGTGATAATTTTTTATCTTGTTTAACTAGTGGTTTTTTGGGATTTTATCAAAACTCATTTTTTGTTGTGGTTTATATGGTTTCATTAGTGTGATGTATTTTTGGTGAGACCCATTCCTGGGATTTGTATCATTTTGTGGATGTGGAATGACCATTAGTTTTCAAATTTGGTGACTAGGAAAGGCTTAGAAAAATATGAGATTGTATACTATTTGGGGTCAGTTTAAATTTGGTTGGATTTTCATGAGATGACAACCTGGGTATGATGTCCTAGATCTTCCTATCATTTAGATTATGATCCCTTAGTTGAATCTCTAAAAAAATTTAATTGGGATATGGAATTGGTCATTTTATGAATTAGATGTTTTAATATGTAGTTATTTTGGTAACCTAGTTTCATGACATTTATTTTTTATTGATTTTGTAATTTTGGGTCATTTTGGGGACCGGATCTGATTATCATGGATTTTCATTGGAATTAGGGTCATGTGGGTGTTTTATGTACCATACCTCTATTTAGAGATGAGGTTTCTTTTGGATGTTCACGGTTTAAGGAATCTGGTGGTTACTCTAGTGTATTTTTGGAATTGTAGTTAGCTTGGTCATTCTCCCTTTATAAGAGTTTCCTATTGTGAATAATGATTTAGACTAATTCTAAATGGTGGGATACCCCCATTTGATATACCTTTGTCTAATTTTCCTTGTATAGTTATTGTGGTTGATTTATTCTTGAGGTTTTGTGTATTGTTTGATATCTTTAGAAGATATATTTTTTAGAATAAAATTTACTTTGTATTTTCATAATCTTAGGATTTTTTGGGTTGTCCCCAACTCTTACACATTATTGTAGAGAAGTGGATGAATTTTACCCATTTTTAGGCCAGTATTGTTTGATTGTGGACTTTATAGGGGTATAAAGTGGAATTTATGTATAGAATTGTGAAATAAACATATGTCACCATTAAAGATTATTTTATATCATTTTATTTTACCTTTAGGTAATTTATGTTTTTTGTAGTTTTTGCCTAAAATATGGTAGAATTATAATTTTTTCCACTATTCACAGTTTGGATGCTTGTTTTAGTGGTAACTGTATAGCTACCTTTAAATGGGGCATTTCCCAGTTTTATTTTTACAATAAAAGAGTATCTACATTGGTAGTACATTGTTTTTTCTAAACCATGATAAGTCAACAAAAAACCATATGTATATATTAAAGTGTATGGTTACCAACCCAATAATTTTACACGGTTTGTGGAAATTTTCTGAGAATAATATGGGATACTGTGTAGTTTTAAAAGAGGTGTTTGTCATGGTTGGTGAATTTTTTGAAAACACTGCATCCAAATAGTCTGAGGTTGTTTTACATGGTATTTTAAACTATAAATATGGTCCACTATTTGGATTACCATGATTCCAAATCATTAATACTTACTATAATTTAGTAAATTTGTAAAATATGTAATTTATTTTTGAGATTTATATCTTGGGATAGCCTTTCCATTCATAATGTATGACTAAACTAGGGTTTATATTATAGATCTTCTAACTTTATTCCTTCTTTAAATTAGAGAATCTTTATTCTCATATTTCACGTATGTAATTCATCTTTTATTCTTAAATATTCTCTTATCCTCCTACCATTCCATTTCACTCATCATGTTTTACTCATGTGAACCCTACCCAAGGTTCATGTTATTAATTAATTTTAATAAGGAACTTATGACAGATATTTGGGGTTTATTGGTTTGAAATGGTTATATATTGGCCTGTTTGTACATTCTCCTATGAATTAGATGTGTTTTGGATGGTGTTACTTGAAATATGGTATATTTTTCAATAAAATTACCCTCTAATGCATGTTATAAATTTATTTTAATATTTTAAATGACTTATTTTGAATTTAAAATCCCACTGTATATTAGTAATAGGACATAGAGTAATTACAAATTTATTTTTCAATTGTCATGAACATTTTTCATGGAAATTCTTGTGAAAAAACATGATTTTCCAATTTAAATTGTTTCTAGTGATTTGTAATGCTTTCTAATAGAATTAGACTTATATGGAAAACTGATGTTGGTTTTTGAAAGGCTTTAAAATGGTTTAAATATATGTTTGGGACACTTTCCACATGCCATTTTTTAAAATTCCCAAGTATATTTTCTATTAGAATTTGATGTTTTGAGATCATGTTTAATGTTATTAAAATTTTGGTTATTATTGTATAATGTTTTAAAAGAATGTTTTCATAAAAAAATTATATAAAATTTATTCTTTATAATGGTTTTTAAAAAGTTTTTTTACATATTAATGTGTTTGAGATTGTTGAGTTTTTATGTTTCCTTGAGCATTTTAAAAATCTAAATATTGTTTTCATACGGGTACAAAACGCCACTTTCTTCCATACTGGAAGAGGTGTGTCATTTTTCTAAAGAAAATTATTTTAATGTATGTATTTTTTTAAATGTGTTTTCCATATGTGGTTTCATAAAAGGTTTCCATTGAAATTTTAAATGTGGAATTAAAATGAGGTAAAATTGTCTTGGCTTTAAAAGGAAATTTTTTTAACCCTAAATGGAATAATAATAATTGTATTCTTATTAATGGTTTAGATACACCTTTATCCGTGTGTGGTGATTATTGTCATAACCTGGCCTACTGAGGCCTTCCTGACTAATTTTAATCCAATGGTGACACTCAAGCACACCTCTAATAGTTTAGTGGATGGAGAAAAAGACCATGTATATATAAGATTGATGTTAGAGTAATTATCCTAAATACCTATATACATGCACAAAACAAACACCAAGAAAAAATATAAGGATATATTAAAAATATAGGAACATATTAACTATAATCCATAGATGAAACAACCTTTCTGAGAACAAATAAATGTACAATATCATAGTAAGAAGTTAAAAGGTGAGAATAAACATGCCCAACCATAAATGAGTTCCCAACATAAAAAATAGAAAAATAGGGAGTTGAAGATATCCCAACTCACAAACTCAATGGCTAACCAAAAAATAAGGTCAATGCCTCCATGTACCACTATTATCATCCATAACTAGTTGTACCAGAGTTACCACCAATCAACTTATCATCTCCACACATAAAGACATGTTAATTTAAATCCCATGAAATGGTGAGTATATACATACCCAGTAGGATGCTATAAAAACCAAGAAGTGGAAGAAATATAAATAAATAATTTTCATTTAATCCCATAAAGAAAGTAGGTTATGAAACCCAATGAAATATATGATTTTATGAAACCCATGAAACGTGAAAGGATATCTAAATCATCATATCCAGCTAAGAAACAAAAGTATACTAATATCACCAAAGGTCCCATCACTAATTCCAAGAATCACGTATAACTATATAAGATATGGGAAGAATATCCCACTCCATGATACTATTTTTCATAAAAAATGATCACTAACTGCTACACATAAATCTCCCCCAACCATTAAATAATATGGATGTTTCACACCTCACCGATACATACCATAAATAAAGGGTCACTAATCCAATATAGGACCCACCCACTATCATATCTAAATGAAAGGGAGTCCACCCTACAGATAGAGAAGCTTAACACTATATAATATGGGTGAGAACCATCTCTACGCATAATAATGATATGTGAAACCCACAACATAGAGAGTGACATGAGAGCACTACCCTTGGTAACATTTTGATGACCACTCCCAGTCATTTTTTTCAATAAAACCATCACTGAAATAATAATCCTTCTACCCTCACCTCATGTTACATATCTAATTCTAAAAAAAGGAATACATCATGAACCATATGAAAATCTACATTGGGTAGGATACTCGTGGGTGAAAAAATCTGTATCAAAGATGGAGATACACATGGTAAAATGTTTTAGAAAATATTAAACAATATATTATAAGAGTGAAACAATGTGTGAAATATCTGAGGCAAATATAGGTGTCCTTAGGTTTAAATATATTTGGAAGTCATGTGACACTACACAGTGTGTGTGTGTGTATAGGGTCACCCGACGTGTATGTTATCCAAGGTTTTGGGTGTGCACACTCTTTACCTGGCATGGCTAGACATATACCTCTACACTATATGTCTCTTTAGGGTAAATGGTGTGTCTAACCACACGGGTTCCTATGAACATTATCTCAACACATGTTTTGGATAATACGGTAGGATCATATTGGTGTGTGGGCTAGACCACATGACACATGATAATTAACTTAGAAAAAAACCTTGTTGTCATAGAAACCTGTACTCCATGGCATGTGTTTTTCTTGGATACATGATGTGTAGACATGAAGGTTTCTAAAACTGATTGATTTTTTCACACATACATCATATTATCCAAATATTCTAGTTTCATTTCCATTTGATCGACAAATTATCACCAAAACATATGGATTCAATATCTAATCATAATTCTCCAAAATTCGGTGGCTAGAAAACTGAAATCCATTTACGTAGTCGATAATCTTCATTTTTATGTTTTTTTAGATGATTGATCTTAAATCCTTCACTCACATCAATAAAAAAATTAAATTCAAAGGTAGAACACCAAAATACATATCATTCATGCATATTTTATGAATCCAATGGTTCTATTGTGCTTGAATCAGGCTAAAAAATATTGAACCATGACCACATGGGGTATTGAAAAATAGTACAAAGAATAAAATGGGGAAATTCACAGAGACAATGTGAGAACCATCATTTCTAGTGTGATCACATGCAATGATTATAAATATTTGATCCAAGGGTGAAGAATAATGGGAAAAATTAATAATTTGTTTTGATAATGATAATCAATTACCAGGATCATCAGAAGAAAAAATATATGAAAAAATAATTAAATTAGTAAATCCATATATAACTATTTAAATCAAATGGTAAAAATCACAAAATAACAATCCATACCTTTGAAAGGGATCAACTATTGGGGAAGAACATGTCCTTTGGCGATATAGATGAAAATATAGATGTGTTAACTAACCATTTATCATTATTCCTTTATTATTTGTCATCAATCATTGATCTTGATATAAAAATGAAAATAAATATCCCTTACATTAAATATCCCATGGTTATGTAGAAAACTATAGTTATTCATCAAAATAATTTAATTCAAGATTGAAATAAGGTTTTAGGTTATAAAATTAATTTATAAAAATAATAATTTAATTTATTTCATGCCCCTAATAATTGTTTACTTTAACTAAACATTTGAAATTTACCTACATTATGTTGTTCCTAGAGTAAAATTTATGTTTCTAAAATAACGATAGCCTCATGTTTTACTTATGAGGTCCATATTAATTGTAAAAAAATTATTCCAAAAAATGCATTCATGTGGTTTAATATATATTAGTATTTTTAAATATGAATTTTGGAGTCCAGCAGTAATAAAACATATTGTTGTATCTGAGGAAAAATCCAAGGATATATATTGGGATATTCAATGGGTAAAACAAAAAAAACTAGATTCATTACATTAACCCCTCCAACAATTTTTCACCTAAAAAGATCAAGATACCAAAAAGGTTGGGGTACAAATACCACAAACATCTCCCATAAACACAAGGCATCTATTTCATTTTTATGTGATTCCAAAGTACAATAACCATAGTAATGGTCTATCCATGTTGAATCCACTCCGTTAAATCCTCGATTCTCAATGAGTAATCTAATAAGGTGACTTTATCCTCAATGTCTTTCTCAACACAGTCAACAATGAGAAATGGGTCGAGCATGTATCCACATAGTTGTGATGCTTGGAATACATCATAAAATAAACCATTCTATTTGGGTGAGTCCAAGATATAAGAAATGTAACATCCTTCTCCTCCTCATTGGATTGAGACGAGGAGGAAGTGTGACTTGGTCTTAAGATACATACCCAAGGAACCAAAATCTAGAAATTAATGTTGAGGGATTCATTAACGATTGGGGAATGATTTTCCCATTGAAATAAAAATAACCTACCAAATGTGTCATTAACAGATAAACATTAAATGATGTATTCCAACAAGAAATTTCAAGTCAAAATAATTCCATGGGACCACCATAACAAACTATACCATTCCAAAATTTAGTGTACAAAGTGGAATAATAAAATGAAAAAATAAAGGAATCCAATATAAAGTGTCA
Organism: Viscum album; assembly: GCA_963277665.1. Lineage (NCBI taxonomy): Eukaryota > Viridiplantae > Streptophyta > Magnoliopsida > Santalales > Viscaceae > Viscum > Viscum album. Next base: position 1,194,720,660 of record OY728135.1, on the reverse strand, counting down.
TAACTCCCCACTAAGATACATGTTCCAACACCACAAGACAAACCAACCATCACAATGAATGACTATGAACACGAGATGCCTTCTGTTTACCTGTATCCTGGGATACAACAAATGAAAAATCACCCCAAGTTCAAAAGTAGGGGTGAGTAATAATACTTATTAATATTTCCCCAAATTACTTCCCTAATAATGCCACTAAAATAGAACAAGTTATAAAATTTATATAAAACAATTTATATAAAGCAATAAAACATTTCAACTATTTTCAGCAAGTCAAACATGTCACTTCCAAAATAGTTTACCCATGAAAACAAATTTTCAGGGAAAGAAACTAAACAAACCATTACCCATTTTCCCATTTTCCCATTTCATGTTGTCATTATACATTCCATCTTCTAGGATCACACGTTCATCTAAAAAACACACACAATTCATCCAAACGATCTTGGTGTTAACATTGAGAGTGGAACCTCACGTTCGACCTCGTCCCCTTTTTAATGGGGTATGTCATACCACATTCCAATTCATTTAGGGTGGTATATCATACCCACTATTCATCCAATACAACTCATGATTAACCACTTAAGGAAACAACCATATATCAACATGGACTAAAAAACACATCAATATATATTTTTAGGACCAAATCAACCCTTGGATTCAAGACACATTTCAAAAAAACATGTTAAAACCATTTCAATAAAATATAACATTTTTTGAAAACACCCATGAACCACATAAATGAGAAAAAATATTTAAATAAAACAATATTTCTTTAAACTATTTTCTAAAACCATTTCCATAAATCAACTATTAAATAAATTTTAAAACCCCCATTTTAGAATCCAACAACAAAACATATTCCAAAAAAATATCACATTTCTCCTAAAATCCTTAAATAATAATATAAAGGATTTAAACCTAGATTTTCACAACAATTTCACATTATATTTCAAGAAATATAATTAATTTGAAATCAACCATTCTAGTTCTAGCAAAAGGAGTTGAGGGTGAAGTCATCATCTTTTAGGGTTTTGGAGTAAATGATCAATAATACAAATGGTCACCAAATCTAGGTTAAAACTCCACAAAAACGCCATTGTTCCCTTCCACTAATAAAAAATATGCCAAATATCACCTCTGTTAGCAAAAAAACCCCAGATCTATCTAAAACATAAGTATATCTAAGAAACTTTGAGAGTGGGAGAATTTTATCTAAAAGAAATCACAAAAAATACGAATAGATGAGACTTTACAAGGGAGATACACCATTAAAACACCTAAAAAACCCTTTGAAACTCTTCTAAAATGAGTGGGATAGGTTAAATAACCACAGAAAAGAATAATTCTTGAGTTAGGGCCATGTGGGAGAAAGAATTGGGTGTTTAGGGAAAATCCTTAAAAATACCCATTTTAATCAAACCACCACTTTTTAAGCTTCACACAGGTTATCCACGTGGTTAGATGAACCATGCTCTAACCAAGAACATGATACTACATCAAGGGAGTCCTTGCATGGTTAACCCTCATGGTTAGAAAAATCATGCACCAATAATGTGAAATCCCACTCTCTCTAGTTGCACGGTTTATCTAGGTGACCAAACGGTTAGAAAACCATGAACCATTACCATTTTTCAACCCATAGACCTCAACCTCAACGTGAACAATTTCTATAGATTATAAACAATTTTCACTAACCATGCTCAAACTTTTCACCTTTAAAAAAGCCGCAAAAATTCCCAAAAACCACCGAAACTCTCTCAAACATTACCAAACCACTTTATAAACCAAAAATGGAATAAAAAGGGCTATGTAAATCAAACTTCAGGTGCTAAATTCTCTCAACCATTAGCCTTTTTTCCCTAAAAAATTAGAAAACTGCCACTTTTATAAAAGATCTATGGCCTTTTCTTGTCCATTTCTTTCTCTTATTCCCTGGTATCCTCCTGAATTTGACCATGGTTCCACAAAACCTACACTCAACTGATGATTTTACCTAGAAAGACCTACTTTCCCTTATCCACAATCTATATTGTCACCTGCACCAACAAAATATTCAGTACTAGCTCAACATAATCCCATAGAATTACATGGTTAGGATCAGGATGATACTCCATCAACTGAGATACATAGAACACATTGTGGACCGTACTGAACTGTGGTGAAAAAGACATTGGATATTCCACCTATACAACCAACCTAATAATCCTGAATGGATGAATATATATTGTAGACAATATGACCTTCTTTTCAAAATCATGATGTCAGAGCCTCGAAGAGATAATCATGAACACATGATCACCCACCTCAAACATAAATAGCCATTAACAATGGTATGTATACAATTTCTGACTACTTTGAGTTGTCTCCATTGTCTTAATGATCAATTTAATATTATCCATAGTCTCTTGGACAAGGATCATCCCATCTATCAATGTTACACCTATTTCCACCCAAAAAGTGTAGAATAATACAAACACCAATGAAATGCTTCAAACAAATCCATATATTGAGGCATGATAATTATTATTTTATTGTAACTCCACTAACGACAAGTTCCCTTCCCATTATCCTAAAAAATCCATTACACAATCCTGAAAAATTTCTTCCAACGTCTGTATCATCCTCTTAACTTGTTCATCTGTATATAGATGATATGTTGTACTCATTGTCAACTAAGTCCCAATGAATTTCTACAAGGATTTTTTGAAATGAGACATGAAACTCATATCTCATTCTGATATGATTGAAACTAGTCTGCCATGTATCTTTACCAACTCCTAGATATTGATTTTGGGTAGGTCCTCCATCATATGAGATTCATGAATTGGGATGAAATGGGAAGAATTTGTTAGTTGATCAACAATCACCCATACAACATCCTACTTTTGAATCATTCTTGGGAGACCAGTGAAAAAATACATAGATATATGCTACGAATTCTATAATGGTATAGGTAAATATTGTAACATTGATATAGGTCATTGATGCTCCACCATTCCTTAATGATAATTAAGGCATCTCGATAAAAAATCATTCACTTTCCTTTTCTTGCTCACCCACCAGAACTGTGCTTTCAAAGTCTCATACAGTTTCTAAATTCCAGGGTGAACAACCCGTCTCGAATGATGGTATAAACTAAGAAGGTATTCCTAAGAATGCCAAAGAATAACCATTTTATTCTAAAAAAAATTAACTCCAATATAGTTTACATCCCTCACTGGTCTCCCCACCATTGAGTTTCGACCTCATATCCACACAATAAGAATTGAAGGTTTGTGCCTCTTTACCCAATCCAACTAAATCAGGAAACAAAAAATATTGAAATAAATCTACTATATCACCCTGATATTCACATTCCAACCGCATTTCAAATTTTACAAACATCAACTGCCACTAATACTAAGCTTCTTTATCCACATGAACTTATGAATTTCTAATTAATGCATATGCCACTAAATTGACATTACTCATTCTGTATATCTAGTCAAATTAAAACATTTGGAGACACTCCATCCATCTCCTATGTCTGAATTTCAAATCTCTTTTTGAGAAAATATTCTTTAAAATCTTGTGACATGTAAACACCATGGTTTTCTCACCAAAGAGATAGTCACACCACATTTTCAAGGGAAGACCCAGAGTTGTTAACTCCAAATCATGCATTAGGGAGTTATTCTCATGAAGCCTCAATAGATTTGAGTCATATTAAAACACAAGTTATCACTAAAAAAGAACACACCCCAACCCTGATCCCGATGTGTCTCAAAATACCACATATCCTTTAGCTAGTTCTGGAAAAATTAATATTGGTGTTGATGTAAGGAACCCCTTATGCTCTTCAAAAGACTTCTGATACTTATCATACCATTTAAATCAAACATTTTTTCTATATAAAGATATAAATAGTGAAGATATTCATCAGAATTCATGAAAAAAGGTTCAGTAATACCCATATAGTCCAAAGAAGTTTCATATCTCAAAGATATTCTTTGGTATTTACCAAGAGATAACAACTTCAATCTTCTTTGGATCCACTGAAACAAATTTTTAAGAAATAACATGGAAATAAAGAATACATATTCTATATAAAAAATTACACTTTGTTAATTTGGAATATTAATTATGATCTCTCATGATTTCTAACACTATTTCCAATTATATCTCATGCTCATCATTTATACTGGAATAAACCAATATATCATCGACAAACACCAAGAAAAAAGAATCTAGATATATCTGAAATATATTAATAACCAATTCCATGAAGACCTATAATGAATTTTTCAGACCAAAGGTCATATCCACATACTCATAATGGATATATCTACTTCTAAAAAATGTTATTGGGATAACCTCCTTTTGTACCTGCAACTAATGATATCTATATCACAAGACAATCTTGGAGAACCACTGAAATACCCTCATGTGATCAAGTAGATCTTCAATGTGTGGGAGTGGATATTGATTATTTGTCATAACCTGGTCAATCTTATAAAAATTTACACACAACCAAAGTTTCACATACTTATTTTTTCAAAAAAAAAACACTAGCAATTCGCACATAGAGGTTCTAGGCCGGATGAACCCTTTTTCAGATCCTCCGTCTACACTTTAAATTCCATCAAATCTTCTCGTTCCATTTGATAAAACTAAAGTGAGAATGTACTAGTCCCTATAAGAAGATCAATCATAAACTCTACCTCTCTTATGGGTGGACACCCTGAGAGTTATTCGGTAAATACATCCCGAAACACATAAAAAATGTTGGATAACTACTTCTCCCAATCTCTTCAATTGATGAAAAATATAAATCCTCCAACTGATATGATATTTTCTCAACTTCAAGTTCCAACAATAACATTTCACCAACCTTTACCTTATTATCAAATCTAAAGAGATTCTTTATGACATCATCAATCATGAAAATAACAGTTCGCACATAAAAGTCGTTGTGGCCATAAACATCATCAACCAATCCATACCCAGAATAATATCATAAAAAATCCATATCAAGTATATAAGTCTCATATCTTGTGAGCCCTGTCAATAGTTATACAACATGGTCTAAACAGAATGTTTGGGCACCATCTTTAACCTAAAGGTGTTTGGAGTTTCAAAACAAAAGGCATCATTTCCACATTTAATCCCAATTAATTAATAGGACGAGACGAAATGAAAGAATGAGATGTACGTGTATCAAAAAAATATTCTAACCAATCACCATATATAGTCTCGATTGATTCTCCTCCACAACCACTTCACCACAATATAACTTTTTACTGGTCACACTTTGATCATTACCCCATAATTAAACATACATGGATAAGGCGTCATGGTATTCCTAGAATCACTATTTATAATTATATTCTACTAATAAGGGGTATAGTACTTCAATTTTCCTATCGATGCATAAGATTATAGTGACCCATGAGGAGTTTCACGAATAGATAACCATAGATCACGGCAACAATAACATTATAGATACCCCAAATGGTTGAAATTGTTGCATGTTATAGGTTGTGTCGTAAAATATTACATCACGTGTCTTGGAGAGCCACATTGAAAACATCCTACCTCTCTATGAGGTTTCGAATAAAGATTCACTTATCTCACCGATGGATTCTGGGCCATTCCCCGAGATTGTAAATAAGTGTCCCTCTTCCACTTATTTACCACGATAGAGTTCCCACCATTTCACATGTGTATCAACATACCTCCTTCATTTATAACTCCTAATATATATCTTTAAGCCACTATAGATCTATTTATCATCTCTATATAATCCATTATATAAAGAAAAAAAATATTTGAATGGCTTTCCTATCACATCCCCAATTCAAAAATATGCACCTTAAATGATTTACTAACATCAACCTTGTGTAAAACCAAGAATAAAATCATGATTTTATCTACATATTAAATCATCTAAAGGATCTCCCATTTCAAACTAAATAAATATTTTTTTCATTCAATTTGGAATGTGAGATCATAAAAAAATTTAAAAATTCCTCAAAACCCTCTTATTTCATTCATTTGTCCACTTTAGCTTGGACCGCTAACTCCAACCACTAACGTGAAAGGTATTCCAACAAGTACTTCATTAAATTTACTTTCATGTTCTCCAGGGATCCTATGAAATAAAATATTGTATTCATCATCTTTATCCACACCTCCGCCTTTTCTAGTTTCAAACCATCCCAAATGATGATTGGATTCTTCTTCTAAAAATAAATTGAATGGTCCACATTCCTTAGCACATACCTTCTATTTCCACTGTCCACTTCTAGAGAGGTTTTCACTATGCTCAGCACCAGCTCTTTATTCACCTTTGTCTCAGGTGAAACAACATTTTATGTAGCTTCATCTGATTCGTCACTAAAATGCATACCCAGTTCCATTTCTATCAACCCAACTCAAGTATTGTAAGCTTCAATCTCTAGTAACTGAAGGGTTACAATTTCAATTTTTTCACATTTATCTATCACAACCTTTATTTCCGAAATATGCCACATTTCCCATGTTCATTAATTTTTTTTAAATCCAACATGTTTTAAAAATAAACACATTTCCAAAATACCTCAACCATTAACTTTTAAAAAATGCATATTTGAAAAAAAAAATCTATATTCTTCAAAAATCAACACATTCAAGTCACACATAATCCATTACTGAAATTGAGATATGAAATCATAGTGGAAGGTCATTCCTATAATGAATTTCAAGATTGTCTCATTGGATAAACCCATTAAAATTATATACTAATGCCTATAACACTTATGTACCCAAATACCATGTAACATTATGTTCATCCTAAAAATTTTAACTATATATTTTTAGGATATACATTTCAATTTTATATAATCCTACTCCTTGATGCCATCCGAACTCTAGGAAAAACCAATAATGAGTGTCAACTCCATGACTTAAAATTAATATCAATGGATGGAAGAAGACTCATTTAACGTGTAAGTCAAGGAAAAAACAATCTAATACCACTTTAATGTCCCTCCCCTCCTCATTGTCTTGAGTCAAGGCAGAAGTGATATATTTCATTAAGTAACATCCCTATAGAGACAAAGGATAGAAAATAATGTTGATGGATTTAGGAACAATTGGGGGATTATTTCTTCTTTGAAATAAATTAAAACAACCAAATGATCCATTAGCACATAACCACTACATTATGCATGTCAACAAGAAATTACAACTCAAAATGATATGAAGGGACCACCACACTAAACCACACCAATGTCAAAATTAGAGTACGAAGTATAATACTAAAATGAAAAAACTCAAGGTCTCCAAGATAAATCATCATAGATCCACACCAAGATCTATTATCCAGCAAAAAAATACCACCCTACCATCATAATTAACCACTAATAATATGTTATGCTTTCACTTTACCAAGGTCTTGGAATCCAACTTCTGCAAAATCACTAAAGTGTCAAAGAATTTAGTGAATAATAATACTCAGTATTCATTCCCCAAATAACATCCCTACTCGCACCACAAGAACATAAAAGGTTATCATATTTATAAAAAATGGTTTATATAAACCATTAAAATATTTCAACCATTTCCATCAATCCAAACATGTCACTTCCAAAATAGTTTACACAGCAAAACACAATTTCATGGAATGAAAAAAAAGTCATTAAAAATTTTCCAATTTCATGTTTCATAACGCATTCTATATCACATGACCACACAGTCATAGAAACCACAAACACAATTAAACCAAACAATCTCGATGTTACCATTTATGGTTAAACTTCTCATCTGAACACATCCCCTTTTTATTGTGGTACTTCATGCCACGTTCTAATTCTTTGATGGTGGAAATTCATGCCCATTATCCATCTCATCCAACTCATGATTAACTACTTAATCAAAAAACCACAAATCAACATGTTCCAACAAAACATCAACCAATATTTTCCAAATCAAATCATCCCTTTAAGACAAGACACATTTCCGATAAACATGACAAAACCATTTGAATAATATCAACCATTTATTGATAACACCAATGAACCACATCCATGCCAAAAATTATTTCAATAATAAAACATTTTTATTTAAAACCATTCTCACAATCCATTTCCATAAATCAATCATGAAATATATTTTAAGACTATTTATCTAAAATCCAACATTGAAACATATTTCACCACAATATCACATTTCCATAAAAATTTACAAGTCATCACAAAATGGATTTCAACAAAGTTCAAATAATAATTTCACATTACATTTTAAGAAAAAAGATTAATTTGAAATCAAGACTTATAGTTATAGAAATAAGAGTTGAGAGTGGATCCACTTTCCATTAGGGCTTTGGTAAAAACAACCAACAACACAAACACTCATCAAATCCGATTGAAATTCCACAAAACCACCTTATATCTCTTCCCCTAAGAAAAAATATTAGAGTTTTTTACCTAGAAAAAACTTTTTTTTACATTATGATACCTGATATTCATGGTTTTTGAATATTAAAAAACTTCTTATCACATAATGATTGTTCTTTTACGTAACATTGCATGTGATAATATCCCAAGAGTAGTTGTCACAATATTAGGTCATAACATTTCCCCGCTATGATGAGAAGTTAGAATTACTATGAAACTATTCTTAGATATATGTTCTATATTCAGATGATATCATTTTATGAATATAAATGATATAATCTACCAGGGGTGGATACTCATTGGACATCGAGGCACCTTCTCATGGTGTATGCCCTTGGTGATATCTAGTAGGATATTATTAGAATGAGACCTGACAATTGGAAATCCATATTTATAAGTGTCATTAGCTGTTCATACATAAGGATGTGTGTATTCATCCTCAGACATTAAGATTATTATTAATGAATATTATGAGATGTGCACTTGGATGTATTGATGTAATCATTGACAACAGATATTTGCAGCAAAGTATGATATGTTGGGTATGTCATGAGTAATATAGAATTAATGAATAATGTGAAAAAAATATTTATCCCTTATATTATTTAATGGAATATAATACCTTAGTCCATTTTATGTAAATGATATGTCCTAAATAAATCCATGTCTATGGTGACCAGTTGGAAAGTTATATTTCAGAGAAGTCGATGAAAGAGATATCGAGCGTATAGGTTGATGGATATGGCATGAAACTTACTTGATTAGAGATATTGGGATAGAGGGATTAAATTACTTGGTATGAATTTGTATGAGGTGAAATGTCAATATGGCATTAACTTCTTTCTCTATGGGTACCTTGGTGTGTTTCTAGATGCTAACTGTGATCTTTAGGTAGGTTCTCCTAATTCCACTAAGAAAAAGGCCTAGAGGGTCACATACTGAGTCTATACAGTATCCCAGTTAAATAATTTATTATTTAACATGTTGAATAAATATGACTCCAATTTTTAGTTTATTAATTATTCATGTATTCCTGATCGCATTTATTCCATCACAAATTATTCAAGAGAATATATTCTGAGTGGAATAATTAAAAAAATATTGGGGAGGATTAGTGGACTATGTTTAATCATACAGTGAGAAGTAATAATATTGAATAGTATTTGATTAAATAATATTTAATTATAACACACAAGTTAAGAACATGTCAGGAGATAATAATGTTGATGTTATTATTTAACTTGGTGGTTTCACTAAGATTAATAAAATAATTAAGGCACTTGTACAAAATCATTATTCTTACCCTAGTGAATTAAATTCCCAGTTTTATGATTCTTTTATCATCCAAGCACTAGACAAGAGACACCAAGGGTGTTGTGTAAAATGAATTGAAGAATATAACTCAATAATATATATTTCAACCCTCTCTAAGAAAAATATAGAGTATAATATGGATCCTCCTCCACCAGATCAAGGATAATGCTTTGGAAGTGGTTCACAAGGCTATCGAAGGCGGACTACATAAGCACAAGGATCTTATATGCTGAAAACCAGAGACTCCTTCAGTGATGTCTAATGATATGTGGAACATGTTCGGATCACTTCTAGATGAGATCTACCCTTGATCTCTACAACACAAGGATTGTACAACTACAGATTTGTGGCCAAATGCATCAATGAAGAAAAAATCACCTTAGAGGTAATTATTTAATTTAATTAAATAAATTTTTCTAAAAAATATGTTGATTATCTGTCTTGGTTCTGGGTTTCTATTCCTTTTTTAAATAATTGATTCATTTTCATGGATATAAGCATTAATCATTATATTGATCACATTTTTTCAATTAATATGAAAAAAATTAATGTTGGGAACCGCCCCTCCGGGGATTCCATTGCACCCGAAATGTACAACAACAAGTCTAAATATCACTATTATTTGAAAAAAACCCTAGATCTATCTGTAATGTAAGTAACTCTATGAAACTAGGTGAGAGGGATAAGAAGATCTAAGTAAAACCACAAAACTACAATGAGAGGAGACATACCAAGGGGGATCCACCTTCAAACCACCATGGAAACACCTAAAAACACTTCCCAATGGAGTGGGAGAGATTAGCTATCCTTTGGGAAGATAAATTACAATGTTTGGGTCACATAAGAGAAAGAATGATGTGTTTAGGAAAATCCACACCAAGCCTTGTTTTAAAAAACCACACTTTTTAATCTATGCACGGTTTAGTTGCACGGTTAGACAAACTATACGCTAACCATACTTCTTCTACTACCTCAAGGGAGACAAAATTTTTGGTTCTAGGTGAAAAAAATTAATATCCATAGAAGGATATATATAAAAAATTATTCTAATAATCTTTCTTGAAACCAATTGAGAATATATTTCTCATCAAATTTATAATTAATTTATTTAATATCCGAAGAAATAAATACCTGGGCTTAAGAACATTATTTGGTGACGATTTTTTATCATTTCAAATATCCCATCTAGATTTCCTTCATTTTACTTGTGAATATCCAAAGTTATAATCTCTATAATGGTGATCCACACATTATCTAATGGTCTTCGAGAAACACCACTCATTCTTCAGGTGCTAACACGATGAATTGAATGTCTTGTATTATTCATTTTAGATCACTTGTTGTTTATAATTGAAGAAATTATCTCTTTGGTTTATCCTTATTAGAAGGGAGAGATTATGAGGAGTCAAGATAGAATTAATTTTTTATAACAATTCTCTATTCCCAAACTTGGAATTGGATTCAAATGATTTACACAATAGGCATTACTATCTATTTGTAGAGCTAGGATTTTAGTTAAAACAATTTAATTACATAAAAGATATAAAATATAATTATAACCATTAATGAAATCCTATTCCACATAATACTATTATTATAAATATTATTAATTTTGTGGTGTTCCAACTTGTACAAAATGGGTAAATAATATTTATCAACTAGTAAATAATTATTTTATCACCAGACACTACCTTGGTCTATTCAAACTACTCTTTAATTTGTTGAAAAACCAAATACTTATTTTATTCTCTTAAATAAATATTTTACTCACAAACTATTAAGTGAATATTTATTAAATATTCAATAATATAAATAATTATATTGTATTTTCAATCTGATGAATAACTATTTATATAATTTAAGCGATCAATATAACATGAATAAAATTATTCATTGGTCTTGGGAATAATATTTACTCCATTAATTAAATTCAAATATATTTTAATTGGTACCAAAAAAAACACTTAGTGTGTGACCATCAAGGATTCATTCCTATTTTCATTATGAAAGCGTTCTTAATTTCTAAGATTACTATCTAGAAATAGGTCAAGGCACCTAAGAGAATAAACATAAATTCACAAAAACTATAACCACATAAAAAATCACTATGTAATATAATACCTTCATCATAATATCTCATCATAAATGGTTTCATAAAGGTTTCATCATCCTATATGATTTATCCATCAAAATTTGACTATCTGAAAAAAACATGTTGTTACACCATGGTCATGGAATTTAGGGAGACAATTCTATTTCAGTCAAATGGATGAGATATCAAATTCCGTAAATATGGAAGGGAGAAATCCTTCCTTGAAATATCCATTAATAACATGTTATTCAGGATGCACCCAATGTACCCTACTTCCCAACAATATATAGTGTAATAGTTTTCATCAGAAAATCATAGTGTGAGAGTTGTGACATGGATAAATGATAATCATAATGTATAAGGACCATTACCCATGCTCATAGATAGAAATATCTGATGACACCAAAACATTCAAAATTCATACTGGTGGGTTTGTTCTCAAAATCTTCTCTTGGAGATTACTAAGTGTGAATTTCATGAGAAGATGTCCCATATTCTTATGAGTACTCGCACCAGATGATCTATATCTAATGGGTCCCTTCATAGTATTTTATCCAACCATAGAACTATATAAATAAAATTTTAAAATAAATTCAAGGTTTTGATCATATTGGGGAAATACTATGACCTTATTAGTGTGAAAAATACTCTTGGAAATTATTACATTAATTTCATGTTGAACAATGAACAATATGTAATAAGATGTTTAATTTTATATTTAATACATCATATATTCATGTAATTAAAGTTAAAATAGTTGGTTTGAGGAAACCTCCTCTAACAAACTCTCACTTGGACTAGACCCAACTACCTAATACATTCAATTAACTAGACCTCACATGATAATCTTGTTTTTGCTGAGTCAAGTATTCAGTCAACTAGTTTTCTATGTTTTATTCCATGAAAATTTTACTCACTACAACCTAGCCTCTCTGAGAAAAATACAACAAGATATGGTAATTTTGAGGTATGTGGTTCATCCTTTGATGTGACCTTAGCTCTTTTTCGAGAGCCACTATGTCACGACCCATCCCTTGGGGCCCATGCCATGACCACTCCAAGTCCACCTTCCATAGGATATGGGTTGTTGAATAGTACCAGAAATGCATATCCCAAAAAGGTAAGGAATTTTATTTTAACCTATACGTAGTAAAATACAAGGAACCATAACTAATATTAAAAGTTAAGTACTGAATGTGAAGGGGGCAGTATACAATCCCAACTGAAAGAAACATTCATCAAAAGGAAAAATTCAAGCATCAGAGATCATCTAATGAGGATACTAATTAAATAATAAGTACATCTCACTGTCTAACGCCACTATAGCTTACCACGTATATTGATCACTTTCAAGAACTATCTATCCCTTGTTCCCCAAATCTCAGTTGAAGATGTATTCCATCAGCACAAGACATAATAGGTGCAGGTAGATCTCGTGCATAGGTGAGTATAACAATACTCAGTAGGGATCCCAAGAGCACTAAAGGTATATCACAAATACACAAAGGTAAACCACAAATAATGATCTCAATCAAAAAGAACAATGTAAAAGAGAACTCACACCAGGTATACAGCTTAATTAATAACAATAAGGATGATTAGTCATAAAGCTAGATCATCTAATTCTATTGAGAGGCTTGGATGCTAATTCGATATGGGTCACTCCACTACCAATCCACAAAAGGTTCATGCTACTGTTGATCTATGATGGGTCTCTCTATGGATGGTTCATGATGGTTCGTGAAACTGTTGATCCACATAGGGTAACTCTCTTGTCAATCCATAGAGGGTCATGCTATTGCTGATCAACATGGGGTCACACTAATTCTGATCTAGAAAGGGTCACTATCATGCCTGTCCATGGAGGGTCACACTAATTACGATTCACATAGGGTCACTCTCTTGTCAATCCATAAAGGGTCGCACCATTGCAGATCCACGGAGGGTCACTCTCTTGTAAATCCATAGAGGGTCTCTCATTACTTGACATTTAACCACAAAATTCCCACACCTATTACGTATGAGTTCAGAAGGTTCTCATTCTCAAGACATCATTTATATCTCAACTACTACAAATTACCTCTTAGAACAAACCAAAAGGAACATATTTTTATAAGTGTTCCAATTCAACTGAAGACATGTCTATCAGATGCCTGGTATATAAGTTATAGGTATTTTAGTAAAAAGGGCCTAGATGGATTTGAGTCTGATCCAACCCAGTCGTACTCCAATTTCTGATAAAAATAAATTGGATTATCTAAAAATTACCTCCTCATTGCAAGGGTCCTCATGTCGTAGATGCTGTGACAATCGGATGTCTTGTCTGTAAGTTATGATCGTTTTAATGAAACAGGGGTGGTCGGGTCTGGGTTCAGTTTGGGTCTGTCATTGGTCCTGCTAGGTGGAAGGTCCAGCCAGGGGGTGTGGGTCTTGCCCAACAGTGTAGGTCCAGCCTGCGGGTGGCCCAACCCGAATGGTAGGGTGCGTCCCACCAGAAGAATCCCAGCCCATATGGTGTGGATCAGTTAGCCATCCCAAACACGGGCACGTTCGGTTTCCACCCAGCAGCGCTAGCTAGTGCCACCCCTTCGGCCAGAATTGCCAATAGGTGGCCGACCATTACAGGCACACACAAATGAGTTCTGCGTGCCTCCAGCTCACCCAAGTAGCTCATGTGGGCTGCTCCTCCATGTGACACACCGATGGGCATGCCACCACCCTCTTCCCGCAGTTTCCGATTCAGGACACCAGTGCTACTCTAGTGGTCTATTTCTTGAGCCTCTTTTTCCTACAACCACATAAGATTCCTTCTTCACTACAATGTATTCAAAATCACGTTTCCTAAAAAATGATCATTCACCCTTGATGAGCGCACAATATACAACTATGATGGAGGGTGTGTGCCTTTTTGTGTCGGACCACACCCTCCATGTTAGAGTTTAATCATAGGAGAAAGTATGAATGACACAACAAAATTAAAACCCAAATTCAAATCCCTGCATTAGAACCTCCCAAAAATACGAATGGATTGCAAATCAAGACATTATTTATTTGATCTGCATTCATTGTTAATTTCTAGGAGGAAATAATAATTTATTGCAAATAATGAATAAACCCCAACATGGATATGATGGATCTACTGATGACAAAGGAAGAGTTCTGCGTCATCGTTGATCTGTAATATTTGGCGTTTGTTTCCAAATTTTGACCTCAGGATCCGATCCTCAAACGTTCATCACTTTATTTTTCATTCTTTGTTGGAGAGGGAATCCTCTGGTGGTTCGTTAGAGATTCTCAATATTTTTTATCCCATAAACCCCAACACATTTTAATAATAAAAGAAACATGTGTAGTGACGTTGCGCTCATTAATGAAGATCATTAATGACCCACATTTAACGATTCATTAATGAAACAGCAAGATAACAAATTCACTATTACAAATAAGTCATTATTAACTATCCATTAATGAACCTCATCACTGAACCGCTACGTCACCGTCCACTACTCAATGGTGTAAAAAATAAAATAATTTTGGAAATTTTATTTTACTATTTTCTTTAAAAAGATATAAAATTAACTTTTCTGTCTGACCTTTTCTGATCAAACATACACTTCTCCAAAGAGAATCCCAGCATTGTGCGTTCAATAGTTCCCCCATATTTAAAATCCGAGCACTAGTTTAAAGGAAATAAAACCCACTCGTACGTTCAAATATGTGAACTTAAAATAATGTTCAAAATTCCACTTTGGACTCAATGGGCCTCGGAATCATGTGTCATCGAATTTCATGGTATATAAATAATTCGATATAATTTTAAAAAATTATACATAAATTCATGGTCTTTAAATTCTCCCCACCTTAGGACTTTACATCCCCAAATTCCAAAAAAAAGTATAAACCAATAAATGGGGGTACTGAGTATGAATCTGAGTCTCCCACTCCCATGTTCCCTCCTAGAGGTTCCCATGCTACCATCGAACACACAATAGAATAATAGACCATTCGCAAAGGACTTACTCATGTCGATCCTCTATCTCCACTGTTAACTCCTCATACGCCACTCCATTGTTAATTTCTAGCACCCCCCCCCATTCAATGATGTGCAATGGATCATGCATGTAACTCATCAGTTGTGACACATGAAAAATATCATGCACCTGGTGTATCTGTGGTGGAAGATTTAGGTAGTATGCCACCTCGCTAACTCTACTGAGAATCAGAATATGTCAAATGAACCTCTATTTCGTATTTCCTTGAAACATGTATTCTAGTTTTGAGAATCACTGCATCTATGTGGTTTCCATTGGATTTATTTATGGAACTGGAAACTTCCAATAGTTCAGTATCTAAAGGGGACTTGTTTTCCAAAGGCATGCATTTGTTATGTTTGAAATTCATGATACACAAGAACATTCATTGGTCGAGAGGATGGGAGGTCGGACTCATCACACCCTTT
Organism: Viscum album; assembly: GCA_963277665.1. Classification (NCBI taxonomy): domain Eukaryota; kingdom Viridiplantae; phylum Streptophyta; class Magnoliopsida; order Santalales; family Viscaceae; genus Viscum; species Viscum album. The sequence continues at coordinate 1,194,704,378 of OY728135.1, read as the reverse complement.
TGGGGGGAGTTATTGTCTACTCTGGGACACTCTTTGTAAATTTAAGATATTTTCATGAATCCTTATTAATTTACCATGTATGACATATGATTCCCTTGGAATTTGAAATCACTTATTAACATGTGTCAATTTAGAATCATTAGTATGTATTCAAGGTCCTTCATCAATGGAGTGTTTGTATGTATTCAAGGTTCTACATCAATGGTATCCTCTAATATACTATTCCAATATTCTTTTAATCATCATTCTGATAATACTGGTTTTTAAGCCACTCAGTGGGGACTCTATAATTTATTTTCATACAGGGGGTGAAGGTTTGTTTTGATCTTGGGATCATCCCCATATAATGGGCTACCTATGTATCCTTGCGAAAGGAATGATAACCCTCGTAGTTTGTGCCACTGAATGGGACACATCATACCTTTTAAGGTCATGTGATATAGACCTAGACATATAATTTAATGTCATGTTGTATAGACATATAAGAGGAAGGTTCTTAGTCAAATATTGGTATGGGACTTATGTCGAAGTAGCTCAGTGAATATAGAAAGGATATGAGTTTCCAAGTAGGATCAGATCTAGTTGGGAATATGGCCCAAGTTGAATAGGTTTGATTTGAAGTGTTGGGTTTGAAACTTATAGAGGCTTCCAGCGTATCCCATATGAATGGGAATCAAAGACCACGTAGTTTGATAAGTCTCATAGGAGAGTATAGTACTTTGAGAGAAATACTTTTAGTCTTACATCCTAAAAATGATTCCTTGATGATTTGGGGGTTTAATTTGCGGTTTTTTCATAATGAGGATACACAGGTTATAGGAATTAGGGTTGGATTCCTGAATAATATATCGAATGAGCTCTGGCCCTAAAAAGGATTCCAACGTATCATGGGATGATAAGGAATCAGATTTCACATTGTTCATTCAATATGGTTGTTTTTTCACATGTTTTAATCACTAAAAATCTCTAATCCCACGTGAGTCATGCTCGGTGTGAGAAACAAGAGGATGTGGAAGATTCAACGAAAGGAACTTTCAAATTTTCCCTCCTCTGTTGGTGGAAGAGGGTGCACCTATGGCGGTCAAGGTGGATGAGGTCGAGGTGACCCAGGAAGAGGGTGAGGTGACAAGAATTACCTTTATTCACTTTATATTGGGCAAGGTTCCAATTAAAGGAAAAAGTGGATGACGGTTAGGGGCTTATACCAGGATAGCTACCCCTGGAGACAAAGCTCAATGGGAGAAGGAAAAGGGTAACAAAAGTCATTGTTCCCATCTCACCGATATTATTTGACACTGAAGAAGAATGGAGGAGAAATGATTCTACCTCCTCCAAGAAAATCTAGGGTCTTACACTAGGATGGATACCCAAAAATTGATCATGGTAGGGGAGGGAGACATCTCCTATACTTGTGTGGAATAAAAAGTTTTAACTGTACCTTCCCTACCAGAGACCTGAGGTTCCGGGTCTTAGAGGTGAGAAAGAGAGGACAAAACCCTAACCCTTATTCTAAAAACCATGAACATCCTAGAACTTTTCCTCGGAGAAAGGTCCATGTGACTATGGATTCACAAACCCACAGACACTCTAGGAATCCTAACCCCATTGTGAAACAAGTGTGTGAAACCTCTGAATATGGAAATACAAACCCAAATATGAGACACGCTGATATGTCTCTCCCGAAGGTTTGATAAGTAAAGAGGTTTTGGTGTAGGTTTCAATAGAATCACTTTCATAGAAGGGAGCTAATGAACAAGAATCCTTGTCATGAGTGTCTTTGAAGAAGGCTTGATGTCTTGTAGGTTGAACAGTGTAAGTAAATCGGAGAGGGGCGGCAATGTAGAGAATGGCGCACAAGTATGGGCGCACAAGTGGGCTTGGGTGACCTTATGTTCACTTAAGGGATGAAAACCCCATATTGTAATACATGGGAAATACCTTGCTCAATCCTTTAAGAGTATTCACAGGTGATCTAAAAAGTAGGGTGCTCAATTTCCTATGAAAGGAATAGGAGGCACGTAAGAATTTCTGATTTTGGGAGGTTGGGAGCTTTAGGTATTCAAGTGTTATGGTTTTTAATCAGTAAAAGGCCTTAAGTCCAATTATCCTCCCTTAAATCCTCTCCACAATGTGTTAAAGAACTACCTAGAATGTTTTGGAAGACTAGAGAGAAGTATTAGGGCGACCAGAGCAGCAATTGGGCTTTAGGTAAATTCGTCGGCACAAATGAGGGTCCCAAAGTTATATTTATAGGAAAAAATAAGACCTTGGGAGAAAGGAGTTTGGGAACACAAGTAGGATTCACACCGGAATATGGCGCAGAAGTACCTTTCACATCAACGGTGTTTTTGTCTAGACTATGGAAACACATTGAGGACTTAGCCAAAATAAATACTTCAATCAGCTTCAACAAGGGGGAGCGCAAGTGTTTGTGTGTAGGTATCTTGGGAACCTCTTTGGTGACTTAGCCAAATTTATTGATCCATACCGCATAGGACACACCCCACACCCCTTCTTGGGATCAGTACTCAGTTGTGGTCCGAGCCCTCCATGCTGGGGCCTTCGCCACAGTCACTGACCCCCATTAAAAATGCAGATTCGTACCACAAACTTTTCAAGCCCGGTTGAGGTCATTTTCACTCACAACACATGGAAATACATCGTCAATTGAGGAGAAGTACATGAAACACATTCCATGGTGTCTACAAAATCCCTCCCTTAGAATTTGATTCGTTCAGAAAGAAAAAAATCATGTTCTAAAGAAAAATTAGGGAACTTTGACGCAATCCAACATCATTTGACTATATTTGGAGTTACGTCATGTTTGGAAGGATTCTCTAATTTTTTTCCTATGTTATGGTCCGATGAGAGAATAGTCTTATTTTTCATAGGTTTATATGGAAACCCCTACAAAATGTAAATCTTTTGACTTTTTTATTGGCCAATATTACATAAATCATACAAAATGTACATTTAGTGAGTTGGGACTCTACTTTTGTTCAGAGTGTCCTTTGTGGGTTCTTAACCTTGTGAATACCATGTCTCTTATCATTTTAGAGTCAAGAATGTTGTAGTATAATGGTCCATTATTTAAGGTCGAATAGCTTTGACCATAAATTTTGAAATTAGATCCCAAACAAGATTCAGTGGATAAGAATTGCTTTAATATTCCTTAAATATTTCCATGGGGAATCTTGAGCCTTGAATTTTGTGGTCACCAAATTTAAAAATTGTATCAATATATGTCTCTCCCAATAATGAAGTTACCATTATTTTACAAACTCATTACGGGGGTTTTATCATGAAGGTCTAACTAGGGCATATGCAGCTTAGTCAAATAGTGGCATCTTTTGACTGACATGCCTATATTGTAGGCAATTTATGTAAGGCCACCTAAGGGCATGTGCTGTATAATAAGGCAAAATATTTATTTATGGATTTAACATTTTACTATTTATAGACAAGGAAAAATAAAATTTGGGTGACTCCAGACCATAGTGGGTGGCTTTGATGAGGAAAAATGGAATTTTAGTATAAAGGGATATTTTATGCTGACATATGTCATGAATAAGAAAACCATTTGAATAAAAATTTAGTGTAACAGTAATGGTTAAAATTTTTCAGAAAGGGGAATTTCTTATATCATATTGTGGAGTTTTAATTCATGTTGTGAGGACATTGTACTGTGTAGTTCTATGTCATGCAGTGAGGACATTTTACTATGCAGTTTTAAGTCAAGCAGTGAGGACATTTTGTGGATTTAATTAATTGTCTTTAGCTCTGACCATTGTTATGAGACTCTCCCAATTTCATGATAATATGTTTGAAAAAATACTACCACATTTAGTTATTGAAGGTAAAATTTCAAACTTTGATTTGGAAATTTCTATATTTGATGAATGACATGGAAAAAGGGCTAAAGGAATTGAAGGATGTCTTCTCTAAGAATGAAGTTACAATTAATTGACAAACCTATTATGGGGGATGTATTATGCAGGGCCAACTGGGGCATATGATACATAGCCAAATAGTGGCACATTTTTAATGATATAACTATCATGTAGGTAACTTATGCAAGGCTACCTAAGGGCAAGTACTACATAGTCAGGAAAAAGAGATCTAAAAAATATGACATTCAACTGTTAAAAGTCGTAGAATTTTTATAGAGATTCATATATTCCAAAGAACAATGTTTGGTTTAGGAAGAAAGATACCTGATTATGGAAAGGGTATTTTCAACCAAGATTTCCAAATAATAGGTGGAATATGTCTTCTATAAAGGTCTAACCTAAATGTAGGAGGTATGGTGTCTGTAGTTTTAGGTTGTATAACTAATACTATAAATAGAAACAATATATGATATAATGACAAGTGATTCCAATGTTATTTCATATTCCATTGAACACATGGTGAGGGAAATATTTAAACCATGGTCTTGAGACTTTTAGATCGAGAGAAATATAATGGGACAAGTATACCTGAATGGCTATTTTAAAATACATATTCTTGAATATTGTCATTAATGTTTGAATGGATCAAAGATACTATAACAAAGAATGAAGTAACGATTACTTGAAAAACATGTTATGGGGGTTGTACTACACAGGTCCAACTAGGGAATATGATTTATATCCAAATAGTGGCATCTTTTGGTTGATAGGCCTGTTATGTAGGCAACTTAAGCAAGGCCACCTAAGCTCGTGTACTTCATACTCAATAAAAAGAGTTCTTAAATATTAAAAATTATGTCACAAAAAACTGTATGAAAGATTATTAGGATCTAGAAACATTCAATATTAAGAGTGTGAAATATAGAATGGGGTTTTTCTCAATGCACATGAGAAATATTTGAATCAATATTGGATATGAGTTTGACGTCCATTACATAGATCTGACCCATATGTAAAATGGATACTTTCGTTGTATCCTTTGAATTAATATTGTGATGTTGAGTTTTAAGTCATGAAGTGAGGACATTATACTATGAAATTTTATGTCATGCAGTGAGGATATGGATAGTCCCATTATAAATTGAATCACCTTATTTATATAAAGAATCATTTTACCCAATTCCTAAGCCCACATGAACTATGCTCGGTGTGAGAAACAAGGAGTAGTAAGGGTTTCTTTTACAATGAAAAGGTGACACATGTGAAGAATAGGGGTGTTAGATTTCAATGTAGTTTAACATCATACAGTAAGGATAAAGATGAACTGATGTAAAAACAAAGACATATTACAACTAGTTTAAGGGATAAATCCCAAATGTCACTATGGGTCTTGTTGGGGGAAAAATCAAGTCATACATAGTTCTTAAAACATTCCCTTTGTAGGTTTGATTCTTATTCAAGGAACTAAAGTTTTTTTATCACGATTGGGACCAAGATTTGAGATCTATTCATTTATACATATTGCAAATAGATGAGAATCAAGCCATACATAGTTCATTAAAGAATAATTCCTCATGCCAATCAAGTTTGACATGAAGAATGGGGGATTTGAAACGTTCTGAGAGAACGGTTAATCATAATACATAAAATGGTATAAGTACCAAATCATATATCTTAAGGAAATACATGGTATAGTTCTAATTCATATACAGTAGGAGAAAAGAAAATAAGAAGATTTTGTGATTGGGACTAGCTTTAAAATGGGAGATTTAGACATCTATATGTATCTCATTGAATATGAGAATCAAGCCTTACATTGTTATTTAAACAATAACCCCTCACACCTATCGAGTTTGACATGAAGAATAGGTGATTTGACATATTCTGAAAGAATGGTTAATCTTAAGACATAAAATGGTATAAATATCAAATCATATAACTTAATGAAATACTCTGTATAGATCTGATTCATATATATGAGGAGAAAAGAAAATAAGAATATTTTGTTATTGTGGATGGGCCTAAATTTGGATATTTAAGAGTCGCTACATATCTCAATGAAAATGAGAATCAATCCATATGTTTTTCTTGAAATAAGGTCTCTAAGCATATCTGACTTAGATATTGAAAATAGAGGGACTCATTTTCCACTAAGGAGTAGTGATGATTTCAATGATGTTTGCTTATGGAAACTTATAATGATAAATAGAGAAAACATTAGTCGCATAGTTTAATGTCATGAAAAAAGGGAAATTGATGTCATGCATTTTAACTTCATGTGACAAGGACGAAGATGCTAAAAATTATAACTTCATGCAGCAAGGACGCTTATGGTTGTTATGCAGTTTAATTTCATCCAACTAGGACATGGGGGATGTGCAGTTTTTAGTCCTGCATCGAAGACATTGTACTGTACAGTTTGAAGTCTTGTAGTGAGGATGTGGGGGTTGTGCAGTTTTTAGTCTTGCATCAAGGACAGTGTACTATACAGTTTTATGTCTTGCAGTGAGGACGATGTGTGAAGCTGTACAAAGTATTTCTTTAAGGATCACGCATTGGTTGGAGTTATAATAAGCTATTCATAAATTGAGATTAAGGAATAAGCGCTATTTGAATATAACTTATGTATGGAATAAGGTCCTTCCCACTTTGGATCAAGATTTGGAGGTTTCTTTCCTGGTATTATTATAGTTATGATGACCAATACCAATTCTTCTTGAAGAAACAAATGTAGGCGAACTTTCTTATTAAAAGATCTCACTATTCTATTTTCATAGACTTCTAAATGATGAAAAGTATACAATCTTTTCTCATCTAATTAGTCTAGCTCATTGAACCATTTTTGAGACCTCTCATCTATAGAAAATTGATCTCATATTGCAACTCTGAGTGAAGGAAATTTCATTTCAATTTTCATAACTTCTTATGATCCATATACCAATGAATAAGGAGTTTCTTGGGTAGTAGTACGGGTAGTGGTCCAATAATCCCCTAAATCATTCAAAAGATTATTAGGCCACGATTATTATCTTTATTTAGCATATTATATATTATATTTGATAAGGTATTATTGAAGGACTCTATCTTTCCATGGGCCGCCGCATGATAGTGAGAAGAATGGATGAATTTAATATTGTGTTCCTAATATAACTTTTTTACCTCAGAAGAATGAAAATTTGTGTCATTGTCTATCAAAATATCATGAGGAACATGAAATATAGTGATGATGTTAGTTTTGAAAAAAAGAACAATTCTTTTGGATCCAACTTCTTTTAGAGGTACTGCCTCAGCCCATTTAGAGATGAATTCAGTATCAGTAAGGATATACTAGTACTGATTAGTTGTTGATGAAGGATAAGGCCATGCTACATCCATTTCCCATGTGGAAAATGGCCAAGAGTGTTTAGTTGTATGTAGAAACTCCCGGACTTGATGAATTAAGTTAACATGCACTTGGCAGGGATGAAATTTTCTAGTGAAATATGTACAATCCTGCACCATTTAAGGCCAAATGTATCCAAGCATTCAAATCTAATAAGAGAGTATGTGCCTAGACTGGTGGGCACCACAAGGTTCTAAATGTACATCATTCATGAAATCTATAGTCTCTTCTCCATCAATACATCTAAGGAGGATTCCATCAAAGCCTCTCTTTTAGAGGATCTTTTGGTGGACTAGACTATCATAAATTGTAAAATTGGCTGCTCTTCACCGAATATGTTCTTTTTCATCCTTATTCAGTAGAATTACCCCATTTTGAAGATATTCTATGATAGATGTTCTCCATCCCTTGGTGTGAAAATATGGGTCAGAAATAGGGCTAATTTCATTAATTTCCTCTATTTCAGTTTGAACAAAAGTTGAGACCACACAAATATGGGATTTTCTAATGATTTTATAATCCTGACTTGGATCTTACAAGGTTGTAACTGCATTATCTAGTGCATCTGTTTGAGAATTTTGTGATCATGGGACATAAAAAATGTCATCTTTGATGAAAATTCATCCATTAACCCTCTAACGTAATCGCACTAAGGGATTAACTCTTGTTTTCTAATAGAATATTCCCTATTATTTTGTTTGATTACCAATTCATAATCACATTTCTCTTTTAGGTTATCCATTTCCACCTGAAGGGCCAATTAAAAACCTACGATGAGAGATTGATATTTTTCCTCATTGTTGGTACCACCTTCTGACAGCAGAAAGGAATAAGGAAACACTACCTTTTCTAGGGAAATAAGGAAAATTTTTAACCCAACTTTTTTTAGTTTAGGGTTTTCTCTTCTCTTCCCTATTAGACTTATGGAAGAGACATCAGAGTAAATTTCCCATGTTTGGGAATTATACTGAATATAGAAAACCTCTTCATCCAGAAGTTCAGTATTTAATGATGTATCTTCCCCAAATGGATGTTTAGAATGTAATTTGGCTAGAGCTTGGCTTTTTATATTTTTCTGAGCCACAAACTGGATATCAAACTGTTGCAAAATAACTACTCATCGTTCTAGAGACCCTATAAGCATAGGACGATTGAGGATAAATTTGAGTGGGTTATTTCAAGATATCAATTAGACTTCATGATGTTCTAGGTAGTCCATCAATTTCTTGAATTGAAAACATTAATTTCAGGAATCATTTTTCAATACATGAATATCATGTTTCTGCATCCATAACAGTTTGAATGAGATAGTAAAGGACGTTTTTATTTAGAGCATCATTCTTTTGGGCGAGGAAGGCACCTATTGATCACTATAATGATGTTCTATAGAGAATAAGTGGTCTTCCTTCAATAGGTGCCATTAATACCAGTGGACTCAAGAGATATTTATTGAGGGTATAAAATGCTTCTTGTAATTATTTAGTCCATTGATAAGTGACTGCATTCTTCATTAACCTAGTGAATGGTAAATACTTTCCTTCCCAATTGGCAATAAAGAGACAAATATAGGCCAACTGTCCTTGGAGTCCTCTTAATTATTTCAAATTTTGAGGAGGTGTCATACCAAGGATAGATTTCTTTTCTCTAGATCAACTTATATACCACGATGTCATACGACGAAGCCATGAACCTTTCACGAGGTTACCCCAAAATCACATTTCAAGGGGTTCATCATTAAATTGTTTTGTCCAAGTTTATAGAATATGGTCTCCATATCATCCATGTGATTGGAACGTTGTTTGGATTTGATCCCCAAATCATCCAAATTACCTTCACAATATTTTCCTAAGAATGGTTTGAAGATATGGTGCATGTAATGTTTGTATGTTGAACCTGCATTCCTTAAGCCAAAGGGCATTACCCGATATCAAAACACACCTTGATGAGCTCTGAAAACTATAGATTCTTCATCCTCTGGGGCCATACAGATTTGATGATTATACCCATAGTATCCATCCATGAAGGATAGAGCTTCATATATAGTTGTTGTATCAATTAAAAGCTCTGTAATTGGAACTGGAAAATCATCTTTTGGATGATGTCTGTTAAGAACCTTGAAATCAATGAAAAATCTAATTTTACCATTATACTTTTTCACTAGGACAATATTGACCATCCATTTGAGATATTGAACTTCACAGAATAAGATATCCATTATAATATTATCATCTTCGGCTTCAATTTTAGTGGCATGAGTTGGGTGTGTTCTTTTTACTACTTGCTTGAATCCATGACGTTCTTATGGAAAATCAAAATGATGGGTGGCTACATCAGGATTAAGACCTTCCATTTATGTGTAATTCCAAGAAAATATATCTCAATGTTTCTTTAGAAATTATGTTTACACCACTTTCCCTTCTGAGGTCATGTACGCACTAATTCGAGTGGGGAATGGATCTTCTTCTGTACCCATATTTGATTCTCTAAGCTCATCCAATGTGGTAGAGGCACTTTCCTCATATGATTTAAGGACAACCCTGAGATCTTCCTCTTCTTCATTAATATGTGTTATATATTCTCTTTCCACTTTCATAGTAAATGATGAAGCAAAACTTCCTGAGTTAGGGGAGGAGTCAGTATTTGAAAATCATAGAGAAAAAATCCACCATATGAGACCCTACTGAGGATGAAGGGTCTTTCTAGGGTAATAAAGAAGAAATGATGGATTTAGAATGAAGATCTTCATATTCCTCTATAATTTTTCCAATTTATTCTACTCTGATTAATGAAGTTGAGTCCTATTTTAGTTCAGCAGATTAAATGAAAATATCTCCATTTAGTCTTCCATCACAACTCGGTGAATCACTAATCTCTCCCATGTTGTTAGGCTTAGTTTCCACAATTGACATTATGGAATTTATTGGATAAGTTCTTGGATTTGGTTTTAAGATTTGAATTTGATTTACAAGTAGCACATAATCTATACTCAAATGTATGAATGGATTTTCTGGGATCTTTTCTAGTCTATTCAAAGCATTAACTCTAGTTATTTCCTTTTTCATGGACTTCGTTCATTTTGGGAGATAAAAACCTGCCTCACAGTATTGTGATTCACATGTTTGGAATAGAGCCATGTCACCATACAATGTACCAGTTTTTCCATTGAAACATTACTTAAGAAATTGGTGGTATGAAAAGGGTATGGTTTCCTATTTATGCAGCCAAGGCCTTCTAAGAAGAACATTGAAGGCCGTGTCCTAAAGAACGACAATGAAATATAAATTTGACACAAGAACTCCAAATTTAGTTCTGAGTGTAATGTTTACCATAGGTTCATTCTCATTATTGTCATATCCTTGAAAAATTAATGTGGAAGGAGATAAGTTAGATTTAGTCAGGCCTAATCGATGAAGTGTACGAAAAGGAATGAGGTTGACTCTAGAGCCATTATCAATGAAGGATCGTCAGATGTCTATGTTATAGACATTTCTAGAAAAAAACAATGGTATGATATGTCCATGAACAACATCATATTCATGTTCATATGTAAAAGAATTGAATGCATGACATTCTGTAGGATCATTATTTATATGGTAAACCTCAACAGTAGCAAATTCGGTTCAAACTCTTGAGGACATGACAAAGCCTCAATGAGTTCTTCTCAAAGATATTTTGATATATTCAAATCATTAAGAATTAATAACATGGCATGTAAATGGTCCAATTGTTTTATGACATCATAATTTTGGTCTGAAGGTCTATTTTTTTCATCATGGATATGCAGTTTTTCAAGTTTCTTGGAAGTTGATGCTTTTGATGTAGAGGTACCCACTGTCGAAGAAGAAGCTAGAAATACTCCTGGCTTTTGTTGATTAGACTGAATAGGTCTATTAAATTGATGAGAATAATATGGTATGACTTCTAATTGTTCCTCCAATGTAATTGGGCCAAAACTATACCTATATTTAATAGAAGAAACTCCTTGTTCTTGTTGAGCCTGCAGAAGTGCTCTTCAATGAGTTTCTATAGCATATATAGTTCAAACATGGGTGGAGTTAAAATGGTGGATTCTAGAATTCCCACTTCGTCACCTATATCCTCAACCCTAGCCTCTTCTTATGGTTCATTAATTAGGTATAAGGAATTCCAACTCATTATGATCAGAATAACCATTAGCATAAGGATATATTAAATGGATAACGTTGATATAACCAAAGATCAATTCTTCATCTGATGATGATTCTTCTTGATAGGTTATTTCTAGTTCTTTCGTTTCGTGGGGCGGTGCCCATGCTTTTGAAATAGATGGCATGAAATCTTCCAAGGTCAAGGAAAGCATTGGCCTTAATGTGATCTCATCTTATACTAACTACTCTTTGTTCTTATGATCACTTTTCTTCTTTGAGGAATGTCCTTTTGATAAAGGGGGTTTCATTGTGGCAAGAGTGGCGGAAGACACAATTGGTTTTTTCAACTGTGTTCATAAAATGGGATGAGTTCGTTTGACCTTTTCCCTGATCATCTAACCATCATATTTCAGCATGTTTTTACTTTTGAATTCTCTCTATTCGCCTTCTCCCACTAGATTAGTAGCAGTAACACAAGCTACATGATGTGATGAAATTTTTAGTTTCACTTTTCTAGAGTCTACCATTTTTTGCAAGATGTCATTGTAAAAAAACTCTCTTTAATGGGATGTACCAACATATGGTTAAATGGATAATAATTTGGATAATCTTCATCTCCTTGTTTGTTTAGATTCTTTGGCCATGGAAACTAAACCAAATTGTTCTCCATAGCTGATATGAAGTAACCAGGAACTCATTCATTCTGAATGGAATAAACACTACTATTTTATTCCTCAAATTGTTTCTTCCTTTGATATCTTAGATCATCTTGATGAGGTGGTCATTTCTATTGACTCTCTATAGGTGTAATGCTTCGATACTATGAAGGTTTTAAAGTAGAAGTTGGTAAAAGTGATTTCTTGAGTGTAATGGTAGCTGCCTCTACTCTCCATATTCTCCTTCCAAGAGATAATAGAATTACACGAGTTTTAGACATATTTTCTATAATAGATTCTATTATATATTGAGTGATTGAAGTATGTTCTCAAAACCCTCTTGTGTATTTCAAAGAGATCAATGGTTTTTGTAACTCATCATGCAGATTTGACACACAAATTGGAAACAACTCTTCTTGAGGGAGTTCTAGACTTAAGGAATATGTTAATCTGTTCCATTGTGAAATGAAATTTAAAACTCTTTCATTCCCCCTTTGTTTACAATTTTTAAGATAAAAAATTGTCATCTTTGGTTGTGTTGAGAAAAATTGAAGAAGTAATTTCTGACCGAGATCTTCCCATCTAGTAATTGATTGAGATTGTAAATTTTAATACCATACAAAAGCTGGTCCTTGTAATGACTGCACAAAACACCTAATATTTACTGTTTCTTGCTATTGAGGAGTTCCAATCATGGGATAAAAATGAGAAAAAAAAATTGTTAAGTGTTGTTTCGGATCTCCTGAACTATTGAAGATTTTTAATGTGGTATTCACAAAATTAGGTGGGGGGTAATTGCATCCACTCATTCCGGGTAAGCTCTATTTTTTGGCTGCACTGGTGCACGTTGTTCCTCCATATCTTCCAGTCTAGTCATTAATGCCTCAATTATGTTCATAATAATTCTTGGATAATCTGGAAGAGTTAGAACCTGTGCAGTAAAAGTAAATAGAGGTTGATCTAGAGCAACGACCAAAAAAACCAATGATGGTAGTACTGATATTTTCCTTGGATAAACCACGGGAACAGGCCTATCATGATGTATTTGATCCTTCCATGATTTTTTACCTAGTGGAAGGAATTCATTATCCACATCTGTAGTTACTAAAAATTATCTTTCCTAAGGAGGTCCTACATGATTTTCAAGTTGAGGACCTACCTGGGGAGTACGTATAGTAGAAATGTTACTTTGATGTAACTATGTATTGATTCTTTTCAACTACTTCATTTCTTCTTCATGCTGTGAAAATCTCTCTTCAAGCGAAAGAGATTGACCTTCTCTAGTAGAAAAGTGAGATGCAATCTGACTTTTACCTTTCCCCTTGTTATATTACTTTTGGAGAGGTAGAGTTGGTTATTTGAAGGAATACCTAGATTATAGGTAAACCTCTGATTTTGGGTACGCACACCTTTTTCATTTTCCTTAGTGTGTACTATATTATGGACAAGAACTTCATATTCTGATTCCCCTAATCTAGATTCATTTTTTAGAGGATCTTCTACAAGGGTGGTAATAATATTCTTTGACGCATAATGCATTGACGACATTCAATTAGTATATATGAGAGATCTTCTCTCTCTGTATTCTCTATGAGACTCGGTTCTCCTATATGATGAATTCCCAGTAACTGTTTGGCGGACAATAACCTGAAGGGAATCCTCAGATAGTCTACTTGTATGCTCTCCTTATGGCTTCTTCCATAATCGTGAGAAAATTGACTTCTGTTGAGGATGGGATTTCAGATGTGAAAAATATCCTAGCCCTGTAGGATGGGGTTGTTCTTATTATTCTTCTTTAAATCATTGAACTTGGTTTGATGAATTTGAAGGATAAATTAAATGAGCCACCAACCTTGAAATATAGAGTGATTCTTGAACTACTATGGAAGAAATTTGTGAAACTACTCTTTAGATTTTGAAAAATTTGTTCTGGAATTTGCTGGGTTCATTATCCGAAAACAACTAAAATCACCTTTTTTGGAATATCGCTTTTCTATTTTAGACATTTTCATTCTCTGATGGCTAACATTTTCTAAGAATTATGTCTACTCAAGATTCTGATATACTTGATGTAAAAGTAACTCAACAACTTCTTTTCTTTGGGAATGCCTCTAATGAGAGATGGTTGAGGCCTGTTCTTGAGCGTACATTCGATTACATACAAATTCCATTGATTGTGGCCGACCGTGGGCAATAACATTTCATTAGACCACTTTTAGAAGACTTTGATGATTTTTTAGTGTAGTGAAATGCAATGCTCTATGTGAACCCCATCTTCTGATACGAACACTAGATGGGGAATTAGAAATTAAATGGAGTATCTTCTTTAGAGCATTGAGGCATTCACGTTGAAGGGTTATCTTCTATTTTTAAACCTTTGGATGTTGGGAAACTAAGAGATATTCCAAGTCAATTTGGTATTGCAACCCTTCTATTAACTTTATATGATTTAGATATTAATGATACGGTAATACATTTCTTTTCAAATGATGAGAAGTTTTCTATAATTTGAGGCATATATCATGAATACAATATTCTGTCATCAATTCTTGATTGGTATAATGAGAATTTGACAAAACCCAAAACATGATTGGTATTTCTCTATTAGCCAATTGTTTACTAATGTTTAAAATATCTTCATAATCTTTCAATAGAGATTTATCCACTTTGTATGAGAAAATTGGATGCTATGTATTAGAATACAAATGACCCAAGGGAGGTTCTAAGAATGATTGTTCCTTTAAGATGTATTCTGGTTGAGAAAGTGTTTCACCTATCAATTACAAGAAATTTTACATGACTATACTTTTTTCTGAAATTACCTCAAGATATAAGGGATTTATCATCGCAAAATATTCAATTATTAAATTGTCTTAACAATGAAAAATACTAAAGTGGAGAGGAATTTCACATTGAATTACATTATGGGGAGGATCACCTTGATGAATTATAGCAAAGGATAAATCTTTATACTCCTTGGTCTTCTGGCGAAACTGAGGGTTGTCAAGGCCCTTATCCAAATATAAGCACTCTGGATTGACCGCATCTTCATGAAGACAGTCTTCATGATGAAGTATATGATAAGGAAATTCAGAATTACTACTACCACTCCCATAATTTGGTAATGAGAGGGTAGGATCTTGAGATATAACAGATAAATGTCTGAGGTCTTCAAGAACACCAGCATTAAGAGGAGCCAAATCATGGCTTCACTCTTGATTTTCTAATATTTATGGAAGAGAATTCTTCTTTATTGTTATATTATACTTAGATGGGGAAACTTTATGGGAAAATTGGTTATCATGGGGAAGTGTATGTGCGTGCCTTGGAGTGGTTACCAGAATGGACCGATTACCTCCAATTGGGAAGGTTGTATGTTCTCGATCATGTTGTCTACATCATATGAAATAAGTATGCCCCATGACCATCCTATACTAGAACATAGGTGTGTATCTAATAAAGGATGGAATGATGGTGTGTCATCCCATTTTTTGTACATAATTATGTTTTTGTTCCCCTAATACTGCTAAAGTGGATGTTATAATGTTCTGACCTACTTCCAGAATATGGGTAGGGATTTGTGTTTTCCCTTTCACCATTCATAAGATGTGTTTGGTGACTTCAGTGGCTATAATAGGAATATACGTCCATTCTATATCTGGAGTAGGTGTAGGTTTCTACTCCTGACCTTCTTTTCCTGTCAATGGATATTGACAGTACTCATGTATGGGGGCAGGGAGTTGCGTCTACCCCAGATTTGACATATAATCTTTCAGATAGACTTCTCCAGGTGTTTCCAAATGATACAGTTGGTAGGATTGATGAACATTTGTAGGTGTATCTTCCTGCTGGATTTTTCCCATAAAGTATGGATGACATACTTCTTTCAATACTGGAAAACGATATTGTGGACAGAATTGGTGATTGTAAATAGGTGTATGTTTCTTTCTACCAGTTTCTATCAGATTAGATTAGTGGGCTTCATTAAATGCAGTCAAACAGGGCTTCTAACTGAATGATAACTTGTAAAAATGTGTATGTTCCTGTTCATGGTACTCCACCAGATTTATCTGGTGGGATTTGTGGGTTTGTTCTAGATGTGTCTACTGGTCAGCAAAATTAGGATGGATGGGTGTATGTGCCTGTTCATTGTTTGCCATCACGTTAGGTTGATGAGCTTATCCAGAAGGTGTAGAGGTAAGAACTTTATCCCTGTTGATGGTACATTGTCCTCAGTGGTTCATCTTATGTGCCTGGGTCTGAGAGACCTGGGCCGAACATCCAGAGGTAACACCCCCATCATGTTGGTGGATCACTACCACACGATTCTGCTGGCGAAGATTACTAATGGGAGTCCTCAGGAAGGACTCCTGTAATCTTGAATTGAGTCTTTGAGTGGCCTCTTGATCAACCTCCCTATAGTATGGGAGGGATTGATTGTTGCATTCTGGGGATAATTATCCTAAATGGTTTAAGGCTTTGGTTGGAACCATCTTCTTCTTGATCATCGGTCTCCGTTGGTCATATGATCGAGGATTGTTATTGACAAGCAGGGCCTAAAGGGTAACCTCCAAAGTCGAGATTGTACCATTCCAATGATATTATTTTACTATCACATTAGAGATATAGAATTGAATATTCTATGTTTGTGATGACATACTTCCCATGGATGGGGATCCAGCTTGAGCAGTGGTTGGGAAGTTCATAGATGTTGTCTTGAAGAATGCCATTTTGGAGTGAAGGGAATTCTTAGAAAAACATGAAGTAACAACAAACTACATTAAAGAAACATCTTTTTGGATAGATACATGTGTGATTTATTTCTTGTCTGTCTTTCCATTATCAATTGTTAGGGGCCTAATATGTGAGTAAAATTATTAACTTGGTTAAGGATTCACGTCGGTTTCACCATTTTTTGTTTCGTAGTTCCCTAAAATGTGTATTCTACTTTTAAGAATAATTACTTCTAAAAGTTTTCCAATGGATTTATTTATAGAACCGTAAACTTACAATAGCTCTTTATCCAAAGGGGGTCTACTTTACAAATGCAGGCATTCGTTATGTTTGAAATTAATGATAATTAAGAATGTTCATTGGTCGACAGGATGGGAGGTCGGACTCATCACACCATTTGGGTTGAGTTATTGTCTATTGTGTGAATCTATTTGTAAATTTAAGATAATTTCATGAATTATTATTAATTCACCATGTATGGCATAAGTTTCCCTTGGAATTTGAAATCACTTATTAACATATGTAAATTTTTGTATCATTAGTTTGTATTCAAGGTCCTTCATCAATGGATATGTCTGTATGTATTTGAGGTTATCTATCAATGGTATCCTCTAATATACTATTTCAAGATTCTTTTAATCATAATTATGATAATACTAGTTTTTAAGGCACTCAATGGATCACTCTAGAATTTATTGTCATCCAGGGGGAAGAATGTTTGTTTTGATCTTAGGATCATGCCCATAAAATGAGCTACCTATGTATCCTTGTGAAAGGAACCAGAACCCTCGTAGTTTGGTGCCACTGAATGGGACACATCATACATTTTATGTTCATGTGATAAGGACCTAGCCATATACTTTAATTTAATGTGATGTGGACTTATATGCAGAAGGTTCTTAGTAAAAGTTCAGTATGAGACTTATGTCGAAGCATCCCGATGAACATGGAAAGGATATGTGTTTTCAAGTATGATTAGACCCCGTTGGGAATATAACCCAAGGATAACAGGGTTGATTTGAATTGTTGGGTTTGAACCTCAAGGAGGATTCTTACATATCCCGTATGAATGTGAATCAAATGTCACATAGATCGATAAGTCTCAAAGGAGAGTATAGTCCTTTGAGAGAAATATGATTGGTCTTACATCCAAAAAAAGATTCCTTGATGATTTGGGGGTTTAATTTGGGGATTATTCCTAAGGATATACCCATATTAATGGAATTAGGGTTGGATTCCTGAATAAGATATCCAGTGAGCTCGGGCCTTAAAAAGACTTCCTACGTATCTTGGTTTGAACAGGAATTATAGTTCTCATAGTTCATTCACAATGGGTGTTTAGGCACATTTTGTAATCACTAAAAATCAATAATCCCACGTGAGTCATGCTCAGTGAGAGAAACAAGAGGATGTGGAAGATTCAACAAAGTCACTTTCAAAATTTTCTCCCTCTACTGGTGGAAGAGGGTGTACCTATGGTGGTAAGGGTGGATGAGGTCGAGGTGACCCAGGAATATGGAAAGACGATAAGACTTGCCTCTATTCAATTTACATTGGACAAGGTTCCAATTAAAGGAAGAAGGGATGGAGTTAGGGGATTATACCAGAATGGTTTCACATTGTGACAAAGCCAAATTAGAGAGGGAAAAGGGATACAAAATTCCATGTTCCCAACTCCCATCTGGTCTTTTCCACCGAAGAAGAAATAAGGATCAAGGATGCTACCTCATGCAATAAAATATAAGGGATTACACTAGGATGGTTGACCTAAAATTATTCTTAGTATTAGAGGGAGACTTCTCTTATTCTAGCATGGAAAGGCAAGTGTGAACCGTACCTTACCTACTAGAGACCTGAGGTTTGGGGTCTTAGAGATGAGAAAGTGAGGACAGAACCCAAATCCTTATTCTAAAAATCAGGAACATTCCAGCATTGTTCCTGAGAGAAAGGTCCATGTGACTGTGGATATACAAACCCACAGACACTCCATGATTCCTAACCCCATTTTGAAACAAACATGGGAAACCTATGACTGTGAAAAAAAACCAAACTAGGAGACACTGATGTTTCTCTCCCAATTTTTTTATAAGACATGAGGATTTTGTGGAGGTATCAACAGAATCCCTTTCATAAAAGGGATCCAGTGAAGAAGAATCCTTTTAATGAGTGCCTTTGAGGAAGTCTTGATGGCTTGTAGAATGAAGAGAGTATGTGAATCAGATATGGGTGCCCAAGTGGATAAATAAGTGTGATTATAGGCGCGCAAGTAGGATTTTTTAACCTAATGTTCCCTTATTTGAAGAACACCCTGTATGGTAATACTTGGGTGAGACCTTTCTCAATACTTCAAGAGTGTTCATAGCGGATCCTAAAAGTAGGGTGTTTGGGTTCATATGAAAGGAATAGGTGGCGTACAAGTATTTCTAATTTGGGGAGGTTTGGTGCTTTATGTTCCCATGTGTCATGGGTTTCGAAAAGTAAAATGACTTAAGTCCAATGATCCTCCATTAAATCCTCAACTAAAAGTGTTAAAAAACTATCTTGAATGTTTTGGATGGATGGGGGGAATTTCTATGGTGACCAGAGCATCAATTGGGCTTCAGGGAAAGTTGTCCATACAAATGATGGCCCCAAGGGTATATTTATAGGAAAAAATAATACCTTGGGTGAAAGGAGTTTGGGCGCACAAGTAGGATGTGCACTGTAATGTGGCACGCAAGTACCTTATGTGCCAATAGTGTTTTGTCTAGGCTAAGGTGACACTTTAAGGACTTAGGAAAAATAAATACTTCAATCAGCTTCAGCAAGGGGGGGTCACGTTTTTGCACGTAGGTATCTTTAGCACATTTTTGGGGACTTAGAAAAATTTATTGCTCCATACCGCAGGGGTAGCTCCCCCATATCCCTAATTGGGATCAGTGTCAGGCTGTGGTCCTGACCCATTCGAGTCAGTGCCTTCTCTACCGTCACGGACCCCCATAAAAAATCCAGAGTCGCACAACACACTTTTTTATCCTAGTTGAGGCGATTTTGAGTCGCAGCACATGGAAATAAATCTTCAATTGTGGAGAAGTGCATTCATCACATTTCATGGTGTCTACAACCTTATAGATAACTTGACACCCCAGTCAAATATATGCTATCCTTGTCGGCTTGAGACCCATATAATGAAATGGTCTCCCTCCTCAAACTCCAAGGGTCTCTGTCTCCCATCATAATAAGACATGTGTCTACTCTGTGCAGTCAACATCCCCTCTTGGATGATATACACCTTCTCAGTGGTAGCTGGTACCAACTCAGAACCCATAAGTGCGGACACTCCAGGGTCTATCCAGCATAAAGGTGATCTGCAAGGCAACCCACACAAGGCTTCAAATGGTTCTATGCTGATGGTGGAGTGATAGATGTGGTTTTATGTTAACTCTACCAGTGGAAGGTGGTCTTCCAAATTGTGACCAAAGCTAATGATGTAGGCATGAAGCATGTACTCTAGGGTTTGAATGGTATGCTCCTTCTGTCAATTTGTCTAGGGATGAAAGGTTCTCATCAATCGTAGCTGGGTTATAAATGCCTCTTGGAATCTCTTTCACAAATGGGATTTAAAAAGAGAATCAAAATCTTAAACGATCGTCAAAGGCACCCTGTGAGTCCGCACTATCTCTTGAATGTAGAGGCATCACAATCCCTCTACCCATCCCTTCTCTCGGATAGGTATAATGTGGGATGAATTGGTGAGTTGGTCAACAATAACCTAGATTGAATTTTGGCCCCTAAACATGCATTGTAAACCTATCATAAAGTACATGGAGATACCATCTGACTTCCATTTTGGTACGTTAAGTAGTTATTCCAAGACTGCTAGAACCTGATGCCCGACCTTCACTTACAGACAAGTGAGGCCTTGGGAAAAAAACTTTGCCAATGCTTTCTTCATCCTTACCCACTAGTACTATCATTACAGGTCTAGATTCATCTTTTCCACAATAGGATGTACCATAAAAGGGGATGTATGGAACTCCCTCAACACCTCCTCCCATAACGTCACTGGTACCATGGTGTGTCTATAGAAAAGGATGATATGCTCCCCACCTATCTAAAATTCACCAGAGGCATGTCTTTGTGATATCTGAGCATTTTGGGCCTCATATTCAACATCCACAAGTTATTCCCCCTAACTTACTGATGTATTGGGGTAGTGAAAGTTGTAGACTGGAGGTAAGATTCTCCAATGATATCTAAAAAGGATATCTACATCACAGCTAGCTTCTTTGTCCCCTCACTCAGTAGCTGTTAACCAGACCTCCTGTGGAGTTTACCTGCCACTACATTCCCCTTTCCAAGAGTATAGGCTCTCTCAAAGTAATTGTCCTTGAGGAACTCTATCCACCACCACAATCTCAAGTTCATGTCGTTTTGTGAGAAGATATACATGAGACTCTTATGGTAAAAGTATATGGTAAATCATTCTCCCATCAAGTAGTGCTTCCACATCTTCTAAATGAAGACCATTGCTTCTAACTCCGGGTCATTGATCGCATAGATCTACTCATTTTTCCTCAACTATCCTGAGATATAGGTGATCACCACTCACTCCTACATTAGGAAACAACCCATTCTAGTCCCTGATGTGTCTCAAAACACTACAAACCCAACACTGTCTTCAGGTTGTCTCAAGAAAAGTGCACTCATCAGTCTCTTTCTTAGCTCATGGAAACTCTTATAGAACCTCTTCATCCATACCAAGGGTTGTTCCTTATTTTTCAAAGAGAAAAAAGGTGCTTCTATACTGGAAATATCGGGTATGAATCTCTTTTAGTACCCAACCAACCCTAGGAAACTCTTCACCTCAATCACGCTCTTCAGTGGATCCCAAGAAAGCATTTCCTCTATAATTTATAGATCAATTACAAATACAGTCTCATATATTACAAGTGCTAGAATGTGGACATCTCGTATCCATAACAGGCACTTTGAGAGCTTACCATAAAGCTGGTGCTCTCAAAGTGTATCCGTAACTATATGCATGTGTGTAGATTTCTCCTCCTCTGATTTCGAGTACACCAAGATTTCATCAATGAAAACCACCAAAAAATGATCAATGTATGGCTGGAAGAACTTGTTCACGAGTACCATGAATACCACTTGGGCATTGGTTATGCAAAAAGGTGTGACCATGAACTCATAGGGTGAATACCTGCATCTGAAGGCTTTCATCGGTGCGTCTTCATCCCATACCCAATGCTGATTATAGCTTGATCTAAGATCTATCTTCGAGAACCACCTCTCCCCCTTCAACTGATCGAAGAGGTCATCAATCCTCGAAAGTGGATACTTTTTCTCACAGTCACTTGATTCATGCACCAATAGTCCACACATAATCTCAAACTCTAGTCTTCCTTCTTGTAAAACAATACAGGGGATGCCCATTGTGAAACTCTAGTCCTTAAGAACCCATTCCTCTGCAAGTCCTCTAGTTATTCCCTCAATTCATGAAGTTATGTGGAGCCATATGATATGATGGTGTAGATATTGGTGTCATACCATGGTTCAGATAGATGTAGAATTCTACCTCTCTCTAGGGAGGTAGTCCCAAAACATCCTCAGGAAATACATCCTCATACTAGACCACCACTAAAAAAAAGCTAGTACACCTCTCGTCCACTTCACCGAGTATGATGCTTGCCAACTGATGAGTGATCGGCTTCACCCTCCTTCAAGGAAGTCCATCTTGTGCTGCAAAGATTCATTTCTCTCCGGTGAAGGAAAACCTGGTCCCATCATCACCGACACCCCACACTTTCCACCTAATGCATTTGATATGGGCATGGATTGTGGAAAACCAGTCCATACCCAATATGACATCTTAAGGCCTTGATGTCACTACTAGGAGATCCCAGATGAAACTCTTGCCTCTTGGAGTAATCTCACACTACCGAAACCAGTGGGTAATCATCGAATCCCCTCTTGTAAGAGTCTATTGCCATAAGGATCGAACCAAAAGCTCCACCAAGATCTCTAAGCTACAAATTAGAGTCATGACAATGAATGAGTGACTGACCATAGTTTCTATAAGAACTTTATCTAGGGTGGAGTACACATAGATCAAACCTCCAATCAACTTTGGAGAACCGTGGTCATAAGTCTCTATTTCCTGAAGCAAAGCTTATCCTTCTCCACCTACTCTCTGAGGTCGGGGTGGACCACCTAGAGGTGGTGGCAATAGTAACTCAAATTGTTTCCCACTACCTGCAGCTCGACCTACACCCCTACCACGTCTCCTGCCCTACATACCTCCTCACTCAAATATCTGCCTCTCCCTTAGCGGTCCCTCTATCATCTTCTTATCTTCAATTTAGTGTTTCAGGAAGTTGTGAGATATGTGACCCTATTCTCCACACAAGTATCAAAATTTTCTCCTATACTGAACTCATCATCCTCACAAGCTTCACACCATTGACCATACTTCCTTGGGTCGTCCTTCAGATGTTCTGGCCTAATTAGGCCTATGAATCCTCTGTCTACTTTGTACTGTAGATGACTCGGTCACCTGTCATATAGTGGTGGATCTTACAGTCGGTGCCTGATTAGTTAGGAAACTCTTCACTAGTAGTTCTCACTCTATCACTCCAGCTTGTGTTGGGATGTTGAGAGAAATCATTGATGCCTTAATCTCCCATCAAAGTCCCATATCAGTGGTTTAGTCCCAAAATAAAGGGCCTTGTACCATGTCTGTGTAGTAGTGGGAGAGGTCGGTAAACCTCATAGAGTAATAGTCCATAGTCAAATTACCCTATTGTAGGTATAGTAGTTCTTGAATACGCACAGATTGTGGTGTTGCTAGTACAAACTATTCCATGAAGAGGCTCTTTAATTCCAATCCAGAATGGTTCACCTCCTTGTGTGTCTGGAGCATTAAGCTCCACTATCTCCCTACCATGCCCAAAAAAAAGCTAGCATCTAGGATCACTATCTGGTATTCTGGTGTCTCTTCCAAGTTAAAAACTCATGCCACAACCTCTATCTAGTCCTCAACTGCCTGAGGATCTATCTCGCCTCGAAACCTCAGAGTCCTCTATATCTATAACATGGTAAATGTGCTTAGTTGGCATGAATTGTCTGCTGGTGGGGATGGTAGAATATTCTTCTCTACGAGTGGGGGTGTTACTTATACACCACCCATAGGTGCTACCACTGTAATTTTCCTATATACCAAATTCTGATAGCTCTGTCGACCATCGTCGTGATCTCTCACTGTAATCCTCATTGGTTGTCTTCATGGAGGCATCCTATAAGGAAAACAGATCTGTCATGGTCAATAAGTTATACCTGGTGAGCCTACTCAAAAGAGATAAAAAGAAAAACATTTCCAAAACTCATGCAACTAGTGTTTTCATGTACTGAGTAGGAAAATAGAATTCAGTGACCTGAAATATGGATACATTAGATGCCTCACCAACATTGGACTCTCCATAATGAATGCCGACCTCAAAAAACTTAACACTATTTCCCCATTAAAAATTGTAGACTATTAGTTCTTCTAGTAGAACTGACTACCCTCTGATACCACTTTTTCGTGACCCATCACCGGGGAACATTCAGTGACTACCCCATGCCCGCCTTCCAAAGGCCAACGGTTTGTGACGAGCACCCAAAAGTCATATCTTAATAATGGAAGCCATTTCCTTTAAACTAGTATGCAGAATAAAATACTACCCACACAAAGAAGAACACAAGGCACAACTACTGAGAGTAAAAATTAAGTACTGAAAGTAAATAGGCCAATATACAAACCCCACTTAAAGAAACGTACATGAAATGGAAAAATACAAGCTCTGGAGATCATCATACATGGATCCTACTTGAAGAGTAAGTAAAACTCGCTGTCTGATGTCATTGCAGCTCACGACATCTATTGATCACCTCTGAGCACCTTCTAGCCCTAGTTCCCTAAGTCTTGGTCAATGTTGTATGTCTTCTTCCTAAAACACAATAGGTTCGGGCATATCCCATGCAAGGGTGAGTATAACAATACTCAGTATGGATACCGAGACCCTCAAAGGTATCTAAAAAATCCACAAAGGTAACCCACAAAACAATATATTAGTTACAAAGAACAAATAAAAGATAGCTCACAACAGCTATACAACATGAAGAACATGAATAAAGAATATTAGTCATGACGCTAGATCAAATTATTCTGTTGAGAGGATTTGTTTCTGATCTGATAGGGGTTGCACCACTACCGATCCAAAAGGGTCTCTCTATAGCTGATCCATGATGGGTCTCTCTTCGACTTGTCCATGATGGGTCATGCTAATACTGATCTATTGTGGGTCACTCTCATGCCGATCAATGGAGGGTTGCTCTACTGCCAATCCACGGAGGGTTTCTTTGCTGATGATCCATGGATGGACACACCATCTCCAATAAATGTAGGGTCTCTCTCTTTCCAATCGAGGGAGGGTCTTTCCATTTACAATCTATAGAGGGTCACTCTCTTGCTGATCCATAGACAGTCGCTCTTCACTTGACAGTTAGCCACTGGATTACCACACCTTGTATGTATGATTTATTATGGTTCTTCTCCTCAATCCATCATTCATATCTCAACTGTCACAAATTCACACATAGAGGTAACCAAAAGAACCTTCTTGCCATAAGGGTTCTAATACAATAAACGATGCGTCTATCGGACACTTGGTTTGTAATTTATACGCTTTTTAGTAAAAAGTGTTTGGTTGTATTCGAGTCCAATCAAACCCAGTCATACTCCAACTTCTTCCAAAAGTCATGTGGAGTATCTAAAAATTACCACTTCCTGTCGAGGGTCATCGTTACATACACATCATGTCAATCGTATTCCCGGTATGTTGTTTATGATCATTTTAGTGAAACGGGGCCGGTCGGGTCTGGATCCGATCCAACCCGGTTGGACCGACCTGACCCAACCCAGTCCGGGGGTCCAACATGGGTCCGACATGGGTTTCGCCTAGCCAGCCCGTTGGGCCTGTAGGTCCGGACCAGTCGGACAAGTTCAGCTAGGTGGTGGGACTGGCCCAGCCGGCCCGTTGGGCCCATGGGTCTTTCCCGATAGCATGGGGTTGGCATTATGGCGGGTCCAGATCGTGTGTGGTCGGACATTAATGATGGGGCGTGAAACACTAGAAGAAGAAAGGCCCACACGGTGAGGGTTAGTTTTCCATCTCAGAGGTGGGAACATCCGGTTTCCACCTGGTGGTGCCAGCAGGCACCGCCCCTTCTCCCAGAATAGTCCACAGGCGGCCGACCGTTACACGTGCACGCAGATGAGGTATGTGTGCTTTCGGCTCACCTGAGCGGCCGAGGCGGGCAGCTCTCCCACGTGGTTCTGACGGGCACTGCACTAGCTCACTGGTGTGGCCAGTCGGCCATGACCTCCTATTGTCGCATCACACTGACGGACCTGCCAACGGCGCCTTCTGCGGGCCACCAGAGGTACTCTGGTGGTGAAATTCTTGTGCCTCTTGCACATACGACCTCGGTAGGATGACTTCTTCACAGAAAATTCATCATAATTGCATTTCTAACAACTTGATCATTTGGACATGAAGAACGCACAATAAAAAACTATGATGGATGGTCCGGGCCTTGTCCATGTTGGCCAGCACCCTCCACATTAGATTTTAATCATACGAGAAAGTATTAACCACACAGCAAGTGTAAAACCCCAATTCAAATTCCCGCATTAGAACCTCCCACAAAAACTAACCGATCATGGATCAACCCATTAGTCGGTTGATCAGCATTCATTGTTTATTTCAAGAACGAGGTAAGAATAATCAATTACCATAAATTCATAAAACTCTACATGGATACATTGGATTCATTAAAGAAAAAATAAGAGATATATGTCATCGTCAATATGTGATCTTTGGAATTTGTCACCGCTTGTCAACCTTCAGATCTGATCCTCCAATGTTCATTGCTTCTTTCTTCGTTCTTCGTTGGGTAGGGTTTCCACCAGAAGTTCGTTAGAGATTCCTCGCGTTTATTAATCCCCAAACTCCAACACCTTGGAATAGTAAAAGAAACATGTGTACCGATGTTGTGCTCATTAATGCCACTCATTAATGACCCGCATTTAATGAGCCATTAAAGAATCATTAAGATAACAGTGTCATAGTTACAAACAATCCATTAATGAACCTCTATTAATGATCCTTGTCAATGCACTATTGGGTCGCTGTCCTTCGCTCAATGATGTGAATAATAAAATAACTTTGGAAAAGTTATGTTAACATTTTCTTAAAAAAGTCAAAAAATTAACTTTTCCATTGAACTGTTGTTGGTCAAACATAAACTTTACATCAGAAAATCTCGATGCTATGAGTTCAACGGTGCCCTCAGATTTCAAATCTGGGCACTGGTTCAAAAGATAGAAAACATGCTTTCACATTCCCTTAAGTGAACGTAAAATAATGTTCAAAATTCCATTGTGGGCTCACTGGGCATCGAAATCATGTGTCGTCGAATCACGCGGTCTCGAAATAATTCCATATTATTTTAAAATATGTATATATAGAAATTTTGGGTTTTTAAACACCATTTTTTGATATCACAATAGAGTGTGATGGGAACTTTACTACTAGGTATGATATCAAGATCATGAATAAAATTTCACATCCAAACTTATTATTTATCTTCCAAGGAATCTAAAACATACTCAGACTCTGCTATGGAATCTATAACAATATCCTTCTTTGAGATTTTTCGGGTCACAACACATCCATTCAGAGTTAATATGTATCATGTTTGTGACATCATTCCATCTTAATCAGTTTAGATACTAGAATCTGAGTATCCATTTATGATTATCTCTTCATGTCCTCGATAAACAAGGAACATATCTTTAGTACACCTCAAATAATTAAATATAGTCATGAATGTCATCTAATGGAAGTCACTCAGATCAGCTTCATATCTTCCTGCCACATTTAATGCACATGCGGCATATAGACTAGTAAATAGATTAAACTACATGAATAACTCAATTTATAATGTATATTGAATACATTAAATTGTATTTATTTTTGCATGGGTCTAAGGAAAAATTTTCAGGGAATGATAAATGTCATGTGACGCTGGAAACAATTCTTTCTCGGATTGTTCCATACTGAATACATTCAGTATCTGGTCAATGTATCTACTTTGACATAGGTCAAAAAACCTCTTAGATCTATCATGATTAGTCGTAATCCAAATAATATATGTTTCCACTCATATGACTTTCATGGAAGATAATTTATTAAACAATGCCTTAATAGACTATAAAACTTGTATTTTGTTTCCAATAAGTAATATTTCATCAACATAAACTATTAAGAAAACAAACTGACTACCGCTAAACCATTTGATGACATAAGGATCAAATTCGTTATTTATAAAACAAAATTTCATTATGGATTATTTAAAATGAATTTTCCATAACCTATATTCTTTCTTTAATCCATTAATGTAATTTTTCAACTTGTATATCTTATTGGAATTATTTGGAGTTACAAACCCTTCAGGTTGTGTCATGTAGACATCTTCCTGAAGGTTCCCATTATGGAAGGTTGTTTTGACATATATTTTCTGAATATCATAGTCATGGTAAGAAATAATCGAATGTATAATTATGAAGCTTTTCAGCAATGAAATTGGTGGAAAGGTTTCATTGTAGTCAATGACATGACGCTATTTAAAATTTTTTGAAACCATTCACCCCTTATAGGTACTTCTTTTTCCTTGAATGTCCAGTTTCTTCTTGAATACCCATTTGAAACCAACTATATTTACATAAACTAGAGTATCTATCGAAATATAGAATTGTTTTTGGTACATGGAATCCATTTTAGAATTAATGGATTCATGCCAGTTAGAAAAATGTGTTCCATTTAGTGCTTCCTTATAGGTTAGATGATCATTATTATCAACAAATAATGAGTCACCATTCTCAGTAACTAGTAAAAAATACTATTCTACTTCAATAACCTCTCTTGTACTCCTACATAGTACTTGTGTCTCTCGGAGATTTTTTCTTTCACAAGGTCTTTGTTTAATCTGATCATGTACCAAATATTTTGTACCTTGAGCCTCGACTTCATCAAATTTTATCCCACTCCCTCTATCTTCTTTGGATATGTTCTCAATCTCATAGAATATGGCATGTATTTCCACTAAAAACTTTTTGTATGAATGGTCATATAAGTAATATAACCTTTTTCCTTAGGGTATCCTATAGAGGTACACATTTTACCTCATGGTGCAATTTTGTTACCTGAAGATGCCTTAATAAATTACAAACATCACCACACATGTCAATTATATATCAATTATTTTCTTCCACTAACAAATTCATATGGAATATCATTTATCAATTTAGTTCGTACTTGGTTTATTATGTGTTCCATTATTTATAACTCACATCCCCAAAAGGATAATTGAAGACTCACATAGCTCATAATTGTTCTCAGTATATCCAACAATGTGTTGTTTATCCTTTCACTTACACCATTCCATTGAGGCGTGTAAGGAGAATTTAGTAGGGATAGGATCCTAAACCTTCATCAGTAATAAATTAAATATTGATTAAGATATCCTACACCATGGTCTGAGCGTATTTTCTTAATCTTCCTACCAAGCTGGTTGTCAACTTCATTCTTGTATTCCTTGAATTTTTAAAAATAATCTGGCTTATACCACGTAATGTAAATATAACCATATCTACTAAAATTATTAGTAAAAGTTATGAAGTATGAGTACCCACAAATTTATTTAACATGAAATAGTTCACACATATTGGTATGAACTAATTCAATAATCTCTTTATCCCTATCACCAATCCCACTAAATGGGGTTTTAGTCATTTTGTCTTGTAGACATGTGGGACATACTCCAAGTGGATTTAGTTCAAAAGAATATAAATATCCATCTTGATGTAATTTTTTCAATAATTTTTCATTTACATGACCTAGCGGGTGATTCCAAATTTGGAGGTGGTATGAATCATGTGAAGTAACTTCATTACCAATTTCCATTTCTTGGTTTATGTAATCCAACAAATAATTACCATTATGTAAATGTGTCTTACCATAAAAAAACATATATTATAAAATAGGAAACATTTATTTCCAAATTTGAAAATGAATCCATCTGTATCTAGTATGGATATATAAATAATGTTCTTGGTAACTAAAGGCACATAATAACAACCCTTTAAAACCAAGAAAATTTAGGTTTTTAATGTGATTTGGTAGTCCCTAATCGATACAATAGCAAGTTTAGCTCCATTGGATGCTCATAGATCTACCTCCCCTCATTGAATTTTTCTAAATATACTTGGTCCATTTATTTGAATACATATGTGAGCATGATAAGATGTATCTAATACTCAATTTGTAGAAATAGATAAATGTATCTCAATAACAAACACTACTAAAGCATCCCCTTTATTCTCTAGATGGGTGCAGTGTTTCTTCCAGTGGCCCTAAATTCCTCATATGAAACAAATAGCATCAAGTTACCTTTCTTCCCCTGTTATGTTCTTGTTCATGGAAGGGTGGGAAGAATCTTCAATCTTAATGATCTATAATTTCCCTTTATATTTGATCACCATTAGGATAGAAGGATTTTCATGATTTATATCTTCATATACTTGGATAAGGAGGATAATAATATCTAGAAGATACTTATCAATGTTTTTCATATTGAAATTAACCAAATAGCTGGAGAGACATTGAGGGGGTGATCCCAGAATGAGATTGGTTCCCGATTATTTCAGGGAGTTTAAACCCTAGAATATATAGAAACACAGTGTATCCAATGAACATGACTAATTGAGTTCAAGATTGAGAATCCACATTAATATTAATCTAAAAGAGCGCCTTGGAAATCTCAAACCTTTCTTGTCTAGATATCTCCTACTAAAGACCACAGAGGTTCTCAAGCATGCTATATGCATCCGTGTTTTTGTGAGACTTCATGAGTTCACTAGACATAGATTAAAGCATCAAACATTGATCACACACCATTTCATTCTTATGTTATTCATATAGTAGTAAATTTTCATCACCTTTCTCTTGAGCGGGAGGATCAAGCATTGAGGATTCCACCACGTAATATTT
Source organism: Viscum album (assembly GCA_963277665.1). NCBI lineage: Eukaryota > Viridiplantae > Streptophyta > Magnoliopsida > Santalales > Viscaceae > Viscum > Viscum album. Next base: position 1,194,673,445 of record OY728135.1, on the reverse strand, counting down.
CCATTTGTGGTGTATAAGAACCCGAAGGCATCTAAATCACTCCTAGAACTTACTGCAAGTGAAGAGATTTTATATGTCAAATATTTATCATAGTGATTGTGTAGATGATGATATTTTCATTTTATTCTTAAACTAAAATATCATATTTTTAGTGTATTTCATGACTATAAATGTTGTGATAACTAATAAATAAATTGATTTTATTAAATCGCCCACTATTTTATCAAGTCCCAATATCCTTCACCAATTAACATAAAATGTCTAGTTTCTTGTACTATATAGTGTCAAGGATCCATATTCCTCTTTACATAACCTAAACAAGGGTTGTTCAAGATTTTTTTAAGATATTTAGGTAGAACAGTCTTTGTCAACCACAGAATTGTAACTCCTTGATCTGTTGAGTGGACTCCCCAATTCAGAAATCCTGACATAGATTCTCTCAACACAAGCCTTCAAATTACACAAAGTATAGAAAGGGATTATCCTCCTGATATAAAATGGTTAACTCAACCTGAATCTTTAATAAGAACTCCCCTTATAAAAAAATGTTTCCTAATCAGGGTTGGTCAAGAACATAGTTCAATTTGGTTTTCTTCCTAATCAGGTAACAGAATGATTAGGCTGGCTTAATTTTTGATTGAGGTATTTTCTTTTATTATGTATAAATTTTTGTCTTCTTTTATCTTTTATAGGTCTTGTTAATATTTAAGTGGATTTTTACTTAATTAATTAACCATTTTTGGATAAAACATTCATGCATAATCAATTTTATTTAAATTTCATCATTCCATATAAATTCATTGATGTGATCACGAACATGCATCGATGAATATAATTTTAATGAATTACCTAGAAATAAACAATTAATTAAATGACTCGATCATGATATTATCTAATGGTCAATTTAATGAGTGTACATTAAATCAACCAATGACCAAGGGGAAATAAATTCTTATACCAGACATGGAATGAGCTACAATATTCCACATATCCACCTATGTATCACCATGCTGGAATTATTATAGTTTTTTCTTGATTCTTATATGTGTTCCTTAGGATACTCTATTTATTACAAATATTTATTACTTGCATGGAAGTTAGGGGGACTAAAGAATCGGTAAAAGGTAATTGTATAAATATCATTGGTCATGCATGTCCTACATGGTAAAGGAGGGTGGGATGACTCACAGACCATCTTTTAATTTAATATTAAATAAATGAATAACCATACAATAAATTTAAATAAAAAAATTCCAATACATACATAGGTATTTTTCAAGTTCATGTTTGGTCATACAGGCATGTGATACAAAAAAATGTAACATTCTATCATTCATTTCTTTATTCTTTTTTTATTATTATGAATAATGTGCTTGTATGAATGAATTAATTAATTACTTCAATTTCATCATAACCATCATCTAAACTTAATTGGAGATACCCATCAATTTTGAATTAATTGAAAATAGAAGGAAGAACCATTAATGACATATTTATTACATAAAATTAATTGAGAATTTAAAACTCTTTAAAACCGTTATTAAATTATAAAATACATAATGGTGTTCCAAACAATAAAATAATGATTAAATGCTGTAATTTTTAAAAGTTAATGAAATTTTAATTTTTTTTTTCAGTAATGGGAGAATATATGGAGTGTACATCCATCTAGATGTCTTGTACCTAGGTTTTAGAATATCCATGTCACATGTCTAGGGCTTCATTGTGCAAACTTAACCTAATTACACATTGTGTACATTCCAGCTACACACCCTAGATTCACTTGTTGCATGCTAGGTCAGCCTAGTCAACATGTGATGTGAAATAAAATCATTATATGTTTTAATTTTCTTCCTGCATCTAGATACAATGAAAATTTTTATACGACATGTGACCCAGCCACATGCTATGTAACTCAGCTTTACCATCCAAGGATTTGGTACTTCCCGATTGCATCTCCAATCGTTCTTAATTTGTTCTTAAATCTCTAAGAAAATGACACAATGAACAAACATGATTAATTTATCGATAACATTTTAATTCCAATAATATTAAAAAATTAATAAAATTACATTAAAATATAAACATGATTGTTCATAGATCAACAATAAATAAAATAATTATAAATTTAAATTTGGTCACTCTGATGCCACTTGTTGGTTCTAGGCACAAAGGAAGAGTTTTGGTGGAAGGAGATATGTTAAAATTTATTTTAATAATCATTGCCTGAAACCACGAAAGAGAATATTACACTTAAAATTTATAATTAATTTATTTAATATCTGATGAAATAAATACTTCGGCTTAGGAAATTTCTTCATTTTTGATTTATGATCATCCTAAATGGCCCTTTCTGATTTCCTTTTTTTGAGCTTGTGAGGATTCAAGGGTATAATCGCGCTAGTGGTGATCCACCCATGCTATAATGGTCTCTGATAAATGCCACTCATTCTCTGAGTACTAGCATGGTGAATTGAATGTCTTGTAATTTTGATTCTTGATCTCTCGTTCTTTGGCCCTGAAGAAATTCTATCTTCGGTTTCTCATTCTTGAGAGGGAGATGAGAGGAGTTGAGAAATAGTTAAATGGGTGTAAAAATTACTTATTCCCAATATAGATTTTTTTTGAATAATTTACACAAAATACATAGTCATCTATTTATAGAGCTAGGATTTTGGATAAAAACAAAATTTCATAACATCCATTAAATATAATTATTACCATTAATGAAATATCTTTCCACATAATAATGATAAATATATTATTATTTTTTTGTGCACCAACTTGGAAAAAATGGATAAATAATATTTATTGAATCATAAGTAATTATTTTATCACTAGACATGGTCTTGTTACATTCTAACTCCTATTACATTTATTGTAAACCTAAATAAATCAATTATTATCATAAATAAATTTTTTATTCACATATTATTCAATAAATATTTATTAAATATTCAATAAAATAAATTAATATTTTTTCACAATCCGGTGAGTAAATTTTTTTTTAATTCATGCAATAAATATAACTTGAATAAAATTATTCCTTAACCTTAAGAATAATATTTATTCCATTAATTAAATAAATAAAATTAATCAAGTCCAATATAAACACTTAGTATGTGACCCTATAGGATTCATTATCATTAGAATTAGGCATGATTGCCTAAAGTCCATGATTAATATCTAAAAATGGGTCATGGAACCCAATAAAAAGAAAATATAGTTGCAACAATGACAACTACATAAAAACACTCAATTTGTAGTATAATTCCTTTATCATATTATCTCATCAAGAGAGTTTCATGACTGTTTCATAAAACTATATGATCGATACATCATTCTTTGAATATATGAAATAAACTCATCATTACCCAATGGATATGGAATTTAGGGTGATGGTTATACTTAAATCGAAAGGCTGAGATATCAACATCCATAAAGATATAAGGGACAAATCTTTCCATGAATTAGCCATTAATGACATGTCATTCGCAGTGCACCCAATGTACCCTACTTACTGGAAATATATGGTGTGACTATTTTCACTATAAAATCTAAGTGTATGATTTCTGACATTGATTAATGATAATCATATAGTCTAAGGATCCTTACACATGATCATAGATAGGAACTCAGTTGACATAAAAACATGCAGAATTCCAACTGGCTTTTGTGTTCTCATAATCTCTCGTTTAGGAGATTACCATGTGCGATATTTATGAGAAGAAGTCTCACCAACATATTAGTACTCTCAACTGATGGTCTATATACTATTTTTTCCATCATAGTTTGTTATCAAATAATATAACTATATTAACAACATTTTCATAGCACTTCAAGTTTCTCATCATAGCGGGGAACTACTATGACCTTATCAATGTGAAAAACACTCTAGGACATTATTACATTGATGTCATGCAGAACAATTAACAATATGTAATAATATGTTTAATTTCATATTTAATACGTCAAATATTCATGTAATCAATGTAAAAACAATTGGTTCTTGGAAACCAACTCTAACACTCACATGGTTGACCCACACGGTTAGACAAACTATGTGCCAACCATGTGAAATCCCATTATTTCATGTTTCATAGTTTACCAGGGTGGGTGCATGGTTTGGAATCTATGTGCCTTAATCGTGTGCCAACCCATAGCCCTACGCCTCAACTTACATGGTTTCCTAGATATTCTTCCCAATTTTCAGAAACATTTCTAAAACCATGTAACCTTATAAAATCCCCAAAAAACCTTCCCAAAAACCATCCAAACTCTCCCAAACATAACCCAAACACTTTATAAACAAATAAAGGCATAAAAGTGTTACATACCTCAAAATGGGGGTTCTATAAAAACCTAAATGACTCACATAGAAACTCATACACCTTCAAGAACCTCAAGGAATGGATTACTCCCTAACAAAAACTCTATAATACACATCATATGAAGACTCTCAAGAATACATGGAATCCCTTATAAAACCATAAAGGTTGAATAAATCAATTTTTGTATGATTTTTATCAACACTGAGTTATCATCATATGCTCATAGAATACTTTAACCCTTCCCTGACGTTTCCTACACTCTTTCTGGCCTAACAAGAGAGGTTTGACAATCTTTAGACTAGTACAAGGGTGACCAGTAGGGTATCACTTACATTGATTCAAATGGTTAAATGACAATGGTGGAGGTAAATATTCTATTATAAAATATTTCCATAAATGGTAAGTGATCCAGATATCTCTAGCTAAAAACCTTTAAGATGCCATACAACACATCCTCCGTAACATGGATTGTTCACATAGACTGACCATCCACCTGGGGTTGGATCATTATGCTCATCTATAATGGGACCATAAATCCATTCACTATCCCATAGACATCATTTATGTATACCAATAATAATATGTGGAGACATAGATCATCGAAAATCACAAATCTGTATGATCACATACACGTACTACCACTCCAAACTCTCAACTGTGCTTTATCCTTGAATGGAACAAAAAATGTACTAACTTGGTATGTCATTATATATTTATCTATAAAGAATCGTTTTATCTCACTAAAATTTTATTCCCCATCAAAAAATTATCAAAATTTAAACCCACTTCCATTAAAAAATCAAGTGCTTGAGTTTTTTCAATCTTAACTTGGTATTCTACATTAACGTGATGGTAATAGAGACACTATGAAATAAAAATAGTAATTGTCCGCCTCATGCCATCCTACCAAAACATTCTTTGAATATCCTTGTAATTAATTTCCACACCTGTATGTATATCTAAGATAGTGTGTGATTTTTTTTCTAAAAAAATCTTCCAGAATCATTAAATAGTACCCCTCTAAACCAAGAACACATAGCACCTCAAACACTTTCTTAGGTGGTTCCCAAGAATGCACTACATGTACCTTTTCTATGATGATAATTACACAAATATTTTAGATGAAAATCCTCAACAAGAAAACCCCATTGATCCAAAATTGATTCATAATGAGATGGATATAAAACTGTTTCTCCTATAGTATGTCTACGACAAACCTCAAATGATACACATTCTCATCCTATGATGTAGATAGAATGAGTATGTCATCAATGAAGATAACTATGAACCAGAACTAATGTGGTTGGAATATTTGGATCATATGATCCATGAACATAGAATGTGAATTATTCACACCAAATATGCATCATAATTAGCTCATATTCCATAGTGATATCAGAATTCTGTCTATAGAATATCATCCTCAAAAACCCTAAAATGAATGTAGTATGACTACAAATAAATCTTTGATAACCAACTCACACCTTAAAAATAGTCAAAAGATGTCATAAATTCTGGAAATGGGTTAATTATTATTTCTCTCTACATGATTTAGGTGGTGAACTCAATGAAAAACCAAAAACACTAAAATACATTTTTCATTTAAAAACATATAGTTTCCCAGAGGGAACACACTATGTTTCATAAAACCTTTCTCTTGAAGGTATTACAACTTCACCCAAAACTCCCAAAGCCTAGTAATGTCCATTTGATATTTCGCATAATATATCAGTGTAATCCAAGAATGTATTTAGATATAGAAGTTAATCTCCCATGTTAGAGGAAGTCTTGGGATAAAATTGGGGGAAAAATTTATTAAAAAATCCGCTATTATTTGAAGACACATATCCAAATATCCTGCAACACTAAGGGATAAAATATCCAATTAGTAGGTGATGGGATTCACCATCATTCTCATGAGACCCACTCGCTCATCCATAATATCTATCTCACCCTTAGGGATAATATTTTTTCATTAATATGTTGGAATATAACTCTCTTATAATGAAATACAATCTCAGCAAACACTGTGCACAAATATTTCATACCCAAAATGATGTCACAAGGATTCATTGTGGATAATAAGATGTCCTATAAGAAACGCACTCCACTAATATGACATGAAAAATAAAATTCAAGGAAAATAATATTAACCACCTCGACACTATCCGATTTGGGAAGTACTAACTCTCACAAACTATTTAAATAATATGAAAAAATAATGCATCATGGTGGTGGAAGCGTCCATATAACTTTCATCCTTGAAGACATATCACATTTCACCAGCACATTGATACAAATATTATAATGAAAAATATGTTTGAAAGTGAAATAAGTGAATAAAAAAAGGAAAAGGAGATACATATCGTACCTCATTCTATACACAGAGTCCCACGTCCCAAATTTGTTATCGTATTACCTCACACTCCATGATGATGGGTTGGGAATTCCCAAGAATAGTGTCATTTTTAGGTAGACGAGAAGAATGGATGAATTTTGTGATGTATTAATATTCAGGGAGGTTTATGAGTTGAAGAACCTTTAATCCATCTAATTCCACTCACTCTCGCTATACAACGAATCCCCGCATCTATGGATAATATTTAGTATTCCTCATATGTTAAGAGTTTAATGACAAAAACCTGATGGTTTTGTAGATATCTCAACTACATGACATCCATTTACAACTACATCATCCAAAAAATCTATTCCAAGGAATATTTATAATGTATGACCCTACTCAATGTTCCTAATAAAAGAAATTGTGTTCTACTAGAGTCATAGAACTCAATGCAGAACATACATTAAAACTCTGCCAAGGAGATTTTCTTCTCATAATATTCCTAGGTAACCAAACCCCACCAACGTCTTGTTATTTCATAGAATGTGATGGTAAAAAACATGAACATAAGATCTCATGGAATCAGTAAAAATCCAAAAGAATTTAACTATTGAATTTCATTAAATCTCTGCTACCTGAGGATCAATCTCACCCAAGAGTCTTGGTGGTCACATATCCTCAAACTCTAGAAGAAATATTAGCCTATGGTAATAGATTTCCTGAATATATGCGATGTATGACTTCTTTATTTGGAATTTCACAACAAACATACCAACTAGGAGAAGATATATTTGTTGCTGGATGGCTGGATATGTCACCAGTCACTTGACTAGTGATACCACCCCATAAACTAGCACTTTATCAACAAGCTCGATACTATACTAGATTTCAAAGAAACCCTAAACTACAGAATCCACAGTCAATTGATTTTCATTATGACCCTTTAATTCCATCCAATATGGATGTAATTGTGTATACATACAAATATTGAAAAGATGTACCACTATTTTATGAGCATATATGGGGAGGTTACAAAATAAAGACATGAAAATCAAAAAAAAAATCCTAAACAATTCATATAGCATTGGTTTCCCTACAATGGATGTCTTGGTATGATGAACTGATAAGGAGGTATTAAAATTCTTAGTGAATGAATATATAATATTCCACACCAACATTGGGATCCCTTTCCTGAAACCCACACTCGAGACAATTTGACATGGTTTCCCTAAGGACAAAAACCAATCCTCACTATAAGGTTAAAATCCACACACCAACTGAGGGAAATAAAACCTTTGATACCACTCTATCAAGACCCAGGACACTAGGGAAAAAATATCTGATAGTCATTCTAGGGTGACACCAAAATCCATCCTCCAATAGGCTATGGGTTGGTGCTAAGCACCAAATAGTCATAACACAGAAATGGGAGGTATTAGCCAATGTACCTTTACACACGTACAAAACCTTCTCTGTGTAGAAGTTTAGAGATATAGTAAAAATTTATGAATATCATTTGTGTAAACCATTAATTCAAAAAACCCTCAGAAAACACATCCAAGTACACCATCACAGATGTGACTGACATTTTCGACCCTACAACACTTATAAGGGATAAATACTGATTGATTATTCATAACTATTATTATACACCAATTCCCCCTATCTAAGATGGTTATCCCAATAGACTATAAAGTTGAACAAAAAATAACAGGGCATGTATTGTAGAATTTAGAGTTCCCATTATTTTTGAAAATCTATTTGAGTGTGTCATGTGGTACTCAGATTTAGTTGTAACCTCTTTTTTTCAAGGCCTTACCATAACTGATAGGTAAAATGGGGGTCCCTCTTAGACATAATAGAAGATGAAATGTCACGAATACTCATGATTTCATAATGTACAACCTTCCCAATTCTTCCACATTAGTTTAACCATTTATTAGAATAAAATGGGTGGATTTTTTTAAGAGGTCAATAATAACTCATGTGGTGTTCCTTCATCAGGGTTTATGAGGTATCCCAGTGATGAAAACATTATTGAACAAATCCCACTTCCTGGTTGGAATGGGGTGGTTGGAGAAAATATGATGGATTCTAGTTCTTGGATTTTATCTATAGAAATATATAACATTGTGACACAATATTAGTTATACCATGTCTCATATGTGGCCACTAGAAATGGAGATACACATCATAGAACATATATGTGGATCTTGGATGAATGAAACGCTAGTACTGGTACTATCCTATATCACCACCTTTTTTGACTTCAACTACACAACAAATCATACCATAATGTAAATAATTACCTCTTAAGAAATTGATCATTCATTAGGAACCTCCCCAGTATATTGGAGTTTTATAGAGCACTATTATAACTCAAATTTAGAGTGGTCTTCCCAAATTAGTTCAAGGATGATGGGTGTCAATTGAATTCTCAATAAAAACATACCCCCTCTATGATCCTTTATTTAATATGTATCTAATAAAATATTTCCCAAAGATTCCACTCATCATTAGAATCATTTAGATTCTGGGAAGGAATTTTTTTAGTTTGAAGGACCACCAACCAGATTTCATTTTTCCAGGTATAAATGATATCAATATTGAACCCCTGGAGGTATTCCACCCATCATCACTACCTTATGTTGAAATTATCAATGGAGAAAATGTAGGCCCTTATTTTATGATCTGAGAAGACCATGAATTTACCATGAAAATGAAATTGATCCCATGATTTTAATCATGAATCACTACTGCCAGCTCAAGGTCGTGGGTGGGGTAATTCAAATTGTGTGGTCAGCATTGGTCGACACTATATGAAACCACATGGTCACCATGCATCAACAAACATCCCAAAACCATTCCAAAAGAATAATAAAAAACCAAATAACCCTTTCCATTCTTGGGTAATATCAAGATAGGGTTTGTGGTCAACCACCTCTTGATATCATCAATGGATATATGACATTATAGACTCCAAAAAATCATACCCCTTTTCAGGTGAGAGTTTTCATTGATGAGAAAATCTAAGAGAAATACCTTAAAAGAATCCATAATATCCTGATAGGACCAATAATATTCTGATATAAAATACATTATTCCCATCCTCCCATAGAATTACTAATTTAATTTTTTATGGGATAACTGAAAACCCTTGTTTAGATATCAAATGTCTCAATAATTTAACCTATTAGATCCAAAACATGAATTTCAGGAGTTTCGAATAAATATGATAGTCTTAATTCATTTCTACAATAGTGCATAGATATTGACCCGTCTCTTCTTTTATTCTAGAGTAACCAATATGTGATCCACAAACAACAATAAAAATGTGTAAAAGTATTTATGAAATACTTGGTTCAAAAGTTCCATAAAAACTATTGGATCATTATTCAGGATTAATTTCAAAATAAAACATTTGTAGTGTCAATACTTACTTTGGAAATATATATTTGAAACATTAGCTTCTGTCACACTGAATCTATTTCCCCAAGATATTTTTTTATTCATATAATTTATGGATTAATTAACAAGATCAATATCCAGATAAATAATGGGAAAATACTTTTTTACCTATTGATTATTGAATTAACAAGGTGAATTGTGATATTATTTCGATCCCCATGCATGTGTTTTCTATCCATAGGGTATTGAATATAGTCTTGATAAGAATAAAAAATATATTTGTTATTTTATAAGTGTTTATCAAGATAATGGGAGATGTCACTTGACTTCATGGTATCTCATGGGAAACTCGTTTAGTAAGGGAGTGGGGGTTGGACTGAGGGATGTGTTTGTCACAATGAAAAACCTCCAAGAAAAGATTTCATGGGGGGTCATGGACGTTAAGTCATTCCAGGGAAGGTTTATCATGAACAAAATATGGAATTGATATGTATTATTCACAAGGTCGGTCCCCTCATTATGGAATATTATCCTAATTATTTTCCTTTTACTTATCGAGATGCCACGTTGGATTATTGAGTAGGGTGATAATAATTTTTGGTCTCATAATTGGGTGGGAACTACTCATGGATTCCCAGGGTACCCAACACCAAAAATCTTATTTAAATAAGATATATTTTATCTAGATTTTTTCCTACTATACTAGACCATCATAAATTATACTACTTTAACGGCATCAAGTTAATGGATGAATAGTATAAATTCATCTTCACTAGTTCCTCATATGGAATTTTTTCATCAATAAATTATTAAAAAATTATACAGGATATCCAAGAGGTTTAGGACTATTAGAGGGGGTTACTCTAGTTAAATGAAATTCCATCTAAGTACAACTTTTTTTAGTTCTTGTAGAACCATGACATTCCCACATATGAATAGATTTATCAAAAAGGTATTAAACTACAACCCATGTGTCATTTTTGTCTCTATTCTAGTGGAGAATCAACCTATGCATTCTTATTTTAAGGAAAGTGGGGTCTAGTTTTATGGAAGTCCCTTGGTGACTATGTAGGTATTTCCTCTAATATATTAATGAGAAAAAACTTTATGAACTAGTGGTTTCAAGGAGTGGGAACCAAAAAATAATGAGAATAAGGAATGATATATCATCATGGAGGTAGGGTATTGATGTATTTGGAGTGTAAGAATCAAGGGAAGAATTCAATGATTCTATACCTTGATGAAGGCGATATTTTTCCAAGAAAGAAGGTTGGTGGAAAAAATATCTTCATTTATTAAAAACTAGGATTTTCCCCATATTTTTGATTGATCATGTATTTTGAAGACTCCTCGTTTTCAATTCATAATAAAATCCCTCTTAACCTATGGGTGTTTTGGATCCCTCCCACTATAAGTCTAAAACTCAAAATTAATAGCTCATGCTATCAAGGACACAATAGGGGTTAGTAGTCATTCATAAACACGGGGTTTGATAATTTTTTTAGTGTTTTCTATGGATATAAGGACTCTCTCACCATGTAAACTAAAACTGCGTTATGATATTTGGAGATATTCCATTCTATATGTATTGATCTTTCCATAGATGAAACTAATTACTACACTTTCTACAACTCTATTCAAGGATAATACTCCATAACCTGTTCTATTGTTTAGTTCGTACTCATATGTGAAATTATTATTGAAAATTAAAATATTTTTTCCCATACATGGCTTGAATGGAACACGGTTTCCGATTTTTAGCGTCATGGTTTTTTTGGGATACCATAATTATTTAATTTTATAACACTAGGTCCCTCCCCCAATAGTGTTCTGGTATTTTTAATGGTGAAACACTTGGGTTACATTACATTACACCACCCTAATCTCTTGTATTTTGAATAATTTTAATGATATATCAGTAGTCTCTTATCTGATGACACCCAGAGTGGAGGCCCATCATAGAAAACTATATCATCCCCTAAAGTTAATCGAATATGTTGTTAATGTGGGGAAAGGTGTATTTAATTTTTGTGGTGAGCCTATTAAAATATAGGCAATCAATGCATAAATGGAGAGATCCATCATCCTTTTAGAAATGATCACTACATCATAACAAGGTAATATTCTCAGGCGAATGAACCATTGGAATTTCAAATTGACCAGTTGTATCTTTAATTCCCTCAATTTGGTGGAAGATATATGATATGAAATAATATTTATCTATTATGTCTCTAATGAAAATTCTATGGATAACTCCACATCCCATAATGACGGTAAACCTATAAATTCCCCTAAAAATACCTATGGGAACAAATATAATATGTGGAGGTTCATTTCATCATGAACATGGAATCCATTTAGATTGGAAGACCCCATTACTCCCATAAGGTTCTATGAAAGTCACCTTCAATTTATCTAAATCAATATGAACCATAAAACATGTCATAAAATACATCCCTATAATCACATAAAAGAGGTCTATTTATAAGAAAATTAAATCACATTTAAATTAAACCTCTTAGAGGGTGATAATAAAAGATAGGCATCTAAATCCATGTTCCTTCTTCCTACTAAGAGGGATAACTAACTCTATATGATTGGTCATAAGATCAGTCGATAGTTTTACCAAATCCATAAGGTGAGTAGAGGAAAATGTATTTGAAGAACCTGTATCCAATAAATAAATTTATATATATGATGAAATAAAAAATTTAACTCGAACTATGGTGGGCCCTATATATAAATCCACAGGTTAGAAATCCATATAATCAGGGTTCATAATCTCTTCTGGTCCTTGATGTGGACTACTGACTTATGGATCTACCATAAGGTGGATTTACCCATAGGAAGATCCAACCATTCCACCACGTCCCCAAGATCAAGAACCCATAACCATGGATTCAACAGGCTACTATGTTGATACCCTATACACTATAGAGATCTCACCACATTGTGAAGGAGGATCAATCTTATAGAATCTTTAAACATGACCCAGACATCCACACAGAAGGTGGTGTTTATGTTTAACAACACACATAGACCGCATGTGCCTAGACCTACCACACTGATGACACATGATAGATCCACGAATGTATGTTGCTAACAATGGTGGTAAAAATAGGTATTCATAGATAAAACCACTCATCCTTCAATGATCCTCATGCTTATTCTTATTCTAAGACATTCTATCTACACCTTTCCTCATAGATGGAAATATCCAAAAGAAACCAGACCTACCTTCCCAGTCAATATCAACAATCAGGTCTTGATCAACCACCTCATCATATGTATTCATATTGAACAAGAAGACCTTGGATTGAATTTCCATCTACAACCCGATTTCAAACTGATGGTGCTTTAGCTGCTCATTGTAAACCACATTAGGAACAAAATAGATACGCTTTGAATAATAGTTTCTATATTCCAACAATAAATTCTCTCCTTGATGTAGATTCATAAACTCCAAGGTATTACATGTTCCAAGGTTTTAGTTTATAACATCACATTGAATAAAAACTTTAAATACTTATATCCCATCTAATTTTTTCCAACTTAGAACACTAACTCTAATCACATATGAGTAGGACCTTCCAACAAAAAAGTATCGCACTTCACCATGATACCTTCAGAAGTCTCTGGAAAACCAAATATTCAATAAATATTATCAACCCAATAATTTTATTCCTAGGTATATATTCTTCTATGAAAGGAAGGGGGTTTATTGTTGAAATAGTCTAGAGCCTATCGTTTTTGTACTTGGTTTGTTTCCTTATCTTGAGTGGTATGAGATCCCTCTCCCTGATCTAATGTTTGGAAAAACCAAACCATTGCCTCAACTAATATCTGATCAAGTGGTAAGGTAAAACACTCTATGACCTCCACCCACAGCAATATGGTAGGTCTCCACATAGTCTACAAGCATAAGAAAAATTATCAATAAACATACACAAGAAACCAAAAAATAGAATAATTTAAACACTATCAAGAATAAAAGTTAAAATTAGGAAAATCCAAAACATCAATTTGAACCACACCATCCAACCTATATTTCTATTCCTATTCAGTACACTGTTCATTAAACTTTAAGGGGGAGTCAACCAAATCATAGACATCCCTTGGTGACCTAAGGCCTATCATGAGTTTTGTTGGACTAAAACTCCACTCAAAACTGGATCCTTAGGCATCAATAGTCATAGATTTAGTATATTAATAATTCCTAAATAAATTGACCTATAATAAGGGTAATATTGGATTTGATACCATTTTGTCACAAACTGGCCTAGTTTTCTATGAAACTTGACACTTGACCCATCCCATGGAATGTCCCTATGGAGATTTCTAATCCTGAAGGGCTGAAAACTAGTTCATGGGAATCATGTAAATCATTTTTTAATGGATCCACCAATGAGAACAATAACTAACACCAGTACATAATCTATATAACATCATAACCATTATCCAAACTAGTTTTAAAAAAAATAACTAGGTTGTAAAATCATAAGTTAAAAATTTTACACTGTCAACCAAGAACCAAAATAATCACAAAGGGGGAAGGGATAATGTAGATATAAAAAACCACCTTGTGACACGTGGGTCATCATCCACTTTGTCACCACCACCAAATCATTCTAATGGAGCCAATAACATATATAGTCACCACTAATTCAAAATGGTCCCCTTATCTTACATGGATTTGTAAAAATAATTTCTACATACTACAAATGGAGTATATAAGGTGTGATTCCAATCACCCAGTATGATCCTACAATATCTTCCATGCATAGGAATTAAAAGATAAATAAACATGCAAATTTTCACAAAAATTAATCAATTTTATTTATAAAATAAATACATGATTTAAAATTTAAATTAATTTAAGGGTGTAAGATTAAAATGTAAATAGGCAAAACACACCATAAACACCATAGAAAATCAAAAAGATTCTAGGGTAAGTGGGGACCTAGGATCCTCATACTCTAAGTGATCAATCCTGGATGCGAAGGTCCATCTACTGCTTGATTAAACTAATCCACATCATCAATGTTGTTTCAGTGTTGTACAGTGAACCTACATGGAATGGAGACTCATGCCTACTTTAATTATTCTAATCTACACATGTAGTTACCTATGATTCCAGTGAGCATCACCTCATTTATCAATCCATGAAAAACTCATTCTTTATCATGACATCACATACCCAAACAAACCATTACCAAGGGTGTTTAACAGTTTCAAAAACTTAATAAAAATAATTATTTAGAAGCCACCCATTTATACAAATAACTAAATTTCAGAATAAAATTAGAAAACAAAGAAATAAAATTTCAATAAACAAATAATAGATAAACACATAACAATATACCTGTTTCCTTTAAATCACCACAACCGGGTTTGAAACAGTATGGCAAAGGAGGAGGGGATCCTATAGAACAGAAAAATACTCCATATCAATTAAAACACAAGAAAAATTATTTAACCATTCTAGGATACCACATCATTCCGAGAAGATGAAACCCAAGAAGAAATTGAGAAGAAGACAATAAGATAAGAGATAAAGGATTTAATTGAGGATTTATTTAAGATTCAAGATCAAACACACCCAAAAAAATAAAGTGATGAGGGAGTGAAAATGAGGTGGAGATTAAAATTTTGTTTGAGGAAACTAGTTAGGTAAAATGATATGTTTTAAAGGGTTAAGATCTATTAAGGGAATGATTGGAAATTAATTTCATTTAGAATATAATAGGCCACATTGTTTGTCCACAGTGACTACTAGACCATGAATTAACTATATGACACCTCTTTCCAAGGGGAGGGGGAACCACATAGTTTCATGTGATGGGTACATGAAAATTTTACTCATCGTGTGAAATATATACTTCCACTATTTAGACTACATAGTTTTCACTAGGGATGGTGTATAGTTTCCCTTAACCATGTGCCTCCTTTTTATATAGAATTTTTCATTTTTCTTATAAAATTCTAGATAAATATATTAGTGAGATTCCTTTAACATGTTTTAAAAATAACAACATGATGTAAAAAATCAACTATGTCAGATGACTGAGAACTTCCACTCATTCCATGATGGAGAATATCTTAACCACTTGTTCATCGATCGTTAAAAGGAGTGTCAAATTATTTCTCAAATCACTCCTCTTAATACACCATAGTGGAATGGTGTT
Organism: Viscum album; assembly: GCA_963277665.1. Classification (NCBI taxonomy): domain Eukaryota; kingdom Viridiplantae; phylum Streptophyta; class Magnoliopsida; order Santalales; family Viscaceae; genus Viscum; species Viscum album. Next base: position 1,194,657,180 of record OY728135.1, on the reverse strand, counting down.
ACTGATGGGTTTAAATAGATCCTTATTTACATGGTTAGATTGATGTTGAGTCATGAAACACTACGGATATCTATTTGGGGATATTCACTACTGACTATTTCCTGTACACTAAACTAAGTACCAACTAGAGCAGTAGATGGGATTCCATGCAAGTTATATTATGTAAAAAAAACCCAATATATACCACATATATGTATGGGGATTTGATTATTTATTCAATGTTATACACAGTGAAAACATAACATCTCGTATAATGAAGGGCATCTTTATAGTTTATCCAAAATAGACTAAAGGATATTACCTATGTTACCCTTTATATTGAAATTTGATTATTGTAAGACATAAAACATTTATAGAAAGGGAACACATCTAAAATGGAAATATTAGGATCTAGATTAAATTTAATGATGTAAATAATTGAGATGAACAATAGTTGGTGTTTGAATAATATCCGTAATATATGGTGGGAGAGTAAAATGTTTCCAAGGAATGGGTATTTTATAGGTCTATTAGAGAGGTTAGATAACCAGAGTGACATGGTTTTCTTTTCATCGAGTCAGGTGACAAATTAACCTTGATAATTATGAACATATAAAGAACAAGTAATAATTAGATGTAAAGGATATTTCTATATTTTATGAATCCATGCATCCTAAAATGGAATCCTTATACCAAAATAATGTTTGGATTTTTCTCGACCCACCATTAAATTTAAAACCTATTGGGTGTAAATGGGAATTAAATAAAAATATATAAAGGGATATTAAAGTGATCACATATTAGGAATTATTAGCTGTGAAGGGTTTCAAACAATGTCATTTTATCGATTAAGATGAATCTTTCACACCAGTCCCCATTCTTAAATCCATCAAAATACTACTTATAGTAGAATCCTTCAACAATTATGATATTTTTAAAAAGGATGTCAAAACAGATTTTCTATTTGGGATGTTGGTTAAAAATGTCAGTATAACACAACCTGGTAGGTTTATCATTACAATGAGTGAAAATAATGTATGAAACTTGCATAGAATCATTTATGGATTTAATTAGGCATTATGATCATGTAATGTTCAGTTTGATGAAGTCATAAGATAAGTTGGTTTCATTAAGATTAAAAGTGATCTGTTTCTCTATAAGAAGGTTAATTGAAGTACCATATTTTTCATTATTTTATATGTTGATGAAATAATATTAATGGGAAATGAATTTCAAGTCGTACAATCAATTAATACATGTATAATTGAATTCTTCTCCAAGAATGGATTTTGTGAGGTAGCATATATTATAGGGATTAAGTTCTGTTGAGATTGATCTTAGAGGCTGATTTGGATAATTCAATGTATATATATTGCCAGTGTATTGGAAAAAAATTAACAATATAAGAGAAGATTATTTAAACTATCATATAGTATTAATCTCTCCAAGAAGTTGTGTCTACAATCATAAGAGGAGATTAATAGAATGAGATTTATCCATTTTGCTTCAGTAGTGGGATATATTACTTACTAACTTATTTATAATAGTTTTTAGGTTACCTTTATATTATTCATTGTTGGAACATATTAACCCATTCCAAGAATGTTGTATTTGGTAAATGTAGAAAATATCATAATGTACTTGATATGTACAAAAGATATGTATTGGTGTATTGGACAAATGAGGAAATATTCATGAGGGGACAATATGATAATATCTTGAAGACATATCATGATGATCTGAAATCATAGCAATATTATGTATTTTTCCAGGATGATGGTCTAGTGAGATGGAGGATGTCTGCATAGCCCATTTTTTTCCAATTCAACATCTGAATTCGAGTATATAGTGACTTTTGTCCCATATACAGGAGGGGTTTTGGATACAAAACATTGTTTTCAAGTATGGAATTGTAATTAGTAGTGGTGAACATGTTATTGTATATAATGATAATACTATAAAAGTCATGATTTCCAAGCATCCCATGTTACACTAGAGTAAAAATCATATACATCAATAGTTTTATCTATTGAGAGATTTTACTTAGATAATTGAAGTTGTGGCTAGTAGAGTAGCCACAAAGGACAATGTTGTAGAATACCTTATTAAATACATATCTTATTAAAAACACAATACTCATGTTAGAGATAGTGAATTGAGATATGTTAATGATAGTAACTATTTTTAGTGGGGGTATTGTTACTGGGTTCCCCACACCCAACTCCTTAATGAACATTTATCACAATTATATGTATAATTTTTTATATATACATGCATTTAAAATTACCATAAAAGTTTCTATACATCTATATGTACCGTTTACATGTTTATATCTTTATATTATGTGTCTTATCAAAAGTTTGTAGCAGTTCCAAGCTATAATTATAAACTTAAGTGTAATGACCCGCTTATCATTATTGGCTTAAGAATACATAAACTCATTACATGGCCTTAAGCAGCATCCCAAGACGCCAAAGGCTGGAAAGAAATTCCGAAGGGTTTTAAAACAAGTGGGGGATGATTTACCTATTTCTAACATACCACTAAACCAACAACCATAACCAGACTAAACAAAAAAATGATACATGATAAAACTAAGACAACACAACCATTTAGATTATCATAACCAACCAAGAGTACCACAATGGAAACCAACACTAAATCAGAGTAAACAACAGAAAGAATTACTAAATGACCACAAGACGACAACCCAACTCCATGCACCACAAGCTCCAAGCTCCAACGTCACGAACCAGCCCAATCATCAGAAAGTAGCGCTATAAACATGTGAGACTTTACCTTTTCCAAATCATGATATATGACATCTACAAAAGCACCAACATGCCAAAGAAGGGGGTGAGTAATGAACCTCCGTATGTTTTCCCCAATGACCTCCCAACCCATGCCTCTAGGATAAAACATGTTTGCACATTTATATAAAACAATTTATATAAAAAAATCAAAAAACAGTTTACAGTATAACAAGTTCCACGTCAAAACTATTTTCCAAGAAAACCCATATTTCTCATGAAAAGAAACCAAGAAAAGTTCTCAATCAAATTCACATTTCTACATTGGCATAACCATTCTATTTCACAAATCCACACAACCAACCATTTCACAACCCGTGAAATCCACCATGCATTCGTCGTAATGACAGTTCCATACTCATGAGCGGTTTCTTTTCAATCTACCAAGTCATCACAAGGTAATTATTACCCATGTGCCATTACACTTTTGGAACCGAGCACAAGGTCATATTTTAACCAATCCTCATAAATGCAATATGAACGCACACACCCAGTACGCCAAAAAACCACCCCATTCCATCCATTCCTAACCCATTTCAATAAAACACTCAATTTATTGAAAACCATTTTCCCGCAAACCATTTTCCAAATCTATAAAATCCATATTTTTAAATATCCATTTTAAAATCAAGAAACCAAAACACTTTGTACAAACCATTCTTTCAATTTCCACAATTCCATCAAAACACATAAATTGTCACTAAAGAAGATTTATAACATTCTTTGCACCACAATTTCCCAATCAAAACCAATAAATTAAATCAATTTGAAATAAGCCTTCAATTTCTAAGAAAGATTAATCGAGAGATAAGCCACCTACCTCAACAAACATGGAGAAACCAACCAAGAACCGAGTCGAAACACCATGAAACCTCCTTATATTCCTTCCCTTATCACCAAAATGACCAAAACACAACTTAAAAGTCATCCACTACCTTCGATCTACCAACCTTGGGTGTAGATCTAAGGATCCATCAAGAGGGAATAATGAGATCTATGAAAACTCAAGGAAAAAAGACTTACCTTGATCAACCGGCCTCTAAACGCCAAGGAAACTCTTCGGATCGCTTCCAAAATGCCTGGAAAGTGTTCTCCCACCTTCACCAAAAATAAATCTTGAGTTAGGGCCGTCTAGGAGAAAAAACTAGTGTGTGAAATTATAAAACGGATTAGATCCTTAAAAATAGGATCTAAGTTGACTTCGCGCACGATTAGTCTGCACGGTTAGTCAAACCATGTGCTAACCGTGCAGTAGTCACTACTTAGAAGGGGTGCTCTGCATGGCCTCCTCGCATGGTTTTCCCAAACCGTGTGCACACCATGCGATCTACTCTATCCAAAGTGACAGCACCTGCATGTATTCTGCATGGTTTGAGAAAACCGAGTGGAGCCCATGCATCACCACCATTTTCCCTTTGACACTCTAAAAGTCTCCAAACATTCCCCAACCATACCTCATATGCTTTATGTAATTAAAAAGCATAAAACAAGGGTTACTTACCAGAAACCAGGAGTACTACATTCTCCCCACCATTGGCCTTTCCGTCCCAGGAATGTAGAAAACCATCGCTTCACTGAAAGATTTTTGGCCACTGCTCTTTCATTTCTTTCTCACGTTCCCATGTCTCTTCCTGAATCTGACCATGTTGCCACAAAACCCACACAAGACCGATGATTTTCCCACACATGACTTTCTCTTCCCTATACACAATCTGTACCGGGATATGTATCAATGAAGCCTCTGGCTCTAGGTCAACGTGATCCCATCTGATTACATGGTCAAGATCAGGCTGATACTTCTTCAACTGAGACACATGGAACACATTATGCATTGCACTGAACCGTGGTGGTAATGTCAAACGATACGCCACCTCGCCAACCCATTCCAGTATCTCAAAATGTCCTATATATCGAGGAGATAATTTTCCCTACTTCCCAAAATGATGATGTCCAAGCCTAGGAGAGATTCTCTAAAGGACATGATCACTCACCACAAATGACAACGGTCTTCCGCGATGATCTGCAGAAGATTTCTGATGACTCTGTGCCATCTCCATCCTCTTTCTTTATCAGCTGAATCTTCTCCGTTGTTTCTGAGACAAGGCTCGGCCCAACTAGTGAAGTCTCACCTATTTCCACCCAACAAAGTGAATGACAACAAGGAATCCCATGCAATGCATCAAATGGAGCCATGTGTATCAAGGCCTGATAACTGTTGTTATATGAGAACTCCACTAAAGGAACGTGTTCTTCACATGAGCCACCAAAATCCATTACACAAGACCGCAACATGTCTTCCAACTCCTATATTGTCCTTCAAGATTGTCAATCCGTCTGAGGATTATACGCCATACTCATATTCAACTAAGTTCCAAGGGATTTCTATAAGGATTTCCAGAAACGAGATGTGAACCTCGAATCTCTATCTTAAACGATAGAAACCGGTACAACATGCCTCTTTACCACTTCTCGGATATAGATTTTTGAAAGAACTTCCACTGTATGAGTTTCACGAATAGGGATGAAATGGGCCGACTTGGTTAGACGATCCACTATCACCCAAATGGAATAGTGATTCCAGACTGTTCTTGGAAAACTAATAATAAAATCCATTGCTATCTGATCCCATTTCCATACTGGGTTTGGTAAAGACTGAAATATACCCGATGGCCGCTGATGTTCTGCTTTAACTTGCTGATACGTTATGCACCTTGAAAAAAATTCATCTACCTTCTGTTTCATGCCGCTCCACCAAAATTGTGCCTTTATTTCCCTATACATATTCTGTATTCCTAGATGAACATCCCATCTAGAATTGTTGTAAGCATGATGTATTTGATCCTAAGAAATAATAGGTGCAACCATCCAATATCGAAACTGGAAAACTAATCTCTCGTCCAGCTTACATCCCTCAATGGTCTCCCCACCATTGAGTTTTGAACTCATTGCAACACAATCTACATTTAATGCATGCGCCTCCTTTACTATATCCACCAAATCAAGAACATGTGAAAGTGGAAAGAAAAACACAAAATAAGCTCAGTATTCATATTATATACGCATGTCGGCTCGGACCAACATCAACTGTCATTCATCTGAATCTTCTTTCCCCAACTTAGCATACGAATTTCTACTCAATGCATCCACCACCAAATTCCCTTTTCCTGGTGTATACATCAAGTCAAAGTCAAACATCTAGAGATACTCTATCCATCGCCGTTTCCTGAGATTCAAATCTCATTGTGATAAAATGTGTTTCAAGCTTTTTTGATCTGTAAACACAGTAAATTTCTCACCACAGAGATAATGTCTCCATGTTTTCAAAGCATGGACGACTGCAGCCAACTCCAAATCATGTGTTGGGTAGTTCTTCTAATGCACCCTCAACTGCCTTCACCCATAAAAAAAAACATGGCCTTATTGCATGAGAACACATTCCAAACCTGCTCCCAAAGCATCACAATACACCACATACCCTTGACCTGATTCAGGAAAGATCAAGATGGGTGCTGATGTGTGGCGAAGTTTCAACTCTTGAAAAGATCTCTAAATTTCCTCAGTCCATTGAAAAAGAGAATTCTTCTTTTTCAATGATTTCATAGGTGAATCTAGTCATGAGAATTCACGGAAATAGCGTCGGTATTAACCAGATAGACCAAAAAAACTTCGTATTTAAAAGACATTATTCGGTGGTTGCGAAGAAAGAACAGCTTCTATCTTTTCTAGATCCACTAGAACACATTTTTTAAAAACAACATGGCCAAGAAAGCATACCTCTTATATCCAAAAATCGCACTTTGATAATTTGGCATACAACTGATGGTCTCTCATGATTTCAAACACTATCACCAAGTGTTGCTCATGCTCAACTGTTATCCTTGAATACACCAATATGTTGTCTAAAAACACCACAACAAAAGAATCTAGATATGGATGAAATATCCGATTTATCAAATCCATGAAGACCACTGGTGCATTCGTAATGCTAAAAGGCATGACTATATATTCGTAGTGGCCATATCTTCTTATGAAGCCTGTGTTTGGAATTTCCTCCTTTCGAACATGCAACCAGTGATATCCTGTCCGCAAGTTAATCTTGGAGAACCACTGAGCTCTCCTCAATTGATCAAACATGTCATCAATGAGAGGAAGTGGATATCTATTCTTTATCGTAAATTGGTTGAGTTTATGATAATCCACAGATAGCCTCAATGTTCCATATGTGTTCTTTACAAAAAAAACTGGTGCTGCCCACAGAGACACGCTTGGCCGAATAAAACCTTTTCCTTCCAGTTCTTCCAACTGCACTTCCAATTCCTTTAACTCCATTGGTGCCATCCTATAAGATGGAAGTGAGATAGGACTGGTCCCCGGATGGAGATAAATTGTAAAGTCCACTTCTCTTACAGGTGGTAACCCTATGAATGTTTCAGGAAAATCATCATGAAATTAATCCATGACTACTAGAAAACTGTTATTCGGGATCTTGTACAACGATTCCAAGTTTAACGCAGCCAACTGTTAAGAGATCATTGCCACTATTGGTGCCAACAAGCTCGTTGCACCTGCCTTCTCCAATCTTTCTTCTCTAAAGAGATGCTCGACACCATCCTCAGTTTCGAAACATGATTGTTCTTCTATAACAGTCGATGTGATCCCTAAACTCTGTCAACCAATCCATACTTTGGATTAGATCATATACGTCCATCTCTAGCACAGACAAATCCAATTTCAGCTCAACTCCATAAACAGTAATAGAACATGATCTACACACGAAGTCTCTACATTCACTTTCACTAAGAGGAGTTTGAAGTTTCATTACAGAAGGCATCATTTCATGTTTTAAGTTCAGAAAATCAGCAATACGAGAATCAGTAAAATAATGTGATGCACCGGTATCAAACAACACTTTCATGAGGGTAGAATTCAAAAGAATAGTACCTCTCACCGTAGACGGTCAAGACTGGTCATCCACAATCACCTGTTTCGTTCCATACTATTTCTTTGTTGCTGCACTTTTCACCTTATTACCTTGTTGAGAGTTCCCTATCTGATGAGTCATGGTATTCTTGGAATCGCCATGTCTAGCTCTATTCTAATAGAGATACTGATTTTTCTTTCCTCGCCCTGTCGAAGCATAATATTCCTACGACACCTGAGAATTGTCACGAGCCCCCGACCATGGAGCACTGTGACAATATCACTAAAGGTTCCCCATCTTGTTAAAATAGTGGCATTCTCTCGGTGGGGCTATACATTATCATTTCATGTGATCAATTGTGCCACATTGAAAACACCCGACTTTAATCATGGGTCGTGGATGAAGATTCACCGATCCAGCCGTCAGATTCTGATTTGCACTCCCATCCTAGAAGTAGGTGCCCCTCTTCCGCTTGTTCATAGCATTAGTTTTCCCACCCATTCTTGTGGGTATCATCATACTTCCTCCTCCCATAACTCATGAGATGTCTCTTTCAGCTACTGTGACTCTGTTTACCATCTCCGTATAATCCGTAATATAGAGAACAACTATTTTCGAACGAATCTCCCGTCGCAACCCTGATTCAAAGATGCCTTACTTCAGCAACGTACTTGCGGAAACTTCCATTGCAAAGCGAACTAAATTCATGAATTTATCCACATACACTGTGACAGAGAGATTCTCCTGCTTCAGGCTGATAAAATTCATTTTTCCTCTGGATCTTGAAAGTGTGAGGATAGAATTGTTTATTAAACAATTCCCCAAATTCCTCCCAGCCCAGGCCTTGATCCACCTTAGCCTGAACCACTAGCTCCCACCACTATTGTGCAAGATCCTCCAGCATATACGTCACCAACTTTACATTCAGTTCTACTGGGGTGCCAATGACGTCGATGATACGATTCATCCTACTCAGCCACACCTCCGCCCTTTCCAGTTTAGAATCACCCCGAAATATGGGTGGATTCTACTTTTGGAACTAGATGGAATGGTCTACATGACTTGACTCATCCCTCTAATTCCTTGTGTCCACAGCCTGAAACGCTTGAACTATACATTGGACTAGCTACTGGTTGACCGGTGGCTCAGGTGTGACCACATTCTCCTCAGCTTCTTCAGGTTGGTTTCTACGATGCCTAACGGGTGTTATTTTCTATCGAACAACACACGTCATTAGTCTCAATTCCTAGAAACTAAAGGCTTAGAATTTCAATTTTTATCACATCAACTATCACATCATTGTTTTCCATCCACCAAGCTTTTACACATGTTCAACCATTTGTGAAAACATCCCTCAAAATTTTTGAAAATCTACCTGTTTTCAAAATATACGAAATATCCACTTTTCAAAATCCTTCATTTGAAAATCGATTTCTGCATTTTTCAAAAAAATTCACCTTTCCCAAAATCTTAAATCATTCGTCGCAATGAGATATGTCATTCTAGATGGAAGTCATTCCTCTACTGTATGTCATTCTTATCTCATTGGATAAACCCATGATAATGAGATTTCCAACTTTCTATAAGTGTACCCAAAACACATATGTACCCAACACCCTGGTAACTTGAAGTTCAACATAAACGGGTTAGCTATGCCATTTTAACTATACATTTCATGTTCCGACAATCCTACTCCTATCTAAGATGACAACCCAAGGAATAGACAAGAAGGAATTTCAACTCCAAGACCAAGAACATCGATGACCACTTGTTAAGTAGGGACCAAACAATCTGATACCATTTGTATTGACCCGCTTATCCTTATTGGTTTAAGAATACAAAAATTCATTACTTGTACTTAAGCGACATCCCCAAGATTCCAAAGGCTGGAAATATATGCTGAAGGGTTTCAAAACATGTTGGGGACGATTTACCCTTTTAGAACACACCACCAAACCAACAACCATAACCAGACTAAACAACTAAATGACGCATCATAAAACTAAGACAACACAACTGATGTGGCTCTATTTTTTCATAGTTTTGCCACATCTTTTTATTAAATCTTTAATGAAATAATTAATAATTTAATCACTTAATGCTAAATATTTTTACTTTTGTATTTTATAATTTTATTTGTCAAATATTCATTATTTATAACATTTTATGTAATTATGGACCCTTAAATAGTTGGTTTTTTTCCTTTTCTATTTTTAAAATAATTAATTTTCATTTATTTAATTAAATATATATTTGATTATTTTATTTAATTTTACATCATTAATAATTATTCAGTTTTCTATTTAATTTAATTTTAATTTTTAATGTTTATATAACTTAGTTCGGCTTGCCAGACTACACGTAGCTTAGCTACAGATAGCAGGCTACTGGTACTGTCTATTGGTGACTTTGCTCTATCGGTGACCTTACATGTAACGGTGACCTTAGTCATCTTTATTCTTTCCTACCGGTTTCTCTAATTTCATTATAACGGTAGCCTTTAAATTCTATCAGTGAGCACCTCTAAACGGTGAGTATTTAGTTTGGTTAATTTAATTCTGCACTACTTTTTAATAAGTTAATTTATAACTAAATAATTATTTAATCAACCTGATTCTAATTAATTAGGTCAGACTTTATTTTAATAATTTACCTTTTAATTAAGTTACCTTAGAATAGGTTAATTATATTAATTAATTTTTTTAGATGCTCTTCCAACATTTAAGTAAATATTTTTTGTTTAAAGATAATTTAAATAGTACGACTTTAATTTTATTAGTTTAATTAGTTAAATTAATTAATTGATTATTAGTTTTTATACATTAACGTAAATATTTTATGTATGCAGATTGAGTTTTAATTCATTTTTTATTTTGTTTTAGTCTATCAGTGAGGTATACGAGCTCTAACAATGACCCCGCACCAGTCTTACCTCACCGATACTCTTTTCTCACCGACACAACCTCTTTTATCGGTAGCCTTGCTACCGATCCGCAACTCGCTGATACTGCAGTGTATCGGTGACCTTGCTGTATCGATGACCTTTTCACCGTTACCTTTTTCAAACCCTAATTGCTTTGATATAATTTAGTTATTAATTTTATTTTATTTTCATCCATTAATATATATTAACTTCATTAATTTAATAGTATAGTTTTTTGATTAAAATTTTTAGGTTAGTTGCTAATATAATGTAATGTTATTAATAGTAATATTTAATTAAATAATTTTGTTGGATTAAACTTTTAAAATAAATTTAGTTTATGAAGTTTAATTCCTTATTTTAATTAGTTTTTTTTAATTTTTTTGTTTAAATTCATTCTTTAATTTCATATAATTTAATTTTTCTAATAAATTAATTAGTTAATATTTTAGTTCTGTTTTAGTTTTATTGAAATTGTAGTTGTTTTAAATAAATTAGTGTTTTTAACCATTTACTTATTAGTTTAATTAATTATTATTTGAGTTGTAGTTCTTTTAACGCATGGTTGTGATTCGCGTTTTTGCAGCTACAGGTTGACAGAATTTTTATTTTTCTCACCGATACTCAATTTATTTCCTCTACCTCACCGATATAGCTACCTCACCGATATCGTATCCTATCAGTAGCTGCTGCCTACCCCACTGATACAACCTCACTGATACACCCTTTTATTTTCATCTTATCGGTAGCTGAGTTATCGATACCCTCACCGATGCACCTCCATCGTCATTCTCACGAAACCATGCAACACTTGATGTCAGATGTGAAGGAGGTTAAGTTGAAGTTGGCTTCTTCCGGAACCTGCGTCGCCGGAGAGGTTCAAACGAGACCAAGCAGAGGATCTAGAGAAGGATTTCATGTCGTTGAGCTGTAAATAAGAGTACCGAGACTTGTTACCGCATTTCTGCCATGTTGGATCAGGAAGGAAATCTCCATGCCGATGATCGCAGACCCGAAGAAGTTGAAGGTTTGCACTGCTGTGTTGAAGATGAGGTGCGCAGGGTAGTTGGTGTGTCGCAGCAAAGAGCTGCAGCTACTGGTTACTGAAGGTGACGTCGCGTCGTGAGGATTCGGGATAGAGTGCGTCGTGCTGAGTGCAGAGGAGGTCCGCAGCTGTGCACTATTGGAGTTGAGGAGCACAGGACGTCGGTTTTAAAGGAGGAAGAAAATCCTCCCCCTTGCTGCGCCAATTTGGGGGAGGAAGAAAATTAAATTAAAAAAATAATAAATAAAAACAAAAAGTTAAAAAATATAATAATAAAAGTATAACAAATGTAAAGTAAGACAGAAAAAAAATCTACATCTAAATTAAAGTTAACATTAATTAAATTTAACTTTACATAAAATCTATCTTTACTAAGTCAAATAAATATAAAATAAAATAATTTATAAAAGTAATAAAATTAAACAATTTTGTTATTAATAAAAAGATAAATTATAAATTAAAATATAAAATTAAATTAATAAAAGTTTTTATAAATTAATTTACTATTAATAGTATAAATTATTTAATTAATAATAATTATAAATAAAATTTAAAATATATTTATTAATTTAAAAATACTTAAAACTTATGTATTAATTTTAGTTAATAAGTTAAAATTAACGAATTAATTAATTAATCTAACAATTTAATTCCATTAATAGTAATAATTAAATTATTGATACAATTTAAAATACTAACATAATTATTTATTTATTTATGTAGTTAGTTTTAATAAATTAGTTAAAAATAATAAAAATTAGTTTTTTAGTAATTATGTTTATTAACTTAGTTTAATTAATGACTTTAATAAACATATGTTTTACCATAATAATATTAAGTGAATAATTTTATATATAATAATAAAGTAAATAATATTTATCAACAACCATTTAGATGATCATAACCAACCAAGAGTACCACAACAGAAATCAACACAAATCAGAGTAAACAATAGAAAGACAAACTAAAAGACCACACGACAATAACCCAACTCCCTTCTCCACAAGCTCCAAGCTCCAACGTCATGAACCAGCCCAGGAATAACGAAGTAGTGCTATAAAAATGTGAAACATTACCTTTTCCAACATCCTGATATATGAAATCTGCAAAAGCACCAACATTCCAAAGTAGGGGGTGAGTAATGAAACTTAGTAGGTTTTTCCAAATTACTTCCCAACCCATGCCTCTAGGATAAAACATGTTAGCACATTTATATAAAACAATTTATAGAATACAAATCCAAAAACAGTTAACAATATAACAAGTTCCACGTCAAAACTATTTTCTAACAAAACCCATCGTTCTCAAGAAAAGAAACCAAGAAAAGTTCCCAATCAAATTCACATTTCCACTTTGGCATAAACATTCCATTTCACAAATCCACACAACCAACCATTTCACAACCTGTGAAATCCACCATGCATTCATCGTTATGATATTTCAAAACACATGAGCGGTTTCTCGTCGATCTACCAAGTCGTCACAAGGTAATTATTCCCCATGTGCCATTACACTTTTGGAACTAAGCACAAGTTCATATTTAAATCTATCATCATAAATGAAATATGAATGTGCACACCCAGTACGCCCAAAAACCACACCATTCCAACCATTCCAAAACCATTTCAATAAAATATCCCTTTTATTGAAAACCTTTTTCCCACAAACCATTTTCCAGATCCATCAAATCCATATTTTAAAATCACCATTTTAAAATAAATAATCCAAATAAAATTTCACAAACCATTCTTTCAATTTACTCAATTCCATCAAAACCCATAAATCATCACTAACGAAGATTTATAACATGCTTTGCACAATAATTTCCCAATCAAAAGCTTGAAATTAAATCAATTTGAACTAATCCTTCAAGTTCTATGAAAGAGGAATCGAGAGTGAAGCCACCTGCCTCAACAAACTAGGAGAAACCAACCAAGAACAGGGTCGAAACACCACGAAACCTTCTTAGATTCCTTCCCCTATCACCAACAAGACCAAAACCTGACTTAAAATTCATCCACTATCTAAGATCTACACACCATGGGTGTAGATCTAAGGATCCATCAAGAGGTAATAATGATATCTAAGAAAACTCAAGTAAAAGAGACTTACCTTGATCAATTGGCCTCTAAATGCCAAGGCAACCCTCCAGATCGCATCCAAAACTCCTGGTAAGTGTTCTCCCACCTTCACCAGAGAGAAACCTCGATTTAGGGCCGCATAAAAGCAAAAAAGAGTGGGTTAAATTATAAAATGGATTAGATCCTTAAAAATATGATCTAAGTTTACTTCGCGCATGGTTAGTCTTCACAGTTATTCAAACCGCGCGCTAACAATGCGGTAGCCACTTCTTGGAAGGGGTGCTTTACACGGCCTCCTCGCATGGTTTTCCAAAACCGTGTCCACACCGTGTGGTCTCCTATGTCCAAAGTGAGAACACCTATATGGCTTCCGCACGGTTTGGGAAAACCGTGCGAAGCCTGTTCATCACCACCTTTTTCCATTTGACACTCTAAAAGTCTCAAAACCTTCCCCAACCATTTATCATATGCTTCATGTACTTAAAAAGCATAAAATAAGGGTTACTTACATGAAACCGGGGGTACTACATTAAGATACAATGAAATTAATCTTAAAAATATATATGATGGTCTAGATACATAATACCTATGAGAAATAGATCATACATGAATATCATGTTCTTTAGGCTCATAATCATTGACACTTCCCCTTATTAAGTTCTCACTTGGAGATATTGATTAGACGAGATCATGAGTACTGGACCACTAATAGGAAGACCACATGTTTTAGGTGTCATTGGTTATTCATATATATGAAAATGTATATTGATCTCAAGACATGATATCATTAGCAATGTGTACAACTTATCATGTCCTATGTGAAAGGAAAAAACAATGTCATTTAAGTCAGGGAAAAGTTGATTATGTTGGGTGAATCTTTGGTGGTAATGCAATGGTTGGATTACAAAGATAGAATCTTCCAATTTCGGGTTGAGGAAGAGATATGTCATAAGTCGAGATTAACTAGGATGGTAGTATAATCATTAAATCAATAGACATGATACTAGAAGGTAAGTCATCCCAATAAGTTCAATAAGTATATAAATCCTCAAAAAGTTAATGACACAAATGTTCATCCAACGTAATGATATATCCCAAGAAAAAGGCATTATATTACACATATCGTGTTTATATGAGGTAGTCATGGATATAAAATACCTTATATACTTATGGGAAATGATTTATTTATTGAATATTCTCATATTATTTGGGTTGGACTCATTTCTATCGAGATATGGTCCTATATAGTCACATACTAAGTGAACCCAAAAGTTCCACTTATTAGGATGAATTAAAGTTCAGGACAAGGAGGCTCCCATATGTGGGTGATGATGAATGTCTTACAATGATATATCATGAGAAAATTAATTCAATTAAATTATTTAATTTTAGAATAATTATAATTGAATTTGTTTTTCAATGTATTTACAAGTTGTTTGATCATAAAAGTTAATATGGGAAAATGTAATATTTTGAAAGAACATAACAAGTTCAAGGTTCGTTAAATTATTTGTGGAGATTATGGTCTGAGTTATTGATTCATATTTTATCACATAACTTGTTAAAGTGTTGAAACTAAGTTATAAAATGTTCTTGATATTTATGAAATGTTTAATTAATTTATATGTGTGAAAATGTGTCTAAAATAAAAGATGTTATTTTTATAGGGCCAATGTTTTATTTTGAAAGTATAATCAAGAAATAAATGATCATTTTAGATTATTTAATAAGTCACTCAACCTTTTTTATGAATTTTGGGGCTCTAACAACCTCTCTCTCAAGATTAGGGTGAGAAGCTGAAGGAAGAACACGGATGGATCAATCTCATCTTCTCAAACGAGTCAGTGTTCCTTACACGATTGAAGAGACATTATAGAGATCTTTGATTTCCCATGATAGCACCCAAGAATATATGCTCAATGATCCAAGGTATCTAAGTAATGTGTGAATTATCTATATAATTCATATCTTATTAATGTTTCTTCATGACATGTTGATGATTAGTCTATCAAATTGGTGATTTCAAACAACAAGAATATTATTTTTTGGTTAGTTTTTTTTCTTATTTTTCATTCTTAAATTGAATTTCATATGATCCTTTGAGAAATATATACAAGGTATTTATGTATTAAATTTCTTTAAAATTATTTAAAACCCAATATATTAAATTATTCATTTTTCGCATTTTTCCTTTGACCTGAGTTCCTTTAACAACACCCCACCCTTAAAGAAGATTCCCCCTTATTCTGAAACTATGTCTTCATTAAAAAAATTATTTCATTCCACTCCTGGTTAAATAACCTCCATGGATATCCATTCCTTATATCAACACACTATGAAATATATCTTGAAACCTTCACCAAGGTCACTAGATATAAATGACCATTGATACACATCAGTGTGCCCCCCTTCAATCATGGATGCACGTGATAGATGGAGGCTTCAAATTTCTACCCCAAATTGGTTGAACCATTAGAGGGGTTATGATTATTGATTTAGTTGATAACAATGTACCTATCTATAAGATTATGGAGTTTTACCCCATGGATCTACATAGAATTTATTCCTTGTCCATTGGGCTATGCTAGACAGGTTTTCCCACTTGAAGCAATACCTTATACTTATTATAGGATTCGATATTACAAGATTTATATACCAACACAACCTACTATCAAGCATGAATATTGAAGGGTTATATTCCCCTATACATATAATACTCAATATGGTTGTAATTAATGATTTCATTAATGAGCTATAAATACTCAAAAATGGGTATCTTTTTTATATGTATTCCCCAAACACATCACTCATCTAGAAAACATCAATTCATAATCCCGATAAAAATTTAATAGTTTTTTATTATGTAATTTGACTGATCATATATTATATATTGTTTCTCACACTGATAATGTCTCACTTGATCTTGAATATATGATTTGATCATTATTTCAACATGATTAAAATACCCCTAATAATTTCCCCCTATCAGGAGTAAGTCCCAACCCAACCTTTCCATGGTATCCCCATATGTGTATTCCCCACTCTATCCTTAGTTTGCAAGCATTTGATGAGATTTAATTCCCCACAATATAGGGATAAACTAAATGCCCAATTTCTTTACTACACGACATTAAACATTATAGTACTATCTTTATATATGACCTTTAACTATGGGTTTCAAACAATATAGTCTCTGATTCTAGTCCCTAACTAGATGTGTCAGAGGCCTTTTGAGGCCCAAAACCAAAATTTCAATATCTTTGTATTTCATAATTTTCTCTCTGGGTTATACCACTAGGGAACCCATATTAATTCATTAGGTTTTATCTTTGTTGACATTATTCACCCACTTGAAAGGCCATACTCCCTTTAATTATAACTATAATTTTTATAGGAACATATTCCCTTGAAATTATTCTATTTGGTAAATATTCCCAAAAAAACAATACCATTTCCTTGTGGAATATATTCCCTCAAAGTATCATAGTATTTACCTTGGATATATCCCGAATGAAAATACACCTCTTATCGGTATGCTATGTCCCTACTATCCCACTGTACACATTCTCATTGCGCCATATCCCCTTTTAGGAATGTCAAAAATAGACAATAATGCATAATCACCAAACTAACTATTTCTATTATCCTTTTTCATATTAATAGTTTTCATATAATATTAAGCTACTTGAATTTCCCCTTGTCAAGTGACCTTAAATGGTATGATGTTTCCAATTATGTAACACCGAACTACATGGGGTTTTTTCCCATTACAATGGAGTGTATGAATCC
The DNA here is from genome assembly GCA_963277665.1 of Viscum album. Classification (NCBI taxonomy): domain Eukaryota; kingdom Viridiplantae; phylum Streptophyta; class Magnoliopsida; order Santalales; family Viscaceae; genus Viscum; species Viscum album. The sequence continues at coordinate 1,194,639,632 of OY728135.1, read as the reverse complement.
CATTGAACAAGATTAATCCCAACAATCATGTAAAAAATTCCACCTTGGATGAAATTAAATTATAGATTTCCTGCTAATAGGGCATTTATAATATATATCATCCCTTCAACCAGTAAGGATGTATATAACCTACAATACATATAAATGTCTTTCCATTCATTCACATCCCTAATCAATCACTATCATTTGTCAGGGTAACCAATAGTGTTATTAATAATACAGGTTAAGAATCATAAAAAAGTCTTAAATATAAAATAAATCCATTGAGTATGAAATAACCCCTCCCTTTAAAGGGTGTATTGAAATTTAACACCCATCACCTCCATCAATATACATTTTTAAGAGTCATTGGTGATAAATTTTCATGACCTGCTTCTTTTGGAAAGGATTTCTGTAATTATATTCATTCCAACCCATCCCAGATGAGGGAGAATATATGAGTTTCTGATCAAAATAGAAACTCAAAAAATACCTACCATTGAGGATCAATGAACTTTTTATGTAGATTAATGGAGTGAAGTTGTTCTCAAATATATACCATAGGTATAATTATTTCTACTTTTTTTAGAGAGGTGGGTATCTTGAAATCATTGTTTAGATTCCATTATGTGCATTACATCTTTTAATGATGTGTTTTTTTTAAAAAGTCTTATTTTTGGCTCATGGGACTCATTAATTAGTTCTTTAAACCATACAGTAACTATTTTGTGGTGGACTTCATCGATTATATCCTATTATATTGTACAGTTTAATAAATAAAGATAATAATTTAAGGAATGTATTAATCCTTATTCCAGATAACTAGTGGTATCGTAATCTTTCCAAGCGTAAATTAAAAATCTTTTAAATTCACATCAAGGGGAATGTCATATTAGAGAGTGGAGTACTAGTTTTCACCATGATGTTTATGGAAGTGATGGCTTGGGATACAACAAAGAATCTGATTGAGGTGAGTTTCTTTATTGGGATATTATGATATTTCCTATGTTTTATGGATGATATGACTTTTATTGAAGCTCCCATTACTATCCTTTACTAAAAGGGGTATCCATTATTATGATCAAATAATTATAATATATCTTTTAAATAGTTAAATTATTTTTTATTATAGATTCAATTCAACATTTTTGTGACAAAATGTTTTACTATATAGTGGCATGTGATTTCATTAAATAAATGATTGGTCTTGTATTGGTGTATTGGTAGGATGTTATTCATTATAGGTATATGTTTATAAGACCAATATAAAAAATATGAAACCCATGAGTTAGTTCTCATTATAGTAGTGTTTTTTTGTATATATTTATTTCATGGGTGAGTTTATGTCTCTGTAGATCATAGGAGCCTCTGAGTCATTTTCAAATTTGGAGTACTCATCCTATGAAAGGAAAAATTTCCTTGAGTTCATATATTATTATGTGTTCGAGATTATTTATATCATAGATATGGTATCATGGTGTTTGATTCCTTTATAATAAAATTCAATGCCCAACTGTTGAAGGAGGTGTTAGAAAAATCTACCATTGATATAGCCATTTTTGTGGAAAAATTGAGATCCCTATTACCTTCAATTGATGGTCATGTCCCTAAAACTTGTTCATTGACTGATATAGACGCTTCATGGATATATTTTTTCTGATATCTTTTTTTACCAGATATAGTCAGGTGATACACCAAATGAATTCTATAAATAGGGGGAGCGTGTAATCATTTTATACATATTTAAAATTGTTCTAGTCAGGTTGTATAAGGAGGTGCTGAGTAAGTTTTTCAACTCACCCTTTTTGTTACATTTATTATTTGTAATTGTATATGAGGACATCAAAAATCACCCATTGTGGGCCATCATATAGGGGAGTGTTGAAAATTTTTTATCACAGTTCTCCATCTGTGAGTAGGTGAAGGTTGTGCACTAGGTACTAAATAGTTGGAGCGAGCCCTTTATGGTTCTACTATGGTTTTCCAATATTATTTTTATGTAATTTTAATATTACTTCTGATAGAAGTTATTGTTTCCATTTTAAAACCTCTTTCAAAAACTAAACATAAGGACCACAGTACAACAGTGACCAAGGTTGTATTTTAGCGAGACTTCCCTATAACAGTTATATTTTTTATGATTTATTTTATTTTATACAACTTTTTTTTAATTGTTTTTGAATGGATGAAAACTATAGTAAAAGAATACAATTAAAATTTCATGACTAAATTGGATTTGCAAACAGAAGAGAAAAAATTGGAAACAAATTGAAAGAATGAAATAGTGAAATTAATAAGAAGAATAAATAAAAGCCTAAATATTGATTCCTATGATTTAGTCTCTCTACAATGTTTTTAAAGGATTTAAAAACTATAACTATCTTAATGATATGGATAAAATATCGAATATCACATCTCATTTTACTTCTTAATTTGTGTGTACAAATGAGATTTCAGAAGTGGGAGTCACTTCCAAAGGATTCAATCAATTCTTTCAACAATCTCTAAAAACAAAGACATGGACAACAATTGTTCTAGTAACAATCTTTGATCGATAATTGAGAAATTACCAAAAAGTATCATCTATAAACTCAAACTTGGAATGAATTAATGATATATATTAAGATATCTTTATAATCTTATTGTAAATGTGACTTATTCAATATACAATAAAAATATTTAAAAAAATGACATAAGAGAAAAACATCAAACATAGATCACAATTTGAGTGTCAATATTCTAGAGAAAATTAGAATTAAAAAATTAAAGAGGACAATACTTTTAAAGACATCACTATCTAATTAAACTAGATTCATCTACTTTAATTTAAGACTAACATCTCTAAGAAGAAGATAGGCACATATATATTCATCTTCATCACCTGTAGAAGTAGCAATAGATTTCCAGAATATCTATCAGATCCTCTCTTGTTTCGTTTCTTTTGATGTCTTCAAAACTATCCAGTAGTGTTGTTTTCATTATCCCCTAATGAATTCCATCAATCTCAATATCCATAGAATACATTTTATTCATCTACAAATTCAAATTTTATACGTTTACATGAAGAACATCACTACCACTATTTTTTTGTTAAAGAATCATTATATTAATATTTTCCTCCAAAATAGAAGTCACAATTGTGCATCCAAACCAAAATTAATCATTGTAATGAAGACTTTGGTTCGTCGATCTTCACTGAACTTTGGTCAATGATAGACTCGGCTCTAGTTTCAGTACAAGGGCTTTTCGGTGGTGGCTATGGTATCTTCTGCAACCTTCGCACAACCTCATATTCATCATGGATCTAGTAAAACTCAGTTTTATTTGGATATTTACCAACAATGGTAGGTTAAAAGTGGTTCAACTGATTCACTGAATAAGATGGATAATCGGTCGACAGAATTTGAACTTAGATGAATATCGGTGGAAATCAAGTTTCCTTCAACAACAATGTTGAATCGGTCAAGGGACCATCTCTAGTGAGCTTCCTTGGGAAGCTATCATGCCCAACCTATTGGCACAGATGGGATCGAGACAAATGTGCAAAAAATAGAAAAGCCTAAAACATAGAGGAAATTAAATCTTTTTATTCAAATAAAATCATATGCACAATGAAAAAATTAAGTGTAGAAAAATAAATTTGACACCGTAAATTTTTACGTGGAAAACCCAAAATGAAAAAACCACAGGACCTATTCCAGAAAGAGAGATCCACTAAAATCAATAGGTACACGGTAGAGACTCCCCAAAAATGGAAGGGATCCCAAAATTAATACTCAAGAAGATAAGTGTGGATCGAAAGATAGAGAGCAAGAAAGATTGTCGTCAAAGAGAGGCGATCACCAAATGGGATTTTCTCTCAGTGTTGTTGATTCTGATGTGTTGAAATGCCTTGTCTATTCTTACATATATAGGAATAATTATCCACATAAAAAATAATCTCTCTACCTCAAAATAATTTCACCGTGTGAATTAATTCACAAGGTTTTGACCCACATTAAAAATACCTCATTAAAAGAGAAACTGTGTGGTGCTCCAATTGAGAAGGCATTACAGGATACACCAACCAAGAAGGTGCCTAACAACCCCCCCCCCCCCCCCCGGCTCAAGTGGGGATCACCGCCAACCCTGCTATCAGTCGGCAAGTCTCAAAAAATTTCCCTGGAAAAAATCTTGGGCAAAATGTCCGACCCATTATCATCAGTGTGGATATTATCAAGCTCTTGTTGTCTCGAATCAATGATGTTTTGAATCCAATGATATTGAACATCAATATGTTTCGACATTCCATGAAAAGTGTAATTTATTCCCAAACAAATAGCACTCTGACTATCAAAAAAAACACACCTGCCCTAATTTAAACTGAGTTATCGAATAAAAGTTTTCATCCACACCAATTCTTTTCACACCTTAGTAGCTGCAATAAACACTGAATTTTTGGTTGATAAAGCAACAAATCTATGAAATATAGACTGCAAAGATATAGATCCCCCTGAAAAATTAATCAAATAGCCTAAAGTTGACTTCCTCAAATTGATATCTCCTACAATATCTGAATCTGTAAATCAACCAATCATTGGTTCTCCTTTGCCAAAAAAAATAACCTCATATCAGAAGTACCGCAAAGATAATGTAAAATGTTCTTCACTGCTCTCTACTACTCTCTACATGGATTTTATAGAACACAACTAACCATACCAACAAAATGAGATATATTAGGTCTAATACATAACATATAATACATTAAACAACCAACAACAGAAGAATATGATATGAGTTGAATCTCCTATCTCTCTTTATCAGTAGAAGGTGACTAAATGGTACTGATCTTAAAATGTAGAGAAAGAGGAGTACTAAACACTTTCTCTATATTCATAAAAAACTATGAATAACCTTCTCAATGTATCTCTCATGAGATAACCACAATTTCTTGGCCTTCTTGTCTCGGGATATCATCATTCCATGAATCTGTTGTGCGGGCCCCAAGTCTTTTATTGTAAAAGACTGAAAAAGATCCTTCTTCAATCATTCAATTATAGAATTATCAAGGAAGAAAATGAGAATATCATTATCCTAAAGCAACTGTATAATAAAATCATCATCATTAAATATCTTAGAAAAACACAATGATCGTAAGATGTATTCCTAAAACCCTATTGAGAAATGATACACTCAAATCTCTTATACCACTGCCTCATAGCTTTCTTCAAACCATGCAGGCTCTTCTTCAACTTGAAGATATGATTTTTTTTACCTATTTCAACAAAACCCTATGAATTCTCTATATAAATATCCTCCTAAAAATCTCTATGGAATAAAGTTGTATTTACGTCCATCTGCTCAATTTTCAAATCCAAACTAGCAACCAAAACCAGAACAACCCGAATGGAAGACAAATTGACAACAGGTGAGAAAATATCATCAAAATCAATACCTTTATTTTAACAGCAGCCTTTAACAAATAAACATGAAATTTATCATGGAATAGAACTAGATTATTCATTCTTAATCTGACAAATCCACTGATTTGGAAAAGATATCTTACCTGTTGGTAACTTCACCATCTAAAAGGTGTGGTTGTCGTGCAATAATTTCATCTCGTCATCCATTGACAGATCCTATATTTCTTTCTATTCACTTCCCATTGCCTCATAAAAATATTATGGTTCTACCCATTCACCGAGGAGCACATACTCATCAGGTGAATATCGAGTAGAAATTGGGCGCTGTCAAGATGACCATCAGAGTGGAAATGCGGGTTTGTTAATGACCCATGGAACTAGATCATCAGAAACAAAAGGTGCATCGAAAACATAAACTCTAACTTTTTCACCTTGAGCATCATTCTATACGTCAATGTGGTCATCAGAATCAACAATATGAGGTAAAAGTGAATCAGAACCTATATCAAGACTTCCAAAACCATCAGAATATGAAGAAGTGTATTTTTATTCCTTATTAATGTTTGCAATAGTCTGATCATCCATAAACACTGTATCACAGCTTCTGACAAGTTTCCTCAAAATAGGGTCATAAAAATTGTACTCAAACTCATCGTGTCCATAGCTTATAAAAATACACTTTTGTGTCTTACCATTTAGTTTGGATCTCTCATCTCTAGGCACATGAAAAAAAATCCTCGCAACCAAAAACACATAATTGATCGTACCTGATCTATTTTCCATACCAAAATTTATCCATATTGTCTTTCTGTAAAGAATCCAAAATTGATAAATTGATAATATAAGCAACAGTAACAATATCCTCACCCCAAAAATGTCAGAGTAACTTTTCTTTCGAAAGAAAACAATGAACTATTTCCAAAAAATGTCATGTTCATCTGCTCAGCTACACCATTCAGCTGAGGTGTCTTGGGTGGAATCTTTTTATTCCGAATACCATCCCACCTACAATACTGATCAAATAGACCATAAAACTCTCCCCCATTGTCAGTGAAAACACATTTAAATTTCTTTCTTGATCCCCTCTCAGCCGAAATATAAATTTTTTTAAAAACATCGATCACATAATGTTTTTCATTCAAAACATAAACATAAAGCTTTAGTAAGTAGTAATCAAAAAATGTTACAAAATAAATACCGCACTAAATGTCTTATATTTCAACAGACCACAAATGTCAGAATGTACGAATTCCAGTACCTGTGAATTCCTGTGTAGAGGATGACTACTGAAAATTGCTCAACTCAATTTTCCAGCAATATAATGATTAAATGTTTCCAATTTGACACTCTTCAAATTTGGAATAATATTTCTATTGTTCAAACAACCAATCTCATTCTCACTGATGTGACTTATCCTCCTATGCCGCAACTTGGAAAAAACTCTGCAGTCAACAACACAAGTAGTATCACATGAAATAAAAGCTCTAGTCTAGTACAAACCCTATTGATTATTCCCTTGAGCCATAATCAAAAAGACCTTGGAAAGATTCCATTGGAAATCACCAAAAGTACTGATAAACCATTCATCATAAAGAACAAAGGAAGAAATAAGATTCAAAAAAACCTTCGGTACATGTCAAACATTCATAAATATCATCTTACTTCATGTACTAGTCTCTAAACAAACTGTCCTGATGCCTAAAACGTCAGCATGTCCATCATTACCCATCTTCAAAATCCCAAAATTATCTGGGTTGTGAGATGTAAAGAACTCCATCTTCGATGTCACGTGAAAACAGGAACCACTAACAACAACCAAGCAAGAATCATTAGAACAAATGATAGTGGAGTCATAAATAATAACAAGATCACCCCCTATAGTAACGACGAAACTATCATCTCCATCACTATTTTTAATTTGTGGATTTTCCTTCAATCCTTTCTCTCTTTTTAGCTAATAACAAAAATTATTAACATTCCCCTTCTTACCACAATAATGAAATTCAAAATCTCTCTACTTCATCATGTATTTTCTTATGCCTCTACTCTTACCTCGACTTCTTTGACCCTGGTCTTGGCCTCTCCCCCTTCTATCAGTGACTAAAATCTCTGAAGAAGATTTCTCTTGAGTACGTCTCTTGACATCTTCATTTAAAATAGCATACTTGACAAAAAAATGTCATAGAACCATTAAGAGTAGAACTGGTTAGAGTAACATGTACATTCTTCAATGAATTAGGTGAAGTGTTATGTAGGAAAAGTGCTAAAACCACATCTTCAAAATTGATACTCAAGCCAGAAAACTGATCAAAAAATCCTTGATATCCACATAAATAATAAAAAATAGACGTACATTCTATGTACATAAAGTTTATCATTTTCTTGGGAATAAATAATTTATTGTTTCCCGTCTTGGAAGCATAGGTAGACTCAAGCTTCTCCCACAGTGTTCTGGCATTAGAGATATTGACAATGTGGTTCATCACGTTGTCTTCGACCCATTGGGGAATGAATCCACAAACCATATCATGATCAAACTCCCATTATTCCTCTGACATCCTCTTTGTATTTTGGGTACTAAACACTAGAAGATGCATTATTTTCACAAAAAGAAGATCCTTCATTTTATGTCTCCACATATAGTAGTTGGTACCATTCAAAAAAATCACCCCACTATAATTGGCCTCTATAATAAATATGAAATAAAAAACCAAACCCTATGATACTAGGTATTGAGAAAGACGGGAAAGCAGATAATGGCCAAATAATAGAAAATACGAACACGCAGTAGAAATAAAATCTTTCCCTCCAAATAAAAGAGGATGCGTAGTGACAAAATTAAGTGAAGAAAAATAATGTTGACAATTGACTTTTTTAGATGGAAAACCCAGAATGGAAAAACCAAGAGACCTATTCGAGAAAGAGGGATCCACTAAAATCAAGAGGTACATGGTAGAGACTCCCCAAAATGGAAGGGATATCAATAGTAATACTCATGAATAAAAGTGTGGATCAAAAGATGGAGATCAAGAAAAATGATCGTCGAAGAAATGCGATCACCAAATGAGATTTTCTCTCAGTGTTGTTGATGTTGGTGTGCAGAAATGACTTGAAACTACCTCCTTATATAGGAAAAAGAATCCACATCAAAAATAATGTCTCTGTGTGAAAAGTGTTTCACCACGTGAATTAATTCATGCGGCCTTGGCCCTCATTACAAACACCTCATTAAAAGAGAAACCATGTGGTGCTCTGATTGAGGAGGAGTTACGTGGTGCACCACCCATGAAGGTTCCCAACAAGACCCCCTGGCTTTGTATCCTATTAAAACCCAGTGGTGTTGTCACCATTGAATAAGAGTCTCACATAACTTCCCATGCTGCAGATAATTAAAAATTTTACTTACAGTAGTTAATATTTACCCTTGCGATGGTGTACTGAGTTTCAAAATATCTTACCTTCTACAAATAAATAAAAATAAATCTAAAATGAAATAAAAAAATATAAATTATTAATTAATTTTAAAATTTATGTTAAATTTTAATAATAAATGAGAAAATATTAATAGAAAATTAAATTAAAATCAAATTTATTTTAATAATAAATGTTAACGAAAATATAAATATAAATAAAATAGAATCTGAACAAATAACATTTTAAAATAATATATTATATTAAAAATTAAAATAAATTTTCATAAAATTATTAAATTAATAATTAATTATTAAATTAATGAAATAATAATAAATAAAAAAGAATTAAATTATAATTTATTGGATGTAATTATTACATTATTTAAAGAAAAAGATTAATTACAAATCTACAATTTATTAAATAAATAAAAGAAAACATAAAACATAATTTATATCAAAAGAACATAAAATTAAATGAAGTTAAAAGAAAATATAAATAAAACATCGAAATTAAATAACAAATTCAATGTTTTTAAAGATTATAATTAAAACATAAAATAAAAATTAATCGATCATAAAATCATTAATTTAATTGTTTTATTATTCTAATAACAAACTAATCACAAAACTAAATTATCCAATTATAATACTATATTAACGATAAAAGTGTAATTAAATTAGAGAAAATATTTGTTAAATTAGCAACCAAATAATGCCTCATCAAATTCCATCACTTTAGGTTTTTTCTTATCATCAAGCAAACAACGAGTCAAATTCAATGAAATTAATTAAATCATAAATCATAAATAATGGGTGAACATGAAAAATTAGTTTTCAAAATGATTTTACCCCAAGTATTTCATTATGGAGTGAGAATTTTAGCCACCTTAAATTTAATATTTTTTAGTACAAAACTGATTCTTGTTTTACAAAGATGAATGACCTTAAAATATTGAAAATATATTAAACACATTTCAATTTTTGTTCAACTAAAAGTCCAAAGTTCTCATTACCTCTAGGAGAATATACTCACATAATAAGAAAACATGATAAATTAGACACACTATTTGGATGAGAAAACATAATAAGTTTAAAGGAGTATCAATAAACCATCCACCAACTTAAAGAATTGAAGAACTAGTTCAACCTCGATTATGATTTTCATTTCATAATACATTTTAATGCATACCTTATGAGTTTAAATCCAATTTCAAAAATTCAATTGAAATGATAATTTTATAATATTCACACAAATGTTTTACCAAATTCAATCACTTTTCAAGAGGGTAATGAAAAATGTTCTATTGATTTATCTCAATAGGGTAATATAGAATTAACCTCCTTAATGTGTTTACATGACACTCAAGATTCAAAACATTTTAAAACAACTTAAAATTTTTTATGGTAACTTGAGAATCAATTAAATTTGGAAATTTTTAGGGGTTTTATGGGCTTACATTTTGCTATTATTTAGAATATTGAAACACCCAACCCCCCCCCCCTAACCCCACACTCACTATATCTCAACATTAACCTCAATTTTATTCTACAGTGGAGAAAAATGTAAATTCAATTTTAATGTTCAAACATGTTTTGGAATTTAGTATATTAAAAACGTGTTTGTAAGGTTTAGATGAAAGATCAATGATTTTTTTCCACACAAAAAATAAATTTATACACACAACATGTTCGAAGGTGAAGTACTAGTTAACAATTCAAAAAATTTATTTAAAATATATATTTGGTATATTATCACATTTCATGAAAGTGGGAAAAAAATCTTGAGAATTAAATAATGTTCATCACTAATACACAAAATACAAATAACCACTTTAATAGATGCTACCAAAATATTTCCACAAAATATTCTACATACTAATATAATCCATTTTCAATTCATTTTAAACAATTATGTCTAAATCAGCAACAGTATATAAGAAATTTAAAAAACATGGAAGTGGGTAGAATTTTAAACAATAAAACTCCCTAAATTAGAAGCTTAATTTCCATTCAAATAAGTTTAAATTATCCCCCCTTATTTCCTCTAACGTAAGTCTCTCTGGTAAGTTTTGAAGCTCATAGAAATGTGTACAAATTAACATTAGATTCAATAAATTTCAACTTAAGTAAAATTAATCCAATGTTTAAGAATATAAGTGGATGAATCTAGAATTTATTTCAGCTTGTAGCATCTCTGCATCATTGTAATGTTGAAAGTATCTACTCTGAAATCAAAATAATGTAGAGAGTATCACCAAAAAGATTTTTCTTGGATAAATATAGTGGATACTCATGGTAAACAACAAGAACATAATATTTATATGAATAATAGTTTATTCACTATAAATCAAAACTGATGAAAAAAAACGAAAATCCTAACATTAAAAAAGTTCAGTACCCTTCCCCACACTCTATACAAAATAAATGTAAGGGAAGAAACAACCTAATTAATTAAGAGATATTTATCTTCTGACAACAATATTTCCTCCCCTTTAGGTTTTTCAATACCTTCTCTAAACATTTTTAGTTGATATCCATTAAATAGTAAATGGAACATCCTCCCCTTGATCTTAAATATTCACAATACCAAAAGGGAAAACGTGGGATTCAATAAAAGGTACATCCCATTTGGAATGAAATTTACTTGAGAAAATATTCAACATGGAGTTATATAGAATCAATTTATCTCAAATATGTAAATATATGTTTAAAGTCATCTTATCAGGCACAACCTTAGTTTTCTCCTTAAAAATTCTTGGATTTTTTGAAGAAATATTCCTTCTCTATTCCAAACCTTTAAAACACATCTTTCTCTATTTTTAATCTTCAAACAAATTTATATTACCTGATTTGAAATCAAAAAATTCATTTTTCTCAGATTTAATGGAAAAATGACAAGATCTTTAAAAACATTATCCAATAATGTGACATACCTATTAGAGTCTTATAGCAAGTTCTATATTATCAAAGAAAATCCTTAAGACGCAAGATCTAATATTTTATATTTAGGTTAATAGTTTTCTCAAGAATATGATTAATCTATCTATTCAACACTTCAAACATCCCTTTCCTTTTAGGGTGATAGGGTGTAGACACATAATGACTCAACCCATATCTTTTCAGAAAAGAATCGAGAGACTTATTTAAGAAATATGTACATTTTTTTCTAATAATAAACCATGGAATCCCATATAAATAAAGAATATTACTCTTGAAAAAATGTGACAATAACCCAAAATCATATTTTCTAATTGAAATAGATTCAATCCAATTCAATATATAATCATCCACAAGAATGATGTACACATATCCGAAAGAATTTGGGAAAGGGCCCATAAAATCTATTACCCAAACACAAGAGACATCACAAAACAACAAATGTTTTTGTGTAATAGCATATCATTGAGATATATCCTTGGAATTTTCAAGTTCTAAAGCTCATAAAAATCAAATGATAATATTTTAAAAAGGAAGGCCCAAGTAGACTTAAATCGAACACCTTTCTACTAGTCCTCTATTTCCCAAAATGGTCACCGCTACTCAAACTATGAAAAAATCTCATAACTACAGAAATATCTAAATTTGGGATACCTATCCTAAAAATTTAATCACTTACCAAATCAAATAATTAAGGACCATCCTAGAAAAAGTTTCTTCATTCAAAAATCAATTTAGAGACCTTTTTCTTAGAAAACTAGTCTAGAATAGTTTTATGAGCTATGTAATTAAAAATGTTTGAAAACCATGGACATTTTTCAATAGCATCCAAATAAAAATTATAACTATGAAAAACCTCTCTTATAAGTTAATAAAATTATTTATCTTCAAAAAATTCAATAGGTATCCAACTTAAATTATCATCCAAAACATTCTCAATTTGGTTTCAATCTTGAATCTTAATGTCTACTTCCAAAAGTAATAAGATCAATCAAACCGACCATCATTTTGAGTGTAGTTTTCTATGAGATATCTAATATATGAGTGATTATAAAAAACCACAACTTTATATCCCAAAAGATATATCATAAAATTATAAAGTGAAAAACATATGTCATATCTTTCTCTATTGTGGAATAATTGGATTGAGAAGCATCTAGATTCGTAGAAGAATAAGCAATGGCATGTGAATTACTATCCACTCTTTTCCTAAGAATAGCCCCTAAGAATTAGTCATTAACATGAATGGAAAACTCCAATTATTTGGTTGAAATATTGGTTGGGAAACAAGCTTCAATTTTTCTCTATTAATGGTTTATTTACACTTCTCATCAAAGGAAAAATAACTTCTTTCTAAAGAAGTAATGTCAAAGGAAAAGTAGTCTAACTAAAATCTTTTATGAATCCCTTATAAAACCAATCTTGGCCAATAAAATATCTAATACCCCTTATAGTATTTGGAAAATAAAATTATGATATAATTTTAACCTTGGATTTTTCCTGCTAAATTTCATTTTTAGACACTTCATGACCAACCATAAATCCACTTTCATCAATAAAATGTCATTTTCAATTGATAGAAAAAGGTTCTTCTCAATACAAATTTAAGTGTTACTCCTAAAATACTGAAAAATGTCTCAAAATATGGACCATACACTATAAATACATCCATAAATACCTCCATTCATTCCTTTAAAAATTATGAAAAAATGAAAATCTTGCATCTTTGGAATATGGAAGGATCATTACGTAATCTAAATTGAATTCACCGGTAAATAAAGGTACTGAAGTGACATATAAAATTCATTTCATCATAGTCATACAAATCTATGTGAATATATAATTATCCAAAAAATAATCTTTGAATAAATAATGATATTTAATGGCTAACCATTCAATAATATAATTCTTAAAAAGTAAGGGAAATTGGTCATTCATAGTCACTAAGTTTAGCATCCTATAATTGATGCATACCCTTCACCTTTTGGAAAACCATGAAGGCACTGACTCCCCAAATTTAATTATAACATATATGAATCCTCCTTTTTAGGTACAATTTTTATTGTTCTTACACATCAACTATCATAAATGGGGAAAGTTATACCTCCAACTAATAAACTAGTAACTTCCTCTTTTACAACATCTAGATGGCGAGGAATCAGTATTAATTAAAATATTATAACTAGTTTGGAATCATCTTCTAAATTAATCATATGAATAAAATCTCATGGAATAATTCTAGGAAAATCATATAAAGACCAGCCTGTGGAATTCGTATTCTTACTAAGGACCATTAAGAGTAGATTTTCTTGTTCGTTGGACAACCCACTTGCAATTATAATAAGAAACTTTTGATTGTATAACAAGTCAAAATATTTCAAATTTTTAGGAAAAGGATTGAGTTCATGTGTGGGTGCATTGTCCTCTATTGATAAAGTAGGTTTTATGGGTTCTTTACATTCAATTCCCTCCACCATGTCAAAATCAAGAATAGTAGAACTATAATCCTTAAACTAAAAATAAATTCCTTTCCAAGAATAAAATTTGTGTCATCCTAAAAAGAATTTTCATATTCATGTTCATATATATGAGGTGAAAGTACTACAAAATAGGCCTTTAATAGTGCTAAACATAAACTTTATTAGTTATAGAGAAGCACTGGCTACCGGAGTGAGACTAATATCCTTAGATGTTTATCAGCACTAATAAAGGTCACCATTTATCAGTGCTGATAAAGGACACCATTTATCAGCGCTTTTATTTTTCACTGATAAATGGGACTATTAATGGTGCTTATAGAAGACCTAATAAATGGTACCTTCATCAATTTTTGTAAAAGTGATGATAAAGGGGAATACTACAATGTGATGAAACAACACATTGTAGCACTAGTATGGTGTGTTGTAATAGTACACCGCACCACCAGAAATTCCACCATAAATCAACAAAATCAAGTACCAGTAAAAATTTTAAATGAAATAAAATTTACAGCACAAATAAAAAAAACACTATATAATATACATTCCAAACATTTTTTTATATAATTACATAAGTAAAAATTATAACATACATTAAAAAACATCAATGTTTCTTTTTATTTAAATCATAACACCGACTAATGCTCTTACTGAACAAACCACCCATGCTAACAAAACAATATGAGAAAAAAATTCTTATATTAGTACTAATATAAAGATATAAATTAACCTAAAGTGTCAATTTTAAACTAAAATTTCATTCATACTAGGAACATTGTGTATCAGATTGAGTTGCTGATGATTCACTAAAATCACACCATTTCTTGTTCGTCTTAATGAATTATCTCTATAAAAATTAACTAAAAATTAAATGATAAAAATGATAAGTAAATTTATTATATAATAGAAGATATAATGATGAGAAAACAATCTTGGAATGTTTTTTTAGGTTTGGAAATGTGATGTTCATTTTAAACTAATATGACACTTATATATTGAAAATATACAAATGGAGTCATAATGGTAACACCATGCATCATATTGAGGTAATTTCGATTCATACATGTTCTAAATTACATATTAATCATTTTCCTAAAGTAAAAAAATACATTTCAAATGCATTTCCTCATTTTACAGTACATCGCTTTTCATTTTTACTAAAATGTTATTTTAAACTGAGAACACTCACAATGAGTATAGTGGTCAGATAATGTGTTGGTTTAATGTGAGACTAATTACTATATGTCACAATAAACCTATTAATTGTTGACCTTAATTATCTAGATAATCCAAGGTCATTGGTTCAGTTTTTAGTGAGTGACACTTTTGATACTAAAATGTCAATTTTAAAATAACAATGAATACATTGAGTCATAATGGTAATATCATGTATTGTATTGACTTAGATAATTCTTATGCCTTATAAATGACTTATGGATCGTTTTTCTTAAGTATCAAAACATTCCAAATGTGTTTACTCAGTTTTGAGTAGGTCGGTTTTTTACAAAAATTGATGTCAATTTTAAATAGAAAGACACTCCTAGAGTCATACCAATAATAATATGCTTCATATTTAGGTTTGGATGATTACTATACATTTTAAATGAAATATGGATAATTTTAAAAAAGTTTAAAATGAATCTGAAAACTTTTGCTCAGTTTTGAGTACATCACATCTCTTTTTTATTAAAATTTTATTTTAAAGTGAAAACTTCCACTTTGAGTCATAACAGTCACATAATGTGTCAGATTGATTTGAGACAGATTCCTACACATCAAAAATGATATATGAATCATTTTAAAAAATTATAAAGGGAATCCGAGCATGTTTTCTTGGTTTTTAGTGAGTGATACTTTTTGAACTAAAATATCAATTTTAAACTGATAACAGACACTTTGGGTTATACCAATAAAAATAATGTATCAGATTGAGGTGAGGATAATTACTATAGATAAAAAATGACTTATGGATCACTTTACTAAAGTGTAAAAACAATCCTAATTCATTTTCTCCTTTTTGTGTATGATAGTTGTATTTTTTTATGTCAATTTTAAATAAAATGACACACATGGAGTCATACAGGCCACAACGTGCATCAGATTGAGGTTAAGTTGATTATTACACATCTAAAATGACTTATAGATTTTTTTTACTAAAGTATAAAAACAATTGGAATGTGTTTTATTTGTTTTGAGTATGTCACTTTTCTTTTTTACTAAAATGTCATTTTCTACTAAAACATACACTTTGAGTCATAACTGCCACCTATTGCATCATATTGACATGAGAAAAATTCATATACCTCATACATGAATTGTGAATAATTTTCCTAAATTTATTATACAATCCGAGTTCATTTTCTCAGTTTTTAGTGGGTGATGGTTTTTTAACTAAAATGTTGATTTTAAACTCATAATAGACACTTTGCTTCATACCAGACCTATCATGTATTAGATTTAGGTGTAGCTCGTTCCTACACATAAAAAATGAATTTTGGATAATTTTCATAATTTATAAAAACAATATGAATGTTTTTGATCAGTTTTGAGTATGTCATTTGTCTTCTTTACTCAAATTAATGACAATTTTAAAGAGAAAGAAACACTTGGAGTAATACTAGTCACAATGTACACCAAATTGAGGTTCAGTTTATTCCAATGTGTCTTAAATGACTTCTTATAATTTTAATAATGTATAAAAAATTTCCAATGTGTTTTCTTGGTTTTGAGTATGTCACTTGCCTTTTTTCAAAAATGACATTTTAAAATGGAAACTTGCACTTTGAGTTATACTAATCACGTAGTTTATTAGTTTGACTTAAGACTGATTTTTAAATGTCATAAATGACTTATGAATCATTTTAAAAATTACCATGACCATATGAGTGTGTTTTCTTAGTTTTTTGTGAGTGATATTTTTTAACTAAAATGTCAATTTTAAACTAATAACAGACACTTTGAGTCATACCATACACATCTTGCATCGGTTTGAGGTGAGGATGATTCCTACATGTCACAAAAGACTTATTGATTGTTTTGATAAATTATCAAAAGAATCGGATTGTTTTTTATCAATTTTGAGAATTTCAGTTGTCCTTTTTACTGAAATTAATGTCAATATTAATTAAAAAGATACATTTAGAGTCATATCAATAATATTGTGTGTTGGATTGTGGTGAAGATGATTCCTACACATCTAAAATAAAATATGTATCATTTTTATAACGTGTCCAAACAGTCTAAATTCATTTTCACAGTTTTAAGTACATCACCTGTCTATTTTACTAGAATGTAATTTCAAACTGGGAACATGCACTTTGAGTCACACCAGTCAAATCATATATCAGTTTGAAAAGGGACTGATTCCTACACATCAAAAATGATTTATGAATCATTTTCTTAAATTATCAAGACAATACATGTGTAATGCTCCAAAATTTCTGTGTAATGTTTTTAATTATATATAATTATTGAGTTACCAAACACTTTGAAGGCACCTGATCTGAGGTCCGGTGAGCCCAGAATAGAATTTTAAACTTTTAGTAAGTTCATTTATGTAAATGTGTGAGCATGTTTTTATAACTTTTAAACCAGTTCTTAGATCAAAAATTTGAGGGCACCATTGAACTCTTAATGACGATATTCACTTAAAATGGACTTAACATTGAAAATAAAGGGTCAATCGGAAGAGATAATTTTCATAATTTTCAAAAAATAATAAAATAACTGAAAAAGTTAGTTTATTTTTCTTCCCTCACCATTGAATAGAGGATAGTGGCGCTGCGGTGTGGCGAGGATGCACATTAAATGAAGATCATTAATGGCTTGTTTTTGTGAATTGTAACAACGCATTAATTTAAGCATAACAAATATGGTCTTTCATAAATGAAACAGTGTAATGACCCAATGTCGCATCATAATAGAAATTTTATGACATGTTTTCTTTTAATGAGTTAATACGTTGGAGAGTTGAGAATCAAAGTGTGGAATTTCTCTGACGAACTGACAGTGAGAACTCTCTCCAATGAAAAATGACAAATGTTGGAAAATCATTAACAACATTGATGCAACTCAAATAATTGGACCAGTAAGTGTTGAATTCCTTTGACCTCTTGAATATTTTAGGGCGGACCGCTTCAACATCGAACATCTTCAAGGTAGGGGTTTAATAGTTTTACATTTTCCCCATTCTTATTCTAAAACAAAGGACACAGATCAACCCACCAACAGGTTGATCCTCCAATGGTGTGTTCTTGTAGGACGGTTTTTTCCCATAGGGTTTTTTCATTGGGATTTATGATTATATGATAGAACTGTGATCCCAATCCTCCCATGGTTGTAAACTTTTAACACAGAGGGTGAAAACTGACATGAACAGGGCCCAAGCCCCTCCACCTTGTGCGTTCTTCATGGCCAAGCATTCAAATTTGAGGAAATGAAAATTTGAGGCCTTTTTAGTGAAGGAGATACCCTAGGGAGGCCGGATGCATAGGCGGTGCAAAGAAAATACCACTGGTTCCGACCCGGTGGTCCACAAAAGCGCCTTGTGGTAGCAGTCATGGGATGGAGGTAGCACGCTGCAATGGCATGCCACGGCCAGCCCACACTATGGTGGTGCAATAGATGTCCTCGGTCGAGCCGATGGCTGGAAGATGGACTCCACCCATCGGCTACGTCACTGCAGTGGCCCACAACTGCTAGCCATGGCTCCATGTGGCACGTGGTCTCAAACCTCAGGAGAGGAGAAACTTGCGACCATCTTTACCGTGCGTGGGGTGACACACCTAGGCACCCCACATGTCTGGGTAAGGTATAGGCTGCCCCAAC
Source organism: Viscum album (assembly GCA_963277665.1). Taxonomy (NCBI): domain Eukaryota; kingdom Viridiplantae; phylum Streptophyta; class Magnoliopsida; order Santalales; family Viscaceae; genus Viscum; species Viscum album. The sequence continues at coordinate 1,194,620,597 of OY728135.1, read as the reverse complement.
GGGCCTGACCCTGGCTGGGCCACGTCTGCATCAGGTCTGTCCAACCGGTCAGACAGGACCCAAACCCAATCAGCCCCTTTTAAGAAAAATGGAATTAACTTGAAAATCAGGCATCCGATTGATGAACCGTTTACAATATTGGATCCCTCTCGATGAGGAAGATAAATTGGTATACTCATTAACGGTTTTCATAGAAATGGAATTCAATGAATGGTTTGATTATAGGTTCTCTCAGAATCAAGCGCACTATGTGTGGAAACATTGTAGTTGGCTGAGACCTAAAGACTGTTGACAAGACACCTAGTGTGGATCATCTACTATGGCCTAGTGGGAAGTGACTTCTATGTGACTCGGTAGGACAATGGTGGGGATATGCTCTTTTTGACCAGACAGACCCATGGTACGCAACAGGAGGAGTACTTCAGTATGGCCAAGGTGGGAAGTGACTTCTGTGTGACCCAGCATGCCCACAGTGGGGAGTTGCTTCTGTGTGACCTGGAATACCCATGACAATAATCAGGGATGAATACCAAAAAAATCCATGGTTAGTGGGAAGTTGATTTTTTTAACCAGACATGCCCACTATAATCATTGAGGAGGAGTTCTCCAGCATCCCAAGGTGTTCGATGATGTGACTAATGGTCTTTATTTCCTACTCTATATTATACATGGTGTGAGTTATCTTGTTTCATGATCTTGCTTCATGATCATGTTTATTGGTTTTCTCAAAGGAATTATTTATAGTATATCCTTTGTGTTTTGGTGTCCCTAATGAGTATATTATTTCTCACACTAGAATGGTCTTTGTTCGCACGTGTTGTGTCTGGTGCAGATGATCATCTCCTTGATGGAGGACTTGGTGGCCCAGAACTCAGTGGTGCCCTGTCAGGCCAGGCAGACAGGGCATACTTCTACGGCTTCCAGCATGTACTCTATACTTACCCATCAGGTGGGGTTTCCAATGGATGACTTTCATAGTTTTATTTGTACTTTCTTACTTTTAGTTTATCTTTTGTTGGGTTTGTATTTTGGCCCATTTAACCTATAGTTTTTAGTTTTACTCAATGGTTGTTTAGTGGCATGCATGTTTATTTTTCTAGCTTCGGGATGTGGTTATGTGTGTGTGAATACATGTATAAAAGAAAAATGTTTTTCATTTGTAGGTTGATGCCATTAGTGCTAGATTCAAACCCCTAGCCTTTGGGAGGCGGTCTTGGTGTATGTCATGGTACGAGCCTCTGGGAAGGGTTTGTGACAAAGTGGTATCAAAGGTGTTCGGTTCTACATCAAAGATCGAGAGTCTATTGTTATATGTTTGATCAATAGTGTTAAATGTTTTATTTTCGGATTTCATATTTGAGTAGTCTAGTGTTGTTGCGGCGATTGATGTATCCATACACTAGGACCTTGAATTCTGTATTTTGACCCTATATATAAAAACAATGGTTTCATGCATCATATAGTAATTGAGTGTTTCATTATGTTCTTCTTGAATAATAGTCATCTCACCAGATATAATATTTTTACTATTGTATATCATGATCTATTTCAGGATTCCTCTACGTAGACAGCCAGTTATGCTTCCAATACATGATTATGTGGACAGCCCACCATGTGATGAGGCGCCGGTTTAGGGACCAATGCTAGAGATGGCCCAACCTGGTGGTGCATTGGTTTTACCACCACATTTTGATTAGTAGTTACTTATGGAATTACCAGTAGAGGATATATGCAGAAGTAGTGCCTTGCACGAGTTTCAAAAACAGAGACCCCATTGGTTCAGTGGAGAGACAGATCCCAAGGTCTCTAGGAACTAGCTGGAGGCAGGGATGTGGTTCATCTGCTTAGCGGGGAAACCACTTGACCAAATAGAGATCTTGGCCACAATAATTTTGCATGTTTCAATAGATATATGGTGGATCTTAACCATTTATACGCATTATGAGGTGGCCCTCACCAAGACAGACTTTGAGAAGCTTTTCTAAGAGGACTTTTTCCATGAAACTTTGCGCTCTTTGTGCATACAAGAGATGTTTCCCCTATAGCAGGGTAAAATGTCAATGGATGAGTACTCTGTGATGTTTACATAACTATCTCACTAATCCACATTCATTGTGTGGTACCCTTTATTCAGGGCTCGGGACATTGAGCAGGGACTCCATGGGGAGATCTGGGAATCCATGGTGTCTCTTAGAATCCCAACTCAAGTTGGAGTAATGGATAGATCCATTCTTATAGAGAGTGTCCTATCAGAAAAGGCACTAACATCTAGAGCCACTAGTATACATCATGTACTAGTGTCTTCAGTGGTGAGTAGCAGAAAGCAGACGAGAAGACCCAATTGGGTTAGATCATTCAAGGGACAACCCCATGACTCGGGGTACGTAGTATGGGGCTCCCAGAGAATAGGGAGACTACAGGAAACTAGGATGTATATCTCATGCGGTGGGAAGGGTCACATGGATCATGACTCCGCGACCCACCGCACAGATGATCAATAGGCGGTTGAGGGACTTCTAAGGAAACGGCAGATGTTTGATCAAGGAGTTTTTTAGGGAGGTGGATGTGGTATGGGAGCAGGCCGAGCAGCAGGTTGTGGATGATGGTTCAAGGTACTACCACCACTACCCCCTGGTGGTCCACCATGGGCTTAGGGATCCAACGTATATGGGAGAGGACAACTTTTGGCATTGGATTCCTATTGCCATAGTGCTCTAGAGATTATAATAGGTACGATCTGTGAATTCTACACCATAGTTGTAATTATTATAAACACAAGTGTCAATAAATATTCCCTTTTCACGGACCTCATTCGAGGATCCGAGATTTCAGTGGATCCATTGCCTCAATCCTTATTATTAGAGAATCATATGGGAGAGAATTTGACAATTACGCATTGGTTCTGATAGGGTTAGCTTACTCTAGGAGGAAAGAGCTCTGGCTAGGATCTCATAGTAGCAGCATCAAGGATTTACGATGTCATCTTGGGCAAGGAATATTTATATATAGTCCCTTATTAGATTGACTGTATTAGGTGAAAAGTGTGGTGTGTCCATGGGGATGGGATCAGGTTTTCCTTCACCCGCGAGAAGGGAACTTTTTCAGTAAAGGATGGACTTTCTCGGAGGAAGGTGTAGCTGATCACTCACTAGTTTGATAGAATAACCCTCAGTGTAGTGGATGAAAGGAGTCCAAGATTTCCTATAGCAATGGATGAGTATAAGGATGTCTTTACAAAGGATGTTTCAGGACTACCTCCTCTAAAGGAGGTAGACTTTTTCATCGATCTATACCTGGGTATGGCCCCGATATCCACTCCAAAATATTAGATTGATCCCATGGAGCATCATGAATTGAGGTTAAAGCAAGAGGACTTATAGGATTACGGCTTCCTGTGAGACAAAATTTCACCATGGGTAGCCACAGTGTTGTTTTCCAAGAAGGAAGATGGAGCCTGGGGCTAGTCATTGACTTCTGGTGCCTAAACCAGGTGACCATGAAGAACAAGTATCCACTGCTGAGGATTTATGACTTCTTCGATCAGCTGAAAAGAGTGAGGTGGTTGTCGAAGTTAGACCTCATATCATGCTATCATCATCATCAGTTACGGGATGATGTTGTACCGAAGATAACCTTCATATTCTGGTATGGCCAATACAAGTTCTTGGGGATTCCCTTTGTCATGACCAATTCTCCATCAGTGTTAATGGGACTCATAAATAGGATCTTCCGACCTTACCTCTATCATTTAGTGGAGGTGTTAATTGATAATTTCTTAGATTACACAATGTCGAAGGAGGAGCTTGCTACACACCTATGGAGAGTCCAAGATACACTTCATGAGAACCAGAATTACAGTAATATCTTGAAGTGCCAGTTCTGGATTTAGGAGGTCCACATCCTTTGACACGTCATCTTTGAGGCTAGAATTGTAGTGGATCCTGTAGAAATATATGCAATTCTTTCTTGGGAGAAACCTAGGTGAGTGACTGAGTTGCAGATTTTCTTGGGGTTGTTTGGAGGTTCATGCCCAAAGTTTCTCAAGTAGCAGCACCCTTATCAGCCTTGACACTGATGGGAAAACCCTTCATGTGGAAATAGAAGTTCCAATATAGTTTCTAAGAGCTAAAGAGGAGACAGAAGAGTGCCCCCATCTTGAGACTAACTGAATAGGGTGTTGGGTATGTTGTATTTTGTGATGAATTTGGGTTTGTTCTAGGTTGTGTCCTAATACATGAGCAAGTAGTGATCGTCTAAGGATCATAGAAGTTGAGGCAGCATGAGTTGAACTATGTGACCCATGACCTTGAGTTAAAATCAATGGTCTTCTCCTTGAATATGCAGATATACTACTTGATGGATGAATAGTTTATCATCCACTCTTACCATAAGATACTAAGGTATATATTCTCACAGAAGGACCTTAACTTGATATCGCAGTGATGGATGGAATTCCTTCTAGACATAGAAATTGAAATTTTCTATATTACTGAGAAGGAGAATGTGGTGGTAGACACACTCAATATGAGGTATGGTTTACATCTATTGAGTGAGGCAATGAAGCAGCTAGCCTTGATTTATATATCCTTTGTGGATGGTGATGGACAATCTTACCTTCAATCAATGATCGTTACTCCCACACTCTTACAGTGAGTCAGGGAGGCACAACTTGTCGTCGTTGACTACAAGGCCCAACGTGCTCAGATATCCTCAGGATAAGTTCCTAATGTATTTTTGATAGACGGGGAGCACATCATTCTTTTGAGAGGGTGAACCATAGTACCAATGACAATATGGTAGGAGGTGTTGAGGGAGTTCCATACATCCCCTTTGGCGGTACATCCTGGTGTGGAAAAGATGTACTAGGACCTCCGATATTAGTAATAGTGGCCAGAGATGATGAAAGCAATGAAATAGTTCATTTCATAATGCGTCACATTTTAGGAAGTGAAGACCGAGCATAAGGTCCTAGTAGACTTAGCACAACCACTTGAGGTACTAGAATGGAAGTGGGATGGTATCTCCATGTAATTCGTAATAGGGTTACACCAAACATCAAGAGGACATGACTCTATCTAGGTGATCATTGTCCGACTCACCTAGTCAGATCACTTCCTACCCATCTGGGAGAAGGTTTCGGTAGATGGATTATGATTCCTCTATATCTAGAAGATAGTGCGGCTACTCAGGGTGATTTTGATGATCGTCTCAGACTGTGATGCATGCTTTACATCCCGATTGTGGAAGGGATTGTAGGAGGCATTCGGGACTCTAGTGCGCTTGATCACTACTTTTCACCCCAAACATATGGTCAAACATAGCAGACCATAAAGATCATAGAGGACATGCTTCATACTTGTGTCCTTGATTTTGGTTGTAGTTCAAGGGACCACCTACCACTTGTGGAGTTTTCATACAATAGTAGCTATCACTCCACCATTGGTATGGATCCATTTTAGGACTTGTACGGATGACCATACAGATCACCCCTATACTGGATAGACCCAGGGGAGTCAGCACTCATGGGTCCAAAGTTGGTATGGGATACCACTGAGAAGGTACATATTATCAAGGAGTGGATGAGGATTTCACAGAGCAGGAAAAAATCTTAAACTGACAAGAGGTGGATATCCTTGGAGTTTGAGGAGGTAGACCATGTTTTCCTTTGGGTCTCACCCTGATAGGGATTGTAGATATTTGTTCGGGGTGGAAATTTATCTCCGACATTGATCAAAAATTTAAATATTCTAAGAAGTGTTGGGAAGTTGTCATACCTCTCATCTCTACACCCACAGATGCACTGGGTGCACGATGTTTTTCAGGTGTCGTAGCTGAGGAGGTACATGCATGATTCATCACACTTCATCGACTGGGGAAAGTTGGACATTGATAATGGGGAGACATTTGTAGACTTCCTAGTTGAGATAGAGGATCAATAAGAGTGAGTCCTTAATGGATGGTCGATTCATCTGGTGCGCGATCGGTGGAAACATGGGAATCTCTAGGAGAGCACATGGGAGCAGGAGGCTCAGATTCCTTCTCCATACCCCCATTTGTTTGTTTATCCATGTTTTGTATTATGAGGACGTGAATCCCAAAAGGCGGGGGAGTAATGTAATTTCCTGAAATTTTCTTGTAATATTTTAAATATATGGAATTATTTTGAGACCAGATGCTTTGAAGACACCTAATTCCAAGGCTTGGTGATCCAGGAATAGAATTTTGAACTTTTTTATGTTCATTTAAGTAAATGTGTGAGCAAGTTTTTTAAACTATTAAACCGGTTCTCGGATCAAAAATATGTGGGAAACATTGAAATCATAATACAATTATTTACTTAGAATTTTATTATCTTTGATCAGAAAGGGTCGACTAGAAAATATAGTTTTTGGAATTTTCAGAAAATAATATAATAACATAAAATGTTATTTAATTTTTCTTCCCCTGCCTTTGAGTGGTGGATGGTGGTGCTGTGGTGCAGTGACAAGTCTCATTAAATGAAGATCATTAAAGGCTTGTTTTATTGTAGTGTAATGACACATTAATTGAAGCATAATAACGAAACATCACAGCAAAACAAAAGTGTTGCGACGTGTTTTCTCATAATGGGTTAACGCATTAGAGAGTTGCGAATCAAATGGTCAAATTTCGCTTTCAAAATGATAGTCATAACTCTCTCCAACAATTAGCAACGAATGCTGGAAAATTGTTAATGACTTCGACACATCTCGAAGAAGAGGACCATTGAGTGACGAATGCCTTCAACCTCTTGAATCTTCAAGGGCAGACTGCTTCAATGTTGAAATGCTACAAGGTAGGGGTTTAATTTTTTTTCATTTTCCCTATTCTAATTCTAAAACAATGAATGTGGATAAACCCATAAATAGATTCATCTTAAAATCATGTGTTCTTGTAGGAGTATTTTTTCCTTGGTGTTTTTTCAATGGAATTGATTATTATCTGATAGAACTGTGATCCCAAGACTCCTCTATTTAAAACTCATAATGTAGAAGGTGCGGACCAACACAAAAAAGGCTTGAACTCCTCTGCCTTGTGAATTCTTTGTGGTAGAGCATTCAATTTAGAGGAATGGAAAATTCAAGGCATTTGATGGAAATTTGACACCATATAGAGTTCAGAGGTGGAGGCAGTGCGAAGAACGGACCACTGGTGCGAACTCGGTGGTCTGCAGAAGAGCATGCTAACGGTGACACAAGGCACACCAGGAAGAGCACTGTGGTCGGCTTGGGCCGCGGAGGAATAATAGATTCCTCATGTTTGTTCAACATCTTGTGAAAGAATGTTTCCCCTAGAATGCATCAGTTGCGTGGCACCCAATCATGGCCAATGGCTTCAGGTGGCATGCGGTCTTCAATATCATGTGAGGAGAAACAGTCATCCAGCTTTTTCGGTCATGGGGTGAGACACACGAACACACCTTGTGTCAAGGATGGGTGCGGGCTACACCAGAAGTCCGGACCCATACTGGGAAAAGTCTGGGTCAGGTCTGATAACGTGGGTCAGGTCGGTGGATTCTGCACTAGGTGGGTATGTCTGACCGGGTCGAACCGGACCCAAACCCAACAGACCCCTTTTTTAAAAACACCAATAACTTGAAAATTTGGTGTCCGTTTGCCGATTTGTTTATATTGTTGGAACCTCCGCAATGAGTCAGATCATTTGGAATACTCTATGGATGTTTTCATCGAATTTGAATTCAAAAAATGGATATATGAGCAGTTCTCCAAGAATCAAGGGAACTACATGAAGAAACACTATGGTTGGCTTAGACATAAAGACTATTGACAAGGAACCCTATCTAGATCAGCTACTATGGCCTATTGGAATGTTTGTTCTATCTGAATCAGAAGGCCCGCAGTGTTGAGTGGGAATATGTAACCCGAAAGTCCCACGATACTCGACAGACGGAGTACCGTAGTATGACCAAGGTGGGAAGAAACTTATGTGTGACCCGACATGACCGTAGTGGGGAGAGGCTTCTGTGTGACCTAGTATACCCACGATACTCATCATGGATAAGTACCAAAGTAGTCCAAGGTTAGTGGAAAGTAGAATTTTTGTGACTCGGCCAACCCAATGTACTTATTGTGGAGGATTTATATAGCATCCTTTGGTGTTCGATGATGTGACTAATGGTTTTACATTCCTAATCGAAATTAAACCTGGTTTGATTTGTCTTGTGTCATGATCAGGCTTTGTGATCATGTTTTTTTGGTTTTATCTGTGTGTTAATTTGATGCCTTTTCTTTGTTTTTTGGGGTCCATTCTAATTATATTGTTACACACCTCTGCATGGGATTCTCCCACATGTGTTGTGTCTGGTGAGGGCGATCGCTGCCTTGATGGTGTACTTGGTGGACTAGGACCCAGTGGTGCCTAGTGAGACCAGGCAGGCTGGGTGTACTTATACGGCTTCCAGAATTTACAATTTACATACCCATCAGGTTGGGTTTCCAGTAGAAGACTTTTAGATTTTCCCTTGTACTTTCCTATTTTCAGTTTATCATTTGTTGGGTTTGTATTCTGTCCCATTTGACGTAAATTTTTAAATTTTAGTGGCATGCATGGTTACTTTTCGAGCTTTGGGACATGGTTGTGTGTATGTGTGTACAATTACTCAAGAAAATGCCTCCCAATTGCAGTTTGATGCCTTCAGCACTAGACTCCAACCCCAGGCCTTTGGGAGGCAGGCTTGTGGTATGTCACGACATGAGTCCCAAGGGAAGGGGCATGACACTAAGTGCATTTTCTCATTTTGTAGTGAGTAACACTTTTTGATCTAAAATGTCAATTTTAAAATGATAATTTACACTTTGAGTAATACTGGGAACATCGTGTGTTGAATTGAGGTGAGGCTGAATCCTACAAGTCAAAAAATGAAATATGGATCGTTTTCTTAATGTATCAAAATAATAAGAATTCATTTTCCCGGGTTTTGAGTTCCTCAATTGTCTATTTTACAATAATTGATGTTAATTTTAATTAAAATGATGAAATTGGAGTCATATCAGTCACATTGTGTGTCAGATTGAGTTGAGTTTGACTCCTACACATCCCAATTTACTTATTGGTAGTTTTTATAATGTATCAATACAATATGATTGTGTTTTTTAAATTTTTAGTACATCACTTTTATTTTTAAATAAAATGTGATTTTAAACTGGAAACATGCAATATGAGTCATACTAGTCACATATTATGTTGGTTTGACATGATACTGATTCCTAAACATTACAAATGACTATTGAATCGTTTTCCAAAATTATCAAGGAAAATTCAAGGATGTTTTCATTATTTTCAGTGTGTGACACTTTTTGACCAAAAATATCAATTTTAAACTGATAAAAATAGTTTGAGTCATAATGGTAACATCGTGTATCATATTGGGGTGAGGATGATTACTACATATAAAAAATGAATTATTTTTTATTTTTATAATGTATCAAAAAAATGTGAATGTTTTCTCTTGATTTTGAGAATGGTAGTTATCATTTTTACTAAAAATAATGTCAATTTTAAATAAAGAGACAGAATTAGAGTCATAACAGTAACACTATGTGTGGGATTGTTATTTGGATGATTCACACACATATCAAATGAATTATGGATAATTTTTAAAATGTTTTAAAAAATTGAATTCTTTTTCTTAGTTCTGAGTAGGCTACTTCTCTTTTTTACTAAAATGTCATTTTAAATTTTAACATGCACTTTTTGTCATACTAGTCACATTATGTATCGGGTTTAAATGATACTAATTATTCCATTGCAAAAATGAATTATGAATCATTTTAATAAATTATAAAGTCAATATGATCACATTTTCTTGGTTTTCATTGACTAACACTATTTGGACTAAAATATCAATTTTAAACTAATAACCGACACGTTGAGTCATATAGGGCACATTGTGTATCAAATTTAGATTGGGATAATAATTAAAAATCACAAATAAATTATAGATCATTTTACTAAAGTATAAAGATAATATGAATCTATTTTATTGTTTTTTAGTATGTCAATTTTTGTTTTTTTCTAAAATTAATGTCAATTTTAAATAAAAAGACACAGTTTGTGTCATATCAGTCCCACTGTGTGTCAGATTGAGATGATGCTGATCCTAAATATCTAAAATTACATATAGACAATTTTTCTAAATTATGAAAACAATTTTAATGTATTTTATTAGTTTAGATTAGGTGATTTATTTTACTAAAATTCCATTTTAAACTTGAAACACACACTTTGAGTCATACCAGTCACATCATTCTTCAGTTTTATGTGAGTATGGAATGTCAAAAATAAATTATGAGTAGTTTTATTATATTAACATGACATTATGAGTGTGTTTTATTGGTTTTTATTGAGTGAATCTGTTTTAACTGAAATGTCAATTTTAAACTAATAATGAACACATTGAGTCATACCGAGCACGTCGTGTATCATATTCAGGTGAATCTAATTACTACAAATACCAAATGAAATATGTATAATTATAATAAGGTTTAAAAATGATATGAATGAATTTTCTCAATTTTTGTGTATGTTAGTTGTCTTTTGTACAAAAAACAATGTCAATTTTAGATAAAAAGATGCACTTGGAGTCATACATGTCACATTGCAAGTCGGATTGAGGTGCAGATTATTCCTACATGTCTCAAATTAATTATGTATTATTTTCATAAATTATCAAAATAATACTAATGTGTTTTCTTATTTAAGATTACAACAATATTATTTTTTACTAAAATGACATTTTAAACTGGAAACACACACTTTGAGTCATACTTGTCACATCATATATCAGTTTGATATCATAAATATTCCTACACTACAAAAATTATAAATGAATCATTATAATAAATTATAAATACAATCCGATCAAATTTTCTTGGTTTTTAGTGAGTGATATTTTTTAATTAAAAGGCAGATTTTATACTCATAATAGACCCTTTATGTTATACTGGGAACATAGTATATCATATGGAGGTGCGGAAGATTTTTACTTGTCAAAAATGAATTATGGATCATTGTACTAAAGTATAATATTAATAATAATATTTTTTCTATATTTTGAGTATGCCCAATGTCTTTTTTACTAAAATTTAGCTCTATTTTAAATAAGAAGAATAACTTAGAGTCATATCAGTCACACTATGTGTAATATTGAGGTGTGCCTAATTCCTACACATCGCATATTCTGAAAAAAATCACAACTTACAATATTATCATGATTTCAATTTGATTTCTTTATTAAACTTATAACACTACATATTGAGTTGATGTTATTAATTGAAAAATGTTTTTTAGCTAATAACATCGACTCAATATAGAGTGTTGTAGTACGATAAAAAAATAAAATGGAAATTATTGTAGAATTGGAAGAAAAAGAACATGTTTTCTCTTTTGTGCCTTGATGAAGATCGTTGAAGGAAAAAATATGACTTCCCAAAATATATATGAATAAAACTAAATAAGTATTAGATAAAAATTATTAGAAAATAAACTAAAAAATAGTAGATAAAATGAGGACCAAATTAATTTAATAAATAATAATAATAAACCTTTTCATGATGTTTGTATATATTCTTAATTCATTTACATATTTTTAATATCTCAGTTGCATCCTCAAAGTATAGACTCTTATGATTATGTGCATCTTTGACCAAACCACCCTAACTCGAACAAAATAATCCATCTATATAAGAAAAGGATTATTATGTGTGTAATACTAAAAATAAATTAGTTTAACATAAATATAAAACAATAAATTAATTCTATGGAAAATTGTTTTACATTTAGAACATCAATATTACCTTTTTGATTGAGAAGAAGCAGCGTCATTTCTTTTCCTGGAAAGGTAGTGGAGGGAATTTGAAGGAAAGTGATAAATTCCCACACTATAGGGGTGAAAAGTTTTTGGGGGCAAATATATCTACGAAAGTATTGGTGTAGAATGGTATGAAATATAGATAGAAATATTCTAAAATAAACAATAATTACAAGGAATAATTAATATTAAATTAATGTTTCATTATATAAATTTTCGGTAAAATAGAGAAAGTATATCATAACATTACCTTTACATCTTCTTAAAGGAGTTCCTTCATTGTCTATTCTTCTGCAGGATTGTTAATATCATCATGTGCAGAAGATATTGTCTACATGAGTAGTTAAAATGTTAATTCAGATTTTTTTATGCAGTAGATAATAGATAATATTATGAGGAAAAATATAATATATTAAAAAAACATTTACTTTCTTATTTAACTCTATCATTTTACAGGTTTTAGGGATCTAGTTTCTCTATCAAGAATCTAAATCCCCTCATTGTACTCTCCTATTTGTGGTCCTATCTAATTTATATGACATTGTCTACATTGGGAACAACATGAACTTATTGTGATCTACCAATGAAAGTTTCATCCTCGATTGGATTTTCATCTGACCGGAACATTGGTTTAGTCTCCATTGGGACAATAGAACAATTCCTATTTTCTAGATCTGAGACATAAAATTCATTCAATACTTGTGATTCCATTATAAATGGCTCATACTTCCCCCTTCTATACTTAAATTCACCTTCATGAAGCCCATTTCAGTAACATTCACTTCACTTATATTGTTAACCCATTTGCAATGGAAAATCAACAATTCAAATGATGTATAATACAACTCGTATATCTATTTGATAATGCCAAAATAAGTTATATTTTTATAAATTGGATTTCTATCCTTGGAATCAGATATGTGCATAACTTCCACCACAACTATAACACTATTATTTTTCATTATACTGTTGTAATCATGTTGTTTTTTATTGAATGTATAACCATTGATTACAAAACTAGTGTAAGATATAAAATTTTCATTCGGTCACCTGTCTAGCCATCAAATTCATTCTACAATTGAATTCATATTTTTAGATAATTCCTTTTATGTTTTATCCTGGAACCATACTATAAATTATTTATTATGTGAATTTGAAATCCATTATTCTTCCCTTGATGGATTGAAATATTTATGAATTTGTTAGTGAGATTTAATGTATGGATCAAAATCATCACTATTATATAAAATGTAATGGTGTTCTTGCTCACACTCTTTCATGGTAATTGTAACAACATATCTTACAAAAATATCTTCTCTTATAAGGTGTATGTTGTGATGAGACTTTGGGAGAACGATGTTGCCAACCCCTTATAAGTAATTGGTATAGAATTCAATAGATTATTCAAAAATATATCATTCTGTAATAAAACCTCCTATATGGATTTGATTCTTGATATACACTTTAAAAATATTTAAATATTATTCAATGGGTTACATCTATCTGTAATGGATATTACCACATAGTTGAACCTCTCTAACTAAGTAAAATATTATGAAGACCATTATATCAAAGAATGATAGTGGAAGAAAATCTCTAATTTACATAATATGGTTGTAATACCCCAATATTTAATTCTATGTTTCTTTTTAAATAAAATCAATATATTGTTTTGTATGCTACACTAAAATAAGCTTGTGCTACACACAACACCGTCTAAGCTAGCATTACAAGCAACACCGAGTTCGAGCATAGCATGGACCATCAAACTATCTGTTTAAAAAGAGGTTATGAATAGTATTAACAACATATTGAACTTTAAAAATATCTCATATACTTTTAAAATTAATCTTATGTGTTTATTAGTCACAATATATTGAGAAAATAAATTTTTCAGATAAATGAATTATTTTCCAAAAAATGAAATTTTTCTACATTTTCATTGAAAATGTTTTTTAAATCCAATATTTGAAACTTTTATATATAAATTTGACAAAATAAAATTATTATTTTTAATTGGGACATAATATTTAGTTTGGATTAATTTTTGTTATTTTTTTGATAAAATCCATATTTTAATGAATAGTGGGAAATACTGCATTTTAATTCAAAACAGACATTTCATCTAATTTATCTATATAGTTATTTTTTTATTATAATTGGTATTAAAGTTTAATTAGATTATTTTTTATCATTTAATCCATTTTTTTATTTTAATTAATTTCACTTTGAAATTGGACATAAACACATGTCAATCGTTAGATAGTTTTTACTTCTTAAAAACCTACTTTCTGGTTTTGACGGCAGGAATTAATTTTAAATTAATTTTTTCCAATTAAGTATTGTGAATTTGAAAAAATGGATTCCATATTTTGAATCATAAGTTTGAAATTTTTTAAATATATACCTTCTATTTTTGGACATTATAAATAGTAACTTCAGTTATTATTTTTATTTACCATGGATAAAGGGTAAATCAGTTAAATAAGGGTAAAAAATAATATTATAATAATATAAACATCCTTAACCCATGTCCAAATCCTATTGGATGATATATGTCCGACAATGAGAATCCTTAGGTCTATTTTAGTACCTCGTGGAGTCACTTGTGTGTGATAATGTCCTTTTATAATGCTTAATTTAAAGAAAAACGATATATAACATAAACATGTATCTCCTCAATAATTTTTTTTAATTTAGTTTATATAAATAATATATTAAACTATAAATATTAATTAAACAGGTAATGTTATTTACTATATAATGGTAGTTTATTTATAATTATTATTCATTAAAAAAATTTATTTATGACATAACTATGATGCAGTATTTACCTTATTAATGAATGATAGAAATAAATTATATTCTAATTATTAAAATAAATATAATTTTTGATTTTTGATGCCATAAAAGAATTATTTGGATTACATTGAAATTTTATTTATTATTTAATGATTTTTTTCTAACTAATCATGTTTTCATGACTTTAACAAAAATAAATTACTAAAGAGTGTCAAAATTGACATAAATGAATTTCTAAAACAAATACTATTTTATTAAATGATATAATTGTCATAAAAATATTAGATTCAAATTAATAACTTATATAGTGTTAAAATTTTTATTAATTATCCAATTTAGTTTCTCTTGGTATTTTATACTAAATTTATTAACCATATAATAAATAAATACAAGAAGACATGGTAAGAGTTAACTTATTTAACTAAGGGTTAAATCTAAAATATAAGGTTATATTCATGACCTAAACTTGTATAAAACCTATTTTTTGGGAGTATTTTGACCCATAATCAAATTATCCATGTAATAAATATATTTTTAACCATTATAAATATATAATCAAATTACAATAAATAAATATTTCATGAATTTCCTAAAGTGTCCATCACCTCTTCTATAAAAGGTGACTTTTAATTCTCTTTTATTCACACCTCCAAATCCCTTTGGATCGGCCAACACCAGTCCAATCATCCTCTAAACTTATATCAATTAATCATAGAGGCCACCCTTTGGGCAGAAACCCAAATTAAGGAGCCCTTTTTTCAATTCAAAATGAGACACTCGAAGAAGAGGTAATCATTTTATCCCTTCTATTAAAGTTATTTTCTTCTTATACTTACTATTACTAAGTTGTTTCCATACTATAACAATAAACCCATCATCTAAAATATTATGAGATGTTTATATGATTTTTTTGCAAAAATATTCCTCCTTTTAACCATCATATTAAAAACAATATCACCATGTGTGCGTGTGTACGACTTACAGTCTCCACATCTTAGTGTAAAATATTTTTCGTCTATAATTTATTTGGATGGGCATACTAATGAATATAAATGACTTAAATAATAAATATAACAAGATATTATTTTTGTAAAATTAATATTCCATCTAATTCCAAACCATATAACCATTAATTAAATAATATCGTCACTCATGTTTATGTAAGGCATACCATCTCCTCGACGTGATAAGACTCATCTTCCATGTTCACCATCCACGAATGATTATAAAAGAATATATATTATGAATAATTATGAAATATATGACATAATAAGTATACTATAATAATGTATATATGTTTTTTAGTGTGTGTGTGTACATATATGTCATTCACTTACTTGCATTAAATACTATAAGAAAACGGAAACAACGCTCATGCGTACATACAATATACCATCTCCATGAACAGTGTATTCCATTTCATATATCTATGTATTATATATATATATATATTAATATTATGATTATATATGATATAAAAATAATATTTTAAATTCTATATGTATGTAAATCCTGATCTACGTAATATGATCTAGAATAAAAATTCAAAACACGTATGAGAAACAAAGGGATTATTACTCGAAATGTTGCATTAACATGGAATTTTTAATAAACGGGTAATATAAAATCATAAAAGAATCATATATGATATAATTATTTTTATTTTTATTCTTATATAAGTTAATAATATTTTCAAAAACATTATAAATTATTTACATATATGTACAAATAATATCAGACCTAAGGTACGGGTTAATTTCACAATTTCATTATTATTTGAGGTTGTTGATGTGTAAGTATCTACTGGGTCATCATTATCATCCAATTCCACGTTTCTAAAAAAAATTTCATAATTTTCTTTACTATTATACTATGGATGTTTAAATTTATTTATACCCATTTTTTACGTTTCATAAATTGTTTTGAAAGGAGTGTTTTGTTCATTTTCCAAATGAGGTACTTTATGACCCTTTCGAAAAATTAATGAAAGAATGTGTTTTTAACTTATAAGTTTTTAGTGGATATTTTCCTCCATTACGTAACCTTACCATATTGAATATTTACTTATAGTCTTACAAGGTAATTTTTTTTAAATGTTTCATTTTAAAATTTCATAGCTTCAAAATGATTTAATGTAAAAAAGAGATGTTTCCCTTAAATAGTTTCAATGAATTATTTTCATTTATGTCAACATCCTTTAAAATATTTTATGCTTATTTGAGGTTGATTTATTATGATACAATCTTCCATATTGTATTAACAGTTTTTTTCTATGTTTGGATGTAGATATTCTATTTTTACACTATTCATGGTTTGTGGTTGATGTGTTAACATTTTGTATTCTTGTTTTAGATACAAATGTTTATTTTATGTTTCAACCTTTTCATATGAGGAATGCATTGGACTTAGTAAGTGATCGGCAGGGCCCACTATAACCCCTAGATGCACTGGTAGGTCTCATGAGACAAACCAATGTTTTGGAACATGGCCTTGATAAAACATTTGTGTATAGTCATAGCATGAAGACTTGACATAGTCGTCAAGATGTATGGTATTATACATTCCCTTATTATGAGATTGGTTATTCATTTTACATTTGATTATTAAACTAGTATAATATACATGTGATTGTTTAAGTGGAATTATTTGATTTGTTCTTACCATATTATGTTGATGATAATGAATTAAAAGTCATTTGTTTTTATTTTGTACCTTTCCTTAAAAGTTTCGGATTATTTTTGATAGATTCAGCTATATTGTATATCCTTACTGAGAATTTGAGCTCACACAATTCTAATGTTTATTTTCCAAGGATGACAAGAATTGTTTTATGATTGATATGCATGGTTAATATTGGGGAATAATTATTTTCTCAAAAGATTATATATGTTGTAGTTTATTTTTTTAATTGTAATTTAAGGTTGATGATGTAATCTATTTCCAAGACTATTAAACTGATCGGTCCTTCAAGAAATGATTCCTTGTATCATGGCAATGTATTAAAATAATGCATCGGATTTGGGATTCTTGGGTTGGGGTGTTACAATGACATCAAACTCTTTATTCATGATTTCAAACTCTATAAATTCTATAACATTACTAGATATGGATTTGAAAAAGAAGTATAGAATGGTTAATATATTTTGTAAATTGTGAGATAAAATGAAACACAAAGAAACATGCATATAATATTGCATAAAAACATGACAGTCAGGTGATTTTAGTCCTTGTCACTTAAAATTAGCCATTGAGATGATATTATTTGTATTTAATGAATACCCCTCAGGAACTTTTACACTATTAAGGAAATGGAAAATTTTCAATTTTTACTGTCTTTGTAGAGTGTAAGCTATTGGAGGAAGAAAATTATTCCATTTACCCTTTACCGTTGAGAACACTTCCCTTATCCCCATGTCAATCATGTCCAAACTATCCTTGATTCCATCTTTCATTTTCTCAAGATCATTTACTATTGTACCAATAAAACCATCAAATATATTTTTTACATGCATTATGTCTTGAAAATGTATGACAGACAAAAAATTCATATATGGTAATTCAAAAAATATTGATCTCTTCTTCAAACCTGATTTCATAAGTTTTTTTGGAAAATGGTTAACTGAAAATAGTGTTAATATCTTTTACATTATCGAATTGTTAATCACCCATTACTATAGATGATTTTGTACCTTATTCAATATTCCCATTAAATATTTTCATCAAGGATTATTATTCATGTAGTCGAGGTAAAAATTTATGATGTCTTTAAAACAAATTATTCAAGGAATGTTTCAACTAAACTGAGTGTGTGCATTCATTACAAATTTGACACCCCAATATTCCATTAATGATTTAGCCTTATAAATTTATATAAGTGAATAATTAATTTATCATCCCATATAATGTGGCCCTCTATGTGAATTATTTTTTTCTTTGAGCATCATACATTATAAGTCATGTATCCCACATCAATTTTAGATTTTCGAAAAATGAATCCAAATATAAATCTATATCATTACCAGGTTTCATTGGTCCAGATATAAGAATATACAATATAATGTATTTTTTATTCACACATAACCATAGATGTAAATTATAATTTACCACCATGAAGAACCATATAATGTGGGAAAAACTATGTACATTAAAATTATTTAATCTATCTATATATAACATAAGATGAACATTTCTCAGCTCATTTCCAAATTACTGATACTCATAATCAGTTTTCTTACACTGAGGATAATCTGTTGGATGACATAGGTTCGTATATTTAATTATTTTCTATGCATGTCATGTCAATTGTCTCATAGTTTACTAACATCCATATATTCTTTCAAACCATGAAATGATAGGAAAGTATCATAAAGAATTTTAAGTACTTGATTCATTTTTATTTTATCGATTGTTTCCACACTTATTGAATTTTATGAGTGATTCTCGGTCCTTGATAAACAATATTCAATCATTTGGATACAAATGTATTTCTTAGAGATCATACAAATTTAACATAGCATTTATTTAGAATCATTTGTTTGACATTCTAGTTCATTTTCTTCTATTATCATATCATTTAGGAGACCAAGTAATTTTATAAATCTAGTGTCACTCCATTTTCTGCTAGATTTCAAATTATATAACTTTAATTCAGATGAGAACATTGTATGTTTATTAAAAATTGTATTCAATGGTCTCTTAGAACAATTATTTATCTTCTAAATAAACTTTGTACAATAATTTAGGTCATATTTGATTTTTATTTTCATTTTTTCCGTGTGATATCCATCATCATTTACACTGGTATTCATATCAAATGATACAAAAACCATATTGTCATCCTAATTAGTATGAACATTCAGTTTTCCCCATTATTAGTCCAAATTTTATATCTCTTATTTATTCTATGGAAAATAGAATTTTCTTCCATCTCATCTAGACTAATTTTTCTTGAATAAAAACAATATAATCATGAACAATGGATTTGGGAAGGTTCGTATGTATACTCTATTGCAAACTTGATAAAATATTTAACTTCATCTTCATAATATTTTGTCAAAAAATTAGTGTTCATCCATTTTAGATTCATATCCTTCATATTAGGTACATAAAATATTCATATCATAGAATAAATAAATAACTACATATAGAATATTCATTATCAAAGGTGAAAGTTATAAATAATTCTAATAAGGGAAACCCATCAATTGATAGCTTCAAATAATTTCAATATGATTTGAAAAAAATTATTAATTGAATCTATGAATATAATTACTCAAATATGGTATGTTTTATCCTATGAATTCTTCGAAAGGTGAAAGTTATAGGCAATTATCATCCTCGTCAGCTCATATCTCGAATAGTTATCATTTCATTTTGTAGTTTAACACTCACCCACCATCCCTTTTTGGGAATTCACCTATGTTTCTTAAAATAATCTAATAAGTAGTCATCCATGGGATAAATATTTATTAGAGTAGAACAAAAATATAAACAAATTAAGGATGATTCTCTTAAAACAAAATTCAATAATAAATGTCTGTGAGATGAAGTTGATGAGGATTAAATTTGTACACTATTATGTTCCA
Source organism: Viscum album (assembly GCA_963277665.1). Classification (NCBI taxonomy): domain Eukaryota; kingdom Viridiplantae; phylum Streptophyta; class Magnoliopsida; order Santalales; family Viscaceae; genus Viscum; species Viscum album. Next base: position 1,194,600,362 of record OY728135.1, on the reverse strand, counting down.
TAAAAGCTTCAATGCCTCACATTTGTGATATTTACACTATAGAAACTAGTTATTAACTTTTTTCCTATTGAAGGTGATATTTTGGTTGTTTAAGAGTTCTTTTATGTGAATCAAGGGGTCTTAGTGGGGAAATGTTATGATATATTAATCCATGGGGCCTCTATGAATTCTATATTTATTGGTAAAATCTCACATTTAATACATTAAATACTTTAACATAAAATAGTCCTACCCCTATTAAAATGTTTTATAAAGTATTTCTTAAATACCCTAAAAAAGTATAATATAATAAAGGATATTAATGTGAAATAAGAAAACCGAATATGATAAACAAGAATAATATACTCTCATTCCATTAAATAGAAGATAAAAAAATGTATTGACAAGATATTTTGATAAATAAAGAGTTATTTTATATACATAGATGGTAATTAAATTTTCCTAGGATTATAACTAATATATGTAGACATAAAATGATGAATACTAAAGAAATAATTTCTTAAATTTATTCCAACTTATATATAATTTGATAACCTCTATTCTACTTTTTCGAAAAAGTGATGTAACAACCAAAGAAATTATAACATTTAATATTAATAGTATATCAAATGTTTGAAAACACCTCAACATTATAATTTAATTTTAAATTAAAAATCTACAAATATTGGAAAAAATATTTTTAGGAAAATAATAAACTTAATGATGGTAATGGTTTTAAACATCTCAAAATTCTTATTTGATAAATTAATTCAAGAATTAAGTATTGAACAGTTGAAAACAAGAATTATTTTCAAGAATAAAAAGTGTAGGCTTTATAATAAAATTTCATTTATATAGACATTATGGGTTATATGGTGATTTTGGGATATATTATAAAATTTTAGTCATAATGAGCTAAATTAAAGTAATTATATGAGATTTAGAGGTCCTATGTTAAAGGGGAAATGGCCAACTCTTAAAAAATAGTTTTACAATTAGGTGAATCTTCATGAGTAAAATTGGATGATGTATTTCTACTTTTTAATGAACTCTATTGAACGTGTGACAAATTAAATGGTCATATGAATGATTGTCATGATTTTCAGAAAAAGTATATTAATGTGAAAAAATAGGAAATGTTTTAAATGAAACAGAATTAAATGTTATAGGAATTTATTTTTGATGTCACCCTAAAGGATTTAGAAAACAAACATCCTTTCATATTTGATATTGATGGTTCATCTCACATATGACAGGTAAATTAATATAATTAAATTTATTTAACAAGTTTAAATGGTAGTTATTATTTTTGAAATGGTGTATCTCTTAAGATAAATTGTTAGAATTTAAAAGATGTTGGAAATAGAAGGAAATTTTAAAGAATCATTTGTATAGATTAAAGTAAAACATACATAATGTTTATTATATGGGTGATGAAGGAAGTGAAGTGATTTTAAATAAGTATAAATGAGTGGGTTTTTATTTCAAAGATGGATATATATTTACAAAGGTATAGAAAACTATCTGAACCATATTCAAATTTGGGGTAAATAGGAAATTATGATAATTATGTTTTAAATATGAAATTGATTTTTGGTAGTGGAATTTTGATCATATTTAATAATGATAAATTTAAATACTAACTTAAAAAGGGTGGGTGAAGATGTTTTTATGATGAAAAGATAAAATTGATTGATATATGTTACTAATTAGAATAGTAATATTATTAATAGTTAAAATAATAAATTAGAGAATTAAATGAAACAAACCTTGGATTTTATTCACAATGATATATATAGACTCTGAGAGTATAAATCAATGCATTGTGATAAGTATTTCATTTCACGCATTTATAATTATACTCAAATCATAGGTATTATGTTTTAGTTATATATATATATTTATATAATGCTCTAAAGGGGATTAAAATTTTAAGAAGTTATACTAATGAGTTTCATTATGCGGTAAAGAAGTATATATAAAATTACTTCATTGTTTTCAAAGGAACACACCTCAGTGAGCCTTGGCATGAGGTGAGGTGAGGTGGTGAGACCTCATTGAGGTGCGCCAAAGGCACGTGCCTCACGAGCCAACATAAGAGGCACCGTAGCACCAGACATGGTAAAGGTGAAGCACCAGATGAAAATATCATGGGGGGATAGGGTTAAAAAATGATTGGTGCATGAATGGTATAAATCGAGGGCGACCCGATAGAATTCAGGGGTGGTGGCGGAAAGAATTATAATAAAAAAAATGCAAAGATATATCACCACACAATAAATTAATGAGTGAGGAGGTGCGGAAAATAACATACCTTGGATTGAATCATTTAATCATCGGAGAGAATGTAGATATATCACCAAACCTAGAATTTTTTTGATCATTGAATTCCTTTACCCCTTGAATTCATTTAACCCTTGAATCAATAGAGCATTGAATTAGAGTTTGGATTCTACGAGGTGTGTCAGAAGAATGTTACTTCTACAAAAAGATTTAGAAATCATGACTGGTTCACAGCTGGCTATGGTTCTTAAAATATACCAAGAAACATTTATTAGCGCTTCAAAAAAAAGTGCAGACAAAATTCCTTTTTATTAGTGCTAAATTAATAAGCGCTCATAAAATGCATCTTTATCATTGCTTATTACTAAAGCGCTGATGATGGATTGATAATTATAATTATAAATAATTTTTTATATAGATTTATATAATTATATATACATATATGTAATAAAAATATATATAAAAAATATAGAAAATATATTCATTATTTTAATACATGTAGTATAATTATATAACTATTTAAATTTATAATTATTTATTTATAATTATATAAATACTTTAACAAATTATATTTATATATTTATATTATTACATATTTAAATAATTTTCATAAAAATATAATATTCTGATGATTAACATATATAGTGTTAAAAATTTCATTAATGATCCATTTGAGTTTCTCCTAGTATTTGATACTAAATATATTAACCATATAGTAAACAAATACAAGAAGATATGGTAAGAGTTAGCTTATTTAACTAAGTATTAAACCTAAAATACAAGGTTATATTCATGACCTAAACTTGTATAAAACCTATTGGTTGAGAGTATTTTGACCCATACTCATATTATACTCGAAATAAATCTCTTTGGAGCCATTATAAATCTATAATCAATTTACAATAAATTAATATTTCATGAATTTCCTAAAGTGTCCATCACCTCTCTTATAAAATTTGATTTCTCATTCTCATTTATTCACACCTCCAAATCCCATTGGATTGGCCAACACCTGACCAACCCTCCTCCAAACGTCTCTCACTTAATCATAGAGGCCACCATTTGGGCAGAAATGCAAATTAAGGAGCCCTTTATTCAAATATAAATGAGACACCCGAAGAAGAGGAAATCATTTTATCCCTTCTTTCAATGTTATTTTCATCTTATACTTACTATTCCTATGTTTTTTACATATTAAAATAATTAATCCAAAATCTACTATATGATGATATGTTTTTATGTTTTTGGAACAACAATATTCCTCCTTTTACTCATCCTATTAAAAACAATATCACCATACGTGCGTGTGTACGACATACCATCTCCACGTTGTAGTGTAAACTGTTTTTCGTATATACATTAATTGTATGGGTATAATGATGAATATAAATGACTTAAATAATTAATATAACATGATATTACTTTTTTAAAATTCATAATCCATCCAATTCCATACCATATAACCATTAAGTAAATGATATCGTCACTCATGTTTATGTATGGCTTACCATCTCCACGACGCGATAAGACCAATCTTCGACATTCACCATCCAAGAATGATTATAAAAGAATATATATTATGAATAATTATGAAATATATGACATAATAAGGCTATTGTAATAATATATATATGTGTGTGTTTGTGTGTGTGTGTGTGTGTTTACATATATTCCATTCAATTACTTCCATTAAATACTATAAGAAAACAGAAACAACATTCATGCGTACGTACAACCTACCATCTCCATGAACGATGTATTCCATTTCATATATATATCTATTATATATATTTATATTATGAATATATATGATATAAAAATCATATCATAAATTCTATAAGTATTAAAATATTGATCTATGTAATATGATCAAGAATAAAAATTCAAAACATGTACGAGAAACCAAGGGATTATTACCCGAAATATTTTATTAACATGTAATTGTTAATAAATGGGTAATATAAAATCATAAAAAATCATATATGATATCATTATTATTTTTATTATTATATAAGTTAATAATATTTTCAAAAAAATTATAAAGGATTTATGTACACGTATGGAGAATATCAGACCTACGGTATGTGTTAATTTCACAATCTCATTATTATTTGAGGTTGTTGATGTGTAAGTATCTACTGGGACATCTTTATCTTCTAAGTCCATGTTTCTAAAAATGATTTCATAATTTTTTTATTATTATACTATGTATGTTTAAATGCATTGTTACCCATTTTTTATGTTTCAGAAAATGTTTTGAAATGAATATTTCGTTCATTTTCCAATTGAGATACTTTATGACTTTTTTAAAAAATTAATGAAAAAAATGTTTTTTAACATATACAGTGAAATTGGATAATTTCCACCATTAATTTGCCTTACCAGTTTGAATCATTACTTAAAATCTTACAAGGTTATATTTTAAAAAATGTTTTATTTTAAAATGTCATAGCTTCAAAATGATTTAATGTAAAAAAGGGATATTTCCCTTAAATAGTTTCAATGAATTATTTTCATATATGTCAACATCCTTTAATGAATTTTATACTTATTTGAGGTTGATTTATTATGATACAATATTCCATATTTTATTGAAGGTTTTTTTCTATGTTTGGATGTGGATATTCTATTTTTATACCATTCAGGGTTTATGGTTAATGTGTTATCATTTTTTATGCTAGTTTTAGATACAAATGTTTCTATTATGTTGCAACCTTTTAATATGTGGAATAAATTGGACTTAGTAAGTGACGGGCAAGGCCCACTATAGCCCCTCGATGCATTGGTAGTTCTTATGAGACAAACTTGTATCTTGGAACATAGCCTTGATAAAATATTTGTGTATAGTCTTAGCATGAGGACTTGACAAAGTGGTTAAGATGTATGGTATTATGCATTCCTTCATAATGAGATTATTTATTGATTTTACATGTGATTATTAAACTAGTAGAATATACATATGAATGTTTAAATGGAATTATTTGATTTATTCTTGCCATATTACGTTGAATATAATGTTTTAAAAGGATTATGTTTTTGTTTTGTAACTTTACTTAAATTTTTATGATTATTTTTGATATATTCAGCTATATTGTTTATCCTTACTGAGCTTCTAACCTCACACCATTCATATGTTTATTTTCCCATGATGCCAAGAAGGGTTTTATGATTAATATCCAGGGTTAATCTAGGGGAATAATTATGTTCTCAAAGGATTATATATGTTTTTTTTATGTTTTGAATTGTAATTTAAGTTTGATGATGTAATATATATCCAAGACTACTAAACTGATTGGTTCTTCGGGAAATTATTCCTTGTATCATGCCAATGTATTAAAATAATGCATCAGATTCATGATTCTGGGGTTGGGGTGTTACAATGACTGCAAACTCCCTATTCATGATTGTAAACATCATCAATTCTATAACTTTACTACATATGTATTTGAAAAAGATTCATGGAATGGTTAATGTATGCTATACATTTTGAGATAGAATGAAGCACAAAGCAACCAACATCAAATATTGCATTAAAACATTATAGTCATGTGATTTAGGTCCTTGTCACGTTAAATTAGCCATTGAGATGTTATTATAGGTATTTTATGAATACCCCTTTGGAACTTTTAAACTATTAAGGGAATGGAAAAATTTCAATTTTTATTGTCTGTTTAGAGTGTAAGCTATTTGAGGATAAAAATTCTTCCATTTACCCTTTACTGGTGCAAACTCTTCCCTTATCCATGTCAATCATATCCATCCTAGCCTTGATTCCATCTTTCATTTTTTTCATGATCATTTACTAATGTACCAATAAAAATATAAAATATATATTTTTTACTTGAATTACATCAATAAGATGTATGAAAAACAAACAATTCCTATATGGCAATCAAAGAAAATTGATATCTTCTTCCAACCTGATTTCATTTGTTTTTTCGAAAATGGTTAACTGAAAATAGTGTCAATATCTTTTACTTTATCGACTAGTTAATCACCCATTACTAGAGATTTTTCTATACCTGATTTGATATTCTCATTAAATGTTGTCATCAAGGATTGGTATTCATGTAGTTAAGGTAAAAATTTATGATGTCATAAAAACAAATTCTGTAACAGCCTAAGATTTTATAAAAAAAATATTCTTTTTAATTTTATTAAAGTCTTGTGTTGTACGCTACACCAAAAGGAGCTTGCACAACACGCATCCTTGACTTGCCTTGCATTACACGCAATCACAACCTTCCTCGATAGCGTGTGTAGTACGCAATACTGAGTTTCACTAAACAACGATATGCTATAAAAATATTATTAAAACTAGCCGTTATGAATAGTAATAACCACTTTTTGAAATCCAGTAAATCTTATTTTTTAAAATGAACTTTATTTTTGGATTCGGAGTATCGAATTTAGCCTAAGGTGAAATTTTGGTACTTTTCAGATAACTTTCATATTCTGATGAATAGTGAAAATTACTAAATTATAATTAAAAACAACTTTTTTAATCGAAATAATTAATAGTGATAAATCATTAATTTGAGTGGTTTTAAAGTATATTTAGAATATATTTTTACAATTTAATACAATGTTGGTCATTGGATGTAATTTCACATTTAAACTTGACATAAACAAGTGTCAATCTTTTGATAGATATTGTTTCTTAAAAAACACGCTATTTGTTTTAACAGCGGGATTTAATTATAAAATTAATTAATGCAACTTTTATGTTATGAATTTGGTAAAATAGACTTTATTTTTGAATTCGGAATATGAAATATAGCTTGGGATGAAATTTTGGCATTGTTCTGAAAAACATCAATTTTTGATGAATAGTGAAACTACTAAGTGGTAGGTTAAAAACTGAATTTTGCATAAAACTTAATTTTACCGCTTCTGTGAATGGAATTTCGAAAATCCGAGAGACACGGTTAATATCAAGGACTAAAATGTGGTTCAATGAGATGAAAATAAATTTTTGGTGAATAGTAACTTTTTACTTTTTTTTACCACGGTTAATAGTAAATAGGGTAACTAAGGGTAAATATGATATTAATATTACCCTAACACATGTCCTAATTCTATTGGACAAGTGTAATTCGACCAAAAATAAACTTAGGAATAAAATATGACCATTTAGGCCCACTTGGATTTGATTAGGACATTTATTATTAATTTATTTAAAGAAGGGTTAAAATAGTTAAAATCAAAGTTTAATAAGTAAATCATTTTTAATATGGGGTTATACATAAGATATATTCGATTGTAAATATTCATTAGAAAGCTAAAAAGATTTCCTACATTATGGTATTTTATTTGTAATTTTTAGACATCAAATAATTTAATTTATTTATGACACAACGATGATGCAGTAATTATCTTTTTAATGAAATATTGACATAATTGATGTCATAAGCACCAAAATAAATGTAATTTGAGATTTTTTATGAATTCTACTACTTTTCTAGGTTACTATGATATATTAATGTTGATTTAATCAACTTGGTTCGAACATTTAATTCTGTTATGACTTTCACAAAAATCATATATCAAATAGTGTCAAAATTGACACAAAATAGTTTTTAAATCAAATATTATATTACTAATTGTTATTTTATTCCTAAAAATATAAGGTTCGGCCAAATGACTTATATAAGGATATATATATTAATAATAAACAATTTGGGGTTCGTTTGGCATGTTATAGTAAGTGTATTAACCATATAGTGAAAGAAAACAAAAAGACACGGTAAAAGTTAAATTATTTAACTTAGAGTTAAATCTAATTGATAAGGTTTAAAATAATATCCAAACATGTCTAAATTTGATTGGTTGATGATATTACAACCCTATCTCATCTAATCTTCGAATATGAGTCATTTTTTGAGGTTTTTAAGTGGGGTTAGATTTATTATAAATTAATATTTTTAAGAATTCCTATGGTGCCCCTCTCCTCCCTTATAAAAGGGCACCTCCTCCCCCTCCTCCTCACACCAATTTTGAGCACTTAAGCACGGCAAACCCCTGCCATTTTCTCCTCTCCACTTTCCTAGAATAATCCTAGAGGTTCTGGTCTTCTCCAAAGACCAATCTTAGTTCCTTAAGTGGAGGATTCAAAGAGGCGTTCCAAAGAAGAGGTAATATCCATTACCGATCTTTTCAATTTCTTTCTTCTTCAACTTCTTCTTCTTTAGTTGTTTCATGATAAAGTAATAACATCAGTATTACATACATACTGATATGTTATTATAAATATGAAACAACCCTAATTCACCTTCTATCCATCCTACGGAAAAATGAAATCACCGCGCGTGCGTACGTACGGAATACCGTCTCCACGCCGTGGTGTAATCTATTTTCCACCATCACCTTACAAGGATGGGTATAATGGTGTAATGAGTAACTACATATGATTATTATGAAGTAATATTTATACTGAAATAATATATATATACTCCAATACAATTCGACGATCATAGGAACGATATCATCACTCGTGCGTACGTACGGAATACCGTCTCCACGATGTGATGCGACTCGTTCTACATGATCTTCATTTCATAATGATTGTATAAATGAATGGAATGAATGAATATGGTATATACTACACTAATACCATTCTGGAAATGAATTATCTATAACCTAAAGATAAGAATAAGAATTTATTCGACAAAACACGCATAAGAACAAAAAGTTATAAAGACCCGAGTAACAAGTAACAATGAAATATTACTAACAAGAAGCTAATAATATGACCATATATGATATCATATAAATATGTATGATTCTGGAATAAGTCAATAACATTATTTAAACCATTATACAGGAGCTTCGGACACGTACAAAGCTAATCGGACCTAAGGTAAGGGAAATATCACAATCTCATTTTTATCCGAGATTGTTTATTCGTAAGTATTTACTGGGGTGTATTTTATCATCCACATCCATGTTCCCTCAATATGTAATATTGTTTCCATCCACTTAAAATATTTTAAATCCAATTTTACCCATCGGTGAGTTTTTAGTAAAGAATATGAAAGGAATCTTTTGTCGTTTTTTTTATACGAGGTACTTTTTGACTTTTCCGACAAAAGTACGAAGAATGTTTTTTTTAACTTATACGGCACGAACGGATTTATACTGTTTTATAAAGCCTTATTTTCATGAAGATTCCTCTAAAAGATTTCATGACTATTTTCAATAAAATCTCTTTCTTTTAAAATTGCATGATGTTTTGTGAAAAGAAATTGATTTTGAAGAAGAAAGGATATTTTCCTCAAGAATTCATTTCAAGTGTTTTATCAAAATTATTTTCTATCTAAGATAATAAAGGGTTCTGTTTCTATCCATATTTTTACATTGATTTGACTATGTTGTGATGGAATTATGTTTATGAATTCCTTTATCTTATAAGAATGGTTTTATGATGTCATGTTGTTTAAGAATTTCATTTTTATTACATGGGTTATTCAATGATGTATGGTATATGATTTTGTGGCACACATAAGAATGGTATCATTATGAGATGGGTGGGACCTATATCTCCCTCCAATGCATTGGGTAAAGATTTCATATCTCATGAGATAGACATGGCTGGAACGGAAGGTTATTTCGGTTCAGTGATACAGGACTGAAACGAGGAGTGAACTCGGTTCAGAAAGGGACTTTGTCCACTAAGATAGTCTTGGCAATGAGTCATGACTAACAAGAAATGATTTTCCATGATTATGTGTGCATGCCACAAAGTTTCAAGTTTCATGTTATGATTATGGGGATCTCATTTTCACTTCTATGATTTGTTCCATGTTAAGATATTATGATCTCTTTTGCAGGTTGTGATTTTCAAAAAGATATGATCTGATTTTTATTTCTTTTGTATACCCTTACTGAGCATTTGAGCTCACCCTTTTATGTTTTCTTTTCCCCAGGATATAAAGAATGGTTTTAGGTAAAAAAAAGGGAAGATCTTTACGGGAGATATTGAAGATCTTTCACCAGGATTAGAAGATTATGTTCCGAGTTTCCAAAGACACTAAACTATTACGATCCTTTAGTGTGTGTTTTTGTTATGTACTAAGTATTCCGAAAATGTAATGTAATGTCCATGTACGTCAGGCTTCGGGTCTCTACAGTTGGTATCAGAGGAAAGGTTTAGTCAACCTTTGGAAACTAGGATGCGAAAACGTTAGTGAGATTCCTAGAGATATTTCTAAGGTATGTCTAGGGATGTCCCTAAGGATAAGTATACGTATAGGATATATTCCTAGAACTATGGTAATGATATTAGATTAAACCTAAGAAGTTAGGTATTGAGGATACTTTCCCTTTACTATGTTGTTTTCTCTAGCATGATTTTTGATTCTCACAAAATTATTTTTGTGTTTTAGTTAATGGAGGGAACCAAAAGGAATTCAGTTAACATTGAATCCAATGGACAAATTGGTGACTATGAGCAACAAAATTGTGTAATGCCTAGAGAGAAAGATGTTGTGATTATGCCGAATCAATCATCGCGATATATGACTAACAAGGTGAAATTTAGTGGTATGCCTAATTCTTCAAAGAAGAGGAAGATAGACTATTATGCATGTTCGCATGTTGAGGAGCATAAAGAAAGGAAGATTGAGATTTCTAAAGAAGGGAAGAAGAACCTTGAGGAATACCTCAAATGGAGGGACCGATGTTATCTATGTGGAGAAAAGGGTCATAGAGTGATAGACTGTTATGGAGTTCAATGTCTTATTTGTGGAGAACATGGGCATTACCCAACTCAATGCCCTGACCTAAAAAGTTACTTCTAAATCAAGGAAGGACTTATTCCAGGATAATCACTGATGTGGATGGACTGAAGTGTTTTGGTATTCAAGAATAATGTTGTTGAGGTACTTTTATGGTGTATTGAAATATTTAAGTATTGGTCTATTGTGGTTTTCAATAATTTTAAGGTACCAATAACTATGAAAAGTGATTCAAATATTTTGGAAAGTAGATGATAAGTGCATAATGAAAGGATAAGAAGATAATGAGATGTTTGATTTTATTCATGAGCTCATGATTAATATAAGGACTAAGTGATATCATGGTTTGAGTATATAGAATTTTGAGGATTTTGGTATGTGGAAAGTGTTAACTGCACTCATATTTTCACTAAGGTATTCAAGAGAATACATGATTAAGGACTTTGAATGTTTGGAATGTGACCAACAAAACATATCTTATGATATATGGGGATCAACGATGATATTAAATCTCTGGTAATTGTTTTCACTATGTTATGATAGTGGACTGCAGTATTATGTATAAGCCTAAAGATTAGACTGGATTATGTTGGACATAAGTTAGTTTTGTTTAAGGATAGAAGATTTTTGATATTATTGATGGGATGTTATAGTAACGTAGTTTTAGAAAAAGGACAACCTGCAGGACGGGCGAAAGCCCATCGCTTCGGACAAGGCTGTAGGAATCGAACCCACAACCGAAGTGCGACTGGCCTTTATCGCCTACCACTAGCCTACAGGAAGTCCCTGTTTAGTAGAAACTAGTTTTATTATATTAAGCAGTATGATATATGAAGTATAAGTCCATATGTGATTAATCTCACTATAGATCGACTTATGTATATAATTTTGCTAACCTTTTGTTTGAAACAGATGGAATGACCCGTCATTCTATCACATGATCTGCTAACACTTCATGAATAACAAATTCAACTTCATATATTTAAGAGATGAAGTGGAAATTGTTCAAGTCATGAACAACAGTAAGATTGTACCAAAATAAAGTAAGTATTTATTCTAATTCAAATTCTTTAACTTTAGGGAAATGATCTTGAAAACCAAAAATGTTGTCCTAGTTCTCTTATACCTGATGAATCAGATGGTACCTTAGATCGTCACAAATTTATGGATTTGTGATTACTGGATTTTCCATAGCCATGTTCTCTACCACTCTCCATCAGAACATGATGGTTAGATTTCTCTTCCATATCCATATTTTCACCTATGTGGAAACCCAATGATTAGTTTATTTGGGTAACCGTTACGTTTCATACTTATGTTTTTAAAGATTGGTTTTGATATTCCTTTTTACGATGTGGGTTTCTATTAAAGAAACTTTCGAATAGTAAACCATTTATAACCCCGACGAATTTCGAGGGCGAAATTCCTTTTAAGGGGGGTAGAATGTAACAGCCCAAGATTTTATAAAAAAAATATTCTTTTTAATTTTATTAAAGTCTTGTGTTGTACGCTACACCAAAAGGAGCTTGCACAACACGCATCCTTGACTTGCCTTGCATTACACGCAATCACAACCTTCCTCGATAGCGTGTGTAGTACGCAATACTGAGTTTCACTAAACAACGATATGCTATAAAAATATTATTAAAACTAGCCGTTATGAATAGTAATAACCACTTTTTGAAATCCAGTAAATCTTATTTTTTAAAATGAACTTTATTTTTGGATTCGGAGTATCGAATTTAGCCTAAGGTGAAATTTTGGTACTTTTCGGATAACTTTCATATTCTGATGAATAGTGAAAATTACTAAATTATAATTAAAAACAACTTTTTTAATCGAAATAATTAATAGTGATAAATCATTAATTTGAGTGGTTTTAAAGTATATTTAGAATATATTTTTACAATTTAATACAATGTTGGTCATTGGATGTAATTTCACATTTAAACTTGACATAAACAAGTGTCAATCTTTTGATAGATATTGTTTCTTAAAAAACACGCTATTTGTTTTAACAGCGGGATTTAATTATAAAATTAATTAATGCAACTTTTATGTTATGAATTTGGTAAAATAGACTTCATTTTTGAATTCGGAATATGAAATATAGCTTGGGATGAAATTTTGGCATTGTTCTGAAAAACATCAATTTTTGATGAATAGTGAAACTACTAAGTGGTAGGTTAAAAACTGAATTTTGCATAAAACTTAATTTTACCGCTTCTGTGAATGGAATTTCGAAAATCCGAGAGACACGGTTAATATCAAGGACTAAAATGTGGTTCAATGAGATGAAAATAAATTTTTGGTGAATAGTAACTTTTTACTTTTTTTTACCACGGTTAATAGTAAATAGGGTAACTAAGGGTAAATATGATATTAATATTACCCTAACACATGTCCTAATTCTATTGGACAAGTGTAATTCGACCAAAAACAAACTTAGGAATAAAATATGACCATTTAGGCCCACTTGGATTAGATTAGGACATTTATTATTAATTTATTTAAAGAAGGGTTAAAATAGTTAAAATCAAAGTTTAATAAGTAAATCATTTTTAATATGGGGGTATACATAAGATATATTCGATTGTAAATATTCATTAGAAAGCTAAAAAGATTTCCTACATTATGGTATTTTATTTGTAATTTTTAGACATCAAATAATTTAATTTATTTATGACACAACGATGATGCAGTAATTATCTTTTTAATGAAATATTGACATAATTGATGTCATAAGAACCAAAATAAATGTAATTTGAGATTTTTATGAATTCTACTACTTTTCTAGGTTACTATGATATATTAATGTTGATTTAATCAACTTGGTTCGAACATTTAATTCTGTTATGACTTTCACAAAAATCATATATCAAATAGTGTCAAAATTGACACAAAATAGTTTTTAAATCAAATATTATATTACTAATTGTTATTTTATTCCTAAAAATATAAGGTTCGGCCAAATGACTTATATAAGGATATATATATTAATAATAAACAATTTGGGGTTCGTTTGGCATGTTATAGTAAGTGTATTAACCATATAGTGAAAGAAAACAAAAAGACACGGTAAAAGTTAAATTATTTAACTTAGAGTTAAATCTAATTGATAAGGTTTAAAATAATATCCAAACATGTCTAAATTTGATTGGTTGATGATATTACAACCCTATATCATCTAATCTTCGAATATGAGTCATTTTTGGAGGTTTTTAAGTGGGGTTAGATTTATTATAAATTAATATTTTTAAGAATTCCTATGGTGCCCCTCTCCTCCCTTATAAAAGGGCACCTCCTCCCCCTCCTCCTCACACCAATTTTGAGCACTTAAGCTCGGCCAACCCCTGCCATTTTCTCCTCTCCACTTTCCTAGAATAATCCTAGAGGTTCTGGTCTTCTCCAAAGACCAATCTTAGTTCCTTAAGTGGAGGATTCAAAGAGGCGTTCCAAAGAAGAGGTAATATCCATTACCGATCTTTTCAATTTCTTTCTTCTTCAACTTCTTCTTCTTTAGTTGTTTCATGATAAAGTAATAACATAAGTATTACATACATACTGATATGTTATTATAAATATGAAACAACCCTAATTCACCTTCTATCCATCCTACGGAAAAATGAAATCACCGCGCGTGCGTACGTACGGAATATCGTCTCCACGCCGTGGTGTAATCTATTTTCCACCATCACCTTACAAGGATGGGTATAATGGTGTAATGAGTAACTACATATGATTATTATGAAGTAATATTGATACTGAAATAATATATATATACTCCAATACAATTCCACGATCATAGGAACGATATAATCACTCGTGCGTACGTACGGAATACCGTCTCCACGATGTGATGCGACTCGTTCTACATGATCTTCATTTCATAATGATTATATAAATGAATTGAATGAATGAATATGGTATATACTACACTAATACCATTCTGGAAATGAATTATCTATAACCTAAAGATAAGAATAAGAATTTATTCGACAAAACAAGCATAAGAACAAAAAGTTATAAAGACCCGAGTAACAAGTAACAATGAAATATTACTAACAAGAAGCTAATAATATGACCATATATGATATCATATAAATATGTATGATTATGGAATAAGTCAATAACATTATTTAAACCATTATACAGGAGCTTCGGACACGTACAAAGCTAATCGGACCTAAGGTAAGGGAAATATCACAATCTCATTTTTATCCGAGATTGTTTATTCGTAAGTATTTACTGGGGTGTATTTTATCATCCACATCCATGTTCCCTAAATATGTAATATTGTTTCCATCCACTTAAAATATTTTAAATCCAATTTTACCCATCGGTGAGTTTTTAGTAAAGAATATGAAAGGAATCTTTTGTCGTTTTTTTTATACGAGGTACTTTTTGACTTTTCCGACAAAAGTACGAAGAATGTTTTTTTTAACTTATACGGCACGAACGGATTTATACTGTTTTATAAAGCCTTATTTTCATGAAGATTCCTCTAAAAGATTTCATGACTATTTTCAATAAAATCTCTTTCTTTTAAAATTGCATGATGTTTTGTGAAAAGAAATTGATTTTGAAGAAGAAAGGATATTTTCCTCAAGAATTCATTTCAAGTGTTTTATCAAAATTATTTTCCATCTAAGATAATAAAGGGTTCTGTTTCTATCCATATTTTTACATTGATTTGACTATGTTGTGATGGAATTATGTTTATGAATTCCTTTATCTTATAAGAATGGTTTTATGATGTCATGTTGTTTAAGAATTTCATTTTTATTACATGGGTTATTCAATGATGTATGGTATATGATTTTGTGGCACACATAAGAATGGTATCATTATGAGATGGGTGGGACCTATATCTCCCTCCAATGCATTGGGTAAAGATTTTATATCTCATGAGATAGACATGGCTGGAATGGTAGGTTATACCGGTTCAGTGAAACAGGACTGAAACGAGGATTACTCGATTCAGAAAGGGACTTTGTCCACTAAGATAGTCTGGCAATGAGTCTTGACTAACAAGAAATGATTCTCTATGATTATGTGTGTATGCCACAATGAGTAATGTTTTAAGTTATGATTTCATTTTCACTTCTATGATTTATCCCATGTTATGATATTATGAGCTCTTTTGCAGGTTAAGATTTCCAAAAGCTATGTTCTTATGTATATGATGTGATTGATATTTCTTTTGTTTACCCTTACTGAGCATTTGAGCTCACCCTTTTATGTTTTCTTTTCCCCAGGATATAAACAAAGGTTTTATGTAAAAAAAAAGGGAAGATCTTTATGGGAGATATTGAAGATCTTTCACCACGATTAGAAGAATACGTTCCGAGTTTCCAAAGACACTAAACTATTACGATCCTTGTGTGTGTGTTTTTGTTATGTACTAAGTATTCCTCAAAAGTAATGTAATGTCCATGTACGTCAAGATACGGGTCTCTACAAATTCTTTATGGAATGTTTCAACTAAACTACGTGTGTGCATTCTTCACAAATTGGACACCCCCAATATTCCATTAATGTTGTAGCCTAATAAATTTCTATAAGTGAGGAATTCATTTATCATTCCATATAATATGGACCTCAATGTGAATTTTTCTCTCCTTTTAGCATCATACATTATAACACATGTATCCCACATCAATTTCAGATTTTCGATAAATGAATCCAAATATAAATCAATATCATTACCGGGTTTCTTTGGTCGAGATATAAGAAGATAGAATATAATGTATTTTTGATTTACACATAACCATGGAGGTAAATTATAATTTACCACCAAGACGAACTATGTACTGTGAGTAAAACTATGTACACTAAAAGTATTTAATCTATCTTTATATAATGTAAAACGAACATTTCTCAGCTCATTTCCAAATTCATGATACTCATAATCAGTTTTCTTTCACTAAGGATAATCTATTGGATGAAATAATTTCCTATATTTAATTTTTTTCTATGCATGTCATGTCAATTGTCTCATGGTTTCCTGAAATCTATATATTCTTTCAAACCATAGAATCATAAGAAAGTACCATATAGATTATGAAGGAATTGATTCATTTTTCTTTTATCAATTTGTTCCACACTTATGGATTTTTTGAGTGATTCTTGGTCCTTGATAAACAATATTCAATCATTTGGTCTTGAATGTATTTTTTTATAGATCATACAAATTGAACATGGCATTTATTTAACATCATTTGTTTGACATGGTAGTTCATTTTCATCAAATATAATATCATTCAGGAGACCAAGTAATTTTATAAAGCTAGTGTCACTCCATCTGTCGCTATATTTAAAATTATATAACATTAATATAGATGAAAACTTTGTATGTTCATTAAAAATGGTATAAAATGGTCTCTTAGCACAACTATTTATCTTCTAAATAAACTTTGTACAATAATGAAAGTTATCTTTAATTTTCATTTTCATTTGTTCCATGTCATATCTATCATCATTTACACTAGTATTCATATCAAATGATCCATAAACCATAGTATCATACTAATTAGGGTGAACATTCAGTTTTCCCCATTATTAGTCCAAAATATATAGCTCTGATGTATTCTAGGGAAAATAAAATTTTATTCCAACTCATGTAGACTAAATTTTCTTGACTAAAAACAATATTATCAGCAATAATGAATTTGGGAAGGTTTGTATGCATATTCTATTAAAAACATGATAAACTATCTAACTTCATCTTTATAATAATTTGTCAAAAATAACTGTGCATCCATTATAGATTCAAATCCTTCCTATTAGGTTCAAAAAATATTCATATCGTACATTAAATAAAGAACTACACATAAGATATTCATTATCAAAGGTGAAAGATCTAAATAATTCTAATAAAGTAAACCCATAATTTTATAGCTTCAAAGAATTTCAATATGATTTGAAGAAACTAGTTAATTGAATCGATGAAAATAATTACTCAATTATGGTATGTGTTATCCTATGAATTCATCCAAAGGTGAAAATTATAAACAATTTTCCTCCTCATCAGATCATATCCCGAATAGTTATTATTTAATTTTGTTGTTTAACACTCACCCACCATCTCTTTTGGGGAATTCCCCTATGTTGCTTAAAATAATCTAATAATTAGTCATCCATAGGATGAATATTTCACAGAGTAGTACAAAAAACATAAAAAATGAGGGATGATTCTCATGAAACACATTTCAATAATAAATGTCTATGAGATGAAGTTGATGAGGATGAAAGTTATACTCCATTATGTTTTATAAAATGTTCAATGCCTCACATTTGTGAGAATTATGCCATTGAAACTAGTTATTAACTTTTTTCCTATTGAAGGTGATATTTGGGTTATATAAGAGTTCTTTTATGTAAATCAAGGGGCCTCAGTGGGGACATGATATGATATATTAATCCTTGGGACCTCTATGAATTCTATATTTTTAGGTAAAATCCAACATTTAATACTTTAAATCCTCTAACATAAACTAGTTCTACCCCTATTAAAATGAGTTATAAAGTATTTCTTAAATCCCTAAAAATTATAATATAATCTAAGAAATTAAGGATAAATAAGAAAACCAAACATGATAAACAAGAATAATATAATCTCATTCCAATAAATGGAAGATAAAAAATGTATTTTCAATATATTTTGATAAATAATGAGTTATTTTATATACATAGATGGTAAGTAGATATTACTAGGAGTAGAACTAATACATTTAGACCTAAAATGATGAATACCAAAAAAATCTAATATTTATTCCAACATATATATAATTTGATAACATCTATTATAATTTTTGGAAAAAGTGATGTAATAACATATGAAATTATAAAATTTAATATAAATAGAATATAAAATGTTTAAAAACATCTCAAAATTATAAATTCAATTTAAATTATAAACCAATAAATATTGGAAAAAATAATTTTAGGAAAACAATAAACCTAATGATGGTAAAGGTTTTAAACATCTCCAAATTATTATTTGATAAATTAATTCAAGAATTATGTATAGACAAGTTGAAAACAAGAATTATTTTCAAGAATAAAAAGAGTAGGCTTTATAATAAAATTTCATTTTCATAGAAATTATGGGTTATATGGTGATTTTGGGATATATTATAAAATTTTAGTCCCAATGATCTAAATTATAGTAATTATGGAATATTTAGAAGTTTTATGTTAAAGGGGAAATGAGCAACTATTACAAAAATGGTTTTGAATTTAGATGAATCTTCATGAATAAAATTGGATGGTGTATTTCAAATATTGAATGAACTATATTGAACATGTGACAAATTAAATGATCATATGAAGGATTGTCAAGATTTTCAGAAAACATAGATGAATCGGAAAAAGAATTAGAAATGTTTTTTATGAAACATAATGAAATGTAATAGGTATTTATTATTGATGTCACACTAAAGGATTTAGAAAATAAACATCCTTTCATATTGGATATTGATGGTTCATCTCACATATGAAAGGTTAATTACTATAATTAAAGATATTTGAAAAGTTCAAAGGGTACTTATTATTTTTGAGATGGTGGATCTCTTAAGAAAAATTGTTATCTTTTAAAAGATATTGTAAATAAAAGGAAATGTTAAATAATCATTTTTAATATATTATTGTAAAACATACATAATGTTCATTAAATGAGTGATGAAGGAAATGAAGTGATTTTGAATAAGTATAAATGAGTGGGTATTCATTTAAAAGATGGATATATATATATATACAAATGTATAGAAAAATATCTGATCCATATTCTAATTTGGGGTAAATAGAAATTTATGGTAATTATGTTTGAAAGAAGAAATTGATTTTTGGTAGTGAAATATTGATCATATTAGATAATGAGACATTTAAATACTAACTTAAAAATGGTGGGTTGAGTTGTTTTTATTATGAAAAGATAAAATTGATTGATATGTGTTACTAATTAGAATAGTGATATTATTAACAATTAAAATAATAAATTAGAGATTTAAATGAAAAAAACCTTGGAGTTTATTCAAAATGATATATATAGACCCTCAAAGTATAAATCAATGCATTGTGATAAGTATTTAATTTCACCCATTTATAATTATACTCAAATCTTATGTATTATGTTTTAGTTATATATATATATAATGCTCTAAAGGGGATTACAATTTTATAATGTAATAAGAAAGAGTTTTATTATGTCGTAAAGATGTATATATAAAATTCTTTCACTGTTTTCAAAGACACACACCTCAGTGCGCCAGGGCGTTAGGTGAGGTGAGGTGGTGTGACCTCGTTGGGGTGCGCCAAAGGCCGGCGCCTCACGAACCAACTTAAGAGGCACCGTAGCGCCATATATGGTAAAGGTGCACCACCAGCTATAAATATCATGGGGGCACAGGGTGAGGAAAATGATTGGTACGTGGACGGTAGAAATCGAGGGTGACCCGATTGAATTTAAGAGGTGGTGGCAGCATGAATTGTAATTAAAAATGCAAAGAGATATCATCACACAAGAAATCAATGAGTGTGGAGGTGGGAAAAATAACATACCTTGGATCATATGAGAGAAAATATATATATCACCAAACCTAGAATTTTTTCAAGACGTGGATTCATTTAACCCTTGAATAATTTGAGCATTGGATTTGGACATGGATTCGATTTGGTGTGTCAGAATCATGTGTCTTATACAGAAAGCATCAGACATCACGACTGGTTCACAGCTGGCTATGGTTCTTAAAATAGACCAAGAAAATTTTATCAGCGGCTAAAAAAAGTGCTGATAAAATTCCTTTTTATCTGTACTAAATTATTAAGCGCTCATAAAATGCATCTTTATTAGTTCTTATTACTGAAGCGCTGATGATGGATTTATAATTATAATTATAAATACTTTTTTAATATAGATTTATTTAATTATATATACATATATGTAATAAACATATATTAAAAAAAATAGAAAATATATTCATTATTTTAATATATGTAGTATAATCTTATAACTATTTAAATATAAAATTATTTATTTATAATTGTATAAATAATTTAAAAAAAATAATTATATATTTATATCATAATATATTTAAATAATTATATATATAATAAATATATTAAAATTTTAATATAGTAAATATATTCATTATTTAAGTAAATTTATTATAATTATATAATTATTTATCTATATACGATTATTTATATATAATTATACAAGTACTTTTTTGAAAAATAAAATTTATTTTTTTGTAATTATAAATATATAAATGTATAAATATAGTAAATATACATTTATAAATGTATTTATTTATAAATATTTATTTACAAATTTATTTTTAACATTGTAAATAAATATTTAATTTAAATTGCATGCATGTAAAAAATGAGTGAAGTTGGATAATTAAAAATAATTACACATTAAAAATACTGAAAAACTAGATAAGTTTTATTAATTAAATATAAATTATTTAAAATATAAGGATATATATTGAAATAAATATATATACATATAGAAAATATGAAAACATATTATATAAATAAATATAAATGAATAATAAAAATTTATTTAATTCCAAAAAAATAAAAAATGAAAAAGAAAAAATATTAAAAATGAATTAATAACTACTGTAATAAAATTAAAAATAAATAAATAAAATTAACTGATTAAAGACATTATATATTAAATGTGTCATGTTATAATAAATTTCTAAATAAATACTAAAATTTGAATAAATTTCATAAATATTATGTGTATGCATTTTTATAAGATTCCATTAATTAAGTAAATATTTGTGTGTGTGTGTTGAATGAAAAATGAATTAATTACATATATGTATGTGAAATAAATGTACCACATGTTTGATATATGTAAAAAAGAAATTTATAAGGACATTTTATTATGTCCATTACTCAATGCAATTAGTCAATATTTTTTATTCATTTTTATTTTTAATTATAAACCATTATTCACTAAATATATGAATATTTAATGTAAAGTATAAATATAGTATATTATATAAATCATATATATATACATTTATATATATATTTAATATATACTACATATTAAATTCATCAATAATTATTTAATTAATAAAAATTTTAATATTTTTCTGAGTTTAATTATTTTTACTTTTTATTTTTTTATTTTCATTTTACTTATATATATATATATTTAATACATTCTATTTATTAGTATTTATAATTTACATATAGTATGATCAGTTTATTTTATTTTATCAACAATTATTTAATTAAAAAATTTTAAATATTTTATTAATAAGTTATTTTTTATTTAATTATTTAATTTAATGTGGGACCTATATTAGTGCTAAAATGTGATGATAAAGGATACATTTATTAGTTATAAAATTAAAGTGTTGATTAAGGGAACATTTTATCTTCACTAAAGGAAAGCACTAATAAAGGTTAAACTTCATCAACACTAAATAAAATGTACTTAAAACATGTACATTTTATCAGGGCTAAAAAAGTGATAATAAAAGGAACCCTTTATATGTGCTCATATCTATCGCTGATAAAGGTAAACGCTTTTAAAAGCCTGTTCTGTAGTAGGCTGGCATTTTAATTATATTTGGAAAAGAAATTAAGTCTATTTAAGTATAATATAAATCATTTTCAACAATTGTAGATTCAATTTCAGTTAAACCATTATAATTTTCAGGAGTAGTACATGTTTCATATGTTTCTAAAATATCCTCATAATTTTTGTTAGTTCTTTCAGAAAAACATCATTATTAACATGTTAATAAATTCCAAATAGTGTCCAATTTTACAAAATATAGATTCAATTTTATATTAATCTTTTAAATAGATTTCATAAATTTCAAATTAAAAAAGTCTTCAGTAGACAAGGGTTTACTATCAAGAGAATTATTCTTTTCCAAAAAACTCTAGAGGTTGGTTATCTTGAAAAATTTCAGGGAATAACTCTGTAGAAAACTAGTATATCTTGTAAACATGGTGTGTAGAATTGTCTTCCACCATGTGTTTCATTGATTAAAAGATACAATAATTAACCACATTTTACAAAAAAAATATAAAGACAAAGGGTCTTTATAAACATTTATTATTGTCATAGTTGTTTTCAAGAATGGTATTCCAAAAGTAAATAGTGAATGTGAACTAAAATGACTATGTTCCTTGTCTAACACATAAAAATCCGTATGGAAAACTAAATCTTTTACCCTTACCAACTCAATATCAATAAATATAGCTAGCTTAGTCAAACTCATATTAGCTAGCTATATGAAAATTCTAGATTTTTTGAGCTTTCCAGCCTGTATAGATAAAAATATAAAATAAAGAATATAATTTATTTAGGCTCATAAATCTAACATCACATAATAAAACGGATGATTACCAATGAATCATGTGATATCAAACATAATAATATACTTGAATTTAATAGGGAGAGGGTGTTGGAAAAGGAAGAAATATTTCTCCCCAAATTAACCTTTTAACCTTCCATGGAATTCCTTTTGTGAGTACACATCTGTTTGAGAATTTTTTCAAAACAAAGGGTCCATTTCATATAATCTAACAAACTTATTTTAACATGTACTTTTCTAAAATTTTCAAGCACTTAGTTTTCCATTTTGGTTACAATATTGTTCTTAATTGGATAGAATCCCAAAGGATAAGTGGTGGATCCCTAAAATTATAGAATCATCATAAACATTTATTTTCACTTTTAAAGAGAACATTAAATTTGTAAAATCTCTATAGGTTATATAAAATTGGATTTATTTCTTTTTGGTCAATATTTTTTTAATATTTGTTGATATTTTGTTTTTTAATTGTTTTATAATGTTCTTTAACACCATCAATAGATGGTATAACTGGTTTAGTAAGTGATTTTTTCACATTATCTTGTGATTTTCCATTTTTACATAATTATAATTCTATTTCTCTAGTTTCTGTTCAATTTTATTAAGATTTACTGCTATGAGTATTAGTTTCACTTCTTATGATTTTTTCATTAAAATTTTATCTTCCCCTCGGGATAACATCATATTGGGATGAAAAATAACTACTTCTTTGAATCTTTAAACATCTAAATTTATTTTCCATTTGTCAAATTTTTGTTACTATATTTTTTATAAATTGTTATTGTTACTGTGAAATGTATTATTTCTTTTTAACCATTCCTCAAGGTGTGAATCATGTATATGATTGAATCTTTGTTTCTAATTTTCTTGATTCTGAAAGTTTGTGAAATTCAATCTAGTTTCATTTAAAATTATTTTGATTAAATCTAGGTTATTATAAAATATTTGGAGCTTTAAATTCTAGTTTGGTTGATCATTAGTCATAAAGCTATTTTTTATGGTTATTCTATCCCTAATCAAAATTTTGGTTTGATTGAAATAACCTAGGCTATAAATTATGGTTGGAGAGTTTACTATTTGGGGTATTTCTGGAAAGGTTTTCCATGAAATATCCCATTATTATTTTCAAAAGTTTCATACAGCTATGGATATTTATCATTAAAATTTTAAATGTAAGAATAAATGATAGAATACATTTAAATAGTAATAAGTAGTTCTGGTTAAAATTATGAAGGAACAAAGTTATTCAACATTTGTTTCATCATGATAGAAAGTTAACTTAACTAATTCTCAATGAAACTATTATTAGAATTGGAAGAATAAAATTCCATATCCATTATAACATGGATAAGTCCCCTAGTACTAATCAAATGTGAATTTTGGGACATTTTTTAAATTAGGTTCCTAGAATCTATAGGTGTTTTATAAACTAAATCTCCTCTGGATGTATCCTCTATAATACTCCTATCTGTCAAGACTAAACCTATATAAAAATATTGAATTTGGAATTGATCGTAAATTTAGTGAATAGGGAATCTAGATCATTTCTTGTTAAGCCTCATCCAATACTCATTGAGAGTATAACCTTGGAGCTACCTAATTTCACATGTCTTTCTTAAGAGAGTTATTCAAATGAGCTGAAATAAATGTTTCTAAAAAGATATTTTTATGCTGATTCAAACTACCTTTAGTGGTGTATTATATGTTGTAAAACACTCTTATGTCCAAACCTTTTAGTGAAAATTTGAACACCATCATTTTAATATGATCCTAAATTACTTCTTTAGGATTCATGGTCAAACACATAATGTAAAGTTCTTATATGTTCTTGTGAGGATCCTCTACCAAAAAACCCTAAACATTTGGTAGATGATGAATCAATCTTGATTAAAGTTCATAACCAGAATTGATTTTCAGAAATCTATGATAGTTTTATTGGTTTTCAACAATATTAACAATGATCTCTATAAATTTTCTATGGTCAGCCACATTTTCCACATTTTGAAAATTTTAACTCATTAAGGTAATTTTTTTTGTTTATTTTTCTATTGGTTCTATTTTTTTCATTTTAGATCACTACAACATGTTTTTTTAATTTTATATTTCTTAGGTTTTATGAAATTTATATTATTGAGTTTTCATTTTTTCTGGACATACAACACATTAAAAATCAATTTTATTTAATTTTTATTAAAAACATTTAACAACTATTTTTTATTTTTTTTAAAACACCTTGGAATCCTCTTTGTCATTGACACTAATTGATATGAATTTTTTTTTGTCATAATATGTCTTATTAGAAAAATTAAACCAATTTACTACAATAAAATAGTGACCTTGGTTGTCTCTTTTCAATACTTCCATTTTAGAGTTATTTTTTCCTGATTTATTTTATTTTCTAAATTTATGTTTTTAATTATTTTTAAGGGAATAAAAAAGTTATAAAATAATTAGATTCAATATTAAAGAAAATATTTTATTTGAAAATATAAGTGAAACGATTTTTAAAAAATTTAAAGAAAGAAATTGAAAAATTATCATGAAGAAGAAGTAGTATCATAACTAACAATTCATATAGATTAGTCTCTCATCATCATTTTTAAGGGATTTCAAAACTAAAAATCTCTCAATTAATAGACTGAAATATATAATCTATCATCTAATTCAGATAAATAATTTTATTCTACAACCAAGATCTCAGAATCTAAACTCTTTTTCGAAGGAGTTGACAAATGATCTCAATAATTGATGACAACAAATACATGGACAACACTCATTTCCAACACAATCTTCGATTGACTGTTGGGATATTAACAGTGAGGATCAGAGAAATACTCAAAATCATATTGAATTAATGATCAACATTAATAGATCATCAAACTCTGATCTATAATGTTTTTTAATCATAATATAATAAAAATGTTTAACAAAATGACATAATGTAAAACATCAAACATCATTTTCATTTCGAGGTTCCAAATTCTCAAGAGAATTAAAATTGATAAATAAATAAATAAATAAATATAAATACATCACCATGTGAATCTACAAAAATTAGATACTATATGTTTATTTGAACATCTCGGTGGACCATAAACACACTTTGATCTTCATCTTTATCATCTTTAAGAGTAGTAATTGCTTCCAAGAATATCTCTTGGTTCTTATATTTTTTTATACCTATGATGTCTTGAAAAATATATGTTATTTTTTCTATCCATCACCCATAATGAGTTACCCCTATTTTTGTAATCTAATAATACTTTTATTCCCTACTAAATCCACTAAAAAACCTTTCTATGTTTATGTATTGGTCATCACTACCATTTTTTATTTGGACTTATGTCAACGTGTTATCACATTAATATTTTCCTCCAACAAAAAACATAATCTACATATTCAATAAATGATTTAATTTACACCATGACTATTCAATCATGATGCCATTTAAATTCAACTTTAAAACTATGCTTCATCTCAACTTGTATACCTCCCGCAACTCTCATCAACAATGTATCTACACATAGTATAAACTAGTTGAAAAATCACAAAAAAATCATGTATTTAACACCATTTTTGAAACCATAATAATAATCACCCAATCCTTTTACACATATGATTAAATTATTTAATGTATAATTATCCGAAAAATATAAACCAAGGATTGTAGAGTCGAATGTCTTTGGAATATTAGGTACATAAAATTGAAAACAAGGAACTATAATAAGATATATCTTTATTAATCTTAATTAATTAGATTTTAATATCCTTTTAGCACCTACAACTTCAAAGGATAACCTAGGGAATTCATAGAAAAAAGGGACGATCTAAAAATTCTAGTAAGGTAATAATCATGGAAAATAAGCATTGTATCTGAGTTAAAAGGCATAAAATAATGATATAAAAGGCATAGAAAATGAATAATCATAAAAATTAATAGCACATAGAATATGGAATCATATGATCATAGAAATATAAGAATGTGGTAGCAACACGTAACATGATATAAACATGATTCAAGGAAAAATTCCAAGACTATATCACATTATTGACAAATTCCCATTATGGATTTGGTTTACTGCCTAACCCCACACATGATGTCTCATGAGACTAAACATTACCAAATGAATTGGAGATATATCTATTCCCACTCATAATAACATGTTCATTCATATTTTTTCCACATGACGCATCAAATATAAGTTATAAAAATAAGAGTTACCCATATAATGAAATAGGTATCATAATCATATCATAATGCACAACCAAAGGGAATATAATAATAGTGCCCATGAAAGAATTGATTTAAATCAATATTGGACATTGATAAGATAAAATATTCATATATCATTAAAAAATATGTCCAACTGAAATTAAAACATGTAAAAATAGTGTTTAAGAAACTTTAGAAATGAGCCACTTTAGTGTGGTTTAAGTAAAAATATTAATGTGTATTTAAAGAAGATGATGGAATAATTGTTTGTATAAAACCAGAAATTAAATCTGATAGTGTTTCATGATAAAATGAGTGATTTTAGAAAATTATTTATGGATTAAAATATATTATGTAGTGTACTGGAAAATATGTATTAAATTGGAAAGTTCGCTTTAATCAGGATTTCGTATTAGGAGGAATTGAGAAAGGGACCATTAAAATTATACATTTTCCCATATAAGATGGATGGATTGATCTAGATACATAATTTTGGAACATATACATAGAAATTATAATAAATATTTAATAATAATAAATAAATACATTGGTGTAAAGAGAGATAAAGCATAACCCAATGGTGACTTGGAGGTTCAGAGAGATCCCTTGCCTTATGTTCGAATGTGTTATTCATTTGCACTCAATATCCAGGATAATCAATTTATATCCATTAATTAATTAATTCCAAAATTTATACACATATATTATATTTATTATAATTTTTTAAGTAAATTAATGGCTATTTTTAACAGCTATAATATGTAATTTCATTGTTTTATGAGTGTTAGTTCCATGGTTTTATGGTCGGTTATCTTGAGTATAATTATGGGAGTTCCTGCCAGATTGAATAAAATATCGAGAAGTAAAATAAAATGGTATTAATATTATTCCATAATTTTTAATGTTCCCATATTTTTTTTAATATTTGAGAATGATTCATTAGATAAAATGTTAATGAAAAATGATTAGTTTATTTGGGAATTTTTTACGACCATCAAACACTATTATCATTTAATTTAGTACTATGTTTATATAATGGTTATAGAAATGAAACATGTTATAATATAAATATTATTATCTAATCTAACTAAAAAATGTTTTTATGACCATCCATGAAGGCAGTAATGAAAAAAGAAAACTCAACATCCACGAAGCCGGTGAATCGGCACACCACGAACGATGTTTTCATTTTTAGAATGAAAGGATAAGAGAAGTGATATGATAATGGATGTTAAATTAACACAATAAAATTAAATTATATATATTATAATATATTTATCATTCTATTTACTATAGGTTAGGTGAGGATAAGGTAGAAAATGTAATTAATTTAAAAGAGACAGAAGGAGGATTTTACCTCTTGAATATCGTATCCGTGAAATCCTCTTTAATGAACTTGGGTTTTGTATTTTGTTAAGAAAAACAGGTTTTGAATGTTCAGAAGAGTATTTTTAAGTGAATTAGGAAAATTTTATATAATATAAAAGTCTTGGGAGGTGTGAGGAGAATGGGTGGTGAGGGGTGACCTTTATTGTGGGAGGAGAGGGGTGTTTTTTATTTTATTCATTTAATTGTTATTTTTGCGAAGACTATCAATAGTGTTGATTTTCTCAACTAAATACTATAAATAGAGAATGTATGTTTGAGTAAATTGGAAATTACATCATCCATGACTCAAACTTGACTAAAAAATACATGTATTAACTTATAATGTTAAATGCCATAAATTACTTTATTTCAGTATTCATAAAAATTAAATTATTTAAAAAAATCCCAAACATTTACCATAGAAATTTTGTATTCGTATATTAAAAAAATGGAAACTATTTTATAAAAAAATTCTAAATATGATAAATATAATTTTTATTTAAAATTTTCATTTATTCGAAAAAGACCTGAAACCATTTTTTTTATTTTCATAAAGCCACATTCAGAGGAAGACTGGAACCCTCAGAGTCCAAATTACAACGTGTAAATGGTCATAGATTTAAAATTCAAAAATAAAAAGAAATTTAAAAGAATAAAATTAGTTTCAAGGTTAGATAATCTCAATCAAAATGTTAATTTCTGATTCTATTCCATGAAAATAAAATTTATTTTAAATCATTATATTAATTAGAAAATTGTAAATAAAATTTTATGTTTCATAAAAATACTATCACATTAATTTATAAGTATTGAAACATTTATTTACTTAATAAATGATATAAATATATCATATTTTAATTTTTAATATACCAAAATATTATTTATTATTTCATATATGAGGTTACTATTCTAATAGACAAATTATTATTCTTAATGGTAACATTTCTTTTCTAACGGTCATGTAACTATCCCAATAGTCATATTTCTAACAATCATAAGGGTTTTGTACTTCTTAAAAATACCTCTTATTCCATTGATCATGCACTTCTATTTTCTCCAAAGGTTATATATACTTTCATTTTTTAAATGAATATTTTATTTTTAATATTATGTCTTATTTCTACATCATTGTTTGTGAGTGCAGTCATTCTAGTGGGTCGAGAAGATCTAAATTATCTTTTTCTTTCAATTATTTTTCCAGTAATAATATTTGGAATTATTATTGATATTTTAATGAATAATTTATCATTAAAAATGTATTAGTATAATTTCTTTATTATGTTGTAATATGACAAATTTTATTTATAAAATTCTGGGTCATTACATTCTTCCCCCCTTATAAAAATTCTCCCTCAAAATTCTGTTTCACATAGAAAGGTGAAAATAGGAAAAGGGTACTTATCCTTCATCTATTACTATGGTTCCCAGGTATCCTCTTCATACTTTTGGTTCCTCTATAGTACTTTGACAATTTGATTTGTCTTGTTGTGTAGATCATTATCTCTATGTTCCGATATCTTCACCAGCTACTCCTCATAAGAGAGATCATTTTGAATGTGTACCACCTTGGAATTCAGTACATGTGAGGGATATGGTATATACTTCTTAAATAAGGATATGTGGAATACATCATAGAATTGAGACATGTTTGGTGATAGTGCTAGTCGATATTCCATAAATCCAATATTATCATGAATCACAAAGGGGTCAATATACTAGGGACTTACCTTCATATTCATAAAAAATCATTGGAATCTATTCCCTAGAGATATGTGGAGGAATACCATGAATATAACCTCAAAATATAATCCTAGTAAATTATTACCTATATATCTTTTTAGTTGACTTTGGCCTCCCTTGATGTGATGAAAAATGGGTTTCACATTTTCTATCATTTCGTCAACCATTTTAGATCCCAATAGCTTGTGCTCACCAACTTCTTTCAAGTATGTCATTTCTTTACATATTTCCCCATAAATTACATTATATTGGGACATTTAGATTCTTATTTAGAAATTAGTTTTCTAAGAGAACTCAAACTATGTATTATGTTTACCCTATCCTCATTTTATGTTCATAGAACATGATCTCAACATGACTTCAAGTGTTTGAAAATTCTCCTCAAAATTTCCATTAGTTTGAGGAAGATAAGTTGTACTAATGTTAAAATCAATATTTAGAACATGTTAGATACTTTTCAAGAACATGGAAGTAAATCACATATCATGATTAGGTGTAATTTATAATGGTATTCCATGAATCCTCACCTCATCTCTGATGTATATCCATCCAAGTTTGTCAAGTGAAAAATCCTCTCAAAATTCAATAAATTGAACTATGTTTATAAGATGATCCACAACAACCCAAATATCATTATTTCCTCTATATGTATTTGGAAATATAGTGAAAATGTCCATTGTTATATTTTCCCAATTCTATGTTGGTCTAGGTAATGTTTTCATAATCCACTTAGACTTTTTCATTCATCGTTTACTTGCAAACATTCTAGGTACATTGATGTATATTTAGTGATATACTTATTCAAATTGTCCCACTAATAGTTCTCTTGAAGATATCAATGCATCTTTGGGGTCCTTGGGTGGATATAAGAAGTTGAGCTATGAGAATCATTGAAAATATATTTCCATATCTCAGGATTTAATGGTACACATATTCGTGATCCAAATATTATGAATCATTCTTCAAAAAATTTGAACTCTATGGATTCCCCCATTTTTATAGCTTCAACATTTTTCTGAATTTCCACATCATTTCTTTGAGAATATTTTATTTTCTATATAAGGGATTGTTGATAGATTTATTGAAAAAGTATTGATTATGTTCCTTATTTAATGTTTCCTAGGTCTATCCATTACAAGTTTAAGAAGATTAGATCCTTCTAAATTTTCAACATTGATAACATTGAAGGATCCTTTCTACTTAGAGCATCTGAAGAATTACTTTCATTATTAGGATGGTATTGGATTGAACAGTCATAATACTTGATAATTTCTAACCATATTTATTGGTGCATATTAATATCATTCCATGTGAATATATATTTGAGGCTCTTATGATCAAACAATATCTCACACTTTCCCCCATAGAGATAATGATTCCATATTTTCAATAAGAATATTAATTCCACTAACTCTAGATCATGTACAGGGTAGTTTTTCTCATGAATAGTCAAATTCTTTGAGGCATAGGCTATCACTTTATCATTTTTCAATAGTACATATCCTAATTCATTCTTTAAAGAATAATTTTATAAAAAAACATATTTCCCCAGATGTCGGTAGTGTATATACTAGTGCAGTGATAATCATATTTTTAAACCCATTGAAGTAGTATTCACATTCACTAGTAGATAGAAACATTACTCCCTTATGAGTAAGCTTGTTTAGTGGGTTTTACAATATTGATAAGTTCCACAAAAATCATTAGTAATACCTAGCTTGACCAATGTAGCTATGGATCTCTGTTATAGATATTTGCATGGGCCACTCTCTGATTGCCTTTCTCAAGGAAGAGTCCATAAAAATTTCTTTTTATGGTGATAACATTCCCCAATAATGATGATTCCTCCATCTATAACCCACATTTACTATACATTTCACAAATTTTATCCCTTCACAAAGTCTTTATCATAGTATTCAAATTCTCATCTTGTTCTCCTTACTATTGGAGTATATTAGAATATATTCTATAATAACTTGAATAAAATTTATGAGGTGTTATATAAAGGATATAATAAGTAATTACATCAGTATTTATAGAGATTTAGTGAGTCTGAAATGCATCAATATGAACTCATAGTGTCTATACTTTGTTTGAAAGGCAGTCTTGGAAATATCTTTCTCCCTCACCTTTAATTGGTGATATCTTAAACGATGGACCAAATTAGATAAATACTCTGTCCCACATATCTGATCGAACAAGTAATATATACGTGGTAGGGGATACTTTCTCTTCATCATGATTTTTTTGAGCTCATGATAATTAACTTAGATTCTCATTGATCCATTCTTATTTTTTATAAAGAGGACTGGCGTACCCCATGGTTAAGCACTCAGTTGTATAAAACACTTTTCCAAATTATCGTGTAACTGGTTATTCAATTATTAGAACCCAATGGCGGCAATTATATAAGGATTCTATCATATAAAAAGAGTTCCAGTAATATGATCAATTAATAACTCAACCTCTCAATTAGAAGGAAGACAAGAAAATTCTTTAGGGAACACATCAGTATAGAACCTCACAATGAACTTGTATTTTAGCAAGATCCATTCATTTTTCAAATTAATTTGGTAAAGGTATGATTTCTCATACATAAATAATATCCAAAATTGAGATGATAATTCCAAAGGAGATTCATTATCCCCTTTAAACTTGTACAAAATTTGAGGATTCATTAGGATGTGAAGAGTGATCTCCCTTTCATGACAGTTGATGTTGGATTTATATAATGATATCAAATTAATGACCAATATAGCATAAAACTCCACTAATGGAGGTAAGACAAGATTTAGTTGGAGGTTTATTCCACAAACATTGAACTGAGTGGAATTATATAATTTGGATGAAATAATTTACCCATTAATTGTTCTCACAAATAACTCAACCTATATATTTTGAGGTGGTGTTTTAATAGTTATACTAAAAATTAAGGATATGAAAGAATCTGTAGAACCAGATTCAAATATTACATTCTCTATTATTGAATGAATGAATAGTTTACCTATAACCACATCATTTTGAAGCTTCACCTTGGTAGTAGTTGTAGCATATTTCCTACCATTCTTCCCTGAAGGTTTTTGTTGTTAATTTCCTCCAACATCCCTTAGATTAGTGAATAGGATAACATATTTTCCATATTCCTTATAGTTGAAACATTGTACAACATGATAATTTTTTCATAACATTCCTTTATTCTTCCACATTTGTTGGATTCATTAAATCTCTTTGAAAAACGTAATTTTATGGCCCTCTCTTAAACATTTTATGAATCTCATAGTTCCCCTTAGGCAGTTTCCAGGATGCTTCTCCGCACACTTTTAACATGTGGTATGTTGATTTTTCCTTCCTTCATGGGATTTATCTATTGATACTCCCTTATTAAACTGCATTTTCTTATTTTTATCTATAGACCCATGATACAACTAAGATTCTCCAATATCAATTTCAACCTTAAGGGAATCACATAAAATATCCTTACAACTATCAATGTCTTGAATCACCAAGGATTTTTTTTAGATTCAGATTTAGTCAACAAAAGAAGATATCCCCATTTATTTTCGTGTTCAAGACAAATCCATAGGATTATCATGTAAGTATTTTAATGTTTTTTTTCATACACCTCAGTAGAAGCATCTTCCATTTAATTTATTTCAAATAAATCTCTCTATATATTATGATATAGAGTTAGGAAAAAATATTTATTGAATTTTTTTCTTGAATCCATCCCAATACATGGAATGAATTTCCTCTTTAGAATTTTTGTTTTTTATCAGTGTCCACCATTGATCAAATTTTCCATCAAAATGATAAACTTCTATCCTGACTTTCTATTCTTCCATGCATTTAAGGATAGAGTATATATTCTCAATGAATTTAGTCCATTGTTCTGTGATAAGGGTATAGAATGATAAACTAAATATAGTAGGTATTTTTCACATAAATTACTTGAATAAAAGTTTTAATTTTTTAGTCGAAGGAGGGTGTTCCAAATTATTCAAGTTATTATTCGAAACATGAGCCAATTGGGCCAGTACTATCATGAAATTATAGTCTCCCATTCCAAAAATATTTTGCATCTCATTTGAGAAATCAACACATTTATTATCACATTGATTTTTGGATGTGGTTATCGTATTTATATCCATTAACTTTGAAAAATAACATACAATTAGGGAGATTTAATAATTAGCTAAAAATCGTATACAAAGTAAATATTGAACATAGGAGGAAAAAATTGTAAATGAAAAGTATATCCTAACATGTGATTCCCTAAGTTTAAATCTAGGTTATCTATGGTGATAGAATTATCCCTATGGTTCTTAGTGAAGATTTATAGTCCTAATCCCCAAAAATAACTGGAACATTATTTGATACCAACTATAATGAGCCTAACATCTTACATGTATTATTACATGATTTAAAGTATAATTATCCAATATATAAAAACCAAGGATTGTGAAGTACAATGTATTTGAATGATTTGGTACATATAACTAAAAACATAGAGCTAGAAATAAAAAATATCATTATTTATTTTCCATAATGAGCTTATAACATCCTTTGAGATCATATATCTGTGTAAGATAACCTGTGTAATATATAGACAAAAGGGATGAGCTAAAAAACTCATTAAGGGAATAAGCATGGAAAATAATCATAGCATATGAGTTAGAATGTATAAGATTATGACATAAAAATCATATAACATGAATAATAATAAGGAACAATGTCACATAAAACATGGAATCATAAGGTCATGGGAACATATGAATTTGGCAGTAACACATAATGTGACATAAACATGAGTCAAGGATAACTACCAAGTCTATATCAAATGGTGGAAAAAGTCCCATAATGGATAAGGTTACTCCCTAATCTCACACACGACATCTCATGAGAAAAAACATTACCCAGTGAATTAGATAATTATCCATCATATTGTGTTTATACATATGTGTTCCACATGAAGAATAAAACATAAGGAATACAAATAAGGGTTGCCTATGGAAATAAATGAGCATCATAATCATGTCATAAGGCATAACCAAAGGGAATATCATAATGGGGTCCATGAAATAATGGATTTAAGTCATTATTGGGAATTCATAATGGAAAATAGAAATATATAATGATAAATTATTTCTAAATGAAGTGAAAACATGTAAAAATAGTGTTTAAGAACCTTTACAAATGAGCCACCTCGGTGCGGTTTAAGGGAAAATATTAAAGCGGAAAATGAATAATTATTTGTACAAAACAAAAATGAACTAGGATTATATTTATTGATAAAATTAGTTATTTTAGTAAAAAAAATAGTGTATTAAAATATATTATGGGGTGTGCATAAAAATGGGTATTAAATTGGAATGTTCTCTTTAATCAGGCATTCTTATCGAGAGGAATTGAGAAGGGAACATTCAAAAATATGTATTTCCCCATAAAAGAATGATGAATTGATCTATATACATATTCATAGAATAAATTAATATAATTTATCATAATTATATAATAATAATTAATAAATACATTAGTGTAATGTGAAAAAAAACACAACCCAAAAGTGACATGAAGGTTCAGATAGATCCCTTACATTATGTTTTAATGTGTTCTGAACATTCACATAATGTTCTGGACAAAAAAATTAGATCCATTAATTTCTTAATTCATAATATTTACACATATATTTTATTTATTGTTATTTTATTAAGTTCACTACGTCGATTTTTATTGGTTGTAGTGTTTAATTTTTTTTAGGAGCATTCCTTTCATGGTTTTATGGTCGGTTCCCTTAAGTATAAATATGAGAGTTCTTGTCAAATGGAATAAAAACTATAAAAAGTGAAATAAAATTGAATTAATGCACTTCCGTAATTTTAAATCATTCCATTTATACTTTTTTTAGATATGATAGTGATTCATTTGGTAAAATTTCAATGAAAAATGATTAGTTTATTTGGGCAGTTTTAAGACCATCGCAAACAAGTATAATTTAATTTAATATTATTCTAATATATTTTTTATCGATGATGAAAAATTTATAATATACATATTTTTATATTATTTATCCATAATAATGGTTTTATGACCATCCTTGAAGGAGGTAATAAAAAACGCATCATCCGTAAAGGCGGTGAATCGGTACATCACAGATGATGTCTTCATTTTTAGAATAAAAGGAGACGAGAAGATATTTGAAGATTTATATTCCATTAACACAATAATATTATACCATATATATGATATTTTAGTTATCATTCAATTTTTTTATGGGGGAAGTGATAATAAGGTAGAAAAATAATGAATTTAAAAGAGAAAGAAGGGGGATTTTACCTATTGAATATCATCTCTTTGAGAACCTCTTTAAGGGACTTGACATTGGTATTGTGTTAGTAACAGTAGGTATTGAACACGAGTAAGAGGCTTGGTAAGATAAATGGGTATAATTTATATAATATAGAAGTCTTGAGAGGTGTAAATATAAGGGGTGGTGAGGGGTGATATTTATTGGGGGAGAAGAGAGGTGTTTTTGATTATTATATAAATTGATTTATTATTTTGGATCAAACTATAAATAGTTTTTTTCATGAGTAAATTAAATTACTAGATAATGTGAGTTTAATTTAATGGTAACTTACTATTTATTAACTACATTTCATTCTCATTTTTATTTAGTATTGATAATTACTTCAAATCAATAAGCATTGTTTTCTAATAAATGTGTTAAGTGATTCAAATTTAGTACATCAAAGTATTTATTTTATATATAATTCAATAGTGATTGGATTCTTATATAATTTATTCTATTTTAAACATAATAATATTATATTAATTTCATATATTTATGTCGAAATCTAATTCAATTTTTATGATGGTGCACAAATTCACCTAGCTGTTACAAGCTATTCATTTGATATTTTAGATTTCAACATAAAGTTAGTTTAGAATTATATTGATATATCATGATAAATTAAACAGATTTGTGGGATAATTATACCTTTGGATAGAAAATTACTTTATCTAAACATCATTACATTGTGTGTAAGTCTGAAACTAATTTTTAGACACTCTAAAAAATCAGTAGAGTTTCTGAAGAAATTTTGCAACTGTATGGTGAATAGATTTGAAAACCTATAGTATTTATTTTACTGAAATTTCTATAGATGTTAGAATAGGTCAATACCTCTGGATATGCCAATCGAAAACTTTTATCTGGATTTCACTAGTCTACATCAAAGGATGAAAATGTGGTTTGGATGGTCAATAAATCCACTGACGATTGGGAATCTAGCATCCCTGCAGCAATTTTCTAGAATGATATTGCTTTAGTTTTATAAAGGTATGGGGAGTTTTGAAGTTAAATTTATTATATTATTAATCTTTTGGAAAGATATTAATATTTACTAACTAGAAGTCTAATATTGTAAACGATTAATATGTTGTTAAAGGGTTATAAAAAATCATTGAAATATCTAAATTCATATTGTCTAGTTTATTAAAGGTTT
The DNA here is from genome assembly GCA_963277665.1 of Viscum album. Classification (NCBI taxonomy): domain Eukaryota; kingdom Viridiplantae; phylum Streptophyta; class Magnoliopsida; order Santalales; family Viscaceae; genus Viscum; species Viscum album. Next base: position 1,194,562,183 of record OY728135.1, on the reverse strand, counting down.
ATTTAAACCCTATACTCGGAACAATAAATTTTTGGATCGACAACCCTAAGTTTTGAGAATGAATATATGGAATATCTACCCAATTTTTGAATCTGGAATCTGTATTCATACTATATGTTTATAATTTTACTGTATGGATAATCATTGGTATGTTTGGAATCAAACATATATTAAGAGGATGAACATATATATTCTCATCCCTACATTACTTTGGTTCCCTACGTTACATGCAGATGAATGTATGGTTAAGGAACCATATGTTGGTGGGAACCCTAAACTATGAAAAGGAACCCTACATTATACAATGTAACCCTACTCTACACAAAGGAAACATACGCTATGTATTTGAACCCTATATTTGAAATTTTGTTGTTACTTAACAGAACCCAATGTTTGACTTTTCCAAATTGGTGTTTTTAATCCATGATATTTTATCCGTGATTTTGGAAATGGTCATAATTAAAGTATATATCATTATAAATATATTTTATGAAAAATTAAGTTGCTCTCATGCAATGACTTTCATCATTTCTATTTATAAGGGACATTATGAATCTCTTTGAATGATTTGATTTCAAATTTTGATGTTTAATTGTGCTACTAGTTTTGAGGAACTATTTAGAATATATTTAAAGAGGTTTTAATGGATTTAAATTGATGTTTTTAAAATTTTCAATTCTTCTATTAATGTGGAGATATTTTTTGAGGAATAATTGAAATAATTTTGAATGCATTTATTATAGATTTATTATATAGGATTGAAGAGGCAATGATGCTACACTATTGTTGGAATATTTATGAGGGATATTGAAACAATTTATTTTGGGTATCATAAGGAATATGAATTTTATTAAAAATAAAGGATATTTATTTATTATATATATATATATCTAGAAAAAAATAATATAAAAAATTAAGAAAAGGGGCAACATGAATACTATGTTAAAAAGAAGGCACTGAATATTTTCATGCTAAAGCTCGATGATTTTGAAGAGATAATTGAAATTATTTATTCATTCTTGTTATCTCACGGTGTAAATATCAAGGAAGCATGTACAATCATTTTTATGATCTATTTTATGCATTTTATGGAGAAGAAGAAGAATAATGTTTGACATTGAATATTATTTTTATGCTACTATTGTTAAATATTGAAGATATGATTGCATCTATTAGTTTCCACTGAAAACTATGATGTTCAACCTATACCATTAAAAAAATTAATTTCTACTAATTTGGTGGAGTATTAGCGACTCAGACTCTGTCATTGTGGAGTGTCAGATTCTTAGACTAAGCTGTGGATTTATGGTTCCCTATAAAAAACACTAAGGCCCTATAAAATCCTTCCAAGGTGTCAACTATCTGTACTCGGTTGTGTAAGGTCTTGTGATAAGAGGGCCTACTAGTTAAAATCATCATGCTCATGGAGTAGAGCTTTGGTGGAGTGGACTAGGGTATTTCTATTCCCCGATCCACTATATATCCTTATTCTCTTTTCATTTATTTATTTCCATTACTCACTCGTATTTAAGAGATAATGAAAGGATCGCTTCATTTATAGAGGTACATTTAATTTTTTTTTAATATTTTTAAAAGGAAACAATTCACCCCATCTTATTTCTTAGTCATAATCATAAAAAAATACAATTGGTATCAGATGCAGGGATATACTGATTTATTTTGGCTCTAGAAAGCTTGAGTTAAATATTTACATGAAGAAAACCTCAATAGAAAATTTTAGAGAAGATATGATGATGATCTGTGATCATTATTTTATTGGTGATAATTATGGATCCTGGAAAGATCGGACAACTATCTATTTAAAGAATATTGATTTCAAAGTTTATATGAATATTTTAGAACCTTATGAAATACCTAGAGAGCCAGAAAAGTGGTATGTAGCTAAGGAAGTTAAGTATTACATTAATTCAAAATCCATGACTGCAATTATATGTGGTATTGATCCTGATTAATTTAATTGTTTTTATCAATGTGCTACTGCCTATGAGATGTGGAAAACACATTCAGTTTCATATAAAGGAACTAAAAAAGTTGAAAAAAGAAGGAAAAATACTATAAATCTTAAATTTGACACATTCAGGATGCATGAATATCAGATAATCACTCAGATGAATGGAACATTAATAGAATATTTTAATGACATTTCTTCTTTGGGAACTCTAATTCTAGAACTAGATTAGGTGTTAAAGTTACTTAGAGTTTTACCTACTAATTGGAATATAATATCAGATTCTATTTGAAAATCTACACCATTTAAAGAATTAAAGAGAAATAATTGATTGGAACCTTGATGATTTAGAAATCAGATATACAAGAAGAAGCTAAATATCATATTTATATAAAAAACGAAGCAGTTGCACTCAATGTTTCTATGGATGAATTTTTTTATTCAGGTTCTAGTAATTTGGGTTTATGTGATGAGATACCACATATTGCTAAAAATTTTGGAAGGCTATATAAAAGGAGAAAAGATAAATTGATGTTGAATAAAGAGAATGATGTCAGATTCTATGCGTGCAAAAAGAATGATAATTTAAGACACAAATTTCCTTTTCATAAAGATAATAGAAATTCCAAATATAAATGAAAAGGAAAGAGAGTCAGGATGTATAATAGTAATGAATATTAAGATTCAAATGATGAATCTACTACAAACTCTGAAGGCGATCATTAAAATCAAAAGGTTAATCTATGTCTTATGGCTCATGTTGATGATGTTCAATCTTCATACTATAAAAGTTCAAATTCTGAAATTTTTTCTTATATGAACTTAAGAATGTTTATTTTATGCTTCTAGATATATTTTAATATTTAAATAAAGATAATAAAAATACTATAAAATATCATGATGTTATTTCAATTGATATTGATTTTTTTTCAAAACGGATTGGTAATTTATGATCAAATTCTCCCAATATTACTTATGATATTCACAAAACTAAAACTAAAGAATTATTGAATTAAGTTGATAGTTTAAAACAAGATTCAAGTATACTTTCCAAGGAATATAATTATATAATAATTATTTTATTCCTTGTTTGAACAAAAAAATCATAGCCACTGTTAAATGTTTTTATTGTGGAATTAATAGACATTATGCTAATGACTGTTGTTTTAAAAGACCTCAATTTTGTGGTGTCGAGAATTTTAATTGTTTAGATTAATTATATATAGTTAATAATAATTTTTTATCAAAATAAACATAATTGGTTTCCTAAATAATTTGTTGTTAACACTACAAAACCCAAAAGTATATGGGTACCAAAATGAACTTGTATTTGATACATTGCAACGACATAATTATATCATCAAGTGGCTGATTTAAAATTATGGGAATATATTATATTATTATTTATAATTCTATTAAATATAAACATCATTTGATATGGAATATTTAATCCATGAAGTATTTTATTTCTGATTTTAATATTCAAATTAAATGCACTAACAGTTTTATACAATGGAAAATTTTCTTATCTTTCATTCCTCTGCATTTAATTATTATTATGATTAAACTATTATATATTTTCACACTATTATTCTATATAAGGAATTAATTCATTAATTTATTTTATTTAATCAATGGCCATCAAAATTTCAATTACGATTTTACTGAATAGTTATCTTATGTATAAGTATATATTTTTTGTTTGACTATTTAAATTAATTGCACGTTATAAATTAATATCTTGTTGTTTGTGGTACTTTATTTGATTATTATATTGAAATTATTTGGTCATTTATGACATACGCAAAATTTAAATTAAATTATTTAAAAATTCTTTAAAAATATTTTTTGAAAATATTTTAATTAAATTAATTGAAAATCATTTTAATTAAATTCAATTAAAATACTTTATTTTTTTATTTTTTTATTTTTTTATTCATTTAATTTTTTAAAATTTTTTATATATTTTTTTTTAAAGTCATTTATTAAAATTCTTTGAATATCATAAATATTTATTCTTGGTATTAAGTGGAGTAATTTTAAATATCGAGCATGTGTTTAAATGTTTCATTATTATTGAATGAATTAAATGGTTTAATACATTCATTGCAAACACTAGTTATTCATTGAATAATATTTTATATGTTTTCATGGCTCATTGATTATATCTTTTTATTTTTATTTTTGAAGGAAGAATTAATTTAAGTGGAGTTTATATTGTTGTATGTCTTTAGAACATATTTTGAATTATATAACCTTGTTAATATTTAAAAAAAACATTTTCTTAATTTTAAGTATTCCAAAAAAACATTATTTATAGTTTAAATATTTTTTAAATGGATAAAAAAGAAACATAAATAATTTTATTTTTTAATTTTAAATTTTTCTTATGGGGAAGAAAGCATTATTTCTCAAATTTTAATTTTTTTAGGGGAGGAAAATTTGGGTGTACAAATTTTGATTCTTTTATATGTAAATATGAAATTCATATTATTTATAAAAGAGTTAAATATATTTTACTCAAGAATACATATTTTTTATTTTTTAAAAAATGGTGAGAACAGTGGGTTATAAGTTAGAGTTTTTTAATTATAAAATGGGGAAGATTTAGTACATCAATGTATTTCTTTTATATATAAATCAACTATGATTGGATTATTATATAATTTATTATGTTAGAAGGATAAGAATATTATATTCATTTAATTTTTTTATATCAAAATCCAATTCAATTGTTTTGATGGTGCTAACAGTCATCAAATATGTTACATGCTATTTAACTGATATTGTTGTTTTCAGCTTAAAATAAATTTGAAATTATAATTGTATCTCAAGATAAATTAAAATGATTCGTGGGAAAATTATACATTTTTATATATAATGAGTTTATCTAAACATTATTAGTTTATGTGGAAGTCTGAAAATGTTTTTTAGATACTCTAAAATATCAGTTGAACTTCTGATGTAATTTTGCAACTGTACAGTGGACATATTTGAAGACATATAGTATTTATTTTACTGAAAGTTTTACAGATTTCAGAATTTCCTAGGACATATGGTGATGGATAGAGAATAAGTTTATATTTATTTAATTAGTTTACATTAAAGGTTGAAAAAGTGGTTTGTATAGTCAATAAATTCACCGACGATTGGGAATGCAATTTCCCAAATATAGTTTTCTAGAATTTTATTACTTGGGTATTTAAATGATATCGGGAGTTGTAGAAGTCATATTGATTATATTATTAAACCTTTAAAAATATATTAATATTTACTAAGTATAATTCTTATATGTAAAAGGATGAATCTACAGATAAAGTGCTATGAAAAAGAGTTGAAATATCTAAATGCAAGTTGTCTAGATTTATGAAGGTTTATTTAAACCCTATGTTTGAAATAGTAAATGTAGGGATAAACAACCCAACTTTTGGAGAATGAGATTGTGGAATATATAACCTACATTGTAATATAGAATCACTATTAATACCCTATGTTCAGATATTGAATGTATGGATAATCAATGCTACATTTTGAATCAACCTTACGCTGGAAGGATGAATGTATGGATTCCCATCCCTACGATACTTTTTTCCCTATGTTACATGTTTATGAATGTATGGTTAAGGAACCATAAATTTTTAGGAATCCTATGCTACACAAAGGAACCTGATTCTATGTAATGGAACCCTACTTTATGCAAAGGAAACATAAGCTACGTGGTTCAACCCTATGATTGTAATTTTTTCGTTACATGAAGGAACCCTACGTTTGACTTTTTCACAACTATGTTTTAAATCCCCAATATTGTATATGTGATTTCAAAAACCATCTCAAAAATTGTATATATTGTTATAAAGTTTTTTCTATCCAATTAAATGGCTTGCATGCAATGTCTTAAATCATTCATATTTATAAGATATGTTATGAATCTCTTTAAATAATTTGATTTCAAAAATTCATGATTAACTGTGCTTCTAGTTTTGATAAACTTCTTCAACTATATTTAATTATGTTTGAATGGATATAAATAGAAGTTTTAAATTAGACAACTATTCTATTATAATGTGTATATTATTTAAGGAGTTATTGAAATTATTTTGAATGCATTTAATAGTGATTTATTCTACAGGAATAAAGAGGAAATGGTGATATGCTATACAATGAATATTTATGAGGGATATTGACTGTATTTATTTTGTATATCCTAAGGAATACGAATTTTGTTACAAATAATGGATATTTATTCAATATATATATATAGAAAAAAAAGAATACAAACACCGAAGAAAAGTGGCTACGAGAATACTCTATTAAAAATAAGGCACTGAATAAGAAGCATGCTTGACATTGATGATTATTTTCCTATTGCTATTGTTCTATATTGAAGACCTAATTTCATCTATTATTTACTGATACAAACTGTGATGTTTAACCTGTACCTTCAAAAAATCAATCCTTGTTGATTTGGTGGAGTATCGACTAATCAGACTTAGTTGTGGTGGAGTGTCATCTCCTCAAACTAAGAATTGTATTTACGGTTCTCTGTAAAAGAACCTGAAGGCCTTGTAAAAGCCTTGTAAGGTGTAAATTGTTTGTACTTGGTTGTGGATGGTCTTGTAATAAGAGGACCTACTAATGAAAATCATTATGCTCATGGATTATAGAGTTGGTGGAGTGGACTAGGAGACTTATGTTCCACTAAACATTATACATCCTTGTGCTCTTTTCCATTATTTATTTCTATTTTTTCCTCGCCATTAAGAGAGAATGAATGGATCACGTCATTTCAAGAGGGATATTTAAATATTTTTAAGAATTTTAAATGGACACAATTGACACACCTATTCTGTTATTATCATAGTCATCTTGACCTAACACTTACATCATCCACTACTCAACCATGAATCAAAACCTCTTTTATTATCTTATAATGTTAAATACAATAAATTACTATTTTCGAGAATTCACAAATAGTTCAACTATTTCAGAAAAAAATCCAAAAACTTCCCCTATCTATTTCTTAACATATTTATTTCAAAAATGAACTCCATTTTCTGAAAAATATTTTTCTAAATATGATAAATTTAATTTTTATTTTAGATCATCATTTTTCCAAAAAAAAATACCAACTTTAATATTATAACTAATTTTATAAAACTATGAAAAATTAATTAATGTCTCATAAAATTATCATATAATTTGAATACAAAAAAATTTAATTTATGAATAAATTCTAGGAAAATAACTTTTATTTTAAATCATTATATTAATTATAAAATTGTTAATAAACATTTACGTTTTACAAAAATACCTATACTCAATTTTTCATTTCTAAAACATGTAATTAATTATTTCATGATAAAAATTTCATACTTTCATTTAAAAGACACCTAAATTTTATTTATACTTTCATAGGCAAGGTTAGTAATCTAATGGCAAGATTACTATTCCCAACGATCACATTATTATTCCAATGGCCTTATTACTATTCCAATGGTCAGATTTACAACAGTCATAAGGGTTTAATACTTCCTATAAATAACTATTTTTATATTCATCAGTCACTTCTATTTTCTCCCAGTATTATCTCATATTTTAAATGAATACTTTATTTTTATCATTATGTTCACCTTTTTTGTGAGTGTGGTCATTCTAGTGGATCAATCAGATTAAATATATCTTATTTTCTATTTATTGTCCCGCTGTAATGTATGGAATTATTATTAGTTTGATTTCTGACTAATATATCATTATTAATTTATGAGGATGAAGTTTTTATTAGGTTATAAGAAGTGAAATTTCATAGAAAAATTCTAGGTTGTTACAGAAAGAGTGTAGAGGTTTACATCCCTATCAACTTCAACAATTCAAACCTGTATAAAAATTTAAACAATTAACAGACCAGAAAATCAAAGTAGAAACCACATTCAAATTATCAAACATATCCTTATAATTCCTTAACAATCTCGGACCACACAGATTTCATTCCTCGACACACTTATTCATCTATACTAAAATTCATCATCTCAATGCCACCTTTAGTTCATCGATCTTCATTGAACATAGAATGATGTTTTTCTCGACTCTAGTATTAGTACAAGGGTTCATTGGAAGAGACATCATTGTATTATATAACCTTTGAATGAACTCAAATTCATCATAAATCTAGTTTTATTTGGGTTCATATGGATCTTTATCAATGATTATGGGCTCACGGTGGTTAAATAGATTCATATGCTTAGATGGAAACCCAATCAATAGACATAAAACTCAGCTGCATCTTGATGGAAAGTCATTCATCCCCCAAAACGATGTTGAATTGGTCAAGGTATCATCTCCAGTGAGATTCCTTGGTATGTTATCTTATTGAACACCCATCGTCGCATTTGACTCCTCCATTGCGAGCTTGGTACCAAAACCCATTGACGTCAACACCATTGTCTCTATGTCATCATTGAAGGGGGTTGGTCGATATCGAGCATTGGAGATAAATTTGACAAGTCCACCCAAGCTCCAATGAGGATAAAAATATCTGATTCTCCAAATGAAGAATATGATGATGATGATTCAATGATTTCAGTATCATAGAAAGAGATCACTTCACTTATGCACAAAACTAGAAAAATTACAATGGTGATATCTGGTGATCCCCAAGATTGGTTAGGATCTTCTACATCGGCCGAACTCAGATGAAACGATGTTGGTGGCACAAGTTCGATTTGGTTTCAGGGTACCTTGATTAATTTGGGAACATCCTCTTTAGTGGAGGTTGAGTGGGTAATTAGTGGATTCATCTAGTTCAGTACCTCTTTCATTCTCACATAAGAAAAAATCTATTACTGTTTGCGAATGAACTATCTAATGAAATAGGGTGCCACAAAAAATATGACAGGAAATTATCTTATGCACTAGCTATCAAATATTTCACTTAATGGGAAAATACTATTTAACATACGCATCCTGACCACTATGATTAATATTATTTAATTCATATCACTTCTCTAAAATATATATTATACGTGGTTGAGATTTAGGATGTGGCTAGAGGTTTTCACGACCCTAAAAATTCTAATTATCAACCTACACTAGCACAATTGTGCATGGTCGATCCACATAGAAGGCAGGTGAGTGTTCTAAGGTTTTTTACAACCAACATTGTTCTCAGTAGTGGGGAAACATTTTTTACTTTTGAAATTTTTATTTTTTAATATTTTATTTTATAAGGAATTGAAAATAAATGACACTGATTCTGTAATTTTTCTATTTACTTAACTGAAAAAATGAAACAACTAAAATGAACAGTGTAAACTAAAGATAATAGAAAAATTAAACTGGAGTGTAGAGAATTGATCACAAAATGATCTTGGGAAATTTAAAATATGTTGGTTAACAGAATGACACTACATATGATTAAAGTCAAACCTCAAGAATGTGTTTTTAAATCTTCCTTTCTATTAAAATTAACACTCTGTATTATAGTTCTTGAGGTTCGCCACTTCGAAAACAACATACCAGAAATTTATTAAAAGATAACAACAGAAATGACCTCATTGGAGGTTTCAGAATTTTTTTAAGTTATAACATTGACGAGTTTCATCCTTGATCGATATCACCAAAATATCATGGATTTTAAAATTAAACGCATGAAGGTGGAAATTCAATTAAATGTTTGAGAACCAGATTCAATCATGCTGATAGAATCTAATTCTTAGGAATGGAAATTTGAATGAAGAAAAAGAAAAAGTATAATAGTTAAAATTTGAAACCCCAAACATAATAAATAACCTAAGATCATTTCAATTCAATGAATAAATTACAATATAACATATATCAAAACAGAGGAAGACGAATATTCCCTCTGCAATTGAAGAAGATGTTTTTCTACCTTTCTCATGCAACTCAATGTCTCCAATGTCACTCTTCGTAACTCCAAAGAGTGTCTCTCTCCAATATATTGTCTTGTGCAATGAATGAGAGCCCCCCTATACTGCTTTGTTTTCTCCTTTTTAAACTTCTTGTCATCTTATACATGTCGCCCCTTGTTTTCCACCAACTTCAATGTTCTTTCCATGTGCACCGCACAAATGCTCTTTTCCACGAACCACATGTCGCAACAGCTTTTCCTTTATAACTAACATACGATGAGTTAGTTGAATGCACTTGGACGTATCTCCGGTTCCTACGTGAACCTGCACAGTAAAGAACAAAATTTAACAGTTAAAAATATAAATAAAGTTATCTTATATTTATTTTTATTTTATTAATTTTATTATTATAATTACAAATATTTCATTATTTTAAAAGTTAGTTTATTTTACTTATTAAAATTTATAAATTTATCTATAAGTTTATTTTAATTTAGCTGTTAAAATAAATATTTTAGTTTAAAATAATTTTTAATTAAAAAGTTTATTTAATTATTATTGTTAAATATTTATTTATATTATAATTTATTATCTTTTTTTATTATAATTTTTTTATTAATTAATAATTTTAATTTAATTTATTTCTCCCCCCACCCGCCTCATCTTTCCTGCAACATAACAATGTGGGGCTCAGGGGTTCGGCGTCAGGCCCGGGAGTCCGACTCCTCCACCTCTTCGAATAATGGAAAATGGCAGTCCAGCATCTCCTCCTTAGCTCCAAACTCAGCCCGGCGGTAGCTTCCTACTCGTAAGCAGTGGACAGTGGCATCACCAAGCTTATTCTCCTTTCATAGCGGCACAACATCCTCAGATTGGAAGATTGTTGATCTGTTGAGTTTGATGTTGTAGTCCAGCATTGACCAGCTCCTCCCAAAGATGTGAAGTAGCTTATCACGGTGGTTCAGGAAGCTCCTTCGGTTAGCTTTCCAGATCTGATGACGATGTGGACTGCTCCTATGCCACGACTTGCGGAAACAAAGTTTAGATCTGGAAAAGGGGTGTTGATTTAGGGTTTCATAGCTTATAGGTTTAAAATATATAATTACTAAAACTAAAACATAAATTATTATAGAATAACATTAAATAAAACTAAAATAAACATAAACTATAATTTACAAATTAAAATAATATTATTTAAATAAAAAAACTAAATTAAAACATTAATAAATTAAAATAATTATTTTTTAAACTTAATTAAAAACAAAAGGCTAAACATAAAACTTAAGCAAGAACTAAGGCATAACAAAAAAAACTAAAATATAACTGAAAAATTAATTATGTTAAGATAATATGATTAATTAAATGAATTAAATTGATATTTAAAAATAATAATTTTAATAATGATATATGCTAAAATAAAAAGATTATACTAAAAAGAATAAAGTAAAAGTTTATTAAATAAATTAATTAAAGGAACAACGGTGTGTTGAAAAGAGATTTGTCAATGACTCTATGAGTAACCAACCATGGAAAAAAGGGAACATGGATGCATCGGTAGTAGGGTACTACCAACAGTAAGTGCATGTGAATCGTTGAGACTGACCGACTAAATAAAAGTGTCAGTGACTAAATTATTTTAACTACATACATAGAATTAAAATATAAATGTTAACTAAATATCTAATAATATTAAATAATTATTTAAATAACTAAAAAAACTTAAACATAAAAACAAATTATTATTTTTTAATTATTAACTTATTAAAAACATAACAAAAAAATCAAACATATAAATTAATAAAGTTAATTTATTTTAATGAATCTAAATTAAAGGATAAATATATAATTCAAAACTTTGTAAGATAGATACAATCTAATCTAACAATTGATAAAATAATAAATGTGTCATATTATTTAAAATGCAAACATATTAACATAACTAATTAAGAAATAATTGTATTAGAAAACAATGTGTTTGATTAATTTAACTATTTTAAAGGATAAAATTACGTAATTATTAATAAAAATAGATTAATTAATATATTTAATTATAAAAACACAAAATTATATTTATTTAGTAAATATTGTAAAAATAATTTTTTAAATAATTAAAAAATAATTTAAAATATGTGGCAAACTATATCAAATTAGATCCACAAAAAATTCGTCCACACTTAAACATTTTTTATCCTAAAAAAACCCAATATTTTATTATCATTGAAAATAGATGTGAGTTATTTTAACCTTATTTATAAAAAGTAACATGTCCATCACTTTAAAAAGAGGACTGAAAAGCTGAGTATAGGCCTTTTCAAAAGATGTCTTCAATGAAGTCTCGTCATTAATCAAATACTGAAAGGTAGTCATGATAGCAAAGAATAATCTATCAAAGAAAGTGTCCTACATCATTTGTTATACTAATTAATGAAAATATTGAATCCAAGCTTAAGTGATAAGTCCACGAGTGAAAAAAGTTTAAATAAATGTGGAATTAAATACCTAAAAATGAACTTTTTTACTTTGACTCACTCCAAGGTTGACAAAAATAATTTTTTTTCAAACACCTTATTGGTAAAACCTAAATGACTCTCATATAAACCAATTTTCCCCTTCTTCATTTCGAGTTTATCATTCCCCTCACCTTAATGAACTCATTTTTTACCCTAGACGCTTTTTTTATATTTCTGAAGCCATGTGTCATATGAAGAGCACAATGCATGTGGACTTATTCAAAGTGTACAGAGGGATTGTAGTTAACAGAAACGCACCCTGCATCTAGGGTCTCAGAGATTCACCATGAGATCCCAAATTCCCAAATTACTCATGATTCAAAATATCTATACAAAAACCATTTAAATTGGCTCACTAGAGTGATTAATTTTTATAAATTAAAATAATAATGATTCCCCAAGAAAAAAACCTCAAACATTCAGTACTTAGAGCTAGGATTTTAATTCCACAAAATGTATCCCAAATCACACTCAAAAGTAGTTCCAAAAAAGAATTTTTATGAAATAACTATTCATGATCACTCATCAATATTTCAACCTCACAAATTTTAAATTTAAATAAATTCTTAACTACAAGCAAGGTAGTGTCCTTAGAAAAGAATCATTTAAGTATTGTATGTATCCTAAATTTATGAAATAAATTTTCCGAAATTGTGAAAGAAATTAACATTTTTTTAAAACATTGATGTATCAGTGGGAATTGAATGGATTCCCGTTAATAAATGTTTAGCTTAGCTAGGAATTGACCCCCTCTCCCATACTTAAAACCCAAATTTGTCACCAAAGTAGAATTCAAATGTCGAGAAGAACAATTTAACATTTAAAATTCAAAACGTATTTTATAATTAAGTAGATTAAAGTCCTGTATCAGGGGTCTCATTTATGTTCAAAAATATTGTTTACTATAAAGATTAATTTAAATAAGGTTCACATCCAAAGGCAGGCATTAACATTTGAGTTAGTGAAAAATATTATCATTAAAGTTAAAACTATTTTATGTAACCTGTAAGTGCACAGTAAATCATGGTGAAAGGAATTACAACAGATTTATTTCAATTGGATGTTTAATAAAGAATAAAACAAGCATGTGAAATACCCCTCAACTAACTAGATTCAATAAAAACAAATCCTCATGCTCCATGAACCCACTCCCCCAAACACATTAATTCAAATAGTGGAATTATTTTAATAACAATGAAATTCAATATTAAGCAAGGACAAACATGTATAATTTTTATAAAGAATAGTGACATGTGCAGAATGTTTTTTAAACATAGTGACAATGAGTAGATTTTTAAACATCTCAAGTCATGTAGCAGAATTTTTAGTATAAGATGAATTTTTTCACAACCAAGTAGAATTTCCCAAATAAACAGTCATTGACTCCCCGCTAGCATTTTTTCAGCGATTCACTATTTAGATGACTCACCTTTAAGAGTGGAATAATTTTTCAAGAACAATAGTATGTAAATGACTCACTGTTGATCTATGTAACGGTGACTAATCACTGAATTTTTATTAAATTGAATGGAGAAGAAAATATGAATGAAGACTAAAGAGAATAGTACTTACCTTAAGCAATGTTTTTCATTAATCCATCAGTATGGTAATTCCACTTCTTAGATGTCACCAACAGCATCATCTTGAAACACATATCATATAAACCAAGAAAAATTTCCAGTAGAGATAGATCAAACAGAATACAATAAAGCATCACTTTATTCAAAGAAAAAACAATAAAGAAATGAAAATAAACAAAGGTCATGGGTTAACTCCCATGAAGAACTGAATTAAAAGTCATCAGTTAGAATTTATTTAATTAAAGTTTTTTTTATACTAATGAAAACTATAAAAACATGGGTTGCCTCCCATGATGCACTAGATTTATAGTCCCCATCCGTATACACCTAAAACTAATCGTAATACCTAGGTGGATGTGGGTTTTTTTATGGGAACCACCACATGTGTTTGACCAAATTTTTTTAACAGAATAATGAAATTTTGTGGGCACCAAGACTCAATAGAAATGAAACTGAGTTATAATAGCAAAAATTAACCACAATAAGGCACCCTTTAACAGTCATGGTCACAATGCTTCCAACTTTTAAAATTATTTCATATTTATCCAGATTTGAATTCAAAGGAAAGGACAACATTGAACTAGGTGCTCCAAAGGGGTATGAGCTTATTCTCATGGATATCTCTCTCAACTAAAACACTATCAAAATAAAACTCAAGGGTGCTTGTGGGTGATTAAAACATATTAGATTTGTGAAGGGGATCAATAATGTGATGAATAATTTTAAAAACACAAGAAATCAAGTATAAATCACCTTCTAAATTACTATCAGTTTCACTAAAAGGTTCAGCACCCAACTCAATTGAATATTGATGTGAAAAACATGGAATATTTAAATTTTTTTAACCCTAAGATTTAGGTTTGAAAATATTTTAAATCTCTTGAAAAATATCCTCATTAGTTATCAAACATTCAACTACTACTCCTAACAAATCAGTTCTACATCCAGCATCTAGTGTGTGTTCATCCTCTAATTCTATTTCAAAATAAAAAGGCTGACTTTCTAATACAATGTCATTTGAGGGTTTCAATTCAATTATATGAGAACATTTATACAATTCAGATTCAATTAGATCAGTTTCCCGAATGTTCAATCTAAGACAATTCTCCTCAAGTTGGTCAACACTTCATTCCATTTCATTGCAAAAAGTTTCAAAAAAATTTCACTCATAAGATATTCAATGAAAGCTCAAGATTTTTTCTTTCTTAGAAAATTAGGCACTATTATTTTTATTCCAATATCATTTCAGAGATTGATGGGTTTATTGGTTCAAAACATGGAAGAATGGTTTTCATTTTTGGTTTAATGATTTGAGATTTTATGATTTCTAGTTTAATATTATCTTCTAGAATATTACCACAATGATGTTCAGATTCATGATTCAGAAATTCAGAAATGTTTGGTTATGAATTTATAACATCACAGTTCTAATTTTTATGTTTCTCTTCAACACAATTGAATTATTCTTCAAAACTCCTAAAATAGTGTGTGTTTTTAAAGAATGAATTATGAAGAGGACAAGGAAATATTTTTCAATATTTTTCAATTTAATTTAAAAATTTTCCAACTAAAAAACATTTAAATTAATAATAGGATCTTCAATGTTGTTTTCATTATTCATGGATTTGGTTGTTACAAATTTTTATTCATCAAGATCATATTTTTCAAAGTAAATGATTTATTGACTAGTTTTAATATCACTTTACTCAAAATCCATTTCCAGTTCTTTTATAAACACTTAATTTTTCATTCATTTCAACTTTTTAATATTTTTTAACCTTTATTTATAAATATAATAACATTTTTTCTAATATTATCAGTTTTTGATATTTCTCTTGAGAATTAGTAAATATAATTTCATGGATTTTAATAAACCAATAATTCCAAAAATCCTCCCTAGAATCCAATATGGTTTCAATCAATTCAAGTTTATCTAGGAAATACCAAACATTTTTTAAGAATAAAACAGTTTTAAACACACAACCAATTTTTATATAACAGAATTTTTTTGATGTTCAAATCAAGCAACGAATTCAAGTTAACTGATTTTTTAAAAGCAATTTTTTGTTTTTTATTAAAACTTGAGACTCTCATCACATGCCTTCAAAAGAAATGGCACAAAATTTTGATATGGCTAGAGGTTTTCAGGGCCCACCAAATTACATTTATCAACCTACACTAGCATAGTGTTGTAGGGTCGATCCACAGAGAAGGCAGGTGAGTGCTCTATAGTTTTTTACAACCCCCACTATTGTCAGTAGTGTTGAAACATTTTTTAATTTTTTAATTTTTATTTTTTAATAATTCATTTTATGATTAAGTGAAAACAAATTACACTAATTCTATAATTTTTCAATTTACATAACTAGAAAAATGAAATAGTTAAAAGTAACAGTGTAAACTAAAGATAACAGAAAACATAAATATGAGTGCTGAGAATTGACCATAGAATGAGCACAATAGATTCGAAATATATTGGTTAAAATAATTAATCTTCATATAATAAAATTAAAACATCAAGAATGAGTTGATAACTCTTTATCACCCGATGAATTAACAATCTATATTATAGTTCTTGAGGTTCGCCACTTCAGAATCCACATACAACAAATTGATTAAAAGATAACAACAGAAATGATATCACTAGAGGTTTCAGAAATTTTTGAAGTTAAAACATAGATGAATTGAATCCTTGATCAATCTCACCGAAAGATCAAGGATTTGAAAATTAAATTCATAAATGTGAAAATTCAATTAATGGTTTGAGAACCATATTAAATCTCACCGAGAGGATTTGATTCATTATGAAGGAAATTTAAATAAAGAAAAAAAAATAATTAAACTAGTAAAAATTCAAAACCCCAAACACCAAAACCTTAACCTAATATAATTTCAATTCAACGAAGAAATTACAATATAACATATACCAAAATAGAGGAAGAAGAATCCTCCATCTGTGATTGAAGAGCATGATTTTGTGCCTTGCTCCTATAACTCTAAGTCTCCAATGTTGCACTTCGTATCTCCCAGGAGTGTATCCCTCCAGTATACCGTGTCGTGGAATGAATGAGAGTCCCCCTATGCTTCTTTATTTTATCTTTTTCAAACATTCTGACATCTTCTACAAGTCACCTTTTGTTTTCCACCGACTTCAATGTTTTTTCACCTGGGCACCACACACGTGCACTTTTTTGTGAACCACACATCACACTAGATCTTCCCTTGTAACTAACTTCCGATTAGTTTGTTGAATGCAATTGGATGTGTGTTCTGCTCCTTCGTGAACATGAACAGTAAAGAATAAAATATTAGAGTTAAAAACACAAATAAAGTTATCTTATAGTTATTTTTATTTTATTAATTTTATTATTATAATTATATTCATTTAATTATTTAAAAAATAATGTTATTGTATTTATTAAAAATTTTACGTTTATTTATAAGTTTATTTTAATTTAATAATTATATTTAATATTTCAGTTTTAAATTATTTTTAATTAAAATGTATATTTTATAGTTTATTTAATTATGATTGTTATTTTTTATTTATATTATTATTTAGTATATATATATTATTTAAACTTATTTGTTATTTATTTTATTAAATTTAATTGAATCCCCCCCACTTTATCTTCCTCACAGCACAACATAGGGGGGGCATGGAGGTTCAGTGTCGTACTAGGGAGACCAGCTCCTTCTCTGTGACCTGTGGAAACTGACGATTGAAAATCTACTCCTTGGCTTGAAACTCAACCTGGTGGTGGCTTCCTATTCACAAGTAGTAGACAACAATGGCTCTAGGATACTTCTCCTTTCAGTGCGACACAACTTCTTAGATATGGATGATTTTTAATCCGGTGAGTTTTCTATTGCAGTTCGATGATGACCAGCTCCTCCCAATGATGTGAACCAGCTTATCATGAAAATTCTGGAAGCTATTTCTTTTACCTTTTCAGATCAGTCGAACCTGTGGACAGCTCATGTGTGGTGGCTTGTGGAAATAAATTTTAGGTCTAGAAAAGGGGCAGTTATTTAGGGTTTCTTTGCTTCTAGGTTTCAGATCTGTGTAATTTTTACTCATGGTTTCAAACTGGTTGAATGTTGAATTTCTAATTTGATATGGTCGAGAACTTTGAGTGGCAATAGTGTAACATGGTTTATAATGGTATGATGTTGCGGTTTGTGGAGATTGAAGCAGTGGTGTCGCAAGAGTAGAATTGGTGATTAAAAAGGTGAGATCGTGAGAAGGGTGAGAATGTGACAGTGTCAGTGACACGTAGAGGAGCGGTGTCGGTGTGATGGTTCCATCAGTGGAACTGATTGTGGAAAAATATAATTGTCGGTATAAGTGGTATCATTTTATGGTAGAACTGTTTCGGTATGTGGGATTTGGCCACAACAGTGTTGGTAGCAGCGGATGGAACCGACACCAATAGAATGGAAAATAAATGATAGTATGTAAATTAATAGAAGATTAACTTCAAAACTTAATTAATAAAACTAAAACAGAAATTATTTTAGAATAACAATAAATAATACTAAAATAAATATAAAATAAAAATTAAAAATTAAAATAAAGTTATATAACTAAAAATTTGAGTTAAAACCTAAATAAATTAATTTTTTTTGTTAAACTAAATTAAAAACACCAAACTAAAAATAAAACATAGGTTAAAACTAAGGCATAACAAAATAAAGTAAAATAATACTGAATAATTAATTAAGTTGAGATAATACGATTAATTAATAGAATTAAATTAATCTTTAACAAAATTAATTTTAATAATTGATTTATGATAAAATAAATAGATTAAACTAAAAAGATTAAAGTAAAAGTTTGATAAATAAATTAATTAAAGGAATAATGGTGTGATGAAAAGAGATGCATCAGTGAATCCATGAGTCACCGACAGTGGAAAAAGAGAACACAGATGCGTCAGTAGTAGGGTACAACCAACAGTAAGTGCATGTGAATTGGTGAGACTGACCAACTAAATAAAAGTGTCACTGAATAAATTATTTTAACTACTTACATATAATTAATATTTTAAAGTTAACTAAAGATTTATTAATCTTAAATAATTAATTAAATAAATAAATGAAAAATTAAACTTAAAAACACATTATTTTACTTAAAATATCGACATATTAAAACATAACAAAATAATAAAACATAAAAATTAATAAAGTTAATTTATTTTAATGAATATAAATTAATTAATAAAATAATAAATATAAAACTAAGTAAGATAGATACAAATTAAATTAACCATTGATTAAATAACAAACCAGTCATATTATTTAAAAGTAAATAGATTAACACAACTAATTAGAAAGTAATTGTATTAGAAAAAATATATTAGATTAATTTAATTATTTTAAAGATTAAATTACATAATTATTAATAAAAAATTTATTAATTAATAAATTTAATTATAAATATTCAAAAGTAAATTTAATTAATAAAAAGTATGAAAATATTTAGTTAAATTATTAAAAATTAATTAATAAGATATAACAATCTGTATCAAATTAGAGTCACATCAATTTATCAATTAGGTCTCAAATAACTTCTACAGCATATAATTAAAAATATCAAAAAACTAAATATTTTTCCTTGTGATGGTGCACGGGGGCTTTAAAATATCCTAAATCATATTGTACAAACAAATAAAAATTTAATTAAAATGAATTAATGATAATATGATTTATTAATAAAATTTGAACTGTAAGTTAAATTGTTACAATTGACAAACAAAAAATTGTAATTGAAAATTATATTAAAATAAAATTTATTTCATAAAATAAATATTAACAAAAATAAAAATTTAATAATTTAAAATCGAAATAAATAATTTTTTTAAAATAATAAAATATATGAAAAATTAAAATCAATTTACAAAAAATAATTAAATGATAAATTAATTATAAAAATAAAGAAATAATAAAAATAATAAAATAATTCAATTATAATTTATGGGATAAAATTAAATTATTTAAATAAAATAAATTAATTTGTAAACAAAAATTAATTAATTAATTAATTAAATAATGAAAAGATAATTTAAATTAATAGGACATAAAACAAAATAAAATTTTAAAAACAATTTTTTAGAAACTTTCATAATTAAACAAAATTAAAATTAAAAAATAGATGAAAAAATTAAACAATTATAAAATCATTATTTTGAGTGTTTTATTTTTCAACAAAAAACTAGCCAAAAAAATTTCATATTAAAACATTATTTTTACGATAAAAAAATAATTAAATTATATATAATATATGGGAAGTTAGTATCTAAATAAATCCACATAAACATAAATGTTTAAAAAGGCCCAAATGTATTTTAAGTGATTATTGATGAACTAACATAGTTTAAAAACATCCTCCCTAGTTGACAACATATTTTAGGGGGGTTTTGAAGTGTCTAATTATAGATGGGGTCATATATTTTTATAGAGTACACTCAATGGTGTTTTTCTACTGATATTCATGATTTCAATCTTTTTTATATAGATTCTTTTAAGAGTCTAAATGGGCTATGTTTTGGTTAAGTATGATATTACACCGTTAGCTAAAATATTTATCTAAGATGAATATTTAGACACTTAAAAATATTTTTTAGACCTCTTTAGTTGATTTAGGTAGGTGTAAGTGTAATCAAAAATAAAAAAAGGGACGTTTTATACAATGACAACCACTCTAAAAATGGTTTGGGACCTCTCAAAGCCTTTTATGAGAGACAATAGGGATCTATCATTTTATATATTGAAATTTTCTCAGTTATTACTGATGGGGTTAGAAGTGGACTGGTTGATGATGAATAGTGTCCATGTGATCTATTAAAGTATGAGAATAACAATGTTATCATAATTACAACAAGAACCATAAAAGAGGACTTGTGAGTTTTGTAAAATAGATCATTTTTTATGAAAAATATCTCCATGATGCATCTTAATGAGATTCATTTATTGAATACAATTACCTCTAAGGTTCATTAGGGCTTTCTAGATATTGTGTAAGGTAAGAAAGGTAACATATCACATAGTGTTTAACCCATAGTTTCACCTAGTGTTTGAAATCATCCATGATCTATAGTTTAAATGCCATATAAATGATCAATCAAACATTATCAACTGTGGATATTTATAGGTAAACAATGGAATCACCTTTGTGGGGTAGCTGATAGAAATATAGAATCAATTGGGGATGTTACCTCAAGGATAGGTGATATCATTAGTTCATGTATTATGAAATCACAAGAATGTCTATGTGATTTCATTAGAATGTGAGATTCAGATGTGAGTTTAGTACACTTACCTCTTTGGATGAGTTATTATTTTCAAGATGAAAATCAATTTTGGAGGGGAATATATTGCACCTTGATTTTTTTTTTTAATACATTAAAATAATTTTTAAAACATATTTTATTCATTAGAAATATAGAGAGGTAAATTTTTACTGTATAAGTATCATTAATAATAGTTATTGTTTTATAATATTTTGGGTCTCACACATGTGAAAATGAGTTGCAATATCATTTCCTCTTAAATAGATCCTTGTAAGGAAAATTCATCACAATAATTTAACTCAAAATTGGGGGTTTTACCAAAGGTATTTGTAACTTTTTGGTCCGTTTTGGTGTCCCTAACCATGACTATTTCAAAATATATGTAAAATCGTTATTCATTAATCCATAACATTTTATAAAATCTATTAAATTCTATAATTTTGATATCATCCATAAATAATTTACCAAATACCTTGAGTATAATAAATTATTTTCTTATAATAGTTGATGGATTCCTATAGGTCCATGACAGAACTTAAATATTTGACGAATAATTATCAAGGGATAACTTATTTAACATTTTATTTTATTCATATTGTGTCATTTTAATTATTCTTATTTAATATTGTATTGTCACTTATAATATTCATTTTAGGTTATTGATACTATTATTTCAATATTTTGGATTAATATTTTATTCAGCAATTAATTAATTATTAGACAAATAATTATGTATAAAAAATCAGTAAACACAAATCCTTTCATATATACCCCATCAGAATGATGCATCACACAATGTATTCATTAAGTCCATCAACATAGGATGTGTTAGCATGCTTTAGCAAGGATTGGATTCCATGACCATTATAAACTCTCCTCCAACCCCATTTATCATCTCTATAACCCTTAGTAATAAGGTGGGATGATAAAGTCTCCTAGACTATATTGTTTCATATTGTTAAAATTATAATGAAATTAGATAATTATATCATGTAGAAACAAAAATTTTTTGTGGTTAATTTTGTATATGGCATGTGATGGATGTGACTTAGGATAATGTCTCAATGATTATAGGTCTAGGCCTGAGAAGCCCCAGGTTCACTTGGACAAAGATCTTAGACCGCAATAATTTGTTCAATCAATGGTGTCGGTGTAATTATAAAGGTGTGGGCATAATATATAGTTGGATGAAAAATATAAAAAATGTTTTCTGGATGGGAGAAGATGATAACACACCATGTATCTATTGAGAAAATTATATATCATAATTTGATCTATATCTTGAATTTCAATGTTGGGAGAAAAATATCACAGGGTATGAATCATCCAAGAATATTTGATGTTTATTCAATAACATGAACTATATTATATTGATGTAAAATCCATATTATTTCTTGACTGGAACACATTTTTCATGATTTAAGGATAAAACCTTATATATTGAGTAACATTACTAGGCTACATATGGTTACACACCCAAATACCTCATTTCATGAAAAATTTTAGTGGATATTACCCTAATTACATTTATGTGAAATGATATGATTGGGACATAATATCATATGACCAACTAAACGTAAGTATAAAAATGTTGTGTAGACTATATTTAATGTCGTGTACATATTATTTTCTTCTTTATTTTATAAATCATCCCATGTGACTTATAATGGGTAAAATTATAAGTCTATTTTATATTCTTCTTAACATATATCATATGTTGGGGACACATTAGTCATTAGAGGACATTTTAGATTTATTTTAGTAATTTTGAGTCTCTTCGTTCAATAAGGGGGACAAGAATGTTCAGATTAATTTTCCCAAGTAAGAAGGGGTCAATATCCATGGAGAAAAAATGGATTATAGGGAATGACCCTTACATTATTTATTTGATACTTCCCACCCTAAAATAGATCTAGGGAGTTATTCCTCTAATTGGAGAATTGGTTTGGTACCACTTTGATGTTGATAAGGCACAAGACCCCCTATATGTCTAATATATCCATGTACTCTCCCATTACATGGGGTGCAATACATTCATCAATGGATTTAATATCTTCTCAATCTATAAAAAGTTTCCTCAATGATTTTTGGATATTTAATAGGTTTCGGTACACCCTTTAATGATGTTATTATCATAGCAAGGTGTGGTTCCCAAGCTATTATTTCATATAGGAATTGTGGATTTTATGGAATTTGTGTAATTTAATAATGATGGGTTTTATGATAGTCTATGTGCATATAAATGTTTTGGTGATATTATCTTAGGGGATCTTTTCTTTGATGAATCATACCCACATAAATCCATTGGTTCATTTTCATTATAATATATTTGCTTTTTATTAATTTACTATCCCTATCTTTGGTTTTGCGTTTCTATACCATTATTTCATTCAGTTTTTATTTTTTAAACATCCTACTAAGTATTATTATAGTAGTCCCTAAATAGGACCAATTCCCACATGTGTTATGTTGGTGTCGATGAAGTATAGTTTGGTGTTACCTCAATGGGCATGGAGCCGATGGTGTAAAAAACTAAAAAAACATCTAAATAAATCAATCTAATAATCTAAAAGATTAATTTTATGGATTCATATTCATCAGACTTTTATAAATGACTGAAAATGTTTTTATTAATAAAGGGAGTTAATTGTTTAACTAAATAGTTTTCCAATGAATGAAATGGTTTTATTTAATAAATAGATTTCATAATTTTAATTTTATTAAAATTTTATTATTTGTGACTAAATATATGAACTATAACTATTTTTTTTTTCTAAAAATGTTTAATCTTGAGTGAATGGTGAAAAATGATGTTTTTTCCAAATTTACCATCCATTTCATTTATATTAAATTAATTTTAAAGGATTATTATATTATATATTTAGCTTAAAAATATTATAATATATATTTTATAAAAAATATTATTAATATTTACATATGAATCAACATTATAATTGATTTTGGTATAACATCATTTTTATTCTTAAAAGTGAAATTTTATAAAGGCTAATTTTCATTCAATTTTTCATTTTCATATTAAATTTAATTTCATCCAAATATGAAAATGATTTATTAAAAATATGATTTAATTTTTTTAATATTGAGTTTCATATTTTTTAATGAGTTTAATGATATTTTTTTCATTATGAATAGATTCCATGGTAAAAATGTGTCACCACGGTAAATGGAAAATCATGTTTTCAAAGTAAAAAATAAATCATAAAGGCACAAAATAATATCTTAATGATTATTGGATGATGGTATTTAAACCTTTATCACCATATATTATAAATTGGATAGTTATTAATCCGCATGAGAATGATTAATAAGTTTTTAATATTTGAAACATTACAAAAATCACATGTTTACCAATCCCCTCCATTATTAATGGGATACTCATCTCCGAACTTTATCATATATGTTTAGAACTATATCGTATCCAATAAATTACCAAATATCCCTCAAACATATTTTTATTAGTATCCTGTATTTACTTTTCCTCTCAAAAACCAATCCTAGAATGGTTAAGCTGAGATCAAAAAGGAGATATACGAGGAGTAGTTATAAGTACTAACCGATCTATTTAATTTTTATTTCTTCCTATACCTACATAATATTCGTATAGACATCTATAAAATAATTACATTAGTATATTCTATATTCTGAAATTTTACTATATTTATTTAACAAATATTTTCTATATCTTATACATCCTATGGTAAATGGAAAAAGGTAATTGTGCATATGTGTGAAATACCACCTCCACAAAGTGATGTTATTCATTCTTCATCTCCACCTTATAATTATGGTCATAATTGTTTTATCTAATGAAAAATTATAAAAATTATAAAATATTTTTTATTCTAGAAAATGATAATATTATATATTTTATTTATTTTACAGCCATTTAAATAAAATTAAAATGCCATTCATGCTTATGTATAGACTATCGTCACCATGAAATAATGTGGTTAACTTTTCATCACCACATTGAATGGTTGGATTTCAAAGGGTATATAGTAAAATAAATATTATAATATATTTTTTTATTCAATGAAACAATAACCCCTTTTACCATTGTTAATGAACTGATGCTGTTTTGAGTTTATAAACCAAATAACCCCAAAACATCCAACATAAACTGATGCACTTTAGTAACTAAATAAGTCATACTAGTAAATTAAATGAAAGTTATATTAATAATTAAATAAACATAAAAAATAATAATACCAATTTATAAAACTAATTTAATTTTTTTATTCAGTATTTATAACATTTATAAACCTCCATGAGTCTTAGGTAAGGGACTTTATTTTAAAAATCATAAAACTATCCTCCCTACTTTTTTTATCATAGTATTAGGTTATTTAAAATAATTCTCGGATATTCATAATTACTCTTTAATGGGTTTTCATGATCATTTTAAATTATTGTATATTTTTTTACATTTTTTTTAAATACATAATTTCAAAAAAATGATATGGGTTATTTCCATCTTTTAACAAAATTATAGAAATAGTTTTTTTGTAACGTATAAATATTGACTATCATTTACCATTGGAACAATTGTTATATGTTATCAATATTCCTTTTAAATTTTCTATAGTTATATTCATGGAAAATATTTCCCTCAATATTTTGTTAATTGTTATTTGCAATGTTTCCTCTATTGAAACATAAATTTTTTCTCATCATTATGTGATAATCGAAAGTGTTATTACATATGGAATTGAATACCAGTTAAAATGGGTTTCATGATTAAAGGAAAATATATATGTGTTTTATTCATTCTATTGTTATGAGATTTTTTTTAATTTGGCGATAATAACATATATCTAATGATATGTGAGCATGATATAACCCTCTAATGCATTACATAATGTGACAAAGTTTTTTGTTGATAGGATACTCTTAAGATAGATAAGAATTATATAGTTATGTGATTATATTTTAAGGGATCCAATAAGGGTGAATATATGGAAAAATTCCCTATAAATATAATTTATATTCATCCAATGATTTATAAATGAAATATTTTTATTTAAAAGGTAAGAAAATGTGTTTATGTTTTTAATTAAATTGTATAATATTCTGAAAAAATAATTTCAATGTATTATTTTTCGAAGAAATGATTTCATGAGTTTTCATGAGTATTATAACTCCATTATGATTGAATAAATTTTTTTTATTAAATATATAAATAAAAAATGTAGTTTTTATGAAAAAAGTGAATGTATAATTGATGTAAAATGTTTATTGTGGAAAAAGGAAAACATTTATGTAGATTTTATAGGTTTAAAAATAGACTAAGAGGTTCCTTTTTATGTACCTTTTTTTATGTTTGTTATGATCATTCCACATTTATAATAAGTTATCACAATGATTAATAATGTAAAGAAATATTTAAAAATTCAGATTTTTAGTTTTGGGTGTTACATTTAATTAAGCATGTGTCTCTTTATAAAGAACATGGACATTGTAAAATTGCCCTCTTTTTTATGTAATTTTTTTAAACTGGTGTTAATGATTATTTTTATTATGAATGAAAGAACCTCATTATGTATTGGTAGATGGAGAACAATTATATAACCAGTAGGCCTAAGGCTATATAGCCCGTGAACATGTCCCAAAGGCCCAATGTAGCATCATGCATGCATCATCTTATCAACTTCACTACTGTATTGCATAATTCATGTGTCGCCACCTTCCTAAATCATGCATACATCACTTTACACATAATTAATCCGACAAGGGTATTTCTAGTATTAGAAAACTATTTATTTGAATGTAGGATTATAGGTTATAATAGTCATGCGCCACCCAAACAACACGTTATTATTCAATGTTTTTCGTAATTCTATAAATACATATACTAAAAGATACATGAAATGTAAGAAGGTGAAACCACTATAATATATAATGTAATTATGGGTTAAATGTTTTATAGTTTGTAATATTTTGTTTCAGAGAATATGATTAGATATCTATAGAGGTTATGTTTATATTAAAATATAATGTTAACTAATTCTATTATATTTTTATATTATTACATGATATATTTTGAAGATTCCCATGTTTCTATATTTAATCCATGTCTGTTAATAATGATTTTCCATAGAGTAAACTTGGGATACTGAAGAAGAAATAAATTGGGAGAATGATATTACCCTTAAAAAGAAACTAGTAATGGTCAAAAAAATTTATGTTAGAGCATTTTTTTATGTTATTTAACACATTATATAGGTATCATAGCACATTAAATATTAATATGGAATTTTATATAGAGGATCATGCATATACTAGTCCATTTCATGAAATTATATCATAAAACATTTATTGGATCCATAGTGAATCACCCCCAGTTTGAGGTATGTGGGCTTTGTTTATGCATTTTTATGTGTTTAAAGTGCATGGAATGAGTTTGGAAGAGGTTGGGGGAGTTTGTAATGGTTTTGGATTTGTTTGTAGGCTTTTAAAGGGGTACACGGTTTGAGCACAGCTAGTAGAAAACGTGCGGGTTCTCTAGGAAACCGTGCAAGGGAGACAGTAGGCTTCACATGGCTTGTGCACGGTTTGCCAAATCGTGTGAGGAAACCGTGTGGAATCATGCTTCCAAGGCAGTAGAGTGTGCACGGTTAGCACATAGTTTTCCAAACCATGTGGGATAACCTAGCGGCCACATAAAATTAGGGTTATAAAACCCGGGCTCACTCGGGATTGCCTCATTTCACTCCAATCCTCCTCCCACTCGAGCCTCACTCAGGATTTTTAGTTCTCAATGGTTGGAGAGGATCTTCCACTCATTTTAGAATCGTTTCGAAGAGGCTTCTTGGTGGATTGAAGGTGGTTTCTCCCAGGTAAGTCTCTCCTCTTGATTTGTTTATCGTTTCCTCTAGATCTACATGTCCCTCTCTCTTGGTTTTCTAGATCGATAGTCATTGTGTGTATATCTAGGGTTGGGGTTGCCTTGGATGATAATTTTAAGGCTTGTGATGGTTAGGGAAGGTGATCTAGATATGTTTCAGTGGTGCGTCACCAAATTTGTGGTGCAGTTTCTTGTGGGTCAATTTTTTGGGAACCCTAAAGGTAGCTGGCTTCTATATAGACTCCTCTTGGTTAAAGATAATGTTTTTGAATAAAATTAACTTTTTTTTCTTTGAATAAATTTTGGTTTGATGTGAAAAATTAATATGATATCCCTTGGGGGATGTTGGGGGGATTTTTGGGAAAAGGGGGTTTTATGGTGAAATTATATTGTTGTGGATTTTAAAATTGAGATTTTAAAATGGGATGCTATGATTGGTTTGGGAAAATGATTGATGGAAATGGATTTCAAAGAAGATGTTGTTTTTTTGAAAGGTTATTTGGCATGAAAAATGGTTTTCAATAAATGGACGATTTATTGAAGTGGAATGGTATGCAAGGGAATTGGTTGATTGCATGTTGTTCTGACCTTGGTGAGTTTATGATTGGTTTGGATTGATTGAAATGTTGTGTGGAAGTGGGCGGGAAGTCCCACTGTTAGCGTTTTGGGTTGTCAGATAGTGGGTGGGATGTCCTGCTAGCCGAATATGGGTGAACGAGTTGGGCGGTAAGTCCCACTGTTATTGTTTCTTTGTTATGGTTACATTGTTATGTGTTTCTTTGAATAGATGGTATTTGTTGTGGAAATGTGAAATGGTATAATTGGCTTCCTTCCATGGCATGGTTGATTTGGCTTCCTTTAGTGACATGTTTGGCCTACGACATGATTTTTTGGCTTTCACTGGGTTTACATGGTTTGGGGCATGATGGCTTGGTAAGGGTGTGTAGACTTATGGTAACAGATGCACTCGTGATTATTTTTTATAAACTGTTTTATATAAATGTGCTGACGGTTTTATCCTAGTGGCGTGTGTAGAGAAGTCATTTGGGGAAACCTACTGAGTTTTATTACTCGCCCACTGCTTTGGCACTATGGTGTCTTTGTAGATGTTGGGTACCGTGACGTGGGAAAAGGTATGGCATATCCCTCCTTTAGTGGTGCATTGTGATGTCTTGGTGGAGAGTGGGGCTAGGAGCTTGGTGTGGAGCTATGGTGGTGTCATGGCTTGTAGTGGTTGTTGTTTAGTATTCCACTTGTACTCTGATGTTGTGTGGACATGTCTGATTGTATTGGTTTTGAGTTGTGTTGTGGAACAACTTGGTTGACTTTTGGGAATGAATGGTTGGGTAAATAAATTGACATGCATCATATAGTGGATGTTTGTGGATTTTTTGGATGGTTTTTTCTTAAAGTAAAATCATTCCCCAACTTGATCTTGAAGCCCTTGGCATTTATTTCTAGCCTTTGGCATATTGGGAACGTCGCTCATGACCTAGTAGCCCTCACCGTATCCTTAAGCCAATGAGGTACGGGTGGGGTGTTATAAGTGGTATCAACTTGTTCGGTCCTTTGGAGTTGATTCTCGGATTTGGAGTTGACATTCGTTGCGGTATATTCCTTGAGTCGGGATGGTAGAAAGGCGTTGGAATTTAGGAACATGGAATATATAGCATAAAAGGACGTAGTTAACCCTCTTATGTTGAACATCAAGTTACCAGGGAGTTGGGTACATAAGTGTTTTGGAGACACTTATAGGCATTGGATATCTCAATGTCGTGGGTGTATTCAATGAGATGAGCATGACATGTATTGTAGAAATGACTTCCCAGTAGGATGCATATTTTATTAGGCATAATGATTTATGGGTTGAATTGAGAAATTGTTTTGCAAATTGTTTGGTTTTTTAAAAAAGTGAAACATGGAAAATGTGGAAAGGTGAAAAGCCTCATTGTGATAGTTTTGTGTAATGAGATTTGAAATGAGAATTCTTGATGTACACGAAAGTGATACTCATGGTTGTTTGTTTTCTGTTAATAGATATGGAACCGGTTAGAAATAGTATAGATCAATCGGAGGAAGCTACTAAAAACGTGGTTCCACCTGAGCCCCAGGCGAACCAGCAGTTGGCCCAAAGCATCGTTCAGGATTTTTAAATAGTTTAATCAGGACTGCAACTAGATACACCTGTTACGATATCTATCACGGTTGGAAATCCATGTAATGGAAGCACGTTTGTCCTTACGAGAGGAGGTGTGAACCCCAACACTGAGAGAAAGAACAATACAAGAAATCTTTTCTCAATGAGTTAGAGTACATCAAAATCGGACCACTAGATTGTTAAAACTTCCTTCGAGACCCAAGTGTTAGCCAGGATGCTTTCAGTGTGGTTCTGCAGGCCACCTGAAATAGGATTGTAAGGCACAACTTCAAGAATTTCATAACTGCAAGCAGATGGGGCATCTTCAGCTGTATTTCCGTAATGCTCCAAAGTCGGGTCTTTGTGATACTACTCAACAAGGGAAGTTTCAGCTAGGGGATAAAGCGAAGAGCATAAAAATAACACATATTTTTGGAGATGAGCAATTATTTGTGGATGATCAAACAAGACCATCCACGATGCGATGTACGGTTCTTTTAGATTCCATTTTGATGCAAGATTTGTTTGATATAGCTGCTTCCCATTCATTTCTTTCATCTCGTGATGTTATTTTGCTGGGTTTAAGGGTAGAGATGATGCCCTCGGTTTTGAAACTTCAAACTCCTCTTGGTCGAAGAGAGTGTCAAGCCATCTTGTGTAGAGAATGTTGTATCATTGTGGGTGAAGTTGAGATAGTGTGGAATTTATCAATGCTTGAGATGGATGGGTATGATGTAATCCTGGGAATGGATTAGCTGGTGGCTTTTAAGGCCCACATCAATCGTAGTGTGTGGACACTAGCTTTTACGACACACGATGGCATTAGAAATCACTTTAGAGGAGAGAGGAATGGAAGGTAGGGTGCAATGAGTTTGTTGGAACCAACAGTGGGTACGTTATCATATTTTTTGGTGGTGTTGTCGTTGGAATCGATAGAGGGTGTTGAGAAGAGTGTTCTTTCGGCAATAGTGGATCAGTTCATGGATGTTTTTCTTGATGAATTATTTGGGTTAACTCCCATAAGAGAAGTGGAGTTTACGATTGATCTTCTTTCGAGGACAAGTCCTATCTCACCTCCATCTTACCAGATGCCACCTACTAAGTTATGGGATTTGGAAGTCCATTTGGAAGAGTAGAGAACAAATGGTTTATACATCCTAGCACGTCCCCGTGTGTAGCGCTGGTGTTGTTTGTGAAAAAGGCGGATAGAACATTGAGGCTCTCTGTCGATTATCATTGACTTAACCAAGTTACGATAAAGAAAAAATATCCACTTCATGAATTGATGATGTGTTCGAATAGTTTAGGGGAGCCCAGTGGTTCTCCAAGATTGACCTGAGGTCGGGATATCATCAATTTTGGGTGAGGAAGGATGATATTTCTAAAAAAAGCTTTCAGAAGTAAATATTACCATTATGAATATTTGGTTATTCCCTTTGGTCTAATGAATGTGTCAGCAGTGTTCATGGAATTGATGAATCAGATACTTCAGAGATATCTGGATTCATTTGTAGTGGTGCTTCTAGACTATATTCTGGTGTCTTCAAAGACAAGGGTGGAGCATGAGTAGCACTTGACGACAATGCTGGGGATCTTGGGGGATCATCAGTTGTATTACAAATTGTCAAAGTGTGACTTTTGGATACAGGAAGTTCATTTTCATGGCCATGTGATTTCTGAAAGGGGTGTTTCAGTGGATCCAGAAAAGATAGAGGTTGTTATCTCATGGAAACCGCCAAAGAATGTGTTTGAGATACGATGTTTTCTTGGTCTAGCTGGGTATTATCGGCGTTTTGTTTGTGATTTTTCACGTTTGTCTTCGCCGATGACAGCTTTGAAAAGAAAGAATGTTCCATGCCAGTGGAATGAATAGTTTCAGCAGTGTTTCGAAGAGCTAAAGGGTCGTCTTACATCAGCACCAATATTGGTTTTTCCAGATCTATGAAAAGGGTACGTTGTGTGTTGCGATGCATCGGGATCATGGTTGGGGTGTGTTATCATGCAAGGGAGTCATGTGGTTGCATATAGCTCACGACAGTTGATAGTGCATGAGAAGAACTACCAAACTAATGATTTGGAGTTGGCAGCAGTGGTTTATGCTTTGAAAGTGTGGCGTCATTATCTCTTCGGTGAGAAATTTACGGTATATACAGATCATAAGAGCTTGAAACACATTTTCTCACTAAGGGATTTGAACTTGAGGCAAAGGAGTTGGATAAACTATCTCCAGATGTTTGATTTCGACTTGATGTACACACCAGGTAAGGGAAATTCTCTGGCAGATGCATTAAGTAGAAAATCATATACTTAGTTGGTGAAACAGGCAACGGACCAGTGGTAGTTGATGTCGGTTATAGATGATATGTGGTTGAAAAGTGAGGACCAGGGCGATAGAGTGGTCTTCTTTCCAGTTTTGTTGATTCCTGACTTGGTTGGTTAGGTTAGAGAGGCACATATATCCGATTCTATGTGTGTGACCATGGGGTCGAGACTCAATGGTGGGGAGACCATTGGGGGTTGGAAACTGATTGGAGATTCAGTTTTGTGTTTTTAGAATCAGATGATTCTACCAGTTTCTTGTCAAGATGATATTCTCATGACGTATCATCATTCCAGGTGGGCTGTTCATCCTGGAATTCAAAAAATGTGTAAAGCGTTGATAGCGCAGTTCTGGTGGGCTAGTATGAAAAGAAGTGTGGCTGAGTTTGTTTCGAGATTCTTGAATAGTCAGCAGGTCAAGGCAGAGCATCATAGGCCAGTAGGAGTGTTGTAGTATCTACCAATCCCTATTTGGAAGTGGGAGCAGATAACGATGGATTTTGTTACAAGGATCCCAAGAATGGTCAGAAAGCACAATGCCATTGGGGTGATAGTGGATCGGCTAACGAAGTCTGCCCATTTCATCCCGATTCGTGAATCTCATACGGTGGGGGATCTGTCCAAAATCTATATCCGAGAGGTGGTAAAGAGGCATGCTGTTTCAGTTTAGATTGTATCATATAGAGATCTGAGATTTACATCTCATTTATGGAAATCCTTGCAGCAAGCCCGTGGGACACAACTGACAATGAGTATGGCGTATCACCCTCATAAGGATGATCAATCCAAGAGGACAATACAAACTATGGAGGATATGTTGTGGGCTTGTGTCATGGACTTTGGTGGCTCATGGTAGGATCACTTTTCATTGGATGAATTCTCATACAATAACAGTTATCAGGCATCCATGCAGATGGCTCCGATAGAAGCATTGTATGGGTGGTCGTCTCGTTCTCCACTATGTTGGGTGGAAAAGGGTGGGTCTTCGATGGTTGAACCGAGTATTTTCTAAGAGACTACAGAGAAGATCAATTTGATCATGAAGATAATGGAGACAACCCAGATTCGTCAGAAATCATATGCGGATCATCGTCAACGGCCGTTTTCGTTCCAGGTGAGTGATCATGTGTTCTTGAGGATCTCTCCTAGGTTGGGACATCGTCAGTTTGGGAAGCAGGGAAAGATATCTCCAAGGAATATTGGACCTTTTGAGCTTCTTGAGAAGATTGGTGAGGTGGATTATCATTTGTCTTTGACACCACGGTTTAGTGCGGTGAACAATGTGTTTCATGTCTCACAGTGGAAAAAGTATCAGCCAGATCATGACCATGTGATTCGATGGGATCATGTTGATCTAGAACTGGATGCTTCATTGGTGCACGTGCGAGTGTGGGTTGTGGATAGGCAAGAGAATGTCTTTGATGGTAAATTAATCGATTAGTTCATGTTTTGTGGCAACACAGTCAGATTCAATAGGAGACATGGGAGCGAGAGAAAGATATGATTGAGTAGTGGCCTAAGCTCTTTCAGCAAAGGGCGGTTTCACTACTTTCCGAGGATGGAATGTCCAATGGTGGGGAGAATGTAGCACCCCCGGTTTGTGGTATGTGGCCTTTTTATGCATTTTATGTGTTTAATGTGCATGCAATGAGTTTGGAAGAGGTTGGGAGAGTTTGGAATGGTTTTGGATGTGTCTGTATGCTTTTAAATGTGTTCACGGTTTGAGCACGGTTAGTGGAAACCATGTGGGTTCTCCAGGAAATAGTGCAGGGGAGATAGTAGGCTTCTCATGGCCTATGCACGGTTTTCCAAACTGTGCGAAGCAACCATGCAGACCCTTGCTTCCAAGGCAGTAGAGTACGCACGGTTAGCACACGGTTTTCCAAACCATGCGGGCTAACCGTGTGGCCACTTAAAATTAGGGTTATAAAACCTGGGCTCACTCGGGATTGCCTCATTTCACTCCAATCATCCTCCCACTCAGAATCACTTGGGATATTCGGTTCTCAAGGGTTGGAGTGGCTATCCCACTCGTTTTGGATGCGTTTCGAAGAGGTTTTTTGGTTGATTGATGGTGGTTTCTCCCAGGTAAGTCTCTCCTCTTGATTTCTTTTTGGTTTCCTCTAGATCTACATCTCCCTCTCTCTCGGTTTTCAAGATCTAAACTAGTTGTGTGTAGATATAAGGTTTTGGTGGCCTTGGATGTTAACTTTATGGATTGTTATGGTTAGGTAATAAGATCTTGAGAAGTTTCGGTGGTGCGTCACTGAATTTGAGGTGCGGTTGCTTGTGGGTCGATTTCTCGGGAACCCTAAAGGTAGGTGGATTCTTTCTCGACTCCACTTGGTTAAAGGTAATTGTTTTGGATATAATAAAATTTTGTGCTTTGAATAAATTGTGGTTTGATTTGAGAAATTTATTTGATATCCCTTGGGGGATGTTTTGGAGGATTTTTGGGAAAAAGGGGTTTTATGGTGAAATGCTATTATTGTGGATTTTAAAATGGAGAATTTAAAATGGGATGCTATGATTGGTTTGTGAAAATGATTGATGGAAATGGATTTAAATAAAGATTTTGTTTTGTTGAAAGGTTGTTTGGCATGAAAAATGGTTTTCAATAAATGGACGATTTATCGAAGTGGAATGGTATGCGAGGGAATTGGTTGATTGCATGTTGTTGTGACCTTTGTGATTTTATGCTTGGTTTTTCTTGATTGAAATGTTGTGCGGAAGTGGGTGGGAAGTCCCACCATTACCATTTAAGGTTTTCAGGTAGTGGGTAGGAAGTCCTGCTAGCCGAAGATGGGTGAATGAGTTGGGCGGGAAGTCCCACTGTTATGGTTTCTTTGTTATGGTTACTTTGTTATATGTTTCTTTGCATAGATGGAATTTTTTATGGAAATGTGAAATGGTTGAATTGGATTCCTTGCATGGCATGGTTGATCTGGCTTCCTTGTGTGCCATGTTTGGCCTACGACATGATTGTTTGACTTTCCCTGGGTTTACATGTTTTGGGTCACGATGGCTTGGTAATGGTGTGTAGACTTATGGTAATGGATGCACATGTGTTTATTTTATATAAACTATTTTATATAAATGTGCTAACATTTTTATCCTAATGTCATGTGTAGGGAAGTCATTAGGGGGAATCCTACAGAGTTTTTGTACTCACCCTTTTCTTTGTCACTATGGTGTCTTTGTAGATGTTGTGTACCATGATGTTGGAAAAGGTAAGGAATATCCCTCCTTTAGTGGTGAATTGTGATGTCTTGGTGGAGCGTGGAGCTTGGATATTGGTGTGGAGCTGTGGTGGTGTCATGGCCTATAGTGCTTGTTGTTTAGTTTTTTTCTTGTACTCTGATGTTGTGTGGACATGTCTGATTGTATTGGTTTTGAGTTGTGTTTTGTAACAACTTGGTTGTCTTTTGGGAATGCATGGTTGGGTAATTAAATTGACATGCATCATATAGTGGCTGTTTGTGGATTGTTTGGTTAGGTTTTTCTTAAGGGAAAATCATTCCCCAACTTGATCTTGAATCCCTCGACATTTATTTCCAGCCTTTGGCATCATGGGAACGTCGTTTAAGGCACAATATCCCAGGCCACATCCTCAAGCCAATGAGGTAGGGGTGGTGTGTTACACATAGACCTAGTAAAAGATGAATGGCAGACTTATTATTTAGAGTTGTTATTCAAATTTATTTGATATTTATAAAATCATAAAGTATTCCTTCCTATTTGTCTTTATTAAGGTGATGTTGATCAGGGATGGTAATCTATTAATAACAATTTGGAAATGAAATAAATTGATTCCATAGAATAAATGGTATTTAATTATATCTTCCTAGAAAAGTATTTTCCTAAAGTTATTCTAAATATAATGGAAAATAAATTAAAGTATTTGAAGAAAAATGAGGGGGATGTTGATGCTTCCTATTATTATATTTTTACAAGATTGTCCAAGTAATCACCAAATATCATTCTTGACAGTGATAAAAAAATTGATAGATTTTAATAAGAATTGAAGCCAATTTTCCAAAAGACTATTATTAATAATGATTTTAAAAGTTATGAATAAATTAATCAGTGCATTGAGAATGTGTAGATATATATTTTGGGATTTTACAAAAATATGAATAAGATGTTATCTAGGTGGAATTAAATTGTTGGGAATTCATTGATTAAACCTAAAGGTATGAAAACTCAATTACTCTATTACAATTATTTAGGGAATAATAATTTAGATAATTTCTTGCAAGATATGTGAATTGTTACCAATGTGTAAATCCTATAAACTAGGCATGTGACATTAATGAAAAGAGTTGAGGAAATAGTAAAGAAAATAATGAAGCGAAATGTCTTAATTACAGTGATTTGGGATATTTTGTTAATTTATGTTCAAATATAGACACTCAAGGTGGGAATCATCATGATTGGAAATATAAAGGCACTTAAATGACTTTTTATACAATTATGATACATGTGGGACCCTAAAATAAAATTTTGATAAGTGTATTAACTGTTTATTTAGATTAAGTCAATGTATTGTTTGATTCGGGATCAATGCATGATTTTATATCGAATATAATATTAAATAAAATTAAAATAACATCTCAATAAATGAAGTTATAATTTTTTATAAAAAATCCTAGATTATTTATAAAAGAAAATATAATTTATAAAAAATAATCATGTTATCATTAATGGATTATTTTTCCATACAAAACATTTTCCATTCCCCTGGTAGAATTTGATGTTATTCTATGTATGTATTGGATCACATTTTAACTCTATAGGATAGGTTTCACAGTTATGGAAGTCATATAAAATTTTCAAACAATTTTTCAATTCATATATAAGAATGATTTTATAAATATTATAATTTATCTAGACGTTGAGAAAATAATTAAATATGGGTGTAAAATGTATCTTTTACATATTTTTGAAAAGAAAGAAATAGTTTAAATTACTTTTGTTCCATTAGTAAATGAGTATATAAATATATTTCTTAAAACTTTTCCTGATTTTATTCCTAATAAAAGGGTTGGGTTTAGTATTGACTTATATTTTGATGTTATTAAAATTTAAAAACCTCTTTATCTAATCTATTTAATTGAGTTGTTTTAATTTAAAATGAATTTACATGAGTTTATTGATAAGGAATTCATATTCCATAAAACTTATTTTTGGGATAATCTGATTATATATTTTGAATTTAAGGATGGTTCCATGAGACATTTAATTGAATATAGAGAAATCAATAACATCACTAGTATTATATTGTATCACTCTCCTCTTATTGATGAATTGTTTGATCAGATCTATGGTATGTAATATATTTTGAAGATCGAAACCAGGTTCGATTAACTCTAGCTAAGATTGATTGTGGAAACAAATTTTTGGATGAGGTTCCATATTAGGTATGTTCATTGTGCAATACCCTAAGATTTTATATTTATTTTTAAACCAATTTAATTTATCTGATAGTGTATGATACATGAAAACTTGTGTCTAAATTAATAGTAATATAATATACTATTATAAAATCACTATTAAATTGGAATTTATAAATAGGAGAAACTGAATTATGAATATTAGATTGTTTTCACCTAAATAAATAAATTCATTGGTTATCAATTTATTAGAAATGAAAATATAATTAATTTAAAATTAAAAGAATTTTTTTTCAGAAAAAAAATTTTATGTATGAAATGTGTTTTTACCTCATAAATACAATTAATGGATATTTTTGAATTATTTTATGTAAATTTATTTAGTATATATTCAATAAAAAAATTTATCATTTATTTACAAATTTTCTTATCATGGGATTAGAATAAATCTAGGTTTATACTTAAAAAATATATTTTACTAAAAAATGATTTTTTTATCTTTTTAACACCTAATTTGAAAATAATTTTGGCCATAGTTATATATTTAATTATTAAAAATGAATTCCATGTTTGTAATAAGGAGTTCCAACTTTGTTAAATATGTCCCTTTTATTTTTTGTCAGTATGAATAGTAACCGTGGTAAAATTTATCACCATAGTAAAGGATAAATCAGGTCAACATAGGTTTAAAATAAGTGTTAAGGTAACTATTATTCATATTAATTATCATTAGATTAATTTAATTCAATACTTATCAAATTAGACTTAGAATTTTATTTTTTAAAGGATATTTTTCTATAAAAATGACCTAGATAACATTTAAAGAAATGAAAAATACCATATTTCATACTCTTAAATTTAAATATATCTCTTATGTTCACACAATAAAAAAATATTATAATTAATTAATATAAATTTTCATTTTGAGAATAATAAAATTATTTTCATGGTGGTAATTTATTTATTATTTTTAGGGATTATATAATGAAATTAATTTCTTACACCATTCCAATATCATATTTCTTCAATTAATAATGAAATGAAATAAATGATTTCAACAATGTTAAATGATATATAATTTTAACTATTTATAATATTACAAAAAATATATATATATGTAAATAATGTATTGATTCCATTTTAAATGATTATATTCAATTTATATATTTTTATCCAAGTTTCTAATGTCAAAATAACAGATTAGTTTCAAAACCGAAATATATGATATTTTATTGAAATAATATTTTAATAAATTATTTAAAAATAATGAAAATATTGAATATGGAAAATACGAATAATATATGGAATATAATTTCCTTATTTTTCCACTTATGGTTTTTTTTCATTGTATGTAAAATTATAATCCTTTATGATTGAAAAAGTTGTTATCATAGTTACTATTAAAATAAGTTATATATATAGTTAAATAAATAGATATATTCTAAAATACAACTAAAAAAATTTAAAATTTTATATATTGATGATATTTAAAACATACCATTGCTTATATTTTAATATCTACATCTCTATAATCATTTTTCTTGAGAATGACATAGTACTATTTTAATCTTTTTTGTAATTCCAAGTATGACATTTCCATCCCTTATAAAAGGATACCCAATCCATATATTATTTAGGCCACTTTGAGAAACCTAGAATAACCAATAACTAAAAATTTATTAGATAAAAATATTTAGGAATATTTTATAATTTCTGGCATTCACAAAAAAACAAACCATAGGGTTCATATGAGGAGATCTAATAGAGTACTCTCAATGAACAGGCAATTACATTAACACATCACTTTATTATTTAATTATTCCTTTAGATCATATAAATATATGAAATTTACAATAATATTATAAATTAAGTATCATAAATATATGTAATATTAATATTATTATGAAACTGCCATCATCCACCACCTTTTCCAGCAAATTAAAGTGATAATGCCCATGTGAATACATATAGACTACCACCTCCGTAAAGCGACATGATTTAATTTGAATTTCAATTTTACATAGACAATAATAATTATAGATATTATAAATATACATGATATATATCATAAAATTATTATTATTATTCAATGGGGAACTAATTTTTATCTTTCATTGGTTCCATATATCAAAAAGTGAAAACATCATTTTGTGTATGTACACTCTACCAAATCCATAAACATCATAATTCATTTTTCAATCAATATATTTTATGGATTACAATAAAAAAAATATATAATGAATTTATATGATATTAATAACATGATTATATTTTTTTTGATGATGAAATCATGATTAAAGTAATAGTAAAAAAATTACCGAAACAAAACATACATGAAAAATAAATCATTTATTACCTGAAACATTTATTTTTTCAAAAAAATAATAAAATTCTTCTAAATTACTATAATTAAATAATATATGATATGATATATTTTATTATGGTCCTAAAATATATTGATAATAAATATATATTTATTATATAGTGGTTTTTAATAAGTTTTAATGATGTTGGACTTGAGGTAATGGTTTATTTCATAGTCTCATCATTATTCAATATTGTTTATGTTTATGACTCCACTGAGGGAATTATTTTTTATTTCTATATTGAATTAAATATATTTTATTATCCTGAAGTTATTTATTTAAATTAAAAGTTTTCCAATCTTTTTCCTCGATTGATGTACTCAATATATTGATATAATAATATTAAGTAAAACATGCCGTATTTTTTACTCGGTCATGAATATTTCTCTTCCATGTCGATATTTTCCTTAAAATATATATAAGAATGATTTCACATTATTTAAATTTTAAAAAATTATTGAAATAAAATATTTTAATCATTTTAAAATTATGTACTTTGTGACGACTTTAAGAAAGTGTGAACAATTTTTTTTAACATATACAGAATGAATGAAATTTTTAACGACCCAAAAATTTCATACATAGATATAACATTTTTTAGAAGAATATTAATTAAATAAAATTATTATTTATGCCATAATCATATAGTCCTAGCATCTTTATAGACATGAAAATATATACAACTTGTTCTTAAAAGTTCAACATCACCCCTATATGTTCTTCATAAAAAGTACCCTTATTAGACATATCATACTTAGTACAATTATTAATAACCTAGGGAAAAAAAATAAAAGAAAAGGGTGAGTTTATATTTAGTATTAGGGTAAACAAGTAAGATATTAATAACCACTTGACCATAACATGAACTTGAGGGAATGAAAATTTAACCATGAAATTTGAAAATCCTACAATACATATCATAGATCACAATCTTGGGTCATAGCATAAATCACTATAGTTCGTAATAAAAGAATTATAAAGGAATAAAAACATTATCCATGAGTTGATAACATTAGTATAAGTAATGTGAATCTGGATATACATAACTATATAAAATCATTTCTTTAGTAGTCAAGACCAATTGCGAAGACTATCATAGTGGAATAGGTTCACTCTCAAAACCATCGTAGTAGTAAATGTTCACTCTCAGGACCATTATAGTGGAAATTATCCATTACAGAAATGAGTTCACTCCCCATTTTAGTCTTATCTAGCTCATGATAGATTAATATTTACCCAATGTATTAGAGGGAGATATAGTTCCTCGCCATCCTTGGTTATAACATGTCCACTGCCCTTGGTTATAATATAAACATATTCCATAGTTGTAACATTACCACCACTCATCGTTATAACATAGCCACCATCCATGGTTATAACATGAGAACCATCAGACAATGACAACATACATACACATTCCACGTGATCATAAAATATTCATCATATTAGAACTCATGAAAGGAAATGGGTTTCAAAAATAGTTTTATATACCATACCCCATGGAAAAATAAATATTTTCATAACCATTTCATCATTTCATCATAGAATAATCCATAGAAAATGAATGAGTTTCCAAAAAAATATCATTATCACAAACATTAACCATCCATATAAATAAAAATTATGGAATCCTTTGATCACGTCCACAGTAAAGAAAAACAAAAATCAATGGTTTTTGTCTTTGAGGAATAAAAATACAATAAAAATTTAATTAAAACATTATTTAAGAAAATAAACATTCTATTGTGATGTCACTTCATTATATTATAAAAGTTTCTAATATATTGTAGAATGATTTTTCCTTCAAAATAATTGTGAAAAATTATAAAGTATTATTAATATATTTTAAATTAATTAATAATAATAAATTATGTTCATTCCCTCTTAGATAAAAAAAACATTGATTTTACTATTTTTTAAAAAAATAAAAAACAAACTCATTCAGAAAATGTTAAGAATATAAATTTCAAATAATTTTTTAAAGTAAAAAATGGCTAAAAATTAATTTAAAAAATCATATACTAATATTAATAACCTTTATTTAAATATTTTTAGAAGACATGTATATGGAATAAAAAGGGTTTTTAATTTAAGTTATAAATAGTCAATTTTACATAAAAAAATATTTTCAATCTCTTGAGTACATAAGGTGAGTAAAATGAAATAAAACCTTTTATTTTAATTAAATAAATAGATTATATTATAATTCATGAGTTTTATTATTGAAATATCATAATATTTACTCACTACAAAAATAATCATAAACAATATCAATAAACAATGAGATTACAACATAAACCCTTACTACTTTGGTCACCACTGAATCATAATCCCCATAAAATAAATAACCATAGTTGTATATTAATATCCATAAAATTTCATAAAAATAATATAAAAATATATCCACGGTAATTATATTAACCACTCAAATTAATGTAGTGGTGAATATGACATGTGACCACGAAATTAAAAATTTGATGAAAATCCATTACCTTTGGTATAAATTAAATCACTGTTTTGGGTGATATCTGCTTCATTTTTCATGTATGTTTTGGTTAAGACACATTGGTACATGTATATTAATTTTGGATAAATCATCTCAAAAATATGAATAATGATATTAATATTATATATATATTCATTATTTAATTTTTTTTTCATTTAGAAAATATATATATAATAAAATGTATTACACCTTTCATAGAGACGGTAGACCATTCGTACACTGGAACATTGTATTTATTTTTTGAAGGATAAAAAACTAGAAATTATCAATCACTTTTAAAAAAATTATTATTTCATATATACCATATATATTATTAAAATCCATCATTATTTCAATTAAATTGAAAAATAATTGAAAAAAATAGCATCACTTCGTGGTGGTGGTAGTCTTCATGTATACACGATTGATGTTTTCTTTTTCTAGCATATTGGAAGGTAATAATTTTCATATGATGTTATAATTAAATAAGTTTAATTATATCATAAATATAATATATATTCATTAAACTATCCTAATAATCATACATAAAATATGGTAATTAGAATTTAATTTTATCGATAAGAGGAGACGGGAATACAGACATACGCATGAGAGATTTTTTCTCATCCCAGTTATTAGAAGGAGGGTCCATAATAGTGGTTTGATAATAATAACATTTTCTAATTGTATTTATGATACTTAATTTATTATTTTATAAATAAAAGAATATATTTATATAATGTAAAATAATAATTAAATATAAAGTGATAAGTTAAGGTGAATACCTCTTTTTTGAAATAACAGCTTTAGATCTTCTATTTTGGGCTATAGGGTTCAGATATTGGAAATCCCAAAACCTATAGAAAGTTAAAAATGATTTTGGTAATGGATTTTTACTCTTTATGGTTGATCTAGTCAACTCATGGTAGTTTGAATAAGATAATGGGGGAGTTTCCTCTCATAATTGAGGGGGGGGGGGCCTTGGAATTTATTAAAAGATTAAATTAATATAAATTAATTTTGTTTTGAAAATGATTAAAAATTGATAATATGATAAGTTAATATGTGGATGAGTTGAAATAATCTCATAAAATAATATTTTGACATGTTTATATCACATTT
The DNA here is from genome assembly GCA_963277665.1 of Viscum album. NCBI lineage: Eukaryota > Viridiplantae > Streptophyta > Magnoliopsida > Santalales > Viscaceae > Viscum > Viscum album. The sequence goes on along the minus strand of OY728135.1, from coordinate 1,194,518,280 downwards.
CTACCATTATCGTTTTTTAACCCTTTATTAACTCATTTAGAAATTACCTTATTTTTAATGTTATCTTCTATTTAATGGTTAATAATACTACTATAGAATGAAAAAATACCCATAAATTGAGTTTTTATTATTTTTAAAAGCATATCCTATTAATTAGGATGAATATAATATAATTATGAATTATATATCATTTAATAAAATGTTATTAATTATAAAGTACCTTTAATCTCATTTAATTTGTCTTTAAATACATCAATAGAAAAAAGGTTTATTCAAATGTTAATATTCTAAACATACCTATTATTTCATATAGTTCAATAACATTCGTGTGACACGTTAAATTATTCAAGTTATATTACTTTTAATATTTTTAAAATCATTTTTTTATTTCTCTTGATTGAAAAAAGACTGTATTTGAATTTCACAAGAAATTAATGTAATTTTATAGTTTATAAAAATTAGAAATAAATTTATATCATTAAAATAATATAATTTATCTCAATATCTACAATTATATTCGTTCATAAATTGTTTTCCTTCACTATGTTGACATATAAAAGATTTTTATAACTAAACGAGTGACATTTTGTACTTCATTGCATTAAATATTATGTAATTGATTTTCATGGACACATGTTAACTAAATAATTTAATTTAATTACTAAAGAAAAAAGGGTCAAATTTACTTTATCAAATATGAATTAGGTTTAAAACATATGGCCTTATTACGTAGTTTTAGCATAGATTAACTTGATTTACTATTGACAGAGGTGATAAAGTTTACCACGATTACTATTTATATTGACCAAAAATAGAAGTGGAATATTTAAAAAAAATTAATCATATTTATTAAAAATAGTTATTTCATTTTATCCAATTTAATACCTATAAGTTACATCAATTAAGTTTAAAATAACTTCACCAAATGTGATGAAAACCGTTTTTATAAAAATATAGTCTTTAAGCATAAATCTTGATTTAGACTTATCTCAAGCATATAAAAATATTAGATAAATGTTAAAAAACATTATAGAGTATATAATATATACAATTCAATAAAATTATATAAAAATAATGACCAATTTATTTTATTGAGAGAAAAACACATTGCGTGCATAAAAACAGTTCTTCAATAAAATGTTTTTTTACCCATAAAAATATTTTTATACAAAATTAAAATATAAAAATAATTAAAATATACATAATTATATTATTTAAAATATAATAAATATAATTTTACCTATAAACCATTTAAAAAATGGATCTTTGTACATAAAATATTCAATGGAATCAAAAATTGTTTTACTATTTACTATAAAATCAATCTTCTCCGAGAATTCAAAAAAAATAATTTTATGATAATTTCAATATATTGATTTAAAAAATGATTTTAATTTCATGAAGTAAAATTTATAAATATTATATTTATTAATTAAAATAGTTGCTCATAAAAATCTATAAAAATAATATTATGAAGAAAACATACTTTTGAAGAATAGAATGACTTTACTGAAAATTGAGTCATTATTTACTAATAATTTAACAAAACATTTATATTGAGTAAGTTATTTAAATATATTTCATAAATTATTTAACTTATTCATACCAAATAACATAATAAATAGTTTATAACTACCATAAATAATAATATTTTAATAGTATAAAACAGTTCGTTTAAACACGGTGTTGCATGAAATGTATGCTACCAAAGAAATTAAATTATTTAAATATTTTTTTTAAAAAATATTATGGTGTTAGGTAATTTCACACTATTATGACCACTCATTCCTTGGAAGAATAATTTACATGTTTACGTGGTTCTTTTTAATGAAAATTATATCATTAATTTTTGGGAAATCATTAGATTTGAAATAAATAATTTCTATGTGAAAAAGTGTATTTTTTTCAATATATTTTCTATTAATAGTTTTAAAGTTATTTCATCTATATAATTAAAATTTGTTTATTATTATACATTTTTGAGGTTATACTCTTCTGATACCATCCACTATATTTCTACAGATTGTTTATGATCTACTTAAGTGGGGAATGTATTGATATTTTTTATGCTCGTTCTTCTAATATGAACAGTTATTGATTTTAAGGAACATTTAATATGTTATGTTATTTATTCATAAAATTATTGAATTATAAATATTAATTGATTATTGGAGCTTGAAATTTTATATACCCTAAATGCATGAGTAGGTCTTCTAAGAAAACTAGATTGGGTATTCGGCTAACACCTTATCCATGTATGTAATATGTCTTGGCATGAAGCGTCAACGATAAGTTTAAATATTTTTGCAATATGCATTACATAATTTTAAAACTACAAAATAATTTTCAATTTATTATTTGAATAGTTATGATACCCATGGATAAATTTCTCTCTCATGTGACTATTTATATGGAATGATTTGATCATTATTTATTCTTCAAATATTATTCATTATTTAATATATTCTATTGTATGCATTCCCTTATATAGAATTTCCGTTCACCAATTTCTTTTGTTTTCATTCTCTAAGATGCTGGTTAGTGTATAATTATTGATATATTTTGATATTTTAAATGGAATAATGTTGTTTTCAATGAAAATACTATATTGTATTTTTTTTTTGAAAGTAATTTGGGATTAAATAATGTATCTAGTAAATCAAGACTGTTAAACCATTAAATCCTTTGAGATGTGATCTCTTGTATCTATTACAAATTTAATAAAATTTCCACAAAATATGGGATACTATAATCGAGATATTTACAATTAGTATTAGAGTAAGTTTAGTCTAAACCTTCAAAAATGGGTTCAGTAAAACATAGATTAGGGGATATGACTATATTATAGACATTAAGGAAAAGAATATGTAGCGGATAACATACTATTTGTTGGTAAGGTATAGATTATATGGTTCTCTTAATAATAAATCCTTATCTGGATACAAAAAGTGGATTTGGATTTGGATCAAATGAATCTATAGGTAATAACCCTAAAAAGAGTGGTTTGAGCATATATTGGACATCATTCTGGTGCGCGAGGAGTGTTGCCTTACCACGCACTAGGTTTGATATTCCTAAGAGATATTATTGGTTTAATTCACATTTTCATTTCAAACCATTTTAAAGGATTTGAAAATATATTTATGATTTGATAATATTCCAAGAGAAACCAAGTCTATGATTCTTAGTTTAGCGATGCATTAAATTTTCATTAATGTTAAGTGTTTCACTAGTTTTTAAATTATACATTATGATTTAGTGAGTTATGATATAATCGAGTAAATTGATTTTTTTTAGAAATTTCACCTAGAGGAATGAATGGGAACCATATAAATGAAAGTTATCCATGTAGGGAATGAACTCTATGGAAATATAACGATTATGGACCTTGATATGCAATTAGAGGAGAATAAATAATTACTATATTGAGGAAATTGAATCAGGCTATGACCAACAACATTTATCATATAAATTAGCTGGATGATAAAAAAATGATTTAGTAATGTTATAACACCTAATTCATTAGAAAACGTCCTCATTCAGTGAGATTATAAATTTATTTAAAGCAGAGAAAATGATAAGTTCCTTAAATAATAAATATATCGCTTTGGAAACTAATGAAAGGGATTAATTTTCTATTTTTTATTGTCTCTAATGTTTTTAGGTCAATGGGGGTCATTTCTTCTAAAAACTAATTAAGATGAGTAAATATAGAGCTTAGAATGGAGGAATTTTAAGAAAATATAATTCGAAAAATATTTTCCTCTTGAAAAAAAGTGGATATAAAGAGATAATTCAAGATTATAAGACAAAATGAATTAGAAAATGTTTTAATGTATAAAAAACATTACTTGTTTAACAAGGAAATATAATAACTATATACATATTATAAAGTTTAATGTTGTTAATTTATTTGATGGTTTGAAGAAAATCATTCAAAGGGAACTATTATAAAAAAATTCTAATCATATGAGGATATAACATCATGTTCTATTAATATGGATAAATAATTATCCATGTATTATAGATTTGATTGATTGTAACAATTGAAGATGATGACATAGATAAGGGTTGATAAGGGGAAGAATAGAAATTGAAATTTTCCAACATGTGATACTTGTGGAAAGAAAAACCATGGTACATGCTTAAAAGGAAAAGGAGTATTATTATAGTATAGAGAAAATACCATCATGATTATGAATTGAATCATAAGGGATAATTCATCAAATTATAGTTCTTTAACTATAAAGATATGGGGAAATATTCCAGCCAATTCCAAAACATCAATGGAGTCTTCCAAAAAATTATATAAGGAAAGAAGGCCAATAATTTTCATTTACTATATTTGATGTGGAAGTTTGTAGAGATGTGGTGAATGGTACGATTATCATCAACTCTAGGATTGTAAGTGTGTTATTTATTATGGTTCTATATATTCTTTTATATCTAAATAATCTTATAATAGTATAGAATCACCACCTAAACGATTTGATATTGAGTTGGTGATAACAATTCTTAATGGTAGGATAACCACATCTCAAGTATTTAACTCCTCTCTGGTGGATGATTTTGGTAATTTTTATCCTATGAATCTTGTTATACATCATCTAATATAATTTGATGTCATTTATAGTATTGATTTAATCTCTCGGGATAAATCCCCTATAAATTGTTGAATATTGGAAGTTATACTTTATATTTTGAATCAACAACTAATAATCTATCAGTGTAAGGATGATCATGAACACCGAATGGAAATTACTTATATCATATGGGTTTCAGTACCTATTCATGAGATATATTAATCTCATTTTTTTTTCTAGAAACTCAATATTGAAAATTTTATTATTGTTCGGGAATATTTTGATGTACTTCCTAAAGAGGTGACTAGTCTTCCCCCTAATCATGAGGTTGAGATTTTAGTAGATATCATACCAAGTGTTATGCCATTATCGAACAATCCCTCAAAATTGCCTTCATTTAGTTTCAATAATTGATGAAAAACTCTTGGAGAATCTAGATAAGGGATTCATTTGTACATGTTCTTATCCAGGGGTGAACCAATTATTTTTTTAAGAATATCTATTGGTGAATGTGTATTTTCATTGATTATTATGAACTTAACATAATGAATTTTAATTAAAAGTATTATTTAACCCATATCTATGATCTATTTGATCAATTATGAGGATATCTATATTTATCCAAGATTGACCATTGACCAAGATATCACCATATAACAATCTTGAAGGATGATATAACCAAGAAATACTTCCTTATAATATATTCTCATTGTGAATTTATAGTGTTTCAACTTGGTCTTACTAATTCAAGTATTATCTTCATGGATTTAATAAATAGTATCTTCTGAGATTAACATGATCATTTTATAGTTGCCTTTATTGAAGATTGTAATGCCTTGACCCTAGTAACCCAGAGTCGGTACTTTATTTTAATATATTGGCATGATTACATGGAATCAAGTCTTGAAGGACTGAACGGTTTAGCAGTCTTATAAAATAGATTACATACATGAATGTTACATTAAACTTCATAACATACAGAAAAACATAAATAATCCTTTATGAATTCATTTATTACCTTGGCTTATCCATGCATATAAATCACAATAAACTTCTTGGAATCCTGGGAAAAATAAAACATAGAAAGAGGTGACCTCAGATGCTTAGTAAGGATAACAATACAATAGAAAATTTCATAAATAAGCATAAACATTTAAGAAAATTTATAACTAAAACAAAATCCTTTAAAACATGAACTTCAGCATAATATGGAAAAAATAAAATGAAGTAATTCCATTACTTATTCACGTGGATATTTTACTAGTCAAAAAATCACATTCAATATCACTAAACACTTTCATATTGATGAAATGCATAATGCAAGACTATCATAACCACATAGTCAAGGCCTTGTGACAAGAATACAAATAATATTTTTTCAATGCCTTGTGCCAAGACACTAGTTTCTCTCATGAGACCTACCGATGCATCAAGGATCTATAGCGGGCTCCACCCATCACTTACTAAGTCCAATGCATTCCTCATATGAAAAGGTTTAAACATAACATAAACATTCATATTAAAACTAGCATACGAAATGTCAATACTTTATCCCTAAAACAAGAATTTTATATAAATAACACATCCATAGTAAAAAATATCACAAAACCTTCAATACAATATGGAAGTTTTGTATCATAATAAATCATCTTCAAACAAGTTTAAAATCCATCAAAGGATATTGACATAGATGAAAATTATTTGTAAAACTCTTTGAGAGAAATATCCCTTTTTAATGAAAACATTTAAAATCCACACAATTTATAAAGGAATACATTTAAATAAATTTTTGAATCAAATTGTCCCATACCACTTTGAAACTTTTGAAAGGAATTAACATTTTAAAAACATTCATGTCTATATAAATAAATCCTTAAAACCCATTTTGAAGACATGGACATTAATGAGAATGATTTAGAGGAATAAATATTTAAAACTTTTGAAATGATGTTTTTGTAAAAAAGTGCCTTAAAAGAATCCCTTTTAAAACTATTTCATGAAACATGTACATGGATAATAAATGTGTCCCATTAGATACTTACATAAAAACAACCTCGGATAATAAAGAGATTGTGAAATTAACCCTTACCAATTTGTAACATAATAAACATACACCCCATGAAAGAGGTATCATACAATGAATTTGTAAATACACATAAATTAAAGTGTACTACACAAAGAATAAAATTATGGGAAGTACATACACCACAAAAAAAGTAATAGTGTCAATATGGAAAGAATCTCACGGGAATAAGGAGTGAGAAGAAAACCCCTTACCTTTCACTTTCCTTTAGTCGAGGGTACGTTTAACCTCCTGTATGATGACTATAGTATGTTATTAAATTATACCAGAACCATATTAATATTTATGATATCATAAATTATTAATTTATGAATTTATACTACCCATTTAATAATAATTGCCTTGTTTTATAAATATTTCCGGTAATAATCGCTTTCTTTATTGTACGTGTTTTAACTTGTTACTCTTGATTGTTTCACTTAGATAATGATTTAAATAATTCCAGAATTTAAAACAAGATTTATATATAATATATATTTAGAATATAAATATGTACAATAGGTATATATATGAAATGGAAAACACCGTTTATGGAGACGGTAGTCCGTACATACGCATAAACGCTGTTTCCATTTTCATATAGTATTGAACGAAAGTAAATGAATAAGATATATGTAAGTACATAAATACTTATATATATAAATATATATATCTCTAGTATCATTATCATGTCATGTGTTACATACTTATTAGTAACATATATTTTTATAATCATCGATTAATGGTGAACATGGAAATGAATCTAATCGCGTCGTGGAGACGGTAATCCGTACGTACGCACGAGCGAAAATATCATTGTTTTGATATTAAAATAATATAATTGGATTTTATATCCTATATAAATAATCCTTATCATGTTATATTTATTATTTAAATCAAATACACAACATTATTATACCCATCCAAATAATAATGTATTGAATAACAATTACACCACGACGTGGAGACGGTAATCTATACGTACGCACGTATGGTGACATGTCATTCAAAGGATGGATAGAATAATGAATATGGTTGTACCATATTTATAATAAAATCATAGTATATATAAGATACTGAAGTTATTATTGTAGAATGGAAATAACAATTAATGAAGAAGTTGAAGAAGAAAGGAACTTGAAAGAGGGTGGTGAAAACATTACCTCTTTTTCGTGTTATTTCTTTTGATTTGGTCAAAAGGGCTCCCTAGGTTGGCTTTATGAATAAAGTAAGGCCTCTAGGATTAAGGTAGGATATTTGAGAGGGTATTTGGGCATAGTTTGGCTGAACCAAAAGGCTTTTAAGGTATAAAGGATTGGTTATAAGTGGTGTCCTTTAATAAGGGGGATGTGGGTCTCTTTAGAAAAAACTTAATGTATTAATTTATAATAAATTCATATTTGGTTTATAATGGCTCCAAAGTGGATTATTAAAAGTAAAATGTGTGGATGGGTCTAATTATTTCATCTAATAGATTTTATATATGTTTGGGTCACTATATAGACATTATCATTTATATTTAACTCTTAGTTAAATAGTATGACATTTACCATCTCACTTTGTATTTTTATATTATATGGTTAATAAATTTACTATATATTTCTAAGTGACCCCAAAGTGGTCCATTAATGATAATAATATCATTATATAAGTCCTTTAGCCAAGCCTTATATTTTTGGGAGTATAATATGAATTAATAATAAAATATTTGTTTTAAAAACTCTTTTATGACAATTTTGACACAATTTAATAATTGAATTTTGTTAAAGTTTTAAAAACTTTATTAATTCAAAACAAATTAATTTAAGAAATACTAAAATTTAATATTAAACATTAAAATTATTGGATGAATCAAAAGTTTTAAATTATATTTATTGTAACATTTATAATACTAATTATTTGATTCATTCATTAATAAGGAAAATACTGCATCATTATTATGTCATAAATAAATTTAATTATTAAATGTCTAAAAATTATAAATAAAATACAATTATGTAGTAATTATTTTTCAATTTCTAATGAATATTTATAGTCTAAAATATAACCTATATAACACTATGTAAAAATTGTTTTGCTAAAAGATATATGCTTATGTCATTTTTGTATTTACTTTAACTTTATTAATATAAAGTGTCATTATCACTTACAAGTGGAACCATGAGGTCCCAAAATAGAACCAATGCTTCCCATGGTAAGACATGTATCAACAAATAGGGATAGGACACATTTTAGTGTAATTTAGTGTTTTTATAATATTATTTTTTACCCTTATTTACCGGATTTACCCTTTATCCATGATATATAAAATATTTACAGAAGTAATTATTCAAAATGTCTAAAAATAAAAGTTATCTATTTACAAAATTTGGACCTCCTGATTCTAAATATGGAATTCATTTTTCTAAATTCAAAACACAGAATTTGTAGAAACTAATTTAAAATTAATTCCCTTTGTCGAAACAAAATGCGTGTTTTTATCAAATAATAACTATCAAAAGATTGACACTTTCTTATGTCCAGTTTAAATATAAAATTATGTCCAATGAAAAAAATTGAATTAAATGGTAAAATTATAATCATATTATAATTTAAAATCACTCAAATTCATAATTTATCAATATTAATTATTTGAATTTAAAAAGTTGTTTTTAATTAAAATTTAGTAATTTTCACTATTCATCAAAATATAAAGTTATCAGAAAAGTACCAAAATTTCACCCTAATATAATTTAGATATTATGAATCCAAAAATGAAGTCTATTTTACAATATTCAAAACATTAAAGTTGAAATTATTATTTTAAAATTAATTCCCACTATCAAAACCAAAAGGTGTATTTTTAAGAAATAATAACTATCAAAAGTTTGACACTTGTTTATGTCCAATTTAAATGTGAAATTACTTACAATGACCATAATTGGATTAAATGGTAAAAATATAATCTATTTATACTTTAAAACCATTAAAATGTATAATTTAAAAATATAAATTATTTTGATTAAAAAAGTTGTTTGCATATAAAATATAGTATTTTTCACTATTCACCCAAATATAAAAGTTATCAGAAAAACCCCAAAACATTATTGAAACTAAATTATTATGACACAATTCTAAAGAAGATGTTTATTTTGTAAAATTTAATATATAAAAGTTTCAAATATTGGATTTAAAAAAGATTCTCCATTAAAAGGCTGCAAAATTGCATTTTTTTTTGAAAAATACATCTTTTATCTAAAAAATCTATTTGTTCTTACATTATGTCTAAGAAACTCCTAATATGGATTATAAAATTATATGGATTATATAATGTTAAAAATTCAGTAAATACTATTCATAACCACTTTTTAACGGCTACTTTGATAATCCTGTGGTGCGCTTGAACTCAGTGTTGCGTGTAGTGAAAGTTATTGAATTACTTTGAAGAAATAATGTACTATTAAATCTTGGGGTGTTACAAAGATATTATTATATATTCAAAGGGAGAGGAAGATCTTGAATAAAATTTGGGAATTGTGATAAATACCCTGAGGAAGGAGAAGTCGTATTCTAAATTTTTTAATGTGTGAATTTTGGATTCAAAAATTTTCATTCATGAGTTATTTAATCTCAGGTGAGGGTATATTGGTGGATACTTAAATGATGGATGTTATTCAGTAGTGTCTAAGATAAACCACCATAAATTAATTCTATATTTTTTTAGGCTGGATGAATATTACTAACTATTATAAGATATTTCACATGAATATATAATTACCTCACCATGTTGACTTGGAAGGGGGTTATGTTCTTATTGATAAAAAAATGTGAAAAGAGTTTCAATGAACTAATGATAAGGTTAGTCAGCATGACCATTATTACATTACCATGTAGTGTGGAAGGTTTTATAATATATATTGAGGAATCAAGGAAGGGACTAAGATGCATCCTCATATAGAATGACATGGTGATATAATACACCTCGCACCAATTAAAAATTATTGATAATAATTACCCAACTCGTTATCTGAAGTTGGAAGTGGTAATCTTGTTCATTAAATACATGTAGGAATTATCTATGTAGAGGATGGTGTAATATATGTACTTATCCTAAAATATATATTCATATATCAACACAAAAAAATATGAATAAGTTCCATAAGAGATTTTTGGATTTGATTAAATATTATTTCATCTCAATACATTACCGCCAAGGGACATCGAAGAAGGTGGTTGATACGTTAATTTAAAATGTTCATTATAGCTTATCTATGACGATAATGCTAGTGGATCTTGTATTTATGGATTTGTGAATTATGTATATATAAATATTTATGTAAGGGGAGAAATATTACCATTCTCAAATTAGTGTTCAACCATCTATCCATGTGAGGATTAAAGAGGGAAAGTATGACGATGTGGATTTTTAGAAGAATGTGAGAAATTTGTTTGTGATTTATCATGATTGATATAAAATGATATGTTTTAGGAATTCCATATGTGTTCCTTATATGCCATATTTTATGATGTAGTTGTTTTATGAGGCACATATTTTATCAATATCTATTCATCATAAAAGTAAAAATATATATATAGAGATTTGAAAGTTTATTTTTTATGGTAAAATGTAAAGATATATATTACTAAGTGTGTATCTCATTTATTGTTTTGTCATAATGTTAAGGATTAGAGACTGATATCTAAGGAGATATTATAATCATTACCCATAATATAATAAAAATGGAAAATTCATCATATATTTTGTCATCAGACTCCCCAAAACATTAAAATTCCATAATTCTTTATTGTTTTTTATTGAATAAATTAAAATTTTAGTAGGGTTACTTTATATTAAATAAGATTTTATGGTTTAAAATATATCTATAGTATACATTAATGTAGGGGTAACTTTTCATGGGGTACCATATTCTATTATATCTACTCCTGATCCAAGGATTTCCATGAAGTTCTAGAAAAGTATTTATTGATATTAGGATATAGAGTTATGTTTCAGTAATACATATCATCCTCATATAGATGGTCATTTTGACAATACCATTCAATCCATAGAAGATAAGATAAGAGCTTGTTCCATGTATTTCAAAGGTGGCTGGGATAAACACCATATTCTAGTAATGTTTTCATAGAATAATATATTTTCAGCAAGCATTCAAGTAATTCCTTATAAAGACCAATATTGAAATAAGTGTAGGAATCCAACTTTCTAAGATGAAATTAGAGAAAGAAAAAAAATGGGACCTGTTATAGATGGCAGAATAGAAGAGAAAGTAAGAACCATTTAATATTACATCAAGACATCTTACAGGAGACATAAAAGTCATGTTCATAATTGTTAGTGAGATATTGAGTTTGATGTTGGGGAGAAAGATTTTCTTTGGATTTTTCTACATAATAATGTTATGATATTCAAAAATAAGGTAAATCTAATCCCTTGGTATATTTTCCCCTTATAAATTCTTGATAGTGTAGAGATAGTAGCTTATCATTTGATGCTTCCACCAAAATCTCTCTCATGTTCATGATGAATTTTATCTATAGCTATTTAGGAAGTACATACCTAATCCATAACATGTACTGAAATCCAATTTCATACCATTATATCATGATATTTCCTATGAATAAAAACCACCATAAATCATGGATTTTAGAGATAAAGTGACATTGAGAAAGACTACTAATCTGGTTAATGTTTTATGAAGTAATAAAAAATTCAAAGAAGTTACCTGGGGACCCTATGATGAGATGAGGCAGATATATCCTAATTTTTTTTTTCTATCAAAGTAATATATTTTCATTGCTGAAATTAATTTTAATGGGGATATAATATAACACCAAAAAAATTTATATATATTTTTAAATAAATTTAATTTCCTTGATAACCTTTGAGACACACAACCCTGAGTCTAAATGAACTATAACATTGTATACTATTATATAATAGCCAATATTTTAGACGAAATTAATTAGAAGTAATAAATAATGAATATTATATATATTACACATATATATAATAAATACATTTGTTATTAATTTATAAGGAATTAATATAAAATAATTTTAAAGTTAAAGATTTTTTTTGTAAAAACTATGCTTATTTGCGTAAAGTATTTATATCTTAATAAATTTAAATAATCACTAATTTTTTTTTATTTTAAGGATATTTATATAATATAAATTCAATAAATATTTTAATCATTCATCTAATATTTTCTATTCATGTGATATGAATATATCCATTTGTATTCTTAAAAATTATATTTTTCTAGGAAGCGGTTTCTTCATGTTTTTTGCACATATTTTAAAAATTAATTTATGCCACTTATAGAGATTGAATTAGGTAAAATGGATTCTATTTTTAGAATTAAGAGGTTTAAATTTCATAAATATGTCCCTTTTTGACATTATGAATAGTAATTGTGGTATAATTATACACTAAAGTAATGGATAAATTAGGTCAAACTTTGTTAAAACTAAGAATTAAAGTCCCCACTGATTTTATATTAATTATAATGAGATAAATATAATTTTACCATTATCTCCTTATGATAAATATTTAATTATTTAAGTTACATTTTTCCTTGAGAATGATCAATATACTATTCGAAGAAAATAATAATAAAAAATGTAACTCTCTTACTTTTAAATATCTTATATGTGTTCACATAGGTACAAAAGAAAATTGCAAATGAATATAAATGGTCATTTTGAGCATAATGAAATTATTTTAATCATGTTAATTTATTTATAATATTTATAGAATATATAATTAACTTAAATTCTTACATAATGCTGACATGGTATTTCATCAATTAATAGATAATTAAGTAAATGATTTTAAAAATATTAAAAGTAAAATAATTTTAGCGAGTTGTAGTTTTATTTGAATTTTATATTTCAATGGAACATATTAGTGATTTTTAGATGTATTAGATTCAAATTATATTTTTAATTGTACATTTAATGATAAATTAAATGAATGGAATCAAAAATTACATTAATAATTTTTATGGAAATTACATTTTTTTGAATTATTTAAAAATAATTAAAATCTTGATTTGAGTTAAGTGGTATATCATATGGTCTAAAATGTAATACCTATTCCATTTATGTCCAATTTTTACATTATAAGTAATATTATAAACCTTTATGTTTGAAATGGTTATCATTATACATAAGGTTAAAATAGGTTAACTATGGGGTTAAACCAAAATATAATTTTTAAAATACCTACAAAAACTAAAACATTATTGTTTGATTATATTTCAACCATATCCTACAATATATTTAAAAATATAAAAATTTTAAGTTATTCTTTTTGAGAATGAATTGGTTATATTTTAATATTTTTTTTCATTTTAAGTGTATCATTTTTCTCTATAAATGGATACCACCTACCCTCTTTTTTTTACAGAACATTGATAAACCTAGAATGCAGGGTCTGTAAGAGGAGATGTAAAAAAGTTCTTTCAATTAAGAGGTAATTCCCTTAACCGATCACTTTATTTTTACCCCGTTTTTACACAACCAAATTATGTAGTATTTTTAATTATATAATTACATAAGTATCCTCAATATACTAAAATTTAATTATGATTATGAAACTACTATAATCCACCCTCTTTTTCATCAAAAGAAAAATAATAACTTTTCATGTGCATACATGTGGACTACTACCTCCATGAAGCGATATGAATCATTTTCCATTTCTTCTTTAAATGTATGAGATTAAGAGTATATTTAATAAATATATATATTTTATAATAATAATTCTACAAATTTGTTTTATTATTTACCTTTCTTTCATTACATCCTTCAAAAACATAAAATAGAGATCATTATTATGTACGACCTACCATATCCATGAATGAAGTAATTAATTTTTCTATGTTTGTCAATTTTCAATTAAAATAAATACATATATAATGAATATAAATAATATATGTTGTGATTAACATTATGTATATGGTGGAACCCTGACCAATGTAAATTTACTGAAACTATCGAACCAAAACATTCATGAAAAATGAATCAGTTATTATCTTGAACCATGATTTAAAAAATAATTGTTTATAAATGGGGGAGAAAATATTATAAGTCAATCATATCTGGTATGATTTATATTATTATAGTCATATAATTAATTTATAAAAATATATATTTATTATTTATGAGGTTCTAACACGTACGACCTGAGGTAAGTGTTTGTTTCACAATCTCATCATTATTCGAGATTTTTTATGTTTTGGTCTTCAATGAGGGTATTATTAGATCATTCTATCCTAAAAACAATATAATTTTTTCACCTATATTTATTTATGTAAATTGCATTTTTCCCTTTAATTTCACTCTTTTCATATACTAAAGATACTAAAATAATAATTTTATGGAAAACCGACATTATTTGTCTACTTAGTCAATAATATTTATTTTACATGTACATATATCCCTAAATTTTTTTATAGGAATGATTTTAATGTTCTAAAATGAATTATTATAGGAATTTTAACCCATTTTTACTTTTTAAGAAATAATTTACAAGGAATCTAATTATAATTTTTTAAATGATGTATTTTTAGAACATTTAATAAACTGTAGAAAGAGTATTTTTTATCTTATATGAAATAAATAGAATTTTTCACCCTTATGATTACTACTTAATTTGAAACATACTTTAAATGTTTATATCGTCATTTTAAAAGAATATTTTTCCCCTGATACTTATAAATTTTTAAGATTTTAAATAATTTATTTCCATGTAAAAAGGTTATTTTCCTCATGAAAGTTTCTACTGTTCTTTTGAATATATTTTCATTTATGTTAGAATATTTTATTGAATCTTACACATTACTATGGTTATAATTTAATGATACCATCCCCCATATTTCTATAGATGGTTTCTGGTCAGCTTGACTATAGAAAGTGTTGATATTCCATATGCATGTTCTTCCAATAGAGACAGTTGTAGATTGCTAAGGAATGTTGATTAAGTTATGATTTTATTAATATAATGAATGAATTAGATATTTTATTTTATGGGTAGGTCTTGAAATTATTTAGCCTCTTGATTCATTGGTAGGTCTCAGGAGGTAAACTAGACGGGGTATTTGGTTGATTCCTTACCCATTTTTGTAATATGTATTGGCATGAAGCCTCTATGGTAAGTTATAGATGTCGGAAATTTTGCATTCCATCCTTATGAAATGTTATGAACCAACCCAAGTTGACCCTGAACCGGTCACCCAGGCCAGCCCACAACAATTACCAAGAGGCATTTTCGATCCTCCTCGGATGGTGAATAGAACAAATGGAATCAATAAAGTGCACAAGGGAATGATTCTACCCAAATATAAACAATCAAATAAATAGAGGAAAGAAATGGACAACCTAAAATAAATTTACATAAAAATTGAACTGAACATTATTTGTACAAGAATCCAAAAGTAAAAATAAACCAAAAAGTCAACCGGCCAAACCTAACATCCAACTAACATCATGTGACCCACTGTTCACTCTCCAAAACAACAATCACATGTCACCCAAGGCTATAAAACTCAAGACGGAACATGCACAAGGGATAAAAACAGAAGAAGAATATAGGTCTGAGTATTAAAACTCATTATATTATCCTGATATTATATTCCCAATACACTTACTTTAAAATAAAATAAAAATAATTCTTGTTTTAAATTCTAGATAAAAAAGTGAGTTTTCCAAAAGAAATTTCATGCTATAAAAATTACCAGACAAAAATGTGAAAATTTTATAAATAATAATGCTAGTAACAACTTTCAAAGAGGTGAAACTTCGAAATGAAAATATTTTTTCAAGAGGGTTTCTTTAATGAATGTACACTTTTAAATAAAATATACACGTTTCGGAATTTACCAACCAAAAACACTGTATTCCAACAGTGAGTAAAAAATATCCAATGATCACAAGTCACAGGAACACCCCTAGGAACTAATTAGTTTTGAGCCCCAGGTACCTCATATCTAAGTAAAGGTAATCACAATAAATATCCACATTTATGGACATGATCCACTACTGGGAGAATCATATATAACCTAGTGTTCTCCAACATTTTCATCATCATAGTTTAGTTAGTGTTTTCAAAGTCAAACTTGATATATGAAATAGGGAATAAACCCCTCGAGATCACTAGCATACTAGTACACATCTCCCCACCTAAATACTATGGTTTTCTTTTAGTGATCAATAAAACTAAATATATTATCAAATACAAATTTCACATAAAAATCCATTCCTTTATCATACAATCAAAAAATATACCACACACATTCCTCACAGTTCTATCAATAGTCAATAAACCACTTAAAATTTACATAAAACAATTTGAAGAAGTGTAATGAGGCTGTTCACATAAAATACATTTAAGAATTCCTTTTTTCATTCAAACACTCACCAATACAATATAAAACCAAATTCATCATCCCCAACACCATTTAATAACTAAATTTCATAAATCATAACATGGACCCACATGGTGCAACATTGAACACACATGAAACCTCTTTTTTAAGAAAAATGAAAAATGAGCATTTAATCATTTTACCAAACCAATGTACATAAAAAGTAAAAATTAAAACATTCATAAATTGGTTTATACACACCATTATTACTAGAAAAACCATTTTTAATAATCCATTTAAAACACTTAGGATACACATTAAAATTTCAACCATTTTCTTAAAAATATAGAACGAGCCACTTACCGAAAAGTCTTTCCAAAACATGTAAAAAACAAATAAAAATTTCTTTTATAAATCCAAAACCCCTTTGTATAGCCATAAAAGTCCCCAAAATATCACTTTTTATTATGCACATAGTTTAATAAATTGAAAAATGTCATTTTATATCCCATTTAGGACACAAAATCCAACCGAGCACTTTTCAAAAAACTAGGCATGAAACATTTAGCAAAAAAAACATCTACTTATCACCCAAAGGGATTGAAAAACAATTTTTAGTGAAAAAAATTTATTATAGTAGTTAAAAAAGGTCATAATCATCACAATACATATGATAAAACTTGCATAGAATTTAAACAAATTGTGTGAATTTTCATAACGAAACAACTCAATTTTATACAAAATAGGGAATAAACAACCATTTAGCACAGCAAATAGAACATCCAAAGGTTTTACAGAAATAATAATCATGTATAAAAGGTAAAAAATGATTGAAAAAGATGAAACTTATATAATATAGGCATGTTCGTGGGAGAACCTACCTAAAAAATTTCGTAGAATAGAAATGCACAACAGAAATCACCCAATGTCGGTTTATTAACCCACAACCTATGAAGACCAGACCAAAACCAATATAAACCCCATAAAAATAGTGACAAAATAGAACCCCATGTATTTAATAACTAGGGGAGATGAAAGAACCATCAAATAATGGAAGGAGGAGGAAGAGAGAGGAGAAAGGAGAAGGAATCTCACATTGGAAAATTAGAGAAATCTTCGTCTTCCTTTATATCAAAACACTTATAGGGGAGGGAATGGATTTATACTCAATTTAAGGGAACCCAAGGTCTATAAAAACTAGGGTAAACAAAGTTTTTGTAAAAATATCAAAAAATAAATGATTTATGAATGAATCAAATTACATTTAAAAATCTAGAATATTTGATAAATATTGATAAAAGTTTCCCAAATTCATGATGAAGATGAGATCTAAATATGGAAAATAGAACATTGGGGTACTCTTGGGGTTTTAGGCCTCTTGTGAGAGGTGTAATGACCAAACCTGTAATAAATGAATTATATATGAATGAAATAAAATAATTTTTTAAAATCTTGAAATAGGCTCACAGGTTGGCCCAATGCCTAAATAAATCACCTAATTCCACCATGATTATGAGCTCATAAGGTGTCCAAATAGATATGGTGATTTATATAGTTTAGTGTAGGCCAACTGGGATGTATAATGATTGAAAAATGTTTGAAAATAAAGGATTTATAAAAGAAACCAATTTAGTTTTTAAATCTGTAAATGGGCTCACGGTTGGCCCAAATATTGAAGTAACCACCATTTTTTCCTAAACTACCAAACAAGATATGGGGAACCCATGGTAGGTTTATTAGACATATATTTCAGTTAATAACTCAAAATTAATCTCACCAAAACCCCATAAAAAATTCGTATTTTTAATGAACTGGATCACAACCAAGACATGGAAAAAATGGGTGTGACAATTCTCTCCAACATTAAAGCTTTCCACCCTTAGAAATCCACAAAACATTCATGCTGATAGATAAACACATAAGTAGTACTTATTAATATTGTCTAGACTCTAAATCCAATGACATATCATCAACCATTAATGTGACTTTATCCACATACCTCATCCAAAACACCAGCTCCCAACCACTACTTGAGAATCAACTGAAAGATCGAGTCACTACCTCCACAACCAATACAAGAACCGGATTTTCTATCCTTCTCCCAATGAACCCAATGATCACCCAAACAAAATATTACTCACAAAATTAAAATAGCCTAGTGTAGTTTGGAATGGAATCCTCACCATTAATAAGATACTAGCACTCGGCAAATTCATAGGAGGAAACCCTATGTGACCCGTGGTGGATCTCCCCACCAATAATAACCAACGATCAATGAACAAAAGAGAATTCTACATGATCTGGGAATGAGTCTCTCCAAAATAGGTTCACCTGAACTCTCCCACAAAAACCTACCAACCCATTTTAAGAGGAACACATCATGAACATTTAAACCCCCCACTCCCGAACAGAGGGAAGAAGAACAATTTCAACATTTTTTTTCATGGATCTAGACCCCCAACCACTCATGGAGGAGAGGGAAGGGGGCCCAATAATTAGTCCACTAAAAAAAGAAAAAAATAACTACCCAAAATTATCCACCTATGAATAGGTAACATCTAGAATGCACCTGATTTACACAGGCGGTCCACACAACAATATTGATCAGAAACCCACATCCATGAAGACATTACCAAAGACACTGTGTGAGGGGTAAGTCCACCATGCTCATTGTGACAAGAGGAAATTAACAATTATGGGGAACCAAAATAGATAAATATAAACTACCTTACCATAATGGTGGAGTTAGGAGCCTAGTTGAGCTCTTTACACCTCTGTCGATTTTTTAACAGTGTGACCAACTTCACTTCGAGGCCTGTAGCTGGGGCCCTGATGATTGAATCATCTGCTGCACCACAGTCTGGTGAATAAGATCACAACACCCCACAAAACTCACTTTCTCATCAACACACATTCATATAAATAGGAACTCCTAGATACAAATCACTATTCTCTCTCGATCCGAACGAGGAGCAGAATAGAGAAGGAATACGGCAAAACACATCAATACAAAAGAACAAAACTAATATGTCCAAAAGAATTATTATGACCTAGAAGCACTTTAAATCAATCCCAAATAGTTATCTATCTCAAAAAACTGTCTGAGGAATCATCTTAAGTGGTGGATTTAACATTTGAAATGAATCCTTGGGTTGATCAATATGAAATATTTCCAACAGATAACTATCCATGGACACATCACAACATCCAACACATCTTTATAAACCCACTAATCATTACTCAAAAATCGAGCCACCAATAAGATCCCATCTCAAGACACAACAAGTTTATGAATTCCAGATCACAATGAATCACACTGAATAAAAAACTCTTCTAATAAATAAAAAAACATTCAACATAACCATTTGTTTATAAACAAATTCCATAATTTTACAGCTCAAAAAACTTTTAAAAAACATACTAACTTGTTGAATTTCCACATTCCCCAATGGGTTTTCATCAAGTCTCACTCACATTCACATTTCCATGCCACCCCAGGAACCCAACCCCCATGCCATATAGGCCATCATTCCAGATATCAATAAAACCATGCACATAAGAACCCATGAAAACACCAAAGGATATAACAAAACAACATCATTCCAAAAATCATATACCTTCCAATAGAACACTATCCACCAATTCATAAACACTTTTCAGATTTTAAAAAACAAACCAAACATAAATAAGAACCATTTTCATAAAACCCTACCCATTTTAATTTTAAACAACTTCCAAAATAACCAAGACACTCCATACAACCCCTTCCCATTTTCAAAAATTCAGTAAGGTATCATTTCTTAATCCGATGGACATTGAGACCAATACCCTTTCTAGAAAAACACCAACCACTCAAAACCAATTTCAGAAACCAATTCATCAAATCCAATCACTATTCAACATCCCATAACACCCATTTAAAACAATGATTCAAAATCACCTTAAAATTATTCCCACTTCCAAAACATTTTATTTCAACAAACCAAAAGTTTAGATTAGGGAAAATCCAATAATGTTCAATAATTTCCGCTTCCTCCAAAAACAAATTACGCAAAAACAGAACATTCCCAACCATTCATACATTTAATTTTTCAAACCCCATTTTTCCACTTTTCAAAAACCAATCCTTCCTTTAAAACCCATTTCCACAATTCTCACAGAAGTAATATAAATAATCATAATTCAAGAATGGTGCAGGAGACCCACAAAAGAGAACTAGTGTTGATGGGTGACTTAACCATATGGTTGGAGGCCATATTTAAAAACAACACCAACACAGAGAGACTTATTAGGCCCATGACTCGGCTTCTCATGGATTTCCAGGACCTATAATATCACGGAAGCCATTAGTCAGACTCCCCTTTGTTGGAGTTGGTGGCCTAGAACCAACTACTTTTTACTTTATTCATTAATAAATATCTTATCACATCTTGATTATTCTTATGTGTGACAATGCATGTGATAATGTCCTAAGGACAACTGTTGCATTAAAGGGTAATAGCGGATCCCTGCTATGATGAGAACTTGGATGTTCCATAACACTGTTCTTGAATATATGTTATATGGCTAGATGATGATATTTGAGGGACACAAATAATACAGGCCATTAGGAAAGTGGACTCATAACATTTTGAGGAACCTTCTCATGATGTGAACCCTTGGTAAAATCTAAGAGGATATTATGAGAATGAGACCTGCCAGTTGGAAATCCACATTTCATACTGCCACTGGATGTTCCTATCTACGGATGTGTGTATTGGTCCGTAGACTTTAAGATTATTATTAATGGGTATTACAACTTGCGTACTTATATGTATTGACCAAAACTGTGACGACACACTATTCACAATGAGGAAGGATATGTTGGGTGTATCATTAGTAATACTACATTAATAGATAATGCGAGAAATGGTTTTTACCTTCTATTCCATAACGACTGTAGATATCTCTGGCCCTTTGATGGAATTGATATAGCCTAAATAAATCCATGTCCATGGAAATGTATGGGCGAGTTCAATTCAGGAATGTCAAAGAAGGAATAATCGAGCACATGGGTTGAAGGCACTTGATTCAACCCACTTGATTCAAGATATCATGACAAAGGGATTATATTACATGGTAAGAATTTGTATGAGGTGACACGTCAATGCATCGTCAACTTATTTCTCTTGGGTGACTTGACCCGTTTCTTGAAATTAATCTTAGACTTTATGAAAGAATGCCTAATTCCAATAAAAAAGTGTCCTAGAGGGTCACACACTAAGTGTGTTCATTTATCTCATTTAGATATTAATTTAACAAGTTAAATAAAGATTATTCCCGAATTTGGTTTAAGAATTATTTATGCATGCTTGATTGCATTTATTTCGACACTAGTTATTTGAGAGAATATATTGTGGACAAAATAATATATATTTATTATAGAGTAATGCAGTTACATTTATTTATGAAATAAATAGTCATTACTCAAGGATTAATAAATGTGGTGGAGGAAATAAAGAAAAATGGAAAATAAATGTACATGATGTGTATATTTAATATACATGTCGTGTAGTTTTATTGAAAATGAGTACACAATGTGTATTAATGATTACACGTCGTGTAGTTTTTCTAGTCGGGATGTTGAGGAAATAATGTTGTTTTATTAAATGATATTTATTATAATCAGTGTGGGAGCATGTCAAGGAATTAATCATTCGACATGGGGTTTTTCAATATGAGTTAATGAAATAAATAACACACATAACACATTTATTTATTGTCATTACTCTATAACCTCAAACTCGATTATAAATATCCTCACAACACCAACACTTTTCCATCAATCATTGTTCACAACAATTATGGAGAGTTCTCTCATGGCTGAAAGAACTCCTTCCTCCATGAACGCTCTCAAGATAGAGAGTGAGCCACCACCACCGGATCAAGGCGATCAAAGGAAGATATTGCAAGAGAAAGTTATTTTGTGGTTCCACCAGGATATCCCTTCAGTAACGTCCATAGATATGTGGAGCACATGTGGATAACCGCTAGAGGAATCCTACACATGGATTCTACGATGCAACAACGGATCACATCAGATTGTGACCAGAGACATCAACAAACAAAGAATTATATCATGGTAATTATTGTCAATTAATTAAATTAATTATAACCATCATATGATGATCCTATCTCTATGGTTCTGGGACTCCCTCTTTTTTTTCATTGTTCGTTCTATTATGAAGATTCAACGTTTTACATCGTGACGGATCTTGGATTGATCATTGTAAACTCTAAAAATTAAAGTTGGGCACTCCTACCAACACACTTCCACTACGCCCGGAGCCTAGAAGTGGTATCATAAGGGTTATATCATTTATTATAATTATTTAGTTTTTCATTGGTTATTTATGCATTTAATAATTTAGTTTTTTCAATTAATGTTAATCGTTCTTTAAAATCTGAATCTTGAGATCTGTTCCTCCCCTCTCTTTTCTCATTTACCTTACAGAAAAAATATTATTTTAATTTTGATTAAAATAAAATATAGGAACTCATCCAGAGGTTCCAAACGTTCATAGCTGTACAACACCAGAATACACAACATGTATTCAGAAGTGCACACAGTGTATTCTAGGTTCAATGTATTGGACTGGTCTGCCAAATCAGATCGTGTATTGGATCCTATCTAAGTCATTTATGACGCTGTTTGTTGACTAGGAACAGGTGGCACATGGTTTCCGGATTACACACCATGTGGTCCACTAAACACGGCGTGTAGTCACTTTGGGCTGGGATTGGAGAGTGTAACCCGTACACAACATTCTTGGATGGAAACCGTGTAATGTGGATATAATATAGAGTGTGTCCAACTGAACACGCTGTGTAATCCAAAACATTCCGAAGTACATCAACACTCTATGTCCCCTGGCGTGTACTTTAGATGGACATTGAAGAAAAGTACACGCCATGTAGTTAGAACTACAGATTGTGTAATCACCCAAATTACAAAGACTTAATAAAATTTATTATATTATACAAACCCTTGAGACGTGTACCATAGTGCAGGCTTAAAGCTGAGGCAGAACACATTATATGTGTTATATATATATATTTGTAATTTAACATCTGTGTAATGAAAACGAATTCACCAGGTTTCCTCCAAGTTATAAGTTACCTACAAAGATAATTTTAAATGAATTTATTTGTTTAAAACTATGATGGATGAGAATCTCCATGAAATTCAGAAAAGGGTTTAAGATAAATGTATTGATTAATTAAAGATAATTAATTGATTCAAGCATGATTTTTATTAAACAATAATGATTAAAGAATTGAATTCTAGGTTTATTTAAGCGTAAATATCGTTCCATGTATGGATGATCATGAGCTAGACCAAAACCTTCATATGTGAATGGTTTCTTAAATTTATTTAAATTAAATTTGTAGGCCTGTGTGCTTTCTCTTCATTAATATGAAGGTCCTGCGCACCCAAGGATTCTTTTATGTAAAAACCCCTTTTTACCCCACAACTGCATGTGAGATATATGAATATGTAACGGATGGAGACCACAAGCTAGTGGAGGCGGCTCAAGTTATGAGCCAAGGTGAAACCAATCCAAGGAGATACTAAAGGTGGAAAGGTGGAAAGCGGTAAACACAAACCCAAAAGGTTCAAGTTGTTTCTCCCCTAGGTCATGGGTTAGTTTTTCAACCTCTAGATAAACTAACAAATAAAAAATGCTCATGATCATACAATTTATTTTATTTCTATTAGTTGCAGGGTTTATTTATTGTGAGTGTGTTGTAATGATCACACAATTAATGAATTAAAATAGCTTGCAAGATGAAACTAAAATAAACACCAGCTTATGCGTAAATATTATCTTAGACATGGTTAATCACTTATGTATATCCCATTTAATATTAAAAAGAATGTAATAAAAGATAATAAAATGGAAATTTTTGTATACGGATAAAATCCCTCAAAGAATTATTAAGTCGGTATAGCCTTCCACAATCTTGGTTAGAATCGAACCATAGTTCAAAGTGCCTGACCAACCCTAGTTGGTCCGAAATCCATTTTTTCATTTTCAAAAAAGACGGTTTATGGGTAACCGATAACTATAAAAACCAGGAGCCAACATCATCAATGGAGGTCATAGAACCGGCAAACCAGAGACAAAATCACAACATCATCAATGGCGGTCATGGAACCCGCATACCAGAGACCAATCCACAACACCAGCACAATTCAAAATTCAAAATATCAAAAAACCATCACCACAAAATGATCGATGAGACACAAATAGCGAGTCTCCTCAAGCCGCATCCCCTAAATCGCTGCAACATCAACCATCTGAATCTCCGACGAGAGCCCACCAGCCCTCACCACCGCAGTCGTAACCTCGAAACCCTTAAGAACACCATCCAGAGGCATTTACATCATGCCCTCCCCACCAAAGAGGAACCAGATCACCAATGATGAAATCCATAATGTCATCATCACATCCATAGCATCACCACAAAAATCATAGATCACAGGAAACAAACGTAAAGGCTGATAGGCAACAACACCATGACTTTGCAAATCACAATCCACTAAAACACAAGAAGATTCGAAGTTCATCTCTTCAATACTAATAGGAAGAACCATAAACATTCCCAAGAATATCACGAGTAGATCAAATAAACAAAACAAGGATTCACCATGAATCAGAAAAAACTGCAAAAGAAACACCATCGCTTTAAAAACACCATCTTTCAAACCTGAGAAACCACAAAGAAGAACACGAAACCTGAGCTTGAGAGAAAGAGACACCATCCATCCTCTCAGCACTAGATCAGTGTCCTCCTTCAAAGAAACCAAATCATCCACCCACCGCATGAAAAACCACCGATTGAAGGACCAACCGAGAGATCCAGTGTTTCACAGCTGCTGGAAGAAAGAAACACAGGAGGGGAAATGGACAGAAGAAATGAAGAGCATCATCGCCGCGGAGAGACGACAGAAACCCTAGGGAAGGGAATGGGAGCGAGATTGAGAGCAGCGCCATGGTTTTGGGTTGACTTGACTTTTTTCGCATCAAGGGTTTACTGCCACAGTAGGACATAGTGTGACCAAGAGGCAAAGGTTGAGGAAATCCAAAATAAAAGGATTTCTGGATTGGGGAGTCCACTAAGTGGGTCAAGGAATTGTGAGTTGATGCAGCTGGAATTTCGAATGCCTACTTAAAACACATAAAGTTTCTTGAAATTTCCTAGTTATGGTAATTAGAAGGGAAATATGGATCCTTTCCACTATAATATTCAGGAAATAGAATATTATGAAGTCCATGGTGAGGGCTATTAGATTTTGATAAAATAGTGGGAAACTAATAAGTATTAATTTATTTATTTGTCTCAGTTTTGTAATAAAGTACTAAACCGTTTCTCATCTTAATTTGTAGAAACAACAAGAAAATTACTTCAAACATATCATTGAGAACCATACTCTAGATGGAAAAGCTTCTCACCGGCACCAATTTCATTGAGTGGCAGAGGCATTTAAGCATCATCCTTTTCCATGAGAGGAAATTGTATGTGCTGGAAGAGACTATTCGAGTTGCGCCTAGAAATGAGGCCAGTGATGAGGAACTATCTCTTTATATGAAACATATGGATGATTCCATAGATTACCAATGTTTCACGCTATCGGCTATGTCTAATGATCACTTGAAGAAACATGAATACATGGACGTGTATTGCATGATGTCTCACCTTAAGGATATCTACCAAGAGAAGGCGAGACAAGAGAGATATGAGATAACCAATGCTTTGTTTAAAACTAATCTTGGAGAGTATGCAAAAACTGGGCCTCATGTAGTCAAGCTTATTGGCTACATCGAACAGCTGGACATCTTTTCAATTAAATTATCGGATTATTTTCATACAAATCTCATCCTATTATCATTTCCCAAGACCTTCTCAAGCTTAATTGTCAACTACAACATGAGAAATAATGAGAAGAGTCTATCAGAACTTCTGACCTTGATTCGCCAGGTAGATAATGACATGTGGTGTGGAAAAACAGTAGTCCTCATGGTGAATAAAAAAATTAAGGACAAGGAAAAAGGGACAAAGACTTATAAATGGCCTGAATACCCCGAGAGGCATCCTTCCAAGAAGGGGAAGATCCAGAGGTAGGACAAGGAATAAGTGGTGGTGTGTTTTTCATGTGGAAAGTAAGGCCACTGAAAGAGGAACTGCCCCCAGAAGTGTGGGGATTCTAAAGGTTTGTTCATTATCGAGGGTAATCATTCTATTTGTACACATTAGTTATTAGATAGAGCTTGTGGGGCTCACAACTTTATTCAAATGCCAGATCCATGTAGATTTAGAAAAATTTCCAGAGGAGTGGTAGATCTTCGAGCTTCCAATGGTGCGAGGCTGGATGCATTGTACATTGGTGATTACCACCTCTCATTGCCGACTGGGATGATTTTGGTTTTATGTAACTGTTATTATGTGCCTAGTGTTACCAAGAACATAATTTTTGTATCTTGTTTGTATATAGATGGATTTATTTTCATGTTTGGAAATAATGGTGTCACTTTTATAAGAACAACATATGTTATGGTATGACACATTTAAATAATGGTTTGTATGTATTAAATTAAGAAAACCCAGTATTGGCAATTGATAATGAAACAAACTCACATGACTTATACATCACCCAGTTGTGGAATCACCGTCTCGGTCATGTAAATGAGATGTTATTGAAAAAGCTCTACCAAGATGGTTATTTGGACTCTACTATGCTAAAACCACATGATAGATATCACGCTTGTTTACACGGAAAAATGATCAAGCCTCCCTTTAGTGGACCAGGTGAAAGGGCCACAGAGCTTCTTGGATTGGTGCACACATAAGTGTGTGGACCATTTCTAGTAGAATCTAGAGGTGGATATTCATACTTCATTACTTTTACTGATGATTTGAGTAGATATGGATATGTCTACTTAATGAGGTATAAGTCAGAATCCTTAGAGAATTTATGGAATTCATGAATGATGTAGAGAACCAGCTTGGTAAGAAGATAAAAAAACATTGATCGGATTGAGGTGGAGAATATCTAAACCAAGAGTTCATCGATCTTTTACAGGAGTCTGGGAGTCTATCTCAACTCACTCCTCCTTATACACCATAGTGGAATAGTGTTAGTGAAAGGAGGAACTGTACCTTGTTGGACATGGTGAGGTCGATGATTAGTCATGCACATCTTCCATTACCCTTTTGGGGATATTCAATACAAACTATAGCATACACAATAAACCGAGTACCAACTAAAGAGGAAAATGGAATTCAATCCGTGTTATGGAATGAAAAGAAACCCATTTTGTCGCACACACATGTAAGGGAATGCAATTTTTTTTGTTAAGGCCTTCTTAGACAACAAGCTAGCACCCCGGGGCACGAAGTGTATCTTTATAGGATATCCAAAGAAAAATAAAGGATATTACCTATATAACCCTTCAGAAAAAAGTGACTATCGCCAGACAAAATGTCTTTCTTGAGAGGGAGCACATCCTCAAAAAGGATAGTGGGAGCAAGATTGTATTGTAAGAAGTTGATGCTCAAGATACACAGGAGTTGGTAAAGGAATGAGTTCCATAGGTCCCCATGGAAGAGGTTCCAGAAACACAAGTACTACGTAGGAGCTCAAGAGAGGTAAGGGAACTAGAGGGATTTGGTCTCCTAGTCACCGAGGATGGTGAATCATTATTGTTGGACAATGATGAACCTCTCTCCTACAAGGAAGTAGTAGAAAGATCATAGGCTGCAAGATGGCTAGAAGATATGAATTTTGAGATGGATTCCATGTATCAGAACCATGTATGGGTTCTGGTCGATGAGCCAGTTGATGTAAATCCTATTAGATGAAAATGGGTATTCAAGAGAAAACTGGACATAGAAGGTTAAGTTAGCACCTATAAAGAAAGGCTAGTGTCTAAAGGATTCAAATAGTGTCAAGTAATTGACTTTGATGAAACCTTCTTGCTAGTTTCCATGTTTAAATACATAATAATCATACATTCTATAGCAGCTTACTATGACTATGAGATTTGGAAAATGGATGTCAAAACAACATTAATTAATGGGAACCTTTAGGAACATGTTTATATGACACAAACAGAAGGGTTTGTGACACCAGTTGAAGCCAAATGGGTTTGCAAGTTGCAGAAATTCATTTATGGATTAAATCAAACATCTAGGTCATGGAACATTAGATTTGATGAAGACATAAAGGAATTTGGTTTCATTAAGAACGAATGTGAGCCATGTGTTTATAAATGGTTTAATGGGAATGCAATCGTTATCCTAATAGTTTATATTGACGACATATTACTTATTGGAAACGATGTACCAGTCTTACAGTCAGTTAAGGACTGGTTGAAGAAGTGTTTGTCCATGAACGACTTGGGTGAAGCAGCCTACATTCTAGGGATCAAGATCATTCGTGATAGATCCAAGAGGCTTCTTGGACTATGTTAGAGTATATACATTGACCAGATATTAATGATATTTAGTATGGAACAATCCAAGAGGGGATTGGTTACATTGTCACATGGCCTACATCTTTCTACGAAGATTAGTCCTCAGATACAATAAGAGAAATATAGAATGAGTAAGATCCCATAAACTTCGACTATAGGATCCATCATGTATGCCATGTTATGTACCAGACATGATGTTACCTATGCACTGTTCATGGTATGTACATATCAAGCAGATACAGGAGAACAAAATTGGACAGATGTTAAGACTATCCTTAAGTATTAGAGAAGAACTAAGGATATGTTCTTGGTGTATGGAGGAGATGAGGATCTTGTAATTAAATGGTATGCTGATGCTGGTTTTCATACAGATCATAATGATATGAAGTAGCAATCTGGATATGTTTTTTGTCTCAATGGAAGAGTTGTGAGCTGGAAGAGTTTAAAGCAGCCAATTGTCGCTGATTCTACATCAGAGTCCGAATATATAGCAGATTATGATGCATCCAAGGTATCCCTATGGATTCAGATATTTTTCCAGGAGCTTGATGTGGTGCTTAGAAGTAAAGATCCCATTACATTTTATTGTGATAACAATGCAGCAATGGATCTTCCAAAAGAACCATGGTCACATCAACAGACAAAGCACATTCTCTGGAAGTATCAACTCTTGAGGGATTTCTCTTAAAGGGGTGAAGTTTCAGTGAAAAGAGTGTCCACAGAAGAGAACACGGTAGACCCCATGACTAAAGACCTATCTCAACAGAAGCATGAATATCATGTGAGAGCTAGAGTTTTAATAGTTGTTAGGAGTTGGCTCTAGTCTAAGTGGGATTCTGTTGGAGTTGGTGGCCTAGAACCAACTACTTTGTAATTTATTACATAATTAATACATTATCACATCTTGACTGTTCTTCTGCATGACAATGCATGTGATAATGTCTTAAGGACAGCTGTTTCATTAATGGGTCATAGCGGATCCCTTCTATGATGACAACCTGGAAGTGCCATAACACTATTCATGAATATATGTTCTATAGTCAGATGATGTTATTTAAGGGACACAAATAACGCATGCTATTAGGGGTGAGGACTCATAAAACATTTAGGAACCTTTTCACGGTGTGCTCCCTTGGTAATATCCAGGAGGAAATTATGAGAACGAGGCCCACTAGTAGGAAATCCACATTTCATAGTTTCATTGGATGTTCCTATCTGCAAACATGTGTATTGGTCCTTAGAATTTAAAATTATTAGTAATAGGTATTAAAACTTGTGCACTTAGATGTATTGACCAAAAATGTGATGACACACTGTTCGTAGTGAGGTAGGATACATTGGGTGTGTCACGAGTAATACTGCATTAATAGATAATACGAGAAAGGATTTGTCGCTTCTATTCTATAATGAAAGTTGATATCTTAGTCCCTTTGATGGAATTGATATATCCTAAATAAATCCATGGAAATGGTAAGGTATGGCTGAGTTCAATTCCAGAAATTCAAAGAAAGAAAAATAGAGCACATTGGTTGATGGCACTAGCATGAAACCTGCTTGATTCGAGATATCGTGACAAAGGGATTATATTACATGGTATGTGTTCGTATGAGGTGACACGTCAATGTTTTGTCAACTTATTTCTTTAGGCTTCGTTGAACCGTTTCAAGACAGTAATATTGGATTTTATGCAAGCCTACCTAATGCCAATAATAAAGAGGCCTAGAGGGTCACACACTAAGTGTGTCAATGTATCTCAGTTAAATATTAATTTGATAAGTAAAATAAAGATTATTCTCTACTATGGTTTAATAAATATTTAATGACGCCTGATCACATTTATTTCGACATTAGTTATTCAATAGAATATATTCTGGATGAAATAATATATATTTATTATCATGTAATGCAGTTACATTTATTTAAGAAATAAATAGTCATTATTAAAGGACTAATAAATTTGGTGGAGGAAATAAAGAAAAATATAAAATAAAAGTACACACCATGTATATTAAATATACACACTGTTTATTTTTATGGAAAATGAGTACACGTAGTGTATTAATTATTACACAGTGTGTAGTTTTTCTATTCGGGTTTTTGAAGAAATAATATCATTTTATTAAATGATATTTATTATAATAAGTGTGGGAGCATGTCAAAGAATTAATCATTCGACATGGAGGTTTTCAGTAATGTTTAATGAAATAAATAAAATGCATAAGACATTTATTTATTATCATAACTCTATAACCTCAAACCCGATTATAAATATCCTTACAACCCCAACACTTTTCCATCAATCGTTGTGCACAACAATTCTGGAGAGTTATCTCAAGGCCGAACGAACTCCTTCTTCCAAGAATTCTCTCAAGACTGAGAGAGATCCACCACCACCGAATCAAGGCAATTGAAGGAAGACATCGCAAGAGAAGGTTCTTCCACACTAGCTCCCATATATCCCTTCGGTGACATCCAGAGATATTTGGACCACCTATGGATAACAGCTAGAGGAATCCTACACTTGGATTCTATGACGCAATGACGGATCACATCGGATCATGACCTGAGACATCAATTAAAGAAGAAGTCCATCAAGGTAACTATTTTCAATTAATTAAATTAATCATAACCAACATATGATGATCCTATATTTATGGTTCTGAGACTCCCTCATTTGTTTTTCCTTATTCGTTTTATTCCGAAGATTCGGAGTTTTACATCATGATGGATCTCAGATTGATAGTTTTTAACGCTAAAAATTAATGTTGGCCACTCCTACCTATATGCTTCCACTGTGCCCGGAGCCTACCCCCTTATCATATCCCAACACCAAACAATCAATAAGAATAAAGGAAACTAATAAAACCAGACTTTCTATGGAAACCTATGGATCTAAACGAGTAAGAGTTCACAACACTCTTCTCGCACTTACCCCACAAGTCACAACAATCATACTCCATCTACCTTGACATCCTCCAAATAACAAGTGCACTATAAAAAGCAAGTTACTCTAAGAGATGACCTCATTTGATACCATTTTTTCATGAACCAGCCCAAGTCGACCTTGAAATGGTCAACCGGGCCAGCTCATGAGAAGTCCCGATAGGAATTCCTGATCCTCATGGTATGGTGATAAGCACCAATGGAATCAATAGAGTACACAAGGGAATAATTTTTCCAAAATATAAACAATCAAAAAAACAACATAAATAAATGGACAAACCAAAATACATTATACATAAAAATGGAACTGAACATTATTTGTACAAAAAAGAAAAAGTACAACTAAACCAACAACAAAACCAAAAAAACCTAACAACCAACTAACCCCATGTGACCTCACTGGTCACTCTCTAACACAATGATCACAGATCACCCAAGGTGATTGAACTCAAGCTGAAACATACACAATATCTAAAAATAGAAGAGGAATATAGGTCTGAGTATTAAAACATTATAGGATAGCAAAATATTATATTCCCAATTGAATTACTTTAAAATAAATGAAACATAGATTTCATGTTTTTAATACATGATATTAAATTATGTTTTTCGAATGAGGTTCTATGCTATAAAAATTACCAGAAGAAACTTGAATGTTTAATAAATAAGAATTCTAGTAACAATTCTCAAAGCGGTGCAACTTCAAAATGAAAATAGTTTTCAAGAGGGATGATTTAAAGAACGAAAAAATTTAAATAAAACACACACGCTTCTGAATTTACTAACAAAACACAATTTATTCCAACATTGAGTACAAAATATACAATGAGAACAAGTCACAGGAAGACCCCTAGGCACAAGTTAGTTGTGAGCTCTAGGTACCTCGTTTCTTGATGAAGGTAACCACAATAAATATCCATTATAATGCACATGAGACACTATTAGGATAATAATCCATAACCTAGTGGTCCCCAAAACCACCAACTTTATAGTTTAGTTATTTTTGTCATGGTCAATCTTTCTATGTGAAATAGGAATGAAATCCCTCCAGATCACTAGCATACTAGTAAACATCCTCCCAATTCAATACTCAAGTTTCCCTTTAGTACTCAATAAAGTTCCACATATTATCAAATACACTTTTCACATGAAAATCCATTCCTAGATCATACACAAAAAAATGATTCCACGTGAATTCCTTACAGTTCTTTCAAAGAACAATAAACCACTTAAAATTTTAATAAAACAATTTGAAGAAGTATAACAAATCTATTCACATAAAATCCATTTAAAAAAGTTAATTTAAGGAAAAACACCCAAAAATATCATATAAAAACAAATAATAAAGCCCTAAAACCATTTAATAAATATATTTCATGGATTATAAAATGGACCCACATGGTACAACCTTGAACACACATGAAAACCCTTTTTTAATAAAAACTACAAACGCGACATTAATTATTTTACCAAAACAACGTGCGCCAATGGTAAAAATTATATATTTCATAAATTGTTATTAAACACCATTACTAGATGCAAGAAAAATTAATAATACCATTAAAAACTTACGTTACGCATTCAAAGTTCAACCAATTTCTTAAAATTGTTAAACGAGCCACTTACTGGAAACTCTTTACAACATGTCAAAAACCAATACCCAACTTTTTATAAAACCAAAAACCCTTTTTATAGCCATAAATAGACCCCAAAATATCACTTTACATGATTTACATAATTTAATAAATTCAAAAAAGTCATTTTATATCACATTTAGGACACAAAATCCAACCGAAAACTTTTCAAAAACTAGGCATGCATCATTTAGCAAAACAACATCTATTTAACACAAAGAGGAGTAAAAACACAATTTTTTATGACAAAAATTTATTATAGTAGTGAAAAATATTCATAAACACAACAATACATAATTTTAAAATATCATAACATTTATTTTAAATAGCGGTGTCTATTTTTATAACGAAACAACTCCATTTTACACAAAATAGGGCATAAATAACCAGTTTGCACACAAAATAGAGCATCCAATGGTTGTAAAATAATAATAATAATGTATAAATTTTTATAAAAGCATGAAAAAGATGATTATTAAACAATATTGGATTGTTCTTGGGATAACCTACCTAAAAAACATAGAAAAATGGAAACCCACAACCGAAATCACCCGCCACAGGTTTATAAACCCTAAACCAATGAATACCAGACCTAAACCAACATAGACCCGATCAAAAAGAATTAAAAATTATAACCCTAGGTCTTGCCTAACCAGGGGAGAATAAAAATCATTAAATAATATAAGGATGAGGAAGAGGGAGGAGAAATGAGAATGAATCTCACCTTAGAAATTAGAGAACGCTTCATCTTCCCTTAGATACACACACATAGAGGTGAGGTAATGGATTGAAACTCAATACAAGGGATACCTAGGTCTAGAAGAAACAAGGTAAACTAATTTTTTGGGAAAATATTAACAAACAAATTATTTATGACTAGATCAAATTAACTTTACAAATTTGAGAGATTTGATAAATCTTGATGAAATTCTCCCTAATCCACGATGCAGATGAGCTCTAAAGAAGAGAAATGGAACATGGGGGTGATACTAGGGTTTTGCTTCTAGAGTTAGATGTGGAATGACCAAAAATAGTTAAACAATTAATGAGATATAAAATACATAATATAATTTCCATAAATCTAGAAATGAGCTCACAGGTTGGCGTAATACCTGAGTAAATCACCCAAATCCACCACGATTATGAACTCATAAGGTGTTCAAATGGATATGGTGATTTTAATAGTTTAGTGGAGGCAAATTAAAAAGTTTAACGAGTGAAATTTTTTTAAATATGGATGTTGGTTGGAGTTGATGACTCAAGAGGGGGTGAATTGAGTATCTATAAAAATTTCTGTTAAAAGGATTCTTTACAAAATAAAATCCCCCTACAAAAATAAACACAAAGTCAGTTTGTCATGAATTTATAAATGTCTTGAAGTTTCAATTTGATTATCATAATATTTATTAGTTCTCAGTTTTACTAACCTATCGATTAACAAAACCTTTGAAGTAAACCTACTGATTGAAAACAAATGTAAACACTTGCTAAAATAACTATCAAAGTTCAAGTTATCTTAATGTTGGAAATATATATCATATAAAATGTATAAGATAATTAAAAAAGAAGATAAAACTAGAGGTTCAGTCTCAAGAATATACTTAGTCCAATCTACTTGGTGATCACCTTCCACCATGCTATTTGTATTAATAATCTTTTGATGCACACCCTGGATTGGGGTTTACAAAAGAACTCAATACTGTCCAAGCCACACAGGAACCTCTTCCATGGTTCTTTATGGGTAAAAAATACCACGACAAAAAGTGACTTCTTCCACACTTATAATTGGGTAAAAACAAGAGTAAAATAATGGTTGTGTAATGACATCTTGCATCCTTCAATTTAATGTAGGATAAAAAGTGTGTTATTTTATAGTTACACACTCTGCTCGAAAGCTAAGAAAAGATAAACAACATAGAAAAGAATGATAATAGAGTTAATAATTATCTGTGTGTTGCGAAGTAATGCTATGGACTCAATGGATGTTGAGAAAATGGTATTTGAGTCACGTTCTAGAAGTAGTCTTTAGAATAGAGTATCGTCGTTTCTGTAATCCAGCTTCATGGAGTGAAAAGGTTCAGCTCTCTATGGTCTTGATATACACTAAGATGTTTTAGAAAGTTTCTTGTTACATTCTTCTTGTAATCTCAAGCACTCAGTT
Source organism: Viscum album (assembly GCA_963277665.1). Classification (NCBI taxonomy): domain Eukaryota; kingdom Viridiplantae; phylum Streptophyta; class Magnoliopsida; order Santalales; family Viscaceae; genus Viscum; species Viscum album. The sequence continues at coordinate 1,194,482,009 of OY728135.1, read as the reverse complement.
CCTCTCTTTTCGTATTCACATAGTCTATATCTCTGTGTGTAATACTTCATGTACTACTCTTCTTTAAAGTGAAAGATGAGGTCCTTTTATACTATAAGATCCTCTCGGCATGAATATATTCACACGTTCATGTACCTCGTACTATCTACGGATTGTACTACAAACAACATAAAAAATTGTCAGAATAATTAATTTGTCCAAACGTGACTCTTAGAAATAACTTTGAATTAATTAATTAAAAACATTTATTTATAATAATCAGTGAGTCATCTTCGGCGTGATGACTTATGTTTCGGTGTGTTGACTTCAATTTTGGTGCGTCAACTTCAGTCTTACTGTTTCAACTTCGGTTTCCAAACGTCGGTGTGTTGAACTCGTTGTGTCATACTTAACATTAGTTCCAGTGAATCTATAAAAATTATGGAGTTTATGTCTTACCAGAATAAGTGTTATGGAAAATTGTATGTATAAATACATTTGTAAACATATTTATTCATGAATATAGGGGACTGACTTATTAACATATATGTTGTTTTATGACATAATTGATTCTCATAGAGATATTAAAACGACATGAATGATTAGAATCTATATATTGACATTATTTTTTATTATGAAAACTACAATATCATGGAGGTTCCAACAATGGAATAGTTATAAAAGAAACAAATTTGGGTTTTAAATCTAGAAATGGGCTCATGGTTGGCCCAAATCGTGATGTAACCACCCTTTTATCCAAAACTCCCAAACAAGCTATGGGGAACCCATGGTAGGATGATTAGACATAAATGGATGTTCAAAACTAAAAATTAATCTCACCCAAAACCCATTAAAAGGATCAGGATTTGAAACGAACCGGATCACAACCAAGACATGAAAAAAATAGGTGGGACATGAAACCAATTATTGATGTCCAACATTATGCATTCCATTATTTATTCTTTCCATATTATTCATTTCTTAGTATCATCCATTGTACGTATACCCATACTAATAATATATTATAACCTCCTTCATATGATCTACTTACCCAAAATTTTAATAAGTTTATTATGATTGATATGTAGGGATATGATAAAGGAAATATTTATGTTCTCAATGAAAATAAAATGATTTGTTTTGTGTTTTAAAATGTAATTTAGGTTTCAAGAAAATTTCAAGATAAAAAATACTACTAAAATATTTGGCCCTTTGGGATGTGGTTTCATTTATCTTGTATCAATATATTAATGTGCCCACTAATTTTGGTCTACTAGGATTATGGACTTTTCATTAAAAGTTTGCTGTTATAGATTCAAGATTAAAAATACACCCAATTTTTTAATGGATCTTAGGAATAATATTTTCAATGATTGTTTGGATACATTTATTGTGTTTTGTATTATTATACATGTTATGGGGAACATAAGAAACACTTAAGGATTGTCTTGAAGATTTTATGTCAAAATGAGGAAAATGGAAAATTATGTAAATGTGTCTTTGGGTTGGAACTAGATTCATTTATTGGGAATATTATTACTAAACAATGAATAATTATTGAACCTAATAGAACTAATGTGGTGGAAATGTGGACAAGGACTATATCTTTAACTGATATTTGATGATATTTGGGTTTAACCAGATACAACCAATAGCTTATTTAAAAATTTGGTAGGTTATCTAACCTATAAATTAAGTTAAATATTAAAGTAGTAAAATTAAACAAAAAAATGAATGTGATTAATATTTCTAGTAATTCAAAGGAATATTTATTAATGATTTATTGTTATCTATACTAACAAGAAATTGGGAATTTATTATTTACAGGTACTCTTATTTGAAAGTAATTTCTTGTGCCTTAATGAAAGATTATAGGTTAATTGCATATTTTTCATGTCAATGGAAAATCCCTGAGATGAATTACCCACTGCATGATTTCTATTTTTCAATTGTGATTTTTTTCATTAAAAATTTGGTGGTGTATTTAATATGGGGTAACATGTGAAATATATATTGACCATAAAATTTTTCTGTCAATATATACATAAAAAGAGTTTAATATATGTAAAATAATATGGTTGGAACCGAAAAAAAATTAGGTTTTTTGGATTCACTATTTTCTTGTAAAATAAAACAATGTAGATGATTATATGAGTTTAAAAGATCATGTATCATTATAAATTATATGTTTCAAACAACATCAATTTTTTAATTTTTAAATGAATATTTTCCTATAATTTTTTAGGAGGGAAATCCCACTATATTGAATCAAGTATCAACAAATCCATCTTTGTAAGAAAAAATTTTGCTGGCATTGAAGGAAGATCATTTATTTCAAAAAAGAGTAGAATAGTTTTAAAAGGGTATATTAATTGAATTTATTGTGGATAAATATGGTGTTATAATATTTGGGAGGAGGATATTTTATTTATTGATTCCTATTTAAATATATAATTATTTAGTGAATCTTACATCTCTCCCTTGTCAATTCTTCTTTAGAGCACTAAGATATTCATAGGCCATTGGGAATATTTTTTGTGTGAGGCTATGAAAAAAGAAATATATAATTTTACCATGAATTGTTTGAAATTTATGAAGGTTGTCTCCTGAAGGCAACTAAAAAATGTGATGGTTCACAAATTTTCAATTTTATAATGGAAATTGGATGTCATGTCCCAAGATTTTCTATGGGATCTAAAAATATATATCGAGGTAATAATAGGATTTGGTTTATTATAAATTGTTTGACTAAATCAGTGAATCTTATTTCTATTCGAGATACTATGTATTTGGATCATATTTCATGAAATTATCTTATGGATATGTTCAAGTTACATGAAATTACCATATCTATTGTATATGATCCTGATCTTAGGATTATATAAATTTTTTAAAGGAATTTTGAATTTATTGTGTATTATATTAATTTCCATAAATGATTTCCATCTCTAATAAGATGGATAATTAGAGAATAAAATTCTTAATTTAAGGGATATGATTAAATATTTCTCACCATATTATTAGGTAATTTCTTATTGTAATATTTCATTAATTAAATTTTATAACGACCCATACTTTACATACATTGTTAATACTTCAAAATTGAAGCACACTTATTACAACATATGACAAAACCACAAAGGACCGTATAGGTATAGTGTCTTTAGAAACTGGGAAACATAAACAACTGGTTCATAAATCTTCTACAGTGTCTCCCATTTATTTCATCATATCTAGGGTCCCTTTTAGCATATTCTACTTAATATCCATATTCCTGACCTGGGGAAAAGAAAACATAAAAGGGTGAGCTCAAATGCTCAGCAAGGGCAAATAAAGGAAATAAAAATCATATCATATCTTTTTGAAAATCAAAACCTGCAAAAGATATCATAATATCTTAACATGGAATAAATCATAGAAGTGAAAATGAGATCCCCATAATCATAACATAAAACTTGAAACTTTGTGGCATGCACACATAATCATGGAAAATCATTTCTTGTTAGTCATGACTCATTGCCAAGACAATCTTAGTGGACAAAGTTCCTTTCTGAACGGAGTTCACTCCTCGTTTCAGTCCTGTATCACTGAACCGAAATAACCTTCCGTTCCAGCCATGTCTATCTCATGAGATATAAAATCTTTACCCAATGCATTGGAGGGAGATATAGGTCCCACCCATCTTATAATGAATCCTTTCTTATGTGTGCCACATAATCATAAACCATATATCATAGTGTAACCCATGTAACAAAAATGGGATTCTTAAACAACATGACATCATAAAACAATTCATATAAGATAAAGGAATTCATAAAAATATTTCCATGACAACATAATCAAACCAATGTAATAATAGGGATAAAAACAGAACCCTTTTATTATCTTAGATAGAAAATAATTTTGATAAAATACTTGAACTCCATTCATGAGGAAAATATCCTTTCTACTTCAAAAACATTTTTCCTTTCATAACATGTCATACGACTTTAAAATAAAATAATTTGATTAAAAATAAACTTGAAAACTTGTAAAGGAAGTTTCTTGGAAATAATGTTTTAAAAATCCATTCATGCCGTATAAGTTAAAATAACATTCTTCGTACTTTTGTCAGAAAAGTCAAAAAGTACCTCGTATGAAAAACGACAAAACATTCCTTTCATATCTTTTACAAAAAAACTTACCGAAGGGTAAAATTGTTTATAAACTATTGTAGAAGGATGGAAATAATATTACATATTGAGGGAACATGGATGTGGATGATAAAATACACCCCAGTAATTACCAAAGTAAATACAATCTCGGATAAAAGTGAGATTGTGATATTTCCCTTACCTTAGGTCCGATTTGCTTTGTACGTGTCTGAAGCTCCTGTATAATGGTTTAAATAATGTTATTGACTTATTCCAAAATCATACATATTGATATGATATCATATATGGTCATATTATTAGCTTCTTGTTTGTAATATTTCATTGTTACTTGTTACTCGGGTCTTTATTGCCTTTTGTTCTTATGCGTGTTTTGCCGAATATATTCTTATTCTTATTTTAAGGTTATAGATACCTTATATCCATAATGGTATTAGTGTAACATATATCATATTTATTCATTCAATTCATTTATATAATTACTATGTAATGATGATCATGTAGAACGAGTCGCATCACATCGTGGAGACGGTATTCCGTACGTACGCACGAGTGATGATATAATTCCTATGATCATGGAACTGTATTGGAGTATATATATATTATTTCAGTATCAATATTACTTTATAATAATCATAAATAGTTACTCATTACACCATTATACCCATCCTTGTAAAGTGATGGTGGAAAATAGATTACACCACGGCGTGGAGACGGTATTCCGTACGTACGCACGCGCGGTGATTTCATTTTTCCGTAGGATGGATAGAAGGTGAATTAGGGTTGTTTCATATTTATAATAACATATCATTATGTAAGTAATACTGATGTTATTACTTTATCATGAAACAACTAAAGAAGAAGAAGTTGAAGAAGAATGAAATTGAAAAGATCGGTAATGGATATTACCTCTTCTTTGGAACGCCTCTTTGAATCCTCCACTTAGGGAACTAAGATTGGTCTTTGAAGAAGACCAGGACCTCTAGGATTATTCTATGGAAGTGGAGAAAATGTCAGGGGTTGGCCGAGCTTGAGTGATCAAATTGGTGTGAGGAGGAGGGGGAGGAGGTGCCCTTTTATAAGGGAGGGGAGGGGCACCTTAGGAATATCTCAAAATATTATTTTATATTAAAGTCAAAACCAGTTTATAATGGTTCCAAAGGGTCTTATTTCGAAGATAAAGTGGGGATGGGTCGATATCCTATCAACCAATAGGATTTAGACAAGTTTAGGGTATTATTTTAACCATATCAATTAGATTTACCTCTAAGTTAAATAATTTAACTTTTACCGTGTCTTTTTGTTTTCTTTCACTATATGGTTAATACACTTACTATAACATACCAAAAGAACCCAAAATTGTTTATTATTAATATATATATCCTTATCTAAGTCATTTGGCCGAACCTTAGATTTTTAGGAATAAGATAACAATTAATAATATAATATTTGATTTAAAAACTATTTTGTGTCAATTTTGACACTATTTGATATATGATTTTTGTGAAAGTCATAACAGAATTATATGTTCGAACCAAGTTTATTAAATCAACATTAATATATCATAGTAACCTAGAAAATTAGTGTAATTCCTAAAAAGTCTCAAATTACATTTATTTTGGTGTTTATAACATTAATTATGTCCATATTTCATTAATAAGATAATTACTGCATCATCATTGTGTCATAAATAAATTAAATTATTTAATGTCTAAAAATTACAAATAAAATACCATTATGTAGGAAATATATTTATCTTTCTAATGAATATTTATAGTCTAATTTATCCTATGTATAGCCCCATATTAAAAATGATTTACTTATTAAACTTTGATTTTAACTATTTTAAGCCTTCTTTAAATAAATTAATAATAAATGTCCTAATCTAATCCGAGTGGGCCTAAATGGTCATATTTTTATTCCTAAGGTTGTTTTTGGTCGAATTACACTTGTCCAATAGAATTAGGACATGTTTTAGGGTAATATTAATATCATATTTACCCTTAGTTACCCTATTTACTATTAACCGCGGTAAAAAAAAGTAAAAAGTAACTATTCACCAAAAAAATTAATTTTTATCTCATTGAACCACATTTTACTTACTGATATCAACCGTGTCTGTCGGATTTTTGAAATTCCATTCACAGAAGCGGTAAAATTAAGTTTTATGCAAAATTCAGTTTTTAACCTACCACTTAGTGGTTTCACTATTTATCAAAAATTGAAAGTTTTCAGAAAAATACCAAAATTTCACCCTAGGCTAATTTCGATATTCTGAGTCCAAAAATGAGGTCCATTTTGAAAAATAAAATTTATAAAATTTCAAAAAGTGGTTATTACTATTCATAACGGCTAGTTTTAATAGCATATTGTTGTTTAGTGAAACTCGGTATTGCGTACGACGCAAGCTATCGAGAAAGGTCGCGATTGCGTGTAAAGTAAGCCAAGAAAGTGTGTAGTGAAAGATTCCTTTGATGATATATACAAACAAAATATTACTCATAAAAATCTCAGGTGTTACATTCTACCCCCCTTAAAAAGAATTTCGCCCTCAAAATTCGTCACTTTGTAACAAACAGATGATGATACTTCTCCCTCATCATATCCTCAAGCTCCCATGTAGCTTCTTCTAATTGGTGGTTCCTCCATAAAACTTTCACCAAGCGAGTGGTCTTGTTTCGTAGGACTTTTTCACTACGATCCAGAATCTCTATCGGCTGTTCTTAATAAGAAAGATCTTGCTCCAGCGGTACAACTTCTGAGCTGAGTACATGTGAAGGATCTGGTATGTACATTCTCAGGAGAGATACATGGAACACATCGTGAACTTGAGAGAGATTCGGTGGAAGCGCCAATCGGTAAGCTACCTTTCCAACACGATCCAGTATTTCGAAAGGACCGATATATCTAGGGCTCAACTTCCCCTTCTTTCCAAATCTCATAACCCTCTTCCAGGGAGATATTCGTAAGAACACTTTATCACCCACTTCAAACTCTAGGTCTTTTCATCGATTGTCGGCATAACTTTTCTGTCGACTTTGAGCTGCTCTTATGTGTTGTTGAATATATCTGACCTTTTCTGCCATTTCATCAATGAGATCAGGTCCTAATAGCATTCTTTCCCCAACTTCATCCCAGCAAGTTGGAGTCCTGCATTTCTTTCCATAGAGAGCTTCATAAGGAGCCATCTGAATACTGGAGTGAAAGCTATTATTATAAGAAAATTCCACCAAAGGTAGGTGTTGATCCCAACCTCCTTTGAAATCCGTAGAGCAAGCTCTCAACATATCTTCTAGGGTTTGAATTGTTCTCTCAGACTGACCATCTGTCTGGGGAAGATAAGTAGTGCTGAAACTCAACTCTGTATCCAGAGTATGCTGGAGACTTCGCCAGAACTTCGAGGTAAATCTCGGATCCCGATCAGATATAATATTAAGTGGTACTCCATGCAATCTTACCACTTCCTTTACATATATCCTGGCAAGCTGATCTAGAGAGAAATCCTCTCTAATAGGAATGAAGTGTGCAGACTTTGTAAGACGATCAACTATGACCCAGATAGCATTATTGCCTTTGGATGTTTTAGGAAGTCCTGGGACAAAGTCCATAGTGATGTTTTCCCATTTCCATTCGGGTATGGGTAATAGTTGTAACATCCCCATAGACTTTTGTCTCTCAGCCTTAACTTGTTGACAAACCAAGCATCGAGAGACATATTCAGCAACATCTCTTTTCATGTCATCCCACCAGAAGTACTCTTTCAGGTCCCTATACATCTTCGTGCTTCCAGGATGAATAGAGAATGAAGAACTATGAGCCTCATCCAGCAGCTCCTTCTTTAATTTGGGGATGGAAGGAACACAAACCCGATTCCTGAACTTTATTATCCCATCACAATCAAGGTTGAATTCAGGAACATTTCTCACCTTCTTTTGTAACTCGACATCTCCTTTCTGTGCCTCTTTAATCTTCACATGTATAGATGGTTGAACATTCATTTGAGAAAGATAAGATTTTTCCCCTTCCATTATAATTCCAAGATCCATCCTTTGTAAATCCATAAATATTGGATCTTTTGTGATCCTCATCATGGATAAACTAGCATGGTCTTGTCGACTTAATGCATCTGCCACCTTGTTTGCTTTCCCAAGGTGGTAATGGATTGAGCAGTCATAATCCTTAATCAGCTCCAACCATCTTCTTTGACGAATATTCAACTCCTTTTGTGTGAAAATATACTTTAAACTTTTATGATCAGTATAAATATCACACCTTTCACCATAAAGGCAATGCCTCCAAATCTTTAATGCAAAGATTACCGCAGCCAACTCCAAATCATGTGTTGGGTAATTTTGCTCATGGATTTTCAACTGTCGTGAGGCATAAGCTATCACCATATCATTTTGCATAAGAACACACCCCAATCCCTTCTTGGATGCATCACTGTAGATCACAAACCTTTCTCCACTACAAGGCAGTGTGAGCACAGGTGCACTGGATAACCTTCTTTTCAACTCCTTGAAATTCTCTTCACATTCCTCTGTCCAGACAAACTTAACTCCTTTCCGAGTCAACTTGGTGAGTGGATTAGATAATCGTGAAAAATCTTTTACAAAACGTCGATAATATCCAGCCAAACCAAGAAAACTTCGGATCTCAGTTACTGTTGTTGGTCTCGACCATCTTTCGATAACCTCTGTTTTTGCTGGATCCACAGATATCCCCTCTTTTGTGATTATGTGACCCATAAATGCAACTTTTTGAAGCCAAAATTCACACTTGGTAAATTTGGCATAAAGCTTCTCCTTTCTCAGGGTCTTCAATATAATTCTCAAGTGATCTTCATGCTCTTCCTTGCTCTTTGAATAGACATGAATATCGTCTATAAAGACTACCACAAATTGATCAAGATAGTCTCTAAAGACTCTATTCATTAGATCCATGAAGATAGCAGGGGCATTAGTAAGACCAAATGGCATCACTATAAATTCATAGTGTCCATATCTTGTACGGAAAGTCGTGTTTGGTATATCCTCCCTTTTGACCCTTAATTGATGATACCCTGAACGAAGATCAATCTTGGAAAAGTATTGAGCTCTGCGTAGTTGGTCAAATAAGTCATCAATGTGTGGGAGAGGATATTTGTTCTTGATAGTGATCTTGTTAAGTTCTCGATAATCAATGCAGAGTCTCATTGATCCATCTTTCTTCTTAACAAATAGAACAAGTGCTCCGAAAGGTGACGCACTAGGGCGTATGAATCCCTTATCAATATTCTCTTGGAGTTTCTTCTTCAATTCCTGCAACTCAATTGGGGCCATTCTATAAGGTGTCTTTGAAATAGGCAATGCACCCGGTATGAGTTCTATTGAAAACTCAACTTCACGATTTGGTGGAAGACCCGGTAATTCCGCCGGAAAGACATCATCAAACTCCCGTACAATGGGAATATTCTTAATCGTGAGTTTCTCACCAACCATTTGAGATAAATAACCTTCATTTAGTGGAATCAATACCCATAAGATGGAAGAAATTTCCACTGGAAGATTATGTTCATCCTTGCATTGATATATGATCGTATATTGATCTGGAATATGAAATGTGACTTCCCTTATTTGGCAATTCATATGAGCTCCATGTAGAGAAAGCCAATCCATGCCAAGAATCACATCAAATTCTACAAAAGGAAGGATCACAATATTTGCAGGAAGCACTTTCCCAAAAACTTCGATCGGAGAAGAATTATAAACTTTTGATGCGACTGTTGTGCCATTAGGTGTTGTCACAACTAACTCAACATCTAATTGTTGAGGTAATACGGTGATACCCTAAGAAAATTCCTTAGAAATAAAAGAGTGGGTGGATCCATAATCAAATAAAACATTTTCTACTTTAGAGTGGATGGTAAGTGTACCTTTCACCACTTCGTTATCGTACTCCACATCGCTGATAGAAATTGCATGTGACTTTCCTTTGTCTTTAGCCTTAAGATTTTGTTGACGTCGACCATCATCATCAACCCTTGGATTTGGGCATTGATTGGCATAATGCCCCATCTCCTTGCACTTGAAACATTGAAGTGTAGTAGGTTCATTCTGTGTATCCCTTCCTTTGTTTGCGTCATTAGACATCTTCTTCCCATTATCACAGCATTCAAATGCCTGATGACCTTCCTTTCCACATTTAAAACATTTACTTGTCCCTTTAAGACAAATCCCTCCATGTTTCTTTCCACACTTTGAGCATAAGGAAAATCTCATCTTCTTTTCCGTGTGATCTTTAGATTTTTCTTTGAATTCCATCTTCCTCTTCTTATCAAACCCATGTGACTGATGGGTTATTCCAATCTCCATCTCGATTTTGAGAGCACATCGAACGATTTCCTCGTAGCTATTGAAGTCCCTTATGGCTAACGCCCTTCGAAGACTTGGTTTTAAGCCACTAAAGAATCGATCGATCGTACTCTCAGGTTGGATAATAATACAAGAAGCGTACCTTGCAAGTCTTGTAAAATTTGCTTCATAGGTACCAACAGATTCATCATCCCTTTGCTTCAGTTCAAGAAACTCTTTCTCCATCTTTGTTCGGAGAATACGAGGGAAGTACTTATTGAAAAATAAGTTCTTGAACTCGTCCCATTCCATAGACTCAATTTCAACCCTTTGCCTCGTATTCTTAATAAGATTCCACCATTGATCAGCATCTCCTTCCAAACGATACACTGCTAGGATGACTTTATCATGTTCAGAACATTGAAGAACTGAAAATATCATTTCAGTAGTACTAATCCATTGTTCAGCAACTAATGGATCAGTAGACCCACTGAAAGAAGGTGGACGCTGCCTCATGAAGGATTCAACAGAATGTTGCTCCTTCCTTTGCTCGTTTGGAAGTCCTGCATGATTCATAGCTTGAGAAAGTTGTGTGAGCATGGCTACAAGATTTTGCATTCTAGCTCCCATTTAGTTTGGTTGCTCAGGGGGACAATCATTGCATTTCCCATCGCATTCCGCATTAACACGGTTCCTTCGGGTTCTATCCATTGACTAAAACCAAGAAGAATAGTGTGAGCAACACTAATTATAATAGGAAAACCACATAATTCAAGAATAAAATTTTCATGCTTAAGGTCTTATCCTAGGTTATTCAAGGCCATTTCTAAAACACTAAGATTGTGTTCTATGCTTAGACTTATCCTTAGGGTTCTTACTAAGGCTTTCACATCCTAGTTTCCAAAGGTTGACTATACCTTTCCTCTGATACCAACTATAACGACCCATACTTTACATACATTGTTAATACTTCAAAATTGAAGCACACTTATTACAACATATGACAAAACCACAAAAAACCGTATAGGTATAGTGTCTTTAGAAACTGGGAAACATAAACAACTGGTTCATAAATCTTCTACAGTGTCTCCCTTTTATTTCATCATATCTAGGGTCCCTTTTAGCATATTCTACTTAATATCCATCTTCCTGACCTGGGGAAAATAAAACATAAAAGGGTGAGCTCAAATGCTCAGCAAGGGAAAATAATGGAAATAAAAATCATATCATATCTTTTTGAAAATCAAATCCTGTAAAAGAGATCATAATATCTTAACATGGAATAAATCATAGAAGTGAAAATGAGATTCCCATAATCATAACATAAAACTTGAAACTTTGTGTCACGCACACATAATCATGGAAATCATTTCTTGTTAGTCATGACTCATTGCCAAGACTATCTTAGTGGACAATGTCCCTTTCTGAACCGAGTTCACTCCTCATTTCAGTCTTTTATCACTGAACTGAAATAAACTTCCGTTCCAGCCATGTCTATCTCATGAGATATAAAATCTTTTCCCAATGCATTAGAGGTAGATATAGGTCCCACCCATCTTATAATGAATCCTTTCTTATGTGTGCCACATAATCATAAACCATACATCATAGTGTAACCCATGTAACAAAAATGGGATTCTTAAACAACATGACATCATAAAACAATTCATATAAGATAAAGGAATTCATAAAAATATTTCCATCACAACATAATCAAACCAATTTAATAATAGGGATAAAAACATAACCCTTTTATTGTCTTAGATGGAAAATAATTTTGATAAAATACTTGAACTCCATTCTTGAGGAAAATATCCTTTCTACTTCAAAAACATTTTTCCTTTCATAACATGTCATACGACTTTAAAATAAAAGAAGTTGATTAAAAATAAACTTGAAATCATTTAAAGGAAGTTTCTTGGAAATAATGTTTTAAAAATCCATTCATGCCGTATAAGTTAAAAAAAACATTCTTCATACTTTTTTCGGAAAAGTCAAAAAGTACCTCGTATGAAAAAAGACAAAAGATTCCTTTCATATCTTTTACAAAAAAACTTACCGAAGGGTAAAATTTGTTATAAACTATTGTAGAAGGATGGAAATAATATTACATATTGAGGGAACATGGATGTGGATGATAAAATACACCCCAGTATTTACCAATGTAAATACAATCTCGGATAAAAGTGAGATTGTGATATTTCCATTACCTTAGGTCTGATTTGCTTTGTATGTGTCCGAATCTCCTGTATAATGGTTTAAATAATGTTATTGACTTATTCCAGAATCATACATATTGATATGATATCATATATGGTCATATTCTTAGCTTCTTGTTGTAATATTTCATTGTTACTTGTTACTCGGGTCTTTATTGCCTTTTGTTCTTATGCGTGTTTTGCCGAATACATTCTTATTCTTCTTTTAAGGTTATAGATACCTTATATCCAGAATGGTATTAGTGTAACATATATCATATTTATTCATTCAATTCATTTATATAATTACTATGTAATGATGATCCTGTAGAACGAGTCACATCACATCGTGGAGATGGTATTCCGTACGTACGCATGAGTGATGATATCGTTCCTATGATCGTGGAACTGTATTGGAGTATATATATATTATTTCAGTATCAATATTAATTTATAATAATCATAAATAGTTACTCATTACACCATTATACCCATCCTTGTAAAGTGATGGTGTAAAATAGATTACACCACGGCGTGGAGACGGTATTCCGTACGTACGCACGCGCGGTGATTTCATTTTTCCGTAGGATGGATAGAAGGTGAATTAGGGTTGTTTCATATTTATAATAACATATCAGTATGTAATTAATACTGATGTTATTACTTTATCATGAAACAACTAAATAATAAGAAGTTGAAGAAGAAAGAAATTGAAAAGATCGGTAATGGATATTACCTCTTCTTTGGAACGCCTCTTTGAATCCTCCACTTAGGGAACTAAGATTGGTCTTTGAAGAAGACCAGGACCTCTAGAATTATTCTAGGGAATTGGAGAAAATGGCAGGGGTTGGCTGAGCTTGAGTGCTCAAATTGGTGTGAGGAGGAGGGGGAGGAGGTGCCTTTTATAAGGGAGGAGAGGGGCACCTTAGGAATATCTCAAAATATTATTTTATATTAAAGTAAAAATCGGTTTATAATGGTTCCAAAGGGTCTTATTTCGAAGATAAAGTGGGGATGGGTCGAAATCCTATCAACCAATAGGATTTAGACAAGTTTAGGATATTATTTTAACATTATCAATTAGATTTAACACTAAGTTAAATAATTTAACTTTTACCGTGTCTTTTTGTTTTCTTTCACTATATGGTTAATACACTTACTATAACATACCAAACGAACCCCAAATTGTTTATTATTAATATATATATAACCTTATCTAAGTCATTTGGCCGAACCTTAGATTTTTAGGAATAAGATAACAATTAATAATATAATATTTTATTTAAAAACTATTTTGTGTCAATTTTGACACTATTTGATATATGATTTTTTTGAAAGTCATAACAGAATTATATGTTCGAAACAAGTTTATTAAATCAACATTAATATATCATAGTGACCTAGAAAATTAGTGTAATTCATAAAAAGTCTCCAATTACATTGATTTTGGTGTTTATAACATCAATTATGTCCATATTTCATTAATAAGATAATTACTGCATCATCATTGTGTCATAAATAAATTAAATTATTTAATGTCTAAAAATTACAAATAAAATACCATTATGTAGGAAATCTTTTTAGCTTTTTAATGAATATTTATAGTCGAATTTATCTTATGTATAACCCCATATTAAAAATGATTTACTTATTAAACTTTGATTTTAACTATTTTAACCCTTCTTTACATAAATTAATAATAAATGTCCTAATCTAATCCAAGTGGGCCTAAATGGTCATATTTTTATTCCTAAGTTTGTTTTTGGTCGAATTACACTTGTAAAATAGAATGAAGACATGTGTTAGGGTAATATTAATATAATATTTACCCTTATTTACCCTATTTACTATTAACCGCGGTAAAAACAAGTAAAAAGTTACTATTCACCAAAAAATTATTTTTATCTCATTGAACCACATTTTACATACTGATATCAACCGTGTCTGTCGTATTTTTGAAATTCCATTCACAGAAGCGGTAAAATTAAGTTTTATGCAAAATACAGTTTTTAACCTACCACTTAGTGGTTTCACTACTCATCAAAAATTGAAAGTTTTCAGAAAAATACCAAAATTTCACCCTAGGCTAATTTCGATATTCTGAGTCCAAAAATGAAGTCCATTGTGAGAAATAAAATTTATAAAATTTCAAAAAGTGGTTATTACTATTCATAACGGCTAGTTTTAATAGCATATTGTTGTTTAGTGAAACTCGGTATTGCGTACGACGCAAGCTATCGAGGAAGGTCACGATTGCATGTAAAGTAAGCCAAGAAAGTGTGTAGTGAAAGATTCCTTTGATGATATATAAAAACAAAATATTACTCATAAAAATCTCGGGTGTTACAAATTTTCTTATAATAACTATTTTCATTCAATTATACAAATGAAACCTTTTGAGAAAATATATGGAAACTGGTGTCAAACACTAATATACTATGATGAAGTCAGTGAAAGGAAGTTGTTGAAATCATAATTTTCATAAAATATGGTTGAAAATTTAATTTTTATTCACAAAAAATTAGGGTATCAAAGATCAGTAAAAATAGTTATTCATATAACTATAATATGACCATTCATTTTAGATCAGTGATAACATCCTTCCTTAAATAGCTCATTTGAAAAGAGTATTTTTCTATGTTAAAAAAGGAATGTTGATCCCATGATTCATTATAAAATTTGAAATTATAGAGATATTGGGCTAAATTTCAAACTAGATATCCTTGCCTTAGAGTTTATATCTGGATCATTGTGTGTTTGAGGCTTCTTTTCTAAGAAATCGTGTACCTATTACAGCTCATGTTTTAAGTGCTGGAGTGATAGAGGTAGAGGATAATATCTCTAATAAATAAAATTAGATTTAAATTATGGACCCTATTGAGTAGGTACCATAAATTAATGTGATTAATTAGGTTTATATTTTATGTAAATATCACATGATTGAGGAAAAAATACGGGAATCCTAAAAATATTTGAGGTAAAATACCCTCAATTATTTAAGTAAAGCATAAACATTTGGTAAAAAATTAGATAATGGGGAAAATGTGACATCCAAGGTAAACCTAGAAATAAATAAATATTATTACTTAAAATTATTTATTGTATGGATTTATATTCATTATATTTTTATAATTTAATTTAGATACTATTTAATTTAAAAAAGGGAGTAGTTTAATTTAAAAGAAATACTTTTCCATGAATTAAAAGGTTTTATTTAAAAAGATAAATTTCTTAATTTTAGAATTTAAATTTTTAAACATAAATATTTTTTTAATAATATTTTGACTATATATTATGGTTAATTTTAGCATTTTTTTGAAAAGATTAATTTTTTAGTCAACAGTGAAAAATATTAATTTTTTCAAAATTTTCAAATTTTTTTAAAATCATGAATTTGAAAAGTTACATTATTTTTGGATTTTATTTTAAAGTTACAAAAGAATAATTTTATTCAATACAATATAAATAATTCCATAAGAAACAAAATTATTTGTGATTTGGGTATAAGTTCAGTTTTATTATTAAACTATAATTTTTGAGAAAATAATTTTCATTACATTTCGCACACTTTTATTAAAATTAAATTACATTTATTATTAAAATTGAATATTTTTAAATTTATTAAATATATGGAATCTTGAGTTTCCTATTTATTAATGAGGTTAATTTCAATTTTTTATTATTATGAATAATAACCATGGTAAAAATATGTCACCATAGTAAAGAGAAAATTATGTTAATTAATGTTAAAACTAAGTGGAAAGGCCACAAAATCATATAATAATTCATATTTGATTATTTTATTCTTACTTGTGTAAACCTATATCATAAATTAAATATTTACTGTGTAACAACATGAGTTTTTTATGGTCCTTTTTGAATAAATTAAATTTTCATCTATTTATTGCAATGCACGTAGTAAAAAATTCATTTCACATGACACTGACTCGATGTACGTTAAATGGAATGAACTCATTGTATTGTACATAGAACATTAACTCGGCATATGTTACACAAAACACCGAATTTGTGTACGTTACACACAACAACGATGTTTCTACGAAACATACTTTATAGTTATAATTATTTAAATGATATTATTGTAACCTAGTTGTTAAAAATATTAACATTAACATTAATAAATAATTTTCAAATATTGGTGATAATTTTTTCTAAAAATAAATCTTATTGATAATTATGGATACTATTTTTGGTAAAGTCCTTTTATTTTTAAAAATACTGTTTTCTCGAATGAAAAGCATTTAATTCCCTTTTATGAAAAATAATAAAATTAATTTTTGACACATATAGAAATTCAATATGATAAAATAATCCTCATTTTTTTATAATGTTCAAATTTTATGATGGTCATTTTTTGTAATTTTTCTGAGACACTTCATTTTTCGATGAATATTGAAACATATTACCCTTAGGTTAAAATTTTCCTTTACCTTTAAATAATTATTAATTTAAAAGTAAACATTAAATTTTCAATAAGGTCACATTAGATAAATTATAAATATATTAATATAAGTTATGAAATTACAATCAATTTCAATTTGAAATTTAATATAAAAACTTAACACATTTTTGAACATTTTTCTACTTTAAAGACCTGTAATTTTGTCTCGTCTCCGGGATTAGTATTAATCATAAGTTTTACTCTTATGTGTACTACATTACTAAAAAAATTATTATTTTTTAATCAGTATAATGTTTAGATTTTAATTGGATAATTTTTATAGTAAAAGTGATTAAAATAACCACAAGGATTAAGGTCAAATTAATCTTAATTAGGGACTAAACCTTAATATTTGGGGCCCAAATGATGTAGTCACTTGTAAAAAATCCATTTTATGTATATTATTCGTCCTTAAAACTTTTATTATTGATTTATTTTGGGTTTTTATGACTTTTAGGTAAGAACATGTGTACACCAAACATATTTTCAAAACATCTAAGTGAGTTATTTTCCATCCCTTTAAATAGAACCACCTACCCCACTTCTTCACACCTATAAATCATCTTGTGCTTAGAAAATAATTTTTCTATACATTTAACAAACATCATACTTTCCTCTTAGGATCCTTCCCTTGGTCATAAGGCAATCTAATGATGCCTTTTGGCACAAACTAAAAAGTGTTACCTGATTAAGAGCTAACGTCTTCTCACAAGACTTTTCTTTTATTTCCTTTCGCCACCCCTATACTTTCTTTTTTCCATGATTTTATAGAAACAATAGTATCCTCAATATACTTGGATGTTATTATAATATGGTTTCAACTAACACTTACACACACCTCCATCTAGTGGACAACGAACATACTTTTTATGTGTACGGCGAGATACTACATCAATAAACGATGATTGTTTACTTTTATTTACCGACTCTCATGGTAGACATTATTATGGGAATTGTTTATATATTTTATTTATTATATATATTTTTTTCCTTTTACAACACATGTCTTTTTTACTTTCCATTTGGCAATAATATGACAATTTTGTCTTGAGAAAATGTGGACTACTACCCCTCAAAGCGATATAATTCATTCATAAACTGCATGGATTTTATTAAAGATGGTTTTAGTGAATATATAAGACATCTATGATATCTTAAATCTATTTTAGTAATGAAAAATATATATACATAAATTTATTTTACTTTATTTCTTTAAACAAAAAAATTAAATAGAAATAGCGTTCATGCGTACATCCAACCTACCGTCTCCATGAACGGTGTATTCTATTTTGTACTTATATATTCTATATATTATCATAGTACACATATAATATATATATATATTATAATTATATAATGATTTAAATTTTTAATTATGATATAATTATAAGTAGTAAAGATAAAAAATTAGGACACATGCGAAGAATAAAGAGATTATTACCGAAAATGAAACCTTAACATAGGATTGAAAAAAGCATGTAATCAATACTGAAAAATTGACCTATATACATGGTTAAAAACCGTGGGTATAGCCCCAAAAACTGTGGGTATAGGCGATACCCATGGTTTTGGGAACTGTGGGGCTGAGAGGCATCGGTATAGGTCTGCAACCTATACCCATAGTTAACCATGGGTAAAGCGTAATTGCCACACCCTATTCCCACGGTTCTAGTATCGTGGGTATAAATTGTACAAAAATCCAATGGCTGGATTATAACCCCCGACTTGCATCTCAATTTGAAGGCACCCCACCACTCATGCTACACCGCTTTTATTTACTTATATCTATATTTCTTTACAAATAATAATCCATGCCTATATTAGAAAAAAAGAACCCTGTGGGTTTCGATCCCTCAACCTCGTCTTCAACGTGCTGATGACAAAACATCCCAACAAACATGAGAATATAGTCATATATCTATATTTAGATTAATATATTAATATTACTCCTAGTTTTAGAAAAAAAGCGGTTTAAAGGATTCGATCACGCGACCATACAAGAAAACGAACGGACGCCTCACTAACTCATCTATAGAACATTTATAGTTCATTATTTGTGTATATATATATATATATATTAATCCGAACCATGGTTATAGTATAAAAAACTGTGGTTATATGTTAATGTCCCACAAAAATTTTTCTCTGCCATAACCCATGAAAGCTATACCCATGGTTTTATAAAACTGTGGGTTTTGGTCTTTGAAAAAAATTCTTGTGCCCACAGTTTTGGCAAAATTGTGGGTATAAACCTTCAAAAAAATTCCAATGCCCACGGTTTTGACCAAAACCATGGGTATAACTATTTATTCCCCATAGTTTTCCAAAACCGTTGGAATAGGTCATACTAAAAAACCTATACCGATAGTTTTTCACACAACCGTGGGTATAGGGGTGTCCTATACCCACGGTTTTCCAAATCAATGGGTATAGGTGACCATACTACCCCAATACCCACGGTTGTGTGCAAAATCGTGGGTATAGGGTTATTTTCAAGTAGTGAATATATAGTCATAATAAAACAAAATATGGTACTAGATATAATAATATGGTTCTTTAAAATATTTATAATAAATAATCATTTTTTATACAGGTGATTTGAAAGAGTACGATGAGAGTCAGGACAAAATGTAAGGGGTTTACAAATCACTTTCAATTTCCATGAGATAATGCTATGTTTGATACTCTTTAATTTTTTTTGGTGTTTTTAATACCAATTCTTTAACTATATTAATATTATACTTAATTTTATGGGTATTCAAATATAAATTTTATTATATTTCATTCATGAGGTCTATGTTTCAAAAGTGTCCAAATTAGTAAAATAGTTTTGTCTCAATTTTCCTTCTTTGAGACTCATGTTTTGTTATGCACCTAAACTCTTTTTCAATGTGTATATAATAACATTTTACATGTTATATCATGAATTACCTTATATAAAATATATTTTTAGCTTCATTTAATTTCTTTTTCTTACATGGATATTATGATCCCATTATTAAGTGTAATATGTCTGTCTCTCTCTCCAGTCAGATATATATTGTATTCAAAAACCATGTTTTAAAGAATGATTTCATAAATATTTTAAAAATATCATTTTAATAAAATTTTAATAGAAAAATTATTTTAGAAACATTTTATATTTTTAAATGCATCCTTTATAAATTTTCAAATCAATTTTCAATGAAATATGTTTTCAAAAAGGTTTTGTGTTTCTAAAAGTGTTTAAATGTTGAAGGGAAATTTTCCCCAAGAAATGATTTTAAAAGCTATTTAAAAATTATTTCTCATCTAAGATAACATATATTGGTGTTAATCATGAATTTATGTGAAATGTTTTCAATGTCTCCATTCATATTATTTCCCTAAATAGATTATGGTTTGATATAATGATGTTTATGATATCTGTTTCTATTATACGACTTATATGATTTCGAAACCCATTTATCATTCATGGTTATATGATTTTGAAACCTTCTTATTTTCACAGTTTATGTTCATGATGAAATTATTATTAAACCTATCTATTTCTATAGGTTATTATATGATTACATGTTTATAATACCAATTTCATTTCATGGGTTATGATATGATTATTTATGGTCTTATGGAACATGTATGTATGATTTAATTATAATAAGTGTGGGACATATATATCCATCTAATAAATTGGGTAAAGATTTATATATCATGAGATAGAGATGCCTTGAATGAGAAATGAAATCGGTTTGGTAAAACAGGGTTGGAACTAGGGGAGAACTCAGTTTAGAAATACAGGGCTGGAATGGGGTGTGAACCCAGTTCAGTAAAGGGCTTTGTCCACTAATATGATCTGTCCATCAATGCCTTTAATACTATGGAAATAATTATATATTATTATGTGCCTTCCAAAATTCCATGTTTTATTCCTATGTTATACTTTCATGGATTATGTTCTTTATTTCATTATGATTCATGTCTTGTAAACATCCAAGATTTATGACCTGATTCATGTATATGATCTTTCATATGAAGGGTATGATTTTCTTTTTTCATGATCATGTCATAATTTCCTTATTATCATGATTATTCTTACCTATCTCCCTTGTTTACCCTTACTGTTCATTTTATCTCACCCCTTTTTATGTTTCCTTCCCCAGGTTATGAAGATGTGTATTATGTTTTATGCGTATAAGATGGGTTCTCATAAAGAATAACCTAATGGTAGATAATGTAGATCACTTATGTATTTATGTTTATGTTTCCATGTTTCCTAAGGCACTAGACTTGTACAGACCTAAAGCGTCCATTTGAATAATATTTTAAGTGTTCCAAAAAATTTATGTATTATTAAAGAATGAAAAGCGAGGGTTGATATAGTTGGTTCCAGGGTAATGGTCTAGTAAACTTTTAGAATCTTGGATGATAAATCCTTAGTAAAAACCCTAAGAACATATCTATGGATAAATTTAATAGTAAAAAAAATTTAAGAAAATATCTCGAAAATTTGGTGATGGATAGAGTGATTGATTTATTAAAAATACATCCCTTTCTAGATACTAAATATAGATGTGGCTCTATAATAGATGTAGCGTCGGTTAACAACTACAACAATATATTTTGGGCCTAACTCGGGGTATCTACTACGTGACAACATGTCTTATTAAAAACCTAGTTTGGAACTCTAAGGGGATATGCTTTAGAAATCCACAAACTCTTCATGAACCATCATGAAGTATTTAAATTGAAGTAGACTATGGGTAACTGAGGATAAACCTATGGTTTCATATATTAAGGAAGGTTACACAATTTAGACATATAATAATAGACTTTTCACGATTATGTGGTTCCGCACTATGATAATTTTTTCTTACTCTATGATTTTCAGTTTTAGTCAATGACTAGAATCCTAAGAAACAGCGTTAATGGTGATAGTGGATGACAATTAAATGGTTGTACTCTTGAGAAACCGAATGTTATGAAAGATATAATTATAAACAATGTTACTATGCTCACACAGATTTCTCATGCTATGAATCATGGTGGAATTACAAATGAGAAAAATAGGGAACAAAATTTTATTGATTCATTCCTGAGGAAGCATTGATCCTATTTCAGATAGTCTTCTAATCCAGTTGTTTCTGAATAGTGGATCAGTACAACTAAAATGATATTCCTTTTTCTCTAGTGTTTGGAGTATGATATAGTCATTCTGGATGTCTATCAATTAGAAGGAAAAGAAGACAAGTGGTGGACTGTATCAATAATATGTAGTAACAATATGAGACGAAATCTATGGATTGTGATGAGTTTAATATCTTTTTTTCAATAAGTACTTTACTCAGATTCTTCATACCAAGATGGGAAAATAATTCCTTGAGTTGAATAAAATTGATTATGAATATAATGGTACCTAATATTCTAATTTCACGATACGTTCAAGGTATGCTTTAGGAATTATCATCCAACCTGAAAGTAAAGTTGATATGTTCTTAAGTTTCTTAATGCTGAGTCTTGGAAGTGTGTTGACCATAATATACTTTAGTATCTGTCAATAGATTTTGTGATATGCAATCAAGGATGAAATGGATGTTGTATTCACGTAACAATATCATGGTTTTGACAATAATATGAAGATAGACTTCAAAGGAATCTCAAAAAACCATAGAGAAAAGAAGAAGAGTTTTACTTTATGCTCTAAATATTGGAAGAAGCATGATGTAATTTATCTCAAATAATATAGTAAATATTTTATGTATATAAAGAAATTTCAGAAAGAAATTTATTATCAAAATGATGTGAAGAAGTTAGCTCAAAATGTTATTGGAGAAAAAGATGCACATAATGATCCTCCCATAATTCAATTGTAAAAGTGTAAAGAGAATGGTAATTATGTTAACCAATACCCAAACCCAAGGTATGGTGATGATGATCGACTTAAGAAAACTATTAATCTGAGTGAAAAGGGAAAATATCATGCAATATCTATTTTGGATTAGGGTTGTGATAAAAATGTGATGAATGGTACACTTACTATCTATTATATAACTGCTAATGTCATATTTGATTCTTTATCTACCCACTCTTTCATATAAAAATATTTTTCTAAGGCTGTTAATATTCCACAAAAATAATTAGAGATCGAATTTGTAGTGCAAACCACTAATGGTATGATGATTGAAATGGAAGTCTATGATTCATGTCTAGTTAATGTTTGTGGGAATGTGCTTCTTGAAAATCCTATCATTATTCCTTTAGTTGAATTTTATGCCATCTTAGGCATGGATTGTCTTTCTCTACATAAATCTCACATAAATTTCAAGTAAGGGAAGTGACATATGATATTTCAAACCCTCCTATTATCATCCATCCATGTGATGATAAGTTTGAAATTATTATAGATATTACATCCATTGTATGGGTCTTCATTCCCAATCAGAAGGGTTGTTTATCTAAAATTATTGGGGAGTGAATTGAAATCGATGATGTTCCTGTTGTTCATGAATTTGTGTATGTCTTTCCAAAAGAGTTTCCTATTCATTCACCAAAATGTGTAGATGAGTTATAAATAGAACTTATACTTAGTTCCACACCAATTTCAAATACACCTTATAGAATGGACCCGATTGGGTTGCCAGAATTGAAGAATCAACTAAAATAAAACATTGATAAGGGAATCATTTCCCCAAGTTTGTTACCTTGGGGTCCACCCATTATTTTTTTTGAAAAGAATGATTGATCAATGAGACTCTGAATTGATTATCAAGAGTAAAACAAGATCAAAATAAAGAACAAGTATCCTCTTCCCCATATAGATGAATTCTTTGATCAATTGCACAGAGCTCAATAATTTTCTAAAGAATTACCTTTATTATAGATTGCATCAATTGAGGGTCAAAATGAGGACATAACCAAGATGACATTATGTAAAATTTATGGATACCATGAATATATATTTATTTCTTTTGGTCTTACTAAATCTCTTACTATCATCATGAATTTAATTAATAGAGTCTTTAGAGATTATCTAAATTAGTCTGTGGTAGTATTTATATATGACATTATTATCTATTTAAAGGGTAAGGAAGATCATGGATATCTATTTAGAATTGTACTAAAGACCTTAATGATGGAGAATCTATTTTAAAATTTTAAAAAGTGTGAATTTTGGATCCAAAATTTTCCATATTTTGGGTAACATAATCTCAAGAGATGGTATAGTAGTAGATCCATAAAAAACAAAGGCTATTAAATGTTATCCTAGAACAAACCTAGTGATTGGGATCTATATATTTCATGGTTTATCTTGATATTATTGATCGTTTGTGAAGAATCTACCATGACACTCTAATCCTATTACTAGGTTAACTTGGAAGGGTTTCAAGTTCCATTAGATAGATGGAAGTGAAGAAATTTTCAGGTAATTGAAGATAAGGTAAGTCAGTGCACCTGTTTTAACATTACCCTATAGTGGATAAGGATTTTTAATCTAATGTGATGCATTGAAGAAGAGATTGAGACGTGTTCTTTTTCAGAAAAACATGGTTATTTCTTATGCCTCACGATGGATGAAAATTCATGATCAAAATCACCCAAATATTGATTTTTATTTATAAGTGTTAAATTTCTCATTAAAGATATGTATGAATTATCTTTATGGAGAAAAGTGTTATATATATACTGATGATAAAAGTCTGAAATATATATTAACATAAAAGTAGTTGAACATGCACTAGAGAAGATGGTTAGAGTTAATACATGATTATGATTTCCCAATGCATTACCACCCTAGAGAAGTGACCAAGGTTCCTATTGTTTTGAGTCAGAAGGATCACGCTAGGTAATCCATGAAGAGGATCACAAAAGATCCAATATTTTTCGTTTTGAAAAGAATGGATCTAGAAATTATAAATGAAGGGGAAAATATTATCATCCCCACATGAATGTTTAAACCTTTATCCTATTGAATTTGAAGGAGGTTTAGAAGGATGATGTAGATATGAAATATGAAGTAAAAATTGTTCCTGAGTTTAACCTTGATTAGGATGGAGTGATGTTGTTGAGGAACTGTGTATGTGTTCCTTCTATACTAGATTTGAGTAAGGATCTATTAGAGGATGCTTTTATTTTTTCTTTCACTATTCATATTGGAATTAAAAATATGTATAGGGACTTGAAAGAATAATTCTGGTGGGATAGAATGAAGAGAGATATCAGAGATTTTGTATCTCGGTGCTTATCATTCCAACATGTTAAGTCTAAAAGACAAAATTTAAATAGGATGTTGCATCCATTACCCATTCCTGAATGGAAATGAGAGAACATCACTTTGGATTTTGTCACTAGACTACCCAAAACCACTAAAGGGTTTAATTTTATATGTATGGTAGTCAGTCTCCTTACTA
This sequence comes from Viscum album, assembly GCA_963277665.1. Taxonomy (NCBI): domain Eukaryota; kingdom Viridiplantae; phylum Streptophyta; class Magnoliopsida; order Santalales; family Viscaceae; genus Viscum; species Viscum album. Next base: position 1,194,456,503 of record OY728135.1, on the reverse strand, counting down.
TAGCAACACACTTCATGTCTATTAGAGAAGACTTACCTCTGGATTAGTTTTCTAGGATATACATTAATGAAGTGGAAATGTTTCATAGATTACCACATTCCATTGTTTCAGATTGGAATATAAGGTATATCTGAATGTGTTGGCGATGTATTTAACAAGCACTTGATACAGAATTGAGGTTCAGTACCGATTATTATTCTTAGATAGTTTTTTAGTCTAAAAGAACAATTCAAACCCTAAATTATATATTGAGATCTTGTTCTTTTATTTCAAATGTGGTTGGTATCAACACCTTCCTCTAGTTAAGTTTTATTACAATTATAGATTTCACTAAATCATTTATATGGAATCGTACAAAGACCTATATGGGATGAAATGTAGAGCTCTAATTTTCTTGGAAGACATTGAAGAAATAAAGCTATTGAGACATGATATTGCTGATGAAATGGTCAAGAAGGTTATAACTATTCAAAATCATATCAAGAAAGCTCAAAGTTATAATAAAAAGTTATACTGATAACCATAGTTGAGATATGGAATTAAAATTTGTTGAAAAAGTGTTTCTTAGAATCACACCCTGGAAGAATTTTATGAGATTCAGGATGAAATTGAATGTATTCCCTAGGTATATAGGTCCTTTTGATATTTCGAATCATATTGAGATGGGTTCCTATCACTTGAAACTTCTTTAAAATATCTACCAAGTTCATGATGTGTTCCATGTATCTCTCATGTGGATGTAAATACCAAAACCATCACATGTACTAAACTCAGAGGTTATAGCACTGGATCAAGATATTTCTTATGATGAGGAATATATTTATATGATAGATCGTATTGAGAAAGTTCTAGGAAACAATACCACTCACCTGGTCAAATTTGTTTTTGGAGAAATAACCAGTTAGAGGAACCTCTGTGGGTACATGAGGATATGATAAAGTAGATCAATCATCATTTTTTACCTGACTGCTGAATTTCATGGGAAAAATACATTTTAATGCGATAGAATGTAAAATTCTGAGTTTTTTATAGCCCTTTTTGAAAAAAATTAAAATTTCATTTATTTATCGTAATCCACTAAGTAAAATCTTTTATTCAACCGATACCCACTTAACGTATGTTACATAATACCAACTCATCATATGTTACAAGTAACATTGGATTGGAATATGTTACATGCAACACCGAATTGGCGTACATTACACAAACTAATAAAGTTTCTACAAAACAAAATTTTATAGTTATAAATATCTAAATGAGATAATTATAACATAGATGTTAAAATCAGTAATATAAATAGTAATAACTACATTTAAAATATTTTTATAATATTTTTACAAAAATTAGAAATATTTATAATTAAACATATGATTTTTGGTAAATTCCTTTTATGTTAAAAAATATTGTTTTCTCGAATGAACTGATTTTAATAAACTTCTATTAAAAATAATAAAATCAATTTTAGACATAAAATTGAAATTTAATTTGATAAAACAGACCTCATTTTTTAATTTATAATAGTGAAATTATCTTAGGGTGAATTTTTTGTATTTTTTTGTGAAACTTTTTTTTTTGATGAATAGTGAAAAATAATTTTTTTTTGTTAAAAACCACATTTTATTTTAAATAATTATTACTGTTAAAGTATAAATTATATTTATTTTACAGTTTAATTAGATCAATAATAAGTATATTAATACAATTTATTCTATTATAACCAATTTCACTTAGAAATTGAATATAAAAACGTAACAATTTTTAAAACTTTTTTCTACTTTAAATACCTGTAATTTCGTCTCGTCTATATGATTAACATTAATCATAATTTTTCTGCTTATGTGAAATGAATTTAGAAAAAAAACATATGCCATTTTAATCAGTATATAATTTATATTCTAATTTTATCATGTTATTTATGACCAAAATTATTAGTAAAAGTGAATAAAACTAATCATAGTGATTAAGGTCAAATTAAGTTTAATTAGTGACTAAATATTAATCTTAGGGTCCAAAATGACCTAGAAACTTGTCAAAACCCCATTTTATATTAATTATTTGGCCATAAACCATACATTATTTATTTATTTTGGTATGGTATGACTCTTTTTAGGTGATAACATGTGTACACCTAACTTGTTTTAAAAAAATCATAATGAGTCCTTTTCCTTCCCTATAAAAGGAAACAACATCTTAAAATCCCTCAAACCTCTAAAACCCTTTAATATTGGCAATTATATTCCCAATACATATCTTATAAATCCTATCATACTTATAGAATCCCTACCTTAGGAAGAATTCAATCCAAGGAATCCTTTTCGCACAATCCAAATGGAGTTACCCGGATAAGATGTAACTTCTTCCTTTATTTTATTTTCTTTCGCCATCCTCTCAACTTTCTATTTTAAATGATTGTATAAAAAATTTCTTCAATATACTATTATTATTTATTCTAATATTTCAAATACACATAAACACACCTCCATCAAATGGATAACGAAGAGACTGTTTGTTTTTTGATGAACTATAACTTCACTAAATGATGATTGTTCAATTTTCCAAACTGCCTCTCACATTGGAAATTATTAAAGAAAATATATTTATAAATGATATTAATTATATTATATTATTTATTTAATATTATTTATTCCTTTGACAACAAATATATTTTTTACTTTCCATTTTCTGTTAATGCATAGTTTTGTTTGAGGAAGTGTGCTCTATTGCACCCTCAAAATGATATGGTTTGTCCATCCACTACATAGATTGCATTAAAGAAAATTTTAGTGAATATATAAAAAATATATTATATCATAAATAAAATTTATTAATGATATATATTTACATATATACATATATACATATATACATATATATCTTTTACTTACTTTCTTTCAACACGACAATTAGATGGAAATAACGTTCATGCGTACGTGTGACCTACCCTCTCTATGAAAAGTGTATTACATTTCATAATTATATATTTATTGATTATTATAATACATATATAATGAATATAAATTATATTTATATCATTATTTACATTATGGAATCATGATATAAGAATAATTAGAAAAGATAAAACAAATTAAGACACATGCCAAGAATAAAGTGAATGTTACCTGAAGTGATACCTTAACATAGGACTGTTAAAAAGAGAGTAATATAAGGTAATAATAAAACCATATATGGTACTAGATATAATAATATGTTTCGGTAAAATATGTATAATAAATTTATATTAATTATATAGGTGGCTTAAATTAGTACATCGAGAGTTAAGACACTAGGTAAGGGGATTTCATCTCACTTTCTATTTCTGTGAGATACATACTACGATTTCCACTCTTTCCTTTTTGAGTGGTGTATGTAATTCCCATGATTTTATTCTATATATAAAATACCAAAATTTATTTGTATTCAAATATCCATTTTATTATATTTCCTCCATGACTTTTAAGTTTCAAAAGTTTTGAAATCATTAAAATAGTTTTGTCTCAAATTTTATTCTTTGAGACTCATGTTTTGTTATGCCCTTAAACTATTTTTCAAGGTATATATACTTACATTTTAAATATCATATCATTAATTTAATTGTTTTAATGGTATTTTAAGCTTCATGTAGTTTCCTTTTCTTACATATATATTATGATTCCATGTTACCATGTTATAATAGTTTATTGAAACAATCTCATCACTTATTAAGATTGATTATGTTTCTGCGTCCTATGATGAAATATTATGATCAAAATATTTTGAAAACTAATTTTTTCCTTATTATATTTTTATTCAAGATATATAAATATATTAGTGTAATTTTTAACTCTTTGGTACTTAAGATAACGTTTTATGTGAAATATAACTATCCCTCCATCTCCAGCCAAAAATCTATTATATTCAAAAAACAAATTTTCAAATATGTTATGAAAAATATTTTCAAAAGATATTTTAATACCATTTTCAAGGAGGAAGGTTTTTTAAAAATTATATAGTGTTCAATTATTCCTTTATAAGTTCTCCAATCTATTTTCAAAAAAAATATGTTATCAAAAAGGTTTTCTATTTTTAAAATTTTTTTCAAAGAAGAATGGATATTTTTCATGAAATGTTTTTGAATGGTTTTTCAAAATTATTTCTAATCTAAGAAAAAATCTATTGGTTTTAATCATGCATTTATGTGGAAATTAATCAATGTTTTTATTCATCTTATTTCTCTTAATGGATTATGTTTTTATGGAATGTGGTATAGGAACCCGTTTCTTTTTTCATAGGTTATATGATTTTGAAAATTGTTTCTCTTCCATGAGTTATATGATTTTCAAACCTGCTTCTTTTTATGGGTTATATTCATGATGAAATTATTATGAAATTTATCACTTTACAATGATTATGATGTGATTACATATTTATAATACCCATTTTATATCAAGGGTTTTAATATGATTATTTATGATCATCTGGTACATGTATGTATGATTTCATTGTGATGTGGATGATACCTATATCTCCCTCCAATTCAATGGGTAACTATTTATATCTCATGAGATAGACATGGATGGAATGAGAAATGAATTTTTTTTAGTATTACAGGGATAGAACAGGAAATGAACTCAGTTCAGAAATACAGGGCTGGAATGAGTTGGGAAATTAGTTCAGCAATATATGGCTAGGATGGCGTGCCCAAAATCAATTTCTGAAGTTTTGTTCGGGTACATTCAATAAACGTACGTGCTGGATTTTATATCTTTTGAACCGGTGCTTGGAATTGAAATATGAGGATATCGATGAACTTGCAGGGGAAGTATTTTCTTTTTTATACCTTTACCATAGTTTCGTTTTTTTGAGGTTGGAAGTTATTTTTGGGGGATTTCTAAATAATAATTTAATAAAAAAAATATGTGAAGCATATTTTTTATGTGTGGTGGTTAAAACCTCAAAAGATAGGTCAGTGGTGGGGCCCACCCGCATATAACCTCCCTTGGGAGGATATTACTAGGTGGGGCGCACATGGTCTTAATACCCTTGGAACCCCCCATTTATTTTTGTTAAACCCTCCACCCTCCACCTTCCCTCATAATGGTGCCAACTCTCTCTCACAATTAATTATCTAATCTTGCAATTAATTAATTGGCTCTTTTATTTTGAATTATTTTGAATTAATTTTTCCAACATAATAATATGTGTTATATTATTATAGTTGGATTTTTCATAATTTATCTTTTGTTGGGAGAATTGGGAGGAGATCTTGGGAGAATCCTTGGAGAATTATCTTCTCTAACGAAGAACCATCGCCCGCGAAGAATGCCTCTTCCTACCAAGCCAGGAGAACCGTACCGACCGGCCCGATGAGGAGGCGGCGCCGCCGGGCGAACCAGACCGGCCCACAGGTGGGTCACTCCCCACTGGGTTGGGCTGACCCCCAGCTGGGTCGGACCCACCGAGCTGGGTCAGGCTAACCCGCCAGCCCACTGGGCTTGACAGGTCGGCCCCGACCTTGCTTAAATTCGAATAACTTTTAGACCACGCGTCCGATCGATGCGCCATCTACGACACTGGGACCCTCGCGACGAAATGGTCCTTTTATGATACTATAAGTGAGTTTTGGAAAAATTTGGAAAATGAACAAGTTTGGATCGAGCATAAATCCAACTGGGCCCCTGGAATAGAAATATCAATAACTTTCAGACCGGACGTCCGATTGACGCGTCTTCTATCACGTTGGGTTCCTATTGATGAGACAGAACTACAGGAAACATCAACTTGAGACATCATGATAGTTGATGTATCGACACTAGACTCAAGGATTGGACCCTCCGGGAATCAAGTGTACTGTGTGTGGGAACCATAGAGCTGGTTGCGACTGTGATGACTACTGTATCAGAATCCTCCATGGGTTTGACAGCGATGACTACTGAACCGGAATCCTCCATGGGTTCAATAGCGATGACTGCTGAACTAGAATCCTCTGTGGGTTTGATAGTGATGACTACTGTACCGGGATCTTCCATGGGTCTGACAGTACTGACTTCTGTTCCTGTATTCTATGTGGGTTCGACAGAAAAGTTGGTCCTTTATCCTGTGTGGGTCTGACAGCTTAGCTGATCCTGTATCATGTGTGGGTCCGACATGTAACACCCCAAGCTTCCCCAGTACGATTCTCTTTGAATAATAGAGTAGTGTGTGTTATATGCAACTTCGAGTTCTAACACACACCCCAACCAATCAAACTAGCCATTATGAATAGTAATACCCACTTTTTGAATTTTTATAAATTTTATCTCTTAAAATGGACTTCATTTTTGGATTAGAAATATCAAAATTATCATAGGGTAAAATTATGGAACTTTTTGGGTAAAATTTATATATTGATGAATATGAAAAATTACTAAATTTTAATTAAAAAAAACTTTTTTAATCAAAAAAAATAATAGTGATAAATTATGAATTTGAGTCATTTCAAATTATATTAAGAATATATTTTTACAATTTAATACAATGTTGGTCATTGAAAATAATTTCACAATTAAACCAGACATAAAAATGTGTCAATCTTTTGATAGTTATTATCTCTTAAAAACACCCTTTTTTGTTTTAACAACGGGAATTAATTTTAAATTAATTTATACCACTTATGTGTTTTGAATTTGAAAAAATGGATTCCATATTTGGAATCAGGATTTCCAAATTGTGTAAATAGGTATCTTTTATTTTTATACATTTTGAATAATTACTTTTGTAAATATTTTATTTACCATGGTTAAAGGGTAAATCCGGTAAATAAGGGTAAACATATAATATTATAATAATATTAAATTACCCTAAAACGTGTCCTAACCATATTGGTGGATACCATTCCGATCATGGTCATCTTTGGGTCGATTTTGGGACCCCATGGAGCCTTTGTAGGTGATAGAGACACTTTTTTAATTAAGTTAAAATAAATACAAAAATGACATAAGCATATATCTTTTAGAAAAACAATTTTTACATAGGGTTATGTATGTTGGATTTTCGACTATAAATATTCATTAGAAAGATAAAATGATTTCCTACATAATTTTATTTTATTTATAATTTTTATACATTAAATAATATAATTTATTTATGACACAATGGTGATGCAATAATTACCTAATTAATAAAAAATTAGAATAATTGTTACTATAAATACCCAAATAAATGAAATTTTAGACTTTTTACAAATACAAATAATTTTATAGGTTAATATGAAATGTTAGAATTTCTGTTATTAATTTTTTTCGAAGTAATAATTCTTTTATGTTTTTTACAAAAATCAATTATTGAATAGTGTGAAAATTGACATAAAAGTGTTTTTAAAACAAATATTATATTATTAATTGATATTAAATTCCAAAAAATCTAAAGGTCGTCCAAGAGAATTATATAATTATAGGTTTTTTATTAATTGACCACTTGGGGGTCCCTTGAATGTATATAATAAGTTTATGAACCATATAATATAAAAATACAGAAAGACATTGTAGAAGTGAAACTAATTAACTAAGAGTTAATACTTAAAGATAAGGTTAATATAGTAACCCAAACCTGTCTAAATATTATTGGTTGAGTTTTTTTCAATCCATACCCGCCTTAAAATTTAAATAATCCACTTTATAGCCATTAGAAACTGAATATGAATTTATTATAAAATAATATTTCTAGCTTTTCCAAAGGTGCCCCTCACCCATCTTATAAAAGGGAACTTCCCCTTCTCATTAATTCACACATTCAAAGCATTTTTCCTCGACCAACCCCTGCCCAAATTCTCTATCAACTTCCCTCAATTCAACCTAGAGGCCTTAGTTTTATCATAAAGCCATCCTAAGGATCCCTTTTGATCAAATCAAAAGGAAGAACCCGAAGAAGAGGTAATGTTTTCACCACCTTTTTTCAAGTTCCTTTCTTCTTCCACTTCTTATTTCTTGGTAATTACCATTATAAAATAATAACTATAGTATATTATATATACATTGATGTTATTATAAACATGGTACAACCATATTTCAGTATTCTATCCATCCTTTGAATGGAATGTCACCATACGTGCGTACGTACAGCTTACCGTCTCCACGTCGTGGTGTAATTGTTATTAAAAACATTATTATTTGTATGGGTATAATAATGATGTGTAATTCATGTAAATAATACATATAACATGATAATTATTCTGTATATATTATATACCATCCAATTAAATATTATTTTAATATCAAAAGAATGATATTGTCGCTCGTACGTACGTACGGACTACCGTCTCCATGAACGTGATGAGATTCATTCTCCTTCGTATCCATTCGAGACTAATTATCATTTAATGATTAAAAATAATGTTTAAGGACTTGATATAATTATTGATATGAATAATATAAAACCTATCCATAACAAACATGGCTTACGTAACAAAATATATAAAAGAAAATGAGTAAGTTAACACCCGAAACAACGATAATACTAAGATATTATTAACAAATCAATGTTCAAAGATCATATATGATATCATATTAATGTATATGATTCTTGTATAATTTAATAACAATTATTTAATCATTATACAGGAGGTTAACATACCCCCAACCATGGAAAAGTACAAGGTAAGGGTTTATTTGGCAATCTCTTCATTATCCGAGGTTGTTTATACGTAATAATCTACTGGTACTTCTTTATCATCCAAATCTATGTTTCATTAAAATGTATTTGAAAACATTTTTTCTATTTACTAGAATATGGATTAAAGTCATTTATACCCTTGTTTGAATTTTTATAAGAGGTTTATAATGGAATCTTTCCGTTGTTTTCCAAACAAGGTCATTTTTAACCTTTTCGACAGAATTAAGGTAAGAATGTATTTTTAACATATACGGCGGGTGCGGCTTTTTTCTGCCATTATTAAATCTTCGAATTTTCCCTTTGAAGATTATAAGAATATTTTGAAAGTAAATGTTTTATTTTTTAATTATGTGACTTTTAAATGAATACAAAAAAAAGATATATTTCTCTCAAATAGTTTTCATTTCATCTATATCAACATCCTTTGATGGATTTTAAGCTTATTTGAAGTTGATTTATTATGATACAATAATTTTATATTTTATTGAAGGTTTTGTGATATGTTTGACTATGGATGTGTTATTTTTATACCATTAATGTTTTATGGATGAAGTATTTACATTTCTTATGCTAGTTTTAATACGAATGTTTATTTTATATTTAAACCTTTTCATATGATAATGCATTAGACTTAATAAGTGACGCATGGAGCCCGCTATAACTACTCGATGCATCGGTAGGTCTAATGAGACAAACTAGTATCATGGAACAAGGCCTTGAAAAAATCTTATTTGTAGTATTGGCACAAGGCCTTGGCTATGTGGTTATGATAGTCTGGCATTATGAATTCCATCATTATGAAAGTGGTTATTGATATTGCATGTGATTATTTGATTAGTAGAATATCCATTTGAATATGTAAATGGAATTATTTCATTTTATTTCTGCCATATTATGTTGAAGTTCAAGTTTAAAAGGCTTTTGATTTAGTTATACATTGCCTTAAATGTTTATTCTTATTTATGAAAGTTTCCACTATATTGTTATCCTTACTGGGCATTTGAGCTCACCACTTTTCTATGTTTTATTTTTCCTAGGATGTGAAGAAGTATTTTATGAATGACCATCAAGTATTTTATGAATGACCATCAACCTCCTTTCAACTATTACCTATTTTAGGAAAAATTAATTATCAAAACTATTCATTGATACGATTTGGTAAAATCATGACCCGAACCACTGTGTTTGATTAGGAGATCTACAAGACATCATGTATACCTCCCTGTGTGAAAGATGTTTCCTACTAGAAGTATTGGAATGGGAACCATTAGTGGGGATACTATATCATATAATAATCATAGTCATACACCAAAATTTATAATACAATATAAAATAAATTATAGTGTAAAATGGAATAAGATTAAATATCACAATGTGATATAATATGAAACATAATTCATACAAATAATTAAATTGGGATATGAGTTTCACATGATAAAAAAGAGTATAAGTGTTAGTATAATTAATAACTAAAAAATTATCGATATCCTTAGGATTATTACCTAGTCCCAATAATATATTTAATCTACAAACTCAACAATATATTGTAGGATATATCCCTTTAACAAGATCATTAATGATGGAGTTTTTATTCACATCAAGATATCCCTGTACTGTGTGAGTTATAATCCATGTAGGACACCATTAATGCATCCTTAACTAGTGTGTAAATATATGATGTGTGTATTCCGTGATAAAAATATATGCACAAAAAAATACAAATCATAATTTGATCACCCATGGGATAACCATTCCACCATGATCCCCATCCATACTTACTTTTTCTACATTAATGAAGGAAAATAAAAACATGTTAGAAGAGATAAAGAACAAGACACATGGCTGGTGAATATATTTTTCACCATCCTCAATGAATCAAATGAACAAACTATTTGGAATCTATCAGGCATCGATTTTACATGATACTCAACATCCAATAGGAATAAAGTATTGATTAATCTTGTAATACTCTAGGAATCTAGTGTACAAGATAGTAACCACCCAATAAGGATAATTTCACAATTTTACTTAGAATCCTATAGGAATCGAGTGTACATGATACTCAATATGCACTAGGCACCATGAAATCAAGATACTTGGAATCCTCTTGTCATAAAGTGTACATGACACTTATAATCCACTAAGAATTTATAACATGTTTTCATGAACGTTAAAATCATCATTGAATGTCATGTTCCCTCCCCCTCTAAAAGATAATCATATCCCAATATTCCACCCACTATGATTACCAAAAGCAACACATCCAAAGGAATGATAGTTACACATACTTGGATAGTGTATATAATGTAAAAGTATATCGTAACATCATGAGAATCAATAGCAAGATACATATAAATGTGATCAATTTCTAACATGTCAACAAGATATATAAGCATAATGATTGAATCAATAATCATAAATGGGCCTCACATGCCACACACACGCACACACACCCATATATGATCAAAATCAAACAGGTACATCAATGTATGCCAAAAAAGTATCACATAAATGAAACAAGGGTATACATGTTCCCAAAATGGTATGAAAGTTCCTATCTCAAGGTAATTGATGTCAATTTCATGTTTTATCGATGGTTCCTTCTCCCAAACCTCATTCACATACCAACCATAAAAATATAACACACCATGAATTCTATGAACCATTTCTACATAAAATAAAAATGGTTATGGAGAAAAGATCGATTTAGAATAAAAAATTGGTAGAAAAATCAATTATCCACTGAAAATCATTATCGATGGTGGTATCAAAATCTTGGTTGATAAAATGGAAAAATCGTTAATAGTTGGATATAAGAGGATAAACCGAACGATGGAAATAACATTAAAGCATTAAGAGCGGAATTGATCCAAGAGAAAGGATATTTATTTACAAAGAAGGAATAACCATTATAGACTAAACCAATAACCCAAGTATATACTAAATTAGTGTTATTACATAATTAAAAAGAATGATTTAAGAAAATTATTCCAAACAAAAATGTAGTTCAAGAGTTCATTGTTGAATCTCCCATACTCGGATACAAAAGATAATGAAGGTGAATGTATGTATTATAAAAACCATTGTATAAATAGTATCAACTCAAATATGGAAGAAAAAATGGCTTGGATGATTATCGTAGAATAAAACTTTATATTTAATAAAAACCATCCAAAAATATCAAATCTATAAATGGGATGGAAAAGTTAGTGATTTATTCCTAAAAAATATGGAAAAGGGTTTTAATTACCCATAATTGTGTTATAATGTATATTGAAGTGGAAAATGGATTATTTATGGAGATACAAGGAAGAAGGGGGATTTTTAGTCATTAAAAAGGTATCCTAAATTTTTAATATCTTCCACTAGGGCATAGTTCCAATGATTAGGGCGTTTTATGCTCACAACTTCCTTAAAAAGAACTTATCAATCAATTTAAGCTTACATATTTCATGATATATTGATATATGCATGATAAAATATGGATTCATGTGATAATTTTTATATTTTTTATATATACCTTGGACTCATATATATTATTACATGTTTATTAAATGCTACTTCAAAAATTAGAGAAGTAAAATTATTTATTTTAATGCACATTGTAATTATTTTTCAATTTCTATAGGATGTTTAAAAATGGCATAGGAGAGTGTTACATATGATGGTTTGTGATACCAATGTCTTTATTATTGGAATTATATGACTCATTGTTTTGATTTTATGATATCAATACAACCATTTAATTATTTTAGATAATATTTATTATAGATATATTTATTTTATACACCAACTAAAATATAATAATGTATAACTTTTCCTTATAAGATATAAACCTTGTCAAATGAAGTTTTTTGGGGTGTCTTAAAAATTTTAACATTAAGATAATGAATAATATATGATATGGGATTTTTTTAGATGATGTTGATTGTGTGAATTCTAATTTATAGGTGGAATTAGAATATAAAGAAAAATAGATAATAATCAGTATCTTGTTAGAGTAACATTTGTATGTTTTTTAGGAGAGGGGAAATGTGTTATTAGTTCATTTGACAATAAAATCATCTATGAAGGACTTGGTTATGAATAGTCAATGTTATAATTATAATTCAATGAATGATTTTATATAGGGATAAAGAATCTAAGGAAATTATTGATGTGTATTCATTGATTTTTATTCATGGATATTAGATTGATCTATAAAATATTTATATAAATATGTGATGCAAGACATTCCAATCTCTTATTTGGTTATTCATCAGGTTTTCAACAAAGAAATTCATGGTGTTATATCACTGTCTTAGAAGACATAGAAGAAGTGATATTTTTTATTTTTATATACCATATGTGTTAGTAAAATTGGTAGATAATTAGTGTAACATCACAATATTATAAAAATAAGACAATTTTGGATAGAGTATACTATTATCAACACTTAGACTAAATAAACCATGACATATTACTCTAAAAATATGATTGTTGTAACCTAGCAGTTAAATTAGAGGTAATGTATATCACTAAATTATTTATGAAAAATATATTAAATTTCAACCAAATATATATTTATTGACATGTACTTAGTAAATAATAACTCAATTTTAATAAATTCATAATATTATTCGAAAATATGTTTTCTTCAAAAATAGTTTCTAATTAGTTTTTTAAAAAATAATAGAAATAATTTCTAGAAAATTTACAATATTTGTTTGATAAATATGGAATAATTTTTTAAATCAAAATTCTATAATTATAATGTAGTTATTTTTTTGTATTTTTTTTAAAAAAATATTTGTTTTCCACTGAATAGTGAAAACCAATTATTTTTATTAAAACCTGTATTTTTGTTTTCTAGAATTTTCAATGTTCTAATTTTTAATAAAATTAATTAAAAGTGAAATTCATTATATTATATTATTAATAAAACAATTATTTTCAAATTAATCAATGTTATGGTTGAATTTTCTATAAAATGAATTTCATACATAAAAATTCATTTTTCTAAAAAAACTGTTTTCATTGTGTTTTGTGTTTTGATACTAAATAAATTTATTCCACTTATAGGAATTCAATCGGAAAAATTGGAATCCATATTTAGAAATATGAGGTTAAAATTTGATAAATAGGTTCATTTTATATTTATTAATTATGAATACACTACTACATATAGTGCTTTTAAAAGTGATAGAACCCGCTTTTTTACAGTGCTTGAAGAGCTCTGTTAATCTTAGTGAAGATAAAGTGGTACCCTATATCCGTGCTATTATTAGAATGGATAAAGGATTAATTTATCACTATTAATATTAGAACTGATAAAGGGGGTATTTATTAGTGCCTGAAATAACACTGATAAAGGGTGACTTTATTAGCACTCAAAATAGAACTGATAAAGGGTTCCTTTATCATCGCTTGAAATTGTGCTAATAAATGCATAAATTCCTATGATGTGATGTTTATATAATAGAACACTCACAAGCACTCGAACAGTGCACCCACAACAACTACACAAAAGAGCACATACACAATGCACACAAGAACAAAGTAGTATATACAAGGGTTTCAAAAAAAAATTATATATACATTTCAAACAATGTTTTATATAATTACATTTAAAATTATCCAAAAAACAATTAATAACATTAATATTTCTTCCTTTTTCATCTTTGATCCCCTCTCAAAAATTTACTCCCATGGTATTAGTTTCCGAAAAAATAATACCAACTCATGAAAAAGGTTCCACTGATATAAAAAAATAAATATTATGTTGGTAATACTATAAAGAAATAAATTAAACATTAATATGATAGAATAAATTAATAGTGTCAATTTTTAATAAAAAAGACACATTTTTAGTTATACTTGTCACACCATGCATCGTATTGTGGTGGGGTTTATTCCTACACGTCACAAATGAGATATGCATTATTGTTCTAAAATATAGAAGCAATCCTAATGAGTTTTCTTGGTTTTGTGTATGTCTCATGTCCTTTTACGAAAATTAATATCAAATTGAAATGACACATTTGAATTTATTCCACTCACATCATTTGTATAATTGAGGTGTAGCTGATTCCTACATGTCACAAATGACTAATGGATATTTGTTCTAAAGTATCAATACAATCCCAATGCATTTGGTTAGTTTTTAGTATGCCAATTCTTTTTTCGTACTAAAATATCATCTCAAACCAGAAACACGCATTGTGATTCATACCGACCACATATTATGTCAGTTTGAGGTGAGACTTCTTCATAAACGTCTTATAGTACATAATAATCTCTCTACTAAATTATGAATACAATTGTACTGTGTTTTCTTGGTTTTTAGTGAGCGAAACATTTTGACCTAAAATATTAATTTTAATGTGATAATATATACTTCTAGTCATATGGGTCACACAATGAATCGGATTGAGGTCCAATTGATTGATACACATCAAAAATGACTCAGGGATCATTGTAATAAAGTATAAAAACAATGTAAATGTGTTTTCTTAGTTTTCAGAATGTTAGTTGTTCTTTTTTACTTAAATTAATGTCAATTTTAAATAAAAAAATTTTGGATTTATACCGATAATATCATTCATCGGATTAAGGTGTGGTTGATTCTTACACATCAGAAATGACTCATAGATCAATTTTCGAAAGTATCAAAACAATCCAAATGTGTTTTCTTGGTTTTTAGTATGTCTGTTGTCTTTTTTACTATTATATCATTTCAAATTAGAAACAATCTATTCGAGTCATACTGGTCGCATCATGCATCGTTTTGATGTGAGACTACTTCATAAACATCCCAAATGACTTATGATTCATTGTCCTAATGTATCAAATCAATCCTAATGTGTTTTCTTAGTTTTCAGTGAGTGAAACATTTCAAGCTAAAATGTAAATTTTAAACTGATAAAAGACACTTTTAGTCATATTGGTCACATCGTACGTCGGAATGAGGTGCAGTTGATTCCTACGAAACAAAAAATGACTCATGGATTATTTTTTAAAATTATCAAAACAATATGAATTCTTTTTTCAGTTTTCAGCATGTCACTTGTTCTTTTTTACATAAATTAATGTCAATTTTAAATAAAAAAAGACATTTGGATATATTCTAGTCACACCGTTCATTTTATTGAGGTGATATTGATTCCTTAATGTCAAAAAATACTCATGGATCATTTTTCTAAATTATAAAAACAATAAAAATGTGATTTCTTGGTTTTCAGTATGCTAATTGTGTGTTTTTACTAAAATTAATGTAAATTTTAAATAGAAAGAAAAAATTTAAGTCATACTAGTTGCATCATGCATCATGTTGAGGAGTGATTTAATATTAAATGTCATGGATAACTTATAGATAGTTTTACCAAAGTTTAATAATAATCAGAATCCATTTTCTCAGTTTTTAGTATGTCAATTTTTTTACTCAAATACCATTTCAAACTAGATCATGAATTTTGAGTAATACCGGTCGCATTGTGTGTTGATTTGACATGATGCTACTTTACACACGTCAAAATAAACTTATGAAACATTGTCTTAAATTATAAAGAAAATTGGAGCATGTTATATTGGTTTTCAGTGAGTCACACATTTTGAGCTATAATGTCAATTTTAAACTGATAACCGACAATTTTAGTCATATGGTTGACACCGTTCATTGGGTTGAGGTGTGTTTTATTCCTATAAATCAAAAATAATTTATGGAAAATTTTATTAGGGTATCAAAACCATCTGAATGTGTTTTCTTGGTTTTCAGTACGTCACTAGTTTTTTTACTAAATTTATTTTTAATTTAATATAAAAATACACACTTAATGTCATAACGTTCACAACGTGCCTCAGATTTTGGTGTGGTTGATTCCTACCTATCACAATTGACATATATATAATTTTTCTATGGTACCATATCAATCCTAAAGTGTCTTTTTGTATTTAAAATTTAACTTGTTCTTTTGCTAAAAATAATGTCAATTTGAAATAAAAATAGACACTTCGAGTCATAATGGTTACATTTTCATGTTATTTGTGTGCAGTATTCCATCATTTATGATGCCCATTCATTTCTAAATGAATATATATCATCTTGTGAATGTGATTCTTTTCTCCAATCATGGTAGGGTTGAAAAAATATAAATACACAAATGATTAATACATATTTTAAATAAAATAGTAACCATGTTCAAGAATAACTCCCATGGGATTCTAGTTAGTTGATGAAATAAAATCCCTTTAATAAATTTTAAAACATCATAAAAATATTATTTTATGTTTTTTTCTTTCAAACACTGCAAAGACAATGAGAAAAGTAATTATTTTTATTTGATTTGTGTTTGGATAGAGAAATCTTATGATATATACCCAAATAGTTATCCAAACATTATAACACCCCAAGGATTTATAAATAAATTTAATATTGAATGATTGAAACACTAAGTATATAAAAAAACAACTATTTTTTTTAACCTAGCCAATAAACATAATTTTTCTACATCTATGATTTCAATTTTGAAAAACTGATATACACGGCCTCCATCAGTAAGATATTTAGAGTCTAATAGGATCAAATTACTTTTTTTGGTAAATAGTAACTTGACCTTTAGGAATACTAATGTACCATTATGAATAGTAATATAACCCTTAAGAATAGTAATATGACCCTTATAAATAGTAACCTCACCCAAGAAAGTATAAATAAAATTTAGGAACCTTATAAATGATATAGAATTAATAATTAAGTGTTGTTTTTTATCTTATAAATAATAAATAATTAATTAAAATTATTAAAATAATTTAAATTAAAAATAATTTTCATAAAATATATTCCAAAATAAATATTTTTTTCTATTATTTTAGGATAATTTAATGAGACCTTAGATATTTTTTATGGTGTTGTAAAATTTGTTTTAATTTTAAAGACAATTTTTCGGGTAAATGATGCTTTTAATTAAAAAACTAATTTCTCATATTTATAAAAGTATTTTCCTAAAATAGATTTAATATTTAAATTCTACAGATTAAAAAAAATTAGAATGAATTTTCAATATTTTAAGAAATAGTTTTATTTTTGTGAATAAAAAAATATCATTTTTATATAGAATATGACCAATTCATGATATCATCCTGAAATTATAATGATGTAAAAATTTATTTAAAATATTTAATAAATAAATAATTATATTATAAGTGGATTATTTTTTATAATTAATTTATAACATAAAAATTATATTTTTTAAAAAATTATTGTCAATGCCAATATAGTGCTGACGAAGCGCTTCCAAAGTAAAACTCTGTAACTTATATATATAATTGAGTGCTAGAATTATTTTCATGACTTATTTGTTAATTATTATTTATTAAATATTTAGTGACTTCTAATTTCTAAATTTAGGGCTATATAATATTATCCTTATCAAAATGCATTTGCATTTCTTGTGCAATGCAAGAAAAGACAAATTAAGAAATTAAGGAAGTTGTTTTGATAAGGGTATGAGTAATTAAACATATATAACAAATATAAATGATTATTTTTAACATAGTTGAATCATTTTTATAATAATAATTTGTTTTTAATTTTTATATGTTAAATAATTATCATTAATGCTTATGCAATGCTGATACAACAGTTGTGGAAACATAAGAAAAATAAAATAAATGTTTTTAATTAAAATTATAAGAATTATTAAATGACCCATATTTTGGTTGAAACATTTTTTATATGTAAGAATCTAACGTTGTCTATTTTTAGTTCGATTTGTGGACACTTTGGTAACACAAAAATCACTTTATGACCATTAGAATATTTTATTTAAAAGTTAGTAATTTTCTTCACACTATAAAAATTAGTTTTTGTAACATTTTAATTTATGGTTCTCTAGAAATTGTTTTTGGAAATAAATATCATTAGTAAAGATAATAAAATTATATTTCTCATATAATTTTATTTTTAATTTATAGACAAGAAATAAATAACAAAATGGCATCCACAAATATGATACAATTTTAATTTAATTAATAAATAATTAAAATTAATGATATTAAAATTAATATAATAAATATATTTTGGCATTTTTAAGATAATTTAGAAATTCACTAGAATTATAGTATAATTATATGTTATAATAAAAATTGAATTCAAATTTGAAACTTTGTTTTTATGTTTTTAAAATCCAAAGATAAGAATAATGTTAATTAAAATAATTAAAAACAATTATTGAAAAAATCCAAAAAATATATATTTGGTTGAATATGTGATATCCTATTCTTTTTAGACCATTTTAAATTCTTAATCTCAATATTATATTTATTATATGTTAATAATTTCAATAATTCCAAAGTTACCCTTCTCCTCAAATATAAATAACCCCTTCCTATAGCTTTGGAAAAACACTCATTCCACACTCTCCAAATCCATATATCTATTAAAATCCTCACCCATAATCCTATTATAATACCTAGGTACATTCTTTAGTCATCTATGTCTAATCACCAATGGAGTTATAAGGTCAAGTAAGAGAAGTCACACCGAGGAAAGAGTAAGTTTCCATTAACTTCTCCATATTTTATCCTTCTCCTTCTTATTTTCTCTTTCATTTCAAAACCATATACTCTAAAAATTATTTATGGATAATTTGATAATTATATTATTTATTTTAACCTACTGTATGTATTATATATATGACATTTTTTCTCCCGCTCTTACTACAACGTCCATTTAATGGTCGGTTAATCGCCTATGGATACATTGCCAAAAATTTCTTATAACAACCATAATGGAAAAAATATGGATAATATGTAATATATAAATATTTGATTACATGTATTTTTTGCTTCTGGGATTATTTAAACTAATGTATAAATTACATTTAAAAAATTAAAAAATTGGTACAAGATGGTAAATTTTTAAGTAAAATATGATATCAAAATGCTTTAATTTCATAAACGGATATTAAGAAATATAATACTATTATTATAATTGATAATTTTTCCTAATATGACTATATTTCAATTATGGATCATTATTTTAATAAATATTTGTTCATTATTTAGGATGTGCAAAAGTGACGTAATTAAGTTGGAATTTAGGTAATGGAATTTCGTCTCACTTTAAATTTTCACGAGATATAAGCCATGTTCACCACCTATTTCTTGTATGTTGTGTATAGAATACCATATTATTTTTGATATCATGAATACACTTATTTTCATGGTATTTAAAGATTAATTTGAAGATATTGGGCTTATTATTTAAATATTCAATGAGGTATGGTATGCTTTGAATGTTTAAAGAAATAACCCTTTCTCTATTTCAATATTCTTGATATTATCAAAGATATTTATTTATATTAATATAAAGGATTATAGAGATAATTTTATGTCTATTCTTAATTTCTTTCAATTTATTTCAAAAGAAATATTTTTAATTTTTTATGTAATATATTATTTAACAAAAAAATTGTTTTAAATGTTTAAAAATTTATTCTTATAAATATTTCTCATTAATGTCCATGTTTCCAAAATGGCTGTAAGGATGTATTTATATTGACCTAAATGTTTTAAAATGTTAATTCCTTTCTATTTTTTCAAAGTGTAATGAGACACTATGATTCAAAAATATCTTTTTAAATGTCTTCTTTTATAAATGTATGACTTATGAATAAATAATTACAAAGAAGAAGGAGTGTTTTAATCAAGATATATTTCCTTATTTTTATAGAGTATTTTTATCTATGTCAACATCCTCTATTAGATATTATGTTAAATTGGATTTTATTATTTCATTATATCATCAACCATATTGTATTGAATGGTTTATGATTAGTTTGACTACAGATGTGCTATGTTGATACCATTAACCATATTTCCTTGAATGTTTAGTATTAATATTTAATAATTGAGGAACGATAATTACATTTCATAGGTTAGTTTCAAAATGAATGATTATATTTTTTATGTTTTATCCCCATTTATATAAGGAATGAATTTGACTTAGTATGTGTCAGGTGGGGTCCACTATAGCCCCACGGTGCATCGGTCGGTCTCATGAGACAAACTACAGTCTTGGAATGAGGCCTTGACAATATGGTTATTTATGTTAAGGCATGAGTATTTAATAGTATGGTTATGATGTCTCACATTATGAATTCCCTCGTTATGAAACTAGTAATTGATGGTTCACGTGGTTATTCGAATAGTATAACTCCCATCATTATGTTTTATTATAGCATTATTTATTTAACTCTTATTCCTTCCATATTATGTTCATGTTTATTTTTAAAGGCATGTGTTTTTAGTTTTTCACCATGCCTAATGTTTATGATTATGATATCTTCTTTTGTATTGCATACCCTTACTAAGAATTTGAGCTCACCCATTTATTGTGTTTTATTTTTCCCAGGATTTAAATAATTTTATTACGAATGAACTGTAGGGGTAACCTATGTGATATGGATGATTTCAAAGGAATTTCTATATTTTATTTCATTTAATGTTGTAATGTTGAACTTATGTATGTATCTAGTGTTCCAAAACTACTAAAATATTAAATCTTTCAGTATACAACTTTCTTGTAATCAGGAGAATGTATTAAAATCATGGACCATCTCGAGTAAACTAGGGTCGGGGTATTATAGTCATATCACTTATGATGTTTCTTTTCCTTTTATCCTGGACTCATTCCATGATGTAGATGATATTCACGCACCTACCTATCCTAACATAATCCTCATTAAGATATAATATAAATTATATAACTAGATGTTTAGTTCTAAAATGTTGGATGTAGTGTATTACAGGTTTAGAAATGCCATCATGTGTGGATGATTTATTGGATATACATGCATCGAACCCAAGAAATAAATATTTGGAGTACCCAAATTGACCACGATGAGCATCCAATGGTTCTAAAGAACACAAAAATGAATAAGTAATGAAAGAAATTAAAATAAATTTGATACGATTAAATTGTATAGTTTTATCCCTGAATCATTGGTATAAAGAATAGTTTGTCAGCAAGAATTTTTTTCTTAAACAATTCTGAACATTCTTGCCACTATTTCACCCTCATTATTGGATTCTATTTTTGTTTGTTCTGTAGAGGTGACGTGATGACTAATGAGTCCAAATATTTGTTCATGGAGAAATCCCCTCAATTTTTTCCATATATACACCTATGAAAAATATGAAATGTATTTAGTCATAATTATCATAGTATATCATGTTTTGGAAAATCACATCATTAAAAAATACGTCATGCATACACTTACAATTGGGCCCCTAGCCAATCATACTCTAGTATTTCACATACATTTTCAACACTAATGAAATATGGATCTTCCCCACTACACATATTTTCATTGAAAACTATTGTGTGAGTAACACCTTCTTTCAACTATGAATTCACATGATCTTTCAATGATAATAAATGGGGATATAGAACAGGTGAGTTTAAGGTGATTTTAGTAGACCATTTCAATTGGTTGGTTGATACTTGATATGGTTTTGAGCCATTATTGGTTTTCACCCCTTTCCATGTGTCTTTCCTTAATAACAATCATCTGTTCAGTCCTTTTTTCATTAAATTTTAAAGGCTTATCTTCAAAAATAAATTGGAAATGAATACCTCATTGTCAACAAGTTTTTTTACAAGTTATGATGGCCATACGATGAATGTTCTAAGAGCTTGTTTTACATTATAAATATATTCATCGTCAATTGGAATAGGTATATCAGTGCTTGGATCATGGGATATATTAATCAATACATTGAAAATGCCTATTGGAAGAGGTCTGTTGTGTACTATGTTGTTCTGTATATTGAACATTGTAGACCTCGCTACAAGGTGATGGGTGGGTGTTGATAGATATAAATCATTGTAATGTTCACCCTATAGAATATCAGTATAGCGATGGTATTATTGTCTATCAAATTCATAATTCACAAAAACAGTTATTTGAAGATTTATTACCTCAATTAAGATGGGTTTTTGAGGGGAATGGCTCAACTGAAAGCCAGTGGGGGTGGTGTGGGATCTTCACACACTGGTTGTTCTTGAGTTTATTATTCTCTTACCCCTCCCCCCACCATAAAATTTTTTATAGTATCTCTCAGACATTTAGTTTGTTCTTCAAGGATATCTACTCTTTATCTCATCATTTTCATTTCGTCATTTTGATCCTCTTCATGTTTTTTTTCTCAAAATGTTTAGGGTGTCTCCCCAAAACCCGCACCTTTGACGCAACCATGCTTTTCTGGCTATTTCAAGGCCACCAAGAGTATGTATGCATCTAGTTTGGATGTTGATGATTCCTATGACTATGTTAGATAGAAAATATTGGAAAATAAGTAACCATTTTTATTTTATATAGTTTAAATGAAAGACAGAAATTTATATGTTCATACTTACACATGTTTATGACACTTTTTATATGTTTTCACCTATTAGAATCTCATATATATTTACACATTACTCATTTTATAGAACATGGTGTGAGGTAGAAGTTACTTTGGATTTAGATTCATTAATCTGCATATAAATATAGTAATATAGTTATGGTGCTATTTTATGACACATAAAATTATTATGATAGATTTAAAATTTGTACTAATTTTTTTCAAGTGGATAATACCCCATCCTTGCTTTACGATAGGGGTACACTGGTTTTTCTTCTCATTCCTTATTTTTAGAATATAATTATTTATTCCAAAATAAAAAACTATCAATCAAAGTGATGAATACATGTATTATCAAACAATATATTACCATATATAGTGTACTTGAAAACACTACTCCACACGACGACTAGTAAATCCATCCCACGCACCTTGGGATATCAGGTCTGCATAAAGAGGTGGTGAGTGTAGGTTTATTTTACCTTTATCATATTTAAGAAAATATCTCATTAAAATGCTATTAAATCCTCTGTTAATCCCTTCGGAAACCCTTAATACATAGTCCTTGTGCGAGTCATCTACTATAAATTCACTATACAATGGTTGATGATTAGTAAGTCAAGGTTTCATTATCTTATTTTTTAGTAAATTGAAGAAATGATATCATAATTTTAGCATAATATCTTCCCACATAATTATTTTAATCCCAATTACAACATGGTTCCATGATAATACATCAATCGGTACATGTTTTTGAGTGATTATACTAATGTAACTACTAAACATCGCCTTATTGGGGTTAAAATTATGGCCCATGTTATTCCTTCAGACCTTGTGTTGGATTATTTTTTATTTTTTTACTTAAGTATTTTTTCTAACACCGTCAAAATATGATACTTCTTTGTTTTCTGCACTACAAGTGTTTCATTTCCTACTATTTCAACAGTTTCAACATCATCAATATGTACCTCCAAAGTTCTAGCATTTGAATTTGAAGATGGTGGTTTTACCTCTACACTGGGATTAATAGAAGTAGGTTGATAAACCTATTGTTCCTCTAAATTGTGAGCAATAGTATGTTGAGTGACATGTTTTCCTCTACATTGAAAGTAGTACCAGGTTGAGAGACCTCTTGTTCCACTACACTACAATAAGAAGTAGGATGAGAGACCTATTATACCTCGATATTGGTAGACACTAATACAAAAACGGGCAAGGGAAGCGCGCCCTTATAACAGCGCTAAGCAAAACTGCTGATAAAGGATACCCTATATCAGCGCTAAAATTACAGCACTGAAAAAGCTAATGTTTATCAGCGCATTCTTAGCGCTGATAATAGTAATATTTATCAGCGCTAGAAAAGCGCTGATAAATATGATCTGTATCAGCGCTAAAATTTTAGCGCTGATACAGTTGGTCTTTATCAGCGCTCAAAAAGCACTGATAAAGGTTCGCCTATATAAGCGCTAAAAAAGCGCTGATATAGAACACCTCTATCAGCGCTCAAATTTCAGCGTTGATATAGGGTATCCTTTATCAGCGCTCAAAAAGCACTGAGAAAAATTATCTTTATTAGAGCTTTTCTATCACTGATAAATCATAATATTATCAGCGCTAGAAAAGCGCTGATAATGCTAGATTTTATCAGCGCTATAATTTTAGCGCTGATAAAGGTAGCCTTTATCAGCGCTTTTTTAGCGCTGATAAAACCTTAGTCGACTTTTTTTATAAAGTCGGTCGCACAGTGCCCTCATTTTATCTCAGCTAAAGCCCTCGCGGAACCGTAACCCTGCTACTCTTCTCCCGAATACCGCTGCTGTGTTCGTTTCTCCGGAGCTTGCCGCCCTCGGTACACTCGTCGTCCTCCGCCGCCCGCAACACCCTCGGCCGACCTCCACCGCCTGCCGCCCTCGGCTGCCCGCAACGCCCTCAGCTGGCGTTCTCTACCGCCCTCTGCCGCCCTCCGCCGCCCTCGGCCGCTCTCCGCCGCCTACGCCGCCCTCCACCTCACTCTGCCGCCCTCGGTCGCCCTCCACGGCCGCCTTCCGCAACCCGCAACGCCCTCGGCCACCGCCTTAAGGTAACAATCTATGAAGAAGATGTATATGTTTTCATATAGATAGATTGTGTATAGCTGATTCTCTCTAAGTGTACTCATGATGATGTCCAGATGTTGGGAATGATCATCATTATTTTGGTATTACACCAATATGTCATCCATAAAACAACTACAATCTGGTCTAGGTACAAGTGAAATATTCAACTCATCAAGAGAATAAATGCCATGGGGAATTCGTCAACACAAATTTTATTATGAAGAATTAATAAAAACTATACATGATTTCAAAATTAGTTTATAGTATATCAGAATTTCTCAACCTTAAATGATGATAAACAAACCTTAGATCAATCTTAGAGAACAATATGGAACCCCTCAGCTGGTCAAATAGATCAAAAATACAAAGAAGTCGATATCTGTTCTTAATTTTCATCTGATTCATATTCTATTAATAGAAACACATATGTAATGTTCTTTCATCCTTCTTGGAAAATAAAACATGAGATCCCCAAGGTGACATACTCGAGCAGATGCACCCTTCATAATCTAACTCCTCTCATTGAGTTTTATGTTCCTGAATCTATTCTTGTTTCATTCTGAAAGGCGTTATTTAAAATGGCTCAACTCCACGCATCAGCTCAATCATGAACTCAAAGTCTCTTTTAGGTGGTAGCCCTGATCAATTCTCATGAAACACATCCTAGAACCAGTCTACTACTGGGGGAAATATTTCTTGTTTCAATCCATTATCATCAAGAAAAATATTCGTAAACTGGTCTATGTTCTCACCTAGTTGTGGAAGAACTGGTCCTACATGGTCTACCAAGATATCCCATTCTCCATAAAAGACATGGGCTCTACCCTTATAAGGCATGACGGTCACTCATCTACGGTAACAATCAATGTGATATTGATTAAATACCAAAAATTACATCATCACTATCTATTCAATACATATCATATCAAGCATGTATAAATCCAAAATGAAACAATACTCACAAACCATGAGGGAACATCCCTTACGAAGACAGATGCCTTCTAATCACACCCCCAATGGTGTGTTGACCAACATGATCCCACAAAAGTACTCTAACACAAAACAGAAACCATTTACCAAGAGATAAGATATAAAATAATGAGAGGATCCCCTATTACAAGTCTCCTTTACGTTCCCCTATTTGGTGCTCTGTACCAATATAGATCATCCATCACTACCCATATTACAAGTGTTCATGTAGAACCTATATATATGAACCATCATGATACATGATTGACACTTCACTAGTGGTCAAAGTCATAGGCCTAACATGTGACCAGACCTACCTCATTGATTGAAGATGACTAAAAACCTCTCTAAGAGAAAAATCCTCTCACATAGATACTCTATCCACCACTACCCTAGTGGAAGATATCATAATGGTGAATCCTACTATCATAATATGTGCCACTAGATCATTCAATTGAAACCGCCCTACCACCACTACAAGTCTCCTTTAGGTTCCCCTTGGAAATGAGAACCTGATCCACCACCTCAACAAACCTCATAAAAAATATATTTACCTGGGACTTAATCTCACATCTAAGTCCATCCTAATTTTTTTTCATAGATACCTTATCTCCTGTCAACATTAGATAAAAACATTACTGGTATGTGAAGAATCTAACATAATCTATCATTATCAAACATAATTATGTCAAACATATTAAATATTCATATTTTCATTTCCTCAATGTCGTAGGTTAAAAGTGCTCCATGAACATATCCTAGATTTTCTTCCAAGTCATTCCCTCCATATGGTCATCCCAAGACTAAATATCACAGTAGATCATTGTTGGCTCCCATAACATATACACTACCAACTCTACCCTATTCTACTAAGGAGTAGAATCTTTATCTAGAATATTCTTGATGAACTAAATTTAGAACTTATCTACCTTGGGTCCACCCTCTCCAGAAAACATCAGAGGGTGTTGCAACTGAACCTCTATTTTCAAGTCAAACACACTCGGCACTTCCAACCCTTGTCATTTCTTCATAAATTGTATAAAACAAGAAAGGTAATCCAAAAACTATTATTCCCTCTATCACTCATGATTAATGGGGGAACCTGTACCACTACTAGAATGAATCTTGAGTGCCTATACAAATCATAATAGAGATGATAATGAATTTTAAATTGTATAATAGATTATTTATTTTAATTATTCGTTCTTTATCTCACATGAATTCTAAATATAGTTTTTGTATCCTGAGTGCCTATACAAATCAGATAGAAGCTCTAGTGGATGCGTTTGGTTTCTCTCTGATAAAGGTATCTCTCATCGATTGGAAATCATATATCTCCTGTTATATCCTCCTTATAGAGTGATAGATAATCATATTTTTAGTGAATCTAATATTCTTTTTTATGAATCTTGATTATAGGTTAGACTACTTGATCTCCTTCCAAGGAAGTGGTTCCCTTCTACTGTATTTGGAAGTCTTATTTTGTGTACATGAACCATAAATACTAATATTTGAGATTCAAATAGGATGAAGATGAATAAATATTGGATGGATTCTAATCGTTTAACAATAGAGTACGAGAACGGAGTGAAAGAGTTCATCAAGTTTGCAAAGGATCACACAAAGGATTCTTCTCAAATCCATTGTTCATGTTTATGTTGTTGTTATTCTAGACTACTTACTCCAGAGGAGTTGGAAGAACATTTGATATGTCACGGAATAGATCGGAGTTATAAATGTTGGAATAAACACGGAGAAAAAGAGAATGTAGCTACTGGCTGGGATAAAACTGCGTTTTATGGATCGTCAGATATGAATACAAATATAGATAATGAAGAAGACCGTATGGAGGATGTGATTACAGATGTCAATGATGATGAAGATCGTATTGAGGAAATGACAAAGACAATTCAAGATGAACCCCGTGATTGCCCAAAATTGTTTGAGAAGTTAAAGAGTTGTGCAAAGACGCCATTGTATGCTGCTTGCACTAAGTATACAACATTGTCAGCTGTACTGAAGTTGTATAAATTGAAAGCAGACAATGGATGGAGTGATGCCAGTTTTACGGAACTACTTGCTCTCATGAATGACATGCTCCCGGAAGATAATGTGCTCCCAAGCCGGACATATGAAGCTAGACGAATGCTACACTCGATGGGAATGATTTCTGAAAGAATACATGCCTTCCCAAAAGACTGTATATTGTTTCGAAAGGAGAACAAATCACTTACAGAATGCCCAAAGTGTGGTGCTTCTCGATACAAGAAAGATAAATCCAATCCTACGAAAGTTGTTTGGTACTTTCCAATCATTCCAAGGTTTAGGCATTTATATGGAAGTGAAGAAACTGCAAGACAATTGTCGTGGCATGCAGATAAAAGAAATAATGATGGGTTATTACGTCATCCGGCCGACTCTCCTCAATGGAAGAAAATTGATCATGAGTATCCTGAATTTGGAAAAGAGCCGAGAAACCTTCGTCTTGCGTTATCTACAGATGGAGTGAATCCTTTTGGTTTTCAAACCAGCACTCATAGTACATGGCCTGTTATGTTGCTAAATTATAAGTTGCCACCCTGGTTATGCATGAAGCGAAAATTCATCATGTTATCTATGCTTATATCAGGAACAAAACAACCAGGTAACTATATTGATGTTTATCTGACTCCTTTGATCGTGGATTTGAAGTTATTGTGGGACTCAGGTGTAATGTTGTATGATGCTTATAAAAGTGAATACTTCACGTTGAGAGCGATGTTGTATGGGACAATAAATGATTTCCCTGCTTATGGAAATTTGTCAGGCTATAGCATTAAAGGAACTCAAGGGTGTCCCGTGTGCGAAGAAGATACAGAATCAATTAGGTTGAAACATTCATCAAAATCTGTCTTTCTAGGACATCGTAGATTTCTACCTCGTCGGCATAAGTACCGATCTTGGACGACATCATTCAATGGAAGTTCAGAAAAACGCACAACACCGTCTCCACTAACAGGTGATCAGCTGTTTGAGAAAGTAAATGATATGAACACTGTTTTTGGTAAACCATTTTCGAAAAACCTTACGAAAATCGGTTGGAAAAAGAGATCAGTTTTTTTTGAATTACCATACTGGAATTGTTTGTACGTCAGACAATTTCTTGATGTGATGCATGTGGAAAAAAATGTATGTGATAGTGTTATTGGAACGTTTCTAAATGCCCCTGGAAAAACAAAAGATGGAATTAAGGCAAGTTTGGACATGGTTGACATGGGAATACGAGAAGAGTTGGCTCCCGTGAAAGGTGAAAATCGAATGTTTCTTCCTCCTGCTGCTTATACTCTTTCTAGGGCAGAGATATATCAGTTTTGCAACTTCTTTAATGATGTAAAGGTTCCATAGGGGTACTCATCAAATATCAAGAACATTGTGTCAATGAATGATTTGAAGTTAAAAGGTTTGAAATCACATGATTTCCATGTTTTGATGCAAGATCTAATTCCTATTACTTTACGTTGCATTTTACCCAAGAATGTTCGTCATACATTAACCAAACTTTGTTTCTTTTTCAAAGCTATATGTAGCAAAGTTTTAGACCCGGGTTAATTGCCAGCTATGGAAAAAAGAAATTGTCATCACATTATGTGAATTAGAAATGTTCTTCCCACCAACATTCTTTGATATGATGGTTCATTTGATGATTCACTTGGTGAGAGAGATTCGATTTTTGTGGTCCTGTGCACTATAGATGGATGTATCATGTTGAACGGTATATGAAGATTTTGAAAGGATATGTCAAAAATCGAAGTCGGCCAGAGGGTTGTATAGTGGAGCGATATATTGTTGAGGAAGCCATTGAATTTTGTATTGAATACCTATCTGATGTGGAAGGCATTGGTCTCCCGAAATCTCGTCACACTGGACGCATTGAGGGTGGGGGAATTTCTGGAAGAGAAGTTGTAACAATCAGTATTACAGATCGGGAGCAGGCTCATCTTTATGTTTTGCATAACAGTTGGTAGGTTGCTCCATATATTGAAACTCACAAAGAAATTCTTAGGCAGTTGAATCCATCAAGGGCTGAAAAATGGTTAGCAGATACACATAATCACCAGTTTATAGGATGGTTTCAGGACCATATTTTTAAGCATTTGGATGAAAATCCGAATTCAATTTCAGAACGACTTCGATGGCTAGCCGCTGGACCAAGTGTGTATGTATTATCTTACAGTGGGTATGTAATTAATGGTTATACATTCTATACGGATGAACATGATGAAGAGAGTACCATGGAAAATAGTGGAGTTACACTAGTGGCTGAAGCGATGCATGTTTCTGGTAGTAAGGATAGAAATCCAATTTATGAAAATATGTCATACTTTGGCATTATCAAACTAATATGGGACTTGGATTATACGACATTTCAATTGCCGATTTTTCAATGCAAATGTATTGATAACAATAGTGGTGTTAAAATAGATGAATGGGGATTTGTGAAAGTTGATTTTAGTAAAGAAGGGTACAAAGACGAACAGTTTAGAATGGCATCACAAGCGGTACAAGTTTTTTATGTTCCAGATCCCACAAACCGAAAGTGGTCGATTGTTCTTTTATCGTCCAAAACTATTGAGGGTTCCGATGAAAATTCAGTTGAGGACGATCCTTTTAGTGGTACGTCACAATCAATTCGGAGCGGTCCCAATGCAGATGATGTTTTGTATGTTAGAGGAGACCACAATGAAGGGATTTTGATTGTCGATAGAGGTGTCAAATCTCTTCAACATTTGAAAAAAAGAAAGAGAGTTCAGTAAACAGGTTATATTTTGTTTTTAATATAGATATTTTTATCTCATGTTATTATCTTATCATTACAGAATTTATGTAATTTGAATGAACTGTTCAACCACTTTTGCAGATAATGACTTCTGCACATTCTGGTGCTCCTATCCTTGAGACTGAACAAGTCTCTCAAGCAGCTGCTGCTGCGGCTGCTGCTGCTCCTGCTGCTCCTGCAGCTCATGCTGCTGCTACTGTTGCTCCTGATGCGGCTCCTGCTGCTCCTACTGCGGTGGATCCTACTCCTCCTCCTGCTGTGGCTCCTGGTGCTCCTACTGCTCCTGCTGCTGCTCTTACTGCTGCGGCTCCTGGTGCTCCTACTGCTCCTGCTACTGCTCTTGCTGTTGCGGCTCCTTCTCTTAGTGTTGAGGTCCAACAACCATCAGCACATGCCATTGATATCATAGTAGATGAACATATAGATGATGTTGATATCGATGAAATGGTCGGGAATGAAGGACCGACGTCGCAGAAATCACAGGTGCATCGTAGTTTGACAGTGTTAGCCAAAATTCTTAAGGCGAAAAGCAAAGGCATCAAATTTGAAGTCGGATGGAATGCACGAGGCCAACATGTGAATCCCAATAAGGATATGTTTAGCAATTACATTGGAGTTGTCACTCGGCAACGCGTGCCGATTGACATAGATTCATGGCACCATGTTGTGTCCGGGTTGAAGGCTGTGATCTGGGAAGAAATTACGGTAACATTATGAATTTATTTCTTTAATTAACTAGCAAATAAAATGATGAAACAGTTTCTTACTCTTCTCAATCTCTTGCAGAGTACATTAATAGTAGACGACTCACACAAGGATTATGTTCTAAGGCTTGCAGGAAAGATTCATCGAGGTTTTCGTACTATTTTAACAAGATATCACCTGAAAGATTCTAAAGGTAAAATAAACCCGCACCCACCCATTGTCTATGCACACCTGATATCCCAAGAAGCATGGGATGCATTTATTGGCCGTCGTGGGGATGAGAAGTTTCAGGTACATTGTGTGTGATAATACGTTGTTTGAGGATACGTGTATTCATCACTTTGATTGTCAATATTTCATTTATGAAACAGAAACTCTGTACTGAAAATAAGGAACGTGCATCAAATCCAACATACCCCTATCGTAAAGCAAGGATGGGGTACGCTTCATTAGAAAAGAAAATGGTACGTATTGTAAATTTATAGTAATATTGTTAGGTGCCAATAAACAACATCATAATTATCTTTCTATGTTTATATGTAGATTGATGAATCTAAAACCAAATGCACTTCTATCCCACGTCATGTGCTATGGAAGGAGGCACGTGTGAACAAAGAAAGGAAGTTAATAGATGAGAACACACAAAAAGTGTGGGAAATATGTGTAAGTATGACACGATGATAAAAATATTTGTTTAAAATTTCTCTTACATAAAAATAATTAGTTTTTTCCTATATCTGACAGTCACAGGAATCAGCTACTCCTGTAGCTGATACATACCTATTATCGACGGCTTTGAAGCAGCCAGAAATATATGGTCGTGTCAGAGGTGCAGGGTTTGGGGTGACACCCCGAGTATATTTTGAGATGAAGAAAAAAATGGATGATACAGAGAAAAAATTGGAACAAATGAGTGAATAAATAGCAACCCTTGAAGAAAAATTGCAATGGCAGGGAGAGTTCCTAGCAACTTTTATGGGTGGGAAGCAAAGGGAGGACACAACTCAGGAACAACCACCGCATGAACATCCTGCCCCACCCCCCACCAGCTTTGAGGCGAGCCATTCACCTAAAAAAATGTCTTAGCCGTGGTAATCAATATTCTAATAACGGTTCCCATGAAATATGAATCAGACAAACACTGATAATTTATCTGTACTGATCTTCTACAGGGTGATAATGATTGTGATTTATATCTGTCAACACCCACCTATCACCTTGTAGCGAGGGCTACAGTGTTCAATATCCCAGATGCCACACTGCATAATAGACCACTTTCAAAAGATCATCTGAAAGTGACGATTACTGTAGCTCATGAGCCAAATGCAATGCTACCTATTCCACTTGATGACGATGATATTCATACGGTCGAAAATGCTATTGGGACATTCATTGCATGGCCGGCACAACTTGTAAGAGTACATGCAGACCAAGAGGTATTTATTTCCTTTTATTTTCAAGCTAAACCCTTAACAATTAATGAAAAGAGTGTCTGAATCAAGGATTGTTGTTATAGACGGAGAAAGGAAAGGGGGTGACTAACATCGGCTCTAAACCATCTAAAGGATCGACCAATCGATCCCAAGGAGCTACTGAAAGCACAATAACACCACTTGTTCTCTTTCCACATTTAATAGCATTGAAGACTCATGTGGATACGAAGCTAAAAGATGGTAATAGCCATATAGTGATTTTCGAAGATAATATATACGGAGAGGAATGTCAAGATTTCGTTTCTGCTGAAAATGTAAATGAAATCCTTGAAAATAGTTGGTTAGGCGTCACTGTTGTAAATGTATATAGGAGGTATGTTTCCATGAATTGATTTTCTAAAAGCTGATCTAATGTGCAAATTATGACTAAATGCATTTTATATTGTTGATAGATGAATTTATGAAAAACAGTTGAAGGGATTTTCCCATGATCCAAGATTTGGACTGGTTAGTCCTCATATCACATCAACACACCAAACAAAAATAGAGTCATCAAAAAGGGATGCAATAGTGAATGACTTGCTGAAAACATTTGAACGCAAGATTACAGATGACAGACTTTTCCTAATACCAACCATACAGGGGTAATACTCTACGATTAAAGCATATCAATTATATTTTCACTTTTTTTATTACTTATTCCTTTTTTTGTTTTTAGGAAACATTGGTTGCTAATTGCGGTGAACTTGGATACACCGAAGATTTATTTTCTGGATTCAAAGCTAGGATATCCATCAAACCGACCATACATGATGGAGTTTGTGAATCTGTAAGACAATACATCTTATGTTTTAGGTCTAAACATCAATTTATATAATATATATTATCTTTTACTGAGGATTCTGTTATGATAGGGCGGTGTACCAATATCGTCTAAATCATGGTATGAGGACAGGGGCTAAGCATAAGGAGCCGAGCAAGTACTACGTCTGGACAAATATCAGGGTATATATAAAAAAATTTCACTATCCAAACACATCTCAACACAAGTTATTTATTCTCCTAATGATCAATTTTTTTGCAGTGTCAAAAACAAACAAATGATAATGATTGCGGTTATTATGTTTGTAAATTTATGAAAGAGATCGTTTTTCATCAGCAAACTAGCATCCCTAAAGAGGAATTTTCAAAAACAATTACTAGTTCGTTTAAGTTATTTATTAATTCTTTATTTTTTTATTTTTCAGTACTACTATGACTGCCGAAAAGCCTCATACTCACAAGACGATAGATATGTGTTCAGAAACGAGTGGGCCGCATACCTGATGACAGATTGTACACAAATACAATGAAGATCTGACTTGGGGACATGTACAATTGGTGGTCATTTTTGAGAGGGGTTAAGGGGATCAGAAGATGAAATATTGTTGTATGTAAATGTTAGTAGCAAAATTGTAATTGTTATTAAATAAAA
Organism: Viscum album; assembly: GCA_963277665.1. Lineage (NCBI taxonomy): Eukaryota > Viridiplantae > Streptophyta > Magnoliopsida > Santalales > Viscaceae > Viscum > Viscum album. The sequence goes on along the minus strand of OY728135.1, from coordinate 1,194,422,000 downwards.
AATTCTTTCTCCAATGAGTCATTTTTCCATTTTAACAGATGATATGCACCAGCAACATGCAAGAATGTTGAACCACTAAAATGGTCACTCTCTTGTTTAAAATGGACACCACTTTAATTGAAAACAACAACTGACCTACGGAAATCCGACCAGACGCATCTGGATTGCCTTCATCCTTTAGGATAACAATCCACGGGTCCTTGGTGACGTGTACGAGTCAACTCCGCCTCAATCCGAGGCACGGTGTGACCGCTACCACCCAAAGGGTCGCTCTATTGTTTAAAATGGACACCACTTTAATTGAAAACAACAACTGACCTACGGAAATCCTACCAGACGCATCCAGATTGCCTTCATCCTTTAGGAGAACGATCCACATGTCTTTGGTGACATGTACGAGTCAACTCCTTCTCAATTCGAGGCACGGTGTGACCGCTACCACCCAAAGGGTCGCTCTCTTGTTTAAAATGGACACCACATTAATTGGAAACAACAACTAACCTACAGAAATCCGACCGGACGCATCCGGATTGCCTTCATTCTTTAGAAGAATGATCCACAGGTCCTTGGTGACGTGTACGAGTCAACCCTGCCTCAATCCGAGGCACGGTGTGACCGCTACCACCCAAAGAGTCGCTCTCTTGTTTAAAATGGACACCACTTTAATTGGAAACAACAACTGACCTACGTAAATCTGACCAGACGCGTCTGGATTGCCTTCATCCTTTAAGAGAAGGATCCAAGAGTTCTTGGTGACGTGTACGAGTCAACCCCGCCTCAATCCGAGTCACGGTGTGACCGCTACCACTCAAAGGGTTGCTCTCTTGTTTAAAATGGACACCACTTTAATTGGAAACAACAACTGACCTACGTAAATCTGACCAGACGCATCCGGATTGCCTTCATCCTTTAGGAGAAGGAACCACGGGTCCTTGGTGACGTGTACGAGTAACATGCAAGAATGATGGACCACATTTCTTTGTCCTTTGGACAAAAAAACCAGTAAAATCTCCAAAATACCTTCATATCATGCATGAACCAGTAAAATCTCCAAAATACCTTCATATCACGCAGAATCCGAATGCGTTTGGTCGGTTTTCCGTATGTCAGTTGTTGATTTCACTTAAAATTAAGTCCATTTTTAACAAAACAGTGACACTGTGACTGGTTTCGGCCACACCGGGCCTCGGATTGATGCGGTGTTGAATCTTACACGTCACACATGAGTCATTGATCATTGTGAAAAAGTATCAATGCAATCAGAAGCCGTTAGATCAGTTTGGCGTATGTACGTAAAATATTGTCCATTTTAAACTAAATACATACACTTGGAGTGATACCGGTCACACCGCATCTCGGATTGAGGCGGGGTTGAGACGTACAAGTCACATATAACCCATGAATCGTTGTCCTAAAGTGTCAACACAATCCGAAGGCGTTTGGTCGGTTTCCTGTATGACAGTTGTTGATTTCTCACTTAAAAATAAGTCCATTTTGAACAAAACAGAGGCACTTGGAGTTGTGTCAGCCACAAAAGGCCTCAGATTGAGGCGGGGTTGACTCGTACACGTCACATTTGAAGGTGAGTATGCATACACGATAGTTTACCTTCTTAGAGAAGAGTTTCTAGAAGAGTATAAAATACATGAAGCAATGAAGATCATTAGAGTGTCGGAGCAAATGTGGTTTCTACAAACAATGTGGAAATCGGCTTGTGCAAAGCGACCTAAGTTACAACTTGCAGGTATTGTACTCTATTTTTTTCTGGAAGGTATTAGTTTAAATGCATTTTAGAATGATCATTGCTAGCCATTGTCTTTTAGGTTTTTTTGACAGCCGAGGGGAAAGGGTGGGGTCTGCAGACATTGGAGGATATTTCGAAGGGTGATTTTGTGTGTGAATATGTTGGAGAAATGTTAACTCCTGCAGTTCTGAAAAGAGTCACTTTTTAAAAGAAAGTCACGAGTTTAGATACATCTCAAGATGGTCAGTTTAAAGACATTTTGAGGGACACTACTAAAGACATTCTCAGATATGCACACATCCCCCACTTTTAGATCGTTGTCTACTACAATGATCTTTCAACCAAGATATCCATTAGAATGCTCATGATACATAGAGCAATTCACTGCCCAACTTTGAGAATGATCTGAAGCCCAAACAATGACAGCATTATGTTTTCCTTGAAAATTCTCTTGGCGAACTGGAATGGCAGTAGCTGCACACATGAAGTGACAAGTAGAGACGCAAAATCACAAGAGTGAGTTGCCATTCCAGTTTGCCAAGAGAATTTGCAAGGAAAAACATAATGCTGTCATGGTTTGTGCTTCAGATCATTCTCGAAGGTGGCCAGTGAATTTCTCTATGTATCATGAGTGTTCTAATGCATATCTTGTTTGGAAGATCATTGTAGTAGACAAAGATCTAAAAGTGGGGGATGTGTGCATATCTGAGCATGTATTTAGTAGTGTCCCTCAAAATGTCTTTAAACTGACCATCTTGAGATGTATCTAAACTTGTGACTTTATTTTAAATAGTGACTCTTTTCAGAACTGCGGGAGTTAACATTTCTCCAACATATTCACACACAAAATCACCCTTCGACATATCCTACAATGTCTTCAGACCCCACCCTTTCCCCTCGGCTGTCAAAAAAACCTAAAAGACAATGGCTAGAAATGATCATTCCAAAATGCATTTAAACTGAAACCTTCCAGAAAAAAATAGAGTACAATACCAGCAAGTTGTAACTTAGGTCGCTTTGCACAAGCCGATTTCCACATTGTTTGTAGCAACCACATTTGCTCCAGTAGTCTAATGATCTTCATTTCTTCATGTCTTTTATACTCTTCCAGAAACCCTTCTCTAAGAAGGTCAACTATCGTGTATGCATACTCACCTTCAAATGTGACGTGTACGAGTCAACCCCGCCTCAATCTGAGGCCTGTTGTGGCCGACACAACTCCAAGTGCCTCTGTTTTGTTCAAAATGGACTTATTTTTAAGTGAAAAATCAACAACTGACAAACGGGAAACTGACCAAATGCCTTCGGATTGTGTTTACACTTTAGGACAACGATTCATGGGTTATATGTGACGTGTACGACTCAACCCCGCCTCAATCCGAGACGCAGTGTGACCGGTATCACTCCAAGTGTATGTATTTAGTTTAAAATGGACATTATTTTACGTACATACGCCAAACAGATCTAACATCTTCTGATTGCATTGATACTTTTTCACAATGATCAATGACTCATTTGTGACGTGTACGATTCAACACCGCATCAATCCGAGGCCCGGTGTGGCCGACACCAGTCACAGTGTCACTGTTTTGTTAAAAATGGACTTAATTTTAAGTGAAATCAACAATTGACATACGGCAAACCGACCAAACACATTGGGATTCTATTGAAACTTATGGACAACTATCCATGGGTCAAATGTGACGTGTAAGATTCAACCCCGCCTCAATCAGAGGCGCGGTGTGACCGGTATCACTCCAATTGTATGTATTTAGTTTAAAATGGACAATATTTTACTTACATACGCCAAACCGATCTAACAGCTTCTGATTGCGTTGATACTTTTTCACAACAATAAATGACTCATTTGTGACGTGTACGATTCAACACCGCATCAATCTGAGGCCCGGTGTGGCCGACACCACTCACAGTGTCACTGTTTTGTTAAAAATGGACTTAATTTTATGTGAAATCAACAACTGACATACGAAAAACCGACCAAACGCATTGGGATTCTATTGAAACTTAAGGACAATGATCCATGGGTCAAATGTGACGTGTACGATTCAACCCCGCCTCAATCAGAGGTGCGGTGTGACCGGTATCACTCCAAGTGTATGTATTTAGTTTAAATGGACAATATTTTACGTACATACGCCAAACCAATCTAACGGATTCTGATTGCGTTGATACTTTTTCACGACGATCAATGACTCATGTGTGATGTGTACGATTCAACACTGCATCAATCCGAGGCCCGGTGTGGCCGACACCACTCACAGTGCCTCTCTTTTGTTCAAAATGGACTTATTTTTAAGTGAAATCAACAACTGACATGAGGCAAACCGACTAAACGCATTTGGATTCTGTTGAAACTTAAGGGAAATGATCCATGGGTCAAATGTGACATGTAATAGTCAACACCGACTCAATCCGAGGCCCGGTGTGGCCGACACCACTCAAAGTGCCTCTATTTTGTTCAAAATGGATTTATTTTTAAGTGAAATCAACAACTGACATACGGGAAACCGACCAAACGCCTTAGTATTGTGTTAAAACATTAGTACAACGATCCATGGGTCATATGTGACGTGTACGAGTCAAACCTGCTTCAATACGAGATGCGGTGTGGCTGGTATCACTCCAAGTGTATGTATTTTGTTTAAGATGGACAATATTTTACATACATACACCAAACCGACCAAACACATCCGGTTTCTATTGAAACTTAAGGAAAACGATCCATGAGTCAAATGTGACGTGTAAAAGTCAACCCCGCCTCAATCCGAGGCCCGGTGTGGCCGACACCACTCAAAGTGCCTCTGTTTTTGTTAAAAATGGACTTAATTTTAAGTGAAATCAACAACTAACATACGACAAACCAACCAAACGCATTCGGATTCTGTTGAAACATTAGAACAACGATACATGGGTCAAATGTGACATGTACAAGTCAACCCTGCCTCAATCTGAGGCCCGGTGTGACCGAAACCACTGAAAGTGCCTCTGTTTTTGTTAAAAATGGACTTAATTTTAAGTGAGAAATCAACAACTGACATACGGGAAACTGACCAAACGCATTCGGATTCTATTAAAACTTAAGGACAATGATCCATGGGTCAAATTTGATGTGTATGAGTCAACCCCGACTCAATCCGAGGCCCGGTGTGGTCGACACCACTCAAAGTGCCTCTGTTTTGTTCAAAATGGACTTATTTTTAAGTGAAATCAACAACTGAGATATCCACCTCACATGTAGTGTAGACCATCCCCCAAGACTTGGCATGAATTTTTGAGATACACAAACATGGGGTGGATTACATGGCTTTACTACATGGAATATATCCCACTACACGTCTTTAATGAGCCAGCTACGCAGTTTATCCCTTGTACAGATACACAGGAAGAATCACACGAGATCGACGTCATGTACTAACTTAGGGCAAGGGTGCATAAGAGGACACAAGATCAAAGGGTAACACGTATATGTTTTTTAACATGCCATGTAATTTCCTATTGATATGACATGTATATTCACATAGGCATCTGAACATTGGAGTTACCCAGGTTAAAGTGACAAGGCATGTGACCCTTTAAATGACACATAATTTTATGTACCATGATTGATCTCTTTGAAAACTATATCAAGGACATATTTCATTAGGGTTGGCTCCCATGATCCATCCTAGGATGGTTTTGGCATCTTTTCCAACTTACGATAGTACGATCGCTTCAGCAGGACGTCCTAGACATAGTTGGAGTCTCTCTGAAAGTCCTGGAGTGAGATCATATATCTATTTTCGAGGTCCAGGTAGAGTCATGTATCAACACAACCAATCCTACCAGACATCGATCCTATATATAGAATGTTAATCTTGATGTCTCATTACAGTCCCTCAATTTATGATATGTTACGTTTTTTGAATTAATATACATAATTACTAAGGGTGATGGTTGGGAGAGTTAGGATATCCTTTTTATGTATTGCAGAATGATTCAAGGAGCACGAGCTCTGCACGATTTGTCAAAACCAAGTGGAAATCCAAGGAGAAACAATGCATAGTGGACTGTTCTAGTATTTATCTTCTGAGATATGTAGGAATATTTTGTGATACTATGTAATTAGGTAGTTTTGGTTTCTGGGTAGATGGTATCTAAATCATGGTAAGAACACTGTTTGGTTGGGTTGTGATCGGTTGATGACATGCTTGTGGTTGATATACTGGTTTTTGTGCAGGTATGTGGTTGATATACTGGTTTTTGTGCAGGTCTGCTCGGCTGGCTGTACTAGTGCAGGTTTTTTATTAGCAGCAGGCAGGGATTTAACAGTGCTTTTTTAGCGCTGTTAAAGGCGACATTTAACAGCGCTGTTAAATGCAACATATAACAGCACTTTTTAGCGCTGTTAAAGGTATCCTTTAACAGTGCTTTTTTAGCGCCATTAAAGGTGACATTTAACAGCACTTTTTTAGCGCTGTTAAAGGTGACATTTAACAGCGCTAAAAAAGCGCTGTTAAAGGACCCCCCCTTTATCAGCGCTGAGCTTTACAGCGCTTTTCTAGCGCTGTTAAAGCCCGATTTGAGCGCTGTTATTGCCAGTTTTTGTAGTAGTGAGAATCATGACATGTACTAGTTATTATCTACATAATTGGTTTAAAATTTAATTTAGATTACATAAAATCAGTAGATAATAGATAATAACATAGGTAACACGATGTATATTACAAAACAAATAAAACCTGATTATTGAAATCTATTTTTTTAAAGGATGATGGGATTTGACCCATCATTTGACTATCCAAATCCCTTCATTATGGTCTACTATTAAATGAAAAAAAACATATACATTGTGTCCCTTGTGAAATAATTTCAACATCCCAATAAAAGGGTCATCCTCTATTGATTTTTCACCGGACCCTAGAGTGGTTTTGGTCGATAACATAACAATTGATCAGTTTTAGTTTGTAGGATCTGAAACATAAAATACTTTTACTAATTATGACTCCATTATAAATGGTTTTTATTTGTACATTTAGTTACTAAAATCTAATCTCATGAATCCCAAATCATCTATTTTAACATCACTTTTATTATCAACCACCTCGCATTGAAAAATTATCACATAGAATTTCATATAATCCAACTCTAGTATTTGTTTTATGATGCCAAAGTATGGAATATTCACATAAATTGGATTAATGTATTTATCACCAAAAACATTCATCACCTCAGCCACAAGTGTAACTCTTCTAATCATCATTTTACATTCATCATAATGTTTATTAGTATGAAATGTATATCTAATAATTACATAAGCATTATTTTATAATACATACACACTTGGTCCTTTGACTAGCCATCGATGTCATTCTGAAATTGAGTTTGGATTTTTATCAAATTCATTATATATATTGTCTCAAACCATACTATAAACTATAGATTATGTGTATTTTATATCCATTTTCTATCCCTTTATGGATACAAATGCCTAAAAATTTCTTTGTGAGTTTCTACATATGGGTTAACCTCCAAACTGTTTTGAAAAAATGTAATGGTGGGCCTGCTCCCAATCTATAATATTGATTGTCACAACCTCTCTTCTAGAAATTCCATAACCTAAAATCCACATAGTGTGATGATATTTTGGTAGACCAATGATTTCCACACTGGAAATATATTCGGTACCTAATTCAATTGATTTCGAAAAAATATATCGCTCTAAAATACAACCCTCTAGCTGGCATCAATTTTTGACATACCCTTTCAAAATCTTCATATATAGTTCAACGGGGTACATCCACCTATAGTGTACTAGACCACATAGTTGAATCTCTCTCACCAAGTAAACCATAAAATGATCCATCATATTAAAGAATATTCATAGGAAGAACACTTCCAATTCACATAATATGACAATAATTTCACTTTCCATAATCAGAAATGTCTTCAGGTTTATAACTTTTCTGCATATATATTTTAAGAAGAAACAAAGCTTTGTTAATATATAATGGACATTCTTTGAAAAAATGAAATTTAAATCTATAGTAATTAGATCTTTCATAAAAACATGGTATTCATGTTCCCTTTATCATTAAATCATTCATTGAAATGATGTTCTTGATATTCTTTGAATACCCATATGAATCCATTACATCATTCAAGAATTTAAAAAACTGATATCACTCTTTCATGGAAAGAGTGTAAGTAGTTTTAGGAAGAAGAGTCTATTTTTAGCCTTCAGGGGTGCCAACACATCTTGTATTCCCATGCCAACAAAGTCAAAACTAGACATAATTACATCCTTTGTTTTTCTAGATTCATTTAGAAATGTAATGATGAAAATATCATGTAAATTTTTCTCATATTCATAACATCAAGAAAGTCTATGATGTACGAGAAATTCCAATATATTAATTTAAAAAAACCGATCTCTTCGTCCTACTTGTTTTCATAAGGTTTTTCGAAAATAGTTTACCAATAGAAATGTCCACATATTTCACTTTCTCAAACACTTGATCACCTATTATTGGATACAGTTTTGTGTGTTCTTTTAAACTTTCATTGAATGATTTTTTCCAAGGTCATTACATATGTCATCGGGGTAGAAATATATGATGTCCTCAAAACATATTTTTCAATCAATTTTTCAACCTAATTGACTGTGTACCTTTTTCGCAGATGGGAAACCATGAGTTACTATAATGCTATATCTTAAAGAATTTCCATATGAAAAAAGTCATTTATCATCCCATAAAACATGGATCTCAATGTGAAATATTAATTTTTGTAAGCATCATTCAACATAACTCCTAAATCAAAAAATAATTTCAAATCCTCAAACAATGGATCAAAATAAACATCAATATCATTACCCAGTTGTTTTGGTTATAAAATATACATATATAGCATGATGTGTTTTCATTTCATGCATAACCACAGTGGAAAGTTATACACTACCAACATAACTAGCCATGTCATGTGAGTGCTGCTTTGAAAATCAAAAGGATTCACTCCATCTATATATAACACAAGATAAAGGTTTCTCGACTTATTTCTAAATTTTGGATACTCGTGATTGATTCTCTTACACCGAGGAGAGTATTCCGGGTGACGTAATGTCCCATCATAATTTCTTCTGTCTACGTGCCACGTCAATTTCCTTGCAGTCTACTCACTTCCATATAGGTGCCTAATCCTTGAAAATATTGGAAAGTACCATAAAACTTTCATATGAGTGGATTCGTATTTCATGTGATGAGAAGCACCACACTTTTTCCATTCTCTAAGTGATTATCTATTCTTCTGAAATAGTATAAAGTCATTTGGAAAGGCAGGTATTCTTTTGTTGATCATACCCAATGAGCGTAGCATTGATTTGGAATCGTATGTTTGACTTGAAATCTCTTTATATTCTAGGATCAGGTCATTCATGAGATCAAGTAATTATATAATACTGGCATCACTCCATCTGTTTCTTACTTTCTAATTATACAGCTTTAGTATGACTGACAATGCTGTATATTTAGTGAAACTACCATACAAAGGTGTCGTTACACAACTCTGTAACTGCTCAAATTTTTTTTAGGAAATCATGAAGTTCATCTTCAACCGTCCTTGTCATTTCTTCAATATGATATTCATCATAATTCACATATTTAATCACATCCTTGATTCTTTCTTCTTTATTATCCACACTTGTAATCATATCAGAGGATCCATATAATGCACTGTTATCCCAACAACTAAAACATTATCTTTTTTTATCGTGTTAATTCAAATATTTAAAACATTGATCTATTCTGTAATAGATCAAGTGTTCTTCCAACTCCTCTAGACTATATTTTCTTGAATAAAAACAGCATAAACATAGACAAAGGATCTGAGATGGACCATATACATGATATTTTATAAATGTGATGAACACTTTCACTATACTCCATACTATTTTGATAAACTATTGGCATCCATCCATTATTTATTCATATCCATATTATTTTATTTGGTGATATTAGTATTTAACAAAATAAATACACACAATATTGATATAATGTAATGGTTTTCCTAATTATATAAAAATCTAAACATAAAAAATTATTAAAAAAATACAGTTCAAATGTCCTTTGAAAACTATATAATAAATCACACTTGAAATTCCATTAAAAAAACCAACCATTTACACCAATTATGATTTAAATTATCACACCCCTTTTAAAATAAATCAATCAATTACAAACACTCATTCACAAAAACACAATTCATTTTTTTAACATTTAAGAAAAATTCATGGCCCAACAATCTTAATCATCTAAAATGATTGACAACCCTATAATAAAAATTTCAAAAAACATGAATAATTTTAAAAAAGACACTTAGGAAATTTATAAATTCATAGATCCCAATAGAGGATATTTATAAAAGATACATAGAAAACACATTGATTCATCGTAAATCAACTAGTATTGTATTATTCAATCAAATTATTCCAAAGGTTGGTGTAATAATAATAATTTTCATATGCATTTTATATTGTTCTCCCCGATATTGTATATCTATTATCCATTATTCCATTCTCCAATTATATCAATGATCCTCCACCAGAACACTAGAGTCCCAACAGATATGTTCCATAGTCAGTGGCCACATTCAAAACCATGAAACACTTATGTTCTAGTTTACTACAAACACTATATTATCCCAATGATCATTGTCTCACACCAAGTCAATTGGTTTTACAACCTAAGAACAATAAATATGAATCTCACATAAAGTATTATTGGTTACTAAATTTATAAATACACATAAGAAAATCTATAATCATGAACCCAACTGCTATATCGAGTCTGCTCCCAACACTCCATTTCTCAAGTCCAATGCATCCACATGCCTACCCAAAAAAGTGTATTTTTATATAATTATCTTCATGTGATATAAGACACCTACAATAACAATGATTTAAAATTAATCCCTAAACATTACATTGTGAAATAATTATATTAATAGAGTTCTTACTTACTATAGTAGAGTATCGGGTCTTGAAATTAACACCTAAATTACTTATTCCATCAGTTATACAGTTATCAAGAGTGATTAGATGCTCATCTGGTTGACCATCCAACTGTTTTCCAAATAAAAAATAATTCAACTTTACTTGTAGATCCCAAAAAAACCTAGTTCATGCCTCAAATGAGTCCCAGGGACCCGATGGAAACAATTCACATTAATCTAATTATTCATACTGAGAACTTATAAATGAACTGAATTCTATTGATCATAGAACCATCACATATAATCCAAAAATTTTCTAATATACAAAAAAAAAATTTAGAATAATAATATGAATATGACTCTTTAATAAAATCCTTAAGAACACCTAACCACACTATTATCCTATAAACAAAACCAAAAAAGCAATGCAATATTAATATCAAACCCCTTTCCATAGACACATTGAAAATGAATAAACATTGATTATAACCAAACCACAATTTCCTAATTTCATTTAATCACACCCAATATTAATTGGTAAACCTGTTGAGATCCAAAACAGTTCACTACACATGTGAACCAAACATGCTTAACTCTCATCACTCTCTCTAGAAGATAAGGTCACAAACAACGACATAGTAATCACAATCTAAATAACATTGAATCAATTCCAATAATATATCTATCAAACATTTCATATTTTAAAATCAATAATGCTCTAGTTCACCAAAGGACTCTAAATAAGAATTCAAATTATTTGAAAATGCCACTTTACAAAAATAATTTCATATCTTCTAGTGTATAAAATTAAAAAATTTTACAATATATTTCAAATGTTAAAGAACATAAACTATTTACTTCTGGATGAAACAAATCTAGAACTTTATAATTTCATTGCAACTAATTTATTTCAATTTCTATAAAACCATTTCATATTTGGGAGACCCATTCCATGGATTTTATTAAAAAAACAAGATTCAACCCAAATTAATATGTTTCATCAAGAAATTATGAAAAATCCTATTTTGAAAATATTCCATGAAGAAAAATGGAACCATCACAGATGTTCTATCAAAATTACCGAATATAACACTCACAATTTTAAAATATATGTAATTCACAAAAATTGGTTATGACATCATGAAAAATCATTAAATTTAGAAATCCATTTTAACAAACATATCCTAAATAAATGTTTTTAAAATAATGAATGCTTAAATAATTATTTTGGACCCCAATAAAAACACACAAGACTTGGAAAATACCATTTTGGTCAAAAAATTAGGAAAAGTTTCAAAACCATGGAAATTAGATTATTGTACATAAAATATAAATTAATATGGAGAAATGTCACTTTTTCACCCATAAACCAAAAATTAATACAAAATAATTAAAAATATCAGTGATGAAAAACAATATTATTGAAATTTTTTTATTAGAATTTGAAATCCTGGATAAAAATTTAAAGGGTAAGGAGAATGAAAAATCTGGATAAGAATATAGATGAGTAGGGAGAATACAGATTACAAGTACTTGAGGATACAACATTCATTGGCAATTTATTTTATGTAGAAACATTAGTTAATAAATAAGTGGGTGGAAAAGATGTATATATCTAAAAAAGATTATTGCAGACACTTCATACAACTAAACATTCATTTCCAGGGAAATCACACATAGAAAAGCATATTTCAAGTTACTCATGATTTCCTTGAATGATTCAAGGGAATGGGCATCTTACCAATAATATATGATTCCAAACCCTTAATTCAAAATATTAAAACTCAATTGTATCACCCATGGTGAAATCATACAATATTAAAAATGGAAACAAAGATCAGTAATCCCATAACCTTGGTAACTTGGACTTCCCATCGAAAAAGTTATTCATGATTCTCTTGTATGAGGTATGTCATATGTTATGACACATCCCTAATCCTCTAAACTAATTACCCCCCAACTCATAAAAAAGATAGGCATTGATACCATTTTCCTATGAACTAGAATTGGTTTACCCGACCTATCACTTGATCTAGCATGAGACAAAACCTCTAAAAACCATCCTTGTGTGTCAGAGGCTACAAACTAGTCATGAGTGCATAAAAATTATACGAGGGAGAGAATATTACATTTTATCAAAGTGTAGTGATAGTGGAAAAAAGGAAAAAAAATATGTGATTCATTTAGTTTGCAAAAAAAGACCACCAACATCCAAAATTTCTAGCAGGGTGTTTAGCCCGTACAATTAACAACATCTCCATTAATATCAAACTGTAATAACATGATGAATAGATGAGAAAGAGGTGAAAACCCACCAATTGGGTGTGGCTCACCGTGCGAATGAGGTGTGTTAAAGGTGGAAGAGGGGGACACAGAGTAGGAGTCCTCCGGTGGAGGAGAGGCACGTGGTAGAGGAGTCCTCCAGGAGAGGATAGGCATACGAGGAAGTTGGGTTTGCGACAGAGGGAATCACAGAGGGAGAGGATTTGGCGATAGAGGATAGGTGTGGGGTGATGGAGTCCTCCAACAGAGGAGATTCACGTGGTGGAGGAGAGTGAAACAGTGAAGGATATTTTTATGGCGGAGGAGAGGTGTGCCGCTGATGAGAGGCGTGTAGTGGAGGATAGGCGTGCGAGGATGGTGTGTTCACGGTGGAGTTGGAGGGAGAGGAGGATGAGGTGGTGGTAGTGGCACCAGTAGCAGCGATAGGCTTCTGTGAGAGATTGGGGGGTGTGAGGAAGGATGAGAAAGTTAGGGTGTCTTTATAAACCCTAATGAACCTTTTATCAGCACTAGCTAAAAATCACTGATAAAGGTATGTTTTATCAACACTAAAATAGAAAGCGCTGATAAAACATGTCTTTATCAGCGCTATATTTTTAGTTACAATAATTATAATTTTATCAGTGCTGATAGAGGTATAATGTTAATAATTTATTTATATTCTAATATATATTTATAAAATTACAGACATGATAAATATATATTTATATTTATAAAATAATAATTTAAATAATTATAAAATGAAAAGAAATATACTTACAATATTTATAATCTTAGAAATATATATAATAAATATATTAATTATATATATTGATAAGATTATATATTTATATAACTATACTTTATCTAATTTTATAATTATTTTTAAGAAAATATTTTTATTTATAATTATAATAATAAATAAATAATTATTTATTTATTTAAATAAATAGAACACTATAAAAACATTATATTTATAATATTTATAATTTTATTAATATATATATTTAATATATTATTTATAATTTTATAATTATTTAAATATATCTGTATTTATTTATAACTATACATATAAATATTTTTATTTTATTTTCAATATTTCTAAATATTTGCAAATATATTTAGAATAATTTTTTTTAATAAATATATAACATTATATTTGAAAATAATAAATATATTTTTTATGAATTAATAATTATTTTAATAAACAAATAAATATTTATATTTATAACTAATAAATATATTTATTTATTTTTAATTAAATATTGAAATAAATAAATTATTTATAGTTGTAACTATAAATATATATATATATAATTATAAAATTATAAAAAATATATTTATTATTTTATAAATATATTTTATAAATATATTTATTATATTTTTTAATTATTTAAATATATCATCATTTATTTAGAATTATATTTATAACTATTCATATTTATATATTGATATTTGTATATAAATATATATAATTAATACAATTTTATATTTTTTAAATCACTTAAATATATATATATATATATATATATTATTTGTAATTATAAATATTAGTATTTATTTATAACTATTTGTATATTCTTAGTTAATTTTATGTTTATAACTTTATAAGTTGTATTATAAATATACTTATTATAATTTTATAATTATAATATATGTATATATTTTTTATGATTTTATAATTAGTTAAATACATATATAGTTATAATTATAATTTCAATTAAATACAATTAAAAAGTATTTATATATAATTATAATTTTATAATTATAAATATAATAGATATATTTATTCTTAAAATAAATTTAATATAATTTTATAAGTATTGATAACATAATATCATATATATGTGGGTAACATGAATGAATTAATCATATACACCTAGTAAAATATTCATAAAAAAAATGAGCCATCAATAGACAACAAGATTAATAATAATAGTGAAATGTATAAATGAACATTCATGATGATACATTACATATATGCACCCATAATCAATATATTTATTGACCAAATTCATTGGAAACACATACATATTTAATTATGATCTTAGAAATACTTTTTTTTAAATCATTATATATAAATATATTTAAATTATTAAATAATATACTAATTATAAACATGCGTTTATGATTTATTGTATGTAGATAAAAATTATTTTTTAATATAAATATAATAATTTTATATAAATTATTAATAAAAACATTAATCAGTTGTAATAAAAGCGTTGATAAATGTGCACCCTTTATCAAGGATTTTTTTAGAGCTCAGGAAAGATGCATTTATCATCGCTTTTAGTTAGCACTAATAAAGCCCCCCCTTATTAGTGCTTTCTAGTTACTGTTGATAAAATTAGGTGCTTCCCTTACCCCATTTTGTGGTAGTGATGGTAACCATAATAAATAATTATCACCACAATAAGGGAAAATCAACTAATTATGGTTAAAAATAATTTGATAATGACAAGAAAACGACACATAATTTTTTTATAATGTTTTATCAGTAGAATTTTTCCATTTTCATCCATTTTTTGAAAATATAGCAATTTAATTCAATAATTATTTGATTTTGACCATTATAACATCTAATTAAATTATAAATTTAAAAATGTCAATTTCTTTCTTTTAATTTCTGAAATATTTTTTGCCAAGGATGAATACAAAAATGTTATATTATAAATACTTATTTGAATGTAAAATTATTATTTTTATCATGGTAATTTATTTATAATCTTTGTGGGTAAAATAATTTCCCTAAATTCTTGTGCAACACAAACCTAGTATTTATTCAATTAATTGAAAAATAAAATAATTGATTTTAATTATGTTACAAATTGATATAATTTTAATGAATTATTTAATTCTTAAATAAATTAGATATATATTTACATATTATAGTGGGTTATCAGTAAAATTTGAATTAAATCAGTTGTTCCAAAAATGATATTAATGTTATTTTATAATAAATAATATTTTATTAAATAACTTACAATTAATCAACTTATATCTACATCCATGTGATTTAATTTTAATCATAAATATCAACTATGGTCTATTTATGATCCAATTTTTCTTTTATAGTGACTATATTTACCTTAAAATATTAAAAACTTTTTTATCATAGTAGTCGCTAAAAGGGGTTAGTGCTTGCTAAAACAATGAGATAAGGGTATCTGACTAATATGAACTTGTTAAAATTTTATTTTGTGAAATAATTCTAACCCATCCTTATCCTATATAGGAATTATGTTAGTTTGTTTCCTTTTTAAAATGAAAGTTGTAGCATCTTGTGTTTTCAGACCAAACAAAAATTTAATGGAATTTGAATTTTGTCATTTAGTGGACAATCGTTTTGTACACTAAGATATTGAATGATTTTTTTGAGAGTTGGGATACTTCAATGTGTAGTTTTTAGTTGATTTTGGAAGCCTATGAGGTGTCTCAGGTGTTTCATTGAGTAATGAGATTATCGAGCCCTGAAAAACTCAAGTTTGGGTGGACTGATAAGGGGGAACGATTTGTCAGAAATTGTGCAGCCCACTAGGGGAAACCTTGTGACATCTACGGGTGGAAGAAGTGATTCACATGGGCTGCACATAGTTTTCCAAACCATGAACCTATCCCTCACTATTGGTTCTATTTGGGAAGTGTGAGTGCATTGTTCATCAAACAGTTGGTCAAACTATGTGGGAAAACCGTGTAGGGTGTGGTTCTTAAGTAGCAAGAGCCACACTGTTGGTACACATTTTTTCTAAAGCATGTGTACTAACTGTACAATCCCTATTTAGTAGGAAATTTATGTTTATTCCTTTAATGAACCCAATTTCTAATTTCCTCCTCCCACCTCTCTTCATTCCAATGGGTGTCTCCTCCTCCCTCTTGTGTGCGGCTCCACCAACTTCTAACCTAGGAATTGATTAATCTCTTATGTCCATTATTAGATTTTAGTTATTTCAATCTCTATAGATACCTCTCAGAAAGATTTTAATTCCTCTTGAACCAACTTTTATTTATCTCCTTCTAGATGAACATATCGTGGTGCAGGATAATTATCCATATATTTAGGGTGTTCGGCGTTTCCGCGATTTCTCTTGCACCGGACCAAATTAGAGCTTCATATTAGGCATGGGGGTCATCCTCGATATAAGGTAAGTGTTCTATTTCATTGTCATATGTTTCACTAATTTCAATACTGTAAATCCATCCTATACCAATTCCCATATCCCAACAGTTTAGATAAACTATTGGGATTGGGTGCATATACCAACAGTTTGATAAAAATAATTGGTATACGAGTTTTTAGAGAGTATTTTCCCAACAATTTGAAAACACATTTGGATATGACCTATTAGAGACACTTTTCCCAATGGTTATCTAAAACGATTGGGATAGGGGACACTTTTCCCAATATTGTTCTAAATCCATTGTGATAGGGCATGATCACCCCCCTATTTCAGTGGTTTTATTCAAACATTTGGGTGTTTACCCCCACTTTACCCTTATCCCGATGGTTTATTCAAACCGTTGGATTAGGTTCATTCTTATCAAACTTCCCAATTTTTTTTAAAACCATTGAGTTGGAATTCCAAAAAAAAAACAAGGAATAGATTTAGATTTCCCTGCATTATTTCTTAAACGGGAGATTTCATTCTACCCAGCGTGCAATCCCTTCTCCCAAAACCCAATATTTTGTTCTTCTACTTCAAATCAGTAATTTATAACTGGGTTTTATGTTCTACCACTATTTTTCCTTTTTTCATTTGTATTTATATATAGACAATGATTTTTTTGTTATTTGTTTCAATTTTTTCTAAAATGACTACTCACTTATTCTTTGTAAACCCTCTTTGATTCAAGTAATTATTTTTTCTTCCACAACCCTTATTTGAAATTATTATTTAAATATAGATATATTATGACTGGAAATTAAATCTGTTTCACCCATGGATTTCACCAGATTTGAGAGGGTTATGTCTTATAAATGGTTTATCCAATTAAGTCTTTATAGAATAAAAAATGTAGCCTTGATAAATCCTTATATCATACCTTTAGTATCTAAAAAAGGACACCTAAAAATGAGTAGACTAACTTTATAAAAAATCAATTTTCATTGTTTCTCTAAAACATGTCTTTATGATTTCCATTGGGTGTCAAAAAATATAAACATGATATCATGTGGTGATATATTATTGGTATGAAAGGATTATATGTATTTCATCATTGAAATTTTGAATTTCATGAACCTCATAAATTCCTTCATCTACTCTAGACATTCGTACGGATACTAGAAGCTTCACCTAATGAAACCCTTAACGAATTATGCAAATCATTACTAAAACCACCATTACATGTGTAAAAAGTTACTATTCACAATTCAAACACTTAGGCTCTACATTTATCCACCCACCAAACTCATCCTTCCTATTTTAATATTTTAGACTGAACTTGTCCATCTCTATCCATTGAACATACCACCTAGTGATAATATAGTGTAGCATACTTCCCCTAACATTACACATGAATCCTCTAGTTAAATATCTATACAAATGATGATTCAATATCTATTGAAATGGATAAATCTTCTTGAAATCATAATTCCATGGTTTTGGTGTGTTATCATCTCCTAGGGTCACCCAAGTGTTTCATATTTGGAATAAACATACAAATATCCGATATTTGTCTATGAAAATCACTCTAAATCGATACCATAAATTATTCCAATTGATTATTTTTATTGAATGAAATTCTAATAATAACCCACTCAATTTTTATTTTCATGATTACACTAAAGTACCACTACCAAACATGTTACCACCACCTATCCCTAGTATCCACATAGTTTTTTATTCCATGTTTCTATTCAATCTTTCAATATCCCTCTGAATGAATTCCCCCTCCAATATTGGGAAGGCATACAGTTTCATCTATGGAACTCATCTTACTACATTTATGTAAATCCACCATAGAAAACCATAATCAAATATCCATCCAATGAAATTTTTGAAGATCTGTCAATATATTGTATAATTTATAGGGAACTTTGGATTTCTATTTCAGAAAACTGCCTTTGAATCTATGGTGTTGTCCTTGTTACATGAGAGATATCAATTGCAAAGAAATAAATGATATCATCATAATTGGATTTCATCCAAAATCACAAATTTTGGGAATATTTTAGGTACTGAGCATGATGAACTCCCTCAAAAAATCACCCTTAGTGAAATCAAGAAAAATTTTATCCTTTTCTATTACTCAATTCTCTAGGTATCAACTCATTACGAGTCCAAATCTATTTACATATATAATCATTGAGAAGAACTGATCATATATTTTATGATCATTACCCAAAATCCATATCCTATGAAATGATATACATGATTAAAATGTGGATGGTCCTTTCATTGTCTTTAGGATAGTCCCAGGCCACATCATTCATAGAGTTTAACATGGGAGAACAATTATCCTACATAGACATATCTAAATTACCCTTCATGTAGTGTTTTATTAGTTTCCATTCTTGTATGATTATGACTATAATATAACATTGTTTAAACAAATGAATATATGTCCCACGGGTGAATAATAAAATATAAAAACATTTATATTGTAATAAAAATTTAGAAAATTTACTTGTTTTTAGAATTTTTCACTTTCCCTGGATAGTTATTGTTGACGCTCCTTTCGTCACAGAATCTAAAGATCGGAAAAGGGAATATCTCAGCTGAAAGTGATTCATCCTTTGAAGAAAACATCAAAAATCGACAAAGGCATGAACAAAGGATCAACAGCAAATCCACCGCGCAAGTGATACCACCGCCGCGCAAGTATACTTGCGCGGCTACCTTGGTCGCGCAGGTGACATGCGCGACCTAATTGGTAACCGCCCGGTAACCGCCCTGGGTCTTCTTTTGCCTATAAATAGACCCTGTGGGCCCTCCATTCGAGAAGATTTTTTTCCAGAAACTCGTATTGAAGCTCCCGACGCCCAAGTCTCTTCTCAAAGCTTCCGGAACACTTCTAAGGTAATTTCTTACCTAGAACGGAAGATCTAAAGAGAAGAAGGAAGGCCTAAGTGTTGAAACTTATCAAACACTTGCGCGCCGACTTAATTCCTTCAATATAACTTGCGCGTCCCTTCTCTGGAAGAACCTCAAGAGGATTGTAAAGGGTTTTCTAAAGAGTCGCTCAAGCATTTCAATGCTGGTTGAAAATCGCGCAAGTACCACTCATGTCGCGCAAGTATACTAGCGCGACCAATACTTGTGCGCCACCGCAGGACTTGCGCGACTTTAAAGACTTGCGCGCCCCTATCTTTTTGTGTGCCCATCTTGCCCATTTTACCCCTCTTAAGCCATTTCACCTTTCCTATTCAAGATTCAGTCTTCAAGATACTCTTCAAAGCCATTTATGGCATGATTTCTTGATTTGACATCCTTGTCTAAAAGGAATTCTGTGAAATATCTCTCAAAGTCTAGTGATTTAAATATCTTTATGTCACCAAATATTGAGAGTTCATTCATTCAACCTCATCCTTTAAAATGAGAGAATCCTTAACCTGGGTCTCCTTTTCAGGAATAATCCCCAGTTATAAAACCTTTGATTTAGGCATCCTCCCCAGGAGTAAGCCCCAAATCATAATCCTTATACCTGGGTTTCCTTTTCAGGAATAAAACCCAATCATAAGTCCCCTCCTAACTTGGGCATCCTCCTTAGGAGTAATCCCCAAGATTAGAGTATTCAAATCTCCATAAAGCACATATAACTTTGTGGACCCTGTTAATGGATTTTCTCCCTAAAAGTAAATCCTAAACCTTCGTCTATCTGGGCAGTCATCTATACATAAGCCCCAAAATAAATTCTTATGATTGCATCTTTTATGGCACGATTGTCTAAATTTTACCAATACCTCTTGTTTCTCACACCAAACATGACTCACGTGAGCTTAGAGTGTAAAAGTAATTATGACATTCATCTTTGAGCCATCAATCATAAACATCATATCTCATTCCTCGAACTACGTGGGTTCTGATTCCTTTTCCAAAAGAAAGGATACGTAGGTAGCCCATTTATGGGTTCGATCCCAACATTGAAATAATCTATATCCTTCTGAATGAAGATAAACTTCAAGTACCCCACTGAGTGGCTTTAAAACCAGCCTGGTCATCAAAATGACCAAGAGACTTTTATATAAATGTTTTGAAGGATACCATTGACCAAGAATCTCTAAACAAATATAGATTATTCTATATTGATGAAGAACCTCGAATACATATAAAAGATTCTCTAAATTTCTTGCATATTTAATCATTGATTGTTAAAACTAAAGGAAAGCACATTTTATACTTGGTAATGTAATAAGGATTCACAAACATAACTTAAATCTATAAAGAGAGTCCCGGAGTAGAAAATAATTCCCCTAAAAAAGGTGTGATGAGTCCGACCTCCCATCCTCTCGACCAATGCAAATTCCTAAGCCTCATTAGCCCACAAGCTAATGAGCGCTTGCCTTTGGAAAGTAGGTCCAAACGGATGTGGATTCATTGGATGTTTCCGGTTCTACGAACAAACCCGTTAGAAACCGATCGGAACGTTTGAATCTCCCGTCCAGGAGGTCATCCCCGGATTCCGCGCGAAACAAAAATGGTGAACCCGACGTGAATCCTTAACCAAGTGAAAGTGATGTTCTTCTTATTTGTTAAGCCCCTTGGGCCAACAAAGCAATCATTGACATATGCTCATCCAAAAAATGCAGTAGCCGGATTCATCTTGATTATGTCTGTTACATGGAACAGGCACTCTTTTTTCAAGATCTTCTGCAAAAATGGCTTTCCTTAAATTCACCCCTGTGAATACTGTTGCTGTGAACACCTCTACTGTGAGGTCTGCTGCTGTGAAAACCAATGCTGCTACTCCTGCTGGAACGTCATCCGCTCTGAGGATGACATCACCAACTCAGCGTCTTCAACGCTGTGTTTCTAATGCACTGGTTAAGGAGTACCATCGCAACGGTACTATCCCAACTCTGGAGGCCGCTCGTCAAGCCCTCCAAGTTAACAACTCTACCTGGTCATCCGGACAACGGCGACCAGCAATCAAGAAGCAGGCGGTGCTGACTACCGTCTCCAACCGTTTCGGGTCGTTATCCCCGGAACGCAATTTCCATTCACTCCCTTATTCTGAGGAAGTGAATGAGCAGGTCCCTCGGGGCCTTTGTTAAAAAAGACAGGAGTCCTTCTCAAGGGCTCCCATCAACAATCGCCGCCAGACTCATGCGGTAGTGCGCCCTCAACATGATGAGGGTACCGACTCCAGGCATTCAGCTCAGGTTCCTCGAACCCGAGCAGGCAAGATGAACCGCCAGAGACGGAATCCGGTTAACAATAGGCAGGTTGTCATCCCTGCCATCTCCGGAGAAGTCCACCAACCTAACTTGGTGGCAAACAACGAGCAGGCACACACACCTGCCCGTTTTAATTCAGCTGTCCAGCAGACTCGTCTGGCAGCATCAAGCCGATCCCGCCAGGCAATTCCGGCGGAGTACCATAGGCAGGAACATACACCTGCTTATACATCATCAGTTAGTCAGCAGGCTCGTCTGACTACATATGATGGATCTCATCAACCGCGTTTGGCGAAGTGTAATCAGCAGGCACATACACATGCTAATACTAATCAGGTCTACCAACAGTCTCGCTTGGTAGCACCCGGAGAAGTTAGTCGGAAAGTCCCGACGACAAACAGGGGGCAGACTAAATTCTCTGCCTCCACACTGGAGTACTTTCAGGATTCACTGACAGGAAAAGGAGGACAAGAGCAGGCACATACACCTACTCCAAGCTCGGAATGGACGTATATCCCTGTTCCGGTGGCTGAAGTCACCAAACATATTTTGTCAATGGTGAAAGAGTAGAAGCAAATTCCTGCT
The DNA here is from genome assembly GCA_963277665.1 of Viscum album. NCBI lineage: Eukaryota > Viridiplantae > Streptophyta > Magnoliopsida > Santalales > Viscaceae > Viscum > Viscum album. Next base: position 1,194,399,087 of record OY728135.1, on the reverse strand, counting down.
CATATTCTGGATGCTTGCCAGGATATCATAACAACTTCAGCATCATCTCAGGGACAGACACATACATCTGTTCCAGTCCAAGAGGGTTATGGGGCATACTCCCCCATATCATACGGACAACCAAGTCAGGCACATACGCCTGATTTGAGCGATGATCGTCAGCCTAACCTGACCATCTTTCCTGATCAGGCACATACACCTGCTCAGAGCAATCACTTTCATCATCAAGTGGTTTCTAAAGCGAGTAAGAAGGCATCTAAGAAAAAGATCCGCCCAGCACAGTCAGGAGATCAAAGGCCAATCTGCAACCAAGCCTTTCTCGATGCTGGAGTTCTTGAAGCCCTCAGACATTTATCTGTCGGAATTCAAGATTCTACTCCCTCAGTTCCCAATAACAGGAACATTAATTTTGAAGGTCTTCAACAGACACTTCCTCATGAAGACTTGCTTCATGAAAATTCGGTCAATCTTGAAGTTTCTTCTTCAGATGAGAGCCACAGGAACCCTCTGTGTGGTCAAAAGGCCAAGGAGAAAGAGATTTCATCTTTTGCTGTAACCCATCATGACGGTCCTCCTCATGGTGATGAACTTCGCTGCAAAAGTCCTCTCCGCAGTAGTGATTCACGTTGTCTCGAAAATTCTTCAGAAGGCAATGTATTGATGAGAAAGCCCTCCTATCTCGAGGCACTTGCAAACGTAAAACCAGTCATGTCTGATGCTTTACAATCGGCAGGTGAAGCTCTTTCTCATCAGAAGATAGCCTGGGGTTCAGGTTATTCTCCGAACCTTTCCTGGGTCATTCATCTTCCAGCATGAATAGTGATTCCTCTACCAATCTTGTTGAATCCGATGAAGCAACAAGGAAACACAAACTCTGGTCCAAACAGGTAGAAGAATTTTCATTTAATGATAAAGAGGAAATGCTGAACATGAGGAAAAAACTGGAAAAAGGTGATGTACCAGTCATGTTTTGGCCTTTGGCTGATTCCCAGTACGGCATTCCAAAGATGTTGACGGATGATGGAAACCATGATATTCATCTCAACATATGGAAAACTCTTTTTCAATTAAAGAAGAAGGTATTATCTTACGATGAATATGAAAATCATCTTATGATAATAGAAGGGTTACAACGCCAGATTGATTTGGCATCTCTATCAGTCTCTCGGTATCCGAAGGCTGAAAAGCAACAGAGAACCCTTCAACGTTCATGCCTTGGCGCACTAAGAAGATTGCGTCAGTTAATTTCCAATTCTCCATCTAATGTTCATATCAGAGGATGGGGTGTTCACGGAGCACTACATTTCACAGTGCTTTCCGGTCAGCAAAGCCCGACGAAAATGGTCTCATGCAATGTTATTGCCCATGGCCGGCCACAGTCAATGGGCTTTGATCATAATCAAAAGATTTCTCGAGAACAAGCTTCAACTAGTTCCTCTCAAAATAAAGTATATAGAGAACAGGTTGTTGAATTGCTCCTACATCAAGCAGGCGAGAATATTGCACAAGCCTCTCGTCTGGAGCAAACACGTCATCAAATGACAGAAGTTTCGGAAATCATCCAACGGTCTGTTGAACCAGGTGATAAAAGTGGATACAGGTTAATGCATCCAGCTAATTTCCGAACTAAGATTCGCAAGATCAAGAGAGATTTCAAAAAGATCTCAGACATAGCATGTCAAGAGACACCCCAGCTTGCCAGACTGGGGACTTCTCTAACCCAACCCTTAGAATCAACGAATGGGATTCGAGGAGTTGAGCGGAAGCAACAGGAACACCCCCAGTCCACCGGACTGGGGACTTTTTCAAATCTTCAATCCCTCCCTCAGAGAAAGTCAGTATTCTCTCGATTAGGGAATAATCCTCAAGAGGAACGAAGAGCCAAGCTGTCAGGAGATTCTCTCCACGTGACGGTTCTCCAAGAAATTCCTGAGGGATAAAGTCAACGGAATGCCATGTCTTATCATGGACATAGAAGGAGACAATATCACAGAAATGCTGATAGAAAGGATTCCATGCAATATGCATCCATTAATGTCATCAATGCCGTTGCTGCTGATTCACCAGATGAGGCTCAATCAGAGGGATCAGACGAAGAGTTTCCTTCTCAAGAAGTCGCGCACACAGACCTAAATGAAGAAGGTGTGCGCACACGTAATCAAAGTCTTACCCAAAATCTGGGTATTCCTTTAAGTAACCCACTTCCCCCTCTCCGAAAAGGATCCAATAAGGGGAAAGGTAAGAATCAGGTTACTTCTCACCCTTCCTCTGAAGGAGGTCAATCGCTCTTATTAGAGCAAAGGTTTGCACAACAGGAGGAAGAAATGGAAGAATTATGAAGGTTGAATGCAGAACTACTTCAGAGTAGTCTTCTTCTTAAGAATGCTGAAGTCCGACAGCCGAAGGAATTTGTTGTAACTACTGAGATGGATCAAGAATATCCTCCTTTATCGGTACACCCACAGAGGTCTAATCCTACGGGTCAAACGCAACAACGGTTGGCAGCACTACCATCAGTTGCAGCACCAACCACCATGTCTGTCCAAGCTCCATTCATTGCACCTACCCAAAACCAAGTTCAACCTGACGTTTCTCAAAAGTTAATAACTACTATTGAGTCATTAACAGCTCGGTTAGAAACTATGGAAGGGACACGGGCGCAAGTTCAACCTGAAAAGAAAGTTTACCCTGAATGGGTAGATTCAATTTCTCCTCCATCCTGTTTTGGAAACCCTATTTTCCCTACTTTCAATGGATCAGGCGACCCTGAACAACATTTGACGCATTACGTATCTTGTTGTGATCCTATGATGGGAACTCCAGAGCAGCAAGAAGCAGTGAAACTCAGATGCTTCGTGCGAACCTTGCATGGACCAGCTTTTGTCTGGTATACAAGCTTGAAATCCCGGTCAGTCATCGGATGGGAGGATCTTCGTCAAAAATTCCTTCTTCAATTTAGCTCAGCTTTGCCAAAAACGACAGTTTTCGATCTTACAAACTGCAAGCAAAGGTAGAATGAAAGAGTCTCTGATTTCATTGCTCGTTGGAAGGGATTAACGTATTCCTTGAGTTTATCACTCCCTCAGGAGGAATTTTTGCCAATCTGTGTGGCAAATTTGCGTGACGAATTACGCACGCCATTGATCCCTGTGAAATACACAGGAGGGTTTCGAGACCTTACTTCAATCGCTCAACGGATTGAAGATTCCCTTATACAGGCTAAGGTTAAATCTCGTGTAATTCCATCAGCCCCAGGAAGAAGAATGGGTAAAGCAGAAACTACTACAATTATGCTTAAACAGGCACCTGTACCTATTTCTACTTCAAAACCTTCATCTTCTCGAAGAGCTCCACCTCCTGAATGCCAACAAAAAAGGCTATTTCGTCCAAATGATCAAAAAGATCAACGACGAAAACAATTTGAGGATATGAAGAGTAAAACATACTCTTTCTGAAGTGAGCAAGTTCCTGGTTACTTCATTTTAGCTCTGGAAAATAATTTGGTTCAATTACCAGTGCCGAAGAGGACAAACAAGGAAGGAGATGAAGACCATCCCAATTATTTTCCCTTTCATCAAATGTTGGGGCATCCCATCCAGGAGTGTTTTGTCTTTAAAGACCTCCAGCAAAAGATGGTCGACTTGGGATAAGTCAAATTGAAGGGTTCTTCAACTCATGTAGCGTGTATTACCGCTACAGATCCAGAAGAAGGAGGCGAGTGGCAGGAAGTCAAAAGCAAAACTGCGAAAAAATATGATGATTGGATGGTCAGAAAGACAATCAATCGGACCCATTCCATTTTGCGAACACAATTGAAGAAGCCAATTGTGTCTTTTACAAAAGCTGTAGTAAATCCTCCATCAAAGGACAAATCCTCAAAAGGGCAGCGCAATTCAATGAAGAAAGTGGAATCAGGAGAAGATGAGTATGCATCAAAGCCTAAATTGTCTTTGACTCTGGCAGATTTCATGCCATCTACTTCAAAGCCACGGGCACCGTCCCACTAAACGGCACAGCCTAAACAGGCTAACCAGGCAGAGTCTTTATCAGACGAAGAGTTAATCTTTGGTTCTGTTAATATGATTCAATTAACAGATTCATATTCCAGTCTTGATGAGCCTGAATTCCCTGTATCAAATAAGGGAACCCGAGGAAGTTCTAGAGGTTCAGGATATAGGGGAAGACGTGGATCTTTCCGAAGCCACTACTCTAATTCTACCCCTGCTAGCACTGTATATGCAGCAGAAACTCGTGGTCGAGCCCTTCAGCGAGCTCAAAAAGAACAAGCAAGTTCTTCTGCCAATGGCCAACTCAGCTTCGACACAATTATTTTGGAAGACCGATTAAAGGTTCCATCTTCTTTATCTCAGCAAGTAAATGGATCTAATCAGTATAATTTTCCAAAACCAAAGATGTTGCCAACTTCAATACAAGATGCATCAGCTTCCAAAGCATCTGCTTACAAGGTACCTGCTAAACCACATATTCCTATTGGGAAACGCAGGCCTCTAGATCAAAATTATGATATATTGAAACACTTGGCCCAATTACCAGCCAAATTATCAATTTTGGATGCTTTGAATCTATCAAAAGATCTTCGGGAAGCACTCATCGAAGCTTTGTCAAGTCCTCAGGAGTTTGAAGCTGAAATTGCTGCGGCTGAAATTTATCACATAGAGAATAATCCTGCAGAATGTCATGCAGTGATATCTTTTACTGATAAAGATGAAGATGATGTTGTGCATGGGCACATAAAACCTTTGTACTTATCTGGAAAAGTCAATGGTATAGATGTTCGAAGAGCTTTTATTGACAATGGTTCAGGAGTCAACCTCATTCCCATTCGTACACTTCGTCGATTGGGCCTCACGGAATCTGATTTATCTCCTTCTACCATGATGTTGCAAGGATATGATAAAAATGAACAAGAACCACTGGGAGAAGTTACACTCAGAACTCAGTTTGGAGATCTTGTTTCCAATTCGGATTTTATGATTGTTGATCAGGACTCAGCTTTCAATATCATGCTTGGAAGACCCTGGCTACATCAGCATGCAGCTATTCCGTCATCATACCATCAATGTATCAAATACTGTTTCGATGGTCAAGTTGGAACATTGTATGGTGATAAGGCCCCGTTCAAGACATGTGAGTCTCAATACATTGAGGCGGAATTTTATCACATGAAAGGAAGAGAAAAATCTACAATGAAAGAAATTACCAAAGTTAATGCTCCATATGGTTTGGAAAAAATTCCAATAAATCCATTTTCACATGTGAGTACAGATTATGTGTTACCTATCAGTCAAATTGACAAAATAGTCCCAAATCAAAATACTCTTATGGAAAGATCCATAATGTCAATTACGGCAATCGAGCCAGACAACATGGGAGAAATTGGTAACTTACCAAGCAGTGATGAAAGCATAAGTGGCGACGTTTTCATTTCGTCTGCTGAAATCCAACAAGTCTATACTTCGCTAATCAGGCCAGAAGAAGTTATAGCAACACCAGAGGTGAATATTGATGTCGATTCTCAATCCATCATCTCCTCTTTATTTCCCAAAGAAGACCCTTTATCATCAATAGGTTCGGAAATGGAAGCTTCTTCTTCAAAATGTGAAAATTTTGACATCTCTTATGATCATGAGAATTTCGTTTTTTCATCTACTTTGCAAGTAGAAACGGAAGAAATAACACATGATGAAGAGGAAGAGGAAGATCTTAGAGATGCTCCTCCAGCATTTGAAGAGGGTATCTCTACCACAGTGGATGAACTCAGAGAAGTAAATCTGGGTACAGAGAAAGATCCACGCCCCACTTTAATTAGTGCGGCCATGACCCTTGAATAACAAGAGATGTATATTTCTTTTCTAAAGCAAAATAAAGATATTTTTGCTTGGAATTATACCGAGATGCCTGGCCTTGATCCTACTGTTGCCACCCATCATTTGGTTTTGCCAAAAGAACATCGAGGATTCAAGCAAGCTGCGAGAAGAACACACCCAACCTATGCTGCCAAAATCGAGGCTGAAGTGGATAAGCTTATCAAAGCTAACTTCATCAGAGAAGTTCAATATCCCAAGTGGTTGGCTAATATTGTCCCTGTAATGAAAAAGAACGGACAAATTAGGGTTTGCATCGATTTCAGAGATCTTAATTGGTATTGTCCCAAAGATGATTTTCCAGTTCCGATTACAGAACTCCTAATTGATGCGACGACTGGCTATGAAGTACTTTCTTTCATGGATGGATATTCTGGATATAATCAGATCCGAATGGCCCCAGAAGATGAGGAATATACAGCCTTTAGAGCTCCTCAAGGTGTGTTTTGTTACCGGGTGATGCCCTTTGGTTTAAAGAATGCAGGTGCAACATATCAACGCGCCATGCATCGTATCTTCAAACCTTTTCTAGGGAAATTTGTTGAATTCTATGTAGATGATTTGGTGGTTAAATCCAAACAAAGTTTTGATCACTTGGCTGATTTGGAAATCATATTCCACAAGCTTCGACAACATAATTTGAAGATGAACCCCTTAAAATGTGCTTTTGGGGTAACCTCAGGAAAATTCCCCGGCTTTGTTGTACGCCATCGTGGTATTGAAGTCGATCCTGAGAAGACCAAATCAATCCTTGGTATGTCACCTCCTCAGAATTTGAATGAATTAAGAGGACTTCAAGGACACTTAGCCTATATTCGGCGTTTCATCGCCAATTTGGCAGGCAAAAGTTTACCCTTTACCAAATTATTGAAGAAAGGAGTCACTTACCAGTGGACTAAGGAATGTCAAGAAGCATTTGATGTTCTCAAGAAATACCTCTTGAGTCCACTAGTACTCATGCCACCTGTTGAGGGTAGGCCTCTTATCCTCTATGTGACATCTTTAGAGCGATCATTGGGTGCCTTTCTCGCTCAAAAGAATGATGCTGGGAATGAAAATAGTCTCTACTATCTCAGTAGAACTATGCTTGAAGCAGAAACCCGATATTCGAGTATTGAAAAGTGTTGCCTAGCATTAATCTTTGCAGTTCAGAAACTGAGACACTACCTGAAACATCACGAGGTCCAATTGGTATCTCGTAATAATCCACTCAAATTTATCCTTAGTCGTCCAATGCTTACAGAACGTCTGGCAAGGGGGGCGGTTATTCTACAGCAGTTCGACATCCAGTATGTGTCTCAAAAGGCAATTAAGGGCCAAGATCTGGCTGATTTCCTGGCTGAACACCCTTCAGTGGAAGACACGTATTCAGATATCGAACTCCCTGATGAGGAAGTTTTTTCTATTCAAGAGAGTCCTCAAACATGGGAAATGTATTTTGATGGTGCTTCTAGAAGTCCAACAGGGAAGAAAATGGAAAATCCTAAATTCAACAAAGTTGGTTTAGGAATTGTGCTCATTTCTCCAGATAAGGCAGTGTTACCTTATTCCTTTTTGTTGTGGGAAGGTGGTACCAATAATGAAGCTGAATACCAAGCTCTCATTGCAGGCTTGGAGTTAGCGCTTCAAGCACAAGTGAATCACTTAAAGGTGAAAGGTGATTCAGACCTGGTAATCATACAAGTCAACGGGGATTATGCCATCAGAAAAGAAGAATTAATCCCTTTGTATGATTACGTCAGAGAGTTAATGTCGAAATTCCCTTCAGAACCGACATTTTCTTATGTCCCAAGATCACAAAATGCTCAAGCTGATGCACTGGCTAATATAGCCACAGCTTTAGCAGATCCAAATCGGGACGAGACAACCATCGGTATTGCCCACCGTCGTGCAATTTCACCTTATGTTCAAGTCAGAACAGAGGAAATTAATGAAATTAGTCCCATTCCTGAACCGTATGGTCATACTAAAGGATGGATGTCACCTATCAAGGAATACCTTCAAAATGGAACACTTCCACCTGATAGAGCCGAGAAAGAACAAATTCGGCGACGTGTGGTCAATTTTACTCTTTATGATGGTCCAAACCACCTCGAGAAAATTCTCTACAAACGTGGTTTTGATGGAGTTCTCTTCAGATGTATTGATGGGGAAGAGACAATGGCTGTCATAAAAGAAGTGCATGCAGGAGTCTGTGGTGCCCACCAGTCTGGACATAGATTTTCTGATCAAATTCGAAGGCTTGGATACTTCTGGCCTTCAATGATACAAGATTGTGTTAATTTCACAAAGAAGTGTCATTCATGCCAAGTATATGCCAACTTCATTCATCAACCTCTAGAGTTGCTTCATACAGCTAAATACTCATGGCCATTTTCCACATGGGGAATGGATGTGGTGGGACCTTACCCTTTAGCTACGGCCAAGCAGTTTAAGTACATTCTTACTGCTACTGATTTCTTTTCCAAATGGGCAGAGGCAGTACCTCTCAAAGAAGTCGGTTCTAAATGCATAGTTAGCTTCATCAAGTCTAACATCATTTCTAGATTTGGTTTCCCTCATACCATATTGACGGACAACAGCACCAACTTCTGTTCTTCTGAGGTAAAGAAATTGTATCAAGAATACAACATTAAGTCCAACCATTCATCTCGATATCATGCAGCGGCTAATGGCCAGATAGAGGCCTTCAACAAGACTCTTTCAAACATACTGCAAAAGATGGTGGATAAAGATAAGAGGTCATGGCCTGATAAACTCTATCATGCTTTATGGGCTTATCGGACTACCACTCGCAATGAAACGCGGTCTACTCCATATTCATTGGTATATGGAACAGAAGAAGTCTTGCCAATTGAAGTTCAATTGCCCTCACTCAGAATAGCCATTTGTGATCAGTTATCAACAGATGAGCAATCCCAAAAGCGGTTGAATGAATTGGAATAGTTAGATGAGACAAGATTGTGCACTTTGCACCACTTGGAAATCTATCAGAATCGGATAGCACGAGCTTTTAACAAAAAAGTTCGTCTTCGTTCATTCATTCTGGGAGAATTGGTATTGGTTCTCAGAGCACCAATGATACCAGGAAAGAAGCCTCCCAAGCTTGAACCAAAATGGGAAGGACCTTATTCAATACATAAGGTCTACTCCAATGGAGCGTATTCTCTGATCTCAATGGATGGAGAACACATCACGACTCCAACTAATTCCAGATTTCTGAAGAAGTATTTTGTATAAACACAAAATATTGTTTCCAGAACCAAGACTCTTACATTTGGTTCATACAGCAATGGTCCAGTATGACCTTAAACTGCAACTTCGTCCAACATGACGTTAAACTGTGTCACCTTCAATGTCCTACATGACATTAAACTGTACAGAAGTTCCTTATTTGTCCGAGATGACATTAAACTATATGTCGTCCAACATTACGTTAAACTGTGTGGCACTTTCATCGTCCAGCATGACGTTATACTGTAAAAAGTCCCCAGAACTGATATCCTCATATTGGTTCACCTTAGTCCTAGCTACATGACTTTAAACTGTACATCACCAGTTCGTCCTTGCTATATGACGTTAAACTATACAGAAATGGTCCAGTATGACTTTAAACTGCATCATCCCTGGTCCATGTATATGACCATAAACTATTTGCAAATCCCTTATGTCCAGCAAGACGTTAAACTGTGACGTCCTAAATTACATGACGCAAAACTGTATAAAAGTCCCTCACGTCCGAAAAGACGTTAAACTATATAATCATCAAAGGTCCAACATGACATTAAACTGCACCATCCACGGTCCATGCATATGACCTTAAACTATTCGCACTTTCGTCCGACATGACGTTAAAAATGGTACACTCTTTTGTCCTTACTGCATGACATTAAACTGCACAGTCCCCCTTTTCGTCCAATATGACGTTAAACTATATTGTCCCCATCGTCCTAACTACATGACGCTAAACTGTACAGAAAGTCCTTGATATGTCCTACATGACATTAAACTGTATTTTGCCCCTGCTACATGACACTAAACTGTGCAGCACCAATAGTCCTAACTGCAAGACTTTAAACTGCATAGTCCCCTTTTTTATGTCCTACATGACATTAAACTGTACATCGTTAAGGTTGTTATTACCTCTTGTTTCTCACAACGAGTATGACTCACGTGAGCTTAGAGAGAACATCAACCATAACACTCCCTTTGGGCCACTAACCATGTGTAAGTCCCAACAATATTTTTTATTAGATCATTGTCCACAAGAACAACTTTATCATTGATTCATTCTTTAATTGAACTACACAGACTTTGATCCTTGCCCTCCAGGCTGGGTATGTAGGCAACCTCCCAAGGTTCAGGCCCAAAAAGAATATCTTCACATCGGTTCACCACCATCTCATATGATGATGATTTGTGAAACCACCCCTGGAATCAATATCTTTACATTGATTCACTTTCGTCCTTGTTATATGACGTTAAACTATACAACACTTTTGTCCGGTACGACAATAAACTACAATATTCTTTGATTTCCTCATTTGAGAAGGAACCATTATTAACATTGATTCTTTTTCAATCATGGTTTTCATTTTCAAAAGACTACGTACATACATGGTAATGCCTAAACTTTTTATCTTAGGTAAAAACCATCATTGCACTAAAGTCCCCTTTCACCCTTCACATGTACGAACCAAATTTGTACAAAGGGTAGTTCTAGAACTACGTGGACTTGATTCCCATCCTTATGGGATACGTAGGAACATTCAAGTGTCCCTCGAATCCAGTCCCAAGTCTTTTGGGCCTAACCCCAAATTTCACTTTTAGTCCCTTGGCTGAAAATTCTTCATGAAAACACACACTGTGTATTCATTATTATGGTCCGAATTATATGACCTTAAACTAAGATCACTCATACTTTCGTCCTGCACGACGTTAAACTACATTTCAAGAACTACGTATGGCTTGATTCTCATTCTTATGAGATACGCAGTGAAGTCCAAAATTTCAATTTAGGACCCATCCACAACATGATTATGGTTTTCCTTGACCTATGTATCTCTATATACATTGGACAATACCCATCTTTATGTATTATAATCCTAACCTTAAATATTTTCAGATCTTCATAACCCTTTTCATGACTTCTAGTCACAAAAATGTCAAACTTCTGAGAATTCGTTTGCCTGACCATGCAGCACGTGCCCATAGGTGGCCTTGCATAAACAGTCCACATAACAGACTTGTCAGCCAAAAGATGCTATTTTATTTAACTATGCAGCCAATGCCCATAGGTGGCCCTGCATGTTTTCAACCCCCTAACGGGTTTGTTAAATAATGGTAACTTCATTCTTGGGAAGAATTCCTCTTTTGTCCTTATTTGTCTTAAAACGACAGTATGTAGGGATCCGCAAAAAAAAATCCATCCTTAACATATTTGTCTCATATCCTTTTTCATGATCTGAAAGTATTCAAGTCTATGGTTTATTCTTCTTCCCTACGTTTGGGTCAGACCTTCGCAGGAGTGATTTTCATCCAGTTCTTCGATATTCTTGTTTGGAAATATCTTCTCCATATTCAAGTACCTCTTTCCATACAACAAACTCTATGCTTTAGAAAATTTGAATCTCCATAAAATTCTACTGGATTTTAGCACTAGGAAAGTAAATTTCTGGGAGTTCTTTTGCCTGACTATGCAGCACGTGCCCATAGGTGGCCTTGCATAAACAGTCCACATAACAGACTTGTCAGCCAAAAGATGCTATTTTATTTGACTATGCAGCCAATGCCCATAGGTGGCCCTGCATATTTCAACCCCCTAACGGGTTTTGTTAAATAATAGTAACTTCATTCTTGGAAACTACTTCTTCTAATGCCTTTTAGCTCTTTTTTCATATCATTCCTCATATTCAAATATTCTTAAGCCATAGTTTACATTTTTTCCCTCATACTTGAGTATGGTAAATATGTTTTCAGAGAAATTGTCAAGGAAATGAATCCATTTTAATCCATTTTCGGTCAAAGCTATTTCAACCTTAAACATTAGCCCCTTTATGTCCGGCGTGCATGACTTTAAACTGCCCACACAAAAGACAAAGGAACTCTGAATAAAAGTCAAGTTCCAGCTCACTAAATATACATTTTTGTATGATTTAGGTAATATTGAGCAGTTAAAAGGTTCAAAGTTTGTAGGGTTATTTATAATAATCCTAGTAAAAATCAAACTATGCTTACTAGGCCCATTGGATTAAGTAAATTTGAAGCAGGTAATGGAAGAATTCAAGTACAAATGATTGAATACAAAAGTGTTTTTCATTAATACACAAGAGTTAGAAAGACATCCACAGACTGGAATCTCTTCTCTTTTTCAAGAATTACAGAAGATTGTCAACATAAGTCTTCATTTGATGTATAGCATCCTGAGCCTTATCAACAGTTACTTGAAGCTCGTGCACTTGACCAGCTTCACTCTTTTCATCTTGCTGAAGTGCCTTCTTAGCATCTGCAATGGCTTTCATGCCATTCATATGAGTTTCATCCAATGATTTATTAAGATAATCAAGTTCCCCAGTAACAACATCTAACTGTTGCTGGAGTTGCACCTACTGGACGACCTTTTCTTTGATTTTTTGCTTCAGATCCTTCATCTTGACAGCATAATTAGCTTCAGCCTGGGATATCGCAGCCTCAAATTCGCCTATGTTGACTGACAATTTCACTCTGGTCAAATCTTCGCGACTTATCTGCATTTTCTCCCTCCTGAAAATGATCTGTTTCACCGCAGCATGGATCTTTTCATACCCAAAACCACCAAGTCCCATTATAACAAATTGGGATGACAATCGGGAAATTTTTTATGGTAGCTCTTCTAAAGGCACCCCCGATATGATGTTCCATATGTTATTCCATGCCTTACATCGTGAAAAGCTGAATGCTTTAAGCATATCTGGATCTGATTCAATATCATCGTCAGAAGGGGGTATGTAATCTGGAATTAGCGCGCTTAGGGAGGTGCCTTGTCCTGCTCTTTCCCCCCTGACTTGTGCTTCTTCACTTTCAATTCCCGTTGGGACAGAGGCTGAGGCCTCATCTTCGGGTCTAGTCATTGCAGTTGATGGTCCTGTATGATTAATTGAAAGGTTTAGTCAGCTTCAAAGGATAACAAAAGAATGGATTGTCTTGCGAATAAAGTACAATCACAAATATTGTTATCCATTACCCAATGGTGGTTCCGCAACCTGAGAAGACTTCTCCTTATCTTTCCCAGTTTCAACAGGATTTTCAAGATGGGTCTCATGAGATTTTATTGGATTTAGCTCTACTTGAGCTAATGTTTCTGCAATGATAGGGTTGACATCAGTGTCCACACCCTCTTCGGGCATTGGCAGTTCAGCGGCTTCTACGGAAGAAACTGCATATTATTTTACATCATGGTTAGAAGTATATTTTTTTTAAGAAAAAATTTGGGCGAAGGGTAACACTCACGCCCAAGGTATTCTAAATCACATGACAACTCAGCATGATTATAAAATTCTTCAAAAGTCATTCCTTGATTCATCATTTCATCCAATGATACTTCAGAATCATGATTAGTCTCACCAGTGGGAGCATTTGCTACGTCTTCTTGCCGACTTATGTCCTGCAACCCCTGACCCTGGACAACATCTTTAGTAATAGGAGGGATACTGGGAATGGATGGTAGCTCTTCTCCAGGAGCAACCAAGTCAGCCTGAGTCTGTGATTATTCTACAACACCCTCCACGACCTTTGAAGAAGGATTAGTCCCTTCCCTCAAGGGAGAAATTGAAGAAGCCCCTGCAATCCTCGGAAATATGAGTAACCATATGATTATGGGTATAAACTCATGATTGTTTGAAGGACTTACCACTGCTAATGAAACGTTTAGCTAGGGATTTCCTCCTTCATTGCCTTGGCTTCTTTTGTTTTTTCGGAGTATCAGTAGTCTCCCTTATTGGCACTTGGATTGGCGAATGAAATGCTATGTACAGTGCCTCATTCATGGCCTGCTGGCCTGGAGATATCTCGCCTGGTTCGCGAGGAGAATCAGCAGCAGCCCCGATAGCGGTACCACCAGGGCTATATTGTGGCGAAGGAACCCCGGTTCCTTTCTTTGCATGCTGCAAGATGAAGAAAATAACTTCCTTAAGTAACAAAGCTTCAACTAAAATCAAGTTGCAAAGAAAATAAGGAAGGAAAACTTACATCTTCAGGAGCCACGTACTCTTGCCATTCCTCATCTCCAGAACCACTAGCCCCCTCAGTGGTTCCACGATCAATCATTTCCTTCACCCGCCTGGTGATAGGAACCGAATTATCGGTGGCATATATGAGCATTTCCAGCTCTCTGATGTAAGCTCGCACTTCATTGGGGTTATCTCCGTATTGAAGGTCTTTAGAAGCTAGAAGATATCCTATCCCAGGAAGTTGTAGGCCCTCACACAAATCCAGCCAGGCGGTCTCAGTATCACAGTATAAGCTCTGCCATAGCTGAACAACCTCTGGTCTTAGATATAAAGGCTGTGAGGAAGGTCCTACAATTTTTGATTTTAATTTCTTCCCGACTCCTGCAACTACAGATAGAGAATAAGAAAGTGAGACTTATTACTTTATAAAGTAGCAGTGATTGATGTTATTACAATCAAATAACTCACCAGGAGCTGATGGAGTGGGACTTTTAACTCTGGCCGGAGGATTGTATCGTGCACGATACCGTTTTTCTGCCGGTTGTGCCTCATCATCCCCATCGTGATAATCTGATGAATCAGTTCTAGAAGAGGAGTCTGTTGAACCTATTTCAGGTGGAGAAGCGTCACCTTCATGAGGAAGAGTTTCTTTCTCTACAGTCCTCTTCCTCTTTCCCACTTGATATACTGGGTGATTCAATATCCCTTTAGGGTATGATGCTATCTAGTTTTCGGCATAAAATGTTGTCAGATAATGTGCCGCTTTTTCAACTGGTAGATCAAATACTGCCCCAGTCTTCTCTCTTGATGTCAGCAACCATAGTTGTCGAGCAACCATCGGATGTTTCTCTAACCTGACATGTACTGGAGGGGATACAACAATCTGTTGCAAACATTTGAATTGGCGTGAAAATCTATATGGAGCATAGGCCTCGCATATGATTTCTCCATCAATCTTGGCTACTAACATGCCATCCCTGCATGCTAGCATGTATGCCCTCAAATCCAAATGGGCTTTCCCATCATCAACAAACCGCCCAGATGGCGGACTTCCATAAGGAAAGAAGTTGAATTCCTTATACATGCTTAGTCTTACTTTCATGTCATAACCATTAACATCTAATGGAGCAATTCTAGAGAATGCTTGCACTGACGGTCTGAAAGAGCTTCCAGGAATTTGTAATCCATTCTGTACATTGTAAGTCCTGAAGTGAGTGGCGATCCATCCCCACAAAACCTGGAATGGTCCCACTATTCTTAAAGGAGATTTACCCTGGAAGACGTGAAGTAAACTCTTGTGAATCTTTGCTAAAATGGGGGTAGCTAACCCAACCATTTTTCCCACAGCCAACTTGGCCGCAATGACGAAGGTCCCTGGCCTAACGCCTCACTTCGAATCCCTGACCGGAAAGAGATAAACAATGAGCCACATTGCCAATAAACCCGCCAGACGAGTTTTCTTTGGAATTCTTTGATTCACTTCATAGCCCCATTTTTCAAACTCTCCTGCTTCTAGAGTTGGCCAGAATGTGCTAGGAGCTCCTCTCTTCTCAGGTTTTGGACAAGTGGTAGGACGTCTGGGCCGGGTATCCTTGGATTTCTTCTTCTTGGATCCTTTTTCTTTTGGCTCCATCCCTTTCTTCTCAGTTAGAAACACATTCATCCATTCTTCCGGATGGATATCTTTTCTAAAATGAGTTAATGAGGTCTCTGAACTCTTGAGCCTGTGAATGATTTTAAATAATTCTCGAGCCATAGTAGGAGTCTTCTCTGGATCATTCCAAGTCACCTTGGGAGGAATGAATTCATCATACATATCGCCCAAGATTGGAGCTCCTGAAATCTTGTGGACATCCCACAAACTGATACCTACTTCTCCATGAGTCAAATGGAAAGAATTAGTCGCTGGGCTCCAATGGCTGAGTATCTCTGGCACGAAGTTATCATGTCTGTAAATATATGTTTGACCAACCCAAACAGCCTCATATATTGCAGCTCTCTTCAGATCCTCAATAAACTCTGCGCAAGTCTGTCGCACCCAGTATACCCACATCCAAGTTGGCTTCACACCTCCCCCAGGACGGAAATCCCAACATTTCTTCCAGCCTTTGGATTGATCCATCTGAGCATTTCGGAAGATTGAAGGATGACAATGTGGTTGAAGATCAGGTGTATGTTTTTTCAGATCTGGTGTGCAAGGGCTATGATGCATCACATAAGCCTTCTCCACTGTTCCAGCAGTTTGAAATACTCCTCCGCCTGAGATATTTGCTGAAGCAAAATTGGTATAATTCTGAAACCAAGAAAATGGAAGATAATTATTTACTTCTGGAATAATGACTTCTTGCAGATGACCATGACCATACAAAGGTAGATAAGTGCAGTGAGGAAAGTCGCGATGATATTTCTTAAGATACTTAGCCAAATCTGGAAGAGTACTGTCTTTGACAGTATAGTAATCAGGGCCAATGATATTCATCATATCATCTATCCGCTTGCTAGCCAGTTCATCAATTAATCCAGGTCTAAGAGCCATTGAATCTGCACATGAGTTGAATAAATTAAACTCTTAAGTGGGTTTATTTTTTCATAAAATTTGTGAAAGAATTTGAAAAAAATGGCTAAGGCATTAAGGCGCGCAAGTATGGAGATGTCGCGCAAGTGATACATGTGCCGCGCAAGTTTTTGTCGCACAAGTATTTCCGCGCAAGCCTTATTACCTTAATAATAGCGCGACAGCGAGGAAACAGTGAAAACAGGAGACTTGCGCGGCGACTAAGACTTGCGCGGCGAGAGCTCAAGAAATCCATAAATCCAGATGCATGTAACGGAGAGGAGGCCGTGTATTTATAGGCTCGGAAGCCTACCTGCGCGCCGTACACAGAGCGCTTAAGGCCTGCGCGACGCAAACATGCGCGCGGCCCTCTGCGCACTGAAGACTTGCGCGCCTCCCTTTTCCTTTGGAGGGATTCGATTTCCTCAGAGTCAAATCCTCATTTCTCTCCGGATCCAACTCTGAGGGGGGACTTTTGTTGACGCTCCTTTCATCACAGAATCTAAAGATCGGAAAAGGGAATATCTCAGCTGAAAGTGATTCATCCTTTGAAGAAAACATCAAAAATCGACAAAGTCATGAACAAAGGATCAACAGTAAATCCACCGCGCAAGTGATACCACCGCCGCACAAGTATACTTGCGCGACTACCTTGGTCGCGCAGGTGACTTGCGCGACCTAATTGGTAACCGCCCGGTAACCGCCCTGGGTCTTCTATTTCCTATAAATAGACCCTGTGGGCCCCCCATTCGAGAGGATATTTTTCCAGAAACTCGGATTGAATCTCCCAACGCCCAAGTCTCTTCTCAAAGCTTCCGGAACACTTCTAAGGTAATTTCTTACCTAGAACGGAAGATCTAAAGAGAAGAAGGAAGGCCTAAGTGTTGAAACTTATCAAACACTTGCGCGCCGACTTAATTCCTTCAATATAACTTGCGCGTCCCTTCTCTGGAAGAACCTCAAGAGGATTGTGAAGGGTTTTCTAAAGAGTCGCTCATGCATTTCAATGCTGGTTGAAAATCGCGCAAGTACCACTCAAGTCGCGCAAGTATACTTGCGCGACCAATACTTGCGCGCCGCCACATGACTTGCGCGACTTTAAAGACTTGCGCACCCCTATCTTTTTGGGTGCCCATCTTGCCCATTTTACCCTTCTTAAGCCATTTCACCTTTCCTATTCAAGATTCAGTCTTCAAGATACTCTTCAAAGCCATTTATGGAATGATTTCTTGATTTGACATCCTTGTCTGAAAGGAATTCTGTGAAATATCTCTCAAAGTCTAGTTATTTAAATATCTTTATGTCACCAAAGATTGAGAGTTCATTCAGTCAACCTCATCCTTTAAAATGAGAGAATCCTTAACCTGGGTCTCCTTTTCAGGAATAATCCCCAGTTATAAAACCTTTGATTTAGGCATCCTCCTCAGGAGTAAGCCCCAAATCTTAATCCTTAAACCTGGGTTTCCTTTTCAGGAATAAAACCCAATCATAAGTCCCCTCCTAACTTGGGCATCCTCCTTAGGAGTAAGCCCCAAGATTAGAGTATTCAAATCTCCATAAAGCACATATAACTTTGTGGACCCTGTTCATGGATTTTCTCCCTAAAAGTAAATCCTAAACCTTCGTCTATCTGGGCAGTCATGTATACATAAGCCCCAAAATAAATTATTATGATTGCATCTTTTATGGCGCAATTTTCTAAATTTTACCAATACCTCTTGTTTCTCACACCGAACATGACTCACGTGAGCTTAGAGTGTAAAAGTAATTATGACATTCATCTTTGAGCCATCAATCATAAACATCATATCTCATTCCTCGAACTACGTGGGTTCTGATTCCTTTTCCAAAAGAAAGGATACATAGGTAGCCCATTTATGGGTTCGATCCCAACATTGAAATAATCTATATTCTTCTGAATGACTATAAACTTGAAGTGCCCCACTGAGTGGCTTTAAAACCAGCCTGGTCATCAAAATGACCAAGAGACTTTTATATAAATGTTTTGAAGGATACCATTGACCAAGAATCTCTAAACAAATATAGATGATTCTATATTGATGAAGAACCTCGAATACATATAAAAGATTCTCTAAATTTCTTGCATATTTAATCATTGATTGTTAAAACTAAAGGAAAGCACATTTTATACTTGGTAATGTAATAAGGATTCACGAACATAACTTAAATCTATAAAGAGAGTCCCGGAGTAGACAATAATTCCCCTCAAAAAGGTGTGATGAGTCTGACCTTCCATCCTCTCGACCAATGCAAATTCCTAAGCCTCATTAGCCCACAAGCTAATGAGCACCTGCCTTTGGAAAGTAGGTCCAAACAGATGTGGAATCATTGGATGTTTCCGGTTCTACGAACAAACCCGTTAGAAACCGATCGGAACGTTTGAAGCTCCCGTCCAGGAGGTCATCCCCGGATTCCGCGCGAAACAGATATACAATTAGAGCTCAAGTGCCATGTTGTGATTTCAAATGTGGTATTTTTTGATAATGATACCACGAATAATTGGATATGAGTGAATTATAAACATATGAATTCATCCTATTGTATCTAGTATATTATATGCTATTGTTGTTTTGAATTATGTACATTTTATTGTAGTTTATTTTTAGGTGTCTACTAGTTTTTTAAATATTATTTATGCTACTGTAATGATTTTTTAGATTTTTGTCCTTTGTGAAAAGGAATGAAAAAACAATGGGGAAATTTTGTGCATTCTGTGGAAAATAGTGGGGGAATTATGTGCATTCTGTGAAATGGGTGTATGGAACATATGAGGGTACCATGTTACTTCTCCACATAACACTCTGTTTTCTGAGAATTATTACCACACATAAGAGAAAGATTCAATGGATAAATCTTATATGAGATATATATTTTAATATAATCATCAACCAAAGTTGATCTAATATTGAGTTACATTAAAAACACAATACAATATTCACCCACTATATTTCATTTTACATTTGATAGTTTCCTGTGTTTAATGAATTTTTACTTATCACTTATCTTATTCATTAATAGTGTTTACTCTGATACTCCTCCTTCCTTATTTTTATTTATATTTCACATGAATAACTACAATAGAGGCCGACTGTATCCTATACATCCTAATGTGTAGTTATTTTATTTAAACCAGATCCATGTTGTGGTTCAATTTTTTTAAAATAAATCTGCTTAGTACTAGGTTACATTCATGTGGAGAGGATTTTGTTCTATATTGTAACTAGACTTCCTTTTTTTAATTCCACTGTGTTTCATTTTTTTTTCCCTTACTCATTCAAAAATCAATGTTGATACAATAATATAATTTCCAATTCTATGATTCAACATGTATCTACATATTGTAATGGTTATGGTTTTATATAAAGTGAAAAATTATTATTTACATAAATATATTTTTTATTGAACATCAATATTATTGAATTGATTTCATGAAATGAATAAGTACAATTTTTTTACAAAATGGATTGAAGATGGACGTATGAAACTTATCGGATCTCAAGATATTTTCAAAACATTTTACAAAGATTTTCAGATTTTTCATTTGAAAATGCTTCAAATAGTGGTCACATACACTGCCCATGTTATAATTGTGTTGTAAATCCTTAATTTATCCATGAATAAGTTAGATACCATATAACCAAATATAGTTTTCAAACAAAATATTATATGAGGTATCACAATAGGGGGAAAATGGAATCGTAAAATTTTGATGATCCAAATAAGAGGACTGGATTGGAAAATTTGATATATTACCGATTTCAATTTATTCATCATCATGAGAAAGAAAAGTATGTAGACCAAAGAAGACTTTGACGCGGGAGACGATGATGTGTCCAATGAAAATGATGATATTAATAGGGTGAAAAAATTGAATGATGTTGTGACGACACCAATATATCGGCAATATTGAAAAATAAAAAAGATAGAATTTTTAATTCTATTGTTTCATGGGAGAACCATGTTTGGGATTTATAATACAATCATATATTATATTCTTACCTTTTTGAAGTACATACTTCCAGATGATGCAGATATTCTCTCAAACCACTATATGGCATGGATGTTAGTGGAGGAACTTAGTTTAAAAAAAACAAAATTCATGCTTTCCTGAAATATTAGAGATTATTCTTGGAGGAAACTACTGAAATAAATGATTGTATCATATGTGGAACATCCCAATAGAATTTAAAAGCTAATAGAACACTATCCCATGTTCCATATAAAGTAATTTGGAACTTTACATTGATCCCAAGACTCCATAATCCTTTCATGTCTGATAATATATCAATAAAAATGTGATGGCCTGGTACTAAGAGAAAAAAGAATAATAAAGAGTTGGTTCACCCTTTAGATGGATTTTCATGTCATAGATTTGATGCTCGATATCTAGATTTTGCAGCAAATGTGAGTAATGTGTGTTTGGGTCTTCCATGTGACAGTTTTAATCTCTTTGGAGAGATTCTTATATCACACATCACATGGACAATTTATATACACATTTATAACCTTTCCCTTTGGTTGTGTATTAAAAAATATTTCACTTTCATGAGTATACATATATATGGCCCTTATGATCCTAGAAATGGTATATGCATATACATAGAACCATTAATAAAAGTGATTGAAATTCTTAAGGATGTGGGTGTGCGCACATACAATGCATGTTCAAAAGACATATTTCAGATGCATTCTGTGCTTATGTGAATGATAAATGATTTTCCGGATTATGCAATGATGTTTGGATGGAGCATGAAGGGAAAAGAGTCATGTCCTATTTGTATGAATAATACTCAGTCTAGAATACTAAAATATCACTATAGTTAATGTTTTATGGGGAATCGATGATTCTTTCCAATGGACCATCCATATAGAAATAATCATCGATGATTTGACAATACAATGGAGACCGACAATCCAACTCAGCGTATGTCTAGAACTGATGGGCTTAATTAATTGAATGATTTCAGTTTTTCATTCGCAAAGTGTCAAATGAAATCTAAAAAGAGAAAGAATGTGTCAAATGATACAAATTACAAATGTAATTAGAGGAGTATCTTCTTTGAGTATCTGTATTGGTCAACTATTTGTTACGTCATTGCTTAGACGTGATTCACATAGAAAAGAAATATATGTGAAATGTTTCTTTCAATTCTTCTAAATATAAAGGGAAATTAAAAGGATGATTTATGATCTCAGCGTGACTTGGAGTATTGGGGCATCAGACTAGAATTGAATCTTGTTTCTATCAGTGAAAATAAATGGAATGTTCCATGTAAATTTTATATGATAACACCTGTAGAAAAAAAATCAATTTTTGGATGTATAATAATCTATTAAAGTTCTTGATGTCTATTCAAGAAATATTTCAAAACAGATTAATAAAAGAGATTTGATGATGAAATATTTCAAGAATCGTGATTATGACATCCTTTTACATGATTTGGTTCCAATATCAATCTGTCATATTTTTTACAATAATGTAAGTGAGTCAGTTATTTGGTTTCTCTATTTTTTTGAGACCATTGTGCTAAGAAGTTTTCCAAGTATTTCATTCCAAAAATTTTCATAGAGACACCATTAAAATATTTTGTGTTATAGAAAATATTTCATCCTTCATTTTTCAAATGCATGTTGCATCTGACTGTCCATCTTCTAGACAAAATACTTCTCAGAGGACCTGTTGCTTCACATTGGATGTATCCAACTGAAATAAATATGTACATATTTAAATATTATGTCTGTAATAGGAATCATCCCAATGTTTCTATCATTAATTATAACATGGCTCAAGAATATTAGGATTTAAGCTCAATGTATTTGTTTAATCTTATAACAATAATGAACATCACAATGAGAAATTAAAAATAATAGTCTGTGAAAATCGAACCCAGTTTTCCATCACTACCTCAACCATGAGAAATTCCCAGATCATATACATTGATGAAATTAAGCCTTAAAGAGTGGGATATGGAACATTTCACAATTTTGTCCAATTGTTATTTGTTCGATGACTACATCAAGTAAGTAAATTGAACATTTATATCTACTCTCCTCTCTTGAAATTAAAAATTTCTCTTAAAAAATTTCTATTTTAATCTATATGGAACATAAGGAAATTGTAAATAGAAAGAGACATTTTTTATCTTTGAGAAGGAGAGAGACATTTCATAGTAAAATGTTTTCTACTTTTTTAAAATTTAATGTAGGAATATTGCTATAATAAATATATAAAATCAAAATTTAATTAAATTTAATAATTTTTTTATATTTCAAGTATCAAGTTTGTCTATAGACTCTATTTTCGAGGAAATAAGAGCTTTGTATTTTGGTGTTAATATTATGGTTCGTGAATGTCAATAAATTGTGATCAATGGGTGCATATTTATTATTACTAAACAATAAAATAACATGGTGAACATAACATGATGGTGTTATGCTAACTACCACAACAGAATGTTATGCAAGTGCATTTGATATTTGACATCGTTTTGAAAATTTATATTATTTAGCAGTCATTGATAAAATAATAATATTTATTATTACTCTCATAGTTGAGTCACGATGATGAAATTATAGTGGTTTGATTTGATGATGAGGTAGGAAACCATTATTAATGATTTTTGGATTTCAAGTTATTAACACGACTCACACTCTTACTATAAATGAACCAAATGTATTGGCATCAATGACGAAACATGTTTTTTATGTTAAAGAACATCATCAACAAAAAATTGGGGTCATTATTGAAGTAATTATAAGACAATTTTTTGATGATGTTGATGATGGGATTAACACCATCCCTACTTCAATTAGAACCAATCCACTTATTATATAAGATGACTCCAATAGATCAATTTTCAGAGTTGATTGAAAACCTAATGTTTTTGTGGGAAATATATAGAATCATACATCCATATTATCACTTATTTTGGTTTGGCTTCACTGGGGTTATTATTTTTAGTACTATTTAAATTTATTTAATATTGATTACAAATATGTTGTATCCGACATGACATTGATGTGAATTTTTAATGTTTATTGGTTTCTGTTTTATTTGAGTTGCATTTTCTAATTTAGAATTAAACTTTATTCAAACCTACGAAACCAAAATTTCTATAATGGTGAAAATTTAATGCTTTATTGAACATGTATAAAATTAATATAACTCTATGACACCCTTTAATATTTTAGTACATTATTGACCTTTGATGCATGACCCCAGAACCCATGAGTCCCACTATACCCTCTCATATATTTTGTTTTTAGTTTACACATTAGTAAAAAATTTCTAATTACTTCCATATTTATTTTCAAATACAGAAAATGAAACTTGTTAAAGAGATGCAACGAAAAAGGATGACAGAAAATAATCGTCGCATGGCTGAGATGGGTGTTCCACCAATATTTTCTATTGAGGGTATTTTATTTCAAATATATATTTTCAAATAACATATATGTTAATGTGATTAATTTTATTTTAAACTTTTTTACCGGATCCACCACTTGGAAGAAAGTTATTTGATAAAAAAATTTGTAGTAGTCCTGGTACGCAGACCGATGGTATGAGGGAGGGTGTTATGAGAGCTAGGTGATCTAGTCGGCACACCTGCTTAGACCATGACCCTCCCACTAATGTACCACATATCCCACATTTCAATCCAGGTGTTAACTTCCATGTTTCCACCACCCTTTAGATCTAATCCTCATCACCCATATTGACTATATTCAATGATGATTCCCACACCTCATCCATGTCATGAATTTGTCCATCCACCCATGACATATTCTTTTCCATCGAATTCTTTCTCTTCGAGCTTTTATATTCCATCTTCTTAATCTCTTTCTCTGCCATAGTCTATGCCTATGGAGCATACACTAGGACCCACTCCACCTGTAATGGGGGTTATTTTAGTTTCTATGGATCCGACAATACCCATTGATCATATTTATGTAGGAATATTTATAGAACCATAAAAAAATTGTACATCATAATTTATTTTAACTATAACATGTATTGATATGATCTTTCTATCCAATAACGAAGGACACATTTACTTATAGGAGGTGGGGGTGGGGGTGTACATGCATGAATTTGGTGTGGAACCACTACATGGAGTTGATGGTGGACTACAATGAATACAATTAAATGATAAAAAAACATGGCAACAATGTCAGGGTATTTTTACGATACTTTTGAAATACTCTTACATTATTCCCGTCAACCCGCTCTCATGGAGACAATTGCCAAAAAAGTCAAGGATAATACTTGGGAAGATATATGGGTAAATAAATCTATTGTATTTAATGTAATATATTATTTTGGTATTTATATATATTAATATTTTCTTATCATCTCCGGTTTAATTTTCCCAATTGGGAGGGTGTCTGGTCATCACATCTATAGGATATTTGTGAGCTTTGGAAAGGCTAAAAATAAGATTTGTATATTGGTTGGCATGCTAGAGTTGTCATAGAGTTATAGGTGGTACCTATCATGGATTATATTATGATTGAACAGTGTCGGTAAATGATTACACATTGGATGACTACCATGTTTAAGGTATTAATCGCATTTTTCATTTCTAAATGAAAAGATTCAGGATTTTAATTAATACTATCTTTTGTATTATAGAATTTAATTAAGGAATAATATAGAAAAAATAAACAAAACATTGATACTAAAAAATAACTTCACACCGTGGGTGCACTATGATGTCAAATCATGAGAGGAAGAATATAAGAATGTTGTTTATAATTTTTCTAATACTCGCACTTTATATTAATTCCTCCACAATTTATTTGATTTCTAATGTTTTTATATAAATTTTGTTATGAAATTAATTATTATAAAATTAATTTAAATTATGGTTTTCTACAATCAATTTGATTATAGAGGTAGGTATTAGATATTGAAGTATGTGTGCCTCGAGAAAAACTATTTTTCTCGAGTAGAAATAAATAATATGGAAGTGTTGTTAATGACGAAACACAATAGTATATTGTGAATTTTATATTTATTATTTAAAATTTAAATATCTATTTGTTACATAATAATATATTTAAATTTGAAATAGGATACTTTAGAGGCCCTTGATTCTCAGGAAAATAAATTTTTTAGGCCGAATGATCACTTACATTAGGTTTTGGGAGATGAGCACCCTGGAAGAGTATGCTACCATCCTTGAAGAGTATAGTCATGATGATATATTAGCCCACATAAGGTACTAATTTCAATTCCACTGAGTTTGAAACGGTTAAGGAACATTCAAAATAGGATTAAAAATGGGCCACATAGGTGGAAGAATGAGCTGAAAGGGAAAACACTGAATATATGATATTGATGCAAGTTTAATGTCAATCACTTCCACCAGATACCAGTGCAACTTATTTTCACCACCTATCCCTCAGGGCCCATGACATGACATACCCCAATCCCACCTCTTGATGACCAGGGGTTGGAAACTAGCGCCGAAGGCATCAACCTACATGTGAGAGGAATTTTCCTGGATACATGTACACACATGTACTCACAAAAAAACCACAATGGTGAAAAGTGATCAATAAGTAATAAGAAACCAAAGTAGAACCGAAATTAAAGCACTGAGTGGTGTAATCAAACCAGTATAAAAGCCAAACTAAATAATTGAAAACAGAATGGTACAAAAGGAGTTCTGATGATCGTTTGTGGAAGATCCCACCTGATAGATGAAGTAGAGAATCTACTAGAATCTGATGTAGTATGTCCTATATGCCTATTACTACTGGACCCCTACTGGTCCTAGGCCACAAATTCCACCTTTGTAATGTCCTTCGGTCCCATCTTTCTAAGCACCCTTATGAAAACGTCAAATGTCTTCACCATAGACAACACGTGCAGGCAAATCTCGTGCATGGGTGAGTAACTCATTACTCAGTAGGGGAACCCAATATCTTTGATTATCTCCCAGAAATCCACAAATGAAAAATACCAAAAAACTACAATGAAGTAAACCAAAAATATTATTCATAGTCATATCTAATTAGGTATTTGACATTTCATATACCTATTTCATCCAGATATACTCATTTCACATATAAAGAAACATAAGGCCTCAACCTCAAGTCATTTTTAGGATTTACAAAGAAATTTCAAAGCGTAAATCAAGGATCATGAGTACATGCTCCATGAACTAGCCATCCCTAATGGCACCTGTCTGAGAGATGTACTTCATCAGGTAAAAATCAATCATTCCTAATGAAATGTCCAAAAGGATGTGATCCAACTGAAACTTTCTACTAGAACAGCCTCAAGTGCTTGGAACTAGAGGTCTCGAAGTCACAATCTTCCACCCAAGGAAATACCAAGGGAAAACAAGTGAAGAGGCCCACACCATGACACTGCATTCAGTTGGGGGAGTACTACTCCAATCTAACCCATGATATCCCAGTCGCCCTAGTAAAAATTTTCCCACACCTCAGTCCATCGAGGGAGTACTAAATTCTACCCAGGGTATCTATCACATCAAGTGGAGGGGCCCACTCCTCACAACTGTGTCTTGCAGTCGAGGGATCTCCGACTCCCCTGAAGTACCCACTCCCCATCGCTACTCGGAGACATGGGAGTACTAATCCATATGTGAGGACCCGCACCCTACCTATTAGGGGAGTAGAACTCTAGTAGTTTGTTCATTATGGGGGGCCCCGCACCCTAGTACGTTAGGAGAGTACTGACCCCAGGCAAGAGGACCCATACCCTAGAAAGGAAGGGTAGTATCAACTATACTGTAGCACTACAAAAGGAGGACCCTCACCCAAGGTTGATAGGGGGTACCTACTCCTAATATAGAGAACCCGCACCCTACCCGGTATGGGAGTACAACTATGGTAGTTTTTTCATTATGGGGGACCCGTTACCTAGGTTGTTAGGAGAGTACCGACCCCAGTTTAGAGGACCTGAACCCTAGCATGGTAGGATAGTATCGACTCTGTTGTAGCGTTCCATAAGGAGGACCCACACCCTGGGTTGAAAGGTGAGTACCTACTCTAAAAATTGAGGACCTTCACCCTACATGGTAGGGGATTACCTAACTCTATGTGAGTTAAGTATGGAAGACTCACACCCTAGTCCAATATGGGAGTACTAAACCCAAAGATAGGGAAACCATCTCATAGGGAAATGAACCAACACTCATGGTGTGTGGAGCCCTGTATCTACCCAAGTATAAGAGTAAAAAAATACTCTCGTCTTGAGTCATCAAAGGAGTAACCATCCAAACCCACACTATAAGTAACACCCTGGTTCATCTCATCATGTTTTTTGTCATACCTCAACCACCAAGAAGTTCTAAAAAGAATTATCCCAATGATTTGTCATATCATAAGGGTTCCAATTCAAGGAGATGGTGTGTCAACTGGATGCCCAGTATGCAATTTATTGGAATTTTAGTGATGAGGGACTGGTTGGATTCCAGGCCGATCCAACCTGAACATACTCCAAATTTCTCCTAAATTATCGTGGAGTGTCTCAAAAGGATCGTCTCACTCAAAGGATCACATCTTCACAGAGGTATCATCAAATAGAAATCTGGTTCACAAGATATGGCCTTTTTACTGTATCTAGGCCCGAGAGGGGTATGGGTCCGGTCTGACCCGATCTGGGCTGACCCAACCCAATTTGGGTCAACCAGAACTGACCTGGTTTTGATCTGCCCGGGCCTGAACAAGCCTGGGCCGGGCGGCGTTGAGCTCGACACACTCGTCCATGGACCGGCCCGGCCTGCCGGACGACGTGGTCGAGTGCGCTGGGGAGGCTCTCTAACTGGGTGGACACCAGCTCCTAGAATAGATCAAGAAAATCCATTCAGCTCTTCAATTAGTGGTTCCATGTGGGTTGCGGGACCAGGTTGCGTGGGTCCCCCTCATTCTGCTGCAACTTTCATGTCACGGCTTCCTCCTACAACATGTGATGGTGCGCCACCTCTCCATCACCACTATTGGACAATGTCAGCTACCCCTTCAGCCCTCCACAGCAACTTCGGGCATTACCTATCTTCTATAGCTAGTGAGCGTCGACGCTGGTTGACGGTTTTGCGATGACAGAGATTCCACAGGCCACCGAGTGAGCTCTGACCATCCGTTTTCCCTTCGGTTTGCACCTATGGTCCTCCCAGGATGTTTTCTTCACTGATAACCTCCCGTATTTGAATTCCCATCATGTTGGAAGTTCTTCACTGAATAACTAGGACAAAACGAATCGGTGGAGGGTCTGGGCCACGTTTTTTTGGACCGCACCCTCCACATTAGCATCATTACAAAGTGGGTAATAAATAAAACACCACATAAATATTGATTATACCTTGTTCAAATCGCCCACAAGAAACACCTAAATATGAAATAATGAATAAAATAATTGAGGTAATTTCTTGAATTAAATATTACCCCATACCTCAAGATCATTAGAACCTGCTTCAGATGAAAAAGACGTGTCCAATCTGAAGGTGTTCATCAACACTTGTCGTTTCCCATCTATTCCTCCAACATCTTTCTCTGGAATCTCCATTCTAGGTTGGTGGAATTTGTCAGATGAATTTGTCATAGGTTCCCCTCTTTCTTGCTGAAAACTCATGCCCGAGCTTCATTTAAATATAGGGGAGTGGAGGATCAATGCCTCACACAATTAATTATGTTCATTAATGAGTATAATTAATGATCCTATTTAATTATCTCAACGGTTTGGTTACACATTCATTAAATCTCCCAACGTTGTGGTTATAGAAATTATGATTCATTCCATTAAATGGTTTGACGTAGCTCTATGATCCCACCACCGTTTGTCCAATGGTTTCACAAAGAGAAAATAAATTAACAAAAAGTTATTTTAATATTTTATTGTAAAGTACAAAAATTAACTTTTTCATACGACCCTTATCGGTCGATGTTAATCTTTCCTTATGTGAATCTCGGAGTTGTGGATTCAATGGTGCCCTCATTTTTTTAATCAAGCACTGGTTCAAAAAGTATAATTCACTACCTGCACGTTTACTGAACGTACATTAAAAAAATTAAAAAATTATTAACAGTCAGCCTCGACCCATGCTAGTGGAGGATATGATCTTCCTTAGGGGAACTTGGCCTCAAAAGATCAACAGTACTCTTGGATTTTCAATACGAGATACCATTTAGAAGTTAATGATTTTACATTGAAATAATTGTTACTTAATTATTTTATGTACATCCAAAAAATAACTTCCATTGGTGGCCCATGCCGGCCAATGTTAGTATCTACCTACAAATAAAATACCATCACGAGTTCAATAGTGGTCTCAAATTTTGAATCTGAGTCACTGATTGTGAGTTATAAACATTTAAAAAATAAAATAATTTTATTTAATTATTTTGTTTACGGTTAGGACATTTTTGGGTTTTCTCACTGGAGGCCTGCACTGAATAAATTTATGTCACACCTAGGGTAAAAAAACCATCTTGAACGCAACTGTGCCCTCACATTTTTTATTTGGGCACCCATTTATGATCTATTACACTTTTTTTCATTAAAATTTCTCACGAGCACTGTTTAAGGCCTACCATTTTTTTGATGGATCATTCTGGGCACTTCGGGCCTCAGAATCATGCACCATCAATTTTTCGATGTTTCTTAATAATCCCATATAAATAAAAAAATTATACAGAAATTATGGGACATTAAATTCCACCCACTATAGGGATTTACATACCCGAAATCCAAAATGAAGTCAAAAGAAACAAATTGGGGTACTGAGTATGAATCTGAGCCTCCCTCTCCCTTGTGCTCTCCTGGAGATTCTTGGGCTACCACCAAATGCACACAGGAGGAATTGACCATCCATGAAGGACATTCTCAAGTTGATCATGTATCTCCATGGGAACTCCACAGATGTTACCCCATTAGAAATGCCTAGCTTATCAGAGTCGATGATGTATAGATCAAGCACGTACGTCCTCATCTGCGACATTTGAAATAAACATCATGCACCCAGTGCATATGTGGGCGAAGAGCTAGGTGGTATTCCACCTCTCCAACTCCACTCAGAAACCAAAATGGTCCAAAAAACCTTAGAGATAGCTTGCTGCTCCAGCCAAATCTCTGCAGTACTCACTGTGGTGAGACTCGTAGGAGGACTTGGTCTCCCTCCTCGATCTCTAAGGGTCTATGTCTCCTATCGTTATAAGACATTTATATTCTTTGTACAATATTCATCCTCTCCTAGATGATCTTATCCTTCTTACTGGTAGCTCGTACCAATTCTAGATTAATAAGTGCTGACTCCCCTTGGTTTAACCAGCATAGTTGTGATCTGCATGGTCACCAGTACAAGGACTCAAATAGTGTCATACCGATGGTGGATTGATAACTATTGTTGTATGAGAATACCACTAGTGGTAGGTGATCCCCTAAGCTTTGACCAAAATCTAGGGCACAAACATGATGCATTCCCTCCATGGTCTGTATGGTCTACTCCATCTGAACATCAATCTGAGGCTAAAAATTTATGGTCAAGTGTGAAGGAACCTAATGCCCAGCTTTCACTAGCTGACAAATGATGCATCATGATATGAAATATGCCATTTCTTTCTTTATCCCTAGCCACTAGTAATGATGTCAGAGATTATGGTACATATTTTCCACACCTGGATGTTCCGCTAAAGGGGATGTGTGGAACTCCCTCAACACCTCCTCTCGTAGCATCACAGGTACCATGGTGCATCCACTTAAAAGGATGACGTGATCCCCACCATCATAAAATTTTTCAGGACCTGTCATAAGGATATCTATGAACATTGGGTCTCACAGTTTTTATCCCATTAACTTTTCATGGAAGGAGACCCCCTTCTCTATGGAAGGTTCTCAAGCTCTGTTAGTTGGAAAAATTCACCTCATCGTACGATAGGGGTAATCTAAACCCTTATATCACCCTTCTGAGACACATAAGATTCTCACTGCTAGGACCACCATATGATTTAACAGTGTCCTGGATAGATGGATACTTAGACACCTTCATAGGCCAGTCCTCATCCTCCTTTGAGCCAAGCTCACATCAGAACCTGAGGGGTATCGGTCACTAAAAGTCATGTAAGGCACTGAGCCTATATGTGTCCTATATCAATAGTTATAGTAGTAACTACTGACCAATGAGTAGTTATATTGCTGGGACACTGCCCAAATGTACTATCTCATGCAATAATCCTTGTACTGAAGCCACATCCTGATTTTGGAGCATCAGGCTCCACCATATCCATGTGGTTCCTTGAAAGAGGATAGCATCTAGAATCACCATATGGCCTGCTGGGGTCTCAACCAAGAGAAAAACCTATACCACAGCCTCTAACTAGTCCTCATCTACCGAAAGGTCTGTCTCACCACAGAACCTAGGAGGTCTCTGCCTCTAAAACTCATGTACGCCACTGAGACTATGAAAATCCTCTACCGGAAACGTTGGTAGTATATGTTGACCATCAAGTGGTGGTAGCCCTAGTGCACCACTCGGTGGGGCCATCTCAATCACTATTCCCTAAATGGATGCCTCGTCGGTAGGCGGGCTGTCCTCACAACCTTGTATCTGGATCTGGGTCAGCCATCCATGTGGAGGAATCCCGAGAAATATCAACATGTTCCATGGTTTGAAGGATATATTTGGATATATGAATCGATAAGGAATATGGAAATCACAACCATCAATACAAGATGTATATTCCATTCCTTTACCTACAACCAGTGTTTCCATGTATTGGGTCGGGTAACCTGTGTCCAGAGGCCTGGTGTACGGATACGTCAGCCGCCACAAAAACACTGGAGTCTCTGGCCTGCAATCCAAACTTGAAACACTTAACATTATTTATCACAAGAAAAACAATAGACCCATGGTCATTGAGATACAACCAAACACCTTTGATACCTCCTTTCCATGATCCATCCCCTGAGGCCCGTGCAGTGACATACCCCAAGCCCGCCTCCTAAATGCCAGGGTTTGGTGACTATCGTCGAAGGCATCAACCTGCAAGTGGGAGGCATTTTCCTATATACATGTACACCCATTCACTCAAAAACAAAAACCACAAAGGTGAAAAATTATCACTATGTAATCAGAAAACTGAGTACAATAGAAAGTAAAACACTGAGTGGTGTAACTAGGCTAGTATACATGCCCAACTAAAGAACTAAAAACAACAAGGTACAAAGGCAGCTTCAACGACCGTCTGTGGAAGATCACACCTGATCACTGGATTAGTGATGCTACTGGAATCCAAAGTAGTATGTCCTGTCTTCCTAGTCGTACTGGACCTCTCTTGGTCCTAGGATACTATGTCCACTTTCATAACGTCCATCGGTCCCATATTTCTGAGCATCCCTATCGAAATGTCTAACTTCTGCAGAAGACAGAAGACGTTCGAGAAAAGCCTGTGCAAGGGTGAGTAACTTAGTACTCAGTAGAAGACCCCAAGACCCTTGATGGTCTCTCAGAAATCCAGAAAGGAAAAATACTACAAAACAACCATCAAGTAAACCACAATGATTATGAATATTCAGCTGTAGTCAGGTATATTCCATTTAATATAAATAGGTCATCTAGATATACTCATCTCAGCCATAAAGAAACATAAGGCCCCAACCTCAAGCAATTTCATGGATTTCCAAATAAGGTTCAAAGAATAAATCAAGAATCAGGAGTACTCTCTCCATGAACTGGCCATCCCTGTTGGAACCCGTCTAAGAGATGTAATCCATCAGGCACAACTCAACCATTCCAAATGGAATGTCCAAAAGGACGTTCTCTAATGGGAAAATTCTGCTAGAACAGCCTATAGTGCCTGGGAATTGTGGTCTCACAGTCACAGTCTTTCACCCAAGGTATGAACAAGGAAAACCAAGTGAAAAGGCCCACTACTCAACAATGTGTTCATTTCAGTGATCACCGCTCCTGTCTAAACCACTATACCTCAACCTCCATAGTAAGAAGTGGCCCTCTCCTTAGTCCATCGAGGGAGTACTAACTTCTACCCTGGGTATCGATTACATCAAGTTGAGGGGCCCACTCCTCATAACTATGTGCTGCAATTGAGGGAGCTCCAACTCCCCTAAAGAACCTGCTCCCTATCGCTACTCAGAGATGGGGGAGTACTACTCCATATCTGAGGACCAACACCCTTCCCAGCAGTAGAGTACAACCCTAGTAGTTTGTTCACTATGGGGACCCGCGCCCTAGTACGTGAGCGGAATACCGACCGAAGGCTAGAGGACCCACTCCCTTTCATGGAAGGGGAGTACCGAATCTGTTGTAGCACTGCATAAGGAGGACTCTCACCCTAGGTTGATAGGGGAGTACGTAATCTTAACATAGTGGACCCATACCCTACCCAGTAAGGGAGTACAACTCCGTTAGTCTGTTTAATATGGGGAACCCGCGCCCTTATACGCTAGGGGAGTAGCAACCCAAGTATAGATGACTCGCACCTTGGAATGGAAGGGGAGTACCAACTCTATTATAGTACTGCATAAGGAGGACATGCACCCCCAGTTGATAGGGAAGTACCTACTCCTATCATATAGGACTGACACCCTACTTTGTAGGGGAGTACCTGACTCTATGTGAGTCAATATGGAGGACCCACGACCTAGTCCAATAAGGTATTACCAACTGAAAATTTAGTAAAAATCTCTTAGAGTAAAAAACTCACAATCAGGATGTGGATAGTCTCGTCTCTATAGGAGAAGAGCTGTAAGGAATACCCACGCCTTCAGTCATCATGGGAGTATCCATCCTGACTCTCACTAAAAGTAACACCCTGGTTCTCCTCCTCTAGTTTTTGGTCATACCTCAACCACCACAAATTTCCAAAAGGAAGTATACTTTTGATATTTCTTATTATAAGGGTTCCAACACAATAGACAGCGTGTCAACCGAACTCCTGGTCCGTATGTTATTGGCATTTTAGTGCCGAGGGTCTGGTTGGATTTGGGGTCGATCCAACTAAACCATACTACAAAATTCTCAAAAAGTATTGTGAAGTGTCTAAAAAGGATTATCTCTCTCCAAGGATCCCAGTGCTGCAAATGGTTCATCAAATAGACACCTGGTTTGAAAAATATGGCCTTTTAAGAATATATGGGCCCGAGAGTGGTCCGGGTCTGGTCCGACCCAGTCGGACCGACCTGAACAGACCCGGGTCTGTCTCAGCTTGGCCCAAACTGGCCTGGGTTGGGCCCTGGTGGGCTAGCCCTACCCCGGATAGGCTTGGTCGCGGACCAGCCTGGCCCGCTAGCTGTGCGCGGCCCGATGTGCTGTCACT
Source organism: Viscum album (assembly GCA_963277665.1). Lineage (NCBI taxonomy): Eukaryota > Viridiplantae > Streptophyta > Magnoliopsida > Santalales > Viscaceae > Viscum > Viscum album. The sequence goes on along the minus strand of OY728135.1, from coordinate 1,194,364,117 downwards.
ACTCACCATCCGGGTGGCCACCATCTCCCCAAACGACTCAAGAAGATATGTTTGGAACTTCAATTAGTGGTAACAATGGCTCTACCACGTCGTCCGCAGGACCAGAATGTAGTGGGTCCCCCTCCTTCTGTCACATCATTTATGATGCAGCTTCCTCCTGTGGCGCACGACGGTGCACCGCCTCGCCATCACCTCTACTGGCCCATGTCTTCCATTCTTTCAGCCTTCCGCAGTTCCTTCAGGTGACACCTCTCTTCTGCGGCTGGTGAGTTCTAGTCACTAGTGATTCCGCGCTAATAGAGCTTCTGCGGGCCACCAGGTGAGCTCTGGTTGTCCGTTTTCCCTTCTGTTCATGCATATGGGCCTCCCAGGATGATGTCGTCGCTGTGCACCTCTCGGATTCGAATTCCGCCATGTTGGATGTTTTTCACTGAATAAAGAGGCCAAACCAAAGTGGCTAAGGGTCCGAGCCTTTTTTTTAGCCCACGCCCTCTGTGTTAGCATCATAACAAAGGGGGTAATAAAGAAAACACCAAATAATTATTGTTTAATCCCCATTCAAATCCTGTTCAACAACCACCCTCAACTTCAAGAATAGATAAATGAATCGAGGAAATTTCTTGAATTAATTATCAACCGCTACCTTGTGTTCATTGGAAGATTCTGTGAATGCGGAAGAAGTGTCCACGCCCGATGTTGTTCATCATCACATGTCGTTTCCCGTTGATTCCACCAGCTTCTGTTGCTCGAACCTCCATTCTAGGTTGGTGGAAGTCTTCATGGAACATCGTCCTAGGTTCCCCTCTTGTGTGCAGAAAACCCATGCCTGATCATCATTTAAATAGAGGGGATGAGAGTATCAACACACCTCACAATTAATGAAATTCATTAATGAGTATAATTAATGAACCTCTTTAATTATCTCAATGGTGTGGTTACATAATCATTTAAATCTCCCAATGGTGTGGTTACATAAATTATGGGTCAACCCATTAAATGTGTTGGCATCGTACTGCGGTCCCACCACTTTTTGTCTAACGGTTTCACAAAATAAAGTAATCAAAAGTTATTTTATAATTTTTTTGTAAAGTCAAATAACTAACTTTTTCGTCTGACTCTTTCGGCTAAAAGTTAAGATTCCTTTAAATGAATCCCAACACTGGGGATTCAATTGTGCCCTCAGATTTTTAATCTAGGCATCTGTTCAATAGATAGAATTATCTCCCCACACCTTTAATAAAATTACCTTAATGAATGTGCAAAATTATTAATAGTCATCCTCGACCCACACCGGTCTAGGTTAGGCTCTTCCTAAGGGGAACATGCCCTCTCAAGAACAACAGTACTCTCAGATTTTCAATCCTAGTTACCATTTACATGTTAAGCATTTTATAGAAAATAATTGTTACATAATTATTTTATTTACGGCTACAGACTCACTTCCACTGGTGGCCCGTGCCAACCAATGTTATTATCTTCGTAAGGAAAGCATACCCTCACGAGTTCATTGGTGGTTGCATATTTTTAATTCATTTCACCATTTGTGAGTTATAAGCATTTGAAAAATAAAATAAAATAATTTAATTTATTTATGGTTATGGAATTTTTTGGTTTTCGCACTGGGGGCATGTGATAACTAAATTTAAGTCACTCTTAGGGTAGACACGCTATCCTAAATGCAATAGTTCCCTCAGATTTCTGACCAAGGAAACCATTTACGAGTTATTCCACTTTTTCAAGAAAACTGCTCTTGAGTGCTATTTAATTATTAACAATTTTTTGATGGATCATTCATGCCACTCCGAGCCTTGGAATCACGTGCCTTCAATTTTTATTAGTCTTGAAATAATCCAATATAATTAAAACAATTATGTGAAAATTCCAGGAAATAACACTTGTGATGCATATATGTCGTCGATGAGTTCATCATATAGTACACCATGTTTCAGTTCTAGTGGTGGTTGAGAAAATGTGGTTTCTTGTGATGGTGATGGAAATGGTGATGGAGATTGAAAAGAATGGTCTAAGGGTGATGAGGATGAGTGTGAGGAGGAGGTCGAGGTAGATGACAATAGGAAGGAGGAGGTTGAGGAGTTGGCCATGGATGAGGATGGTTTTGAGGATGGGGATGAGGATGGGGATATAGGCGGGGATGATGATGGGGATAGGGATGTGGATGAGGGTGAGGTTGATGATTATTGTGATGATATTGGTGGTGATGAAGGATATATGAATCTATTACATTCTTGAATGATATTACTAAAATTTGATGTTTGATAATTTTTTGTGACTGAATATATGTGTGATTAGGTATCTAACATTATATTTATTTCTTAGGTTATAAATAATAAAACATGACTTGACATGGAGTTATTGATTCTATAAATTCACTTTTTACATGGTATCAAAGATATTTCACAATTCTCTTTTTACATACACTCAATCTCTTGGATGAAGAACTAGAGCTAATTCATTTTCATTATGCCACTTATTAGTCACCATTCTTTGATTCAATGTCTTTTTATGAATTACATTATGGGACACCATTTTTGATCTATTCTCATTCATAGATCATGTTGTAGTTGATACTTTGTGTTGTTGTATATGTTAGCAAAAATATTTTGATTTTCTGAATAATTATGAATCTTCTTGATATGGTTTGTATGGATACATCCAGGTATAATTTTCCATGACCCTAGAAGGTGTTTTTAAGGTGTTTTAGAAGTCACATGGAGAGGATATGAGTGAATTTGAGTGAAATATCTAATTTTCTGGATTCATATAAGAGTTTCTAGTACATAGGAATTTCATGGAGCCAAATATATCACGTAACTAGAAAATTACTTAACATAAATTGAATTCCTATGCATAGCTAATATTATATACATGGTTTCTATGAGGGAAAAATTATATTAAAATCTTTTATAATGTATTGTAATGAAAATGTGAATTATCCTAATAATAACCCCCATGAGTTTCAAAACATGAGTGAAACAAGGCCCATTTTCGTGTACCAGGATATCCTGGGTCAAGCCCAAAACTCCTTGTCAGAGTTTTCACTCCTAGGTACATTTTTTCCAGAGCCACGTCTACTTATTTTTATCTAGACATGGACGAATTTTCTAGAATGATCCACATAATCTATTCATTTCCAAAAATCCCGGATGTCCTTGTATGTTTTAACTCAAATACTACTTTATGGATTTGTTCCCTAATCTACATTTTCTAATCTTGTCTCCATGGTTTCTACTAAACCATATCTGATACAAACTATAACACCACGACCCCTCCAAACCAGAGATGGTGAATTAATTATTTCATTTTCATATGTAATAAGAAAATTAATCCCAAATAAATGATCATTTTAGTAGTCTTTATGAAACTAGATACATAGACATAACTCAAATTACATTGGTAAAGGTAACAAAATACAATACATAACGAAAATTAATAAACTGCATCAACATAAACATAATAAATGATCTCGTCTTCATAACCTATTGAAGGTAAACATATGAAAATGGTGAGCTCAAACACTAAGTAAGCGATACATATTGTGGAATCATGAATCAATAATAACTAAATCATAATAACATACAACATGGTGAGTAAAAGAAAAACACACACCATTAATAAAATTAGAAAGATACTACATCCATATATTTTGTGATAGTGAAACCTCATTGATAGTAATAACTAAAAATGAATAAATAGAATTATTTTTAATTGGAAATATTGTATCTAGAATGTGATATCACTAGACCATTGAAACAGTTTAAGTCTGTGGGTAGAAACCCATCTGATTTTTCAGAAAAAAGCTCATAGTGTATGTTGCCAACTGATTATCTCGTGAGACCTTTCAATGCATCATGGGGCTATAGCAGGGCCCGCCCATCACTTCATGTCAAAATAATTATTTATACATACATTTAATATGATTAAAATATGCCTTCTCAATATCCATATAGATTAGAGAATATGGAATCATCAATATTTCCATAGTTAAAACAACAATCAAAATAAACACTATATGTGAAAGGGTATACAACATAAGAAATTAATCATATACATGAAACCAGAATATCTATATTTAATAGAAATGTAATTTCAAATGAAAATTGATCTCATATGGGTATTAGGTACACCCCATAAGAATTATTAGGCTTACAATACAAAATAAGTCACAACGAAATGGAAATTGAGACAAAGTTCCTTACCAAATTGTAATCAATAGAATCATATGAACAATAATAATACTCAATTAAATTATTATATAACATTAATATAAATACAATAATGACAGTATATATCAATTTTCAGTTCACAATACACCACAAGAAAGAAATAAGTGACGAATAATGGAATTCTCACAAAATTAAAAGTGAGATAAAAAACTCCTTAAAAACATTTCGGCGGCATGATAATTGGTATTATTGAGAGGGATTAAAGATAGTTAAATGGGCATAAAATCTTTTATATATCACAAGGGAAGTATTTTTGTGGTAATATAACATACCCCCTTATAATAAATAAAAAATAAAAGGACATAATATAGGGGAATTCCTGAACAAAAGTGAGAGAGAGGATCCCTTACCTTATGCTTGAATGTGTTCATAATTTGATCTTAAAGAGATGAATAATCAAATTTAGCATCGTAAATTAGTAATTACAGAACCTCATATATATTTAATTGATATGGTATAACCAAATTAGGTTTATTCATTCATTTTTTATGGATTTAAGAGAATCAATTATATTGTTATTGAAACATTTTATTCCTTGGTTTTCATTTACAGTTTACTTGTATTCATGAATGGAAGTTCGTTTGAAATGTGGTTAAATATATATTATTAGAGACATTATAAATGATCTTATAATTATTTTTTGTTATATACTTGAGGAAGAATTATTATTTAAAAGTTATTGATAAACACTTGGATTAATTTTGCGGTTTAGTGCATAGTGAACTTGTTTTGTACTATTATTTTGTATTATGAGTGTGAAAGGATTCAAAAACCTTGAATACGGTAAAATAAATATATTATGATCTAGTTAAACCATTAAAAATTATTAATTACCATTATTTAATATATTAATAGAAATTGAAAACTCATAGTCCTTGAATGTGATAAATTAAAACATCTCAGACGATATATTCATTTTTAGTGTAATAGGTGGGGGGGGGGAAGGAGAAATGATGATGAAATATTTCATTACCCTAAAAAAATTCCAGTCTAGTTAAGGTAAATTAATTATCATATAACTTGGATATGGGGAGGTGAGGAGATATTAACAAAAGAGTGGAACTTGTAAATGAATTTGAAGAAAAAGAGAAGAGAAGATCACATCTTGAATACTCCTCATTGGGAATCACCTTATGAACTTTTATGGCCTTTTGGTCAGACCAAGAGGTCTTGGACATGGGGGAGTAGCTTAGGTATATATTTTAGAATAATTTAGGCATGTCATGAAGCTTTAGTGGTGTGGGAGGAAGGAAGGGCTAGGGGTGGTTTATATAGCTACCGGGAAGAGGGTTTTTACATTATTTAAATATTTTTTCTCAAGACTATGAATAGTATTAATTAATGTGATACCAAATATTAATATTGTAATGTGAGTTCAAACCATTTGGGATTACATCATCCTTTAATCTCTTATGAGGAAGTAAATTAAGTATTTTTCCTTTATTGTAGTTTATAGTATTTTATTATTCATAAAAAAAACAAGTATTTTAGAAAAATACAAAAAATTAACCCCAACCATTTTTTATGTGTAGAATACCAAAATGAACTTCATTTTTCAAAAATAATTTTCTATATGAAAAAAAAATTTAATCAAAATCATTATTTAATTGAAAAATAAAATCACTTGAAATATCCATCTTTATTTTAAGGTGCCTAATTTTATTTATACATTCATGGGTATAGATACCATTTATAAAAGTCATATTACTATTCATAATGGTATTCATAAATGTCATATTACTATTCTTAATGGTAAGTTTTTATTCATAAGGATTGGATACTATTCATAAGGGTAGGTTACTATTAATAAAAAACTAAGTTAATTATGTTAGACTCTAAATATCACCATGATCACGACCGTGTATGTTTGTTTTTTTGAAATTCAAAACACACAAGTGAAAAATTTAAGTTTAATGTCTAGTTTATTACTATATACTATAATTAACCAATTTTTTTTTAATATAGTCTTAGTGCTTCATGTAATATAGGCTCTGAATTGAAAATAATTAATAGAAAAATACCATAAAATGTTTGGGGTGTCATAGATTATCAAAATAAATTATAATGAAGAAGAATATAGGGTTTATTCTCTACAATATATGATGTAGTGGAAGGAATATGGTGTTTCTACATCCTAGAAAGATAAAGTATTTCTATAATTTTAATAGAAAGAGGAAGACATTGTATCTCTTTACGTATATTATAATCTGAGTATGTGTTTCCATGATATCTCAGGGAAATTTGATGCTCTATGGGATGTTCAAAGGAAATCTCTAAAGAATGAAGAGATGTTCAAAAGTACCTATCTATTATTTCATGAAAATATCAATAAAATAATTTTTTATTTTTTATTTCATACACCTATTTATTTCTTCTTATGTGTGGGTCTGACTAGATTTTGTAACTTGCAAACTTCATGAACTATCTTCTTATGGAATAAAAAAATGTTAAGTTGTTATTAGTTTTTAAAATTATGTAGAAGGTATTGAAGTTTTTTTGAAGATGTTTGTTTATGGTATTGTAGATTTTTTGCATATTTTTGTGGTTTGTGAAATGTATACAATTTTGGAGGTTGTGGTATGAAATACTGGAGGCTTCTACGTGTAATGTTGGAGGTTTTGTATGATTCTATGTGCAATGTTGGAGCTGCGTGGGGGGGGGGTGTGCTGATATTATATACTTCTATGTGAAAAGCTAAAATTTGGGTTAAATATGTGTGCAGTGCTAAGATCTAGGTAAAATTTGTGTGCAATAATAGAGATTCGGGCTGTGCTAAAATCTGGGTGAAACCTATACCAGGTGTTTATAACCATTGGTATAGTGTTGATAGAGCATGTGTATTCCAACGATTATGCTTAACCATTGAAAAAACTTTAAACAAATGGTTACTAAACCATTGGTATAGTCTTATACAAATAATATATACCAATGGTTATGGTTAAACATTAGAAAAACTCAATTTCAATGGTTGTTAAAATGATGATATTTCCTTGTTTGAATTTTATACCAATGGTTTATAAATTTTTTTTAATCATATATCACAATGGTTTTTAAGAATCATTGGAAAACTGTAATATTTTTTATCTTATACAAACGGTTAATAGATAACCATTGGTATATGCCTATCCCTATGTGAGGCTACCCAATGGTTTGGAAAATTGTTGAGATATGGTATACTGGTGGTTTACCCCCCTACAACAATGGTTTGAAACTATTGGTACAATAAAACTTTCTAGTAGTGTATTCATATGGTGCGATATTGTTACATGCACCGAACTCTTTCGGTGATTCCTCTCTTTGGTCAAATAAATTAATTTTAACCTATCACATGTCATGTATGACACTAGTGAGTAGAGAAACAGCACTTTGGGTGATCTCCAGTATTTTATCCACTATGATGAGTGTTCTTCCTCACTTGAGACTGAATTTCCTTGAGACATCATTTCATGACCACCCTTTAGGGTGTGTTTCACCATAAAAAAAATTCAATATATTAATGAATTGAAATAATTTGTGTTTTTTCCATGTGTTATTCCTTGTGTTTAATGCATGTGCTTCATGCCATGGTTGAACTCTTGAAAAGAATTGAATTTGATTAATTTGGATGAATGACACTAGTGCAATGCCTTAGGCTTTATGCTTATTTATTGTACCTTTTACCTTATGCTCATGTTTCATTGCTCACACATACTGTTTGTTCCCTATACCATGTGCCATGTATCCAATATAAGTTGTTAAATTATTATTTCCTATGCTTTATTCCGTATGATTCTTCTCATGCTTATGTGATTATGAATTATATGGAGTAACATCAACAATAATCAAAAATATAAATTCATATGTTTCATTTCATTCATACATTTCCATTTAAGGATTGTGCTTTTTCTTAATCATAATGCATATTGTTTTTGTCCATATTCAATAGTTTCTTGGCTTGTATGAGATTATAGGGATAGATTTTTAAGAATTTATTACTTCTTGAATCATTGATTTTATGTGACCTTGAATGATACACCTCATCTACTATAATTTGGGAGAGAACACAGGTTCTGACATAAGGACATCGTGGATGGACTCTCCGTATTTGGCTTGGTACTAACTGATGCTCTAGTAGTGATACTTTAGCTTTCCTTTTATGGGCTCTAAATACAGATTTCATATACTTGTGAGTGACACCTGTTTCTTAGGTGAGTAAATGTGGACAAACTCATTGGAAAGATGGTTAAGTCATGTCATGGGTGATGCCTGATCCCCTATGTGAGTTACCTGGTTTGGGAAAAGATTTTACCATACCACAAGTGATATGAGGGATGTTGTTATGGGTCACCTTGGATGAACTCTATTGTATTGGTTACATCGAGGAAACCTATTAAAACCCTTATGATTCCATTAAAAATCTCTTTAAATGGGCTCAGGATTCCATTACTATATTTGATGGATGATTTTTATGGATTACATATAGTGATTTAATATTATGTTTATTGTTGAGATGATTAAAAATATGTAACAAAATCATTGGAGGATGTCCTATGGGTGTGACTGCAAATCCAAAGCATAATCTTGGGGTCAACCCACTTCTCTTTCTTCATATATGATGCCTTGTACAATACCATTTTACTTATATAGGTTCCCTTTGATCAGACAACCAGATTAAGATAAATCAAGTGGAAATGATTGGGTATCCATTTAGGAACCCATAGCGAAGAATTATTTATTTATTTATTGGCTGTCCTATATTCACCTATATTGGCGCTTTGTTAATTTTATATTAAACACACTTGTTTGATCTAGACATCATTGGTGGTGCCTAATAGGATTATATATAACACCCTTATTAGGACACCATTACACTGGGATACCCAAAAAGATATTCATGGTTGCAGGTCTATGGTTTTATTCCTTGAACTATGCTATGTACTTGGGCGTTAGGGAGTATAGGATTGAACAAGTACACATGATTCTCATTGAGTTTGACTTTGGGATATTTTCTTTTCATTTCACTGTACCATCTATTTTACCTCATTCTTGTATCTTTTAGCATCACATAGACATTCATGAATCATTATTTTAATTTTCGTTATCCATTTACTTTTATTCAGTAATTTTACTTATCTTCCACTACTTTGTTTCTATTTTATTACTGATTCCTCTACTGTATGTTTATTTAATTAAAATTATACTATTGTTACACTCTAATTGTGAGCATATAGTCACCACACATTACCATAATTAAAAAATCTCTACTAGTCTTCGGGCTTAGGAATATAGGAAGGTGCACTTTAGGCCATGTGAGGATCAGTCCGACTACCAATTTAGTTGTCAACCAGGATAGGACATTAAAAAGTTGTATTAAAGCTATTTTGCTTTTTTCTTACTATTTTGGGATGGTATATAGGATATTGGGAATGTGTTATAAATTGGTCAATAGAATTTTATGGGTGTGATCAACCCATGTATGGGGAAAAGTCAACATGTCCAATGATGGGATTTTTGTTCATCTTGTTTACTACCATATTTGATTGTGATTTCAAAATGAGTGAATGGTGTGATTTTTATCGCTTACTTCTTTATGAAATCCTAGTATTTTACCCATTCTTGGTATAAAAAGGGAATAGAATTATATGTGTCATGATAGGCACATATGAATTCACAAACCATTCATATTTCATTACATACATGTTGCATTGTTAGGCTATTGGAAAACTTTTATGTGCCTTGTGGGTTATTTTCCTACCCCTTATATTACATGATAGATGCATTGATAACATGCTTAGCCTTTTCCTTCTTAGGAATTCCATTTCTTTACTGTGTATATCATGTTTAGGTGTTTAGTTAATATTTTTTCCTTGGAAGTTATTCCATGATTCTATGATTTTAGTGTAATGGTTAGCATGTTGTTTGTACATCCCTGGTTAGGTAGTAGCCTTACATGGTTAATTGTCATGTTATCCTATTTCATTATCATGTGAAACCATATGAAATTATTCTGTTAATAGTTCCTAGTGAACTTTTAAAATGTGATATTCTTTATTGATGGAAACACCTCACTAACCAATTATGGCATGTTTGATCCATAAACCATTGGTTCCATGGGATAACAAATTATGGTTACGACTAAATGGGATCTAAATTCCAATTTTTAAAGTCAATGGTCACTTTATTAATTAGAACATGGTTGTTCATATTATCAAAATCTTTTTTGATGCTCCTTTCCATCATAGAGCCCAACGAATAGAAAAGGGGAATACCTTAAGCACAAAGAGGGTCACCCTTTGAAGAAAATACAAAATTGACAAAGGCATGGACTAGGAACCCATTTGGAGGGAGTCATGCACGTTTCCTGCGCGCTGCAAAAGTCTCTTGCGCGCCACCTATGGGTCATGCAAGTCAATAGCGTGCCCTATTATTTTTTTCACCCAAGGTGCTAGGTGGCCTATAAATAGCCCCTGTGGACCCCCCATTTCAAGGACAAATTTTCCAAAACCCAGATTCAAGCTCTGGTCGCCCAAGTCTCCAAATAAACTCTTCTGAAAGCTTCTATGTTAACTTTTTACCTTTAATGGAAGACTTAAAGGAGTAGGATAAGTCCTAAGTGTTTAAGATTCATCAACACCTGCACTCCTAAGTGTCCATACCTCCTTCAAAGTGGAAAAACATGCACGCCGCCCTACCCTTTCAATGAAACTTGCACGCCTCCATTTTGAAAATATATTAGGATAATACAAAAGGCTTGAGTTAAGTCTCACCCAAGTATTCCCCTATATATTCTTCGTCACTCAGGTGAACCCATTCCACACAAGTACACTTGCGCGACCAAGACTTGCTCACCAAATGATTTGTGCGGCCATACTTGCGCGCCAACATTATTTGTGTGCCTCTCTCCCGTTCACCTCTCCTCTTCAAGATATAAGCCCTTGAACACCTTTTCAAAGAAATTTATGGCATGGTTCCATTGTTGGATTCCTTATCTGAAAAGAATTTTCTGAGAACCTCTCCCAAAACCTCGTGACTTAAAAGTTGTATGTCACCACAGTTAGAGGTTTCCTATATAACTTCATCCTTTAAGATGATAATATCTTTTGATTTTGGGCCTCCTTCTCATGAGTAAGACCCATGTTACAAGTCCCCTTAACCTTGGACTCCTTCTCAGGAGTAATCCCTAGTCATAGTTTCAATCATTTGGGCATCCTCCTCAGGAGTAATCCCCAATCATAATTTCTTTTGATTTGGGATCCCTTCTATGGAATAAACCCCAATCATAAGTTCCTCTTAATTTGGGCTTCCTTTTCAAGAGTAAGCCCCGGGTTAAAAATACAAATCTCCATAAAGTACAAATACATTTATGGACCATGCTCCAAGGCTTCATTCATAACTCCTGGTATTCATCTACTTGGGTTGTCATTCATACATAAGCCCCATACCATTTCTCATAACTGCATATTTCACGACACCGTCATCAAGTTTACTGATACCTCTTGTTTCTCACATTGATCATGACTCACATGATCTTAGAATTTGAAAATAATCACTACATCTCTTTTTGGGCCATTAACCTTGCATAAAACCCATAAATATTTACCTAAACTATGTGGACTTTGATCTCTGCCTTAAAAGTAGAGTACATTGTAAGCCTTTATAAGGTTCAAGACCATCTTCCATTAATTATTTCCTTGTCACGTATGACGTTAAACTATATACTTCTAATCGAACTATGTGGGTTCTGATTCCTTTTTAACAAGGATACGTAGGTAGCCCATCTGTGGGTACGACCCCAACTCCGAAATGATCCCTATCTTTAAGAATGACAATAAACATCAAGTTCCCCACTGAGTGGCTTTAAAACTAGTATGGTTATCATAATGACTAAGATATTTCTATAAAATGTATTGAGGGATACCATTTACTAAGTATCTCTAATACATACGGATGATTCTCCATTGATGAAGAACCTCAAATACATACAAAAGATTCTCTAAATCCCATACATATCCATCATTGATTGCTAAATATAAAGGAAAAATCATTTGAATACTTGGTGAATTAATATGGATTCGTGAAAATAACTTAAATCTATAAGAGAGTCGCAGAGTAGGTAATAATTCCCCCCAAAAAGGTGTGATGCGCCTAACCTCCCATCCTCTCAACAAATGCAAATTCTTAAGCCTCATCGGTCCATAAATAATGAGAACCTACCTCTGGAAAGTAGGTCCAAATGGATATAGAATCATTGGATGATTCTGGCTCTATGAATAAACATGTTAGAAACCGATTGGAATGTTTGAACCTTAAACAAAAAGGTCATCCCCACTTCCAGAAGAAACAAAAAATGGTGAACCCGACGTGGAACCTTAACCAAGTTAAATGATGTTTTACTTTTTTTAGGACCCTATTAAACTCAATATGAGGGAAAACAAAGAAATCAATAACATATGGGCTCATCCAAAAGATATATTCTGGCAATATTTATCTTGATTATGTCTGCTATATTAAACAGGCACTCTTTTAGAAGATCTCTCAGCAACACAAAATGGATTCTTTAAACTTCACACTTGTGAATTCCTCGGCCGCTACTCCTACTGAATCCTTATCCACTCTGAGGAAGACATCACCTACTCAGTGTCTTCAATGCTGCGTCTCAAGTGCATTGGTGAGGGAATAACGTCAACATGGAACCATACCAACTTTGGAGGCTGCTCGACAAGCCCTAGAAGATAACAACTTACCCTGGGTGTCCAGACAGCGATGACTAGTGGTCAAGAAGCAGGTGGTGCCAACCACCGTCTCTAACCGTTTCAGGTTCTTTTCCCCAGAACGCAACAACCTATCCCTCCCATATTACAGGGAGGTGAATGAAGAGGTTACTCAAGGCCTCATTTCAAGAATACAAGAGTCCTTACTGAGGACTCCCACTAACAATTGCTTCCAGACTCGTGCGGTAGTGCACCCTCAAAATGATGAGCGTATCACCTCTAGGTGTTCTTCTTAGGTTCCTCATACCCGATAATTCAAGACGAACTATCATAGAAATAATTCGGCCAATAGGGAGTAGGTTCTTACCTCTTCCCCCTCCTGATATGTCCATCAATTTATCTTGATGGAAAACAACAAGCAGGAATATACACCTGTCCGTCCTAATTTCACTGCCCAATAGACTCGTCTGGATGTAACGCACCAATCCCGCCAAGAAATTCTGGCAGAGTACTATAGGTAGGCACATATACCAATTAATAATTCCTCAGCCAGTCAACAAGCTCATCTGACTGCATCCAATGAATCTCTCCAACCAAATGTGGTGAACACTTATAAACAGGCACATACACATACTTATTCTCATCAATTCTGTCAGCAGTCTCTTCTGCCAGTATTGAAGGAAGTTCATTAATCATATTTGGTGGAGTACAATCCATAATCACATACACCTTCAATTCATCAAGCTAACCAACAGTGTTGTTTGGTAGCACCCAAAGATGACAATTGGAAAGCCCCAATGACAAATATGAGGTCGACACCACTTTCTGCCCACAAACATGAGTACTGTCAAAATTCACTGACAAGAAAAGGAGGACTAAAGCAAGAACACACACCTACTCCGAACATAGAATGTACATATATTCTCATTCTGGCAGCTGATGTCACGAAGAACATTCTGACAGTGGTGATAGAGTAGAAGAAAATCCTTGCCCATATTCCAGATACCTGTTAGAATATTATAACAACATCAGCGACATCATAGGGAAGGAAACATAAATAAATCTCTATCAGTGGAGTGACTCATCAACATGCCAATCTAAAAAAGATACACACCTCTGATCCAGTTCAAAAGGGTCATGGGGTATACTCCCCCATTTCATACGGACAATCATGTCGGGCACTTACACCCGAATTAAATGGAGATAATCAGCCTAAAATAACCATTTCTCCTAAGAAGGCACATACACCTGGCCATAATAACCACTTTCATCAACATGTAGTTTCCAATGTGGGTAAGAATGAATCCATGAAAAAGTCTCATCCAGCATAGTTGAAAAAACAAGAGACAATTTGAAATAAATCCTTTCTCAATACTCGAATTCTTGAAGCCCTAAAAAAATTGTCTGTTGCAACTCATGGTTCTACTAACTCATTTCCAGATTCCAAAAGACACAACAATAATTTAGAAGGTCTCCATCAGACACTTACTCATGAAGGCTTGCTTCATGAAATTTTTTTCAATCTCGAAGTATCATCTTCAGATGAGAGCCAAGATAACCCTCTGCGTGGTCAGAAGACTAAGGAGTAAGAAGTTTCAACTTTTGTTGTAACCCACCATGGTGGTCCTACCTATGATGATGAATTTAGCTACAAAAGTCGTCTCTACTGTAGTATGTTGCATTTCCTAGAAAACTCTTCAATGGAAATTTTAGTAATGAGAAATCCTTATTATCTTGATGCCCTTGAAAATGCGAAGCCATTCAGGTATAATTCCTTACCTCTAGTAGGTGAAATACTTTCTCAATCAAAATATAGCCAGGGGTGTAGGTTTTTCTCCAAACCACCCCTGGGTCATTCATCTTCTAATTTGACAAATTAATTCTCTACCAATATTGATGAATCTGAATAAGTAACAAAGAAGTACCAACTTTTGTCCAATCAGGTAGAATAATCTACATAAAATGACAAAGAGGAAGTGTTGAATATGAAAAAACAACTGAAAAAATGGGGAAATACCAGTTAGGTTTTGGCCTTTGGCTGACTCTCAGTATGATATTCCAGAAATGTTGACAGAATATTGAATTCACGACATTCTTCTCAACATAAGGAAATCTCTTTGTCACTTAAAAGAGAAAATATTATCATATGATGAATATCAAAACCATGTCAAGGTAATAGAAGGGTTGAAACACCAAATTGACTTGGAATATCCCTCAGTTTTACGACATCCAAAGGTTGAAAAGTAGCAGGGAGCCCTTCAGCGTACATGCCTTGTCACATAAAAAGGTTGCGCCAGTTAATTACCAATTCCCCATCTTTCATTCATATCAGTTTGTAACACCCCGAGCTTCCACGATACACCTCTCTTTCAATAATGCAATAGCTCGCATTGTACACAAGTTCGAGTTCTAAAACACCGTGACTAATCAAAGTAGCTGTTATGAATAGTAATAACCACTTTTTAAAATTATAGAAATCTTATATTTCAAAATGGACTTCATTTTTGTATTCGTAATATCGAAATTAGCCTATGTTGAATTTTTGGTATTTTTCTGAGAACTTCTAATTTTTTATGAATAGTGAAAAATACTTAAAAACAACTTTTTTAATCAAAATAATTTATAGTGATAAATTATACTATTTAGTGGTTTTAAAGTATAATTAGAATATATTTTTACAATTTTATCCAATGGTGGTCATTAGAATTAATTTAACATTGAAATTGGACATAAACAATTGCCAATCTTTTGATATAAATTGTTTCTTAAAAACACGCTATTTGTCGTAACAGCGGGAATTAATTATAAAATTAATTAATGCAACTTATATGTTTGGAATTTTTTTAAATAGACATCATTTTTGAATTCGGAATATCAATTATAGCTTAGGGTGAAATTTTGTCTTTGTTCTGAAAAACTTCAATTTTTGATGAATAGTGAAACCACTAAGTGGTAGTTAAATAACTGATTTTTCATTTAAATGAAATATTACCACTTCTGTGATTTGATTTTCAAAAATCCGACATACATGGTTGTCATTAAGAAGTAAAATGTGGTTCAATAAGATTAAAATAATTTTTGGTGAATAGTAACTTTTAAGTTCTTAATCGCGATTAGAGGTAATTAGTGTAGTTTATGGTACAAATAATGTTTTAATAATATGAGATGAGCATGACACTTGTACTAATCCTATTGGATGAGTCATGGCCGACCAAGACAACCCATGGGTCAACTTGGGGACCCCATGGAGCCACTTTAGTTAGAAAATGACATAAACACCTTTTATTTAATGTTAAATTAAAAAATGACACAAACATAAAATGTTTTACTACAACAATTTTTACGTGGGGTTACACAAGTCCAAATTTTGATTATAAATATTCATTAGAAAGATAAAAATATTTCGTACATCATAGTATTTTTATTATAATTTTTAGACATTAAATAAATTAAATTATTTATGACATCATTATGATGCAGTGATGACCTCATTATTTAACGATTTAAATAAAATGAGAAGATAATGAAAAATCCAAGTCTTACACTTGTCCAAAGCCTATTGGATGAAGCTATTTCGAAACCTTATCACCTTAGCCTCTAATTATATAAGTGTGGGACCTTTATAATCCGAAAAGCATTGTGTAATAATGTAACATTTCAATCTTTCCAAAAGTGCCCCTCCTCTCCACTTATAAAAGGCCCCCACCTCTCCCACCTCATTTACACTTTCAAGTCATTTGGCTCGGCCAACCTCTGCCCAAATACTCTCCCAACATTCCTCCCTTACTCCTAGAAGCCTCACGTTGGGCAGAACTCTTCCAAGGAAGCCTTTAGCTCAAATCAGAAAGAGTTACCCGATTTTGAGGTAATGTCTTCTCTAATGTTGTTTTGTTTTATTTTTCTTCTCCAACCCCCTAAACTCTTTTTATTCATTTATTTTGTAACAACACCAGTATCCTCAATATACTAGGATGTTTTTATAAGAATTATTTGAGCTAAACTTACATACACCTACATCTAATGGTTAAAGAACATACGGTTTCTGTGGATGGCGAATTTCTGCCTCAGGAAACGATGATTGTTCAACACTCATATAACACCTTCAAAGGTGGCCATTAAGATGTCACTAATTTTATATATGATATATAATATGTTTATGTTTTACTTATGCTTCTGTATTTCTCATTTATGTCATACTTTATGATTTCCATTATGGGTAAAACGCGATAAATTCATTTTAGGAAGTGCGGACTACCGCCCCCTCAAAGTGATTTGAATCGTTAATGCCATATGTGGGATGTATAAAGGATGGAGTAAATGGTATTATACACTATATTATACTGGAATTATATTATACATTTATATAATTATGATTTCGTTCCATTAAATATGAAATTGAAATGAAAGTAGCGTTCATGCGTACGTACGGCTTACCGTCTCCATGAACGGTGCATTTCATTTCTTACCTTTAAATGTTACGTAATATTATAAATGAATGTATATACTGGATATATAAGATATATATGACATCTAAATCATGAATATAATTCTGGATATAATGGATATTCTACCACATAAACAACTTGTAATTATAAGAAGTTTATTGTTGACTCAAGTACCAAAGATCGACAAAACGACCGTTATTAACTTAAATAATTACATAATGTTCATAACATTGTAATTAGTGATATAAAAAGGATAATGAAATTGAAAATGGTTCTTAATAAGGTATATATTAACACTAGTTTATTATTCAGGAGGTTAATGAATGGTTGAGTCAAGTCAGACACGAGGTAAGGGAACTTCTTAAACCAACTTCCATTATTTGGGTTAATCTCCTACTTTCAAATTATGTCATGATATTATTATGTCCTATTTTGTATTTTTACTTTCTTTATGTGTACCTATAGTGAATACACATAATAGATCTATTTTATTTTAAAAATAATCTTTTAAGGACTTCGTCTCAATCCCCTTTCATTGAGGCATATTTGGTTTTATACACAACATTATTTTATACGGTGTATAAACCTCTTTGACTTTTACATTTATTGAAAAAGAATTTTTTTTATACGAAGCGTTTTGCTAAATGAAAAAAGGGAATGTTTTCTTTCCGTACTTATGCGGCGACAACGACTTCTCCGCCGCCGTGACTATTATTTAAGATTCGGCTTCCTCTACAAGCCATCATTTTTTTTAATGAAAAATAAATACAAAGTTTTAACTTTATTTTATTTTGGTATTGAAAATGGTTTTGAAAGCATTTTTATTATATCAATGTGTTGTATTTATATCTTGTGATTGAAATGTGGAAATGTTATGTTTCCTTTATGCATGTTTTATGTGATATGATTATGTTATGGTTTATGATATGTTTAAACATATTCATATGAGGAATGCATTGGACTTAATAAGTGACGGGTGGAGCCCGCTATAGCTCCTCGATGCATCGGCAGGTCTCATGAGACAAACTAGTGTCTTGGAACGAGGCCTTGACAAAAGCTTATTTGTGGTCTTGGCATGAGGCCTTGACTACGTGGTTATGATAGTCTGGCATTATGCATTCCATCATTATGAAAGTGGTTATTGATATTGCATGTGATTATTCGACCAGTAGAATATCCATGTGAAGATGTAAATGGCATTATCTCATTTTACTTTTGCCATATTATGTTGATGTTCAAGATTAAAAGGCTTTTGTTTTAGTCATACATTGCCTTAAATGTTTATGTTTATTTATGAAAGCTTCCACAATATTGTTACCCTTACTGAGCATCTGAGCTCACCCCTTTCAATGTTTTAATATTTTCCAGGATGTGAAGAAGTATTTTATGAATGACCTGTAGGGATAGTCAGAAGAGGATATGAGTGTGGACTATGGAGAATTTGTTATTGTAGTTTTTCACTTTATGATGTAATGTAACGTTTATGAATGTATCTAGTGTTTCCAAGGCTACTAAACTAATCGGTCTTTCGAGACTTGATCTTTTGTGATCATGCCAATGTTACGAAGTAATGCACCGGCTCTTGGTAGCTGGGGTCGGGGCGTTACATAGGTGATGGGGTGTTCACTAAGTATTGCATTTCACTGGGATCTCCAGTAAAAAAATCTCACCCAAAGTGGTCTCTTACAATGTTATTCCGCATGGCTGGCCACATCTAACTAGATTTGTGTTTAATCAAAGGATTCCTTAAGAACATGCCTCAAGTAGTTCTTCCCAAAGTCAGGCATATAAAGAACAAGTTATCAAATTACTCTTGCATAAAGAAAATGAGAATATCGAATAGACTTCTCTTTTAGAGCATGTGCATCATTAGGTGACAGAGGTGTCAGAAATAATCAAACATTAATATGATCGAGGTGATCTGAGCAGATGAAATATGATACATTCAACAAATTTCGAGACTAATATCTGCAAAATCAGGAGAGATTTTAAGAATGTTTCAGATGTAATAGCTCAAGATCCACCTCAGCATTCTAGAGCAGGGAATCATTTAATCCAACCATTGGGATCAATAGATATTTTAGAAGAGTTGAGAAAGAAAAACATGAACATCCCTAGTCCCCCAGACTGGGGACTTTCTCAAATTCTCAATCTCTTACTTAGAGAAAGTCAATATTCTCTTGATTAGGGAAGAATATAAAAGAGGAACATTGAACCGAATTATCAGAATATTCCCTGCAAATTACGGTTCATCAAGAAGTTCTCGAGGGATCAACCAAACAAAAGGCAATGTCTCATAAAAGACCTGGAAGAAGGCAGTATCGCAGAAGCACTGAAAGAAGGGCTGTAATGTGTTATGCATCGATAAATGTCATCAATGCCATTATCACTGATCCCCAAGAACCTAAGGCTCACTCAGAGGAATCAGGTGAAGAAGTTAATGTTCAAGAGGATGTACACATAGAAATAAATGAAGGAGGTGTGCGTACTAGAAGACATAGGGTTTCCCAGGGGCAAGACATTTCTTTTGGTAATTCCCTTGCATACTCCATAAAAGAACATTCTAAGGAAAAGGGTAAAAGTCAGGTTACATCCCACCCTACCTATGGAAAATTCCAATCACTCTCATTAGAGGAAAGGTTCGCACAACAAGAATATGAAATGAAGGAGATAAGGAGGTTAAATGCAGAACTACTTCAATGTAGTCATCTTCCTATGCATGCTAGAGTTAATCAATCAAGGGAATTTGTTGCATCTACGGGGATGGATCAAGAATATACCCCTTTAAAAGTACACCCTCACAAGTCCAATCCCATGGGTCATACGTGAGAGCAACCGGCAATACTACCATCAATTGAAGTACCAATCGCAACACCCATCCAAACATCAGTTATTGCACCTGCTCAGGTACAAGCTCAAATAGATGTTTCTCAAAAATTAATGACTACCATTGATTCATTAACCGCTCAGTTGGAAGCTATGGAAGGGAAGTCTGCATAAGTTCAACCAAAAAAGAGATCTTACCCTGAATGGGTGGATGCAATTCCCCCCCAATCAAATTTTTCGAATAACACATTCCTAATTTTTAATGGTTCGGGATATCCAGAACAACACATAATACATTTTGTTTCTCATTGTGATGAAATGATGGGAACTCCTTAATAACAAGAAGCAGTTAAGCTCAGGTGTTTTGTGTAGTCATTACGAAGATCGGCTTTTGTCTTGTATACAAGTTTGCAATCTCAGTCAATTACTTGGTGGGAAGATCTCCGTCAAAGATTTCTTAATTAATTTACATCAACATTACCAAATACGACAGTTTTTTATCCTAACAATTGTATGAAAAGGGAAAATGAAAGAGTTTCAAAATTCATTTCTCACTAGAAAGGATTAACATATTTCTTAAGTTTATCACTCCCTCCAGAAGAGTTACTGCCAAACTGTGTGGCAAATCTGCGTGATGAATTACACACACTGTTGATCCCTGTGAAATACACAAGAGGGTTTCGAGACCTAACATCAATCGCTCAATAGATAGAAGACTCACTTATAAATAATAGGGCTAAAAATCAAGTAATTCCATAAATTTCAAGAAATAGAATAGGGAAATCAAATACTGCTACAATTACACATAAATAAGTACATGTACTTACTTCCACATCAAAACCTTCATCATATCGAAGGGATCCACCTCTTGAGAATCAACAACAACGTCCAACTCATCAATATGATCGAAGAGATCAAAGACCGAAATAGTTTGAGGATTTAAATAACATTGTTTATTCTTTTAGGAATGAAAAATTTCTTGGTTACTTTATCTTGGCTCTGGAAAGCGATCTAGTGCAGTTAACAAGGCCCAAAATGCCTAACAAAGAAAGAGAGGAAGACCTTACAAACAATTGCTCATTTTATTAGATGTTGGGGCATCTCATTCAAGAGTGTTTTGTCTTAAAAGACCTCCTGCAAAAGATGGTGGAATCTGGACCAGTAAAACTGAAAGGGTCTTCAGCCCAAGTAACATCTGTTACTACTACTGATCCAGAGGAAAAAAGGTGAGTGGCATAAAGTCAAAAGTAAAAATGAATAGAAATATAATGATTGGATGGTCAGGAAAATGATCAACTGAACTCATGCCATTTTTTTAACACAATTAAATCAACGAATTCTGTCTTCTCCTATGTCTGCCACAACAAAACCCCCTTCATCATAAGGAAAATCCTCAAAGAATCAGCGTAATTTTAAGAAATAAGAGCAGTCAAAAGAAGAAAAACTCATGTCAAATCCTAAGTTGTCATTAAATCTGTTAGAGTTTATGCCATCTAATTCAAAAGCACTGACACCACCCCAACTAACGGCACAGCCTGAACTCGTTCATCAGGAAGAATATTCATTAGATGAAGAATTGATCTCTGGTTATGTTAACATGATTCATTTAACGGATCCTTATGCCAATGACAGTTTTTATTATGATGATCCTAAATTCCCTATATCTAACAGAGGAATTAGAGGAAGAGACAGAGGTCTAGGATACAGGGGAAGATGTGGATATTCTAGAATCCACTAGTTCAATCCAACCCCTGGTAGAACTATATATGTGGCAGAAAATAATGGAAAATCCCTTCAACGAGCTCAACAAGAACAAGAAAGTTTATCCACACATGGAAAATTCAGTCCTGAGGAAGTTATTTTGGAAGACCAGTTAGAGGTCACACCTTCTTCTTCTCAAAAAATAGATAGACCTAGTCGGTCTAATCTTCAAAATCCAAGACTATTTCCAATTCCTGCCCCGATACAGGATGCATCTACTGCCAAAGCATCAACTTCCAAGGCACCTGCAAAACCAAAGTTTCAAGATGGAAAACGCAGACCTTTGGAAAAAAAGTATTATTTCTTGAAACATTTCTACCATGTAACAACCATGTTATCTATTCTGGATGCCTTTATTTTATCAAAATATCTTTAGGAGATGCTTATTGAGGCTTTGTCAAATCCTCTTGAATTCAAAACTGAAACTGATTTGGGTGAGGTCTACCATATAGAGAATGATCCTGTAGAAATCCATGCAGTTATATCTTTTACAGATGAAGATGAAGATGATGTTGTACATTGACATATTTGACTTTTGTATCTATTTGGAAAAGTCAATGACATAGACATCTGACGAGATTTCATTGATAATAGCTCAGGAGTCAACCTCATTCTTATTCATACACTTCGTCAATTGGGCCTCACCGAATATGATTTATCTCCTTCTACTTTGATGTTGCAAAGATATGATACGAATGAATGAGAACCTCTGGGCGAGATTACAATCAGAATTCAGTTCGAAGACCTTGTGTCTAATTCAGATTTCATGGTTGTTCGTCAGGACATAGCCTTCATCATTTTTCTTGGAAGAACTTGGCTACATCAACATGCGGTCATACCTTCATCGTACAATCAATGACTCAAATATTGTTTCAATGGTCAAATTGGGACATTGTATGGTGACAAGGCCCCATTCAAAACATGTGAATATAAATAAATTAAGACAGAATTTTATCAGATGGAGGGAAATGAAAAATCCATAACAAAGAAGGTCACTAAAAGTAATGTTCCAAATGGTTTGGAAAAGATTCTAGTAAACCCATTCATACACGTTAGTACAGATTATGTGTTTCCTATCAGTCAAATTGACAGGATAGACCTAAATCCAAACACTCTTATGGAAACATCAATAATGACAATTATGTTAATCATGCCAGATAGCATGGGAAAAATTGTTGATTCACCATGTAAGGATGAAATATTAGATGGAGATATCTTCATTTCATCTGCATAAATCTAGAATTTCTATACTTCATCAACCGGGGCATAAGAAGTTATAGATATACCAGAGGAAAACAATGATGTCGATTATCAATCCATCATCTTCTCTCTATTACCCCAGGAAGACCCTTCATCATCAATAGGGTCAGAAATGGAAGCCTCTTTTCTAAGATGTTCAAATTTTAACTTCTCCCCAGACCATGGAAATTCTGTTTCGTCATCTATTATGAAAGTAGAAACAGAAGAAGTAACATGTATTGAAGAAGAAGAGGAATATCTTTGGGATTATCCTCAATCATCTGAAGAGGGTATATCTGCTACTGTGGATGAACTCAAAGAAATAAATTTGGGTAAAAAAGAAGATCCACGCCCCACATTAATTAATGCAGCCTTGACTCTTGAAGAGCAAGAATTGTATACTTCATTTCAAAAGAAAAAGTGAGGTGTATTTGCTTGGAATTATACAGAAATGCCTGGTCTTGATCCCGATGTTTCCACTCATTATTTGGGTTTACCAGAAGTACATAGAGGATTCAAGCAAGAAGAATGAAGAACACACCCATCTTATGCCTCCAAAATTGAAGTTGAAGTTGATAAGCTTACCAAGGCTATCTTCGTCAGATAAGTTCAATATCCCAAATGTAGGGCCAACATTGTCCGTGTGAAAAAGAAGAATGGACAAATTAGAGTTTTCATTGACTTTAGAGATCTCAATCAGCATTGTTCCAAAGATGATTTTCCAGTTCTAATCACAGAACTCTTAATTGATGAAACAGCTGGCTACAGAGCTCTTTCCTTCCTGGATGGTTACTCTGGGTATAACAAAATATGAATGGCCCCCGAAGATGAAGATTCTATAACCTTTAGAGCTCCTCTAGGTGTGTTTTGCTATCAGGTAATGCCTTTTGTCCTAAAGAATGCAGATGCAACGTATCAACGTGCCATACACCATATCTTCAAACCCTTGTTAGGGAAATTTTTTGAATGTTATGTGGTTGATTTGGTTGTTAAATATAGAAAACGTTCTGGTCACTAGGATGATCTGGAAATCATATTCAACAAACTTACACGACACAATTTGAAGATGAACCCCTTGAAATGTGATTTCGGGGTAACCCCATGAAAATTTCTCGTCTATGTTGTACACCATTGTGGTATCATAGTTGATCCTGAGAAGACAAAATCAATCATTGACATGTCACCTCCCAGAAATCTTAAAGAATTAAGAGGACATCAAGGAAACTTGTCCTATATTTGGCATTTCATTGCCAATTTGGAAGGCAAGTGTATACCCTTCACCAGATTAATGAAGAAGGGAGTCACCTTCAAGTGGACTAAAGAATGAAAAGAATCATTCAATATCCTCAAGGAATATCTCTTCAGTCCCCCGATATTAATGCCACATGTTGATGAAATACCACTTATTATCTATGTGAAAGCTTTAGAGATTTCATTGGGAGCTTTCTGTGCCCAAAAAATGATGTTGGGAATGAAAACAACCTTTACTATCTCAGTCAGACTATGCTTGAGGTAGAAACTCAATATTAAAGTATTAAAAATTGATGACTATAATTAATCTTTGCAGTTCAGAAATTGAGACACTACCTGCAACATCATGAGGTCTAGTTGGTATCTCTCAATATGCATGTCAAATTTACCCTTAGTCGTCCAATGCTTACAGGACATCTGGTATGGTGGGCAGTTAGTTTGCAGTAGTTTGATATCTAGTATGTCTCTCAAATGACAATAAAGGGCCAAGCTGTGGACTATTTCCTTGAATAACACCCATCTATAAGAGATATATCTTGAAATATTGAACTTCCTGATGATGAAGTATTATCTATTCAAGATAATCCTCAAACATGGGAAATGTACTATAATGGTGCCTCCAGAATTCCAACAGGGAAGAAAATGGAAGATCCTAAATTCAACAAATTTTGGTTAGGAATCCTGATTATTTCCCAACAAAAGGAAGTGCTACCCTATTCCTTTTTATTGTTGGAAGGCGGTACCAACAATGAAGCAGAATATCAAGCTCTCATCACAGGCTTGGAATTGGCACTTCAGGCACAAGTGAATCACTTGAAGGTAAAAGGTGATTCAGATTTGGTAATAAAACAAATCAATGGGGATTGTGCCATCAGAAAGGAAGAGTTAATCCCTTTGTGTGATTATGATAGAGAGTTAATGGCGGGATTTCCCTCGGAACCGACATTTTCTTATGTCCCGTGATCAAAAAATGCCCAAGCTGATGCACTGGCTAATGTATCCACAACCCTGGTAGATCCAAATTAGGATGGAACAATCATCAGTATTGCCCATCGTCGTATAGTTTCACCTTTTTTTTCAAATCAGAATAGAGGAAATCAATGAAATCAGTCCCATTTATGAACCATATGGTCATACTATAGGATGGATGACACATATCAGGGAATAACTTCAAAATGGAACACTCCCACCTGGTAGAGCTGGGAATGAACATGTCCGACGACGTGTGATAAATTTTAGTCCTAATGATAGCCCAGATCACTAAATAATTCTCTACAAGTGATGTTTTAATGGAATTATTTTCAGATATATTGATGTTGAAGAGACAATGGCTGTCATGAATGAAGTACATGCAAAAGTTTGTGGTGCCCACCAGTCTAGACATAAAATTTCTAGTCAAATTCGAAGGCATGGATACTTCTGGCCTTCAATGGTGCAAGATTGTGTTGATTTTACTAAGAAGTGTCATTCTTTTAATGTATGTGACAACTTCATTCATCAAACCCCGGAG
Source organism: Viscum album (assembly GCA_963277665.1). Taxonomy (NCBI): domain Eukaryota; kingdom Viridiplantae; phylum Streptophyta; class Magnoliopsida; order Santalales; family Viscaceae; genus Viscum; species Viscum album. Next base: position 1,194,338,151 of record OY728135.1, on the reverse strand, counting down.
TTGACTCATACGGATAAATACTCCTTGCCGTTTGCTACATGGGGAGTGGATGTAGTAGGACCTTATCCTCCACCTACAGCTAAGCAGTTTAAGTATATTCATACTAAAACTGACATCTTTTACAAATGGGCAGAAGCAATAACTCTCAATGAAGTCAGTACTAAAATCATTGTTAGCCTTTTCAAGTCTAAAATCGTTACCGGATTTGGTGTTCCTCATACCATATTGACGTATACTGGAACCAAATTTTGTTCATCTGAAGTATGAAAATTGTATCAAGAATAAAATATTAGATCCAACCATTCAACTCAGTATCATTCAGCAGCCAATGGTCAAGGAGAGTCTTTCAATAAGACTCTTCCAATCGTACTTTAAAATATGGTGGATAATGATAATAATTCATGTCCGGATAAACTTTTTCATGCTCTCTGGGCTAATCGGACTACCACTCGCACTGCTAAATGATCAACTCCATATTCATTGTTATATTGAACGAAAGTAGTCTTGCCTATTTATGTCCAATTACCTTAACATAGAGACTCTATTTTTTATTAGTTATCTATATATGAACAATCTCAAAAGTGATTGGATGAATTAGAATGACTAGATGAAAAAATATTGTGCACACTTCACTATTTAGAAGTCTATCAAAATATATTAGCATGAGATTTCAATAAAAAAGTTCATCTTGTTTCGTTCATTCAAGGATAATTGGTATTGGTCCTTAGAACCCCAATGATATGGGAAAGAAGCCTCCAAAGCTTGAGCCAAAGTGGGAAGGACCTTACTCTATAGATACGGTTTACTCAAATGGAGCTTATTCATTAATATCAATGGATGGAGAACTCATTACAACTCCAACCAATGCAAGATTATTGAAGATGTTTTATTTGTAGCACAAATACACCATTGTACTTGTTGGAGAACTTTAAACAGCATAGTCCCCTCTATCGTCCAACATGACGTTAAACTGTGTCCCTCTATCATCCAACATGAAGTTAAATTGTGCATTGTCCAAGATGGAAGATGTTAAACTGCCAAGAACCCCATGTCTATTACACATGAAATTAAATTGTGATCTCCACATGCACAATTGTCTTCTAAAAACCGTTTCCATGCGTACCCCAGGAAGCTAACCATGCATAAGCCCCGCATTATCCTTCGTGGTGGCATCTTTCACGACACGATCATAAAGTATTTTGCTGCTTATTGTTTCTCAAACTGAGCATGACTCATGTGAGTCTAGAATAAGCTTTGACCAAGACATTTTCTCTGGGCTTCTAACCACGCTTAAGTCCCAACATCATCTTTGGGTCACTATCCTCAAGTACACCCCGATCGTCAGATCCCTCTCAATTGAACTACGCGGACATTGATCCTTGCCTCCTAGGCTGGGTACATACGCAACCTCTTGAGGTTCAAGCTCGAAACCAATTTATTCACATTGATTCACCTTTATCCCATATGATATTGATTCGTGAAGCCCACGCCAACCATCTTATTCATATCGGTTCACTTTCTTCCTACATGACATTAAACCATCTATGTCCCATCATCCTAGCTATATGACATTAAACTATATAGTCTGCCATTTTACATTCTACATGACATTAAAATGAATAGCACTGGTAAATGCATATGACCTTAAACTATTTTTTCACCTTTTGTCCTGTATGACAATAAACTACAACAATTTCGGATAACCTCACTTGAGAGGAATCATTATTGACATTGTCTCTGACCATGTCATGTTTCAAGAACTACATGTGGCTTGATTCTCATACTCATGAGATATTTAGTAACACCCAAGTATTTAATATTTTGTCCATCCATAATTTTAATAAATTCTTCTTTACCCCTCATATGTATGATCCAAATATGTACAAAGGGTATTTCAAGAACTACGTGCAGATTGATTCCCATCCTCATGGGATACATAGGAATGCTCGAGCATTCCTCGAGTCCATCCATGAGCCTTTGGGCATAACCCCAACTCCACTTTTAGTCCCTTGACAGAAAAGTCCCAATGGGAGCACATGGTGTGATATGGAACACCATGGTCTTTATTCACATCAGGTTTATAACAAATTCACGATGTGTCTCCCTCACTATGGTTCGAGCTCTATGAACCTAAACTAAGATCTTTCATGATCTCATCTTGCATGACATTAAACTATATTTCAAGAACTGCATGTGTCTTGATTCTCATCCTAATGAGATATATAGTGACAATCAGAATTTCAATCCAGGACCAGACTTCAACATTATAAAAATAATATTCTTGATCTCTATAACCCTTTTCTTAACATATGGTCATAAAATGTCTGTTACATGAGAATTCTTTTTCCTGACTATGTAGCACATTCCCTTAGGTGGCCTTGCAAAATTTTTCTACATAACGGACCTGTCAGCCAAAAGATGCAACTATTTCACTATGCAGATTATGCCCCAGTTGGCCCTTCATAATTAAACATCCATAATGGGTTTTCCAAGTAGTTGAAACATCATTATTATGAGAGGCCTATTTTTTCCCTATTGGTCCTAACGACGATATGTAGGGATCTGCAAACATAATCTTCCATCCTTAACATATTTTTTCTATACACTTTTCCATGAACTGAAAACATTATGTTGTATAATGTTTCTATCCTTGGTTTTAGTCACATGATTTAAAACCAAAAATCCCTTTTTTCCTACATTTGAGTCAAAACTTTGTAAAATTCACATTTCTCCAATTCTTTTACAATTCTAATTGAAAATATCCTCTCCATATTCAAGTATCTTTCTCCTTAAAGAAGACTCTATGATTTGGAAATTTTGAATCCCCATAAAATTTTTTTCGGCTTTTTGCAATAGAAAGCCAAATTTCTGAGAGTTATTTTTCATGACTATTTAGCACGTGCCTTTAGGTGGATTTCCATACGTTGTCTACATAACAGAACTGTCAGCCAAAAGATACTACTTTTTGACTATGCATCTTATACCCCAGTTGTCCCTGCATAATTCAACACCCAAAACGGGGTTTTCAAGTAGTGGTAACTTCATTCTTAGAAAAGAATTACTCTAATGCATTTTAGCTCTTTTACCATGTCATTCCTCAGATTCAAAATTTCTCAAGTCACAGTTTACAATTTCCCCATCCATACTTGAATATGGTAAAATGTTTCCAAAAAATTTATCAAGAATTGAGTCAATATCATCCATTTAGTCAAAGATATTCAACCTTAAATATTAGCCTTTTTATAGTCCAATATTCTTGAATTTAAATAGCCAATAACAAAAGATATATTACTCATTAAACATGGAACCTATAAAGGGTAATCTGAACAAAAGTCGAGTCCCAGCTCTCTATACATACATTTAGTATGATTTAGGAAATATTGATAAATTAAAAGATGCAATGTTTGTGGGGGGTTTTTTATATAACCCTAGTAAAAATAAAAATATGTTTACTAAGACCATTGTATTAGGTAAAAATAAGATCAATTATAAAAAAAATGATGGTACAGATGATTGAAGATGAAGTATTTTTCAATGATGAACAAGATTAGAAGAACAACCATAGACTGGAGTCTCTTCTCTTTTTTTAGAAATTACAGAAGACTTTAAACATGATTTCTCATCTGTTTAACAGCATCCCAAGCTTCATCAACAACCACTTGAAGTTCATTTACCCGACTAGCTTCACTCTCTTCAGTTCGATGAAGTATTTATTTGGCATCTTTGATGGTTTTTATACCATTCTCTTGGAATTCTTCCAACGAATTATGAGGCTAGTCAAGCTCCCTAGTAACAACATCTAACTCTTGATAAAGGTAAAACTGCTAGAAAATCTTCTCCTTGACCTTTCGATTCAGTTCCTTCAGCTTTGCAGCATGATCAACCTCAGCTTGGGACACTATAGCCTAATATTCACAGATATTGTTCAAAAATCTAGCTCTCATCAGGTCTTCACGGAACCTTTTCTCTTTCTCCCTCTTTCGAATGACATATTTCACTGCGACATGGATTTCTTGATATCCAAAACCACCAAGTCCCATCATGACAAACAAAGATGAATGTCTTGGAATTTTCAATTGCATCTCTTCAAGAGGCACCTCATATATTATCTTCCATATATTTTTCCATGCCTTGCGACGTGAAAATTGGAGCACCTTTTGCACCTCTGGGTCTGATTCAGCATCGCTATCACATGGAGGAACATATTCCGAGATTAATGAACTTATGGAAGTTACCTGTTCTGCTTCTCCCTTGACCCTAGTTTCTTCACCTTCTACTACTATTTGGGCTAAGGCTGAGGCTTCACCTCCATATCTAGACTTTGATGTCAACAGCCCTGTTTGGTCAATTGAAAGTATGGTTACTTCCAAAGGATAGTAAAGTTGATTAATTTTCATACAGATTAAGTAAGCCAAAAATATCATAATATTTTACCTAACAGTAGATCAAAAACTACTGAAGACTCCTCCCCATATTTCCAGGCTTCAATATTATTTTCAAGATGGGTTTCAGGAGGGTCAGCCGTGTTAAGTTCCACCTAAGCCACTGTTTCTACAATAATAGGGTTGACATCAATGTCTACAGCCCTTTCAAGTGTTATTGGATAAATATTCTATTTTGATGGAACTGTAAATTTTTAACCAAATAGGGTTAGAAGTGTAATCATGCGAATATTAAATGTAAAAATTATGAAACTCATGTCTAGTTGATTCTATAACTGGATCTCAAAAATCTTCTAAATTACATGGTAATTTAACATGATAAAACATTTCTTCAAAGGACATGCCATGTTTCATAATTTTATCCAATGATGTATAGATCCTAGGTTAGTATCAATAGTGGGGGAACTCAACATGTATTCTTCATGAATTTCATCTGGAAATATCTAACCCCAGATACCTTCTTCACAGACAGTTGTGGGTTCAGATGTGGTGGTTACCAAATGTTATGGTGCATGTGTTGTACCTAAAACATCACAAAATGTAATTCCATTGTTGTCTAATTTGATGTTAAATAAAGTATTGTTAATTTACTAGAATAATTTTCTTTCTTGACATTATGCACATGAGTGGTGTTGGAAACAGAAGCCCTCTCATTATTTCTTCCGGAACAGCCATTTAAGCAGGAACTTGTGGCTGTTCTCCAACACCCTCATTTTTACTTTGAGGAAGCTCAGTCCTTTCCCTTAAAGGAGAAACTTATGAATCCCCTATAATCCCAAGAAGTATAATCACTTTTTTATAACATAAGATTCATGACTTCCAGAAAGACTTACCACTACTAATAAAGTGTTTGACTGTGGTCTTATTTCTTCGATGCTTTTGATTCTTGACTGTTTTGGGTGGACTAGCAAAATAATCTCTGAAAACCGATATCAGAGACAACAATGCACTTTCTAACTCTTCATCCATGGCTTTCTAGTCTGGAGATACTTCACCAAACTCACGAGAAGATTCAGTGGCTCTAAGAGAACTTCTTCCAGGGTTATACCGTGATGAAGGGATTTTAGTGGTTATTTACTTTTCATGCTATAGGATGAAGAAGATCATTTCCTTAAATAACAAATATTTGATTAAAATAAAATTTTAAAGAAAATATAAATATGAGAGAAAGGAAAACTTACATCATTAGTATCCACATAATCATGCTAATCTTCATCTAATGAAGGCCAAAAATCCTTAGTGGTACCACGGTCCATCATTTCCTTCACCCATTTGGTAATAGGAACTAACTTATCAGTGGAATATATGAGCGTTTCCAGCTCTTTGATGTAAACCCTCAATTCATTGAGGTAGTCTTTAAAATGGATGTTAGTGGAAGCCTAGGGATTCCCCACTCTAGGGATATGTAGCCCTTCTCATAAGTCCATCCAGGCGGTTCAGCAACACAATATAAACTTGACCATGCCCAGACAGCCTCTGGATGTAAATATTAGGAATGTGCACCAGAAGGCCATGAGGAGGGTCATACAATCTGGGACTTCAACTTCTTCCTAGATCCTGCAATTATAGATAAATGATTAGAAAATGAAACTTGTTGCTCTATAAAATAATGGCGACTAAATTGCCTCAATGATATAACTCACCATGAGTCGAATGAGTAGGTCTCTTGACTCCGGCAGGTGGATTATATCGGGAATGAGGCCACTTTAATGCATTTCAAGCCTCATCATCCCCATCCTAGGAATCCATTGAATCAACTCCATGTAAGGAACCCAGTGAATTAGCTCTGGGTGAAGAAGAATCACCTTTGAAATGAAAATCTTCCTTTCTAATGGTTCTCTTCTTTGTCCCCACCCAAGGGACCGGCTGTTTCAGTGCCCCTTCAGGATATGATGCTACCCAACTCTCAGAATACCATGTAGTCAATCGACTTGCCGTTCCAACAACTAGTAGATCAAATAGTACTCAAGTATTCTCCATAGATATCCACAACCATATTTGACGAGCAACCATCAGATGCTTCTCTAACATGACATGCACCAGAGGGGATACATGTACTATCTCTACATTCCAACATATATTCCCTTAACTATAAGTTGGTTGTTCCATCATCAAAAAATCACTATGTTGGAGGATTTCCATAAGGAAATAAGTGAAACTCCTGGAACATGCTCATCCTTATTTTGATATCATAATCATTGAGGGATAAGGGAGAAATTCCAAAAAAGGCCTGAATAGACGGCCAGAAAGAACTTATAGGAACCTGTACCCCAGATTTTATAGCATATATCCTGAAGTGAGTGGCGATCCATCCCCATAAAACATGGAATGGTCCCACTATTCTTAGAGGAGACTTTCCCATATAAACATGATGTAAGATCATATAAATCTTTTCCAAAACTTGGGTGGCCAACCCAACCATCTTCCTTTCAGCCAGTTTGGCTGTAATGAAAAAGGTCCCCAAACTCATGCCTCCTTTCGAATCCTGAACTGGTAAAAGGTAAACACTGATCCACAAAGCCAAAAATCCTGGCAAACGGGTCTTCGCTGGAATTTTTTGGTTCACTTCATACCCCCCACCTATCAAACACTCATGCTTTCAATATTGGGAAAAATGTCCCCGGATAACCCCTCTCTATTGCTTTAGGGAAACTAGTAGGATGAGTGCAGAAAGGTCCCTCCTCTTTCTTCTTAATAAGAAACATGTCCATCCACTCCTCTGGATGGATATCTTTCTTGGAGTGGTTTTCTTTCATGTTGGTATTATTAAGCTTGTAGAAAATTTTCATTACTCTCGAGCCAAATCCAGAGTCTTCTCCGAATTATTCTAGGTCACCTTGGGGGGGGGATGAATTCATCATACATATCTCCCAACATAGAGACCCTAAAATCTTGTAGACATCCCACAAACTATTTCCTACTTCTCCATGAGTCAGATGTAAAGACTTAATTTCTGGGATCCAGCGGCTGATTAACTTTGGCACAAAATTATCATTCTTGTAGACATATATCTGCCCATCTCCGAAGGATTCATATATTACAGATCCCTTTAGATCATCGACAATCTCTACACAGGTTTGTCACACCCAATATGCCCACATCCAAGTCAGCTTCACACCTCCTCCAAGAGGCAAATCTGAACTCTTCTTCCATATTTAGATTGCTCCATCAGAGAATTTCAGAAAATAGAGGGATAGAAATGTGGTTGTAGCTCAGGCTTGTGAGGCATTAGATCTGGAGTACAGGGGCTATGATGCATTATGTATGCCTTCTCCACTGTTCCAAAATTGGAAAATGATCCTGAAACGGAGAAATTTTCTGAAGAGAAATTGGTGTATGTCTGAAACCAGGAATGAGGAATATAATTCTTTTCCCCTAGAACATTGACTCCTTGCTGATGAACATGGCCCTATAAAGGCAATTATATGCTCTTTTGGAAATTGGCATGATATTTCTCCAAGTACTTAGCCAAATCCGGTAGAGTTCTGTCACAGATAACAAAACAATCATGGCTGAAAATGTTCATCATGTCATCTATTCTCTTGCTGGCCAACTCATCAGCTGATCTTATTTTTTTGGTAGCCATTGAATCTGCACAAAGATAAAACAGACGAAGCATAAGTAAGTTAGTTTTGTGAAATATTGTTGAAGGAAATAAAAAAATGGAAAAGGAATTAAGGCACACAAGTCCCACCATGGCGTGCAAGTCAATCGGGTCACGCATATTTTTCCTCCATAGTCATGACGCGCAAGTCAAATACCTTCTGCAGAAGCGCGACAAAAATAAAGAAGACTGAAGATCGAAAACCGAATCACCTGTACGACGAGAGATCGAGTTCTTGAAGTTGAATGAATTTGCGTGAGAGTGAGCCTGTATATATAGGCGATCCATACCACATGCGTTCCATACTTATGCACCCCAGCATCTGCGCATCGAACGTGCGCACACAATACCCTTGGTTCTCTAGCTTTACCTTAGAGCCAGATCATCTTTCCTTTTTGGATCCAACTCCGAGGGGGGACTTTTGTTGATGCTTCTTTCCATCACAGATTCCAACAAATGGAAAAAGGGAATAACTTAAGCATAAACAGGGTCACCCTATGAAGAAAATTAAAAATTGACAACGTAATGGACTAAGAACCCATTTGGAGGGAGTCACGCAAGATTCCTGCATGCCACGCAAGTCACTTGCACTCCACCTGTGGGTCACGCAAGTCACTTGTGCACCCTATTCTTTTTTTTTCACCCAAGGTGCCCGGTGGCCTATACATAGCCCCTGTGGCCCCCCTCATTTCAAGGACGAATTTTCCAAAACTCAGATTCAAGTTCTGGTTTCCCAAGTCTTCAACTCAACTGTTCTGAAAGCTTCTAAGGTAACTTTTTACCTATAATGGAATTCTTGAAGGAGTAGGATAAGGAATAATTATATAGGATTCATCAACACCTATGTGCCTAAGTGTCCAAACCTCCTTAAAAGTGGAAACACGTGCGCGTTGCCCTATCCTTTCAATGAAACTTGTGCACCTCCCTTTTGGAAACATCACAGGATAATACAAAAGGCTTGAGTTAAGTCTTGCCCAAGTATTACCCTATAGATTATTCATCTCCCAGCTGAACCCATGTCGTGTAAGTACACTTACACGACCAAGAGTTGCACGCCAAATGATTTGCAAGACCATACTTGTGCGCCAACATTATTTGTGTGCCACTCTCCCGTTCACCTCTCCTCTTCAAGATATTATCCCCTGAACACCTTTTCAAAGCCATTTATGGCATGGCTCCTTTGTTGGTTTCCTTATCTGAAAGGAATTCAATGATAACCTCTCCCAAAACCTCGTGACATACAAGTTTTATGTCACCACAGTTAGAGGTTTCTTATATAACCCCATCCTTTAAGATGAGAATATCTTTTGATTTTGGGCCTGTAACACCCCAAAATTTCATAGTGCATTATTTCTTCAAAATAATTCAATAACTTGCACTACACATAACACTGAGTTCAAGCACAAACTATCTTACCAAACTAGCTGTTCAAAAGAGGTTATGAATAGTATTAACTGAATTTTAAACTTTATATAATCCTTATAATATTAGAATCCATATTATGATTTTCTTAGACATAATGTATGAACAAATTCATTTTTTTCAAATAAAAGAATTATTTTTAAAAAATGCACTTTTATCAACTTTTAATAGTGATCCCTTTTCAAATCCAATATTTTAAACTTTTATATATTCTATTGGACTAAATAAATTTATTCTTTAGAATGGGGACATCAAAAATTTACAATTTAACACCCCAAGATTCCATAGTATACTTCTCTTTGAATAATACAGTAAGCGTGTGTTGTACGAAACTTCGAGTTCTAATACACAACACAACCAATCAAACTAACCGTTATGAATTGTAATACCTAATTTTTGAAATTTTATAAATTTTATCTCTCAAAATGGACTTCATTTTTGGATTCGGAATATCTAATTTAGCCTAGGGTGAAATTTTTGAACTTTTTGGATAAAATTTATATTTTGATGAATAGTGTAAATTACAAAATTTTTATTGAAAACAACTTTTTTAATCGAAATAAGTAATAGTGATAAATTATGAATTTGATTGGTTTTAAATTATATTTAGAATATATTTTTTCCATTTAATACAATGTTGGTCATTAAACATAATTTTACAATTAAACCGGACATAAACAAGTGTCAATCTTTTGATAGTTATTACCTCTTAAAAACACGCTTTTTGTTTTAACAACGGGAATAAATTTTAAATTAATTTCTGCCACTTCTATGTTTGGAATTTTAAAAAATGGACTCCATATTTGTAATCAGGATGTCCAAATGGTGTAAATACGTAAAATTTATTTTTAGACATTTTGAATAATTACTTCGGTAAATATTTTATTTACCATGGTTAAAGAGTAAATTCAGTAAATAAGGGTAAAAATAATATTATATTAATAATAAATTACCCTAAAATGTGTCCTAACATTTTTGGTTGATAAATTTCCAACCATGGGCATTTTTGGGTCGATTTTGGGACCCCATGGATCCACTTTTAAGTGATAATGACACTTTATATTAATTAAGTTAAAATAAATACAAAAATGACATAAGCATATATCTTTTAGAAAAACAATAATTACATAGGGTTATATATGTTGGATTTTCGACTATAAATATTAATTAGAAATCTCAAAAGATTTCCAACATAATGGTATTTTATATATAATTTTTAGACATTATGTAATTTAATTTATTAATGACACAATGGTGATGCAGTAATTACCTAATTAATGAAAATTTAGAATAATTGATATTATAAATGCTCAAATAAATGTAATTTGAGATTTTTTATAAATTAAAATAATTTTCTAGGTTAATATTACAGATTATTATTTTTTATATAATTTTTTTTTGAAGTAATAATTCTGTTATGAATTTATCAAAAACAAAATACCTAATAGTGTCAAAATTGACATAAAAGAGTTTTTTAAACAAATATTATATTATTAATTGATATTAAATTCTTAAAAATCTAAGGATCGTCCAAGAGACATATATCATGATATGTGTATCATTAATGGACTACTTGGGGGTCGTTTGGATTGATATAGTATGTTTAATAACTATATAATATAAAAATACAAAGTGACATGGTAAATGTTAAACTAATTAACAAAGAGTTAAAACTAAAAGATAAGGTTAATATAGTGACCCAAACCCGTCTAAAACATTTAGGTTGAGTGGTTTTCGACCCATCCCAACCTTAAAATTTAAATAATCTACTTTGGAGACATTATAAATCGAATATGAATTTATTATAAAATAATATTTCTAGCCTTTCCAAAGGTAGCCCTCACCCCTCTTATAAAAGGACACTCCCCCTTCTCATTAATTCACACCTTCAAAGCCTTTTGGATAAGCCAACCCCTGCCCAAATAATCTCTAAACTTACCTGAATTCATACTAGATTCCTTCCTTTAGTCAGAAATACGACTTAATGAGTCCTTTTGATTAAATCAAAAGAAATAACCTAAAGAAGAGGTAATGAATTCACCACCCTTTATCAAGTTCCTTTCTTCATCAAATTATTCATTCCTTGTTATTCCCATTATAAAATAATAACTCCAGTATCTTCTATATACTGAGATGTTATTATAAATATGGTACAAGCATATTCAGTATTCTATCCATCCTTTGAATGACATGTCACCATATGTGCGTACGTACGACTTACCGTCTCCACGTTGTGGTGTAATTGTTATTCAAAACATTATTATTTGTATGGGTATAATAATGATGTTTAATTCATGTAAATAATAAATATAACATGATAATGATTCTTTATATATGATATATCATCCAGTTATATATTATTTTAATATCTAAAGAATTATATTGTCGCTCGTGCGTACGTACGGACTACCGTCTCCATGAACGCGATGACATTCATTCTCCATCGTATCCATTCAAGTCTAATTCTCATTTTATGATTAATAATAGTATTTAAGTACTTGATATAATTATGGATATGAATAAGATACAACCTATCCATGACAAACACGAATTATGTAACAAAACATATAAAATAAAACGAGTAAGTTAACACCCGAAACAACGATAATACTAAGATATTATTAACAAATCAATGATAAAAGATAATATATGATATCATATTAATGTATATGATTCTTTTATAATTTAATAAAAATTATTTCACCTTTATACAGGAGGTTAACTTACCCTCAACCCAGTAAAAGTACAAGGTAAGGGGTTTTCATCTCACTCCTTATTCCCGTGAGACTCATGCCATATTGCCACTATTACCTTTTTTGTGGTGTATGTACTACCCATATTTATATTCTTTGTGTGATACACATTAATTTATGTGTATTTACATATTCATTGTATGATACCTCTTTCATGGGTTGTATGTTTCATAACATACCAAACTGGTAAGGGTTTATTTCACAATCTCTTCATTATCCGTGGTTGTTTATACGTAATTATCTACTAAGACCTCTTTATCATCCACATCCATGTTTCTTAAAAATGTATTACAAATAATTATTAATATTTTAAATACTATGGGATAAATTCATTTATACCCTTGTTGACTTTTTATAAGATGTTTATTAAGGAATCTTTCTATTGTTTTCCAAACAAGGTCCTTTTTAACCTTTTCGACAGAATTAAGGTAAGAAAATTTTTTTAACTTATACGGCGGGTGCGGCTATTTTCTGCCATTATAAAATTTTCGAAGCTTCCCTTACACGATTATAAGAATATTTTCAAAGAAAATGTTTTATTTTATAAATATATGACTCTTAATTGATTTCAAAATAGAAAGATATTTCTCTAAAAAGAGTTTTGATTTCATCTATGTCAACATCCTTTGATGGATTTTAAGTTTATTTGGAGTTGATTTATTATGATACAAAACTTCCAGATTGTATTGATGTTTTTATGATATATTTTACTGTGGATGTGTTATTTTTATACCATTTATGGTTTATGAATGAAGTATAGACATTTTGTATGCTAGTTTTAATACGAATGTTTATGTTATGTTTACACCTATTCATATGAGGAATGAATTGGACTTAATAAGTGATGGGTGGAGCCCGCTATAGCTCCTCAATGCATCAGTTTGTCTCATGAGACAAAATAGTGTCTTGTCACAAGGCATTGACAAAATATTATTTGTAGTCTTGGCACAAGGCCTTGGCTATGCGGTTATGATAGTCTGACATTATGCATTCCATCATTATGAAAGTGGTTATTGATATTGCATGTGATTATTTGACTAGTAGAATATCTCTGTGAATAAGTAAATGGAATTATATCATTTTATATTTTCCATATTATGATGAAGTTCATGTTTAAAAGGCTTTTGTTTTAGTTATAAATTGCCTTAAATGTTTATGCTTATTTATGAAAGTTTCTGCTATATTGTTATCCTTACTGAGCATCCGAGCTCACCCCTTTCAATGTTTTATTTTTTCCAGGATGTGAAGAAGTAATTTATGAATGACCTACCGGGACAGTATGATGAGATATGAAGAAAATATGATGTTTTAGTTTTTTTTTGAGTTTATAATGTAATGTAAGACTTATGAATATATCTAGTGTTTCTAAGACTACTAAACTAATCGGTCTTTCGAGACATGATCTTTCTTGTGATCATGCCAATGTTATCTAATAATTCACTAACTTTGGGTAACTGGGGTTGGGGTGTTAAAGGGCCTCCTTATCAAGAGTAAGCCCCAAGTTACAATTCCCCTTAATTTGGGCCTCCTTCTCAAGAGTAATCCCTATTCATAGATTCCTTAATTTGGGATTCCTAATCTAGAGTAAGCCCCAATCTTAATTTATTTTTATTTGGGATTCCTTCTCGAGAATCAACCCCAATCATAAGTTCCTCTTAATTTAGGATTCCTTTTCAGGAGTAAGCCGCAGGTTAAAACTCCAAATCTATATAAAGTATAAATACCTTTATAGACCCTGCTCTTGTGATTCATTCCTGAGCCCTGGTATTCATCTACTTGGGCCATCATGCATATGTAATCCCCACATCATTTCTCATAACTGCATATTTTATGGAACCATCGTCACGTTTACAGATAACTCTTGTTTCTCACACCGAGCATGACTCAAGTGAGCTTAGAGTATAAAAATAATCACAACATCTCTTTTTGGGCCCTTAGCCATGCCTAAACCCCATATTTATTTACCTCAAATGTCCTAAATTTTTCATAAAGGCATTAATTTAGTCAAAAATCCATCCTAAGGATCCCATTTATCTAATCAAAAGGAAGAACACGAAGAAGAGGTAAATATTTCCTCACTTTTTTCAAGTTACTTTCTTCATCCAATTCCTCTTTATTTGTTGTTTCCATTCTAAAATAATAACTGCAGCATCTTCTATATACTATGATGTTATTATAAATATGGTACAACCATATTCATTATTCTATCCATCCCTAGATTGATATGTCACCATACGTGATTATGTACGGCTTACTGTCTCTACATCGTGGTGTAATTGTTATTCAATATATTATTATTTGGATGGGTATAATAATGATTTGTAATTAATTTAAATAATAAATATAACATGATAATTATTCTTTATATATGATTAAACATCCCATTATATATTATTCTAAAATCAAAAAATGATATTTTCGCTCGTGCGTACGTACAAATTATCGTCTCCACAAACGCGATGAGATTCATTCCCCCTCGTATCCAATCAAGAAAAAATTTCATTAGATGATTAAAAACAATGTTTAAAGACTTAATATAATTCTGAATATGAATAAGATACATTATATCCATAACAAACATTACATACTTAACAAGCCATACAAAAAAAATGAATTAGTTAACACTCGAAACGACGATAATACTAATATATTATTAACAAAGAAATGTTAAGAGATCATATATGATATCATATTAATCTATATGATTATTTTATAATTTAATAACACTTATTTAACCATTATAAATGAGGTTAACCTACCCTTGACCAAGGAAAAGAACAAGGTAAAGTTTAATTTCACAATCTAATTATTATCTGAGGTTGTTTTTACATAAGTATCTACTGGGAGATATTTATTATCCATGTACATGTTTCATAAAAGAGTTTTCATATGGATTTTTTAAAGGGACTTCATATTAAAACATCATTTTAAATGTTTTAAATATTTATTCTTCTAAACAATTTTCATTAATTTCCATGTTTTTAAAATGGTTTTAAAGTTTTATTTATTTGGACATGAATGATTTAAAATGTTAATTATTTTCAAAAGTTTCAAAATGGTATAGGAAATTATGATTCAAAAATGTCTTTAAATGTATGCCTTTATAAATTGTGTGACTTTTAAAGGGTTTCAGGAAAAAAGGATATTTCTCTCAAAGATTTTTACAAATCATTTTAATCTATGTCAATATCCTTTGATGGATTTTAAACTTGTTTGAAGTTCATTTATTATGATAGAAATCTTCCATATTGTTTTGATGGTTTTGTGCTACGTTTGACTGTGGATGTTTTATTTTTATACCATTCATGGTTTATGGATAATGTATTGACATTTCTTATGCTATTTTTAATACGAATGTTTACATTATTTTTAAACATTTTTATATGTGGAATGCATTGGACATAGTAAGTGACGGGTGGAGCCCGCTATAGCTCGTAGATGCATTGGTAGGTCTCACGAGACAAACTAGTGTCTTGGAACAAGGCCTTAACAAAATCTAAATTTTAGTCATTTCACAAGGCCATGACTATGTGGTTATGAATGTCGAGCATTATGCATTTCATCATTATGAAAGTGGCTATTGATATTGCATGTGATTATTCGACTAGTAGAATATCCATGTAAGTAAATGTCATTATTTTGATTTATATTTTCCATATTATGATGAAGTTTATGTTTAAAAGTCTTTTTTATGTTCTATACATTACCTTAAATGTTTATTATTATTTACAAAAGTTTATGCTATATTGTTATCCTTAATGAGCATCTGAGCTCACCCCTTTCTATGTTTTATATTTCCTAGGATGCGAAGAAGTATATTATGAATAAACTGCAGGGATATTCTATGGGATATCAGTGTTTTATATGGAATCAATGTTGTTGTAGTTTTACATTTTATTATGTAATGTAAACCTTATGAATGTATCTAGTAATTCCAAAGCTACTAAACTAATCGGTCTTTTGAAACATGACCTTTTTGGATATTTCCAATGATACGTAATAAGGAACCGACTCTGGGATTCTATGGTAGGGGAGTTATAGTTGTTATCATAGGAAGTTTAGTACAAACTTTGTAAACTAGATTTAGATATATTCTAATAAGAGCACATAGCCTTAAGAAAGACATTGAGGAGTAGTATAGAAGAACTTCCTAGAATTTTGGTACTGTAGAGATTTTCTGATTTTCCAAAGCAAATATATCTCTATCTGGATACAAGCAGGTGGAGGCAGCTCTGGCACAGAAATACCTAGGGGTATAACCCGAAAACACCACTTTGAGGTAGACTCGAACGGGAACTGGTGCACAAAAATGGGCCTTTCTACACTCTTGTTTACGACATTCCTGGGGGATTTTCTTAGGATAATTCTCATTTTATTTACAAATCATTATGAAGTATTTACAAGTATATACATAAACAAATAAAATATTTTTATGATTACGGATTATATCCATAAACTGTTCAATATACATTAGGTATTTTACAAATTTTGTATTATTCATTTTAATTCATAAAATGACATAGTGTATGCCATTGTATATAAATGGTTCCCAGTATAAGGAATGTGAACTCCAATAATATGTATGATCCAAAGAGTTAGAAGGATCATATTATTCATGGTATTAAGCCAATATTTAGAAGGGAAATAGTCTCCCATATATTCTCAACATATGAAGAAATAGTATCATGTGTTAATAAGACAAGTAATGATTTCTCTGAGTCATATGGATTTGAAGGGAAGCTAGAGATGAAAAGGATGGAAAAGAGAAAGATGGATAAAGGGAATAGGGAAAAGAAGGATTTTTCCATATGTGATAACTATGGAAAGAATCACTTTGGTAAACTGTTGAAGGGAATTGGAGTTTGTTATAATTGTGGAAAAAAAGGACTCCAATTACATGATTGCAAGGGTAAAAAAAGTGTCAAATGTACAATGATTCATCTACAAGGAGTTGGGACACTATGCGAATCAATGTACAAATCATCAGAGTATACCCCAAATGCCTTTATTGAATAATTATGAAGTTATGATACTACCGAAGATGAAGAGAAATGATTAGATTTCTTACATTGTTATTAAATTATTGTTTCATTTTCATATTGTATTATTGATGTACATGTTATAAGAATTATAGACCAATTAAGGATTCAACTATAGTAATATTTTATTAAGGACTTGAGATTGTGTGGAACCAAGAAAAGAGACTCAATAACAGGTTAAATTTTTGTAAAATATATGGTTGAGATATAGATAAACCATAATATGGATTTGATACCAAGGTAGTGATTTTGGAATAATAAATTATTGATTTGGATAAATTATATTGGATATTCTTGAATACCTTGAAACTGACTAATGATATTCATATTCAATAATTAATGGGGATTAGAATTTTTTTGGATAGAAGTAGTGTATCTAGTATTCTCTAAGGGATAAGGGAGAATGAATGTAATCAATACGGTTTTATGGTGACTACTCATAGAATCACTTGAGAGTGGGGGGGTGGGCACTCTGTAACCCTAGGCTGAGGGTATTCCTCTTTTGGCAATGACAACAGCTCCCACTACGACCCCTCCCCCCATGGAGGGGGAGGGATCTCCGTCGGCCATTAAGAAAAATGTATCCCCATTTCGACCCTTCTCTAATCCCTCTTCCTTCCTCTATTTTCGGAAGATACACTGAGGCCTCATGTCCCGGAGCTCATTGATGGTTTTTTTAATCTTCAGATTTCATCCTCAGAGTTCACGAAGATCTTTTCTCTCTTAAAGCTCACCTTGGTTGTGTGGTTCAAGCATCGAAGGACTTTATTGGATTCCTTTGACAGATTCGTCATCGACTCCTGGGACCTCCGTAAATGGGAGATTATAGGATTGCTCGATAATCATCACATCATGATATACTTTTCATCAGAGGAGGACCTCATTAGCGCCTGTTCGAGGGCCCCCAAGTGCTACAATAGCTTCAGGTCCATTTTATTTAAATGGTCGTTTGAATTTAATATGAAGTGTGACCCAACTTCTTCCGCAATTTGGGTCAGCTTCCCAAACCTTCCGCTCCCTTTCCAAAATCTCGCTATGTTAAAAATGCTCACAAACCTTATAGGTTGATATATTTTCTTAGACAACCGTACAAAAGTTGTTGGCCACCCGGTGAATCCGCAGGTGTGTGTTGAGATGGATGTGTCTAGAAACCCCTTTGATTATGTATAGATAACAATCGGTGAAGAGTATAGGAGTAAATAGCGTGTGGTTTATGAGAGTTGGCCTAATTTTTTCTCGCTTGTAGGCGGGTGGGACATCTCTCAGATGTTTGTCGATGGGGGTCTGCAAAGCCGGTGGTCAGGGGTATGGGTCACCGGGGTGTCCAGATGGTGACCATGATGGTGGGTAGCGAGGAAAAATTGGAAGCAGGCAGAGAGAATTGTGAAGAGGAACCCCATTTTTTGTGGCTGATGGAGAAAGAATGACTTGGAAACGCTTCAGCCAACTAGGATGAGAGTGTTGAGGTTGCTTTGGTTTCCGAGGTGGGGAAGAAGCCTATGGACCATCAACTAAACCCGCAGGTATCCGAGGTTTTTAGCAAGCTTAGGGATGATATCAGGGGCCCTTTTAACTGTAGTGTGCGAAGAGCTGAGGTAAGGTCTAGTATGAAGATTTCCGAGTGGAAATTTAGAAGAATGAGAGGGATGTGGCCCTGGAACAGACGATGGGCAGTGTTCAAGTGGTGTTAACTACATTGTGTGTAGAGGAGTTAGGGGTGAGCAGTGGGGCTATGAGTAAGGGGAGGAAGAGACTAGCTTTGGGAATGACTATTTCCAATAGAGGAGAAGATGATGGAGGTTCAAGTTTTCTAAAACGAACTCCATTCCACTTGAGCAACAGGTTCAATGGCCTCCTAGAGAAAGACGTTCGATCTTATTCAGATATCCTTGAGAAGAGAGGCGAGGGCTGCGGGAAGGAACTCATTGGGGTTGAACCCGAACACTTAGCAGATGAAGCATTAATCCTAGGGAGTAATAGGAGTAGCAGGAATTTTATGAGAAGGAAGGGGAGGAAGGATTACTCCTCACTCCCTCCACCTTTGGTGAGTCGGTTGGAAAAAAAGTTAAATGAAATTAAATTTACCAGTGAGAACCAACGTCCTCAAAGAAAAGGGTACCTTAGTCACATGTTATTACGTGGAAAAACGGATCTTCAATGTTTTTAACTTCCATATAAATTTTGGACTTTGTGTTTGGATAAAAGTATTTTGGATATTTATAGTTTGAGAATATTTTTGGATTTACACAAAAAGGACAACCCATAGGTTGGGCTGAAACCAATCGCACCTGACAAGGCCATGAGACTTGAACCCATAATCGAAGGGCGACAAAGGTGTATCACCTACCACTGGACCATGTGATGTCCTAGATTGAATAATGTCGTTTTTTAAAAGGTCTGGTAGATGAATTATAAATTCATTTTATTTGAACCCTATACTAATAGGATAAATACAATAATTTTTTATGTTCTATTATCTTTTAGAGTGAACGATGAGTTTGTGGGAGAATTTAGTTAAAGAATGGAAATCTACTTGTCAAGTATATATATTTTTTCTTCTCTTATTCGATGAAGAAATTAATTCTTAAACATTAAGTAAGGGGTCTTAAAACTAATTTTTTTATCCTAATACCTTATGTTTTGTTGAACCGGTGATATTTTAAATCATCCTAGATTGATGGCTTTGAAGCCCTCAATTATACAATTTTTTGTGACTAATGACCTCAATAACTCCCTATAAATATTTACATTTTTCCTCCAATTATGTGTCTCTAATTTCAACCAATGTTCTCTTAATCGAGATCATAATTTGGTGTTGACTTTTTCATTCCCCTTTTTCTCTTATTAAGTCTAAATTATATTAACCCAATTTCCGATGTGGGTTTTCCCACATAGGTATTTTCTATTTTAATCCTTTTATTTTTGAAGAACAATTTCATATTGAGAGGAAAAAATTTATTTAATTAGGGAATAATGTAACACCCTAATATATCATAATACACTATTTCTTCAAAGTAATTTAATAACTTGCACTACATGCAACACTGAGTTAAAGCGCACCACGACTTACCAAACTAGACGTTCAAAAATGGTTTTGAATAGTATTAACTGAATTTTGAAATTTATATATTCCTTATGATTTTAGAATCCATATTGTGAGTTTCTTAAAAATAATGTAAGAGAAAATTCATTGATTTCATATAAAATATGTATTTTTCAAAAAATGCAATTTTACCGCCTTTTAATGGTGAACTCTTTTTAATTCCAATATTTGAACCTTTTATATATTCAATTTGAAAAAATAAACTTCCTCTTTAGAATTGGGATATAATAATTTAGTTTCAATAAATTTTTCATGTTTTTCTGATAACTTTCATATTTGGGTGAATAGTGAAAAATACTATATTTTAACTGAGAACAAATTTTTTAATAAAAATAATTTATAGTGTTTAATTATAAATTTTAATGGTTTTTATGTATAATTAGAATAAATTTTTCCCATTTAATCCAATTATTTTCATTGAATGTAATTTCACTTGGAAATTGGACACAAACAAGTTTCAATCTTTTGATATTTATTATTTCTTAAAAATACGCTTTTTGGTTTTGACAACGAGAATTAAGTTTAAATTAATTAATGAAAATTATATGATTTTAAATTGAAAAAATATAATTCATTTTCGAATTCGGAATATAAAAATCAGCTTAGGGTGAATTTTTCGTATTTTTCTGAAAAATTTCAATTTTGATGAATAGTGAAAAACATTGATTTATTGTTTAAAACTGACATTTTATTTATATAATTATTTATTTTTTACATTTTTTTAAGTAAAAATAGATATATAATACATATACAAGTTCAATTTAACTCATTGGAGTCATTTTATAATAATTTTAGATATATAAAAATTTTATTGAACTTTTTACCGTCTTTTACCCACCTCCTGAGAGCATTCGCAAATTTACAAAAAACATAATTTTACCAGTTATGTGAGTTAAATTTTAAATATACAAGAGACATGGTAGTTATTATTAAGTAAAATTTAGTTTGAATAAGATGAAAATAATTGTTGGTTAATAGTAACTTTTTACTTTTATTTACCACGGTTAAACGTAAATAGGGTAATTTAGGGTAAAAATGATATTATTATTACTCTAAAAGATGTTATAATTCTATTGGATAAGTATAATTCTACCCAAAACAACCTTAGGAATAAAATATGATCCTTTAGGTCCACTTGGATTAGATTTGGACATTTATTATTATTTAATTCAAAGAAGAGTTAAAAGTGTTAAATTTAAAGTTTAATAACTAAACCATTTTTAATATAGGGTTAAACATAAAACAAATTAATCTATAAATATAGAATATAAAGATAAACATATTTCCTACCTAATTATATTTTATTTATATTTTTTAGACCTTAAATACTTTAATTTATTTATGATACAATACTGATGCTGTAAATACCTAATTAACGAAATATTAAAATAAATAATATAATAAATATCCAAATAAATGTAATTTGAGAGTTTTAATGAATTAAACTAATGTTATAGGTTAATATGACATGTTAGGGTTGTTTATATGAATTTTTTCAATGTAATAATGTTGTTATGAATTTAGCCAAAACAAAATACTAAATAGTGTCAAAATTGACATAGAAGAGTCTTTTAAAAGAATATTATATTATTAATTTATATTATATTCCTAAAAATATAAGGATCGTCCGAAAGACATATATAATGATAGGTGTATCATTAATTAACCACTTGGGGGTCTCTTGTATGTTTATATTATGTTTATTAACCATATAATATAAAAAATTCAAAGAGACATGGTAAATGTCAAACAATTTAACTAAGAGTTAAATCTAAAAGATAATGTTAATATAGTGACCGAAACCAGTCCAAAACCTATTTGTTGAGTGGTTTTTGACCAATACCTACCTTATAATTTAAATAAATCATATTTTAGCCATTATAAACCTACAATTATTTTATAATAAAATAATATTTCTAGCTTTTCCTATGGTGCCCCTCACCCCTCTTATAAAAGGGAACTACCCCTTCTCTCTAATTCACACCATAAAAGCCATTTGGATCGGCCAAAACCTGCCTAAATATACTCTCAACTGTCCTACCCTTATCATAGAGGACATAATTTTGTCATAAACCCAACCTAAAGAGCCCTTTTGATCAAATAAAAAGGACGAACTTGAAGAAGAGGTAAACATTTTATCATCTCTTTCAAGTTCCTTTCTTCTTACACTTCCTCTTTCATTGTTTTTTACATTCTAAAATAATAAATCCAGTATATTATATATACTGTGATGTTATTATAAATATGGTTCATCAATATTCATTATTTTATCCATCCTTGGATGGAAATATCACCATACGTGCGTATGTACGACTTACCGTCTCCACGTCGTGGTGTAATTGTTATTCAATATATTAATATATGGATGGGAATAATAATGATGTGTAATTGATTTATATAATAAATATAACATGATAATGATTATTTATATATGATATACCATCCAATTATATATTTTTATAATATCAAAAGAATGATATTGTCACTCGTTTATACGTACGGATTATCGTCTCCACAAACATGATGAGATTCATTCCCCATTGTATCCATTCAAGACTAATTTTCATTATATTATTAAAAATAATTTTTAAAGACTTAATATAATTCTGAATATTAATATCATACATCCTATCCATAACAAACATTACTTACGTAACACATTATATAAAGAAAAATGAATCAGTTAACACCCGAAATGACGATAATACTAAGATATTATTATCAAATCAATGTTAAAAGATCATATATGATATCATATTAATGTATATGATTATTTTATAATTTAAAAAAATTTATTTTACCATTATATAGGAGGTTAACCTACCCTCGACAAAGTAATAGAATCAGGTAAGGGTTAATTTCACAATATCTTTATTATTTGAGGTTGTTTTTACATAAGTATCTACTTGGACATATTTATTATCCATGTCTATGTTTCATAAAAGAGTTTTAAAAGGGATTTTAATGGTACTTTTTTTACTAAAACATCATTTTAAATGTTTTAAATATTTATTCTTAGAAACCATTCTCATTAATGTCCATGTTTTCAAAAAATGGTTTTAAGGATTTATTTATTTTGACATGAATGTTTTAAAATTTTAATTCTTTTCAAAAGTTTCAAAGAGGTATGGAAAACATTGATTCAAAAATGTATATAAATGTCTTCCTTTATAAATTGTGTGACTTTTAATGGTTTTCATGAAAAAGGGATATTTCTCTCAAAAAATTTTACAAATAATTTTCATCTATGTCAACATCCTTTGATGGATTTTAGACTTGTTTGAAGTTGATTTATTATGATACGAATCTTTAATATTGTATTGATGGTTTTCTGTTATGTTTGAATGTGGATGTCGTATTTTTATACCATTCGGGGTTTATGGATAATGTGTTGACATTTTATATTCTTTTTTTAATACGAATGTTTATGTTATGTTTAAACCTTTTAATATGAGGAATGAATTGGACATAGTAAGTTATGGGTAGATCCTGCTATAGCTCCTCGATGCATCGGTAGGTCTCATGAGAAAAATTAGTGTCTGGGCACAAGTCCTTGAAAAAATCTTATTTGTAGTCTTTCACATGGCCTTAACTATGTGTTTATGAAAGTCTTGCATTATGCATTCCATCATTATAAAAGTGGATATTGATATTGCATGTGATTATTCTACTAGTAGAATATCCATGTAAGTAAATTGAATTATTTAGATTTATATTTTACATATTATGATGATGTTTTAGTTAAAAAGGATTTTGTTTTAGTTATATACATTGGCTTAAATGTTTATTCTTACTTACGAAAGTTTCCACTATATTGTTTTCCTTACTAATCATCTGAGCTCACCCCTTTCTATGATTTATTTTTCCCAGGATGCGAAGAAGTATATTATGGATAACATGCAAGGATAGTCTATGGGATATATGTGTTTTCTATGGAAACAATGTTGTTGTAGTTTTCTATTTAATTATGTAATGTAAACCTTATGAATGTATCTAGTACTTACAATGATACTAAACTAATTGGTCATTTGAAACTTGATCTTTTGTGATTATTCCAATGATACGTAATAATGCACCAACTCTGGGATTCTGGGTTGAGGGAGTTACAATAATAGAGAGTATATATGTTTATGACATAATATTTATAATATCAAAAAAAATTTAATTCAAGGATTTTATTGAATTCAAGAAAATTAAAGTTCAATATTCCTATGATTGGAGAGATAATTATTTATTTTATTATATAATTCATATAAAAAATTGCATTACATTAATTTATTATTACAATAATATGTAGGGTTGTTTAAAATATCAATAATAAATTTGTAAGAAAATGGATATGATAATGAGAATTGATAATGCTAAAAGTTGGTCATAAAACTTTATAAAATAAATTTTTGACCATATAATTGTACATTATAGTATTTCAATGGAGGGTTTGATGTCAGCACAGAAGTAAATTATCTCCAAAATAAAATCATACCATGTTATTCAAAATAGTTTTTTCCTAAATATTTGATTTAAAATAGGAAAAGATTACAAAGAATATTTAAATCAAAATCATTGAAAATTTTCATTGTAAACTTAAATATTTTAAATATATAATATGATTTCATTTTGGGGGATTTATTTTCTAAATAATATGATTTAATTATCTTTTGGATTCTAATGAATTCATTAGTCACAAGATTTCATCAAGTCAATCAATCTTTACATATTCAATGTAAATTTACACTTATATTATTCATTTAATCCCTAGAAACCATAGGTTACTAATTAATCTAAATGTAATTACTTCCAAATATCAAATTATCAAAGGAATGTAAAAAAAATATTTTAGTCCCATTACTCTCCTCTACATCAGTTTCTCCCCCATACTCAATAATTCTTTAAAATAATGAATTTTGAATGTGATATAATTATTATCACTATAATACTCAATTGAAATAGTCACCCCTACATAAAATTAATCCATTAAAATATATAATCATCCATATATGTGTTATTAACTATATCATAATTGAAAACTCCCTCATGATCAATTTTTCATTGATTTTTTAAGGAAGGTGATTCCTTGCCCCAAAAAGACAAAATCAAAATTATTATTAAATGAAAGTTTAGAAGAGTCTACAATATTGTATCATATTAAAATATTTTACATATAAAGAAATAAGAGCAGTTGGGAGGTATTCAGACTAGGTGATGTCTTTATTTACTCACATATTGGCAAAACCATCTGCAACTATGTTTGCCTCTCGATAAACATGTGTGATGATATAGTTAATCTTGATGACTGAATGGGGGAATTCCAACCAGCAGGTAGTAATTTTCCAAGTGAGATGGTTTATGTCATTCCAAATCGCTTTCACGATGGTTGTTGAGTCACTTTAAATCTAGAGTTTGTTCCAACCAAAGAGCTTAGAAAATAAAATGGCATGTATCAAACTCATCGTTTCAGCTTGAAGGGAGGTGAAAATGCCACAACCACCCATGAAACATCCAAGGATCTGACCGAGGTGATTCTGTAAGATAGGAATACATTATAAAAGTCCCGGATCGCATTTATAGGTGTTATCTATATTCCATCTAGGAAAAGGGGATCTCTAGAATACCTCTGGAGTGCGATGAGTTTAATAGAAAATGACACAAATCCATAGACATCGCAGGATTCCAAAGTCATGCACTGTGTTGTGGAAATGTCCCTTTTGCATCAAATATTCTGTATGTATAGCAATAAGAATCTATATTCGACATGCATTATGATTGATTGAGTTATTGTTATGAATACTAACATTCTAATCATACTATATCACATGGTAGATCACATTAACTACAATAATAAAAAGGTTCTTGATTTGCTGAGAACCTTCCATTTCGACAAATTTAATTATTTTGTTTTTGACGGAGTCAAGAAGTAAACATCAATAGTAAAAAATTTCAATAATATAGTTCCAAATATTAGAATAAGTCGCATAATAAAGGAATATGTGGATAACATATTCTTTGTGTTGATTACAGATTTTTCACATAAAGGAATGTTGGATCCCAAACGATTGAAAGAAAATATCAGTGGGAAATCTGTTGTTAACCAGACGCCATATGAGATTTAATCTTGAAGGCATTATCCATGATTTGTAAAGTGTTTTATCCAATTTTAATCACATTAAACATTACAAAAATAATGATTGTATAAATTCACTGAGTTACTCATACCATTGGGAGAAGGTTCCCAAATTAAAAAATCATTTATGCAGGAAAATGAGTAGTTTTCAATGATATTTAGATTAGGATCAGAGAGATGATCTTGTTGAGAGCTTAGTATTTCTCTGATAGAGCAGTTGGTTCTCTCAGGGGTTTGAGTGACAAATATCATAGAAATTAATGTCATGTATGTAACGCCCCGACCCCAGCTACCCAGAGTCGGTGCATTACTTCGTAACATTGGCATGATCATAAGAAAGATCAAATCTCGAAAGACCGATTGGTTTAGTAGCCTTGGAAAATGCCAGATATATTCATAAGTTTTACATTACATTATAAAATGAAAAACTACTACAACAACATAATGTCTCAATAGACCACACTATTATCCCCTCATAAAATCCATGCAGGTCATTCATAATTTACTTCTTCACTTCCTGGGAAAAATAAAACATAGAAAAGGGGTGAGCTCAAATGCCCAGTAAGGATAACAATATAGCGGAAACTTACATAAATAAGAATAAACATTTAAGGCAATGTATAACTAAAACAAAAGCCTTTTAAATATGAACTTTCAACATGGTATGGCATAAATAAAATGAAATAATGCCATTTACTTATTCACATGGATATTCTACTAATCTAATAATCACATGCAAAAATCAATAACCACTTTCATAATGTTGGAATGCATAATGTCAAACGTTAATTTCATTGTCTAGGCCTCATCCCAAGACCTAGGGGTTACTTCTAACCGGAACCCAACCCGGAGTGCCTCTAATAACCGGACACCAACCCGGAGTGCCTCTAATAACCGGACACCAACCCGGAGTGCCTCTAATAACCGGACACCAACCCGGAGTACCTCTAATAACCGGAGACCAAACCGGAGGGCTTACTTTTACCAGTCCCTAACCTGGAGGGCTTACTTTAACCAGTCCCCAACCTGGAGGGCTTACTTTTACCGGTCCCCAACCCGGAACATACTTGTTTAGCACAATCATCTGAAGAAAAGTTTGAAATATAACATAAACATTCGGGTTAAAACTAGCATACGAAATGTCAAGAGTTTCACCATAAACTATGAATGGTATAAAATAGCACATCCACATTCAAACATATCACAAAACCTTCAATACAACATAGAAGTTTTGTATTATAATCAAACAACTTCAAATAATCTTAAAACCCATCAAAGGATGTTGACATAGATGAAATCAAAATTCTTTTAAAAGAAGTATCTCCTTTTATTTTGAAAACATTTAAGATCCATATAAAATAAAACATTTTCTTTGAAAATATTCTTATAAGCTTGTAAGGAAAGCTTCGAAGATTTTATAACAGCGGAAAGTAACCGCACCCGCCGTATAAGTTAAAAAAAACATTCTTACCTCAATTCTGTCGAAAAGGTTAAAAAGGACCTTGTTTTGAAAACGACGGAAAGATTCCTTTATAAACCTCTTATAAAAAGTCAAACAAGGGTATAAATGACTTTAACCCATATTCTTGTAAATAGTAAAAATGTTTTGAAATACATTTCTAAGAAACATGGATGTGGATGATAATGAAATCCCAGTAGATTATTACGTATAAACAACCTCGGATAATGAAGAGATTGTGAAATAACCCTTACCTTGTACTTTTCCTTGGTTGTGGTAGGTTAACCTCCTCTTCTTCGGGTTCTTCCTTTTGATTTGATCAAAAGGGCTCCTTAGGTTGGCTTTCTGATCAAACTAAGGCCTCTAGGTTGTATTGAGGGATGTTGGGAGAGTATTTGGGCAGAGTTTGGCCGAACCAAAAGGCTTTGAAGGTGTGAAGAAATGAGAAGGAGGAGTTCCCTTTTATAAGAGGGGTGAGGGGCACCTTTGGAAAAGCTAGAAATATTAATTTATAATAAATTCATATTCGGTTTCTAATGGATCCAAAGTTGACTATTCAAAGGTTAAGGTGGGGATAGGTCGAAAACCACTCAACCAATAGAATTTAGACAGGTTTGGGTACTTATATTAACCTTATCTTTAAGTATTAACTCTAAGTTAATTAGTTTCACTTTTACAATGTCTCTTTGTATTTTTATATAATATGGTTAATAAACTTACTATATACATCCAAGCGACCCCCAAGTGGTCCATTAATGAGGAACCTATCATAATATAACTCTCTTGGCCGAACCTTAGATTTTTAAGAATTTAATATCAATTAATAATATAATATTTGTTTTAAGAACTCTTTTATGTCAATTTTGACACTATTCAATAGTTGATTTTTTTGAAACTCCTAACAGATTGATTACTTCGAAAAAAGTCAATTAAATCAATCCTAATATATCATATTATCATATAAAATTAGTTTAATTCATTAAAAGTTTCATATTATAATTATTTGGGTATTTATAATATCAATTATTTTAATTTTTCACTATTATAGTAATTACTGCATCATCATTGTGTCATAAATAAAATAAATTATTAAAGGTGTAAAAATTATAAATAAAATATCATTATGTAGGAAATCGTTTTAGCTTTCTAATGAATATTTATAATCTAAAATCCAACATATATAACCCTATGTAAAAATTGTTGTTCTAAAAGATATATGCTTGTGTCATTTTTGTATTCATTTTAACTAAATTAAAATAAAGTGTCATTATCACTTACAAGTGGATCCATGGGGTCCCCAAATAGACCCAAAGATGCCCATGGTCGACCATGTATCCACCAATAGGGTTAAGACACGTTTTAGGGTAATTTAGTATTATTATAATATTATTTTTTAACCCTTATTTACCGGATTTACCCTTAACCATGGTAAATAAAATATTTACCGCAGTAATTATTCAAAATGTCTAAAAATAAAAGTTACCTATTTACACAATTTGAACATCCTGATTCAAAATATGGAATCCATTTTCCTAAATTCAAAACACAGAAGTGGCAGAAATTAATTTAAAATTAATTCCCGCTGTCAAAACAAAAAGCGTGTTTTTAAGAGATAATAACTATCAAAAGATTGACACTTGTTTATGTTCGGTTTAATTGTAAAATTATGTCCAATGACCAACATTATATTAAATAGTAAAACTATATTCTAAATATACTTTAAAACCACTCAAATTCATAATTTATCACTATTAATTATTTTGATTAAAAAAGTTGTTTTTAATTAAAATTTAGTAATTTTCACTATTCATCAAAATATGAAAGTTATCAGAAACGTACCAAAATTTCACCTTAGGCTAAATTTGATATTCCGAATCCAAAAATGAAGTCCATTTTAAAATATAAAATATATATAACTTCAAAAAGTAGGTATTACTATTCATAACAACTAGTTTGATTGGTTACGGTGTGTTAGAACTCGAAGTTGCGTACAACACACGCTACTGTTTTATCCAAAGGAAAGCGTACCGTGGACGCTTGGGATGTTTCATTTTAAATTTTTTTGATGTCTCCATTTAGTCAAAAAGTTTAAAATATTGTATTTAAAAAGGTTTCACTATTAGAAGTTGATAAAAGTGAAATACTGAAAATGAATTTGTTCTTGCATTATGACTAAGAAACTCATAATAGGGATTCTAAAATTATAAGGATTATATAAAGTTCAAAATGTAGTTAATACTATTCATGACCTCTTTTAATGGTGTGATTGAAATCGGTGTTGCGTGTAGTGCAAGTTATTGAATTATTTTTAAGAAATAACACACTCTGAAATCCTGGGGTGTTACATTCTCCCCTCCTTCAATAAATTGCGTCCTCGCAATTTGAAATTGTTCTTCGAAGATAAAAGGTTGAAAGTAGAAAATATATTTGTGGGAAAACCCACATTGGAAATTGGGTTACTAAAATTTAGTCTTAATATGAGGAAAAGAGAAATTAAAGGGTCACCACCAAATTATGATCTCGATTAGGAGAACATTGGTGGCAATTAGAGACATATAATCGGAGGAAAAACGTAAATATTTATAGGTAGTGATTGAGGTCATCAATCACAAACAAGTGTATAATTGAGGTCCTTAAACTCATCAATCTATGATGATTTGAAGTACCATCGGTTCAACAAAATATAGGGTATTGGGATAACACATTTTTGACGTTTCAAAATATCTTAGTTGAAATCCCACATCGAAAAATGAATTAACGAGGCCTCTATTTAAAATAAAGAGTCGAAAGTATGAAGATTACCGAAAATAACACATACTAGGGTTCCATGTAAGAAAATATGGATATGGAAGAAAAATCTAGCCATCAATTATCTGATGGAGAGTGGTAGAGAACATGGCTATGAAAAGGCCAACAATCCCAAAGCCATAAATTTGTGATGATTTAAGGTACCATCTAGGACAACATTTTTGTTCTAAGTTTCTATTATTAATGTTGAGGAATTTATTTATGAGATTGGATAAGATAATAAGGAGATATACTTAGTTTATAATTAGAGTTTTATCCATTAATAAATTTCTACCAAAACTCATCATTCACTCGTAAAAAAAATTCTATTTATACTATTCATAGAGGGTTCCAAAATAAACGAATTTATAATTCATCTACCAGATCTTTTAAAAAACTACTTTATTTAATCCAGGACATCTCGTGGGATAGTGGTAGGTGATACACCCTTGTCGCCCTTTGGTTGCGGGTTCAAGTATCGCAGCCTTGCCGGACGCGACGGGTTGCCGCCCGACCTCCGGGTTGTCCTTTTATGGCAATCCAAAATAATCCAAACTAGAACTATCCAAAATACTTCTGTCCAAACTCACAGTCCAACATTC
The DNA here is from genome assembly GCA_963277665.1 of Viscum album. Classification (NCBI taxonomy): domain Eukaryota; kingdom Viridiplantae; phylum Streptophyta; class Magnoliopsida; order Santalales; family Viscaceae; genus Viscum; species Viscum album. Next base: position 1,194,306,819 of record OY728135.1, on the reverse strand, counting down.
ATAAGGAAGGTAAACATAATATAGATCCTTTTTACCCCGTAATAGCATATGAATACCTTCATCATGTATTACCATATTCCTTATTGATTACATTCATGCTCCCTTATTCCATATAGAATGCTGGATATACTTCATTAATCCAAAAATGTTTTAAACCCCAACAATGATGGAATATACAAATCATTAATCAGTTCCAAGGTAGTCAAGAATATCCAATATAATTTATCCAAAACAATCACATATTATTCCAAAATCACTACCTCAGTATCAGAACTATATTATGGTTTATCATTCTCTCAACCATATATTTTCAAAAAATCTATCCTGCTAATGAGTCACTTTTCTTTGTTCCACACAATCTCAAGTCCTTAATGAAATAGTACTGCAGTACAATCCTTATATACTCCATAATTATTATAACAAGTACATTGTTGATACAACACTCAATTGACATAATCAACATAAGAACTCTAATCATTCCTCTTCATCTGTGGTAGTATCATAACTTGATTATTATCCAATAACATCATTTTCGGCATAGTCTGATGACTGGGACATAGGTTTGCGTAGTGTCCAAACTCCTTGCAAATGAAGCATTGTACATTTAAAACCATTTTCTTACCCTTGCAGTCACGTACCTTGTGCCCTTTTCCTCCACACTTATAACAAACTCCCATTCCTTTCAGGCAAGTTCCAGGGTGTTTCTTTCCACAGTTACCACATATGGGAAAATTCTTCTTTTCCCTTTTCCCTTTATCCATCTTTCTCTCTTCCATCCTTTTCTTCTCTTGCTTCCCTTCAAAGACATAGGACTCAGTAAACTCTTTACATATCTTATCAACACATGATATTATTTCTTCATATGATGATAATACATGGGAGACTATTTCTCTTATCAATTCTAGCTTAAGACCATGAAAGATATGATCCTTCCTTCTCTTTGGATCATGTGCATTTCTAGAGTTCTCATTCCTTCTACTGGGCGCCATTTCTAAACAATGGCATAAACTAGATCAGTTTATGAATCAAAATACATAATCCCATACTTATAAAACACTTAACATAAATTGAACTATTTATGGATATAATCCATAATCATAAAAATGTTTTCTTTGAGGAAGTATATACTCATAAACCCTTCATAATGATTTGTAAAGAAAATGAGAGTTATCCTAAGCATATCCCCCGGGAGTGTCATAACCAAGAGTGCAGCAAGGCCCGTTGTCGTGCACCAGTTCCCGTTCGAGTCTAGCTCAAAGCGGTGTTTTCGGGTTTTACCCCTAGGTACATCTGTGCCAGAGCCGCCTCTACCTGCTCGTATCCAGACAGGGATGTATTGCTTGGAAAACTCACAAAATCTCTACAATACCAAAATTCTAGGAAGTTCTTCTATACTAATCCTCAAAGTTCATCTTAGGTCTACGTGCTCTAATCAGAGTTTATCTAAATCTAGCTTCCAAGGTTTGTACTAAACTTCCTCTGATACCAACTGTAACGCCCCGACCCCAGCTACCCAGAGTCGGTGCATTACTTCGTAACATTGGCATGATCATAAGAAAGATCAAATCTCGAAAGACCGATTGGTTTAGTAGCCTTGGAAAATGCCAGCTATATTCATAAGTTTTACATTACATTATAAAATGAAAAACTACTACAACAACATAATGTCTCAATAGACCACACTATTATCCCCTCATAAAATCCCTGCAGGTCATTCATAATTTACTTCTTCACTTCCTGGGAAAAATAAAACATAGAAAAGGGGTGAGCTCAAATGCCCAGTAAGGATAACAATATAGCGGAAACTTTCATAAATAAGAATAAACATTTAAGGCAATGTATAACTAAAACAAAAGCCTTTTAAATATGAACTTTCAACATGGTATGGCATAAATAAAATGAAATAATGCCATTTACTTATTCACATGGATATTCTACTAATCGAATAATCACATGCAAAAATCAATAACCACTTTCATAATGTTGGAATGCATAATGTCAAACGTTAATTTCATTGTCTAGGACTCATCCCAAGACCTAGGGGTTACTTCTAACCGGAACCCAACCCGGAGTGCCTCTAATAACCGGACACCAACCCGGAGTGCCTCTAATAACCGAACACCAACCCGGAGTGCCTCTAATAACCGGACACCAACCCGGAGTACCTCTAATAACCGGAGACCAAACCGGAGGGCTTACTTTTACCAGTCCCTAACCTGGAGGGCTTACTTTAACCAGTCCCCAACTTGGAGGGCTTACTTTTACCGGTCCCCAACCCGGAACATACTTGTTTAGCACAATCATCTGAAGAAAAGTTTGAAATATAACATAAACATTCGGGTTAAAACTAGCATACGAAATGTCAAGAGTTTCACCATAAACTATGAATGGTATAAAATAGCACATCCACATTCAAACATATCACAAAACCTTCAATACAACATAGAAGTTTTGTATTATAATCAAACAACTTCAAATAATCTTAAAACCCATCAAAGGATGTTGACATAGATGAAATCAAAATTCTTTTAAAAGAAGTATCTCCTTTTATTTTGAAAACATTTAAGATCCATATAAAATAAAACATTTTCTTTGAAAATATTCTTATAAGCTTGTAAGGAAAGCTTCGAAGATTTTATAACAGCGGAAAGTAACCGCACCCGCCGTATAAGTTAAAAAAAACATTCTTACCTCAATTCTGTCGAAAAGGTTAAAAAGGACCTTGTTTTGAAAACGACGGAAAGATTCCTTTATAAACCTCTTATAAAAAGTCAAACAAGGGTATAAATGACTTTAACCCATATTCTTGTAAATAGTAAAAATGTTTTGAAATACATTTCTAAGAAACATGGATGTGGATGATAATGAAATCCCAGTAGATTATTACGTATAAACAACCTCAGATAATGAAGAGATTGTGAAATAACCCTTACCTTGTACTTTTCCTTGGTTGTGGTAGGTTAACCTCCTCTTCTTCGGGTTCTTCCTTTTGATTTGATCAAAAGGGCTCCTTAGGTTGGATTTCTGATCAAACTAAGGCCTCTAGGTTGTATTGAGGGATGTTGGGAGAGTATTTGGGCAGAGTTTGGCCGAACCAAAAGGCTTTGAAGGTGTGAAGAAATGAGAAGGAGGAGTTCCCTTTTATAAGAGGGGTGAGGGGCACCTTTGGAAAAGCTAGAAATATTAATTTATAATAAATTCATATTCGGTTTCTAATGGCTCCAAAGTTGACTATTCAAAGGTTAAGGTGGGGATAGGTCGAAAACCACTCAACCAATAGAATTTAGACAGGTTTGGGTACTTATATTAACCTTATCTTTAAGTATTAACTCTAAGTTAATTAGTTTCACTTTTACAATGTCTCTTTGTATTTTTATATAATATGGTTAATAAACTTACTATATACATCCAAGCGACCCCCAAGTGGTCCATTAATGTGGAACCTATCATAATATAACTCTCTTGGCCGAACCTTAGATTTTTAGGAATTTAATATCAATTAATAATATAATATTTGTTTTAAGAACTCTTTTATGTCAATTTTGACACTATTCAATAGTTGATTTTTTTGAAACTCCTAACAGATTGATTACTTCGAAAAAAGTCAATTACATCAATCCTAATATATCATATTATCATATAAAATTAGTTTAATTCATTAAAAGTTTCATATTATAATTATTTGGGTATTTATAATATCAATTATTTTAATTTTTCACTATTATAGTAATTACTGCATCATCATTGTGTCATAAATAAAATAAATTATTAAATGTCTAAAAATTATAAATAAAATATCATTATGTAGGAAATCTTTTTAGCTTTCTAATGAATATTTATAATCTAAAATCCAACATATATAACCCTATGTAAAAATTGTTGTTCTAAAAGATATATGCTTGTGTCATTTTTGTATTCATTTTAACTAAATTAAAATAAAGTGTCATTATCACTTACAAGTGGATCCATGGGGTCCCCAAATAGACCCAAAGATGCCCATGGTCGACCATGTATCCACCAATAGGGTTAAGACACGTTTTAGGGTAATTTAGTATTATTATAATATTATTTTTTAACCCTTATTTACAGGATTTACCCTTAACCATGGTAAATAAAATATTTACCGCAGTAATTATTCAAAATGTCTAAAAATAAAAGTTACCTATTTACACAATTTGAACATCCTGATTCAAAATATGGAATCCATTTTCCTAAATTCAAAACACAGAAGTGGCAGAAATTAATTTAAAATTAATTCCCGCTGTCAAAACAAAAAGCGTGTTTTTAAGAGATAATAATTATCAAAAGATTGACACTTGTTTATGTTCGGTTTAATTGTAAAATTATGTCCAATGACCAACATTATATTAAATAGTAAAACTATATTCTAAATATACTTTAAAACCACTCAAATTCATAATTTATCACTATTAATTATTTTGATTAAAAAAGTTGTTTTTAATTAAAATTTAGTAATTTTCACTATTCATCAAAATATGAAAGTTATCAGAAAAGTACCAAAATTTCACCTTAGGCTAAATTTGATATTCCGAATCCAAAAATGAAGTCCATTTTAAAATATAAAATATATATAACTTCAAAAAGTAGGTATTACTATTCATAACAACTAGTTTGATTGGTTACGGTGTGTTAGAACTCGAAGTTGCGTACAACACACGCTACTGTTTTATCCAAAGGAAAGCGTACCGTGGACGCTTGGGATGTTTCATTTTAAATTTTTTTGATGTCTCCATTTAGTCAAAAAGTTTAAAATATTGTATTTAAAAAGGTTTCACTATTAGAAGTTGATAAAAGTGAAATACTGAAAATGAATTTGTTCTTGCATTATGACTAAGAAACTCATAATAGGGATTCTAAAATTATAAGGATTATATAAAGTTCAAAATGTAGTTAATACTATTCATGACCTCTTTTAATGGTGTGATTGAAATCGGTGTTGCGTGTAGTGCAAGTTATTGAATTATTTTTAAGAAATAACACACTCTGAAATCCTGGGGTGTTACAATGTAAGTCCAATTATCCAACCAGAATTTAATAGAGGAGTCTCTATAGACCATCCTTCTAGGATTATTCATAATGTTGGGTAAGGATTGTTTGATGGGAGGCCATATAAAAAAATTAATGAACTTTGAACTTCCAATCTTATATTTTTTAAGAAATATATTTTTGAGAAAGGTGATAGCTTCAGAAGTATTAACAAAAAGGTCCAAGGATAGTCTTTCTTGAAGGGATTCATTAAAAAACATTATATTTCTTATACTAGTACCACCATTCCTTATGGGTTTTCAACATTTTGACTAGGTAATAGTCACACGTTTTCTTTCAAGGATACTACCAGTCCAAATAAAATTATTTATATCAGTGTTCATTTTTTTAATAAGACAAACAAGACATTTATTGACCATCATGGAGTAAACCATCTTGAAGAAAATAATGGGTTTTCAAGGTTAGTCCTATTTTCCATTAAAAAGATTTACCTTTCCAAGAAGAGATCATGTTTAGAAATTAGTCAACTATAGACTCATTGTTGTAGGAATTGGGCCTACCCAAAAATACGGGGACACGAAGATATGTAAAAGGGAGTGAAACTTCTTTCAAACCTAATTCACTAATAATTTTACATTTTCTTATGAGAGGAAAGTTTTTCCCAAAGAATATAGAAGATTTCTTACAACTAATGGTTTGAAAAAAATCCTCTTTATAGTTTGAGAGTGTGGTTTTGAGGTTAATAATATTTTTATTGTCACCTTGAAGAAAAATTATGATGTCATCAACAAAAAAAGGTGGGTAAGAGCATTCATGTTCCTAGAGATGTGGATGGGATTTAGCTTATTCTGATCCACTTGATGATTGATTAGACAACTAAGGTAGTCTACCTCTATCGAGGAATGAATGGATGAGAGGGGTCCCCCTTGTCTAACACCTTGGGGGAATATAAAATATCCATTGGGAGAGCCATTGATCAAAATGCAGATGCACGCTGAGTTGAAAAGATTTATTATTATAATGATAAAAAAGATACTAAAACTAAAACCTCCAAGAACATTGAAGATATATCCTCAGTCCATGGTGTCAAAAGAATTTCTGATGTCATTTTTAATAGTTATGTTATCTCCCATATTGATTTATTCATGTTATTGACACACTTAGAGGCATGACCGATGTAGTCATCAATGGATCTTCCCTTAATAAAATGAAATTGCTTCTGAGTAACAATTTTGTCCATGATAGTTGAAAGCATGTTAGTAATGATTTTGGTGATGATGGTATAAAGAGTAATAATAAGAACAATGGGCCTAAAAATTTGTATCTTAGCGGCATTCTCCACTTTTGGAATCATGGCAAGAAATTTTTCATTAAGATAATGAGGAAGCACACCATTGGAAAAAAAGGATTTTACAAGTTTGAAAACATCAACGTGAATCACATCCCAATAATGTTGGAAGAAACCATTATTGAATCCATCAGGACCCAGGGCACTATCGGGGATTAGAACAAAGTTAGTGTCATTGATTTCATGATCCAGAGGAGTGTTGAGAAGGAAGTTATTCTCCTCATCAGTGAGGACTATTGGAATTACCTCAGGAAGGACGTCTTTGTTGATATAAAACCATTGAAGATAGATTTATTGTAGGAGACAATATGGTGAGAAATGTAATCTTCATTGTCAATATGGTTGTCCCCATCCTTTAGAATGGTTGGTGCCCTACAATATTTATTGATTATTTGAAGATAGTTATATAATTTAGTATTTCTGTCACCATATGATAACAATTTATATTTAAACTCTTGTTTTCTCATATTATCTTCGAATATGAGCAAAGAGTTCTGTTTAAATGAAATATTTATTTCATGAGTAGAATCAATGTTGAGGTCAGAGTTGGTGTTTCTATTTTGTATATAATTTAATTCTTCATCATGAATCATGATGTCATTGTTAATTGTTTTGGCCTTGGAGCTGCACCAGGTTTTGAGAGTCTATTTTAGAAGTTTTAATTTGACATTAAAAGAAAAGGGGTCATTGCTATGTGAAATTGAAGACCAAAAGGTTTGGATGATATTAGATAATTATACATTAGATAGCCACACATTGTTAAATCTCAATGTCAACTGAGGTTTCATGTATTTGTTAGAGACATTTACCAGGATGGGGTGATGATTAGAGTTCAGCCTATGAAGAGTGGTGCTGGGGATTGTGCCCTATTTATCTAAGGTAAGTAAATTTATGAAGGTTCTATCCCATTTGGAGGAAACCAATTTATTGTAATGTTTTCTATACCAAGAAAATTTCACACTATTGAGATTAATTTCAAAAATCTTACTGTCTTCGATCGAGGCTTTAATTTATATCGTGGAAATAGAAGCATGTGATGGACCAATTTTCTCACATGATTTGAGAATGGAGTTAAAGTATCCAATAAGAAACCATGGAGCATTAATATAAGTGCTTAGATATGAAAGGTCATTCCATAAATTTTTCTTATCTTGGTATCTATTCTTAGAATAAAAAAATAGAAGGAATGATGTGTTCCATAAATATTAAATTTGGAATAAAAAATATTATCCGTGATATTAATGACACTAACATTTTTTAAATATGAGTGTGAAAAAATATATAATGATTTAGCATTGAAGTATTTTTGATTGAACCAGTATATAGATAATTATGATGTCCCTAATAAGAGTATGGTGAAAGGGTTTCTATTGAAACATGAAGGTCATGTATCTATTTCTCAAAAACATTAATAAATTTTAGAAACTTCCACTGCTCTTAATTTCTTATTTATGGGTGTGGTCTCTCTATATATTCTATAATATTGTTTACTATGAATGGGTATTGACTGTGACATTAAAATTTGTCATTTCTCTGGAAAAAATTACATTACACAGTTATGAATTAAGGTTAAATAACGTGATGAAATATCTTATTCATCAAAATTAATTCAATATATGAATGAATTGATCATTATATAATTATTGGTATGACAATAGAACAACTTCACATATCATCAAAATTACTCATAGAGTGTATATCCACAAAATATATATGTGGTTCATGGTTAAAGGTATCCACAATTATATTTCATTTTATTATTATAATGTTAAATTACATCATTATAGAATCTATCTGTTCCATGATTTCCTATTTAACATTAATTTCATCTTCACTATTAATTCAAAATGTCTTCATTTATATTTTATTCTTAAATGTGTTAACATTCATTGAGTTTCATCCAAAATCATCTATAGAGTATCTATCATCTTATTCCTACAAAAAACAATCAATTATAAGTTTATTTTTGGAAATATTTGACATATTTAATTTCTAAATGTTGGGAAAGTTGTATGTGCACTTTTGGTTTATCTAATCCCCCCAATAAATAATTTATTCTCCAAAAAAATAACATTAAAAAATCATAATTTCTCCAAGGGATACATTTAATAATTTTAATTACTAAAAATAAAGTCATAAAATAGAATTCTAAATTCCCAAAAATAATCCAATTCCATGTTTATAAAAAATTATTCATTTATTATTCAAAATAATGACTCATTTTTTATTCCAATTTCATTATTCTACCACTCTTCATCACCCATGAACCATTTGATATACATTATATGAATACCATATCAATAATATCTCATGTTTATTAAATCAATTTTTTTCTCAATATCAAGTATATTTTACCTATCTATAAATATAAAAGTTGTAATAATATTCGTATAAATACAATAAAAACAAGTAGAAATTTAACACATGAATTTGAGTTTTTTTATGGTGATTCATAACATAGAAGTTTACGAACGATATGTTTAATATAGTTAAAAAAATTTAATGTATAATGAATAATATGCAATTAATCTAAAAAAATAAAAACAACCTCTTTATTTATACCAAAATTATAACTAATCACCACCATCCACTATCCTATACCTCATGGGAACTCAAATTACACATTAAAAACAGAGTTGAATTATCCTCTTTTAAATTATTTTAATTATACTTTTCATTGGAATTGGAAAAAGTAGAAAGCCTTGCAGCCCTAGAAACATCACCACTACCATGATCCCCACCCTTAATTTCTTTCTAACACCACCTATCACTATCATTAGAATAAGAGGGAATGTTTCATTACAATGGTCAATCTAAGGTTACTCTTTTACTCATATTTATCAAATAATAGAGGATTCATTTCAACACAATCCAAAATGTCCTATAAACATTTTTCTCATTCATAATGATATATAATTCCCTCTAATATTCCCCTTTTTAAATAAAAATTCACAACCACTCCATCATTTTAACCAAACTACCTCATCAAACTCAATTATAATCATGTAAAAACAAAATTAATTAGTTTTGGAAGGATAAATTAGATTTTAAAAATGATTTATATAAAAAAAATCTTATACTCTATATGATTAACAAGTATTAAAATACATGATAAATATCTTGAACTGATTCCCTTTAAATTATAAAAATATTTATTTCAACATATTAATTTTGTTAAAAATCTCCAATCATAAAAAAATATTATAAAGTCATGTTATAGTGGGGATACATATCCCTATAATATTCATTGAATGAAGTTATAATAATGAATTTAATTGAAGGTATTTTGATAACCTATACATAAATGGAATTAAAAAAATTCGACAATCAGGTCATGTCATGAAATCGAATAATCCATAAAATTTAAAAAATAATAATAATAAAATGTAATAATCTAAATCACATAAGTAATCATTTTATAGAAACATAAATATTGACAGTCCTCAAAATTTCAATAATTATCATCTATATCATTTATTATTATGAGAAAGATGTTTTTTTCATATGTCACATTATTTTCCTAAAGGTTGATGTCTCAATGTTCTATGAAAGAAAAAAATAGAAATGGGTTCCAAATATATACCCCTACAATTAAACAAAATTTTATCCCAAAATCATAATTATGATTATAGAGATGAATAAATATCCAAATTTTAATATAAAAAATTTGTAGATTAAAGAGATATTTGAGATCTTCAATGATTATCATTACTTATTTTACATGATATTTAAAATGAATAATTTTCATTGAAATCCATGAATTTTTGGGAGTAATGGTATTTTCAAATGATTACACCATGATATCTAGGAATTTTATTTTTAATCGTACTGTGATGCCTTACATTATGATACCCAAGGTAGTGTCATGGATAGTATTGGATATTTCTTTAGGGGATTGATGAATGAATGATATTACATAAGAGGTATCACTATGAAAATTTCATTTATTTTTGTCTCTCCTACATCACTATATTATAGTGTGTGATGTGTCATTATTCCAATTAGTGATTACGTAGGGTATATACCCTTTGGTTCCATAATCATCTAGTGGAGCATAGAATCCTTGTGAATTTTTAATCCAATATTTTATGATTATGATGTGAATAGTTTTATATTTCCATGATTAGTTCTCATATGAATCCAAATATATGTAATTTCATCACTATCCTTATTGTTACCCTATGAAAAAGGGGTACTTTTGGAAATTTTACCTTGTTCTTATATATGCATAAATTATTCCTTTTTCCACTAAAATCAACTTGTTCATTCATCTTCTTAGAGGGAGTTGAAGAGATCGTGTTGGGAATTTCATGATGGTTCCTTGGAGTCTCTAATGTAACACATTTAACCAAAAAAATTTCATAATAGCTAACCTATTACCAACGATAATATATAACTATAAAAACTAAATGAGTGCTTACCCATGATTCCCCATTTCTTAAATATTACATAAATTAAAAAGGGTGATGTACCTTAGAGTCTTTAATAAAAAATTAAGTTAATAAAAAATCCTACTTGATATTTATTAGTGTATTTCATAAGTTTACTTCTACTCAACTTTACGGATAGTTCTTAATTATAAAAAATCCCTACTTCTCCACATAAAAAGGTTCTTTTCCCTAAAATTGGTCTCATTAATCTTAAATTTAATTTACTTTGGAATAAATAGAATAATTAATTTAACAAAATATCTTTATATATCATGTCTATATCCTTTAAAAAAATTTATTATTTATTACACATATTTATTTACTATTATATACAGTGGAATAGGTGTAAGAATCATCCCATATGTCATCGAGTTATTAGAAATCCAATTAGGTTTCTTATAGTATCAACCTCCCTACAATTTACCACCTTGAACAATCGATTATATTTTCCTAAATTATCCACTATATGTTGAATGCTTCCCCAAACACAAAATAAAATGAATACAATCCCGATATTTTCATATTAACAATTTTGTAATCCAAATATACATCATTAAATTTTCATTATCAATCATTCTTACTTGAATTTATTTTAATTTTAATGATATTTTTTAGCTATAGTTTTGAAAAGGCTACTTTTTTACTTGTTTAATGGAGGAATGAATTACTATTATTTAAGAAAACTAAAAAATCATCTATAACTCCCCTTATAATGTGGTTAACAAAATGAGTTCCTTAAATAGTAAAAAATATCATAAGAAGTCAAAAAATATGAAATTTTTTCTCAAATAAAAATTTCATCCCCACCATTATTATGTTTTCCAATGTGGCATATTCTTCAATTAATATGAAGACATAGTCTATACAAAAAGTGATGTATGTATAAAAAATATAACCATGTAGGAGACCAATGTATATAATCCCTCATATAAAAAACATTTACCATAATAATTAGTTGTTATGAAATCTCGTATCTCTTTTTATATCTTTAGTACATTGGAAATGATTTCATATTCCAATAAATTTTGTGAATAATTTTGAAATGTAATTAAAAAAGAATCAATATTGAATGAACTTAGTCACAATTCTTCAGAGGCCATGAAGTTCTCATGGTAGTAATTATTTTAAAAACTATATCACTATCTATGTTCATTTTTAATTTACAATCTAGTGAAGAAATAAATACATTAACTATTTAAAAAGTATAGGATCATACAAAAAATATTTCAAAACTACATCTAAAAATTGTATCATTTATTGGTTTTTTGATCACCGGTAGAAATCATTGGTCTTGAACTAGTTATCAATGTTGGAAATCCAGGGTCATGTAGTGATATTAACCTCAAAAAAATATCCATCCAAAAAATCATATGTGATTTCTACTTCCTTATAATTACATAGTTGTTGTATGTCCACCTTTTAATTATTATAGGTTATGGTGTTATAAAATCAATTCTAATTTTGTCTCCATATATCTAACTCTTAGAGTAAATTAATCTTGTGAATCAAGTGCAGGACATCATTATTCTTGTTTTGTGAGTACCTCAATATCGTATTATTTATGTAAAAGACCATTTTTTAGAGAAATATGGGGACATAACTTATCAAAAGAAATGTCTATAGTGAGTAACTCCCCCATTATCCTAGTATAGATGAATTGAATCTGTGTGAGAGTTTTTATTTCATAATGGATAAACTATAAAATATTATCCATTATTTATTGAATCACCACACTCAGTTTACATGCCCATGTGTCTCACAATAACTCAAATAACTCCCCCAAATTTGGTGATACCATTATGGGTATTGGCTATTATTGTATTTTTCTCCTTGAATACCACCTCACACATGGAATCAAAAATCAATTCCATACCCACTATCTCAATATGATTGAGTGGGTGAAAATTCCAAGAGACTTCTTTCATAGTACTTCAATAGAAAATGGAATATCATAAAAATATTAGGATTTTCCTAATCAATTTAGGTTTCATTAATTCCATTATCATATTGATTTTTTTGATTGAGATATAATGGATCATTAAAAATCTTGTGTCCAAGAAAAATATAATCATTCACCATGATATGATATTTCCAAAAATTACCCACTAATAATATCTCTTCACAACAATATAATAAATTCTCTTATTTCCTAAAATACAAATTGAATGGGAAAACATACATAAAAACATTAATCAATGAAATATTTTAAGAACTCATTTACAATCCCATGTAAGATGTGGCTCATTCATTACATAAAGTTGTGAGTTCATTAAAAAAATGAATAGAATAGGTTAGTATGAAAAGAACCATATGGGAATATTAATGTTATCACCGACAGTTCTTCTAGTTTTACTATAATTATGTTTTATCCACTATTTCCATTGATAAATATTTAATTATCATGTATGCATATCCATTCATGAATATATTTGTCAAATATTAGTGTAAATTGATTCTTCCTCTTTATATCCGTGAAATTCATGCGGCTGACACACTCTCTAAACTCCATCTATATTTAGGTTGTTATAAATAAATCATATTATTTGTTTAACTAGTATCATTATGTTCCTAAGAATAATATAGATCAGGCTAATACAATCACAATTAAATATTAGTTAGTTGAACCCAGGGATGAAAAGTTTCAATTCCTGTATGTTTATTACTTACATCATAAAATTGGATAATATATTTTTTGAAAACCTATTCATATTATTTTCTTTTATTGAGCCTTTACATTTGAGTAAAAAGGGAAGTGATTATGATTTTGATATTATCTGTACTCCAGGAAATATACATAATTAATTTGATGAACAACTCAAATAATTAGATCTATTTCACATTGGAAAATATATAAAAAATATCAATAGTACATTTTCCAATTCTCCTAATAATTATTACCTTTTTTTATATAGTAGTTGATTAAAATTTATTTTTTGTGGCTTCAAAATCAAAATAATCAACTCCATAATTGATTCCCTTGATAGGTGTTCCAATGTTAAAAATCATTACCCTTTATCTCTCTCCTCACAACTATATAGAACATTCCTATTCTATTAATCATTTATTATTTCGATCGTGAATTATTCAGATTCTCCTTAAATCTTCAATAATATAATAGATTCATTAGTGGTGTTGATTTCATTAAATGCTTTCATCTTGTATCCATTATAAAATTCACTCTTTATGTCAAATTGGATCGTTTTCTCCAAATAGGGTATATCAACAATCCTTGAGTAACATTGAAGAGTGATTTATTTGTTTCTTGGATTGGTTAGCCAATTAAAATTCATACTTATCTTCATATCATTCTTATCCCAGATCACCAGAACAACACCAGAGATGGGGACCCACAGGTTCAAGGTGTTCCTTCCCATAAGAAAAAGGCTACCAACTAACTGTGTGGATCTAAGTGGTGATTGTTGGGAGAATATACCCTAAGGACCCCATGTTCTTGTTAGAAGTTTTTATTATATTGAAAATAATTCTTGAGTTTAGTGGTCATTCAAATCAAAAGTCATCCAGGTTATCTTGGTTAGGGATTTTATAATGTGGTATTATAAAAGTTTGAGATAAAATGATATTGGGTGAGTGTCGGTGTTATTATATGATATGGTAAATAGAGTTTATGTGTGTGTTAGGAATTTGGATTGATGTGATGTTTTGTTCCTTGCTATAAAAATTGGGGGATGACATATAATTTTCAAGGGAGAAGGAGATTTTTTTACAATAATATTGTTTTTTAACTAATCAAGAATACATAATTTATATGATGTTATTGATTTATTATTTCACTATTTTCTATGAGTTGTGAGGGTTTTTAATCATTCAACATTATAAGAATGTGGGGACCACCTGTAATTCATGTTCTTCCTTTGTATTTATATTCTAAATGTGGGTATGATTTCGGTATTTTATATGTCATCAATGACCTAAATAATTTTTTACCATATATTTACTTGGTTGTATTATAATTATAAAAACTAGGTATTTGATTATTAGTGTTCTAGAGTATGTGGTTCCAATCTATGGGTGGTTATTATCGTACTTAACCCTATGATAGGAAGGCTGGGACATGAGACAAGTTAATGTGGGACTTGGTGATGGATGTGATTTGTATGGGATAATTGGCCATGAAACTAGTTTAATCTTCTTTATTTGTGATATCATAACTATTGTATCTGTTTTGGGCATATAATTAGGTTTATAGTAAGTGTAAACCTCTAAAATCTTCATTGGATCTTCTTGATGGTAATTATTTGGTTCCGCTATGGTTTGTATAATATGGGTCCCATAAGGATACAAATGATCTTTATCCATTGGTTGACATATTATATACCCAAATGGCCAGAATGCCTTCTTTTTTGGATAATCCCCCTTTTAGGGGTTGAAGTGAACACTTAAAAGACTCGTAGGCCCAAGGAATAAGGCCCATACATGACCCAAAACATGACCTTAATGTCCCAAGACATTTCACACCTGAAACAACCCCTCCCTAGCATCTACATCTTGAAGGTGCCTAGCTCCCCACCTCGCATTACTAATCAGCTAGCATTGACCCATGCAGAGTTTAATGGTTCTTGGTCTTGATGACAGTTTTCCTACCCCCTCATTATTCCAATCGGGTTAGCTCTTCTATGGTGGTTTCAATTCATTTCTCTTAATCCTTTTCTGGTCCTCATCCTAAGCGGTCTTCCTGATTGTATTTTATGTGGCCCGAACTCCATGCGGCCTAAAGTCCATTGGTGGCCTGAAGGACCTTGCAGCCCGAAGGCCCTATGGCCTGAAGTCCCTATGGCCCGAAGGAATTTAGGTGTGGGTCATTTATCAAATTTTCCACAATACATGGGGGAATACCAATATTATGATTTTATCTATATTGTGTATGAAGATACATTGGTCATATACTCTCTTGTGATGTTTACATAAAAGTTTTGGTTTTCACTAACATTGGATGTAGATGAGATAAACATTGTGTATATCTTTAGGGATAGTTTCTAGAATTTTATCTTGGTGGGGATTAATATCTTTATGTTTACATTGTTTTTTTAGGTGGTGAACCACACACTAATAGTGGATTTTTTTTTGAAATTAGTGTCTGTTGATATTGAAAATGGTGTCATGTAAGATAGGTATTCTAGCTCTGGGTAACCAAAAGAGTGGACCTGATGAGGTCTAATATGTTATTCATAGATTATGGTTAGTATTTACTTAATAAATTTAATCATAAATGGGATGTAACTATAAGTTATAGAAATGGATTGTTTGGGGCTTGTGTGATAGACCAAGACTGGGGTGTCAATCTTATAGCTAGGTGGGGTAATTTAGAGAGGTCTTTAAAGATGACCTCAATGTTAATTAATATTTAGGGACTAGGTTAGAATATAGTATATAATGTAGGATTTGAAGTATTTTTGGGTGTTGGATTCAAAGATTCCACTACAAACATAGGTTGTGAAAATTGATTGGATACCCAATAATGGGGATAGTGGATATCACAGATTATGAATTTGAAGAGAGGAGATGCACTGGTGATTTGATCATTTGAGAGATGAATATGATCAAGAATATATTCTCAAATTAGAAAAAAGAACCATTTATCGTTAGAGGTACACTAAGATATTTCTATTCTGGTTATGTATGTGATATGTATTTTTTTCATGATTTCCATATTTAAAAAGTAAGATCAACTAGGTATTGGAAATGGTATGGGAATTGGGTATGAGGTGTATTGAATTAGTGTTGATGGGTTTTAGAAGATATTTCTTTCCTGGTGAGTACAAAACAATTAGTTTATATGATGGGTTGATTAGAAAGTGGCTAGGAAGATGAATCCTATTATTTGGATTAGTGTTTTTAGAATTAATAAGTCTATTATTATTTGAAATTGAGAAAATAAAAATGAAATATACATCATATTACTATTTTGGGCATTTATAGACATGACCACTTGGTTTTTGTAATGCTTTGTCTATACATGACCTTAAAGAGCTTAAGGATGAGATATTGTATGGTAGGAAGGATTTTATGAATTGAGTATTTTGTTGTGGTATTTTTTCCACAATAATTTACTAATATTATTTAACTAGGTGGACTTTATGTGTTAGGGTAGTTACTAGAGTTTCATGAAATAGTTTTGGGGAAAGGTTATGTTATAATGGGGTTTCATGATAAAAACTCCCGACTAATATATATTGTGAGTCCACTTGAGTTTCAATGGAATTAACTATGGTCTACTTCCACTATATTACCCATTAGTGTTCTGATGGGGTCCCTAAAGTTATGAGGGTCCATTTTTATAATTTTATATCAATTAATTATTTAATTAAATATGTTATAATAGTAAATAGTAATTCATTTGATTATAGAATAAAAATCCCTCCGAATGTATCATTTTCTTTTATCCAAACATAGTATATTATATGTATTTTGTTCATTATTTATTATTATTATCATTTTGGACACCCACATATAAGGATACAAATTAATCAGTGTTTATTCTTGACATCTCTCATTAGTTTTTATCTTTTTCCTGACTGGACCCAAAAGTCATGTTTATTCAAGGTTTTCCATGTTTTTATGATTGATATAAAATTAACTGAGGGTACTAGATGGGCAGAGTCCTAGAAACTCAAGGTAGTAGTTTCCAAGATATTTATATGGTATATTTGTGTTTATATGTCTTTTGATTCGTAGTAATGGATAAGGTTGTTTTAGACACAAAAATTGAAAATAGTTAGAGACACATGGGTAATTAAGTGAAATTATTTTAAGGTATATGTATAGTAAGTGTTCTTATGGTTACATTTATGCCAATGAATTTTGGAAAAAATTTTGTCAGAAAAACATCCTATTTTTGGAATATATGTTCATAGAACAATAATTAAGGTTATCGAATTATTCAAAAAATGGTACATGGTTATGTGTGTAGTGGGTTGTGTTGGTATGACATATGGGTGATATTGGTCACCATTTTTATGTATATGTGATTAACTAGTGAGTTGGTTGTGATATATCATTCAATGAGTGGGTATATTGAGTCTTATGTAGTTGTGGAATCATATTGTTAGAGACCACTTCTTTCCATGTGTTCAATGTCATTATGATCATGTGTAGATAATACAAGCACAATGAGGTGATAAAGACCATTGAATACTCGATGTTTTATTTGTATATTGAATTTATTAAGGTGACATTGGTGACCATCCTTTTAGATGAGGGACAAGTTTTAGGTGTCCATGACATCTTGGGATGATTGGGATTTTAAATTTGCAGAAACATTCATGTTGTATAATAGGGATATGTTGGGTAAATGGGTTGGGATTGGTAAAAGAGGTGAAATGTTGTGCCCTGGGTATTGTTGAGCAATTTTTATAATGGTTATTCAATTTTTTTAATGAAATATAACTAAATATATTTTCAAAAATTTACCCTGGGGAGTTTTAAATAGATTTAGATTGTTTTGTTGGTCATGGGGTAACATGTAACATATTACTATATAGAGTTAGCTGTAAGGACGAGGGAGCTTCCTATGTGATTTCTTGTTGTTTAATCATCCCAAAATATTACTAGATAATGTAATTAATGGGGAACATCATGGATTGATGAGAATAAGTGGATCAAGTTGTGTATGTTTCCTTGATTTTCTTAATAGTTTCAAACCAACACTCCCAAGTCCAGCATTGAAAAAATAAACATTATTTTTCAGAATTTGATGCAGATGAAGGTGACCCAATTTTTCTCTCCAAGTCATGCCACAAAAAATGGAATATATCATATATCATATATTCTCAAGGACCCTTTAGTTTTAGGTTTTAAAGAATTAGGAAATACTCTTAACATTATGGATTTATAAGCAATTGGTTCAAAAATATGATCATCATCTCCCACTATATACATATTTATATATCCAACATTATGTCATCAATGTAATGAATCAAATTTTACATTTATTATTTTTGGATATTATATGAATTATTTTCGAGACCAGTCACTAAGACGACGTGTGATTCCAAGGCTTGATGTTCCCAAGATATTTTTTTGAAATATATTAAATATATTAAATATAACATGCAAACAAATTTCCTAAAAAGTGGAATAGATCCTAAAAGAAGGATCAAATTAAAAATATAAGGGCACTATTCAGTTTATAATACAGGTTTTACCCTAACAGTGACATAACCATGGTTTGTGTGAGGAATTTGTATAAAAGTTGTTGTGGTCATAAAAGAAATAAAATATTAAGAAAAAATATTTTAAAATCTATTGACCTGGTGACATATTGTTTTTTGAATACATGATTATGGAAAATTTTGATGGAAATTTACATAACGCTACATTTAATTGGAGATTATTTGGATAGTATGTAATGAAATTATATTGGTGGAAGATGACTGGATCATGTGTTGATGATTGACACACAACTGAATCAAAGGATCTTTCCAATGATCATAGTGAATCTCTATTCTTCATTAATGAATGATGAAAACAGAGGTAGGATTTTGTTTGATTTTATTTCTTTCAATGTACTTATTTTATATGATTAATGAAAATCAATCAATGAACGGATTGATTTGAGGATCAGTCGAATGCAGGATGGGTTAGTTTAATTGGGATTCAAAAAAATTCATGATGATAAAAAAATTGATTCTTTGATTATAATTGTAATAGAATAAAATCATGATTCAAAAAAACATCAATCAAGGTATTTTCCTATTTATTATTGATGGGATTTTTTCCCCTAATTCTTCATTCATCTTCGGTTTTCATTGTTTGTCCCACGGTTCAACATTTCTGGATGGATCGATCATTGCAAACCCATTTCTGGGTGAAACAATATGAAATTGTAGATCCGGGATCAAAATAATGCAATAGAGGTGTGATGGTGGTAGAGACAATATATCTAATATTAGAGATGCCCAATTTCATGTTTTGTAGCATGAAAATAATAATGAAGTATAAATTTGTTTTCTCAATGGATCAAACTTCCAAATCATATTATTCGGTGATGGCATGGTTAATCAAGACTTGATTCATTATTTTCTAGTAAGGAGGAAACCTTATCAACTATCAGATGAGGTATTAGATGCATGGAGTCATGATTTGGTATTCTTGAAGACCCGTGTTACATAGAATGTAAACCAAATATACACGCCATGTGGGACCCTATATGGTGACTAGAGGATTGGATAAACTTTATTATCATATGGCGTGTGACCCCAATCACATGATGTGAATTTTATACCTGATGACTTGGTGTATAACTCATAGGGTAAACTGACATGACCAAGATGAGTACACAGGTTGAGCCATGTACAATCCCATGAGTAGAGTACAATGACATCTGACACGCCGTTCACTAATACTAAAACATAAACACAACTTGATACATGGTTTGTTTACAAGAGTAGCACCTGGGGTTAAGGGACATGTCATGTGACCCCTAATACATGTTGTCTACAATATTAGCAATAGATTAGAGCCATTTTCCTCAGTATCTTAGAAATGTTTTTTTAGGATTTGTTTCAGATATCCATTCTCTGAGGGTTATTATAGAATTGATTCCTATTACTAAGAGAGAGATCCCCTCAGCATGAATTCATGGATAGAGTCATTGGAATTCCACAATGAGGATCAAAGTGAGATCCTCTATTCATATTCATTCCCTAGATGGATTTCTTGGTATCTTTGTGACCAAAACTACATGAGAACTGATTATTTAATTAGCGGGGAAATTAAAATTGAGATGTTTGTATCACTCAATGGTCTTCGGAGTGATCCTCATATTTGTATCGTATCTCTCTAGACCTTATATCATGTACATCCAATAAAGAGACCTGATGAGAATTACCTATCAGACAGACATCATTAGTGATATCAGACTCATGAGTGTGTTCTCCTTGATGAGTGTTTTGTCGATCCTTTATGCTGGAATTCTAGGATGACATATTTTGGTTATGAGTTACATCTCAAAAGTTCATATTTGTTGAGTATATAAGGATATTCTTGTTGTATGTGTTGTTGACATAAAACATTATAGAGATGACTGGATTTATTTTATTGTATGATTTGTGATTTTGGGTTTTAATTCTAGGTATTTTTATACTCACTCCTGCATGGGCTTTGCTTGCACTTATCATGTATTGTTAAAATGATCGACCATTTGATAGAGACCTTGATAGGCTAACTCCAGATGGTGAGTATATAAGGATATTATTGTTGTTTGTGTTGTCTACATATAATAGTGTAGAGATGACTGAATTCATTTTTTTGTATGATTTTTGATTTTTGGGTGTACTACTAAGTATTTTTATAATCACTGCTATGTGTGCATTGATTTTACTTATTGTGTATTGTGAAAATGACCGCCCTTTTGATAGAGACCTTGATAGGCTAGGACTAGATGGTGCTACATGAGGCAAAAAATACCGTTGTGTGTTCCTGTGAAATTTTGAAATCAGTACCATTTTTTCATTTAGGTTTTCATTTTTTTCAGACTCATTGTGGTGGGATTTTATTTGGATCTATTTAGTTTAATTTACATTATATAATACTCTGTTTATAGGATTTAGAGGTATTCAGGAATATTTTTTTAGTTGTTTCTACATTTCAGAATTGTATAGGCTTGGAGATGTGTTCATGTATACATGTACATAGAATAAGGCCTCCCATGTTAGTGATATACCTTCGCGACACTAGTTTCCAGACTCTTGACAATTATAAGTAGCCTTGGGGAGTCACGACATGGTCCCCTCTAGGACAAGTCATAAAATAGTTGTATCAGAGGAGTCAGTTCTACCTTAGAACCGAGATTCTTTGATATTGGTTTGAGGAAATAGTGTTAAGTGTTTCAAGTTTAGAATTTTGGCCAAGGACTCCAGTGTTGGTACAACTGCTGAAGTATCAATACACTAGGACTTTGATCACCTTCTTTTCATCTTGGTACATGAGAACATTGGTTGTAGGGAAAATAATTATACACACATCATATAAAAACGGTTTTCATATACTTTTTAAGTCCTCTCTATAGATATACACATTGGCCATGGTACACCTTTTTTACTTATAAGATTCCTTTGTGATGCATTCTAGTAAGTATTGAACATTAGGATCATGAGGATTATCCAACCTAGGATGATTTATCGATACAAGGACTAGTTCCATTGGTTTGACCTCAAGGTGGTGAACTGTATATGAAACCACCTATTCAATAGCTCATGGAACCTGTAGTACCTGTGGATGAGGTTGTCATGTTGAGAATACATCATGATTTTCATCAATAGATACCCCTTAGGTTCTAAAGAGATTCAGACCTAGAGGTGGATGATGACGGGATTGAGGTAGTGACTTGAGTTTTCTATCTATCTGAGACCCTAGAAGATAATATGGTGATCCTAGAAATGAGACTTATTTATGGATTAGTTGTATAATTTTGGGGTTTCTTGATCCAAAAAAACGATGAGGAGAAAATACTTGGTAAGATTTTGAGAATCTTTTTAGAGAGGACTTCTCTCCAGCTTTGTTGAGATATGTACATATCTAGTAGATTTTGAATCTCTATTCGGGTTAGCACGTCATTAGCTGAGTATTCATTGAGGTTTTCCAACCTACCCAGGTAATGTATGGATATGGTTTATGACTAGTTATTCATGTATTATACCTCAAAGAAGGGTAATCATTAGTACATCCAAGCCAGTTTATCCCTCTATTCATTCCAACATATAATCGGGTGCTAGAGTGAGCTTTGGTGGTTGAGAGTTTCTTAGCTGAGAAGATACAACCAGTGGTTGTCGTCTATGGGAAAGGACGAGAGACCTCAGAAGTAGGGAGTTAATTCCCGTATCAGTTTCATATACATATGAGATGTTTGAGGAGGAGGTCCCGGGATGGAGGATCTACAGTTCAAGGCTTATATGGTGGGTCTATTTAGTTCAAAGATAGGTAGTTCTACTCATGTGGTGGCCGAGGAAATATTTATTGAGATTGTCTTACCCATCATACAGATGAAAAAGATATTGTGGATAGGATGATGAGACAAAGACAATAGAATGAGCATGATGTTCAACAGGGTGGCGGAAATTTATGATGATATTTTAGAGAAGTAGGAGGTGGTAGAAACATTGACCTATTACCACCACCACCCCAGGTGGTCCGTGCCAGGCTCAAGGATCTATAGGACAAGGATGGGGACAACTACTGGTGATCAATTCTTACAACCCAGATGCTCTAGAAATTATTCTAGGTATGATATATTTCTTTTCAACCATAGATTAAATATTGATATCCATAGGTGATAGTCATTCCTTTCTTCCCACAAATTTATTTCAAGACAAAGAGATTCTAGTGGATCATTTGTCTCAACCTTTATTCCTAGAGACTCTTACTAGAGATGAATACATAATTAAGAACTTGTACCAATAGTGTGACTTAACTCTTGGAGTTGAGTTTCCTATTGGGATATATTTTAATCACTGATGAAGCCTTAAGACTTCATATTAAATATTGATTATCTTTCCATAATTCATGCCCAAATTGATTGGTTCAGGTGAAGGATATGGTCTGTCCACATCGATAGGACTAGGTTATCATTTTTTGGTGAAAAGATAGCCCAAACAGTGAATGATAGGCTCATGCGCAAGAGAGTGTATCCAATTACTCATTAATTATCTAGAATGAACCTTTGTGCTGTGGATGTTATGAGTTCCCAATTTCCTATAGTGGTGGAAATGTACATGGATGTATTCCCTGAGGATGTTCCAAGTTTACCTCCCCACCATGAGATAGAACTATTCATTGATCTACGCCCTAGTATGACATTGATATATACACTAGTATATCATATATATCCCATATATATTCAAAAGCTGAGGGTGATATTAACATACTTGCATAGGTAGGGGTTTGATAGGCATGATGTCTCACTCTGGGAAGACACATTTTTGTTCCCCAAGAAGGTGAATGATGGATTCTTGTTTTGTGTGGATTAAAAGTGATAGAACTGGGTGACCATGAAGAAAATTTATCCACTACTAAAAATTTTGACCTCTTTGATCAGTTGAGAGGGGAATTATGGTTATCAGTGGTTGACCTAAGGTTAGTGTATCACCAACTATGAGTTCAAGATGATGACATACTAAAGATAACATTCGTATGTGGATATAGTCATTATGAGTAATTGGTGATTCCCTTTTGTGTGACAAAATCCCCCTCAGAATTCATGGGACTCATCAACAACATCATTATGATTTTCTAAGCCTAGTTTGTGGTAGTCTTCATTGATGATATCCTTAGGTAATTAATGTCCTAGGTAGAGCATGCAAGACAGTTAATGATAATTATGGACATACTTCATGAGAAACAAATTTATGATATGCTCTCAATGTGTCAGTTTAGGTTTCAAGCTATCCACTTTTTAGGACACGTTATATCAATAAAAGGATTAATAGTGGACCTGACCAAGCTTGAGGTATTATTAGCTTGGGAGCTTCTCAAGAGCATGACAGAGGTATCAATATTCCATTGGTTGGTAGGTTATTACCATATAGTCATACCTGATTTCTCTAGGATATCATCACCCATGAAAGCTTTGACAAAAAAGGGGAATCCATTCGTGTGGAAAAAAATATGATAGTAGCCTTTTCAGAAGTTGAGAAAGAGTTTGACAAGCGCACCAATCATGAGATTGATGGAGGGGGGTTTTGAATAAGTATTCATCTACAATGCATCAAGAATTGATCTTGGTTGTGTTCTGATGAAGAGGCAAGAAATGATTACCTGTAGTTCAAGTCAGTTGAAACCTATGAGGATAACTACTTGAACCATGATCATGAGTTAGTAGTGGTAGTCTTCACACAAAATATGTGGTCACACTACCATATGGGTGAGTGGTTTATCATCTATTATGATCATAAATAACATAAGTATATCTTCTCTTAGAATGATATTAACTTGAGAGATTGGTGATGGATATGGTTCCTCTAAGATTATGGATCCAAGATTGTCTATACTCCTGGGAAGGGGAATGTGGTAGAAGATTCTCCTAGAAGGAGATGTTGTTTGTAGTTACTAAATGAGGAATCATAGAAGTTGGAATCAATTCAATATTGTTTTGTGGATAGGGTTCGATCATATTACATCTAGTTGATGGTTGTTAACCCTCCTCTCTTGTAGTGAGTTACATAGGCACATATTTGGGATGTCAACTGTGAGACCCTACATACTCAAATATTCATGGGACATTCTCTTAATTAATTTTTTAAATATAGGTAGCATGTCATTTTTTTCATAAGGCACACATTTGTACAAGTGATGTTATAGGAGGAGGTTCTAAAATAGTTTCATAAATCTCATTTTGTGGTATATCCATGCATGTAAATGACGTTTTAGGACCTTCGATGTCATTTTTGGTGTCTATGAATGATGAAAAAATTTTCATAGTTTTTCCCTTAATGCCTTACTTATCAGCAAGTTAAGGTTGAGAACCATGTTCAATCGGGTTTTTGTCAACACCTTGAGGTTATATAGAGGAAGTGGGATGGAATATTCCTGAAAATTGTGATGGGATTACCATGTACGTCTAGGGGACATTATTTAATATCGGTGATCATAGAATGTCTCACTAAGTCGGCCGAATTATTTGCAATTTGGGAGAAGAGTTCAACAGAATCCAAGGGATTCCTTTATATGCAAGATATAGACTATCACTATGGAGTCCCATCAATGATAATTTCTAACCATGATTCTCAATTCACATATTGGATTAATATTGGATTAAGTAATTTTTTGGGACTTATTTATGCTTGATCACGTTATTTCACCAGTAAAATGAATGCCATATTGAGGGGACTGTTCATGTTCTGGCAGAAATCCTACAAGATTTCATGTTGGCCTTTGGATGTAGTTAATAGGATCAACTACCACTGGTAGAGTTTTTATAAAATAATATCTACCATTCCACCATGGGTATGATTAAATTTTAGGATTAGTATGGGAAAACTTGTGGATTAACACATTACTATACTAGACTAGGAGATTCAGCAGTCATGGGCCTAGAGTTGGTGCAAGAAACAATTGATAATTTAAAGATCATCTATGATCAGATGAAGATTTCTCAGAGATGTCTGATGTCTTATGAAGATAGATGATAGGGGCCTCTAGATTATGAAGAGGGATACCATGTGTTCATATAGGGTTCACCTTGATGTGGATTACATATATTTGATTGGGGTGGAATGTTACCTTCGTGATTGATTAGAAAATTATGTATACTACATAGAGTTAGAGTGGTGTCTTACCACTCAGTTCTACCTATGCAGTTAGAACAGGTACACAACATATTTCACATATCATAGTTGAGAAGGTACATTCATCACCCATCACACATTATCGACTGGGGTGAGAAAGACATCAAGGATGTAGCTACCTTTGCTGATTACCTGGTAGAGATTGAGGATCGACAGCAGTGAATCATCCATGGTAAATCGATTCCTTTAGTGCATGTCTTGTGTAAAAACTAGAATCTCTAGGAGAGCACATGGGATCGAGAGGCACAATTTCACACTCTGCACCCGTATTTCTTTGTGTAGTCCTTCTTTTGAATTTCCATGGATATAAATCCCTAATGCGGGGAGAATGTATTAACATGAATTATCTACGTTTTATTTTTTTAATATTTTATGGATTATTTTCAAGACCAGGGGTCGACATGTGGTGTGATTTCAAGGCCCAATTTTCAAAGGATAAATGTTTTAAAAATATTAAATATATCAAATAGCAAGCACGCGTAGTTTTACTAAAAAGTGGAAAACATTGTAAATGACGGTTCGTACATAAAATTCAAGGGAACTCTTGAGTTAAAAACTATGGTTTTACCTTAGGAATGAAATAACTATTGTTGGAATGAGGAATTATTAGAAATGTCATTAAGAGAATAAAATAATTAAATGATTAATAAAAATTATTCTATTAATATTTTCATGTGGAAACCTAATATTTTATTTAAATACATGCTTATAGAAAATCATCAGGGTTATCCACATAACCCTACAATTAATTGGAGATCCTTTGGAGGGCATGGAATGCCACTCTGTTGGCAGATGATTACCAGATCAGGGACTGATGATCAACATGAAATAGAAACAAATGATATTTCCAACGATCGAGGTGTAATTATGTTCTTTATCAGCGATTGATCCAAATTGAGGGAGTATTTTTATTTGATTGGGTTTCTTTCCCCATTCTTATTTTCTATGAAAAACACTAATTAGTTGAAGAACCAATTGATTAGAGGATTTATCGGTTTTGGGATTGGTTAGTTTAATCATAATTTGCGATATTTTTATTCATTATTAAATTATTTATTCTTCAATTTTATTCTAATGGTAATGAACCTAGATAGGAAAACCAATTTATTGAACTCCATTCCACTTGATTATTCTTATGATTTTCTCCCCCGATTCTTTGTTCATCATGGGAATTCTTCAGTAGGACTGTTTTGTGACAAATCTCGATAGACCGATCATTAGGTACAAATTTCATGGTGAAAGGATTCGAAATTGTATATTTGGGATTATCATGATGAAACATAGGTGTTTCAGTGTTCGTAGCATCATATCAGATTATATAGATACTCGATTTCATGTCATTTGGAGCACAATGAAGAACGATGTATAAATCAATTATACAAATTGGATTTAAAGATAGAATATTATTGTTTGGTGATAGAATGGTTTATCGGGCATTGATTCGTAAGTTTATTATAATGTGATCACCAAATAAAACATTAGATGAATAAGATGTGTGGATTCTAGATCTATGATTCTGAAAAATCTCACATTACATGATGTGTACAAAAAAATCTATATACTTTATGTGCCTTCTATGTATCTAGGGTTTTGAAAAAGATTAAGTATGACAAGTCTTGTGACCCCTATCACACAGTGTGTGCTCTCTCCCTAGAGACTCATCTTGTACTTTAGATGGTACATGGATTCGACCTCAATGAGTACATGGGTTGAGCCATGTACTAGAACACAAGTAGAGTACACAGGAAGCTAACACATTGTGCACTTATACAATGGCATAGACCCGGCTTAAGACATGATCAATTTACATGAGCAGGACTCACAGTCAAGGGACATGACACATGAACCCTATTATATACCATTTACTTTATTACACATAGATTAGAACCCATATCCTCAGTATATTGGACAAGGTTTTTTAAGGTGAATTCCCCATATACAATACCTTAGGGTTCGTATGGAATCACTTAATACTCCTAGAAAATCTCTCCATTAAGTAGGAATCCTTGTATAGAGTCATTGGAATCCCTTCACGAGGATTAAAGTGAGATCATATATTAATATTCATAACCTAGGTGGAGTTCTTGGTATCATCATGAACAACACTAAATGATTTCTGATCCTATACATAGTGAGTTAATTCAGACTGAGTTGTTGTTATCACTCCCCATACTTGGAGGTGATATTCATCTGTGTATTGTATCTATTTAGATCCTCTAAAATGTACTTCTTATGATGAGACCAAGTGAGAATTACCTATCAGATTGACATCATCAGTTATATTATACTCAAGAGTGTGTTCTCCTGGATGAATTCTTTAAGGATCCTTTGAGATGGAATCCTAGGAATAAATATAATGGATGTGACTTACTTCTAGACAATTTTTCTTGTTTGAGTATATCTGGATATTCTTATTGAATGTGATGTATAAATATACCCTTGTAGAGGTGAATGAATTTATTTTGTTGAAATATTTTGTTGTTTTGGGGTGTCCTAATTCATATTATTATAATCACCACTACAAAAGAATTTTCCTCAATGTGTTGTGTCTTGTGTAGATGAATGTCCTTTTGAAAGAGTCCTTGATAGACCCAGACCAAACGTTGCTTAGTGAGACCAGATAGACTGAGGTGTATTCCTGCATCATTTTGACTGGAGTCCTAGTCTTACTTCCATGTTGGACATATTTTCAGACTTTTTGTGGTGGGATTATAATTTTACCTGTTTACTTTAATTTAATAAATGTGCTACTATAGTTGTGGGTTTTATAGGTATACATGCATGTTTTTTCTATTGTTTTTACATTTCATCATTGTACAGGCTTGGAAATGTGTGAGTGTGTACATGTACTTAGGTTAAGGGTTCCCAATTTAGTGATATTCTTACTCAGTGCTAGTTTCCAACCCATGGCCTTTTGGAGGTGGTATTTGGGAGTAGTAACATTGGAGTATATGGTACTGGTCATGGAAATCATCATCATCCTTATGAAACCTTCTAAACATAATTTTTCAATATAAAATTTTATAACCTGTAGAAAATGAATCATAATAAAGGTGATATCAAATTCTTAGTTAGGGTAAACTCAAGAATTAATAATTGATTTTTACCAGGGATAATAAGAAGAGAATAAGGGTATTATGACATAATAAAAGTGCATGATCAAAAAATAATTATATCCATACCCATCTATATCTATATCATCAAACTTAAAAACATGGAAATAGTATTTAAAAGGGAAAGATCCATCATAATCAACAATTATGATCCATGCCATATCAATCATGAAAATAAGAGACATTATAAACCCATATCAAGCATAGATAGTAATTATTAGTATCTTGGAACATTATATTAACATAATTTGTTAAAAATGGAATAGAAAATATGGATAACATCTATCTCAAAATGAAATAATTCATTATAGGGTTATAAAGGACACACCCGTCCCAGGTTTATAATGGACCACCCATATTTGGTTAATAATGAAACCACCCATCCTTGGTTTATAATTGAATCATCGTAGCTTGGTTTATAATGGAACCACCCATCCTTGAAAAAAAATTCCATTAATCATATCATGAATAAAGTGCATAATTTATTCATTTAATAATAAACTCATTGAAACAACTATCATTATTTTCAGAACATGATTAATCCATGGAAATAAAATGTCCTCCAAGAAAATATATTTAAAACATATTTAGCCCAATGAAAATAAATCGGTTCTAAAACAATCTATTTGAAACAAGATTATCCCATGGAAAAGAATCATGTTTGATGTTAGTATCCTTGAAACAATATTAATCCATTAAGAGAAATAATGGGAGTGGTGTCATTAAAAAATATACGTATTAGAGCATAAGTGTCATGTCACGAACAAGACCTGATACTCTGGTACCTTGTAAATCAATCCCAATATGACATGGCATAAAGGTATTTCTAAATTCCCATAGGATGGAGACTATAACATGGCATCATTCAAGAAAAAAGAGGAAATAAATTTTTCACAAAACAAAAGAAGATAAAAAACAAGTTATTATATTCCACACTCAAAAATGGAGAAAGTATAAGAAACCAAAAAGTTACATCAAAAACCCAAAATAGTACAATATAAAAGTACTCATAAATTGAAAAGATGAATTAAAAATACAAAAGGAAATAATACTCTAATACTAGAGGATCAATATAATCCACCACCTCCAAGTGGCTATTTCCCATTGCTTGGACCTAGAGAAGGAAATCTACAAATTCTTGAAGGTAGAGGTCGGGTGTGAGCTATAAATCCATGTAGGGTCATGCATGTGCTCTATAAAAAATTCCATAATAATGAACTGAATAATTATTTCATTTTAAATAAAAGAAATCATGGAAATTAATATTTCTAATTAAAACAAAATATGATTTCATTTCAAATGATGGAAAAAAATTGGACATGGATTAAATAAAACTATAATATAAAATAGTTTTTATAAATCATATCGCATTAATAAAATTGTTCTATAAAATTAATATAATATATATATCAAAAAAATAACTACAAGAACCATGGTATCTTACATAGGGTATAATAGTTTCTAGATATATACGATCCTCAAACATTTTATATTAGTGAACAAATTAATATGTTTACACACATCCCTTGTACTCAAGTTAAATAAGAATCATCAAAATTCTATCATAGATAAGATCTACCAAACTAGGTTTTTTGATAAAGTTTTCATCATCATTACATTTATAGGGAAATACCGTCTAAGAGTTCATTCCCCCAATAACCCGATAACTACCTAGGTTATCATGTGCTTAGTTAATCAGTCAATAATGGTAAAATCGTCTCGTTTCAATTAAATCATCATTTACAATTCAATTTCTGAAATTTTAATATAAATATAAAAATATAGTTTCAAAACCAAAACATGGGATTTTCATTGATACACCCCTATAAAAACAAAACCAATCATAGGTTTTTATCAATTTAATTTAACCCATTTTCTAAAATCAATTCTCAAATCAATTCATCAATTCCATTAATTCCAAAATGCTCCCCAAATTCCATTTCAATGTGAATTTGGTCATTTTTTATAAAACAAATACTGTAAAATTCAAATCATTAAATTGAAATTATATCAATTTTTGTTCTAATAAATTAATTAAAAGTTAATATAAAAAATCATAATAATTAAAGCTTAATCACATGGACAATATTAAACAGAAGCACCTAACTTTAATCACCAATTCAAAATGCACACCACCACCAACAGTTTTCACCAACTAAGAATGACGGTGACCAAGAATAAGAAACTAAAAATAGAATCAATATCAACAACAAATCAGTTTAGAAACATTAACAACGTGATGATCTAACACTCTCCATGGAGGATAGAAGGATAGAGTTGGGTATGACACATCAAGGGATATTCACATACATGAAGGAGGTAAAATGAGATCAGCTAAGATTTTATCTAAAATTGAATCGGTTTGATGGAGACAAAATCACACATTGGGAGCCTCCAAGTAAGAAGAAATAGATTTAGGTTGATCTAGGGTAATTCAGTTGTTTAAATAGGGATTCAAAATATTTTTTAAACATTTTTTTTGAATTAATAAATCCTATGCACATGGTGAGCTTGGCAGGGACGCATGTTTAGAAACACCATGAACCCTAACCCTGAGAACCTACACTCCAGTGCATGGTTTCTACTAGGTGGGAGAATGGTTTTTCAAACCTTTAAATAACAATGAAAACCCCCCATTATCTAGGGTATTCAGGTTTTCACTCGGGGGAAACACAGTTAAGGAAAATCATGAGCCAAACATGCATAGCCCAAAGAGCATAAATTTTTTTCCATAATTCAACTAAAACCCCCCTAAAAAATCCATAACATGAGAATGATAAAAAGAAGGGTAAAACAGTAACCACAAACTAGTAAAATGATGTTACGAGCTCCCCACCATATAATATTAACATCCCCATAAATCCTATCATGATGTTTCCAAAAAAAAAAGACAAGGCCATCGCTCTCTCATCAGTTCCCCCCTCTCCCAAGTCTCTTGTGAATCATAATCATGATTATATAACACAAACCCCAATTGTATCATCCTATCACAAAGTACATTTATCTCAGAATAAAGAATCATAACTAAACCCTTAGTCACAAATAAAATGGTTTCAACCTCAAAATCCTCCCAACATAAGAAATGAGATGTGTCAGAAATATACTTCTAAAGATGGGATACATGAAACACATTATTTATCAACATCAATAATGGTGGAATTTATAGATAGTAAATCTCCATACCCACATTCTTAACAACCACAAAAGATCCCACAAAATGAGAACAAGCTTCCCTTGTATCCCAAGATATGGATGACATAAATGTTGAGAATATTTCAAGAACACATGGTCACGAAAAATGAACTCCAATGGTCTCTGATGACAATTGTCATAATATTTATAATGGATCTATGCCATCAACCTTCTTTGATAAATGAAACAAATATTTTCTATCATCTCTTGAACCAAGATTGTTCCAACAATGTAACATTCACTATTCTCCGACCAACACAATAGAGATATTCAAGACCGACCATACAAGGACTCAAATAGATCTATTCTGATCACGGACTGGTAATTGATGTTATAAGAGAAATCACTGAGTAAAAAATGATCATCTCAAGTAAAAATAATGTTGAGAAAAAAGTTACAAAAAATATCCTCAATAATTATCATATCCCTATTTTTAGTCAATCCTTTGTAGATTTAATATCATACTAAAATGAACAAAAGGATCTAGTTTATCCTAAATTAATATCTAAAAGTGATAATTAAAATGGGGATCTCTATAAAAGACTATAGAATATGGAAATCCATGTGAGAAAATAATATCATTAACCTATATATTTCCTAAATCCTCATATTCAATTATGACATGAATGGGTAAAAAGTAATCTAATTTGGTCAGCTAATCGATCACTACTCATGTTTCATTCTTCTTTCTCTAAGTACATGGAATCCCAACCACAATGTCTATAAAAATCTCATCCCAAATCCAATTAGGAACTACAATAATATGAAGTAAACCTAAAGGTATCCCATGCTCAGCCTTAAGCTATTTGAATTTATATAAATGAGAGAAAAAAATATGCAATTCCATATCTTGTACATGGAAATAAGAATCGATGCCACATATCGTAGAATGTCTTTGTGGTTTAGGGGTGTAAAGAACACTGATAATTATGGAAATATAACATCATGTCTTTACTCATAGATAAAAACACAACCAACCAATTCTGAAAACCTAGAGCACCCTCCATGGATAATGACCACTCAACAATGGTCTCCCTAACATAAGGAGAGTCTTTAATGCCATAGAATTCATCAAAGTGATGTTATAATTGAGGAATAATTTTGAGATGGGTGGAGGATAACTTAACACATGAAGAAAAAATATAATCCTCAATTTATCATACTCCAGAATGGAACTATGTAAAAAGAGTCATCATGTTCCACTCTTATGATGATTGCTTTATAGCCTATGTAAAATTTTGTATTCTAAATCTTCAACGATGACATTCCCATTCCCCAGGCTATAAGTGATGTCAAAATAAAAAAGATATAGGTACTCTACCTGACTACTATATTAGAGATTAAAATCTTTTTTATAGAAGATATAACTTAATCCCATGTGGTTAGAATACATGGAAAATGTTTTTTCTTCTTAGGATCTATAGGAGTGGATGGACGGCATCCTTCTCAATAAATGGAATATCATGTTATATTTCTCAACAATAGAACATTTAATTACTCTGTGGTCATATTCCCCTAGCTCCTACAACCTCATTCAGTTCCACCTCTTAAGATGGACCTATGATCTTCATATGAATTGGGATGCACCGATGTCTGCATAATGGGTTAGGTTTCCAAAACACCCTATCCCTTTCTAGAAACCTTCAATATTTTTCCTACTAGAAAATTTGGTTGGTTTCAATTTATTCCTTGACTCATGAAAAAATTCTATTTTCCAGTCGATCACCCCATGTGTATGTGTAGAAGTTTATTTCTCAAACCCCCCAGTCGATTGGGTGTGGTTCTCATTTAGGGAAGAATTTCTCTATAAACAGCAGTTTGTGATTGAGTATTTTAGGAAGTTTTGTATCTCATATAAATCTACGGGGAATATATATTTGTTAGGCTAGTGAGGAAACAATGAATAAAAAGGGGAATCCAAACCGAGTGAGACTATTATCAATACCCATCCTTTATCACATTGATATTAGTGGAACCTCTAGCATTGATCCTCCCTAGAAGGGTTTCAGTTCAGGGTTTATTGATCTGAAGGTGTAAGACATTTTTTCAAGATTGAAACATTATCATGGAATTTCTAGTTTGAAAACTCATGGTTAGGGAGATTTTATATACTCCCCTCTAATGGAATCTTCTTCCTCCATATAGGCAGCGTGAGTTGGGGGTGTGGGAAAAGGGATTGAGATCAGCCCGATTTCTTCACATCAGGTTCTTTCTGACCATATTCTAGACCTTTTGTTGTGAATATATCCTTGACAGCAAGTCCCACAATATACTCTGTATTTGTAAAACTACTTTACATATTTGATCATGTATCATAAAGATAATGTTGATCCTAAACGATAGAAATCAGTTATTATAAAATAGTAAAGGAAGTAGGATATATCAAGGTCCCTTGAAGAATCTGAACATAGCTATAAAAAAATTTTCCCTTAACCTATGTCAGAATATGAGAAGAACCCCCATATTACTGTGAGTGTCATGTCTGGGGCAGGAAAAGGAAAAAAGGTAACCCACTCTCTAGAAATTTCTCTATTAATAAGTGGAAGAAACCAAATCCTCACAAAGACTACTCAAACTTTGCAAAAAGTTTGAAAACTATATATTAAGGTAATGAAAAAAAAACATTGAGAATGATATAAGGCTGATAAAAGTTCTATGGACTGAAAAATATGTTAAAACAATGATAGAGGTGGTGCAGGAGTGTTCAATGATAGATTTAGACTCTACTAGAGAGGTAGGGAAATTGGAGTGGGGAGGGAGTAAAACTAGTAATTGGTTCCATATTTTGAGAAGGAAATGTTGGAAATCTTTGGACAGGAAGCTAGAATTTGTGATGCTTCTTTTGTGATCACTATTAGCTCGTAAAAGGAAGCAAACACAGTGGCCATGGAAAAATAATGGGACATTCTTATAAACTCTAAAGAAGAGTTGCTGGAGAATGTCTTGATTATTTATTATTCAAATGAGGATATATAAAGGATGTCTGGGAAACCAATTAAACTGTTAAGAAACAAGGATCTGGGTGATTGGATTGACATGTAACATTTAATTATAACTAGAGACTTCAACTATAAGAATATAATTGTGGAGGAGTTCTTGTAGGAGTGGGAAAATTGGCCTATCTATTCTAAGATATTTTCAAAGATGAACCATATAAAAAGGTAACATATCTATCTTGGAAATTATATAGGTTAGTCACATTTAAATGGTTTAAGTTGGCCTTTAATATGTTTTTTATCTGTTATAGTGTTTGATGTCTTGGGTGAACAGGAAGGTTTCACACTTTTTCTATAAAAGTGTTTTATAATAATTTTTTTTCTTTATTAGTAGAATACATGTTAATCCATTATATGAAAAGGTAATTATTACAAATCATAATATCATGAATCAATGACTTTGAGATCAAGGTCATGGTTTGGATAATTATTATTGTGTGTCCAATGATGTTGATAGTCATAGGATACCATGTAATCACCCTACATAATAACACATCCCAAACCCAATCCTGATGTAACATAGAGTACCAAAAAACCCTGTCTGGCCTTTAGAAGAGTCAAAAATGGATCGTAAGTCAAAAGATGATTAATGTCAACAAAAGAACACTAACATTTTTCATCCAATTAAAACATTGACTCATTCTATGTTAGAGTTGCCATCCGAGAAGTCAAATTTTAGAAATGTTTTAAAATACATCGATAATACCAAGAGAAACCAAAAAATAATGAATCTTGAAATAATTATACTGCTTATACCATGTCATAAAAGATTTCACCTTACTAGGATCTACTAATATACCATTTTATGAGGCCATGTGTCCCATGAAATACATTTCTCAAATCAAGAAATAAAATTTTGATAACATGGAATAAATTTAGTCACCCCTCATCAATTATAAAATGACTCTTAGATGATGCACATGATCCACCTTTTACTTATAGTATACCAGGATTCCATCCATAAATACCACCTTGAATGTATCAAGATACCCATGTAATATCATGTTCAATAAATCCAAGAAGACTGCAAGAGAATTAGTTAGACCAGATGTAATTTTAAGATACTCATAATGTCTATACCTACTTTAGAAGGTGGTTTATGAATTTCAAATTCCTTTAAACTCAATTTGTGGTAACCATATTGAAGATAAATATTTGAGAACCAAATCTCCCCTTTAAACTAGTTAAACAAATCATCTATATGTGTCAATAGATATTTTTTCTTTACTGAAACTCGATCGAGTTCATAGTAATAAAAACATAGGTGAAGTGTTCCATTAGATATCATAGAAAATAAGAGAGGCACTATCCAAGGTGACAGACTCAGGTGTATAAATTATTTATCTAATATATTATATAGTTATATATTCAACTATTTCATTTCATCTAGTTCCATGCAGTAAGAATATATGGATATCGGTTCAGTACTTGGAACCAAATCAATTGATAAATCTACCAATCTTATTTGTGGAAACCTAGGAAAGTTAAAAGGAAAAAACATAAAAAAACTCAAAGAAAACTGAAGGGACATCATAAGTCAAATATTTTCTCTCTATATCGAAAGATAAAAATGATATTACTTTCCCCAATTCTAGATAATAAGGTTTCTCTCGACTCGACATCTGGTTCCATTCTCCATAAAAGGCATGGCACACCCCATCAGGTGCATAAAAGGATTATCATTAGAGTTAACAGTCAATTTAGGACTTATTAATAAATGATCGAATCCATCCTTAAAATGAATTAGATATGTTTCATGTGAGGAACTTGAAACATCCAATTAATCTCAGTGAATAATATTGTGAAAAGACTAGAAGGATAATGAAGACCCTACTCTCTCTTAGTTCTAAGTACTGTAGTAAAATACCTCATGTAAGATTAAATATCCATCGAAAGATTAATCAGGTTCACAATGTAGGTTGATATGCACGAATTATATGCACAATATCAAATAAAACAATCAGTGAAGATGAATCTATAGTGATGGTTCCTCTCACATTCACTATACTTGTACGAACATCCTATATAGACTCTTCTACAATGTTAATAATCTTCGTTTTGAATGTATATGTCTGAAACCCCTTAGATATTGAAGTATCTGATTACACCACAGTGCTCTTATGAGTTGATGAGATCATTCCACTATGTGCGTAAGAAATGATATAATATAATTTCTGCAAGTGTCATGAATTTCTATAGGAGTTTCAAATCATGTGTGTATCATTGAAAACACACTTCAAATTCCCAGGCTTTTTATATGGGAAGCAAGCCAAAGGGCCTGTTCCAGGAAATACAATAGGTATAAAATAACCATACTATTAAGATCCACAAAGGGACTCATCATGATTTCTCTTTCCTTCAATGAAACTTATAGAACTTCCATTGGGAGAAAAAGGAAATACCATCAACCCTTAAAAACGGGCCAGATCAAGTTCCAGCATAAACAACCTATACAACACATGAACATAAGAAGATAGAATCAGAAAGAGAACCTAAGAATACATATGAGATCAATGCACCATATCTAACCATCGAGTCTTCATATTATCATTTTATATAATCTCGTATGAAAACATTCCAATCATGGGAAAGTAATTTTCATACTCTGTCATGGTTTTATTAGCCTGCACGAGTTTGAAAAAAATCTATATCTTTATATAAAACCATAAAATATGAATATAACTGGTTGGAGAAAACCATGTTAATGTGATTTAACTCTAATCTCTCATTCTTAATCATTGTGATTATCGAGTCCCACCATATCTAACATGTCACTCTAGCTTGAAGGTGTAATATATTACCTTAATCGAATCAAGAATTTCAAAGTACTCAAATAAAATATTTACATTTATCAACCAGTCCTCAAACAGTTGAGTATCATTATAACCAAAGAACATTGCGGAATACTAGTTAAGGAACTCATGTGCATGATTCTATAATTCATTACACTATGGTTCAATAGAAATAACATATACTTGAATGGGTGTAGGTTCCTATCACAGAGCATGGACAACACACAGAATAATCTCAAGGAGATTCTAATCAATGAGATGATTCAATCATATTGGTCCACCAAGATCTTCCACCTATAGCATATTCACATGTATTATTGGATGCACGATACAACACAATAATAGAAAACAACAATGAAGACATCAGATGATTACATAGATCAACAACTCGAACAAGATAAATGGGAACATAAATCCCATCAGATTAAAGAATATGATTTGGATTTCAACCTATTAAAATAAAAATTAGGAAAAAGTCTATATATTTATCAAATTATTCCTAAATAATCCTTTTTCAAAATAGCCATAGTGACTAAAGGCTAGTTACAATGAGATCTAGCTAGGAACCTGTATGCAAATATCTATTAAGTTACGACAAGATATTCTAAAATTCTTAATGACATCAATGAATGATGTTTATTATGAACATTTGATATAACTTCATCACGAACCAGCTTAGATACCCTAGTACCTTGATACAAGATTTTGAATTGATAAATCATAAAGTGAATTCATGATACTAAGGTGTTTGTGATTATCACTTGGGATCATTCATGATAAAATAGGAATGGATTTGACAAAAAATAGAACAAGATAAAGAAATATGTTAATATTATAATCATTAAAAAGTGGATAATGTACAAAAAACCAAACATGTATATTAAAAACTCAATATGGTACTTAATCAATGTACTCAGAAACTGACATGATAAACTCAACATCATAAGGGTAACATTACTCCAATCCAAAAGGATCAAGTACATTCACTACAACAATGTGGAACATTCCCTTTTCTTGGACCTAGTAGAATGAAATCTAAAAATTCTAGAAGGAAAAAGTATTGTGTGTGATCTAAATTCTTGTAGGGTTCCACTAAGTTCTCTGTAGAATGATTTAATAATAATAAACTAAATCATGCTTTCAATTTAGACAAAATAGAGAATGTAAATTCATATTTTAAAAAATATTGATTTAATATTAAATGATGGAAAATTTTAAAAAAACATTTATATAAATATTTTATATAATTTTTAATATAAATAAGTTCGAATGAATAAAAAGGTTATATAAAATAAATTGAATATATATTTAAATAATCACAATAACAACCATGGAAATATTTATTGCAGTATGATAGTTTATAGTTATATAATCCTCAAACAACTCATATTGGTGATCCTGAAAATATGGGTATAGACATCCCTCAGACTCTAGCCAAATAGGACTCATCAAAATTAAAATAGGGATAAGAGGTTCCTAACTAGTTTTTTTAGATACTTCACCATTAATAAAATGATAGTGAATTTCAAACCTATCAATCTTGTCCTAAATAACCCATTAACTACTAAGGCTCACATGTTCTAAATAAATGAGTCAATCAGAAATCAGGAAATCATCTAATTTCATATAAATCATCAGTTACAATTCAATATAAAATTTTTAAATTTCCATATTCTAATTCAGTTTCAAAAATAAAACATTGGGTTTTCATCAATTCATGCATTTATAATACAAAACCAATAATCAATTTTTATCAATTTAATTTAATCCATTTATTAAAATCAACTATAAAATCCATTAATCAATTCCATAAATTTCACTATATTCCCCAAATTCCAATTCCATTTGAATAATGGGGTTTTCTAATAATAATATGCCAATTCACATCAGAATTCCAAATTCTATAAATTTGGGATTTTATAAATCAATTGAAAGATAATTTAACAAAATCAAACAAATCAATGTTTAATCATATGGCCAATATTTAATGGACCACATACCATACATCACTAAATAAAAACACAATATGCCTACAATGAGTTTCATCAATGAAGAATGAAGGAAACATAGATCAAGAAATAAAACCTAGAATCAATATCATCTATAACAGTGATTAGATCAATAAACAATACGATGATCTAAACTCATTAAGTATGAGAGATAGATAAAGTAGGTGAAGTCCCTTGATATGAGATTTACTTACTTTGATGAGATCAAAAGAGATCATCCATGATTTGAAATGCAATTTAATGGGTTTGGAGGAGGCTAAATCACCCTTAGAGGACCTCCAAGGAAGAAAAAATCGATTTAGATTGAGCTCGGTTTGATTTGTGGTTAAAAACGAGGTTCCATAAATTTTATATAAATTTTAATAATTAAAATTTTCCACATGCATAGATGGTGGGGAAGGGAAACACAGTTATACAAACCATGTACCCCAACCTTACACCCCTACAATGGGATGAATTGTCTCTACTAGGTGGGGATATGGATTTTCAAATAGTTTTAGACCCATGATAACCTACACTATCTAGAGTGGCACTGTTTGCACTAAAAGGGTGCATGGTTTGGGAAAATTGTTCACTAATCATGCACAACCCAAAGAGAATCCAATATATTAAAAAATTAACCCAAAGAACCCATAATGAAGCCCTAAAAAGCATGATGAAAAGAAGTTGTGAGAAGTAACTAAAAACCAGTAACAAGAGGTTATATAACAATAAGGGTTTTTGATATTATTGAATTAAAATACTATTAAAATACTATTAATACATTTTTGTGGAAAAGAACCTTTCATTTTTGAAAATCACATTTAAAATCTAAAAAATCATAAATATTTGGAAAATAATTTTTTTAAAACAACATTAGAAACATAAAAAGTAAAATTTAAGGAAAATGATATTGTTAAAATGTATTCATGTAATAAATGTTAAAAATAAACATTCTTTTCTGAAATATTTGAAAAATAGAGTCAAAGTGACCCATTTTGAAAATGCTATGAAATATCATTTTAAATATTTTTAAAAAAATGTAAAAGATCACAAAAAATAACTTTAGGAAAAATAAATAATTTTTGAAAATACCATTTCTAAAAACATTATAGAAACATATATATGGAATAGAAATATACCCGATCTTTGAAATGATACAAGATCAAAATCACTAAAAAAATATATTTTTGATATTTATTCAATCAATAAAACTGGAAATAAAAAATAAAGCAAGGGAAAAAAATTCATAACCATTGGTTAATAAACGATATGTTGTTCAATAATATAATATCACATTATTTCATCTAAAATAAAAATGAATATAAACAATCCCAAAAGAAATCCGATTGTAACATAAATCCTTTTCCACTTTTCAAACCCTCCAATAAAAAACCCCATGAATGAAAAATATCAATTGATAATTTGAATATCATGAACATAAGGTTATCCATATGTAAAATTGAAAATGTTTAGTATATACACCTCATAATGAATATAGGTTCATATCATAAACATATTTTTTGAAGAAGGTAATTTGGCATCATTAACCCTTACAAATAGCATATCATTGAATTGAGAATTTATCAATGAAATGAATATGTGTAATAAATGTAAAAATTTATAAAAAAATTTAAATATAGAATAATAAAATTTATAGATTAGTTCAGCCATAATAAAATCAAATATAGTTAATTAATATGTTTTATAACCCAATGAAATGAAATAGAGCGAAGAAACTTTTTTCCACTTGGTAACACTAAAGTCAAATGCCCTTGGATTGAATAATTCCAATTCAACCATAAAATACCATGATTTATTGTGTATTCTTTATATTAAATGTAAAATGGAAATTATATACACCACTAAGTAAAAGAGGTGGTGAATATGGAAAATGTCTCATAGATGTAAAAGTGAGATTAAAAAACCCTTAATCGAGTCTAGATAATTTTTTATGTTCTTTGACACCTATGTAGTAGGAATACATAAAATATTTTATTTATTATTTTTTTAAACAGTTATTTAATTATTATTAAATAATTTATTTTATTTCTTTTTAATGACATATTTAAATATTCAATCACTTATGTCCATATTGGGAGTTTTTATGATGTTAAGTTCATTATTTCAAAATGGATTTGTGTATTGACCATTGCTAAAGAATTAATTACTTCAAAAAATATAGTGTAATAAAAATTTATTTATTATAATATTTATCCTTAAATTATACTTTTAAAACTAATAATGAAAAACATTTACAAAAATAGAACTAAGTTATGATCATGGAGATAGTCGGTCGTATCTACGCATGGCTATAGTTTCTATTTTTAAATGTTTATTATGGAAAGAAGTTAGGTATTAATTTATTTTTATATAATTACAATAATATCACAAATACCATATTATTTCTCAAAATTTACTTATTTATATCATTTTTTGAATGTGATTATGAAAAAATAATCACATCACATCATGGAGGCTCAAGTCTATAGATACACGAACACCATTATCATTTTTTAGTGTAAGAATAAAAATGATATTTTATTCATTTAAAAAGATAAATATGTAATGAATATAATTATTATTTAATAATATCATATATATTTATTAACATTATAATTATGAAATTTATTTTAAATCATTAGTGAAAACAAATCACATCGCTCTGTAAGGCGATAGTCCGCCAAACACAAGAGCGACGTTATTGTATCCCCCGTAGAATAAAAACTAAAACAAATTATATGTGATATCATAACTCAAAAAGTATAAATATGATTCAAATGTAATATATATATATATATATCTTAAATTCATTATTATAACTTGATGTGGGAGGTGTTGATGAAAAATTAATGACATTGGTTCGCAAGGTGGTAGTCTACCGTGCACACGAATGATTATTTCATATCCCATTTGATGAAAGAGGAGATAGATTAAAGTTATTAAATCAATATAACAACATATAATTATATATTAAATACTTGATTTATCATATTATAATATTTTAATTATATTTTAATGAGGGGAAAATAAAACAAAAACACAATGTTAGGAATTTTACTTAATCATGAACCACCTCTTTAGTGTTATACCTAAAGTATTCATTGAATCGATTTATAAAAAAAATTAAGGATTCTATGATGAGGGTATAATAGTTTTTATGTTATTTTTGGAGGTATTTTTATAAAAAAAATTGCTTTATGCGTTGGATAATAGAGGATAGGGGTAGCCTTTTATAAGTGAGGTGACTAACAGACTTGTAATTTTAGAAAAAATAGTTTAACCAGATTTTTCAGATGTCACAGGGCTCCAATATTGAAAATTATAGATACACAGAGATTATAATTATTAAATATGGAAATAAATTAGTTTTTATAAATGTTTTTATTTCATTTGTACCATTATATTTGTAGTTTATCCCCATAATGAACTCGTCTTCACCATATACATGGTAATTTATTTTAAATGTTTTTTGTATTCGTTCTAGTAAAAACTAAATCAGAAAATATCATATTATATAAATTAATATGTTTCTAAATAAAAAATACATTCTAAACATTTAAATTTTCAATAGTTTAAATGTTTTTATTAAAAATTACACAAATATATATGATGAAAACATGGGTTTCCATGAAGTGTATTATTTATGGAAAAGATGATTATATATTAACTTAATGAGGAATAAAAATTATTTTATGTTTTTAAATTAATATTTATTGATATATAATATATAATTGTCATTTATATCATTCCTAATTATGGGTTTTGTAGTTAACTAAAAAGAAGAAACATTATGCACATTAAAATAGGTTTCCAAAATCACATTTTTAAACCTTAAGAAAAACATATAATTGAATACAATATAAAGCTAATTACTAATAAAGTAACTATATTAATCAAAATAAATAATAATTTTTTACATTAAAATATATTAAAAAAATGATGGGGCTTCTAAATTACATAATTTATTGAATGGAATTCTCATTTTTACAAAATACAATATGTTTCATTATTCAATGAAAAATAAGTATTTTCTGAAAACCCCCAAAAATTTCACCCAATGTAAATTTTAATATGATTAATTAAAAAATTTATTTTATTTTATAAAATAAATTTTCTAATAGGTCAAAAAAATAATTATAATATTTTTATTAAAAAATCAGTAAAATTAATTTTTATATATAACCTAATTTTGATTAATAAAATCTCTTTAATAAAAATTGATTGATTATTTACAAAAAAATAGGAATAATTTATATATTAGTAAGAAATATACATATATATTTATATAATAAAATACATAATAATATTCATAAAATCCAATTTAACATATTAGTTATAACAATTAAATATATCATGGGCCATTTTTGCTCGGTGTTGCGTATCTAATAAACTATCAAACATAGTAATCTTTTCTAAAATAATGGGATGTTACACACACCCCCTATAATAAGTTTCAACCTCAAAATTTTGAATTTATCTCAATGAAAAAG
The DNA here is from genome assembly GCA_963277665.1 of Viscum album. Taxonomy (NCBI): domain Eukaryota; kingdom Viridiplantae; phylum Streptophyta; class Magnoliopsida; order Santalales; family Viscaceae; genus Viscum; species Viscum album. The sequence continues at coordinate 1,194,262,161 of OY728135.1, read as the reverse complement.
GGTTTTAAATTTGAGAATCCCTTTTTTTAGAAATACGCATCATAAAAAGGTTTAATAAAGCACCCTCATGATAAGTGAGAAAAGAACATATGAAAAACAAATAGAAAACACATAACAAATTTCAAAATAGAAGATCACAAGTAGGAATTGATGATATGAACATGGAAGAAAATAAAAAATAGTTATAGAGTGAAAGAGATAAATAATCATATGAAAGTGAATGATCAATAAAAAGTTAGGGACCTCAAAACGATAAATATGTGATGATAGAAAAGTCCATTTATTCATCATAAATGATGTTACTAGGATAAAATGTTTTTTCATGATTAGTTTCCTATTGTTACGGAATTATTTTCCATATATATTAAGATAATAATGATATATACATTCTTGATGAGTAAAATTTAAACATTTTGTCAATTTCTACAATAATATTATATTTTTCTCCAAAAAAAAATAATTGGAAATGAATTTTTCATTCTCTAAGTACTAAAATAAAATTTTAAAATCCAAATAACCATAAATGGGTTAACAAGATATTACTCCTCTCTATAGATATTAACCAAAACCAGAGTCTTCATCACATGGTTTGATAATTCCAAAAATGTATAGACTATAATATGATACATTAAACATCAATACTAAATAATAATACCAAAGGTTTAAGATTAATCCTTACAAGAATGAATAACCCAATATCCAAAACTAACTTAATAAACTCAAAATTAATGAATTTTCAAAACATCAAAGGTTATATCATACATTTCACCTTACAAAGATGAGAAAAACGAGATCTATTTTTGAAATAACATTAATCACATTGTAAACAAATCACTTTTCAATCCCTTGGTTATCCATATGATAAAGTCTGAATTACCCAAATTATCTCAATATCCAAGATCATGTATAACCTAACGTTTAAAAATACCTTATAACAAATTTCCACAAAATTTAAAGTAATACTTCACATTAAACAAAACATTTACAAATACTTTGATCCAATAAAATTTCACTTAAAGTTTCTTTAATATCTTTATGATATCATCCCTTAAAACCTCAAAAGGGGTTTATAAGACATTGAACTTATAAAAAATTAATATTATATACCAATTATGGTATCCATAACTCTTCAGATAACAAATCGTGAATAATTACTAATATCCAATGTTATATAAACCTTTCCTCTAATACAAACTATAATAGCCCCAAACCCGCACACTCAAATCCGATGTATTAAACATATATAACACATTTCAAACATTGATACTAATGAATGTGACCCAATTTAAATATTCTATATTTAAAACATTAAAAAGAAAATATGGTATCACTTACATTATCAAGGAACTTTTAGTTTTAGTGTCCATTAGAATTATGAAAAACTCTTAACATTAAGGATTCATAAAAAAATATTTGTTTATAAACATGAATATAATCTCTCACTATACCAATATTTTAAAATTCTATAATTTTCATCATCATAATACATAGTAAATCCTTCTAGACATATTTCATTCCACATAAATTATTATAAACATGAGAAAATGAAACATTATAATGGTGATCTAAAATGATCAATAAGGATAAATGTAAGCATAAATAGTTGAATCACCTCATTGATCATAATAAATGAATAAATGTATTATGAAATAATCAAAGTGCATGATTATAACATAAAAATATTCATTAACATAAATACCAAGATCATCAAACATCAAAGACTATAATAAATATTTTAAAAAGGAATGATTCATTTGAATAAATAATCATGATCCATGTGATATCAATTTTTATTATAAGAAACATCATAAACACATATCCTGCATATATTAAAATTATTAGTGTCTTTGAATAATATATTAACATAACATATTACAAATGGAATAAACAATATGGTTAAATTCCATCTATGGAGTACCAAATGCATTGGAAGGATATAACAGACCCACCTGACCTTGTTTTATAACTTAACCACCAATCCAGGGTTGACAACATAACTAACCTTCCTTATTTTGTAATGAAACCACCCATAATACTATTATAATACAACCACACTTCATTATAAAAAAAATCATGAAGCATATCATGATTAAAGTATATTGAGAATTCATTTAATCATAAACAAAATGAAAAACCATATATTCTTTTAAAAACATTATTAACCCATGGAAAAGAAACTTGTTCCTTGAAACTGTCTTTAAAACATGAATAACTTGTTAAAAGTAACAAGATCCATAAAAATATATTTGAAACATGAATAACTGATGGAGAATAAATGTGTTCAATGTAAATATATTGGAATGAAAGATAATCTATCCAGAGAAATAATGATGATGATTTCATTTCAAAATTTCACAATTTATTAATAACTAATAAAAGGATTTTTGATATTGATGAATGAAAATATCATTAAAATATTTTTTAGGAAGATAATTTTATTATTTTTAAATTCACATTGAAAAACTAGAAATTTAAAAAAAATATTATGAAAATCTATCTTTTTGAAAGTAAACATGGAAATATTTAATGAAATTTTCAAGGAATATTATTTAGGAAAGATATGTTAATGTCATAAATTTAAAAAATAAACATTATTTTGAAAACATTTTGTAAAAGTGGGTTAATATAACCCATTTGGAATATGCTAGGAAATGTACTTTTAAAACCTCTTAATATAAGGTAAAATATATTATAGTATAGGATTATGGAAAAAAATATTTTTATAATACAACATTTATGAAAGTATTTTAGAAAACATGGATATGGAAAATAATGATACCCGATCTGAATGAAGATACATAGTCAGTATAACCTAAAAACGACATTCTAGATATATATTTTTTCAATAATGGATGAAATGGAAATAAAACATGTGAAAAAAATTCATAACCATATATGAATAAAATAGATGTGGATCATGAAAATAAAATAACATTTTTTTCCTCCAAAATAAACCTGAACATAAACAATCCTGAAATAAAGAGATAATAACATAAAGCCATTAACACTTTGGTAACTCTTAAATCATAAGACCCATGAAATAATAATTTCAAATGATATCTTATATATCATTACAATAATTATATCCATGACATAACATTCCAAAATTTTAGTATATAAACCTCATTAATATGATTGGTTCATATCATAAACATATGTCCTAAAGAAGGGAATTTGGGACAATTAGCCCCTACAAAAACCATATCATTGAATTAGAATTAATAAATGAATCGAAGGGTAATAAATTTCAAACCACATAAAATATGTGTAAATATATAATAATATAATTTAGATATAAATTCACTCAAAATCATATCATAACATAGTCAATGAATAAGTTTTATAACCCAATGATTAGACACTGAGTTAAGAAACTCTTTACCACTTGGTAATATTCAATTCCAATCCCGTTGGATAAAAGAATTAAAAATTAAACATAAAATATCATTATTTAGGATGGATTAATGATATTACATGTAAAAGGGGTATTATATACACCACCTAATAAAAATAATTGGTGCATATGTTATATGTCTCATAGGAGTATCAAAAAATTGTGAAAAACCATACCTCGAGTAAAGATATTCCTTGTACATCTCACAACTATATTATAATATGATTACATAAATTATTTTAGTTATTTAAAAAACAATAGTTTAATACCTTAAAATTAAATTATTTGTTTTATTTATTTTTAATAACTTAAATATATATTTAATTAGTTATGTATTTGTTTGGTGTTTTGAGGATGTTCTTTTTAAAAATGGATTTGGTATATTTACCATGGTAAAAAAGGTAATTATATAAAAATATTAGTAATATTCATGAAAAAAATACAATATTTATTAATTAATTATAATTTTAAAAACAAGCATGAAAAGTGGTTATTAAAAATTATCAGTGTTACCATCATGAAGACAGGAGGTCGTACGTACGCATGAGTAACGTTACAATTTTCAATGATCATTAGAGAAAGAAGGTATATGTATTATTCTATATTTATATAATGATAATAATATCATATATAAAATATTACTTATTTAACAATACTTATATATATCATTACTCGGATGTGGAGATGTAACAACGACTCACATCCCTTCGTGGAGGTGATAGTCCACATGTATACAAACGACATTATCCTTTTTTAGTGTAAGAATAAAAATGGTATATTCTCATTTCATAATGATAAATGTTTATTAAATATATATTTATTTCATTTATATAATATATATTCATTAAACGTATCTTTGTTACCTTCCATGTAAAGGGTTAGTGAAAAAACAATCACATCCTTTCTCAAGGCTGTAGTCCACCGTACACATGAGAAAAATTATCGTATCAACCACGAAATAAAAATTAGAAAAGGAATATATGATAAAATAATTATTTAAATATAAATATGTTTAAAATACCACATATATATATATAAATTAAATAAATCATTATAATAAGTTGTGATCGGTGATCATGTGAAACAAATTACATTGGTTCGTGAGCCGATATTCTTCAGTTCACACAAATGATGATTTCATTTCTTATTAGAAATAAGAGGTGATAGATTTATGTTATTAAATTAATATAAAAAAATATAATTATATATGAGATAATTGTATTTTAATATGATCATAGTCTAATAATATTTGAAGGAGGTGGAAGATAATATAAAATAAATATTTATAGTTACGAATTTTTCAACTTCTTGGACCACCTCTATATTATTATACATAAAGCATTCCTAGAATTTATTTATGAAAAATAAAGGTATATATAATGAGTGGATATAATATCAGAAGTAATTTGTGAAGGTATTGGATTAATAAAAAGTTTTTGAATGTGTGAAGAAGAGAGGAGAGGGGGTGACCTTTTATAATTGAGGTGATTTGAACACTTATAATTGTTAAAAATAAAATGGTGTACTGAAGTTTTTTACATGAGTAAAGGCCCCAAAAAATGAATAATTATCAATAATTAGACATTAAATGGTTTAAATATGTCCCTATAACAGTTTTTATAGAATATTTAGGTCATGTTTACACTTATATTTTTAGTCTAACCCCCACTAAACCTATTTTCACCTTAACCGCGATAATTCAATTTTACTATTTAAACTATTTTTTATGCTTAAAAATTAGGTTGAATTTATTATAAAATATAAATTACAATTATTAATAATATATAATCCATTTTACCAAATTCATTTCATAGTGGTTTCAAAATTTATTTATAAATTAAACACTCAGATGCGACGATAATGCTAGTTTTCAAGAAGTGTATTATACATGGAAAAGATAATTTAATATTAATTATATAATTAATAATACTAATTTTATAAATATAAATTAATATTTATTGATATATAATCAATAAAATTAATTTAAATAACTTTATATTAGAATTTTTAATTAATTAAAAAGAAGATACATTATAAACTTTAAAATTGTTTTCAGAGAAATCCAATTTTGAACCAAAAGACAAAATAATTCTAAAATCCAATATGAATTTGATTTTAAATAAATTTATTGGATTAAATATATATAAATAATACTTATTTTACTTTATATTATATTCAAAACATAATGGAACTTTTATATTTCATAATTTATAGAAAAGAAAATACATTTTTAAAAAATCTGACTTTTTCACTATTCACAGAAAAATATAAATTTTCTAAAACCCCCAAATATTTCCCCCAAATAATATATTGATTTCTAGATTTATTAAATTATGTTCATTTTATCAATTAAATGTTTCAAAAGTTCCAAAAAATAGTTATAATTTTTTGTCATGAAAAGCAATAAAAATTATTTTTAAAGAAAACATATTTTTGAAGAATTAAATTACTTTACTAAAACTTGATAGACATATTCATATTAATGTTATAATTGTAAAATATTTTTTTGAACTAATAATTTCTACCCCACAGCCCACATGATTCCTCTAAGATGCATGTTTATGTTATAGTTTCAGATACATGATAGGAGAAGGGCCCAATGATTAGAGTATAATAGGTTGTAGTATAGTGGAATTTAATGATGGATTTCAATGGTTTATTATGGACCAAGTAGATCCTTAGTTAGAATATATATATTGTTTATAGATATATATAATATTCTTTGTGTGTGATCAGCCTATATTCAATTTAGATATATTTTTATGACATGTATGGCTTTTTAGATGTTTGTTTTTTTCATACTATGTGTTATATGTTTAAGATTCTCATTGATTCAACTATTGGTAAATGATTTTCATAAATATATGGTATATTTTTCCCATTATAACCCCTTAGACCATCATTATATGTCGAAACAATTTGGTGTATGGGGAGGCACAAGTGAGGTCAGTGCTTTTCTTTATCAGTTATTATCTGTGTGATAATGTTTGGGTGTGATACATCTTTATTGAACTGTGTCTAGAATGGACAAATAAAGAGGTAATAGAAGTTAACTAATTTCAAAAATTCATCTACCTAAATGCAGATTAGGTAGTTGAAGTATTTATCACAATGAGGAAGATAAAATCTTAATGGGTTTAGATTTTTTATCTCAAAAGTTTAAGACAAGTTCAAAAAATAAGGTTAACAATCTTCCATCTATAACGAAGTTATTTCTCAAAAATGAAACACCCAATAGTGAAATGATAATAAAATTGAACCATATCATAATGTTTTGGTGGATTCTATGAAAAATAGTCAAGCATTCTTCCCATAGAGTGATTACAGCCAAGTACATTAGTTTCATTTAAAAGGATAATGGTTCCCTAAGGAACGTGGAATATTGTATCATTTTTATTGCTTACCCAAAAAATATGATTTATATGTAAAACTACATAAACAACCATATTAACATTTTATGTAATGATTAATCTCACCCTTAGAACATCTTATTCCAAAATGGATGAGATTGTTATTACGGATTCAATTTAGGCTGATTTGATTTGTGATTATAATTCCTTGTAATATAGACCTAATTATATTTACCAGATTCAACGGTAGCTTCCCTTAATTTTTCTTTCTCATTATCCACTTCATTACCTATTTTAAACTTCTTATTGTTATGGGTATCCATTTGATTACACACCTTTTTACTTGTAAACATAACATTATTTGATACTAAAATTAGAATTACCAATTTACAAGGTAAATCATAATTTGATCTCTTATAAAACATTTGAAAAAGTTTTCATAAAGTGAAATTTAATTCCATTGAGAGAGGATTGGTGATTTTTCAAATATATTTCATGATTTTCAATATTTATCTCAAAATGACAGATATTATATTCATTTTAATATTCATCTCTAAATGATAGAGATTCTACTCATTTTTAGAATAGATTTGGTCATAAGCTCTCTAAAATAGTGTTGTTCCCCTTTAACATATAGTACGATCAAGTATTATTGGTTATGCTATACATATTAAATCCTAGAATATTTTGAATTTATAAATAATAAGATTCAATTCATATCGTTCATTGGAAAAGTGGTAGGACCTTGGTTATGGTGTACAATGTTCTCACCCCAGTTTTGATTTCTTCATGTATGTCTGGTTACTGGCTATAATTATAGAAAAAAAATCTTTTTATTTAATGGTTTCACCTATTTTACTGAAATTAAATCAAATCTCTTGTTATATTATTCTTAATCCCAACATAGAAATCCCAAAACTAGTTTATAACATGATACATCATATATGAGATAGTCAGTTCTTTCTTGGGTTGTGATCTTTGTCTTTTAATATCTAGAAGTGCTAATAATTTCTTTTTAAATTGTATCAACTTGAGCTCCAGACATTGTACACCCTCAACTTGAATAATTTATTATTTAATATGATCTATCTCTCATTTCCATTTAGAAAAAGTATTTTAAATGTCATCTATGATTACTATTGATTCATAATGTTTTTACCTAACAATTATACTCCACTACTTATGCAACCCCCAATTAGAATTTAGGTTCAAACCAATGTTAAATGTTTTCTACTATAGCCAAAGATTGTCTCCATGATATTAGAATTTTATTAATAACAACTTGTTGTGTTCTATGTTATTATAAGTAGAACAACCGTATTTTTTTTTTGAAATTTTTGAATCTCACAATGTATTTTTTTAATAATGGTAATAACTTATCTTTTTTATGCATAATTATCCCATATGCTAATCAAACTATATAGTAGGGATATAATATAATACCTAGTATAATCCTTTTATAACAAAAGAATAGAAATTAATTGAAAATATATATCAATATATAATTTTTCATTATCATGTCACAAATATCAAAAAAATAGTGAGTGGTATCTTAGGACATTAACATTGTGGCCGCAGAATTGTCCCATGTTTTGGATTATTTAATGTAAAATTGATTTAGAAAAAAAATGTTTTCTTTACATTAGAATAATAAAGGTTTTCATATATACTGTAGATACGAATTAGTGTACATAATCAATAATATTAATCTCCCATTGTGATTAAGGGGATCCATTTATGATGTATTTTAAATCTTCATTCAAAGTAGGAGGAACACAACATTCCATCAAGTAACATTAATGACTAAAGAGATATCGACCCATTTCAACAATTAAATATAGCGGTTTGATAAAATAAAATACCATTTATGGAGTTATAGTGGTGTGGATCATGAACTTAGGTTGTGAAACTATAAATAAAATTACACTTACATGTATAAATTAGAATAGAAAAAAATGAAAATGAAATTAAGTGACATGATGTAAAAGACTAAAAGTTAACATTATAGAATGTTTTGTGGCCACACACCTCATGATTGAACAAAAATACTTACGCCTCCCAACATCATCACCACCCATAGATAGTCTTAAATGTGTTGAAAATTAATTCATAAAATTATACTAAAAAATTACAAAATTGTTGTATTGAAATAGAGAGTCTAAGGTTAATCTCTAGTAGACATGTATAATAAATCCAAGATTATTAGGTTAATATTAAATTATATATAATAAATTTTATAATTAAAATAAAAAAATTTTAAAGTAAATTTATAAAAAAAATATAACTTTTTCATTGTAAACACCTTTATTGAAAATAGAGAAGTTAAATTACATTTTTCAATATATATTTCCTTGAAAATTTTTATTTCGTTACTTTTTTGATTAAAATAAATTTATAAATTATGAGATTTTTTAAATTTAATCAATTATAACTTAATAAATTTAAATAATTACCATTTTAATTAATTTAATACCTTATGAAAAAAAATAAACATAATCAAACTAATTTTCATTATTTGATTATCTCAACCTTCTCACATGGAATATCTGGAATAATGGTCTCCACAACGATGAGTGTATCAAACAAAATGTTATCCACACTGTGTCACAATTCTCTTTCTATAGGAATTAGATTTTATAATTTACAACTCACATTTATTTCTAAAGTGATTGGGCTCAGACAATGGGGTCTATCTTTGGTTAGTTCATAGTGATATCTTCTCAACTAATGTTTGACAACTCTTTAGTCTACATGTGGTTACAAGGGGCGGAGTCTATCAATGCCGAGACGAAGGCTAGAGATGTGGTTTTTACATAGGAATGCTCTGTGATATGGTAGGAATGGAGCCAATATCATTTTTGAAACACATTATGCACACAATGCAGTTTGGAATGTAGAATCAGGTGCATATTTCATGACCTTTCTGAGCTTTCTAGGGATTGGTGGGACACCCTATCTCGTAGAGTTTTCATGAAGAGGCTTGCTCCTCAAATCATTAACAACTCTTCCCAGGGGAAATGGGTTTTCTATAACCCCCACTTGAAATGTCTTAAATTAAACTTAGATAGATCATGTTCTATGAGTAACATGCAGGGAGGTGGGGTGGTTTGTGACACTAGGGAAAGTTTCATTCTTGCCTACCATGAATTTTATGGGTCCAGATATTCCCCTCAGGCCATGGAAATGGTGGATCTGATAGGACTAGAGTTATGGAACCATCACAACCGTTCTCTTTCTGTTATTGAGATGGTCTCCATGATTATCAACTCTTTCTTGATTGGCCAGTGCGACTTTCCTTGGAATATCATTTATCCGATCTGCAAGTGCAAGGGCTACATACAGAATAACATTGAAATTCCCCAAACATGCTGTGAAGGCAAAAAAGTTGATGACTTTATTATAGCTAAATCCTTCCAGGTAATTCTATCACTTGCTTCCCTAACATGGGTGATTATCCACTAGAATTGATGGAATTAGTCTGAGGGGATTCTCTTAGACTCCATTATTTATATCTCCTTAGATTTCCTTAAAATGAGTGTTCAACCATCCATCATTATGAATATTAAAGAGGCAGAAAAGGTAGATTTTGATCTCCAAAAGAAGGTGAGATATGTTCCTAATTATAGCCTTGATTATGATGGAATGATAATTTTCAGGATCCAACTATGTGTCCCATCAATACTAGATATGAATAAATAAGAAACGGATTAATATCATTGCTCATCATTATCTATTAAAATTGATATAAAAAGATATATATGGATCTGAAAGAGTATTTCTGAGGGAAAATGAAGAAGGGTATTACTGAGTATGTATCCCAGTGCTTGGTATTTCATAAAATATAGGATAGGGAAATGAATACTAAGGGGATTTTAAAACCATTACCCATACAAGAAAGGAAATGGGAAAACATCACCATGGATTTCATTGTTGAACTCAACAAAAAATAAAAATTCTATAATTCTATTTCGGTTATAGTTGATAAACATATGAAGTCAATATACATTATTGTAATTAGAGAATATTTCTCTCATAATCATATTTTTATGTTATTCATTAGGGAACATGAATGGTTACATGGGGTACCACATTACTTAGTATCTAACTAGGATCTGAGGTTTAACTCATTATTATAGATAATCCTTGAGCAAGATCTGTCTCCAATGTTGTGTTTCAGTATAGGTTATAATAATCTAAAAAATAGTCAGTTTGAGAAGACTATTAAAACCCTAGAGGATATGTTTATATCTTATTCTATTTATTTCATTGGTGTATGATATCAATAAATTCCTCTAGTTGGGTTTTTTAAAACAATATCTTTTAATCAAGCACTCATATGGATCCGTATTAAGCTCTCTATGGAAAAATTTTATATCTCCAACATAATGGTATAAAGATGGAGAAATAAATCTATTGGAACCTAAGTTATATAATTAAATATAATATAACGATAGCACCACTTAGTATCAAATCAAGGATGATGTGGGTCTATATAAGAGTTATGTTGACAATTGTTATTGAGATAACGAATTTGAAGTATGTGGGAATGTGTTCCTATGAATTTATACATTTAAAAAGGTTATGATTTTTAGAATGAGAGGGAAATATTATCCCATGATATATTATCCCCTTTGATATTATTTTTTGAGAAGGGGTTTATATTATCACTTGGCACTACCACATAATCTCTCTAAGTACATGTTGTGTTCCATGCCTCTCTATAAAGAAATTACATAAATAACCCTTCACATATACTAAACATAAAGGCTATACCATTATAGAGTGATATTTACTATGTATAATAACCATTGGAAATCTAATATCATAGAGATAATGTTATATATAAATGGACTAGTGATCTGGTTATTGGTTTTCGGAGGAATCATAAATTTTATGAAGACATATGGGAACCCAGGGATGTGATAAAGAAACTATATTCTATTTTTTTAATAGAGTGGTGAATATTAATGGTAGAAAATCTTTTTAATGGGGTTATAATGGAACACCTAAGATTTTATATTTATTTCCCTTTAAATAAAACATAATGTATTTGATAACTTTAGTTATATGCAACCTCAGGTCTACAAGAACCATGATATAGTAAATCATTATAAATTTTCCATTAAATTAGATGGTATGAATAATAACAAAAAAATTAAAAAGAATATTTATAAATATTTATATTAATGAAACTGTATTGAATAATTCATAACAAATAAGTACACAATTTTCAGTAAGGTCTTGTTAAACTTTTAAAATATGATTTCTTAAAAAATAGATTTTGTTGCATTTTTTATTGAGAAAATTATAATTAATTTATAAAATTAATATATTTTTTATTTTATTAATTTAATATTTTTTTAAAATATTAATTTCAATATTATCTTATATGAAATTTTATGATTTCTATAAAAAGATTTCTTTAGTGAATATTTAAAATTCATTTTTTATAAAAATTATCATTTATTTTTAAGTAAATGTTCCAATATGTTTTTTCAATTGATTTTAATTTAATATAATCATCCATTAATTAAAAATAATCTAATAAATTACATATTAAAAATCATTATACATTATTTTATATAAATTAATATTTGTCATTAAAATAAAATGTTTCTAATTTTGTATACACATATTGTGTTTTTATCTTAATAAATTAATTTATCCTCAATTGATTAATAGTTTTAATGAAATTTATATATATTATATATTAAATATAAAATTTTAAAATTCTATTTATGGTTTATATAAGGAACATAATGGATGTAAATTAAGATTTATGCTTAAAAATAAATTCTCAAAATGGGTTTTCATTGCGATTTTCAGGCTTAACAAAAAGTAAATTATTAAAATTATATAAATTTAATATTTAAAAATATATTCCATATTTAGAATCATAATAATTTATGTAATTTTATATGGTCACATTAATTGTTTTTCATAGTGTATAGTAAAAAGTGAATATTTGTGTTACCACAATTAAGTTTAAAACAGGTTAAATAGGGAGTTAAACCAGGAGATAAGGTTTGTATTGCCACAAATACCTATAAAAATAGTATTGGTTGAAGATGTTTCCACATTATATCATACTATATTTTAATGGAGACATATTACTTGAAAAGTGACCTTAAATCATTGAAATATTTTACGAAATTCCATATGTGTCTCTCCCATCACTTATAAAATGAAATCTATTATCCTCCATTAATCACACAATATGAGAATTATAGAACGAAACATACATACAAAAAAACATTATTATAATCCTTAACTTAATCATATGTAATATAGTATTCTCATAATATCATTATTTTATGGCATAAGGAGCTATCCAAAGGTGGCCTCCCAAAGAAGAGGTATAGATATTAATTTTTTTTACAAGATTACCTATTATTATAAATAATCTGAAATTTTTGTATCTGAATATTATTATAAATCACATATAATAAATTTATGAAGATTTTATTATTGTTATTGCACAACCATTCACCACCTCTTATCAGTTCAATGAGAGATAAATGTGTCGCTCATGCTTATGCATAGACTACAACCTCCACATTGTGATGAAAGTCATTTTCCACTACCATCATTCATGAATGATTATTGTGATAGATTTAATATTTATACATAATATTTATGTTATTATAATTTATTTTTAAATATTAATTGATATTTATCTTTCTTTCATTCCATCCATCAAACAAATGAAATGTCACTCATATGTGCATACAGACCATCAACTTCATGTAGTTATTTAATTATGTTTTCATCACTAATTTATATAAATGGTTATAAATATATATATATTTAATATATTAGAAATTTATCAAAGTATTAAATATTTTTATATGAAGGAATCGTGATCCAAGTACAATGAACTTATCCTTCGGAAAAATATAAATAAAATAAAATCATTTAACACTTGAAATGATGATTATAATAAATGATTATCAATGAAAAAATGATAAGATGATAAAAGTAAACCATTAATGGTTTTATATTTATGATTATGGTTATATTATATTACTATAATAAATTTAAATTTATTATACATGAATTTATTGTTCTTATGAAATAAGAAATACTTAAAGTGAAGGTTTTATATTACAATATCATTTATGGGTATTGTTTATCACGAAATTTTCTTGATGATGAAATAGTATATTATCTCCATTATAAGTTTTATTTTGTTTCATCTAAACATTTTATTTTTTGAGATTTCATTTTCATCTATTTAGGTACTCTATATACAAAACAAATGTCCTTAAAGATAAATTACCTTGTCTTTTTTCCTTTCAGTCAGGAATCTCTTCATCAATTTCGATGTATTTCATTAAAATATTTTAAATAATATTTCTACTATTATACAATGACTGTTGAAATATATTTTTGAATAATTGTTTTTCTCATTTCCATATTTAAAAATGAATATTCTTATAATTTTCTAAATGTGGTACATTTAGATTTTGAACAAAAATGTGAAAGGATATATTGATTTATCATAAAATACATGAACTACATTCTCTTCCATTATGAATACTATTTTGTTTAATGGTTACATTATAAGCTTATTTTATCCATTGAAAATAATAAATTTCCCTTAATATTTGGGAAATTTATTAACTCCAAATATGTGATTTTAGATTAATTGATTATTTTCCTCAAAAAATGTTCGTGAGATATTTAAAAAGTTTTGTTAATCTATAAAAGAATCTCTTGACGATTTATTTGATTTAATAGGGTTATCTTCCAATGCTACTATATTTTATCTTTATAGACAAGCTATATTTTTATGAAGATGAAATTTTTATGAAACCCATATCCTTTCCATGAGATATGATATTATGATATGGTGAATGTTTTATGATCATGTCGTATACATATGTATAATTTTCATTTAGAGATATGTGTGCTAACAATTATATAGAAAAACTATGTGGTCCTTAGGTAGTAATTATTTTTAATAGTATTGAATATTGATCTAAAATGATGCAATTTTTATATATGAGTAGTATTTGTCACTATAGGCTAAATTTCCTTCATTATTCAAAATCATTCCACATATACACCACGTGATGAGGAGATGCAGATATGCATCATAATGAAGTAGTTTTTCATATCCATTGACATACTAATATGAAGGAACATTGTGGAATAATGACATGAGACATGGGGCAAGGGATCCTACTTATAATTTTATGTTATTCTTATATAATTAACCAGTGGTATGATGGTATATTCTTTATTCCAACTGTTACTCATTCCATGATTTCGTGATAATTTTTAATCTTAAATACAATACAGATTTATTAACTATTGTTTGTGGAATCTACCTAATGAGGAACCTATGTGTCAACACATATTTTTTATTTATATCACCTAACTTATACGCTCAAATAATGTCTTAATATGTCATTGGATATCACTCCATATCCCAAACTCCTAAAGAAGGTGTTTAAATTAATCGATTCTCCCTGAGTGTAGGTATTAAGGATTATATAAATTAACCATCTATAAGGGGATTTTGTATCTGATTGGATTGTGTGCCCATGTTACAAGACTCCAACATTTTTCTATAATAAATACTATAAAAATCATGATCTCTAAAGTATATTTGTAATTATTTATAGTTGAGGACCTCACATTAATTAATTTAAAATCTGTGAAACATATAATAATACACTATAATAAATCATTATAAATAAATATGTAATATTGATTATAAATACATGTAACTCATATTTCCACTAATAAAATCATATCCTCTTTTGAAACCATGGTAAAGAATATTTTTCAACTTACATTTGAATATTGTAAATAGATAATCCTAGATATTTACATGACCGAAGGTAGAAATTGAGAATTACTTAGTAGATCATGAGTATATTTATCACAAAATGGGTCCCACATAATTGATTCAAATATATATAATAGTAATAATACAATATTGAGTAAATAATGTCTTTAAAGTCTTATAGATCTTATAAAATCCATCATATTCTATTTTAATTCAATAATTCATAAAGTTATACAGATATGATTATATTATAATCTCTCTAAATAAAAAATAGTAATTTTTGTAGGGGAGTGTACAGAAATATCCAAAACATGAAATTAACCACAATTAAGGGTTACTAAAACCAATTCTAAATCATAATGGTTCATTATAAAAAAATGATAACTATATATACTATCATCTCATATACCTCAAAAATAGAAATCATACTGAGGGTAGTACAATACTGATCGTCCATATACTCTCATATATGAAATATCATACATTTATAAATTTTTCCCTCCTATCATTATAAAATATGTTTTAGTTTTAAATGGTGATGTATCTTACATAATTATCCCACTAAGTGAATAGATCAAAAAATAACTAAATATAAAATAATATATCTTATACACAGATATTAATTACATCCCCTAAACATTATTTTCCCTCCTTAATCATCAAAAAAAATTTATAATATAACTTAGAGAATATCAATCCAATAATATAGAAACACATATAATGTCATAAATATAGTGTATCCTGTTATATCTCTTTATCAAGAAACTTTACAATACCCTTTAAAAAAATCATTAACTATAGTTGAGGTGTATAAACAATAAAATATTTTTTTATCTCATTCCATATATCAAAAAACATGGTCCCCTTCCTACAAATTTTATGGTTATAAAAATGATATAAATTAAAATTTATTCTTTAATATCTTATATATATATATAATATATAAATTACATTTTCATTCAGATAAATTATAATGTATTGTAAAAGAATTAAAATTAATTAACAATTATCCTATAGGATATACATGGTCTTTATTATTGTAAAAGTAATATTATAATATTTTATACTTGGTTTGTAACTCATATTACTAAAAATATAGTATTTTATAACCTAAGTATTCTGGTTACATCCTATAATCATTTATCAATCCTTCCTGATGAATTTTTCATGTTACACTTAGAGGATTACCTAGTTACCATACCCTCATAACAATGTCCAAGGACACCACATGACCACTTGTATTGTGAATTTATAAAGAACATATTCCCCAGATGATATATAATATGTTTTAAAAAATTATAATGATTTTTTTGTTATTTCTTATAAAATATTACACAATTTACAATGTTTTCACAAAATATTTACACCCCTTATAAAGGTTGTGTACCATATCTATAAATCTAAAATAAATTTAATAGTACTCATAAAATTATATAAAGAGAAGAGAAAATTTACAAAAATGTTTGATCAATTTTATATTTTTCTTTCTTATTTCTATTTTTATGATGTTACTTGTGTGTGTGATTAGTTTTCCATTATATAGTTTTTTTTCATATTAATTATTATCATTATAAATTTATGAAAAAATATGATCGTTAGTCATTAATGACATTATAAAATTATTGAAGGATAAAACTCAAGACTTTATAAAATAAAAATTTACTAATAAATGAAAATTGATTTAGATAAGATTAGAGTTTTTTTGAACTGTATGGATAGGATATCTCATATAGTACTTACATAATTATTCATGTTTGATTTCCTTTATTTATTTCCATGTAAGTTAATAATATTTTTAAAATATGTCTGAACAATAATTCTCCATATATTCAATAAATTATAATTTCGGACATTATTATCTCCTACATTTTTACTAGATTTCATTTAAAACTATCAAAACCCATTAATTAATCGATAACAGTTCTAGAAAAGTCATTATATAAAATTTAAAATTTTTGATATCTATGTTATTATCATATTATATATTTTCCATAAATATTATTTCTCCAAATTACCTGATCCTCTCTTACCATGTCCCTAGAATCAATATCTACCTGAAGGTCCCATCCTTCAACCTATGTTTTCCCTCACTCCCGTTCTCCCCCAGGGAGTTTACAAAGGCTTTGTCCTGTTTCATCTTCTCTATAGTTTCTCAATTTGGTTAGAATCATCCTTGGGATGAAAAGTTCAACTTGTTCTTCTCATATTCATGGTATTTGAATGATATAGTTAATAGTTACCTCCTAGGTCATCATCATCTCCTCATACACATACAGTCATAGGGATAATTGATTATTTCTTGATCCATTGGAAAGCATTCCTTCAATGGAGTTTTGGTATCCCTCTTCTGATGATCCTATAATTTTCATTGGAACCTTCATCCTTTGACTTCTCTACATTGTATATGTTTTCATAGGATTTCCCTTTCATATAAAAACCCATTTATTATCAAAATCTTATGAAATTTTGTAAGAATATTTCTATGTTTTGATGAAAGTTATTGATCATTCTCCCATATGATATATCCCCATAATTTAATTGAAAAATATTATTTGAAACATATTATTAATTTTGTGTGGATTATGTTCGAGCATGAGTTTCAGATAAATAAATTTCTGGGCATTGAAAAATGGTCTGATTTTTCTCAAGTTTTAATCATCTTGGCCAACTTCAACAGTACAATTAATGTCAACTAGTGGGTTAGTATCCTAGTACTTCATCTACAATATGCAGATATAGTATTTATTTTCTGGATCATGGGTAAAAAGACACATTACATGTAGGTTCAAATAACAAGGAAGATGTAGAGGCCTGGAAGGAGGGAAATGATGATCGAGCCATTATATAATGTTTTATTGAATAAAATACTATTTATCCTATTATGACCTTCTCTAGACCCTATTTTAAACAAATCAAATCCTTTTTTTATGTCGTGGATTACACATATGAAATTATTAATTATTGTATATAAATTTATGTGCAAAACATTATTTCAGGTTGAACAATCCTTGAGTTCTTTTGATAGTTTTGAATAATGAGGATACCATGGAGGAGTCATGTTTTAACAAGGTGTTGGTTTCCCATCAACATCCAGTTTACCTAGAAAGTGTGAACCCTAGTTTAATAGGTATGGACTCTCATACTCACTTATCTATGAGATTTCCATGAGGGTTCCCATTAAAAACATATTCTCATATTTAGGTTATGTTCCTTTATATGATGATGATTTTGGGTGTAAAAATGGGTTGGTAATAGAAAGTATTATAAATATAGGAATTATAAAAATGATAAATCTTTATAGATTTGATATGGATTAAATAAACCTTCTAATAATTATCAAACTCTATCTGTGTATTAAGAGGATGATAAAATTACATTTTTCTTCAATAATAAATTGAATAAATTAATTAAAAGGTTCATTGATATTGGTGATCACCTAGTTTCTAAAGAAATAAAAATTAAGCATCACAAAGACTACTTGTATCTTCAAAAAATATTGTAAATTGATCCACATGTAAGGGTATTTATATTAAAAAAATCTATATTTCCAAAAAAATGTATTTTTGATGGTATATATTTAAATAAGATTTCCACTTAATAGAATATTGCCTCTCCATAAGAATATTCCATGGAAATCCCACTAATGGAATAAAAAAATGGTTTAGACCTGGAAGGCTCTTTAATGGAGAAATAAAAAAATTGTGACATTCCTCAAAGTAGAGGGTCACCTAGCCATTTGGAAGAACTAGTAGATTCTAAACATATTTCTATGATCATACTCATGAACTATAAGTACAAAAAGGTGGTAGATTATTTCAATTTAAATGATTCCAATGAAGACCAAAAAAGGATTAATGAAAGAGTTGTGAAAGCCGGAACTAAGAAGAAAATGACATGGATTAATTCTTTCACCCACTTTTTAAATCAAGGACATATTAAAAAGAAAATATGTATGAATGATTTTATTAAGTGTTGTGATATGATAGATTCCTTAATTTAGGATCTTTTAAATGAAGATCCCAAGTGGTAATAAATTCCATATCATCTGAATTCTTCTTAGATTAAAAGATTAAAAAACCATAATGATGAACATGGAAGGGAATGAATTTCCTCTTCTGGGTCAACCCTGTTACTAACTAGTTTATTTATTCCACTTAGTTGGCTGTATTTTCTATCCCATCATGGCATTATAAAAGTTTTTTAGAATAATAGTGGATCAATGTGGCCTCAATGGTGATTTTGGTGGGGTTTTTATCTTTTAAGAAGCTTTTTAAATTATGATGGGGAGTTAGCAAGAAGAAGCACTATTGGTTCTCTTCGATGATAGAGCTTCAACCCACTATGAGTTTTTGTGGTTTTTGGTAGCCATTATTTGTTTCTTTGAATATAGTTTAGGGATCTGGTATTGATACTTTTATGGTTCTCAGTTATCCTCCAATAGTGTTTTTGTGAATATAATAAAGATAATTGGCTGCTCATATATTCACTATCCCACCGCAAAAAGATTATATTTCCTTGGAAAAATGATACATGACCATATGCATACTAAAAATCCATTTAATGTTTGAGATGATAATTCTTGATATAGAGTGTTATTTAGTGAGTGATTCTCCCATTAATTCATTAAATAATAAATTAAATCATAATCAAGGTAATTATTATCCATAGTATAAGTTGATAAAAAACATCAAATATAAAACTCTTAACGCATCATCAATAATTAATAATATATTAACATTTAAATCTAATGTAATGAATAACTCAAGTATATATAACACATAAGAATTTAGTCAAAAATACCAAAAATAAATTTAGAAAAAAAGTTCAATAGATAAACTAGAAACGACTCTAAAATTAACCGGTGTTACTCTTTGATTACAATTCATAGATATATCAGTTATTTTCTCTTACATGCATGATAATGAATGATTTATAAATTATTACATGATGTGAATATACAGTGTATAAAAAATAGATCCCATAAAGTTTCATGAACCCCTCCAACTAGAAACTTCTACTGAACCAAAGTGAATATGATAAATACATCAAAGTCCTCTCACCAATTGGCCATAGATTTTGAGAATAAAAAGAAAATTTAATATCTATTAACCAATAAGTTAAAAATACCCTTGAAAAGTACAAGGATACCTGGAACAAGATCTCAATAACTATACTAGTACACGAACAATATAAATACCCACCCCAACCGCATTACACCAAAACAAATATCCAAGGGATCACAAAAACATCAGATATGATGGAAATGATATCTATGAATGCCAAAATAAACACCATATAATAAATAGTATGAAATACAAGCAAGACCATCAAATTTAGATAATACATCTAGTGGTCAACTGAACACACCCTAGAAGGATGCACACTATGAAACCCATTCAGGAAAACATTATATCCACCTAATAACAGGTAAAACATAGGTGATGATCTTTGATGTGAATTCCCACACACCTTATCTAAAACTAGATCCTTATATTATCATTGCACTAATGAGACTATCTAAGTTAAACCTCATAAACCTTATATAGACATAAATTAAACATGTTCTCTATGTAAAGATCATATAAAACATAATCTAAATACCCTGAACCACTATGAAATTTTAATGAACCATAAATCACATAGAGACACAAGGAACACTCAATGAAAACACTAAACCCCACTAGTAATAGTTTCCCATTTATTGAATTAATAGAAAATTAACATACATGAACTAAAATAAGAATCACTATAAAAATCCATGTTTGATAGTAAACAATTACATCTCTAAAAACCTAGTTTCATCTGAGATGGTATACCAAGTAATGAAATTGACTAAAAAATGGGGAACTTATAAAGGATCTTACCATCCATAGTGACCACCATGTTAGTAAAACAATCCTTTTATAGGAAGAATGGTTCCCACTCGTATCATATACTTGAAAAAACCACAACAAAATATTATCTAATTCAAACCTTAAATGAGAAAAATAATACCTAACTAGAATACCTTAAGCACTACTAGGTAAGAAACACCACTTCAGATGCACATGTATCCCAAAAAAAAATCCTTGTCATATATAATCACATCCCAATCAGGATTATTACATCGAGGCAGTAGTAGAATTATCTTTTTCAAAGAAAAATTATGATATCATCAAGTTGAATTAGTAACTTAACCATACAATAGTCATGAATAGAACTTGTTCCTGTCCCATTTCATAACTAGAATCTCATATTTGATGAAAATGGGCCAAAAACCCAACCACGATGAAGATCCATCCCAAATATGTCATATTAGATGATTGTAAGATTGAAAATATGATCAAGAATATAATAAATGATAATGGGAGTCATTATCAATAATAAGGTAAGTTGGTAAGATATCTCAGAAAACTAACAGGGTGCTAAAATAAGAAATAAGTTAATAACAATTAATGTTAAACAACACAATTCATAAAAAACCACTTTATTCTCTAAATTTCATTCCCTAAAATGGTGGTGGTCATGGAAATATTGATTAATGCTATCATGTTCCAGTAAAAAATTTCTTAAACCTCATGAAAATTTTATTAGGCCTCAAGATTTCTACTATCACTAAGTTCATATAAAACACTAATGTGAGGAACTACCCTGATAATGTTTTGATAAAATAACTTAATAACTAATAAATACCAACATGAATGTAATATCATATATAATCAAAAATCCCAAAGAGAAATATTTTGATAATTTTCTATGGCCTAATCTCTATAATAACTAGAAAACACCTTAAACACAATAAGTTATAAAAATCAATCTCCATCACCAATTATATCTTGTGGTATTGAAAAAGAGATATATTTATATATGTTTGTGTTGGGGGTGAGTTTATATGATAAATTAGTAGGATACATCCCAAATCATGTCATAAAAATATAGTATAATCATATTAAAAATTCATTTAATAAGAATTGAAACCAACTCACTATCTAAACATATCAATAAAGTACAAATTCTCATTGTGGGTTTATCCCCAAATTAATGTATTGATGATTATGAATCATAATGTCAAAATTATATATAATAATTGTGGTCTCCAAAATCCATATACCCACTAAACATGTGACCCTAATGCTGAAATGACATTTTTCCAATGCTACCTTTTCTTACATAAGTTGTATAATTTCAATACACACATCTACATACCCATATCACAAAAATTTCTACATAATAAAATCCACATCCTCGTGACATCCACATTATCATTTATCATATCCTTGGTCCAGTAAAATAACTATATATGTAGATCTACACATTAATCCATTATAGCCTTATTTTTCACACATATATCATAAATATAATCCAATACAGTACTTATATACTCTAATATAAAGATATTGGAGACTTTATATACGTATATGTCATAAGCCTGAGACATTAAAACCCAAATATATAAATATCGGCGTTGTATCCTACATGTGTATGCATATATTATTTCTAGAAGAGAGAGAAAGGAAGGGGTAATAATAAGTAATCAGTATCCTCAATTACCTACATGTCGGTGGAGAAAATGAAACCCAACCCCAAATATGAATACTAGTTACACTACATGGCTTAGTTAGTGGAGTATTATAAATAAAAATGAATTAATGTATATTATGGAACACATTCCCAATTGAACATCAATAATCTGATACGATACACTATATTTACAACTAACAAAACTATAAATCATTTATTCTAATGCCTCTAGAAATAACATCACCCAACATTAACACTAATCAGAAAATGAATTATCAATAAAATTATTAACTTATATTTAGTTTACATTAATAAATTACCATATATATATATATATCCATCATATGCATATTCTAATCATTCAATTAAATATCCATTAAAAATAACATTAATATTTATAGCACATGTTATTATCATTTCATCCATATGAATAGTTAAACCATACAATTATATGTTATTTAATTCTGTAATTGTAATTAATTCAATTTCTATATATAAAATAATTTCAAAATCATCAAAATAATGTATCCTTATAGAATTATATTCCATTCCATTCGTAATTATCTAATTAATAATTTTATTCACCAAATAATTTACTACTTAACCAAAATTTCATCTTAAGACATTTCACATTAAATAATTATTCTATTAACTTATTACCATTACACATCCTGGAAAATATTAAATGGATATGAAAATATGCATGTCCTATATTATTTTTCCATACTAAAATCTACAACATAAACAAAATCATATCAAAATAATATCTCCAATATCATTCCTATAACAAATAAATGTCAACCACACTCTCCCTCAATCTTCCATAGCATACCACACCTATTCCAAAAACATATAATCAAAAACCCAAATCTTATATAAATAATAATTATATCAGAAGTATTTTTATAACAATAATGTAATATTCACAATAATAAATATAGAAGTAATAAAAATTAATAAACAAAAAAAATACATCCATGATAAGAAAGTAAAGATAAAATAATAAATCTTTCTAATAAAATTTTGAAAATTATAATCAGTGGAAATATCAAGTATCAATTAACAAATTTAACACTTTTAGACCATTACCACCATTATGTTTCAAATATTTAATATTATAATTGATAACCTAGAATGAATGTGACAAAAAATCGTGAACTATAATAATAAAAAAAATCCATTGAAGAGTAAAATATTTATAATAGAATTTAAATTAATATATTATATAAATATCATAGAAATAATGATGGAAATATATTATCAGTTTTCCCTTTTCCAATTCCATAATTCTATTACATTATATTATTAGGTTAACTACATATCATTACATAATGATAATTAAATCATGATAATTATTGATTTATACATAATAATAAAGATTCATTTTCAGTTATATACAAAAATATGATGATTGATTAACTCTAGTACAATATTAAGATGTGAGTAATTATTAAACATCACCAAGAAAAAAAATAAAACCCCAATAATATATTACACAACCACACTCAGTATAATGAAACACACTAGATCCTATAACCCTCTGGAAACTATATAATAAGTCATTTAATAAGCAACTGGGTCTTGGTGTGGTCCATTATGAAAACTAAAAAATCATAACATTCAACTCTTCTCTAAATTTAGGACACCTCCAACCACTACATGAGATATTCAACCCCCTAAATATAGATCATATAAATTCCCTAGCTTCTAGGTTGACACTAGAGATTCCAAATATCTCCATGAGAATTATATTATTATGTATATGTTTATGATGTTACATGCATCCTAAACATGTTCTAAGCTAGTGAAAATTTACATTAAAAAGGAAACTACTCACTGTATTTTTTAAACTAGTGACTCTTTGAGGGAGAATTGTTTGAGAGAATGGAAGGCCACTTTCATCTCACTGCTATAGGGTGAATTATTTCCCACATTAGTATAATATTATATATCTATTATTTTTTCATTAATCATTACAGAATACAAGAATATGATACGTTAAAAATATTAATGTTATTTCATCTAAAAAATTTTTTTATTTGAACAATTGCATACATCAGTTATTCTATACCTCTGTCTTATTAGTTTGTAATCCTTTAGTTTAAAAATACACATCTAGCCAATATTTTTACACCCAATGTTTTATTAATGGATTAATTTAACATTATTTGAAATTTTTTGTCTATAGGGATTTTTTTAGAGTTCTAAAAGAGAAAATTTTAATTCATAAATGATTTTTGGGGTATATGGTTAGCACACAGGGTTAATAAACCATTTAGAGCCTATTTTACTATTTTTATATCAAGACACCATCATCTATCATGGGTAGACTATAATTTGTTAAACCATCAATAATCATATGAGTAACTATGAGACATATTATTTATTACCTATTAAATGATGCATAGTTTTAGTATGGTTTGTTAAATTGTGCAGGTGAAACATGCGGCTAGTCTAAATGTATTTTTATTTTTTAAAACTTTTATTTTTTTGTAATTTAATTATTCAACATTATTTTTATCCACATTAATCATGTCACCCCCTACTATCATTCTCATTCACATCTCCATCATTCAACCTCCCTAATCACCAGCATCGCACTAATTAAGTCCCTTTTGTGGACCCCCTTGCTCTGGCCCTCTAATAACCTCCCCTCATGCTCACACCCCCTTGTATTTCCATTGTGTATCATATGTGTATCTCCTAATTAATGATCACTTTCTCCTTAATCTGTTTCTATCTAATTTTTAGTTATTAATGGTTGAATCCCTTTTATATGAGTTTTCCCTCCCTTCTCCTCCCATTTTCTTGTGTTTTTTCTTTTCCCCCATCATCACGGTTTCTTCAACCAATCAATTGGTCTTGGAATTTACACAAATTTTATTTTTTCTTCATTATTTTGGGTTTATGGCCGTCTTATATTACTTTTTTTGGTTTCTTTCTTAAAATTTTACACATTTCAAATAACCACTTCTTCCTTCTTCTAAATTTAATGTATGTTTCCTTATGTTTTGGACATAAATTTATGATTCATTTCCTCCCTAATGTTTATAATATTTAATTTTACTAATTAATCTAATATATTATTTTCAAATTAAGATTTTCAAATTTTTTGAGGTATTATTAATCAGTAAGAATTCATTTACTTGTATATTCATGGGATTCTTGAAATAAAATGTTTTTTAAAAATTGATGAAATATTTTTTTATTTATATTGAAATATTTTAAATGGTTTTCAACCTATGTGAGTTGGGAAATAATTTTAAATGTTATATTTTTGCTTTCATAATACTTTCTTGTATATTCTAATTAATTTTTTATTGTGGTTTATAAATATATTTCATATAATTTGTAATAAATTGTCGTTTATATGTGGATTCTTTACTAGATTTTTGAAATTCCATATATAATAAAAATATTGAAATATTTGGTATTAAATAAAAGTTAAATTTCATAATATTTATCATGATATATAAATATATATATATATATTATTTCTATATATATACACATAAAAATATATCTGTGTCTGTGTAAATTTACATGGAAATATGTGAATTTATGTAATGATATAAGTAGATATATATATATATATAAATGTGTGTATTTGTAATTATATGTGAGTATATGTAGAAAATGAGAGTTTTCTATATCTATTTAAAAAATGTAATTGAAGGTTCCATGAAGTACTTTAATGTGTTTTCCAACTTTGTCTGTATGTTAGTGTGTGTGTGCTCCTCCTAACCCCATTATATTTTGTTTTACTTAGATTTTGGTTTATGGGATGTAATTTTCATTTCATATTGTGTGATGTACTGAAATTAAGGGTTACATATAGAGAGGGGTCTAGAGGTGAGGTTGAGTTTTTTGATATGAATAGTTACACTTATATTACCCCATTTTTTATTATTTATGATTATAACCTACTATAATTTTTTCATTTTTTGTCATAGATACTTTATTTTTTTCATGGGAACATATATTATGGTGTAGGTTAACTTAGTCAGGATGTGATCACTTTCCACAAGCTATTCTTGTAATGTAAATTCTGTTTTCCACTGGTCAGTAACATGATGCTATATTCCACTAACTAAGATAATGATACTAGTTAGTGACATTACCTTAGGTAACATAGACTTAGTAACCATATGGTATATTCCATGGCACGTTTTCATTGATTAATATATTGAAATAGTGGGGATCCTCTTTCTTCTTTAGATTTATATATTAATTTGATATGTGTTGAACCTGATATTAGATTTTTTATGGTTGTATCTCTATCATGTTTCCCTCCTATATTTATCTTACTACTCATGTTGGATTTATTAATTTTCATAATACCTTTTTAATGATTTTAATGGATATTATAACATAGGAACAATATGGAATAAGCCCTTTAAATGTTCTATAGATGATTTTTTAAATTTAAAAATAATTAAATGGGATGTTTATAAAATGGTTTAAGAGACAAATTTGATTGATATGTTTTAAAACAAAAACCTATCCCTAAATAATTTAGTTTAAATTAGCACTATATATATATATTTTTTTTAATGTTTATACATGTGTTGTGGATTCAATTTGGAATGCCCACTTAGTAGTACCACAAACATATCATTCATTTTTTTAGACTCTGATCAATCTTATGAGATTATCTTGAGAGAATTTATTTATATGAGGTTAGTTTTATTTTATTACATTCATCATGTGGTAACTATTACTTGATTTTGGGTAGAAATAATTTTAAGTCTATAGAATGTTTGAAATGTTTCCATTTAATATATTTATCTCTGCTAATTATTATTTTACTAATTTCTACAGATAGAGTGTAGTTGTATCAGTGGGTGAAAAAAATAGAACTAGATGTCACTTTTCTTATATTTAAGGTTATGGTGATTAGGGACAAGTTGATTTATTTTTTATATCACTTTGCATAATTAATTTATTTTTTCTATATATTTAATTTGGTATTGATGTCTGATGTATGAACATGTCATTATAGTTATTTATTAGTTTTATATGGATTCCCTTACTTTGATTCAAGGAAAAATCCATTCTCATCTGATTCTTTGGTTCTTCTCTATATCTCATGGGGATAGAGAACTCCATTTGGACCCGATCGTAGATTTACTCAAGAGTCTAATAGATTAAATTATTATGCTAGTTTGAGAAAAATGGTATTAAGGTAGTCAGGTACTTTTCGGCATTCAAATCGTGTCTCTTTCATGAGTATCCCTTCTTTTATTTGGGATGTATTGGTAGGATCAACATAGAATTGGTAATTGGGTCTTGGGATGTTGGATGTGAATGGGATCCTAATAATCTCTTAACATTAAGACTCTTGAGTATCCTTGGGTAGTTGGGATATGAATTTTATGTTTGAAATTTTCTTTGACTATTGATGATCATTTATTGGTCATCATAGAATTCCATTATTTTCCATAATGGTTATATTTTATTTTGGGATATGAAGGAAAAAGTTGATGATGGAATGAGGTTGGTTTGCATAGCCAATTCATCTAGGAATTTACCAAATTCAATATCCAATGACATCATGGTAACAATTGTGTGGCTAGACCATAGTCCCCCAAAAATGAGGGTCAATTCATCACGATTATTTATCCAATTTGGTTGTAATATTTATGATTACTTTTAGGTATTTACAATTATGGAAGGTGAATCATGAGGGACAAATGATATGTTTTTATGTGTTTTTTACTTGTTATTTCCATTAAAATTATCTAATTTATAGAATTTGTTTTTTGAAATGAATAGGGGGTTTTATAAAATATTGTATTTGTAAAATTATTTCTAATAATTATTAAAAATGTGTATTTAAGAAAACAACATTTAAAATGATAAATTTAATAGGAAAACTTGGAAAACTTGTTGGATAATGATCAATTTAATTTAATAAAATTGATTGTGTTTTAATTTTTTTTTGGATTTATAAAATATTTTAAATGTAATTGATTTTTAATTTTTTTTAAAAAGGGGATAAATATTTTTTTCAATTGGTTATGGGTAGATTTTTTTGCTATAATTTATTGGATCATTCTCGTATTCCATGGGTTATCTTGGATGAGATTATGAGTCATGAAATAGATGAGGTCATGATTTTTATTATTTAAAAATATGCTCCCATAGAAATAATGTAACAGATAGATAGGTAAATTTTTAGCGGTGCCTTTGGGTAATTCATTTCCTTGTTATGTATATCTCAACTAGGTGTTAAACCATCCTAGACATAGAATAAGATGATGAGGACGAATTCTTATTCCTCTTGGCTTGGGATCTAGGTTGTGCTGATTTTGTCCCTCCCTATTTTGAGTGATTATCGAGGTTATTCTTAGGTATCTCATAAGATCCTAGTTGACTGTTTTGGTAGTTTTTTGATCTTCTGTTTTAGGGTTTTTTCTTTTCATTTGTGATTTCTTTTCTAGTATAAATAGATATTGTGAAATCATTTAAGGTGTTTTATCTTGTTTTTTATTTGATTGGTTTTTTGGGAGTGTTCATATGATGGTTTTTGTTTTGGAGTGGTTATTCATTTGTGATCACTGTGTATTTTTGGTGTGTTTGGAGGATGAAAAATTTGGTATTTTGGTTTTAACGGGTTGGGAATGTGTGAGTTTGGGCTAGTTCATGGGTAATGTGGATTGATAGTTGTTGGGTAGTTAGGAACCCTAGAGTGGTCATTTATTTTTCTTCCCCATGAGTTGGTGCTCTAGATTTAAGATCCTACTTTTAACATTTGAGTATGGTAATAAGAGTATATATCCATTTTTGGATTTTTGTTGAGACTTAATTGAGTTCATCCCCCATTCGGTTGGTATTCTTTATAGAGGTATTATAATGCCCCAACCTTAAACCTTATTTAATCTTGAGTTATTACAAGATTACAAATTGAGGATCTTTTCAGGTTTAGATTTTTAGATAATTAGATCATAAAATTGAAATTACATTCCACATTTAAACAAAGTGGTTACATAAAAGATAGAATTAATTTTTTCCCATCAACGGAAACATATTTAAAAATAAATCATGGATTCTTTCTTGACACTTCCTTGACACTATCATCATATCATGTACCTGTCCCTTGACCTGTGAAAAACATTTCGAAAAAAACTTGGGATGAGCATAAAAAGCTCAGTAAGGGTTATAAAAATATGGAAATGAAACATGAGATCATATATACATAAGAATTAAATCATAAATTACCCATAAAACATAGGCACTTTAACATACCTCATCAAATTATGAATAAATCATAGAAATCATAAGACATAAAAGTAACTTGAGGTATTAATAACATTCTTACGTAGGGAGTAAACCTCTTGGTTACATTTGGAATACCCATTACAGTATATTCCCAAAATCTCTTCGGAGAAACCTTAATGTTTAACCCCTTCGCATTACCCAATGCATTGGAGAGCTATATCAGGCTAACCTGCCCTTAGTTTATCACAGAACCACCCGTCTTCATAAACAATGCCCAAGAATCATAACATAATCATAGCACATAACTTAAGCATAAAGGAAAGACATCGTTCCCACATTGCACTAACAATATAAGATTTTAAGATATTGAATCCATTCTAAAAAAACATTTTCAAAACCATTTAAAACATTTAATAAAGAGATATTTTAATCAAACTGTCCCATACCACTTTGAAGCTTTTAAAATTTTACACCAATAATATTCACATAAAAAAATCCTTGAAACCATTTTGAAAACATGGATATTAATGAAGAAATATTTATAAGAACAAATAATTAAAACATTTAAAACAATATTTTAGTTAAAGGGTTTTTATCAAAATGAGAGACACTTGAATACAATAAATGAGGAATAACATTTAATCAGAACTTTATAATATCATGAGAATAAAGGGATTCATGATATAATATTCCAAAGGACAGTATATACACCATAAAAGAGTGAATTGGTGCATAACAATAATGAAGTCTCAATAGAAATGTAAAATGAGATAAAATCCCTTATAAAGAAGGTATCCTTAAATTAAAGATGAATCAATCTCATAATTATGTGTGACAAACAAAAATACACCCAATATAAGTGGATATTAATTTTAAAACAATCAAAAGTCTTTCACACATATTCAAAGGATAACATATTCAATAACTACATATTGAACCCAAGGAAATCAAAATTGGGTTAAGAAGTTCCCTTGGTTAAATTAGATAGTCTAACGGCGTCACTTTAAAATTCATAAAATTAGTTGATGAGAGAGAAAATGGTATGTCATCCCTTGGACATAAATTTTACATCAATAAGGATATATAAGAACATATCCCAACATAAAAATATGTAAATTAAAAGACATAACAAAATAAGTCTTTTTAAAATAGGAGTGTGAAAGGTTCCCTTACCGATTTGGGAAACATTCAAAATGTACACCCCATGAAAGAAGGGTCATACAATGAAGATGTAACTACCAATAAATGACATTATATTATACTAATAGTAAAATAATGGGCAGTACATACACCACACAAAAAGGAAATAGTGGCCAATGTTGCATGAATCTCACGGGAACAAAAAGTGAGATGAAAATCCCCTTATGAAAATTTGGCAGCCTAACGGCACCACATAAAACATCCAAAAATGGATTGATGAGATCAAATAGGGTATCTCATCACATTAACATATAAAGTACAGAAATAGGAATATAAAATAACATCCTATGACATAATAACATGGAGCATAAGAGAAATGACATAAAAGAGAGTACTTGCAAAGAAAGAGAGAGGTATGATTCCCATACCTCGAGTCCGACTTAACTCGATCGTTATTTAATCTACTGAATAATAAACTTCAGTTAATTTCTATTTCATTGAGAACCTTTGTCAAGTTCATTATTCCTTTTATATCACTTATTACCATGTCATTAACACTATGTTATTATTTATGTTAATAACGGTCGTTTTAACGATCATTGGTACTTGAGTCAAAAATAAACACTTTATAATTACAAGTTGTTCATGTGGTAAAATATACATTATATACAAATTGTATTCATTATGTATATATCATATATATCATATATACCCAGTATATTCATGAATTTATAATATTACATAACATTTAGAGTTAAGAATTGAAATCCACCGTTCATGGAGATGGTAAGCCGTACGTACGCATGAACGCTACTTCCATTTCTATTTCATATTTAATGGAATTAAAACATAATAATACATAATAGTATTTTAATTCCAGTATGGTATCATATATAATATCATTAAATATATCCTTTATACGTACCACATATGGTATTAACGAATCAAATCATTTTGAGGGGGCGGTAGTCCGCACTTCCTAAAATGAAGATATCGCGTATACCCATAATGGAAGCCATAATGGTATTCCATTAATGAAAAATAAAGAATCTTAAGGAAAAAATAAACATATTATATATCATAT
This sequence comes from Viscum album, assembly GCA_963277665.1. Classification (NCBI taxonomy): domain Eukaryota; kingdom Viridiplantae; phylum Streptophyta; class Magnoliopsida; order Santalales; family Viscaceae; genus Viscum; species Viscum album. Next base: position 1,194,229,675 of record OY728135.1, on the reverse strand, counting down.
ATAAATTTAGTGACATCAGAATGGCCACTATGAAAGGTGTTAAGAGAAGATTGAACAATCACTGTTTCGTGAGGCAATAATTCGCCATCCACAGAAACAGTATGTTCTCTAACCATTAGACGAAGGTGTGTGTAATTGTAGCTCTAATACTTAACATAAAAACATCATAGTATATTGAATATACTTGTTTTGTTACAATATAAAGTAATAAAAAGATTTTAGGGGGTTGGAGAAGCAAAATAAAACAAAAGGACTCAAGTGACGAAATTACCTTAAAATCGGATAAATCCCTTGGTTTGAGATCAAAGGCTTCCTTGGGAAGGTTTATGACAAAAGTTAGGCTTCTAGGAGTTATAGAGGGATGTGGAGAGACAAAATGGGCAGGAGTTGGTCGAGCCAAAGGCTTTGGAAGTGTGGGTAAGGAGGTAGAGGTGGGGACCTTTTATAAGAGGAGAGGAGGGGCACTCTTGGAAAGTAAGGAAATGTTAGTTTATATTAGAACGATTTTCAGATTTTAATGGTCCCACATTGATGTGTTTCGAGGCTAAGGTGATAAGGGTTATAAATACTCCATACAATAGGTTTTGGACATTTTTAGGTCTTAGAATTAATATTATCTTTCCATTTTATTTAAATCGTTAAATAATGAGGTAATCGCTGCATCATCATGGTGTCAACAATAATTTAATTTAGATAATGTCTAAAAATTTAAAAAAAATACTATGATGTAGGAAATATTTTTATATTTTCAATGAATATTTATACTAAAAAATCTGACTTTTATAACCCCATGTAAAAATTATTATAGTTAAACAACTCATGTTTGTGACTTTTTTATTTTAACTTTAATTAAAAAGTTATTTATGTCATTTTCCTAACAAAGTGGCTCCATGGGGTCCCCAAGGTGACCCATGGATTGTATTGGTCGTCCATGACACATCCAACGGTGTTTGGACAAGTTTCTAGGAAATTTCATATTATTAGAACATTATTTTTACCTTAAACTACACTAATTACCTCTAATCGCGATCAAAAACTTAATAAGTTACTATTCACCAAAAAATTATTTTAATCCCATTGAACCACATTTTACTTCTTAGTTACAACAATGTATGCAGGATTTTTGAAATTCAAAACACAAAGGTGTTGAAATTTCATTTAAACGGAAAATCAGTTTTTATAAGTACCACTTAGTGGTTTCACTATTCAACAAAAATTGATGTTTTTCAGAAAAATACCAAAACATCACCCTATGCTATATTTGATATTCCAAATTAAAAAATGATGTATATTTTAAAAAATTCAAAACATATCATTTAAATTAATTAATTTAATAATTAATTCCCACTATCATGACAAATATCGTGTTTTTATGAAACAATATATATCAAAAGATTGACACTATTTTAAGTCCAATTTCAAAGTGAAATTAATTACAATGACCACCTTGGATTAAATGGTAATAATATATTCTAATTTCACTTTAAAACAAATTCAAAATATAATTTAATCATATAAATAAATTAGATTAAAAAGTGGTTTTGAATTAAAATACAACATTATTCATTATTCATAAAAATGAACTGAATTGGAAAAATACCAAATATTTACACAAAGTAAGTTGTGATGTCCCGATTCTAAAGAAGAATTTTTTTTGTCAAATATAACACATAAAATTGTCAAAAAGTGGATTTAGAAGAGTTTCTCCATCAAATGTCGGTCAATTGACCTTTTAAAGAATATTAGAATGTTTAAACATAAAATTGGATTCATTCGCATTTTTAATCCTCTAACATTTATTGTAAAAAGTAAAAATATTTGACAAACATATATAATCATTTTTTAGTTAGATCTATTCATTCCTTCCATCACTACAGCTAGGAGTTAACTACCATTTAAAATAATATTATCTTATTATTAGAGTGTAACGAAAGATTCCCATGAATGTCATTATTGCGTATTGGGCACGCCATCGAGCATAACGTCCCCTTTAAAGTTATATTAATATTTTATTCACAAATATGGATAAATATGAAAATGTCATACTATTTATTTACCTAGGTTGTTACATCCTTCCCCCCTTTTGGGAATTGTGTCCTCGCAATTTTAAAATTGGGGTTGGAAACTTTATTGAAAATCCCACATCAGAACAAGAGTCAGTAAAACAATCACTTTAAAAATAAAGAAAGATAAGTACAAAGGTCACCCGAGTTAACCCATAATAGGATTCCACGTATGAAAATATGGACATGGAGGAAAAAACGAAGGGTCGTTTTCTGATGGAGAGTGATAGTAAACATGTATAAGAGAAAGTTAACCATAAGAAAATCACAAACTTGTGATGGGTTAAACGGTATTCGATTCCCCAGTAGGAAACGTTAACAGACAAAATTTTTGTTTTAAGTTACTTTTCATTGAGGAATTTATTTTTGAGCTTAAATAAATCATAATAAAACATACTTACTTGTCATGTAGACTTTCAAATTTTACTAGATTCCTTAATCAAACTCATATTTTCTCCAAAAGATGAGTATTTAGGAAGAATTTTTCGCATTAAGAGTACTACAATAAATTTATAGAGAATCACCTAATCCAAAAAAGTGAACTATATACTTCCCATGTCTTTAGACTCTAACCAAAACCAAAACCAAAAAGGATAGTACAAGATCAGATAATCCAGAAAAGGATAACCCTTTATAAAAAGAAAATCTATTCTTAATCTCCAAAATTTGTCCAGAAAAACCCAAAGCTCAATGAGGACCATTCGATAAACAATTTGTCCATAAAATTCTTCAAAGTAAACCAAAATAAGATTGAAACCCAAATATTTGAAGGATTTAGTCACATAGTCTTCCAAGTTAAATCGTAACATTTATCTCCAAACAACATCAGTTGCTCCTAATGTCTCGTACTGAAAAGTAATTATCCTAATCACATATCCTCCATGATAGGTTAATCATTTTCATAAATAACCCAAAATCAACTTACTATATATTCATAAAGTCACCTAACTAAAAATAATAAGTCATACTAACCAAGGAATTCACGTAGTCCAATGGTAGGCGATAAATACCAGTTGCACTTTGGTTGTGGGTTCGATTCCGACAGCTTTGTCTGACACGACGGGTTGTCACACGGTCTGCGTGTTGTCATTTTTCCAAACTATATAATTCTCAAATAATTCCCTAAAAAGAGATAAAATCATCAAAAACAACCATAACATAATTTAACGTCAATTTTATCTCATGCCTTTCACTTCCATCATAACATATAGTAACCCATAATTACCTCAAAAGTAAGGATCATGTAAACCCAAATGGTTCCTTATAACTATGTCCACAAAAGAACAGATAACTATTCTTTGAATAAAATTTTCATATATTAAACATCAGGGTAACACATACTATAAAAATTCTTCTAATGTAACCCCATCATCAAAAGAGACTTAATACTCTTAAGAATTTCACCATATCTCTTTAATCCCTTATATGTTGACTTCTTACTCATTCAACATTCTTCATGATCCATTAACCATTACTTTCCAACATAATCTGAAATACTTCTTTCCTACAATCAAAATCATGAATCATATCCTACGATTCTAAAAGAGGAAAACAAAATTTATGAAATAATTCCTACCTTTGATTGGATATTGTTAGTTTCTTCATCCTCAATCGAAATGGCATTAGGTATTGGTAAACAAGTATTTGTTCGATCTTGGTTATCCCATTCATGAAACTTCTGCATAGGACATGTGTTTGAATAATGACCATGCACACCACATTTAAAACATTCAATTGATCCCTCAGAAAGAACTTATTTCCCTTTCCTCAAGTCAACTGGATGCTTCCTTTTTCCATGGCAGGTTCTTGATTTATGAGCTTTATTTCCACATATATATAATATTTCTGTCCCTTTGAAACATTTTCCTAGGTGTTTCTTTCCACATCTTTGACACATAGGTTTTTGAACACACTTACCTTTATGATTGTTACCAGTAGTTCCGTAGGGATTTGTTCCTCACATATATGATGCCTTAGAGAAATAACCAAGGTTTAGGTGGTAAATCATGACTCTAGATAGTTGGCTGAGGATAAACACAAGAGTTCGCAGTGCAGCTCCTATATCATTCAATTTCTCGCTCAAAAACTGTCATAGTTTCCTTCACATCCACTGTTACTTTCATGCCTGCTAGATCCAACCATTTACTAAAACCAAAAAGGTCAGTGTGAGTATATCAACAAAACCATCATATACTAATGAGTAAGATAAACACTAAGATATACTTACTCATTCACTTTATATAAAACTAGGACTCTTTCTTAAATCCTAACCATTATGGTAATGTCACTTATGCTTAAAGAATACCCCAACCTCTAAAGTTATCTAAACCGACCTCTGAAACCAACTATATGGCCCCGACCTTAAACCTTACTTAATCTTGAGTTATTACATGATTACACATTGAGGATCTTTTCAGGTTTAGTGTTTTAGAGAATTAGATCTTAAAACTTGCATTACATTCCAAATTTAAACAAAGTGGTTACATAAAAGATAGTATTCATTTTTCCCATAAACGGAAACATATTTAAAAATAAAGCATGGATTCTTTCTTGACACTTCCTTGACACTATCATCATATCATGTAACTTTCCCTTGACCTGTGAAAAACATATCAAAAAAAAACTTGGGATGAGCATAAAAAGCTCAGTAAGGGTTATAAAAATATGGAAAAGAAACATGAGTTCATATATACATAAGAATGAAATAATACTTTACCCATAAAACATAGGCACTTTAACATACCTCATCAAATCATGAATAAATCATAGAAATCATAAGATATAAAAGTAACATGAGGCATTCATAACATTCTTATGGAGGGAGTAACCCTCTTGGTTACGTTTGGAATACCCATCATAGTATATTCCCTAAATCTCTTCGGAGAATCCTTAATGTTTAACCCCTTCGTGTTACCCAATGCATTGGAGAGCTATATCGGGCTCACCCGTCCTTAGTTTATCACGGAACCACCCATCTTCATAAAAAATGCCCAAGAACCATAACATAATCATAGAACATAACTTAAGCATAATGGAAAGATATCTTTCCAACATTTCAATAACAATATAACATTTTAAGATATTGAATCCATTCTAAAAAAACACTTCCAAAACCATTTAAAACATTTAATAAAGAGATTTTTTAATCAAAGTGTCCCATACCACTTTAAATATTTTAAAATTTTACACCATTAATATTCACATAAATAAATCCTTGAAACCATTTTGAAATCATGGATATTAATGAGAAATATTTATAAGAACAAATCATTAAAAAATTTAAAACAATATTATAGTTAAAGGGTTTTTATCAAAATGAGAGACACTTGAATACAATAATTGAGGATTAATATTTAATCAAGACTTTATAATATCATGAGAATAAAGGAATTCATGATATAAAATTCCAAAGGACAATATATACACCATATAAGAGTGAATTGGTGCATAATAACAATGAAGTCTCAATAGAAATGTAAAATGAGATAAAATCTCTTATAAAGAAGGTATCCTTAAATTAAGGATGAATCAATCTCATAATTATCTGTGAAAAACATAAATACACCCAATACAAGTGGATATTAAGTGTAAAACAATCAAAGGTCATTAAAAAATATTAAAAGGATAACATATTCAATAACTATATGTTGAACCCAAGGAAATCAAAATTGGGTTAAGAAGTTCCCTTGGTAAATTTCGACAGCCTAACACCGTCACTTTAGAATTCATAAAATTAGTTTATGAGAAAGAAAATGGTATCTAATCACTTGGACATGGATTTTACATCAATAAGTATATATAAGAACATATCCCAACATAAAAATATGTAAATTAAAAGACATAACAAAATACGTCTTTTTAAAAGGGGAGTGTGAAAGGTTCCCTTACCGATTTGGGCAACTTTCAAAACATACACCCCATGAAAGAAGGATCATACAATAAAGATGTAACTACCTATAAATGAGATTATATTATACTAATAGTAAAATAATGGGCAGTACATACACCACACAAAAAGGAAATAGTGGCCAATGTAGCATGATTCTCACGGGAACGAAAAGTGAGATGAAAATCCCCTTATGAAAATTCGACAACCTAACGACGTCACATAAAACTTCCAAAAATTGATTGATGAGATCAAATAGGGTCTCTCATAACATGAAAATATAAATTATAGAAACAGTAATATAAAATAACATCCTCTAACATAGGAACATGGATCATAAAAGAAATGACATAAAAGAGAGTACATGCAAAGAAAGAGAGAGGTAGGATTCCTTTACCTCGGGTCCGACTTGACTCGATCGTTCTTTAATATCCTGAATAATAAACATGAGTTAATTTATACTTCCTTAAGAACCTTTTTCAAGTTCATTATTCCTTTTATATCACTTATTACCATGTCATTAACTCTATGTTATTATTTAAGTTAATAACGGTCGTTTTAACGATCATTGGTACTTGAGTCAAAAATAAACTCTTTATAATTAAAAGTTGTTCATGTGGTAAAATATCCATTATATCCAGAATTTTATTCATGATTTAGATATAATATTTATCATATATATCCAGTATATTCATGCATTTATAATATAACATAACATTTAGAGTTAAGAATTGAATTGCACCGTTCATGGAGACGGTAAGCTGTACGTATGCATGAACGCTACTTCATTTCTATTTCATATTTAATGGAATTAAAACATAATGATACATAGTAGTATTTTAATTCCAGTATGTTATCATATATAATATCATTAAATATATCCTTTATAAGTTCCACATATGGTATTAATGAATCAAATCACTTTGAGTGGGCGGTAGTTCGCACTTCCTAAAATGGAGATATCGCGTATACCCATAATGGAAGCCATAAAGGTATGCCATTAATGAAAAATACAGAAGCTTAAGGAAAAAATAAACATATTATATATCATATATAAATGTAGTGACATCATAATGGCTACCATGAAAGGTTTTAGGAGAATATTGAACAATCATCGTTTCGTGAGGTAGTAATTCGCCATCCACAGAAACAGTATGTTCTTTAACCATTAGACGAAGGTGTGTGTATGTTTAGCACAAATACATAACATAAAAAAATCATAGTATATTTAAGATACTGTTTTTGTTACAAAATAAATTAATAAAAAGAGTTTATGGGGTTGGAGAAGAAAAATAAAACAAAAGGACTCAAGTGAAGACATTACCCTAAAATCGTGTAACTCCCTTTGGATTGAGCTCAAAGGCTTCCTTGAGAATACTTCTGACCAAAGTAAGGCTTCTAAGAGTTATAGAGGGATGTATAGAGACAAAATGGGCAGGGGTCAGCCTAGAAAAAGGATTTGGAAGTGAGGGTAAGGAGGTAGAGGTGGGGGCCTTTTATAAGAGGAGAGGAGGGGCACTCTTGAAAAGTAAAGAAATGTTACTTTATTTTAGAATGAGTTTCGAATTTTAATGGTCCCAAATTGATGTGTTTCGAGGATAATGTGATAATGGTTCGAAATAAACCCATACAATAGGTCATTGAAATGTTTAGGTCTTAGAATTTACATTATCTTTCCATTTTATTTAAATCATTAAATAATGAGGTAATCGCTGCATCATCATGGTGTTATAAATAATTTAATTTATATAATGTCTAAAAATTATAAAAAAACTACAATGATTTAGGAAATATATTTATCTTTACAATGAATATTTATAGTCAAAACTCTGACTTGTATAACCCCATGTAAAAATTGTTTTAATTAAACAACTCATGTTTGTGACATTTTTATTTTAACTTTAAATAAAAAGTTATTTATGTCATTTTCCTACCAATGTGGCTCCATGGGGTCCCCAAGTTGACCCATGGATTTTCTTGGTCGTCCATGACACATCCAATGGGGGTAGGACATGTTTCTAGGTCATTTAATATTATTAGAACAATATTTTTACCTTAAACTACACTAATTACCTCTAATCGCGATTAAAAACTTAATAAGTTAATATTCACCAAAAATTTATTTTAATCCCATTGAACCACATTTTAATTCTTAATGAAAAAAATGTATGTTTGATTTTTGAAATTAAAAACACAAAGGTGGTAAAATTTCATTTAAATGGAAAAGCAGTTTTTATAAGTACCACTTAGTGGTTTCACTATTCATCAAAAATTGAAGTTTTTCAGAAAAATACCAAAACTTCACCCTAAGCTATATTTGATATTCCAAATTCAAAAATGATTTATATTTTAAAAAAATAAAAAAAATATCAGTTACATTAATTAATTTAATAATTAATTCCCGCTGTCATGACAAATAACATGTATTTTTGAAACAATATATATCAAAAGATTAACACTAGTTTAAGTCCAATTTCAAAGTGAAATTAATTCTAATGACCACCATTGGATTAAATGGAAAAATTATATTCTAATTTAACTTTAAAACCAATTGAAAATATAATCTAATCATATAAATAAATTAAATTAAAAAGAAGTTTTGAATTAAAATACAACATTTTTCACTATTCATAAAAAAAATGAACTGAATTGGAAAAATACCAAAAATTTACACAAAGTAATTTTTGATGTCCCGATTCTAAAGAAGAATTTTATTTTGTCAAATATAAAACATAAAATTTTCAAAAAGTGTATTTAAAAGCCGTTCGCCATCAAAAGGCGGTTAATCGACCCTTTAAAGAATATTAGAATGTTTACGCTTAAAATTGGATTCATTTGCATTTTTAATCCTCTAACATTTATTGTAAAAAGTAAAAATATTTGATAAACATATATAATCATTTTGTACTTAGTTCTGTTCATTGCTTCCATCACAAAAGCTATGCGTTAACTACTATTTAAAAAATATTATATTATTATTAGAGTGCAACGTAAGATTTCCAAGAAACTCGTTGTTGCGTATTGGGTACGCCATCAAGCATAGCGTCCCCTTTAAAGTTAAATTAATATTTTATTCACAAATATGGATAAATGTGAAAATTTCATACTCTTTATTTACCTGGGGTGTTACAGGTATTGTGGTTTTTAATGATTTTTAGGTGGAAGTGATTCTTCCTTGGTGACATGTCTTAGTGAGTGTGGGTATTACTTACCCACAAGTTAAGAAAAATTCTAAATGGATTGAATACCTTAGTATGTATCTATCTTATATATACTATATGTACCTCTTTACTGGTTGAGTTCTACTTAGAGATGTCAGACCTTATATGGGGATGTTCTCCATTGATTTTTAGGACTCATTTTATTTGGGAGTTGACAATTATATATTAATGGATTTCTTAGGGGTATGGAGATTTTGATTGGGGGTAATTATCACACCCAGATAGTTATTAATTAATTAATTTAGTATAATTTGATATTATTTTTGTATTCAATAGTTTCTAGGAGTTTAAAGTTGGAAAATTTTAATCCTTAAAGGATTTTTTGGGATCATAGTTTTCCTGTAAAGTTAATAAAACATATAGATCTTGTGAAAATGGGTTTTTATTAGGAAAGTTATATCTAGCAAGGTATTTTAATTGATTATTATATTGTAAGGATTCTTATGAGGAAACATGCACTATTTGTATCAGTTCCATATGTAGGAGTTATGAGTTTCACACTTTTTATTAGACCATACACATAAACTGTGTGTCAGTATGATGTTTATTTTCTATTTATTCCATTATTTATTATTTCCTTCTTCCCCATTATTTTTATTCTCATATACCATGTGTATCCATCTCATCCAAATCCCACCCTAGTACCTTTCATATAATCCCCGACCATTGGATCCACTTCCAACCTTATACCTTCAGTAGAACCCCATTAGTTAAGCCATCCCCTAGCCTCCACACTTAATTGCCCAAACCCCTTCCCTATATGACTCTCATTTAATGTGAAATCCCTCTTCTCTATGGTTAATATTCCACTAATTTACCAATAATTCATGGAAATAGTTGTGTTAATCCCTTAGGTTTGATTTATAATTCCCTAATCCATTAATTTTATTATATTTTTACCTTCCCCCACCATCACGATTGGTTCGGATGAACCCTATATTTATGTATTTTGCATATTATTCTGTTTTATTAAATTTTTACTATTTATAGAGGATTACCATTCCTTATTTTTTCATCTTCTATTATACATGAATCCTTATAGAACATCACATATTTTTTTCTTAATATGGGGAAGTTGGCCCATGTTTAAACTTTAAATTCAAGATCTATTTTCTTCGTGATGTTTATAATAATTTATTTATTTAATTAATCATATTTATGGCTTGTAGATTTTGAATTTCTAATATATTTTTGGTATTATTCATTATAAATATTTTATTTTCTTGGAATTTCAAGGGATACATGAAATTCAATTTATTTAGAAAATTATTGAAATATTTTTTAATTAAATTTTAATATTTGAAAAGGATTTTACTTTGTTTGGGCTGGTATTTAAAATTAAAATATGTGTCTATTATTTTGGAAGATATAAATTATGATTGAATTGAGGGATTTTTAAATAAAATTATTTCAATTTATATTAATGTATATCACTAGAAGTGTATTTTTAATATATTTTTTAAATGCCATGTTTTTAAAAAATATTTAAATATTTGGTTTCAAATAAATAATGTATATTGTAAAATATCACTTTATATATATATATATACATATAATTGATGGTTATATATTTATATATATGGGTACACAGACGGATAGATGTGTGTAAAAATGCACATGAGAATTATTGAATTTGAGAAAATATGTATATGTGTGTGTGTATTTGTGTGTGTGTGTGTATGTACAACTGAAAAAATAAGTGTTTCCCTCTTAGTTTAAAAAATATAATTGAATCAAAATTTTATCACTTTTAAGTGTTTTATATATATTTTCATGTGTATGATATCCTCCTAAACCCCATATCATTTTTTTGTCTTTGATTATACCCCTATAGGATTACATTGTATTTTAGAAAGGGTAATAGATTAAAAATCAGTGTTTCTCCATGAGATGGATCTAGGGGTGTGGGTTAGTTAATTGATATTATCATTGACATTTGTATTTCTAAACTTTTACTATTTATGCTAATCTCTAACTATTCTCATTGATTATATTCTCATACTTAATTTATTTGTGTACTGGGAACCTAGGGTCTAAGAGATCCTAACTTGGCTTGGATGGGATCCCTGTCCACTAGTTATTCTCATTAAGTAAATGCTGGTTTTCATTATCAAGTAGAGTAATTATATATTCTACTAACTGAGGTCATGACCCATGCTAGTAATGTTAGTCTATGTTATGGATACTTAGTAACCATAGGGTAGAACCCATGATTGTATTTATTTGAATTTTTTATTGACATAAGGGCATCTCTCACACTTGGCGTGAAGGTTATATGGTCATAGACATCCTCTCATCTAAGGCGACACTCAATAAGAAGCTTATCCTCTTCTCCAACACTAGTTTCTTTCTTGCATAGCGTATCTTATTCATGAGAGCTAAAGCGATGGGGATGAATTTTTTAGACCTCCATAATGGGAGTGTCAGGGTTTTGTGGATCGATTCTTTTGGATTTGGTTTGGATTTTTTTTATTTCATGTATCTCTTGTTCCAATGGAAATAAAATAGAAAATTGGATTTTTTACATAAGGTAATCTTATATATTATTTATATTCCCTCATTTATTTGATATGAGTGGGACCTTGTATTGATTTTATATTATTATTGTTTTTCATGGACATGGTAACTTCCTATATTTCCCTTCCAACTCATACTACATGTGTTAATTTTCATAATCCATTTTTAAATAATTTTAAAGGGTCTTTTAAAAGTAAAATATAGGGGGAATAGTCATAATAAATATTTTATAAGTGACTATTTTCATTTTAGGAAATGAAATGGGATTGTTTAAAAATTTTATTCAATGAAAAATGGGTTTTATATGTTATTAAATAAAAAAATATTAAATTATTATACTTTAAAATAGAACTAAATAGATATTTTTTATAGTGTTTATACATGGGTAGTTTTATTTTTCTTTGTAATGCCTTTAGAGATTTATGTCAAGCTTGTCTATCATTCCAGTTATATTCTCTTATCTATCCTTTTCCAATATTGATGGTATCGATTTATCTAAAGTTAGTTCTTTTTATATTAATCACCATTATTTCCTAATAATTTTTTTTTGAAATTTCTTTTACATTTATATAATGTATGATGTGTGGACATTTTCATGATTTATCAAATAAAATGATGATTTTACTAATTTTTATGGAAATAGGGTAGAAATATTTGTGGAATGGAAGTAGGGCATGAGAGGCTACGTTAGTTTTATTTACAGGGTAAGGTTATTATTGGTGAGAAGAGGGGTTGTTTATTTAGATTTCCATACTAAAATAGAGTTTTTTTTTCAGTTTATATTTTCCATATATGTCCAATGTATGGATGGTTTATGCCACGCATTCATTATAGTTTTTTATTTTAAATATGATTAAACAGAGAAATCATTCCCACTATTTTTATCTAATTCACATATACATCTATCCATCAAATGGGGATCGAGAACTCCCATTGGGACCTTTTTTACGGTTTCTTGTGCCTCTAATAGATGTACATATTAATCTAGTTTTTGAAGAAAATGTAATTTAATAGTGTATGGGGTAGTGGTTGATTTGGAGTTAAGATCAATACTAAGAAAATAACATCTTATGTATCCAAATAAATGGAATCAGAACCCATATAATTAATTATCGCATAATAAGACATGTAATACCTTTGAATGTAATAGGAAAAGGATAATTATATGTTATTTTATGGTCACGAATCCATTAATAAGTATTGTTCGTGTTAAGTCATTAATCGAGGGCTTATGGGATATAGATATTGGTCCTTAAAGATGTAATGCACCAACCACAAAAGCTTGAAGAATGTACATTATTTTAATATATTGGCATGATTTCAAGGAATAAACTGGAGATAGACCAAGTAGTTTAGTAGTTTTGGAAAACTATATATATACATAGGTTCAATATTACAAATTGAGAAGAAATACAACATATATGTTCTATTGGGAACATCCACCACTCAAAAAATAATCCTACAAGTTAGTCATACAAAAACATCTTCATGTATTGAAAAAAATGAGACATAAATAAGGGGTGAGGTTAGATTCTCAATAAGGGTAAGAAATAAAATAGAAGATAAATATTAGACATGGTGAATAACTAAAAACACATTCCTTTCAAAAAAAAACTAAAGCATAATATGGCAGGAATATGAGGTGAGTAAATACTTCCATAATAAAACATAATCAAGGGTATTCTAGTAGTCGAATAACCACATGAATAATGAATTTATAGCCTTATAATGAGGTAAATTCATATACCAAACATTCTAAAACATACCTTTAGGGCCTCTTCCAAGAAATCTAAAAATTATTAAGGCCTCACTAAAAACCATATATCAAATTGGGAAAGGCATCAGCAAAGTCTATGTTTATTTGTCTCATGATACATACTGATGCATTGAGAGGATATATCAGGACCGACTCATCACATACTAAGTCCAGTTCATTTCTCATATGAAAGGGGTGAACATAAACAACATATATACTCATATTGAAACTAACATATGAAATGTAAATAAATTTCATAATCATTTGAACTTAAACTGTAACCATTCAGAATAATATGGTTAATGGTATCAAAATAAGACATCTATATTAAAAATATTCCGAAAAACTTAAAAACATAATTTATATGACATAATTATAGATAAAACTAAATTATGTTCAATATTCAAGAAAGGATGTTGACGTAGATGTAGATATTTTTAATTTAGACAATTGAAATTTTTTTGTAGAAATAATCCTTAAACATTATAATGTATCCCATACCACTTTGAAAATTTCAAATAATATTCCCTTAGAATATCATGAGAATAAGGATAGTCTTTATAAGATATTCCATAGGTCATTACATACACCACATTCATGGAATAATTGGTGAACAAGGAATATACCTCAAAAAAGTTAAAGTGAGGCGAGAATAATTTATTTTACTTTGGAAAGAATATTTCTTTTGGTAAATCATTTTTATTTCCATAAATCTGATTATAACCATTTATATCCCAAAATATATAAGGTAAAGACATTTAGATTACATTTGAGTCATAAATCATTTCCCACTGAAATGAAATAATGTAAAAATTGATTGAAAAAAACCATTAGAATTAAATCATTTTAGTGTGCATTAAGGAATTCATTGAAGATATTTTAAAGAAAAAAGGAATGATTTCTTTCTTAAAACCAGAAATGAACAAAAATAAAATTTTCTTTTTAAAATGTGTTATTTAGAAAGATAAAAATTTCTTAAAAATATTATATACTGAATATCAAAATAGGTAATAATTTTAGAAGATCCTGGAATCAAGCTTCCATTTCAGATGAATTTTTGAAATATTATTTTAAAATATTTAACACCCCAAATAATAAATAATAATTATGATTAGTAAACATATATATAACAATCAAACATAATTAATGATGGGTAAATAAGAATAAATAATAATTTAATTGAGTTTAATAGGGAATAAGAGAAACCCTGTTGAAATTGGACGTTTGGGTAGAAATTACTTACAACTTTGTAATAAATTGAATCGTATGATCAAATATTAATAATCATAAAATTATACATTTTATATCATGAAGATAAATAGTTTAATTATATGAAACATCAATTTTCAGTTTACATACACCATACACATGTAACTGTAGTGAATACAAAATATCTCACAAAAATGGAAGTGAGATAAAGAAACTCCTACCTTAAGTCTGATGGTGTTCTTCATGTGATATTAGTGTCCTGGATAACCAAATTAAATTCATTAATTAATATTAACATAACTTCTTATACATTTAATTGATTTATTATAACCTTATTAAATTCATTCATGGCCTTTTTGATGAGTTATGAGGTTCAATCTCATTGTTCGGTTCTGTTTGTTTCATGATCCGTATACTTCTATACATGAATGGATAATTATGTAAAATGAGGATTTCTGTCTAGAATTGAAGTTATATGTTAATATTGAACATCAATTAGTTTTCATGGTTGTAAATTTAATTCGGTTACTTGGATTGAATATGAATCATTATTTAAATCATTTAATGAAAATTGTTTTGGTTAATTTTTGGGTTATGAACACAATGAACTCATTTTGATTTATAAATATAAACTATGTGTAAAAAATGATTACAAAACCATATATGAGACATAATAAATAAATTATATTCCGGTTCAACCACAATAAATGTTTCATGACTATAATTGAATATAATAATAGAAATTGAAAACCCATTGTCCTTGAATGTTGTAAATTTTCACATCTCAGGTGGTGTATTCATTGTTAGTATAAATGGGGAAAAGATAGATGATGATAAAATATTTCACAAGAATAATAAAATTATAGTTCATTCAAGGTAATGGAATTATCATATCTTTTGGATGAGGGGAGTTAAAAAATAAAATAAAGGAGATCAAAATAAAAGAAAAGTTGAGAAATTCTTCACGGAAATTCTGAAGCCTAACGACGTTGCTTAACATTTCATCAAATAATTTGATGAGAGAAAAGGGTATATGATCATTATTAAATAATATATAAAGTAAGAGGAATATTTATTTTACACATCCCACTATAATAAAATTTAAATGAAAAGATAATAACATAATAAGAGTGCTTGAAAAAGAGAGTGATTTTGAGACGAAAATTCTGCAGCATAACTGTTATGCAACATGGTTTTAGAAAACATTAAAAAGAGTGGGGAAAGGGGTAACCCATTCAAATAAGACTCATAAAATATTTGTGTAATAGATTAAAATTTAAATAAGAAAATTTATTAAATCTTGGTTTACATACCACATAAAAGAAAACTTAAAATAAAAGAATTTATAAGAGGAATTTATCTCTAGAATCCACCTCCTTGAGAAAATCTTTATGGGAAATGTTATTAGTATTTTTAAAAGACCAAGAGATTCATGGAAGTGGTATGTTAATATGGTAGGGTATTTGGGTAGAAATTTTAGGATCTTCAAAGCTTAGTTGAGTGATGAGAAGTGGTAGTGAGTAGGGGGTTTAATGGAGGAGAGGAGTGAATTTTGAATATTTTTTCATTATTATGTTATTTCCCTAAGGACTACAAATAGCGTTATTTCATGTAACCACTAATAGTGATAAGTGCATGTGCATTAGACCAGAGTGTCGTTACATCACTCACGAGTTCATAAATAGTGTATTTAACTAATAATTTGTATATACGGTATATTACCATATTCAATTATTCATTAAAAATTTGAGTATTTCAGAAAAATCCCAAAAATTAAACCTAAATTTTTTTTAGAAGTGTAGAATTCCGAAATTAAACCCATTTTTTGAAATTATTTTTATAACATATATTTATTAAATTTTCAAATAAAATAATAATTTATATAACAAAAACAACATTAAAATTATAACTCATTTTATAACACATTTAGAAATTATTCAAGGTCCCATATAATTATCTTATAACCATAAGAAAATAAAGTAGAAAATTTATGATTACATTTTATGAAAATAATTTTCCATTTTAAATTATAAAATTAATCATAAAATTTTTATTAGAATATTTATGACATACAAAAATAAAAATACTTATAATATGATCATTTTTCACTTTTAAGATGTCTAAATTGAATTTATACATTAATGGTAAAACTTCCTATTTTTTTCGCTGATGTACTATTCATTACTATTCATGTCTATTCATAATGGTATTTTACTTTTCATAAGGGTATGTTACTATTCACCGAAAATTAAGTTTGTCTTATCAGACTCTAAATAACTTACTGAACGTAACTGTGTATATCATTTTTTTGAAGTTCAAATCACAAGGGTGGGAAATTTATGTTCACTTGGATAGGTTATAATAATGTGGGGTTTTTAGAGACTCATTGTTTCATGAATTCTATATTAAATGTGTTTTTAAATTCTTGGGGTGTTACATTATCCCCTACTTACAAAAATTTCCTCATTAAAATTTGATATTGAACTTCAAAAGTTAATGGTTGATACTTAAAAATTAACTTATGGGAAACCCACATCAAGAGTGTGGTTAAAATATCCTATTAATAAGAGGAAAGGGAAATACATCAGTTATTAAAAAACAACGCATCTTAATTTTACAACATGGTAATGGGAAAAATTAATCAAACCATCATGCATTCACATTAAACTCTAAAACCCATACAATGATAAACTGAAACCATTTTGTAAATGGTTAAAATTACAAAATATAACGATTCAACACATTATAATGAAGGTCTCTATATTTCCATGATGATATTAAAATTAAATCTTAATCAACAAGAAGCATATCTAAAATTCCCATTCCAAACATTTGAATAACTTTATCATGTATCCTCTTGAAATATGATAATAACATGAATTATAGTAAAAACTATATTGGAAAAATGAATTCATCAATATTTATAAAGTAAGATACATGTTATTGGATATATTTTTTTTTAAATTTAAAAGTTCTGTAAAATCCATCGATGATTTCATATTCCACTTCTTGAAAAATCAATAATTAGTTCCAAGGTAGACAGTACTTATCTGAATCAATCATTTCACCATCATTATCTCTACATTAGATATTTATAATAAGAGTTGTATTTCCCTCATTCATATATTTTTTTCTAAAAAGTTTAACTTTCTTCTGAATCACTTTTCCTTTGTACCATTCTACATAAGACCAAAAATCTTAAAATGAAAAAATATTACAATACAATCATTATATATCCCATAATTTTTATAACCAATATATTACTAAAAAAATATTCAAATGACAAGATTCTTGACTAGGGATATTAATCATTCTACTTCATATGTGATAGGATCATAACTTGATAATTATTCATAATCATCATTTGGGGTATATTCTTTTGATTCTTAGGACATTTATTCACATAGTGTCTCATATCCTTGTAATTGAAGCACTTAATATAGGAAAATTAATTCATTGTCTTGAAATTATGAGCATGTTGGACTTTTCTCCAAAATTGAGTCAAACTTATTTTCCTCTCAATCATTTCTCATGGTGTTTTATTCCATAATTATCACATTTAGGAAAATACATCTTTCCGGTCATCCCTTTATCTATGTTTTTTCCTTTAATCACATTCTCATTTTGTTTCACATCAAATCCATGGGACATAGAGAAGTATTTTCATAAATTTTCAACACATGATACTATTTCCACATATGATGAAGATACATGGGAGACAATCTTTCTTTGAAATGATGGATTAAAACTATTATAGATATGATCATTCTTACTCTTTGAATCACATGAAATTGTAATGTTCTCATTCCAAATTCTAGGTGGAATTTATTATCAATTCAATAAAATATATTAGCTAATGACATTATGAAATTTCTATGAATCTAAACATAGTATAGAAAATAAGATAAATTTATGAATCGTAAACCATAGAACCATATAATTTGGTTACATTGGAGGCATAAGTCCATTAAAGGTGCTTATAATAATATTATGAATTTTCCAAAGCACATCCCCTAGGACTGTCGAACTAAGAGTGAAAAAAGTCCCATTTTCGTGCCCCAGTTCCTGTTCGAGTCTAGATCAAAGTAGTGTTTTGGGGTTTTACCCCAAGATACATTTAATCAAGAGCCACCTCCACTTGATCGTATCCAGACAGGGATATATTTTCGTGATAAACCACATAATCTATTACCTACCAAAATTCAAGTATTTAGTTGTATTCTTATCCCCAAATACTATCTTAGGGTTTTGTTCAGTAATCTACATTTTCTATATCAATTTTCCATGTTTTCTACTTAACATAATTTGATACCGACTATAAAGCCCTGACCCTAGAATCCTAGAGTTGGTGCATTATTTTAATACATTGTCATTATTATAAGGAATCGAATCCTTAAGGACCGAGTAGAATAGTAATTTTGTAAAACTAGATATATACAGAGGTTCAATATTAAAACATGAAAATGAATACAACATATATGTTTTATTGGTAACATCCACCACTCCAAAGTTAATATTTCAATTTAGTCATAAAAAAACTTCTTCAGGTCCTTAAAAAATGAAACATAAGGAAGGTGTGAGCTTAGATGCGTAGTAAGGGAAAGAAATTCAGAGAAAAATAAACATTGGACATGGTTAATCACTAAAAAAGCATTCCTTTTAAAAAAACATGAACATAATATGGAAGGAATATGAGTTGAGTAAATACATCCATAATAAAACATAATAATGGGTATTCTGCTATTTGAATAACCCCCTGAACTATGAATTTTTAGCTTCAATATGAGGGAAATTTATATGTTTGAAATTATAAAATATACTGGCAGGGCCTTGTCAAAGATGTTTAAAAATGATTAAGGCCTCATCCATAACCATATACCCAACTGGGAAAGGCCTTGGACAAGTTCATGTCTATTTAACTAATGAGACCTACAGATGCATCGAGGGGCTATAGTGGGTCCCACACATCACTTACTAAATCTAATTCAATCCTAATTTGAAAATGGTGAACATAATAAATATATAAATTCATATTGAAACTAACATATAAAATATAATTAACTTTCCTCAATCATTTGAACATAAACACTAACCATTCAGAATAATATGGTGAATGATATCAAAATAGAACATCTATAGTAAAACAAATAAGTTACCTTCAACAACATAATTTAGATGATATAATTATATATAATTATCAATGAAGTACAAGATTCAATAATATATTTTTACATAGAGGTAGTTATTTTTAATTTACACAATTGATGAATTATTGAGGACATAATCCTTAAACACTCCAAAGTGTCCCATACCACATTGAAAAATTCAAATCATATTACTTTATAATATAATGAGAATAAGGGTAATATTTTTAAGATATAAAAAAGTTAATTACATACAACAAATGAATATAATAAGATGTGAACAAGGTATATACCTCATAAAAGTTAAAGTGAGGTGAGAACAATATATTTTACTTTGGAAAGAAGAGATCTTTTTGTAAATCATTTTTATTTTCAATAAATATGTTTTTAAACATGTATATCCTATAAAATAAAATGTATGGACATTGATATTAAATTTTAGGAATAAATTATGTTCCACTAAAGTGAAATCATGTATAAATATATTTTAAAAAAGCTCTAAAATTATAACATTTTAGTGCGGTTTAAGGAATTCATTAAAGTGATTTAAAAGACAAAATGCATTATTTCATTCATAAAACCAAAAATGAACAAAAAAATTATAATGTTAATTTTTTTGATTTATATAGAGAAAAATTTCATTACAATATTATAGATTAAACATCAAAATATGTAAGAATTTTAGAAGTTCCTTGAATCAAGCTTGCATTTTGGAAGAATTTTTCAAAGATTATATTAAAAAATGTAAATATACAAAACATTAAAGAATAATAATGATTATTAAACATATATATAACATTAAAACATAATTATGTACTAGTAAATAATAATAAATAAGAATTAAATTGAGGTGAATAGAGAATAAGAGCAACCCGAATGAAAATGAAGGTTCTGGTATAAAATACTTACAACTTTGTAATCCATTGAATCATATGCCACAAAATTGATAATCATAAAATGATAAATTGTATGTCATGAAAATAAAAATATTCATGATATGAAACATCAATGTTTTGTATACATAACCTATAAACAAGTAACTGTAGTTAATACAAAATATCTCACAAAAATGGAAGTGAGATGAAGAAACCATTACCTTAAGTATGAGGGTGTTCTTCACTGGATCTTAGTGTCTAGTATAACCAAATTTTATTTATTAATTGCAATTTACATAACATATTCTACATTAAATTATTTATTATAACCTTATTATGTTCATTCATGGCCTTCTTGATGGGTTGATAGGTTCAATTTCATGGTTTGGGTAAGTTTGTTTCATGATTGGTATACTTATATACATGAATAGAGAATCCTGTAAAATGAGCATTGTTGCCCCGAATTGAATTTATATGTTATTATTGAACATTAAAAAGTTTAAATGGTTTTAAATTTCAATTTTATACTTGTAGTTAAGATGAATCATTATTTATATAATCTAATGAAAATTGTTTCGGTTAATTTGTGGTTTTTGAACACAACGAACTAATTTTAATTTATAAATCAAAATCATGTATAAAAAAATAATCTAGAACCAAATATGAGACATAATAAATATATTATAGTCAGTTTCAACAATAATAGTTGATTCATGACAAATATTGTAGACAAAAAAAGAAATTGAAAACTCATCGTCCTTGAATGTGGTAGATTAGCACATCTCAGGTGGTGTTTTCATTTTTAGTATAAATTGGGAAAAGAGATATGATGATGAAATATTACATTAGAATAATAAAATTTTAGTTAAATTAAGGTACTAAAATTATCATAGAATTTTTATTATCGGAGACTAATAAATAAAACAAAGGATCTCAAAATAGAAATAATAGTTGAGAAATCCTTCACAAAAACATGGCAGCCTAATGTCGTTGCTTAATGTTTCATAAAATAATTTGATGATAGAAAAGGGTATATCATCATTATTATATAATATATAATGTAACGAGAATATTTAATTACATATCCCAACATAATACAATTTAAATTAAAACATAATAACATAAAAAGTGTGCTTGAAAATGAGAGAGATTTTGAGGCAAAATTCTATAGTATAACGGCTATGCAACATGGTTTTAGAAAAAATAATAAGAGAGGTAAAAGGGGTCAAAAATTAATTGAAAACTCATACAACAATAGTGGAATTCAATAAAGTGGAAATAATAACATGCTATGAGAACTTGAAATTCGTACCACTTAAAAGAGAACTTGAAATAAAATAGATGAAAGACAAATTCACCTCTTGAATCCACCTCCTTGAGATACTCTTTAAGAGAAGGGGATTTCGTCTTTTGGATAGACCATGAGATTCAAGTAAGTGGGTATTAACTAGGGGAAAATATTTGGGAAGAAAATAGGGGAGCTTGAAGGCTTATTGGATTGAGGAGAAGAGGGAGTGACATGGGTGTTATAATAGAGGAGAGGAGTGAATTTTGAATATTTTATTAATTATTTTATTATTTACATAAAGACTACCAATAGTGTTGTTTCATGTGACCCCTAACAATTACAAGTTCATGTGAGTTCGAAACAAGTGGCCTTACATCACTCATGATGTCATAAATAGTGTATTTAACTGATTATTTGTATATTGGGTATTTTACCGTATTTCACTATTCATCCAAAAGTTGAGTATTTCAGAAAAATCCCAAAACTTTTCCCTTAAGATTTTTCGACTTGTAGAATTCAAAAATGAAATAATTTTTTTGAAAATAATTTTATAAATAATTTTAATTTAATTTTTAAATAAAATCAGAATTCATTCTAAAAAAACTTTAAAATTATAACTCGTTTTATAACACATTGGGAAATTAATAAAGGTACCATAAAATTATCTTATAACCATCAAAAAATAATGTAAAAATTTATGATTTCTTTATATGAAAATAAATTTTCATTTTTAATTGTTAAATTAATAGTAAAATTTTAATTAAAATATTTATGACATACTAAAATACCAATACTTATACTATCATTGTTTTTTCACATTTAAGATGTCTAAATAGATTTTATACATTCATGGGTGAAGATCCTATTTTTGGCCAATTTACTATTCATTAATATTCATAAGGGTATTTTACTATTCATATGGGTAGGTTACAATTCACCCAAAATTACGTTTTTCTTATCAAACTCAAAATATCTTACTGCACACAACCTTGTATGTCTATTTTTTGAAATTCAAATCAGAGTGGAAAAAATATTATGTTTACAAGGATGTGTTATAAAAAAAGTGATGTTTTTTAGAGACTCGATGTTTCATGAATTATGTAATAAATATATTTTAATATTATTGGGGTGTTTCAAGAGAGGTTTCAAAAATATTGTAGTAAATAAGAATAACAACCTATGTAGTTTAAGTTCCATAGTTTAACAGCATCTTAATTTACCATAATATGAATTAAAAAATTATGACGAATGGAAAAATGGTATGTATTTTAAAATCATGCATTTATGAATACTACCAAATGAAATGTTCTATGAAATGGTTGGTGTGGGACATAGACATGAGTTTTCATTTTTTGGTTGTCATGTTTTTTTATAACTAATAGGACCAGATGTCATTGTATAAATGAAAATATGACACTTTTATTAGGTTGTATCAATGAGAAAATGAAACTTTGAGGTAGGTTTCTACTATCTAATATGGTCATAAGAGGTAGGTGTCTCACTGTGAAAATGAACTTTTTATAAAAATAATCTCATGTGGAATATAACACATTATAGACTGTTTCAAAAGAGATATGGTATTGTGAGAATGAGTTGATCCTTGAACATGGCCTACCCATACACTATTTAGAAAGCTAGAAAAGTATTTATAGGGTTTATATAGATTCTTTTCTGAGGTAAAAAGTTTCAGTCCATGCCTTCAAGAAATCTAGTTAAGATAGATGAGTTGGTTTGTTGGGGATATAGTATAATGAAGTGGGACATGTGTATTGTGAATATATTTCTCATCCTTTTCATAATAAAACGTGAATGGATACTTCACATTCCCTTTCTCTCTTCTTAACTAATTAAGTTGTCCCAAGAGGCCCACTATATTCCTAGAGAGATAATTTTTGGGTACATGGTATACAATTTAGGTGTCCTATGTCAAGAAATGTCTCTCCGATGTCCTCTCAATATAATCACATTTTATGAATGGAGTAAATGATCAAAAGTAAACTGAAGGTCTTATTGGTAAGGGGTATAAATTAATGAGATGAAATTTATCAAGGGAATACATAATCATTGAGGTGGTCATTGAGGTGAATGTCCCAGTCATGTAATTATGGATATTTAACAATAGGCCATGGTATATAAGTACCTAGGTAGGTTTATTGGGAAAATGTGAAACCTATTTAGGATACACAAGAACATTGGGAGATCATTTATGAGGACTTATGGGGAAATATTTGTGTGCGGTAAATTTTTACAATGGGATCTACTGATTATTAATATTTCATTGATGGATGAATTCAATATACATGACTTAATAATTGTAGATAATAAAGACATTAATGTTAGCAGCAAATTCAAAGAAAACTTGTAAAGAAGAGTTCCACAGTACTCTATAACCTTATATAATGTGAATAATAACCGGAAATATATATTTAATTATTTTTTAATTCATTTGAAGATATAATTCCTTTAGTATTTTTATGATATCCAATAATATTTAAGTAAAAGATGATTTAATTATTTGAGTTCCATGTAAATTTATTAAGGAAAGTTATTTTACCTCTTTCCGGAAGGCATTTGTAGTCTTCAAACAAAAAAATTATTTGAGAGGAATAAAATTAAATGGATGTTGTAGATAAAATATAAATAAAACAAGGGAAGTTTAGAAGGATATAAGTTTGTTCTTATGTTTATTGGTGTGATGATATATTTGACCCATTTTTAGAAAATGGTTTTATTATCATGATCTATATATAATTAATTAATACATTGGAAAGGAATAATTTTTAGCGTACATTTAAAAAGCATATGAAAATATAGAAAACTCAAGGCTAACTAGCTATCTAGGACGTTGTGTTATCCTAAATATACTCAATTAAACATGAAGGTGGTAAGAATTCCTAAGGAAAATGTGTTAAGGATAGCGTAGGTTAGTATTTTAAAAAATAGAGTTCACCAAATGTGATTTGATTTAAATGGAATGATGATGCATAGTGTGTGGCCATACAATAAAACAAATGTGTAGGCATGCCCTATGTGAATTAATAGTGAGTCTATAGAACATATAAATATATAAAAAATAGTATATCTAAAGAATACTTAGAAATTATAACAGTGAATATGGGATATTGTTCATCACATTAAAAAATCAATGACAATAAAATCTTTTCATACATCAAATAATAGTTGAAAAAATGATAAATTCATAGTAGTTTCTCAATTATGCATGATTAAAAAATCATCATCTGGTTCAATTTTTTTTTCTGGTAGAAAAAAATAATGTGCTTCTACGGCTTTTATTTTTTGAGTGAATGTATTACTTTTTTTTCAAAGGTAGATGATCATTGTGTCTTTACTATCGAATCATTGGAATGAAGTATGGATGAGATAACTAGAGGTTGGGTTCATTGGATAATTTAGGGGGAATTATTTTCTACATTTAGATTCATAGGATTTAATATGTGTTTATGAATCCTTCTAGAATCTATGTGGAAGACTAGTTACCCATATTTCAATGATCTTATCAAATCCTTACGGGGATTTAAAAATTTTCTTTTATTATATTTTCTTTATCTTGTCATATTAAATAGTTATTCTAGTGGTTGTATCCACAATTTAGAACTCTAGAATTTGAAACTGATTAAGGAGATGATATATGTTATCATTTTTGGATCAAGACTATAATAAGGGATTCCTATATATGCATGTGAATGGAATCATAACCCTCATAGTTTGGTTCCTCTTATTGGGACGCGTCGTACCATTTATGGTCATGTGACAAGGGCTATTATTCTTCCTTTTTTTGTTATGAAATCATGATCATTCTTAAGAATTTTAATGTCATGCAGAGTTTAATTATAGAAAAAGTGTTCCTTATAATGATTGGTGTGGTACATATTCATGGTAAACCATTTATAGTTGACCTCAAAGGGAATATGATTTATTGAGGATAGTTTTGTTTCACAGGGAGTAGATACCTATGAGATACATGAATTATTAACTTTTGGTGACATGGACCAACAAGAATAATAGGGAATCATCTTTATAATCAAAAAATGAGAATGTTTCCCAGTGAAATGGTCCTAGTAAAGGGAAATTTGGTCTCACTTTAAATATGGAATATAGTGGAAGAATATAGATGATTACATAATAAGGATGGCCCTGTAAAAATGTGTTTATAATGGATATAACCCTACTAATATTGAACAATGGTCTCACAAGAATACAAACCAATTAAAAGAAACTTCTATTCGAATGGGGAAGATAAATGCGAGTAAGATCATATATTTTAATTATATTTGGATTTAACTTCATGGATGTTTATTAAAAATCATGCTGAAACATGAAATAAATATTAAGTAGTTTGAGTAACATAGTTTACATTCTTATGACTAGAATATACAACGATGTTTAAAATAAATTGTTAATTAAATATCAATGAAATTTTAGATTGTGTGACTTGGACGTTCATTGTTAAAAATTTGAAATATGAAGTGATTCAATTGTTTTTACACATTAGACCTAAACTGAAGAAAAATATTATAGATAATATTTCCCTTGGATAGGATTAGTTAAGGACTATAACTAAATAGGTGTTTGATGATCCCTATTTTTTAAACATATTTTTTAGTATATTTATTTTTAAATAATGAATTACTCATGATAATATGATTTTTAGTGTCTGCAAAACTATTTCCTAAAACATGAAGTATATATATGGAAAAAAAATCTAATTCTCTTAAAAGACACCATTATTATTCTATGGTAGGTCACCTAACTATAAATGTTATCCTAGAGGCACACCTAAAATAGATAGGGTGAGAATAAGTCCATTTATAGATATAAACAATGTAAATGTAAATTAACTGGTAATTATGAATAAATCACGAGACATAACATAAAGAAAAATTGGAAGTATATGAAGAATAACATGGTAATGGGGATACAACAAAAAAATGATGCATTCATAATCTTATAAATAATATTCATAACCAAAGTTTCATAACAAATATTTTCGTAGATTCTCAAAATAGTATTTTGATATATTACCATGGTTTGTGTCCAAGGTATCATAAACATTTCATCTCTAGAGATTAATTATTTACCTAATGCATTGGAGTGATATCCAGGAACACCCTTAATGTTACAAACTTTATGTCTTCCATAAAGTTATTATTTTATATTAATATATTTAAAAAGTTTACTTAAGAGTAAGGAATTTTATTTTAAAAAATGGAAGTCCCCAACAATTTTTGTGTAGTTTTATCAATATTAATACACTTAAATGAATCTAGTTTTAGGTATAATCAATCAAAAAATGTGGCATTGAGAATAAAAATAATAAATTTGTAACAAAAAGTGAATATATATCAGTCTAGGGAATGATATTAATGAAAGAGATTGATAGTATCTCATTTAAAGGTCATCATTTCCAATAAAAAGGAATGATTATTAGCACATGAAATCATAAACTATAAAATATAAAATGTCTTGTTACAAAAGAATTGGATTAATGTTGATGATGAAAGAGGAAGAAGGTATCATTAAAATACTTGATAAGAACTCCTTGGAACTTTAAATACTCCTTTGAGAGACTCTTGAATAACTGAACGAGTTGAAATTTTTCTAAACGACAATGTAGTGGAGAGTAATTGGAGAATGGGTTGGTATTTGAAGAAAACTAGGAGGAATTGTTTATTAATTTATAAATATATTCCTCTAGATACTGGGTTTTAATAAATTGGAATCTCATAGACTTCACATGATTTCATCCCATGAAATTTGACATATAGCGTCTGGATTTAGTAATTTAATTATTTAATTGCAAAAAACCATTTATAATAATTACTTTTCATTTAGAAAAAAATATTATTTTTACCTATATTTTTTAAAATCTAAAAATAAACATTAGGTTTTGAATTATTATTTATAGGATTGTAAAATTAATTTTATTATACTAAAATACATTATTTTAATTAGAAAACTCATTTTTTATAAGGACTTGATACTACTTATTATAGTAATTTTATGTCATTATGATGGAATTATAATTAATTTATATAGATATGATATTTTACATTTTACCCAAAAATCGACTGTTTTGGAAAATTATAAAATATTCAATGACGACAAATTTCATTGGGATAATCTAACAAACATCTATTTTATCAAAATAATTATATAATATGTGAAACTTAAATATTATATAAATATATATTTATTTAGAATTATATATATTAATAACATGACAAATTTTTAACCATTGGAGAAACATTATATGATCATATAAAGTTATGTAACTATTTAAGTATGAATGGAAACAATTTTTAAATCAAATGTAATAAAAATTATTTTTAATATTTTAATTCATTGTAAAAATATATTTTAATGAACATTAGACATATAATTTTACAATCAAAATAGTGGGATAATTATATCAATAATTTATCTTATGATATTTATCCTCAAATATTTTAAATTTTTGTATTTTATATAAGGGAGATACATTAAATCAAAATGTCAGATTAGTGTAATTACTATGATATTTCGAAAAGTATTTACACCCTAATTCAACTTATGGTCTGGATATATAAAACCTCGTTGCACCTATATAGTCCTTATGTGTAAGCTTTTTGATGGTGGAACTTTCATTTGGGGGTTCAAATAACATTGATTTAGTAGTGATGTCGACCAGCATGAACTTCTCCCACAAATGATTCTACTCAAGAATAGTTTGTTAAAGAATAGCATGGTCCTGGTCTAAGGTGAACCACAATGATTCCACATCACTCCTAAGATCGAATAAATTATCTTAAAAGGTAATGTTTATATTATATGAAGTCGTGGTCTTTCCATTAATTATTCATCTCCCATTATTAAACTATATATTCCACAATTAGAATAGTAAAATTATTACCGGTGGAAATAACTCAAAAAGTTCATAATTACCAATGATCATATTTCCCAATGTTCATATTGACCAGTGGTTACACTATAAAATGGTCATAATGTACAATTGTCATAGTATCCAACTATCATAATGTTTATATATATACCTATAAATTCATTTAATGAAATACTCATAAAAAATATCACTTTTTTTCTCCTTCAATTTTATGATTTTTTGGATTATATTATTCTCTCTTTTTACTAATATTATAATAAAATTTATATTTTTTTTGAATATCATTATAGATATATTTGTCTTAATAAATTTAGAGCTTTTATATATAATGAATTAACTTGTAGGGAAATATGTTCATTCTATATGAGTATTTCATTGAGTGATACATCCTCTTTCCCCTTAAAATGTTTTTCCCATGAAATTTTTCCTCTAACTCCAAATAAATTGGGATATTTTTCCTTTATTTTTTTTTCATACACTTTGTTTACTTTCTTATACATATGATTTATCCATATGAAATTTATGATATGGGTTATATTTTTCCTCAACACATGTTCCATTTCATCATGAATATAGATAAGTTTTTCTTCGTGTCACGTGTCAGGTTCCAATTACACGTAACTTATTTCATGTATATGGGTAGGGTATGAATTATTAATTCTTTATTAGAAATAATTGAAGACATCTTAGACATTGGAATGATTTGGTGGTATTGATAAAATTTTGGAAACTGCTCATATATGTTCTATATTATGATATTTTATTATATATTTTTGTAAATTTTTTCCCATCTTTCTAAAACTCATCACACTTTTATGTAGTGATATTTTTTTTAACAAATTAACCATATAAACAAATTCTTACTTCTTACTAATATTGTTGGTATATATTTTTTTACACTAAAACCCCATGATACATTTCAAGATCACTTGTATATTCATCCACAACGTTATTTTTCAAACATCATCCCAATATGATAAAGATAAATTACTTTTCTTATATAGTGCTTTACAAAGATCCATTTTAATACATGAGTGGAAAATGTTGTTACTGTATAATTAAATAGGATTATGATATTGGTCCAAAATACCTTAACAATTAAGTAATCCATGACTTCACAAATCAACTAATGTTTTGATAATCCAATCATACATACCATTAGTTTGATAATGATAGGTTTTTATTAGGTTAACTTATCTATTCATATATTTTTGAAGGATCCTCTAAAATGTAAAAATAAATAATGGATCACAAATATAAATAATCAAATATGTTTCTCCATGATAGCTCACTAATACATGAGTATATTGAAAAGTAAGGAGATCAAGGGAAAATCTTCCAGAATAGAGATAAAAGTTGTTGAATTTTTTAT
Source organism: Viscum album (assembly GCA_963277665.1). Lineage (NCBI taxonomy): Eukaryota > Viridiplantae > Streptophyta > Magnoliopsida > Santalales > Viscaceae > Viscum > Viscum album. The sequence continues at coordinate 1,194,199,446 of OY728135.1, read as the reverse complement.
TCTATCAAGTATTAACCATATTATATTTTTCTCATTGATGTTTTAGAAAGGAATTCTAAATCTATATAGTGATGTTGTACCACTTACAAAAAGGTATGATTAGTGTTTATAGTACTTATTTGGGTTGTTATTTATATTCCTGGAAATTATGGGATACAAAACAATATGAAGTATGATAATACATAACCATCTTCAATTTATCAAGCAAATAATATCTCTTAGATCGCTACACATTTTAGAGGTTCCTATATGTATATAATATGTGAAACTATAATATTCATCTATCAAATCATTCTTTAACAACTAAATTAATTGGATATATAGTCTTTTACTAAACCTCATCACTCCCTCTCTATTAGTATATAACTCAAGAAGATATAAAACATCCATTTATTTTACATTCTTTGGTAACGTAATATTTTCTATTTTTATTGATTTTCTATTGTAATTATGTATGATAAATCATTTTTGATTGGATAGATGATGTCCCTACCTAATCACTTTTATGTATTTATTTTCTATGTCATTAACCACTAAAATCTTTAAATCTACATCATTTTATAAACGTTAGAGTCTTTCTTATATAATGAGTTGATGGTTTTTTCTTTTTAAATGGAAAATTATTAAAATAATAGAATTCATTTAGAAGTTCCAACCATATTAATTATCACATGTTTATTTACTTTTGTGATAATATATACATTATACTTTTTTGTTCATTGTATAAATAAAACATTTCCCCAAAATGATAATGTATGAATATATTTAATTCTAAGATAATTGTAGTTAACTCCTAATAATTGTATCGCTAATTCCTCTCCTAATGCTTCAACACTGATGATGAATAAGAAACCACCTTGTCATTTTACAGGAGTATAAATTTTTTTCATTAAATAGTGTATTACTATAGATAAAAAATTCTTATCCATAAAATCATAATGGTTTTATATGTGTGCTCTCCAACCATATATTCAATGCATAAAAGAATTATTTACAGTATGTTTTCTAGATAAACATAACTCTCTGAAGACTTAAAATGGTTAGTGTATTATAATGATATGCTTTTTTATTATTTAAAATCTATCAAAATTGTAATTTTGATCCCATGAAACTATTAATATCATTCACTATTTTGGGATCAGGCCACTCCTTTATAAGCTTATTCTTAACTGGTTCTACTATGATTCCTTTAGTTCTTACAATGTGTCAAAATAATGGAACATGTTTTAATAATAACTCATATATAATAAATATAGAAGAATCCTATATTTCATTAAAGCTTATAATATAACCCTTATATGATCCTAATATTCCTCATGATGTTCGGAATATATCATAATTTTATATATAAATACTACCAAACATTTATTATGGTATTCTTGAATGATTCTATTTAACAAATATATAAATAATATATTCCCATTAGTCATAAAAAAGGGTATAATAAAAATTTAGTAATTTCAATATCTTTTTTGAAATGTGTTTTCTAGGATATCCACTTTCTTCCCCATCAACTAATGAGGCCCTAATCAAAGGGAAATCTTGGAAAATAATTAAACCCCAAATTTTTTGTTATATATATCTTTAATAGTTGGAAGACGGTATTTATTCATCACTATGATCATGTTATGTTCCCAATATTTAATTAATTTTCCCATGTACTCATCCATATTCTTCATAAATAGAACAATTTCTCCATATAGAGATATACTATGTCGAATAAAACACATCTAAATTTTTTTAGTTATTTATTAAATTCTTGTATCTAGAAAAAATTATATTTCATACGGGGTCCTTGATATTGGTTTGGAATATTTTATCAGTTCAATTTACAATTCCACCTCTATTTTTAGAGATGGTCCGGGTAATTCTTCAAGAAATATGGCAATAAATTCCTAAAAAATTTATATATTTCGTATCTTTGTACTTTATTTTACTTCCTATTATTCACTAAAAATTCAAACAAAAATGCTATAAGACACCACTCATGAAAAAACGCAAGCATTGATATCTTTCCTTTGAAATAAATTTTATGTTTTCAATTCAATATAATTTAAATCTACATATATATTTACTTGAACTTTTAATTAAATTTTGAGATCTAATCCATCACTAATATTACATTAAATTACCCCATTTGAATGAACACTAGGTTTTGGAAGAGATTAAACTCACAAATGTTAATATGTTAATATTTATATACCATATATGTTAGATTATATATTCAAAATTATTTAATTTATAACTATAATTATAAAAGTTCATGGTTAATATCTATAATATTTTTAAACATTAATGAAATAAATTAATGTTTGTATTTCAAATTAAACAATTCGATTTCAATATTTTTGTTCAGAATGAGTGTCCCTACTACTCTGTTAATTTTACATTCTACTTCAACCATCATTATTACAAAATAAAAGAATTATACTCTTTAACATTGGTAGGAATGATGGTGTTTTACGTCTATGGTCTTATAATTTGGACATTAATTATAAAAGTTTCCATTATCAAAAACATTAATAATTTCACTATAGGTTATTCATGAGAAATAATTAATTTTTAAATTGGGATCAAATATTGTGGATTTATAACTCCAAGATAGTTTTTAGCTTCATAGACAGATTTTCCTCACTTTTGACACCTTCCACATCCTTTCATAGAATCCCTACAGTATTTCTTCCCAAACATGATTCACTTGGGTAATTTTAGTTTATTTCATTCTCTTTTATGATGAAGATTCTTCACAAAATTTATAAATTACATTGTTTTCTTATAATTAAGTACATATGAATAATGAGAATCCCAAAAAAAACTACTTATTCATTGAGGTAAAACATATTTATCTCCTTATAACATCCGAATTAATGGAATTGCAATGAATTTTGTATATATATTTTTAATCCAAAAAATAATTGATTGGTAATTTTATTAGAATCATTGAATGACCTTGAAGTGTACCATACAATCCTTGTTGAATTCATTTCGTAACATCTGACTGATTCATAAAATATATATTTTAGATAAATTAATTCCCATTCCATTTTTCATTAGTGTGTATGAGAAAAATACCTACTGATAAAATTATTTTTTAAATATTACTTCTCCAAAGATTCAACCTCATACTTCATATTTATGTTTTTTATATGTATCCACCAATTAACAGGTTCTCAATATTAGAGGCATAATGAAAAGGGTCATTCTATTTCTTAGAATAATAGAGTTCATAGAATATAAGGTTTCCTATATTGATCTGTGGTTTTGTGACCACAAGACCATAATGTCTAAAAAAGGTATGTGGTTGTTTATGAGTAAAGGTTCAAACTACATGTCATTCCCTTTTTAAATCATTTTGAAAATTTACATGGTTCATGTTATTGTTCATAAATTAAGATTACTATATTATCATTATCATGTAGTTTTTAACACTAGTATCCCTTGTATTAGGAATTTCATTATTCCATTGTCCATTGCTTTTCTTGTTTACAAGGGCCCTTATATTTACAAAAAATTTTATAAAATAAAAAAACATAGAAAAGTAAAATTTAACTATTAGTCTTCTTATAATAGTAATTCTATAAGACTATTTAATCCTAAAATTTCATTATACCATGCTTCTGTAATCATATTCCCCAATATTTTCTAAGAAATAAATATTTTTATTTTCCATATCCCATTTATAATTGTTCATAAATATCATGAAAACCACTCAATACATTTCCATAGTAGTATCTATCAGGAGTATAATTTTGTACACTTTTTGTGTATAGAGTAAAGAGAGAGTTAATACCAAACTATCATTTTCTAGGGTTATTTCTCCCCGGTTTCATATATTATAGAGTATTTATCTACTCTTTTATTTCCAGATAAGGATATAATTTGTAAGAAACGCTTTTATCTTTACATTACTAGGATTTTTTGATTTTTTATTATACTTAATCGCATAACTAGGTAATTTAATAATTTTTCTAGAACCAATTTTCACAAAAAAACTATAAGTTTCTTCAATAATAACTATAAACACCAATATTTGTCATATAATATTTTTAACATATTTACAAATCATTATCAAATTCTAAATGATATTTTTAGGTTTAGTGTATTGGAAAATTGGTATATAATAAAATATGTATAGTTATTGGAATAAAAAAATAATCTAATTTCCTTCAATGTATAATATATTATCCCTCCAAGGTCACATCACAAAAAATCATTTCTTAGGGACATACATAAAATATAAAGTGTGACTATAAGTGTTAATAAGAGGATAATTAAATGATATGGTAGTAATGTGGTCATCATGGATAAAAATGAAGCATAATATAAGAGAATAATCACAAGAATATTCGGTATAACATAGAAATGTAGAAATAATACTAAAAAGAGTTATTTATAAGAATATCACAACGTTTAATCACCAAGTTGTCCTAAAACATATTTGTATGTTTTTTTCAATGGTATCTTGAAACATTACCAACAAGTGTTTACAATATATCATAAACATGTTATCTGTAGATATGAATTATTTACCCAATGAACATGATTATTATAAGGGTTAAATCTTCATATGAATAACATTATTTGTTTCACATTGTTAATATATAATAAGAATATATTTCGTCAATTTTAACCCATGATGGGGAATTTTGTTTTCATTTATATATTTACCTAATAAATGATTTATAGATTAATATACATTAATTCCATTGAATGAATGTTATCTTGGGAACTCAAAACACAAAACTAAAAAATTTAAAATAAATGAATGATTTCCGAAACATGATGAGTATACATAACAAGTTATAAAATGGGATAAATGAGATTGAATTATACGGCCTCATTAATACAAGATAAATACAAATCTAAAGTAATAATTTTAATCAAAATAAATGATAACCATCTAAAAATTCAAAGGATAATTATAATGGAAGTATTTTATTAGAGAAGGCGAAAGATAAAGAGAACCCCTACATAGTAATTTAGCTTTTTAGTGCATGAAAAGAGATCCATGGAACCATACAAAATTTTAATATTGATTTATAAGTGATATAATGAGATAGGATTCAATATCTGTTGATATAGAGTGAAGAAGAATGGTATTATGTGGGTGTATTTGTAGAAAATAAGGAGGAATGGATTATTCATTTCGAACGATGGGCCATTGGACTCTGGGTTATGAAGAATTGATAACCATTCAACATCACAGTGTTTAATCATATTTTATTATAAAATTAGCGACTAATTTTTTTTATGGACTGAGCCCCCTTTGAAATATAATATTTTAGATGTGTACATGAATAATATTCATAAATATTTTATTTTAATCTCAAATGTTAGAAGATATGTTTTGGATGATTCTTTATAGGAACATAAATTTTATTTCAGTACATTAAAATTCATTATTTTAATTTGAAAATCCATTTATGATTGATCATGAATTTATATTACTTATTAAATCATTTTAATTATTTATGACGTCATAATACTTATAGAATATGAATATCGTGTTTTCATATTTCTGAAAAAATTTTATATTCACATAATTTCTTTAAAAATTCATCATTGGCTAATTGGAATGCGTTGAATATAAAAAAATCTTTTATAAAAACATTTTTCAAATTTGATAAATTTATTTTTTAATGAAAATACATATTTTTATAAAAATATCAAATTTTATGGCATTATAAAACATCAAACCTATAGAAAAACTAAATATTTTTTCATAAATATTTAAGATAAATATATGAATAAATATTGTTGTTTACAACTTATTTAAATTTATATTTATAAATTCATCATAAACTTTGTTTTATTAAAAATTAGACATACATATTTTATAAAAAGAAAATTATCATTTAATTTTATTAAAAATCTATTTTTTCATATTCATCCTCTAATCATGTATGTTTTTTCATTTCGATAAGGGTTATATATTAAATAAAAATGCTATATCATTGCAGGAATATATTTATTTCTATAATAATTTAAACAATAAATCTACATACGGTTGAGATTCCAAAACAAATGTAACAATATAATATGTCTTAATTGTAACTTCTATGATTGTAATACATTCATATGGTATATCTGCTAACCATAATGAAGTAGTAATCTCCAGTAGGATAAAATTATCCCATAAGTGATTCCACATGCATCTTGGCCATTGAAGTTATTCTAGTGCATTGTTAATGGATATGTCTAGTGATTCAACCTCCCTCTTAAGCATTGATAAACGACCTTAATAAGGGATTTTCTCAATGGTTAGTGATATAATTTATCACTTATAATTTAATTACCTATCAATATTACCCTTTATATTATATAATTCCAATGGTTACATTATTATCAATTGTCATAATTGCCAACAGTAATAATAACCAATGATCACCATTCCCAATGGTTATATTGTATAGCAGTCATAATTGCCAATAGACATAATTTACATATTTTAACCTATAAATTCAGTAATAAATATACCATAAATAATATATAACATTTTTGTCTCCTTTAAAAAGTAGATTACATGGCTCGTATTATTCATTAATTGTACTCTTCTTATTATAACTGTGATGCTTAAATTATAACATTAGATAAGAAATAACTATATTGAAGTTGAATTATTTATTTTTGGCTATTTTGAACTATTAGTTACAATGATCTTAATAACTTTTTACCATTTATTTTTGATACATTAATTTATTATAAAATATTTTTATTCAATAAGAGATCATTTTAGAGTTACATGGAGGCCCGTGCGGTTTCATTGGAAGATAAAGATAATGATTGAGTATCAAACTTGAGTATGTACCACACATTTATTGGGGAAAATGGATCATTATTGATTACATGTAATGAAATCACCAATGGAAACATTTTAAAGGATTAAATATATGAAGTAACTCTAGATTTTTATGCCTCATTAAGTGAAATGTAAAGATAACTTATTATTTAGGCAGCCATGTTGGGTAACATAAATGAGGAGAGTCTACTTTAATGTCCTCATTATAGGGACCCTCATTATCTATGGATTACATGATCAGGATCACACCAAGGGATTTACAATTTTGGGAGGAAAAATCATGAGCCTTCATGTGTCAAGGGAATTAATAATTGAATGAGGGAACTCTAACATGATTTGAGATCTTATCATTTAATTTGTGTAGTTTTGGATCATATCTTATTTTAATTTTTGGTTTTGAACTTATAGAAAGAAACATGTAATAGTATTTTTAGTTGATATAACCGATGTAAGTGAGCAGAGATAAAAATATGACATATGAGAGGAATATTTTCCCACAATTTAGATACCTTGTGAAGTAGTCTTTATGATACAATTATATAATATCTAGTGTCCTTAATTAGAATTATATGAGTACCTTCGAGGCCATTAAGTTCACATAAGTTGGGTGTTATGCCATAAAGGTGAGCTATACATGGCATTGATTTAAAGAGGATTCATAAATAATTTTATATGATCATTCATATAAAAATATATTTTGCAAAAATATCCCACCTAGGGGCCCTATAGAGTTTTTACATTGGGCCTTTTACATGGAACATAATTTATGTATCTCTATTAATTTGATTTTTTTGATACATAAAATGGAATTTTAACTGGTTTCCCATTCAAAAAAATGGAGATTTAGTCTAAACATCCCAATGTGATAAGTCTCTCTATGGAAAATTTTTCTATAATTCCCCTATATGTATACATTGAAGTTATTATGGGGTATTAATACATGTTTCCATGAGACTTATCTTAAAAAAATATTATAATGTGATTTTTGATTAAAGAGATTTATAGTGGGCTCGTGATCACTGTCTTGATATCATATATGATATGGGATTTCAAATCATTTTATGATTACATTAGAAATCACTTTTCATATGAAAGTGATGCTGGTTGGTAATGAAATAAATAGTGTTCCATTAATTACTACCTTATAACAACAAGAGATGATTGTACGTAGTAGTTCCCTCCATTGTTGAAATGTCATTTTATCTTGTTTTCACAAAAGCAGAGTGTTCATGATGAAGTTGATTTGTGGATCTCGGTTTTCTTACTTTTCGGATGGATGTATTTCTTCACGAAGGGTGTATTTTACTTCTTGAAAAACATTTCTTTTTTGATTTCTATTACTCATTGACAATTGGATACCATTACTGAACTACCATAATAGTTGATTTGTTGGTCCATTTAGGCCGTGAGAATATTTACATTAATGATTTAAAAATGAACTATAAATAAAACTAATAAGATCTCATATAGTTAGTGTTTTATAAGAATAAACATGTTCTAAAGGGAACCCCTAAAATGGGATTTAAGTATTAAAAAATATTTCAATAAATAGTGTGTGAAATCCAAGGCCTACTATTAGTGGATGGTTCTCCGTTCCACATCACTAGACTATGATATGTTTTTCAAGGATCCATATCCATTAATGTGGGACTAATCATGTGAAAAAATTAAATACTATATGATTATTCTCCATGAATACAAATATTTCTTTATAATCAAACCCCACTTGTTTCATCTAAATGTGTATAAGATTATGTCATCCATTGAAATGTGTGTGGAACAACTCTTTCAGTTGAAAATATACTATATTACTACTTAATGTTATTTTCTCTATAAAACTATGATTAATTTCATGTTATAGAATATCCCATTTTACCCAAATATTATTGTCAAAATTTCATTGAAATAATATTATTTATATGATAAGATCTCCATATAGGAATAAAGTAGAAAATTTAATGAATTATGATGGTGGGAAATTATTTAAATAATATTTATAAATACACCAGAAGAGAGATATATCTACATATATATATGTGTGAAGAAGAATATTGAGTTGGACACCATGAATAAGATTAGTAAAGAGTATCATATGTTTATAAAGGATCCACTGCATGATATTGACACAATCAATCCAGAAGAAGAAGATAAGTATATCAAAAAAATGAATAGTGTGGTCATGGAATCTCAATAATGGGGTTCGACATATATGTATTGATGTAAGGGTAATTAACATAAGTCGATCAATGAAAGGAGATTTATGTAGGAGTGGTGATGAGATAATGGATTTATATATGGATAATACTTTCATGGGGGTCCATGAAAATATTTTATCATTAGGTTTATTGATGAGACCATATGAATTTTTAGTGTTATGTGTATATTTTAAAGTAGAGCAACCTTTATAGATATAGTGTGTATGAATTTTCCACAACATTTAAGCTATAAATCATTAAGTTTTATCCATTAATGGTGAAATTTGATATATCTTGGATATATAAGATGGTATTAAAAGAAATTAATATAATAATGATTTTTATCATGACTCTAGGATTTAATGAAGAGAGAAGGAGATAAAACATATAACATTTCACATGTACATAATGTTTTGGGATGAATTTGTTCTATAAATGTTTACATATAGCTTCTTGTAGTTTTGAAGTGGTACAGCCACATATTTTGAAATACCAATATTTTAATTATAATGAATCAAGGTAATTAATTTTGTTTATTTACAAGGAATTACGAATATATAAATATTGAAAAAGGCATATGACATTGTTATAGGTATTATAAATACATATTGTAGTTTGGTGAAGAAATATTACAGTGAATTAATATTATTTATTATCTAAAAAATTCTTCATTATAAATTACTGTGATGAATAGATATTACACATTGTATTCTAATCAATTTATGTTTTTACCAAAACTAAGGAATTGTATAGTTTAATATTATGTTAAAATGAATAAAAATTAAATAGTAATGAAATTGAGATTGGGTGTATTACATATTACATAGAATAAGAAAAAGAAATAAGATAAATTTCACGCACTATGGATGTTGTGAGAATAAGAAGTACTTATTTTTTTAAATATAGAGACAATCATATTTATTTCTCTGATGATGATGGAATTTGTGTGATATTATATATACATGATAAGAGTTATGTGTGTTCATGTTGTTGTTTAAGTATGTGATGTAGAAGAAAAATACCAAGATTCACCTCAACTTTTAACAGTTCTAAAAAGGTGATATACTCTCTTTTCATTACCCATACTTTATTGTATGTTGTTATAACATAGTATAAAGACATGCCAGGATAACATAATATTTGGGAGAATCGATTATTTATAGTTGGGAATTCCATACTTGTTTTTACTCAAAGGTTGATAGTAGTGGGTCCTATTATCTTAGTGAGTTCAACTTTCCATCAAGGATTATCTTTCAGTTTTGAAAGGTGAACCTTGAAAATACAATGTTCCATTTATGTGTCTGTGTTTTGATTTCATTCATTCAAGGATAGATTTTAAATGAGAGAACAATAGATCAATCCACCTTAACAAAATTAGTGGTAAAAATAAATGTATTAAAAGGATTATTTTGATAATAATTGAATAACACTAATACACCCCACTCTGAATGTTGAAAATATAGATTATTTTTCTTGTTAATTCATATCAAATATTAATTCACCACTGATTATATTATTTACTTTTAATTTGTTTTCTATTCAGTTTTTGAGTATTTTTTTGAATTTAAAATGATATACAGATTGGTATAAGGTACAATTATTTTTTATCATAATTATATTAGTCCTGATACTTTGTTGAAAATTTAAATTGATTAGAATAATATATTAATTAAACTATTATTCTAAGGTAAATGAAAATAATTTTTAGTTCCTCCATAAAATAATATTATTTAATACAGACCTAATATAAATAGATATGAAATTGTAATGTAACCCATCTCCAAGGCGATTGGTAGAACTTATACCTTACATTAAGAAATGTATTCAATTATGAAAGAGTTAAGTATATATTATTTTAAAAAATAATCTCAAAATGGTCAAATTAGGAGGGGAAGTGATCACATATAAAAATATTTTTTGGTTGATTAATTGAAGTACATGATTCATTGTTGTTATATAGAATTAGTTTCATTGATTTTTTGGATGTTTGAAATGATGTTGGGTGAAATATATCAACATAAAGAAGATTTATATTACTTGGATAATGTCTTAAAATATATTTTTATATTTTTTTAAAAGATCAAAAATACGGTTATAGTCATTGAATTAGTGAATAAGAATCATGAATATATATTCTTTATTTTTGAATGTGATTTTATTAAAGTTGTTCATGAACATGATCAAATCAATAAGATTCTATAAGTGAAGTACCATACATAAAAACATAATGAGAAAAATTAATATGATTTGAAGAATATATAATTATAGGTTAAATCCAATAGGATAAAGGAAAATGACACTTTTCTATAAATATTTTCAAAATTATAGATGAATAAATTAGAATTATCTATGATTTTAGGAAATATATATTTACTAGAGAATTAAAAAATATCAATATGAAATGTGTTAATTTTGAAATAAAAACTGAAAACCAAGAATTTTCTCTATAAAAATGCTCAAAAAATTTTAGTATACATCATGAGGATAGAATACATTGACATGAGGATTATTATTATTATAAAATCACTTTATATTATCATTTGATGATCACAACATCATCCAATGTCTGTTCTTAGAAAAAAAGAGTTAATTATGTGCTATCCATATCTATTAATAACAAATTATCTATATTCATTTCAAAAAGTATTATAGTTTTAAATAAAAAATCTATAGAAAGTTGGATAAGGATATATAATGATAATACAATATCTATGTCAATTTTTTAGAGGAGTATGAGTGATGGTTTCTCAAGAAGAGGACAGAAATTTTATGATAATAACAAAAAATAGATTTAAAATCAAGAAATTTTGGCCAGAAGATAATTTTTAAAAATAATACAATATTTATAGGTAATTTATAGTGTTATAACAGGTTTGGGTACAAGTGTTTTAATTTTTTCTACAATCCATGAATTCTATATGTTTATAATGATGCCCATTTCAAGGGGGAGTGGTCTGGGGAAGATGAAATATCAACATATACAAGGTAGAAACTTATAAAATGAAAATAGAACTAAAATTAATGGAAATATATTTGGTCTTTTAATGGGATGTGGGTATAGTGATTGTGCGCGTTAATTTCATCATGTATTGAAATAAAATAGAAAAATATGCTTATAAAACAAGAATATTAAAGAATAAAAAGCCTTCGGAATGAAATAGAAGGAATAATTTTTCCAAGATTCTTCTAAGAATATATCAATCAAAATATGTGTAGAGATCCTTGGGTGAATAAAATATAAATTTCAAGATCACTTCTTTATAGAAAGTGATTAATTTAGTGAAAATATTTTATAAGAATCCATGAATAAATTTTAAAAAAAGAATTATATTATATAAAATTAATTTTTATTTATTAAAGAAAAACATGTGGAAAATCAATGAAAATGGAATAAGAATATGTTAATTCTCATGTCAAATGAATGTATGTGATTCCACAAGAAGAATTTGAAATTTTTGATAGGATTTCAACAAATAAAAACCAATAAGAATACAAGAACTATAGGGGAGGAGAAAAAAGTCATTCCACATGGAAAATTATTTCATAACTATATCTCCATTACTAGTTAAATTTATAAATTATATTAATATTTTGATCTTTTATGTTATTATTGCATGGGATAAAGAACCCAAAAGTGACCCACACAATAGAATTGAACATTAGAATAGATCTATGCTTTCCAATGAAAAATCGCATCTACAGAACTGATATAAAAGAATGAATAAAGTAAAAACCCATTTATTTTAAAGATATAACATTTTCAGGTATTTGTAATATTCATTAGTTAGTTATTATAGAGTAATATTCATTATAAAAATATTGAGAAATTTTCAGTCAGAAGGGAAAATATTTTATTGCAACCAATTTTTTTTTCATTTATTACATGGTTTTATAATTATTTATATATTTTAGAAATTTAATTTGAAAAAATTAACTTAATTTTCTAAATTCAAAATTATATTATTAATAGTTTTTATAATTTTATGATAAAATTTATTTCTCAATGAATTGTGAAAATAATTATTCTTATTGAAAACTATATGTTATTTTAGATTATTTAGAAAGATAAATTCTATTATTGATGAGTTTTATAAATTAATTAGTTCCCATTATTAAAAAAATCTAATTATGGGGTTTGAAAATATATTTATGCTTCAATTTAGTATAAAAAATTTTATACTTAAAAATGAATTTTATGAAAATCAATTTTTTATCATTTTTTGTTTGTTTATTTTAAAATTTAATTCATCTAATTATGTGTATTAAAAATTTAAAAATGTATTTCATATTTGAAATTTGGAGGTCCAAAATATTTTAATAGGTTTTTAAAGACTCGGCATATCAGGGCCCACCTTTCAGATGGAAGGTCTATATGTCACAACCCCAATCCCACCTCTAATAGGCTAGGGGATGGTGAGAAGCATCAAGAATGAATAATATAAAATGGAATAATTTTATTAATATACTTTTATATATGCACCCAACCATCTCTATGTAAAAATTTAGTGTAATAATAAAATATAGTAACATTTAGAGGTAACCATCCATGAAATAAACTTTTTGGAATACATTGGGGTATAAAAGATTAAAAAAAGTTAAATGGGAAAAAATAAATGAAAAACTAGAAATTATATATCAAATATGAAAAAAAAACTAAGAAAATAGAAATGTAAAAGATCCCATCTCTTGATCTAGAAGCCTAAACACCATACACGATCAGTGTACCTAAGTATCACTATGATCTTCCAAAGTCAATGCCTGTCTATCTGTCATCAAAATCAGACATTAAACATGTGGGAAATGAAAATTCAAGGGTGAGTATATACATACCCATTAGGATTCACCAAAAACTAAAATAGAGCGATATAATGTTATAATGATAGTCAACTTAAGCCAATGCAATAGTGAAATGAATATCAAAATATAAACTTATATATGCTCATAGAAAAACCCATAAATAGAGAGAAAGAGGATCCATCACATTGCCTAGAAAAAGATGATGAGTAATCCTAAAACTCTAAAAATGCATCACTGATTCCCAACATCCATAAAAAAATCACTATAAAATCAATATTGGTGAAATACCACTCTATATATAGAGCTCCTTCTCCCACAATAGTGGAGTGTCAATTCAATCTGTATAAATAATATGTTTAACCCACGCCCTGGTTAATCTGAGGGTACTACACTTGAAATATATATGGTATTGTGTGGAACTTATGCCCTGATGTGATAGGGGAGTACATACATTGACATATCTATTATGATCCTACTATGATCACTTCCATCATCAAGAATATTCTATGTAATCATCAAACTATAATCATATCATATAATATCTCACATGGTACATTGAAGGACACAATCAAATTATAAAAAGAAAAATAAATAAGATATTTTACACACATTCCAAAATTAGAGCCTAAATAGAGTAGAGACAAGAAGAATAAGTAAAAGGAGGGAATACATAGTGTGTATGGGGGTACACATGACATGTTACCATGTCTCATCAACTGGACTAATTCTCATCTGGGAATTTTCGGTACCCATTTCATTATATATGTTGTGTATGGTCAAACATAATGTGTCTTAGACACACATGGACTGCCCATGTCCCCCTCACTTGCTCGAGTATTTTTCCATGTAGCTGGATATGTAACTTATTGTTCCCATATTCCAATCCAAGATCATTTACTACGAGGGTACATAGAGTGTCCAATACATGGGGCCATATATGTGTGCCAGTTGGAACATGGGTCGGCTACCTGTGTAGGTATACACGACATGTTCCCTTAGCCACATTTCATTAGATCCATAACTTCTCACAATAAAATATTTCCATATCAAGGGGATACATGTCAATTTATGTTCTATGATACATGTTATGTAGTTAAGAGTTTCCCAGAATTCACCAATTCTTCATGTGTTTTCCAAATATGGCCTCAACACTGCAGATCTCACCAACTGACCAAATGAAATTGAAGGGTAATGACTCTGAACATCATTTCCAAGATTTTGATGTATAGAAAATTAAATACATCGATACCATCAACGTATCGTGCGTGCCCCATGTGGATCCCATCACCTGTCACCTTTCATCTATCCAAGAACAATGAAGTATCACCCATAATCCATCCTCATCTTCCCAAAAATCTTGAATCTATTCATTGTTTTAAAAACCACCATAAATCATTGGGTTTGATCACACTTGAACCTATCCCTGCAATGTTGAACCAAACCCCCATGGGCCAATAGAGAAGAATTAAATAATGGGTGGGGGAAAGGCAGAGGATCAAATTTGAAAAAATCATTTGACAAGAGTTATTATCTAATCTTCATAGAATAGGGAAAACTATTTGAGAACATGGAATACTTTGAGAATAAATGAATTAGATAATTTAAATCATTTATAAGGCTCATGTGAAGAACATGTGATACCAAAATCAGAGAAAGATGGTAAATTAAGGGTCAATATTATAATTAAAAAATATAGGAATTTAAAATTTTTGATTCTTACCTTGATTTGGGATCAATCATGGGGTAATAATGTGTTATCTAGTGAAGGGGAAGTCTTGCAGTGTTCTTTGTGTCTTGATCAACCAGGTTTCAATCAACCGTACTCTTCTATTCTTGGTCCACCGATAAAGAACAACAAAGGACCCTCTCTAATAACCTAGGGTTATGCGGATAACCATGGATAATTTATGTTAAAATAAATTTGAAGAGAAAATTTGTTTTTTTATTTTAAATGCATTAATTAACTAAATTTATTAATTAATTTGCTTAATGTACTCTTCAATGACTACCTCATCCAAACATACAACACTAACCAACAATAGGTTGTGTCTAGGGTATACCTCAAATTCTAGATTCAATTGTGGTATCAAATTTTTTATTAGAGACTCTAATTGGGGATTTATTCAAATATTTTTAAAAACACTTTTATTTCATGTTAACTTATTTAATATTTTTGTAATATATATTCGGAGATCACTGGGGATCAGAATCTCATGCTTCACAGTGCATGGCTCTAAAAAAATTTCACAATAAATTTCAATATTTTACATAGAAAAAATAAGGCCACTAAATTCTCCCCACCATCAAGGATTTTCACCCAAAAAAGCATAAACAAATCTAAATCGTGGGGACATTGAGCCTTCATATAGCTCTCCCACACCCAATAGCTATCATGCACGATCTCAAGATTCGAAAATACACAAACTAAGAGAATGGTTTGTCATCACAAGATCCCATCCTTCTAATCTACAATCACCATTAGGTACTCAATAAAGTTGTATTTATCCTTGGTTTCCATCATTACGTAGTGAATAACATGAATCTATCCATGTATGTATATCCTCATATGTGACCTATGGAAGTTTTCATGAACACTCTCTAACTATGGGGACAAATGCAAGCCTATAACAAGCCTTGGAAACCGAGGATCCCAAACTACCAGATGATACTATGTGATAGCTTTCCTTCCTAGAGAAATCCCTATAATCCCCATCATGGAGAGACTCCAAATAAAACATTATCTCCCTATTCAAACTCCAAGGGCCTACAACATCAATCTGTAATATTTTTATTGGATCTAGGATTTCCTCATATGCTTGTGGATCATTTGAACCATCCCCATTATTTTCTGCACCATCGTTGATTTAATAAAATATATATTTTCAATCTTATTCTAGCATAAGGGTAACCATCAGTGTCTCTCATACAAGTCCATTAAAGGTTCCATGTTGATAGTAAATTAATAAGTGTTATCATAAGAGAACTCTAACAATGGAAAGAGATATTCATAGAAGTATCAAAATTCAAACACATAGGATCCCATTATATCCTTAAAAACCAGGGGAGTGTTCTCATTCATCACATCTATATAGGGTTTAAACTCTTTACTAATCCACTACTGGGTCCTTAATTCCTCATGTAGGACTCCCCACAACCATGTTATAAATCACTAATCTCGATTGTTGATTATTATTTATGGTATCACAAGGATTTTGATGATCTTACAAACATATAAATGTGCTAAAAGATCCACCAAAATATAATACCTAATTGAAGGGAAGTGTGCTGACATGGTATTTCAGCCAAACATCACCCAAATGTAATCTTTTCCTCATGATTTCTGTGAAATCACTATCAGATAGTCCATTGATTTGTCTTCCCATTTCTACTTAGGGATCTCAAGATTCTTAATCAAAACTGATGAAACATGGTGGTCATCTTTCAACTGATGACATGTGAGGCACTGAGAGATGAAATTGACAATGCCCCACCACACACCAACCCACCAAAATCTCCATTTATAGTCCATATACAACTTCAATACTCTGATATGTACAGCTAAATGAGATATTTGAAACTTTCTAATCACCTCCTCTTAGATCATGACCAAAAAATATTTCCATCCTTGAAAAAGGAATATTTGATCACCCTTCAGAGAATCCATTTGGTTCTTCCCCTAAGGATATCTAGTCACGAAGAACCTCATAGTTAATTTCCCCTAACTATGCCACTCTCACATGCTAGAGAAGTGGAGGATTCAACACCATAAACTAATAAAAATATGCTCATCAATCATCCAGTAGGGTCATCTATATAGAATACAACTTCTTAGATGCCTCCTACACTAGGCATGAATGAGAATACCATCTAAGGTAATTATTCACCATGTTTCCCTTCCCAAGAGTATAGACTATCATGAATTTATAGTGTTGTAGTAACTCCAACCAGTGTCTCTATCTTAGTATATGATCACTCTATGTAAATATGTATCTGAGAAATTGGTGGTCTAAATAAACAATAAATTTCTCTCCTAGAAGATTGTTATGTTACATCATTATAGAGAAGACTTTTGGTGACAACACTCAGTCCTGAGTAGTGTACTTATTCTCAAGGAGTATCAACTTCCTTATTCTATACACAATAAATTCTTTCCTCTACATCAAAACATAGTCAATATCAGTTCCAGATGCACCAAAAAACAATACATACTACATTACTTCTTCTATTAGTATCGGCATAGGAGCATTGGTTAAACTTAACATCAACTAATCAAATGATCATTAACACAACTCAGTCTCGATAAAAAGATACACATTTTGTTTCAGGGTTTTAAAAGGGAAAATACTATGGAAAGGTTTGGAATAAACCTCCTATAGTTCCCCACCATGATAAGAAATCACTTCACCTCTGTCGCATTCTTAGGTGAATCGTAGTTAATAATTGAATCAATTATCCCTAGTTCCATATGTAAAACATGCTAAAAAATAATGTCCCCTATAAAGTGAACACTTCATATCCAAAACGGGTACATTGAGATCTTACCATAAATTTGGTTCTCTCTGAGTATGACTATGACCATCATTATATTCTCTATATTCTCATCATTTGATGCATAATAAATGAGTATGTCCTTAATTAAGGGAATAAAAAAATTCTATATATGGATTTAAGATCCAATTAATCAAATCCATAAGAAAAGATGGTAATTCATCACACTGAAAGAAATTAACAAGAAATCATAATGTCCATAACGACATCAGAATTCAATCATCAAAATATCAGTCTCATGAACCCTCAACTGGTGATAGTCAGACCTGAGATCGATATTTAATAACCAACTCATGGTTAAAAACCGATCAAAGAGATATTCAATCCTCATAATGAGGTACTTTTTATTTGCCTTATCCAAGTTTAAGCAATGATAATCAATAAAATTCCTCATGATATCATCCCCCATTTTCATGAACAAAACCAGTGCTACAAAGGGGGACACACTGGGGTTGATCAATCCCTTCTCTTAAAGTTCCTCCAACTTCACCCTCAACTATCTAAGATAAAAATAATCTATCAGATGTTTATCTGATGATATCATTGTATTCCCTGGCTATAAATTGATGCTGAAGTCTATCTCCCAATATATTGTTAGTCACAAAACATTATCGGGGAACATTTCTACATCTTCCTCTAATACTAAAGGAAAACATATGCATAAATAGACAGCTAATCCAAGAAAAAAATAACCAAATAATGGTATATGGGATGTAGCTTCCTATTTTTAAGTATCACTTTATTAACAATGATATCTCTCTCACCCATAAATGAAAATATTGTCTCATTAGTTTGAAGGCATCTATGTTACCTTCAATGACCTTAAATCATGCCCCGAAGCATGAAAAATCATTCCATACCCAAGATGAAATCATAAGGTCTCATCGTGAAGACTATGTGGTCCCATTTGAAACTCTATACCATATTATATATCTCAAACTACCAATAGACAAGCAATATCTAAAAATTTCATATTGTAGGAACTTTATCCATGACTTCTTAGATGAAGTTTTCACTAGAAGCTCAAACCTTTACACAAGGAATAAGGATATGGATGAATAACTGATATATGTGTATACCGGTACTAAGGAAAGAGTATAATATACATAGGTCATACATTTGAACACATCCTTTGTGGCTTGGTCATATTCCTTAATTTCCTATAACTGACCATGCCCATGACCGCCAGCTCCCTAAGCATGATGTAGGCCACATACTGTTAGTTGTAGTATGAGTGTGTAACGTCATATTCCCCAAAATGTTTCCTCCATTTAGAGTTTCCCATGCTCTTATTCAATTAATACCTCCATTTGGACCACCCTGGTCATGATTGTGACATCCTTGATAAAGGTGATGTATCTTCCCTTGGGTTTAGTCCATTTTCTATCTATCCCAATCAACATGATGTCTCTAGAAATTAAGAGTGATGTGAACTCTCCCATCATAAGAATATGATCATCCCTCTACAAGAATAAAAGACCCTCTTCATGATCCCTGATATTATGATTAGTGTGTTTTAGTATGAGAATGAGAATTCATTCTCTACTAGGATTTATAAGTCTAACACCCAGTATCTTCTCCAGACAAATGAATCACATATTTCCCACTTCTGAATCAAAATGTCCAATATAACTCTTACAAGAATCTCTCAGTCAGCAGAGCCTTCACTGTAACTCTATCATATGTGGATATGCATAAGGAAACCACAATATAACAAATGTATATATGGAGACCCTACTCAAACATCCTCAATCAAAAGAATCTATCTCATACCATATCACTGGAGTACAACATATGTTCTGGGAAACTCATGGCATGCGTGAGTCATAACATGTCACCATATTGCTTCTCATGAAGCTCAATGTCCTAAAATTAGTGTAAGAATAAAGGGTAATACTCCACATGAAACACCTATAATAAGTTAGTGCGTGAAAGTATCATCTCATCCTGGGTCTACATAACCATACATTACTAGTTTCCAAAAAATCCTAGGAAAAGACTTAATACTTGTAGAACCATCTAAAATGTTAAGGTTCAAACAAACCCGAATGATTGAACCACTAACTCAAGTTAATCATCCACTACATGGGTATATGGTTTTCTATAGAACCTCAATGGTCACTAATTATAGAACTCACAGAGAAAACTAATCATATCTTAATCCTCAACCTAAATTTAATGTATTATGTATTTCTTTATTGTAAGGGTTTCTTCAATAAGAATGAATAAAGGAAATACCTCATGATATGGCCCCTCGACCAAGGCATCATAATTCATCATATAGTGATTGTGATCCTAAATCAGTAACCTGGATGGATGTTATTGTGGTTCCAGACTGAAAGTGATTAAGGTGATTCATGTTCATATGAGCGTAAATAAATTTGGAGCTAACTGAATAAGGATATTTAAAGGTATCAATCATATATGTCGTGTGTAAGAATTTTCATGGAAACCAATGTCTCGGTATACTCAGTCGATAAGAATGTAGTCAGAGTATTATTTTGCGGATATGTTAATGGACACACCAGCAATAGGTTCCTTGGACTAAAATCAAAACTCCAGACACATTGACATCATTTCCATAAGTCCCAACCGTTCCTCATAATTGGAAACTCCAATAAATGTCGTAAGGAATGAACTACTCTAATACCACTCAATAACGAGTCAAAACACCAGGGACCACCTGTCTAGAAGAATTTCAAGACTTTATAACCCCAATAATTCCCCTTAATAGACTAGGTACGTGAGACAAGTGCTGAGAAGACATAATATAAAATTTTAGGCCTTTTGTTAATGTACATTCATGTCATTTCCCAATAGTCTCCATGAAATTGTGAAGATAAATGAAAAATTTAATAACATCTAGAGCAAACCATCGATGAAATAACCTCTAGGTAATAAATCAGAGTAAGAAAGAGTAAAACCATAGTGTAAATAACCCAAATACATGCCCAACAAAAAATTAAGTATCATCCTAAAAAAACATGGAACATGAGAAGTTCAGAGATCCTTGCTCAAGATCTCCTTCCCTGACCACCACATATATTCAATGTACCAAAGTATCACTATTATTTCCCAAATTCCTCATTGATCTATCCATCATCTACATAAGACTTGACTTGTGTAGGAAAATCCAATACATGTGTGAGTATATACATAACCAGTAGGACTCCTCGAAACCTGAAAGTGAGTGATAGAAGGATATAAAGATAGTACTCCCATACTAAGAGAAGAGAGAAACAATACCTAATTGATACACATACATATAATCATAAATAATCCCAAATGAGAGAGAAAGGGGATTTGCATCTCATAGCATATCCAAAGTTGATGATTAATCATACAACACCAAAATTCCATCATCGATGCCCATTATCAAATGAAACCACACCGAACTTTTTATTGATGGTCCCACTCCTCGTGACTTCCCTCAACAGCTAAGGGAGCCATAACTCCCATAGAGGACCCACACCTCATTGGTGATCAAAAATGGGGGACTAATACTATGTAGACAGAGGACCCATTCCTATTATAGTAGGGTAATATTTATATATTTATAATAAATATGGGGAACATGTTACTCAGATCGTTAGTGGAGTATTGACCCTCACATAGCTATAATAGTATGTAGAACCTAAACCTTAGTACGACTAGAGAGTACTGACCATGACATCTCCTTGATGATCTTTCCTTGATTACTACCATAATTGAGCATCACCATGGGATTCATCATGATCATAAAATATATTATAATAGCTTTTATTCATCAATGGATTACACTATCACAATCTATGTGAAAAAATATAAATTATAGGATAATCATGAGCCAAAATCATAGTCTAAACAATGCGTATTTGAAATGAATATTTGAAATGAGGGAATAAAAAATGTGTGTGGGGGTCCCCATGGTGTGTGACCTTAAACATCCACTTATCCATGTTCTCATATAGAAACAAATTGGTATCTATGTATTCATAAATGGCTTGTATTTCTCATACATGAAATTTCTCATCCACTAGGGGTTATCCTAGGTCCTCTTAGCCATACTTGAGTACCTGGATGTTTACCTAGCCATGAGAGGATTTCATCCCAAGCCTTGGTACATTTGATGTACACATCATATAAAACTTCATAAGGTCCTTTATCTGTATCAGTTGTTAAATGATCTATCTTCTTGGGTAGGGTCAAATGGTATTTCAGTATGACCACACAGTGTTTGATATTTAACTTCTCTTTAAACCCATGTGTTGCAGCTAGGGGTCTACATTAAGTATCATTTTCTAGGATACACGACGTGTAGAAAATATTTATTCATAATCCTATGATTATTAAGTAATTTTATAGTTCTATATTTTCCATAGTTTATATTTTCTATTGATCACATAAAACTAAAATGCACATCTTTCTGCCATTGATTCCCTACATCTCATGGCTAGAAAAGGGAATCCAATGATCTATATAAAGTCTCATGTGCATCCTGTGATCTTCATATTTCCCATAAATATTCTTGGATCCTGTAATAACAACATATAACCTAAATCTCATATCCATACACCCTCAAAATACCAATTTATTCACCATTTTCCAAACATATATAAATCTTGGGGTTCAATTGTGCATGAAACCACCAAAAAAATACTGAATCATACCCTATGGACCAAAGGAAAATAAATTAAAACATGTATGGGTGAATGGAGTGAGAAACATAGTGAAAATATCATTAGCAAATAGTTCTTGTCCAATAATATTATATCTAGGAAATTGGTTTGAGAACATGGCGTAATTCAAAAATAAATTGAATTCTATAATTTAAAATATGTATGGGGTTCATGCGTAAAATGTTTGATCGTATAATAAAAAAAAATATAATAAATAAATATTAAATCAATTTAAAAAATGGTTGAAATAAAAAATTTATGATTCCTACATATATTTTCGATTTATTTATGGTGAATAATGCATTTAGTGATGAAGGAGAAGTCTGCCAACGTCCACTGCTTCTCGATCTACCTCAGTCCTATTAATTATTGTACTCTGATATTGATTAAACAATGGAGAACGATAGAGGATGATATAAAATATCAAAGGGTTATGTTGTTATCCCTGGAGAATTTCCATAATAGGCATTTTGAAGGATAAATCTTGTTTTTGGTATTAAATTAATTTATTTAATAATTTAAAAAAAATTAAATTAATCAATTTTTTCACATTACTTACCCACCAACGACTACCTAATACAAACGCATAGAACTGACCAACTTTACATAAATACTAGGGTAAACCCCAAATTATAGATTCACTATGGTATCATATTCCGGATCCTAGATTCTGTTTGGGGAGTTATTCCCCTATTTTTGAAAAACTATGCACGTGTGATGTTAATATACTTAATATTTTTATAATATCAATTCTTGGTTTACTGGGGCTCCATATATTTCACCTATATAATGCCTCACTGTAATAATATTCCTTAATATATATATATATATATATATTTCTTAAAAGTAAAAAATTGAGTTAGTATAATTTATATATTAATTTTGTTTAATATGAAATATAATATTTATAATTTTGTTATCACTCTAAAGGGTAAATCAGGTAATTAAGGTTAAAAATAAAATTATAAGGATGATACAATGCCCCTAACACTTTCAAAAAATATATTTGATGATTATATTTTTCTCATAGTCATCCAAATGTTGAATATATAGAATATTTGGACATTTTAATTTGAGTATAACCTTTATAATATTTTGTTTAATGAAAAGACAAAAAATTAAAAATCATATGTTTATTAAATATAGTATTTTTAACATTATAATAACTCTAAGATATGTTTAGTTTCAAATAATAATTTGAAATAAAAATTTTCTATCTATATCTTGGTAATTTATTTTAAATTTTTAGTTGGAAAGTAATTTCCTTAAATTCATACAAAATGTTAATGAAATCATTATTCAATTAATGTTAAAATAAATTAAATGTATATATTAGGTTCTTGGAGGTACAATTACATTCAAACACACATAAACAGACACCACATATATAGGTTGGAATGGTAGTCCATACCCCCTAGGGGATAGACCATCCATCAAACCTTATTTATTTAAAACATGGAATATAGGCCTTGTGGGCATAAAGCCCATAACATGGACCGAAATCTCATTATAGTGTCATGCCTACATCATCTTGCCTATGTCACCATGTTTCCATCATGCCTACATCACCACCTTAATAGTACTATAATAATATAGGGACCCACCCAAATTTGAACCTGGGTCTGATAGAGAATTAAAAAGAGCCTTTACCACTTGGGTAAGCTCCCAACTACAATGTAAAAATAAATGAAATGTTAATAAAAGTATTAAAAGTAGTATAATTATAAATGATTAATGATACTTGTGAATATTCTTGATAAAAATAACATGTTAGGGATTTATTCAATTATTTCATTGAAATTTAAATTGTTTTCCATATTTTATAAAGTCAATGTAAATAAACATTTCTAAAATTGACATTATTAAAAATTAATGGAAATAATATTTTATAAAATTATATAAAATCATAAAAAAATCATTCTTCATCCAAGGGATTTTTAAATTGTAAAAAAATAAAACCATGGTCCAATTATTGGACATTTTTCATTTATTGTAAATATATTGACCTTAAATGTGTCAAAAGCCTTATTTTGTTGCCATGTGTGAAAATAGTAAGCGACATGTTAAAACCAAAATATAAAGGTAAAAATATAATCTTAACTTATCAAAAAATTATTGGATGATATTTTCTTGGCACATAATCATATTAGATTCTAATAATTTTAATTTGTATCCATTTTTTACATGCATAAAGTGGGACTATACCACCTTTTAAAAATATAATTTTTTTAAAAAAATTATTTTTCATTAAAATAGTTCTTATTTTATTTATAATCAAGATATAAAAATAGAATTTATTTTATAAATTTTTAATCCATATAATTTTTATAATTTATTTATTTATATTCATACCCTCCAACTTATCTAGTAACTTATAATCGTCATGTTCAAATAAAAAAAATTAGTAGAGTATTGTGCTTCTTTTAAGACAAGTGATGTGTGCATCAAAAGATATAAAATAGTATGAATTTATCTAAAAATAAAAATACTGTAATGTATCATGGTGTAAAATTATACTCTAATCATAATGTTTTGTGTCATATATTCCTTGGAACATGTTGTTCTATTTTTAAAATCTTCGGGTGTTAAAATCTATACCCTCTAAAAAAATTTGTTCTTACAATTAAATATTGATCTCGATGATCAAATATTTTACATTTTAAAATATGTTTATTGTATACCCACATTTTTAAAAGGGTTAATAAAAATTTTTCTTTATAATAATGAAATGTAAGTAATAAGGTCATCTAGAAAAACAAATTAATGGGTTTCCAAATAGAAAACAATTGGTGAGAAGTCCTAAGATGAATATGAAAGAAAATAGTAAATAATTATATAGAGTAATAAATGTCATTGATCACAATAAAGTGAATAATTTTAGAAATTTAATGACCAAAAATACATAAATCTGTAATTAAATAAATTAACATTTTTTTTCTCATCGGTGAATGTACTAGGATATAATTATTGATTCACAATCCATTTCCTATGGTTTAGTAATCTCTCTACCATCTAGAATAATAACACATAAAATATACTTAACTCATATCATTAGATATCATAGGACCAATTTAATATGTTTCTATTATTTTATCATTTCCCATGTCCTTTCATACTTTATAAAATGAATTAAGAAAACAATTTTTTGGGCTTGAATTTCTAAATAGATTTCAAATTCATTTCTTATGTCTATAGTTATATTATAATAACACAATGGTTACCATGAGTTAATAAAAAATAAATCAATTTGAAAATCCTCAAAAATTAACCAAAATTTCATCTTAATCTATTTCATAAATAGTTAACACTAAAAATTATCCAAAATATTTCTAAAAAATTTCAATGTCAAAAAATTTTGAATGTGATCGCATTGTCGAGCGCATCAAATCAGTTGATTACTTTTGAATAGAATTTCTGCAATATAGCAGCAACACCTGGGTGTCTCTCGATGGAGCCTTAGATGATTACATTTAAAAGAGGGTTTTGATTATAAATGTAGAAGAGTAATGAGATTTTCTGAAACTTGGGGGTTTTATGATTCACGATGAAAATAGAAAAGTAAAGAGATAAATCAAAGTGAAAATTAACAGAATTAATTAAGCGTGATCAACCCGGGGTACTCTCATGATGTTCATAATTCATCACTTCATGAAATTGGGTTATAATAATTTAATCCCTAGTTCATAACACCTAGAACCATAATTTTCCTGTGTTTATACTAGGATACCTCCAATGGTTCAGTTGAAAACACACAATGATTCACCGGACACCGCCGATGATTGAGTGATTTGTGTTCGACAACATAATAAAAACCTGCCATGGAAACACACAATGAACTGGATGTGCTATCCAGGTTTGTATGTTATTTCATTGTGATACCATGAAATAAATGTACATGACCTTGACAGTGCTTATGTGAGTTCAATTGACCAATATGAACCACTCAAAAATCCCAATTGAAAGGGGGAAAAGGAAGTGGCGAATGGTGTATGTAACATCACATAAATGTGTACCCCCAAACATGATCATATGAGTTGAGAATGACATACCAGTACATAAATAAATAAAATAAGAATATAGGATAATGAAAAACAATAAAAAAACCTAGAATTAAAATTTTCATTCAAATATTACGAACATGAATCTTAGGATTTACATCACATTCATCCTCGTGTGATTACAGGGGGTTTAGAAATACTTGGGAGGGAAGGAGAAGAATATGTTGATGTAGAACTTCCTATAACCTCCAGAACATTTAGTGATGATTAAAATACCTCTTTGGAACTCCAAAATGGTAGCACCTTTCCTCTGGTTCAAACTACTAAATGGTGTTCCCAAGGTGCGAATTTATAGGCAAAGTTGGAAGGTCATTGAAGGAACACAAATTTATTCCACACACTTGTACCACTTGTTTCGGCCTCCAGACAGCGTTATATAACTTTTGAGAAAATAAAAAAGTTGTATCCCCACCTATTGAATGTCTCCACCGAGTTTTTTGCACCCTTTGAACACATACAATTTAAGATATTGATAAAATACAAAACACTACATCTGACTTTGTGCAGATTTTATTCCTTGGAAACATCAGTTTTAATGGGAATCATAGAGGCCGAATGAGACTTTGGTTCATTAATATGAAATGTATCCCATTAATGTTTGGACCAGACCACAATATATGAGAACATTTGGATGCACATAAATTTCTAAATAGGAACAACATTGGATAGGTCTTCATGGATCCATGCAATTTTGGCCCATTTTTCTTCCACTACATCTAGGGCTCTCCAAATCATCTCCTCCTACATTGAAATAACAAAAAACAAGTAACATTGACCATTTTAATAATGATTAAAATTATTTAATTGATTATAACATAAAGTGAAAATTATTATTATATTTGAAATATTTATTACAAAACATGTTTAAAACAGCAGTGTAAGGGTGGATTTGAATAGTGAATCGATGTGTGATCACACCCCCACACCTAAACATTTTCACTCTGGGGAAAAGAAACATATAAAAAAACAATAAAAAATGATGCATGTATAAATTAATGTAATGTGATCAATGCACATTCCAGACCAAGTTGTTCTTCCTAGTGAAAATGGGAATAAATGTCTCATAAATCATATCACAATAAAATTCAAAGTTATTCATGATACCAAATTGAGTAAGGAATTCGAGAGTTAACCATACCACTAACTCTACAGGTGTGTGTGGGAAAACCATTCCATTATTTTATTTCCACTTCTATGCAATAAATTTAGGTTATGTTAACATTATTCATCTTAAAAGATTTTGTCCACCGAACCTTCCCTACATCCTTTGCAATCATATCTCAAGACCCAATCACTTAAGCATTCCAGGAAGTCAAACCATAAACTCCTGACATAGATATCCCCATATGTTGCACATTTCATCACTACCCTGATTTATTATTTTTGTTTTTTTTTTCAGAAGTTGCATTTGGGGAAAATTGGACACGCATCTCTCAACCCTTTTTTGATCTCCTCACGACACTAATTTTAATAGTTTTTACAAGATCAAAGGTCAAGGAGTGGTTTTTGACCTGCCCAGGACACAACCAATTTTTTTTGATGGCGTTCAATAGTCAGATATCAGGCACACACACATAGGCCAATACTGTAGAGTAATGAAACAAATCAGATAAGGAACAAATGTATGTAAATATCATTTTAAGCTAAAAAATATTAACCTGAATTTTATTTACCTTCTAGTAAGTAAGAAATATTGAAACATTGTGGTTTGGTGAAAAAATGTCTGGTGATATTAGTGACACAGTTTTTCTAAAACCTACTCGCTCAAGGGGAATCAATCATCTCAAATTATTCAAATAGATACAACCATTTATATCATTGATAGAAACTAATTCACTTAAAATCACTCCCTGATAGTATTTTTCTCTTTCCTTATTGCCTTTCTAATTTCCCCCCATAAGGTCACCAAATCATGGAAATTTGGAATTTTTGATGGGGAAAACTAAAAATACCATAAATAATGTGAGAAAGAGAAGAAAGAAGAAAGACAATGGAAATCCTAATGTACCCAGGAATGTACCCACCCCCAACACTTAAAATGTGTAGTGTCCTCACAAAAATAATTGAGAATATGAGAAGGAAGGATAAAACCTGGTGTGTTTTACTGGTATGTAGTGTCTAAAAGGTGGATTTCCTCTACCAAATGCTTTGGAAAATACTCATATATGTGTTTATGTAGCTTCACATTGATGGTAAGACTTCATCCACACTGCTCATGAAAAATATGTATTTCACCAAAATAGTAAAAATTAGTAACAGTATAAGGGCCGATCCATCGGGAATGAAGATTACTTGGGTGAAGATTTAGCCAATAATTGTACATGAGGACCTTCTCACCAATATAGAACTTCTGATGATGAATTATGCTATCAAGGACTTTTTTTGTTTTCCCTTTATAGATCTTAGAGTTTTCATATTCATCACGTCTAATTTCTTCCATCTCTTGGATCTACAGCTTCCTATGCTCACCTGCATCTGAAAGATTCATATTACATTGTTTAACAACCCAATATTCATGGTGTTCTACCTCCACCAGAAGGTGACAAGACTTTCCAACCACAATTCTGTATAGTGGCATTCCAATTGGGGCTTTAAAAGCTGTACGGTATGCCTAAAGTGCATCATCCAAGTGAAAACTCAAATCTTTCCTCTTGGTTTGTACTATTTTTCCAAATATTTTTTTAACTTATATATTTGAGATTTCGGCTTATCCGTTATTTTGGTGGTGATATGCAGAGGAGAATTTATGATCAACCCCATACTTACGATGCAAATTTTCATGATGCAATTGAAAAAATGTGAAACCTGATCACTAATGATGAATCTCTGTAAACTAAACCTACAAAAAATAGAGAACTCGCAAAATCAATAACCACATGAGAGTCATCGGTCCTAGTGGACTTTGCTTCCACCCATTTAGATACATATTCCACAGCCAATAAATTGTATAAAAGGCCAAATGAATTTGAAAAAGCCCCCATGAAGTCAATGCCCCATGAATCAAAAATTTTACAGAATAACATGGGTTGTTAGGTTATTTCATTCCTTTTGGAGATATTCCCTGTGAATTGACAATGACTAGATGTCTTGAAAAATATATGGGAATCCCTATATAGTGTTGGACAATAAAGTCATGAGTCAAGAACCTTTCGAGCTGTACGTTGAGAGCCAATGTGTCCCCCACCAGCCAAGGTGTTGAAGAAGGTCAAAACAGAGGTAAACTCTTGGTCAGGGACACACTGACAAACTACTTGGTCACTACAAATTCACCACAAGTGTGGGTCATCCAAAATGTACAATCGGGGTTTAGCTTTAGGTTTCTTTAAAAGGAATCGAAGGGCAATATGGTCAGAAAACATATTCACTTTTGACCAACAAAGATATGAATGAAATTTTCCCAAGGAAAACACAATAAAAAGGAGTTCTTTTTCCGTGGTTTTGTATTTTACGTTGGTAGGTTCAAGGGTATGTGAGGCATAAAAAATGATATGAAGAGCCTTCTCAACCCTTTGTGACAAAACTTACCCAACAACAAAATTAGAGTCATCACACATATGTTCTAAGGGAAGATCCCACCTTGGTGTTAGGATAATGGGAGATGATGTGAGAATGCTTTTAAGTGAATTGAATGCATATTTACAATTTTTATCTGACAAAAAATCATAATCTTTTTTTAATAACCAGGACAATAGAAGTGGGATCATACAAAAGTATTTAATGAGTCAGTGGTAAAAACTAGCACGACCCATGAAAAATCGCACCTCACGAACACATTTTGGATTTGGAAGTGATGAAATTAATTCAATTTTGGATTTATCAACTAGAATTCCTTTATTTGAAATGACATTACCAAGGACTATCCCTCTCTAACCATGAAATGGAATTTCTCATAATTTAATCCAAGATCTTTTTCAATACATCAGGAGAGTACAAAACCTAGGTGTTCCAAAAAATCCTCAAAAGAAGAACCACATAATCTGAAATCATCCATTAAGACTTCCATACAACTCTCAAGGTACTTAGAAAAAATACTCAACATACAGCGTTGAAAAGTACCAGGAGCATTACATAGACCGAATGGAATCCTTCTATAGGCAAATGTGCCGAGTGGAGAAGTAAATGTTTTCCTTTTTTGATCCTTGTGGGATATATGGTTTGGAAATAACCTAAATAGACATAAAAGAAGAAATAATCGGACTTTCCAGCCAATATTTCTAACACTTGTTCAATAAAAGTTAAAGAAAAGTGGTCCTTCCACATGGCTTGATTCATTCGACGGTAGACAATACAGACTCGCCAAATTTTTTGCACACTTGTTGGAACCAATTCATTCCTTTCATTTGACACAACTGTGATTCCTGTTTTTTAAACACCATTTGCATTGTCCTAACCCATTTAATATCATATATAGGATAAATGATCCCCACAGCAAGTAATTTACTGACTTCCAATTTTACCACTTCAAGTAGAGTGGGATTCAACCGGTTTAGAGATTTTCTTATGGGATTAGCCTCATCATCCAAAATTATATGGTGCATAAAAATAGAGGGGCTAATCCAATGAATATCATACAATTTCCATCCTATTTCCTTTTTACACTCTCTCAAAATTTTGAGTAGTTTCATTTCCCATTATGGAGAGAGGTTTTTGGAAATAATGACAGGAAATTGGTCAATACCCTCAAGATATGCATACATTAAATTAAAAGGATGTTGTTTAAGTTCCAACACGGGTGGTTTATAGTTTTAGGGAGGGGATTTACGGGGAATGAGGTCCATTAATCTCTCTATATTCTCATGTTTAATCTCTAAATATTTGGAAACTATTGAAATGAGATTTTTAGAATCATCGATGGTCAAGGGTACCTTAGAATGAACAGAACAATTAATTAATGCACAAAATTTACAATTTTCAGAACTCACAGAATACTGAAAACATGAATCAAATCTCAAATAATCCAAGGGTGAAGAAGAGTAAAAGGAATCAGAGTATGGATTGGGGATAAAATTGTTTGTGTGTGCATCGTTTGAGAGCACTTCCAACGAATTGATAAGAAGAGTGGAGTTCTCTTCAATGGGGCATTTTATAGCCTCAACGATGTTGAAACAATCCTTTTCTCCTCTGAATTCCATAGACAGTGTACCATTGTGATATTTTATGATTGTCTTTGTGGTTTTGAGGAATGGACACCCAAGTATGAGAGGATCGTGTCATTTATTTCATGTATCTCCCATATCAATAATGTAGAAATAAGTGAGGAATATGAGATTCTTCACTCATATGAGGACATCCTCGATCAATCTAGTTGGATGCATAGTACTTAGATTGGGAAGTTGTATGCCAATGCCTGTTGGTTGAAGTTATCCATCCTATAGATAAGTATACACGAAGTGAGGCATTACATTAATGGAAGCACCTAAATCTAGGATAGCATCAGAAAAAAGGTCTCCACTATGGTACACGGTATAGTTAATGTTCCCAGATCCTTGCATTTGGTTGGAATTACTGGTTGAATCAATGCTGAGAAATTATTTCCCAAGTTGACTCTCTCATTCCCCTTTAGTCTCCTTCTATGGGTGTAACTCTCATTAAGAAATTTGGCATATTGAGGTATTTTCATAACTGCATCAAATAGAGTAATGTTAACATGAACTTTTTCAAATGTATCCATTATTTCATTTTCATTATTATAATTAATGTTTTTCTTAGATTTAGTGATTATTTGTGGGAAAGGAATATGAATGAATTGTTCATTGAAATCCTTAATGATAATTTGATTAATATTTTTTTCTTTTAATTCATTTTTTGAACCATTTGAGGGTTGGAGAAGAGAGTTTTCAAGAGGGGAAAATACCTATGGCATAGATTCAATAGAATGAGAATCTTTTTTACCACTAAGAAGTGTAACTGCACATCTGTTACCTTTGTCCTTCGGATTTTCAATCGGTTGGGATGGTAGTTTTCCAAAACCTTACATATTAAGCTCACCGATGATGTTCCCCAATATTCCCACTTGAGTTTGTAGGTATTGAATTTCCAATTGTGTAGTCTATTGGAACTGGAGGTTCTGGGTTTCCATTTGCTTCACCATATCCTTGAGGAATGGTTCCGATTTGGGAGTAAGAGTATTGTTTTGAGATGTTGAGGGATAAGAAGGATTCCTAACATGGCCTTATTGATACCAATTCATCTTGGGGTATCTTGAGTTCCCTCTTTGTCTGTACTGGGGTTGTGCTTGCCACCAGGGGTTTGGATTTGGCCAAAATTGTTCTTGATTGAAGGGAGGTGCTTGTTGGAATGGATGCCCTGGGAATACAGCTGCACAAGACTTAGTTGAATCCAGAAGTAGTGGGAACTGGTTAGAAAAATGATTATTTCCAGAACAAATAAGACTATGTAATGGTACAAGAGGAGTTTGTGAGTTACCTTGTTCTGGAGGTAATTGTCATAAGAGGGTATACATCTCATCAAGCTTGTTATCTACCTATTATTCTAGAGATGAATGACTTACCTCCTGAACTCCTCGATTTGGTGCACTTGTTCGTGTTCCAAATTTTGGTGCATTTTGAGCCACGTTGGCTATTATGTCACGAGAAATTGAAGAAGTTTTATCAACTAGGGAATAACCAGCTACAACATCAATCATTCCATGATCCATGGGGATAATTCCCTCATAGAAGTACTCGATTAACAATTGTTCACTAATCTGGTGGTGGGGGATTCTTGAGAAAAATCTTTTGAATCTCTCCCAATATTAATGAAGGGTCTCTCATTGTGACTTCTTAATTTCACAGATTTCATTCATAATTGATGTAGTTTGGGAGGAAGGGAAGAACTTCTCTAAAAAGATTCTTTTATTGTCATTCGATTCCCCAATCGTGGTAGGCAAATAATATAGCCAATCTTTTGCTACACCATAAAGGGAGATAAAGAAGGCCCTAAACATAATTAGGTCATCAGAAAAATAATGGGGTTTCATGGTGGAGGAGACTATATGAAACTATTTGAGATGTTTTTAAGGGTCATCTCCTGAAAGACCATGAAATTTGGGAATTAGGTGGATGAGGCCTGATCTCAGCTCAATGTTTGATGCTTCCTTGGGATATTAGATGTACGCAGGTTGGTACTATACATCTACGGTGGTCAATTCTTTTAAGGTTCTATTATTTTCTACCATGTTTTCTTAGATAATATTGGGTTCAATTATTTATTGTTTTATGAAAACTTGTGGTTCCACAATGGGTTCATTAGTGTTACTTAATTGACCTTCTCTAGATGCCTTGATTTGTGTGGGAAGTGTCCTTTCCATTTCTGAGTCAAATTCAAGCAGTTTTTATTTTTCTGATCAGGTTATAAAAATAAGTTGTGGATTTTGTTTTTTATTGAATATAGATAAAATAACATAATAATGGTGAAAAGATAATATAATTTTATTATACAAAATTATGAAGAGGGAGACGGAGAAGTAGAGAGAGAGAGAGACAAGAAAAACAAACAAAACAAACAAAAATAAACCCAAAACAAAAACAATCAAATGTGGGTGGGGTGTTCAGAGGAGTACTAAATAAGGATTAATAAAAAGTAAATAAAGGAAAAAATGATCTTTTCTCCCCAAAAACGTCACAAATATTTGATCGCATTGTCGATCACTTCAAATTAGTTGTTAAATTTTGACTAGAATTTATGTAGTACAATAAGAACCCTAGGTCCTCTCTCGACAGAGCCTTAGATGATTAATTTAAAATGAGGGGTTTTATTATGAATGTATAAGTGGAATGAGATTTTGTAAAACTTGGGTGATTTATGATTCAATATGAAAATAGAAAATGAAAGCGATAAAACATTGTGGAAATTAAGAGAATTAATTAAGCGTGATCAACCCCAGGTACTCGCATGATGTTCATCCTTCATCGCTTCATGAAATTGGGTTATAATCTTTTAATTCCTAGTTTGTAACACCTAGAACCATAATTTTACTGATTTTATACTAGGATACCTCCTAGTGTTCAGTCGAAAACACACAATGATTCACCAGACACCACTGATGACTGGGTGATTTGTGTTCGACATCACAACCGAAACCCACCAAGGCAACACACGAAGTACTAGATGTGTTATCCAAATTTGTATATTATTTCATTTTGATAACATGACATAAATGTATATGACCTTGAGTGTGACTACGAGAGTTAAATTGACCAATATTAACCACCCAAACACCACAATTGAAAGGGGAAAAGGAAGTGGTGAATGGTGTGTGAAACATCACCTGAATGGGTACCCCCAAACATGATCATATGAGTTGAGCATGAAATACCATTACATAGCTCAATAAGATAAGAATATATGATGATGAAAAACAACACAACAACCTGGAATTAAAAATATCATTCTAATATTAAAAACATGAGCCTTGGGATTTACATTACGTTCATCCCCAGGTGATCAGAAAGGGTTTAGAAATCCATGGGAGGGGATGAAGAAGAAGATGTTGAAGTAGACATTCCTATAGCATCCAGAATATCTTGTGATAATGAAAAGATATATTTGTAACTAAAAAATGGCATCACCTTGCCTCTAGTTCTATCTACAAAATGGGGTGCCCAATGTGCCAATTTATAGCTAAAATGGGAAGATGGTTTAAGGCACAATGATTTCATCAACCCACTTATACAACCAGTTTCATCATCCAGACATCATTATCTCACATTGGATTTAATAAAAAAGTTGTACCCCCACCCATTGACCATCTACACCGAATTTTTGGAACCCTTTGGACACATACAGATCGATATATTGAAAAAAATAAAGAACACCACATATGACTTTGTGCAGATTTGATTCTTTGGATAGATCAGTTTGGATGGTCATCGTAAAATCCGAATGAGGATTCAGTTCCTTAATATTAAATGTATCCCATTAAATTTTTGACCAGACCACAAAATATGATACCATTTGTGTGCATTTATGTTTCTAAAATAGAACAACATTAGACAGGTTTTCATGGATCCATGCAATTTTGGCTCATTTTTATTCAACTTCATCAAGGGCCCTCCAAATCATCTCCTCCTACATTGAAATAATAAAAACAATTAAAATTTTCCATTTCAATAGTGATTAAAATTAATTCATTGATTAAATAATAAAGTGAAATTTATTATTATATTTGGAATATTCATTACAAAACCAGTTTAAAACTGTACTGTAATGGTGGATTTGAATAGAGAATCGCTGTGTGATCAGAAGGAAGGTCACTAAGTTGTAAAAATAAAATTAATATTAGATTTCCTAAACAACATAAACTATCTTTTAATGTTACTGAAAAAAATATTTTAATGCCTTGATGACCAAAAAACATAATTTAAATATGCATGATTCCTCATTCGTTATAAAAACAATAGACTGTTGAATTAATTCAATAAATCAAAATGTGTTGTAAAGTCCATCAATGATTGCATTAACCACATTGTCAACAAATCATAAATTATTTCCAGGGTCATAAATACTATCCAAATTAAATTATCATATCAATCATTACTTTATCCAGACTAAACACCATTGTATCAACACCAAGAACATTTTAAGGGTTATATTTATTTAATCAAGTGCTTCCCACAAAATATAAACTTTCCATTAAATAATTTTTCTAGTTCATATACACCATTCATTATATTCTTTCAAATAATTAATGAAAAAATTATATAGAATGACCCTTATATATTTCCTGACAAATTCTATTATTAAGAATATAGAAACCCTTAAATCATTTAACTTTATTTTTAAACCATTAACTAGGATTCATCACCTTATTCATTAATACCTCAATCATTTTCCATGTCATTTTAAGTCTCTTCTTCATCATAACTATAAAAATTACTCATAAAATGTTTATTATCATCTTTTTGAGCTTTACCCATAGGAAATAAATTTTTATAATTCGAATACTTTCCACATTTAAAACATTTAACCATTAATGATAACTTATAGACACTATTATTCCCATAAATTTCATTAAAAAAATTTCATTTTTCCTTCAAAATTAATTTCTTTTTCCCTTAATTTACACACTAAAAACATATTCATTTTCCCCTGATACATTCAATTGGGAACTTAATCTCACATTCTTGACAAATAATAAACTAATTCTTTTTTCCTCTATGGCCTCCACCACCCGAACAGTCAACAAAATCTATCATTCTATTCATTGGTGGTTATAGAGTTGTTTAGGGGAAATTTGATAATCATATATCTTGAAAAATGATTAGTAATAATCACAATATCCTTCACTCTAGTAAGAATCCAATTTGTTTTATCAATAACCCATTTTCTATCACATCTAATATTAACCTTGGTCCTTATGGTTACTAATATTA
This sequence comes from Viscum album, assembly GCA_963277665.1. Taxonomy (NCBI): domain Eukaryota; kingdom Viridiplantae; phylum Streptophyta; class Magnoliopsida; order Santalales; family Viscaceae; genus Viscum; species Viscum album. The sequence goes on along the minus strand of OY728135.1, from coordinate 1,194,162,018 downwards.
ATTAAAACAAAATATCATGGTGTGAAAAACAATAATCATAACAATGATCCACATAATCATCAAAAAATGAATTATTGGATGTCTAAATTATGACACCTTTTTTTAAATATTTGAAACCTTATTTTTGATATTTTTTATACCTGATTATCATCTATTCAAATAATTTATAATAGTTCATAAAAAGAATGTGAATTAAACCATTTATATTTCTCTAAAGTGTCAAACTGTGTGTATAGTAAGGACAATTTTCATGTACCTGGTAATTCTTGAACCATGACTAATGTTCCTTTTTTAGAGTTATTATACTTAGTTTCATTTATTTTCTGAACAATTTCTACTTGTAGTATCCAAACTGGGATTTGTTTTTATGAAAAAAATCTATTTCTCACCAAAACATTAAAATTTTATATTGTACTTATCCTGAAATTTTATCTTAGGGTTATGCTACCTAGTATATATTTTCCAAAATCTAGTTCCAAAGGTATCAACTAAATATTCTCTAATAAAATCTATAAATAACCTAACTCCAACAGCTTTGAAGTGGTGGTTACATTATTACATTATCTTAAAATTCATGGAATCACAAAACAATGTACTAAATAGTTTTGTATTCTTGGTAAACTAGATATAAACATTATATTCACATAAATTTTAAATTATAAAAGACAATGTATTTTAATTGAGATCATCTTTATTTCCCCATTAATGTCCCTATATATCAATCATAAAACATGTACTATCATTATATGAAAAGGAAACATTAGAATGGGATGATATCAAATACTATGTAAGGGTATGACTATTGTATAAGCTATCCTAAATTCACAATACATAATCAATATTTCAAGGAATGTAACTAAAAAACATTCTATTTAATTAATAACTAAAATTCAAATAATAATACGAAATGAATAAATGATTATCAAATATTTTCATATAGGTAATCACATAAACATTAAACTAAACCCTGAGTATTAAAATGAGTAAAATAATCTCATGGAAAACTGATAAGGAATCTCATAATGAGGTAATAAATAATTTTGGTTGTTATAACCATATATTGAAGGCCTTGTTCCATGTCATCATCCAAAAATAGGTAAGTCCCCATCCAAAAACCCAAGATAGTTTGTATCATGAGACCTATAGATGCATCGAGAGGTTATAGAGGGCCCCAAACATCACATTATAAGTCCAATAAAATCCTTATATAAATGGGGTGAAATATAATCAACAAAATCATTTATATTGAAAAAAAAAAAAATTTAATATTTATCCCAATCAATAAACATAATCATAAACCACTCAAAGTAATACGATGAATGGTATTGAAGTAATACATCCCCAATCAAACTGATCATAATAAATTCAGAAAAATAATAAGGATGGTTTAATTATAACATATTACCTAATAGATTAATATTAAAATAATGGGTTTTTCATTGATGAATAAAGATACCGTAAAAAATCCATTAAATATATTCTTGAGGAAAATATTTGTTTTAAATTTGAAAATCAATTTTAAAAATCATAAATTTCTAGAAAAGATATAAAAAATTCTATATAAATATTATTTTAAACATGTAATGGATTCTTTATAGAAATTGGTGGTCATGAATGTAGAAAATTCTCTTCTGGAAGCACCTATTAAAACAAAAAATCCTTTAACCTTTTCAAAAAAATCTAAACGACCATTATTTAGAAAACAAATCATGAAGATTCCATTCAAATAACTTTTTAAAAAGTTAAAAATGGATAAAATGGAGGCAATATATAATTTGGATAATTTATGAAATAATGTTTTAGAGAAATTTTAGAAAACAAAAATATAGAGGAAAATTGTTTTTCATCTGAAGTGAGAAATAAATTTGATTTTTCATAAAGAAATTATTCTAAAGACATGATTCCATAAAGTGAGGAAATTGAATAGAAAAATTTTATTCCCTTGAAATAAATATAGTAAAATATACTTCATTATTTTATTAGGGTATTTATCCTAATAATTCTTTATTGTATGTATAAACATAAACAATACTGACAAACAATGAGATTGTACCATAAATTCATTACCACTTTGTTAACATTGAATCATGAGAATAAAGACAGAATAATATTAAATGAAACCTAAAATATTATGATAATAAATAAAATCATGATATTTCATGTCAAATGTGATGTTTATACACCTCATAAAGAAGATAGGTGTATAACATGACATATGTATTAATGATGGAAAGTTGAAAAAAAATCCCTTATCGTAGGTCTTACATCCTTCATGGATGTTCGAATGTACTATATAAATAATATAGAGTTATTTTAAATCATTTAAAAAATGTATTCATATATATTATAAAACATATGATTTACTTATAATATTTTATAACCCGTTTATTATCAATTCATTGTTAAGATCAATATTTTGTGTGATAATTGATTTGTTTTTCATGTATGTTTTTTGTTGGGTAATTTGGTTCCTTTTACTTTGATCAAGGTTAAATAATTTATAGAATGTAAGAAATTATATTAATATCATATAGAATAATTATATATTTCATTATAATAATCTATAATATTTGGAGATAAGAAATGGATTACACTATTCAGGGAGACGGTGGGTTATTTGTATGCATAAATATTATTTCCATTTATATCTCGACTGATTTTAAAAAAGAAAAATAAATATTAATTAAACTTTATAGATTAATTATTATAATATATACATAATGATTATTAATAAAATATATAGTAAGTATTATCTTTGTAAAAATAAAATGAATAACACTTCACATCTCTATGTGGAGGTCATAGTCCACATATACACACGAATGATGTTATTGTTAACAGAATGATTAGAAGGTAAGATGTTAGATTTATTAATATATTTATAGAATTATTATTAGTCAATAAATATCTCATATATTCATCAAATGTATCCTTACTACCTTCCATATAATTCATACACAAAAAATTTATCATATCACTTCGCGAGGCAGAAGTCTGTCGTACACACTAGCGACATTGTCGTATCACAACACAGAATGGAAAGTGAAAAGGTATATACATTATCATAATTATAAAAGTTTATTTATTTAATAATTATAATGTATATATATATGTATATATTAAATACATATATTATATCCAGCCATTAAAGGTAGCGATGAAAAACAATTTACATCAGTTCATAGGGTAGTGGTTCGTCGTACACATGATTGATAGTTTCATTTTCCATTTGATGGAAGTGGATCATGATATAGGATATTAAATTACCTTAATAAAATATAATAAAATATAAGATAATATTTTTATTATATAATAATAGTTTTATAAGTCTTGCATTAGGTTGAAGATGAAATAAAACAAATACCCACATTTAATAATTTTACCTCTTCCTTGGAGAGCCTATTTAGGTTTATACATAACACAATATTATGAGAGTTAAGTCATAAAAATAATTCTTCTAGGATGTGGACATGGAATTATTTATGCTATTTATTTAGGTATTGGTTGATCCAAATTTATTTCGATGTATGATGAGAAGAGGATAGAATGTGGCGTTTTATAAGTGGGGAGTATACACTCTTGGAATTTTTGAAAATAAAAAAGTGATATCCATGTTTTTCTCATGATCATGTCCCTTAAAATGTTTCATTATCAAACAATGTAATATATAAGGTAGAAATAAAACCATAAAATATTAATTATTCCTGTTTTGGTTCATTTTTATCACTTATCATTATATTTTAACCTTTCGATAAACCTATTTTTACCCTAACCACATTAATTAATTTCTTATGATTTCACTATTCATTATTATAAAAACTTTAGTCACGTTTATCATACAATATAAATTATGATTCGTAAAAATAAATATTAATTTTTACAAATTTATTAATATAATTATAATAATTAAATTTAATATTAAAGCTGTAGACATATCGAAAAATGATCTTTTCAAAGAAAAATATTCAAAAGTATAAAAAGTTTTTATATAATAATTAAATAATAAATTGGTTATAGTATCATTAATTACATTAATTGTAATATAATTGAACTAATTTTACATTAAAACCAAATTCAAATATAATTTATCTTGTTAAATAATTGAAATGAAAAGGAAAGTTTCAATAAAAATTACGATTTTCCTTATTCCTTTAAAAAATTATTTTTAAAAAGTTCTAGAAACTCACCTTAATTTTTTTTAAATTTATATATCAAATATTATTTTTAGTTTTAATAATAAATTTAAAATAAATTTTGAAAATTAATATTAAATAATGAGTGCAATGCATGACTAGACAACCATAAAAATTAATTTTTTCAGGAAACATTTATTTTTCAATCAAATAGTACATATTTTATTTTTAATAAATAGAAAACCATTGAATTTATTGTATATATCTTTAAAACATATACACTTAATAATTTACTTGGTCTTATTCATACCCTTTAACTTTATATTTAGGTTATAACAATTATATTTAAATAATAATATTTTAATTTGGTATTGTATTTCATTTAAACCTGGTGTTAAAAGCATCAAAAGCTATCAAATAGATTGAATTTATTTTGAATGAAATATATTGTTATGTTTCAGGGTGTTACATTATCTATTGATCTTTGTGTTGAATTTCATACTTCATATCAGACATGATGTTTCTATTCTAAAATCATGACTTGTTACACCTGACTAAGTTGACCAGAAAATGATTTCAAAACATGTGGAAAAAAGTGTGTGATTAATTATTTAGGAACTAAAATGATTATTAGTGAATGACATGTTTTTTACTTACCCCTTATAAATGAATACTTTTCCATCTACTGTCACACATCTATGAAGTTACATGGTTATTTCCTAAAGTAAAATGATCATGTAATTAGTTATACTCCATGTTAACTATTAGGACCAAGCTAAAGATGATAGTGTTTTTCATTCAAGTGTTATATTTTGTTGACAAGGAATGTTTTTGAAACTTCCACAATTTTTTATCTCAAAAATCAAATTGAGGATTATTTTCAAAACAATCAGATCCATGTTATCAAAATAATTGGATTCATGTTTTGAAAATAATCGGACTCATGTTTTCAATATAATTGCACTCACTGTGAAATTCCATCATAATGAAAAGAATCTGTTTCAGAAGAAAAGGTTTCAATGAAACTTGAATTAGGTCTAGAATGAAAGTGAATAAATATTTTTGGAAATAAATTTCATCATATTCACTATAGAACTGATATGAATTAAGTAGATTTTTTTAATCAGAGTCTATTTAACTACGATGATTTAAATGTGCTGAGGCTTTGGTTATTCATATTCCATATAAATCATAAGTTGAATTGAGATCTTGTGATGCAAGCTTGATGGAAGAAAGGGGGAGTGAAAGTAATAGTGGTGTCGATTCAAGAGAATATTCTGATTGAAATTATGGTGCCGATTAAATGGTTGTGTCGATTGATGAGAAATTATCAATTGAAAATGTGGTGTTGAGTGAAAGTGATGATGCTAATTAGAAATAGATTATAACCAAATATATCATATCTACGTGGCAGAGAGAAAGTGATTCCAATTGTTTTTCAAAACATTCATATCCTGGTGAAAGAGGTGGTACCAGTTTACTATAACATCTGACTAATCCATTAGATAGGCTATATAATATTTTTACACAGAAAAGATCATACCCTAAAATGATTTTTCACTAGATGATCGCACTCAGGCCAATTGAATTCATGATTATCATACTCAGGCCAATCATATTTAGAAAATATTCTACTCGGGCTGAGAAGAAATGAAATAAGCTGGAATGAATGGAATGTTATGATACTTTCTGCATGACATCTCATGAAGCTAAAGATATTATCCAATGAATTTATAGTCATGAAAGAAGTCATGATACATGCACATGTATTTTAAGGATGTTTTGGTTAAGTAGGTCAAGATAAAAGAATAAGAAAGTTAGATCAAAATTGTATTCAACCATTTCAAAAGGTTTTTATTACTTTGTAGGTTTCCAATTGGTTTAGGAGAGTATGATAAGATGATGTTTTTAACCCCAAGTTGGTAAAGGGAAAAAGGGAGAAGGATATTGCTGTATAAATTTTCAAGGGGGATCTGTGCATTCAATAGAAATATTTTGATTCAAATAGGCTCAAAGATGCGTATTCAGAAAAACAGAATTGTATCCATTTCTTCATACATTTGTTCTCAATTTATAGAGTGATTTGTATTGAATAAATATAATTGTGGAAAATTGGACTTATGTGTTGAAATCATACTGACAATTCAATAGAAAGTCTGAAGAAGGAGATGTAGTTTGAATAAGAATCATGAAGCATCAAGATGTGTTGACAGGGTTATAATTGCACTGATATTTTATAATAAATTCATATTTGAGTGAATTTAGGTGAGTGGAAATATTTTTTTGGATTCCAACCCTAACCTGTTTTGGGTCACCTATAAAAGGAATAAAGACCATGGTGCTTTCCTAATGATGGAGTATTCTTTACTGCAGTAGATAAAAAAGCTCTGAGTTTTTAGTAAGATATAGAACGGTCTGTTTTGATTGTAATTGAAAATATTTTGATAGAGAAGTAAAATAAGAGACAAGGTCATAAGATTTTATTCATCTGATAATCATACTCGGTGGTTATCATATTCAGTGGATCATCGTATCCTGCTTGTCGATTGTATTCAGCTAATCATTCTGTCGGGATGGATAAATTAGCATTGGGATTTTCGTTTTGGGTTTCTCAAACTAAGGAAGAATCATAATATGTTTTTTCACACTCAATAATTTATGTGGTGCCAATTAATTTCTATTCAATTATATCTGAAAAACGTACTTGAATAATTATTTTGGATAGATTGAACTCAGAGGTATTAGACTGGGAGAATTAGACCCAAGAAAATCAGATGGAGCTTTCATAAAAAATTCCCTGAGGTTCTTACCTTTATTCCAAGTTATTAATTGAATAATTTTATTTTAATTGAATACATTTTTCAAATTTAATATAATCACAGGTAACATGAGTTGATACATAACAATTGTATTTCCCGATTTGTACTAAGATGGTGAACACGCACTTGCAGATTGATTTAATGTGATACATGAGGAAAATGGTATATCCTACTAATTGTAATACAAGGACTGTTTTCTAGTTGATTTTATGGTATTGGATCATTTAGAAACTATACCATAGACATATATATTCTTATTGAATAGTGAATATTGTAAATCTTTGTGTTACTATACATGTGAGTTGGATTTTTTTAGAAGGGGATTGATATTTATAATAGGAGTTGATGTTTTTTTCAATTGAAAAGAGACATAAAATAAAAATAATAGTTTCATTTATTTATACCATCTCCCTCTCATTGATACAAATAAACTAATTGGGCACTTTTGGGGGGTATTGTTTCCAGGTTCCCTTTGTTATTATTTAATGGTGGATAATTTGAACTGTATGAACAATAATTTTATTTTATTATTTGATGGAAAGAATTATCATATATGTAATGATATAATGATGCCTTATCTTATGTATATTAGTTATGATTTTCTTGAAGCTACAATATTTATCTTTCCACCCATTGATGAAAAATATCCTCTTACATCTATTGATAAAACTAAACTAGAGAATAATTAAAGAGCCAATAATTATATATTATCATCACTATCTAAAAGTGAATTCTTAAGAGTTAAATAGGTTACCATAGATAAAGTTGTATGTGACAAATTGAAAAACATATATGAGGGTAATAAAAAATTTACAAATAAAAAAAATCAAATATTGAGATTAAAGTATGAAGACTTGAATATTGTTGACCATGAATCTATTGTGGATTTAATTAATATGTTTAATGACTTTTTGAGTACTATCAGATGTGTTTGTGAAATGAAATATGACTATATTGTTTTTGAAAATAGATTAATAATCCTACCAGACAAGTTTGATTCAAATGTGTCTTTAAGTGAAGAAAAAGATCCTGAAACATTATTTCGATACGATTTTCATAGCACTCTCATTACATATGAAATTACAAGAGAGAAATCTATGAAGATCATAAAATTTTTTTATAGAGAAATGTATTTCAAGGATACAATGAAATAAAAATCAAATAAGATTCTTAGTTAAGAATAAGATTGTGATTTTGACTCTAAAAATGAGGTTCGTAAAAATATCAATGATATTTTATTCTTATTATCTAAAAATGGGAAAATAGGTACCAGAAAATACCAAGGGAAACTTCTCTTTAAATGATTTGAATGTAGAAGAGTTGATCACTTTGCGGTAAACTGTCTACGAGTAATGTTTTTATAGGACAGTGATGATGAATAAAGAAATTCAAGTAGATTGGTTAAGAAATAGGGAGATAGAAAAATTTAAATACACATGGAAGGAAAATGAATTTTTCAAATCCAAAAAATGAATTATATTGTCAAAATATGAAGAAGAAGAAGGCAGTGATGATGAATCTGAAAAATCAGTTGAGTTTGGTATTGAAAATAATTTTATTACAACAGTGAGTAATGAATAATTCGGAATTAGTAGTTTTGAATAATAAATAACTCAACTTGAAATACCTTTAAATAATAATTTAAATAATGTTTCAGAAAGATTATAAGGCTTGAAAAGGAAATCAAATAATTGGATGATGAATGTTTTTCAATGAGAACTCAACATTTTTTTTATAATGATTAAATGAAGATAGATAAATATATTGATGATTTGATGAAATATCTTGAAGAATAAAGGAATCATAACAAGAATCAAGAATTTAAGTTGATTGCAAAAGAAGAAGAGTTGGAACTTGTCTAACAAATTTTTTTTCTAAAGATGAATTGATAAATACATGTTTCTGAAAATATACTACTGAAGTTGGTGAATGGTATTATAAGGAGAAACTAGATAAAGTTCAATAAAATTTATCTTCCAATGGTTAGAATAATGATGGAATTGTTTCTGAAAAGAAGAAAGCTAGAAAAGTTATGTATGTAGCCAAAGTGAAGAGTTCAGATGTGAAAAAACATCATGAGTCTGAAAAAATATTATCTGGATCCGGAAAATTTTTGAACACATTAAATTATATTAAAGATAAAAAGAAAAAAAAAATCTGATTAATTATGAAAATTCTGTTGGCTCAAAAAAAGTGAAGAGGATGGATAATAAACTTATTCATAGTTCCAATCAATATGAATGTTTCAGAGGAAAATACTCTTTTTATACCTATAACTGGTGTTTTTGGGGATTCATACACACATCAAGTATGTGTTGGTTCAACCAACAACATTTCTACTATCCCAATGGTTATGAAAGTCATAGATTGATGGAGAGTCAATATTTTTAATGAAAGAGTACTGATGAGTTTTCAATAATGAACGATGGAAAGGTTAAAGTCAATATTGAAAATAAGTTCCAACCATTAAAAAATATTTGTGATAGATGTGATAAACATGGAAGTCTTGTAAAATGATGTCTTTTTTTGATAATAGCTCACCAAAAGATTCTCATTTCTCATAATTCAATGGTGAAGAAAAAAAAAGAACGAACAAATTCCTCTTGTTGTTGAAACTATATTTAAATCCACAAAAGGGGATCGACCATAGATACTCGATAGTGGGTGTTCTTCTCATATGATAGGATACAAGTAATTTTTTAAGAATCTGGAATATTATGAAGAAAGTTCCCTGACATTTGGATATTATAAACCCTAGAAAACCAAATCTATTTGATCATCCGTCATTGGAAAAGAAAAAAAGATATCCAAGAAAACACTATATGTTGAGGGGCTGAAACACAATTTGCTAAGTGTTTCATAATTGTGTGATGAGTTTAACAAATTTATCTCCAATAAAGATGGATTTTTTTTAAGAGTGTAGAAGATGGGTAGATTTTTAGGAGAGTCCAATATACAAAAGAGAATTTTTTTAGGTTGGTGATACCAAAAACTATTGTTACATGAGCAGTGTGTAAAATAATGAATTATGGAATAAAATATTGGGGAACATGTGTCAAAGAAACATGAGAATGTTATCCAAAGTAGATAGTGTTAGAGACATTACTAATTTTCCAAGAAGAAGATATTGGGTTTCTCTATATTTTGTTGGGCATAAGAAAGTTGAGATTTGATCACAAAACCATGGAGCTGATTCATTTAGAAATATTTGGTCTAGTGAGATAACAATCAATGAATAGAGATAAGTAATTCATTACTTTTATTTAGGATTTTACTCACATTACATGCATCATGTATATGAAACCAAAATCAGATTCCATAAAAATTATTAAAAGTTTCTGAAGAAAATAAGATAAGGAATATGAGTATTCTATGAAGAAGTTGCAAATAGATAATATTTCTGAACATAAAAGTAAATAGTTTTAAGAATATCATGATAAGAATGGAATTTTTTATGGATATAGTTCCGTATATAGTCCCTAACAAAATGAGGTTTCTGAAAGAAATAACGTAATATTGGTTGAAATGGGAATGACCATGTTACTCGAACATGTCTTATCTCATTACATTTGGAGGAAAACCGTGAGTACTATTGTATATTTTCAAAACTGATGTTTATACAAGCCTAAAATAAGTTTGAATCCATTTGAATTGTTTTACAAAAAAACTACAGGTTTGAAAAACATGAGGTTTTTTAGGAGTCTATATTTTATAAAGAAGAAAGGTGGGAACTATGGATAATTTGAGAAAAAGGTGAAGATGGAATCTTTGATGGCAATGCTCAGAAAGGAATAGGATATAGATCCACCAACAAAGAAACAAAAAGAATTTTGGATTCAGTTGATGTGAATGTAATTGAAATGGAAAAGGAAGATAAACATGCTCAAGAAGAAAATGAAGTTGAGCAAGTTGAGGAAAGAAAATTCTGATAAGGATAGAGAAAATTGTATTCCTTCTCAAGAAGAAGAACCAAACTCATCTATTTCAAGTGATGAAGATGATTCTTGAAAAAATAATCCCAGACTAATGAAGAAAAGTGAAATCATAGAATATAATTGGTGATCAAAATCAAAAGGATAAAACTGGAAGAACAAAAAATGATATCACAAATACAATATTATATTCAAAAGTGGAACCAAACGATGTTAAATAATTTTATGAGCATATGGAATGGGTTCAATCCATGAATGAAGAATTTGAATAGATTGAAAATAACTACACATTAGAACTTGTACCCAATCCTGAAAACAAAAACATCATTTATAAAAAACGGGGTTTCCAAAAAAAGCTGAATGAATAAGGTGAGGTTAAAAGAAATAAAGAATGTTTTGTTTGAAAATGGTGTTCACAAATTGAGGGTATTGATTTTGATAAAACCATTTCTCTGGTGGAAATACATGAAACTATGATAGTACTTCGTCTTATTTATGCACAATGAGGATACAATATCATTCAAATGGATTTTAAATCCACCTTCCTAAATAGTGATCTTGAATAATTGGTTTATATTGAACTATCTTGTATATTTTTATTGGAAAAGATTAATGTTATGTGTGAAAATTTAATGAGTACCTATATGTGATAAAATATGCTCTTAGTTCATAATATTCCAAATTAGATACTTTCTTAAGAAAGATGAATTTCAATAAGGAAGAGTGGATAAAAAACTATATAGCAGAGAAAGTTAAGAGTATTCCCTCATTGTAATCATTTATATTAATGTTATAATCTTTGTTGGGAATGATAAAAGAAGTTGTGAAAGATTTTATGATGAGATGAATAAGGTATTTGAAATTTTCATGATAGGGGAAATGAAATATTTTCTTGGGTTACAATCTTGTAAAATAAAGATTAAATTTATTTCTCCCATGAAAAGTATGATAACGAACTTCTCAACAGGTTTGACATGGAATCTAAAAATCTCTTTCAACAAAAAGTTTATTGGGAAAAAAGTTATGTGATGATTTAGAACAAAAAGAGGATGATCAAAAAGAATATCATAAGCTGATTAGAAGCCTATTGTATTTGACTGCCTCAAGACCTGACATTGTTTATGTTGTTACCGTCTGTGAAAGATTTCAGAGTGATCCAAAAAATGACATCTTATTACTGGAGAAATAATTTTCAGATACATTGATGTGACAACTGAATTTAGAATCAGGTATTATAGATCAGATAATATTGATTTGTTTGGGTATTCATATGCAGATTGGGCAGAAAATGTTTATGATAGAAGATCCACATCCGGGGGAGTATTCCTTATGGGAACGAATTGTGTCAGTTGGAATTAAACAAAACAGAATTCAGTAACACTCAGTATGGCTGAAGCTATGTATATTGATGCCACTCAAGCCACTACTCAACTCTTGTGGATGAAGACTCAAATAGAAGATCTACTTTTTGAAGTGAATTTAACATAGTTCTTGGGGTTTTACAATCAAAGAACAATCAATCTCTCCAAGAATCCAATCCTACATTCCTGCTTAAAACATATACAAATTAAATATAATTTCATTAAAGAGAATTTGTATAAGAATGAATTGAAGCTAGAATATGTTTCGACATCAGATCATGTTGCTGAAATATTCACAAAACCTTTACCGATGGAATCATTCTCAAAATTATGGTTGAACATGGTTGTCCAACCTCTATCTCATCAAAGTTGAGGTATGTGTTTTTTGTCCTGTATCTCATCTATCATTTGGATTGTATTTTCAGGTGGAGAATTATATTAATTCATTAATCTATTTCATAAAAGAGAGAGTTGTGGGTATGTTCTGAATTCATCATTTTTTGTGCATAAAATAGTCTAAATATTTGTTTGAGTGTTTGTAGGAAATAAATTTGTTTATTTCACAAGAAGGTTGAAGAAGAGATGAAGAAGAAGTATAAAGATTTTTTCATAGTCACTACTTTTGGACAACATGGATTTTTTGTTAATGATTCTTGTTTCTTATAAATATATAGCTCATGTAGGCTTAAAATTTATGATATGTGATTCATTCCATAAAGAAATAATGATGAGTGATTGATGAAACTTGGTTGGAAAAAAAATATAAAGGGTCAAATTTTTAGGACCAAGATGTTGATAAGGGTGTTTTTATTCACGTGTTGTCTTTTGTTGCTAAAGAAAGTATTTGTAAATACCCTCACTTTTCTTATAGAAATATCATATTGGGGATTATTTTCAAAATAATTGGAATCTTGTTATCAAAAGAATTGGGTCAATGTTTTGAAAATAATAGGACTCATGTATCCAAAAGAATTGTACCAATAGTTAAATTCCATCGTATTGAGAAGAAGATTTTTAAGAAGAAAATGTTTTTCTCAGACTTGATTCAGGTCTGAAATGAAAGTGAATACATCTTACTTGAATTAAATGTCATCATATTCACTCTATAACTAATGTGAATGAAGTGGATGTATTGAATCAGAGTATCTATGAATATGATGAATTAATTGTGATGATTGTTTGGCGATCTGTATTTCATATAAATCATAAATTGAATTGATAACTTGTGATTCAATCTTGATGGAAGAAATGGGTGTGAAAGGAATGGTTCTGCTGATTAATGATAAGTTACTGATTGAAAAGGTGGTGCCGATTAAAATATAGTATCGAATGAAGATAACATTTCGATTAAAATTGTGGTTATAAGTGAAAGAGATGTTGTCGACCAGAAAGAGATTTTACCCAGATTTATCAAATCTGGGTGGCATAGAGAAAAATGTGATACTCGGTGTTTTTAAAAACAATCGTATCTAGCTGAAAGAGGTGGTAACAATTTTCTTATAATCAGACTAATTCACCAAATAGGCCATAATCGTTTTGTACCAAAAAAATCACTCATAAAAATCATACCATGAAATGATTGTTCCAAGGGATGATCATACTCAGTCCAATCGTATCCAAGATGATCATACTCAGGCCAATCATATTCCAAAAAGATCATACTCAGGCTAATCATATTTGGAATAGATCGTACTCAATTTGGGAATAAAAGAAATAATATGGAATGAATGGATATTTTTGATACATTCCAATTTAATTTTAATGATTATACCTATATTCTCAAATGAATTTAAAGTCATGAAGGAAGGCATGATAAAAGAATAGGTATTTGAATGAGGTTTTGTTTATGTCGGTCAATATAATGGAAGGAGAAAATGATATCCAAAATGTAATCAACCATTTCAAAAAAAATTTCTTACAATTAGGTTTCCAACTAGGTCAAGAGAAGAGTAGAAGATAATGTTTTTAATCTCATGTGGATCAAAAAAAGGGAGAATGAGATTTCTGAAATAATTTTCAAGGGGGAGATGGTCATTCAATTGAAATATTTTTATTCAAATTAGTTCTAAGATTTGTATTCATAAAATCATAATGGTATCCATTTCTTCATACATTTGTTTGTAATTAATACAGAGATTTGTATTGAAGTAATCGGATTGAGAAAAATTTGACACATGTATTGAAGTAGTACTGATGATTCAACTGATATTTTGGAGATTGAGATGATGTTTGACAATGAATCTAAAAGCTCCTAGAAGCATTGAAAATGATATAATTTCTCCATGATTTTATGTTAAATTCATATTTGGGTGAATTTAGGTGAGAAGTAATGTTTTTGGGATTCCCTCCCATACCATTTTGGGGCCACCTAGAAAAGGAAGAAAGAATAAGGAACTCTAATAATGATGGATCATTGTTCAATACAATAGAGTGAGAAGCTCTATGATTTTAGTATTATAAAGTAGGGTTCATTTTGATTTTTATTGAAAAAGTTTTGATATATTTATGAAAGAAGAGACAAGATCGTGACTTTGAATTCAGATGATTATCATACTCAATGGTTATTCTATTCATTGGATCATTGTATTTGGCTTGTCAATTGTATTTGATTGATCAACATATTAGAATGGATAAATCATCTCCAGGATTCCTAAACTGGGTTTCTCAGATAGAGGACGACTCGTACTGATTTTTATCTTATTCAGAAATTGAAGTTGTGCTGATTCATTTATATTTAATTCTATCTAAAAATCACACTTGAACGATTGTTTTAGCGGAATCATAGTCAGAGGAATAAAATTGGGATAATTGAACCCAGGAATATTGGACAGAGTTTTCACAAAAAATCCCTCGAGGTTCTTACCATTATTTTGGGTAAGGAATTGAATAATTTTTCTAATTGAATACATTTGTTGAATTGAAAAGAAGTGTAGGTGACAGGAGTTGTTTCATAATAATAATATTTCCTTATTTCTGCTAAAAGTGTGCACATGAAGTTGTGGATTGATTTCAACGTGCTACACGAGTGAAAGGATATATCCTACTCGTTATAATCCAAGGAATGTTTTCTATAGGACTGTATAGTGTTAGATCATTTACAAACCATACCAAGGATGTATCTATTTGTACTAAAGAGTAAACCCTGTAAATTTTTGTGTCCTTGTTGATGCGCATTGGATTTTTTTCAATAGGGAATTTAAATCTCTAACAAGAGGTAAAGGATGTTTCAATTGGAAAAAAACCTAAAAGAAAAAAAGAGTATCACTAATTTAACCCTACCCTTCAAAGTTATATAGATACACTAAATGGGAAATTTCAATAACTAAAAAAACATTACTTTAATTATCATATATATGATCTAGAATTAGCTACTATGACTTTTCATTTAATATGTTTTAGGAATTATTTATATATATCCAAGTGTGAAATATATACTAATAATAAAGGATTGAAGTATTTATTCACTAATAAAGGGTTGAACAAGATACATAGAATATGGTTGGTACTAATCAGGGATCATGATTTCTGGATTATTTATCATCATGGAAATGTAGATAGAGTATATAAAGCTATTAGTTGAACAAATAATGCAATATTAACAATGTTAAATTTTGGAACATGACCCTTTGGTATAATATTTGATGATTTTTTTCCAAGATGTTATGGATGCAAGAACATACTCTATTTTTTTCAGGTTTCAATGTAGTAGAAATTGATTGATATAATTAATAAAACTCAGAATGAATAATATGGGTTATCAAAAAATTTCTAGTTATTTAAGAAGGGTAAGTCTCCATAATAATATATGGAAAAAATGGTGTTTTGAGATTTGTAAAGAGACTAGGTGTTCCTTGTGATACGCAATTGAAGAGATAATTGATGAGTAAATTTCATAGTTTTATTCCTTCCATTAGTCTGGAAGAAACTAATTCATACATAGACAATCAGACCTATTACTGGTGGGATGGATTAAAATGATATATTTCTAACTTTACCATGAAATTTTTAAAGTTATAAAGAGGTTAAATAAGAATAAATATTAAATAAGGAGATGATTCAACATTTTCAAATACAATAGTGGTAAGGGTATAATATTTCCATTCATTTCATGGTGTATTTAAAAAATAAATCTTTTAATAATAATGTGATTTTAGGTTTTATTGGTCTATTGAATAAGTCATTACACTTCCTTCCTATTTGAGATACAATTTGTATGTATTAGATTTATCAATTGTATCACAAAGAGACCATAAATTTGCATAAAATTACTCTCTCTATTTTATCTAAATATATTTCTAGGTTCACTTAATACTTTTATAAAGGACATTTGAAGTTATTGGTAACTGAATTAAAATTTAATACAACCATTCATCCTCATTCTGGTAGACAGTCAAATAGACTAACTCCTTACATGAAATAATTGAATCATTATTTTTCAATAAATTCTAATGTAATTTTGGATTAACATATTTCCTTAGTTGGGTATTCTTATTATAACATTTTTTCTAGTATACAGATAGAAAAATTTGAAGATTTATTTGAAAAGAAGTGTGAGACTATAGATTTTTAGGAAAATGTTAGAGAACAGATAATGATGGTAATTGAGTTGGTTGATGAAATAGTTTAAAAGGTCAAGATTATTCAAGGTAGGCGATCATGTTTTAATTAATGTATCACCATGGAAAAATGTTGTGTGTTTTGGTAAAAATGATAGGATAAGTACATGGATCATTGTACTATATAGAATCCTTGAGAAATATGATCAGTTTATTGTTTCGAATCTTTTAATCTGATATTATCCAATGTACACAATGCTTTTCATTTTTCGATGTTGTGAAACAATCTTCAATATTCAACCCATATTTTGAACCTAGGGGTAGTTTAGTTAGAATATAATATTTATCATGACAAACAGTATAATCGTATTATTTACCAAAGAAGGAAATTTATTCAAACATAGTAATTCCCTAGGTAAAGGTTTTTTCGAAAACTTTTTTTTTGAAGAAACAACATGGTTGTCTGAAAATTCTACGAGGGAAAGGTATCCCCACTTGTTTGCTAGGTGAAAAAAACTGATAGGGTGAAATCTACCAATTCGAAAGAAATTAGAAACCTATGTAATTTCATGATAAATACTTTTTATTTCTTATTAATATTCATTAGTATGATATTATATATTTATATTCATTATAAAAAATTATTAATTTTTTATTCAAAAGGAATGAAGCTTTATTTCTAACCATGTTGGATTCTGATGTATTATATTGTTTATAAATATTTAAAAAATTTAGAATATTAAATTGTGAAAATTAAATTCATTTTTTCATAACATGTAATAATTATCTTATGATGAATTTTTTAGCATGTTTTTTTAAAAAAAATTCTTTCTCAATGAATTTTGATTAATACTAATTCTTATTGAAAACTGTATTTTCCTTGAAATTATTTAAAAATTAAAAATATTTCTTTGAGTTTTCAAATTTATATTATTTATTTTTATTATAAAAATCCAATTATGGTTTTCTAAATGACCTTTTACCTGAATTTAATATTAAAACATTTTAAACCTAAAAATGGGATTTTCTAAAAAATAGTTTTTCATCACATTTTGTCTACTTAACTTTAATTTAAATTCAAGAAATTATATGTTTTGGATATTAAAAAATGGATTCCATATATAAATCATTATTTCCATATTTTTAAACTACTTCACTTTTATTTTTAATTTATATAAAATGTAACCATAGTAATTTTGTTACCCCGATAAAGTGTAAATCGAGTAATTAAAGTTAAAAAATAAAATGATAAGGACTATAAAATGACCATAACACATAGATAAATTTTAATGTATGAATATATTTCAAAATATATCATTAATATTTTTCTATAGGTCATTTTATCCCATTTTTATTTGATTATACCCTTTCTAATATTTTATTTAAAAGAAAGACAATATTTTTACACTCTTGTTTTAATAAGTATAATATATTTAACAAGGGATTATTGAAAGGATATGATTCATTATAAATATTATTTGGAAATATAAATTTTTAATATTCCTCAAGTTAAATTATTTTTAATTTTTATAGCTGAAATTATTACCTTAAATTATTACACAATGCTATCACATTAATTATTCAATTAATGAAAAATAAAATAAATGATATTAAAAAAATTACAATTAATATAATTTGAAAGGTTTTATGGGGGAAAATAATTTTATATAAAATAATAACATTTTTTTTGGATTACTAAAAAAATATTTTATTTTTATTTGTTTTATTGATGTCATAAAATTCAATGAAAATGAATAGTTTAAAAATTGACATTATTAATAATTTAGGGTAATAATAATTTATTACATGATATAAAATTCATAAAAATATTTTATTAAATCAGGCTAGTTTTATATGGTTTAAAACATAATCCTTGGTATATTTATGTAAATTCATTACATTTAAAGTAAAAATATTGACCCTGAAAGAGTAAAAACCCTTGTTGTCACCGTAAGTGTGTGAAGGATAAATAGGGGTTAAGAAAAAAATATATGTATAAAAATGTAAACTAAACATTTCAATAAATAATTTTATGATATTATTTAGAATAATATGCATATTATATTACAATATTTTTAATTATCTTGACATCAAAATCAATTTATAATAAGTTAATATTTTATGAAATACCAAGAGTCCCCCACCCCTTTCTTATTAAATGCAACCATATCTTGTCCTTTATTCACTGTTTATAACTAATTTGGTTATATAATTCACTATCCAAATACCAGAATAAAAACCCTCCCCATGTTATATATTCTTAATATTAGGAATAATACCAACCAAAGTGGTCTTAAAGTGTAAACAAAAATGATATTTTCCAAAAAATAGGTACAATTTTTAACCACTTGTTTTAGTTTTATTTCATCATTCACCTCCTTCAATTGTTTTTAACCAAGATGAAAAAATAACACAAATTTCTTCCATATAATAATTTTTTTATGATAATATAAAACCTACATCCATATCCTTATCTTTCAAATAGGAAACTAAACAATCATTCGTGTGTACAAAGGACTACTATCCCACGAACCTATGTATTTAATTTTTAATCACCATATCTCATGAATGTTTATGATGATATAATTAATGTATATATATATGATATTAATGAATTAATTATCATTATTAAAATAAAATTTATCATTATTTTATTATAATTTCATTCAGTAAAAAATGATAATTTCTTTCATGCGTACATGTCGACTTTCCCCTCCACGAAGAAACACTATTCGATTTTCATCACCACATCACATAGATGATATGTAAAAGTATATTTAAAAAAATAATATTTTATTTATGATATAATTATATGTCTATAAAGATAAAATAAAACCCAACATCTTGTTAGAATGATCATTGAAAAACGGAAATGTTACTCATGTGTAGGTGTGACCTACAATCTCCATGATTATGATGTAGTTTATTTTTCAATGGAATAATTCTATAATTGGTTTTAAATGTATAATATATGTGAAAAGTTATAATTATTCCATGATTATTATGTATAAAATTATAGAATAATGAACAATGTTTCCATAATCAACCTATTGAGGTCATTTTGGACTTATGAATTGAATATGATCAAAAACTATAACATAAACATAAACGATTAAGTAAGAGTATATAATAAGGAATTAAATAAAATAAAAGGTATAATGAACATGGAATTTTTTCATAATCACATAAGTAAATTAATATATGTTTTTTATTCAGGAATATAAATCTTGTAAATGACGTTTTAGACTTAAGGTAGGTGATAATTTAAATTAAAACCTCATTTTAAAATTTATAATTATTAATTTAAAAAACCTTTCTATTCAAAATGCAATATTTTAAAATTATTTTATGAATGTATTAATATGGACATAAAATAAAATTAATGTAAATTATATGCATCTTTTTTTAACAGTGTTTGAAAAGTATTCTTTTTATTGAATTTATTACTTTCTTTACTAAGGAAAAAATGAATGCTATATTATAATATATTCAAGG
Organism: Viscum album; assembly: GCA_963277665.1. Lineage (NCBI taxonomy): Eukaryota > Viridiplantae > Streptophyta > Magnoliopsida > Santalales > Viscaceae > Viscum > Viscum album. Next base: position 1,194,141,722 of record OY728135.1, on the reverse strand, counting down.
AAAATGGAATTTCCCACCTCTGTAATTGTTATTTTATATTTTGAATTCATAACAATATTTCTTGATTCACTAAAATAAAAACCCCAATTCCATTTTTCTAGGTATTTTGGTGTTGAAAATGTGGTTTTTTAGATAAGGTTATTTTGATATATTAAATTTTTTTACACATGGGTTTATAAGGGTTTTTAATGGTTTTATTATGAATATTCTCCTTGGTAATGTTTTACGAAGGGTTAAGCTCCATTAAATCTCATGGGTGAGCCTAATAAAACTTATGTGAATGGTTGAGCCACATTATAGCTCATGGGTGAGCACAATATATCATATAAGATAGTTGATCCTAGATAGAACTCCAATGCATTGAGTAATTATTATATTCGCAAGAGTGTTATATTGGAATTTAACCATATGGTTATTCCAATTGTAAATGTTTTGCAAGGGCTATATGATGATGATTTACTAAATGAACCTACATGACTTTTCTATTATTTAAGTTGAATTTTCATAGAAAGTCTTTAATTTCAATAGGTAATATGAGTAATTCTTAAATACAAATATGATACTATTTTGGGATAAAAGGTATATTTTTTGGAAAATTGTTTTCATGGGTTTTCATGTTTTTCTAATGAAAAAAAGATTTATTATTTTTATGGATTTACTATGATTTTTTTACTCATCCCACATTATATAATTGTTTTCCCTTAGTTTAAGGATGGGTAAGGGAATGAAATAAGTCATTTTTAATTTCATGAAGAATTTTCATGAAAATAAATAATTTTATATTTTAGAAAACTAATATTGTTCAAAAAGTGGATAATGAATAGAAGTGTACAATTAATAAAATATTTTATTGATGTTTATGATTTATCACATAATTATCAAAACCTATAATATGAAAATATCCTTATAAATTAATGTCATTGAATTATAGTATAATGATAGTAGAATATGAAATATTTAAGGATGGGTCCTTATAAATAATATAGTGTTATGGTTGAAAAATTCCCATCAACCCAATTATTCACATTGCGGAACAATAATTTACACTATTTTACAATATCTTTATGTCATGTATTTTTATATAAAAATATTTTAAATGAAGGTTAATAATGTTATTTTATAGAGAACTAAAAAATGTGTATGTTTTCAATACTGAATGAAAAAATGAAGAAGTTACTATATAAGACTAATATCACATTTAGTAATTTATTATTTATAGATTAAAGAAGATCATATTTGGAGAAAATGTTTTTGTTTTAAAATATATAATTCTCCATTATGTAATTCATTTTTATTCATTTTTAACAGGTAAAAAATTTAAATCTATTTCTCAAATTAATCCACCATAAAGAAGATATTTAGGAGTATCTCTGCTAGGGGTAAACAAGTGAAGATGAATATTAAGATACTGCAATAATAATTATTACATTAAAATATAAATAATATCGATGGTGCTTAATCATATGTCACTAATAATGGATTTTTTCTAATATCATGACATTGGAAAAAAGATCATATCAAAACATAATTAAACTGAAATTTTATTTAATCGTTAAAAATAAATAGAAACATTGAAGAATAACCAGGGATGTTTTAAAAAGTTAAATACTATTCTAATGTTTTTAAACTTTTTATTGAATTATGTTCCTGATATTAGCTTGACATATTTCATAATAAATTTTTATAACAATTGATATAATCAATTTACTAGTGTTATATTTTTTGGAATGATTCTGGTAATGGTAATAAGCGTTTTAATTTATTTGGTATCAAATTAAACTGATAAAGTAAATAATGTATTTATAAATAAAACCAACCCATTTCTTATACCAAACATAGATCATGTATAATTATAGTAGAATGGTTGATAGAGCATTGATTGATTATAAATTTAAAACACTTTCTTGATAAATTTTATACATATCAATAAGGGGGATCGAATGTAAAATGAAATGATTGATGAGAAAGTAAAAGGGTGTTTTTGAGATAAAATATTGTATATAATGACATTGTACACATATTAACATATATAATTACGAATCATTTTATATCAGTACTTAAATCAAATACAAAGGGAGAGATTGTTAACCCTGAATTGTGTGTGTTGTATTTGGTGTCAATAGAAATAATTGAATATATATATTTCATCGATGATTGTTGTTAACATGGATGAATGTATAATTAGAGTGAATAATAACTTGGATGTTGCAAGAAGAATATAATGCAACATAATAATAAGGGTATCTAAGTAGTGTGTAACTTTATATTAAGTAAATACGGATTAGAATCATATATTTTATATTAGATTGAAGTTATTTGAAGTGATTTTTCTTTTGGTGTCTTTGAGTGATCCAATGATATTGAATGGAAAAACAGTTGGTTTTTTTATAATTCCAGGGAGAATATATAATGAACATTGTTTTACCTCAATGATTATTTTTTAGAGTTCAATATTAAAATGGGCTAGGAAGTATAAAATTATATGGATGATGGTGGGGAAATAAAATGAAAAGAAAATAAATTTAGAAGGAAGAATTTTGATCATTGAGGTTGTTATATTTCTCATATATTCCGAAAATTGATGCATTAGTTTGATCCACATATGGGTGATTTCTATATATAAAATGGATATAATATTGTGTCATTATCCAAGGAATTAAAAAATATTTCCAAAACATGTCCATAAAGCAACTTATATATATAGCTAAGCATTAAGATACTCGATCAAGTATAATAGTGGAATTTATCCTTTAATGGAATCATTAGAAGCTAATAAGGTTGAAAAAAAATTTCGGAGGGAGAACAAAGTGTGGGTTTGTGATGAATGTAGATGGAACCGAATTGCATGGTTCTATGATAGATTCCTTTAATAAGAAATACCTAAGCGATTTTATAGTGTCCCTATAGTGTCCTCATACATATTAATAAGTGAGCAACAAATGGAGAAATAGATGTGGGATTTGTGCATGTGGTTTATTATTCATCAATTTAAAGCGTATGAGACAATGTTGATACAACATGGTTTCAAGTCATATTCTCCTACAAAATAAAATTCATTTCAAATAATTTATGATAAAATTAAATATTTTTTTCATGAAAAAATATCATCACAAGATTATTATTATTATCAATGTATTTTCAGACATGCACTCATTATAAAATTCATCAGAATAAGACTTTGTTATTTTATGTAAATAAAATTGATACATTTCAATGAACCAATCTATGTAACCCATGATATATTATCCTAATATAGCTCGATACAAGACCTTAGGGGTGTTTCCAATAATCCCATTCTAGATAAATGCACCAAGTCTTAAAATATGAACACATGGGAATGATCTATCCCAATAAATAAGTTTTAACAAGAAGTAAAATAGTATTGATAAATCAGAATGGTGTACCTATACATAATATGTATACACAAAGAAAAAATAAACCTTTTTAAATAGAAAAAATAGAGTGAGGAATCATAATTAAAAAAAAAAGTCAACGTAAATGAAGTCTAGAAAATATCTATAAATACATCATGATGGATGAATTTTCCTATACAACTATAATATGGAACGAAAACCATAGATACCAAAAAAATGTAAACGTGAAACATATCATCATCGATCCTTATTCATTATAGACATGACTACCCCAAAAGAAATCCAAAATTAGATCCTAAACATGTACCTACAAGAAAGACCCCCATTCTTCAAACACTATCTAATGTATATTGGGTGAAATCATAAAATTACTAGAATTTCACCAAAAAATTCATGCATTTCCATTTTCAAAAAACTAATAAAAATTAATTTTAAATGAAGTGATTTATAGTATATTTTTATTCATCTTGAGAAAGAGAATTTATAATAATTTTTCAGAGGCACGTTGAAAATATCATAAAAATTATGAATCCTTATAAACCATATTTAAAATTTTCATTTAAAAATTTATTTTCAAAAATGATTTTCAAAATGGTTTCATTAAAACTAAAAAAAATAAAATTATAATCCAAAAAAACATTAATTAAAAATCTATCTAAAATATAATGTGTGAAATTTTACCAACAGAGAAATTTATATTCTATAATAGTAATGGAAAAATGAAAACAATATTGAAAGACATTATAATAAAATTATTGAATATTAAAAGCATAGTAATGAAATAAAAAATATAATATCATGTAACAAATGAAAAATTAGAATAGTACATATATAATCACATGAAAATCCAAATAATCTATAGATATGAACCTAGTTGTGATTGTCTGGAATCATCTTCTAGAATAACAATGTATTCTAACTCTACAATAAATTTCATTCTTTCTACAAGCCAAACCAGTTGCTCTCCCCTATGGACTCCTTTACAGTATGTGTTCTATTCACTATCATTGTGGCTATATATTAATAATATCTCAATATATATATATGATTCCTGGGATCCCCATGATATTATTGTTATATGGTGGGGAAGGGTGTGTTACATTTTAGACACACACTAACAAAGAATCACATGGAAATCCATGAAAACATAAAACATCAATCAACCCTTTTATATACTTCTTACCCATTATTTATTTTATATCCTATAAACAACCATCACAATCAATTACATTTAACCAATTATTTCAAACTTAATTCATTGGGATAGTGGTTACGATTCTAGCTTATTTCAATTTGATATTTCATTTATAATATTTTTTATTGGTCCCTTTAGTTTAAAAACAATTTTCAACATTTATAAAATTATCATAAAACCATTTAATAACCCATAGTAATTCATGAATTAATTTATAATGTGATAAAAAGAGATTAGAATGAAACTTTGGAATGATACCTTCAATATACTATTCCATTTAAAATTTTAAAAAAAATATGACATTTGTAAATCACTTTGAAACCGTAGGAATGTGCGACATCAAAACATGGAGATCCTAAAAAACTTGAAACAAATATTTCATACCATTATTAAAATATTACATGAAACTAAATTATATATAATCAATATACCATATATTAAAAGTTTTGAAACACTCCTTAATTTCTTTGAAAATGAAATCACTGATGAAGAAAACCTCTTAAACCATGTGAAATCAATAATATAATTTCATGTAATCCATTTATACTCCATTTCCAAAATAAAAATATTATGAAACAAAATTAGTTGATAATATGAATAATTATCAATAAAATTGGTTTTTAAAATGTAAGAATAATATATATATTTATTATAAAATGTGAATACCATGGAAAACCTTATCATGGAACAAGTGAATAATTATGTGAATCCTATAAATTCAAGGATATGGAGGCCCATAAATCATTAAAAACACTATATGAACCAATCCCATAAGGATTAGAGTAAAGTCACCACCTGGGAATTTTCCAAAAACATCCCACTACGAGAGATAAATAAGAATGGGAAAATAGAATAGGAAAGAGGCACAAATTAAGAGAAACATACAAATAATTAGAGAATGTAGTCTCAAAATTAAAGGTTGGGAAAAGGTGAGTCTCCAAGGTATCATCACATGAGTAGGGAGGAAGAGAGGGATTAGAGAGAGAGAGTTAAATTAAATAGGGGAAGGATGAATATTTAAAAAAATATTTTTTTTTGAGCCAAATGGTTTGGTCAAATATTTTTTTTAATGTTTGTGACAACCATGTTCCCTCTTCTAGAAACAGTTGAGAATATGTATTATCTATACAAATGGTGTGAAAAAAACAATGCAACAACAATATAAATATATAATATAAATAAGTTATTGGGTATCCTAGGAAATCCAAAAATTTAGTATCGACCATGTAAAAACCATGTGCCTTTCACTAAAACCATAATATTTAATATTTTATGGGTATCCCCCAAGACCACTATCCATCAAAGTTTAATTTCTTATTAAAACAATTTTTAGGAAAAATGGGAAACTTGAGTTCACAAAAAGATACCACTACGTGCTAGAAGAGCTCAAAAACTGATTAAACACAAGACTAATGTTACTTGACTCAAATATTCTATAATGCTCTTAGTGCAGCGAACTAAACTGGATACCTGGACCTTCTCTGATGAGCTCTTCAATATGGGAGATCATCCTTTCCATTTTCTGAATAAATTCATTTAAGTTGATTTTTTTCTGGTTACAGCCTCAGTCCTGAATTCTATGTTTCTTATCTATCCATGCTTCTTTCTCATTTGTAGCAACCACTTGCAACCTTAATTCATATATCCTCTTTATTTCGTCTTCTGAGACATTAGGTCATATGTATTGCTCAAGCATGTCTTCCTTGGAGTGCAAAATTAGTTGCAAGCACTCCCCATATTTCCCTTCTATGTATCTTTTATATATGGTCCCTCCTTCACTTTCTCTCATATTTTCTTTATTCCTTCCTTTCATGGCTGATCAAGTTTCCATATGTTTTAGTATATAAGAGTAATCATTGCATACCTTTTCCTTTTTCCCCTGAACCATTATACATTTCCTTAAGTCTTTAATTCTTTTTTACCTTCTTCCTCCCAGTTCTTTGAGGAACTTTTTCTTGACATCAATCCATGCTATCCACTGAACGTAGGCTATTACATTCATCCCATGATGGGTCATTCTCATCATTCAATGGAGGTTCTTGGTCTTCTAATCCATCAATGCGGTTCCCAAGCTTTAACTTGGAGCCCAATATAAGGGGCCTCTTCGTACTTTGAGATTTACCTTTACTTTACATGTTCTCCCAACTAGTTATCTACTCCCCAGACGCAGCCTTCGGATGGTTGAGAGTGTTTGGGTAAAATTCCCTCAATATATTCATGCCATAAACCTTTCATTGACCCTTGTGAGATGTTGCTGCCAACAATTAAGACTTCTCATGCACTGATTCTGATTCAATTCATTGCACATACCCTCTGACCATATACTGTTGCTATTGATTATTGTCCTCCCAGCCTCTATTTTGAGATCCACTTAAAATATGGACCTCTCACCCAGCCATTCTCATCTCACCATCCTCAAGTGTAGCTATTGGTTACACCAAGGCCACTGCTAAGGGAAACTCTTTTTCAACTCTATGGACACCCAAGTCCTGCTTCAACCGGGCAATGATTTCCTCAACCCATGGTCTAGCCTCCTATGGCTGCACCTTCTTCACATACCCTATAGAAATAATGGGATTTTAATTATTTTGAGCCTCCCTGTTGCTGGATCCAGCTGCTGGAGAATCATGATTCCAAACTAGATTATGCTGCAATGGAACTTCCCTGTGTGAATCATCTTGAACACCCGATTATCAATTATCCTTCAACAGATGGTCAAATGTTGCATCATCTTGGACCACTAAAAGCTAGTCCTGGTTCGCACGATGACACTCAGAGGTGAAATGACTGAATTTTATGCATCTCAAGTAGAAAGAAGGACATGCATCAAACACCACTCTTTGCTTCCATCTGAACTCCTCTCCGACCGAGATCCACATCCACTCTGATGGTGGTTTGGAGACTTTGACCTCAACACTAGTGCAAGGAAAAATCAGATGACTTCTCACATTGGTACACTTACTCAAACATAGAAATCATCCCGAGAATGAAAATATTGGAAGGATTTTGGAAGGGTAGAGGAAGATAATGGAAACATACAACCACTGCGGCCGAAGAAGGGTCATGATTCATATTGATATTGAAAGACCATCGCATGAGGAAAAAACTACATCATTTGAAATGGAATATGGTGCAATTATACAAAAACAATACACTAATTCAATAGAGAATAAAAATAGAGGGAGAAGCTTGAATGGATAGATTGGTCTAATAGGATATACAAAGTAGAGTAAAAAAAAATACATAGGATGAATATGGGAAATGGGAAAACAATAGGTACACCCCAAAGGATCCCCCCAACAAGACACTAAGAAGATTATGATTAATAAAACTCAATTTATTGAACTTATGAAGAAAACTCAACCAACCATAAAGGGGACAAGTCACGAAAATATATGCAATTCACCGATAATCATTGGTTTCTGAGGTCAATATATCTATCATATATTTTTCACTCCCCTATTAAGAAATGTTAATAAAAAATAAAACATTCATATAATAAGGTCATGAAAGATAAATGATTGTTATTCCAAAGGTTATGAAAAACAATCCAAGAATCAAAAATGGGTTTTCTCTACCACTGTACTTGAAATATCTGTTAGGATGATAAATGGAGGGAACTATTTTTGAGTCTCGAGAGAGAATATTATAAATAAATATCAATGTTAAAATGTCAATATGGTTCTTCAATACTCATTAATGATTCATAGAATATATAAGATTTATAAAAACCTAAAAAACCATTTAAAATTCTAACAAACCTCAATAAATTGAAAAAAACTCAAAATAAACCAAAATAATAAATCTGAAACACTAAAAATAATTATGAATTTAACTTTAAAACATTTCAAAATTACATACTTTAGTTTCAAATCATAAATTTTTATTTTTAGAATCATTTTAAAAATATAAAATTTTATTAATATGACAATTAAAAGTCCTATAATAATTTTATCCATTAAAGTTTTATATCAATTTAATCATTACTTGTTTCAAAACATATATTAGAAATAATTACTCAATTTAAACAATCTTTATTTTAATCCAAATTTAAATTCCAAAATATAAAATTTATTTCCAACCACATTTGAAAAATAGTTCATCAATTTCAAAAAATTATATTTACCATAAAACCATAATTACATTTAAAAAACTACCACCTAAGAACCAGTAAATTATCCATAAAATTTTCTTTGTTATCTTAAAAACAAAAACCTACATTTTAAAAAACAAATCTATATTAAAAAATATTATTCTAGTAACATCATATGTCACTAATATACTATGAAAAAAACCTTGGATTAATTTTAGACAACATCGATACATAAATTAGATAAATTAAAATTAAATAAATCCCAAAAATAAAATTTAATATGAATAGTTGTTGTACTTTTTTGAATACATGATTTTTAGACCTTGTGTAAATGATGTGAAAAAATAGGATCTTAATAGATCCTTTTACAAGAGCACTACATGATTTTGTTTTCCTTGTAGGAAAACTAAACACCTATTGTTTCCATTTCATTCCCCCCCCCCCAAAAAAAATATTCGGAAATCATCTAATAACTCATGAAACACCAAAAAGGGTGAAAATAATATCAATTAAAATTGAAATATATGAGATTTAAATGAGAAAATCACAATATTTAGGACTTAATATACAAAATCTCATGAAATATCAAGTCTCCATGTGAGAGGTGATAATAAAGAATCTACCCATGACTTACCTCATGAACCTTTACCACCATATACACAATCTACTGGAATCACCCAAATAACAGAGAGTTTTCAATACCATTTTTAATGTACCAATCTGATCCACCCTTAGTTTAATATACTATAATGGCCATTGACAAGAAATGTGGTGAATCCCTAATATCCCGAGGTATTAAATTTTTTTATATATTATATATGAACTTATAGAAACAATTTATCCTAATAAATAACATTTAATATGAAGTAGAATTCTACCGAAAATATGGCATGTTTTGTTAATTTAATGAAAATACTTATATTAATAAAATAATCAGTTTTTAATAAAACAAAAATAAAAATGGATTCTCAATTAACAAAAAATAATCTCAAAATTAACACAAATTTTAGCAAATCTATACAGAATTTTGAATGGATTAATTGTCTAATATTACCATGATATGTAACAAAAACGATAAACACACAACAAAATCCCTATGTGATTCCCATTCACTATCCATCCATCATTAAGACCAACATGAACAGTCTATTAGGGACCTGAAGAAATAACTCAATATGTAACCTAGAAAACCCCCTTCAGTTTATGGAAAGTGAGTTTTTAATTATAGTGTGATCATAACCAACTGAGTATGATTTTCCCAAACATAACATTCATTTAAATTTTAAAAAAAATTATGAAAACGTGAGTTTGATTAAAAAACATAATTTTTTTTTATCATTTTAAGAAATATAACTAAAAAAAATTCTCAAAACCCACTATTAACACTCAGGGAAAGCCTAAGAAACCTAAATTACCACATTTAAATATTTTATTTAATGAAATATTTTGTAACCACTTTTAAGATTCTTTTATTATTAATATAATAAAGTGGAATTGAATAATATTCCAAAGAAACAATAAAAAATATATTTTAATATAATGTGTGGAATAAATCCATAAAAAAATATAAGATACTAAATTAATAATAAAAGTGTGGATACAATATGAGACAACATAATAATAAAATTATTTCAAAGTCATAAAAAAACATGGAATGGAATATAAATATACATGTAAAAAGTTGAATAGTATAATATTATATATAATATCATGGGAAACAGCTATAAATATAGTGTGACAATCCTAGACATATACAGCTTGAAACATCTACTATCCTATCAATATAGTTTTACTTTATAACCAATTGGATGTTATCAACTAGCCTCACTGTTGGAAGTCCCCCTTGAACTCTGATTCCATATAAGATATAGAAATAATCATAAATTCTATATAGTAACTATATATTAATATCTTATTTTGACACCTAGGATTCCAATGATATTAGTTGTGGGGGTGTGGAAGGGTGTGTTTCCAAAATGACACAACCTAATAATGAATTACATGGAAAACCATGCAGTTAATATAACACGACCCACCCTTCAACATCCTTATTACCCAAAACCTATTCAAAATCATATAAATAAGAATATAAATTATCTATGTTCAATAAATTATTTAAAATATAATTTAATGGGTCATAGGTAGAGAGTGAATCACTTCAATTTGAGAATTCATTTTTAAATGGTTCCAAACAGAACTCTTGTTTCAAAACTAATGTTTTAATTTTCAAAATTAAATTATAACCCATTTTAAAATTCATATTTAATTATAAGTTCTAATTAAAAGTTTTAAACATGCCTTATTATCATACTTTTAAATTATTCATTAAAATACCTTTACCATAATCATTTTTATGTCAAATTAGTCTAAGAAATATCTTTAAAAGTATAGAGAAGTACCACTTTAAAAACTCACTATCATAACAGACATGAAATAAATTGGTCATAACATTATTAAATAGTTTCACTACACCATCACAATTATAATTAAAATTCCACAAAAGAAATATTTTGAAACACACAGAACATCTATTTAAAAATAAATATTCCACTAGAACAACCAAATATCCCTTGTTTAATCACCTCCAGAATTGTAATAATTTCATTAAAGAACATATTATGTTAAAAGATATTAGTAATTTTAATTATTTCTAGGAATATTTATTAATAAAGGAAATATAAAATATAAATATAATTATAATAGGGACTGTTTGGAGAAAACAATGAAACACTAACATAGAATAGATGAAAATGATGTGAATCTTTTAAATATAAGGAGAGGGAGGCCCAAAGATTATTTTTCACTCCTGAATGAATAAATCCACAAGTATAATAACTAAATGATAACCTATTGTCTTTTCAACACTAAGACATGAGATAAAAGGGGAAAAGGGAATAATGTGAATGGATATTAGGAAAGGGGTTAATATAAGTGAAAATTAAAAAAAAATACAGTTGAAAAAATTAAAATTGATAAAGAATGTTGGGGGAGTCAACTAGGGATCCTCTTGGTATATATCATGTGGGGGAAGATATAAGTTATTTAATGGATCAATATTTTATAATATATATATCATAACCTTAGATAAATCTAATGTGATCTGTGGATTTTTCTCTATGCATCGTGAAATTAGATTGAATAATGATATATTTATTTGAAATTATTATAAAATTTTCAAATTAACATAATGATTAGTGGATGTAATAATGGTAACCATATTTTTAATTGTATAAAGATTCAAAAATTGTGGTAATTTATTAATAAAATCAAATTGGTTTAGATACCCTAACACCTCTAGCACAGAGTCGATGCCTAACATTATTACATTGGTAATATGAACAATTTTTCGCATAACAAATGAAAATATAGTTTATTATCTTTTTAAAAATTTAAACAAAAATATGATTGACATTACAACATGAAAGTAAAAATAATATATAAACACCATTGGAAACATCCATTAAATCATAGATTATTCCTGCAAGTCATTCATAATATACATCTTCACATCCAGGTGAAATAAAACATAATAAAGGGGTGATATAATATTATTATTAAGTGTAAACAATAACATATAATATATGATAAAAATAAAAAATAAGGTAATGAAAATAAATGAAACACATGCCAATAAAACATAATCTTGGGGAAAATATGGTAGAAATAAAAGGTGAATAAAAGTTGACATATAAATAATCACATTAAACATAACTGTGGATATTTTACTAGTAGAATAATCACATTATTTAAAAATTACTATTATCATAATTATGGAATTAATAATTTCAGAAATCTGAAACATACTATCGAGGCCTTGGCCAAGACATCTGAAAATAAATGGCTAAGGCCTCGACTAAACCAATATTTGTTTTATCTCATGAGACTTATTAATGCATCAACGGGATATAGTGGAAAATTACCAAAACTTAATATGTCTAATTAATTCCACATATTAATCGGGTGAATTATAAACAACATATACATAACTTTCCTTAATTAGTAAACATAATCCCTAACCTTCAGAGTAATATGTTGAATAGTTTTAAGATATCACATAAACATCCAAATAGATCCTAAACCATTTATAAAATATGGTAGAATATATCATAAAATATCAATATCAATTAATCATAATATTCAATAGAGGGTGTTGAGATATATGAAAATAATGTTATAAAATCATTGATGAATTCTTAAGAAAAATATCTTTTTTTCTTTGCAAAGAAGAGTTCATTTGAAAAATACATTTTTATTTGTCAAAAAATAAACTTATAAAAATATATATTCCAGAAAATAAAAGTTAATAATAATGAAATTATGTTTTAGGAACAAATTATTTTTAATTTTAGTGAAAACATATAAAAAGAGCATTTTAGAAATATGTGAAACGAGCTACTTTAGAACAGTTTAAGGGAAAATGCTAAAGATTCATTAAACCAGACAAATACATATTTTTTAATTAAACTAGAAATTAAAAAAGATAGTTTTTCATGATAAAATTATTGATTTTATAATAATAATGGGGTATTAATACATATTATGGAATGTACATGAAAAGGGGTAAAAACTAGAATGTTCCTTAAATCGGGCTTGCTTATCATGAATAATTGAGAATGGGATCTTATAAAACATTGTATTTCCAATATAATAAGGATAAAATGATCTAGATACATGATTTAGGAACATATATACAAAATATTTAAGAATTATATAAAAATAAATAATAATTACATTTGGTTAAAGAGAGAGAAAGTGTAACCTGAATAAAAAAAATGGTGATTTATGTAAAATCCCTTACCTTATGTCCAAAAGCGTTCTACATTTGTACATATTTTCCCAGATGATAAAATTAGATTCATTTATAATTTCATTCATAATTTATTCAAAATGAATTTTATTTATTATAATTTTATTATATTCATTCATGTCCTTTTTTATGAGTTATAATATTAAATTTCATCATTCAGAAGTGTTTGTTTCCTTGGTTTTCACGACTGGTTCACTTGTATACATGTACGAAAGGTAATTTGAAATGGTAATAGATATAACAAATTGAATATATATGTTATTAAGGAACATAAATAATATTCAATGTTTATATAATTCATTTGGTTATATGGGGAGAGGATGAATCATTAGAAACGACATTAGTGATAATCGTTTATATTATTTTGTCGGTTTTTATCATCACAAACTAGTTTTGTTTAATTAATTAATATCTTTCATATATAATGGATCCATAAAATTATATTGGCTATATTAGATATATTATAATTTATTTTAACTATGAAAATGGTTTTTTGACTTTCCTTTAAATAGGTAATTAAAATTTTGAAGTCTTCATCCTTGAATGCGAAAAATCAACACATCACGGACGATGTTTTCATATTTAGTTTGAAGGAAAATTAGAAGAGAAATTATGATGGGTTATTCCATTAAAAAAATTAAAATTATAGTATATAAATGATACTATATTTATCATGTCACTTGGATAAGCGGATATGAGATAGAATAAGAAAATAAAAGAAAATAAAAAAATTTAAAGAGAATGGAAGAAGATTTTACCTCTCCAATTCTTCTCCTTGAGAATCTCCTTAGGGAAATAGGATTTGGTATTCTTTTGAGACCAAAACCTCTTAGTTGTAGGGAAGAGTCTTGTAAAGAGTATTTGGTAGAAATTGGGCAGGATACAAGGATTAATATGTGTTAGGATTAGATGTGGTTGGAGTGGTATTTATAGTGGCGGAGAGAGGTGTTTTTTGATCAATTTAATCATTAGTTTATTATTTTGGTTCAAAGATAAGAAAAAGTGACGATTACATAACTAAATACAATAAATATATAAATATATTTAGAAATTATGGTTCTTACATCATCGAAGACTTACAGAATAGTGTATTTGACATAAAATGTATATATATTGTAATTTATCATATTTTACTATTCACTAAAATTCAAATATTTTATAAAAATTCCAAAAGTTCACCCTAACCATTTTTTGATTTATAGAACTCAAAAATTTAATCCATTTCAGATATGTAATTTTCTAAATATGTAAAATTTAATTTTTAATCAAAATCATCATTTAATTGAAAAATACAAATTTTAACATTATAACTAATTTTATGACACATTCAAAAATTAGTTAAGGTCTCATAAAATTATCTTAAAACCAAAAACAAGTATTTAATAATATATTTTTTGTAAATAAACTTTATTTTAAATCCTTATCTTAATTATAAAATTGTTAACAAACATTTACATTTCAGTGAAATTCCAATTATTAATTTATCATTTTTAGTACATTTACTTATTTATTGCACGATATAAATATATCATATTTTAATTTTTGATATAAATAAAATTTATTTATACTTTAATATGTTATATAAAATTAATATAATAAATATAATTTTAATATAATGAAATTTAAAGTTGTTTAAAAATCAGAATTTTTCATTTTTCATTGGAAAATAAATATTTTTGAAAAAGTAGAAACATTTCACCCTAAGATAATTTTGAAATAAATATTTAAAAAATTAATTTTATTATGTTATATTTAATTCATAAAAGATTCAAAAACTAATTTTTAAAACAAGTGTGTCATTTAAAGGTGGTAAAATTACCTTTCAAAAATATAGTATTTGATGTGTAAAATTTTATTTATTCTTAAATTATGAATATAAAATCATTTGGATGAATGTAAAAACATTTTATTAAATATATAATATATAAATTTCATAATTTGGTTAATAATTTTCATTCCCTTCAATTTAAGGTATAGGTTATAACGATCATCTAAAAATATTGATATTAAATTGTATATCATTGTTTGCTTAAGATTGGTGTTGTGTGAAACATATGATTTTTAAGAAACTAAATTTAAAGAGATACGTATCATAAATTATTAGGGTGTGAAATTTCACCCTAATTTAATAAATTTCATCCCTACAATTTGAAATTTTACAAAAAAAATAAAAGGTTTATACATTACAATTCCTTTATGGGAAACCATTTTAGAAATATGGTTAACAAAATTTCATCATAATATGGTGAATGGGAAATGTGAAGGTCTTAGAAAAAACTAATATTTTGAGTAAGAAATAAATAGTGTCATTTGATATCATCAACATGGAATAAGAATCAAACTATCATTTTCTGATGGAGATTCATTAAAAACATGGTCATTAGAATGTTAACCCTAACAAAACAAAAAAACTGTGATAAATTAAAACACCATTTATTTATTAGAAAGAAAAGTAAACAGATAACATTTTTGTTCAAAAATAGTTTTCCTAAAGTTGATGGATCTTTTTAATATTCAGATAAACACATGGTAAAATATACTTTATTACTTTCCTTATCATAATTATAATATCATCCTTTGGTTTTTCTTCGATCTATTTTCACTTCATCCCTTACACCTATAAATTAATGTTCACAATGGATTTTTCACACATGAATCACATTAAATGAATCATATAGTTCTTAAGTCTTTCTTTTTTACTTTTAAATTTATATTTAATATAATAAGGTTAGAATATGTTATCAATGAATAATAATTCCCAATGTCTAACTTGATCCTTTCCATAAATAGATAATATTAATACTCTTATAAAACATGTATGTCCGCATTCAACAAAAATAATTTATAATGAAAGTCACTAAATTTCTAAATTCATCTTAACATAAGATTTTGAAAATAATGTAGATCTTAATCCTACATTCCAAATATATGAATACATTGATCACCTTAAAAAATTAATAAAAATATGCATGCTTCTAAGTCCATAAAAAATATGTATTGAATTAAAATCCTTATATATCTCATGATTCTTAAAACCATAATATTAGGAAAAAAATTCTTGAGACCAAAAAAAAATATAAATAAATTATTTCACTTAAATTGTAGTAAGAATATAAACATTTCCATGATCTTTTTTCATTTTCTGAGATATATTTTTTTAAACGCTTGATACATTAATTTTCATAGTTCCCTATCCACTTAATGTTGAAACATTTCACATTTACAACTTCTTTATTTCCCTCTCATTCATAATCCTGATGACCATTCCCTCTAAACATTTAACAAACTCTTATTCCCTTTAGGCATGTACTGTGGTGTTTCTTATAATGTCCCAGATTTTCCATGTAAATATTTTGAAATTTATATGGGATTATATTTGGACCTATCAAAGTGAAAACACCTGATTATGGGGCATGAGGTGCCTATAATAAATTTTTGAGATATTTTTAAGAGTAATAAAAATAGTAAGCTTGTTTGGTTTTACAATCTTTTTAACGAGTGTCTAAATAGGATATCTAAGGGCACTGTTGATCTCAGAACAACGAGTTTACCTTTAAAAGGGACAAACATCGACTGTTGTGGGTCAGATGCAATATTTAATTTATGTATGTTTTAAGAGAAAAATAAAATATACATAAAACGTTATTTTATTTTATTTCTTCAATGTTATGAAATGACACAGTAGCACTATGTTGCAGCGACTTAGAAATGCTGTAATACAGGGTCCTAGAAATGCTGAAATACATTTAAAACTGTGAAACATGTTAATGTGTTTCCTTTGTTAATTAGAGGCAGGGACCAACACTAGAATTCATAATTCTAGGTATTTTCTCTGGAAACTAGAAGTTTCCCAGAGGAAGGAGGAAGAAGCACTCTCACCTGCGATGAAAAATGATGAATCAAGGAAATTCATGGAAAAATCACTTTAAATGCAATTCTCTCCTCAAACAGATCTTATTTCCACGTAGGGGTTTTTTCTTCATAATTCCATTCCCTGATGTTGATTTCAATGACGAACGCAGTCCAAACCATGAACAAGTTGATATGTGGTTCGATCATTCTTGTGGGATGGATAAACTATGGGATTAAAGGGAATATACTGGTAATTATTTCTTCTTTGTAACCCTTCATACATGAACGGTCCCAGGCCGACATGAATAATGACAAGGTCCATTCTAAGGGTGTTCTTGTGCCCATTATCTCCCTCGTTATTGTTTTCTTCACTAATTGACCCACATTGTAATGCCTGTCTTTTTTGGGAGTTTTTGAATATGACTGGAACCCCAGAGAAATGACAAGATGATCTTGAGACAACATAAGTGAAGATGGTGACCCAATGATCACGAAAGTATTCTCGGTTTGAAAAATGGGCCACCATGATGACCGCAAAGACCTACATAAGAGGAGCGACTGGAGCTAGTTCTATTGGGGGTGTATGGAATCTTGGTCACAGGAGGCCATTATCTCTACATATGGTGGTAGAGAACACCATTGTATGGTGGTCTTGGGTAGTGTATAGGGCCATCGGATCAATGGCCGGTGGCGGGCCTCGACCATCCAAGGTAGGAGGTCATGTCATGCATCAAAGGGTCGTGGTCTAGTAGTACTGTTTGTTGGGTCACATTGAGACCAACCACGTTGAATGTGGAGGTCATCCATGTTGCCCAGGTGGGGACATGGTGCCCACAATGTACCAGGAGAATTAATCGGCCCGCTCGAGTAGTCTAAGCTGGATCCGGTGGGATGGACCATTTGTGGGCCATACCAGAAGTCGGTTGGGCTTCGCTGGGGTAGGTTAGGTTGTATAGGATCTGTCGGGTCGGACTGAACCTATACGTTCGGTCATACCTGGCGGTTCAGGTCGGGTCGAGTCGGCCTGATCGAGTCGGACAGGACCTGGACCCCACCATCCCCTTTTCATTTAAATGCGCATAACTCTCAAATCGTTTTTCTTTTTGACAAGATATTTGAGTAGTTGGGACCATCAAAATGATATGGTAATTTTTGGGATAGTATACATGACCTTTCATAGAGTTTGGCAAATGCACTATTGGCTTGAGGAGTATGAGCTTCCAGAATGATCATGCTAAAGATGGAATCATGTGATTGGTTTTGGCCTACAGAGTGTGTCTCCTATGCCTATATGGAGTGCGTCTCATGCACCTACAAGGAGTGTGTCTCTTATGGAGTGTTTCTCCCATTCCTATATGGAGTCTATCTCCTACAGAGTGCATGTCATGCGCTTACATGGAGTGTGTATCCTACGGACTGTGTCTCCTATGCCTACACAGAGTGTGTCTCCTACACATAAACAGAGTGTGTATCCTCTGACTAAACGAAGTTTGTCTCTTTATATTTGGATATTCCTAGGATTTCATTGAATATGTATCCTTGTGTGAATTGACTCTAGTGACTCTATTAATTTTACTTCATAGAGGCTACACTTTTTATACCTCTTTGGTAGTTTTTTCTTATGACTTTCTTTTTGGATCACCTTTCTGGTTTGCAGTCCCTACTGAGTATTGTTATACTCACCTTTGTGTGGTCTTCGTCTATATGTGTCATGTACTGTGTAGATGATCGACATCATAGATATTGATTTAGGTGGGATGAAGACAACTTGTGCTTCCTGGTGACTCGATAGACATTGTATGCTTCAGCGACATTCAGACAACATAATATACCTACCATTCAGGTTGGGTTTTACACGGATGAGATCCAAGAGCTTGTATTTATCTATTTTTGTTAAGATTTTATTCTATCATATTTACCTTTTGGTTTGTACTGGTACTATTAGTGGTTTTTAGTGGGATTTATATCTATTTACTCAGTGTTTTTGGTTTCAGTAAATTTTATTGGGGATGGGTGTGCGTGTGAAGGTTCATAGTAAAATTCTTCCCCTTTGTGGGAAATACATACTCGATCCAAGTTACCAACCCCTGTCCTCTGGAAGGCGGGCTTAGGGTAGTCACGAAATGGGCCCCGGGGGCTGGTTCTTGATATTTCCTCCCACAATTATCACATGTGGAAAAATCCTTTTCCCCCTTTTCCCTTTATCCATCTCTTGATCTATCGTTCCCTTCTTCTCTTGCTTTCCCTTAATGTTATAAGATGCAGAGTACTATTTTTATATCTTGATAGTACATGAGACTATATCCCTGTATGATGATTTTTTTTGGGAAATGAGTGCCCTTAATAAAATTTTCATAATTTTAGAAAATAAATGTTCAATATTTCTCCTTGGATTATGTATGTATTCCATAGAATGTCTTTCTAACCATGTAAATTTGGCTTTATATTTGGAAAAAAAATTATCCTCATTTTATCTCAAACTCAAGAATATACTCTCTGTATATACTCATTGTCCTCTAGGAAATTATTTTTCCAAAAATGATCCTTAAAATAATTCTATTCCATATTTTAAATTTCTTCTTTCTCTTTAGTGTTTTGTATCGATGGCCATACATGATCTATATCTCCTGAGAGACAATAATATTATTTGATAACCTTTTCCATTTCGTTACTTCCCCAAGAAATAAATATCTTTTCTAAGGAACTTATCCATTCCTCAACTACATATGGGTTTCTATTTCAATTTAATGATGGTGTTTATTATCGCAGGAAGTAGTCTATCATTTTTACAATGTTGTGTGGATCATGATTCTTTATCCGAGTAAGTTTATTTCTTATAACCTGGGTCTATTTTACCAATATAGTAATAATATTTTCATCTCTATTTGTAGCTCCAGCTTTAGCATCATTAGCATCCATATGATATAAATCCCTATATGGAATACATGTGTTGATACAGTTTCGATTAATTTCAATAAGCGCAATTTCTAAAAAATGGCAAACACTAAATTAGTTTATTAATCAAAATAGCAAATTTTGAACTAGAAAAACACATAACATGAATTAAAAATTTATGAATAGATAATCTCATAATCATAAACATTGTTTATTTGGGGACATGCTATCATATAAATAATTCATAATGGATTGTAAAGAAAATGTGAATTATCATAAGTATACCCCCCAGAGTGTCATTCTAGTTACACAATAAGGCCCATTATCATGTACTATGTTTTTTTGAGTCTATCCTGAAACACCTTGTCGATGTTGTTAACCATAGGTACATCTATGACAGAACCACATACAATTATAGTATCAAGAATGTGATGTATTTTTATATATACCCTCATAATCTCTATATTACAAAAAGTCTAAGATGTTCTACTACTATTTTACTCAAATTACATTTTAGGGTTATGTTCACTAACCAAATTTTTCTAAATGTAGTTTCCAATGTTTATACTAAACTTCCACTGATACCAACTATAAATAACTTGAACTCATTATCCTAAATATAGTGCCTTAATTTATTAAATTAATACCATGATAAAGTTTTCACATCCCAAAGGACTGAATGTTTTGGTATATTCAGAAAATTATATTCAAACATAAGTTTTATATTACATCTTTAAAAGAAATACAACATAGAAGATCCATTAGAAACATCCGTAAAATATTAGTTTATCACTCCATGTAATTCATAATGTACATCACTCCAAGTAATTCACAAAATGGGCCTCGGGCCAGAAAATTGGGCCTACGGGCCATGTAATGGGCTAAATGCCCACTACGCCTTCAGGCTATGTAGTGGGCCTCCCACTACCCAGTTAAAAGAGGTCTTTACTTTGCTTTAATAAAAAACGAGGCTTCAGAACCAACATTTTAAAAAAATGATACTTAAACATGGATATTATAATAGTTGAATAATCACTTTCGTTATCAATTACTAATATCATAAATATGGATGTCATATTTTTAGACATCTAAAACAGACCATCGGGACCACAGTAATGACATATGAAAATAAATGGTAGGCCTCATCCAAACCCACATCTATTTTTTCTAATGAGACCAACAGATGAATTAAGGGAATATAGGTAGGCCCACCTATCACTTAATAAGTCCAATATATTCCTCATATAAAATGTTTCAAAACATAAAAAACATATACAAAGCATTCCCCGATCAGTATACATGGACACTAACCACTCTAGGTAATATGGTGAATGGTATCAAGATAACACATTCATAGTCAAACTAATTATAAGCCATTTAATAAAATATGGTATATGATATCATAAAATATCAATACAAATAAATCATTAGATTAAAAATAGGGTGTTTAAATATATGAAAATAATCTAATAAAATCATCGTTGAATTCTTGAGAAAAATACTCTTTTTTACATTGAGAATAAGAGTTCTTTTGGAAAAATAATTTGTATTTGTAATAAAATAAGACTATAAAAATGTATATACCATAAAAAATGTAATGATAATGAAATTACTTTTATATCATATATTATTTACAACTTAAGTGGAAACTTGTAAAAGTAGAATTTATGAAACATTAGAAATAAGCCACTTTAGTGTGGTTTAATGTAAAAAAGTAATGAGTATTTGAAACAATAATAATAATTTTTTTAAAACCCATAAATGAAAAAATATAGATCTTCATAATAAAATTATTTATTTTATAAAAATAATGGTGTCTTAAAACATATTATTGAGTGCAAATGAAAATGGGTAATAAACCGGGAAGTTCCCTTAAATTGGGCTTGCTTATCTGGAAGAATTGAGAAGGAAACACTATAAAATCATGAATTTCCCATAAAATAAGGATAACATTATCTAGATACATGAGTTTATAAAATATATAAATAATATAGAATAATTATATAAATATAAATAATAATTATATTTTTGTAAAGAGATATAATGTGTGACCCGAATGATAAAAGGGGATTTGGGTAGATTATCATACCTTATGTCCAAAAGCATTCTGCACTTGTAATTAAATTCCTGGATAATGAAATTAAATTCATTAATAATATAATTCATAACCTATTAAACTTTTATTTTGTTTATTATAATTTTATTAAGTTCCTTTATGGACTTTTTAGAGAGTTATAATATTCAATTTCATCATTTAGAAGTGTTCATTTCCTTGGTTTTCATGATTGGTTCACTTGTATACATGTACAAAAGATCATGTGAAATGGATATATATATATACACAATTGAGGTTATATTTTTTTAATGAAAATCAAAATATTAAATGGTTATATAAGTCATTTTGTTATTTGGGGTGAGTATGAGTCATTATACATTACGTAAGTGATAATCATTTATATTATTTTGGTAGTTTTTGATCATCAAAAACTAGTTTTGATTCATTACATAATATCATGTATATATAATGTTTCTAGAACATTATGTAGGATGAAATAAATATATTATAATTTCTTTGGACAATAGATATTGTTTTATGACCAAATTTGATGTTGGTAATGGAAATTGAAAACTCGTCATCCTTGAATGTGATAAATCAAGACATCAAGGACAATGTTTTTATATTTAGATCCAAAGGAGATGGGAATATAAAGTATGATGGGTTTATCCATTGAAAAAATAAAAATATAGTATATAAGAGATACTTGAGTTATCATCTCACTTGGATAAGGGTATTTGAGGAGAGAATAATAAAATAAAATAAAATAAATTAAATTAAAAGGGAACAGAAGAGGATTTTACCACATGAAATCTTCTCCTTGAGAATCTCCATAGAGAAATTAATATTGTATTTTACTGAGACCAAAACTTCCTGGATGTAACGAAGATTCATGGGAAGAGTATTGGGTAAAAATTTGGCAAGATTCAAGGCTTAAGAGTTTTGAGGATAAGGCATGGTGAGGGTGGTTATTATAGTCGAATAGAGAGGTGTATTCAATTAATATAATCATTAGATTATTATTTTAGCTAAAAAAATAAGTAGTGATGATTCTATGGATAAATAAAGTAAATATAAAGATATTTTTAAATTATGGTGCTTACATTATTGATTACTCAAGTAATAGTGTATTTAACTTATAATCTACATATGCCATAAACTAAAATATTTTACAATTCACAAAGAATTCAACTATTTTAGAAAAATACCAACCCAAAACATTTTTTGATGTGTATAATTCAAAAAAGGACTCCATTTTGTGAGAGACATTTTATAAATATATTAAATTTAAATTCTTTTAATAATATAATCATTGACTCAAAAAATATAGATTTTAAAATTATAACTGATTTTATGACACTTTCAAAAATTAATTAAGGTCTCATAAAATTATCTTATAATCGTAAAGAAATATATTAATATAATAAAATATTTTTTGAAAATAATATTTTTTTAAATAATCATATTAATTATAACATTGTAAATATAAATATACATTTCACAGAAATACCAATAATTAATTTATCATTTTAATATATTTACTTAATTATTCCATGATATAAATATATCATAATTTAATTTGTGATATACATAAATTTTATTTATAATTTCATAAGTGTAATCATGTTAAAATAATAAATATAAATTTAATATAATTAAATATATAGTTTCAAAATAATTTTTATTTTTCACTATTCATTGAAAAATAAATATTTTCGGAAAATACCAACATTTCACCCTAAGATAATTTTGAAATTAAACTTTTAAAAATTAATTTTATTTTATTAAAATTAATTTTTAAACATGTGAAAATTTAATTTTTAAATGTTTGAAAGATTAATTTTTAAAACAAGTGTTCCATTAAATGGTTGTAAAACTACCTTTAGAAAAATATTGTCTTTTATAGATAATATTTTATTTATTTTTAACATATGCCTATAAAATCATTTGTATGAATTTTAAAACATTTTATTATATATATAATATATATAAATTTTATAATTTGGTTAATATTTTTCATTCCATCGAATTTAATGGCTATTTTATATTGGTTGTTTTAAAATAATGATATTTAATTTTATATTATTATTTCATTATGCTTGGTGTTGTGTGAAACCTATTCCCTGAAAGAAAATAAATATAAATAGAGATAGATCATAAAATCATGGAGTGTTACCATTGGTATGAATAAATGAAAAATAAATTAATTTAGTCATAAAATATTTTTTCCTCCAAAATTTTATTTTTATAGGCCAGTCATTTTATTATATCACGATTAAAAAATAATTTCAACATTTTTTATATAATTTATACAATTAACTAATTTAACATCCATATAATAGTTTTTCATATGCATGTAATAATATTTTTTGTGATTGGAATATCTAATTTTGTTAAAATTTTATTTTGTGCTTGTATATTAGAAAAATTATGGAACATCATATAATATTAATAAAATAATTTAAATAGAACTCTTTTAAATGATGAAACCAATATGTTTTTTAAAATTTTCATTTAAATAATCTCTCTTTTTATATTATTGGTAAATATGATTAATAATTCTTAATGATTAAGATGAAATTTCGTATAAATTTTGTTTTTTCAAATATTAAATGTTTGAACTTAAAAGTTAATTTTCTGATATTTATAAATTGATTTAGTTTAAATGGGGCCCAAATTTGGATCCATCTAACATAAAAATTATATGAATGATTATCTTATACTTATATTGACTAAATAATTTCCTTGATTAATATTTTATCAGGATTAATAGGTGCTAAAATGATAAATCTAATATGTCTCAAATTTTACAAAGTAAATTAAAAACAATAACCTTATAAAAACCTTATTAAAGTAAGAATGTGATATCTATATGTACCTCCA
This sequence comes from Viscum album, assembly GCA_963277665.1. Classification (NCBI taxonomy): domain Eukaryota; kingdom Viridiplantae; phylum Streptophyta; class Magnoliopsida; order Santalales; family Viscaceae; genus Viscum; species Viscum album. The sequence continues at coordinate 1,194,116,567 of OY728135.1, read as the reverse complement.
AAATATACCCAATGAAATTATAGTGACCTATTCTTTCATTAATAAAATTTGAAATCATTTTAGATGAATATTCAATTCATTTAACAATAATACATACTTGATAGTGGTAAGGCGTTAGCATATTTTGAAACCTGGATAAGTAAGAAACTAGTACAAAAATACCTAAAACATTTATAGTAAATTTATTCAGAATTATAAAACTTCTTAAATATTTAATAAATAAGACTTTCTTCATAACCTTGGGAATGGAAACATAATAAATGGGGTTAGATTCCTTGTAAGGGTAAACATAATAGATATAAATCAATGATCACATGTGAGTATAAGATAATAATAAATATATTATAACATGATCAATAATTACAATAATCATACTCAATCATTCGAAGATAATTAATCATGAAACATTGTGTAAGGTTTTGTCAATAAAATGTCATAATCCATATGAGTTCATAGTAATCAATAATAAATAATGATAAATGAAAATGTATCATAAGAATAAGACATAATACTGTGTCATTCAGATAAGTATATAAAATTATTTCCTTAGTCATCGATAAATTCTAGGATAAGCATAGTGAATTTGGTTCACTCCCAATTTCCTCATTTCCTTACTCAATGTTCAATCTCATGACAATGATAATGGAAAAAGTACCATTATAAACTAGGTAAACTCCCCTTTCATGACTGTATTATCTTATAAGATATAATTATTTACCCAATTAATTAGAGGGATATATAATTCTTTTACCACCCATGACATAATTAAAACAAGATATATGTATGACAGAAGATAAAAAACATTCTTCAAATGATCCCTTCATAAACTGTTGAAAAGATAAAAGTTTCATAAAAATATTATCATAATAATAATAACACATATAATGAAATAAACATTATTTTAACATTGGATCATATCTCTAGGAGATTATAAGAAAAATCAGTGGATTTTTTTAAATATAAAAATACCTTTATAATATCACTAAAAGAATTTATTAAATAAAATTGATTCTTTTTATATCACCAATCCAAAATATATAAAATTTAAAAAATTTAAATAAGCATAATTTCAAAAAAAATTCAAAAAAATTATGATTCAAATAAAAGACTATTAATCATGTCTTTTAAATAAATTCATGCATTTTCTGCTATAAAACATTTCTTTCACATTGTCTGTAAATTGCCAGAAGCACCTTCTTTGGGAAACGGAAGGAAAAATCCTTTAAAAAAATTCATAAAAAATAAATACTTGGAATAAATGATTTAAAAAATATTTTTAGATCAGTTAAAAAATTATTTGAATTATTTTTATAATAACATATACTTGGAAAAAATATTCCCCACTGAAGTGAAAAACAAGGTCAGTATTCCTAAAAAACAATCATTCGATGACTAAAATACATAAAGGAAGATAAATGAATGGAAAAACTAAAATATAATTAAATTAATAAAGTATAAGATGTTAAATAAAAATTATAATATAATGATAATACCATTTCATTATTATTAAATTTAATCAAGAAAATTCCTATTAAAAATGTGATTGTAAAGTAAAACACTTACAACTAGAGTAATATTTGTATAAAAAGTCCTTAGTTCATGAAAATAACATGGATATATAAATTTCATGATTAAAAACATTTATTATTAAAAAATAAATTCTTGGTTTTTATATTCAACATGTATTTAAGAAATTGGTGCATAATATTAAAAAATGTCTCAATGAAGATAAATTGATAAGGAAAACCCCATCCCCAAGCCTGTCTTTCTTAATATGTGATTTTACCACATATATAATAAATTTGAATTCATTATAATTATGTGATATAACTATAATAATACTTATAATACTATAATTGTATTACTCATAATATCTTATCACCATTTTTAAATCATAATTCTTTATAATAATAATTTGAAGTGTTAACTACTTTATTTTTCACTTATGTTTTTGTTTAGCAGTTATGGTCCTTTCCCATTGATTATTTTTAACTCATATAAAGAATTTTAATCCGAATATAAATATCATATATATTAATTAAATACATAATTATAACCATTCATTTTATTTTTTGATTAATAATGAATTAAATAACTATATGTTGATGGTATTCCATTCATACAAATGAGTGATGTTTCCATTTGTTGATGTATGGAAAGATAGAAAGGTAAATGTTAAGTAATAATTAAACAATAATTATTATATATATTATAATATATAAGAAATAAATCTATCATAATAACCAACCATAAATGATTGTAATGTAAAATTACTCTTGTTATTGCATGGGGGTTGCCACACATAAGTATGAAGAATACATTTATCTACTAATGGATTGGTAAGAAGAGGTAAATGGTTTTTAAAACATTAAAATAAAATATATTCACATTTATGATATTATTTTAATCATGTTTATTGAAATTATATGTTTATAGGATGTATAATAAGAAACAAAAATTAGAAGATGTTGATTAATATCTATACGTCTTCCATGATATCACTCATTTGGATTATTCTTCAAGCCTTGATGGATTGGTACTAAGAGATTACTAAAATATCTAAGATTTAATTAAAGAATATAAAAATAATTATGTAAGTTATTTTATATCATTTAAGTCTCAAATGGTGTGAATTAGGTAGGAGAATAGGTTCCATTTTATAAGTGAGGGGTGGGACACACAAGGAATTTCTTAAAAGATTTCAATGATTTAAGGTCATCTTCATTAGAATGTGGATCCAAAATATATGGATTTTAATGAATAATAAGATAAGATATATCTTTCTTTAAAAAATAATAATTTTAATAATTTTATTCCAAATCTTACCCCTAACTCATGGTTTAACCCCCCAATAAATCATTTTAAACAGTAATCGTTGATTTTTTTACTATTTTACCTATTGACAATAAAAAAATAGTAAACCCATTAAATTATATAAATTTTTATGATTCAAAAAATTTTATCCATTTTACCATATTCAATTTATATATGTTCTATAATTTAAAATAATTATGTTCAAAAACATCTCAAACACCCATTTTTGGAAAATTAATTTCTATTTGTAAAACATAATATGCATCCATTCCATGCCTTTTAAAAAAAAAATTGAAAAATTATATTTACATATAATATTTAAAATTAATTAAAACCATTATTACATAGAGATCAAAATAATTTTTAAGATAAAAACACACTTCACATAAAAATAATTGTTTAGAAAATGTGTTTGGATACCCTCAAATTTACTTATAGCAAAATAAATAATAATTATGATTAAAATGTTAATAATTATATTATTTATAATTAATGGAAAAATAGAATACCTTGATGTCAAATTTAGAACATAATTTATCATTTACTTTAGAATAAATAGTATTTTCTTTAAATCAGAATGTTTCTTCTATTGATAGAATTTTTTTATAGAAATTATAAAAATACACCCTAATATAATACTAATATTCTAATTATAAAAATTATATTAATTTTTTAAAATAAAAAGTATAATAATTTTATAAATTCCTTATAATGTTCTTTTTTAAAAATGTGATAGAAACTTATTTATAAAAAATCATATTTTTAAGAGTAAAATGAATTTAAAGTAAATTGGGAACATATTTATTATTTATTAATCTATACATTAACATTAAAAAAAGAACAATGTTTTTTCATAAAGTGGTTAATATTATTCATTCCCACAAATTTAATGGCTATGTAATTATAGTTTAATATATGGAAGTTCATATTTAATTTTGGTTGCGTGTAAGGATAGTTATAGAATATTTAATGTTTTATTTTAAAGAAAATACATATAGAATAGTGGGATATTAGATTATACCCAATATAAAATTAACTTCACCCAAAAATTTATATCACCTCATAAAAAACAATGTTTATAACTCCCCTTCACCAAATACTATTGGTCCCCTGTAAATTCCAGAAATTTCTGATTCCTTCAATGAACATTAACCAGGTGAGTTGTCTTGTTCTGTAGAACATTATATCTATTATCTATGTTTTATAATAGTTGTTATTCATTATAAATATCATAAATAAGTGTCACCTTTTTATTTAACTTGATTTAAGGGTTCGGTATGCACTTATCCAGGAGATATAAATTGTACACATCCTGAAGCTAAGCTAGTTTTAGTAGGAGTTCCTATTGATAAGATATAGTCCCAACTTGGTCAAAAATATTGAGGGAAAATTTTACCTAGAGAATAATATTTCCTTAATTCCAAATCCCATAATATTATTTCACTGGGAAATTCATAGGAAAACATTCTCACAATATTTAAATTCGAGATCTCACAGATGATTGGCAGCAAAACTCTTTTGTCGACTCTGAGCTGTCCTGATATTTTAATGAATGTCTCTAATAATATCTACCATTTATTAATCTAGATCAGGTCCTAATATCTTTATTTATACAAATTTAACCAAATAATTTTGAGTTTCATAATTATTTAAAAATAGGTCTTTATAAAGACACAAAAGAATTATTGAGTAAAATCTATTGTTGTATGAAAACTAAATTAAAGGAAAGTGTTGATCCCAACTACATTTAAATTCTAGAGAAAAAGATCTCAACATATCCTATATGGTTTTAATAGTTATTACAGACTGAAAATCTATCTGATAATGAACCTTACTACTAAAAAACAACTATATCTATGACTTTTTGAATACTTCTCTAAAACATCAAGGTAAACCTCATATCCCAATTTAAAACAATATAATATAGTACCCCATTAAATATTACCACTTCATTAATTTATATGATATAAATATGATCACAAGATAAATATAATTTTATATAAATGAAGTATTTTGAATTCTTAAGGTAGTTGAATACAACATCATTTGAATAATAATCTTTAGATTCGTTGTATACTGTGATAATGAAATCCAGGGTGATGTTTTTTCCTTTACATCTGGGTATGGGTAATAGATGTTACATCCCATAAGACTTCTATCAATAAGAATTGGCATTCTGTCAAACCCACCATTGAGATACATACTCTGTAACATGTCACATCATGTTTCCAAACAAAAAAATACTCAATCATATCACTAATATGCATCATACTTCCAAGATGAAAATAGATTGATGAGGTATGAGTGTTTTACAATATTTCCTTTTTTATAGCTAGTATTGATTGGACATGTAATTAATTACTAAACCTTATCATTCCAACATAATCAAGTTTGAACTAGAGAACATTTTTCATCTTCATTTGAAGATATAAATCCTCCCTTTATGCATATTTAATCTTCTCATGTATGTATAGTTTAACACTCATTTGAGTAAGATATGTTTTCTCCAATTAATTTAATATTTGAAGGTCCATCCTTTAAAAATCCCTAAATATTGGATACTTTTGAGATACTCATCATAAATTTGAATACCTAATCCTTCACACTCAAAGCATCATCCACTTATATTTCTTTCCTAAGATTTTTATGTATTGAGAAGACATAAACACTGAAGAACACCAAAAATAATCTTTGTTACATACTCAACAATTTTCGGGTGAATACATACTTTATAATTTTATGATCGGTATATTTTTAACACATTTCTCTATAATTATAATTCCTCCATATCTTTAATGGAGAGATTGCTACCACTAACTCCAAATCAAGAGATAGATAATTTTTATCATGAATTATCAATTGGCATACGGGATAAGATATCACTATATAATTATACATAAGAAAACACCATGTTACTTTTTCCAATGTATTATTATAATAAAAAAACCCTTCTCTAATATAGGTTAGTGTGAGGAATTTTTTATTAATAAATATTCTCTTCAATTCCTTGAAAATTTATTCACATTCATCAGTCCAGAGGAACTTATCTCTATTTCGAGATAAATTGGTGAATGAATTAGATAACCCTGATAAATATTTTTCAAAGTGTCAATAATATCCAAAAAAATCCAATAAAACTATGATTTTTAGTCATATTATTTAGTGTTGTATAATTTTCAATAATATCATTCTTTGATGGATCCACTGATACAACCTCATTTGATATTCTATGACACAAAAATGAAACTTTGTATAGAAAAAATTCACACCTTGAATATTTTTCATATAACTTCTCAGTCATTATAGTATTCAATTCAATCCTCAATGTTCTTCATGATCATAATTACTCTTAGAATATACAATAATATCATCTATGTAGACTACCATGAACTGGATGAGTTAATCACAAAATAATATATTCATTAAATCCATAAATATATAGTGGAATTTGTAAGACCAAATAACATCACTATAAATTCATACATTCTATAAATTGAATAGAAAATTTACATGGGTATATCCTCAATTTTTACCATAAAAAAATAGTACCCATTTTAGGGATCACTCTTGTAATAATATTTATTTGCTCATAAATAATCACACAAATCATAAATATGGGACACATGATAGTTATTATTTATCATGATCTTGTTAAGTTCTTGATAAACATTAAAAGTTTCAATTGATCTGTATTTCTTCTTAAAAATCATATTTTCACCCTATAGTGACACACTTGGTCAAATAAATAACCTATAAAGATTCTCTTGGAGTCACTCATGGAATTTCTACTACTCAATCAAGGCCATTGTATATAGAATCTTTGAAATAGGTGTACCACCATGAATGGATTCAATTTAAAACTCAACATTACAATTTGTAGGAAGGTTGGGAATATATTTTTGAAAGATATAAATAAACTCCAATTTAATAGGTATATCATCAATTTTGAGTTTCTCACTCACCATACAAGATACATACGCACTGTTTATAGGACTTAATACCTATTAAATGGATATAATTTACATTATAAGTTCACAATTACCCTCATACAATTATAAAATCATTTGTTGGTTTGGAATATCTATTGTTTCTTCTCTTCCTTGATAATTAACATGTGATTTATAAATATAAATCCTATATATTCCAAAAATAATATCAAATTCAAATAAAGGAAGAATAAAAAGATTTGCTGGAAGCACATTCCAACAAAATTCAACTAGGGAAGATTCATAGTCATGATATGAGATCATTATACCATTGGGAGTTTTTCTACCTTTTCAACATCCAATACTTAATATTAATAAAAAATCATTATAAAATTTCATATTACACAAGAATTCATTTAAATAATCTCAAATTGGGTACTTGATATTTTAGGATACCTATGACCACCTAAACATTATCTTTATAACTCAAATAAATTAATAACATGAAAAGGATATCTTAAACATCAAGAATCATTTATAAATTTGATTAATCCTGAAAAATTATTCACAGGATAACAAAATATTGACACCTTATATATAATAATTGATATGATAGGTTTATCTTAGGGAATATATGTTTATCATCTAATTAAATTGTGCATACTATATCTTAATAAAAATATGAATTAACATAATCATATCCTAAGAGAGTGTCAAAGTAGGTTCATAGTAAGGGATTATTACCCATTAACTAGAATGATGTTCAATATATACTGAAGAAAATATTCATGGGATTATCACCCCAATATGCAACTATGCGAAAACCATATCCACATGTAGTATCCAAATGGGGATATATTTTCTTTGAGAGACAAAACTAATTTATTTATATAATCATAGGATATTCACCGATATATAGTATTATTCTTAGATTTTTTCTATAGTTTCCATCTATTATTTTTAAAAGGATACTAAACCTTGGCTTTCATATGAACTTTAGTGGAAGGAAAATTTTATACTTAAATATTACATCATTTTAGATGAATATTTATTACATTTCACAATAATACAGACTTTATGATCATATAGGATTATTGTATTTAAAAATTTATATATATAAATTAGTGATACATAAATTATATAAATAATTTCATATTAATTTCATCTGAACTATTACGCTTCCTAGACATATTATACTAATAATAATTTTTTATAACCTAAGGAAGGGAAACATAATAAATGGGGATCTCAGATTCTTAGTAAGGGTAAACATAACTCATATCAGTCAATGATCATAAGTAAGAAATGATAACCATAAGGGCATGATAATGTGATAATGAAATACGATAATCATTCATAATCAATAAAATATATTTAATCATGAAACATAGTGTATGGTTCTTTTAACCAAATGAAATAAGATATAAGAGTGAAAAATCACCAATAATCAGTCATAAGACATGAAAACATATTATAATAATATGAAATATGTTTTTCTCATTCATATATGAATAGAAAATAATTTCCTTTATATGAGATCACTACCATGACTATCATAGTGTATTGGTTTCACTCCTAATTCCTTCCATTCCATTATCAATATTCACTCCTAAGATTATCTTATTAGAAAAATTCCATTTATAAAAATGGTTGACTCCCCATTATAGTCTCTATTAAGTCATCATATATCATTATTTATAAAATTAATTTGTAGGAAATATAATTTAGTCCCACACATCACATAATTGAAACCATACATATATGTTCTAGAAGATCATAAAATATTCACTATATCAACAAATCCTAACCCATGGAAGTGATATAATTTTTATAAACATTTAATCATAATAATCATAATCAATCTATAGAAAGAATAAATATACAAACATAAGACGATATCCCTAGTAAATCCTGAGAAAAAAAGGATTTTGTTAAAGAAAACAATAAATTTAAAATATCACTAGAACATTTCACGATGATCATACGCTGTTTATATAAAATCACTTATTTATACTACAAAAATATCCAAAATATTAATGAAAACATCTATTTAAAAATAAATAAGGAATCTTATAAATTAATTTTCAAAGAAAATTGTATTCATAATGGTAGATAATTTTTTATATATAGTATATATTAAAAAAATTCTTTTCACGTTGTTGATAAAAATTTACAATAACCATTTTTAGAAAATTATAAGAATGAACCTTTAAATTATTCTTAAATAAATTAAATCATGGAAAAAAATAAATTTAATAAATAATTAATCCATAAAAAACAATCTTAAAAACATTTTAAATTGAAATTTTAAATGGATAAAATGATTCCCAATCAAAGAGAAAACATGGTTAGTTTTCCCTAAAAACATTCTTTCAGTCTATTGAGTATTTAAGGTGAATAAAATGAAAAAAAATGAAATATTACTAAATAATTTTAGGTGAATGAATTAAATATTACATGGGAGGTATGGATAATATAATTTTATCATTATAAATTTCATTCATAAATAATCTTCATAAAAATTAGAATTTAACATAAAATATCATGGATTTAGTAATAATTTAATCAAAAGTAATTGGATGAATAAAAATAGTATGTTTATGTAAACACTAGTACACACATCATGGATCATTCCCAAATATATTTTTATGTAATATACACCATATATATAACAAATTAGTTTATAAAATTAAAACATTTCTCAATGAAGAGAATTTTTTTTGGAATAACCTTAACACACATTCATATTTCTTCATAAGATCTGTAAACATGTTTATAAAAAGATTAAATTTTTAATAATTAAATATAATAACAATAAAAAACTTATAATTCCATTAATTGTTTACTTATAACTTCTTATAAGTATTTAATTAATAATATTATATTATTATCATAATTTTAATTGTAAGAAACTTTGTGTTTTATGCATGTTTTTTTCCCTAGTTATGGTCCTTTAAATTGTTTAATGGTTACCTCATATAATTTTTTTAATAGTGATATAAATATAATATGTATTAAATATTTAAATATTTCTTCCCATTAAAATTAATTGTTGATGAAAAAATGGATTACATCCCTATGTAGAGATGGTAGTCCGTACATATCCACGTGTGGCATTTTCATTTTTCAATAGATTGAATAAATGAAAGTTAAATGTTAATTAATTAATAAATAATCATTGTGACAACAAAGATATAATATATTAACATTAAATATATCAATATAACATTCCATGAATGATGGTGGTGGAAAATGAGTCATATCGTTATGTTGAGATAGTAGTCCACACAAACACAAGAACTTAATTTGTTATAAGAAATTTTTTTGAATATTATTATGATTCTGAAATCATTCATTGATTCTATCCCTCATTACAATTCAAGAACTTAATTTGTTATAGGACATTTTTTGTATATTATTATGCTTCCACATTTTCATAATCAATATTTTAATGTCTAAATGGTTTCTTATTGATTATAAACTATCATTTTCTATAGTTAATTCAATTCCTTAATCTTTTTTTAGAGCAGTAATGATGCTAAGATGAATCATTAATTTTATATGTCAATTTTTCATGTTTTATGCATTTTGATTACCATGTGATTATGCTTAAATGTGTACATAATTAATCCTTTAAGATCCAAAATATTTCCTATTTATTTGATAATAAACTCCTCTATATTAAACTCATTCCCTAATCAATGTTTTATTCATATAATACTACATAATTTATTCCTTGACATTCCTTATCATAACATTATTTTTTTCAATAACTAACTATTATATCACTTATTGTTTTCCATATATATGAAAAATTATTTTATTTATTCGGAAATTCCTTTTTTAAAAACCATATTCCCTACTCATGGGATAAAATGATACATTTATATTATATCTAATTAAAATAGAACAAAGAATGATAGAAATTTTAAAGTTGCACCATAATAATATTCCAATATAATTGGTATTAAATTTATCTATAGATCTGGAAATGTTTTTTATATAATAGAAATATTCCATGTAAAATTTTTATTATACTATATTAAAAAAATGGTAAAATAAATGGTGTTACATAATAGTGATTTAATTATTTAGGTAAAAACACAATCTAAAAAGATTACACGATCATAATAACATGGAATCGTGCTTCGATAATGATTTATGATAAAATTTTGAACAAACATTATGATATTTTTATTATGAATCCTTCATGATTATCTTTTTTATATAATGATGAATCTATAATTTTTATATTCTTTCCACATTTCTATGTTCTTCCTTATGTATATCTGTCAATGTTATTCATATAGTTCTTATGTTCATGTTCTTATGTTATTCCCAATATTTTAACCATGACATATATATTGATTCCATCATTTTTTTATTACTGAGAATCAGATCTCATGGTTCCATATGTTTCCATTTCTCTAGGTTATAAATAAATATAATATGAATGATCTGCCCAGAAGAGTATCATATGAGGAGAATTTTTTGGAGATGTTAAATACCTGTGATAGATTAGAAAATATTTTTCATATTGTAAAAATTATTTGTTAGTGGAAAAAGACAGTGGTTTTCATTGTTAATTCCTAGTCCTATATCTCTAAAATAAAAAATGAAAAAGACCCTGATGATGTTTTAATGATATCTTTTCATTATGTCCCATAATGTTTATGATCAAATCAATTTTAAGTTATTGTTGGCATCAGATAAATGTTTATATAAAATAGTATTTAGAATGTTGGTTAATGATAATTTATGTGTAGATATGATAGGTTTCAACAAAATTTCTAATTTATAGATAAACATTTAGGTTATATGAGGTAATATTGAATATTATAGATGTTAGTATATGAAAAAATTAATGAAAACCCTAGGAATATGTCTTAGTATATGATAAAATATCAATGTTTTGGTGAAGTAGAGATTTTGTGGTTATCCAAGTAATTGCATTCCTATCTGGATACTGGCATATGGAGGCAGCTTAAGAATAGATGTACCTAATGGAATTTCCTTGAGAGGGATGGCTGATTAATAATTAACTATCTACTATAGAACAATATGAGAGGGTCTATGAAATTACACCATTCTTGAAACATTTTAGGGCATATATTAGGTAATCACATTCACTTTACAATCTTGTATAAGGGGTATTTTATATAATAGAATTAGGTTTAAAATGTTATGTAACTCAACATAATGATACAATTATTGAAGTGAGAGTTATTTTGGTTAAACTTAATGATAATTTAATAATTTTTAAGAGTATTAAACTTTTTTTTTGAATTCTTCATATTAAAATATTTCTATAATCGTGTTAATCACTCTATATTAACCCTTTTGGGTATTATTAACCGATGAGGCATAACGGAACCATGTTAACAATTTATTCTTTGGGTAATTATGATATTTTCTTAATTATAAACCTAAAAAATAAGATATAATGTGAGAAATATTTTGGTTATTATAAACCATCTATCATGATTATGATTAACAATTTTAATTGAATTTAATTATCAATCAAAACAAAGAAAAATAAGGATAAGGTATCATGAAATATCTTTTGTAAAAGATAATGATGGAAATATGATTCAATTTCCTACATTTCAATAATTGATGAAGAGAAACACATTAGAATTTATCGAATTAACTCGAAGATAATTTATGTGTAGAGAACTAGGTCGTAAAGAAATAAGTTATGGAGGAAAAAATAAAATACTTAACATAGTGAACATAAATTATGTGTTTCCTTATCAAAAACCATTTGCAATGACGGTCAACTAATTTGAAAATATATCATATGTTATGCCAAAATTTTTGTTACCCTTATATAATTATATTAGTGTGTGATAATTAAATTATAGGATGAATTTTATTTAATGGGGGATAATGCAATTCCTCAAAAAATTTCTATATATATATATAATTCATTAAATAAATCTAGTATGTTTGATAGATTTCTCCAAACATATCAAAAAATTAAAATGAACCATTATAACTTTTATTAAAATTTATATACACATCATAATGTATTCGAATGATTAGTGGGTTAAAATAAGGGTAACCATTTTATGAATTTTATATAGACATGAAAATAATGATAATACATTAATAAAATTCATTTCATACTGCTAAAGTACTAATAAATAATCTTATGTGTAAAATATATATTCCAAAAATATTTTATTTTGTATATATTTAATATTGTTATATTATTATTAATTAATTTTTTTAATGAATTTTTTTAATAGTATATAAAATACAATAAATTAATATATATCTAATAGACTTTACTAGGGAAGTAATAAATCTATTTTATTCTACAAATATTTCTTTTTATTTATTTTCTTATCTTTCTGTATAGATATATTATTTACCTAAAAAAATTTAAAATATTCTAAAATAATAAGAAATCATCTATAATAAACTATCAGATTAATTTTATGGTTAAAATTACATTTATAAAAACACTTTTTTGGAAATTAATGTTAAAGGATTTTGAGAACACTTAATGATTATGACATAATTTCCATTTAAATTTTTTTATACATGTTATATGTTTTAATTTATAATTCAATTTCCTCATTTCTAGAAATTTAATAACATTAAATAGATCCCAAATTCAGATTCAATATATAATTTTTTTAATAAGTTTCATTTAATATTTATAACGACAAAATTATTATATGATTAATATTCAGACATGATTATTTATTGTTAATATGTGTAATAAAATGTGGACATATATTTACTATATCAATTTCACACATATTCCTTATAGAATACATTTTTTAGATTACAATTTAATATATAAATGTTTCAAAAATATCCCCATCTAATTCATTTAGCTCTCTTGAAACTCCATTCTTATTCATTTTCTAAAATTAGTTTCCATTCAAAAGGAATTATTTTCACCTATAAAAGGAACTCAATCGCACCCATTATCTCATACCTCTCTACCCAAAAGTAAATGATCATCTATTTATCTTATCACTACCTCTATAAATACCTCACATATAGTAATTAGTTCTCTATGGGTCCCCAAAAATATTAATAAGCTGCTTGTCAAGGTAAGGGTTCTCATTCACTTCCTTTTGATTCGATTACTTCATTTGTGATATGACTTTTTATTATCATGTGATAATTATTTCATGAGTTATTAATTAATAATTTATTGCCTAAATTATAGACTAATTATGATAGAATTATATTATATCTTATTATACACATTTGATTATCGATTTTTTCATAGTCATCATGTCATCAAAATCAATATTTTATTATCTATCTATAAATTATATTCAAGAAAATATTTTTTTATAAGCCTTTAAATTTCGATATGAATCTAAATATATGTGTTCATAATAAATCAATTACTATCAAAATGAAGAAAAAATTATGAGATAATACCCTTCTCAATCATTAAACCCAATTTATAGTCCTATTTTATATTGTCATCATGTTGTCAAAATAAAACAATGGTTTTCATCATCATTATAATTGAAAAATAAACATTATTTGACAATTTTTATTATATATTATTATTTCCCTATGATTATAATCAATCTGTTACAATAAAAATGATCACCTATTGATGTGATTTGAACCATATCTGTCATTAAACCAATTTTGTAATCCCTTTTGAACATCCTTCAAGTGGTAAAAATCACTCCTGGATTTTCCATGCCATATTTTCATGTTTCAAGTATTTTTTTCATTTAATTTCATATACATGTGTTTATAATCAATCATTTATTTTAAAATTAATTCTATATTGATAATAGTCTAAAGTTCTCCCTCATTAGATGAATTATATTATCTATTTTTTATATATGCCAAAGAACCTAAATAATTCCTTGATTTTCCATGACATACGTTAATTTTGTGAATACCCAATTATAATTTGACTCAATTGTATCCACATATATATAAAATTATATTATTGATTAGGTACATGCATGTTTAAAGCCTTTAATCAATACTCATGGGTTTAATTGATACTTTATGATCTTTTATTGATTTCTAATACATAATGATAAAAATATGAATGATGTTCCATGAGAGAATATAAATGAGTTGTGTAAATAATAAATATCAAGGATGTTAAATGTCTTTTGAGACCTAAAAACATTCCATGGTAGTGATTTATGATTCCTTGGTGAAAAAGATTGGAAAAATTAAGGGTGTGCCTTAATATCCCTCCAAATAATTGGGTATAGAATTATTCTATTGAGATGACATGTTCATGATTAATTGAAAGCATTCAATAATAAAGATTTATAATACCATGTTAAATAATATTTTTAATATTTTTTCTATAACACCGTAGTGATGAACATTGGTGGTATTATTTTGAATGTATCATGTTTATATTGTGGCCACATTTCTATATTTTGACTAATGTATACATGTTTATGTTATAAATATGGTTCTTATATTCATGGTACCATGTTATCCATCAAGTATTACACATAATAATTTTTTATTTCAATATTTATCCCTTATTAAGCATATTACATCACCACTTTTGAGTAAATCAATTTCCCAATTAAATAAAGAAATGTAATATATAAAATGTGTCTAGAAGTTTATCTTGTGAGTAGAATTTGAGGCAGTTTTTGAAGACCTATTATAGATTAAGATATATAATATATAGTGGGAAAACTATTAGTTTAAAATGGAATAGGTTTTTTAGTTAATTAATATTCTTATCTCTGTAAAATTATATAGATAAATGGTATTGGGAATATCTGTAATGAAATATTTTCATAAATTCATGTAATTGAGATAATCACATCCATAGACTGATATTGGTGAGGAGGATAAGAAAATAAAGTAGTGTAAGATATACATTTAATATTTTAAAATTCTAGGTGAGTTGTATGGTTTTCCCTCAAGGTTTTAAAAAAAATGCACCCACTATACTACCTTTACTATACACATAGGGAAATTTACACAGTTTAACTTCACGATTTGGAAAACCATTTTCTTACAATGAAAATATAATCCATCAAACGATTATATTTTTCTCATGGTTAGCAACATGTTAATACAAATAACACTACAAATATTCAACTATATTGACTACTTATAATATAATATTTTCAAGTGATTTCAACTCTAAACTCAAAAAAGGAAACAAGTAATTATATAAACAAATAAGGGGGAACCTAATGGTTTTTATGTGATATATATACACTAAATTATGCATACATCAAAATAAAATGACTTAGTTGTAGTATGAGAGGTCAAAATATTATGACTACTAGAATATTTTTGAACATGCACCACATAATATTGACATTTTCATCCCTTATGAAAATTATTATGTAATTTATAAAAGAACAATTAAGGTGAAAAATATATAATAAATTGTGGTTAATGTATATAGATAAATGTAATGTGAATTCACTAATGGAATTTTTAAACTTAGATTCACATAAGAGTGGTATATTAATAAAATATTAACAAACGGATTATCCACATATCATGATTAATGTTGAGAGTTACTTAGTACGTTCTATGGTTATATTGCATGACATAGTTTTAGTATATCCATGTTTATTGATGGATAAATCCTTTGGTAAGTATTGAATATGACATTACCTCTCTATTAGTGTCATAACCTAATATTTTAGATCCTTTTAAATACATACTATGTTTGATAACATGTGTCACACATTAAAACCAAGATAAATAAACCACAATATATTAATAAATGAATCTATAACAAACACAAAATCGGTAAACCATTAATATTTCATTCCATTAAAGGATAAAAAATTAATATGATTTAATATTAAAAATGTAACTTTTAGTAAACTATTTTCTAATATTATAAATTTTATTTTAAAAAGGCACATTTAAAATTTTTTAATTTTAAATTTGATAAATTAAAATTATATTTTTAGTTCCTTAGAAAACTTAGATTAATATTAATTTTCTAGATTTTCGAAAATAATCGATTTTAGGTAAATTTTCATAATAACTATTAATGTAGTCACTACAATGAAATAATATTAATATTTAAAAACATTTAAATTTATAATGAAATTTATTATATAAAATTATATATTATAAATTATAATAAATCATTTCAAAATTCAATTATGAAATTATAATATCATGATCATCATTGTGAATATTTATCTAGTGTTTTAATGAAAACTTATTTCAATTGTTTTTTATAATAAATTATAACATGATGAAATGATGTTGTTTATTTATATTACTTTAAATAAAAGACTATTTTTGAAATAATTATTATTTTTAATTCAATAGAATAAATTTAATTTACAATTTTATCCAAACCATGAATCAGTTTTCATAAAAATAATTTTTTTCAAAAAAATCGGTTTTTATGACTTTAATTTTAATTTCCCCATAAATATAAATTTTATTTGATAAAATTACTCTTATATTTGAGATTATAATTTTTAAATTTCTAAATAGATCAATTTTTTTATAACAATATGATTATTAGGATTAATATTAATTAATACAAAAATGAAGAAATAATTATTTGAAAATTATTATTTTAATAATATACAAATATTTATATCAACTAATTAAATATTGAAAAATAAAATAATTTATATAATTAGATATATAAAAATATAAATTAATATATTGAAACTCATTTAATTTTTAATCTATAATGAATAAGATTACGAATCAATAATGGAAAAAATGTCATTTTTCAAATAAAAACAATTTTCTTCAAATTAACTGTTTTAATTTAAAAGATTAATTTAAAATATGTAAATTTTAAAATAGATTAGATAGATTTAAATTTTATATTAATTCAACTAAAATTTTTTTTGGGTTATGTTATATGTTTAATAAAATATAAAATCTATTTGGTGAAAAGTAGTTACTGAGTTTAAATATAAAAGAGTAAAATAAAAAATAATAATTATAAAAGGAATATAAATTGTATAATATATATTTTGAAGACATTTTTGAGGATTTATTGACCCAAAGACAAATTTAAATAAATAAGTTCTAAACATTGGTCCCATCGACCTTGTAAATGTGTCATGACATTACTATAATATAATGGGTATTTCAAAAAGTTTCCTTTTCATCTCTTATAAAATGGGATCACATACACCCTATAAAATGAACTCCTAAATTTAAAATAACACCTCTAAAATATGTAATTATAACATATATATAAAAACACACTAGAAATATAATGCCTTGGTAACTATAATCTTATGCCCTTTAATATCAACGAAACTTCTAAGGGGAAAACAAGTCTTCAATTTAGTTTTTACCACCTTATTAATTTCTTTATTAATATTAATATTCAAAAAAATAATAAACTTAATAATAATATGAATTTAATATAATTATTATACTTTTTTTATTTTATATTAGTTCTATTACTCTTATACATTTCCATCCACTTAGAAAAACAAAAGAACATCATTAGTTTATTGCATGAACTACTTTCTCAATGAATAGATGAATTATTTCATTAGATTCATTTAGGATAGGTCTTAATTGTGGTAATTATGAATATAGATTATATATGTCGTATAATTATTTATTTAAAATTTAAATTTAAGATACACCTTCACCACCTATCACGTATTGAGAAATGTAAATGCTAATCAAGCGTACATACAGATTACCACCTCTATGATGAAATTTTTTATGCTTTTCATATAAATTTTCATATATTATCTAAAAATGTTCAAATATTTGTTTAAAAAATAAAAAAATAGCATTTTAATAATTATATAATAATGATACTATATCAAATTAATCACCTCATTAACCATACTCTTTATTCTATTTAATGTTTTTTTATTTCTGGGTCGGTTTAACCACCCACACGATCAATGCATCAAAATAAAATTATGAAGGAATATAAGAACATGGAAACTAATATTATTATAATATATCAGTAAAAACATGATTTATATAGGTTCTTAAAAATATTATCTAATGTATTTGACTTATAATAAATGTAAAATTTATTTTTCTAAAATTTATGAAATAAGTCATTAATAATTTGGTATTTGCAAAACATAACATTAAAAAATTTGGCCTAAAATAAAAACAATCTAAATCATTATAAGTTATATATTAAATGTTATAAAAATTGGTAAATCAGTATCAAATCATGGGTAAGGATATCAAAATTATTAAAAATGCGCAAAACTTTTAATGTTATTAATACCCAATGGTCATAATACGCTATAACTAATTAAAGAGATAATTTTAATGAATTATAATTAGGATTATAAAAGTATGATATTTATGATAAATTTTATGAAATAGGTCATTAAACTATATATGTGAGTTTTATTTATGGTAAATGTTTCATAATCTAAGAAAAGAGGAAAGGTGAGGGTTTGTTGTCTTCAAATCACTTTTATTTAAGAATGATTTCATGTTTTAACCTATTTCTCATTGATGTGGAATATGTAATTCACAAATGAATTAATCCATGATAAATCATCTTTATCTAGAGATATAAATGGCTTTTGAAAATATAACCTACATATTCTTTCAGTATATTCACTTCTCATGTTGTAAGTGTTTCTTTTTCTCAATTTTAAATCGCTCGAGAATTGTTAATTATTAACACCTTGTTTTCATTTAAATATTGTAAACACTACCCCATTGTCATTTTTCATCTTGATTATATTATATTTTAGGATATTTGATGCTTTATTTAATGTTGTACCTATCTTTGGATTTTGATTTAAAATTTACAAAGGTAATAAAGTGCTTTAATGATTTTAATATCTTCATAGAGGCATAATAACTACTATTCAACTATAATATTTCAAGATAGATATATTACAATATATTTTGATATAATTATAAATTAAAAACATTTTTCTCATGAAATTTATTCTATTTATCAATATATATTTCTAAGATTAAATTTTTTCCAAAATATAAGTGTAATGTTGGTAAGAATAACTCATACTATTACCAATGGATCTTTTTTGATCAAGTTTATATTTTCATTCCCCCCAACTTTTTCCTCTGTTTTTTAAATATTACATGGATTGTTTTATATTTTTTTTATTCATATATATTTTAAAATGAAAAAATTTATATTCTTTCAATGATGTGGGTTTTAAATATGTTTATATAAATGTTCTAAAAAGTTATTACATTCCTTTAAAACTAAATAATATGATCATAAACAACAAATTTAAATTAAATGTCCATTATTTACTTGTAAATTTTTCTTTATGAAATAATATTTTTTGAATTACTTGTTTCAATATATAATCATTTTTTATTTTTAAAAAATTTATATATTTCATGGTTTTTTATTAGTGAAATCCTTATAATAATAATTTAAAAAGACTTATCTTTCACATTATCAATGAATTTTAACATCTTTAAGGGACTTGTTACCTTAAAATGCATATTTTATATATAAAATTTCTTATTTTAACTTTATTTACCATGAACACACCTTTTAAATGACATTCACTTTTTTACTTATAGTGAAAAATGTTTTTTTACCAATCCTATTTAAATGAAAGGTTTTCTTTTCATTTTCTTGAAAAATTATAATTTCTAAAATGTGACATGTAAACATGAATTTTACAATAGCAAATACAAAATATTTTTAAAATCTATTTTCATTGTGAAATTTTTTCCTCAAAATATCTATCATAAGGGGAGTTATATTTCATATTTCACCGAATATTATTCTTTTATGTGATTATTCTAGGTGATCTTGTTTTCAATATCAAATTATTTATTTAATGATGTTATTATAAATCATTTTGATGATTTATGAAACCAATTTTACTTCAATGGTTTCCTTATGAATTTAAATGATTTTTATTGTTTGTGTTCTATGTAACCCATTTTATTTCCATGGGTACTATATATGAATATTTGAAAATGTCATGAAACCTGTAGTGTTTCTATATGTTATTTTATGATGTGATAGTTGTTTTTTATGTTACACAAAAATGTATGGATTATGATATTAATAGGGCCAATATCCGCGTAGAATTTAATGGGAAAAGTCTAATATATCCTGATATATTAATGTTTCATGAATAGTTTTTAAAGTAGAGAGGATCACAAGTGGTGGTTGTGATGGAATTTAGCTTTACTCACAATATTAAGAGTTAATGGTATATCAGGTTACTAGGTTCACAAATATAATAAGTCATATGATTATGATTATTCCAAATTAATTTCTATGGTCCATGAATCATGTTTTATGCTTCATGGATTATTTTTTCATGCCACAGTAAAAGTTTTATCTTTAAATATTTTATGTCGATCTTTTACTCATATGGTTAACACTTATTGATTTATGTTAACCATAAATCATATATTTTTCCTTATTCATGTTTTCCCTTATGATTGTGATCTAACGGTTTTGGTATTTGTTATGTTATCACCTAATGAGAATTTGAGATCACCCATTCTTGTGCTTTCAAATCCCCATGATATGTAGAATATTTTATCATGTGATAAGTATAGAAATTGTCTAGAGGAGCATGATTATTGAGTAAAAATTTCATTTTTAGTAAAATATTATTTTTATATATGTAATATCTATGAAAATAAACCTTTTAGTCTTTTGGTTGTGTCACTATTTTTAGAATTATCATCAAATTCATTAGATTAATAAATTATCTAATTCATGTTTGTCTTGGGTTTCTTCAGTTACTATAATATTAGGATTTAGTTATGTGAATTAGTTTATCTATTTTTGTATGTTTTTTAAGACGCATTTTATATTAGGGTTAGAGAACCTTTGTAAACAACCTAGACTTTAATCTATGTATAAAATGATATCCTAAAATATTGTAAAATGTTTGATTTTGTGGTTTTCTAATTAATTAATCCTCATATGGATACTCGAATGTATAATAGGATATGAAAAATATGTAACTAGTTGTAATCATCCTACAATGTGTGGGTTTGGTTTTGACTTGATCATCACATCGGGGAACGATGAGTATCAATAATAGTAAAAAATTGGTAGAAAATCCTAGGTTATATAATTGGGTTTATCATATGATCTTTACAAACTAATATCATGCTTTTATTTCAAATTTACTATGATGGTTTAGGTTGAGAATTATAATATATCCCATCTTAATGAAACCAAGTTACAACCAATTGATTTATAAGATTAACTAAATTTAAAATAATTATAAGTCGTATTATAATAGGATGAGATAAAGGATTATTTAGAGAATACATATTAGGAATGATATTTCATATTCATATGAGCATTTACTCAATTTCTATTGTATATTGTCATAACTATTTTGGTTTTCAAATTCGGTTGAATTGAGATCATAGAAATGAAGTTGTGAAATGTATATTCTTAAGAACTCTTATGAATCGTATTTGGTAAAAAAAATTTCCTATTATTACCAAAGATAATAAGGAATATATATTGGTAGAAAATATATTTTTTATTTTATCATAGACCATTTTAAACATTTCCTTTGGTAAATGATAATTAAATTACAATGGATCAATTTATTTAACTGGGTAGAATGTGACAACATGATATTTTTTTAAAAAAAATAAATATTATGTTCTAAAACATGTATCACATACTGAAACCATGGTAAAAAACCAAAAAATATTTTTAATACATTAAAAATAAAGCTATAATGAACACCAATATGGTAAACTATTAATAGTTATTTCTTTTATAAGGTAAACAATTAATATGAGTCAATAATAAAAAATTAATTTATAGTAAAATACATTTCATTTATATTATATATATTTGTAGAGATAAATATATTATAAAATATATTAATTTTAATTTGATAACTAAAATTTAATTTTTGAATTCCTCACAACAAATTCTGCTTAGGGTGGATTATTGATATTTTTCTAAAATAATTGACTTTCATTTGAATTGTGAAAATACCGATTAATGTTGTTACTATTATGAAATTATTTTATTATATAAATAAAGTAATCATTTTTGAAACCTTTTTATGATAAAATTATATTTTATAATTTATAATAAATATAATTAAAATATAATTTTCGAATTTTAAACTAATGCACAACATTTTAGAAAATTATATATAATTAAATGGATAATTTTTTTCAACTTTTTTGTCTAATTAATTATAATGTGATAAAATAAATTTTTTTTATTCATCTTATCATCAAATAAATAATCTTTTAATGGTAATAATTATTTTAAATTTATTTGAATCAATTTCATTGAGAATTCTATCTAAATCATAAATCAGTTTTCTTAAAAACAATATTTTTAAAAAAAGGTTTTTATGTAGCACACAAGCTAACGTTAAGATTAATTTCAATAGACATATAACTTAGTTTGATAAAATTGTTAAATTATTTAATATAAAAATTTAAAAATAATTTCATATATCTATTTCATTTTTAGGTATAAAATTTTGATTATTAGGATTGATGCTAATCACCATTATAATGATGAAATAATTATTCCAGAATTACTATTTTATTAATATCTAGTGAATATATATATAATCATTACATTTAAAAAACAGTGAATAATGTCTTTAATATTATGTATAAAAAATATATATTTACCCTCAGTTAATTTTTAATCATTACTAAACATGATCAAGAATCAATATTTGTCAAAATATAAATTTTATTATATAACAGTTTTGATACACATTATTTTTTTAATAAAAATATTAATTTTATAATGTTCATAATTTTAAATAGAATAAATATATTTTATAATTAGTTCTATAAAAACTACATTTGGTCATATGGGTTCTGTTATATGTCTAATAAAAAATAAAATCACATTGTTAAAAACTTGATACCTAGTTTGAATGTGAAAGAGTAAAATGTATCATCGTAATGATGAAATAATTATAACTTGCTTAAAATTTTTATGGAAAACCTTTTTTTATTTTTTTTTTATAATCTTAAATACACCTCAAATTCATTAAAATACAATATTATGATCCATTGACATTGGAATTTGGTCATGTAATTTTTAAAATATAAGGGATGTTTCCAAAAGTGTCCTTATCATCACTTATAAAATGGGATCACTTAAACCTTTTCAATCAAACAAATTACTTTTAAATTACATCTTGAATCACTACCCTTTAACTTTCCCTATAAACATCACCCAAAAAAATAATCCCATGGTCACTCATTATTATCCTATTCTCATTAATTTCAATGGAACTTAATGGGAAAATCAAATCCGGAATGCTAGTATTATCTCATTCATATAATTTTTTCTTCTTCATATTACACTTATATATATCTATGTACCATAATAATATGATGAATAAAGTAACATTAGTATACTGATATTTTTAATATTAATTGTATATCCCTTATTATTCATTTTTATTCAATTATAAAAACTAAAGTACATCATTAGTGCATTTTGTAGACTACCAACTCTATGAATCTATGTTGTTTTTTTATTCCAATCTTTTATAGATTTGAATAAGTGGTCTGACTTAATTAGAAACATCACCCATGATGTCTTGACATAAGGGAGTATCAATGAAAATAACCAGAAATGTGGATTTATAACCAAAGAACCAAGAAAAAACAATGTTGAAAATGAGAATATATCCATGAGACATATAAAGTGATTCTAAATAGGCCAAACCCATAAAAAATCAAAACAAGACAATGAATGAACTTCATATGGTCATCTGTCACCACAAAATAATGATATGTCATTGAACTACATAAATCCCTTCCCATTACCCATTTCAAATAAAACACATCTATAAATGTCCTCAAGAAAAATAATTGAGAGAGAAAATAGCCTATAATATTTTCATCAAAGAATCTATACAAAGTCAAATTTCATAAAAATGTTAGTTATAACCTTAAAATAAATTCATTTTATAAAAAAATATTGTAATATTAATCTAATTTGTTCAAAATACTATGGTTTTTATTAAATTACATTTATATTCACATAATACAATAATATGAAAATTATATGTAATATTATAGGACAACACAATCAAAACCATCCATGGATACATTTTATGATAGACATGTAAGAAACAAACCGTGAAATATTCCATAATGTGTTAAACTATGCATAAATAAAAAATCAAGATATTTTTAAATAACCTATAGGAATAATTACAAGACTTAAAATAATAAAAACCCAAGAATAAAGTGGAACCAATTGATATTAATTCCTATAACATTATATCAATATCAGAAATACTCTAGTGTCATTAAACACAATAAAGATTCATGTCCATTTAACAACACACCTAAGGACCCAAATGTTAAATTATTTCTAAAAAAATTGTATACATTTCCCACAATTTATATTTAATTTTTCACAGTAAATAATCTCTACTTAAACAATTGAAAACCCATTTGTAATAAAAACCTCATTTAAGGAATTTGATCAAAAAATGGTGTGTCAAAAATTATTTTTAAACAAAATACCTTAATGAAAATAGATCCCATAATGAAAATCCACCTTGATGTATAATAAAACCTTCACATAAAACAATATTGGAATGGAATAGTAATACCAAGTTATTCATGAATTATAATATTTTAATAGTGACACCTACCTCCGGTATGAGATGTCACATTTATAATACATGTATTTTTAAATTATTCATTAATTAAATATTACATTAATAACGTTGAATTTTATTTTTATATCAAGTTTCATGTAAACATGGTATCTAATATATAAATTAAAAAATTAAATCATAAAAATAACCATTATTTAGTCCTTTTAGAATAATAATTTGTTATTACATCCTAGGAAACCTCACTAAAACTAATTTCGTAGGGACCGACATCAATATAAATGGGTAAGCATGAAGCTACGTAAGAAAAAAATAAAAGAAATGAAGCATAAAAGACTATAATGGAAAAAATAAGTTATATTTAGAGATAATAATAGCATGTAGTTGATACATAAAATTTAAATGTGGTTATAATAAATAAATATATTTATAAGAATAACACCAAGGATTATCTCTAAGGGGTCATAAAACACAATTACCAAGGTTATTCACCAATGTATTCTAAAATATTTCATTTAAGGGAATAATAATTTACCCAATTCATTGAATTTATTTCAAGGTGGACCCTTCATATATCTTAATTCTTGTGTGTGATAACTATCATAATAAAACATTTCATTAATAACCTGTAGAAAATACAGAATGGGTCCCATATAAAATTATTGAGTATAGAAATGTTATGGGACATGAAATTTTAATCATGTTTATCCCACTAGTAGAGATTTTGGGTTTCATACATGTAAATAAATAAATAAATAAATTATTATTAATTATATTTGAGTACCCATGTATAACAAAATGGTTATGTTATTCAAAATAGATGAATATTTCATAAAAAATATAAAATTTCAAGAAATGATTTGGTCACGAACCAAATCAGGTCACCACCAATATTGACAGCAAAACTGGCCCATGTAATGTAAATAAGGTAGTTCCCTATCCCCATGAGCTAGAATAGGTTCCCAAGTATCAAACTATTAGGTTTGGGAACTATTTACCTATTAATGAAAGCATAAACATTAAAACAATCCATAATATAAATCTATATTTCTTCCCAAAAAGTATTAATAAAAGAAATCGAATAAATGTATTTGAATACAATACAAGAGGTCTAAATACAAATAAAAAATAAGTAAGACATCCATAATAACTCTAAATAACAAGGGTTCATCACCCACAAGTTTTCTCCACAACTCCGCCCCAAGGATGGAAAGTGACACCCCAAACGACCATTACCCGAAACCTTCCCTTCACCTAAGTCATGAATATTAAAGTCTACTTACACCAAAGGGGTGTAATTAGGGTGTGAGACTAATCCCAATAGGATATAACCAAATTATTCCAATTTTCATGCAATACAAAATGAAAAATAAAGCAGTTTTAATATGCAATGAAAAGTGGTGACAAATTCCAAGAAATGCAACTTTCAATTGGTAATAGTTTTCTAGAAAAAAAATTCATAGTGTTAAAACATTTAAATATTCATTTTATATAATGTAATATACTTCTAAAAACTCTTTAATACAAGGGTAAATATCAAAAATCCAATAATAAACAAAATTGGGAACCCCCTAGACACTAGATAGTCTCGGGCCCCGTGTACCTTGTACCTCGTTGTAAAGTAACCATAGTAAAAATTGTTATCGTGCACGAGACATTAGTAAGAAACATACACATAACTAGTAGTCCTAAATCATCATCCATATATTTTATAAAGAGGTGTATTTATCCAAATGCTAAGTGAAATAGGGAAAAAACTCATCAGGTTCAGTAGTCGTACTAGTACACATTCACCCCACCTAGGTACCTGGGCTTCAGCCTTTGTGCTCAAAAAATTTCCGAATTCTACAAAAATAAAAATTCATATAAAATACCACTAATTTTTAAATAAAATCATTAATGAATATATACTCATTTTAATCCACTTAAACAACACAAAAAAACACTGTGATTTTTAATAAGATGATTCCTCTGAAATCCCGCATTGTTTTGCACCCAAAACTCATTGAAATTACAACTTTTCATACCTTGTGCACACTAAAAAGTCACCAAAGAAGAAATATAAGACCAAATAGATTTCAAATAAACCAAAAAATCAATTTTAGAGTAGCCTCATGTGAACCAAGAAATTTTATCTATGTAAAACATCCATTTTTTAACAAACATGGAACTTAATGTTTACAAGTTCAACAAATACCATTAAAACACACTTTCACAACACCAACCATGGGGTATAAACATTAAAAACATGATTTAAAACGCTATTAAAATTAAATTAAATAAACTATGTATTTATAGGGCATCCCTAATTGATCTATTAAATTATTTCAGGGAAAACCCCACCAATTTCACAAAAAAATTGGCTCTGAAAATTCATTTGAATAAAAAACTACACTAAAACTAGTTTTCACAGAAATAATAAAATGAAATGAAAATTAAAATATCATAAACAAATTGTTCCAATTAACATAAATTTAATACACATATAATCACATACCAAATTAACTAAAACCCTTGAATCCTTTGTGTGAAAATTCAATTGCAACACCACTGCACCTCATGGAAGGTACATTGAACCTAAAATCAAAATATAGAACCAAGAAACCCCAAATTTAAACCCATGGTTTGAAACCCTAATTTATGGACATTAATAATCTCAAGGATAATGGAAGAAAATCTAATAAAATCGAATGAAACCCGAAGAAAAATTAAAGAATAATTTATGATACCCACTTACTTGATAAATCTTGAATAAATCTCCCAAAATACACAAGAATATAAATTTTCAAATATCCAAACATTCAATTTAGGTTTGAAAAAAATATAAAGAGATCATATAGTAAATGTATGGGGGAGAATAGTGAGAAATAAAGTAGTGATTAAGAAAAGAAGTTACCTCTTCAAATCTAGATGATTTGAGAACACCTATGAATGTCCTTCCTAATTATCAATGAAAATGTGCTCCAAATAGTGGTGAAAGGTAATGGGGATGCGCCTATGTATGTTAGACTTGAGTGGGATGTGGATTCACTGAAAAATATTATAAAATTAAAAAGTTATTAAATAATTTTTTTTAAAACTTGAAATTGTCTTTTGAGATGGCCCAATCCCTTAAATAAAAACCCAAATCCACCATGGTTATGGATTCCTAAATTGTTCAAATTAATATGGTGGTATTAATAGTTCAGGTAACGCCAAGTAGAAATTCGAATAGCAGAAAAATGTTTTAAAATGAAGGATTAATAACGGAAAATAAGTTTACATTTAAATCTATATTTGGGCTCATGGATTGGCCCAAATCATGAAAACTCACCCATTCCTCGAAAAATGTTTGGGAAACCCCAAAAACAAAAAAAATGCAAATTAATTTAAAAATACCTTTAAAATATGTAATGGATGTGACAGTTTTCAATGGTATAGTGATAAAAAATATAGATTAACGAAAAAAGGAATAATTAGAGATAATGGAGGTATAACATTGATAAAACATTATTTCTAATGTAATGGTAAGACAATATTTCTTTGAAAATCATGTAGGTTGACATATATATAATGAAAAAATTCGTACTTGAACGTCAATTAAGAATAAAGTTTCTATAACTTGAATAGTAATTGAATAGAACATATATAGATCAGTCTATAGACCTTAGAGGAACCACAAAGGATCTTTAGAGAGGTAAAATGATCCAAATTTATGCGTTAAGGTATTTGGGGTGGATATTAATAGGAGTATGGGTGGTAATTAGACATTAGGTGGTGTTGTTTTAAAAGATTAAATATTGGATATTTTAGTATATAATCCAACAAAAAGTTGGTGTAAATAATTAAAATCAATTTTATTGATTAACAATGATTGAATGAGTTTTAGAGGATGTTTAAATCATTATAAATTTAAAAATGACCCTCCAAACACATCATTCAATACAAATAAACTAAAAATGTTTATATCAAAAATCTATTTTTTGGTTACAAAATTTTAAAAACAAATTTCAAAATTAATATTAATAATTTAATTTTTTTTATATTCAATATATTAAATTTTAATTGAATAAACTGTTCTATAAATTTTTGAATGTAATATCCCGAGATTTAGGTTGGAAAGACTATGCTTGAAAGTATATAAGATATGAAAAAGAGACCATAAATTAATAATGAGATATTATTATGTGACTATTATTACCCAGCCTCAAAATTGTAGGGAATGAATAATATAAATGTATATATGAAATATATAAGTTTTATACTCATTTATAATGTATTAATTAATTATTTTTAAATAAGTATTAGTTTTTTAGTAACATAATTTTATTCATCAAAAACGTTTTTTCATCAAAAATTATTTTCCTCACTTATTATATAAAAATATAATAATAAAAATATAATTAATTTCTAAATATTTTCAAAAATTTATTTTATAAAATGAACATCATATTTGATAACGGATTATCAAAAAATTTATATGCTATGATTTTGATAATTTTGAAATGTTTTATTTTTCAATGAAGAGTTAAAAATACATATTCTTATTATATTTTTTTAGTATTTACAATGTAAAATTATATTCTTAATTAGTTATAAATTTTAATAAATCAAATTGATTTATAATATTATAATTATGGGTTTTTAAATGTATATATACTAGAATATAGTATAAAATCACATTATATTTTATAATTATATTTTTTTTGAAAAACTATATGTGGTTGCATTTTTCCAGTTTAATTTTAAATTATATTCTGGAAATTATGTGCTTATAATTTTGAAATATTAATAAAATATTTTGATTCATATGTTCCAAATTTATTAAATGAATAAATTTTATTTTTGATCAATATGAATTGTAACCATGGTCATTTATGTTACCATGGTAAATGGTAAATTGGGTAATTATGTTAAAAAATAAAATGATAAGGACTAGAAAATGACCCTAAAATTTTTCACAATTTCATTTCATCTGTTATTTTAGACCATAATCATAAAAAGGTATAAAATAGAATCAATGAGAGTCATTTGGATGAGATTATGATATTTATAATATTTTATTTAAAGAAAATTAAAAGATGCCATACTTATATTTTAAATAACTATAAAATTTTTAATATACTGTTATACAGAATATATCTTCAACTATAAATATTTAATTTAAATAAAAAAATTTATCTACATCATGGTAGTTTACTTTTAATTTTCAATGGAGAAGTAATTACCTTAAATTATTGCACAACGCTGATATAGTAATTATTTTATTAATGGAAATATCGAAAAAATGATATTAAAAATATTAAAATAAATAAAATATGAGTTAATTAATTTAATAAATGAATTTTTTTGTATTTATTTGAAATTATAGGGATATAATAAAATAGTTTATTCAAATTATTAGTGTTATAAGGATTTTATTAATTTTAAAGTAATGAATAGTCCCTAAAATCGACTTAATGAATATTTATTAGTAAATAATATTTTATTAAATGATATAAAATTCATAAAAATATTTAATTTTAATAAATGATTGGGATAAGGATTATAGTGTAATAAATTATTCATTTATGGTTATTTTCCATTTTATAATAACTATATAAAACCTCAAAGAGTGAAAATCAATGTTCTCAAGGTCATAGTTAAGGGTATTATATAAATTTTCAAACAAAGTGATTAGGGTATAACCATCTCCTAAACAAGTCCAAAAAAATATTAAATGAAACTTATATGACCTTTATAACAGTTTGCTCAATTTTTATATGTTTAATGGACACTTTGGATAAAAAATGACTTATATATTATTTAAATCAATGATAGTTACAAAATGTCACTCTCTTTGTATTTAAAAGATTTAATGTGTCCACATAGAAACAAAATGATGATATGAATGAACTAAAATGTCTATTTTTATCTTTATGTAATTATTTTATTTATAGAAATTTAGTTATTTTTTTTATAAGTTATATAATTGCCTTAAATTCATGTGAAATACTAAAACAATGCTTATTTAATTAAAATAAAAATAAGTTAAATTAAATTGTAAAAATTAATTTTGGTACAATTTGAATGATTTACTGTTTTAAATAAATTTTATAGATATATATGACATATTATAGATTTTTTAGATAATTATATTCTAATTTTACTTTTTTCTAGATGTATTAGAAGTCAAAGTAAATGAATAGTAGAAAAAAGTGACCTTAATAATAATTTTTGAATATAATATTATATTAAATTTTTTAAAAATTATAAAAATATTTTAAATTAAAAAAATTATTGTGATAAGGTAAAATGTATCATAAATGGGACATTTTTGGTAAAACTACACCATATAAGTGAAAATAAAAAACATTTAATATTAAAAAAATTTGTTACCGTAGTTAAAATTAAAATAGGTACACTAAGGGTTGATCTAAATAATTTGGTTCAAAATAACACATAAACGGGTAAAAATAAATTGTTTAATGAGAAATAACATATATTATCTTATATTCTAATTAATAAAATTTATATGTGTTTGGAATAATATCTAATTTGTTATAAATTAATCTTTTTGAGAAATTTCAACTATGCCCATCACCTCACTTATAAAATGGAAATTACTCCCCCACATATTCACACCACTTTAATCATTATATCTATAACATACAAAAAGTAATTATATTCAAAAAACCCTATAAAACTTCTATAGTTGATGGTATTCTCAAAATACCAACCCTAGAGCCATTTAGAGGAGATCCAAAGTATACATTTTGAAGAAGAGATGATCACTCTAATTGATCACTTTATTTTTCTACTTTTCCTAACCTATTATAAATCTAATATTATTTTATTGAATTAATATATTATTTATACTAAATATTCTTAAATTTTATTATGATTATGAAAACACCATTATACACCCCATATCACTTCAAACGAGAAGTGAAAGTATTTCTTGTGTGTATGTGCTGCTTATCATCTGCAAGTAGTGATGCAATTCAATTTTCATCACTATATTTTATGAATGAGAATTATGAGGAGTTTAATAATTATATATGAAATATATTAAATAATAATAATTTTTTAATGATAATATTATCTCTACATTATCATCATCCAATATTTTGAGAAACGATAATGTTACACATGTGTACGTATGGACTACAATCTCCACAATGTGTTGCAATTATTTTTCATTTATATATAACATGGACGGTAATAAGGATGATTTTTATGAAATTATATTATATATAAATAATAATTATTCTGTAAATAATTATTATTATTTACCCCTTTATCAATTCATTATATGAATAATGGAAACATTGATCATGTGTACGTACGACCTACCATCTCCATGAATGGTGTGATTACTTTTTATATCTATAATTTTTATGAATGATTATAAATTTATATATAATGGATATATATGATGTATAAATAATTATTACAATTATTGAAACTATGAGAGCATGATAAATGTATAAGGACCAGGACTACCAAACTGAAACATACTTGGAAAACAAAGCATTTATCACCTAGAATAATGATTTTAATAAAAATATATTAGTAAATAAGTGATAAGATTCTATAAAAATCCATAACGGTATGAAAAATATATGGTTATGGAATATAGGTATAACAAATCAATTTTTATTATATATGAGTTTTCAACATGAAAATATAATTTTGATATATTACGTAAGGGATTTTTAACTCAATATACATTCATTGTGATAAAATATTATTTCATAGATTGTTTCATTATATGATTATGTTTGATGTTAGATTTTACTATATAATGTTTTATTTCTAAATTTTTATCTTTTTTTATAGAATACACGTAATCAATTAATTTGATTAATGGTCAAATCAATGGTATGCTATTTGTAATGATTTATTTTATAATCTAATTTTTATTCAATATTATTTATGTTTAAGTATCTGCTAGAGAATATTTCTCTTATATATTTATGTTTTCTAAAAAATATTTCAAAAAATATTTTTAACATTATTATATGATTGTTTAAATTCATTTTTACCCTTGTTTTACTTTTTATAAAATGGTTCTAAAAGAATATTTTTGACGTTTTCTAAACAAGGTACTTTTTGAATTTTCTATATAAATTTATAAGAAGGGTTTTTTAAAACTATATGGTATGAGAGGTTTTTTAAAACTATATTTATGGGTTAACTAATTAAATATTCTTTCAATATCATAAAATTTTATTTTCAAATAAGATTGTTTCTTTTATAAATGAACAACTCTTTAAAAAATGATTTAAACTAATGGAAATGTTTTTTTTAAAGAATGATTTCATGTGATCATTCAAAATTATTTTCCTTCTATGATGACATTATATGATGTTACTTATTACTTACTGGAGTTATGATTCAACAATACTATCATTATTACTTCTATATTTGGTTTATGATTATGATGGAATAATATTTATAAAACCCATTTCTTTTCAATGGGTTGTATTAAGATTAAATGTTTATGAAACCCATTACTTTGTTATGGGTTATGATATGATGAATTATTTATATTATTCTGGAACACATATGTTTGTTTTTCATTTTATTATGGTTGGTACCTATATCTACATCAATTTTATTGGGTGAAGATTTATATCTCATAAGATAGATAGAACTGGAACATGGAGTGACCTCAGTTCAGTAAGGGACTTTTCCTAACATGATAGTATTGGGAGTGAACCAAGACTAGTATGATGGTTTGTGAATTGAACTCATTCCTATATGATAGTATTGGTAAATATAATTTAATACTATTGAAATGATTTTTATGCTTATATTTTTTCCAAAATTCCATGTTTTATGCCTATACCTTTTTCCCATGGATCATGTTCCCATATAATTTATGTCTTATGAACTACCAAGATTTATTCCATGACTCAAGATTATGATTTTTGATATGCATGGAAAATTTTTCATTTTTTTTATTATTTTCATATACCCTTATGCTCATGTAACTCTTACGTAATCTTTGATATCTTCTATAGTTACCCTTACTATGTATTTGAGCTCACCCTTTCAAATATTTCCATTTCCTTAGGTTATGGGGGACGGTTTAAATTATTATATATATATATATATGAAGTTTCTGGGATGGGAAGACATTTTAGGAGATAATAATGATTTTTATGGCCCAGTTGTTTATTTTCATATGATATGTAAGAGTTATCCAAAAAAAATACAACTATAAATCTAAAACATCTTTGTGTATGTAAGTGATCCATTATTTTATTTTGATGTTATGAAATCTTGCCTTTTTATTACATAACTTTTCATTACATTTTACAAACAGAGGATCTTTGAAGTCTAGTACCATGGAAATATGGAGCATAATACATGAAAACAATATAAAACATTATTCTAAAACACTTGTAAGGATTTATAATATGTTCATCCTATATTAAATTGCTGAATCTAATATTTTAGAGACATAAATCGAAGGAACGGGTGAGTAGATTGCCCAGTAAGGGTAAACAAGAGAATCATTTTACTTGTGATTCAATATAAACTTGATAAAAACATAAATACATGATAAATGGAAATATAGGCATATAATAATTAAAATAACTTGAAACATAACATGAATATGTGGCTAAAAATCTTAATTTATACATTCATGAACATATCACCAAGGTTCACCCCCAAGGTTTCCAAAAAATTACCACGGTTATTCACCAAGGTATCGTTAAACTTGTCATCTTTAGAGATTAAATTCATTACCCAATTCATGAGATCATTATCAAGGCACACCCTTAATATGTATTTATTATCATGTGATTCATATAGATCATAATTAAACATTTCTTAAATAACCCAAAGAGAATAAAATAAATGTGTTCCATTTCAAAATCATGACTTTTAAAAAGTACTTAAAAACAAGATAATTATGTCAATTATAACCCATGGAAAAGGAGTGAGGGTTATATGTATGTCAATTCAATAATAAAATATATATATTTTTTGTATTTATGAACACCAATATGAAATAAATTGTTCTATTATTCACATAAATAAAACAAGATAATTTCATGAGATAATGAGAGAGAAATTTTGAGACTAAAGTTATGCAGCATAACAGATATATAACATGGTTTTTATAAAATAATAAAAAGAGAGGGGAAAAGGGTCTACCATCAATAAATGAATAATTTTTATTCATAAATACAGAATAAAAAAATAATATCATGGTGTGGATATCTAAATGAAATACGACATGAAAAATGTAACATGAAATAAAATATAAAATGCGATTACTTTTATGAAAATTCAGCAGCCTAACGGCGTCACTTAAAATTTCAGAAAAAAAAATTGATGAGAGTGGAAAGGTTATCTAATAATTTGGACATTAAATGGGAAATAATAAGGATATACAATAACTTACTCCAAAATAATAAGATGTAAATTAAAAGATATAACAAAAAGGAAGTCACGACTTAAAAGAGAAGGGTGAAAGGTTCCTTTACTGTGATAAGTAACTTCGAAAGCTTGATGTTTGTGACCTTGGGGGACTGATGGCACCTTGGGAGGACTCCTTGGGATATAAAAAGACTATAACATCGTTGAGGAGGATTTTAGAATGAAATGGACGAGTTAATGGATTCGTATTTATAGGAAAAGTGAGAGAATAAATTAATAATTTCAAGGGACACCTCATCAGTGGTATTAGAAAACCCATGGGATTTACCATGGTATTTTCCAATGGTATTGGACACTTGGGACACCACATAATATATATTACTATTCATAAGTCGAACAGAATGGTTAAATCAGTATTACATGATTAATGATGTCATTAAACACCTGAAACTCAAAACAACATTTTTAATATTCACCGAAAATTCAACTGTTTCAAAAAAATACAAAAACATCGCCCTATCCTAATACCGATGCTATGAATTCAAAAATGAACTCCATTTTATGAATATATTTTTTAAAATTTTTTTAATTTAATTTTTAAATAAAAATAATAATTTATTCAAAAATAACAACTCTAAACCTATAACTCATTTTGTATCTCCTTAATAAAGTAATTAAGGTCCTGTAAAATTAAAGTATAATAATAATACAATAAAGTAACAATTTATGATTGCATTTTATGAAAATAAATTTCTATTTTAAATGATAAAATTAATTATAAAATTTTAAATAAAATATTTATGACATACAAAAATACCAAAACATATATTATGGTCGTTATTTACTTTTAAGACGTCTAAATTGTATTTAGACATTCATTGGTGAAGTCTCTCTTTTTTGGACAATTTACTATTCATTAATATTTATAAGGGTATAATACTATTCATATTTTACTGTTCATGAACAATTATGTTTATTTTATTAGACTCTAAATTAATTACTGGTCACAACTATAGAAGACCATTTAAAAAAAATCATTTTACAATATTAATTATTTAATGTTTAAATGAATAATTTAAAATACCCTTTTTTTCAAAATTCATTAGTAATATAGAACTATAAATTCATCCCACATTTGTCCAAATATTTTAAATTTACGTATTTTTCCATAATATGAAATAACAATTGTTTTAATACAAAAGGTTTACATAAGTAACTATGGTCACGTTACATAGCCTCTTATAACACCTGCATAGGACATATGTGTATGGTGTGATATGGTGATAGAATATTAGGGTGGCTTGGAAAAAATTGCCTGAGTGTTGATTTCTATCAGCTTGAACTTCT
This sequence comes from Viscum album, assembly GCA_963277665.1. Classification (NCBI taxonomy): domain Eukaryota; kingdom Viridiplantae; phylum Streptophyta; class Magnoliopsida; order Santalales; family Viscaceae; genus Viscum; species Viscum album. The sequence continues at coordinate 1,194,079,606 of OY728135.1, read as the reverse complement.
CCCATAGGTGATTCCGTTCAAGCTTCACTTTTTGATGTTTGACTTGGGATTCGTCAAGAGAATATCTCAGTGATGCTAACTCCTTCCCAAGCTCCGAATGATGGGCTTCGTATGGCCCGAGTCTACTGGATGAGGCCATAGACTCTTCATTCTGTATTAATTAACCAAGATAATTGGTATTTAAAAACAATAATTGTAATGTTAATAGTTTTGTTTCCAATATTCATATCGATCAATGGTCATATAAAAGTCAAAACCCAAATATTTTATTTAATTATACTCAATTCATTAATTAAATAATATAGTTTTTTTGAATATAAAATAAAATGACACACAAATTTAGGAAACAAGTTTTAATAAAAAGTTTTGGTCGTCACATTCTTCCCCCTTAAGAAATTTCATCCCTAAAATTATAACCTATACACTAAGAATAGGTGTTGGTAAGTCTTCCTCATATACCGCCTTGGTTACCACATGGATTCAGCACATTTTTAGTTCCTCCACAACACCTTAACATGGTGGGTCATCTTGTTGCGTGGAACCATATCTGTATGAGCAATGATCTCCACCAGCTACTTCTTATAAGAAAGGTCATGTTCCAGTTGTACCCCCTCTAGATTTAGTACTTGATAAGGGTTAGGTACGTAATTTCTCAATAAGGATACAGAAAACATCATGAACCTGAGCTAGATTTGTAGGAAGTGGAATCCAATAGGCCACTTCTCCTATACGAACAAAGATTTAGAAAGGGTTAATGTACAAAGGTCTAATCTTCCCTTTCTTCCCAAACCCCATGAATCTCTTCCAATGTGAAATTCGGAGAATGAACTTGTCACCAACATAAAACTCCAAGTCCCTTTGATGGTTGTCGAGATATATATTTTTCCAACACTGAGAAGCCATAATGTGTTGTTAGATGGAATGGAAATTTTCTTTCATCTCTTTCACAAGATCAGTCACAAAAATCATTCTCTCACTAGATTTATCCCAATAAATAAGAGTTCAACATCGCTTCCCGTATTGATATTCATATGGTTCTATATGAATGCTAGAGTGGAAGCTGTTATTGTAAGATAACTAAACTAAAGAAATATGTTGATCCCATCAACCTTTAAATTCCATTGAAAATGTTCTCAGCATTTCCTCAAGTGTTTTAATAGTCCTTTCAAATTTTACATCATTTTTGAGGTGATAGGTCATAATAAAATTCAATTTTGTGCTTAGGGAATGTTGAATACTTCCCCAAAATTTTGATCTAAACCTTGGATCATGATTAGATACGATAGAAAGTAGAACTCTATGCATCCTTACCACTTCTTTCACTTAAATCCTGGCAGGTTATTCAACAGATAAATCATCCCGAATGGAGATAAAATTAGCATTCTTGGTGAGACCGTCCTCAATAACTCATATCACATTATTTTTTTGGATATTCTCAAGAGACCAATGATGAAGTCCATAGTGATATTTTCCCACTTCTAGGATGGTATGGGGAGTGGTTGTAATACCCATTTACGAATTTGTCACTCTGCCTCCACTTGCTAACATACCAGGAACCTTGAAGTGTAGTCAGCAATCTACCTTTTCATATTATCCAAAAAACCAAAGATCATGAAGGTACCTATACATGTTTGTGATTTCGAGATGTATAGTGAAAGTAGATCTATGGGATTCATCCATAAAATACTTCTTTTTTCTAGAATGGATAGAAAACAAAGACTTTTATGAAATTTTAGTACACCTTCTTGACCAATAGTGAACTCAGAAAACATTCCATCCTTCACAGCCTCAAACTTCTTCTGTAACAAAGGGAATTTTTTTTGATCATTCTTTAACTTCTCTAGTAATTATGATTGAGAAATCATTTGGGTTAGGGTTGACGATTTCCTTTCCCTTATAATTTTTATGTCTAGCTTTACTAGGTCATTGATCAATGGATCTCTTTGAATCCTCATCCTGGAAATAAAAACTAGTCCATTCAGGCTTAATGAATAAGTGAATTTGTTTGCTCTTTCGAGATGATAATGAATTGAACAATCATAGTTTTTTACGAATTTCCAACCATATTTTTTGTCTCATGTTCAATTCCTTTTGTGTGAAAATATACTTCAAAATTTGATGGTCTGTGTATATATCACATTTCACCCCATAAAAATTGTTCTTCCGTATCTTTAGAGAAAAAACAACCACAGCTAGCTCCAGATCAGGCGTAGGATAGTTCATCTCGTAAATCTATAACTATCGACATGCATAAGCAATGAATTTTTCATTTTTCATGATGAACCACCCAAGTCCTTTAAGAGATACATCGCTAAAAATAACTAATCCTTCTCAAATTGAGGGAAACGTTAACATGGGTGTAGTGACCAATCTCTTCATCAGCTCTTAGAAACTTTCCTCACAAACCTTTTTCCAGATGAACATAACCCCTTTTCGAGTTAACTTGGTTAATGGATTATAATTTTGTGAAATTTTTTTCACAAACCTCCTATAATATTCTTCTAATCCAAGGAATCTTCTAATTTCAATTATTTTTGTAGGCTGAGGCCACTCCTCTACAACATTTGTCTTTTTAGGGTCAATTGTGATTCCTCCATTGGAAAAAATGAAACCCATTAAAGAAACTTGTTGTAACTAGAATGCATATTTACTGAACATTAGAAAAAGGCTCTCCTTCCATAGAGTTTAAAAAATAACCCTTATATAATCTCAATACTTCTCATGACTTTTGGAATATATCATAATAACATCAATAAAAACTACCACAAAGTTTTGAATATATTCCTCAAAGACTCTATTCATCAAATCCATAAAAATAGAAAGTGAATTATTCAGTCTGAAGGTCATAACAACAAGCGCATAATTCCTATATCTTGATCAGAAGCCAGTTTTCAGAATATCTTCCTTATTTACCCTCAATTGATGATAACCAAAATGGAGATCAATCATAGAGAATAATTGGGCCCCATTAAGTGGTCAAATAAGTCATCAATTCATGGAAGAGGTTATTTTTTATTAACTTTTATCCCATTCAGTTATCTATAATAAATTATTAACCATATCGATCCATCCTTCTTCTTTATAGAGAGAACTAGAAATCCCCAAGGAGACACACTTGGTTAGATAAAACCCCTCTACAAAAGATCATAGAGTTGTTTCTTTAATACCCATATCTCAACATTTTCCATCCTATAGGGGGTATTTGATATCAGATGAGACCTAGATATGATTTCAATGGAGACCTCTACCTCTCTTTTTGGAGGAGGTCTGAGTAACTCCTTAGGAAGGACATCAACATATTCCTGCATGATGGGGACATTTTCTATCTTTGAACTCTCATTTCCTTCTTCTTCACCAATGGAATCCATAAAAAATTATAAATTTGGTTCTTCTAGACAAATATCAGGTTGAGATATCTCTCATTTTAAGATATCCATCGGATTTCCATTCAATACTACTTAAATTTCCTTGCTTCTACATTTAATCTTAGCATTATACTTTGAGAGCCATTTCATCCCTAGTATAATGCTGAATTACAGCATGGGAATCCCTACTATATTTAAGATAATATTTTTCTCTAAAGTAAATACTAGAGTTTCTAAACACGGATGATGCTTGGATAATCCCACCAGGAGTCTGGATTGATAACTCAAATTTTAGAAAATTTGGGGTTTATTCTAAATTCATTGCAAACATGTAATAAATAAAGCAATGAGTAGAACCATAATCAAACAAAGTACCCATTACCATTAATATAACAACAATAGTGCCTACCACCCCATCATTTGGTAGTTCAACTTCAACCATAGTGATAGAAAAAGAATTACCTTGTTCCCTTGGCCGTTGCTGAGTCTGATGGTGATTCACCTCTACTACCCTTAGATTTGGATAGTGATTGGAAAAGTACCCAAGTTTTCCACACATATAGAATTGGACATCATGAAGGGCATGCACAATCTTTCCCTTTTCATTAGTGTTGAGAATTTGATGCTTCATCTCACTAAAATTATTCTTCACAATATGGTAATATCTTATACACTTGTAGCACATCCCACTCCCGATCAGGAAGTTCCTTCAATGATTCTTCCCACATTAATTAAATGTGTGATGTTGCACTTGCATGCCTCCTATTCCCTGATAGAAACTCCTCCCTAACATTGAATCCATTGATCTCTTATTTTTATTGGATTTATGAGACCAGTGTGTCTCACCCAACTCTAGTTCAACTTTCATCGCACTCTTCATGATCTCCTTGTAGCTATCATAGTCTCAGATAGCTAGCTTATTCCACAGATGAGGTCTTAGTCTACCAAAGAATCTATAAAACACCTCACTATGATCCATGACAATGCTTGAGTAATAACGGGAATTTCTGGTGAATCTCATCTCATTAATTCACAAAGATTCATTCTCATTTTTCTTTAGCTCGAGAAACTCTATATCCATTCTTATTCTCATGGAAAGAGGGAAATACTTATTGAAGAAGATCCCCCTAAACTCTTCTCACTACTTAGCTTCAACCTACACTTTTGGCCTCATGTTTTTAATAATTTATCACTACTGATCAGCTTCTCTCTCTAAGAGATAGACATCCAGGGTGACCTTTTCTTGCTCTGAATAGTAGAGCACACAAAAGATCTACTCTATATAGTTCATCCACTATTCAGAAACCAATGGTTTGGCCGATCCACTGAAGGTTGGTGGTTTTTGATTCCAAAAGCAATCAATATAATGTTGTTCCCTTCATGATGAGATTAGTCTCTCAGATTGATTAAAGTTATTTATCATAACTTGAGTCATTTGTTTCATCATTCGCATGAAAGTTTCCATTATGACTTCCATCGGAGGGACGTCAGTGCATGGTTTATTGTTGTCACTATTTGAATGGTTACTCCTATTGCATGCCATTTTCTAGAGAATAAAACCATAGTGAGAAAATTATTTCATTTATGAATCTTTTAACTATAAAAGATTTTATTTCTTAAAACATCATGTTTAATCAATTACATTTCTCTACAAATCCTTCAAAATGATTAATATAAAGCTTATGATTAACCAAATATATCCCCCTAGGGAATCATAACCAAGAGTGAATCAAGGATTGTTATCATGTACTCGGATACCCTAGTTCAAGCCCGAATCTCCTTGTCTGAGTTTTCAATCCTAGGAACATTTGTGCCAAAGCCGCCTCTACCAGCCCATATCCAGATAGGGATGTATTTGTTTAATAAACCACTTACTCAATACTCACCAAAATGCCAAGAATTTTTCTTATATTTAAAACATTATATGGGGTTATTACTAATTTTTTCATAGCCTGATTTTCATAAATAACTAAAATATCCTTTAATACAAACTATGGCATCCCACCTTTTTATTATATAAATTTTCATTACATTTTACAAACAAAGGATCTTTAATGTCTAGTATCTTGGAAATCAGAAGAAAAATAAAAGAAAAAAACATAAAACATTCTTCTAAACCACTTTTAAGGATTCATAACAGGTTTATTTAATGTAAAATTACTGAATCTAATATTTTTGAGACATACATCATAGGAAAGGTTGAGCAGATGACCTAGTAATGGTAAACAAGGGAATCATTTTACTTGTGATTCAATATCAACATGATAAAAAACATAATGACATGAGCAATGGATGTATAGGAATATAATAATGAAAAGAACATGAAACATAACATGAATACTTTTCTACAACACTTAATTTAGATATTCATTAACCTATCCTCGAGGTTTATCCCCAAGGTGTCATAAAAATTACCATGGTTATTCAACAAGGTATAGTGAAACTTGTCATCTCTAGAGATTAAATTATTTACCAAATACATTGGAGTGATATAAGGGTGAACCTTTAATATGTATTTATTTTCTTATGACACATATAGATCATAATCAAACATTTCATAAATAACCCATATAGAATAAAATAAATGGGTTTCACTTCAAAATCGTGACGCTTAAAAAGTACTTAAAAACAAGATCATTATGTCAATTATAACCCATGGAAAGGGAGTGGGGGTTATATTTATGTCATTTACCAGATCAAATATATCAATTTTTGTATTTTTGAACACCCATATAAATTTAATAGGTATGGGTATTCACATAAATAAAACAAGAGAATTTCATTAGAGAATGGGAGAGAAATTTTTAGACGATCTTTCTGCAGCATAACAGCAAAATAACATGGTTTTTAAAAATAATAAAAATAGAGGGGACATGGTTCTACCATAAATAAATGAATCATTTATCAGTAGAGATACATAATAAAAATAAATAAGATCATGGTGTGGATATTTTAATGAAATACCACATGAAAAGGAAACTTGAAATAAAAGAGAAAATGTGATTTCTTTTAAAAACATTTGGCAGCCTAACAACTTTATTTAAGAATTTAGAAAATCAATTAATGAGAGTGTAAAGGGTATATCATCATTTGTACATGAAATGGTTAGTAATAATTATATACAATAACATACCCCAAAATAATATGATGGAAACTTTAAGACATAACATAAAGGAAGTCATGACTTAAAAAAGGAGGGTGAAGGGTTCCCATACTGTGAAGTGTAACTTCCAAAGATTTATGGTTGAGACTTTGGGGGGATATATGCAACCTTGGGAGGACTAATTGGTATATTAAAGACTAGGATTTCGATGAGGAGGATTTTAGAATGAAATGGAAGAGGTAATGGCTTTCTATTTGTAGGAAAAGTGAAGGAATAAATTATTAATTTCCAAATGAGACCTCATCGATGGTATTTGCAAAACCATGGTATTTCCCATGATATTGCCCATGGTATTGTCCACATGGGAAACCTCATAACATATCTTACTATTAATAAGAATACAATAATTATTAAATCATTATTATATCATTAATGATGTCATTAAACACTCAAAACCGAAAACTGTATTTTTACGATTCATCGAAAATTCAATTATTTCTAGAAAAATCCCAAAAATTCACCCTAACCTAATAATGATGGTATAAATTAAAAAATGAACACCTTTTTATGTGAATGATTTTTTAAATAATTTTAATATAAATTTTATGTAAAAATCATTATTTATTCAAAAAAATAACTCTAAAATTATAACTTGTCTGTTACTCAATAAGAATGTAATCAAGGCCCCAAAATATTGTCATATAACCATAATAAAATATTGTAAATTTTTTTTTTACATTTTATGAAAATAAATTTCAATTTTAAATTATTAAATTAATTATAAACTTTTAGATATAATATTTATAAAATACAAAAATACGAAAACTTATACTATGATATTTTTTCACTTTTAATATATCTTAATTGTATTTAAAAATTCATGGGTGAAGTTTCTATTTTTTGTCCAATTTACTATTAATTACTATTCATAAGGGTATATTACAATTAATAGATTAATATTCACAAAAAATAATGTTGATCTTATTAGACTCTAAATTTCTTACTAGTCACAACTGTAGAAGACCATTTTATTGAAAAGAATTTATCATTATTAATTATTTAAAGTTTACATAAATATTTTAAAATACTATTTTTTCCTAAATTCATTAGTAATATAGAAATATAAAATAATCATACATTTATCTGGATATTTTAAATTCACCAACTTTTCCATAATAAGAAATAACAATTTTATTTATACAAAATGTTTACACAAGTAACTAAGATCTTGTTACAAAGCCCCTTATAACACCTTCATATGACCTAAGTGAAAGGTGTGTTATGTTGATAGAATCTTGGGGTGGCATAGAAAACATTTCCCAAGTGGTGATTTCTATCCTCTTGAACATCTCCCTTAGGTGATTCCATTCAAGCTTCACATGTTGATGTTCGGCTTGGGCATGGTCCAGAGAAAATATCTGTGATGTTACCTCCTTCCCAACCTCTAACAGATGGGCTTCGTACAGCCCGAGCCTAATGGATGAGGCCATATACTCTTCCTTATATATTAATTAACCATGATCTCTTTTACTTATGAACAATAATTGTAATGTTAAGAGTTTAGTTTCCAATAGTCATATTGAATAACGATAATATAACAGTCAAAACCCAATGGTCTCATTTAATTATACTCACTCCATGAAATAAATAATATTGTTTTTTGGTAAAAAATAAAATAACACACAAATTTTGGAAACAAATATTAATAAAACATTTGAGTCATTACAGATGTATTAAATTTTGATCGAAAAATTCGGGTCACATTTGTAAAGTTTATGACTTTAGGGCCAGATTCAGATGTTCGGATTATGGGTTGTTACATTTGGTATCAGGGGAGGATTTATATAATAGTGTAGTTTAAGATGTTCTCAATAGATATTGTCTTTAGAGTTATAGACATCATGATGGGTATATAAGGCCATATGTTCGGAGTCATAGAAACCCCTTTTGGTGTTTTATGATATGAAATTTTATATTTACTAATGATATTATTAGAAGTTTTTTGAGGTAATTAAGTGTTATTGAATTTTGTGATGAAAAATGAAAGGTAGAAGATAGCCTTTGAGGTTAAAGAATTTCATTAATGTTGAAAATGATAAAATTATTTTTGAGGATTTTTGTCACATTTTAATAAATTTATAAGTATTATATAAACATAGTTCTCGAAAAAGGGCAACCCATGGGATTGGTGACAACACATCACATCCATCAAGGCCGTGGGGATTGAACCCACAAACGAAGGGTGATAAAGGTGAATTTCCTACCACTGGCCTGGTTGATGTACCGATCAATATTTCATTTTAATTTTAGTTAAATTACTTGATGGATAAATGTTATGTTAATTTTTAGAATATAATTTTTATCATATTGATGACCATGGGATTAGAAATTGATTTTGTGTCAAGTTATTTGAGTTTTTTCAGAAGAATTCACAATTTTTAGAACCCTATGTTATTAAGGAAAAAAGAACACTTTGGAATTTTATTTGAGAATAATGTTTGAATTATATTGTGATATTATACATGATTTTATTTTGAATTTATGGGGATTCGGGTTATTTAAAGAAATGGTTAGGGTACCTTGAGAATTATTAGAGAAATTAATTTTTTGTATGAGATATTAAGAGAGAACGATGTTATTTGGAGGTGAATGCTAAAATTTATCTTGGAAGACTATGTAATAAAATCCTTCTACTTTTTGGTTTTCAATATTAGTTTATAATATTTATGAGGAATTATAGGGTTAGTTATTTATTTAATGTTTTATGTTCAACTTTGGGTATTACTGTTGAATTTTGGAGATTAATTTCTTTTTTATGATTTAATGGTTTATTATTTTTGGAGAACTATCTTATATTTTACTAAAAAATTTTGTTTTTGTTAAAGTTTCAAGACTATATAATTAGATAGTTAAAATTTGGTGTATTATGTGATTCATTATAAGTTAATTCTTTTGCTTCACACATGAAAAATTCATCTTAAATACTTATTGTTTGGAGAAAAAGATATGTTGGGGTGTAAATTTATTACACGTTGAAACTCTAATTTTAAAGTATGATTGTTTCATAATATTCATAGAATAAATAGTAAAATAACTCATCCACTATAGGAAAAAAATTTCAAATATATATGACAAATAAAAATGTTATTCGTTTAGTTTTTTATTGATAAATAAACGACCTTTTAACCCATCACATATTTATGGTTTTGTAATGATTAACTTTATAATGACCATGTTCTCTACTACTATCCATCATAACATGATAGTTAGTTTTCTATTACATGTCCATTGTTTCCTACATGGAATTTTAGTATGTGTTATATTAGTTTAATTTCATAATTTTGTTTTCTCTATTCAAATTGATGTTTTATTAACCCTTTTTCTGATGATGGATTTCAACAATGGTATTTTGAAAAGTCAAACCTTTAGGTATCAAAAACAAGTTAAAATGGATAGGGGGAATTTATTCAAGTGGGAAGAATTTAATATCTTGATATTTATTAAGTAAATACAATGTTGGATAGTGTATGAGTTACGCAACACAGAGCTTCAAGGTGCAACGAAAAATTATTATGTGACAATTATAACTTATCCACTGAATTGGAAAGAAGGAATAATATTAATAGATTTATAAAATATATAATGGTGATACTCATTGATATTGTTTTAATTAATTATTTTTAAATAAGGACTATATTTTTAGTAAAGTCGTTTTATTCATCACATATATATTTTTTTCAAAAATGTTATTATTAATTTTTTATTTAAAAATAATAATAAAATAATTATTTTCTTAACATCTTAAAATTTTTATCTTATAAAATTAACTTCAATTTTTAAATCATAATATTAAAATTTTCTTATTGTATTACTTTTATAATTTTCTAAATAGTTTTATTTTTCAATGAATAGTGAAAACTAACGATTTTTATTATATTTTTCAAGTATTTACAATGACAAATTATATTCTAAATTAGTTTTAAATTTTTATTTGTTAAAATTTATTTATAATATTCAAAATATCAATTTTAAATTTATTTTATATTTGAATTTAGTATAAAAACATTTTATATTTTAAAATTATATTTTTCTAAAAAACTGTATTCTAAAGTATTTTTTTGTTTAATTTGAAATTAAGTTCTACAACTTCTATTTCTAAAATTTTGAAAAACAAATGTAATATTTTTATTTAAAAGGTCCAAATTTAGGTAATATGTACCTTTTATTTTTTTTCTCAATATGGATAGTAGCCTTGGTTTGTTTTCTTACCATGATAAAGTGTAAATTGGGTAGTTAAGGGTAAAAATAAAATGGAAAGGACTAGAAAAAGATCCTACCATTTGCCCGAATTTTATTGTATCACTACTGGAAAACTAAACTTTACCAACGGTTTGGAACTGTTGGTATAGGCCTCCAAACCGTTGGTATAGCCTATACCAACGGATTGGAGAACCGTAGCCAAGTAAGTCGTTGGGATAGGTCTATACCAATGGTTTTCCAAAAACCATTGGTATAGACCTATACCAATGGTTTTGGAAACCGTTGGTATAGGTAATATGAAATCTATACCAACGGTAATGGAACCGTTGTTATATAAATTCCAAAAATAAAACATCTGCTGGGATTTGATCCCAGGACCCCTCGTTTATAATTGTACGACTCAACCACTAAACTAACATGACTTTTGTGATCATAATTACATAAATATATATATGTATTCTCATAAATATTTTAAATTTTGATTTATATAATGTTCTCGGTACGAAGGTCCGATAAAAAATGAAAGTACATATACCAACGGTTGTTAAAACAGTTGGTATAGGTCTATACCAACGGTTTTAACAACCGTTGGTATAGGTCTTTGGTTGTGATTTTCATTCTGTGAAGGATGTTGAATTTTGGCCCACTTTTCCCAAAGGTTTGGCCAAACCGTTGGGAAAACTGGCCAATTTGGGGGCCTTTCCCAACGGTTTTGCCAAACCGTTGGGAAAGGGGACCTATACGAACGGTTTTTGCAAACTGTTGGTATAGAAGCGTTGAAAAAGATCTAATTTCAAGTAGTGTATGATTTAGGTTCGACCATAATCATTCATGGGTCAAAATTATAATAATTGGAATCTATTTAGAAGAGATTATGAAATTTATACTATTTTATTTGAAGGAAGGTCAAATATATCATACTCATATTTTTAATAACAAAAACATTTATAATATTGGGTTATCCAGAATATATCTTTGACTATAAATATTCATTTGAAATATAAAATATTTATCTATGTGTTATTAATTTAATTTAAATTTTTACTGAAGATATTATTACCTTAAGTTCTCACACAACAATGATAAAGTAATTATTTTATTACTAGAAATATAAAATAAATGATATTAAAAATATTCTAATAATTGTAATAATAGATAAATAATGTTATAATTGATTTTTTAGAAGTAATTGACATTTTTCGGTTATAATTAAATATGTTTTTTAATTATAAGTGTTAATTTGATATTATTAATGTTAAAGCAATGAATAGTCATTAAAATTGGCATTAAAAATACTTAACAGTAAATAATATTTTACTAAATGATTTACAATTATTGAAAATCATAAATTCAGAAAAAATATTTTTATAAGGATTAAAATGTCATCAATTATCCATTTATGGGTCGTTATTCCTTTTATAGTAACTATATGAATCTTGAAATTGTAAAAATCAATGTTGTCATGGTGAGAGTTAAATGTATTAAATAAAGGTTTAAAAAGATAAGGGTATAAACATCACCTAAACTGGTAATAAAATATTAAATGAAAAGGATTATACCTATACTACCTTAGGCTCAAATTTTTGTGTTTTAGTGGGCACGTGTAACTAAAAATGACTTATATATTATTTAAATTAAAGATAGTTACAAAATTTTACTCTCTTTATATTTAATTACTTTTATGTGTCCACACAGAAACAAAATGGTGGTATGAATGAACTAACATATATATTATGCACTTAATTTAATTAGATTAATTATTGAAATTTATTTGTAATTATTTAAAATTATATAATTTTCACGAACCGTCCCCCGGGGCCCATTCCGTGACTACCCAATCTTGCCTTCTAAAGGCTATGGGATGATGACTAGCACCAAAGGAATTATCCCATAAGTTGGAGAAATTTTACCATGTACCTATACGAAAGAAAACACACATCCCAGCCCGAAATTCCAAAAAGTAAACCTGCATGCCACTAATACAATCACTGAGTGTAACAGTACAAAACTCAAAGTAAGAGGTCCAGAATACAAGCCCAAAAAAAAGTACAAGCACCTAAAGTCCATCTATGGTAAAAATAACCAAAAGGGTAGGTGAAAGGGGTTCATCCTAAAGATTTAAAAGTACGCCTCGCCTATTAGATCTCACTGGGAGCCACATGGTCCCAGACCACCAAGGTCTCTGTCGAAGCGTCTGTCATCATCACAAGACACGACACGTGTAGGTGGAGCCTGTGCAAGGGTGAGTAACCCAATACTCTGTAAGGACCCAAAAAAAATGAAGTACCATAAAGGAAATTATGCACAATTTATATTACCAAATAGGTACACAAATTGTATATCCAAATAATTAAATTCTATAGAGAGTAACAAGATTCATCTCACACAGGTAAAAATCCAATGTATGAAAAATAAGACTGTCAGCTGTAAACAATAAACACCTTGTACTATCGAGACAGTAAGCCCTAATGAGTAACCTAAGACTATTTGGGAATCTAGACCCACTCTTCACTTAGGCCTACTGGAGAACCTAGACCCTCTAATCACATAGGTCTACTGGGGAACCTAGACCCGATCATCAGTGTCTTCTCATCATAGTCAGTCGTTGGATTCTTGCATGTAGCGCGCATGATTATAAGAGAATCTACTCCTCACGCATTTGGTCACATCTCAACATCCACTAAAAACTACATAGAGTGTACCAAAACTACAGCCTTGTCATGTGGGTCCTAACACCGCAAACGGCTAACCAATCAGGCGTGCAGTTTGGATGTTATAAGGCTTTTAGTAAAAAGGGGTCAGTTGGATCTGAGTCCACTAAGCAGACCCATCTCACTGGTACTAACCCGACCCAGTGGGTCCACCCAGCCTGAATAGGTCTAGTCCAGCCCGAGGAACTAGGATCGGCTTAGGGCTAGCCCTCTTGACCAACCTTGACTTCTGGAGCAGACCAGTATTCACCACCCACGATGAGGCGGGTGTCACGGGTCACCACCATGGTCCAGTTGGACCGCCGCCTCTAGTAGAGTCCGATGAACCACTATCGGTGACCTATTGGTGGCCTTTGATCACCTATTATGGAGGATTTCATGAGCCTCCATCGTCACCATGGCGTGCCACCACCACACGCTGTCTCCCATAGGCGGTCGCGCCACGCGCCACCACCCACACACAGCCGCTACCGCATACCACCGCCCACCATCACCGGTATGCCGATGGGTGCTTCTAGGGCTCCCAGGCTTGTTCTGTTCATCCGTTTTTTGATCCTTAAGTCCTGCTATGATTCTCAGGACAGATCCTCCACTGTCTTGTGCTAGAAGATGTCTTTCCATCAATCCGGGGGTCTGACGACGTTCAGAAACTCCTGGCAGGAATCTTACGTGACCACAAGGGTCCATCGATGTAGTACATATTGAGGGAGAGAGAGAGATCACCACAAAAACCCAGGGCAACGGACATCGGCCTTGTTAATTTGGCCTTCATTCATTGAGATAGAAAATAAATGAGAGACGTTTAAATAATTTGAGGATATAAACCATTCTTAAATCCTTGCATGTTGAAATCCCATTACCACAAGGGTGTTCGATCCATGTGTCAATTCATTAGTGAATTGACCCACATTCATCATTTAGAAAGGAATAATTGGGGGAGGAAGGCCACACAAAAAACAAAACCCCCTAACATAGTGTTTTGGATCATTCTTCGATGAAGAACAAAGTCGTACGCCATCATTTTTCGATCCTTTAATCTATCATTATCAATGGTTCTCCTTTGAAGAGGAAGGTAGTAAATAAGATTTTTCATCACAATCATTTTAATTTGCCAATTATATCTTTCGAGAGCCTCCAAGTTTGTCCTATGATTCCCACATCCATGTTAATCCATTAAATGGAGATAATGTGTTCCATAATTACAAGTATTCTACATTGTAGTATCATTAAAATGTTTCATTTATGAAATGAAATAGTTTCCTCGTTTCTGCATCACAACAACATATTTTTGAAAAAATAAACCCGTTTAAGTTTATTTTTTTAAAAAATACTAAAAATTAACATTTTCCCTTGACCAGTGTCGGTCGAGGTTACATCTATCCTTAGGTAAAGTTGTTTTTTTGAACACAATTTCTCCCAAGGATTTGTAATCTGGACACAAGTTCAAATGTTTCCAAAACCACACATGCACCCAATTTTAAACAAACGAAAAAAATTTAACATTTATTTCGAGCGCACTAGGCCTTAGAATCATGTGCCATCAAAGTGCCTAGACTCAATATTATCCAATATTTTTTTCAAAATATTTACTTGAAATTTACTGGACATAACATTCTCCCCACCTTAGATATTTTTATTCGTGAGATCCAAAACAAAAG
This sequence comes from Viscum album, assembly GCA_963277665.1. Lineage (NCBI taxonomy): Eukaryota > Viridiplantae > Streptophyta > Magnoliopsida > Santalales > Viscaceae > Viscum > Viscum album. The sequence goes on along the minus strand of OY728135.1, from coordinate 1,194,064,509 downwards.
ATAAACAAACAAATGGGGAGAATGAGTGATAATCTGAGCCTCCCTCTCTCATGTTCTCTCTTAGAGATTCCCGTACATCCACTAAATGCTCACCAAAAAAATTGACCACCCACGAATGAGCTTGTAACATCCTGTTACATTGGTCGGGAATGTTTTTTATTTTTTAAGAGTCCCCTTTTTCGTTAAAAATCCTTTTATGTAATTTTTTTTGGTTTTAATGTAGAATGTAGAATAGGTACATGTCATGTACCTGAAGTACATGTCATGTACTTGTACTGGTTTCACGTCATGGACTGGGAGATCTTGTAGTGAATGGGGAGATCATGTCGTGAGAAGGTACATACTATGTACATAAGGTACACATCTTGTAGGAGTTAAATAGAGGTTTTTTAACCCGAGTGGATGGGTTTTTCAGTATAACTTATCCAGTGTGGACTACAGGTCGTGACCAATTGGTACACATAATTACCCACCCCGCACCCAGGTTTAAGTCAAATGTTTTTCTATTTTTTATCTTATTTTTTCACTTCAATATCGTGTCCCTTAACCCTAAACTACACTTAGGAGTTTTCAATAGGTTTATTACCTTACAGAATAATATTATTGGCTCTAGTTCATCATTTCTTATACGTTGAATCTCAATGGGTAAGTGTTATATCTGATTCTTCCTTGTAATTGATCGTGATAGCACCCTAGCCTTACGTTATCAGATCTGATAATCCAAGTTTTATGTTTCTAGTTATCTTCATCTAGATTCATTGTGATATCTTTTCTCAAAGTCTATTCCTTGGATAGTTTTGGTGCAACAGATATTTGTTCTTGAGGGCATTCATTGACGATGTTGTTGGGTTTCTTTGATTTTGGATTCCGTTGTGGGAATGTGAGACTAAAACATTAAGGTAGGTGGTTCCACCTCAACACTGTGATAATGATCCTGATTTCTATTTCATTATAAATTGATTAATGAGACTGGAATGATTGTTTATCTCTGTTGAAAAGGGGTTTTGAAAGAAAAATGGGGTTTTCTTGGCTTTTGATAAATTGATTGTAAAATGGTTTTAAATTCTTTTCAAATCACTGAAATTGAATTGTGAAATTGGAAACGTGGGATACCTTGAGTACTTAGGTGGATGATTTATCTTGAGTCCATCATACATTTATTTTTTATTATCATGTATGTTTTTCTTGGGGCCTCCTATGTTCCCTAGGCCCTTTATCTATGAGACCAATATTTACATTTTGGGGGGATTACTCTTGGGGTTTTCCTTTGATTAGTAGTCCTTTTGTTCTAGGATCAGTTTTGTGCACTTGATTCATATGGTATGAGTACTCTTCATCCTATACCTATAGTATTCCTTGGTGTTGTAATACATGTGCTCTTATTTTTTATTTCTTGGCTTTCTGATATAGCATGATATACGTGTTTATGCTTGTGGAAAAGGATATTGAAAATGTGCTTTGGAACTATTATACCTGCTATTGTTTAGAACTATTTAAAAGGGAAATGTTTTCTATTTTTTAATATAAACCAATTTAATTCTTATCATTCCATGTTTTATTTTAAAAATGATCATAAATGATTTTTTACAAAGAGATTTGTTATGGAACACCTTGGTGAGATCCTAATGAACCTGTTAGCTCACACCCCATGAACTACTTTGGTGGTGGATAGACCATATTTTTCTTACAGTGTAGGGAAGGCAAGGAACCATAGTGAGTCAGTGAGCTTCATGTCGGATGGGATGGTTAGTTGGCGGTGATATGGTTATAGTTTTTCCATTATATTATTGGAGTATTTGTTTTTTTGAGTCCCTTGTAGTCGGAGTTGTCTTTTAGAGTTTTAGCTGCTGCTTCCATTGTTTTGTTTAAGTAATTATCCTTACTGTTATGGAATATATACTTGTTAGTATTCTATTGTTCCTTTCTTGCTCTGTATATGTATTCTATCTGGCTTTGTAGGTTTGGATAAATCATTATCTCGATTTTTCTTTCGATGACCAGGTGCATGTCACTAGCCCATGAGGATTAGGAACGCCCATCGAGTATGTTAAAGAAAGATTCAGTTACTGGGATTGATGGAAACCCAGGTCAATTCATTAATTTTTGGTATCAGAGTAGGTATTTCATCAAGAATCTTTTTTTAGGATGTCATTTAGAAAGGAGATGTGATTTTCGGGACTTGAGAGGTATGTTGTGATGAGTGCATGGCTAGATCTTTTCGTAACAAAACTCAAGTTACCATGGGATGTTGGGATATGTGTCTCTAGTTTTGGTTTTTGATTTTTAAAATCTATGTTTTTGCTTATGGGTTTTCTAGTTCGGACTGAGATTCATTCTGCATCTCATTGTTCTTATGTTTTGATAAGCAGCAATATGCCTCTGAGACATCTTCCACGGGTTCCTCCAAAAGGTGTTGTTGATGCTTCTCAAGGGAATCCACCTATGGATTATAATCTCATCAAAATTATCATATTACAAGTCTGTGTTGTTGATAATGATTTTCCATGAGTTCAGAATGTAATGGATGAGGTGTAATCAAGAGATGGAGGGGAAAGATATCGATCGTGGGAGTTCTTGCATGAGAATCCAACATCCATTAAAGGGAAAATTGAACCTCAAGAATTAGAGGATTGACTAGATAGGATCTATCAAATATTCAAATCAGTGGAGACACCTATGAATATTGGGGTGATGTGTGCAATGTTTAGACTCCATGGTTCTAACAACTGTTGGTAAGACTCTATGGACCAAGCCGATAGACATGTTGGCTTGGATTAGAAGGGTTTTTAAGCCTTTTTCTTTTCCCAGTTTTGTCCAAAGTATCTAATGTTGGAAAAATATGTGGAGTTCCTAGCATTGTATCATGGAGAGAATTCAGTGTCAACCTACACCAACTGGTTTGTTGAGCTTGTCTATTTTTCTCTGGATGTGGTAAAGAATGGCCAGCTGAAGGCGCAAAAGTACCTACAGGTTTTGCGAGCAGATATTAAATTGCAAGTGTTCATGTTTAAGCTTTCTACATATGTAGAGACAATGGGTTGAGCAATGATGGAAGGGAAAAACATGGAATGAATGGTTATCTTTACTGCCTCTTATCTTCCAACTGGTGATAGTTTTAGTGGTGTGCATGGGAAGAATATGAAGTGGCGGGACTATCGTAGGAGTGGTGGAGGTGGGTCTTAGCAGCGAACCTTCTCCGCATTGTTCATTGAATCTAGTACTGTGAATTTGACTTGATACCAATACAGAAAGGGTGGTCACATCATACATTATTTTTCTATTCCATTGAATAAGGTCAATAGATGTTTATGTGATGCTCATCTACAGTGTTTCTATCAGGCTATGAATACTCTTCATTATGGTCAGCATTTGTTAGATCATAAGGATACTATGATGTAGATAGAAGCTTCAAGGGCTATAGGGCACCATCCACAAGCCTCAGAAGTAAAGCATTTACATGCAGTGGATGAGTTTCCAATAGAATTTGATTTAGGATCGACAATAGTGAGAGGTATGCTCTTTAGTGTAGCTTTAGTTTCCACAAATTTGTTTGATACTATTTCCTCCCACTCGTTTATATCTGCACGTTTTTTTGATATGCTAAAACCTCCAACAGAACATATTCCATTTACAATAGAGTAAGAAACACCTCTTGGAAATATGAATGAGTAGGGGTTTCAGTGTCCTTTTTCGTTCAGGATAGATGACACTGAGTTAGTCTCAGATTTTCTTCATTCATGATCTGTATCTATTTGACATCATCAGAAGTATAGATTGGCTTGTATCTCATTGAGCTATGGTTTATTTTTATCATCTACATATTTCATTTATTTCTACTGATGAGAGCAATCATGTGTTTCAGGGAGAGTGGGACCAGAGGTCAGGTCATGCAGGACCATCCCGCCCAAAGCTCAAGTGTTTGTTGGTTGTTATTGCATTTGAACCCAAAGATGTTTTGTCTATTGATTATATTCCATGTTTTTTTCAAGACTTTCTGGATGTTTTCCCAGAATAATTAACCGATATTCCTCCTAAGAGAGAGGTAGATTTCATTATTGACCTGGTGTCCATAATTTATCCAATAAAAATTCCTTCATACCTTATAAAACTAGTGGAGTTTAAATAACTCATGATTCTGATGGATGGCCTATTAGAGAACAATTTTTTTCAACCTAGTGTTTCTCCTTGGGAAACCCATATGATATTTTCTAAGAAAGTATAAGGTTCAATTTAGTTATGTGTGGAATATAGGAATCCAAAATGGGAAATAATTAAGAATAGATACCATTTTCTTCATGTGGATGATATTTTTTGTCATTTGAAGGGAGAAAAGTGGTTTTCAGAGATGAATCTTTGATCAGGTTATCATCATCTCAGAGTCTGGGAGTCTGATATGTCAAAGACGTCCTTTGAGAGCAGGTATAGCCATTATGAATATCTCATGATGTTGTTTAGTTTGACTAACGCTCCTATAGTTTTTAAGTCCTTGATGAATCAGATATTCAACCAATATCATTACACTTTTTTGGTAGTTCTCATGGATGATATTCTGGTTTATTCAATGTTTGAGCATGAGAAAAGGCACCATATGAGTTTGGTCCTGGATATTTTGAAAAATCGTCATCTTCATGGAAAGATTTCAAAATGATTTTTCTGGATTCAAGAATTGAATTTATTGGGGCACAAAATTTTTGAGCATGGCCTATTAGTTGGTCCATAGAATTTAATATTTGTTTATATAGGAAGTAAACATGGATTGTTTTTTAGATAAAAATATTTCGTGGTCTTACTGGTTACCACTAATGGTTTGTCAAGGATTTCTCTAAGATAGACTCGCCTTTGTATTCTCTTACTAAAAAGGTAATGAAATTATCATGGGATGTGATGTATCAGTGTTCTTTCAATGAAATGAAATGTCTTCTAACATCATGACATGTTGTGATCTTACCTGATCTCAATAAGGGGTATGTGGTGTTCTGGGATGCATATGGTGCTAGTTTGGGATGTGTTCTAATGCAGAATGATCATGTGGTAGATTATGGCTTATTTTATCTCCGACCACATGAAAAGAACTACCCCACACATGATTTAGAGCTTACTATGGTGATGTATGTACTTCAAATGTTGGAGGGCTGTAACGTCCCGGTCTCAAAAGCCACCTAGAGATTCCCCATACCAGGTTGGTCACATTGCCTCAAGCGCATTTCCCTGAATGCCAGAGGCTTCCAACTAGCAATGAGGGACTTCGGTGTGATAGCAAGGAAACTATGCCCTCATTGGCAGAGTACACAGAGGAAGTAAACAAATACATATAAGAGAGGAAGTAGTAATAATGACATATAGCATAAAACTGAAGGTATAAACATGAGAACACAAATATTAAATCACACATAATACCTGTGTCTAGGAAAGTAGCCAAACAAGTCACAATGTTGGAATAAAATAGAGATAAACCAAAGTTAAAAAGAAATTAGATAAACTCCTCAACATCGCAAGCCATAGCTTGGTCCCATGATCAGTAGCTCCACAGCAAGTCATGTACCTGAATTAGAAGGGTGCTTCCCTTATCTATAACTGCATCAATATAATCTTTTTGGGCCCAATACCATGGACCAAACTGGGTGTGAGAATAAATCCTAGTAGATAACCACCATGAGATCTGTGCCTAATAGTCAGTGAATATTGGGAAGATAATGTACAAAAGGTAGTAAACAAGGGAGGTACACTGTAATAAACAATCCACAATTTGAAAGCATTCAAATATCCTCACAACATGCAATATCTAATCAAAGCAGATAAAAACAACAGGTAACCCCTCTGGGAAGTACCCTCAGCCTATCCCCTCTGGTCCTACCTAGAAAAACAAGCAAACAAATAACATAAGGTAACCCCTTGTGAAGTACTCACAACCTATCCCCTCTGGTCCTACCAAACAAGTACAATCAACCCTTTGGGTAGTACACACAGTCTAACCCCTCTGGTTCAAATTAAGCATAGACTCTACGAGGAAGCATTAACCATCAATTCCCCCTATAGTCTCGTAATGGTACTAAAGGCACTCTGGGGAAGCACTGAACGTCTCATTCCCCTAGTGGCATGTGTCGAGGAACTACAAACACTCTGAGGAAGCACTAAACGTCAATTCCCCCTATGGTCTCACATTGCAAATTATAATGACACTCTTGATAAGCCCTCAATGACTATTATCCCCATGGTCTATAAACCAGGTTCTCATGGACCTGTGTAAGTCAAGAAAGTGTATCAGTGCAGAAAATCCATGGTAAACCTCATGAACTACTTGGATAGCATTCTACATAACAACAACATTACATAACAACAATCATACCATCCTACAACACTAGACATGGTATGTAAACTGCAACCTAATAGGAAAACAAGACCCAAAGGTCAAAATAGGAAAAAAAATCATGGGAAATACATTCAAATCACAACAATTCACCTTATTCACAATAAAAAAACATCTACACAGGCATACCAGCATAACAGAGAAACAATAGGGCCAAAATGGTAAATACACTATACCCAGTTCATGGGTATTGGAAAAATTTGCACATAAAACTCAATGAATTTCAACAGAAATGCACAATCCACCTACCTCGGGGTAGGATATCAATATACTTGAACCTTGAAGCTTGAATCTCCTTAGAACGCTATAGATATAAGAAAACGTCTAAAACATTCAACCCATGATAACATGAAAAAGAAGAGAAATCATGAAACAAGGTTCCAGTAGAAGAGAGAACTCAAAGATGTGATTCCAACGCAATCAACAGTGTTCGAATAGGAGGGAAAATAGAGGATCGGGGGCTCATTGAAGATCCATGGCTTTTCGATGCTCTCAGACGAACTATGTTGAGAAAGATGGTGTTCTGTCCCTAAGACGCGACCCCGGTGCGTTTAATGAAAAAAAATACACAGCGTGTACTTTTGGAGTACACGGCGTGTACTTGCTGTTTCTGTACCCCGCATTTGGCATTCTCCATGTCATCACACATGGCTGTGTGCAAGGTTGCTACCCGGACAACACATGGCTACCCGCAGTAACATAGTACAGAGTGTGTACTCATAATGTACATGGCATGTACTTCAAAAATATCTAGAAACTCCACTTTTCTCAAAAACTCCAGGAAAAAGAAAAACATACCTAAAAAGAATATCTGGGTACTTACAAACTTCCCCCCTTAAATTAATTCATCCCCGAATTTCCCTAGTGTGGCGTAGATGAAGAAACCCAAAACAGTTCAGGCCACTGAGCTCGTACATCGGCTTCCCTCTACCAAGTCTCATCCTACACCCGCCTGTGCGGCCATAGCACTTGTACTAGAGGAATAGACTAATGACAATGAACCTTTGTAGTAAAATCCACAATAAGGATAGGATGCTCCTCAATCTATGCATCTATATCGAGCTCAACCTCTTCAGGAAGAAAGACATGAGATGGGTCTGAAAGGTAACGTCAAAGTTGAGAAATGTGGAAGACATCATGCATAGTTTGGTACCACTGAGGTAACTGCAACCGATAGAAAACTAGACTAAATATCTCCAACAATTCAAATGGACCGACGTACCTCTGTGAAATCTTACCCTTTCTCCTAATCCTCTTGTGCCCTAACCTCAGTGTGACACACAGGAAAACCTGATCCCCGACCATGAACTCCAGAGGTCATCTCCGCGGATCAACATATTACATCTTTCGAGACTGTGCAACAGCCATCCTCTTCCGAATCAACTCTATCTACTTTGTGGTCTCTTGAACAAGACGAGGTCCCAGCAACGCAGCCTCTCCTTCCTCCAACCAACATAAGGGTGATCAATATGACCTACCATACAAATCCTCATAAGGTCCCATCTGAATAGTTTCTTGAAAACTATTTTTAAAAGGAAACTCCATAAGATGTATATAATTCTCCCAAGAACCTTCAAAATACATAATGAATGATTAGAGCATGTCCTCAAGCACATGAATCAAACAATCATACTGGCTATCTCTTTGGGGATGGTAAGCTGTACTCAAAAGTAACTATCTACCCAATGCCTTCTGAAGCCCCTGCATTACCCGAGAAGTAAAATGTGCATCCCTGTCTGAAACAATGGAGTGTAGAACTCCATTAAGTCGTAAAATCTCTAAGATGTACAATATTCTCATCTCATCAACAATGAAGGTCTCCATGATTGGAAATAAGTGATCAAACTTGATGAGTTTGTCAATGACAACCCAAACAATATCATTTCCCCAAGGCAGCCTTGGAAATCTGGTCACAAAGACCATCGCGACGTCATTCCACTTCCAATCAGGAATGGGTAACTATATAAAATCCATGCTAGTCACTAATGCTCCGCCTACTCCTACTGACAAGTGGAACACCTCATAGAAAACCCAGAAACGTCCCTCTTTATACCTAGCCACCAATATTGATGGTGTAGATCATGACACATCTTGGTGTCACCATGATGAACTTCCCAAATGGAGGAATGAAAATCCTAAATAATCTCCTCGAATATGTCTACTGGAACTCATATGCGCCCCTGGAAATGAAAGATTTCATCCTTGACTCTAGTCCATCCAGGAATAGGGTCCTCTCCTGACACACTCTTCCTTTGGACTGGGCCTTCAGAATCTAATAGGTGCCTCATTCAAACTCGATCAAGAAAAGTAGAGGTAACAGCTACAAGAAGATAAAAAATTATTCCCCTGACCATCGTGCACCTCCAAATGGATATCAGAGAATAGAGCCATAATCTTCCACTCAATGCTGGCCTCCTAAACGGCCTGTATTTGAGTCCTCCTTCTCAATGCATCAGCCACTATGTTGCCCTTCTGAGGCGTATAGTCAAGCTCAAAATCATAGGACTAAAGGTACTCTACCCACATGCGCTATCTCACATTCAGATCACACCGTGTGAAGATGTGCGTGAGAATTTTGTAGTTGGTGAAAACCACAAAATGTTCTCCCAGAAGAAAATGTATCTAGCATCATAAGGCATGAACAATAGATTCCCACTCCAGATCTTGCATCGGGTAATTCATCTCACGTGGCCTCAACTACCAAGACCTCTATGCAACAACTCCATCTCCGTACATAATCACAGCTCCCCTCCCAATACCTGATTCATCACAGTAAATCGTGTAGATCTTGCCTAGTTCTGGAAAGACCAGTATCGGTGCAGAAGTCAACCTACCTTTCTTCTCCTGAAAGGCGGACTCACAAGAATCTGAACATAAGAACATCACCCCCTTCTTAGTTAGACCTATCATCGGTGCTACTAAGAGTGAAAAGTCCTGCTTGAAATGTCTTTAATATCCAACCAGACCTATAAAACTCCTTACCATAAAGGCGTTCTTTAGCTGCTCCCAGGAAACTACATCTCTCAGTTTTTCTGGGTCTACTAATACTCCAACCTCTGAGATATCATGACCCAAGAAGTTAATCTGAATCGTCCAAAAGTGTCATTTTGAGAACTTATCATATAACTGATGCCCCCTCAGTGTACTAAAAATGATCTCATGATGGGTTACACGGTTTTTTCGAGTGTGAGAGTACACCAAGATATCGTCCATGAAGACCACAACAAAGGAATCCATGTATGGATGGAATTCACAGTTCATCAGTGCCATGAAAACTGGAGGAGTGTTCGTGAGACCGAACAGCATAACCAAGTACTCATATACACCATACCTACTCTTGAAGGCTGTAAGAGGTATATCAGATGATCTAATGTGCAACTGATGATAACCAAACCTCAAGTAAATGTTCAAGAACACACGGGCTCCCCAAATCTGGTCAAAGAGATCATCAATCCTAGGTAAGGGATATCAGTTCTTGACCATCAACTGGTTCAACTTCTGATAGTCCCCACAAAACCTAAGGGTACCATCTCCCTTCTTTGCAAACAGGACAGGTGAACCCCAAGGAGAAGTACTGGGTCAGATGAAACCATTTGCCTGCAACTCCTCTAAATATTTCTAGAGTTCTTGCAACTCAGGTGTATCCATACTATAAAGAGTAATGGACACCGGTGCTTCTCCTGGCACATGATCAATCAAGAATTATACCTCGTACTCTGGAGGCATACCTAAAAAGTCCTCTAGAAAGACATCTCTAAAACAATACACCACTAGAAGAAAGTCTAACTGTGAAGTCACCAGCTCATCCAGATAATGTCTTGAAATCTAGACTGTAACTCCTCCCAACCCATGATGCTCTGGACCCTCTCTGCTCGTCTAGACGTCCCACTCACCCCTATGAAGAAAAGATCCACCTTATCATGATATGAAACTCACCCTATGACAACAACAGTCGACGACTACCTAGAATGGAACTAACCAATCCATTATGAGAATGACATCATAGCTTGTCATCTCTAGGAAATAAAGATTCCAAAGACTGTGACATCCACCAACCCGTAGAGGGCACTCTCTGCACTGACATACACTAGCTGTACTAGTCCCCAACGGAGCCTCTAGCGTCATGATATCAGTAGAAGAAAAGATGCAGAACCCAAGGATCTCCACAACCACAACAGGTATAAATCTATGGGATGCCCCTATATTTAAAAGAGCATAATATAAAACTGAGGCAACTAAGATCATACCTTGAACTGTAGAAGGACCGGGATCCTGCTCTAGCGGGCTCTGCTCCACTGCAATAGTTTGGCCCGTACCACGACCCTGTGACCCTGCCCAACCAGTCTAAGCTGATCCACCTTGATGTCGCTGAAAACTGGGTGACTGGCTACCATGGCCACGACCTTCACCTCATCCTGAATGGCTTGAAGAACTACAGTTCCCAGACTAGTGAGAAACTGGTGGTGCTGCTTCTGAATAAAAAATCATAGAAGAACCCCTATCACCAGCAGCTAGAGAGAAGATATGATGGAAGTGCTAAAGATGACCCATCCTGACACAGGATCGGCACTCCACTGGGAATCTCGGGCAGTGTGGCCTCATATTCCCATCCCTTCCACACTGGTAGTAAACCACCTGGCTACCTTAAGGTGTCTATTGATTTCTTAGATCACCATGTGAAGAATCCCTATGGTGCTTCCTACTATGAGTCGGGGGGATGCTAACTCCATATTTCGAGCTTCCCTGTCTCACAACTCCATAATCCCTCAGATTGTGCATTGTGATCAGTGCCTTGTTAACTATAGAAGTTATAGAAGTCATCCGAAATATGTTCACCTGTGATCGAATGTCATGCCTCAGACCATCCTCGAACTTCAATGCCATGAATAGCTAATCAAATCCTGCAATAGGCATAAAGAACTACAACTCGATAAAGATGGAGGAATACTCCATAATAGAAAGAGTACCCTGAGCTAGAATCATAAACTACCAGGATCGATTAGCCATCAGGGTCTCTGGATAGAAGTTGCCAAAGAAGATGCTTCGAAACTCATCCCATGACATAACCTATTGACGTCCCACCTGCGAGATCACATCCCACCACCTCTTGGTGAAATCCAGAAGCATATAGCTAGTGAGGATGATCCTCCTCTATTAAAGAATCTTTAGATTCACAAAGATCATCACCATGGCTTCTAGCCATGACTCTGCATCCCAGGGTCCTCCTTCCCCTATGAAAGTGTGAGGTTGCTATTGCGGGAAGTACCATGTAAAATTAGCCATCGATGGGGCAGGAGGCAACACCCACTGAATGGTCTGCATCATCCCCAAGAGGCCCTCCCTAAAATGTGCATCAACACTTACATTAGGTACAACGGCTGGTGCCAAGGCTGGGACAACAGGAGGATCTGTAGTTAGTCCTAGATTGGCCTTTTCCGGTGACTGATCACCATCTAGAAACTGGTGCACAACCAAAGGACGTCTCGGTGTCATGACTCTACATGGTCAACATCAAACCATATATCATGGTTATCAAGGATTGAAAATAGGTAGTGTAAGAAGGGACCAAGATAAATAATACATCCATGTTTTAAAAAACATGACTACACGGCGTGGACTATTTCTACAAGGAGTGTTCCCTTAAGTCATTTACATTGGCATGTACTCCTGCCCAAATTGGTCTTGTAACACCCCAAACACACGATGTGTTTTCCTGACACATGGAGTGTACTTGAATCCTCTTCCCATGCCTGAGTCCTTCTACACGGTTAAGCCACATGGCTCTTTTAAGACAAGACTACACGGCGTGTGCATGGTAGACACGGAGTGTACTAGAGAAGCTTCAACTAGCCCATGTTGTAAGTGACATGGCCTAACACATGGCTCAAAATACATGGTGTGTTCCAGATGGAAACGACATGTATGAGAATGGATAACACCGACCCGTGTTGTTCATGACATGACTGAGTACCTAGGTCAGACTACACTGAGTGTTCAAGGAAGACATGGTGTGTACGGGAAACAATGAAACCAACCCGTGTTGTCCGTGACATGGGAAGACACATGGTCGACACTACACAACATGTTTGAATGGTACACGATGTGTTTCCACCTGACTATCCCCATCCCATGTCATTGACCACATGACCTATGACATGGTTAGAGACAACATCGAACGTACATAAAGTATACAGCATGTACTTAAGAAAAATAGTTTATTCCAAAACCAAAGAACACACGGCTAGTACTTAACATTACACAGTGTGTATTCTAGGTTTTTCTAGATAGTAAGCCTCAAAAACTACTCTGGAACCCTGATAACAATGAAACAAGCACTAAAAATGCCAAATTCTAATTTGTGAGGGACCATACTCCCTGCGAATCAATGTTTGGAATTTTATACACATTATGACAAGGAAAACATGGCAATGATCCAACAAATTCCGGTCCATGAGGGCCCATAATACCTCAAGATCCAAATTTTGGCATTCATTCATGCAAATATCTACACATAAATACCCTATCAAACATCAAGTATTTCTATCAAGCCAACTATCACAATAGCATGCATATTTTATGCATCATGTATCACAATATGCAATCACTAATGCATCCTAGATGGCATTGAAAAAATGCATGGAATATGATTTCTAGAATGTTCCTATGTGATGAATGAGATGTAATACCCTCATATCATCGAATTGGAACTGAAATAGAACCTCAATAACATCAATGACAACAACACAGAACATGTGAGTCACCGAACTGTTAAAATCAGGTCAACCGTAAACTTGCAAAACCAGAAAAATTACAATAATCGAGGTAGATTGGCTTTTCTCTATACATGGGTTAGCTAATCCTTGGCACAACTTATTACCAAGTACCTATTCCTTCCTATCTCTAGATAAGGCTCCAAATAGTAATTCAAGAGAAATTAAATCCTTTGAAACCACTTTCTATCATCCCGGTTCTGGGATCCACCCAAAGGCGCCTCGTACACAGTTGGTCTCATGGAATCAAGTGCATTTCACAGAATGCTAGAGGCTATCGACTATCATCATGGGACTTTAGTGTGATAGTGGAGAAACTATGACCTCATTGGCAGAGCAAAGAACAGATCTAAACAAATACATACAAGAGTGGAAGCATTAATAATGACATACATTAGAAAACTGATTGTATAAAATGGAGAACACATATATAAAATGATGCATGATACCTATGTCTAGGAAAATAGCCAAACAAGACACAATGATGGAATACAACATTTCTTAACCAAAGTGAAAAGAAAGAAGATAAACTCCTAATCATTGCAAGCCATAGCTTGGTCCCATGCTCTCGAGATCCATATCAAGTCAAGTACCTGAAGTAAACGGGCACTTTCCCTTATCTATACCTACAATAATATAATCTTTTTGGGCCCAAAAGAATGGCCCAAATAGGTTGTGAGACTAAATCCCCATAGGCAACCACCCTAAGATCTGTGCCTAACAGTCAATGAATATATGGTAGGTAAATTACAGAATGCAGTAAACAAGGGAGGTACATATCTGTAAACAATCCACCGTTTCAAAGCATTCAAATCACCACAAAACATGCAATAACTATTCAAAGTAGATAATCACAACAGGTAACCCTTGGGAAATTACCCTCATCTAATCCCATCAAGTTCTACCTAGCAACACAAGAAAACATCTAACACAATGTAACCTTTTGGGAAGTACTCACAACCTATCCCCTATGTTCCTACCTAACAAGTACAAGTAACCCATTGGACAGTACACATAGTCTAACCCCTCTGGTTCAACTTTAGTATATATTCTATGGGGAATCAATCACCATCCATTCCCCATATAGTCTCATAACGGTACTAAAGACACTCTGGGGAAGCACACAACGTCTCATTCCCCATGTGGCCCACATTGAGGTACTACAGAAACTCTAGGGATGAACTCAACGTCAATTCCACCTATGGTCTTGCATCGTAAATTATAAAGACACTCTAGAGAATCCCTCAACGTCCATTCTCCCTATGGTCTATACACCTTGTTCTCATGACCTTGTGTAAGTAAAACATGTGTAGTAGTGCACAACGGCCTAGGTAAACCTCATGAACTACTTGGCTAGAATTCTACAACACAACAGCATGACAGAACACCAATCATACCATCCTACAACACTAGGCATGGAAAGTAAACAACAACCTAATAGGAAAACAAGACCCAAATGTCCAAACAGGAAAAACATGCATGAGGAATACATCCAAATCACAACAATTCACCATATTCACAATCCAAAAACATCTACTCAGGAATACCAGCATAACATAGAAATAGTAGGTCCAAAATGGTAAACGTGCAATACCCCGTTCATGGATATTGGGATAATGTTCACATAAAACTCAAAAACATTCAACAGAAAGGCACAAGCAACCTAACTAAGGGTTAAGTGATCAGTATACATGATCCTTGAATCTTTAATCTCCTTAGAATGCCGTAGATCTATGAAAACGTCTAAAATGTTCAACCCACGATGACTTAGAAAATAAGATAAATCATGAAACAAGGTTTCAGAAGAATAGATAACTCACTTATGCGATTCCATTGCAATCAACGGTGATTGCATCAAAGGAAGGATGGAGGCTCTGGGGCTTGTCGAAGATCTGTGGCTTCTCGGTGCTCTCAGACGAACTAGGTTGAGAGGGAGGGTGTTCTGTCTATCAGACGCCACCTGGTGCATTTAATGAAAAAAACAAAATACACGACATGTACATTTGGAGTACACAACGTGTACTTTCTATTTCTATACCCCGTATTAGGTGGCCTCCAGGTCATCACACCTGGCCGTGTGCAAGGCTGCTACATGGATGACACAAGGCTACCCATGGTAACAGAGTACATGTCCTGTACTCATAAAGTACAGAAAATTTACTTCAAAAATATCCAGAAACTCATATTTTCTCAAAAAATCCAGTAAAAAAATCATACCTTAAGTGAAGATTCAGGTTCTTAAAGGGGCACTAACTCTTTGGGGATATGTTCACATTATTCTCTAATCAAAAGAGCCTGAGATGTATATTTTCTGAGAAGCACATGAATTTATATCGATGAGATGGGTAGAATACATTCAGACATTTGAATTTGACATCTCCTACATTTAGGGGAAAGAGAATGTAGTTGCAAGTGCTTAAAATAAGAAGGTACCATCACAAACTATTTTGGAATCAAATGAAGGGTGGAATCTTATGGGGATTTTCCCTCAGTTTCACTTAGATTCTTAAGATGATGTTTTATGTATGGTTCTAACGACTGTTCAGTTATCATCATCTCTCCATGAGTCTATCTTTCAAAGTAAACAATAATATGATGAGTTTTAGTAGATTTCGGAATACCTTAATGATGGGGAGATAGTTCTTAGTTAGTCTCCTTCTTCAGATGGAATACTTCACTTCTGGAAGTGATTTTTCATCCCAATACCTATAATAAGTTCAGTCTTTTTGATTTTTATATCTCTTCATGGTTCATTCATCTAGGCACTACAAAAGATGTATTATGAAATGTGAAGATAGATCTGGTGGTCGGGTATGAAGCGTGACATTGCAGAATATGTGTCTCATTATTACACCTGCCAACAGATAAATGCAAGGCACTTGAAGCCCTCTAGATTGCTTCAGCCTCTCCCAGTATGATTTGAGAAGTGTGATTTGGTGTCCATGGATTTTTTTTTGTGTTACCACAGAAACCCCGAGGACAAAATGCTATATGGGTGGTTGTTTACTGGTTGAAATGTCTGCTCGTTTTATTCTAATCAAAGACACCACTGAAGATGATGATCTGGGTAAGATGTATGTGAATAAGATCATGAGTTTACATGGGAGTATTTATGTTATTATATCAAATAGGGACCTTGGTTTACCTTAAGTTTCTGGAGGAATCTCTAGAGGAAATGGGGACTCAGGTCAAGTTTAGCACCGCTTACCATCCACAGACAGAAGGCCAGACAGAGTGTATAATTTGGATCCTAGAGGATATGCTTTTTTCCATGCATCTTGTATTTCAGTGGATCATGGGATAGCCATCTAGGATGGGTTGAGTTTGTTTAAAATAATATATTCCATTCTTTGATCAGAATAGGTCCTTTGAGTTTTTTATGTTCACCCATGAATATCACCACTTTGATGGGAAGAGGTGGGTGATGTAGCTTTGGTTGGACCATGTCTAGTTTTGGAGACGTCAAAAAATATTCAAAAGGTGATATGATGTTTGGTTACAGTCTAGAGTTGACAGAAATCATATGAAGTTTAGTGGTGTAATCCTTTATATTTTTCCATTGGTGACTGGGCAGTATTGAAATTTTCTCCTCGGTTGGGTCACCATTGGTTTGGAAAACATGGAATGTTGGCTCCAAGATATGGCAGACCATTTGAGATCATTTAATGGATTAGGAATGTTTCTTATAGGTTATCATTTCTAATTTAGTTGACATTAATTCCTAAGTTTTTCCACATGTCACATATCATAAAGTATCACACTGACCCCTCTCATGTTCTATGTTTGGAAGAAATTTGTCTAGAACCATATGCTTCTGTTTTATAGAAACCAGTTGAGATCTTTGACTCTTAGATGAAAGTATTACATGAAAATTCAATTCTATTAGTCAGAGTTATACAGATTTAAGGATCAGATTATCATGATTCTTGGGAACACTAGTCATTGATGAAGGAGCAGCGGTATCATCTGTTTCTGGTGGTTACATCTTCCCCATGAATTCATGGGGATGGAAAGTATTAATGGTGGTGAATTTGTAACATCCTGATACCTTGGTAAGGTATGTTTTTCTTTTTTATAAGTCTCCTTTTTGGTTAAGAATCCTTTTATGTAATTTTTTGGGTTTACTGCAGATTGTAGAAAAGGTTCACACCATGTACCTGAGGTACACATCATGTACTTAGTGATGGTTGCACGTAATGGTCTGAGAGATCACGTCGTGAATGGGGATATCATGTCGTGAGCTTGTACATGTCATGTACCTGAGGTACACATTGTGTAGGGGTTAAATAGTTGATTTTTGAATTGAGGTAATGGGTACTTTAGTTTAACTTATCCAACAACGATTACATGTTGTGACTAAGTGGTACACCTTATGACTTGGCCAAAGACAAGGTTTAAGTTACATGTTTTTATATTTCTATAAGCCTTTTTCCTTCTGAGACTTTTAAATCTCAACCAAAAACTAATCCTAGGCAATTTTCACTAGTGTCTCGCCTTTTAGATTGATCTTATTGGCTCCAGTTCATCGTTGCTTATATGGTGTCTCTCTCCGAGTAAGGGTTCTCTCCAATTCTTCCTTGCGATTGATCAAGATAACACCCTAGTCTTACGTTATCAGATCTGCTGATCCAATTTGGATGTTTCTTGTTGCCCTCATCTAGATTTATTATTTGATATTGTTTCTAAGGCCATTCCATGGCTAGTTTTTTTATAGTTAGTTTTCTTTCTTGAAGGACTTCATTGATGATGTTGTTGGGTTTCATTGCTTTTGGATTTTTTTGTGGGTGAGTGTGACATAATCTTCAAGGTTGGTGCTTCTGTCTCTAGAATATGATATTGATCTACATTTATATTTCTTTATAAAATGATTTATGAGACTGGAATGATTATTTTATAGTGTTGAAAATGGTTTTTGAAATAAAAATGGATTTTCCTTGGATTTTGATAAATTGATTGTGAAATGGTTTTGAATGGATTTTAAAGAATTGTAATTAAATTGTTAAATAAAGAAAATGGGTTACCTTGGGTATTTAGGCAGAAGGTTTATCTTGAGTAAATCATTCATTTATATATGATTATTGAGGTGGTTTGACTTGGGAATATCCTCTATTCCCTCGGCTTTTTGTTATAGGAGACCGATATAGCCATTTGAGGCATTATTCTTAGGGTATTCCTCTTCTTCCAAGGCCCATTGTTCTAGGATTAGTTTTGTGCACTTGATTATTATGGTACGAGTATTCTGCTACACAGACATATAATATTCCTTGTTGTTTTGATACTCGTGTTTTGGTTTGTATTTCTTGGTTTTTTTGTTATCCTGGATGTGCATTTTTATGCTTGTGGAAGGCATATGGATAATGTTCTATGAAACTATAATACCTGCTTTTGTTTAGAACTATAGAAAAGGGGATTGTTTTCCATTTTTTCTATTAAACTTCATTATTGGTTATCCTGTAATGTTTTATTTTAAATATGATTATATTGGATTTTTTATATAAGGACTTGTTATAAAACACATGCGTGGGATCCTACAAAGCCTATTATCTCTCACCTTGTGCACTAATTCGGTGATGTGTAGACCTTTGTTTGTGTTATAGTGCAAGGAAAGGCAAGGTTTCATGCTGAGGCCAGGATGGTCATGTTAGCTGGTTTGGGTAACTAGTGGTTAGGTGATTTGCGTTTTTCCATACCTTCATTATAGTAGATGTTGGTTTTGAGTCCCATGAAATGAGATTTGTTTTTTGGAGTCTTTAGTTGTTGTTTCCATTGTTATATTTTACCTATTATCTTTACAGTTATGGAATATTTTTTTTAGTCTTATGTTGTTCCTCTATTTATATGTACGTGTATGACTTGTGGTTGTTTAGGTTGGGTGAAATCGTTCCCTTAGTTTTTTCATTTGTTGTTCGGGTTCTTGTCACCAGCCCTTGGGGATCGGGAATTCCCATTGGGTATGTGATGGATCGTGTTGGGTACTGGGTTTGAGGGAAACCTAGGTACGTTCATTACATACCCACTCCTGTCGACCCTCATTATCCACTAAGAACTCCACAAATGTCGCCCCGTCGTCAATATCCAGCATGTCCTAGTCAATAACATGTGATGTGTCATGAACTAACCTTATTAGATGTGACACATAAAAGAAATTATTAACTTGATGAATCTGTGGGTGGAAGGATAGGAGGTATGCCACCTCGCCAATGTTGCTCAAAATCTGGAAAGGGCTAATGAATTTTGGAAACAATATGTCACCCCGACCAAATATCTGCAATCCCCATCAAGGTGATACCTTAAGGAACACATGGTCTTCTTCATTAAACTCCTAGAACTTCTATCTTCTATCATAATAGGATTTTTGATTTCTCTGTGAAGTCCCCATCCTCTCCTAGATGAACTTCACCTTCTCAGTTATGGCCCGTACCAACTCTGGACCATTGAGTGTTGACTCCCATAGGTCTGTCAAACATAATGGTAATGTGCATGGTTTACCATACAGTGCCTCAAATGGCACCATACTAATGGTGGAGTGGCAGCTGTTGTTGTATGTGAACTCCACCAGTGGTATATGGTCCTCCCAACTACAAACAAAGTCCAGGATGCAATAACGAATCATGTCTTCAAAAACCTATATAGTCCTCTTTATCTGGCAATCTATTAGGGGATAAAATGTTGTTATAAAATATAGTTGAGTCTCGAATGCTTCATAAAGTCCCTTATCTAGATAGGACATGAACTGAGCATCATGGTTTTAAATGATAATCAAATGCACCCCATGAAGCCGAAAAATATCCTAAACCTAAGGGCATCCCAATCCCTCGATGGAACCCTACTCACAAATGGGTTGGAAGTGGGACGACTTGGTGATCTGGTCAATGACCACCCAGATGGCATCATGTCTCTTGGGTGTGTGTGGTAATCCTATCATGAGGTCTATTGATATACCGTCTCATTTACCCTCTGGTACCTTTAGTGGCTGAGCCAAGCCTAATGGAACTTGATGCTCTACCTTCACTTAGTGACAAGTGAGGCATCGAGAAATAAACTCTACCACTCCCTTCTTCATCCCCGACCACCAATACAGACATCAGAGATCCTGGTACATCCTTTCCAATCTCAGATTTACCCCCATGGGGAGGTGTGGAGCTCCCTCCAAACCTCCACTAGCAACGTCATTGTTAAATTGGTGCACCCTCTAAAAAGGACGATATGCTCCCCACCCATCGAATATTCACCAGGGGATTGCACTATGCATAACTGATCAGGTCGGGGCCTTCAGCCCACATCCCAAAGATGTGCCACCCTAACCAACTAGAAGAGTGGGGGACTGACAACCATCGTCATAAGGTAAGCTTCTCCATCACCATCTACGAAGGTTATCTGCATCACGATTTACTCCTTTGTTGTTGAACTCAGAAACTACAACCCGGTTCTCCTACTGAGCGCATCCGCCACCACAATCCATTTCCCATGAGTATAGACTATCTTGAAGTAATAGTCTGAGAGGAACTCAAGCCACTGCTACTCTCTCCAGTTTATGTCCTTCTGGGAGATGATATACGTGATTATTTTATGGTTGGAGTATATGGTAAACCTGTCACCCAACAACTAGTGTCGCCAGATTTTCAAAGTGAAGACCACTATAGGTAACTCATGATCATGGGTCATGAAGTTTTACTCATGCTACCTCAACTGTCATGAACCATAGGCAATCACTACCTCATCCTGTATTAGGACACAACCCAATTCGGTCCCTGATGCATCATAGAATACTACATACCCCATTACCTCCTCTAGCAGTCTCAATATAGGGGCACTCGTCAGTCTCCACCTCAACACCTAGAAACACTATAGGGACTTTTCCCTTCACACGAAGGGTTTTCCCTTATGATTCATAGTTGATAAGGGTACTGATACTCTAGAAATTTATGCATGAATCTCTATTAGTATCCATACAAACCCAATAAAGTATCACACCTCATTCACGCTCTTTGTTGGATTCCTTGTAAGAACTACCTCTATATTCACCAGATCCACTGAAACTCCAACCTCAAAAATCACATGTCTTGAAAAGTGGACCTACTGAATCCATAATTTACACTTTGAGAGATTTCCATAAAGATAGTTCACTAGGAGTGTATCTTGGACCATCTCCAAGTGTTTCGTGTTCTCCTCCTCAGACGCCGAGTACACCAGGATGTCATAAATGAATACTATGACGAACCGATAAAGGTAAGGCTAGAAGATCTTGTTCATGGGTCAAATGGATACTGCTATAGAATTAGTCATTATGAATGGAATTAACAATAACTCTTTGTGTTCATACCGACATAGAAAAGTTTTCCTTGGTACATCCTAATCCCATACATGAAGCTGTTGATAGCCATACAAAAAGTCTATCTTTGAGAACCACCTTGCACCCTTCTGTCGGTCAAAGAGGTTATTGATTAATGGAAGTAGGTATTTGTTTTTCACGGTCACCTGATTCAGGCACCGATTGTCCACATATATTCTCAAGCTCCCTTCTTCCTTTCTGGAAAATTTAACTAGGGTCTCCCAAGGTGAAACAATAGTCCTTATAATTCCCATTCTCTGCAGGTCCCCATGTTGTAACCACAACTCACGAAGATCGGTGAGAGCTATATGATATGCTCGCATGGATATCAGTGTCATACCAGGGAATAGGTCAATGCATACATCATCCTCCCTATGAGGATTTAATCCCAAAAAATCATTAGGAAATATGTCCTTGTATGCGTCCACCACTATAGGAAATTGTTGGATCCACTCGTCCACTACATCGAGAGTAAGTCAAGCCAACTGGTGAGTGATCGGTTTCACCCTCCTCCATGTAAGTTTGTTTTGTGCTTCAAATGTTCCATTTTTTCCCATAAAGAAGAACCTAGTTCAATATCCATGGACAAACCACACTCTATGCCTAAAACAGTCAATCTGAGCATGGACTGTGAATAACTAGTTCATACCCAGAATGGAATCATAAGGCTTTGTTGCTGCTACTAAGAGATCCCAGCTAAAGATCTCATCTCCAATAGTATGATCGCACTGCTAGTACCAGTGTTTTATCATCAAATCCCCTCTAGTAAGAGTATCTAATTGTAAGGATTGTGTCAATGGCTCTACTAGAATCTCTGAGATCTGAACAAGTTCAGTGGAATAGAAAGAGTAACTGACACTTATGTCTACAAAAACTGCAGATAAGGTGGATAAGACACAGATCATACCTCTAGTCATCCTCGTAGTTTCAAGATTATAGGAATCTATCACCTGATGCTCAGTCTTACCATTTACATCTTCTCTCAAGACCATGGTGGACTTCCTAGTTGTGGGGGTGGTAGTACCTAAAACCTCCACTCACCGACCACAACTATGCCTACTCCCCTACCACATCTGCCTCCATACAGACCAGTCTTCTCGACCCTCTCCCTCTGTCTCAGCGGTCCCTTGACCATCATTTGACCATATGCACGGTGAGTCAGGTAGTCACGAGGTATTTTTCTATACTCGTCGCATGCGTAGCAGACCATACTACACTGCTGACTCCCTCTGTCTAGAGAGCCTTGTACTACCGACCCTATATCCTTGGTTCATTCCCTAAAAAGATTGAGCCACTTGGACCCCCATGTATGCTACCTACCACCCACCGCTAAAGACTCTACTGCCTGATGTCTACTAGTAGCTCCTACTACTGGAACCCAGTCCATCAGGAATCTCTCCATTATAAGATCTCACTCTAGCACACCAGCCTGGGTAGGGAGGCTAACCAATATCATGGACACATTAATCTCCTGACATATTCTCCTGATCAAAATCTCAAGCCTTGAATAATGGGTCTCTCACTATGTCTGTAGAGTAGTGAGAAAGATCAGTGAATCTTGATGATTACTCTGCTACTGTCATGCTACCATGCTATAGGTGCAGTAACTCCTAGATGTGTACTGAGTGTTGAGTCACTAGAAAGGATTCCTCCCTGAAGAGGCACTCACAATTAGTCAATGTGAGGGTCACCTCATTATAAAATGTTCTAAATATCCTAAGATCCCATTTATGACAAAGAAATTTAATTTTCTTCAGAAAAAAATCTGAACTCAATGATTCAAATGATATAAATGTTTCAATACCTTAATTGTAGATAGGATTTAAACGAGTTCTGTTTGGATTTTTGTTATTATTTATCCAATCACAATCACGTAATAGATACTGGTGAATAATTTCCAAGTCCATATTTATCTAAAAATAACACGAATAAAAATTATTGTTAGTGATCATTTTGACTAGTTACAAATTATTATTAATTTTTTCATCTTGAAATATTCTTTGTTATATGAGTATATTGAGGAAATAAGTTAGCACTAGATTACAGGGCCCATAGAGGTTCATTAGAGATAAAATAAAAATATTATATATATTATATAAGACACATGATATGGTTTTAAAAGAATAGAATATCTCTCTGATGGTGTCTCAAATAATAAATTAGAGATCACCGTTGGGTTTGGGATGTGGGGTTTACTCTAGATGCAACATTATATTTGTATGTGTTGGGTGTTTAGTTACATTGCAGACGAGGGTAATTAATTTAATATTTTTATTATAATTTATTATAAAATGTTATAAATCATTAAAATTGTGTGTCATATGATAAAATTGAGATCATCATTGGGTCCCGGATGTGGGGTTTACTCTATTGGAGATATGTCATTTGTGTGTGTCAGGTGTTTAATTACATTGCAGGTGAGGGTAATTAATTTAATATCTTTATTATATATTTTTATAAAAAGTTATTTATCTTTTAAATGGTATATCATATGATAAATCAGAGATCACCATTAGGTCTGGGATGTGGGGTTTACCTTAGACGCGACATAACATTTTTGAGCGTCGGGTGTTTAGTGAAATTGCAGGCGAAGGTAATCAATTTAATATTTTTTTATAATTTATTATAAAAAATTATTATATATTTTAAAATGTGTATCATATGATAAATTAGAGATCACTATTAGAACCAGGATGTGGGTTTAACCCTTTCCACGACATAAAATTTTAATTTATAATAAATATTACTAAAATTTAACAATTACTCATATTTTTTTGTTTAAAAATTTTCACAAATTTTTATAATTTCCTCATATTTTCAAATTAATAATAATATTTTGTAATTAAAAATTATATTTACTATGTTAATAATATTGATAAATTAATAATTAATAATTATAAATTATATAATGATTATTATCAATGTATATTTTTATTAATTTGTTAATATTTTTTACTTGTATATATGTTTTTATATTTTTTGGCAAATTATTATTATGATTTTATAATTATCAGTAATATTAATAATTTTTTAACAATAATGACTCAGTAATTATTAAATATTACAGATTATTTGAATTGATACTACATTTTTAAAAATTAATAATTTTTTACAAATTTTTTATAAGTCTTATAATTTTTATATTTTTTATAAAGTATAAAAATGAATTATCATAACTATTATTAACTATGTTTTTAATAAATATTACATATTTTTATTTTTTTTCATAAAACCAATTATTTAACGTTTTTAACATAAAAAATATTTTAAATAATGTTTAGTTAAAATGTTTTCTTTAAATTATTTTTCTCATCCCTGTTAAAAACACTCATTTCTACTTGTATCATACATTGTATATATATATATATAACAGATAATTAATCAAATCTATTTACATCAAATAAAATTTTACACATTTTTTCAAACAAAATATCATATTAGAACTATATTCCTTGATATAAACATACATTCGTATTTACTAATTATTAATAATATTGACTAATTATTTTGTAATAATTATAAAATATTCCAAGATTATTATTAATTATTTCAATTATTATTAAATTTTTAATAATTGTTATAAATATGTATATCACGATTTCATAATCAATATAAATACATAAAATGTATACTGAATTTTTTAAAAAAATATACATATCAAATATCTATAAATATAAATATGAATATATATATATATATAATAAATGTAAAAGGTTTTTTAAAAATCTTTATAGATATATTCAGATGTAAATATATATTTATATATATATATACCAAAAACAGTAAATGTTTTTTCAAACCAGATATATATACATATATATAAATACACATGATTATATATATATACATATATTAGAAAACTTACATGTTTTTTTAAATTGATTATATTTGTATATTCATAAGCTATTATATATATACACACACACAAACACACATATATATATTTATATCTTAATTAATATAAATATATAAATTATATTCTAACAATTTTTTAAACCAATATACATATCTAATTTATGTGTATATATATATAATTTCACATTTTCATATATTTAATAATTTGTATATATAAACATATATAAAATCACAGTTTTTTATATTTTCCAACATATATATATATATATATTCACACAAGTTAATAAAATCGCATATGTTTATACACACATATGTCTACATAGATAATTATCAAAACTCATATGTTCATAAATTATAAAAAAAAAATTAAAATTAACTTCAAATCAATTAAAAAAATTAGAAAAATAATTATAAATCAAACGGTCACGTAGGTCAGGAATGATAAATAGATAAACATGAAAATACTGAAGTAGACTAACTTGGAAATATTGATCCTAGGGTTTTCCAATATACAAATCAAGGGGGCCGCAATGGTTAGACATCATAAAGAGATAAACATGCAAATATTGAACTACATTAACATGGAAATATTGAATAACAAATTATATCAATCGTAAATATGATATCAAAC
Source organism: Viscum album (assembly GCA_963277665.1). NCBI lineage: Eukaryota > Viridiplantae > Streptophyta > Magnoliopsida > Santalales > Viscaceae > Viscum > Viscum album. Next base: position 1,194,038,554 of record OY728135.1, on the reverse strand, counting down.
ATGATAAACAGTTCAACCATTAAATCTAGAGTATCCAAAATGAAGAAAAACATAATAAAAGGTATAAAACTCAAAAATATTTGAAATTAATTGGAGAGGAACTCGTAATGTAGATAGTTGAACCCATATCTGTCAAAAAATGGTTGAAATGGAGTCCAATGAAGAGGAATGGAGGTTGGGTTGTTTACAGAGCGATTTAGTGGTGTGGTTGTGAAGCGGTGAGGAGGTGGTGCGGTAGTGCGGTGGTGTAGAGGTGGGGCGGTGTAACATCACATGGCGTAGTGTGGTGGTAGTGAGAGGGTGCGGCGGTGTAGTAGGGTGACATGGGCTGTGTTGATGTGTGTAAAAGAATGGATCTGGCACTGCTGGAGGGGAGGAAGAAGAATGAAGGACATGGAAGAATAATCGGGGTCACGTTGGGTTAAATTGATTTACCTTTTGCAATGTATTATTTGTGACAGAATTAATTACTTCTCAAATAGTATGGCGGTGAAAATTATTTGCGATGGAAAAATAATTCCATTGCAAATATGTCCAAGCTGAGGGAAATCTGTGATGAAATGAGTAGTCCATTGCAAATAAGCATTACAATTGAGGGTGGTGTGATGGATTTCCAAAACTATTTGGGATGGAACATTTTTTCCATCATAAATACTGAATATTTGTAATAGAACATGTTGTCCATTGCAAATAGTTTTCATCCTGGGACTATTTTCCATGGGTCTTTTATCCGTCGCAAATGACCAATCACATATTGTCAATAATCTAATAGTGTTGTATCTAAACTTTGTTGTTCCACATCATTGGGTGTATTTGAGCTCATTAGTTTTATTGGAACCTTATTGATAATTAATATAATTATGTTAGGTTGTCAGCAATTTGATTATACCTGAATGAAATGTTTGTAACGGGGTTGGAATAACTTATGTATTGTCAATGGTTATGAATGATTAATGAACTGAGATGATGAATTGATAATGGTAGTGGATACCTTGTAAAAGCTCCTTGGATCCTGATTCCATTATATTTCAATAGACATTTCATCTCCAAATATCATTATTATGGTAGTGTATTCCATGTATGAGTTCCCTGGATCATGATTATATAGGATTGTATGGGCCTTACTACCCCTTGGGTCCGGTTTTCTTATAATTTCATTGGTCATGATTTATTAACACGATCTATGGACTCCACCCAAGTCTTTACTGAGTTTCCATTGATATTTTATGAGAACTCGATGAGGATTCCTTGGTATTATATACCATGGATCCATCCCTTCATGGTCTAACACAGATTACATGGAAAAGTCGTTGTGGATTTTTTCACATGGTTCTATTGTGTGGTCGTGGTGTATTTTTTTCTATTCTTACAGGTAACCCTATTATGGTATCACATTTCAAATATTGGAATCGACAATAAAACTTCCTTATTTATGATTTACATCTTACCTTGTTTATGATAGCTAGAATTTTTATAGGGACCCACTTTTGGCTAGACAGGATTGCGCTTTACTTTCATTACCGTTATACCTCTGGTATATTGTACATTTATTTTGCTTATACTAAACGAACTGAAATTTTTATAGACACCATTTTTGGTGGACTAATGAGTGTTATCTCACAACCTATTCAGGCCTCCATTGGGTACCTAGATATAATATATGGATTCAAGTAGGGATCAGGGAAAAATCTTGTTATATGAATCTTGATTTGATCACTATTGAGGTGAAGGGGATCATAGGACTGAGCAAGGCTTAGGATTCTATTTATTGATAGTTATTTTTGGTACTTTTGTTCTTTTGATATGTGTAATATAATGGAATCCTATTAAATTTCTGCAAATATCATTTTGTATTGACTTCTGAAATTATCATCAAATTATACATGACACTACTATTGGATTAATTATTATTATAGTCATATGGATATTTATCTCCTATTATTTATTTATATTATGCTTCCTCTATTTGACTATAATGATAAGTACTATTGTGTTACACACTAACATGATGGAATTGTCTCCCCACACACACCCCCTAGGCCCTCACTGCTTTTCGTCAGTCTTTAGTGTACGGGGAGGTGTGCTCCATGTGACCAATTGGCTCATTACACCGTTTAGTGGCTCAAGGGTCAGGATGATACTATGTGGTATCAGAGCATTAATTTATAGCTCTAATATTTTGAGACACTATACTATAGATTGGAAAGGTATTAAATTTTTTTAATTAGCCATGACTAAGAGTATCTGACCCATGTATAGGGAAAATCCAAATTGTTTGGAATAGAAATTTCTGTTTTTCTAGATTTCACATGTTATAATAGATTTTATTCCATGGTTGGGTGACACAGTCATGGTTTTATGTTTATTATGATTCTGTATTTTTATGTCACCTGATGATATGATGGTATTTTATCTCATGAAACATTTTAGGACATTTACAAGATTCACATCCCATGTATTATGCCATGCCATATAAGATGTATTGCTTGATTGCATGAAATTATTATATGTGCCTTGAGTGATATCCCAGTTTTATAATATATGATGTATATAGGCAATTGAGAAACATTATGGGTACGTAGAGTGATTCCCATAACATAAAGAGTTTTTTCCTTCTTAGGATACAACAGACACCCTAGGTATTCATCTATGGAATGTTGAGTCATGGACCATTGGTTACATGGACTAGAACATGTTATGGTTTGGATTAAGTGGAAACCACACAACATTTCATGAGGTTTATGGGAACTTATGGATCAGAAGTGGTGACCCATTTATTTAATCCATTTATAGATAATTGGGAATTAATATTAATTAAAATTCAAATTTTATTGATGAAACAAATAACTTCACCTTGACCCGACTTTATAGTAGGAATTACATAGAATATTTGTTTATTTTTATAGTTGTTTCTATTATCCATCCCTAGATTTATGAGAAATAAGAGGGTTGTGTCTTGTTTATAAGAATTATTTGGCATATTCTTCACTTTTATATCAGTGATATTTCCATTATTGGTCTATTCATAGTTGTGTTCTTAGAATTATAGAGATATTCCACCATGAAGACCTCAAGTCGTATGCCAGGAGGGTGGCAATGACCATTATTTTGAGGTTTGGGACCTAGGATACCAATTGATCCTCTAGGTGTTACAGTTACAACACCAGTAGGGTTACAAAATATTGGTTGTAAGGCACAATTCTTTGAGAATTTCCGTAATTCTATATATCCTATTTAAGGATCACTGAAGCCTTAATCGACTATGGAAGAGCTAACACATGTGTTCCTATAGCAACATCATCCCACGTTTTAGGAAATTGAAGTCTATAGGCTTCCAAACTATGGCTTGAGGGTTCCTTATCCATCATTAATCATCTAGAAAATCCTCTTGATAAAAGAGTGAATCTCACAACATATATTACCTGGGGATCATATAAGTGCTCAAAGTATGTTTTGATTCATGATGATACTCTCTAAGACCTAGATTGGAGGCATTTCTAATCCATTTTTTATAAATAATTTTTTTGTGAGACCCCAAGAGATGAAAGGGATAGTGATTTTATGCATATTGATCCGGGATCTATGACTATTATGGAGTATAGAAGAATAATTACAGAGATTTGATTCTTTTCACTAATTTATCATGATGATGATCTATCGAGGGTAAGATTCTTAAATGAAGATATCAGGCATGTCATTTGATCTCAAGACAGTGTGTTTGAGTAAACTACTATTATTAAAGTTATGAACCATGTGATTATGACTTAACAAAACCTTTAGGAAGCTAGTGGAACAGATGAGGGAAGTTTAGCCTCTAGACCTAGTGGTTCAGTATCAGTTGGAAGGAATCGGTATTTTGAGGCTTCCCATGAGAGGACCACCTTCCATGCTCTTTGTTCTAGTAGTGAAATCTTCTATCATGTGTTTTCAAGAAGGGGATATATGAGGAATTAGTGTGACAGCGGCCCATTTTAGGGTTGAGATTATAGTAGGATGGTCCAAATTCACTGTTCCTATGGGACCTTTCCGACGATAGTCAATTGAAGGGGATCAACTCTTACTTTAAGGCGCAGGATTATGATTCATAGACCGATGTCCGGATGGGAGATATATTAGTACCAGTGTCTCAAGACAAGGTGGTAGTCATGGATGAGGATTCCATAGACTTTTTATACCTAGATAGAAGAGTGATACATTATCCTGCTAGTGAGTTTGTTTCACCGGGCCACGGTTTAGACCAGATATATTATGTACAACCTACAAATGAGGAATAGAGTGCCAGACTGTCTATGGTGAGATGTACAATATTCGTAGCCTCTATACAAGATTCTTCTCATTTTTAAATATTTTATTATCATATATTTATATATTCAATGGATTTGGAGAGCCTTGAGCTCATTTTTTAGTTTTTTTATATAATTTTTGATACTCTTTTGGGTATCGTAACGAAGGATGTGTGCAAATATAGAAAGTTCCCTATTGAGATTGGTGGATTTCACTTCATATGGGAATTTTTTTCTCATCGATATGACTGGGTTTTACATCACCCTTCAAATGATATTACTAGATCCTTATCGTGCCCATGTCAATTTCCAATGTGATAGGGTGTACTTCACATCAATATAGATATGAGATTTTATTAAAAAAGATTAATGGGATGTCCAGGTAGGTGAATATACACTAGATCATCTTAGTATGGGTGGAATCACACCCTAGATTTCTATTTTGCATCTAGATGATCAGGAAACACACTAGACAAACTTTCCTCTAGTGGATGATCATTTCAGGGATTCTTTCCTAGAAAACATTTATGGTTTTCCTCCAGAAAAAGAGCTGTAGTTCTCTATTAAGATAGTTTCTAGAGCAATATCAGTATCAATTATTCCTTATAGCATGGATACTATGGATTTGAAGGTGCTCATGATGCAGTTAGATCATTTGGAGGTAAAAGGATTTATATGAACGAGTACTAATTTGTGGAGTTCTCTAATAATATTAACAAAAAATGGGATTGTTCCCTCAAGATAGGTGTGGATTTTAAAAAATTGAACCTGTTTATGATTAAAAATATGTATCCCTTACCATGGATAGATGATATCTTCAACCAGATCTATAGAGCCAACTTTTTCTCAAAGGCTGATTTGAGGCTAGGATATCAGTAGGTAAGTGTTGTACCTATAGACACACCTAATATAACTTTTCTTAGAATGTATGGTCTATATGAGTATCTGGATATTCTGTTTGTTCTCGTGAACTGGTGAATTGTTTTCATGGTGTAGGTAAAATGAATTATCCATACTTATCTGGACTCTTTTGTGATGGTATTCATGGATTATATCATGGCATATTTTCATAATTGACACAACTATGAAAAATATCTTGAGGTCGTTTTGTATAAAATTATAGAGTATAATTTATATGAGAAGATCAAAAAGTGACACTTTTGGATGGTTTATATTCACATATAAGGTCATATTTTCTCAAATAAAGGGTTGTTAGTTGACATAGGGAATGTGGGAGTTGTAGTTTCCTAGAAAAATATGAATAACATATTGGATATTTAGTGTTTATTATGACTAGTTGTTTATTATAGGTGTTTCATACAAGATTTTTCATGCTGAGAAACTCCTCTTGTGGGATTGACTAAGAAGGTTGTGAATTTTGTATGGAAATATATTTATGAGACTGCCTTTTGGGAGCTGAAATGGAGACTGACTTCAGCACTAGTTTTGATTATTCTAGAGAAGGGTAGGGAATATATTGTATATTATGATGCATCCGTTTTCAAGATAGTAGTATCTCTGATATAATAGTAATGGGTCATGGTTAATAGGTTTCTTCAGTGAACTAAAGACAAATGGAATTACCAACACACGATATCGAGTTAGCCACATTTCTTCATTCATTATGTTATTGGAGTCATTATTTACTTGGATACCATTTTGTGGTGTACACAGACGATAAAAATCATAAGTAATTATTTACATAGGATGAATTGAATTTGATGAAATGAAGTTGGGTTAAATACCAATATTATTTGGGCTTAGATCTTTCTTATACACCTGGACAGGGAAATACACTTACTGATTCATTAGGCAAGAGAACTCAGATACAAGAAGTTCAAGAGTCCAATAGTGAGTGGAATATTATGGCCTTACTCTCTATGATGCGCTTAAAAGTGTAGGATATTCATGGAAAATATTTTCATTAATCCTTAGCATTAAAATACACTCTTATGGATAGAGTGATTATGAGATAGTTATCTGATGTTGGGAGCCTGGTCCAATGGGAGAGTGTGGGAAGTGGGGACCCACATCCTGATTGTAAAATTAGTGAGGATGAAATTCCATTTATTCGTAGAATCTTTTGGGTTTGATCATATATATGTGAGGATTTGATGCTATATATTCATTCCTCAAAAGGGGTACTATATCTCAGTGTAACAAAGATGTATCAAGACATGAATTTTTGGTACTATTGGTCGAGGATGAAATTTGATGTATCTAGTTTTATCATGTGATGTTCCACCTATTAGCAGATAAAGGTGGACTATCAATAAAGATCTTGGATTTTACAATAGTTACTTATTCCCAAGTTAAAAGGGGAATTTTTTATGATGGATTCCATGATCGGGTTTCCGATGTCACCTTGAGGTAGTCATGTTGTATGGTTTTTTTGGACTATCACATGAAATATTCTCGTTTTCTATCGATTAGGGATAACTTTTTCAATAGATGAGCTTGGAATAAATAATATTAGTGTGATAGTGCAACTTCATGGGGTTCCTCGCACTATAGTATCATATAGGGATTCCTAGTTTATGTCTCATTTTTTTAGAGTTTTAAGAGGGTGTTGTGTAAGCTTGTGCTTATGAAAAATGATATAACACAATAATATTGATGTCCAGTTAGAGCAGATGATTCTGGTGCCTATGGATATGCATAGATCATACATCCATGATTTTGTGGGTTCTTAAGAGAGGCATATACACATAGTTGATTTTTCATACAAAAATATCTATTAGGATACTATACAAATGGTACCTTATGAATATTTATATGGATGGCCATAGATATCACATCTATGTTGGTTTGTGGTTAGAGACAAAACATCACTTAGACCTCATCTCATGCTAAATGCTTTAGATCAGGTATAGTTGATTTAGAAATGTATGGTCACTATGTAGTCTATATAGAAATCCTACATCGACCACCTTTGATGACCTCTAGAGTCGACGTTGGGGGTCAGGTCTTTTTACATATCTCCCCATCAATGGGATGCAGGAAAATTGGGAGATATGTTAATATTTCACCATGATATGTCTGTTCATTCGAGATTATAGAGAGAATTGGGCGGGTATCCAACTATTTGCAGTTACCTCAGAGGTACCAAGTCATGCGTGACATATTCCATGTATCTTAGATCTGCCATTACCACTCAAAACCATCTCACACTTTACAACTAGATGGGGTGGAGTTATAGGTAGATGATTCTTGTGATGGGCATGATATTCATATCGATGACATGATCATGAAGGTTCATTGAGTCTGGTCAGTGACTCTAGTAATGGTGCTGTGGAAGCATGTTCATTTACAGGATGAGACTTGGGAGTGGGAGGCTAACACATGTGCTCAGTGGACATAGTAATTCTTAAGTGATTATTAACAATTACTAGAAGAAAAATCATGGGGCAAAATGTTATAAGGGGTGAGGATTGTAAGATCCCTAGTCTTTCTTGAGGTAAAAAGATATTTAATTTTGGTTCGAATGCTTTTTTTTACCTAATGTGAATGAATAATGAGGTCAAGGAACTTTTACTGGAGTGTGGGGAATGATCGGAGCCTGGAGGCTCAGTTTTTTGGATAATGAATTTAGGTTGCATGGTTTGTAGAAATCATTCATCTTAGGCTGTATATATTTATTATAATACATGATGTTGTACTGATGCCCCCAGTAGGTTGTATGAATTCAATAAACCTTGTGGAAGAGGTTGCATGACCATATAGGGGATCTACAATTTTTTAATAAGATAAATGCATGATCTGATGATGGGTTTTCTAACCATTATCCATATCTTTGTGAGGTCACCCTTGAAGAAGGGAAGGGTGTACGATAGGTATATGGTTTGTTCAAATATTTGGACAAACCTTACAACCCATATATTTTTGAAAAAATTACCTTTCATGATTGAAATTTCTTAAAAAACTATTTCTTTTCATCCTTTCATTCCAATAGATTTCCTTTATGATTGGGGGATCATTTGAAGCTCAAATAAAAGTCTTGGATCCAAATTCATTATCTGTATATGGATTCAAAAATATTTCCCCTCATTGGATCGATGCTGTTATGTTCTTTAATCATCTTATTATGTTCTACATTTGTCTCTGTATCGATGGAGTTTTTTATGTGTAAGAAAATATGACCAATTTCTATGTTCTTTTCCAATTCATCGTTTTTTATTGATCTATACCAAATCAATGTTTGATACTTGATAATTTCTCTATGATATGCATACAATTGGTATTCTATACCTTTTCCCTTATATTTGACTATTTTATAGCATGTACCATCTATTCTTCATGCCATACCTTCTAGTGATGAGCCTATAATTAATGGAATGTATCGATATAATTGTTTAGAACCTTTTAGGTTTCCCCTTGAGTACCATTTCATGGTTAGAGGTCGTTAATAATCAACCTAGTCCACTCATTGAGTGTTTCCTTATATCATCCCTTTATTGTACCACCACGTTGGGTGCATGTGAAGTCACCAAATTTAGTGGGAGCCTTAAGGTGAATTAAATGAAATATTTAATGTTGTTAGAACCTTTTTTATACCTAAACTAAAAGTGATGAAATGAGTTTGAAGACCTCATGGATTGTGAAGATTTTTGAATGTTTAATGAATAGAGTTGATGAATTTATAATGACAGTGGATTCTTTGGATGTGCTCCATTGATCATGATTCCATTAGATGTCATTGGAAATTTATACTCCATGGATCTTGATTGCGGAGGTGGATGTGTTGGATGAGTTCCATTTATCTTGAAACTGTAGGATTCCATGGGCCTTATAACCCCCTGGATATGGCTTTCTTGGCTTTGTCTTTGTTTTAGATGAGTGGAAGAAAACTAACCTGAATGAATTGGATAGAACACCATATAAATATTATAGATTTTTTAGGATTCTCATATAGGTCTAGGATAAGAGATCTTGGAATCATTATGTGTTTTTAGTTGTAATGAATCATGCCCTACATTATATAGTGACCATACTCCTAAGATAATCAATATAGAGAGCTGTGATAATGTGACCCATTTTCCTTTTTATGAATTTATAATTTAATTTAACCTTTATGGATTGTTAAATAATTGATACAATCTTTTTGTAGCTCATATAATCACATAAATAATGTATTAATTGAATAGAAGAGAAGACAAGGTTTTATAATGTTCATCCTTGAAGGACAAAGAATTTATAGGTATAAGTAGAATTCTACTATCTAGTTTCTCCCCTTTTAATAAATATGTTTATAGATACAATCAATCTCTTAAAAATAATTTGGGAAAATATCCAACGCAGATATCCAGTGATCTAGTGGCTGGTGGTATCATGGGCTAAGTATTTAAAATGTTTCATCAAATATTGATATAAGTACATCATCCACAGTGATGGGTAACCTCGGAAAAATACCAAGGATAATATATGAAAAATTTCGAGAACAAAACATTAATAGAAAAATACATGGTTCAATCTGATTCCATGGTTAATATATGCTCATCTCTAGTATTCACTACATGAAGGATCTGAATATAAATGTAAGAACTTGACTTTTTTAAAGTTGTTTGGGAGTACAACCCGAGGACGAGCTGTCATATGGTTGAGAGACTATAAGATACTGATTGTTTTCTAGGGATGTCTTGATCTTGTTTAGAGGTATTAATTTTACTTAATTTGAATCTTTTTTGTTTGGGTTATACCTTGGAGTGTGTTTGGGTGAAAATTGAGAATGTTGGAAGAAAGAGGGGTTGGAAACGGTTGGCGTACAGTTTTTCAAAACGGTGTGCCCATCACATAAAACTGTGCACCCTTGAGAAAACAGGATTTTCATAGTTGGTGCATGGTTTTCCAAAACATGCAACCCCAAGAAGAGTATAATGGTTAATGCACACAATATTGGGAAACTGTGTGCCCCAAGCATCAAATCATTCAGGCAGTTTAAATAAAACTGAAAATTATATTTTAAAATATATGAACCCATATATTAATCTCAAATCAACCCATAATCATCCCCTAATGGTTTCTTGTGATTTTAGAGGCTCACGGATGATTCCTTAGGGCTACCGACCTCCATTCTTGGATAATTGAAAGGTGAGTTGATGATCTGCACCTCCCCAGGTAAGTGGTTCTTCCTGTTTAGATCTCTCGGTCTCTTATACTCCTCATACTAGATAAAATAGAGATTTTTATCCAATAATTGATCTATATTCAGATAAAGGTTTGTAAGATATTGGTTCATTTAAATATTAGATCTATTAATTGAATCAATACCTCATTCTATCTCGTTATTCTACTAAAATTACAGTTTCCTATTAACGAGCATTAATCTTCACCATTCTTGAAGTAAGTGGTCTAAAAGTAAAATACAAAATTCTTGATTTCAATTATGTGTATGCAATTATATAATTGTTATTAGATGTTTATAAATTTTTTTCTTGATAAAATGAACAAAATCAATGATTTAATTAATTGAGAGATATTGTGGAATTGGGGATATTGGAATTATAGACCTTGAATTGGGAAACTAATTGAGTAATTAATTGGAGGATGTCATACTAATTGACATAGTTTAATTAATTGAGGAATTAATTAGGGATATTAAACTGATTGAAATTAAATAGTTAATTGTGGAATTAATTAGGTGTTAATAAATTGATTATGTTGTGAATAATTAATTGATTAATTAATTAATGTGAGTAATGAGATTATGTAATTGTTGAATTAAATAATATTATTAATTAATTGATGAATTAAATAATGGGAGTATTATGATTATTTAATTTATGAATTAAATAAGGGGACTAATTAATTAATGAATTAATTAATATAAATAATGTGATTATTTAATTATTGAATTAAAAAATAGGAATAATTAATTGATGAATTAATTAATTTGAGTATTGTTATTATTTAAATGTTGAATTAAACATCATGATTAATTATTTGATGAATTAATCAATGTGAGTAATGTGATTTTTTAATTTCTGAATTAAATAATGGGATTAATGAATTGGAGAATTAATTAATGTGAGTAATGTAATTATTTAATTGTTGAATTAAATAATATGATTATTTAATTGAAAAATTTACTAATGTTAGTAATGTGATTATTTAATTATTGAATTAAATAATAGGAATAATTATTTTATGAATTAATTAATTTGAGCAATGTGATTATTTAATTTTCGAATAAAATAATGTAGTTAATTAACTACAAAATTAATTATTATGCATAGTGGGGCTATTTAATTATTGAATTAAATAATACGAGTAATTAGTGATGAATTAATTAATTTGAGTAATTTGATTATTTAATTATTTAATTAAATAATGGGTTATTTGGGATTAATTAATTGACGAATTAATCAATAGAGTAATGTGATTATTTAATTGTTGATTTAAATAATAGGGATGACAAGATTAACTAATTGAAGAATTAATTAATTTGAGTAATTAGATTATTTAATTATTTAATTAAATAATGGGAATGATTGGATTAATTAATTTAATTAATTATTTGGATTGACATAGATAATTAATTTGTGAAATAATTGAAGAGGCCGTTGTGATTATTTAATTGTGGAATTAATAAATGGAAATGAGTTGGATTAATTAATTGGTGAATTAATTATTGGATGTAGGGTTATTATTTCTTAGTTAGATTAATTAATTTGTTGAATTAATTAGTGGGGATTTTTTTGATGATGAAATTGAAATAATTAGATGAATTAATTAGTGTGGATTGTTAGATATTGAATTGATAATACTTGATGATTAATTTGTTGAATTAATTGTGATATATTGAGATTGATGATTTCAATAATTAATTATTGAATTAATTCTGGGATATTGATTTTATAGATATTGATTATTTAATTAGTGAATTAATTAATGGGATAAATAAGCATAAATAATTGGGAAATTAATTAGGGGGTGGAGATAATTAATTAATTTTTTAATTAATTAATGGAATTATTGTGATCAGTTAAATTTTGAATTAATTGATGAGTCCAATGAGGTGAATTAATTAATTGGATTAATGTATTATAATAATTAATGAATTAATATAGTTTTTTATGTAGTTAATTAATTATTTAAATAATTAATATGATACATGTGATACATGTGAAGTATTATATATATGTGATATATGTGAATGATTGATAAATGATGTGGTATAAATGGAGTTCTAGTCCCAAGGCATGTATGAAAACTATATGGGACCAGGATTGATACTCCAAGTACCCATGATGTGTGGGATAGGGAATGATGCTACAAATACCCATGATGTGTGAGATATGGACTTATGCTCCAAATACTCATGGGGTGGAAAATATGATTCTCTACACCCCTAAGATTGGAATTTGATTATGGTCCTAAGTATTCATGTTAGTTAATTGAATTAAAATGGATAATGAAATCCCACTATTGAATGAATTTTGATTTGAATATGTGAATGGTTCTAACTCTAGCATGGGCCAAAATAGGTATTAATGTTATTGTGTCATTGGGAACCCAAAAGTTTATGTACATAAATAAATAATAATTAAAAATGATATAATTGTTTAATTTTGCATTATATTTATTTCATTATATAAATACATACACTTTATTGAATGTATTTGTTTTAGACACAATTAGAGGTGGCCTACTAAGTTTTACTAACACCCTACTTGGTCTGTGTGATCGGTACCTGAATAGATTATATGATTACATGATAGGTTAAGGGAAATGTTCTTTTAATAGAGGAATGATTGGGATAGGGAGGGATAAGGGACCCACACTTGTTTTGGGACTCACTTGGATGTGTTTTTGGTGTCATTATTTATTTTGGTTATTTCAAATTGACCCATGGAAGGTACTTTAGCATGTCATATCTGCTTCTTTGTTTTGAAATTGTATTTATAGTTTTTTTATCTTGTGAAATAGTATTATCCTAGATATGTTATATCATTTTGTTAATTTTATTATTTATGATGATGTACCACTCTTATAAAGAAAAAACACAATAGGTTATAGTATCCCCATGATCTATATTAGACCCTCACTATTTTTCATTAGCCTATGTAGTATGGGGAGGCACACCTGAGGTCATGTGGTAAATTGGCTCGTGGCACAAAGGCGTGGTACCTAGGATGAGATGTTACAATGTGGTATAGGAGGAGATTTATTTTCTTTCTTATTTTTTCTTACTATTTGGGTAAATTTATATATGATACTAGGAAGAGTTGGGCTTTGGTTGTGATATCATTCATGGGAGTAGCTAACCCATGTATAGGTGAGAACCCATGTACCCCAGGTGGGATTGTTCTTATTATTGTTTTCTATTATAGTTGAATATTATTTCACCTTGGGTGATGAACTTGTTGTGTGTTGTGATTATTGATGTTGATATTTTATGATTTTCCTTAATGACATGATAGAAAATGATATTTGAGTTTGAATTCATAATTCTAATAACATAGGATTAGTCTGTGACATGCTTCGTTTAAGGCATGAACAGGAAAATGGGTATTGGGTAAGTTGTTGAACTTAGACAATTTTACTTTCTTGTGAAATTGAATTGAAAATGGTTTCTAACATGAAATTGAGAAAATTGTAAAATGATTCAAGAAGGTAATAAATTTGTTTTTAAATGAGAAACTACAATAATGAGAATTTATTTACCATTTTTAACCAAGACCTAGGTGTAGGATGGTTAAGGGTAGTGATAGTGCCTTAATTTTGACTGTACGATGGGAAAAGGGGGAAAGCCTTGTTATGGTTTTGTGTAAATCCCTCTTGATAAATGTGTTATTGTGGTGAAAGAAGAATTCCATTTTTTGAGAACTTGGTTGTAGGTTGTGGGAGGGACTGTCCGGCTTTGGAACTATGAGGTGATATTTTGGCTAGAAGGGAAGCTCGAGACCTTTGAAAATTGAGGTGTTTTTAAAGTGTGAGGTAGCATCGGTGATGGGTGACTTTTGGTGGTGTTCATCGATGACTTCTTAGTGTACTTTTAATTAGTGATGACCATGTCCCCTACCCTGAAATCATCCCGAGTATGCTAAGAAAGCTCTAGATTTATACCTAGCTACCTGAATGTGTCTTGGTTGGATATGCCCCCTTGGATGATATGCTTATGAAGTGGTGTATGTAGAGATAGATAGTGGTAGGTACATATTCAACAGTTTATAGATGAGGTTATCATGATTGATTGGAGGTCTATGAATACCACAATGTATGATTATATAGAAAAATTGATGATAAAAATAACACAAAGATGTGGAGATATGTGTCAGAAGTAGGAGCATAACGAAAGATTATGGGTTAGATGTTGTGTCATTAAAATAAAAATGAGGTACCTACAAGGTGTATGTTTAAATTCATCAAGGAAAGTCTATATGGGCCTTGGAGGTGGTGGATGTAATTATTCTATCTGTATTCTTGATGGCAAGGCCATGTTCCAATGTTGAATGGTGTTATTGTGGTTTTTGGGAACAATGAGTTGAGAAACGCATACGGTATGTTTTGGAAGTTTATTTTGAGACTAATGAATACTTTTAGGAGTATCTAATACATGTGTTAGATAATATCGAGAAAGTGTTGTGGATAAATACCCTATTGATAGTTCTTGTATTGTGGAAACATGGACGGGTTCAGGGGAAACTTGGGAAATATAATTTGATATAAGGGATCATTAGACATATCCTTTTGAATTTGAGTCATAGAGGTTCTTGGTAGTATATCTTGAGGATGAGCTTCTATAAGGTGGGGAGATTGTAAAAACCTGAATTTTCCTAGGGGTGCATGAGAGTATAGCTCAAGGATGATTGGATATAAGGTGGAGATATTGTAAGATCCTGTCCTTTTATAGAGATGTCATGGGCTTGTTTAGAGGTATTTTGTTTCCTTGATTTGAATAATTTTTTCCTTTGTGTTATAACATGGGGGTGTGATTGGGTGAAAAATGTGAAAATTGGAAGGAGGGTTTGTGCATAGATTGTGCATAGTTTACACAAACTATATGCCCAACCCAGAAAACCATGCACCCTTTAGATAGTGGGTTTTGCATGGATGGTGAATAGTTTTCCAAATCGTTCGCCCAAAAAGGAGGAACTGTTCATCCCCCCAGAAGAGGTGTACTATTAAGGAACACAGTTTGGGAAAACCATGTTCCCATAGCAGCAAACTGTGCAGGCTGTTTTAATTTACTCGAAAAAATAGATTTTATAATACTTGAACCCCTATATTAACCCCAAATAGACCCCAATCATCCCCTAATGGTTCCTTGTGATTTTGGATGTTCCCATACAATTTTCTAGGGCTCCTGTGCTATGGCCTTGGAGAATTGAATAGCGGATTGATGATTAGTACCTATCGGGTTAAGTTGTTCATCCCATTTAAAACTCTCTTTCTCTTCGGGTCATCATGCCAGATAAAAAAGGGTTGTTTAACTACTGTTAGATCTATATTTAAATCCAGGTTTTTTAGATCTTGATTAATTTAAATATTCGATATAATAATTTAATCGTTGTAACACCCCGAGCTTCCACGATATGCTTCTCATTCAATAATGCAATAGCTTGCATTGTACACAACTTCGAGTTCTAAAACACCGCGACTAATCAAAGTAGCCGTTATGAATAGTAATAACCACTTTTTAAAATTATAGAAATTTTATATTTCAAAATGGACTTCATTTTTGGATTCAGAATATCGAAATTAGCCTATGTTGAATTTTTGGTATTTTTCTGAGAACTTCTAATTTTTTATGAATAGTGAAAAATACTTAAAAACAACTTTTTTAATAAAAATAATTTATAGTGATAAATTATACTATTTAGAGGTTTTAAAGTATAATTAGAATATATTTTTACCATTTTATCCAATGGTGTTCATTAGAATTAATTTCACTTTGAAATTGGACATAAACAATTGTTAATCTTTTGATATATATTGTTTCTTAAAAACACGCTATTTGTTGTGACGACAGGAATTAAATATAAAATTAATTAATGAAACTTATATGTTTGGAATTTTGTAAAATAGACATCATTTTTGAATTCAGAATATCAATTATAGCTTAGGGTGAAATTTTGGCATTGTTCTGAAAAACTTCAATTTTTGATGAATAGTGAAACCACTAAGTGGTAGTTAAATAACTGATTTTTCGTTTAAATGAAATATTACCACTTTTGTGTTTTGATTTTCAAAAATCCGACATACATGGTTGTCATTAAGAAGTAAAATGTGGTTCAATGAGATTAAAATAATTTTTGGTGAATAGTAACTTTTAAGTTCTTAATCGCGATTAGAGGTAATTAGTGTAGTTTAAGGTAAAAATAATGTTTTAATAATATGAGATGATCTTGACAAATGTCCTACCCTAATTGGATGTTCCATGGCCGACCAAGACAATACATGGGTCAACTTGGGACCCCATGGAGCCACTTTAGTTGGAAAATGACATAAATACCTTTTATTTAATGTTAAAGTAAAAAATGACACAAACATGAAATGTTTTACTAAAACAATTTTACATGGGGTTATACAAGTCATATTTTTGACTATAAATAGTCATTTTAAAGATAAAAGGATTTCATACATCATAGTATTTTTTTATATTTTTTAGACATTAAATAAATTAAATTATTTATGACATTATTATGATGCAGCGATGGCCTCATTATTTAACGATTTAAATAAAATGGAAAGATAATGTAATATCTAAGACCTACACATGTCCAAAACCTATTGGATGGGAGGATTTCGAACCCTTATCACCATAGACTAGAATTATATAAGTGTGGGACCTCTAAAATCCGAAACTCATTTTATAATAAAGTGACTTTTCTTTACTTTCCAAGAGTGCCCCTCCTCTCCTCTTATAAAAGCCCCCACCTCTACCACCTCATTCCACTTTCAAGCCATTTGTATCGGCCAAAATCTGACCAAATACTCTCCCAACATCCCCCTCTTACTCCTAAAAGCCTCACTTTGGGCAGAACTCTTCCCAAGGAAGCCTTTGGCACAAATCAAAAAGAGTTACCCGATTTTAAGGTAATGTCTTCTCTTATGTTATATTGTTTTATTTTGCTTCTCCAACCCCATAAACTCTTTTTATTCATTTCTCTTGTAACAATACCAGTATCCTCAATATACTAGAATGTTGTTATAAGAAGGACTTGAGCTAAACATACACACACCTACATCTAATGGTTAAAGAACATACGGTTTTTGTGGATGGCGAATTTCTGCCTCACGAAACGATGATTGTTCAACACTCATATAACACCTTCAAAGGTGGCCATTAAGATGTCAGTATATTTATATATGATATATAATAGGTTTATGTTTTCTTTAAGGTTCTGTATTTTTCATTTATTGCATACCTTTATTATTTCCATTATGGGTAAACGTGATATTTTCATTTTAGGAAGTGCGGACTACCGCCCCCTCAAAGTGATTTGAATCATTAATACCATATGTGGGATGTATAAAGGATGGAGTAAATGATATTATATATGATGTTATACTGAAATTATAATATACCTTTATATCATTATGATTTCATTAAATACGAAATATAAATTAAAGTAGCGTTCATGCGTACGTACGGCTTACCGTCTCCATGAATGGTGCATTTCATTTCTTACCTCTAAACATTATGGAATATTATAAATGCATGTATATACTGGATATATATGAGATATATGATATCTATATCATGAATATAATTCTGGATATAATGGATATATCACCACATGAACAACTTGTAATTATAAGAATTTTATTTTTGACTCAAGTACCTAAGATCGACAAAATGATTGTTATAAACATTAATAATTACATAATGTTCATAACATGGTAATAAGGGATATAAAAGGAATAATTAACATGAAAAAGGTTCTTAAGTAAATAGAAATTAACTCTAGTTTATTATTCATGAGGTTAAATAACGGTCGAGTCAGGACAAGATGCAAGGTAAGGGAACTTCTTAGCCCAACTTCCATTCTTTGGGTTAATCTCCTACTTTCAAATTATGTCATGATATAATTATTTAATATCTTGTATTAATACTTTCATTAAGTATACTTATAGTTAATACACAATATATCTATTTTATTTAAAAAAATATCTTTTTAAGGTACTTCGTCTCAATCTTCTTTCATTGAGGTATATTTTGTTTTATACACAACTTTCATTTATACGGTGTATAAACCCCTTTGACTTTTACGTTTATTCAAATGGTTTTATTTTATAATTATTCTATTTTTAATGATTTCAAAAAGAGATATTTCTCTCAAATATATGAAAATCAAGTGCAAATGTATATGTATTTAATGCAAGCTTAACAATGTTTTCAGAAAACCTGACTCTCGAGTGTGGTAGACCGGAAGGGATTGGGCGTGGACCCATCATGGCCTGTAATTAGTCGAGTAGTATCAAAATTAATTATTTTGTTTTAAGAAGCTTGCATAATGATTTCATAAAAACACTGGAGTATATTAGAGAAATTTTAAACATATGTATCTTCAAAAACAAATTGCATCGGTAGGTCTCATGAGACAAACTAGTTTCTTGGCACGAGGCCTTGACAAAATCTTATTTGTGGTCTTGGCACGAGGCCTTGGCTACGTGGTTATGATAGTCTAGAATTATGAATTCCATCATTATTAAAGTGGTTATTGGTATTTCATGTGATTATTCGACCAGTAGAATATCCATGTGAATAAGTAAATGGCATTATCTCATTTTACTTTTGCAATATTATGCAGAAGTTCAAGTTTAAAAAGGATTTTGTAATAGTTATACATTGCCTTAAATGTTAATGTTTATTTATGAAAGCTTTTGAACTATTGTTATCCTTACTGAGCATCTGAGCTCACCCCTTTCAATGTTTTAATATTATCCAGGATGTGAAGAAGTATTTTATGAATGAACTGCAGGGATAGTCAGAAGAGGATATGAGTGTGGACTATGAAGACTTTGTTATTAGTTTTTCACTTTATGATGTAATGTAACATTTATGAATGTATCTAGTGTTTCTAAGGCTACTAAACTAATCGGTCTTTCGAGAATTTATCTTTTGTGATCATGCCAATGTTACGAAGTAATGCACCGACTCTGGGTAGCTGGGGTCGGGGTGTTACAATCGTGATCTCATTATACATAGTTATTCCACTGAAATTGGATTTTTCCAGTGGTGAGGGTTCTTTGTCACTATTCTTGATGCAGGTTGTCTAAAATGTTAATGCTAAATGCTTGATTGAAATTATTTTAATCTAATTTTAAAATTTCGATTAGATTTTTAAAAACTTTGTTTTTGATAAAATTAATTAAATTGGAAATTTAATTAATTGAGGAAAATTGTAGAATTGATGATATTAGGATTGTAGATCTTGAATTGGGAAATTAATCAGGGAATTAGTTAAGGGATGTTGAATTAATTGAGACGTGATAATTAATTGATGAATTAATTAGGGATATTGAATTGATTGAGATAGAACAATTAATTGAGGAATTAATTGGGGGTTAATGAATTTTTTAAGTTGGGATTAATTAATTGATGAATTAATTAGTGTGGTTAATTAGATTATTTAATTATTGAATTAAATAATAGGATTAATTAATTAATTAATTAATTAATGATAGTAATATGAATATTTAATTATTGAATTAAATAATGGGATAAATTAATTGATGAATTAGTTAATGGGAGTAATGTGATTATTTAAATATTGAATTAAATATTAAAAATTAATTAATTGATGAATTAATTAATGTGGGTAATGTGATTATTTAATAGTTTAATTAAATAATAAGATTAATTAATTGATAGATGAATTAATTTGGGTAATTTGATTATTTAATTTTTGAATAAAATAATGGGACTATGTAATTAATGAATTAATTAATTGAAGTAATGTAGTTTTTTAATTTTTGAATTAAATAATATAATTAATTAATTGATTAATTAATTAATGTGAGTAATGTAATTATTTATATATTGAATTAAATTATATAATTAATTAATTAATTAATTAATTAATATGATTAATATGATTCTTTAATTTTTGAATTAAGTAATGGGGTTAATTATTTGAGGAAGTAATTATTGTGATTAAGGTGCTTATTTAATTTTTTTAATTAAATAATAAGATTAATTAATTGATTAATTAATTAACGAGAGTAATTTGATTTTTTATGTTTTGAATTAAATATTGGGATTAATTAATTAATTAATTAATGTGACTAATGTGATTATATAATTTTTGAGTTAAATATTACGATTAATTAATTGATGAATTAATTAATGTGGGTGATGTGATTGTTTAATTGTTGAATTAAATAATAGTATTAATTAATTAAAGAATTAATTAGTGTCAGTAATGTGATTATTTAATTTTCATATTACATTATTGGATTAATTAATTTACGATTTAATTTATGTGAGTAATGTGATTATTTAATTGTTGAATTAAATTATAAAATTATTTAATTGATGATTTAATTAATGTGAGTATTGTTATTATTTAATTATTAAATTAAATAATAGGATAAAATAATTAAATCACTAATTAATGAGAGTAATATTATTATTTAATTATTGAATTAAATAATGGGTTTAATTAATTAAGGAATTAATTATTGTGAATAATTTGGTTAGTTAATTATATAATTAAATAATAGGATTAATTAATTGATGAATTAATTAATTAGAGTAATGTGATTATTTAATTGTTTAATTAAATAATGGGTTAGTTGAGATTAATTAATTGATGAATTAATTAATGGAGTAATGTGATTATTTAAATGTTGAATTAAATAATGGGATTGATGGGATTGATTAATTAATGAATTAATTAATGCAAGTAATGTGATTGATCAATTGTGGATTAAATAATGGTATTGATTTGAATAATTAATTGAATTAATTAATGGGATTGACATGGAAAATAATTAGGGAATTAATTGAAGGGGTGATTGCGATTAATTAATTGTAGAATTAATTAATGTAAATGATTTGGATTAATTAATTGGTGTATAAATTAATTCATGTAGTGTAATGATTTTTTTAGTTAGATTAATTAATTGACGAATTAATTAATGGGGATTGTTGTGATGATGTAATTGAATGAATTGGATTAATTAATCGGTGTATTAATTAATATGGATTGCTGGATATTGAATTGATAATATTAGATAATTAATTTTTTGAATTAATATTGAGATATTGAGATATTTTATATGAATAATTAATTATAGGATTAATTTTGTGATATTGAGTTTGTGGATATTGATTAATTAATTGGTGAATTAATTAATGGGATAAAATATGCTTAATTAATTGTGGAATTAATTATGGGAATGTAGATGATTAATTAATTGTCGAATTAATTGATAAGATTGACATGATTAATTAATTATTGAATTAATTAATTGATTTTTTGTGATCATATAGTTGTTGAATTATTTTATTATTTTTACAAGATTAATTAATTTGTGAATTAATTAATGGGTTTAATGTGATAAACTAATTATTGAATTTGTAATGTTATTGACGTAGTTAATTAATTATTGAAATAATTAATGTGTTACATGTGAGGTACATAGGATGACTCAGATTGAATGTGATGACTCAGATTGACTATAATGGGCATAAGCAGAATGGTTATGGTGGGCCGGAGCTGTGTGAGGTACAACTGATAACTCAGGTTGCCTGTAATAGACATGAGTAGGGTGGGGTGTAGGTCTTGCCTTTGTCTCAGAACTGTTGTGCTATGAGTGAGGTGTAGGTCCTATCTCCGACTGATGGTGTTGGGAGTGCGAGGTGTCTTGGGCAGGTGCAGGGCGAGATGCAGGTGATGCCTCTATCTTTTTGTGGCGGGCCTATGCAGGATGAAGTGCATGCTCTACCCTTATTTCAGATCGCTTGATTGGAATAAGGAAAATCAACCACACCAGGTTGTCACTACTATTCACAGTGAAAGACTAGTATCCCAGACTGCTTTTTTATGGGAATTAGGGGAGACAATTGTGTGTTAGATAGGTGGATACTGATAACGGGAAAAGGGAGGATCTGGTGATGTAGTCGGATCTGGTGGTGTATGAAGGGGTCTCTTCGAGTTACTCTTATAGTGTAGCCCTTGGGAAGATGTTCCTGGAGAACCCTAATGTGCAGCCATAGCTCATGGGATGCGACTCTATGTGGCCAATTGTTCCATGTGATGGGGATCCTGGAAATGAAGGATGGGAAGATAATCCTCATTAGGGAAGATGGGCGGATGATGCAGGTAATATTAGCAAGTATAGTAGGAGAAAAATTGAGGCCTTGGGTGTGGCTAGTGATGGAATTTTTCATTGGAAGCAGAATGTGCTTTAGGATTTCATCTATGCTCCACCAATAGGGATTCCAAGGAAGGAAAACTCTACTCTGCCAAAGACAAAGGCTTCTGAGGCCTCCTCTAAGGCCTCCAAAATGAATGTTGATGATATTTAGTAGGTGCGGTCTGACAAGATTCGTTCTTATGTTCAGAATACTCTAGAGTAATAAAGACTTTGGAACACATATTGGGAGATCTTTAAGTAGTATGAATATGAATGGGAGTCGGTGGATGATGACGCAGCTTCTGGATATGGTGGGGATGGTGACCCACCTAATATGTAGCCTTGTTTTGGTTTGGGTGTGTTTTGTTTGAATTTGTTTGCTGTAATTTTACTTTATTAATAAATTTTTGGGGGGCATGCTTAGTCCTTCCCCTTTTTCGGCAATGTGTTACATGTTATATATTCCAATCATGTGATATGTGCGAATGATTGATAAATGGGGTTCTAGACATGGTATTCTAGGCCCAATGCATGAATGAAAATTTTATGGGACATGGACTGATACTCTAAATACCCATGATGTGTGAGAGAGAGACTACTGCTCTAAATACCCATGATGAGTGAGATAAGGACTAATGCTCCAAATACTCACAAGGTGATAGACATGACGCTATACACCAATAAGATTAGCATTGGGCTATGGTCCGAAATATTTGTGTTAGTTAATTGAATTAAAATAGATAATTCAATCTCAATGTTGAATAAATTGTGAATTGATGATGTGAATGATTTTGAATCTGGAACGGGCCAATGTAGGTGTTAAGGTTTTGGTGTCCTTGTGAACATGAAATTTTATGTTGTTAAATAAAGAATAATTAATTATGTGATAACAGTTTACTTAGGAATTTTACATACTTCTTTATAGTACTGCATACAGTACTATTGACTAGATTTGTTTAGACACCATTGGTGGTGGTCTACTGAGTTGTACTAACACATTACTTGAGCTTTTTGATCAATACATGAATAGATTATATGATTGTGGGATGGGTTATGTGAAAGGGTCTTTTGTTAGGGGATTGATTGGGGGAGCAGGATATGGGAACCTGACATGGTGTTGGGACGTACTTAGAGGGGTTCTCTATGTCTTTATTTTTTTTGGTTTTTTTATATTGACACTTTGAACATATTTTGCATGGAATATATATAGATTAGTTTTGACATTTTATTTCCAATTTTGGTCATCTTGTGATATATTATTATTTTGGCTAAGCCATATCATTTGGTTATTTTTATTATTTCCATTGACGTGTCACTCTGATAAGGGAAAAAAGATGGTATAGTCTTCCCATGATCGATATTAGAACCTCGCTGCTAGTCGGAAACCTCTGGTGTACAGAGAGGCGTGCCTGAGTTCATATGGTGAACCGACTCAAGGAAATGGGGTGTGGAACCTTGGTCGGGATGTTACACTAAATCCCTCTAGATCATCCAGTGGAACATTGGAATTTTGTGCCAATTCCAATTATTGTATTCTTCATTCTAGCGCAGTGGTCTAATGAATTATTTGATGTCCGGAAGATCACCACCTCATTGTTATTATGATGTGTAAAGGGGAGTTCATTCATGTTTCTTGGTTTGAGAGCTTCCATATCTAAAAATCCATAGGGGAGATAAAGGCTCTCAATGAATTATTTATGAATAGTTATCACCATGAGAGCCTCCTCCTCCATTTGAAGAAAGTTTCCAAAATAATAGAAAAGTGATCCCATACCCAAATATTGATTACTCACTATAATTGATGTCTTATGTATGCTTTACCGAGTCATAAATATCATTTATATTTTGTTCATATTCAAATAATATAATAAATATGTTATGAGAAAAAACTAATCCACTAACTCGACACATCAGTTCCATTAATATTAAATAAACCTTGAATATTAAAATAATATTCATTTTTAAATTATTTTCTATATATTTACTTTAATACATGTAAGAAAATTTAATAAATAAATTAAAATCATATTATTCTAAACTAGAATAAAAAGAATATATTTATTCTTTGGTGATCATATACCCCAAGGCATATGTCGGACCCCGTGGTGGGGTCCACCATATCCTAAACTCATATTCATCGCAATTAAGTACACCTTTGAATATGTGATTGTTTGTGATCCTCTATGACCTTATCTTGATAGTATTGAATATTATTCATAGACTAAGAATGAATTAAAAAAACCAGGCAAGGCCACAAAAGAGATAAGAAGTAATCATAATGAAGACTAACATTTTTTGAACACACAACATGTAATATAATCTCCGTATCTCTTGATATCTCATAAATCATGATTTAAACTATGTTTCATCTTCCTTTTCATGCATTAGTTTTTATCTTTACTAGATAGACATAACATCTTATACCATGGACATAAATTTAGTAAAGGTACTACAATCCTAATCCACTTGTCCTAGGATATCTCTTTCATTCAGAAGAAAAAAAACATTTCTTTATTATTCAATCAATGTTATACAACCAATGACACACCCAATGCATGATCCCTCACGATTACTTCATTGTCATAGTTTTTTGATGAATCAAAGTACATAATTAAATCATATAAATTAATAATAATCTCAAGTACAAAGACTATTATACATGTTGGAAGATAAGAACTACCAATTAAATATGAAACATGTGGTCTTCCTATTGACAGGGTAGTCGTCATGATCTCATCTACTCGAGATCACAAAGTGAGATCTTCATTAGAATAAAAATACATTCTTATAATTAAATAGCACCTAATACCCACACATCATATTTGTTATGTCGAAATTATCTATCTAGACCATAGTATTTTTATTTAAGATTAATGTCATATTATTTGAAGGTTCTAATTATAGTTTGGGAACTTATAAAGCATTTTGATATAAAAATAATCTCTGGTCCTTAAAATTTAAATATTGAATTTATAAATTTCAACACTATAATGGTATGTTTACATCATTAATTACTCACAGTATACATGGTATGTTAATAAAAAAACATCATTTATGTTAGGTTCAGGGAACGCTCTATTACAACACTTCGACATGCACTAGATCCAACTTGATAAGTATCCATATTAGAACTCAAAATAAAAAGATCATATTTATCTTGAGTTATGGATTCAGTCGTGGCCCCTATAGGTCTCCATTGTATGGCTACTCTATTATATGTGATCTCACCATTTTGAGTAGGACTCCTTAGGAGTTGTTATCTCAGATTATACACCTTTTTTCTATTATCAGATCCTAACATCTTGGTTAGTAATAGAAATAAAATTTATATAGTTTGAGAAAAATTTATTTACTACTTATTACATTATGCACTAGAATAAATCATTTCATATTATGTACTTCTTATTTATTTTTCTCAAAATTTGAAACACACTTGGTATTTGTAGATATGGCTACCACTGACTTGAATGATCTACCCTTACTCATTACCCTATCCTAAAGACAATATTAGATCGCATTGACCCAATGTAAAACTAGTTTGTTCACTTTAAACTGGTGTTCATTCCTCTCCAAATACAAGATACATATTTTTATACTTACTCAAGTACAATTGGATAGTACTTACTGCATACATAATAGTTCTCCTAAATTTATATGATATTTTCCTAACATAAAGTATATATTGGAAATATCATATTTACTTCATAGCATGGAATATGTGACTCATCTAATGCATATCCATATGAAATTAATCTGACCGCATTATTCTCTTCCAATTACCTAGTCATGTCTTTTTAGGGGTGATATATTCCATGTAACATTGGTAACAATTGTCTCTTTAATTTTTTCAACTTGTATTTTCCAATATCGTTCTAGTATATGTCTTATTGACTTGTTCTATGAATCCATTAGATCTATCTCAGAATATCTAGTTCCGTTGAACTTTGGTTGGAACTTTAGGTCAATCTCTATAGAGTTACATTCATTTTGGTATTAAATAACTATAAAGAACCACAATTGTTTTCTTTATGTTATCATGCATATTTTACATGTAAAACTGTAGTTCTACAACTAACTACGTATCTACATATGGAAAAACACATTAGAATTTAATATTATATTATATTATTTCTTACATTAACCGTAAATTTGATATATGTAACTTGCACCCCTTATTGGAATTCTATTATTTCACCATCCCGTTTATGGAATAATTTTATAGAAATCTTCCATGATTGGTTGTATTGACATCTAATTATCAATAAGATGATCATTGAATGTATCCATGATAAGAAAAATTCTAATGGATTTAGGTATTACAACATGTTGTTTCCAATCGATACATATTGGTTCCATGATTGTACCACCCATGTAAATTCTCACATAAATACTCACCACAATATTCAAAATTATAAGCCCCATGTACTTAGATAAATGGAGTCCGTTATTTAATATTAATTGATATTTTCAATCTTAGAGAGTTTCCATATACTTCTAATTGGTAGGATTCAATATTTTCATAGAGTAATTTATCACCGTAAGTGGGGAATAAAAAACCATTACAATGGTTTTATCCTTCCAATGCAGTATCTGTCTCTAGAACATTCCTCTCCCCATGCTCTTGTGGAACTTATTCCTTTGCTAACTATTTTTTCATCTTCAACATTTACTTAACCCAAGTCAATATTTCTCCCACCATCTCAAAAATATTTATGCTCCCATTTTATAGAAATATATTTTATCACTTGAATATCACTTCTCTATATCTATTTGTTCTATAATATCCTCGTAAACCATTTGGATAATTAATTTAAAACAATATTGTGTTTTTATGCAAGTTTGTTTATATCCTTTACAAAAAATATCCATATAATTTCATTTTATAATTAAATTGATGGATTTACATCATATTATAACTCAAATGATATCCATTTGTCATTATAGTTTGAATATTGTAATGGGAAACACCACTATTTTCAAAGCATTTATAAAAAATAATGGATGTTTTAGCATTGAATATGCATCTCAACATTGATTCTCCTTACACTTATATCATGAATCTAATTAGTATAAGTAAATTAGAATTTTATAATGAATTCATGCTACATTTAAATTATCAATATTTTCATGAAATATACACCATTGATCCTCTTAACAAACATCACAACTTTTATGTGTATAATATAATGTGTGTTAAGGAATTACTCCACACTGCATTATAATAATTGATGAACACATAGTCATGATATTCTACTACACATCACCCCACAAAATTTTATATCTTCTATCCCATTATATTCCATCCTTTACTTCTACATTCCTTAAAAATCATAATGGAATGTTATGATGTATATAAATTTAACTGTATCATAATCATAGAATATTTCAATCCCTCTTGTAGAACTAATTCCAAAAACCTTGTGAACTACCTTTATTTTCAATGTTTATTCTTATAAAAATAAATTAATACATCTGTTTAGAATAGATACTGTATTTAAATCCAAATATCCCAAAACCATAATTGGTATATCATTGAATAAAATTTAGTTTTTCTTGATAGATAATTATCTACCCACAATTAGGTATAATAGAGTCTTGCACCATATATTTATTAGTTAATTTCTATGACTAAAACATTACTGAACAATTATATTAGTATTAAACACTCCAAAAAAATTTCATTTCCTAATGGAATAATGTATACTTATGTTTATAATAAGATAAAAATGTTTTCGTGATACATAAAAAAAGTAAAACTAGAATCAATAAACATAGAAATATTGAAGTTGTGTACCTATCACCACTAATATAGGAATCACCATTTCTCAACTATATGGAAAAAACACCTTACTTCATGTAATGTTCTGTACTTACATGGTTAATATTATTAAATACACATATGTAATAGTAATATTATATTCTATACCCAAAAATTATGTCTGAAACATCACTTGCTATTAATGAATATACCTAATGACGATGTGAGTACTTACTTATATAATTTATTTCATTGTTTTTAAAAATCCATAATATTGTATCATTAGATGTAAAGTAATAACCACTTATATAATGTACTATATTCATTCTTTTAAGGATGTTGTGAATGTTCTTTTAGTGTCCCACTTTCTATTGTCCTTTCAAAATTTTCATTCCATTTTTTATCTATAAGAATTAAAGATTAATATTTCTTTTGGTTCATACCATCATGGAGAACCTTACCAAAAAGGTAATGAATCCTTTTCACATTGATATTCATTTTTTTATCTTAAAAAAATAGTATTACATGGGTGAAAATATATTAGAATGGGATTTATTGAATGATCATAATCATCCTTTTATATTTCATCTTATCTTGTGTAATTATCACTCATTCATATCAAAATTCACATTCTCCATGCACACTTCTCAAAGAAAAAACATGTTGAATCAAACTTGTCTTGATGTTGTATCCACAAATCACATCAATTGTTGATTATTATATTATGTCATAACTATTATATGCGTCATACATGAGTCTCATGTAAGAATTTTTCTCACAATCACATCTTGAGGAGGCTTTACAAGTATATGAGATCATGGAACCTTGAATTTATGATATCACATTATATTATAGAAGAAACTATTAGAATCTTGGAAATTCATGCATGTTAGGATATTTTCTTTATCCCATATTATTCAAAGTATGTTTATGGTTTTAATTTTAATTTTTTCTACAATTAAAAATCTTCCAGATTAGTAATTGTTTCTTGATTATCAATTATACAATATCAAAAAATTAAATAATTAAATGTATCGAACTATTTTATGAAACTATTTTATCCCTAACTAGTAGACATGGACAACAGTATTTCGTTAATATTCTAGTGGAAATGATCCTTTAAACATCTCATCACTATCTATAATCTATTACAACATGACTTCTCAAAGGGTTAAGGGAAGGCGCTTGACTGGCCAACCACATTCACTTACGACTCCATGACCTGATGACTGAGGTATCATCTTCTAAAATCATAAAATTGATTTTCTCAATGATTATATTCTAAAAATGAAATAAGCTAGCTATGGTTAATTATTTTATGCCATCATTACTTAATTCAACACATCATTCTGATAAGAACTCCACTGTAGAAGGAGGCACCCTCAACTAGGGCTGACAAGCACCCCATAAACTTGGTTGTGTTCAAATTAAGTTTATGGAAGACTAATTTCTTGGGTGAGTTATTATTTATCAATGAATGAAAATATTTTATTTATTATATGAACATACTATGTGATTTAACTGGAAAATTACAATGATATAAATAGAAAAACACTCATCAAATAAAAAATTTATATAATTTATACATTTTAGATTTTTATTCTGTGTGAGATTTGAAATGATGAAAATAATAAACATTGAAGAAATTAAATAAACTACCCTATAAATATTTATAATCTGTTGTTGTTTGATCCATTTAACGTCAACGGGCCCACCACAACATAGCGATATCATAGCTGGTTTAGGACTTGACTTGTATCAAAGCTTACTCCCCAATAAAGTGTTTACACCACTCTTCTTAGATACCACATAATGTTAGCATGGTCCACATTTTATATTGTCCTCATTATATTGTAAAAAACACTTAAACAATGTTGAGAGGCTACCGAGAATGCATAATAAAAATAAATGAATTTTATCTGGGCACAAGGACCCTTATAAATATTAAATGAGAAAAAACACACCATTCACAACACATCTTATTTAAAGAAATAATTATTTGCATCACAATCAAATAAAAAAAATAACAAAATTAATAAAATTTCATACTGACATTGTTCAGTCTAAGTTACGATTAGTCGAAGCGTAATTAAATTCATCATAAAAATTCATTTTGCAAAAAATATATTCTGAGGGTAGTAAATGAATTAAAAAATTATTTAATTTTATTTTTTATCAAATGGTACAGAATATTTCTAACTTAAAAATATTTTTTCATTTATATATATATATATATATATATATATGTACTTATGAAACTTTTTTGGGTCCCCATGTAGCCTAGATAGGGTTGTGCATGTGGTGAGGGTCCCTCTCTTCTATGGGTTGGACAGGACCCACCCAGACCATTCCATGTTGGGTAGGACCTTTTTGGCATGATTGTGGTCTGACCTCTAATGAAAGGAAGGAAAATATGATAATGGTTTACTGATCAGTGAGGGAAATACAATGGAGGCCATGACATATGTGCGAGGTGGATCTAGCTATTTAGAGAATTCGAATGGAGGGGAGCATGTGAATCCCTCATTTTACGTGGAAGGTGGTAACGAGAGACAGTTCTGCCTAGGAGGGTCCGACCAGATGGAGGGTAGGGGAGGGTCCTCCATGGAGCTGGCTCGGCATAGTGGCCATGGCGCGGTGAGGAAGAGGCGCTGTCATGGCGGGCCATAGATGCGATGATTTTTTCTTGCTTTTTTGAGAATCCACTTTGCACCAACCTTCCCATAAGCATTTCTTTTGTTTACATCTAACAAAAACAAATAGATTTTATCTTAAACTTCGTTTTTTGTTGAAATGAATACAACACCAATACGATGTAAGGGAAGCCCATCATTTTATCATCATTCATTATAAATTACTGATAAGGGAGAGTTTGCATTTATCAGCGCTAGTTTAATGTCCGGATAAATGCATCTTTTATCACTTTTAAAAACGTACTAATAAAGGGTATACATTTATCAATGCTTTTATTAGAAGTGATAAAAGTTTTAAATAATAATTTATATATAATTATTATATTTATATTCAAAAAAATTTATTTGTATAAATTAAATAAAAATGCATGTTTATAATTTATATATATTTATTAATAATTCAAATATATATACATATAATGATTAAAAAAAGAATTTTTAAGATTATAATTCAATATATATGTGTTTCCAATGAATTTGGTCAATAAATATATTGATCATGCATGCATATATGCTATGTATCATCATGAATATTCATTCAAACATTACACTCTTATTATTATTCAAGTTGTCCATTGATGACTCATTTTTTATTATGTATATTTTACTAGGTGTATATGATTAATTCAAGCATGCTACCCATATATATATATACTATATTAAGTTCCTAATACTTATAAAATTACACTAAATATAATTAAATAATAAATATATTTATCATATTTACAATTATTAAATTTTAATTATATATAAATACATTTAAAATATATTTATTTGTACTTATAATTATATCCATATGTATATTTAAATAATTATAAAATTGCAATAAATATATACATATATTATAATTATAATTATATATATATATATATAATTATATATAATTATATATATATTAATAATTATATAAAATTATATATATATTTATAATTATGTTTATTTATAGTTATAATTATATATGAAAATAAATATATATATGTAAATAATTATAAAATTTTAACAAGTATATTTATTATAATAATAATGTTATAAATATATAATAAAATAAATATATACAAATATTTATAATTACGATTCCTAAATAAACATAGATATATTTTAATAATTAAAAATTACAATAAATATATTAATTTTAAATATTTATATAAAAATACCTATAAATAAATACAAATAGTTATAAATATAATTCGAAATAAATGTAGGTATTGTTAAATATTTAAATAATTATAAAAAAATATAATAATATATATATTTAAAAAATTATAAATATATTTGTTATAATTTAATAATCATATATATATATATATATTTATAAAAACAACTATAGATAATTTATTTATTATATTTTTTATTTACAAATAAATAATTAAATATTTATTAGTTATAAATATAAATAAATATATATTTACTTAAATAATAATTAATTCATAAAAAATATTTATTATTTTCATATATAATGTTATATATAATAAAATAAATATATTTCTAAATATATTTACATATATATAGAAGTATTGAGAAATAAATACAAATATGTATATTTATAGTTATAAATAAATACAGATATATTTAAATAATTATGAAATTATAATAAATATAATAAATATATATATTAATAAAATTATAAATATTATAAAAATTAATTAGTTATAATTTTATAATTATTTAATTATAGGTATATATTCATTTATAATTATAATTATAAATAAATAAATTTATATATATATATATAAATAATCATAAAATTAGAAGAAATATAGTTATATACAATTAAAATCTTATAAATATATACATTTAATATATTTAATATATGTATTTCTTATATTATAATTATAATAAGTATATTTATTGTAATTTTAAAATTATTTAAATTATACTTTTAAAAATATAAATATATACTTATCATGTATATATTTTTATAAATATATATAGGAATATAAATAAATTATTAACATTATATCTTTATTAGCGCTAAAAAAACACTGATAAAATGTGTCTTTATCAGCGCTATATTTTTAGCAGAGATAAAGACATCCTTTATCAGTGTTTTTTAGCACTGATAAAGGCATGTTATATCAGCACTTTATATTTTACTATTGATAAAATATACATTTATCAATGTTTTTTAGCTAGTGCTGATAAAAGGATCGTCGGGTTTTATAAAAAACTCAAGCTTTCTCCTCTTTCCTCACACCCCTCAAGCTCTCGCGGATGCCGATCGTTGTTTCTGCTGCTGCCTCATCCTCTTCCTCTCTTACCAACTCCTCTACAATGAATCCACCTTTTTCACGAGCCTCTCCTTCACCGCGTGACTCTCCCCTATCGCACTCCTCTCCTCCGCCGCACGCCTCTCCTCCACCACTGACTCATCCACCTCTATGATTCCCTCCGCCGCGAACCCAGCTTCCCCGTACGCCTCTCCTCCTCCGTTCGCCTCTCCTCCACTATGCACTTCTCCTCTACCACACACCTTTCCTCTCCCACGAATGCACCTCCACCACATGCTGAACCCCACCTCCATGGTGAATTTTCTTCTCTTCCCCATTCATTTCTCATGTTATTATAGTTTGATAATAATGGTAATGTAGTGAATTGTACGGGCTAAACGCCCCACTAATAATCATTGATGTCGGTTGTCCTTATTTTCACACCTAATGAATTGCATGTTGGCATTCCTTTTTTTTCGCACTAAATAAATTTCATGTTGGTTGTCCTAACTCTTTGTTTCCATATTTACTGTTGTATGATTGCACCTTGGGTGATACACTTTATTTGAATATTATAATTCAAGGGTTTTGGATCTTAGATTATTGGTAAGAGGCCCATTCCCATGCATCATTCTAGTCATGCATGATTACGATGAAATGTTACTTTTTATGTGTGATTTTATGGAAAATAAATGTTTAGTTGTATGAAGTATATGCAAAAACCTTTTTTTAGATCCATACATCTTTTTCACCCACTTATTTTTTAACTAATGTTTCTACATAAAATAATTTTCCCAGGACAATAGTATCCCTATGTACTTGTAATGTATATTCTCCATACTCATCGACTTTCTTATTCATATTTTTCATTGTCCGATGGATATTGAAATTCACCTATTCTCCACTAACTCTAAAGAATAACTCTTGACATTGATGTTATATCAATTACCTGCCATTTATGGGTAACGTCCTCATAAGATTGTAAGAACTTTCTCTTTTCCATGTCCATCAAAAGAATGTCCACTTGGAATTTGAACTAGTCCACCTTAAAAATAAAATCCCCAAGAAAACCTAGTGGATTCCATAATGTAGTATTTATAAGTTAAATCATAACTCGAGTTGGAATAATCTCTCTCAATCCCTTGATTTTAAATACAAATTATGACATTACATTCATGCTAACTCATAATCCATTCATAGCCTCACCAAACTCATTAGACCCAATATTAACTAGAATGGAAAAGTTAATGAGATAACATTAATTTTTCAACAAGCTTCTTCATCAAACAATAGAACAATGCCCCATTAATTTTATGATACCGAATTACATTGGCTTTATATTTTTCATAAACCATTTTATTCATAAAATTTTTATAGGTAGACATGTCTACTATAGACTCAACAAATGCTATGTTAAATTACTATTTCTTAATCAACTCTAAAAATATCTCCCATTTTTCATTCTACTATCACGTCCTTTTACTCCCTTGAAAGGGTAGTAGTGGTTGATATTTTAGTGGTTTGTCCTCAATAACCAACTACTCATCTTATATTTATTATCCATTATTTATGATATTCTTTCCTTTTTTCAAATGTTTACTAATCCTACATTATGCTTCGTTTAGTTTATATATTATAATATCATTTCAAATTTTAAGAAAAATCGTAGGTTTTTTTGACACTATTTAAGGTTCAGGTTTCAAAGAAGTTTTTCCAAACCCCCATAGGGGAGAAGGGGAAATTCCTACCAGGTGTTATCTATCAAGTATTATAGTGTGAGCTAGGGGGACTGCTATTTGTTTGGGGCATGGATGGGTGTGTCTGATCTTCTAATTTGTTGGGTCTGTAGGGGTATTCTATCACAAAGAGAAAATTAGATAAAAATACACCTCTGTGGGTAGGCATGTGGATGCATTGAACTTGAGAAGTGGAGTATTGGGAGCACTCTCGATCTAGTAGTTGGGTTCATGCATAATTATTTTCTTTGGTCTATTTATAAAGGAAGGAACCAATAGTAATTAATGTGAAAGACATATACATTGCTCTTGGGGTGTACAACCAATTGATTTGTTGTGATACAATGATCATTGGGATAATTTAGTGTTTATAGTAAATGGGAAAACAAGTGTTTCAAGGATGTCAGTGTGGTCACTAACTATTTAACATATCCATTGGGACATTGGTGTCAAGGTGAAGGATAATTGATATAACTGGACAATATAAGCATGGACAGGGGATATCCAATGGTGGGGAGCACAATATCAAATCATTATAGAAATTATTATTAATACACAAAACTTTGGAATAATGCGATGAAATCATACAATACTGATTGATTTGTGATAAATAGAGGGGTTTTCTATGTATCTTTTATAAAGAATTTCTCTTGAGATCTATGTATTTTGAAAATTTCTATGTGGCTCATTTAAAATGATTTAAGTGTTTTTGAAATGTTTCTTAAAGTGTTGTCAATCATTTTAAATGATTAATATTATTGGGTCATGAAGTTTCCTTAATGTTTAAAAAAAGGGATTGTGGTTTTGTGAAAGACTATTTGGAACAGATTTGATTTATTTTAAAAAGAGTGTGTTAATTTAAAAAAGGAATTTGTGTAAATGGTTTGTTTTTTGATGGGATTTCAAGTGTGATTTTTTATATAGTTTTTGAAGGACATTTGAACTGTAGTTTTTTCATAATCTTTTAAGTTTATATTTTTATAGAATTAGGAAAACCATTACATTATATCAATATTTTGTTTGTTTATTTTGGTAAATACTAATATCAATGAATCAAATAAGATGTATATTAATAACGAATGTATGGATTCCAATTGTTTGAAAAAATAGTATGGAGATGGAGTGAAAGATTTCATCATGTTTTCAAAAATCATGCATATGGCCCTTTTTAAATCCCTTGTATTTTTTTACGCTATTGTTTTTCAAGACATGTCAGTTCAGTGGAGTTGGAAAAACACTTTATCTATCATAGAATAGATCAATGTTATAAATTTTGGAATAAAAACAGGTGTTGATGCTCATTTCTATCACAAACTCTAATGAATGAAAAGTGGAATACAATAAGCATAAAGAGATTCATCCTTTGAAGAAACATCCAAAATTGACAAAGGCATGAACAAGGATTTCTTTAAGCATGAATCATGGAAGTTTTACCATGGTCACACAAGTATACTTGTGCACCACATATTGGTCGTGTAGGTGACTTGCATGACCTATTTTATTTTCACCCAAGGCTCTCAATGGCCTATAAATACCCCTTGTGGGACCACCCTTTCAAGGACAAAAAAAATAAAAATGTCAGATTTAAGCTCTCGGCGCCCTAGTCTTTTCTTGAAGTCTTCCAAACACTTCTAAGGTAATTTCTTACCCATAATGGAAGATTAAAAGAAGTGAAACAAGGCCTATGTGTTGAAATTCATCAACACTTGCGCACCTATGTGTCTAACCCTTTAGGGGAATGTCCATACATGTACGCCACCTTACCCCTTCAATAGAACTTGTGCTCCATCCTTTTGGAAGACTTCAGGGATAATAATAAGGGCTTGAGTCAAGTCTTACCCAAGTATTACCCTATTGGTTAACTATCGCCCAATTATACCCCTGTCGTGCAAGTATACTTGCACAACCAAGACTTGCGTGCCCCAACAAGACTTGCACGTCTGCCTTCTTTTGGGTGTCCATCCTTACAGTTCACCTCGTTTCTTCAAATCCACCAATCCTAATTAAGATTTAGCCTTCAAAACCCTCTTCAAAGCCATTTATGGCCTGGTCCCTTTGTTGGATTCCTTATCTGAAAGAAATTCTATGTAAAATCTCTCAAAACCTCGTGATTTACAGAACATTATGTCACTAAGGTTAGAGATTTAATTCATTTCAACCTCATCCTTTAAAATGAGAAGATCTTTAATCTAAGCATCCTCCTTAGGAGTAAGACCCATGTTCCCAAATCTGGGCCACTTTTTCAGGAGTAAACCCCAGTCATTGATCAAAAGATCCCCTTAACCTAACCCTCCTTCTTAGGACTACGCACCAAATTATGAATCTAAATCTCCATAAATCACAAATACTTTTATGGACCCTTTTAATTTTCATCCTCCTTAGGAGTAAGACCCATGTTCCCTTTGACTTTGGGCCTTCTTCTCATGAATAATCCCCAAGTCACAAGTCTCCTTAAATTGGGCCTCCTTCACAAGAGTAAACCCCAACCATAAGTCCCCCCTAATTTGGGCATCCTCCTCGGGAGTAAGCCCCAAGATAGAGTATCCAAATCTCCATAAAGTACAAATACCTTTATAGACCCTACTCTTGGGCTTCTTTCCTAAATGAAGTCTTGATCATTATTTACATGGGCAGTCACACATACATAAGCCCCATATCATTCCTTGTGACCACATCTTTTGTGTCACACATCAACAGGTTTACTGATACCTATTTTTTCTCACACCGAGCATGACTCACGTGAGCATAGAGTGTAAAAGTAACTATGAAACATCTCTTTGGGCCGTTAATCATACGTAAGCCCCACACTTCTTACTCTAACTACATGGACTTTGATCTCTAACTTAAAAGTAGAGTACATAAGAAGCCTTTTAAGGTTCAATCCCATCACTCATTAATTATCATCCATCCCATATGATGTTATACAATATCATAATTCCCGAACTATGTGGGTTCTGATTCCTTTTCTAACAAGGATACGTCGGTAGCCCATCTGTGGGTATGATCCCAACTCTAAAATAATCCTGGTCCTTGTGAATGACGATAAACTTCAAGTGCCCCACTGAGTGGCTTTAAAATAAATATGGTCATCATAATGACCAATATATTTCTATATATTGTATTGAAGGATACCATTGACTAAGGATCTATAATACATACAGATGATTCTCCATCGATGATGAACCTCAAATATATATAATGAAATTCTATAAATTCCACACATATCAATCATTGATTGCAAAGGCTAAAGGAAAAAATAATTTTCATTATTTGTAAATTTATAAGGATTCGTGAACATAACTTAAATCTATGAGAGAGTCTCGAAGTAGGCAATAATTCCCCCTAAAAGGGTGTGATGAGCCTGACCTCCCATCCTCTCGACCAATGCAAATACTTAAGCCTCATTGGTCTAATAATAATGAGCACCCACCATTTAAAATTTGGTCCAAATAGATATAGAATAATTAGATGTTCTTGGTTCTATGAATAAACCCGTTAGAAAACGATTGGAAAAGTTTGAACATTAAACAAACGTGGTCATAATCATTTCCCGGGAGAAACAAAAATGGTGAACTCGACGTGAATCCTTAACCAAGTTAAAATGATGTTTTTCTTATTTTTTAGGCCTCTATTTAATTCAATATGAGTAACAAAAAAAATAAATAAACAAATATACTCATCCAAATTATGTAGTGGAAAAAAATATCTTCATTATATCTATTATATCAAACATGAACTTTTTTTCCAAGATCTCTCTGCAATATAGAAATAGCTTCTCTAAAATTCACACATGTGAATGCCTCTACCGCTACTCCTGATGGATCCTCATCCACTCCAAGGATGACATCACCCACTCAGCATCTGCAAATGATTGGTCTCAAATGCATTGGTTAAATAATATTGTCTACATGGTACCATTCCGACTCTAGAGGCCGCTCGATAATCCCTTCATGTTAACAAATTGCCCTGGTTTTCCAGACAGTGATGACCAGTGATCAAGAATTAGGCAGTGCTAACCACCATTTCCAACCGTTTTGGGTCGTTAACCCCGAAACACAACAACCAGTCTCTCCCATATTACATGTAGGTAAATTATGAGGTCACTCAAGGCCTCGGTTCAAGACGATAGGATCCTTCCCAAGGACTCCCATCATCAATCGCCGCCGGACTCGTGTGGTAGTGCACCCTCAACATGATGAAGGTATCTTCTTTAGGGTTCATCTCAGGTTCCTCAGACCCGAGCACACAAGACGAACCACCAGAAGAGAAATTCAAACAACAGAGAGCATGTTCATACCTATCCCCATCCGAATAAGTCCATCGACCTAACTTGATGGAAAGTAATGAGCGAGCACACGCACTCGTCTGTTCTAATCCCGCTATCCAGCAGACTCATCTGGTAGCAACCCACCATTCTGGTCAGGAAATTCCGACAGAGTTATATAGGGAGGCATATACACCTGTTTATAATTCATCATCCTGCCAGTAGGCACGTCCAACTGCATTCATTGGAGCTGACCAATCAAATGTGCTGCCCACCTATAAATATGCACATACACTTACTTACAATCACCAATTCTGTCATCAGTCTCGTCTGCCAGTATTGAAGGAAATCCGTCAAATATACATGACGGGGAACATCCAGCAGACACATACACCTACAAATATTCATCAATTCTTCCAACAATCTCATTTGGTAGCACCTGGAGATGTCAGTCGAAAATCTCTGATGATAAATTTGGGGTAGACTCAACACTTTTCCCCTATGCATGAGTACTGTTAGAATTCATTGGCAGGAAAAGGAGGACAGGAGCAGGCACATACACCTACTCCAAAAATAGAATGGAAATATATTCTCTTTTTGGTAGCTGATGTCACCAATCACATTCTGGAAATGGTGAAAGAGCAGAAGAAAATCTCTGCCCATATTCTGGATGCCTATCAGAATATTATAACAACTTTAGTGATATCACTGGGAACGAAACATAAATATATCCCAATTCGTGGAGTGACACATCAAAAAATTACTCCGGAGCAGATACACACCTCTGTTACAGTCCAGGAGGGTCGTGGGGAATACTCCCCCATGTCATACGGACAATCAAGTCAGGCATATACACCCGATTTGAATGGACATAATCAGCCTGACCTGACCATTTCTCCTGACCAGGCACATACACCTACCAATAATAACCACTTTTTTTCAAAAAGTGGTTTCCAAATTCACTAAGAAGGCATCTAAGAAAAATACTTGTCCATCACAGTCAAATAATCAAGAGCCAAACTGTAATTAAGCCTTGCTCGATTCTAGAATTCTTGATGCACTCAGACAGTTGTCTGTTGCAACTCGAGATTCTACTCTATCACTTCCCAATAGTGGGAATAATAATTCTCAAGGTCTTCATCAGACACTTCCTCATGAAGACTTTCTTTATAATAGTTCATTCGATCTCAAAGTATCATCTTCAGATGAGATCCATAATAACCCTCTGTGTGGCCAGAAGACCAAGGACCAAGAGGTTTCATCATTTTCTATAACCCACCATGGTGGTCCTCCCCATGATGATGAATTTAGCTGCGAAAGTCCTCTCCACAGTAGTAATTCGCATTTCCTGGAAAATTCTCCAATGGACAATGTAGTAACGAGATAGCCCTCTTATCTTGAGGCACATGAAAATGTGATGCCATTGAGGTCTGATTCTTTACCACTATCAGGTGAAATACTTTCCCAACAAGAGGATATCCCGGGGTGTATGCCATTCTCTGAACCAAACCTGGGTCATTTATCATCTAATTTGATAAATGAATTCCCTACCTATCTTTTTGAATCTAATAATGCAACAAAGAAGCCCTAGCTTTAGTCTAATCAGGTAAAATAATATTCATCAAATGACGAGGATCAGGTGCTAAAAATGAGAAAACAACTGGCAGAAGGTGAGGTGCCAGTCATGTTTTGGCCGTTGGCTGACTCTCTATAGGACATTCTGGAAATGTTGAAGGAAGATTGTATTCATGATTTTCATCTGAACATGTGGAAAAATCATTGTCAATTTAAAGAGAAAATATTATCTTATGATGAATATAAAAATCATGTCATGATAATAGAAGGGATGCAATGCCAAATTGACTTGGCATCTCTATCAGTTTCTCGACATCCAAAGATTGAAAAGCAGTAGAGAGCCCTTCAGCATTTAAGCCTAGGTGCACTAAAAAGGTTGCGCCAGTTAATTGTTAATGCCCCATCATGTATTCATATCAGGATATGGGGTGTTCATGGATCACTATATTTCACTGTACTCTCCAGTCAACAAAGCCCGCCAAAAGTGGTCTCATGAAATGTTATTTCCCACGGACGACCATAGCCAATTGGTGTTATGTGTAATCAAAAGCTTGCTTAGGAACATATCTCAACTAGTTCTTCCCAAAATCAGGCATACAAAGAACAAGTCATTGAATTACTCTTGTATCAAGAAAATTAGAATATCAAATAGGATTCTCATTTAGTGCAGGAACATCATTAAGTGACAGAAGTGTCAGAAATCATCCAATGGTCTTTTGAGACAGGTGATTTGGGTGGATGTAGGTTGATGCATCTGGCCAATTTCTAGATTATAGTCAGCAAAATCAGGAGAGATTTTAAGAAACTCTCAGATGTAGTAGCTCAAGAGCCACCCCAACTTTCTAGGCTAGGGAATCTTTCAGATCAACCCTTGTGATCAACTTATATGATTCAAGGAATTGAGCAGGGAAACAGGAACAACACCAGTCCACCGGACTGGGGACTTTTTCAAATCCTCAATCTCTTCCGTAGTGAAATTCAGTCTTCTATTGATTAGGGAAGAATCCACAAGAGGAATGCAGAGCCCAATTATCAGGAGATTCCCTCCAAATTATGGATCATCAAGAAGTTCTGTATGGATCAACTCAACAAAAGGAAATATCTCATCAAGGACATGGAAGAAGAAAATATCACAGAAATGCTGATAGAAGTGATGAAATGCGTTATAAATCGATAAATGTCATCAATTTCATTATCACCGATCCCCCAGAACATGAGGCTCACTCAAAGGAATTAGAGGAATAAGTTCTTGTTCATGAAGCGGTACACACAGAAACAAATGAGGAAGGTGTCCATACCTATAATCAAAGGCTTACCAAAAATCTAGGTATTCATTTAAATAATCAACTCCCCCTCTATGAAAGGAATCCAAAAAGGGGGAAGGAAAAAGTCAGTTTACATTCCACCTTACCCATGGAAAATGCAAATAAATCTCATTAGAGGAAATGTTTGCACAACTAGAGGTGTAAATGAATGAGTTAAGGAGGTTGAATATAGAACTACATCATGGTAGTCTTCCTACTATGTGTGATGGAGTTAGTCAGTCAAGGGAATTTATTGCAGCTACTGGGATAGATCAAGAATAACCTTCTTTAATAGTACACCCTCACGGGTCCAATCCAATGGGTTATACGCAACAACAACTGGCAATACTACAATCAATGGCAGTCTCGATCATCACACCCATCCAAACTCCAGTTATTGCACCTACACAGGTCCAAGTTCCACCATACGTTTCAAAAAAAATTCAATTACTACCATTAATTCATTAACAACTCGGTTTGAAGATATGGAAGGAAAGAGTGCACTGGTTCAATTGAAGATAAGATCATACCCTGAATGGGTAGATTCAATTCCTCCCCCATCAAATTTTTCAAGTACCACATTCCCAATTTGTAATGGTTCGAGAGATCCAGAACAACACTTAACACATTTTGTTTCTCATAGTGATCCAATGATGGGGTCTCCTATAAAACAAGAAGTAGTTATGTTTAGGTGTTTTATATAGTCATTACAAGGACCTGATTTTGTCTTGTATAAAAGCTTGTAGTCCCAGTCAATTACTGAGTGGGAGGATCTCTGCCAAAAATTCCTTCTTTTATTCAGCTCAATGTTTCCAAAGAAGACAGTTTTTGATCAAAAAAATTGTAAGAAAAGGGAAAATGAAAGAGTTTCA
This sequence comes from Viscum album, assembly GCA_963277665.1. Lineage (NCBI taxonomy): Eukaryota > Viridiplantae > Streptophyta > Magnoliopsida > Santalales > Viscaceae > Viscum > Viscum album. Next base: position 1,193,995,553 of record OY728135.1, on the reverse strand, counting down.
GATTTCATTGCTCGATGGAAGGGATTAACATATTCCTTATGTTTAGCACCCCCTCAAGAAGAAGTGTTGCCAATCTGTGTGTAAAATTTGTATGATGAGTTACACACACCGTTGATCCCTGTGAAATGCACAAGAGGGTTTTGAGACCTTAATGAAATCGCCCAACAGATTTAAGATTCTATTATGAAGACTAAATCTAAAACTCGTGTAATTCCACTAGTTCCAAGAAGGAGAATGCGGAAAGAAGAGACTGCTACAGTTACACTTAATCAAGCACCTGTACCTGCTTCCACTTAAAAAAAATTCATCATATCAAAGGGATCCACCTCCTATGCCTCAAGAAAAATGGCCACCTCGTCAAGATGAACAAGGAGATCAAAGGCGGAAACAGTTTGATGATTTTAAGAACAAAGTTTATTTTTTCTAGACTGAGCAAGTTCTAGGCTACTTCATCTCGGCTCTGGAAAATAATCTGGTTCAGTTTCCATGACCCAAAAGGCCGAACATGTAAGAAGATGAAGACGTTCCCAACTATTTACCAATTCATCAGATGTTGGGGCATCCCATTCAAGAGTGTTTTGTTTTTGAAGACCTCTTGTAAAAGATGGGGGACTCTGTACATGTAAAATTAAAAGGCTCTTCATCCTGGGTAGCATGTGTTACTGCTATTGATCCAGAGGAATAAGGTGGGTGGCATGAATTCAAAAGAAAAGATGCACAGAAATATGATGATTGGATGGTCAGGAAAAATATCAACCGAACTCATGCCATTTTACGAAAACAATTGAAAAAACAAATTGTATCTTATGCTATGAATTCCATAGAAAAACCCCCTTCATCAGATGGAAAATCTTCAAAAAGGAGGCTTAATTCGAATAAAGAAGAACAGTCAGAAGAATACGAGTTCATGTTAAAGCCTAAATTGTCATTAACTCTAGTATATTTTATTCCATCTACTTCAGAAGCACGAGCAAAACCCCACCAAACAGCACAACCAAAACTGGATAATCAGGTAGAATCTTTATAAGATGATGAGTTGATCTTTGGTTCTGTTAATATTATTCATTTAAGAGATCCATATGTCAATAACATTTTTGATCATGACGAGCCTGAGTTTTTTGTATCAAACAGAGGAATTAGAGGGAGTTTTAGAGGTTTAAGATACAGAGGAAGACATGGATATTCCAGAAGCCACTATTTCAATCCTACCCCTGCTAGAACTGTATATGCAGCCGAAACTCGTGGAAAATACCTTCAACGAGCTCATGAAGAGAATGAATGTTCTTCCATTCATGGAAGATTCAGTCCTGGTTCAATTATTTTGTATGATTTGTTAGAGGATGCACCTTATTCCTCTCAGAAAATAAATAGACCTAGTCGGTCAAATTTTCCAAATCCAGGAGTATTTCCAACTCCTACCCCGATACAAGATGCATCTAATTCCAAAGCATCAAATTCTAAGGCACCTGTGAAACCACATGTTCCTGTTGGGAAACACAGACCTCTGGACCAAAATTATGATATCTTGAAACATTTTTACCAAGTATCAGATATGTTATCAATTCTGGATGCCCTGAATTTATCAATGTATCTTCAGGAGGCACTCATTGAGGCTCTTTTAAGTCCTTAGGAATTCGAAACTGAAATTGCTGCGGCTGAAGACAATATGTAGGGAATGATCCTGTAGAATTCCATGCGGTGATATCTTTTACATATAAAGATGACGATGATGTTGTGCATGGACATAATAGGCCCATGTATTTATCTGGCAATGTCAATTATGTAGACATTCAAATATCTTTCATTGATAATAGGTCAGAAGTCAACCTCATCCCTACTCGTACACATTGTCAATTGGGCCTCACCAAATCTGATTTATCTGCTTCTATTTTGATATTGAATGGATATGGTAAAAAAGAACAAGAACCTCTGAGCGATATTACACTCACAACTCAGTTTGTAGATCTTGTATTCAATTCAAATTTCATGGTTGTTTATCATGACACAGCCTTCAACATTTTGCTTGGAAGACCATGGATACATCAACATATTGTTGTACCTTTTTCTTACCATCAACATCTCAAATATTCTTCCAATGGTCAAATTGGGACATTCTATGGAGATAAAGCCCCATTCAAAAGATGTGAATCTCAATACATTGAGTCAGAATTCTATCACATGGATGGAAAGGAGGTACCCATGACAAAAGAGGATACAAAAATTAATTCTCCATATGGTTTGGAAAAGATTTTAGTAAACCCATTCATACATATGAGTACAGATTATGTGTTTCCTATCAGTCAAATTGAAAAGATATACCCAAATCCAAATACTCTTATGGAAACTTCTATAATGTCGATTAAGGAAACTATGCCAGACAGCATGGTAGAAATTGTTGATTCGCCAAGCAATGATGAAAGATCAAATGGATATGTCTTCATTTCATCTGGTGAAATCCGAAAATTTTATACTTTATGAACCAGGCCGGAAGAAGTTATAGCAATGTCCGAGGTGAACAATTATGTAGATTCTCAATCAATCGTCTCCTCTTTATTTGTAACAGCCCGAGATTTTATGAAAAATATTCTTTTTTATTTCACTAATGTCTTGTGTTGTACGCTACACCAAAAGGAGCTTGCACAACATGCATCCTTGACTTGCCTTGCATTACACGCAATCACAACCTTCCTCGATAGCGTGTGTAGTACGCAATACTGAGTTTCACTAAACAACGATATTCTATTAAAATATTATTAAAAATAGTCGTTATGAATAGTAATAACCACCTTTTGAAATTCTGTAAATCTTATTTTTCAAAATGAACTTCATTTTTGGATTTGGAGTATCGAATTTAGCCTAAGGTGAAATTTTGGTACTTTTCAGATAACTTTCATATTCTGATGAATAGTGAAAATTACTAAATTATAATTAAAAACAACTTTTTTTAATCGAAATAATTAATAGTGATAAAACATTAATTTGAGTGGATTTAAAATATATTTAGAATATATTTTTACAATTTAATACAATGTTGGTCATTGGATGTAATTTCACATTTAAACCAGACATAAACAAGTGTCAATCTTTTGATAGATATTGTTTCTTAAAAACACGCTATTTGTTTTAACAGCGGGATTTAATTATAAAATTAACTAATGCAACATCTATGTTATGAATATGGTAAAATAGACTTAATTTTTGAATTCGGAATATGAAATATAGCTTAGGATGAAATTTTGGCATTGTTCTGAAAAACATCAATTTTTGATGAATAGTGAAACTACTAAGTGGTAGGTTAAAAACTGAATTTTGCATAAAACTTAATTTTACCACTTCTGTGAATGGAATTTCGAAAATCCGACAGACACGGTTAATATCAAGGACTAAAATGTGGTTCAATGAGATGAAAATAATTTTTGGTGAATAGTAACTTTTTACTTTTTTTTTACCACGGTTAATAGTAAATAGGGTAACTAAGGGTAAATATGATATTACTATTACCCTAACACATGTCCTAATTCTATTGGATAAGTGTAATTCGGCCAAAAACAACCTTATGAATATAATATGACCATTTAGGCCCACTTGGATTAGATTAGGACATTTATTATTATTTAATTCAAAGAAGAGTTAAAAGAGTTAAAATCAAAATTTATTTACTAAAACATTTTTAATATGGGGTTATACATAAGATAAATTCGACTATAAATATTCATTATAAAGCTAAAACGATTTACTACATAATGATATTTTATTTATAATTTTTAGAATTTATATAAATTAATTTATTTATGACACAACGATGATGCAGTAATTACCCTTTTAAGGAAATATTAACATAATTGATGTTATAAATTCTCAAATGAATGTAATTTAAGACTTTTTATGAATTAAACTAATTTTCTAGGTTACTAGGATGTATTAGTGTTGATTTAATCAACTTTTTTCGAACATATAATTCTTTTATGACTTTCAAAAAAATCATATATCAAATAGTGTCAAAATTGACACAAAATAGTTTTTAAATCAAATATTATATTATTAATTGTTATTTTATTCCTAAAAATCTAAGGTTTGTCCAAATGACTTAGATAAGGATATATATATTAATAATAAACAATTTGGGGTTCGTTTGGCATGTTATAGTAAGTGTATTAACCATATAGTGAAAGAAAACAAAAAGACACGGTAAAAGTTAAATTATTTAACTTAGAGTTAAATCTAATTGATAAGTTTAAAATAATAACCTAAACTTGTCAAAATCCTATTGGTTGATAGGATTTCGACCCATCCCCACTTTAGCTTCTAAATAAGACCATTTGGAACCATTATATACCGATTTTGACATTAATATAAAATAATATTTTGAGGTATTCCTAAGGTGCCCCTCTCCTCCCTTATAAAAGGACACCTCCTCCCCCTCCTCCTCACACCAATTTGAGCACTCAAGCTCGGCCAAACCCTGCCAAAATCTTTTCTCCACTTCCCTAGAAACATCCTAGAGGTTCTGGTCTTCCTCAAAGACCAATTTTAGGTCCCTAAGTGGAGGTCTCAAAGAGGCGCTTCAAAGAAGAGGTAATTACCGTTACCAATTCTTTCATCTTTATTTCTTCTTCCACTTCTTCTTATTAGGTTGTTTCATTATGAAGTAATAACATCAGTATCACTCATATACTGATATGTTATTATAAGTATGAAACAACCCTATTTCACCATCTATCCATCCTACGGAAAAAGAAATCACCGCGCGTGCGTACGTACGGAATACCGTCTCCACGCCGTGGTGTAATCTATTTTCCACCACCACCTTACATGGATGGGTATAATGGTGTAAAGAATAACTATATATAGTTATTACAACATCATATTGATTCTGATATATTGTATAATCCACTCCAATTCAGTTCAATATTTATGGAAATGATATCATCGCTCGTGCGTACATACGGACTACCGTCTCCACGACGCGATGAGATTCATTCTCCATGTTAACCATTTAAGAATGATTATAAAGTATATATAAGAAATAATAATGAAATATATGACATTATAAAGTTACTGGATTTATGTATATATATATATATGTATGTCATCTACTTACTTCCATTTCAAGACAATAAGGAAAGTAAAACAGCGTTCATGCGTACGTACGGACTACCGTCTCCATGAACGGTGTTTTTCATTTTATTTATCTATCTATTATATATATATATATATATATATACTGAATATATATGATATATAAATCATATTTTATATTCTGGAAGTAAGTAAATCATGATATAAGTATTAATGATGTCAAGAACAACAAGTCAAAACACCTACGATAAATGAAACGATTTTACCCAAAACACTTCTTTAACATGGAATTTACAAAAGAACGGGTAATATAATGTCATAAGTGAACCATATATGACATCATAACAATGAATATGATTATGGAATAAGTCAATAACATGATTTAAATCATTATACAGGAGGTTCGGACACTTACAAAGCAAGTCGGACATAAGGTAAGGGAAATATCACAATCTCATTTTTATCCGAGATTGTTTGTACTTTGAAATTTACTGGGGTATATTTTATCATCCACATACATGTTTCCTCAATATGTAATTTTATTTACGTCCACCTACAATTTTTTAAATCCAATTTTACCCTTCGGTGAGTTTTTAGTAAAAGATATGAAAGGAATCTTTTGTCGTTTTTCATACGAGGAACTTTTTTACTTTTCCGACAAAAGTACGAGAAGAATGTTTTTTTTAACTTATACGGCATGAATGGATTTTTAAAACATTATTTCCAAGAAGCTTCCTTTACAAGTTTTCAAGTTTATTTTTAATCAACTTCTTTTTGTTTTAAATTGTAAGACATGTTAAGAAAGGAAAATGTTTTTGAAGTAGAAAGGATATTTTCCTCAAGAATGGATTTCAAGTGTTTTATCAAAATTATTTTCCATCTAAGATAATAAAGGGTTATGTTTCTATCCATATTTTTACATTGATTTGACTATGTTGTGATGGAATTATGTTTATGAATTCCTTTATCTTATATGAATGGTTTTATGATGTCATGTTGTTTAAGAATCCCATTTTTATTACATGGGTTATGCTATGATGAATGGTTTATGATTTTGTGGCACACATAGGAATGGTATCATTATGAGATGGGTGGGACCTATATCTCCCTCCAATGCATTGGGTATAGATTTTATATCTCATGAGATAGACAGGGCTGGAACGGTAGGTTATACCGGTTCAGTGAAACAGGACTGAAACGAGGGTTACTCGATTCAGAAAGGGACTTTGTCCACTAAGATAGTCTTGGCAATGAGTCTTGACTAACAAGAAATGATTTTCTATGATTATGTGTGTATGCCAAAAAGTTTCATGTTTTATGTTATGATTATTGGGATTTCATTTCACTACTATGATTTATCCCATGTTATGAAATTATGCTCTCTTTTACAGGTTAAGATTTCCAAAAGTTATGTTCTTATGAATATGATGTGATTGATATTTATTTTGTTTACCCTTACTGAGCATTTGATCTCACCCTTTTATGTTTTCTTTTCCCCAGGATATAAAGAAATGTTTTAGGTAAAAAAAAAGAGGAAGATCTTTATGTGAGATGTTGAAGATATTTCACCACGATTAGAAGATTTTATTCCGAGTTTCCAAAGACACTAAACTATTACGATCCTTGTGTGTGTATTTTTGTTATGTACTAAGTATTCCACAAATGTAATGTAATGTCCATGTACGTCAAGCTTCGGGTCTCTATAGTTGGTATCAGAGGAAAGGTTTAGTCAACCTTTGGAAACTAGGATGTGAAAATGTTAGTGAGATCCCTAGAGATATTTCTAAGGTATGTCTAGGGATGTCCCTAAGGATACGTATATGTATAGGATAGTCCTAGAACTATGGTAATGATCTTATAATTAAACCTATGATGTTAGATATTGAAGGTACTTCCCCTTTATTATGTTGTTTTCCCTAGCATGGTTTTTGCCTCTCACACTATTCTTTTTGGGTTTTAGAAAATGGCTGGAAACAAGATGATTCACAATAATGGAGGATATGATGGACAATGGAATGATATTCTTCATAATGAAATGGGATTTGGAAGTCCAAACATCATTATTATTTCGAATCAGCAATCTCATAATATGATCAATAAAGTAAAATTTGGTAAGTTTCCTGACTCGGCTAATAAGAGAAAGATGGAGTTTCATGATGATCATAGAGGAAAGAAAGTTCAATTTCCCCTATGTAATTCATGTGGGAAGAGGCATCAAGGAGAATGTTTCAAAGGAACTAGAAGATGCTTTGGGTGTGGAAAAGAAGGACACAAAGCAAGTAAGTGCAAAGGAAAAGGTTCAGTTAACACCATGGATGAGGAAAATGGTATTGCTACGACATCAACAATGGTTAAATGCTTTAAATGTGAAATGTACGGGCATTATGCAAACCAATGCCCTAAGGGAAAGTCTCATGAAGAGAATCATTATGGTCGTATGGGAAGTATTTTTGTTGATGATGATGAAGAAACTACAAATGATATATGAAAGAAATGTTGAAGCTCGATCAATGGTCTAAGAATGTAGTGGAATGATTACATGTTTATCATGTGTAATGTTGTATATGTAATCTCATGGAATAAGGAGACATCAAAGGATTGTTACACTGTTGTCTTTCCTTAAGTTTTGAAAGTGTATGATGAATGGTACCAGTAACCATGAAAGGTTATTCAGATACTTTTGAAAAGTAGATGATAAGTGCATAATGAAAGGATAAGAAGATAATGAGATGTTTGATTGTATTCATGAGATCATGATTGATATAAGGACTAAGTGGTATCATGGTTTGAGTATATATTATTAACTTTTGACAGCATTCATGTTTTCACTAAGGTTCAATGGGTATTCAAGAGAATACGTGATTAAGGCCTTTGAATATTTGGAATGTGACCAAAAAAACATAAATTATGATATATGGGGATCAACGATGGTATTAAATCTCTGAGAATCGTTTTCACTATATTATGAGAGTGGACTGCAGTATTATGAATAAGCCTAAAGATTGGAATGAATTATGTTGGACATAAGTTAGTATTGTTTAAGGATAGAACTTTTGATATTATTGATGGGATGTTATAGTAATATAGTTTTAGAGAAAGGACAACGTGCAGGACGGGCGACAACCCATCGCTTCGGACAAGGCCATGGGAATCGAACCCACAACCGAAGTGCGACTGGCCTTTATCGCCTACCACTGGCCTACAAGAAGTCCCTGTTTAGTAGAAACTAGTTTTATTATATTAAGCTATATGACATATGATGTATAAGTCCATTTTAGGAACCATATATGATTAATCTCACTATAGATCGACTTATGTATATAATCTTTTTTGCTAACCTTTTGTTTGAGACAGATGGAATGACCCGTCATTCTATCACAAGATCTGCTAACACTTCACGAATAACAAATTCAACTTCATTTATTTAAGAGGTGAAGTGGAAATTGTTAAAGGCACGAACAACAGCGAGATTGTACCAAAATAAAGTAAGTATTTATTCTAATTGAAATTCTTTAACTTTAGGGAAACGATCTTGAAAACCAAAAATGTTGTCCTAGTGATCTTATATCTGATGAATCAGATGGTACCTTAGATCGTCACAAATTTATGGCTTTGTGATTGTTGGCTTTTCCATAGCCATGTTCTCTACCACTCTCCATCAGAACATGATGGTTAGATTTCTCTTCCATATCCATATTTTCACCGATGTGGAAACCCAGTGATTAGTTTATTTGGGTAATCATTACATTTCATACTTTAGTTTTTAAAGCCAAGTTTTGGTATTCCTTTTTACGATGTGGGTTTCTATCAAAGAAACTTTCAAATAGTAAACAATTTATAACCCCGACGAATTTCGAGGGCGAAATTCATTTTAAGGGGGGTAGAATGTAACAGCCCGAGATTTTATGAAAAATATTTTTTTTTATTTCACTAATGTCTTGTGTTGTACGCTACACCAAAAGGAGCTTGCACAACACGAATCCTTGACTTGCCTTGCATTACACGCAATCACAACCTTCCTCGATAGCGTGTGTAGTACGCAATACTGAGTTTCACTAAACAACGATATTCTATTAAAATATTATTAAAAATAGTCGTTATGAATAGTAATAACCACTTTTTGAAATTCTGTAAATCTTATTTTTCAAAATGAACTTCATTTTTGGATTTGGAGTATCGAATTTAGCCTAAGGTAAAATTTTGGTACTTTTCAGATAACTTTCATATTCTGATGAATAGTGAAAATTACTAAATTATAATTAAAAAAAACTTTTTTTAATCGAAATAATTAATAGTGATAAAACATTAATTTGAGTGGTTTTAAAATATATTTAGAATATATTTTTACAATTTAATACAATGTTGGTCATTGGATGTAATTTCACATTTAAACCAGACATAAACAAGTGTCAATCTTTTGATAGATATTGTTTCTTAAAAACACGCTATTTGTTTTAACAGCGGGATTTAATTATAAAATTAATTAATGCAACATCTATGTTATGAATATGGTAAAATAGACTTCATTTTTGAATTCGGAATATGAAATATAGCTTAGGATGAAATTTTGGCATTGTTTTGAAAAACATCAATTTTTGATGAATAGTGAAACTACTAAGTGGTAGGTTAAAAACTGAATTTTGCATAAAACTTAATTTTACCACTTCTGTGAATTGAATTTCGAAAATCTGACAGACACGGTTAATATCAAGGACTAAAATGTGGTTCAATGAGATGAAAATAATTTTTGGTGAATAGTAACTTTTTACTTTTTTTTAACCACGGTTAATAGTAAATAGGGTAACTAAGGGTAAATATGATATTACTATTACCCTAACACATGTCCTAATTCTATTGGATAAGTGTAATTCGGCCAAAAACAACCTTATGAATATAATATGACCATTTAGGCCCACTTGGATTAGATTAGGACATTTATTATTATTTAATTCAAAGAAGAGTTAAAAGAGTTAAAATCAACGTTTATTTACTAAAACATTTTTAATATGGGGTTATATATAAGATAAATTCGACTATAAATATTCATTAGAAAGCTAAAAAAATTTCCTACATAATGATATTTTATTTATAATTTTTAGACTTTAAATAAATTAATTTATTTATGACACAAAGATGATGCAGTAATTACCCTTTTAAGGAAATATTAACATAATTGATGTTATAAATGCTCAAATGAATGTAATTTAAGACTTTTTATGAATTAAACTAATTTTCTAGGTTACTATGATGTATTAGTGTTGATTTAATCAACTTTTTTCGAACATATAATTCTGTTATGACTTTCAATAAAATCATATATCAAATAGTGTCAAAATTGACACAAAATAGTTTTTAAATCAAATATTATATTATTAATTGTTATTTTATTCTTAAAAATCTAAGGTTCGGCCAAATGACTTAGATAAGGATATATATATTAATAATAAACAATTTGGGGTTCGTTTGGCATGTTATAGTAAGTGTATTAACCATATAGTGAAAGAAAACAAAAAGACACGGTAAAAGTTAAATTATTTAACTTAGAGTTAAATCTAATTGATAAGGTTAAAATAATAACCTAAACTTGTCTAAATCCTATTGGTTGATAGGATTTCGACCCATCCCCACTTTAGCTTCGAAATAAGACCATTTGGAACCATTATATACCGATTTTGACATTAATATAAAATAATATTTTGTGGTATTCCTAAGGTGCCCCTCTCCTCCCTTATAAAAGGACACCTCCTCCCCCTCCTCCTCACACCAATTTGAGCACTCAAGCTCGGCAAAACCCTGCCAAAATCTCTTCTCCACTTCCCTAGAAACATCCTAGAGGTTCTGGTCTTCCTGAAAGACCAGTTTTAGGGCCCTAAGAGGAGGTCTCAAAGAGGCGCTTCAAAGAAGAGGTAATTACCTTTACCAATTCTTTCATCTTTATTTCTTCTTCCACTTATTCTTATTAGGTTGTTTCATTATGAAGTAATAACATCAGTATCACTCATATATGGATATGTTATTATAAGTATGAAAAAACTCTATTTCACCATCTATCCATCCTACGGAAAAAGAAATCACCGCGCGTGCGTACGTACGGAATACCGTCTCCACGCCGTGGTGTAATCTATTTTCCACCACCACCTTACATGGATGGGTATAATGGTGTAAAGAATAACTATACATAGTTATTACACCATCATATTGATTCTGATATATTGTATAATCCACTCCAATTCAGTTCAATATTTATGGAAATGATATCATCGCTCGTGCGTACATACGGACTACCGTCTCCACGACGCGATGAGATTCATTCTCCATGTTAACCATTTAAGAATGATTATAAAGTATATATAATAAATAATAATGAAATATATGACATTATAAAGTTACTGGATTTATGTATATATATATATATGTATGTCATCTACTTACTTCCATTTCAAGACAATAAGGAATGTAAAACAGCGTTCATGCTTACGTACGGACTACCGTCTCCATGAACGGTGTTTTTCATTTTATATATCTATCTATTATATATATATATATATATACTGAATATATATGATATATAAATCATATTTTATATTCTGGAAGTAAGTAAATCATGATATAAGTAATAATGATGTCAAGAACAACAAGTCAAAACACCTACGATAAATGAAACGATTTTACCCAAAACGCTTCTTTAACATGGAATTTACAAAAGAACGGGTAATATAATGTCATAAGTGAACCATATATGATATCATAACAATGAATATGATTCTGGAATAAGTCAATAACATGATTTAAATCATTATACATGAGGTTCGGACACTTACAAAGCAAGTCGGACATAAGGTAAGGGAAATATCGCAATCTCATTTTTATCCGAGATTGTTTGTACTTTGAAATTTACTGGGGTATATTTTATCATCCACATCCATGTTTCCTCAATATGTAATTTTATTTACATCCACCTACAATTTTTTAAATCCAATTTTACCCTTCGGTGAGTTTTTAGTAAAAGATATGAAAGGAATCTTTTGCCGTTTTTCATACGAGGAACTTTTTGAGTTTTCCGAAAAAAGTACGAGAAGAATGTTTTTTTAACTTATACGGCATGAATGGATTTTTAAAACATTATTTCCAAGAAGATTCCTTTACAAGTTTTCAAGTTTATTTTTAATCAACTTCTTTTAGTTTTAAATTGTAAGACATGTTAAGAAAGGAAAATGTTTTTGAAGTAGAAAGGATATTTTCCTCAAGAATGGATTTCAAGTGTTTTATCAATATTATTTTACATCTAAGATAATAAAGGGTTATGTTTCTATCCATATTTTTACATTGATTTGACTATGTTGTGATGGAATTATGTTTATGAATTCCTTTATCTTATATGAATAGTTTTATGATGTCATGTTGTTTAAGAATCCCATTGTTATTACATGGGTTATGCTATGATGAATGGTTTATGATTTTGTGGCACACATAAGAATGGTATCATTATGAGATGGGTGGGACCTATATCCTCCTCCAATGCATTGGGTAAAGATTTTATATCTCATGAGATAGACAGGGCTGGAACGGTAGGTTATACCGGTTCAGTGAAACAGGACTGAAACGAGGGTTACTCGATTCAGAAAGGGACTTTGTCCACTAAGATAGTCTTGGCAATGAGTCTTGACTAACAAGAAATGACATTCTATGATTATGTGTGTATGCCACAAAGTTTCATGTTTTATGTTATGATTATTGGGATTTCATTTCACTACTATGATTTATCCCATGTTATGAAATTATGCTCTCTTTTGCAGGTTAAGATTTCCAAAAGTTATGTTCTTATGAATATGATGTGATTGATATTTATTTTGTTTACCCTTACTGAGCATTTGAGCTCACCCTTTTATGTTTTCTTTTCCCCAGGATATAAAGAAAGGTTTTAGGTAAAAAAAAAGAGGAAGATCTTTATGTGAGATGTTGAAGATATTTCACCACGATTAGAAGATTTTATTCCGAGTTTCCAAAGACACTAAACTATTACGATCCTTGTGTGTGTATTTTTGTTCTGTACTAAGTATTCCGCAAATGTAATGTAATGTCCATGTACGTCAAGCTTAGGGTCTCTACATTATTACCCATGGAAGACCATTCATCATCATTAGGGTCAGAAATGGTCGTATATTCTTCAACATGTTCAAATCTTAACTTCTCTCCAGATCATGGAAATTATACTTCAACATCTATTATGCAAGTAGAAACTGAAGAAATAACACATATTGAACAAGAAGAGGAAGATCTCATAGATGCTCCTCCATCATCTGAAGAGGGTATCTCTACAACTATGTATGAACATAGAGAAATAAATATGGGTACAAAAGAAGATCCATGCCCCACATTAATTAGTGTGTCCATGCCTCTTGAAGAGAAAAAAATGTATACTTCTTTTATAAAGCAAAATCAGGATGTATTTTCTTGGAATTATAAAGAAATTTTATGTCTTGATACCAATGTTTCCACTCATCATTTGGGTTTGCCAGAAGAACATCGAGGATTCATGCAAGAAGCAAGAAGAACACACCCAACTTATGCCTCCAAAATTGAAGATGAAGTGTATAATCTTATCAAAGCTAACTTTATTAGAGAAGTTCAATATCCTAAATTGCTGGGTAATATTGTCCCTATGAAAAAGAAGAATCGTCAAATTAGAGTTTTCATTTATTTCATAGATCTTAATCGGTATTATCCCAAGGATGATTTTCCATATCTGATCATAGAACTCTTAATTGATGGAACAACTGGCTATGAATCACTTTCCTTTATGGATGGATATTCTGAGTATAATCAAATCTGAATGGCTCCAGAATATGAAGATTCTATAGCCTTCAGAGCCCCTCAGGGTGTGTTTTTCTATCAGGTAATTCCATTTGGCATAAAGAATGCAGGTGCAACGTATCGACGTGTCATGCACCGTATCTTCAAACCCTTTTTAGGGAAGTTTGTTGAATGTTATGTGGATAATTTGGTGGATAAATCCAGACAATTATGTAGTCACTTGGCTGATTTTGAAATTATATTCCACAGACATTGACAACACAATTTGAAGATGAACCCCTCGAAATGTCCTTTCGAGGTAACCTCAGGAAAATTTCATGGCTTTGTTGTATGCCATCATGGTATCGACGTCAATCTTGAGAAGAAAAAATCAATACTTGGTATGTCACCTCCTCGAAATTTACAAGAATTAATAGGAAGTCAAGGTAACGTGGCCTATATTCGGCATTTCATTGCCAATTTGGCAGGCAAGTTTTTACCCTTCACCAAATTAATGAAGAAGGGAGTCACTTACCAATGGACTGAATATTGACAAGAATCATTTGATACCATTAAGAAATATCTATTGATTCCACCAGTACTAATGCTACCTATTGAAGGAATAACACTTATCCAATTTGTGACAACCTTATAGAGATCATTGGGTGACTTCCTTGACCAAAAGAATGATGTTGGGAATGGAAACAACATTTACTATCTCAGTCAGATTATGCTTGAGGCAGAAACTCGATATTCAAGTATTGAAAAGTGGTGCCTATCATTAATGATTGCAGTTTATAAATTGAGACACTACCTGCAACATCATGAGTTCCAATTGGTAACTCTTAATAACCTGATCAAAATAATCCTTAGTCGTCCAATGCTTACAGGACATCTAGCAAGGTGGGAAGTTATTTTTCAGTAGTTTGATATACAACACATGTCTCAAAAGGAAATAATGGGCCAAACTCTGGATGATTTCCTTGTTGAACACCCTTTAGTAGAAGATACATCTTCAGATACTGAACTTCCTGATGAGGAAGGCTTCTCTATTCAAGATAATCTTCAAACATGGGAAATTTACTTTGATGGTTCTTCTAGAAGCCCAAAAAGGAAGAAAATGGAAGATCCTAAATTCAACAAATTTGTGTTAGGAATTTTGATTATTTACCCATAAAAGGAAGTGCTACCCTATTCATTCTTATTGTTAGGAGGCGGTATAAAGAATGAAGAAGAATATCAAGCTCGCATTGCAGGATTAGAGTTGGTGCATCAAGAACAGGTGAAGCACTTAAAGGTAAAAGGTGATTCAGACGTAGTAATCAAACAAGTAAATGGGTATTATTCCATAAGAAAAAAATAATTAAACCCATTTGTGACTACGTCAGAGAGTTAATGAGGGAATTTCCATCATAACTGACATTTTCTTATGTCTCACAATCACAAAATGACTAAGATGATGCACTGGCTAATGTTTCCACAACTCTAGCAGATCCAAATTGGGATGAAACAATCATCATTATTTCCCACCGTCACACAATTTCACCCTATGTTCAAATCAGAATAGATGAAATCAATAAAATCAGTCCCATTTCTGAACCATATATTCATACTATGGGATGAAATACAATTATCAGGGAATACCTTCAAAATGGAACACTCCCAGCTGATAGAGCTGGGAAAGAACAAATCCGGCGATGTGTGGTTGATTTTACTCTTTATGATAGCCTAGATAACCCAAAAATTTTCTACAAGAGAGGTCTTGATGGAATTCTGTTCAGATGTATTGATTGTGAAGAGACAAAGGCTGTCATGGATGAAGTACATACAAGAGTCTGTGGTGCCCACCAGTCTGGACATAGACTCTCTGATCATGTTCGATAACTTGGATACTTCTCGCCTTCAATGATACAAGTTGTGTTGATTTCACAAATAATTTTCATTCTTACCAATTATATGCCAATTTCATTCATCAACCATCATATTTTCTTCATACAGCTAAATACCCATGGCCATTTTCCACGTGGGGAATGGATGTAGTAAGACCTTCCCCTTCGACTACATCCAAGCAGTTTAAGTATATTCTTACTACTGCCAACTTCTTTTCCAAATGATCAGAGGCAATACCTCTCAAAGAATTTAGTTCTAAAAGCATTGTTAGCTTCATCAATCCTAACATCATTACCAGATTTGGTGTCCCTCATACCATTTTTCCAGACAATGGCACCATCTTCTGTTCATCTGAGGTAAGGAGGTTGTATCAAGAATTCAACATCAAATCCAACCATTCATCTCGGTATAATGTAGAGGAAAATGGGAAAATAGAGGCCTTCAACAAGACTCTTTCAAACATACTACAAAAGATGGAAGATAAAGATAAAAATCATGGCCTGATAAACTTTTTGATGCATTATGGGCTTATTGGACCACTACCCGCACTACTATGTGGTCAAATCAATATTCATTGGTATATGGAACAGAAGCAGTCTTTCCCATTGAGGTCTAATTATATTCTCTCATAGTAGCCATTTGTGATTAGTCATCTACAGATGAGCAATCTCAAAAGCGATCGGATGAAATAGAACTATTAGATGAAAAATGATTGTGCACCCTGCACCACTTAGAAGTCTATCAGAATCGAATAGCATGGGCTTTCAACAAAAAAAATTGTCTTCATTCATTCATTCAATGAGAATTTCTATTGGTCCCCAGAACACCAATGATACCAGGAAAGGAGACTCCAAAACTTGAGGCAAAATGGTAAGGACCTTATTAAATACATAAGGTCTACTCCAATAGAGCTTATTCTTTAATCTCATTGGATTGGGAACACATTACAACTCCATCCAATTCTAGATTCTTGAAAAAGTATTTTGTGTAACACAAATAATCACGTCCTGCAAGACATTAAATTGCATAACAATCGTCTTGGTTACACGACGTTAAACTGTACAACCCAACATCCTACATGACGTAAAACATTATTGTCCTACATGACATTAAACTGTCCCCCATGTTCATCCTGCCTGACATTAAACTGTGAATACGTCCTACATGACATTACACTGTAAAGCCCCCTTGTTCGTCCTACATGATTTAAAACTAAAAATGTCCCTTATACGTCCTATATGACATTAAACTGTATTTTTTCCCTGCTACATGACCCAAAACTATGCAGCACTGGTCCTTGCATATGACCTTAAACTATTTTAGTCCTCACTGCAAGACTTTAAATTGCACGATCTCCATTTCCCTTATTGTGATACATTAATAAGAACATACCCTTTTACATCCAACTTGACATTAAACTATGTCCCCTTTTTGTCCTCCCACATGACGTTAAACTGTGTGTCTGAGTTGCAAGATGTTAAACTGGAAAGCACCCAATGTCTGTTACACATGTTTTTTAAACTCTAAAACAGTCCCTTCTGCATCCTACATGACGTAAAACTGTGCAACGTTTGGGTTGTAATTACCTCTTGTTTCTCACACCGAGCATGAATCATGTGAATTTAGAGCAACCATCAATCGTAACACCCTCTCTGGGCCTCTAACCATGTGTAAGTCCCAATACCGTTTTTAGGTCATTATCCTCAAGTACAACTCAATCACCAATCAATTCTTCAATTGATCTACGTAGACTTTGATCCTTGCCTTCTAGGAAAGCTACGTAGGAAACCTCTAGATGTTCATGCCCAAAAGGAATCTCTTCATGTAGGTTCACCTCCATCTCATACGATATTGATTCGGGAAGCAGACCAAAACCAATCTCTTCACATTGGTTCACCTTCATCCCACATGAAGTTAAACTATATACGTCTCTTTTATCCCTGCTACATGACACTAAACTGTGCAGCACCATCTTCCTTACTAAATGACTTTAAACTATACAGTCCCCCATTATCCCCCACTTGAGAGGGAATCATCGTTGACATTGATCTCCAATAATGTCTGTTGGTCGGAGTAGTTAACTCAAGAGGGGAGGGGTGAATTGAGTTACTATAAAAATTTCTGTTTAAAGGATATTAGTTTTACAAATAATGATTTCCCCAAAACAAAAGATACAGCCCAGTTAATCATGGTTATACTTTTATAAGAGTTTGACTGTTTAAACGACATCTTATAAGATTGATTAATTCTCTGTAATCATAAATGGTATTATTAAATATACTTTTGAAGTTATCCTACTAAGACAAATCAAATATTACTTCTTTCCAGGAATAACTATCAAAGTGAATTTAGTGTTTTTCTGGATTATGTAGTAAAGTAGTAAAACAAAGTAGACTAAATTTAAATGGTACATCGGATATAAAACAAGTGGTTCAGTCTCATGCTGGGACCTAATCCACTGCACTTGGTGATCACCTACCACCAAGCAGTTTATATAAATAAAATCTGATCCACACCCTGGATCGGGGTTAACAACAGTACATGGACTTTCCAGGCCACATAGGGACCTCTTCCACAATTTTATGTAGGTAAAAAAATAATGACTAGGCCACATAGGGACGTCTTCCATAGTTATCGTGGGTAAGAAAGAGTAAAGTGTTGGGTATAAGTATTTTGAAATCATCCAGTTCAGTATAGGAGTCAGTGTGTGTGTGTAAAATATACAAATTACACACGCTGCTCGAAAATAAATAAAATAATCACTAAGAGAGATTAGATGTGAGTTTAGAATGCTCTAGTGATTAGTAATTCAGCTCTGGACTCGTTTGATAACACAAAAGAGCTTCTAAGTCCTTCTCTTGTTTTTCTGTTGAAAAACAGAGTGTCGTGGTTTAGCTTGTGTTCATCACGAGTGAATATGTTCTCTTAATTCCAGTGTAATTTCTGTGTTCTTCAGTAGAGTCGAATTGTATGCATGAGACAATTTCTTCTTTGAAGGATCTTGCAATGAGTCCTTTGCGGTTATGCTCAGGCTTGGTTTTTTGTTGATTACATTGCATTCACGTTTTTTGAGTTATCTAGTCGTATGTTGTTCTTAGGAACTCTTCTATTTATCTTCACAATGCATGAGCTTTAGCCGTCAGGTTCCACATATGTTGTAACTTGTAACTTGTACTGTGTCTAAAAGAAAACATTAATTATATCATTGCATTAAAGAAGTCAAATATGACCGTTGAAAAGTTAAATTGAATGATGACAAAAAGGTTTAAGAAATGGTGTCCTAGTATTTTATGCAAACGGTGTCTTCATCACGGTATCTATTTTTCATGGTGTCTCCTTAATGGTGTCTCATTCACGGTGTCTCCTTCACAGTTTCTCCATCACGATATCTCAATTACAGTTTATGGCTTCCGGTGCCTTGCTCATAATTTCTGGATTCACGGTGCCTTGATGACTGTGTCTCGCTAACTATGTCTGACCCTTAGGCAAACAGAGTGTTTGGCTTACGGTGTCAGGCTTACTGTGTCACGGTATCTTGTGGTCATGGTGGCTAAGACATATGATTCACGGTGTTAGGGTTCACGGTGTCTTTCTCACGGTGTCTGGATTACTGTGTCATGCTTCACGGTGTCTTATACTTAGGAAAACAACGGTATTCAGATTTAAATAGTAATATTCATAAAATGGATTGAGTTTATCCAGTATAAGGAATGAGATAACTTGAAACATAAATACACATGATTAATATGATTAGTGATATTTGTGATGATTAAAAAGATTTGTAATTATTATTGATATTTTTGATCATTAAAACATGATTAATACATGAGGTGTCCGAAAATCTCCCCCTTTTTGATGATCACAAATCCAGTACAGTTAAAGTGTAAATTTAATGCAACTAAAGAGAATATAACATATAGAATAATAGATATATAGAATAACAGATAACGTCTCAATTTTTCTCCCCATTTTGGGATTATCAAAAAGTTAAAGTAATAAGAAAACATTGCATATGTCATTAATAGTGTCCAGAATACCACAGACAGTAGAAATAGAAATAATTCAATGACATCCCCATCAAAAAAATAGTAGTCACTGGGCTTCATCAGGGATCGGCATTCCTTTTTCCTTTATCAACAGCAGAAGAAGAATCCACAGAGGAAGTTGATGATGTAGAAGAAGGCATATAAGTGGTAGATAAGGAAGGTAAAGGTGGACCATAGAAGACTGAGGGAGCCAAAGTAGGATCAGTAGAAGATTTAGGTTGTTGCTGGTCAAGGATGAAAGACCTGATCGGACTAAGAGCCTGCCCAACAGACATGGTTGTGGAAGCTAAGGCAGAATTTAAAGTAGGAAATCTTGGTCTGAGAGGAGCAGCCACCGGAGAATTTTTTTTGTACATTTCACGTGAAGATACGGTATCAGAAGATTAATGAAGTCTTCAATAAACTATTCTCCATAATGCATAGCCTTTTCAAAATCACTTTTATTTTCCATGAACTTGTCCAACAATCTGTTAAATTCAGTGAGCTTCTGAACTTGTGTTTTGAAGGCCAGGGTCACAAGAGGTATTCTCAGATTCTCTACATGATATTTAAAGTGAATGGTCATATCAGTATTAGAGAAAATACGATTGAAATAAAAGTCTACATTCTTAGAGATCTCCTTCTGGGCATCATTGGAAATCTTTGAGTGAATTTGAACCAAGTCAAGAACTATATCACTATTCATAACAACTTCAGATAAATGAGACATATTAAAGCCACTTAAGGAATTATGAATCTCTTCCTTGACTATAGATCTGATAAAAGTACTTTCTAAGGAAGGAGTGGAGGTCCGACCAGAGGGAGTAGAATCATTGATTGCTCTGGTCAGAGACTTTAATTTATTCAATACATTTTGATGACAGCCAGTATATTTATCTGTGAGTTGGTTCTGGTTCTCCACAAGATCTCTCATGCGGTGTAACAACTGTGTGTGCCTTTTTCCAATCTTTTCATCAAAGGATAATAGGTATGGATTAATATTAGGCATAATATATCGATAGATTTTTGAAATAGAAGGTTCATGAGAAGTAGGAGCAGTTGTAGGAGCATGCTCTGATCTTGAATGCAGTTCTCTCTATAGGTCTTCAACCATGATTTTTCTAAGTTGCAACTTCCATACTAAGAAACTTATTTTCAACCCTTATTTCTTGAATTTCATGAATCATCTAAGTTTGAATGTTCCAGATAATATTTTCTAAAATCAATGAGGCATCTTCCTGACTCAGTTTGGTCACAAGACGAGGTTGAGAGGACAAGAGTTTCTCAAATCCAGCTAAGATAGTGTCTCCAAAGACTTTCAAATCATCCTTGATTACAGAATATTGTTGTTCAGGTAAAGGGTCAGGTGCAGGAAGTGGTACAGATGCAGGCTCAGGTGCTGGTTCAAGGTGAGGTTCAGGTTTAGGTGCAAAGGAGGAGGTAGATTTCAGTTGAAACAAGGAAGAAAGATCAATTACAGTGGCAGTAACCAGTTGAGATTCACTCACATCATTAACTCTAGGGAATATATACTGATTGAACACAGAATGTGACTTAGTTGTATGAGATGCTTCATTAGACTCAACTTCACCAGTCTCAAGATTTCGAGGTTCCTCCCCCTCAATAAGTGATTCCTTTTCAGGACCTTGAGGCTCAGGAACTTTATTTAAATCCCCTGGTTCATCTCTAATTTTCTCATCCATTTCATTCCTAGCCAACTGAAAGGATATCTCCATCCTCTCTTCTTCAGGGGTGTTATCTTAGGAATAGATTGCTTTTCAGGGACTTCTTATTGATTTTCATCTTCCCTAATAGGGATTTTTTCTAAATTTTCTTCTTCTAATGTAGGGAATTGTTCCATATTTGTTTCCTCTATAACAGGGAGTTCTTTTTGAGTAGCTCCTTGCACAGTAGAGTGTTCTCCTTCTACATCCTCTTCCATGGCTTCCTACTCAGATTCTAGGATAATTAATTCTCTGGCAGCCTCATATTGAATTTCCAGATTAATATTATCTGTAGTGGCAAGAGGTTCTTCTTCACGAACAATAGAAGGAATAATTGGCCTTGCTTCCTCAAAAACAGCTTCTTCCCTACGAGGAATATCAGCCTCTTCATTATGTGGTACTTCAGCTACCTCTTCCTCTTCTTCTTCATCTTCCGGATACTCAGCAACTTCATTTGGTTCCAAACTAGGATTAGTAATGTCCTTTTTCCTTTTTTGATAATCCAACGGATTATAATTCTTATAAAGCTTATCATTATCTTCAACCCATTCCTTAATCCAGGGGTTTCAGTATATTTTCATTCTTCTGATGGTAGGTTTATATAAACAATATTCATATTTCACCAGTACTTCTTCATTGGGTCCAACTACTCCTTTGGCAACAAGCATTGCTGAAATCAGCCTAGAATTGAACAAATAGGTGTATTTGGATGTGACCTTGATCAATTCACACATATGGTATATACTTTCATAAATTGATTTTGTGTCCATTCTTCATAAGATGAATCAATAAAACATCTTGATACTTCAAGATAGCAAAGTCAACTTTCCTCGGGCTAATCAGATTTTGAAAAAATTTAAACAACAACCTTGTCTCCCCCATCAAGTTCAGCAGCTATGCCCGTTCTCTTCGTGCCATTTCCAGTTAGAGATTCAAGTGCATTTTCTAGGTTGATGAAATCAGTTGTAGGTGGGGGATCTCTCTAATAGTCATCACAGATCCCTTCATGAGGTATCCAAAAGGAATGTAGCCCATAACCTCGCCGAGAAAGAGAATCTTAGTCCATTGACCCAACTCCTTACAATAAAACCTTCACCAGCATCAAAAGAAAACAATACATACTGATATAACTGAGCTACCAACCTCGGATAAATAGGTATATCCTTCCATGAGAACCATTCGATCCAACCTTGTTCTCTTAAAACATTAAAACCGTATATTTTCAAGACAACAGTCACTCAGTGCAAATTTCCTTTTCAGGTACAATTGCGCGATTTACCAGATTTGGATTTAGGGGTCCTTCGGGTGCCAGCTTCAGTGCTCCCTTCTGTTTTTTCAAGCGGTGCTTCTTAGATGAGGATGAATATGGACACTTTATCCTTTGCATCCACTTATAGTCGATAGAGAGAGAGAGAGAGAGTTACTAGGTTTAAAGGGTTTGGAAGGAGTGAGTGGGAGAGAGTTCTTATGAAGAATCGAGTGAAACCCCTTTTGTTTTATCATTTGGGAATCTCAAATGTCCCAAAAGTAAAAACGTGGGAAAGTAAAAAGTGGGTAAATAAAAATTTCTGTGATATGGATTAAAATAAAACTAATAATATTTTTCACTATGAGACCGTGAATAGTCATTATGGTGCCATGATAAATGGTCATCACAGTGAGACAGTGAGTGGTCTATTCTGTCACTGTGAGACAGTAAGTAGACTTTGTTCAGTCATGGTAGGACAGTGAGTAACAGACCGTGAATACAAAGTGCTAACTATGAGACCGTAAACTTGAGACAGTAACCAAGAAACCGTGAACATGAATAAGTAAAGTAAAAATGTAGAAAAATATTAAACAGTAAGAATAGTAAGATATCTATTTGTGATTAATCGTGCCAAGATCATGTATGATGTAGCCTATTCTCTCATAATTTAATGGTTTAGTGAATATATCAGCAAGTTGATATTTAGTGCCAAGGAATTCCAAGGTAATATCACCTTTTTGATATGATCTCTCAAAAAGTGATGTCTTACATCAATATGTTTTGTCCTAGAATGTGAAACATGATTTTTTGAAATGTTAATAGGACGTGTGCTATCAAAATTTATTGGTACATGTCTGAATTGATATCCATAATCTAGTAAAGTGTGTTTCATCCACAAAATATGCACACACCAACTGCCAACAGCAATGTATTCAGCTTCTACAGTAGATAATGCAATAGAATTTTGTTTCTTACTACACCATGATACTAGTGACTTGCCTAAAAGGTGACATGTTCCAGAGGTGATTTTTCTATATAACTTACAGACTCCAATGTCAGCATTAGAATAACTAACTTGTTTGAATGGTTTTCCTTTAGGATAGAACTGTCATAGATTGGGTGTATGCTTGAGGTATTTGAAAATTCTCTTTACAACATTTAAATGAGATTCCTTAGGGTTTTCATGAAAGCGAGCACACATACACACACTAAAAATTATATCAGGACAACTAGCAGTTAAGTAGAGTATACTTCCATTCATTCCTCTATAAGTGGTTTGATCAACAGATTTTCCATCTTCATTAAGATCCATGTTACAGATGGTGCTCATGGGAGTGTCACTACGTTCTATGTTATCCAACCCAAAACGTTTTAGAAGATCTCTTGTGTATTTACATTGAGTTAAAATAATTCCATCGTTACATTGAAAGATTTGAAATCCATGAAAGAATTCCAGTTCACCCATTAAACTCATTTAAAATTCATTTTGCATCATTTTAGAAAAATAAATACATAATGAATTTATTGAATATCCAAAAAATGATATCATCTAAAGTTATTTGAACAACTAAAACATAATTAGAAATTCATTTTATAAAGAGGGTAGGATCAGCTACTCCTTTTGTAAAACCTTTGGAAATTTGAAAAGTACTTAATCTGTCATACCAAGCTCTTGGTGCTTGTTTTAAACCATATAGAGCTTTTGATAGTTTAAAAATATGATTTGGAAAATGAGGGTTTGTAAATAAAGGGTGTTTTTCAAAAAAAAAACATCCTCAACTATATACCCATTTATGAATGAACTATTTACATACATTTGATATAGTTTAAAATTCAGATGTCCAGCATAAGAAAGATGAATTATAATGGCTTCATGATTTGATACTGGAGCAAAAATCTCTTCATAGTAAATTCCTTCTTCTTGAATATAACCATCTTCAACAAATCTAGCCTTATTCCTAACTATATTTCCAGCTTCATCCACCTTATTTCTAAACACCCATTTAGTGGCTATGAGAAAAGTGTCCTTCGGACTTTTTATAAGTTTCCAAACATTATTTCATTCAAACTGATTGAGTTCTTCTTGCATAGAAATTACCCATAATTCATCACTAATAGAATCATCAATGTTTTTAGGATCAAGATTTGACAACAATGCTTGATGTTCAGCCTGATTTCTAAGAGAAGCTCTAGTTTGTGTTCTTTTCTCTATGTCTCCTACAACAGCATCTAAGGGGTGGTTTATAAGGGTTCTATCCTTTCTAGAAAAAGAGGAACTAGTGAATTCAATTTCGTCAATAGATTCAGGTTCATTATGACATGATTGTATAGAATTTCAAGAATTTGAAGTTTTCACAAATTCTTTCACAGAGGTATTTGAGGATTTTGTGTTGATGTTCAGGTTCGATACATCATCCTATAGATTTTCTAGGATGGTTCTATGCTCATGTGGATCTATTTCATCAAACTTGTTATGGAAAAATTCTTCCACACATTTACTTCTCTTATTGAATACTCTATATGATTTACTTGAAATTGAATATCCTCGAAAAATTTCTTCAACACTTTTGGATGCAAATTTGTCAATATTATCCTTAGTTTTGATAATAAAGACTTTGAAACCAAAAACTCTAAAGTAATTAACCTTAGGATTTCTATTGTTCCAGAGTTCATATGGGATCTTTTTGAGAATTGTTATAATCAAGACTGTATTGATTATATATCAGGATGTATTAACTGCTTTAGCCCAAAAGTAAATATGTAGTTAATATTCACTAAGCATAGTTCTAGAAATATCATGCAAGGTTTTATTTCTTCTTAATATAACACCATTCTACTGAGGTGTTCTAGAGGAAGATAAATTGTGACTATAACCATTTTGTGAGAAAAAGGATTCAAACTCTTGATTTTCAAACTCACGACAATGATCACATCTTAAAGATTTAATTTTATGTCCAGTATGATTTTCTACAGACATGGAATACATATTAAAGTAATGAAAAGCTTCACTTTTGTGAGCCATGAAGAAGGTCCAGGTATATCTAGAAAAATCATCTACTTGAACATAAACATAGTGCTTCCCATTTTAACTAGAAACACCAGATTGTCCAATCAAATCCATGTGAACCAACTCGAGAGGTTGAGAAGTATAAAATTCTTTCTTTGTTTTGAAATCAATTTTGTGTTGTTTTCCATTTTGAAAAGGATTACAAACTTTGTCATTTGGAACATAAGTTTTGGTAATTCTTTAACTAGGAATTTTTTAGTTAGCTTTCTAATGGAGTGAACATTACATTGTCCTAGTCTCCTATTCCAGAGCCAAGATTCTTTATAAAATGCACTTAAGCATCAAAAATTTTGAGAAGTAAAGCAATATAAATTAACAGAATAATAATTTTCATTCCTTGATGCAGATAATACTAATTTATCTTTAGAATCAATGACATTAAAGGCATCATTTTAAAATTTAACATGATATCCATCATCAAAAAATAATGATATACTAAGCAAATTATATTTTAGACAATTAACAAACAATAATTTAGAAATTAGAATCGAATTAGAGTTACCAATCTGGACTAATCCAATGATCTTCCCCTTTGCATTGTCACCAAATGTGACATGTCCTCCATCTACTTTTATCAGATTCTTGAATCATGAGTTGTCTCCTGTGATATGCCTTGAAAAACCACTATCTAAGTACCATAGATTCTTGCAGGATCTCTTCAAGCAGCATTCCTATAACATGATCAAGAAAAGATAGATTTTCGTACCCATACTTGTTTGTGTCTAGTAACATTAGTAATAAGTGCTTTGGGAACCCATATTTGTCTCATAGGTTTCCTATAATAATTATGTTAAGTATTTGAAAAATAAACTATATTTGTTCCACAAAAACTTGAAACAGTAGAATATGTATAATGACTCAAGCTTATTGAGGTTTGTCCAGAACTCATAACAAAACTATATTTCCTTGAATTTTAAAAAAAATTTGTTCTACTAAGGTTTCTTTTACCAGGTTGATAACCACTGACAATATTATATTTAGGAGAAATTTGTTTTCCTAACATTTGGGTAAGGTTATTTTTACCATTAGTAAGATTTTCTAAGTAACTATTTAATTTCTCATTAGACATTTTTA
Organism: Viscum album; assembly: GCA_963277665.1. Taxonomy (NCBI): domain Eukaryota; kingdom Viridiplantae; phylum Streptophyta; class Magnoliopsida; order Santalales; family Viscaceae; genus Viscum; species Viscum album. The sequence goes on along the minus strand of OY728135.1, from coordinate 1,193,968,652 downwards.
GTTCATCGTTTTCTTTGAGAAGTTGATCAATTTTCACTTTTTTATTAGTAAGTTTGAATTTAACAGTTACAGTGAGAGAATGTGTTTTCTTCAATGATTTATATTAATCCATTAATTCATTTCCTGTCTCTTGAAGAATGATGAAATATTCAAACATTTCTTCATTGGTCATATTTTCTGAGTCACTATCCTCTTCAGAATAGTATGAATTATACATTGAAGAGTTTAGTGTTACCTCAAATGTGTTTTTCACAAAACACATATTGGATTTGTTAGCCTGTTCATCATGTGATGTCTCTAAGTCACTTGAACTATCCTTAAAGGCACTCCAGGTTGCCTTCATTTCCTTTTTGTACTTCTTGTCCTTATCCTCATATTTCTTATTATATTTGAGCTTCTGACAGTAATCCTTTATATGTACTTTGTGATTAAATTCATAGAATACAACCTCATCAGTTTTCTCACTTCACTTCTAGTCCTTTTTCCAGTTCCCTTTTTGATCATACATTCCCTTGAAGTTTGGTTTTCAGAAAAAGTTTTTCTTCTTGTAAAATCATTTGAATCTTCTAGCCAGTTGAGACATCTCCTCATCACTGTCTGGTGATAATTGTTCATTAGTGCAACTGTCTATTGAAGCTTCCAGTTTTCCTTTGTCATTATGCTTCGAGAGGGAGGACTTGAATGAAACTTATTTACTCTTTGGTTCATCCTCCTCTTCTTTATTGACATTCAGATCTTCCTCATACATCGTTAGTTTCCCAATGAGTTCCTTTACAGGTATCTTGTTGATGTCGCATGACTCACAAATTGAGATAGTGGTTCCCCTCCTTCTGTCAGGTAGATATCTGAGAATTCTCATGATCTGTTCTTTGGAATTGACTTCTCTTCCTAGATAAATCATTGTGTTGACAATATCATTGAACCTAAGATACATATCAGAAATAGGATCATCTGGTTTAATCATAAAATTATCATATTTTATAGTATAAGTATTATGTCTCATTTCCTTTACACTAGATGTGCCTTCATGTGAGATAGTCAAGGTATCCCAAATTTCAAGGGCAGTTTTACAAGAAGAAATCCTATTAAATTATTTATCTCCTAATGAATAGTACAAGGCATTAATTGCATTACAATTTTTATTTTATGCATGTTTTGTAGGGTCATCCCATGTAATTATATCAGTCACAAGAATTTTTTATTCATCTATAATGGTGACCAGATTTCAAAACTCATACACTCTAGATGAATTTTCATTTTAATTTTCCATTGAGCATAGTTTGTTAAATTAAATAATGGTGGTTTTTTAGTTGTAACACCTTCCAATCAATTGTCCATACTAAAAAATTACTTTGAAAGAGCTATATATTTACAATTGATAGAAATTTACAGATCTTTAAAGTACAACTATAATAACAGTGGAATAAGATTACACAAAGTCCTAATAAAGCATCCTATGATACCAAATATTGGTCGGAGTAGTTAACTCATGAGGGGAGAGGTGAATTGAGTTACTATAAAAATTCATGTTTAAAAGATATTAGTTTTAAAAATAATGATATCCACAAAACAAAAGATACAACCCAGTTAATCAAGGTTATACTGTTATAAGAGTTTGCATGTTTAAAAATCTTCTTCGAAGATTGGTTAATTAATAGTAATCTTATTTGGTATTATTAAAATTACTTTTTCAGTTATCCTATAGAGAAAAATCAGATATAACTTCTGTCCAGGACTAACTATCAATGTGAATTTAGTGTTTTTCTGGATTGTATAGTAATGAAGAAAAACATAGGAGACTAAATTTAAATGGCACAACGGATATAAAACATGTGGTTCAGTCTCAAGCTGAGACCTAATCCACTCCACTTGGTGATCGCCTACCACCAAGTATTTTATATAAATAAACTATGATCCACACCTTAGATCGGGGTTAACAACAGTACATGGACTGTCCAGGCCACGCAGGGACCTCTTCCATAGTTTTTCGTGGGCAAACAAAATAATGACCAGGCCACACAGGGATCTCTTCCACAGTTGTTATAGCATCCCGCCATTTTATAACATAAACTTTCATTACATTACACCAAACTGAGGATCGTTAAGGTTTAGTGCCTTGGAAACAAGGATCATAATACATAAAAAAAACATAAAAACATTTTTCTTAAACACTTGAAAGCCGTCTCCTTAAGTTCATTCTAGGTTCATTACTGCATCTCATAACCTGGGGACATACATCAAAAGAAAGGGTGAGCAGAAGGCCCAGTAAGGGAAACAAGAGGAACATTTTACATGTAAACTTGATATACTTCAATAAGGACATGAAAAGAACTTTAAGGCATGAGAAAGAAATCATGAGGCATTTCATAATAAAAACAAAATTTTTCATAACTTGAAGATGTGGCTACATCATTTAAAATAGACAATCATGAACATATCACCAAAGTCCATCCCCAAGGTGTCATTTGAAAATTACCAATGTTATTCACCAAGGTATCGTGAAAATTGTAATCTCTAGTGGTTACATCATTACCCAATGCATTGGAGCGCTATCAGGGCGCACCCTTAAATTTGCCTTTATTATCATGTGAGCCACATATATCATCATCAAACATTTCATAAATAACCCATATAGCATAAAGGAAATGGGTTTCATTTCATAATCATAACTTTTTAAAAACTGCTTTAAAGACATGATCTTTATATCACTTTAAAACCCACAGAAAAGGAAGGTGGGTCTCATGTATGTAAATCCCAGAATTTAAAATAGAAGATTTTGGTATATATGTGAGTACCCCTTAGAAGAAAGAGCTTTGAGTATTCACTTAATAATATAAAATAACTTTAGAAAAAGAGAGAGACATTTTGAGACGGAAATTCTGCAGCATAACGGCTATGTTACGAGGTTTTAGAAGACATTAAAAGAGAGGGAAAATGGGTCAAACATTCATAAATGACCCATAAAACAGTAGATGGACAGAATAAGAAGGATACATGATCATGTTAATGAAATTTCAAGGACATACCATTTGAAATGAAAAACATGGAAGGAAGACAAAAATTAGATTTCTCTTATTAAAGTTCGGCAGCCTAACGGCGTTACTTAAACATCAACAAAAATGATTTGAAAAGATCAAATAGGGTCTCTCATCATGTGAAAATAAGTGTTCATTATGATAGATATAGAGATAATTCCCCCAACATAACAAAAAGGAACTTGATAGAATTGACATGAAAGTAGAACTTCAAAACGAGAAGGGTCAAGAACCACTTAAAAATTCGGCAGCCTAACGGCGCCACTTAAAACATCAAAATACTGAATTGAAGAGATCAAATGGGGTCTCTCATCATATGAACATAAGAGTCCAGTATGATATATATAGAGATCATACCCCAATATAACAAAAATGAACTTGAAATAATTGACATGAAAGTAGAACTTCAAAACGAGAAGGGTGAAGAACCACTTAAAAAATTCGGCAGCCTAACGGCGCCACTTAAAACATCAAAAATATTGAATTGAAGCGATCAAATGGCGTCTCTCGTCATATGATCATAAAATATCAGTATGATAATTTAGTGGTCATACCCCAACAGAATAAAAAGGAACATGAAAGACTTGAATGAAAATAGAACTTGAAAACGAGGAAGGTGAAAGAATCCCTTAAAAATTCGGCAGCCTAACGGCGCCACTTAAACATTCTCAAAACGAATTGATGAGAGCAAGGGGGGTATCTCATCATATGAACATGAAATAGGCAGTAGGATGAATATAAAAGAACATCCTCCAACATAAGAACATGGAGTATAAAAGAAATGACATAAAGGAGGTTACTTGAAAGGAATGAGAGAGGTCGGATCCCTTACCTTAAAATGTAACTCTTAAACCTCAAAGGTTGGGACCTTTAGGGCTTGGGGGCACCTTGGGAGGACTCCTTGGGAGGTAATTAGACCACAAATTCGTTGGGAATGAGTGGGGAGTCGAATGGATGAGAGGAGGTCTTGGTATTTATAAGGAAAGTGAGGGGACAAGGCATTAATGGCCAAGGGACACCTCACTAGTGGTTTTGGCAAAACCATGGGCTTGCCCATGGTATTTGCCCATGGTATTGGCCACTTGGGACACCTCACACCTTATCTTACTATTCATAATTAGACCATATTGAATATATACTTAATACATCATTTAATGATGTCATTAAACACCCGTAACTTAAAAACTATACTTTCACTATTCACCGAAAATTCAACTTTCTCAGAATAATCCCAAAATTTCACATTAACCAAATATCAATGCTCTGATTTCAAAAATGAAATCCATTTTATAAAAATAATTTTCTAAATATTTTTAATTTAATTTTTAAATAAAAACACTATTCATCGAAAATTCATTTTTTTCAGAAAAATCCCCAAAAATTACCTTAACATAATATCGATGCTCTGAGTTCAAAAATAAAGTCATTTTTATAAAAATAATTTTCTATTTATTTTTAATTAAATTTTTAATTAAAAAACACTATTCATCCGAAAAAACTAATACTTGAATAATAATTTATGAAACCGTTATTTAACCATTTTATTGAATCACATTACTTAATCAAAGTGCCTAGCTTATTTTAATACTTTCTTTTAGTGAGATTACTAATCCATTTGGACACATTATTAATCCTAATCATAAAATCACTATTCATAATTTACTATTCATCAAAAATCAAGTTGATCTTATTAGATTCTAAATTTAGTACTGAACAAAATTGCAGAAGACCATTTTTTGAAAATCATTACACATTTTTAATTATTTAGGGTTTACATAAACATATTTAAAATATCCTTTTTCTAAAAATTCATCAAAAATTTGCATACTATATTTATCCAGTCATTTGAAAATTCATAAAAGAAATCGAAATTTTATTTATAACAAAGGATTACACAAGGCAGTTACGGTCTCCTTACATAGCCCCTTATCACACCAGCATAGGACCTAAGTGTAAGGTGTGCAAAGGTGAGAGAATCCGAGGGAGGCTCGGCCAACATCGCACGAGTAGTAATTTCTATCAGTTTGAACTTCTCGCGAAGGCGATCCCGTTCTAGCTTTATATGATGAAGTTCAGCTTGGGTTTGGTCCAGAGCAAAGCCCAGTGGTGCTACCTCCTTCCCAAGATCTGTTAGATGGGCTTCGATCGGTCCAAGACTACTGGGTGAGGCCATCAAATCTTCTTTCTATATTAATTAATCAAGATTTCTTGTATTTAGAGACAATAGTCAAAATGTTTAGTTTCCAGCGGTCATATTGACCAATGGTCAAATAACAGTCAAAACTCAACAGTCTCATTTTAATTATACTCATGTTACCAAATGAAACATTTTTGTTGAGTATAACAATAACACATAAAATTAAGAAACAAAATTTATTTTTTAAAAAAAATTCGGGTCGTTACAATCTTACCCCCTTAAGAAATTGCGTCCTCGCAATTTTAAAATTGGGTTTTGAAATTTCATTGAAAGTCCCACATCGGAAAAGGAGTTAGTAAAACTATTACTTTAAAATAAAGAACGGGAAGTACAAAGGTCACCCGAGTTAACCCACACTAGGGTTCCATATAGGAAAACATGGACATGGAGGAAAAAACAAAGGGTCATGTTCTAAGGGAGAGTGATAGAGAACATGATTAGGAGAAAGTTAACCACGAGAAAATCCCAAACTTATGATGCGTGTAAACGGTCTTTGATTACCTAGTAGGAAACGTAAACCAACAACATTTTTGTTTTACGTTTCTTTTCATAATTTTGAGGATTTCATTTACTACATAGGACAAAAACATAAGAAAATATACCTACCTTCAAGTAGAGTTTCATACTTTAACATGTCCCTACCAAAACTAATCTTTTCTCCAAATGATGAGAATTAAAAAACACTTGGTCTCAAAAATGCACAAGAATCATCTTCTATAGAATCACATAATCTACAAAAGATTAACTATCTATTTCTTCTATCTTTAAACATTATCCCAAAAACAGAAAGGTTAAGGTAAAACAACTCTTCAAAAAGAAAGAATCTCATAGGAATGGAAACTACTTTTCAATCATCAAAGTTCCATGGTACTACCCAAAGTTCATCATAGACCATTCCATAAATAACGGTCCTTAAAATTCCTCAAAACAAACCAAACTAAGATTGAAACCCAAATACAATAAGGATTTGATAACATAGTCCTCCAAAACAACTTCATTGTTCATCTCCAGACAACATCAACCACTCCTAACATCTTATAAAAAAGTAGCTAACCTAAACATATTTTACCCAATACAGGTTAGTCATTCCCATAAGTAACCTAAATTACTATAAGTTCACCTTAAATTCATCGATTCTTCAAAATATAAGTCAACCTTACTCCTCAATGAAAATACCGTAGTAATCTATTTACCTCGATCAAATATGGTTCCCAAAATAATGAACGTCTTCCAAAATAATAATCATATTTTAATCCCCTAATCATCCCTGTCATATTAATACGAAAATCGTCGCATTTCCTATCACATTGGTTGTCGGAACATGTTCTTCCATTTCCCACCATTAACTAAGAAGAGAAAGCATAATCAGGGGCTTAAGTACTTATCTAATAATCATGAAAAGGAACTGAAAGCATATAAGGATAACTTGTATATGAAAGGTATACCCTAACTTGTGATCTCCTAGGTTCCCATATAGGTTATGAATGATCATATATTCTTATGTGAACCTTTATTTTATTTTATCTTTGTTCCTTTAACAATGGTTCATACCAAGCTTATGAATTTACCAAAGCATATCCCCCGGGAGTGTCGTAACCAAGAGTGCAGCAAGGCTCGTTGTCGTGTACCAGTTCCCGTTCGAGTCTAGCTCAAAGCGGTGTTTTCGGGTTTTACCCCTATGTACATTTGTGCCAGAGCCACCTCTACCTGCTCGTATCCAGACAGGGATGTATTTGCTTGGCAACCCCTTACTCAATACTCACCAAAATACCAGGAAGATTTCCTATATTAAACTTTTCTATAGGGTTCCTCCTAGAGTTTTCATATCCTAATTTCCACAAATAACTAAACCATCCTTTGATACCAACTATAGCATCCCGACATTTTATAACATAAACTTTCATTACATTACACCAAACTGAGGATCGTTAAGGTTTAGTGTCTTGGAAACAAGGATCATAATACATAAAAAAAACATAAAAACATTTTTCTTAAACACTTTAAAGCCGTCTCCTTAAGTTCATTCTAGGTTCATTACTGCATCTCATAACCTGGGGACATACATCAAAAGAAAGGGTGAGCAGAAGGCCCAGTAAGGGAAACAAGAGGAACATTTTACATCTAAACTTGATATACTTCAATAAGGACATGAATAGAACTTTAAGGCATGAGAAAGAAATCATGAGGCATTTCATAATAAGAACAAAATTTTTCATAACTTGAAGATGTGGCTACATCATTTAACATAGACAATCATGAACATATCACCAAGGTCCATCCCCAAGGTGTCATTTGAAAATTACCAAGGTTATTCACCAAGGTATCGTGAAAATTGTAATCTCTAGTGGTTACATCATTACCCAATGCATTGGAGCGCTATCAGGGCGCACCCTTAAATTTGCCTTTATTATCATGTGAGCCACATATATCATCATCAAACATTTCATAAATAACCCATATATCATAAAGGAAATGGGTTTCATTTCATAATCATAACTTTTTAAAAGCTGCTTTAAAGACATGATCTTTATATCACTTTAAAACCCACAGAAAAGGAAGGTGGGTCTCATGTATGTAAATCCCAGAATTTAAAATAGAAGATTTTGGTATATATGTGAGTACCCCTTAGAAGAAAGAGCTTTGAGTATTCACTTAATAATATAAAATAACTTTAGAAAAAGAGAGAGACATTTTGAGACGGAAATTCTGCTGCATAACGGCTATGTTACGAGGTTTTAGAAGACATTAAAAGAGAGGGAAAATGGGTCAAACATTCATAAATGACCCATAAAACAGTAGATGGACAGAATAAGAACGATACATGATCATGTTAATGAAATTTCAAGGACATACCATTTGAAATGAAAAACATGGAAGGAAGACAAAAATTAGATTTCTCTTATGAAAGTTCGGCAGCCTAACAGCGTTACTTAAACATCAACAAAAATGATTTGAAAAGATCAAATAGGGTCTCTCATCATGTGAACATAAGTGTTCATTATGATAGATATAGAGATAATTCCCCCTACATAACAAAAATGAACTTGAAAGAATTGACATGAAAGTAGAACTTCAAAACGAGAAGGGTGAAGAACCACTTAAAAATTCGGCAGCCTAACGGCGCCAGTTAAAACATCAAAATACTGAATTGAAGAGATCAAATGGGGTCTCTCATCATATGATCATAAGAGTCCAGTATGATATATATAGAGATCATACCCCAATATAACAAAAAGGAACTTGAAATAATTGACATGAAAGTAGAACTTCAAAACGAGAAGGGTGAAGAACCACTTAAAAAATTCGGCAGCCTAACGGCGCCACTTAAAACTTCAAAAATATTGAATTGAAGCGATCAAATGGGGTCTCTCATCATATGATAATAAAAGATCAGTATGATAATTTAGAGATCATACCCCAACATAATAAAAAGGAACATGAAAGACTTTAATGAAAATAGAACTTGAAAGCGAGGAAGGTGAAAGAATCCCTTAAAAATTCGACAGCCTAACGGCGCCACTTAAACATTCTCAAAACGAATTGATGAGAGCAAGGGGGGTATCTCATCATATGAACTTTAAATAGGCAGTAGGATGAATATAAAAGAACATCCTCCAACATAAGAACATGGAGTATAAAAGAAATGACATAAAGGAGGTTACTTGAAAGGAATGAGAGAGGTCGGATCCCTTACCTTAAAATGTAACTCTTAAACCTCAAAGGTTGGGACCTTGAGGGCTTGGGGGCACCTTGGGAGGACTCCTTGGGAGGTAATTAGACCACAAATTCGTTGGGAATGAGTGGGGAGTCGAATGGATGAGAGGAGGTCTTGGTATTTATAAGGAAAGTGAGGGGACAAGGCATTAATGGCCAAGGGACACCTCACTAGTGGTTTTGGCAAAACCATGGGCTTGCCCATGGTATTTGCCCATGGTATTGGCCACTTGGGACACCTCACACCTTATCTTACTATTCATAATTAGACCATATTGAATATATACTTAATACATCATTTAATGATGTCATTAAACACCCGTAACTTAAAAACTATACTTTCACTATTCACCGAAAATTCAACTTTCTCAGAATAATCCCAAAATTTCACATTAACCAAATATCAATGCTCTGATTTCAAAAATGAAATCCATTTTATAAAAATAATTCTCTAAATATTTTTAATTTAATTTTTAAATAAAAACACTATTCATCGAAAATTCATTTTTTTCAGAAAAATCCCCAAAAATTACCTTAACATAATATCGATGCTCTGAGTTCAAAAATAAAGTCATTTTTATAAAAATAATTTTCTATTTATTTTTAATTAAATTTTTAATTAAAAAACACTATTCATCCGAAAAAACTAATACTTGAATAATAATTTATGAAACCGTTATTTAACCATTTTATCGAATCACATTACTTAATCAAAGTGCCTAGCTTATTTTAATACTTTCTTTTAGTGAGATTACTAATCCATTTGGACACATTATTAATCCTAATCATAAAATCACTATTCATAATTTACTATTCATCAAAAATCAAGTTGATCTTATTAGATTCTAAATTTAGTACTGAACATAATTGCAGAAGACCATTTTTTGAAAATCATTACACATTTTTAATTATTTAGGGTTTACATAAACATATTTAAAATATCCTTTTTCTAAAAAATCATCAAAAATTTGCATACTATATTTATCCGGTCATTTGAAAATTCATAAAAGAAATCGAAATTTTATTTAAAACAAAGGATTACACAAGAAAGTTACGGTCTCCTTACATAGCCCCTTATCACACCAGCATAGGACCTAAGTGTAAGGTGTGCTAAGGTGAGAGAATCCGAGGGAGGCTCGGCCAACATCGCACGAGTAGTAATTTCTATCAGTTTGAACTTCTCGCGAAGGCGATCCCGTTCTAGCTTTATACGATGAAGTTCAGCTTGGGTTTGGTCCAGAGCAAAGCCCAGTGGTGCTACCTCCTTCCCAAGATCTGTTAGATGGGCTTCGATCGGTCCAAGACTACTGGGTGAGGCCATCAAATCTTCTTTCAATATTAATTAATCAAGATTTCTTGTATTTAGAGACAATAGTCAAAATGTTTAGTTTCCAGCGGTCATATTGACCAATGGTCAAATAACAGTCAAAACTCAACAGTCTCATTTTAATTATACTCATGTTACCAAATGAAACATTTTTTTTGAGTATAACAATAACACATAAAATTAAGAAACAAAATTTATTTTAAAAAAAAAAATTCGGGTCGTTACAGTTGTCGTGGGTAAGTAGGAGTAAAGAGCTTGGTCTGAGGATTTTGAAATCCTCCAGTTCAGCGTATAATTCAGTGTGTGTATAAAATATACAGAGTTCACACACTTCTCGAAAATAATTAAATAATCAATAAGAGAGAATATATGTGAGTTTAGAATTCTCTAGTGATTAGCAGTACAACTTTGGACTCGTTGGATAGCACAGAATAACTTCCGAGTCCTTCTCTTGTTTTTCTGTTGAAAAACAAAGTGTCGTGGTTCTTCTTGTGTTCTTCACGAGGGAATATGTTCTCTTGATTCCAGTTTACCTTGTGTGTTCCTTAGTAGAGTCAAATTGTATGCATGAGACAATTTCTTCTTTGAATATCTTGAAATGTGTTCTTCAAAGTTATGCTTAGGATTGCTTTTTTTGTTGAGGACAATGAATTCACGTTTTTTGATTTGTCTCGTCGTATGTTGTTCTTGGGCACACTTTTCTTTATCTTCACAATGTATGAGCTTTAGCCGACAGGTTCCATATATTCCATACCTCGTACCTCATACTATGTATACAAGAAAACATTAATAATGTCACTGCATTAAAGATGTCAAATATGACCGTTGCAAAGTTAAATTTAAAGATGATAAAACGGTTTATGAAATGGTGTCATAGTATCTTATGAAAATGCTGTCTTCTTCACAGTATTACCTTGTCACGATGTTTCTATCACGGTGTCTCGTTAATGGTGTCTCCTTCACGGTGTCTCCTTCTAGGTATCTCACTTACGGTTTCTGGCTTCCAGTGCCTTGCTCATAATTTCTGGATTCATGGTGCCATGATGATTGTGTCTCGTTAACTGTGTCTGACAGTTAGGGAAATAGAGTGTCTGGATTACGGTGTCAGGCTTACTATGTCACGGTATCTCATGGTCATGGTTTCTAGGACTTAGGATTCACGGTGTCAGGGTTCACGGTGTATTGCTCACGGTGTCTGGCTTACTGTGTCAGGCTTCACGGTGTCTTATACTTAGGCAAATAACGGTATTTTGACTTAAATAGTAATATGCATAAAATGGATTGAGCTTATCCATTATAAATTATGAGATAACTTGAAACATAAATACATATGATTAGTAAGATTTTTGAGATTTGTGATCATTAATAAGATTTGTAATTAATATTGAGACTTGTGATCATTAAAACATGATTAATACCTGAGGTGTCCAACAATGTCACATTTCAAAGACTAAGTGCATACATGGAAATACCCGAACCTTTAATCTTGGGTCAGACCGTCATTCTACTAATTTCCCCTTTCACCCTTAACTTGTACAAACCAAATTATTACAAAGTGTATTTTAAGAACTATGTGCGGCTTGATTCCCATCCTCATGGGATACGTAAGAACGCTCGAGTGTCCCTTGAATCCATCCCCTAGTCTTTAAGGATAACCCCAAATTCTAATTTCAGTCCCCTGGTGGAAACATTCCCCTATGAGCACATGAATGTTTTATGAAAACCGTGGTCTTTATTCCTAACAGGTGTATAAAAAACACACAATGTGTATCCCTCATTATGGTCCAAACTCTATGACCCTAAACTATGATCTCCTACATTCTCATCCCACATTACGTTAAACTGTATTTCATGAAATACATATGGCTTGATTCCCATCCTTATGGGATACATAGTGAAATACAACACCTCAATTCAAGACCCAGCCACAACATGATTATGGTTAGCATTGATCTATGTATCTCCTTTATGCATTGGACAATGCCCATTTTGATGTGTTATACTCCTAACCTTAAATAATTCCAGATCTCTGTAAAAATTTTCTTGACTTCTAGTCACAAAATTTGTGATACCTGGGAATTCTTTTGTATGACTATGCAGTACGTGCCCTTAGGTGGCCTTGCATAAGTAGTCTATATAACGGGCCTGTCAGCCAAAAGATGCTATTATTTGACTATGCAGTCAATGTCCTTAGGTGGCCCTGTATAATTCAACCCCCTAATGAGTTTTTTCAAATAGTGGTAACTTCATTCTTTGGGGGAAAACCTCTTATGACCATATTTTTCTTAATGAAAATATGTAGGGATCCGCAGAAGTATCCATCCTTAACATATTTTCCCCATACCCTTTTTCATGATCTGAATGTTTTCAACTATATGGTTTATATTTCCCTTCCCTACGTTCAGGTTAGACCTTCGCATGAGTTACATTCATCCAATTCTTTGATAATATTTATTGGGAATATCCTCTCCATATTTAAGTACTTCTCTTTATACAACAAAATCTATGCTTTAGAAAATTTGATTCTCCATAATCTTTCACTGTCTTTTTAGCAATAGAAAAGTAAAATTTCTGAGAGTCCTTTTTCTTGACTATGTGGTATGTTCCCCTAAGTGTTCTTGCATAAGTAGTCTACATAGGTGACCTATCAGCCAAAAGATTCTATTATTTGACTGTGAATCCAATGCCCTTAAGTGGCCCTGTATAATCCAACCCCCTAACCGAATTTTCAACTAATGGTAACTTTATTTTTAGGAAATACTTTCTCTAATTCCTCTTATCCCTTTTCCCATTTCATTAGTCATATTTAAAATTTCGTAAGTCATAGTTTACAATTTTCCCCTCCAAACATTAATGTGTTAATATGTTTTTAAGCAAATTGTTAAGGAATTGAGTCAATTTTAATCCATTCGGTCAAAGCTATTCGACCTTTAAACATTATCTTTCGGATGCCCGACATGCATGACTTTAAACTACCCACAAAAGACAAGGGAACTCTGATCATAAGTCAAGTCCTATCTCAATAAACACACATTTTGTATGATTTAGGTAATATTGAGCAATAAAAAGATTCAATGTTTGTAAGGTTATTTTGTATATTCTTAACAAAAATCAAACTATGCTTACTAGGCCAATTGGCTTAGTTAAAATTAATTAAAGTAAGTAGAAAGAGAATGAAGGCACCAAATGATTGAAGATGAAAATGTTTTTCATTGATGCACAAGAGTTAGAAGGACATCCATAGACTAGAGCCTCTTCTCTTTTTCAGGACATACATGAGGCTTTCAACAGAACTATTCATTTGATTTACGGTATCACGAGCTTCATCAGTATCCACCTAGAATTCATTCATTCAGATTGATACAATAAGAGATGCAGTGATACCAGATATTCTTGGAACAATTGTAAAAGAATGTTCTTGAGTGTTGTTTGAGAAAATTTTCAGCTGATCAAACAGTGACTCTATTCCTGTCCAAGAGACTTGGAATATTGATACATGGATTTGAGAGTGGATAATTGTATGTTAAGGGATATTTAGAGAGAGTACTATTTTTATATATTTTTCTAATGTCATGATAGTCTTCTCTCCACCAACAAGCAGCAGAAAATATACCAGCCCATGGGTTTTCCATGCTATGATGCATTATGAACACCCTCTCCACTATTCCAGCATTAACAAATGATCATGTAACTGAGACATTTGCTGAACTAAAATTGGTGTATGATTGAAGCCAAGAATGTGGGAGATATATTATTGGCTCTGGAATTTTGACTCCTTCCACATGACAATGTCCATATAAAGGCAGATAAATTCTTTATGGGAAATTAAGATTATACTTCTTCAAGTACGTGGCTGAATATGAGAGAGTACTGTCACAGATCGCAAAGTAATTATGGCCAATGATGCTCAACATTTCAATAATCCACTTTCTTTCCAGTTCATTATCCATTCCAATTATTTTGGGAGCCATTGAATCTACATAAAGGTAAAATTATTAACTTTTACGTAAGATGATTTTTCATAAAAATTGTGAAGAAATTTGAAAAAAATGGCTAAGGAATTAAGTCACGGAAGTCCCATGCTGGCATTGAATATTAATTCATTCGCGCAACTATGGGTGCATAGGTATCACCATTCATGTCCAAATACCTCTGCAGAAGCACGACACAATTTAGAAGAAGCAATAAACCGCAGACACCAGCACCTGCGCAAGAGAGATACTTGCGCGCTGAGAGCTCGAAGAGTTGGAAGCCGGGTGATTTGTGTGAAGTGGTGCCGCATATTTATAGGATAGGATCGCACAGGCATGTTGTACCCTACATGGCTCGCACCTGCGCACCGCTACCTATGCACTCAACACCTGCGCACCCGAATTTTCTTGGTTTTCTCCTTTGCCTCAGAGTCAAATCCTATTTCGTTTTTCAGATCCAACTATGAGGGGGGACTTCTGTTGACACTCTTTTCTGTAACAGAGTATAATGAATGAAAAGGTGAAATACCTTAAGAATAAATGGATTCATCCTTTAAAGAAACATCAAAAATTGAAAAAGGCATGAACAAAGATTTCTTTAATCATGGGTCACGCAAGTTTCACCATGGTCGTGAAAGTATACCTGCACTCCACATAATGGTCGCATAGGTGACTTGCACGCCCTATTTTATTTTCTCCCAAGGCCCTCAATGGCCTATAAATAACCCTTGTGGGCCCTACATTTCGAGGACAAAAAATATCCAAAAGTTAGATTTAAGATCTCTGTACCCTAGTGTTTTCTTGAAGTCTTCCAAACACATCTAAGGTAATTTCATACCTAAAATAGAAAATCTAAAGAGGGGAAACAAGCCTAAGTATTGATTGTAATCAACACTTGCGTGCCTAATTGTCTAACCCTTAAGGGGAATGGCCACACTTGCGCACCACCTTAACCCTTCAACAGAACATGCACATCAACCTTTTGGAAGCGTTTAGGGATAATACTAAGGGTGGGATTCAAGTCTCTCCCAAATATTACCCTATTGGTTAACCGTTGCACAAGTATACCAATGTCGCACAAGTATACTTATGCGACCAAGACTTGTGCACCCCAACATGACTTTCACGCCTGCCTTCTTTTCGGTGTCCCTCCTTCCAATTCACCTCTTTTCATCAAATCCACCTCTCCTATTCAAGATTTATCCTTGAAAACCCTCTTCAAATCCATTTATGGCATGGTTCCTTTGATAGCTTCCTTATTTGGAAGGAATTTTGTGGAACATCTCTCAAATACTCAGGATTTACATAGCATTATGTCACTAAGGTTAAAGATTTCACTCATTTCAGACTCATCCTTTATGATGAGAAGATCTTTAATCTAGGTATCCTCCTTAGGAGTATGCCCCAAGTTCCCAAATTTGGGCCTCCAATTTAGAAGTAATCCCCAGTCATAGATCACAAGATCCCCTTAACCTGGGCCTCCTTCTTAGGAGTAAGTCCCAAATTAAGAATCTAAATCTCCATAAAGCACAAATACTTTTATGGACCCTATTAATGGGAATCCTTCTTAGATATAAGCCCCAAGTCCCCTTTAACTTTGGTCCTCCCTCTCAGAAATAAGCCCCAAGTTACAAGTCTACATAAAATTGGGCCTCCTTATCAGTGGAAAATCCTAATCAGAAGTCCCCCCTAATTTGGGCATCCTCCTCAGGAGTAATCCCCATGTTAGAGTATCCAAATCTCTTTAAATTAAAAATACCTTTGCGTACCCTACACCTGGGCTTCTTTACTAAACTATGTCCAGATCTTCATTTACATGGGTAGTCACACATACATAATCCATATATCATTTCTTGTGACCACATCTTTTGAGGCACAAATCTTCAGGTTTATTGATACATCTTGTTTCTCACACTGAGCATGATTCACGTGAGCATAGATTGTAAAAGTAATTACAACACATATGTTTGGGCCGTTAATCATATGTATGCCCTATACTTCTTACTCAAACTATATGGACATTGATCTCTACCTTAAAAGTATAGTACATAGGAAGCCTTTCTAAGGTTCACTCCAATCACTCATTAATTCTCATCTGTCCTATATGACGTTAAACTCTATCATAATTCCTGATCTACATGGGTTCTGATTCCGTTTCTAACAAGGATACATAGGTAGGCCATCTGAGGGTATAATCCCATATCTAAAATAATCCATGTCCTTCTAAATGAAAATAAATTTCATGTTCCCCAGTGAGTGGCTTTAAAACTAGTATGGTCATCATAATGAACAAGATATTTCTATATAATGTATTGAAGGATACCATTTACTAAGGATCTCTAATACATACAGATGATTCTCCATCGATGAAGAACCTAAAATACATATAATGAAATTACCTAAATCCCATACATATCAATCATTGATTGCAAAGTCTAAAATAAGAACTCATTTTCATGCTTGGTAAACTAATAAGGATTCGTGAACATAACTTAAATCTATGAGAGTGTCCCAGAGTAGGCAATAATTCCTCCCAAAAGGGTGTGATGAGCCTGCCCTCCCATCCTCTCGACCAATGAAAATTATTATGCCTCATTGGTCCACAACTAATGAGAACCTACCATTGGAAATTAGGTCCAAGTGGATAAAGTATCATTGGATGTTTCTAGTTCTACGAATAAACCCGTTAGAAACCGATTGAAAAAGTTTGAACAATAAACAAATGAGGTCATCCGAATTTCCAAGGAGAAAAATCAGGTAAAAATAAAATCTATATTGTGGATGGGATAATAATGTGTTTTTTGGATCATATGATATGATTATAAGTGTTGAAAACGAATAAAACTGTATCAAGAAGATGATTACAATTGTGAATGATGATGAAGATTGTATTGAGAAAATGACAAGGATAGTTGAAGATGAACATCATGATTGAACAAATATTTTTAATTTTTAATGAGTTGTGTAAATGCACCTTGGTATGATGGTTACACTAAATATACAACATTTTCATCCATACTGAAGTTGCATAATTTGAAGGAGAACAACGGATGGAGTGACACTATTTTTACTGTATTACTTGCTCTATTGAATGACATGATCCTGGAAGATAATGAGCTCTCAATCCAAACATATGATGCCAAAAAAATGCTATGCTCAAGGTGTATGATCTCTAAAAGAATAGACACCTACCCAAATTACTGTATACTATATCAAAAGGACCAAAAATCACTTCTAGAATGCCAGAAGTGTAGTGCTTCTCAATACAAGAAAGATTAATCTAGTCCTACAAAAAATGTATAATATTTTCCAATTATTCCAAGGTTTACGTTCATATATGGAAGCTATGAGACTGTTGGGAAATTGACGTGGCACACATTCAGAAGAAATAAATATGGGAAACTATATCACCCAATATCATCTCTTTAATAAAAGAGAATTGATCATGAGTATCCTGATTTTGGAAATGAGCTGAGAAACCATCATCTTGTGTTATCAATATATGGAGTTAATCCTTTCGGTTTTCAAAGAAACACTCATAGTACATGGCCATTTATGTAGGTAAATTATAAATTTCCACTGTGGATATGAATAAAATGAAAACACATCATAATATTTATGCTTATAATAGGACTGAAACAAAAAGGTAATGATATTGATGTTTATTTGGCTACATTGATTGGAGATTTGAAATTATTATAGAATTTAGGTGTTATGTTTTATGATGCTTATAAAAATGAAGATTTATCATTAACAAACATGTTGAATGGAATGATAAATGAATTTCTTTCTTATAGAAATTTTCTAGGATATACATTAAAGGAAGTCATGGGTGTCCTGTCTATGAAAAGGGTACATAATAAATTATGTGGGAACATCCATTGAAAACCATATCTCTAGGACATCGTAGATTTCTACCCTGATGACATAAGTACTGATCTTGGATGAAATCATTCGATGGATGTTCAGAAGAACGTATAACACTTTATCCACTAATAAATGATCAGTTATTTGAGAAAGTAAAATATGTGGACAATGATTTTGGTAATCCATTTTTGAAAAACATTACAAAAACAAGTTGGAAGAAGAGATCAATTTTTTTGGAATTACCATATTGGAATTGTCTGTAGGTCATACACATTCATGATGTTATGCATATTGAAAAAAAATGTATTGGATAGTGTCATCAGCACATTTCTAAATATACCTGAAAAACAAAGGATGGAATTAATGCATGGTTGGACATGGCTGACATGGGTATACGAGAACAATTGACACCAGTAAAGGGTGAAAATGAACTTTTCTTCTTCCAACTACAAACACTCTTTCCAGGAAAGAGAGATATCAGTTTTGTAACATCATGAATGACATAAACGTTCTATAAAGGTATTCATCGAATATCAATAATATCATGTCAATGAACGATTTAAAGTTAAAGGTTCTTAAATCACATGAAATCCACGTTTTGATGCAAGATACAATTTCTATAGATTTACGATGCATTTTTCCATGAATGTCCATTATAAATTATGAAATATATGTTTCTTCTTCAAAGCTATATACAACAAAGTTATAGACCTGACAAAATTACTGAGTATGGAAAGAGAAATTACCATCATATTATATGAATTGGAAATGTTCTTCCTGCCATATTTTTTTGTTATGATGGTTCATTTTATTTTTTAATTGGTGAGATAGATTCAAATATGTTGTCCTGTATACGATAAATGGATTTACCTCAATGAAAGATAAATGAATATTTTTAAACGGTATCTCAAAAATAAATGTCATCTAGAGGGTTATATTGTAGAGAGATATGTTATTGATGAAGCAATTGAATTCTATAACGAATAACTATCTGGTATGGAAAGGATTGGTCTAGTGAAATCTCATCATAGTGGGCTTCTTGTGGGTGATGGAATTTCAGGAGGAGAGGCTGTCACAGTCAATATTCCAGATCGAGAGTAGGCCCACCTTCCTATTTTTCATAACTGTTCGGAGGTTGGCCCATATATCGAAACCCACAAAGAAATTCTTAGGAATTTTAATCTATCAGGGGATAAAAATAGATATAAAATACACATAATCGACAGTTTATAAGATGTTTTTAGGACCATATATTTAAGTAGTCAGATGAAAATATAGAATCAATTTTAGAACCACTTTGTTGGATAGAAAAAGGAATAAGTGTGTTTTTATTATCTTATAATGCTTATGTAATAAAAGGTTATACATTCTATAATAATGGTCATGATGAAGACAATACCATGCATAATATTGGAGCTACTCTTGTGGATGATGCGATGCATGTTTCTGATGCTAAGTATAGAAATCCAATTTATGAGAATATTTCATAATTTGACATCATCAGACAAATATGCGAGTTGGATTATATGAAAATCCAAGTGCCGATTTTTCAATAAAGTTGGTTGATAACAGGGGTTCTGTTAAAATAGATGAGTTTGGATTTTTCAAAGTTGATTTCAGTAAGGAAGGGTACAATGATGAACTGTTCATAATGGAATCATAGGTAGTATACGTATTTTATGATCTAGATCCCATAAACTGAAGCAGGTTAATTATTCTATTATTGACCAAAACCATTAAAGGGTTAGATGAAAATTCAACGGTGGATGACTCTTTCATTAGGTTGTCATAATCATTTCTTATTGTTCCTAATTTAGATGAAGTTTTTTATGTTAGAGGAAACCACAATGAAGGGACTTGGGTAGTCGATATAGGGGACAATCTATTTAGAATTTAAAAAAAGGGAGTTCAATAATTAGGTTATATATTTTCATGTAATATACATCATATTACCTTATGTTATTATCAATTCTATTCTGATTTTATATAATCTAAATTAAATTTTATACCACTTTTGCAGATAATGAATTCTACACATGATGATGCTCTCAATTCCAAGGCCCAATAGTTCTTTGAACCTACTTCTGTTCACAGTGGAGAGGCACAATAAATCTCTCAACCTGCTACTACTCACAATGTAGAGAAACAATAGGTAAATCAACCTGTTGTTTCTCATAATGCATATGACCAGTAGGTTTCTCAACCTGATACTACTGCTCATAATGAAAGGGTATATCCACCATCTACACATGTCGATGCTGGCGCTCTAGAGAAACATATTGATGATGTTGAAACCAATGAATGGGTAGGTAACGAAACACTTGTGGCATAGAAAAAATAGGAGCGTTGTAGTTTGAAGGTGTTAGAAAAAATACTTACATCAAAAGAGAAAGAAATAAAATACAAGGTTGGATGGAATAAGATATGCTACAATGTAATCCCTAACATGGCCATGTTTAGTAATTACATCAGAATCATAACTCAGTAATGCGTGCTAATTGATGTATTTTTATGGCACAATTTTTTCATATGGTTTATGACAATAATGTGAAGAGGTATTATGGTAATATTATAATATAATTTCATTAATTTACTAAAAAATATTATAATGAAACCCTGAAATACTTTTCATAATCCCTTATAGAGTGCATTTATAATATATGAATCACATGAAGACTATTTATTAAGTGTTGCTGGAAGGATTCAAAATGGCTTTCCCACAATTTTAACATAAGATTATCTTAATTATGATGAAGGCCAAATAATCCCCACCCACCTCTTCTTTATAAACACATGATAGCCCAAGGAGCGTGGGAGGCGTTTTCTAACCATCACGTGGGGTAGTCTTTTTCAGGTACACTGTGTTTGGTAAAACTTTGTTTGACGATATGTGTATTCATCACTTTTATTGATTTTTTTTATTTATGAAACAATAATAGAGTGATAAAAATCAGTAATGAGCAGAAAAACCTATGTACCCCTACCGTAAAGCATGAATGGGGTACACTTCACTTAAAAAAATATAACATATTTTAAATATACTGAAATACTTTTATGTGATACAAAAAAAACAACATAAAAATGTTCATCTATTTACATTAAGATTGATGAATCCAGATCCAATTTCAATTCCATCTCACACCATGTGATATTGAAGGAGGAACATGTAAATAAAGATAAGATACTAATAGATGAAAACACACAAAAAGTATGGGAATCATGTGTGAGTATGAAATAATAATAATATTTATTTTCTTTAAATCGATATTACATAACAGTAATTATTTATTTTCCAATATTTTTTATTTGGCATAGTAATAGGAATCAGAAACCTCCAAACTAGATGCTGACATGCTTTCTGTGGCCTTGAAGCATTTAGAAAAATATGACGTGTCAGAGGTGCGGGTTTTGGGGTGACAACCTGAACATTTTTTGAGAAAAAAACAAGAGGAACAATGTGAAAAAATGAGAATAATGAGAGAAATAGTAGATATAATTGAATAAAAAATTCAATGGTAGAGTGATAGCATATCAAATTTTATGTTTGGTGGGGTAAGAGATGAAGCAACTCAAGAAAAACCAGCGTATAAAGATCTTTCCCCACCACCAACAGCTTTGAGGAGAGCCATTCCCCTCAAAAACTTATCTTAGCTGATGTAATCAATTTTCTAATTATTTTTTCAGTGAATTGTAAATCATGTATACACTGATATCTTTCATGTACATATATTATATTGGATGAACTAATTTTGATTTATATATATCAACACTCACCCATCAACTTATATTGAGGGATACAATGTTCAATATGTCGAAAGCCATGCTACACAACATACCACATACAACAAGTCATGTCAAAGAGTTTATTAACGTATCCCATGATCCAAGTACCGAGGTATGTATTCCAATTGATGAGGAAGATATTCATAAGGTTGAACAATATCTTGGAAAATTAATCACAATGCTATCACAACTTGTAAAAAAACATGTCGATAAAGAGGAATTCATTTATAATTTATTTTTCAAGATAAAACACTGACATTAAATAAAAAAAGGTCTGAACCAGTGAATTTTATTACAAACAGACACAGGTAAGAGGTGAAAATAATTAATGGATCAAAACCATCTCAAGGATCAACCGAATGATCAAAATGATCTACCAAAACCACCATAAACCTAACCTTTTATATTTGTATTTATTATCATTGCAGGCTCATGTGAATATGAATTTGAAAGATGTTGGTACTCAATTAATTGCTTTGATGAAGATATGTACATCAGGGAAGATCCATATTTCATTAATGTTCACAATGTAAGTGAAATCTTGGAGTATGTTTGGCTAGGTGACTCAGTTGTAAATGTATACATGATGTATGTTTTCATGATTTGTTTTTCCAAAAGTTGATATACTATGATAATAATGAATAAATACATTTCATATTTTTTGCAGGAGTATATTCGAAAAACAATTGATGGTATTTACCCATGAACAAAAATTTTGACTTGTTAGACCTCACGTCACCTCTACCAACAAAAAATAAAATCCAATAAAGAGGTTGAAATAGTTGAAGGCCTACTAAAATCATTTAACCTCAAAATTATGGATGACAGAAACTTCTTAATACCAATGATGTAAGGGTCAAACTATTCAATTTAATCATATCAAATATATTTTAATTTCTTTCATTAATTATTCTTTTTTGTGTCCTTAGGTAGCATTGGATGCTCATTGCAATCAATTTGGATACTCCAAAAATTTCTTTTTTGGATTCAATGCATATATATCCAACAAACCGAGCAAACATGATGGTGTTCTTTAATTTGTAGTACACTACATCCAACATTTTTAATCTAAACATCTATTTATATAATTTATATTATCTTTTAATGAGGATTCTTTTATGATAGGGAGATGCATGAATATCATCTACATCATAGAATAAGGCTTGGGGAAAAGGAAAAGAAACAACACATGTACTATGACTGGATAAATATTAGGGTACATATAATAATATTTCACTATCCAAACACATATAACAAAATTTACATATTTTTATCAATGTTTTTACACTGTTAAAAAAAATGGAAAAGAATGTGGTTAGTATGTTTGTAAATTTATGAAAGAGATCATATTCCATGAACAAACCAGCATCCCTATAGATGAATTTTTCAAAAAAATTACTATTTCATTTAAAATATTTATTAATCCTTTGTGTATTTATATTTTTTTTCCATACTTCCATGAATGTATAAAAGAATCATATTCAAAAGATGATATAGATTCATTTATAAATGAATGGGAAACATACCTGATAAAATAATGTACACCAATATCATGAATATTTGACATGTATGACTTGAAGTGCCTATGTGTATTTAAAATTGACAATATTTTAGTAAAAAACTAGTGACATAGTAAAAACTGATAAAACATATTAGGATTGATTTGATAATTTAGTAAAATGTTCCATAATTCCTTTGCGACATGGAGGAATCAACCACACCTAAATCCAACAAATAGTTTGAACATTGTGACATTATGTGTTTGTTTTTATATTAAATTAACAATAAATTTATCAAAAAAAGGTGACATACTAATAACCATTAAAATGCATTAGTATTGTTTTTATACTACATGAAAATGATCCATCAGTCATATGTGATGTGTTGAAATCAACCACACCTTAATCTGGTGAATGGTGTGACCGATATGGCGAAAAGTGTCCATTACCAATTGAAATTGACATTTTAGTTCAAAGTGTGTCACTCCTTGAAAACCATGAAAACATTATCCTATTGTATTCAAAAATTTAGGAAAATTATTTATAAGTTTTTTTTGATATGTATGAAGTATTCTAATGTCAAACTGATGCATGGGGTGACCAGTTTTACTCAAAATGCATGTTTCTAGTTTGAAATTATATTTTAGTAAAAGAACACAATTGACATACTAAAAGTTGATAAAACACATTCATATTGTTTTTATACTTTAGGAAAATAATATATATGTCATTTATAACATATAAATATCAACCACATCTCAATCCGACCCACAGTGCAACCGGTATGACTAAAAGTGTCTCTTTTTATTTAAAAGTGACATTAATTTTAGTAAAAAAACACAAATGGCATACTGAAAACAAAGAAAACGCCTTGATATTGTTTTTAGAATTTAGGAAAATTATCCATGAGTAATTTTTTATGTGTAGGAATGAACCCCACCTTAATAAATTGCATGATGTTACCAGTATAAATCAAAATGTGTTTTTTCATTTAAAATTGACATTAATTTAAGTAAAAAGAATAAGTGAAATACTAAAAACTAAGAAAACACATTCATATTGGTTTTATACTTTAGGAAAACTATCAATGACTTATTTTTGATGTTTAGAAATCAACCGAACCTCATTCCGATATAGGGTGTGAACAGTATGAATAAAAGTGTTTGTTATGAGATTTAAATTTACATTTTATCTAAAAATGTGCCACTCAATGAAATCTAAGAAAACTATTTCCAATTGTATTCATAATTTAGTACAGTGATTTATATGTCCTTTGTTACGTGTATAGAGTAGTTTCACATCAAACCGATGCATGATGCAACCTGTATGACTCATAAAGTGTGTTTCCGGTTTGAAATGGTATTTTTGTAAAAAAACATAACTAACATAATGAAAACTGAGCAGATTCATTTAGATTGTTTTGATACTTTAGAAAAATGATCCATGAGTCATTTTTGACATATAAAAATCAACCACACACCAATACAATGAATTATGTGACCGATATAAATCCAATTGTGTTTTAATTTAAAAATGACATTAATTTAATTAAAAAGAACAAGTGACATACTTAAAACTGCTCAAACGCATTCAAATTGTTTTGATACATTAATAAAAATATCCATATTTAATTTTTTAGGTTTAGGAATCAATTTCATCTCAATACGATGCACGATGAGACCAGTATGAATAAAAGTATCTATTTTAGTTCAAAATCGACATTTTAGCTCAAACCGTTTCACTCGCTAAAAACAAATAAAACACTATTCAATTGTATTAACAATTTAGTATAGTGATTCATAAGTCTTTTTTGATTTATATGAAGTATTCTCACTTAAAAATGATGCATGATATGGCCCTTATAACTCAAAATGTGTGTTTTCGGTTTGAAACGATATATTAGTAAAAAAACACAACTGACAGACAGAAAACTGAGAAAATGCATTTGGATTGTTTGGATACTTTAAAACAAAGATCCATGAGTCATTTTTGATGTGTAGGAATCAACCACACATCAATATGATGAATTATAATACTGGTATGAATTGAAATGTTTCATTTGAATTTGATATTAATTTTAGTAAAATAAAAAGGGACATATTCAAAACCAAGAAAACTCATTAGGATTGTTTTGATATTTTCTAATAATGATCCGTAACTTATTTTTGATGTATAGAAATCATCCCCACCTCAATACAATGCACAGTGTGACCTGTATAACTCCAAATGTTCCTTTTTTATTAAAAATTGATATTTTATTAAGTCATTATTTCATATTAATGCTTAATTTATTTCTTTATAGTATTACTAACATAATATTAGGTTTCTTATATAGGCGGAACTATTTGATTGAGTTGGGATGATTTGTTTGACAACTAATACCATGAGTGGACATTTTTGAGAGTGTATCAGGAATGTTAAAGGATGGAATACTATAGTTTTTAACAATTTATTGGATAATTGTAAATGTAATTATATAAAACATTGATTGAAATGTATATATAATTTTTTTCCCAACACCTTTTGTGTGTTTATTTGTTCTTGTGTGAGTTGTTGTGTGTGCTACTATGTCCTTGTGTGTAATGTGTCTATGTTTTCACACTCATTGCCACATCCGTTTTGTATTTTTATTCAATTTTTTATATTAAAATGTTGTTTTTTATTAAATAATTGATAATTAATGTGATTTTGTACTTTGATGTGTAAAATAATCAGTTTTTAGTTTAAATCATGTGTTTTAATGTGCATTAGTGTCATTTTAAAAAACTCTTAAATTAACATAGTCTCACCAATTAGACTTTTATTTATTCTTTTATTTTTATAATTATTCATTTAAGTTAGTTTATTAATTCATTAATTAAATTAATTAATTAATTATTCTTTATATTGTAATTAAATAACTCCTTTTGGTTTTGAGTCTTTCAATAAATTAATTAATTTTACAATTTAATTTTATTCGATTAATATTTTTATTCTCCAATTTAATTAATTCTTTAATTAACTGTTTAAATAATTTAAGAAAGTTACTGTAAATATTTTAAATTGTTCGTTATGTAAATTGTTTACAAATTTTAACCCAAATTAATTCATTCTATTAAATATATTATTATTAATTTTATTATTTAACTTTGTGTTTTTAGTTTTTAATTCCATTATATATAATTTAATTTATTAATTTATTTATTTATTTATTTATTTGTCATTTTATTAAATTATTTTAATTATTTAATTTTCTTTGTTATGTTTATTCGTAGGTGTTGCGGTCGCACGGTCCTGTTCATTATCGGTGGCTGTCTCACCATTTCCACCTGTCCTTATCGGTGACTTCCTCACCAGTAGCGGTGGCCTCACCATTTCCATTATCCCTTACCTCACCGTTACCGAACCATCACTTCCTCACCGATACAGCTTATTCCTCACCATTACTATACACCCTACTGGTAGCTATTATCTCTTCCCTCACCATTGCTTCACTGCTTGTCATCACCGCAAGTCTCTCCTCAAACCTCACCGATACACTCCACCTTACTATTACCTTTTCCTCACTGTTATACTACCATTTTTTCTCATCGATACATTTCCCTCTCCATTTCCTCACCATTAGCCCAGTTCTGAAGATCCTCAACGTTTCATTTTTTTCACCGTTATCCCTTTATTACTCTTCCTCACCGTTACTTCTCACTGTTATACTATTTTTCTCACTAATACATATTCCCTTCTTTCCCTCACCGATACACCTCATCCTTTTTTCCTCAACGATACTCATTTCTTCACTCTACAGCTATAGTTCCCTTACCTCGTCGTTCCACTCCTCTACTCCATCCTCATCTGCACCTTCAGCAGCTCACAACATCACCAAACCAACCAATAGTAACAGCAACAAAATTCTCACAAAAATCTCCACAGCAAATTGAACAACACAATTAGAAACCAAAGGAACCCCAAATTTGAAACTTCTTAAATCCGGATACTAGACATGAAATCCCAAACCTTTTGATCTGGAACCTTCACGAGCCCTGGATGAACATTCCCAGCCACTGTGCCACTGCCCTAACCCCACTGCACCCATGTTTTCCCCCTTTTTCTCCCTCCTTACACCTGCACGAACCCACCTCTCCACTTCTTTAATTATCATTTTTATTATTATTTTATTATCTTCATATTATATTATAACATATAATAATACATAGAAACATATATATATATTTAATAGATAATAATATTAATGTTAACATATATAATAAATATAATTAGTATATAATTAATAATATATAATTGTGTACATTATTTTTTATGCTATGTGCAAGTATATAATAAAAGTATATAAGTCAATATATATATAATATTAATTTCTAAATTTTTATTAATAGTTATTAGTTTAATAATAATATTAGATATAGTATTTTTATTTTAGTTAAATATATAGTATATATAAATATAGTGTCATTCTTATTTCATATCTCACTCAGGTGCATTTTTTGTAGAGGGAGGGTGGCTCGACATGCGCATTTCATTTTCATTCAGTTAAGAGCAACTAATCTGGTGACCAGCACGGGAGGAAGCAGCATTGTGAAAGCTCAATGTGGAGCCCAGGGAACTCCTCGGGGGAGATTCCAGAGACTTCTATTGGTTGATGAATACACTAGAGGTGGGAGAGGTATTGAAAAATCCAGTGGAGTAGAGGAACTCGAAGGGGGGGGGGGATTAGTAGAGACACATTGGATCTTGGGAGGGGTAGTGAGGCTTCGATCCAGACTGGGAAGACTAGCAAGGATTTCATCCATACTGGGGGGAGTATATAGGAGGAAATATATCATCTTCCATCAGGAGAAGATTCGAGTATTGTGAGGGTAGCTGATTAGATCATTTCCTAACTCCATTACCAAGGCAGGACATCGAGAAAACTCCAACAATGCACCCACCATTGAGTAGAAGGAATTAGAACATTTAGGTGAAGTAGCTGGGAGTTTGAACATCTTAGTTTTGCTCATGATATGTTTTTTCTGAACTTATTTCATTATGATCTACATTGATTTCAATTCTACTATTTCATTAAAACCAACCACTATGTCCAATTAATTTTCTTTGGGGGAATAAGCTGGTTGATTTAATTTGTTAAATCTCATTCATGCACCACATATTTTGGTTTGGATTGCCTCTCTCATTGTTTTCAGCGAGTTCATTTTCAAAACAACAATATTGCGTGAAAACTGATCTTGTTTGTACAATAGTTAAAACTTTTTCAACTCAAGTAACTCACGGGAAAGTGAGTTTTGCTCGAATGAGAGAGACACACAGAACTCAACTGACAAGTTGATCCTGGGGACTTCTGACTTATCTTCACCATTGGATGGAATAACTTTTACAGTCGAAGGACTGTAAGAGCTATTTCATCAAAAACTGACCAGACAACAAATCTGGCCAGTTACATCTAGTCAGATGCATATTTTCAAACTCCCATACATTAATGAGACTAAGCAATATCAAACTGCCCAGTTGAATTTCCCCTTACTCATCTATTGGATGTTTACACCCCAATTTCACTTGCTGGACTGTCTAGTCTCCTGACACCCACCAACTCACCCTAATTTCCTTGCTCACCAACTCTCATTCACTTTACTTCACCATCATCAAGTATTTTTTCTGGTTTTTTCATGTGTGTTTTTGTTTATTTTTTTTAGAACACAAAACACAACACGAGGCCTCCCTATGGTTTGACCCTATATTGCCACTATCTTAAGTAGTAAGTAGGTTATAAATTTTAGTTTTTCATTTGTACCCAATGATGTGCGAGTGTGAAAGTATTTGCGACATTGTTGGGGAGGCTCGGTTCCATTAAAAAAACAAAACAAAAAATCACATAAAAATCACAAAAAAATCACAACAAAAATCTGAAAAAAGGGGAAAAATTTTCAAAAACAAAATATGAACCTGTTGAATGAAAACTATGTCTATGTATGAAGACTTAGTACTTGGAAATCTTGAAATTTATAATCACCTTAAGGAATTGAAAAAGAACAAAGACATGGTCAAAATGGAAGATAACAGAAATGAAATCTTGAACAACCCAACCCACTTCCTGTGAATTTGAACCAACCTGAAATGACGAACCCACCTGGAAATGACATAGGTGAGTGGCACAATTTGAGAGAGTTCTTGTGCATCAGACTCTCTCCTAGGTCCAAGAATTATGAGATCATGCAATCCATGCTTATTTATCTGCCCACGTTCAATGGAATGCCTAATGAAGACTCTCTTGACTTCATTAGAGCCTTCTATTATAGTTTCCAACATCAACCACTTAGGGGTCTCACTGAGGAAGAGCTTAAACTAATAGTGTTCCACATATGCCACAAGATCAATGCTAGTTATTGGTTGTAATAGTTAGAAGAAGAAATCTTTGTCTCCTGGGATCATGTTTACAATGACTTCACATTGAAATTCTATCCTAGGAGGTTGACATCTTAAATTTGGCACACATTCACTGGATTCCTTCAGGATGAAGGAGAACTGTTTCATGAAGCCTGGGATAGGTTTAGAGGTTTTCTTAGGTAGTGTCCAAACCATCAATGTACACCTCAATTCTTTATAGACACGTTCTACAATAGTCTCACCCCTTACCACCAAACTTTGGTGGATCAATCATCTAGAGGAGACTTTAGTGATAGGACTACTGAGGAGATCAAACAGATCTTTAACACATTAGCTCATAATTCCTAGCACAAATTCTCTAGGAGGAGAACCATAGTGAGAAAAGAAAATTCCCCTGATTCTCAAGCTGAAACCCAAGCTGCTGGGTTTTTTAATGAGAACCCACATCAAGTCCTTAAGGAGTATTGTCGCCACTATTTCATGTATGGCCATTCTCAAACCGATTTTCCAAACATTTATATGCATGTCCAGCCTCATGAGAGTTCCATCTTTGCGGAAAATGGACCTCGGATGCATCCAAGGGGTTATACATATTCCAATACCTACAATCAGAGGTATAAGAACCATCCGAACCTTTCATGGAGGGAGTAGGGAGTCCTCCGACCTTCTGCCCCTCCTGGATTCCAACAACCTCATAGGCAGTAATTCCAACCCCAATCCCAACCTAATATTGAGTCATACAACTCAAAAGATGAGCTGAGAGACATGTTACAACAATTTATAGGATGTTTTGATGAACAAATGACCAAAAATGATTTTGATAAAGCTCAAATGGATGCTAGAATGAAGAACATGGAAATTCAAATGGGGCAGTTGGCTAAGTATGCTAGTTAGGCTGCCCAACACCACTGAAGCCAATCCTAGGAAGAAATCCATGGATGTGACCCCCATAAGTGGTATCCAAACTCACCAAGAGACTAGGAAAGGTCCCCAAAATGCAGAAAATGAGAAACTAGATGATGCTGGAAACTCAAATCTAAAAGAACCTGAATCTGGAAACTAGATAGAACCACTGGAATCCTTCCAGTCCCTATTGTTCCAACTCAAAAAACCGAAAACAAAATTGATTGAAAAACAAAGACAATAAAGGGAAGAAAATTATTGGAGAAGAAGTTGTAGAGAGGCCACCAATTATAAGGAATATTTCCCCTAAATTCCCCTTCACAAAAAGAATTAAAAAACCAATTAATGATTCTGAAATGTTGAAATATTTGAAAGTGGATAAAAATATGAACACTGATATCCCATTCTTGGAAGCATTGATTAAAAGACCATCATATCTGAAATAACTTTTGAAAATACGTTCAAACATAAAGACATTATAAATATTTTCCACCTATAGCTTAACAGAGGAGTGTAGTGTAGTTTTGCAGAATAGGATACCTCCTAAGCTACAGGACCACGAAATATTTATCATCCCTTTAACATGTGGGGATAGAGGTGGTATGTTCAACTATTTATGTGATCTGGGTGATAGTATTAATCTGATTCCATTTTCACTTTTTCAACACCTGATATTAGGAGTTCCCCAGCCCACCACTATTGTGTTATAGCTTGCTGATAGGTCCATTACTCATCCAGTGGGTAGGGTCGATGACATGTTAGTGGAAGTAGACAAACTCTTTTTTCATGTGGACTTTCTTATCCTTGATATAGAGTGTGACTAGGAGGTTCTTATCATTCATAGAAGGCCCTTCTTGGCCACAGGGGGAGCTGTGATAGATGTGTATATGGGGAAACTGGGTTTCAATTTGGGAGAACATAAAGAAGAATTCAATGTGTTTATGAAAATACAAGAACCCACCCACTCAATTTTCCAAAACTATGAGTTCTTAGTTGCTGAGAGTAGTGCTAATAAAGTGGAAGAAGAGTTTCTGAGAAAGATAGCTGAAATCAAAAGTGAACATGAAATCCCTGCTACATCTTGCATGGGGATAAACTCAAGTAACGAGAGATAATTTGGTGATGAGTATGAGGGATACTTTTTCGGAGAACCTAGATGAGTTTTCTTTGGATCACATTTTTATCTCAAGAGAGGAGTCTAAGTTTGATGAGATATCTTTTGGAAGCTCTTGAACAGAGGAAAAAGCCTTGCCGACTTCCATCTTCAAGAGGAAGCATGAAGACCTTGGGCCACCCAGGCCCTAGTGTCTTCCCTCAAGAAAGTGATGACCCACCCTTGAACTCAAGCCCCTCCCTGCCCATCTCAAATATTCCTTTATTGGAGACAATACCACCCTACCTGTGATCATTTCATCCAATCTAGAGGTTAATAAAGAGAAAAATCTTCTTACTATTTTGAAGAAGTACAAGTCTATCATAGGTTGGTCGATTGATGATATCAATGGGATATGTCCAGCCTTCTGTATGCATAGAATTCCTGTGGAACCTATGTTTAAGCTCAGAGTAGAATCCCAAATAAGACTCAACCCCAACATGAAGGAATTTGTGAGAGAGGAAGTGATTAGGTTTCTTGATGTTTGAATAATTTTTCCAATCTCTTATGGACCCTGGGTCAGTCCTGTGTTGGTGGTACCCAAAAAAAGTGGAGTGACAGTGGTCACTAATTAAATTAATGAGCAAATACAGACAAGAGTAGTGAATAAATGGAGTGTTTGTATAGACTACAGAAAATTGAATGCTGCTACAAAAAAGGATCACTTCCCCATGCCATTTTTGTATCAAATGTTAGTGAGATAGGAATGAAATGAATATTTTTTTCTTTCTTAATGATTATTTTGGTTACAACCATATTGCCGTTGCACCTGAGGACCAAGAGAAAACCACCTTCACCTATCCATTTGTGACATTTTCCTAATGGTCTATGCCCTTTTTCTTATGTGGTGCTCCTGCCACTTTTCAGAGGTGTATGATGGCAATTTTTTAGACATGATTGAGAGGATTATTGAAGTGTTCATGGATGATTTTTATGTTGTAGTAGATAGCTTTGAGAATTGTCTAAAAAACCTGGAACTTGTGTTATAAAGGTTCCAAGATACCAACTTAGTCTTAAACTCGGAAAATTTCCAATTCATGGCCACTGAAGGCATATTTTTGGGACACAAAATATCTAAGAAGGAGTTGGAGGTTGATAATTCTAAAATTGAGATCATACAAATGTTTCCCCCACCTAAGAATGTCAAAGTAATTAAAAGATTTTTGGGTTGTGCTAGGTTCTACAAGAGGTTCATTAAGGGATTATCTAAGATTACTAGACCCATGTGTTCCCTACTGGTTAAGGACACACCATTTGTCTTTTATGGGACTTGTTTAGATGCTATTTAGTTTCTCAAAGGGAATTTGAATACTTCACCTGTAATCACTACTCTTGACTGGCAGCATCATTTGGATGTCATGTGTGATGCCAGTGACTTTATAGTGGGAGCTGTGTTAGGGAAGAGGAAGGATATAAAACATCATGTTATTTACTATGCAAGAATGCTCCTAGATGATGCCCAGATGAATTATTTTACCACTGAAAAGGAGTTGGCTGCTGTGATGTTAGCTTTGGAAATGTTTAGGCAGTATTTGATAGGATCAAGGATCATAATTTTCATAGATCATTCAGCCCTTAAGTATTTTCTGGCTAAAAAGGACTCAAACCCCAAACTCATGAGGTAGACCTTACAGCTATAAGAGTTTTATTTAGTGATTAAGGATAAAAAAGCGGTTGAGAATGTATTTGTAGATTACTATTCTGGATTTCCCAATTCCCCAAGTAAGGAACCAAAAGAGATAAACACTTATTTCCCTGATGAACAATTGTGTGCTGCTTCTGTGCAATAGTCTGTTTTGTTTGTAGACTATTCCAGATTTCTGGCAGCTGGAGTCATGCCCAAGGATCTCTCACACAAACAGAGGAAGAGGTTTATATCTGAACTGAAATATTATTTTTGGGATGACCATCTTCTCTTTAAGAGGTGTGCTGATGAGATTTTGAGAAGACATGTGGCTGAGAATGTGATTTTACCCATACATGAGAGATTCCATTCATCACCGTGGGGTGGCCACCATAGAGGAGAAAGGACTACTCAAAAGGTTCTCTACGCTAGTTTCTAAGAGACAACACTTTTTAAATATTCTAGGATTCTGGTTATTGGCTGTGCAAAATTTCAAATGTTAGGAAATGTTGGAAGAAGGTAGGAACTGCCCCAAAAAGGAATTATAGAGGTCAAAATCTTTGATGTGTGGGGATTGGAATTCATGGGACCATTCTCATCCTCTTATGGGAATGAGTAAACTTCGGTTGGTGTGGACTAGGTGTCCATGTGGGTTGAGGAAGTACCTCTGCCTAACAATTCAGCTGCGACTATTGTGAAATTCATTAAGAATAATTCTATTTTTTAGATTTGGTGTGCCTCGAGCATTCATCACAGATAATGGGACTCAATTCAAGAATTATAAGTTCAATGTTTTAATGGAGAAGTATGGGTTCTCACATAGGACATGCACTATTTACCACCCACAGTGTAGTGGGCAAGCAGACGTTTCAATTAGAGAGGTCAAATAGATTTTAGAGAAAACAATGTCTATCTATAGGAAGGACTAGTCAAGGAAGTTGGATGAGGCCCTTTGGGCCTATAGAACTTCTTATAAGACTCTTATATGGATGTCACCATATAGGATACTCTTTGGGAAATCATTCGATCTACCTACTGAGTTACAGAAGACATCTTATTAGGTAGTGAAGGCTCTTAACTTTGATTTTAAGTCTGCTGGTGAGAGGAGACTGCTAGAGCTGAGTGAGATGGATGAGATTCGAAGAGAGTCTTATGAGAATGCAGAAATCTACAAATAAATAACAAAGGCTTTTCATGACTTAATCACTAAAAATAGGAATTTCATGGTTGGTGAGAGATTCCTGCTTTTCAATTCAAGATTAAAGTTGTTTCCAAGAAAGTTGAAGTCCAGCTGGTCAGGACCCTTTACCATTGTTAGAGTTTTGGTTAATTGAGCTGTTGAGATAGTTGGAGATGAAAATCGACCTTTCCTAGTCAATAGAAAATTAATAAAGCTCTAATTTAAAGGGCATCAAAAGGGCTTGGCTTCCATATCTCTGTTGGAAGAATGAGATAATTCAAGTCTAACTGAGGACTATATATTCAGTGTTTCATGGGGACTAACCCATGGTTTCTTAGATAGTTCCCTTTTTATTTTTTTTTCATTAATAAAGTTAATCCCTGTAGCTTGTTCTCCAGTCCAATGGCTTTACTTCTTATTGCTGCATCATGATCTGTTATTGTTTTAGAGATAGTTTTTTCTTCCAGAAACATGGCCAAGAAACCCCAAGGGAGAAATCCACTACATCATTTGGATAAAATTTCTCTCTTCTTACTCTATTGGGTTACGTATCATGAACTTTAAAATCTAAAATCTTATTTTACTTATTTTGAACCTACACGTTCTGATGAAGAATAACAACCTCATGATGCATAAGAGGATCTATTGATTAAATCCACAACTAAAGGTCCAATAATTTAGGTAAGTGTTGTTCTACCAGTGATGTTGAAGATGATCTGTTGATGAAAGCCACTCCTAAAGGTCCAATTATTCAGGTTCTAAAATGCACTCGTCGAGCCACCCTCCCTCTGCAAAGAATGCACGTGAGTCAGATATGAAATAAAAATGACACTATCATTATATATAATATATATTTAACAAAAATAAATATACTAATATCTAATATTATTATTAAATTAATACCTATTAATAAAAAATAAGAAATTAATATTATATAATGTCTGGTCACACTGATTTAAAGCATGAACATTTTAGGAATAGAAATGTACATGTATACTGGTGAGGTTTGTGGGGTTGGTATTTTCTGTTTTTCTTTTGTTTTTGTTTTTATTTTCTTTCATTTATTGTGTGGAAAAAAAATTGAACTTCCTTGATACCACTCCATATCCTTTTTCAGCTGAAATTTCCATCTATATTGAACTAAATGTATCTTACACCTTAGGATACAATATTGAGGAAAATTTTGGGTTTTATGTGTTGGGGAGATGGTTCATTCTATTTTCATGTTGAATTCCCCCTTCTTGAACCGGAGCATGTGTTTGTTAAAGAAAATGGTCATTTTTTTCATTTTTTAAAAAAATAGTGTTCAAAAGACCTTGAAAATTTATCAAATTCATTAATCACGTAATGGTCATTGGAGGTTCAATGTTACTTCATTTTTTTCATGTTTAGTGGATAAGTTTTTGCGGGATGTTGAGAGTGGCACTTAGTCAGAAACTGTTAAGTATGAATGATTGCTAAGTGCAATTGTTCACTGTCTCTATGGATCTGTCTGTTTTGGAACTGAGGATAAGAGTATGACATGATAGGTTTTATGGGATGATGATCATGACTTTTAGTAACTTTATGTTCTCACTGTAACAATGTGGACTCACATTTTTATTAAATAACATTAAATCACTTTAGGATGTCAATTCGAATGATTATTAATTATTTCCTTTGTAACAGGAGTAAAATGGGAAATTGGGATCCCACGGTGAGTATCTGAGACAAGGTGCATTGGGTGCATTTCTATGAATAAATAAAGCCAATTTAAATCTTAATAAGTGCTATGCATAGTTCTCTACACATGGAATATGGCTGGGAAAGATTAAAATAAAGTGCCCTTGTCAAAAATGAACTCATTAAGGTGAGGGGAATTTTGAACCCAGATGAATAAGGGAGAAATTGAATTGTTTAATTTTTATTTGGTTTTAATCAATAAAGTGATCAAATTAATGGGACTTAATTTTTAGAACCTGGTGGAAGGTGATAATGGAAGGTGCACTTGGTTATGTTTTGAGATCCACTTCATCTAACCTGTCAATATTCCTTCAATTAGAACAAGAATTGGTATGTGAAGTAGTACAGTTAATGATTACACATAGAGGGCATGACATACTTGACAGTGTACGAATTTGTGATGCTCTTAACTTCCAG
Organism: Viscum album; assembly: GCA_963277665.1. NCBI lineage: Eukaryota > Viridiplantae > Streptophyta > Magnoliopsida > Santalales > Viscaceae > Viscum > Viscum album. The sequence goes on along the minus strand of OY728135.1, from coordinate 1,193,931,888 downwards.
TGGTTTTTTGAAGTTAGACGTGACATCATTTTTTGGACACCTTTGAAAATCTTGACCTATTGTTTGGTCCTACTCCTCTAGTTATTAATGTTTAATCATGCACCATTTGAACTGAAACTCACAAATCATATTTCTGTTTTAAATTCAAAGGCATGTATTTGTTTGAGGACAAACAAGGTTCTAAGTGTGGGGGAGTTTGATGTGGCAGTGTTTTCACACTCTTTGCAACGTCCTTTTTGTATTTTTTGTGGACTTTTTTATATTAAATATTTTTTATTAAATAATTGATAATTAATGTGATTTTGTATTTTGATTTGTAAAATAATCAGTTGTTATTTTAAATCATGTGTTTTAATGTGCATTAGTGTCATTTTAAATAACTCTTAAATTAACATAGTCTTGCCAATTAGACTTTTATTCATTTATTATTTTATTTTTATATGTTTTCATTTTAGTTAGTTTATTAATTCATTAACTAAAATAATTAATTAATTATAATTTAAATTTTAAATAAATAACTCTTTATTGTTTTTAGTCTTTTAACAAATTAATTAATTTTAACAATTTAATTTTATTCAATTAATATTTTTATTCATTAATTAAATTAATTCTTTAATGAATTGGTTAAATAATTTAAGCAAGTCACTGTAAATATTTTAAATTGTTCTTTAAGTAATTTGTTTATAAATTTTAACTTAAATTAATTCATTTTTTTAAATAAAGTATTATTAATTTTATTATTTAACGTTGTGTTTTTATTTTTTAATTCCATTCTATTTAATTTAATTTATTTATTGATTTATTTATTTTTAGTTTCATTAAATTATTTTAATTATTTAATTTTCGTTGTTATGTTTTTTCGCAAGTGTTGCGGTCGCACGGTCCTGTTCATTATCTGTGACTGTCTCACTGTTTCCACCTATCCTTATCGGTGACTTCCTCACCGGTAGCGGTGACCTCACCGTTTCCATTATCCCTTACCTCATCATTACCCAACCCTCACTTCCACACCGATACAACTTATTCCTCACCATTATCATACCCCCTACCAGTAGCTATTGTCTCTTACCTCATTGTTACTTCACTGCTTTTCCTCACCACTAGTCTATTCTCAAACCTCACTGATACACTCCACCCCACTGTTACCTTTTCTTCACTGTTATACTTCCAATTTTCCTCACCGATACATGTTCCTCTCCTTTTCCCCACCGTTAGCCCATTTCTGTTGAACCTCACCATTTTATTTTTTTCACAGTTATCTCTTTATTACTCTTCCCCACCGTTACATCTCACTGTTATACTATTTTTCTCATAGATACATATCCCTTTGTTTTCCACACCGATACACCTCCTCCTATTTTCCTCAATGATAGTCATTTCTCCACTTCACAGCTACCATTCCCTCCCTCATAGTTCCACTCTTATGCTCCATCCTCATCCACACCTTCAGCAACTCACAACATCATCAATCCAACCCACAAAAATAGCAGCATAATTCTTTCAAAAATATCCACAGCAAATCGAATAGCACAATTACAAACAGAAAGCAACCAAAATTCAAAACATCTTAAATCCTAATAATAGAAATGAAATACTCAAACCTTTAGATCTGGATCCTTCATGAGCCCTTCAAGAACCTTCCCAACTGATGATCCACTGCCCTAACCCCGCCGCACCCCCTGTTTCCCCCTTTTTCACCCTCCTTGTACCCGCACGAACCCCATATCCTCTTCATTAATTTTCATTATTATTATTATTTTATTATCTTTATATTATATTATAACATATAATAATACATAGACAAACACATATATATAATAGATAATAATATTGAAATTAACATACATAATAAATATAATTGGTATAGCATTAATTATATATAATTGTGTACATTATTTTGTATGCTATGTGCAAGTATATTAATAAAAGCATATAAGTCAATATATATATATAATATTAATTTCTTATTTGTTATTAATAGTTTTTATTTTAATAATATTATTAGATATTAGTTTTGTTATTTTAGTTAAATATATAGTATATATAAAGATAGTGTTATTTTTATTTAGTATCTAACTCATGTGCATTTTTTGCAGAGGGAGGGTGGCTTGACGCGTGCATTTCAGTTTCATTTATTTAGGAGGAACTGCTCCGATGACCAGCACATGAGGAAGCGGTGTTGTGAAAGCTCCACGTGGAGGCCAGGGAACTCGTCAGGGGAGATTCCAGAGACTTATGTTGGGTGATGAATGCACGATAGGTGGGAGAAGCATTGAACAATCCAGCGGAGTAGAGGAACCCGAGGGGGGGGGGGATTAGTGGAGACACCTTAGAACTTAGGAGGTGCAGTGAGGCTTCGATCCAGAGTGGGAAGAGTAGTGAGGCTTTGATCCAGACTGGGGGGAGCAGAGCAGGAGGACATACAACTTCTTCCATTAGGAGAAGATTGTAGTATTGGGAGGGTAGATGATCAGATAATTTCATACCTCGATTCCCAGGGTGGGACATCGAGCAAACTCCAACAACGTATGCACCATCGAGCAGCAAGAATTAGAAATTTCTGGAGTAGTACCATGGAGTTCGAACATATTAGTATTTCTCATGCTCTGTTTTTCTACACTTATTTAATTATGAACTATATTGATTTCAATTCTACTGTTGCATTAAAACCAACCACTATGTCCATCTAATTTCTTTTAGGGGGAATAAGCTGGTTTATTTGATTTGTTTAATCACATTCATGCACCACATCTTTTTCTTTGGATTTCCTCTCTCATTGTTTACAGACGAGTTCATTTTCAAAACAACAAGATTGTGTGAACATCAATCTTGTTTGTACCATAATTAAAATGGTTTTAACTCGTGTAACTCACTGACATGTAAGTTTTTCTCAAATGATAGTGACACACAGAACTCAACTGACAAGTTGACCCTGGTGAATTCGGACTTATTTTCACCAGTGGATAGAATAAATTTTACAGTCGAAGTACGATAAGATCTATTTCCTCACAAACTGACCAGACAACAAATCTGTCCAGGTACTTCTAGTCAGATCCATATTTTCGAACTCTGGTGAATGAACGAGACCAAGTAATATCAAATCGGCCAGTGGAATTTCCCCTTAATCATTAATAGGTCATTTACACCCCAATTTCTCATGCTGCTCTGACTACTCTCCCCGCACCCACCAAATCACCCTCATTTCCTTGCTCACCTACTCCCATTCACTCCACTTCACCATCATCAAGTGTTTTTTCTAGTTTTTACATGTGTGTTTTTGTTTAGATTAATTTTTTAGAACACCAAACACAACACAATGCCTCCTAGTGGTTTGACATTATCTTTCTACTATCCTAAGTATTAATTAGGTTATAAATTTTAGTTTGTATCCTGTGCCTAATGACGTGCGAGCGTGCAGTGTGCACAGTGCATCTACAGGGGGTGTGTGCACACTATGAAGGTGTTGGATGCAGTGAAATTATATAAACAACACATCATAGGTAGATTGACATTTATCATCACTAAATTAGTTTTGATAAAGGACCCCCTTTATTAGTTCTATTTTAGTGTTCATAAAGGGGACCCCCTTTTAACTTCACTATGATGAACATTTCTTTTATAGCTCAGTTAAAAGTAGTTTCTAGTACTTTCAAAAGCACTATCTGTAGTAGTGATATATTTATATATATGATTTCCATATTGACCCCAAATAATAAATTTCAATCCATATTAGAAAACATCATATGACCACAACACGACCATCCCATGTAGGATTAAAACACCGTCTATGGTGTTGGGACAATAGTGATTCCCCTTAAAAATATTTATTGCTACTTTACTTCTTCCTTAGATTAAATCATCATGTGATTGCTTTGATACCAATTTTTAGGACCATAAAACACATTAAAACACAGTGGGACACTAATTTAAAAAATTTCATGGGAGATCGATGTAACAATGTCTTCACCAGAAAAGTGCATTCAGGTTAAAATCACTAGGACACGATGTGATGAATTTTATGCACAACAAATAATCTAAAAAAATAGCAGTTTAAATATGAAGTTTCAATCAACATTATCTTTTTCTGGGTGATTTATTCTCATATGATTCAAATATTAATCCATCTAGATCATCCACACTTGATTAAAAATACTTTTTTTACTCAAATCGTCATATTCTAGGAGCAAGCGTGGAGTACCAAGGATTTATTTAACATCACAACGATCACCACATGGTCATTCCAATAATTGAAGAAGGATATCTCAATATATTTTCATGTATTGAGATCCTCTCTCTCCTTAAAAAGGAGATGAGATAGAGGCTCTCAATGAATGAGATATAAATACTTATTTCCATGAGAGCTGCCTCCATTAATTCTGGGTTTCCAAAATACCCAAGAGGGTCCCCAAACCTGGATATTTATTTCTCGCTAAATAAATGTATTATGAATTCATTAATAAGTCAAAAATTTCTTTTATATTTTTATAAAATTATTATAATATAATAAATATATTACTTTATAATGTTGATCCCTTAACATAACTCAAAATACTCGTATGTATTATACAGACCATGAAAATTAAAATAATTGTTGTTCATATAATATTTTCCATGTATTTACAATGATACTTGTAAATACATTTAATAAATAGATTCAACATTAATTATTATAAAGATGTATAATATTGATTTATTTATTATTCAGTGATCTTATATCCCTAGATATATCCAGGACACCCTGGGGACAGCGTGTACTAAACTCATATTCATATAAACACTGTAGTATTTTGAATAATCTATTTCATGTGACCCTCTAACACCTTATCTCAATAGCAATGAATACTATTCACAGACTAGGAGTGTATTTTAGTAACCAATCACAGACCCTAAAGATATAAGGAGTAGTCATCGGAATGAAAACCATCCTACAAACAAAAACCATATAATATAATCTATTTTGTTCTCAAAATCACTTAAAGTATGATGCACACTATGTGTCATCATATGTCTCATACTTTTTTTACCTTACTAGATGTATTTACCTTCATTTACCATGGGCATGGATTTAGTAATTATGCTACCTGCCTAATCAACTGAGTCTGAGATATCTCTTCCAATGAGAAGAGAAAAAATTATTCTTTGTTATCCAATCAATTTCATATTAACTATATCATGAATAATATATGATAACTCACTAAGACTTCATTTCTAGGTTTTTTATTTTAATCAAAATATGGAATAAAATAGTATACACTTATAATAATCTCAACTCAGGTGACCATTAAACAATGTTTATAGATAAGAACTACTAATGACACCCGAAACATGTTGTGTACCCATTGGTGGGTTAGTCCTCATTATTTAATTTACTCAATGTGACTAAGTAAAAAAATCATGAAAATAAGTCTCAATGTTTATTATCTCACAACACCTAATAGTCAAACATCATCTCAATCCATTCAGAATATTGTTTCTCGACTATATGTTTTTTTATATTAATGACATAGTTTCTAGAAGTTCTCATTATATCCTGATAACTACTAAAACCTTTTGGTATTATAAATAATATGTGTAAATTACCATTTAAAGTGTGAACACATAAATATTAACATTATAATGGTAAGTTTACATCTTGCATAACTCACTATATACATGGTATGGTAGTCGAAAAGTACTATTTATGTGGGGTCTTGGGAACTCACTATTACAATAGTGGATAAATCTTGATAGGTTCTATATGATGGGTAATTCTAGTTTAAGAATTCTATTGAATTGGTTATCCTTATATAGTTTCATAACCACTTCTCTATACTATCTCACATTAGTGTGTATATGATTCTATACACTCTAATAAATAGGTCTTCAACTCCCTTTATCATCTTGTGTTGAGATTTTTTCTCCTTAAAATCTTATGTCCAAGTCTAACAAAGGATCTTTTTCTTTGATCAACTATTCTCCTGACGATGTAAAATAATAGGTATATAGAATTGATTCATGATATTCTATTTCATTCTTTCATCAAAACTGAAATAGCAGTGTTGGAATCCTTATTCTTATTTTTTTATTCACAAGTTTTTATAGATTTATTTGGGTTCTTTATATTCATTTACATTCACATCTCTTGTTAATATCCTAAAAAACTCTATTTTTCTTTGAAATATACATACCGTCACCCATTCCTTTTTTTATTCCAGAGGCTTACGCTTTTTCTAAATAGGAGGAATCAATTATTTTAGTTACACACATCATCTATTATATAAAAATATTAAAGAGTATATCTACAAGAGAATTTAACATAGAAACATTATCTATCTATGCCACATGATCTCCATTTATCCTCATTTCTCAATTGTAGTCTCCACTAATAATAACAAACATACATATCTTTAATTAGTTATCTCATTTTATTATCAACAAAATAAATCAACCAGTTTATTTAAAATAGGATTGAGTATTTAATTGTTTTATAAAAATACATCCTAAAAAATTCCATCACATAAACTTCTTCACAACTATATAAAATACTTCATCATGTCTTGTGGTAGGGCACACTCTGTTGTGGCTTTAGAGCATCCAATAACACTAGTACAACACTCAAGATAGAGTCCATGCACACCAGCGAGAATCATGGTTAATACTTCTCTATCTAAAAAATAATGAAATAATTAGGATTTTATTTTTAATGCAACACATCACAACATAGGCATTTACATATTTATTTCCATATTTATTTTATAGGAATTTCCTAATTTTTGATGACTTTTAATTCCCAGAATACCCCCAGTCATTGATATTATTTCTTAATATGATGGTCATATTCTCATATATATATAGAAAGAATCACACACCCTTTTATGTGCTTTAATGGTTTTAACATTGAATAATATAATTGTAATTATCATATGGTAATTATTAATCATAATATTAATTTTGTTAACTGGTTGTTTCAACTAGATGATTTCTCTAATTTTCACTAATTATTGAACCTTATATAAAGAAAAATATTCTTATATTGTAGTACATAATATTCTTACATAGAAGAAATAATTCTTACATACTAGATGATTACTATGAAAATATATAATTTTTCTTATGTTAATAGTATTGTCCTAATGAAACTGTTGAATAATTTCTATAAAAAACCATTCATTCATACAATGATCCTTATTATATACCACATCCTTGATCACTTTATTGATTCATTATTATGAAGTGGAAAATTATTCAAAAATATATTATAAGTAATCATTACAAAAACAAGGTTTCATCCTTATATATAAAATTCTATGGCCATTTTTTAGTATATTCGTTCATCCATACGAACTCTAAATTAACCAATTTTTAGCTAATCTTCCAAAATTTAAAATTCTTCAATATATTTTTGAGCCACTTGAAATGAATTTATCCCATATTGAATCTAACCAAACATTATACTAGAGATATCAATTAGTGATTCTGGATCCTTTAATACCAACAATATATGGATGGTTTCTCCATATTCCAGCGAGAACTTTTTCAAGACTCTCAACCTGTCATAATTTTTTGTGTTTCACTCTATAGGTTGTTCAATGTTAGTAATCATCTATATCCTTTCTCATATCATCCGTTCATTATTATTTTTTAAATATAAGACCTTACACTCTTTTATCACATTTCATTACTATGGGGACTGACTCTATAATCATCATCTATTTAGCTACTACATGTATCTAATCAGACAAGATATTCATGAAGAATTTTCACAAAATCGTTATCTAGTTATATTGGATTATCCTTAATCTATACCACTAACATCTAAAAAACATATTTTTAGACCTCATATCATATTATAATCCTTGTTTATTGAAAAAATTTCATTCCATGGATGGGATATAAAATCTCTTTCTTTATATTTGTTTATAATACCATTAAACCAAAAAGGAAATATATTTTATTCAAGGAACTGTTTTCATATCATCCTTATTTTCTAAAAATAAAACTTTCATAGAGGGGTTACCCCCCAACCTAGTTACTCTTTATTATCCTTTAGGATTTTGTAATACTAGCTTGATACAATTGTATGAAGGAGGTTGAAACCATACATATCTTGGGTAAGTAACTTTGGATGGTCAAATATATATCTAATTTTTTAATTCTTTTATAGAAAACATACTAATTTAATTAGTAAATCAATGTTTTCTCCACATTAGAACATGAAGAAAGGACTTTTTTTATTAATTTAGGATTACTATAAAATATTTATAAAAAATATACCACCAGGTGTATTGTCTTTATACATACCCCCTTAAGAGAAATAATCAGATATCCATTATTATGGTTATTAGAATATTCCTTAAAGAAATGATTTTCTTATTGTATATGACTGAATTAATTTTCTAGAATCCCATTTATTCTCATTTTTATTTTCAATTAAATAATAATAATAGTATAAATTAAGTGTGTCTGTGGGGGGGGGGGGGTTCTCCTTAGTTTTCACTGAGAGGAGCAAGTTTGACTGTTTCCTATCAACTAGTATCCTCCATTAATTTTAGATATATCTATTGCTGAGAACTTGGTAAATTCTTTTTTGAATTAATTATCATTAGTTTTAATGGAATTCATAATTTCATTATTTATTTCAATGATTTCCTTGTGTGAGTTCTTCTTATTGTGATCCATAAAGTCACATTCACCTCTGTATTCCCCATTCTTATTATTGTTCAGCTTCTAAAAATGAGATGGAGAATCTAATGAATTACATTTTGATTTATTTCAAATATATACATAGTAGTTTTATGTCCCATTATTTAGTTTTATACTTTATTAGATAAAAATTATAGGATTTTATTTTATGCTTTTACATCTATATCTGGATATCTCTTATCTACATAGCTCATGGAAGAATCACTTCAATCAGGATTAAATCACATTATGATAATGTCACTTACATCTAGGATATATCACTCCTTGTAGATTCACTTCTATGAGAATTAAATCATATTGTGAAAATTTCACTTATCTCTATGCCCTATAAAAAAAGATATTATAGAATTTAGTTTTTCAATCTATGAAAATTAATTATAAAAAATAGGCACTCCTCTATTATTTAAATGATTTATATTTTAAATTTATCTCCTTGGTAAATTTAATAGAAACCATTTTTTCTCTACCATGAATTATTGAATAAAATTATGATTATATCAATGAGGGGGTGATGGGATAAATTAGTCATACCTTAATTTTTTTGAATATGTCATTTACTTAAATATATTTATCCATTTGAAACCTCAACCCACTATTTTTGTGTCTCAATTCCACACCCGAAAAATGGAATAATTTAAGGGCACAATACACAAGGATTTACAAGGATCAACCATGAAATCCAACTCATTTCCATGTTTGGGTAATTTTCATAGACATGCTTTCTTCACTATTAATAAGACTTAACATATTTATAAACTCTCAAAAAATGCTTATCAGTAAATATCCCAAAGTACATGGTACATAGTGATATAGTGGCTACCTCCATCTAAGTTATTTTTTAATTATTACTCTAGATAAATCTATCTTAAGAAAATTAATTTTATTCTATAGTTACATAAATCTTACGTATACAAGTTCACTCTAGTGCATATGTCGTTCTTGACAGTCATGTGAATAAGATATCAACTCCCATTAACTAGTTTAGTACTATATCAGCCTTGTTCTCCTTAAAATCCATGAATTATGGTCTTCCAAAATATCATTGGATATGTTAAGATTTTCACTAAATGTGTTAATATCCCATGTATTATGAAGCATTTTCTACTTCTCACAATCTCTATTGCATAAACATTTGTAAAACATCATGGTATTATCTCTTCTTCATTTTCTTTAATAGAAAAATGTTCTAGGAAGTAGATAGGTTATTTTTCAACAAATTCTTCAATAATACTTTTTATTCTCTCCACACTATCTATTTATATTATATAACACATAACATTATCCTATAATTTTTAGTGACACTCTGTTTTACATTAAATGAGACTTCACATAATTTTTCAATTATTTTTATATCTTCAAAATTTGAAATATTACATATTATAATTGAAATCCAAATCAACACCACCACATACACCATATTCCATTATACGACGTATGTATACAATCTTTTATAAATCTATGTAACCACCAACATTATAATTGTACCCCTGAATTACTTACCTTATTATTTTCTGTTCTCATCAAAATAAATTGCTTGTTTCTTTTAACAGAAGGATCAAATATTTTTATGCTAAAAATTATTTTTTAAAAATATATAGCATAAATATATTGAAAAATATATAAAATATAGAAATATATCATCTTTAAAGGAACTCTATCTATAAATGTGAGAGACTATAGGAAAACTAGTGAAAACTTCTAGCATGTGTCCATACACAACTGCTAGAAAATCTGTACCATGTTATTAAACAATGAATAAATTATAAATTTAGTTTTTGATATTTTAAAAAATACAAAAACAATATGAGGGAATAAATATCTATTTATATATTTAATCGAATGGAATTTTGATATTTTAATTCCCTTTATAATATTTTATCCTCTAATTCCATTTCTTTCTTAGCCTGATGTTTGGCATGTCAAAAATATTTGGCTCGAATCACAGATCTTATTTGGTGTTTATGATGTTCAAAATAATAATTATTATATTTTTAATCATCAATATTGATTTATTATTAAGAATATAAAATCTATAATCTCATGTTTTCTTCCATAATATTTCCTTAATGTTTACTATGTGTTGATACTTATGAAGAAAAAATGATTCCTATAAAGAATTTAAAACATTATAACACAATAGAAATAATACTTATGCTTATTAATGATGTTTATGAGAATGTAAAATGATTTTTATGAAAATGTGTGATCCTAACACAACTATTGAATTATTTTTATAAAACTTCTATTCATCCTAATGATGATCCTTATGAAGTACCTCATCCATACATTCCTCAGTGTTTCATTTTTACCCATTGGTCAATTATGATTATGTTCTTTATAAATATTCTTTATGTTGAGAAGGTTTTATCCTTACACAGTGAAATAATTTTCCATTTTCACTAATGATGTGTATCCATAAAAACTCTAGACATATTTAATTTTTAGTCTATCCTCTAAAATCAATAATTCTTCAAATTTATTATTCTGTGGTTAAAATGACTTTATCAAATATCTAATCCTCCCAAAAATTCATCCTATAGATCCCACTAACTTGTTAAGTATCCTTTATTATGAAATATCCTTTGATGGTTTCATTATAACTTATCTATAACTTCTTTTAAAATATTAACCAGTTTTATCCCTTTTGGAATATTTTTATAGTGTTTCCATTATTGATTAAAAAGGTGACCATTTATAGGCTCATTAATTCTTATCATATTGTATATAAAACACCTAACAATCATATAGAAATTTTCTTTTCCAGAAGACTCTTCTATAAAATAATCACGTCTTAGGATACTATTTTAATATTTCCGTTCACATACTTCATGAAATAGAAGCACAAACTTTTTTTCCATTTATAATGGAAGAACATTTTAATACTCTTCCATACATTTCCATCATATATTAAAAAACTCCATAACATCATGGAAGAATTAATTATTGAAAAAAATAAATCTATGCTTTCATCCTTCATGTAGTTCATAAGAATATGGGGGAATTATCCTATAAATAAGATATGTGATTTCTGACTCCATGGTATGTATACAAAACCATATCTAGAACAAATCCAATGAATTAGATATGCTAAGTGAAGGGTAAGGGGAGTCAATGTACATTAGACTATTTATAGATATTTACATTAACTTCATATATAATGGGATAATTTATGAAAAATAATTACATGAGATGTATCACTCAGTTTATTTTATGGCCATACTATATAGATTATTTTTAATAGTTTCAATTCATGTAAGATGGATCTTATGTCATCCAGTTTAACATCACAAGGCAAGGATCCAATATTATGCATCTTAGGTTCATAAGAAATGACCCATTATGTGGGGTCCTTTTATATAGTTTTGATTCATGACAAAAGTGAGATATCCATGTCTTGGAACTGAGTTAACAAGTGATGGTTCAGAATCTATGTAGAATTTAGTATATTATTTGAATTTTTGGAAAGATCGTACAATATAAAAATACAATACTTCTTGATAACAAAAGAATAAATCCACACATAGTTCTTATATATCATGACATGTTCCATTAATGTGAATCATGTGTAGAAGAAATGGAGAGAAATGAATTAATACTCTTGGGGGAGATAATTATAAAGACCTAATGTTAATTAATAATGGAAAATTAATCATATTAAGTGAATGTTTTGAATTTATAAATTTGAATTTTCTTAGTCTAGTTTATCTAATAATAAATAAATATCCCGAGTTAGTGGGAATCTAGTTATATATAGTTCTTATGAAGGTAAATTTTTTTATATGTTCTTTAGACCAAGACATTATGGTTGTATTGTCTATAAATAACCATTTCATTATAAAATAAAAGTCATTTAATAAATTATAAATCCAACTCACACACTTGGAATGGGAATTAATGATCTAGGTTATATGAAATATCCCCATCTAATAAGTTTAAATTAATACATTTTTATCACATGTTGTTCATTTTTACATCACGGGACAAGGATTCATGATTGATATTCATGATAGCGGGGAAATTTTTTCTTGTTAGAGAATAGTTTTAAGGTTAATGAAATATATAATGATTGATATTTTATAAATATTACATGAAAACAATGGTAAGGAATGCATACTAGAATTCATGAATCTAATTAGTTTCATGTTTTATCATATAGAAAATATGTCATATTGAATAATCTCTAGTGGTAAGGATGTGAATTTTCCATAGTTTAAGTTAATGAGAAGTGGACCGTTATGTGAAGGATGTTTCTTACCAAAATATATTGAGTAAAAAATATTATTATATTTTTATAGTATTAATTAATTAGAGAAAAACAAATATTAATTAATGTTGGGTCTTTCACTATGAAATAGTGGGGGGAATAATTATAATTATACATGTGGCTGGGTTCAACAGTTTTTACTTCACTATATATCCAGTAATAATATGAATCAATCTACACATAATTCTCTTATAGATAGAGAATCTTATCTTAGTGTAGACTGATAAATGAAGGAATGGATCATTGATTAATAAAAATTATATGGATATTAATCACCTGTTAGGAGAATGAGTCTCATAAAGTTTTTAATACAATGTAGTTGAAAAGTTATGTATGTTGTTCCCTCTATTAGAAAATTTGATTTCATGTGACTAGGAATCACAGTGATATGTAATTTTGAGATATAATTCTAGGAAAAAATGATTCATAGTTTAAAATAATCGAGTTGGAACATATGTTTTATGCCAGTTATAGTTATAAATAAAGTAATAGTGTAAACTCACCCTTAAATTATGAAAAGTATTTATTATGAAACCTTTTATTAGTGGTTGGTGTGATACAACCTCCATATATTGTGATTATTGAATAAGATATATTATAGTTGACCTTGTGTATAATGTATAGTCCCTCTTATACATTTTCATGCTTCAGGGAATTCATCCTGAGAACCACAAGAGATTCAAAATAAAAATACAATTTTACATGGATGAATGGTTACATGAGAACATTATTATTGAATGATTTCACAAATCTTCTTTGGTGGATTTCATGGTTACACAGTTTGTCTAACTATTTCCCATTTAGTTCCTACAACTCATCAAACACTTACGAGACTACTCATATTTATACATTTATTTTTAGATACAAATGTGGAGTGAAGGTAGTAATACCTATAAGGTAATGACTACATATGAAACCTATACATATGAATAACGGGCTTAATGTATGGTAGTATGATTCCATGTGTGATACATCGAAAATACATACAAAATATTTTTTTCCATGAATTTGTGTCCTTTTCAACTATCATTTTGAGTATATTTGTCAGTGTCTAGTTCAAAGCCTATATCAATTGATTCACTACTACATGGTAGTGAGAAGACTGGGTTGACCGAATTTGTTATTTCTAATACAATCTTTTCCAATAAAAAGAGTACAAATTGGGGTATTTTTTTCATTAATAGTGTTAGAGGTACATTATACTCTTTATTTATTATAGTCATCATAAAGCTGATGTTATCCCTTGTAACAAATTCCATAATATATATAGAATTTTTCCACTTGGATAAGAAATTGTGTTTAGTAAGGATGTAATTAAACTTCCTAGTTTTAGATAAGGGATATTTCCCAATGATAATTATTCTCTAAATAGAATATAGAAAAGTTAATTTAGTGGTGTAAAGATATTCTGTGGTTTGATGGATGAAATATTTATATATACGAATCACATGACATTTAATTGTGAACTCCAACCAATATTTCATTATTGATGGAATATGTATCTATGTCTCATTATTTGATGAGATAGATATGATACTGATTATTGGGAAACACATGTTTTAGCATTAAAAGCCCAAATAATAGTGAGGGGTTATCCTCCTTTCATGCATCGGAGGAGGAATCAATCAAAGCATCAATTATAAAGAAATTTTAGGGAATTCAGGTTTTCAATGTGGATAAAATTGATGCCAACAACTCATTATGTTCCCTCAGGAATCGATATAATGGAGAAATTGAACTTTTTATTTTGTTTATAATTAGATATATCTATATAGTTATGGTAACATATAGAGATGGTGTAGCTATGCCTTTCTTTAGGTTGTTATTGACTTCATTACTCCCCCATTTATTGATCAATAGTGAGAAAAACATGAGGAATAAAATGTGAATGAATTACTATTTCTAATATAGATCTACTAGAACAATAGTTACATTTTCCAAATAATTATCTAGGTGGTTATATGAATTTGATATTTGAGGTTGTACTGGATATAAGGGAAATTCAACCGTTAATGCTTGTTCAAAATGAAGCAATGGAGTGAATTATTATTTCATACTGGAATCATATTTAGCAAACTACTTGATTACATACTCATAGTTACCCTTTATGTTTAAAAGTACCACTATTATCATGAGGTTAAATTCTATGACTAAAAGTAGGGCTTAGTAATTTTCATCGGGTTTGGTACATCATTCTGATATAATAATGAAATAATCATGTTTTTTTTAAATACAATGAGTAAAATAAAAATTACAGCAATATTATTCCTAGAGTATTCCTTCCATCATTCAATTTGGTTTATAAAGGGACAATAAATTTAAATATCCCATGCTTTTGGTGTTTCATGGTATATTAAAACCTCTTCTTCCGGGATTTCTATATTTAATAGTGTCTTCTCTATGATAGGGTGCAAGCAAATCAACTAGCACTTTTCTTATGGTAACTATCATAAACATTGTCCATATATAAAATTATTTTAGAATTGCCAAGCATCACATTACATTGGTATAATATATTTATTAACTAAGGATATATTTTTGCTGGTCTATGTAAGTGAAATGATCGATATTGTGGTTATAAAGATAACATCTCAACTTCTGTACTACAAAAACCAACATTAGGAATAATATTTTCTACATTTGATTATCAAGGGATTTCTTGGAGAATAGTTCTATTGAGATAATAGATATAGTTCTTATTTACCACAAAATCTCACTAGGCATGGAGGGCATCAATCTCTCACTCCAAGGATCCCACATTGAGGATGATTTTTCTTAATTAAACACGAGGAATGAAAATCCTTTTTTACTTTATGATTCTTAATATAATAGAATGATTTTTTATATTATTTATCTTATAGATTAATTAATCACTTCATAATAATGTTTCTAAATGGTTTGTATTCCCTCAAGCTATGAAATTAATCATCGAAAATATGAATGAAACCACTAGAATCCCATCAGTTCGTTAAGGTATATAAGACGTGGTCTATTAATGATTTATTTTCATTCTTATCTTGTAATGGCCTGAATTTTTACTGAATTTTTTTAGAAATTATTCGATAAAATTCGGTGACCTGGCACTGATACGACACATGATTCCGAGGCCCGATGTTCCCAGAATTAATCTTTGAATAATGTTCAGGTGTTAATTAAAAAACGCTCACACGGTGAACTTTAAACTTTAATATCTTCCAATAATATTCCCATATCCGAAATTAGAGGTTATTGTTACATTCATAACTATGAATTTACATTAGACGGGGCTAAACATCATCTGGCATGGGCCAGATGAAGATGTTAGTTTTTGGATGTGAGTGTAATAAAAATGTTCTTAAATAAAAAAAATTCATGATGAAACAATGTTTTCCTTAAAACAACCTCCATCATAAATCTAGGGTTATCATCATAAACATAGAGTTTTCCTATGGATGAGGAGGAGAAGTTTCTACCACTGGGGACGAAGAATCGACAAGCTTCGGTGAATCAATTTTGGAAATCTGACTACAGATCAAGATTGGTATTCAATAGATCGATGATGACAATAAAACAACTTATATCTTCATCAAAAATCAAACCGGATCTTGATTGAGGGGTCTATTTGATTATGTTCTACCTCATTATTTTTTTAGATGACGAATGTGGATCAAACCATAAACAGGTTGACCCGTTGTTCGATCATTCATGCAGGGGGTGGGGTGGAGGGTTTCTTGACTATGATATGGTTTGGGGAAATAAATTTTTCATTGATTATTCTGCTAAACCCTACTAATAGGAGTGGATTAATTTTTTCAACAATGGAGGTGGAGGTCAGTTCATTGATTTTTTTTGTGTGGGTTTCCCCATACCGTTGACACACGTTCTTTGCGTTCTTTATGAATTGTAGAGAGTTTCATCATTGCAAAATTATTCTTGGTGCAAAAATTGGACATATTAGATCTGAAATGGAGACGACACGATAGATTTTTGACGAAGGTAATGAAAAAAACATTGAGGCAGTTTAAGAGATACATTAAACCTAATTATTTATGGTGGAAGGGATTATAATGGATATTTTTACCCCATGCATTGAATAACATAGCCTGAGGGATCTGACACACACTTTGAATAAAATAACGGACCACTGGAGTGCGTTTGGAGGTCCGCGAAAAAAATCTACTAGGTTTTCGTGGTGGTGTTGGCAGTGACAGTTTAATGGTGGAGATTTAGTGTGACCTAGACCCCTGGAAATCCATGGGTCATGACAAAAAACACATTTTGAGTGAGCAGACCAGTTGACCAAGGGGCAGTGCCAACTAGCGCATTGTGTTGTAAGGCGGACGTGGCTGAGCTACATCTGGGATAGGGCAGTTGTTCTGCTCAAAGGTAGGCTAGGATGGTGCTGACGGGCCATACTCAGTCATGTGGGCTGGGCTGACAGCGGGCTGGACCCATGTCCCAATGAACTGGGTCAGACCTGGGTCGGGTCGGTGGACCCCTAGCTGGGTCAGACCACACCCAGACCCAACCTGCCATTGTTTCACAAAAATACACATAACATTCAAAAAGAGCATCCTTTTGATGTGCCTTCTATGGCGTTGGGACCCTTATGAAGAGACAGTCCTTTTGAGATACTCTTATTTAGTTTTTGAAGAATTTAGAGGACATTCTGTTGATTTTGAAGTGTAGTCCCTCCCAATACAAGCAGATTTTGAGTAGAGTTGGGGTAATTATCCTAAAGATATTCTAGGACGGTTACTCCATTGAATAATCAAGGAATGTGCACTACATATCCCTATAATTAGGTAGATATTGGACTCCCCACTTTATGGGTGTGGATTCATTTCCGTTGAGTGGTTTCTTTCGAGGTTGTTTCTCCCCAGCTATATTAGGGCACGGGTTCTTAGAGATGTTCATGAAGGAAGGGTAGGTACCCCATGTTGGACCATGGAGTGGGTCCTCAAGCCTTGGAGTTGGTACTCTCCTGAAGGACTAGGGCATGGGTTTTCCATATCTAGTGCGTAATGTGTTGGCACTCACCTACCTGGTAGGGGGCATGCCCTCTATTCAAAGAGTCAGTACTCCCCTACAATTCTAGTGTGTGGGTATTCCCTATGCATTATTATGGAAGAGTTGGTAATCCCATGTCATTCCATGGAGTAGGTCCAATAGGCTGGGGTTGGTACTCCCCTAACATACTAGGGTGTGTGTCCTCCATAATCAATAAACTAATAGAGTCATTAGTTTCATAGTACCTAGGTTCGGGTCCTCTAGTCACTGAGTAGTGATCCCCAATAGGGTAGGTTGATGGTCTGCAATATACAAAGTAGTACTCCCCTATCAAAATATGGTGCAAGTATTTCATGATTAGTACTCCCATATTTGATCAAGGGCGTGAGTCCTCACTTATGGAGTAGTACTCCCCCATCTACGAGTTACGACGAAGAGCGGGTCCTCCATAGGAGTCGGAGATCCATCAATTATAGGAAAAAACTTTGAGGATCAGGCTCCTCCACATGATTTGAATGATACCTAGGTAGAAGCTTGAGATCTCTCAATGAACTGAGTCATAGGCCACATCATAGAGGAGAGAATGAGGTATCACATGTTTGTCTAAGGAAGTAATCACTGAACTGAGCATAGTGGCGATGAGTGGGCCTCTTCACTTGGGTTTCCTTAGTCTTGCATTGGGTGCAAGACTATGAAGACTGGACTTCTCATGCTGGGGATGAGAGATTGTCCGGGTATAATGATCTCGATGGATCAAATTATCTCAGACGTACCATTTAGAATGGGTAGAGTTGTATCTAATGTAGTGTATACCTTTGTCGGGATCCATTAGGTATGGTTGTGCTGATGGAGTTTTTTCTCCTCGTTTGTGTGTCACCTTTCGAATATATGCTGAGAATCCTGATGATTAATACAAGGATGTGGCATTATGTTTCTTAGTGGCTGATATGAGTATATCTAGATGACCATGGTATATGTGTGTGTATATACCCAATTTGAGCTGACTGTTCTATTCTTTGTGGTTTTTCTCTTGTGATTTACCTTTGTGGTTTTGAGTTCCCTATTGAGTATTGTTTTAATCACACAGATATGAGATTTTCCTGCACGTTCCGTGTCTTGTATAGATGGATGACACTTTGACAGAGTCTAAGGAGGACCAAGACCTCGTGGTGTTCAGTGAGGGTAGACAAATGAGGCATACTCCTACGACATCGGGCAGCTACCCCCACCCTTTAGATAGGGTTCTCAGTGGATGGGTTTCTGAGACCATCGGTTATACTGGTGTTCTATTTCTCCTTTGGTGGGCCTGTACACTGACCAGTTTTCCACATTGTACTTTAATTTTTTTTGTAGTCTGGTTGTGGATTTATTATTGGTTGCATGTAGTGTTTTAATTTTCAGCTTTTGGACTAGGGTTGCGTGTGTGTATGATTACAGGTTCATAGAAAATACCCCACACTTGCAGGATAATTCCTTCGATGCTATTCTCTAGCCCTTGGACTTTGGGAGTCAGGTTTGGGGTAGTCGCAGCTTGGTCCTCGTGGGATTGGTTTTGACCAACTGGTATCCAAGCAAGTTTAGTTCCTCTTTAGGATCGAGAGTTGTGAGTTTGGGGTTGATTTTAATATTGATAGTGTTAGGATGTTTTGAGTTTGACTCTCAGGCTAGATGTTCTACTGTAATTTTGGCGATCGATGTATCCATTCATTGGGACTCTGATAACCTGCCTTTTCGACTCCGTACATTAGGACACTAGTTTTCGGGAAATGAATGGTAAATGAATCTTATAAGAATGGTTTGTGATTTCGTTTTCCTTCTTGAGTCACCTCTCAAGATATGCACTTTTAACCATGGTTCATCTCAATCCATTTCAAGATTCCACCACACAGATTTCCAGTCAGGGTTCTAGGATGAGACCATGAGGATGGTCTTCCGAGCGATGTGGTGTTGGTATAGAGACCAATAATGAAGATGACCCTGCCGTGTAGTAAAACAGTGATTCCACCACCCTTCGATCTGTAGTTTCTACCAGCGCTACCATTAGTGGGTGAACATAGGCTGAGTGCACTACACGAGTTCTAGAGGCAGTGAACACCTAGGTTTAGGGGTGAGAATGACCCCCAGGTGGTTGAGGATTGGCTTGATGCCGTTACGTGAGTCTTCTTCTTAGTGAGGGTGCCTCGTGACCAGATGGAAATCTTGGAAATGATTCTTCTTCAGGGCTTGGCAGGGATATTTTGGTTCATGGCGATCCAAACGTATAACATGGAGACCCTAACAAGGAAAGAATTTGAGAACCTATTCAGGGGAAGTCATTTTCATAGACGTTACGCTATATGCATATACAAGAGCTGCTACACCTATAGCAGGACAACATGAAAATATCTAAGTACTCCATGAGATTCAATTATCATTCTTGCTACTATATAGATATGCTGTGGGAACTATAATTCATGTCCCAAACCACCGAATAGGGACTACGCTAGGAGATCAGTGTGTCATTGATACCCCTCAGCATTTCAACATATGATGGGGTGCTAGAACATGTCCTGGTGGTTGAGAGTTTCCTGGTAGTGGGAAGATGAATGTAACATAAAAAAATCATGAGGTAGAGGTGTCAATTAGAGATATAATATGACATTAGATAGGATTCT
The DNA here is from genome assembly GCA_963277665.1 of Viscum album. Lineage (NCBI taxonomy): Eukaryota > Viridiplantae > Streptophyta > Magnoliopsida > Santalales > Viscaceae > Viscum > Viscum album. The sequence continues at coordinate 1,193,911,299 of OY728135.1, read as the reverse complement.
GACATAGGAAGAATACCCATGCCTCAACATAGACATGTGGGTCTATGGTTCAGAAGAAGTGCCTAGGAGAAGATCAACATCTGGAAAGGCAATGTTATGCTTATAATGGCCAGGGACATATCACTAGGGATTTTCTAACATATTGTGCCACAGAGAGGGAACCAGCTGACAAGCCTCCCTAATAGACACAACTATTTGAGCACGGAGTCCTCTATGATGAAGGGCAAGGTATTAGAGGTGGATTAGCAGTAAGGGGTGGTAGACAGTTCGTAGCATTGCCACCACCACACTCAGGTAGTCCGCACCAGGAGCAGGGATACAGAGGATGTGGAAAAGGGAAACTGCATGTATTCATGGCTTATGACCAAGATGCTCTAGGAATGATTCAAGGTACAACTCTGCCTATTCTTTTGGGTGTCGTTTTAACTAGACACAGGTTCTAGTTATTCTCTTATTCCTGCAAGTTTATTTAGAGAATTCAAGGTTTCAATTTCACAGTGGACTTGACACTTACACTTAGAGACTCTTTCTAGAGTAGACATGTTAGATCACACACTGGTGATGATAATGTGACCTGACTCTTGGAGGTGATATTTGTGGTTGGGTTCTCTTAGTTATGGCATTAATTCCTTACGAAATCATTCTTGGTATGGACTACTACTATTCATACCAATAATGACTATATTTTGAATAGAAGGTGGTGTGTATACGATGATGAAAAAGGGTTTTCATTTATAGTAAAAGGGAATCCTGGGAATCATATGGTAGACTCTTGAAAAGAGTCATGCTTGGCGTCATTCTGTGCTTGCAGAGTTAGACCCCATGATTTATCCTTTCTATAGATTGTTTTTTTACAATACATACTCGACTATGATTCCACTAGTGAGTGTGGAAGTGTTTTTGTTTCAAAAAAGGATGTGGTCGCAGAAGGATGTAGACAAAGGGCCTAGTAAGACCCAACATTTTCTCTTGGGAAGTCGTATTTTGTTCATAAATACCCCTACATATTTAGCATCAACCTTAAACGTGTAATTCTTGTGCATACATTATAATAGTCTATCCAATGGTGGATGTTAATTTTCGGGTTCCATCAGAATATGTTTCAGGTTAGCATGGTGGTGAGCCTCTATATCCTTGATAACAGATGGACCATAGTACTTAGTGCTTTCCCACTTGTCACTGATTAATAGGAATTTTCCTGTTATATCATGATGTTGACCTAGAAGAAGTTGAAAATGAGAGTGGTCGATCTCAGTGGTTCCATGAAGTGCATGCTTTTGATTGACACAAGTACCACTGGTGAACTCAGCTTTCTTCCCTTGACTATTGAATTCTTTTTCAAGGATGAAATTGCTTAAGGTGGGGAAATTTTAATCCCATGGATTTTTATTGAATACTTTTTCATAAATTATTTGGGAAAATTCCGATATCTGGAATTGAGACAACACATGATTTTGAGGCCCGATGTTCCTAGAATAAATATTTTCATAATGTTCAATTTTTAATTAAAAACACTTCTGTGGAGAAATTTTAACTTTAATAACTTCCAAAATTATTCTCGGATCAGAAATATGAGGGAACCATTGCATTCAGAATAATGAATTTACCTTAGGTGGTGCCTAACACTATCCAGCACTGGCTAGACAAAGAAGTTTGTTTTTAGACGTCAGCATCAATAAAATATTCTTAAATAAAAATATTTTATGGGGCAAAAATGTTTTTATTTTAAAATAAACTATTTCAGAAATATAGTTTTATCATCCTAACTATAGAGTTTCCCTTAAAAGGAAAAGTATTAGGTTCTCCCACCAGTGATGAAAAAATCAACAAGTGCTGGTTAATCGATTTATGAAATCGGAGCACGGATTGGGATCGTTCTTCAACGGATCGACGTTGACAACAACACAACTTAGCTCTTCCTCAACGAATGAACTAGTTCTAAGTAGGGAATTCTATTTGATTTCATTATTCATCATTCTTGGTTTTAGATGACGAACATAGATCAAACCCGAATAGTATGACCTGTGGTCTGATCATTCTTGTGGGGGGGGGGGGTCTTCACTGCGGGATGGTTTGGGGAAACAAATTTATATTTGGTTATATTTTTAAAATATTCTAATGGGAGAATATGAGTTCTGTCAAAAAATATGGAGGAGGTTCATTCCTGGATTTTTTGTTTGGTTTTCTCCTTCCCTTTGACGTGCGTTTTCTTCGTTCATGGAATATTGACGAACGGCCAGTCGTTGCGCTTCCATTCATGGCGCAAAAATCCGAAATCTTGGATTCGAAATGGATATATCATGATATTGGAACGATTATTGATGGATCAAGGAAGTGATGGAGATACCACTGATCAAACTCTTTCTGATGGAAGGGATCACAATGAAGATTTGAACCCTGGGAGATGGAGAATGTGACCCGAGGGCTCCAAAACACCATCCAGATCGAAGAAATGACTACCAGAACATGTCCAATGGTCTGCAGAAAAAATATGCCAACAATACGTGTTGTCGGCCACATTCCAGGTGGTGGTGTGGCACACTGTAGTGGTGTCTGCAGTGGCAACTACGCGGCTGCTGCATAGAGGAGCCACGTCTACGGTAGCGGCGCGACCTAGACCTACAATGAGATGTCTGCAGAGTTGATCCCGTTTTGATGATACAGTCCTTTTGAGACTCTCTATGTGAGTTTTTGAGGATGTTAGAGGATGATATATTGATATTGAAGAGTATCTCCTCCTGGTATAAGAAGACATTGAGCAGAGTCAGGGTAGTTCTCTTGAAGAGATTCTATGACAGTTACTCCCCTGACCACTTAGGGTGTGTGTACTCCTTATCCCTATGTTTGGTTATATACAGGACTCCACACGTCATGGGTGTGGTTTTGTTTCCATTGAGTGGATTCCTCCAGGGTTGTTACTCCCCTATTGGAATAGGGTGTGGGTTCTCATTGAAGTTCGTGAAGGAAGAGAGGGTACTACCCTACGGGACCAAGGAGAGGGTACTATAACCATAGAGTAAGTAAACCCCTGAAGGACTAGGGTGAGAATCCTCTATATCTATCTCGTATATAGTTGGTACTCCCCTACCAGGTAGGGAGTGGGTCCTCTATTGTAGGAGTCAGTACCCCCTGCCTTTCTAGGGCGTGGGTCCTCCTTACACGTTGTTCCGGCAGAGTTGATACTCCTCTATCATGCCAAAGTGGGGGTCCTCTATATTGGGTTTGATACTCCCCTAACATACTAGGGTGTGGGTCCCCCATTTAGAATAAACTAATAGATTCAATAATCCCCTTGTACTAATGTGAAGGTCCTCTAATCACCGTGTATTACTCCCCTAAAGGGTAGGGTGTAGGTCTTTAAAAAACAAAGTAGTAATCCCTTGTCACAACAAGGTGGATGTACTTCATGAGTAGTAATCCCCTATTAGAGCCAAGGCATGGTTAATCATTTACAGTGTATTACTCCCCCATATCTATGTAGCGGTGGGGATAAGGTACTTCAAAAGAGTTTTAGCAAAATCGATTGTAGGATACAACTACAAGGAGTGGGCCCCTCCACTTGATGTCAATGCTATTGAGGAAGGATCTATTTCTCCCTCAAAATAATGAGGCATGGGACACTTCTTACAGAATTGATTGAGGTATCACATGTTAGTCTAGAGAAGTTCTCCCTTAATTGAGTGCAGTGGTGAGGAGTGGGCATCTTTACTTGGGTTTTCTTAGTCTTGTGTTGGGTGAAAGACTGTGATGACTGGAACTCTGGTGTTCAGCACAAGATCTAGTCCTATTAGAATGATCCAAATGGAGCATGTTCTCTCAGAAGTAACATTTTGAATGGGTAGAGTTATATCAAATACAGTGTATACCTTAGACAGGAGACAACATTAATGGCTAAGCTTGTAGAGTGTGTTCTCTTGGTTTGTGTGTCACCTTTCTAATCTTTAGTGAGAATCCTAATGCTGGCTATAAGGGTGTGGACTTATGTTCATAGTGTATGAGACGAGTATATCCGGATTACCTTGGTATATGTATGCACATATACCTAGGTAGAGGAGACTGTTCTTTTTATTGTTGTTTTTTTTCTCTTGTGACTTACCTTTATGGTTTCGTGGTCCCCTACTAAGTATTGTTTTAATCACCAATAAACAAGATTTACCTGCATGTGTAGTCTCTTGTGAATATGAGTAATGCTTTGATGTAGTCCATAGAGGACTAGGACTAGTGGAAGAAGATAGAAAAGGCATACCCATATGACTTTAGGTAGCTACCTTCTACCCACCCTTTAGGTAGGATTCTCAACGGACAAGTATAAGACACATTGGGTTGTACTTGTGTTATGTATTTCCGATGATGGTCTTGTATACTTCCCAAGTTTTCCACCATGTACTTTACATTATATTGTACTCTTCTTGTGGTTTTATTAGTTTTTGCCTGTAGTGTTTTATTTTTCACCTTATGGGCTGGGATTGTGGGTGTGCGTGTGTAAAACATCTCAACAGATTCCTCCCACTTCTAGGATAATTCCTTCAACATTAGTTTCCATCCCCTAGCCTTTGGGAGGAAGGCTTGGAAAATTTGTGGAATGGGCACCGGGGTGCGATTAATTACATAGGTTCTCCATAAATAATTTGATAGAATACTACAAAGCCATTAAATTTCACCTTTTTCACTCCATAGGTTCATTTTAAGGTATTTATCATCATAGATTGTAACAGTAAGTTTTTAAACATATATCAATGTTGGAAACATGATCATGATGTTATAGATAATTAACCACCAAATCATCATCATAGTATTCAACCTTCTTCCCCAATAGGCAATTAATGATAATGGGTATGGAGAATTAGAGTGTAGCAGTAGCATTATTTAGGAAAAAAATTAATCATTTGATAGATTTATACAATTTGAGATTCCAAAAATAGTTTTACCTCTGCATCATTGAGGGATTAATAGATATAGTAATATATTTAATAGCCACATATAGTGAATAATTTCTAGAAACCAACCTTTAAAAAAACTATAACTTTGCGTCTAGTATTGGGAAGTCATCTTTTGGGAAGTTCTAGTCAAATATAAAAATAGATAATGATTTATTTTTTCCATTATAATTCATGTTGGGGATTGTATGATTTATTAATTTTAGGTATTGGGACTCATTAATTGTGTTATCTTTGATATAATTGTAAAATTTAGATTCCACCATAGTAGAATGTGTTGGATTCATTCTAATACATTCCAGTTTGAAACCATGTGGGACATCTATCAAACCCAGATGATGGGTATCCATATTTTTATTCAATACAAATATTCCATGGTAGTTCATGAAATTACATCATCTTTATTCATTAATAATGAGATATTTTTCTCTTTATCTTTTATATTCACGGAGGAACTGATAAAAGAAGGCTATAGATCCTATTTTAAACCCAATTTCACCCGCCAAATTTCATCATTGGGGGTGGAAACAACTTCTTCAAATATAAGAAGATTAACTATAAAATATATTTCTTCTCAAACATCTATCTTTCAATTTCTATAATTGTAATACAAATTATCTCTATGGTACACATCAGATGAAATGGTGGAATCATTATATCATAAGGATGGCGTAGAGGTATCACATATGTTTTCCCATTCCTATCAATCATCATCTAGGGACGATTATAGACATATATTGTTATATTTAGTAGGTGATTTAGTGAAAATTTTATTGAGGATATTGTGTTCATTTTCAAGATCACATTACAGTTTTACAAGGTTGTGTATGGACGATGTAGTCAATATCATAATGATGTGGGAAAGTATTATAAATATACAATATTTTATTATTTCATGGATTCATATAAAATTTGAAATTGATTATAATTTTTACAATATGGTATATAAATGATTGACATACACAACACAAGAGAAGCTCTAGAACCATGTTGATTCCTATAGATTATAGAGCAGTAATTTTATCAATAACATTATTTTCACTGTTAGAACATTTACATAAACAATATGTGATAAGAAAGTAGTAAAATTAAATTAATATTATTAAATGGAACTATCATGAATCAATGAATTATAATATATGGATTTCCCAACAATATGATTACTAAGAATCACAAATTTTTTATTAGTTGATTAAATGGGTTAATAGGGAAGGATTCATATTTGTTTGGGGAATAGATCCATAATGAATTTCTTTTATAATAGGTTTATTTCTATCCATTTTATCGAACCCTGTAACTATATATTTAGATTAAGTAGACTCAAATGGGGAATTATAACCATATTTTACCACTTCTAGTTTATTAAAAATGTATTTGAGTATGTGACGATTGGAAAATAACACTTCCACATGCATTAAGATCCATGTAATTATTATAACTAAATATAAGGATGTATCTTGTGAAATAAATATAAATTTTTTAATCATATATAACACTACCAAATGGAACATTGTGTTTGATCTTAGCCAGTGTCTTCTAATAAATTTTCTCATATCCCAAAATGGTCATGTGGGAAGGTGCTAAATCAGATTCACTATAACCGATGAAGTAAAGGGTTCAGACTAGAATGTGATTAATCCCATAACCATGATAAATCAGTGCCTACTATAGTTTTATACCAACCATATATAAATATATATAGAAGTTATTGATGTGCATGGGTATGAATCATTCCCCATCATTCTGTATAATGGAAATAAACATGTAATATTCGATAAAAACAATATAAAAATAATATACATAAATTGTATTGACTTATGTCCATAAAATATAGAGGGATTAAAAGGTATTTAATGGGGACTTACCTAAATTATAATAAGTGATGATGGGAATACATGATAGATTTATTGGTCAAAAAATAGGGAACTATTTCGGAATGTATCTTTTCTCAATAATGTTTACCTGCTTCTTGGCTTAGGATTTTTTATTTGAATTAGATTTAACTGCCTAGTTTTTTCCTTGTGAATCATGTACATAACTAGAATTAGGGTTTTTATATCCATATGTGGGTTAGGATAATATAGACCCCTTTTCATACACTGTTGATAGAAAAATTATACATTTTTATTTTACTATTCTTGTATGGTTGGATAAAAATGAGCCTTAAATTATTTGGGATCATACCAATGTTATTGTTGATATAGTTTTTAGGGATACCTTTGACTTTATGTGTCTCATATAGCCTCAAAAATATCATTCATTAGCATTAGGATCTATTTTTTCCTCATCTTCATCAACTTACTCAACATCTATTACCTTATCCTCTATTATAGATAGAGAGTTTAGGTTGACAAAATTTATTATGAAAAATTGAAAAAATGGGTATTTTATATTAACTACATTAACAAACATGCATTATGGATCCCCATATAAGGAATCAATATTTGATGGGTTGGTGATTATAGTATGATTTGTTGGGATGGTGACCATCCACATTGTGATCATGTTTGGAAGTCTAAATGATTATAGACTTACTTCATTACTTATATGAGATCTTCCTCATATGAATTCTTTTTTTATGGTGTTTTTATAAACTTTGCATAAACATATTTATTAAATATGTTATCTATGATATTATTTTGGTAGTTTGGGTTATACTTGGTTAGTTCATTTGCACCCTGATATGGTATGTTCCAATTTGACCAATTTCATGATCATGAAATTACAAAAAAGTACACAAATTTTTATTATTATCTCATTCCATTTCCCACATTACCTATGCGTAGAAAAAAAGATATGGATCACTAATGATGAGGATTTATCCATCATTAATTTTTTTGGAATCACTCATATTCTAGTGAATATCTTTAATGGTGAATATTTCTTTCATATTATTCCCCAATATTCTATAAAATGTGTAGTAGCTAGGGTAGTACTTTCAAATGGATACATTGTTCTTATTGATTTATAGAAATATTAGTAGCATTTATTCAAGGGCAAGATAATTTAACTGAAAACATGATTACAATGGAACAAAATGATTTTATTCCTCAGATACTTAAACATTGTGTGGGGTTGATCCCTATAATCTTAATGAGGGAGCCCTATCTACTACTGATTTTCAATGGGGAATTAATGATACTTTGTTGGATAAAGAATCAAATATAATGTTTGTTTCATGTTTATAATGATATTTATAGACTTCTAATTACTAATTATCATTCACTAAGAAATTGATATTGGTAGGGTATTTCCTTTAGAACATTTAATAGAATACTCCAAGTAATGTGTAACTAATGAAAACTATCAAAACAATTTGGGTATATCAAGGGAATTAATGATGTCATATTAGATCATATATAAACTCTATATTTATCACTAATAGATGATCCTAAAGATGGTTCATGTTTAGATAACAGGTTTGTTGCCTCAACCTGGTCCTGAAGTTTGTAACCCACTTATTCTAGAAATGTTTTAAAATTGTTGAGGTCTAAATTTGTTGTCTTCCTGAATAAGGAACTGAATTTATAATGAAAAGTACTACTCAAATATCCCCAATTATATAAATACCATTAAATTAAAAATTTTATTCCAAAAATGTGATGGTCCTTCTTTGATCCATAAGAAGAACATGAATTTCCTCACTTTTTTGTTCAAAATTTCTTATCATGGACCCACATTGAGACAAAATGTTCATCAATTTTTTCCCAAAGTCTTTTATTCCATTAAATAAAAATAAGGTGGGTTTTCTTAAATATGTTGATGGAGGTGTAGCATCTACCCAACCAGGATATATATTTATCCATATTTTTACCAACATCTATAGATTTCATTAGGGTCATAAGGGAATTGTTGGAATATAGGTGATCTAATGGAAATGTTTCTTAGAATAATGACCTAGTGAAATACATCACCAAAAAATTATATGATCTACTCACATATTTTTATTTATCAATATTTAATTTTATCTATCCTTGGGTAATATTCGTGAAACAATTCTAGAAATATAAGTGGAGGAAATACTTAATACTCTTATATTACTCATTTTAGATAAACTAATGTCTTATACCCTAATATTTCAATGTGGTTAGATCATTACATAATTTTGTTTATAGTTTTATCCAGGTGGATGTGAATTAAAGGATATGAATGAGTATATTCCATATAATATTTCTCAATACAAATATTTCATCAATGTATTTCTGTATTAATAAATTTTTATTCCTCCTAACTAACATAATACTTAGATAATTTCCACAATATAAATAGGTATAAATTTATTAGGATGAGTGTGGCTTGTAGATGTTACAAAAAAGTTTTAATTTTTCATTCACTAAAGTGAATAGAGCATGTAGTAATTGATAATTTAACATAGCATAATGTTTTTGAGACTATCTCTTGACTTTTGTATACACAAAATCTTTATTGATTCATACAATGTCTCAGGTGGTTTTCTCTTTCTATTTTATATCAATGGCATAATCATGGTTTTGGCTATTAATGATTTTTATTCCAAATATATTTACTATCTCATAGAATAAAAAATGAACCACTTCTATATCCACCTCAATTTAGTAAGTGAATTTGATGGTCATGGATAACATATGAGGGGTAAATCGAAATTTTCTTTGTTATTTTCCATATTGATAGGACATTATGTCATATGAACCATATGATCCTTTTAATTCCCTCTTCGTTATAAAATAACATAATGAGACCCTCCATTTATTTACACTAATAAATCCCCTAATGATAGGTATATTTAAATTGGTGGTGGGGAATATGTGATAACATATTGTTAACTTTTCACCAATTTAGAGAATAAATATTTTCTAATTGAATGTGTAGGAGGTATTAGAAATATCCCAAAACCTATGTGTAGGGGTTGAAGTAAATTAATCAAAATAAAGACATTAATCCACTATATATTTAATAATATATGTGGTGGTGGTGGAGGTAAATTTACCCCATCCCACATGGGAGAGGGATTCTCTTGTAATATGACAAAGGAAATTAACATCATGAGGATTATATGAATGTACTATAACCTAGAATTTTCCTTTACATTGTAGTCATTACTTAAATTCAAAATACTTATATACAATAAAAATTTAGAAAAATATTATAAATAATTCTAAATTTAATGATAAATAAAGAATAAAAAACAATGCATACATCATATGTCACCAGTAAAAAGGATAATCTAGTTAAAGTAGTGAATTACTAATACTCTATCCAACTATAGACACATCTTCACTGGGTAGTGACACGAGAGTAGTTGGATTAATAATACCAAGTACCACTACTCTAACTAGATCTGACTGTATAATATGATGATGTATATAATATCTTAGATGATGTATAATTCCATATTATATAATATGTACATAAAGATCCCTACAATGAAACTATTATAACCCGGCTAGGTCTGAATGAGTAGGTAAATGATATAGTTATTTAGGATATATAGGCAATATAGGCTACATCTTTCTCATTGATTCAATTAGAATTTCTGATATATGTGATTTAATGATATCATCTATTAATGCATTCATGTTTCACATATTAAACATTAAAAAATATATTTCTTCCTTATATTTCTATCCTATTGATACCACACTAGGGGAACAACCAATAAATATTTTCAAATATACTACCCATTGGATACCCTCTAACATGGCTTGGGTGTTTCATGTTTCCCAAAGTAATGGAATGAATATATGCCCATCCACAAGGGATAAAGGAACCATGTGTCATTTTCTCCTAAAGGGAATCTGGAATTAATATTTGAAAATGTAATATTATTGATATAAAATCAGTTAATATGAATAATGATGAAAAGTAACAATTATTTACTTATAAAATTATCAGTTACTTCAATTATTAGGTAATTAATATATGTAATATTTTTTTATCAATCTCCCTATTCTTTATTCTCATGATGAGGGGGAGGAGATGGATAGTCATGTGGAGATTATTCAGAGACGCTACTTGTCTTGGATATTAATTCACTATATATTTTATAAATTAATTCTCTAATAAGGGATACCCTCCGCATGAATATGTAAGAGGGTATAAGTTGTGAGATTGTTTCTCTTGGTGAGTTTTCCTCAAGTTCTGTTAGATAAGAAAAAATATATATATTTTAATGTAATTAAAATTAAATAATTTTATTCCTTACATAACATAGTTTTATACTTAATTATAATAAATATTTTTTTTAACTAAATATTTGTAATTAGATTTGTTAAAAAAAATCATGTACAAAAAATTTATCCATCAAAAAATACAAACAATAAATTCTTCCTGCAATATAATAAAGATAAACATCTCCAATTTCTCCCAATATATAAACCCATGTATAAGGCATGAATTGTGATTATGTTTGCTGTAAAAAAATATAAATTAAAGTCATTTTTTTCTTAAAAACTCTCAATATTGTTACCGAAATGAAAATATTTTTTTTCATAATTAATAATTTATCTTAAAAGTTAAATTTCATCTATAATTTAAAAGATAAATTTATATGAAATGTATAATATTTAAATAAATAGAAAACTAAACATATAAGTTGATAAATTTTACCACTATGTACTCAGAATATACCATTTACAGAATGGTCGACGCACCTCCAATTATAGAATAAAATAATTATACAACAATGAATCTACATTGTAATGTATTTTCTAAACGATGTGTCATTTCGGCTAGTTTGGTTTTCATTCTTATAAAATATTATTGCCCCCTTATAGAATCCATGTGTGAGTGAATGTTTTCTTAAATTTGTAATGTCATTATTATAATATTTAGGTACCATAATCTATAGATTAGAAGAATATATTAAAACAATTTTACAAAATTTAACTTTATTTTCATTAAATAATTTAATTACTATAAATATATTTATTTTAAAAAACATACATACGTTTGTTCCCCTACCTTGGTTTCTATCATATAGAATGATGTACATTACTTGAAAAAAATTATGTGATCATTATTTTGATTAAAATTAACTATACGTTGTAAATAAAAAATTTATTATTCCTAATATCAAAACCAAATACTGAATGATATATTTTTCGACCAAAAAATTTTCAATTACAACTAGATTATATTTTCATTATGAAAAAAATTAAAGAAATGATAAAAATCCCTAAATGAGTAATTTTTTATAGTAATATTTATTTAAATATAAATATATATTACTAGTAAAAATTTAATAGGTCATAATAGGATGAAAAATATATATTTTTTATTGAATAAAATCGTATAACTAAAGATGAATACTATAATGAATATAATAAAAATCTTTAAAAAAAGTTGTCACCCAAATAAAATTATATATAAATACAATCAATACAAAAAATATTAAAAAACAATATGAATATTAAACACCTTTATATTTAAATATCAAATTCTAAAAAATAATTTTTATAAATATGTCACTCTTCCAAAAAAATAGATTACTTGATTAATCAATATATTAATACAATGTTTTCCCATTTCACTTATACATCAACATTTCATGCTATATGGACAATTTCTATATCAGAATAATTATTATCATCTTGTAATCTTGCAATAGATGTGAATATTTATTATAAGTGTTAAAAATCATCAATACTCTCATCACCCAAATTAAAATTTTCCATAGAAAAAAGGACCAATCCTCATTCGATTGGTCAAAAATATATATTCTTTCATGAATATTTATAATACATTATTCCTCCCTGAAATTAAATATTTCTTTATAAAAAAGTGTAAATATTTTCTCTTAATGTTTCACACCACTCTTACTATCAGCCCATATACACATAAATATCTGTACCCGATATTTAGTATTATCAATATCCCATATATCCTCAATAAATCTAAAATTTTATATTGATGAAAAAATAGGGTGTCCATCATTGGAACTCAAAAGGTGAAGTTCTTACTCCACAATTTTTAATAGTACTCTTTTAATCCTGGATTTTCTTATAAAATCTGTAACTATTTATATCAAACCAGACCTTATGATCACATTAAAACATATCCCAATTTGTATCCATTTTAATGTTTCTAGTGTGGACATTTCAATGTTGATTTTATCACTTAAAAAAATGTATTCTTATGTTCATTCAAAATAAACTTTTCATTTCTTCTAGGATATTGTACTTTCAATCTAGAAATGTAGAGACCCAAAGCCTGACGTACATGAACATTACATTACTTTTGAGGAATACTTAATACATAACAAAAACACACACTAAAGGATCGTAATAGTTTAGTGTCTTTGGAAACTCGGAATGTAATCTTCTAATCGTGGTGAAAGTTCTTCAATATCTCCCATAAAGTTCATCCCTTTTTTTTACCTAAAACCTTTCTTTATATCCTGGGGAAAAGAAAACATAAAAGGGTGAGCTCAAATGCTCAGTAAGGTTAAACAAAAGAAATATCAATCACATCATATACATAAGAACATAGCTTTTGAAAATCTTAACCTGCAAAAGAGATCATAATTTCATAACATGGGATAAATCATAGAAGTGAAATGTAATCCCAATAATCATAACTTAAAACATGAAACTTTGTGGCATACACACATAATCATAGAGAATCATTTCTTGTTAGTCAAGACTCATTGCCAAGACTATCTTAGTGGACAAAGTCCCTTTCTGAATCGAGTAATCCTCGTTTCAGTCCTGTTTCACTGAACCGGTATAACCTACCATTCCAGCCATGTCTATCTCATGAGATATAAAATCATTACCCAATGCATTGGAGGGAGATATATGTCCCACCCATCTTATAATGAATCCTTTCTTATGTGTGCCACATAATCATAAAACATACATCATCGCATAACACATATAACAAAAATGGGATTCTTGAAACATCATGACATCATAAATCAATTCATATATGATAAAGGAATTCATAAACATAATTCCATCACAACATAGTCAAACCAATGTAAAAATATTGATAGAAACAGAACCCTTTATTATCTTAGATGGAAAATAATTTTGATAAAACACTTGAATTGAATTCTTGAGGAAAATATCCTTTCTTCTTCAAAATCATTTTTCCTTTCATAACATGTCATACAACTATAAAATAAAAGAAGTTGATTAAAAATAAACTTGAAAACTTGTAAAGGAAGCTTCTTTGAAGTAATGTTTTAAAAATCCATTCATGCCGTATAAGTTAAAAAAACATTCTTCGTACTTTTGTCGGAAAAGTCAAAAAAGTACCTCGTACAGAAAAACGACAAAAGATTCCTTTCATATTCTTTACTAAAAACTCACCTAAGGGTAAAATTGGATTTAAACTATTGCAAGTGGATGGAGAAAATATTACATATTGAGGGAACATGGATGTGGATGATAAAATACACCCCAGTAAATATCAAAGTATAAACAATCTCGGATAAAAATGAGATTGTGATATTTTCCCTTACCTTAGGTCCGACTTGCTTTGTACGTGTCCGAAACTCCTGTATAATGATTTAAATCATGTTATTGACTTATTCCAGAATCATATTCATTGTTATTATATCATATATGGTCCACTTATGACTTTATATTACCCGTTCTTTTGTAAATTCATGTTAAAGTAGCGTTTTGGGTAAAATCGTCTCATTTGTCGTTCATGTTTTTAACTTGTAATTATTAATATGATTACTTGGATCATGATTACTTATATCCAGAATGTAAAACATGATTTATATATAATATATATTCATAATATACATATATATATTATATATTGATAATGGAATGAAATACACCATTCATGGAGACGGTAGTCCGTACGTACGCATGAACGCTGTTTTCATTTCCTTATTGAATTGAATGGAATTAAGTAGATGACATACATATAAATATACATAAATCCAGTATCATTATTATGTCATATATTTCATTATTACTTGTTATATATGCTTTATAATCATTCATGAATGGTTAATGTGGAGAATGAATCTCATCGCGTCGTGGAGACGGTAGTCCGTACGTACGCACGAGCGATGATATCATTTCTATAAATATTGAATTGAATTGGAGTGGATTATACAATATATCAGAATCAATATGATGTTTTAATAATAATGTATAGTTATTCTTTACACCATTATACCCATCCATGTAAGGTGGTGGTGGAAAATAGATTACACCACGGCGTGGAGACGGTATTCCGTACGTACGCACACGCGGTGATTTCTTTTTCCGTAGGATGGATAGATGGTGAAATAGGGTTGTTTCATACTTATAATAACATATCAGTATATGAGTGATACTGATGTTATTACTTCATAATGAAACAACCTAAGTATAAGAAGTGAAAGAAGAAATAAAGATGAAAGAATTGGTAACGGTAATTACCTCTTCTTTGAAGCACCTTTTGGAGACCTCCTCTTAGGGAACTAAAATTGGTCTTTGAGGAAGACCAGAACATCTAGGATGTTGTTAGAGAAGTGGAGAAGAGATTTTGGCAGAGGTTGGCCGAGCTTGAGTGCTCAAATTTGTGTGAGGAGGAGGGGGAGGAGGTGTCCTTTTATAAGGGAGGAGAGGGGCACCTTTGGAATTCTTAAAAATATTAATTTATAATAAATTTAACCCCACTTAAAAACCTCCAAAAATGACTCATATTCAAAGATTATATGAGATAGGGTTGTAATCTCATTAACCAATAAAATTTATACATGTTTGGATCTTATTTTAAACCTTATCATTTTGATTTATCCTTATTTAATCTATTTAAGTTTATTTGTGGTAATAAAATTCTAAATTTTAAATTATAACAAATAATTACTTATTTGTTCTGAATTTTCCATAATTGTTTGCTTTATAACATTATAGACCATATAAATATAAATTTATAATTTTTTAAATATTTTTGTGATTTTTAAACAATTTTATAATATGTTATTTTTGTAAAATAACAATAGTGTCAATTTTGACACTATTCATTTATTTGAATTTAAATAAAATATATACAGAAGATATGTTCGAACTAAAAGATTTAATATATTAATAAAAGGTCATATGTATCTATAAAATTAGTGTATCACATTAAATAGTTCATATAATATTTATTTTAGTATTTTCAAAACCATTTATTTGGTTTATCTCTTAATAAAATAATTACTACATCATTTTTGTATAATTATTTAATATACTTATTTGTTGTATAAAAATTTAAAATAAACTCCTATTATGAAGATAAATATATTACCTTTCACAATAATACTTTTACTCGAATTTATCATCTTAAAATCACAATATTTAAATTGTTATATTTATTAAATTATGAAGTTGACAACTTTGGCATCATTTAAAATAAAATAATATAAGTGTCATAATAGCTTGTATAAGGCTCCCAAAGGTCAAATATTCGACCATTGGATGCTTATAGTTTCCATTTACATGACCAATAAGTTTTGGTCAGGGTTTTGGGCCTTTTATGGTCACTATTAGTTTAATAAAAACTATATTCTTGATTTTTCACTAGATAAATAATTTCTGCATCACTATTGTGTCACAATTAATGATAATTATTTAATCCCAAAAAATTATAAATAAATTCTCATGATGTAGATAATTTTGTTAGCTTTCTGGAGACTATTCATGTTCGAAATTTTATGATTTTTATCACTAATTTAAAATTATTATACTTATAAGATTTAGGAGAGTGACATGTTGTCACTTTCTTTGGTTTTAATAATAATTAAGTTATTTTCCAGGACAAATGTCCATTAAATGATTCTAATCCGACCCTTAGGTGATATGGGTCGACTTTTATTCATCCAATAGGATTTTGACATTTGTTAGGGTAATTTTAAAATATTATATTTACCCTTAATTACCCTATTTACCTTTAACTATGGTAAATAAAATTTACCGTAGTTACTATTCATAATTCCCAAAAATAAAAAGTAGCTTATTAACATAATTTGGATCCACTGATTCCAAATATGGAATCCATTTTTTAAAATTCCATACACAGAAGTTGCAGAAATTAAATTAAAATTAATCCCGTTGTCGAATAAAAACGGGTTTTTGTTTAAAACATTGCAAAAGATTGAATTGATTTAACCTATGAATTCAAGGTAAAATCAATGCTAATGACATACATTATATTAAATGGTAAAAATATATTATATTTATACTTTAAAACCATTCAATATTATAATTTAACGACATAAGATATTACGATGAAAAAAGTTGTTTTTAATTAAAATATAGCGTGTTTTTACTATTCATTAAAATATGAAAGTTATCGGAAAATTATCAAAACTTTATCTAATGTAAATTTTTACATCCTGATTCAAAATAAGAGTTTTCTTTTGTCAAATTGAACATATAAACATGTCAAAAACCAGATTTAAATTGGGTGCGCCATCAAAAGGCGACAAAACTACATTTTTTGAAAAATACTTATTTTACCCGAAAAATTTATTCTGTTCTTATACCATGTTCTAGAAATGTGTAAGATGAATAATAATGTTATAAAATTCAAAATTTAGTTAATACTATTCATAACGGCTAGTTCATGACAATATTATAATAATATAACATTGTTTATTAAAACCTGGTATTGCGTACAACACACGCTATCGAGGAAGGTCGCGATTGCGTGTAATGCAAGCCAAGTCAGGGTTGCGTGTTATGAAAGAATCCTTCAATGTTGTGTATAACTGAATCCAACCATATTTCATTTATACATTTAATATATATATATATATATACCCAATGTTGTGTAGAATAACTATTATCAAAATTGTGTGTAACACGGTCCAAGAATAGTGTTGCGTATACTGCAAGCTAATACGGTGTTGCATATAGCGCAAGGTAATCTTGGTGTAGAATACAACATAAGACATTAATGAAATTAAAATAATATTTTTCATAAAATCTTGGGGTGTTACATTCTACCCCCCCTTAAAATGAATTTCGCCCTCGAAATTCGTCGGGGTTATAAATGGTTTACTATTCGAAAGTTCCTTTAATAGAAACCCACATCGTAAAAAGGAATACCAAAACCAATCTTTAAAAACGAAAGTATGAAATGTAACGGTTACCCAAATAAACTAATCACTAGGTTTCCACATAGGTGAAAATATGGATATGGAAGAGAAATCTAACCATCATGTTCTGATGGAGAGTGGTAGAGAACATGGCTATGGAAAAGCTAGCAATCACAAAGCCATAAATTTGTGATGATCTAGGGTACCATCTGATTCATCGGATATAAGGGCACTAGGACAACATTTTAGGTTTTCAAGATCATTTCCCTAAAGTTGAAAATTTGAATTACAATAAATACTTACTTTATTTTGGTACAATCTCACTTTTGTTCGTGCCTTGAACAATTTCTACTTCATCTCTTAAATAAATGAAGTTGAATTTGTTATTTGTGAAGTGTTAGCAGAACATGTGATAGAATGACTGTTCATTCCATCTGTCTCAAACAAAAGGTTAGCAAAAGTTATTAAATATACATAAGTCATTATATAGTGAGATTAATCATACATGGTTCTTAAAATGGACTTATACTTCATATATCATGCTGCTTAATATAATAAAACTAGTTTCTACTAAACAGGGACTTCCTGTAGGTCAGTGGTAGGCGATAAAGGCCAGTCGCACTTCAGTTGTGGGTTCGATTCCTACAGCCTTGTCCGAAGCGATGGGCTGTCGCCCGTCCTGCAGGTTGTCCCTTTTTTAAAACTACGTTACTATAACATCCCATCAATAATATCGAAAATCTTCTATCCTTAAACAATACTAACTTATGTCCAACATAATCCAGTCTAATCTTTAGGCTTATACATAATACTGCAGTCCACTCTCATAATATAGTGACATCGATTACCAGAGATTTAATACTGTCGTTGATCCCCACATATCATAAGATATGTCTTGTTGGTCACATTCCAAACATTCAAAGTCCTTAATCGTGTATTCTCTTGAATACCTTAGTGAAAACATGAGTGCAGTTAAAAGTTAACACTTTCCACATACCAAAATCCTCAAAATTCTATATACTCAAACCATGATATCACTTAGTCCTTATAACAATCATGAGCTCATGAATACTGTTAAACATTTCATTTTCTCGTTTTCCCTTCATTATGCGCATAATATCTCAATCACTTTGAATACCACATTAGACCAATACATAAATATTCCAATATTCCAAGATACAACATTATTTTGGAATCCCATTACATAAACACTTAATCATTCCACCACATCGTTGTCATATTCAACATTGCCAATAGTGATCGCATGTGATTTCCCTTTGTCCTTTGCCTTCAGTGGTTGCTCATGTTGATCATCACTAACCCTTGGATTAGGGCAATTATTAGCATAATGCCCCATTTCCTTGCACTTGAAGCATTGAAGTGTTGGCGGTGCTTTCTCTGCAGTGTTTGCTTTATTCACATCATTAGAAACCCTTTTTCCATTACTTCGACACTCAGCTGCTCGATGACCTTCTTTTCCACACTTAAAACATTTTCTAGCCCCTTTTAGACAATCTCCACCATGGTTCTTTCCACACTTTGTGCATAAGGAAACATTCATCTTCTTTTCACCATTATTCTGAGATTTCTCCTTGAACTCCATCTTTCGTTTCTTGTCAAAACCATGAGATGGATATGTAACACCAAATTCCATTTCTACCTTGATAGCACAACGCACAATTTCTTCATAGCTACTGAAGTCTCTTATAGCTAATGCCCTTCGAAGACTTGGTTTTAAGCCACTGAAAAATCGATCAACTTTACTTTCAGGTTGGATGATAATTCCAGAAGCATACCTTGCAAGTCTTGTAAAATTTGCTTCATAGGTACCAACAGATTCATCGTCCCTTTGCTTCAGTTCAAGAAACTCTTTCTCCATCTTTGTTCGAAGAATACGAGGGAAGTACTTATTGAAAAATAAGTTCTTGAACTCGTCCCATTCCATAGACTCAATTTCATCTCTTGGCCTCGTATTCTTGATAAGATTACACCATTGATCAGCTTCACCTTCCAAACGATATACTGCTAAGATGACTTTATCATGTTCAGAACATTGAAGAACAGAAAATATCTTTTCAGTAGTACTAATCCATTGTTCAGCAACTAATGGATCAGTAGACCCACTGAAAGAAGGTGGACGCTGCCTCATGAAGGATTCAACAGAATGTTGCTCCTTCCTTTGCTCGTTTGGAAGTCCTGCATGATTCATAGCTTGAGAAAGTTGTGTGAGCATGGCTACAAGATTTTGCATTCCGGCTCCCATATCGTTTGGTTGCTCAGGGGGACAATCATTGCATTGCCCATCACATTCCGCATTAACACGGTTCCTTCGGGTTCCAGCCATCGTCTAAAACCCCAAAAGAATAGTATGAGAGGAAAAAATCATGCTAGGGAAAACAACATAATAAATGGGTAGTACCCTCAATATCTAACATCTTAGGTTAAATTCGAAGATCGTTAGCGCAATTCTAGGACTATAACCTATACGTATACTTAACCTTAGAGACATCCCTAGACATACCTTAGAAATATCTCTAGGGATTTCACTAACGTTTTCGCATCCTAGTTTCCAAAGGTTGACTAAACCATTCCTCTGATACCAACTATAACGGTCTGGAATTACATCCAGTGGACTATAATTGATACCTATCAGGGCACTCCATGGGCGGCTACACCCCCTGGGCGGGACACACCACCATCCCCAGTGGTAGCCATTTCCTCATGAAGCCCTTGGGCGGAGAGCCATGCTTCGTCCAACGCTCACATGTGAGAGTTCCCAAGGATCGGATACATTCCTACCTCCTTTGCCTCTGATACCAACTGTAGAGACCCGAAGCCTGACGTACATGAACATTACATTACTTTTGCGGAATACTTAATACATAACAAAAACACACACTAAAGGATCGTAATAGTTTAGTGTCTTTGGAAACTCGGAACGTAATCTTCTAATCGTGGTGAAAGTTCTTCAATATCTCCCATAAAGGTCATCCCTTTTTTTTACCTAAAACCTTTCTTTATATCCTGGGGAAAAGAAAACATAAAAGGGTGAGCTCAAATGCTCAGTAAGGGTAAACAAAAGAAATATCAATCACATCATATACATAAGAACATAGCTTTTGGAAATCTTAACCTGCAAAAGAGATCATAATTTCATAACATGGGATAAATCATAGAAGTGAAATGTAATCCCAATAATCATAACATAAAACATGAAACTTTGTTGCATACACACATAATCATAGAGAATCATTTCTTGTTAGTCAAGACTCATTTCCAAGACTATCTTAGTGGACAAAGTCCCTTTCTGAATCGAGTAATCCTCGTTTCAGTCCTGTTTCACTGAACCGGTATAACCTACCATTCCAGCCATGTCTATCTCATGAGATATAAAATCATTACCCAATGCATTGGAGGGAGATATAGGTCCCACCCATCTTATAATGAATCCTTTCTTATGTGTGCCACATAATCATAAAACATACATCATCGCATAACACATATAACAAAAATGGGATTCTTAAAACATCATGACATCATAAATCAATTCATATATGATAAAGGAATTCATAAACATAATTCCATCACAACATAGTCAAACCAAAGTAAAAATATGGATAGAAACAGAACCCTTTATTATCTTAGATGGAAAATAATTTTGATAAAACACTTGAATTGAATTCTTGAGGAAAATATCCTTTCTTCTTCAAAAACATTTTTCCTTTCATAACATGTCATACAACTTTAAAATAAAAGAAGTTGATTAAAAATAAACATGAAAACTTGTAAAGGAAGCTTCTTTGAAGCAATTTTTTAAAAATCCATTCATGCCGTATAAGTTAAAAAAAACATTCTTCGTACTTTTGTCGGAAAAGTCAAAAAAGTACCTCGTACGGAAAAACGACAAAAGATTCCTTTCATATTCTTTAATAAAAACTCACCTAAGGGTAAAATTGGATTTAAACTATTGCAAGTGGATGGAGACAATATTACATATTGAGGGAACATGGATGTGGATGATAAAATACACCCCATTAAATATCAAAGTATAAACAATCTCGGATAAAAATGAGATTGTGATATTTTCCCTTACCTTAGGTCCGACTTGCTTTGTACGTGTCCGAAACTCCTGTATAATGATTTAAATCATGTTATTGACTTATTCCAGAATCATATTCATTGTAATTATATCATATATGGTCCACTTATGACTTTATATTACCCGTTATTTTGTAAATTCATGTTAAAGTAGCGTTTTGGGTAAAATCGTCTCATTTGTCGTTCATGTTTTTAACCTGTAATTATTAATATGATTACTTGGATCATGATTACTTATATCCAGAATGTAAAACATTATTTATATATAATATATATTCATAATATACATATATATATTATATATTGATAATGGAATGAAATACACCATTCATGGAGACGGTAGTCCGTACGTACGCATGAACGCTGTTTTCATTTCCTTATTGAATTGAATGGAATTAAGTAGATGACATACATATAAATATACATAAATCCAGTATCATTATTATGTCATATATTTCATTATTACTTGTTATATATGCTTTATAATCATTCATGAATGGTTAATGTGGAGAATGAATCTCATCGCGTCGTGGAGACGGTAGTCCGTACGTACGCACGAGCGATGATATCATTTCTATAAATATTGAATTGAATTGGAGTGGATTATACAATATATCAGAATCAATATGATGTTTTAATAAGAATGTATAGTTATTCTTTACACCATTATACCCATCCATGTAAGGTGGTGGTGGAAAATAGATTACACCACGGCGTGGAGACGGTATTCCGTACGTACGCACGCGCGGTGATTTCTTTTTCCGTAGGATGGATAGATGGTGAAATAGGGTTGTTTCATACTTATAATAACATATCAGTATATGAGTGATACTGATGTTATTACTTCATAATGAAACAACCTAATAAGAAGAAGTGGAAGAAGAAATAAAGATGAAAGAATTGGTAACGGTAATTACCTCTTCTTTGAAGCACCTTTTGGAGACCTCCTCTTAGGGAACTAAAATTGGTCTTTGAGGAAGACCAGAACCTCTAGGATGTTGCTAGGGAAGTGTAGAAGAGATTTTGGCAGAGGTTGGCCGAGCTTGAGTGCTCAAATTGGTGTGAGGAGGAGGGGGAGGAGGTGTCCTTTTATAAGGGAGGAGAGGGGCACCTTTGGAATTCTTAAAAATATTAATTTATAATAAATCTAACCCCACATAAAAACCTCCAAAAATGACTCATATTCGAATATTATATGAGATAGGGTTGTAATCTCATTAACCAATAAAATTTATACATGTTTGGATCTTATTTTAAACCTTATCATTTTGATTTATCCTTATTTAATCTATTTAAGTTTATTTGTGGTAATAAAATTCTAAATTTTAAATTATAACAAATAATTACTTATTTGTTGTGAATTTTCCATAATTGTTTACTTTATAACATTATAGATCATATAAATATAAATTTATAATTTTTTAAATATTTTTGTGATTTTTAAACAATTTTATAATATGTTATTTTTGTAAAATAACAATAGTGTCAATTTTGACACTATTCATTTATTTGATTTTAAATAAAATATATACAGAAGATATGTTCGAACTAAAAGCTTTAATATATTAATAAAAGGTCATATGTATCTATAAAATTAGTGTATCACATTAAATAGTTCATATAATATTTATTTTATTATTTTCAAAACCATTTATTTGGTTTATCTCTTAATAAAATAATTACTACATCATTTTTGTATAATTATTTAATATACTTATTTGTTGTATAAAAATTTAAAATAAAATCCTATTATGAAGATAAATATATTAACTTTCACAATAATACTTTTACTCGAATTTATCATCTTAAAATCACAATATTTAAATTGTTATATTTATTAAATTATGAAGTTGACAACTTTGGCATCATTTAAAATAAAATAATATAAGTGTCATAATAGCTTGTATAAGGCTCCAAAAGGTCAAATATTCGACCATTGGATGATTGTAGTTTCCATTTACATGACCAATAAGTTTTTGTCAGGGTTTTGTGCCTTTTATGGTCACTATTAGTTTAATAAAAACTATATTCTTGATTTTTCACTAGATAAATAATTTCTGCATCACTATTGTGTCACAATTAATGATAATTATTTAATCCCAAAAAATTCTAAATAAATTCTCATGATGTAGATAATTTTGTTAGATTTCTGGAGACTATTCATTTTCGAAATTTTATGATGTTTATCACTAATTTAAAATTATTATACTTAAAAGATTTAGGAGAGTGACATGTTGTCACTTTCTTTGGTTTTAATAATAATTAAGTTATTTTCATGGAAAAATGTCCATTAAATGATTCTAATCCGACCCTTAGGTGATATGGGTCGACTTTTAGTCATCCAATAGGATTTTGACATTTGTTAGGGTAATTTTAAAATATTATATTTACCCTTAATTACCCGATTTACCTTTAACTATGGTAAATAAAATTTACCGTAGTTACTATTCATAATTCCCAAAAATAAAAAGTAGCTTATTAACATAATTTGGATCCACTGATTCCAAATATGGAATCCATTTTTTAAAATTCCATACACAAAAGTTGCAGAAATTAAATTAAAATTAATCCCGTTGTCGAATAAAAACGGGTTTTTGTTTAAAACATTGCAAAAGATTGAATTGATTTAACCTATGAATTCAAGGTAAAATCAATGCTAATGACATACATTATATTAAATGGTAAAAATATATTATATTTATACTTTAAAACCATTCAATATTATAATTTAACGACATAAGATATTACGATGAAAAAAGTTGTTTTTAATTAAAATATAGCGTGTTTTTACTATTCATTAAAATATGAATGTTATCGGAAAATTATCAAAACTTTATCTAATGTAAATTTTTACATCTTGATTCAAAATAAGAATTTTCTTTTGTCAAATTGAACATATAAACATGTCAAAAACCAGATTTAAATTGGGTGCGCCATCAAAAGGCGACAAAACTACATTTTTTGAAAAATACTTATTTTACCCGAAAAATTTATTCTGTTCTTATACCATGTTCTAGAAATGTGTAAGATGAATAATAATGTTATAAAATTCAAAATTTAGTTAATACTATTCCTAACGGCTAGTTCATGACAATATTATAATAATATAACATTGTTTATTAAAACCCGGTATTGCGTACAACACACGCTATCGAGGAAGGTCGCGATTGCGTGTAATGCAAGCCAAGTCAGGGTTGCGTGTTATGAAAGAATCCTTCAATGTTGTGTATAACTGAATCCAATCATATTTCATTTATACATTTAATATATATATATATACCCAATGTTGTGTAGAATAACTATTATCAAAATTGTGTGTAACACGGTCCAAGAATAGTGTTGCGTATACTGCAAGCTAATACGGTGTTGCATATAGCGCAAGGTAATCTTGGTGTAGAATACAACATAAGACATTAATGAAATTAAAATAATATTTTTCATAAAATCTTGGGGTGTTACAAGAAATATTTGATGATATATTTGGTTGACCATCACCTATGTTGTTCGATATATATAAAATTTTATACATCACTTCATCACACATAACTAACATCACTTTTAATCAAATAATGATTTTATATTCACAATCTACTATCAAATTTCATGATATAGGTATACCAACTTACTTTAATTTAGACAAATAATAGTGAATAACATGATTACCTTTTATGATATATATATTTTAACTATAGAGGTCTCTGGTTGACAGAGAGTCTTTATACATCACGTTAAATGTTTCATATATATTTCAAAAGGATACATACAATGTAAATATACTGACCCAAATTTTATTATCCCTCACACCAAATATATTTTTACTTGAATAAGTATGAAGTAGAAATCATTCTCTAACACATTTAAAAAATCCATTTCTATTAATTATCTGTAAAATTAATGAAATATTGATACAACTTGAGTATAAAATTTCTACCATATATATCCAATATACAGTGAAATGAAACTTGTATTAAATTTTTCATCAATACATGAATGTCATAATATTACATAAATATTGACTTTTATTTTTTCAATGATACATAATTTTCAAATTTTTAATAAAACATAGTTGGTGATTTAATAACATAAAGGCATTGAAATTTTTTATATTTTCACTCTTTTTTAATTCATGACATGTGGGTGGTAAAATATTCTATTTTCTTTTTGTTGTTTTATCTCACTCAAAATGTATTCCCATGCATATTAAGTCTAGTATTTCCTTAAATACATATTTTTTTATTCCTCTTCCAATTAAAAAAGATCCTATTAGATTATCTCTAATATTTTTCTCAACATTCATAATGTTAATTTTTTGTTTTATGTACATAAATTTATAGTATTGTAGCTTGAAAAAAATGGATTTTTTCTTCGTGGTATATGGTTGAAGACTAAAACATCATTTCTTTCCAAATGTGAAATTGATTTTTTTCACCTTGTTGCAATAATATTCAACAAAAAACCATTACAAACCAAAATCAAACTCATTCAAATCATTGAATGACATTTTAAAAATTTGATTAGGATGAACCATTCCCACAAATATCTAATTTCTAATCTACATAATTTTTCTTCCATTATGAAATTTATGATAAAAAGTCCCCTGTTTGGAAATTAGAAGAGTTTTATGTCCATTAATTTTGTATCTATATATGTTTCTATATATATTAATGTCATTTATACAGGACATTATGATATAATGAAAAATAAAATAGCATTTTTTTATGCCAAAAATACTATAACACCTATCTCCCATATAAATTTTAAATCATCAATCAATGATGATAGATAAACATAAATTTATTTTCTAATATATTTTTGTTTTAATATCATCAATCTCATAATCACATATTTTATCTTCATATATATCTGTGGAGATAACTTATAAGAAACCATAAAAATTGGCCATGAACATTTTAAGTTACCAAGACATTGATATGGATTCATTCTATCCATTCAAAAACTAGTTATTGTATTTCTAACTCTATTCCCAAAATTATAAAATTTCTAATCAAATCATTTCCATTATAGTGAATCAGAAGGATGGTGTATGTTTCCAATAGAGATGTGATCATATATATAAATTCTTATCCATATTTAAATATTTTAATTTGAAAATCAACATTTCAAATGGGGAATTATTTAAAGATATAATATTAATTTTGTGGGAGGGTTGGTGCATGTTCTTGAGAATGAGTCACAATTGGATTTTTATCCATTTTATAACAAGATGGCCCACATATATGAAATTCTGATGAACATTAAAATTCCATCATCTACAACAAAGAGTCATTGTGGAAATAATATACCTTATTATACATCAATCTCATTGGAAAAATTTTTTTTCATCATAATTGTAATCTAGAAGCCTGTTTATGTCCAGAAGTATCACTTTTAAAATTTTAAGCAATTTAGTGAATCATTTATCACACTAACCATGTTTTTCACCCAAATTATTTAATCTCAGAACTATCGATATCCCTACAAAAAATTTTCCTCCTAAGAATACGTTTTATTAGAATAACCATACTTTTGGTAAATACATATTTTTACAAAGGTTTTTATAGCTAAACCATGAAATAAATCATTATGATGATAATTTTCTTAATGTAAAACATCATTATCATCACTAGTTATTGAATTGTTTTTTATTTCACAATTAAATATCTAAAATTTATTATTATGACTCAAACCATAGAAAAAAAGATTGTCATTGAGGTCTCTGTACCATAATTTAATCTTATTCAAACATACTAGGCATGGAATGAAATCCACATATTTTTAACGATTTGTTTTATAAAATTCCATGAAACTATCAAAACTCCACAAATTTATCGATAGTTATTCTTTCTCTTATACAATTAGAATATATTAATTACATAAAAAAACATAATAGATGAATAGATTGGAAAATAAAAAAATTTGAACACATATATAATGAAATAAAATTAAAACATATAATCGTATACCGAAAATATTTTGAACATGTATAAATTTTCAAAATTAATTTTACATCTTCAAATAAAATTAAAATGGAAAAATAGTTACCACATTTTTTATAAAAACTAATAATAATGAAATAGAAATTTATAAATGAAAAATGTTAATAAAAATATTATATTTTAATGAAACAAATACAACGATAAAATATATAGAAATTCAAACAATTTTAAAAATAATTTGTTACAACCAAAAATAAATTACATTCACAAAAATTACATAAAAACTAAAAATTTAAAATTTGAATATATTAAAACAAAAAATAATACGTTTTTTTTAAATCATAGAATAAAAAGAACTTGTGAATTAAATTTATAACTAATATATAATTATTTTATCTTAAAATATAAAAAAAAAGTTAATAAATTATGAGTTTAATAATGAAAAATATGTCCCAAATTCCTAGGAACCCACTAAAAGGATGTGTAAATAGGAATAATTCTTCAAGATATAATGGAAATGTTTTCAAAAATTAAATATAGAAAAATAATGAGCAAAAACTTTGAACTATGGTATTAGGTTAATTGGATTGGGGTTTTTTTGATCGAATAATGTCATGAATCAGGATAGAATGATGAGGTATGGAAGAATGAGGAGAAAAAATGTGAAAAGATGATGAAAAATAATTAAAAGTGAAGATCAATCATCATTAGGCTCCATCCGAGGTTGAAAGGAGGGTTATGAAAATTTTGATTAAAAAAACAAGTGTTTTGGGATGATGGTGTATTTCAAACAGTTTAATTATCAGTTTTCCATCAAACAAATATTACTTTTTTTATCTTGAACCTTTATTCTAAAGAAAAATGACATTAAATATATTTATAGAGGTCATATAATGTTTTTTTCTATAAAACCAATGTCAAAAAGATCCCACATCATTATTAATATTGTTTTTCTAAAAAGTTGACATTAACAGTTCCACATTGTAGCATCTATTTACAC
The DNA here is from genome assembly GCA_963277665.1 of Viscum album. Lineage (NCBI taxonomy): Eukaryota > Viridiplantae > Streptophyta > Magnoliopsida > Santalales > Viscaceae > Viscum > Viscum album. The sequence goes on along the minus strand of OY728135.1, from coordinate 1,193,882,319 downwards.
TTATTTTTTTGAGATATTAATAATTTACATTGAGAAATAATATGTATTCATGGGCTGATCCTACGTACAATTATTTGTATGAATGAATTTTATAGTATCCTAATATGTGAGTCAGTCCGTGGATCACTCCTACCGAGTACATAGTTTCTAGGATATAAAATGTTGTGGGGCTTTTTTATATTGAACAATTAGAATATTTGAATCCTATGTTTGATAAAATTCATAAGGTGATGAATTTATATATTATGAACCCCATCAAACAAGGGTAGCTGGAAAATGGGTTTAAGTGTAGATTCCGACACTCTCCCCAACACTTTATGTGTATATCAAGTGGATCATATGAGATTATCTATCATAGTGGCATTATGTTGTTGATTCAAGACTATTGTAGGTTTTATCATTGAATTACTACTCTATAGTTTGGGGATAAAGATAAGGAAATGAAATTAATATGTTAGTAGAGCTCACATATCACATTGAGGTTATTAGTGTACTTATCATAGGAAATTTTGGTTTCTAATATAATGGAGGCTCACCTATAGGTTTCAGCCTATATAGGGAATTAATTCATCTTTATAATACTCTTGAATTTCATAATAGGGGTAGAAATCATCTAAAAAAATACTATTTTATTGTTCTTGGATAAATATTTTCATATGAACATGCCATTCTTATTGTCTTTTTAGAGGGATTTCTCATTATAATATGAATATGGAAGACATTTTACCACTTATTATACAAGGGGGGAGGGTATTCTGTGATTTACGTATCAGCATTAGAAGTTAAACAATCAATGGTAGGTATTTGTAATGATCATGACCACAAAAAATCCTATGACTATGATGATATTTCATTAGTTGTTGATGTGTTTCTTAGGGTAGCCAAATTTAAACTATTGATATAATATGAATATTATGGTATTCTTGGAGTGGTGAGATCCTAAGGTGGACCATCATAATGATATGAGATATCATTGATAAGTGGAAAACAATAGTTAGTACATTGGATATGAACATTTTTGTCATTTAATTAGATTATATGGGGTGAAACTCTTAGAATACCATAGTTTGATGGGTTAGAAATGATATTCCCTTATTTTAAGATATTCATCATATTGTTGGGTGGGGACCCCCATTTCTTTTTCTATAGGGAGGACATGCATTATTTACATGAATATTTCCATAGGAAGGGCCTCTATGTTTGGAACTCTATTATAGAGCACTAAAGTTAGTGATATATTTACTATGGGAATAACCTTTGTGGCCTAGAATATTTGGGTGGCCTCTATATTTTCTAATGTATTTTTACTAAGGTGTAAATCTACAACTAGGACTCTAGTGAGGGATTTTAGAGTTTTAGATGTTTTTTAACTATGGGTAACCTTTAATTCTCTTATATCTATATATTTTTATGAAGAGATCATAAATTCATGATATAGTATTAAAATAAATTTAATGGATTTAATAAAATCATCAGTGATTTTAGAAGGAATATAATCATTCTAAATTATTATAATATTTCCTAGATGAGTTCCCTTGGATCTTCACAGTAAGTCAACAAGGGTGGAAACCATGATCCTGATCATATATTCACAGTTCGGTAAACATCCATAACATTTAGTAACCCTAATTTGTTACTTACTATCCACCATTAAAATTTGGAAATTACTATCATGGATGTCAATTGGAATATAATCTCATGTATCATAGGAATTCACAAAAATCGGGATATTAGAAGGATTATACTCTTTAATTTCTGTTAGAATATATCATGAAGATTCCTAAGTGTGGAAATAAATATATAGTAGATCATCAACTACTTCCACATGGACGTGCCAGTGGTCCTAATACATGTTTGTTAGAATATATTTCTGGCCATATTTCATCACATGAATTTTTTATTGATCATCCGGGGAGGGTACATGAGTATGCGTGTACAGTAGGGAGAATGATGAAATACTTTGACTGGATCATATAGTGTAGTAAGGGAAATTAGTTTACCCTTGAATGATTTTTAGAATATATTGGTAAACTCTTATTAGAATGGGAATATAACCACCACTGTTTTTTTGAATTTCATCAGTATATGTAAGCGATCAACTAGAATAAGAGTGTGAACGTGGTCCTACTAAAGAATGACCAATGAAATGTGAATATGAGCTCCCTTATAGTTGGCAAAAAAGGAATATAGGGTATTCTCCTAGTTAATATCATATCATGATGACACAATCCTTCTATTTCTAGCAGGATATTCTAGTTGGATTATTGTGGGAGGGTGGTAATATGAGCCAAATTTTTATTTTCCACAGGTATATGCTGATGAGATTATTCTATGGGAAGGAAGATATAATATAATACCATTCACTTATTGGTCTATATTACCATGTATGACTAATTCTATTGAATAATAGTTTATGTTAACATGGTCAATTATTCTAGGATATCATCACTAAAAAGATCATAAGAGGTTGAGGCTATGTAATTTTTGTGCTGGTAATGGTTAATAGTTAGATCCCTTTTAGGAGATCATAAAAACCATTTGTAATGTCAAAGACATCCCCTCTATATATCCATGAAATTGTGGATGATTATTTTTTTATCTTGTGAATGGATTATGTAGTGGATGGATTTTTATATGGGAAGAAATGAATTTATTATATTCCATCATTGGATGGACCATAAATAGGTATTTTTTTGAGAGGATCTCAAATGCTAACTATAATTTTGGGATGTATGAACTAATATTGTACTCATGATCATACAGTTTTTCAAAGATAATTCGAGGTAATGCATTGATGATAATTTCCTCATAGAGGGTGAGGCCACACAACTTTTTAATAATGAGGAATTTTTCGATCAATTCAATAGGTTGGTAGTATAAGAAAGAAGATCTTAATGGGGGCCATTGGATCATAATTGTGGGCTTCTGTGATACATGATGTTGCTAGATACTAACATTTTGATCAATGTGCTCTCAATAGGATTCAATTGTTTTCTTAAAAATCCTTGTGTTCTAGGTTTTTCCCAAGAGTTAGGAGAGTCCTGAGGGGCCTTGAATGTTTAGAAAGGATCAGAAATCAAAACCCAAAATCATGTCAATGTTATATAACATATAAAACATTGATTATTAATCACATACATAAGTTAAATATTTATGATAGGTTCACCATTTTTTTGGGGCTTTTTGGCAATATCTTTTGGAGGGATGATTTTTCAATATGATGGTACATTAGGATCATTTCACCTTTTTATATTAATTATTACCTTCTTTAGGAATATTTTATAGATTTATGATATATTCACAAATCTTTTTTAAGTCCTATAGTAGTAATAGTCACTACTATTCTTGTGAACTAATCAATACCATATGTTGATGTTTATGGTTTTATGTATCATATTCTACCAATATTTTTATTATTACATTGTGATACTATATATTTATTCTTTACATACATGCATTATATAATTTTACATCATAAAAATTGACATTGGGAATTATAGATTTGGGAATTTTTTGATAAAATGAATTCTTATGAGTCCCTTTGACGAGAATAAGAAATCAAGTAGTTTGGTTCCTCTTAATTTGACATGTATTACCCATTAATTTCATGTGAAAAGGACTACTTTTATGACTTACATGATCATACAATGATAACAACATAATGTGAATTTTATACTAATAAGCCTAGAAATTTTCTGATATTGGGATTAAACATTATAGTGAAATTATATATATACTAGGATACATGATTATTAGAACACATAGTTATAATTTAACAATTTATGGTCATCTGACCTAACCATATTTTATTGATGAGTATTATGTGGTGGGGATGTACACTATAAATTTTAAATTATTTATAGCCATGACTACTACTAGGAGAAGGGTTCCCTAAAATGGATAGTGTGTAACTCACACATGATCCTCCCATTCTATTTCATACAATTTTTTTGAAACTAAATAGAATATTATGAGGTTTGATCACATGTAATATTTTCCCTTAAGTAGGTTGTTCTAGGGGTAGTAAAACCTTTAGAGGTAGGTTTATCAAAAATAATATCAATATGTGAATTGGGCTTCTCAAAAGGAATATCTCTCTATATATTAAGTATATACTCATAAGTAATATAATAATTTACAAATAGTTTCACAAGGAATATATTCATGGTATAATTATTAGGGGACTGTGTATAGGTTACCCGTGTTCTAAAAGGAAACAACAAGGTTACATGAGGGGCTTACATATATGATTCCCAAAGTTGAATCCATTTGTTTCTTTTCAATCAGTATTACAATTAATAAATGATGAGTGAGATCATTGAGAATATGGTTCAATTATTAGGGATAGAGTATATTCATATTATTATCACTATTCACAAAGTAATAACATCAATTGATTCCACCCAGACCATTTCTCTCTCCCTATCCTATTGAGTGGTCCTAAGGGGCTCACTGGGTACCTAGGTAGATCTAATACTATATATGGGCATTGAAATTTGGGAAGCATATCACAAGATATGTATTGTTTGTATCCACATGAAAAGAACCTAAATTATTAGGGGTTTTCATGATCACTAATACCATGAAGGTCTTATATGTGAGGAAGTAAAATTATATAGTTTATTTTTTGTAATGGAATACATTATCGATGGGCCGAAAAACTGTTTTCCCGGCCTAACCATGGAATTCAATAGGTTATGGAGGTGGACATGGTAATTAGGATACGATATAGTTAGTTTGAGTGAATATTTATCCTATATATAATTCCTAAAAACAATAATATCACATAGGTGAAAGAACTGGTGTATTTGATTTTTGATCAAGACCTGGGTGATAGTTTCCCCTATGTGTGGTGTTTTGGGTGAATATTGTGGCAATGTAGAAGTTATGGGTATTTGTTTTTACTAATATAGAATATGGATAATTGGTCACCTTCTTATGTGGTAGGGAAAAGTGAACACACACATGTATATTATGGATAATAGGTCACCCTAATATAGTTTAGGGTGAATTTTCTATCCTGCTTTATGGTATGGTGTTTTAGTATCCAGGATAAAAAGTTGGGTGAGGCTATCAACCTAGTTCGAGGTAGGGGCAATTGGTTACCCTAGTATAGTATAGGTATAAGTATTTAACTATGTTCAAGGTACAATGAATTAGTATCTATGATATAAGTTAGCTCAAAGTGGTAACCCCAGAATCAGGTAAGGCTATGTGGTATCCCTAATATTGGGTAAGTGAATTTGTTTCCCTAATGTGGAGAGGATGTTGGAGTGTCTCCCTAAAATCATGGTAGGTTTGGTATGGTTCTCTAGTATTGTTCCTATTAAAACCAGACACACTAATTATAGGTAGGGGAATGTGGTCACCCAAATGAGGGGGACTAAGTAATGGTTCTCCCTTATACTGAGGCCTTTGAGGATGAACATGGTATGTAGTTTTCTAACATGTCATCTAGTGAGGGGTCCTCCACATATATACTAGAGACCCAGGGAAGAAGTATTATATCAAGATTGCATTAATATTTTATGCCTCTAAGTATCATAATTACCCTCCTTTTTGAATATTTTCATTTTTTATTTAATTCTTTATGTGGAGAACACAAAGAAGACACGAGCATATAGAGCGGAGACATGGGTGTATAAAATGATCTGGTTGTACTATTTTAAATTCGAAATGATTTCATAATATATCCCCATGGGAAATCTTATTGGAAAATATAAATAATTTTGAGCGTGACTAGCTAGAATATAATGTGGTTCACATATGAATGCTCATAAAAGTGACCATCGTGAAAGTGGTTGGTGTTTTGGTTCACTTACACAAATAGACTAAGGCATACCAGATGATCTGGGTGAGTTTCCCTTGGAAAAGTGACTTGGTCATCTATCTATGACCATGGAAAATGTGATAGTTATCCTCTTTGAATTTTTTCTTTGATAATATTTCGAAAAACACCTTACAAATAGTTGAGCACCAAAAATATTTATTGTGAAATGTGACACCAATAATTTAACACATAAAACGAACACACATAAAACATCATAAACTACTTAACTATCCACTATAAAACTATATTTTAACTATATTTAGAATTTTTATATAAAATCAATGTTGTGGTTAAATATTTTCTTACATTATGAATAATATAATTGTTATGAGGTGTCTAAAATTTTTCTCCTATCATAATACCAAACTCATGTAATAAATCGTAATAATAGTCAGACACATGGATAGGTAAAAACAGGGAAAATAAATATTAATTCCAAACACATGGAATCACCAAAACAATTATCAAATTTGTTTATCCAAACTCATATTTTATCTTAACCCATGATTAATTTTTCCAAATCCTAACAAAAGTCTTATATATATATATTAAACACATCCATCCTAACACAAGTTGTAATGCCCTAGGCCAGATTGACCACTGAGAAGGGAGGGGTGAATTAGTGGTTTCGTTTTAATGAATTCCTTTTCTTTAAAATTTATCCTCTTAAAATTGTTAAGGTTCTTGATATACTCCATACTAACTATCAATCTCACATTTTGTGTAGTATTTTTAATAGAGAGAGTAGCATATAATGTTTACAAGGTTCAGTATTAATACGTACTCCTTGCCATGTTGGTACCCCAAAATGTATTCTTCACTATTATACAAGAGATTACAATGCTCCAGCACCAACCAAGAGCCTTTATTTTCTTACATATCCACCTATTAGACATCTTCTCTGGATTGGAAAGAGAGACTCCGTCTACTCTTGAATCTAACCAGAAGACTCCAAAATCTCCCAACACATACTCAAAGGATTGACCTATAATGAAGGATTGATCCATTATAGGATGATATTCAAAATTACCCTATGATATTCTAGGATATGTCATTATTATGTACACTTTAATTATCATAGATATCCATGGAAGTTGTCTTTCAGCCTTGATCAATCATTTTTTATCCCCTTTATCAGTTTCCGCACTCCAATAATGATCGGACTGTACTTCATTCCAAATGATATCCTGACCTCAAACTACTGTGTGAATGTGGTGCAGACAATATTGTTCAATATTTTTTTGGAATAAAGATCATTTACAATATCATTTTTCTTATTCATGATTTATTATCTTAATTCAATCAAGTACACTTAATACATGGATTTCAAGGCATCCGAATTTTTTTGGGTTTCTCAATTATACTTTCTTGGATTGTATAGACATTGCATGAAATATTTTTATTCATATTTTCTTCTGTGTATCAGGAAAAACACCTAATCCAATCAAGGATATGGGATATGGTTACTACCTTTTAAAAATCCAAGTGATTCTTTCCAAATGTCATTTAAAAAACAAGCAGATTCCTCGCAAGTCCTGGATGGCTTGTGGCATGCCTTGTTTCATGAAACTGGTTGTTTTAGGATCTATATGAAATGTGTTCATAGGACCTGGATGTCTTGAGAGTGTCTCCTACATTCTTCAAATGAGAATATATCATGATCTCACTGCATCTTCTTTGAGACTAAGTGAGGTTGACCCAAATTATCCTTCTTCAATAACACTTTCCTTCAGATAAAGAAGGATATATCTAGAATGTCCACTATGTTTTCTTTATGTAAAAAGGAAGGATTCCCAAAAGGTATTTCACATGGCCCTCCTTGTGTAGGTGGTTTCCATTTTGAAACATGTTAAATTTCATTAGGGTATATCTCACATGAAATGTTTTGTCCATGGGTTGTCTCTCACAATCTGTCATGGGACACATGTGGTGTATGCATATTGTACCATCAAACCCTTCACATAAAAAGGGATTCATATTTTTTACTCACATCACATGAAAATAGATGGTTGTCCACAGATTAGCATCACATGACATGTGGTGTTGTATGCAGATAACTTCTTCATCACTAGACATGTGTCTTGTGGGATTATTATCTTCCACAAAATGGGATCTCATGACTACTCTATTTTTAATGAGAGCACTCATTATATCAAAGTTTAGCTATAAAAACTATCAACTCAGCCTCTTTTTAAATAGGAAATGCACCCCTTCTTTTTAAGGCATACTGATTAATTATTCAATCGTTCAAAGATCTCATCATATCACATAAATTCCAGGGATTTAAGGTTTTATATCTAGTTCTGGAGTGGTCATGCAAATATTATAAATGATTCATGTGAAAGCGTGTTTTCCAAATTAAAAAATGGATATTTAGTTTTACCATGCAAAAAATGTTTTATTAATTTCTTGGATTATGCATATTTCTTTTGTTTTTTTATTATTATTCAATCGGGATAGGCCTCTGTATTTTGGATTTCTTTTTTGCAGGGATTATGGATTATTACCTTCTTGTTTTATGGGATTTTTGTCGACTCGGATATTTTACTTGTGTATTGCCACCATTGTGATCCTGCCGCCCTGTTTCGTCATATTTGTTGATGTTCTGCAACCCAGTGGTCTTAGTACGCTAGTTTGTACATCTTCGATGATCTAATCAGCACCGCCCGTGTATCTATGGAAATCCACATGTCATGAGATTTGCAAGATTTTTTTGAACCACTACTTATTTATCATTATTCTGTTGATTGGTTACTTTCCATGTGGACCTCGTCAGTTGCGGATGTCGGTGGTGTCATTTCATTTTCAGTCGTCATTATTAGGGGCACATTGGTTTTTCTTTTAGTTGGTTGATCATCATCAGCATTTCGGTCCTGAGATCTAGGCAATAAGTGGTACCCCTACTTGTTCAGATACTTTACACATATACACTGTCATCTCGACGAATTTTATAGTAGTTTTCCAGTGGAGACTCTTTCAGAAATCAGATAAGAAACCATGGTAGAGAACTGTGTTTCTTGGTGATTATGTATTTTTGAGCCCGTTGTTTATTTTTTTGTCTGATCTTTCCATTGTATATTCCTTGTTTCCATACTACTATGTTTTTAGTCGGGGTTTCATGCGTGAGTTCGTCTAGTTCGGGAGAGAACTCAACTATCTCTGATAGAAGATTCATCACTGTCTCTTGGGGTGGAGATGTCTTCGTTCTCCGATAGATTTCATGGTCCATGTGCATGGTATATCTTTTCTGCTTCTCTTCTTGTATGTGCTCTATTATTTTCATTTTTCATAATAATAATGATACTGTGGTGGTGTTATTTCCATGGAGTAGGAACATATGGTCCGAACCACGTAAATTCTATTGTCCATTTTACTTTCCTACAAACTTCGTTTTCTTTTATCTGGCATTGTTAATAATATGTTTTATACTCGGTTGTGTTTACTTTGATTTTATCTTTTTAAACTATCCCTTTTCTATAATAAGTGATATCAGACCCTGTTACTCATTTTATTAATAATGTATGTCAAGTTTGAAATAGATAAATTTGATGAAGAAAATGATTTTAATTTGTGGAGAGTTAAAATGTGTGCATTACGTGTTCATAATGGTCTTACTGATGCTTTGCACGGTCAAAAAGAAACTTGTTTTTACTTCCAATTTCAATGGTCAGTCCACCACTAGTTTTTTTATATTGATATTTTTATATTGAAAAAGGCTCACTGTACTGTACTGTTAACTTTGGGTGACAAGTTAATGCGTGAAGTAGTACATGAAACCACTGTTAAATCGATTTGGGTTAAACATTAGCATTTGTATATGACTAAATCTTTTCTTGGGTGTTTGTATAAAAAAAATTGCATTTATATAATTTTAAAATGTCGCCTAGTTCATCTGTGCATGTTCATATAGATGATTTTAACAAAAATTCAGTTAGGTTTAGAAAATATAGACATTGAAGTTAAGGAAAAAGATCAATCATTAATTTTGTTAACCTCACTTGATAATTCATTTAATTCATTAAGAGATTTTATGATGTATGGTGGGGATACCATTACAATGGGAGAGGTTAAGTCTGCTGTCCTATCTCGTGATCTTCAAAATAATAGATTAAAGGAAGAGTTATATTCTGTTAAGAGTGAACCTAAAATGTTATATACCAAAGCTCCTATGAAAAATAAGAGTAGGAAGGATAGGATTCATTTTAAAGGATTTCTGTGTTTTTAGTGTGGTAATATCAGCCACATTAATTATTATTGTCCTAATCTAAAAGGAAAAGATAGTATGGACCAGTCTCATGTGGTATGTCCTGATTATGAGTTTTATGAAGTTCTTTAGTCTCAAAGCCCCTTCATTAAAATATGAAATAGGATATATGTAGTTTTTTTCTTGCATTCCTAGGATTTGATCCACTTGTCTTTGTGGAGGAATCAAGGTTAAGAAAAAGGTTTTCGGTGGGCTGGTCTAAGTCGTTCAGGCATAGGTGGAGTATTTTTTCTCCTGACAATTTTCTGTTCTGTGATTCCTATGTTTAGTTTTCTACTGTTTGATTAACGATGCATTGTTTTCAAGCTTTGTTTTGATTTAATGTTTTTTTCATTGTATTTTACCCTCGGGAATGGTTGTTTGAATTTTAGGTCATTGGTGCATGTCGGACCAAATTTTATGGGTTTGAATTAAAGGGATATTTTGGGTACATTTGTTAAATGCAGTTTCATAGTTTAAATTTTTGAGCATGTTTATTATTTTTAAGCAGTATAATTTTAGTGTGGGTAGAACATGTTGCAGTACTAGCATATTCTAGGAGATTTTCATACTGGGTGAATATTTATAGTATTAGGTTTTTATATTATAGAGAATCTGCCCACACTAGTGATAAGTTTTACCAGAAGATTAGTTGCATTCAAGAACACCATCAGTGTAGTTTTTTAATATTGAAAAGGTGGAGATTTGTGAAAGTGGTTTTTCAAAATTAAAAAATGGATGTTCAGTTTTTCCATGAAAAAAATACAAGTATTATTAATTTCATGATTTATCCATATTTCTTTTGTTTTTTATTGTTATGAAATATTGCTAGGAATCCATTTTTTATCTTTCTGTTTTGCCTTCTACATTATGAACCACTTGTTTTGTGGGCTTTTTGTCCACTAGCCTATGGTACCTTTGAATTGCCACCATGGCGATCCTGCTACTCCATTTCTTCCTATCCATTAATATTCCACGATATGGCGGTCTAGGGTCTCTATTTTGTGCTTCTTCGATGATCTGATCAGTGCCGCCCATGCGTCTGTGGCTGTCCGCATGTCCCAAGCTTTGTTGAATTTGTTTGAACCACTTCTGCATCATGATTTTTCTATTGGGTTGTTTCTTGCCTCGTGGAACTCATTAGATGCACCTGTCAGTGGTGTCGTTTCATTTTCAGTTAGCATTATTTTGGGGAGCATTTGTTTTTATTTCGGGTGGTTTGTCCTCTTCAGCATTCCTACCCTAAGATCTATGTGAAATGATAAACCATTGCTTGTTCAGAGACCCTCCACATTTACGCTTCCATATTGATGACAATTCTAGTGGTTTTCTGGTGGAGACTCCTTCCAAAATTCGGGAGGCAACCATGGAAGAGTTCCATTATTCTCAGTGCTTATGTATTTGTGATACAGTTCTTTATTTTCATGTCTGATCTTTGCATTGTATGTTATTTGTTTATATACATGTCTGTTGGTTGTTGGGGTTGTGTGTGTGAGTCCATCTAGTTAAGAAGATAACTTCGCTATCTCCGAGCCAGGATTCATTAATGGATATTTGGGTGGATAGGTCTTCGATCTCAGATAGATTTCATGGTCCGCGTGTGTGGTCAATCTTTAATGCATCTCTACTCGTATGTGATCTGTTTTATTGTTTCGTATAATAATAAATAATTTTTTTTTGGATTTCTTACCATGGAGTAGGACCATAAGGTTTGAACCACATAAATTATGTCTTCTTACTTTGTTATTAATAAGTTTTACACTCGACTATGTTTACTTTATGTTTATCTCTATAAACTATCTTGATTATGAAACACTTCGCATGATCACATTATTGGGAATGCAATGGCTTGATGGATTTTATGTAATTACATGGAGACATTCCATACTACCTCATGTGATTTCTCTTGCAATCAAATTGTACATCCTCAAGAAATCAAAAATAATAATTCATATGAAAGCTACGATATTCATGTGGTTGTAAATTTCATTCGAAGACCCTAGTGGTTTAATTAAAACCATCATGATATGTCTCATTTATATTAACCAATATTCCATAGTATTGTATTAATATCATGTGACAACATCATGTGATCTTCATTGGTGATTTAAAATCCTTCTTACGATGGCCTATGTTCATTAATGTCATGCATGATGATGTTGCATGCCGTGTTCTGTTTGATTAACAAAACTCATCCTCACTAGATTGGCATGATCAATCACGGTGGATTATGTATAGTCTTGAGATTATATGAACAACTCTTAGGCAGATAAAGGTAGATAAAAAGTGGCTCTTCTAAATTATTTGCAACCTATTTTTGAAAGGGCATTATGTTGGAGATCTGATGGTCTAGATCATTTGAATCGGACAACTATGTTTTTATTTGTAACTTAAGTGACATGGGAAAAGTACACAAGCTAATACATCCCACATAAAAACCTTCATATGTTAGAGGGAACATTTTATTTCTCATCTTCTACTTGAAGCAACCAAAAATACTAAACCCCTATGGTAATTCCCCATACTGGTTCTCCATAACGCCATGCTACCCCACACGATGGGGAAGCCTTTTGTCCTATGTGATATTCTCGATGAAATATCCTCTTACCACCCTATTATATATTGAGGATGGTTCCCCTAGCCATGGTTGACCTCCAAGTCCCACATGTGGCTGGGTTCGAGCTGGAGTTGGTTTACTCAATGGGATGAACAATTTTTTTTAATAATTTACACCATTATATTACTTATAAAATTCCTATGTAGTTAATATAATTCCAAGGAAATTATCAACCCCCAAATACACATCACATGGCCTTTAAATATCCCTTGTTAAAATATTCAAATCATCATGTTCTTAATATAGAAATTTTATTTCCTTCATTTATTTATTAATGAAAATTAACATTCACTTGTTCTTCACTTGTTATATCCAATGTGTATACTTCTTCTCACATGTCCTTAATCATTAATGATCAGCACAATCAATCATTATATTTTCCTAGGTAAATTTAATAAGAGTGAAATCCAATGCCATTAGATATTTCTATACCAATTATCCAGTCATCGCAACTTCATCCACATCTCACTAAATAAATATTGACACATCTTTGGAAAAAATGTAACATTGGGCACAATAATCTCCCCCTTTGTATTTTGTTAACAAAATATTTTTCAAATGTTTATATGTGTGCTCAAAACAGTTTACCTCATTTACAATAAAAATTAAAGGACAAGCGGGTAATTCATGTCATCTCATTTTTATTCTGAAAATACGATCATCTCATTTATATGAAAATTCCAAGAAACATTCTAGGAGAGGAGTGATATTACATGGAAATGTTAGAAAATATCCCCTAGTTAATCATCTCTAAGTCTACATGGGATAACCTTGTGTAGAAATTAAAAAAAATACAACCATGGATGTATAGTAATTCCATAAATACCATTAGTATGTAATAATGATTAGAATATCCAAATTCTCATCGATGGTGCTATAAATAATCAGATTCATCCATGAAATGCTAAATCATGCACAAAATTTAATAAATTAATCATTATATTCATGTGAAAACGATAAATCCTCTTGTCAAGTGATTCACACTATTCATTCATTTTATAGAAGTTAGTTGACACTATAAATAATAATCAAAAGATATTGTCAAGAAGATATAGCCTCAAAAATCTCTATAAAATCCCTATATTTTTAGTTCAAAACAAAAAAAAATATTTAATAATGAGTTAACTCTTGGTTTCTGAAATGTAAAATTTAGATTGAGTGTATCCTCTCAATATAAGCCACTCTTTTCTGCCAATATTAGTAAATAAAATTTCTTTGGAATCCTTCATTTTTTATTTTAGTCACGTCAATTTGAAAATATAATTTATTACCATAAACTTCATATTTATTTTTTATAACTGTTTCAGCATTAATTTTTTGGATTTCCATGTTTTTAATTATAGAAAATTTCTCATTAAATTCCATATATTTTTCTGTGATTACCTAATGTCCTTTAGATTTATCAATTTTCATATCTTCCACCAATTAATTAGCTAGTTTCAACTGATGTGTCCAAAGAACTTGGCATTCCTTCATTACATTATAAATTTTCTCAAAAGCTTTATATTAATTGTCGTCAGTTTTATTTTAGAACCTCTACCCTTTCATAGAATAAGGAACTTCCCCTTCCAAAATTTTCACGCATAACTCATCCTTGGGACATTCAAGACCTCATATAAAAAAATATTCTTCCAAAATATGAAATTTGTTTTGTTTAGATAAATTTGTGGTAGATCTTTAAACATGTTATTTTGATTGAGATTTTTTCCTATGATGCTCATTGAAACTCCCCCTTTATTCTTTTCTCATTATTGTTAATGACATGTTGAACCAAAATGAATGGTCTTTGTGACTATGATCACCACAACACCAATAAAATTCATGATACCTTACTCTACTAGATTGGTTCCAAATGAGTCTATATCTATGTTTTTGTGGTCTATGAATTTAGATATTTGGAATTCCTATGATTTCCCCAAACATGTATTATTTTCTGTCATTGTATTTGGCCCTCATGTTATCATATTTGTATTTTAAACCTGCACTATATAATATAGCATATCCATCAAAATGATTATGATAAATTTTACCTTTCTTCTCTTCATCTTGAGATGTTTTTTCCATGATCTGAATAGATTTATTGAAATATTCTTTAGCCATATACAATTCATATTTAACTATGAAACATATGGATTGTGCCTAAAACAACTATTTTTCTCTAGCATCTAACATCTATTCAAGAACACATATGATCTTATCTTGTTCTACAATTTTTAATTTGTGAATCTTGATCTCACTATCAAAATATATTTTTTCATGGTCTGCCCTTCTTTTTACTCATCAATAGAAACTATTTATTCCTTATTATTTTTATAAGTTAATTTCTTGTTTTATTTATCAAGATTATTTATTTATTTCTTGATACATTTGATCTATTCCATGAATTATTAAAATTTTAATTTCATCTTTCACTAGATTTCTATTGTTTCATCATCTTCATCACTACAAAACAAATCAATTATTCTATTGGATTAGAAAAAAAATACTATTATCTGAAGAAAAAAATAATGAATAATATTTCTTATTCTTTCTCAAAAGATTTCCATTCTTTCCATTGTAGTGTTTCTTATCCATCTTATCCCATTATTGTTTACTAGATCTTTGATCATTTTATTTTTTTTTGATTCATCAAAATTATTCTTTGGAAACATATTAAAAAATTGACTAGTGCTATCACAGTTCAAGAATTTAAGTGGTTTCTTATTATTACCCTTCAATTTTACGTTCTTGAACCCTTTAGATATAATGTAAATAATGTGATTGAACTTATTATCATCTTCATCATTGTTAAAATATTCATATTATTTATACTCTTGTTATCTTACATTTCCCTTTCTCATGGATTAAAAATTCATTTCAATTTTATATTTCTTCTTGGAAGAAATAATTTTACTCATCTTATAAGCTATTAAAATTTTTTAATGTTCATCACGAAATAAATCATCTCTTTATTTTTGGGCTGAAAACTATCAATCCAACTGATGTGAAATATTTCCCATTATTATTTTTGACAATGATAGATTCATCCAGAATATCACAAAATTCTCAAATATTTCTGAATATCTCATTTACTATGGTGAAATTGTCATTAATAAATTATTCATCATTCATTTTAAATTCCTCAAACATACAACTCCAAAATTTAAGTTTGGATTCCTTGACATTGAGATTCCATTAATAGCTACTACTGAGATTATACTAGATCTTCTTAGTAGTCTAGAGGCTCATGAAACTTATGTATACATTTTCTATCAGAAACATTGATATTTAATTTTGATCCATTCCATCTAACTCTATATTTTTCTAATCAGCTTTTTTCATGGAATTATCACTAGCATTCGGTGGAAAAAACAATTTTTGTAGAATCTATATCTTTTATGATGAATGATATGAGATATACTAGGACCCTATTCTTGAAACTAGTATAATTATTCCCAAATTTTTTTGGAACACCCTGGATTTTGATAGAATTAATATTCTCTATCTGTCATAATTCTTGTTATATCTTTTGCAGGAACATAATGCTATGATACCACTTGTAATGCACTATAATGGATAGACTATTGGGTGGGGAGGGGTGAATTTGTTGTTTCATTTTAATAATTCCTTTTATTTTATATTTAATCTCTATAACTTGTTAAGGTTCTTGATCCACTCAATATTATCTTTTAATATCACATCCTGTGTAGTGGTAGTAAAAGATAGAGTGACACATAATATTTATATGGTTCGGTATAAAGAACTACTCTATGCCATGTTGGTACCTAAATATGGATTCTTCATTATAAAAAAACTAGTTTCAATGCTTCATATCTAACATAGAGACTCTATTTTCTCATAAATCTAACTAAAATAATTCTCCTTTGTCTTCAACTAATAGAATACTTCTTCTCTTGGATCCAACCAAAAGTCTTCACGTACACCCGAAACTAACTAGAATTTATCACCTCTGACGAAGGATTGATCCACTGTAGGATGATATTCTATCTTCTTCTAGGATCATTTAGTATTTCACTATCTTGGGTACATTTCATGTATCTTAAAATGCTATTGAATATGTTTATCATCCTTTCTCAATCGTTTTTGATCAACTCTATGTGATTATTTGCCTTAGTGCAATAATGATCAGGTTCATCATTCTTCTATATGAAATCATATCCTAGACCTTCATATGAAATAGCTACACATAATATTCATTAATATTTTATGAAAGGAAAAAACATTGATCGTACAATGTTGATTCTTCTTGAATTATCAACATAATTCATTATAGTACATAGTAAGCATGGATTGTATGGAATTTGATTTTTTTGAGTATCTGAATTGTTCAATAATTGATTGTATATACATTAAATGAAACATTTATATTAATTTATTCCTTAGTGTATCATGTGATGTTCATCATATAATCAAGGATATTCAATATTGTTACTACTTTTGATAAATTCAACCGAGGCATTCCAATTGTCTTCGCATAGAAAAACACATGCTTCAATATACCTAGATGCCATGTGTTTTTCTTTGTTGCAAGATTCTGGTTGTGTGTGGATCTATATAAAACTTATTCATGAGACCTAGATGTCTCACAAGTGTCTCCTAAATCTTTCTTAAGATGATATCCCTTGAACTCACTAACACATTTGCGAGAAAAAGTTTGGATCACATGAATTATCATTTTTTAATCCCACTTTCGTTCACATAAACAATGTGTTGTCTATATTATCATAAAAATTTTCTTAATGTAACCAAGAATTATACATGAGAGGTATTTTTTGTGACACTGGGTGTGTCCGTAGATTCCCACGTGAGATAAGTTGATGTCTGTCGGTTCTCTCTCGCATAAGAAGTTATGTCAGTGGGATGTCATTTACCTTCCTTCGCACGATATAGGTTAAGTCCACAGTTTGTCTCCCCAACCATTTTATGAGAACAAATTTGTCCCTAGTTGTTCCTTCCTTCACATGACCACTGTGATTTTTCTATAAGTTAGCTACTTATGATAGGGGGTTCTATCTGTGGCTACATTTTTCTTCGCAAGATCCATGTCTTGCAGGCTTATTCTCTTTCATGGGAAGTGATTTCTCTAGAGATCTATTTTTAACAATATCTCTCAATATATAAAATTTAGTATAAAAAACTATCATATGTGCTTATATTTATATATGTGTGGTAAATCTACATTTTATGGAGTATTGGGGACTAATTCAATTGTCCAAATATGTCTCTATATCACATAAATGCTGTGGATTTTGTGTTCTCCATCCAATGTTGGAGTGGTCACGTGAATCGAGTGAATGATTTTCATAACCAATTCATTAATCATGAAATTTATTGATGAATCTCTTGTGATTCCATAGTGACATTCCATACTTATTCACATGACATGGCATTCAATCATGTTGGGTATCCTCTTGATAATACAGAAACAACAATGTGTGTAAAAGATAGTATCATCAGGTGATCAAAAATTTAAGGCCAAGACTCCAATGGTTATCATCACACCATCATGAGATGTCTAATTTTTTTTAGTATTTCACACGATCTTAAGAATATCTGGAAACAAAATCATGTGATCGTTGTTGCTTCTTACAACACCATCTTGAGATGGCTTGTGTTCATCAAAGCCATTAAAGATGTAGTATCGTGATATGATCTGTTTGATTAACCAGACTCATCCTCAATGGATTGTATTGATCACTCACATTGGATGATATTTTTTCTCCAGTTCATATATATAACTCTCAGGAGTCAAAAGGTAGAAGAAAATGGTCACATATAAATTATGTGTGGCTTAATTTTGGAAGAGCAATGCATGTGAGCTTTGGAGACCCATATCACTTGAATCAAATGACCATAATTATATATGATACTTAAGTGAAAAAGGAATAATACTATAGCTAAGACATCCTAAATATTATCCTTTTTATGTTGTTGTCATAGTTTATTAACCAACTACTACCTATATTAGAAAGATATCCTGAACCCCCTTCGGTACCCTATACCTATTCTCACTGCTATTATTCTGCCCCGTACGGTGGTGTCACCTTTACTCATAAACGTTCTCTGTATGGATCTCTACTCTACCTCCCCTATTCTATCCCAAGGATGGTTTCCATGGGAATAGATGACCTTCAAGTCCCATATTTGGCTGAGGTCATGCTGAGCTTGGCTTTCTTAGTGGGTTGGCCACTTATTTACAGAATTCCACCGTTATATTATGTTGAAAATTCTTACATAATTAATATATTTCCAATCCAATTCTAAACACTAAATTAATTTGACATGTCCATTAAATATATTTTCTTTCAATCATCAAATCGTTATTAAATTAATATTTAAATTTCATGGCTTTTATAAATTTCTTCAAGTAAATTAAAACTTTTATGGACTTCAATTGTTATATACAACATGGAAAATCCTTCAAAAATTTCATTAAGCATTAAATATTATCATAATCAATCATCTAATTTTCCAAGGAGAATTATTTCAGTGTAACATCCAAATACATTAGATGAATCAACAACTATTCTCATGGAATCACCAATTTATCCACATCTCACTAAACACATATTGACACATCATTGAAAACAAATGCAACATTGGGCCTAACATAATTATTAGAAAAATATATACATTAATCACATAACTTACTGAAACAATAAAAGGAAAACAACTTTCATAATCACATATCTTATCATATGGATTTATCTATAATTAAATTAACTACATGCTATATTAAATAAAAAAATATCAAAATGTTATAACATCACATGAGGAATTATTAAAACAACAAAAAATAATAAATCAATCATTTAGTCATTTCATAATTCCATGAACTATTTTAAAATCTATAAGTAATTATTTTAAAAAACATAATCACTTTCACATTTTTCAACCCATTTTTAATATAATTTTACAATTCTAAAACAACAATTTATTAACACATATAAGGGATTTCCTTAATTTCATAAAATATAAAAACCCCGAAATCAAAGTATCTTACTTCATAATTTATATTATATCATTTCAAACACAAACTAAATGATTCCCCAAAATTAAAATTAAAATTTATTGATTTATTAAAGATATAATTTTCTAAATAAAAATAAAAAATAAAAAATAATTCAATGTCAGTGAGTATTAGGATTTATTATTTAATTATAAAACTTACAATAATAATTCCCCATGTCAAATCTCATTTACGCGTCCCTTATTTTATAAAATAAATTATACACCATTATAAAAAATTAAGTCATTTTCTTCTAAAAATAAATAGATTATATATCAAATTTAGAACATATATTAGTATTTTCATAACCAAAATTAATTAATTAACATCCTCATTCATTCTCAAATTTTAATCAATCATTAATGTAATTTTACCCTAAGGAATAAGAATTTTCTTAATATTTAATCACATAATTATAGTATAAATTCATGTGAAAATTAAATAAGTAAATAACATCTATCAATTTAATCTATTAATATTTTAATTATATTTTATAAACATTTTATCTGGCCACCCATAGTAAAATTATATAAATACACTAGAAAAATAAACATGTATAGGTAAATATAAATTTCAAATAAGTTTGAGATATTATATATAGTGATCAATCATGGATCCACAGTAGAATAAAATGTGTAATTCCTCCTAAAGCACTAGATATCATAAAATAACCTTTAAATAGAATTAAATAAACAAATTAGAAGAATTAGATCTAGAAAAAATGTAATATATAATGAAACCATATATGATTTAATCTATTAATTATTTTCTTCTAAGGTAATCAATATATCTAGGATCATAGAATAATTTTGGATGTTTCCACTAATATAATATGTGATCATTAATGTGAATTTTATTATGTATTATTCATGGATCATTGATCACAAACCCATAAATATCATCAAACATTCTTAATACCTATATAAGGAAATGACTAAAATTTATACATTAAACATTAGCTCAATAAACCAACAAAATGATACTAGTGGACCTCTACTATTTTTTGGGTGCTCCACTAAAGTACAATTGAGTAACACCAAATTTTATAGGGTAGTAAAAATGCTACATGCCTTCTTTATGGAACACTATAGTCCTAGGGGTGGATCATTTTGTTAACACTAAATTCTACCAGTTTTGAAATATCTATAAACATTATCTTATTATCATCTTATAAGAAAAAAACAAAATAAAAAAATATCAATTATATTAATAAACAATGGATTTAAATTTGAAACCCACACAAGATATCTTATGTTTTTACAATGGCCATAAATTTTTTAATTTAATAATGATTTAACCAAAATCACATCAATATGAATAATATATTATTTTAATATTATCAATGTCCTCACACGATAATTAATTTTTGATGGATTAGATAATATATTATTTTATTTTTATTTCAATTAATTTCCATTAAAATAATTATTTTTAAAAAGAAATTATAATTTTCTTAGTAGTGAGCAATTTAATACATTTTGTTATACAAAACATGTTAACATTTTTGTTCAAAATATTTTTTCTAATACTATTCTAAAAAACCAATGACTGATGTATAAATATTTTTCAGATATTATATAGAAAATAAAATATGATTTCAGTAATTCATTGTAATATTATAATTTGATTTGTGGATATATTTAAAATCACTTCATTAAATACTACAAATCTAATTTTTTAATTAAATTTTCAAGGAAATTTAAAATTTAGGTTTATATGGCCATATAATCATACTATATTTTCATCATTATCCTATATAAAATGAATTTTTTTAACATATTAAAATAATAAATTAACTATATATTTATAAGAATATTTTTATCCAAAAATCAACTACATGTAAATTGGTTTGGTATTAATTTTAAAATATTATTTTCCCCTAAACTATGTAAACATTTTAAATACACCTCTTACATTTCGATGGAGACACCCTATAATAATCTGATGTCTCAATTGATTTCCATAATAGAAATCATATTTTTTCTAAAATATAAATTTATATCCACTGTATATATATTTTTAATTTAATAATTATAAATATGATGATAATGAAAAAAAATTATTATCCAAATACATAGATAAAATATTACTTGTTCTATGATAAATATTATTTTTTTAGATAAGACTAATTTGTTTTTGATTTTGAAAATTTTCTTAATTGATAAACCAAATCATAAATATACCTTTTATTATTAATTAAATATATGTATTATAATGATATTAATTTATTTTTAAAATTATATATGATATCAAAAATCCATTTAAGGATTGACCCCTTAATATCCGCTTCATCAAAAAATTACTGCAGAAGAAATAAAATTTCTGTAAAATTAATTTTAAATATTTTTACATAAAAATCACTTGTTAAAAAAGAATGATGAAATCAATAAATAAAAAAAAATATTTAAGATTGGGAAAAGTTACATTTATTTATAATATTGATTATATAACATGTTATTATAAATCATAAAATAATGAAAAATATAAATTTATTTGGGATTTTAATATAAATTATAATTCCTCATATTGGTGACAATTATGAATAATATATGACTATAAAATTGCATGAAAAGTTAGTATATTTTAATTAAGTTTCTTTCTATTTTATCAACATTGTAAATTATACTATATGATATGAAATATGTTTATAAAATAATGATATTATATTTTTATAGCATTTGATGGTTTTGATAAAACTCTATGAATGAAAATCGTAGGGTATTTATATTTATTATTTTTGAACTAGTCATTTTTATTTTTAAATAACTAAAAAATCCCTATAATTAGTTAAAAAGTTTCTATATAGGGATAAAATATCATGAAAAACAAGTGGATCCTATAGAGTAATTTCTTATTAGTTATAATAACAATCACATGATGATGTTTTTGAAACTTATGAACATATGGAATACTCATTTTTGAACTCTAGTTTTAAAAAAATAGCATGGATTTTGAATTATAATCACGTTATTTTAAATTTTCTTTTCCGTAAAATCGAAATCTTCTTAAAATTATAGTACTATTTCATTGATTTTTTTAGAATTCAAAAGTAAAATATTTCTTTTAAATTATTTAATTTAATTTTATGGGATCAACTATTTTATATTTAATTTTATTTTATTTGACTATTTATAATCAATATTTTTTTCTTTTTCAAACCATTTATAAATTTTTATCTTTTTGTGGAAAAAATATTTCTTATTATCACACAATTCAAAATGTTCAATAATACTACCTAATCACATAATAATTTTGAGGAATTTATACAAGAATGAAACATATAGTTGTCTTATAAATTTATGAATTTAAATTCAAAATTTTTTTAATGAGAGATATTAGAAGATTTTTTTGTTTTATTAATTATATTTAATTTAACTAAAATCATATAATTGAAAATTAAAATGTTTCAATTATAAAGATTCACTATAGAATTGGTTGAAATTTATAGAATTCTTATATAAAAAAATAATACCATTGGGAAGTGTTGTGAAAGTAAGTGGTTAAGCTTTTTCGTAATATTATTATATGGTAGTTTTTTATTTGTTATGATTTTGATTGATTTAATATGTCGGTATGAAGTGTAATGTATACTATAAAGAAATATACACGTCCTAGAGACTATATAATCATATTTTATATTATTTTATGACCCCAAATATATTTTATGTGACACTTTGAATTTCATTTCAAAATGTTGTATATATAATTACATTCATTAACCAAACATTATTGACGTGAGTCAGAAAAAAATGTAGGATAGATCCACAGTTTTAAAAACCATTTTTCATTATAATATAGTGTATTATTACCACTAAGAATAATATAGATCTTATTTTTATTCAATTTTTTCCTCATTATATAAAATATAGTGTAATTTTTGTCATGATATATAATATATGATTTCTAAGCATATAATATAAGTTGTGTTGAACCATACTGTGTGATACAAATTGAGATATCATATTTTTGAAATTTTACTAGATTATTTCTCTAGAATGGAGTATACAAGTGAGAATATGTCATACAAAAAAAATTTAGAGATTAAATTTTATTCTAAAATTTTTTATACTAAATGTAATATATCATAATTTAATACTATAATGTGGATGTATTTAATTCATAAATTATTCACTTGTATCATTACAAAATTATTAATTTTATATATTTATATTCCTCATTAATGTTGTATGTTAAGTAATAAAATATACACCTAATAATTATTTTCAATTTTTTTATATAATTAAATATATTTCATCTTAATTTTTTTTCTTTTTTAATTTTTAATTATTTAATTATTAATTATTTTATATAAATATATGCAACATTAGTATTTCTTTATTTTTTTTATGGATAATATATTTTTAATTAATAATTCTCACTGAACCTAGATTTGAGGCTATGTCTACAAAGATCAAATTTGGATCTTTATCGTACAATACCTTCCTTGGAGTGAGATTTTTATTTCTTTCCATTTTTAATCTTTTACATCAAATATTTTTTCATGCCCCAAATTAATATAAATAATTCAGCTATACTTTGGAATAATAATGATACATTATTTGTGTTAATATTTAAAAAATATTAGTTTTATATATAGTGGACAATAAATTATTTTGTAAACATGTAAAATTAGTTGAATATAAATCTAAATAACAATTTAAATAACTCTAATCATGAATATATATATAAATATATATGAGATTTTATAATATATAATATGCAATTTTTAATGGAATGTTTATGAAAAACATTTAATGGTCATTAAAATTCTTACTCATATATAACTTTGTATAATTTAATTAAACATTATAACACTTCAAGATATTTAAAAACTAAATATTAAAAAACACCCTAATATAAGAACCCATGGTTTATCTTTTCAAAGGATTCTAAGATAATTATTATAAAATATTAAGACATTTGTTTTCCTTGGATGGGTAACCATAATAGGTTTTGTTCCAATATAAATTGTTTCATTATTATTCATAATATGCTTTTGAAAAAAGTTTTCATAGTCTAATTATTAAATATATTTAATGAAAATAAATTTTAATAAAATTCGATAAATATACTTTTCTATTGAGAAAAAACTCAATTCTTACTCATTTGTGGTAAAATATTGATCACAACCAATTAAAATGTAATAATTATTTTAGTATTCATTTAAAGAGATAATATTTAATAATATTTATATTATAATATATCTTTCAATTTAACACTAAACAAAATAAATCAAATCATATATTAGAAATGGAAACATCCATGGATTCAAATACATCATAATATTTTTTAAATAATAATAGATACTTTATGTTCTTCTAAAATGTCATATTAATTAATAAAATTTTCTAAATTCTACTCAAGTTGATAATGATGTGTATTTAAAAAATCAAGGGGTTTTACAATATATTTATTCTCGTGGTAGTAACTAAGTATTTTGAACTATAAATGTATTTGTAACAAATGGGAAAATTCAATATGATTACAAACCTAAAGTGACTATATGAATGGTAGGATTTTAAGGAGAGATAAATGGAGTATATGACAATATATCAATGAAATAAACATGAGGTAACTTCAGTGTGAACCATGATAATTAATCTTATTCGATATATGAATGAAATAGGAAGTTATATTTATATATATATTCTTAAGAATTATTTTCATATTAATATTATATTTCAAAATTTTATGACTTTTATCATGAGTTATTTTTGAATAACACTGATTAACAATTAAAAAAGCATGATCCGTATAATATTTTGATGATTATTGAGTAGTATCTAGGTGTTTCGTTCTTACAGAACCATGTTTATGGTTCAAGTTTGTATTAATTAAGAAAAAAATAGCTAATAAGTATAATTTTACTAGAAAATAGAATGGGAATACTTTTTTAATTCAGCCAAAATGGCGTGTTTCAAAGAAAGGATAATTGTTTATTACAACATGATTGGTAATCAGATGATTTTTTCTCATGATTTTTTTGATGATTTTAATAAGTACTGTAAAAAAACCTATCATGATATTTAAATTTTATAAATATTTCTTAAATATTATTATTCATGAGTATTATATAGTGAATTATCATTACAAAATTACATAAACATGTAGTAATTTAGATGTGGGATAATATTGGTAGTGTGAGATGTGGACATTTGTGTTGAAAATAGAAAACTTATTTCTATATTTATTATTAATACATATCATATGAATATATTTATTTTTTTTCCATTATAAATAATGTGAAACTTCTTATTATAAATCTTCATTCGGTCACTATTTTGGGAAATAGAGATTAAAAAATTTATACATATAACAGAAGTAATTATTTTTATTTAAATGAAATATTTTATTATTATGAGCATATAATTAATTATTTATAAGTTATATACCTTAATAATATACTCTATAACTTATAAAATAGTAAGTTAAATTTTATTGATTAAAAACCAACCTATTTTTATAATTTCAGCATAGAATATATAAAATTTAAATGAATCCATAGACTGAAAATTTAATAATATTGATTTTATTATTATTATGATTTATTTGATAAGTTTGGGAATTTTTCATTATTAATATTTATCAAATATCATTCTCTATAAAAATAGATAAATCTTGAATGTCATTGGACTTTGTAAATAATTAAGTACACATTCTAATTAATATATAATTTAGTAATTATTAATTTTTAATTATATCCATTACAAATGAAAAAAATCTGATATGATTTTTTGTTTATTATGAGATAAAAATCTAATTCACTTTAAATATTATGAGTATTTAAAAATTATGATCAATATTTATATTATAAAAGTAATATAACCTTATGATATGTTTATGGTGAGGTCTACATAATAAAAATGTCCATGGATTACCTAAGGTTTTAGAGTATAAAATAAAAATTAATTACTTTGTGAATATAAAAATTTAATAATGTGTTGGAAATAATAAATTAATAAATCATATATGTTATTTTTTTCCTTAAAAATTCAGGAAAACCATTCAATTTAATTTTGAAGATAATCTATCTAATAATTACTTTTATAATATTCCACATTTTAGAAATGGATTCTAAATAATTATAATATGATATTTGGATTAGGTAAAATTCTACCTTTCAAATTATGAAATTTAAGGTATCACTACCATATATTAAAATTTATTTTAGAGAATATTATCCCCAAATATGGTATTGTATATGAAAATTTTAAAGGGATATAATTTTTATCATCACATGGATAATGTTATTCACTAGATTATTGTAAAATATTCTTCAAGAATGTGTTATAATCTCAATGAACCGGTGAAAAAAGACAAAATTAGTAATATTTAAGTGAAATAAGTAGGAAAATATCTCAAGAGAAATGATTATTGGATTTAAAATAAATGTTTTAAAAGTTTGGACAACTCATGATATAGAAGAATATCACTTGCTTGGTTAAATTAATCATTATAAATAGATATACGGATTTAAATTCATAAATAATATGTATTTAATGACCATAATAGATAATATTACCTCTTAAAATTAATCTAAAAGGTTTATTAAAAGATTAAAATTTTTAGACTATGTGAAATGTAATATTAATATTATACACCTTCTAAAAACCTATAATATCGACAATATTTTAATATTCATTAACCTTAAACATTATCAAAACTGATTTTATATCTCAAAAAATGTAGAATAAAATATCATAATTATTCATATATGTTATTATGTAGTTGTCACAACCATTTATCATATCTTGTCTAAAATAAATTTATCCATCACGTGTATATTTGTATTGTCACCTCAATGTAGTGATATGATTCATTTTTCTTTGATATATTTCATGGCTGGTTATTATGATTTATTAAATTTTTATATATTATATTTGTGAAATAATTATTTATATATATTTATAATATCCTAACTACCATCATGGAATTACATCCATTGTAAAACGGTAACAATACTCATGCATACACGTGTACATCCACCTCCACAAAGCAACATGACTCATTATTCATTTCTAATTTTGATGGATGGCAATAAGTATGAATTTAATGAATATATAATGATATTTATACTATAACATGTATTATATAAATTTTAATCATTATTTATGTATTATTTATTCCATCCATCGATATGTGGAAACATCACACTTGCGTACATATGGACTAACGTCTCCACGAAGTGATGTAATTAATTTTTACAATAATAATTCTTTATGAATGGTTATATATGTTCATATAATTAATACATATAAGAATTATTTGATAATTAAAATTCTTGATATGATGTAACCCTTACAAAATTATAGGGAACAGAACTATCAAAAGAAGACACACATGATAAAAAAGTAGTTAACACATGAAATGACGAATTTAATTGATAATAATTAATAAAAGTGGATTGAAATGTTATAAGAGGATCATATATGATATTTCATGTATGAATATGATTCTATTATTGAATTATAATAAATATAAATTTATCATATTGGAGGATAGAGTACATATGAATAATTTTCGATATAAGGTAAGGGTTAATCGTCTTAATTTGGTTTTATTGAGACATGTTTGATTTTATACACCTTTTTTTCTATTGAGTTTTATATATAAATCTTTTTATATGTTACATAATGTTTCGTAATTTACTCATAGTATTTAAAATAAAAATTCAATTTATATCTTTGATGTGTATTTTATTTTATGTTTACCATTGTGGTAAGGGTTTTCCATCTAAAATTATCTTCTTGGGGTCATATGTTATGTTATACACAGATATTATTTTCTAAGGTGTATCCAATTTACCCACATATATGTTTTATCATGAATTTAATTATGCTCATGGAATTAAAATTCACATTTTATGAAATTCCATTCATGGGATTACAACTATAAAATTACCTTAGCGGTACGAGTTTTACATTACAATATCATTTTTCACGGAGATAGACTACGGTTAAATTTGTAATAATGAAATTATAAGCTCAAATACTCCAAAATACTATTACCATTTTCGGAATACGGTTTGGTATGATGTTAAATTTTTTCCATTCTTTTATCCCTCTTTATGTACTCAAGACATGAAAATAACGTTTTCCAGTGAAATCAACTATATTTCTCTCATTGGAAATGAATAATTTTCCTCAATATCAATATATATATATATTTAAATTATATCATGAATTATTTTAATATTATTTAATAATAATACAGAGAGGGATTGAAACTTTTTTTAATTTATTTTAAAAATAAATTAAATGAAATATTCTAATGTTTTTTAGAATAAAGTGAATTTGACTTTTTTTCTGAAAATGTGAAAGAAATATTTATTTTAACAAACACCGCTTGAATTCCATTTACAAAAATCACAACTTCAATTCTAATTGAATATAAAATTACACATTTCCATTGATATTTTCTATGAATACTTTTTCCTTAATATTTTTTAGTATTTTTATTTGAAATCATTTTTTTCAATATGAAAATGGTATTTTCCTCATGAATTTTTAAAGTGGAATTTTAATTTTATTTTAATATATAAAGACATATTTTTGACATTTGTTACAATTTATTAAGAATATAATCTGGTGTAACCATCTTTATTATTTCTATGTTATGTATATAATTATGATGATGAAATATGGATGAAACACATTTTATTTTTTACATGGTAAAAATGAAGAAATGTAAATTGTTATCTTCATTTTTTGGCACACGTATGAAAGGATAATGATTATTATATTTCTGGGTCCATTGAATTAATCTAATTCATTACGTAATGTTTAATGTTTTATGAGATCAAAGGGTATACATGAGGATTTCTCAAGCACAGAAGAGGTTACAATAGAGGTTATCTCAGTCCTCAAGTATGTACATGGGTGGTCATCCAAGGACTAACATGTGATAAATGTATTATTGGGTAGCCTTGACATAATATTTATATAATTATAATTATGACACAATTTATAAAACTCTCTTCTGATATGTTATTTGGTCAAAAATATATTATCTTGGAATATGATCTTTGATTCAATTATGATTCATATCTTATGAACTACAGTTGATTTATTCTATGATTAATGTTTGTGATGTATGAAATATGGGGTATGAATGAATAATGTTATTCTTAATCAATCATATCCTTATAATTATGTTTTGTACACTTATGATCGTTTACTGATATATCCCATGTTTACCCTTACTAAGCATCATGGATCATCCATTCTTTTGTTTCCTTTCCCTAGGTTATGTAGAAATGGTCAATGTAGGGTATGAAACTAAGTCTACTATTTTAGAAGACTTTTTAGAAAATATTGATGATATTTCATGAAATAATCTTATTACATATCTAGCCTCTAAGGATAAAAAAACTTTACAGTCCTGAGCATTTATTGTAGGGAAATTTATATAATATTAATTTCAAATGATGCAATATTTATGTATTTAACGCCTAGGTCACCCCTGTATCGGATGATGGTTTAGTTATTTTCTGAAAGTAGGATTATAAAACATCAGTTAAATATCATTTATTAAAGAAATTTATTAGTGAATATCTGATATTATTGTATTTAAAAAAGTGTTGTTTTCTTAGAAAATACATCTGTGCCCAGATAATACCACATAGATTTGACTGTGGAACAATTTCACCTTGGGTTTACAAATTCTAATGGGCTAGATTGGGTTATAACCATATTATCTCTGGTGTATGATGAGTGAGACTAATATTTCACACATGGATAAATACTTTATAGGGATATTCTTAGGTTAAATAAAATTACCATTATGAACCATTATGAAGGATCTCAATAGATGATGTCTATGAATGACCGAGGATAAACATAAGGTATCATATAATAAAAAGAAGGTGTCATGATTTATACATCCTATAAATGATTACTATTCTTATATGATTACATAATATTAAAATTATTAATCAATATATGCTTTTTAGTTATAGTTAATGGCTAAAACTAGGACGAAGATTGTTAAAACTGAATGTGATAAGTGGTGAAATGGTTGTCCTCATGTGAAAACAAAGAAAATGGGAAGTGGAATGTAAAATATTTTGATTATACCTAACCAGATCTCTCGATATATGATTAATAAGAAAAAATATGTGCTATTTTAAATAAAACAAATAAGAGAAAATGTATTTTCATGAAGACCATAATGGAATGAATATTTATATACCTATATTTTTGGTATGTGATGATAAAAAAAATAGTGAAATGTCTAAATGGAGTGGACAGATATTTTGGGTGTAAAAAATAAGTACATAGAGAATGCAATTTTCTAATAAAAATGATGATTTAAATTGATGTAAATAATGTACATCCTAAGGTACTATTTATACTGTAGTTCCTTATATAATATGATTATTTTAATTCTCCATGTTAATTCTATAATCCAATGATAAAATCATAGATTAAGGAAGGTTATATGCTTTATTAATCATTCAAGTGGATTTAATGAAGTGTGTATCTAGTTGGATACAAAAATTATATTGTGGAATTATTTTAAATATGATATTATATGTTATAAGAATCATGAAACATATTAGTATTGTTTATTTATTATTTTTGATTTATTTATTTTCCAGAATATTTTTAATAGTTTTAGTAAACTAGAATGTTGATGTAGTGGTAGTGTGAAATTTTTTTAGAAAATATTATTGAGGGTAAGATATCCCTTAATATGTGCCTAATGTTGAGATAATATTTTTTAATTGGGACAAACAAAATATTGATGTTAATTAAATAAATTTTATAGTACCAGTGACCATGTCATTGATTTTTGATTTCACGTCAATGTGATTTATGTTGAATTTATAAATTTATGGAACATATTCAATAGTCAATGATTTTGTTTAAGGAATAAGGATAAATTTTATTTTTGTAATCATTTATGTTTTATTAAGGTTTTATGGTGCTTCACATTATCCATATGTTGCATAAAGATATGTGATCATGATATTCCTCTGTTTTTTAAGATACTATATGTTTTTGGGGATAAATTTTAATGTTCATTATAAAAAATATTTGATAATATCCATTGAATATTTTTTTTGTTTTGAATTTCTTAAATCAATTTTTTTTTGATGTGTTTTACGAATAATTATTTATGAAATCATTTAATTTAAACATTGGGATTTATTTTTGATGTTTGAGATAATAATATATTATTTCATCATATGAATATTAATGTATACTGGAAAACATGCACTAATAGTTTTTGGATTTTGTAAATATCTTGAGATATAGGGAACCATTTTTAATTCTTTAATACATCTTATGATCCGTTAAAATTTAATTTTAGTGATTTATTCCTAATAAAAATATATTGAATATTTTCCTAATTGGAAGAATTATGATAGATAATTGTAAACTGATTAAAACATAACCAGGATATAG
Organism: Viscum album; assembly: GCA_963277665.1. Classification (NCBI taxonomy): domain Eukaryota; kingdom Viridiplantae; phylum Streptophyta; class Magnoliopsida; order Santalales; family Viscaceae; genus Viscum; species Viscum album. The sequence goes on along the minus strand of OY728135.1, from coordinate 1,193,850,210 downwards.
TATTATACTTATGAAATTGAAATAAATCAGCTACTAATATATTCTCATGTTTTCCAACTTTATATTTAAATAACCCCTTAAATTTAGGAATACGATATTAACAATGAAAGTGTTTTCTTATAAACATTTCTAAATAATTGATGGTCTTTTATCCCTCATTTATATATGGCCTTTTGGAAATTAATTTTCTCATGAATATATTCTCTATAACTCATTATTATTCTTTTAACATTACATATTTCCTCTATATAAATATTATCAGTTCCCTCTAATTTTATCCATATCTAGGAATATGATTATGTATTATTTTAGCTATCTATTTTGTTTCTCATATCCATATTTAAATGGTTTTTTATTATCCCTTTGTATAATATTGGTTTGAAATAAATTTATTTTCAAATGATGAACCATTAGTTATAGAAAAATGATTAGTGAGGAAATAATTTATTTATGGGGTGATAATGTATGACACCAAAAAATATGTTTAAAATAATAATATTCTTGAAAAGTTACTTAACATTTAACACCAAGCTATAAGAGAACGAAAAAAACATATTGGTTAAATGTTATGGTTATAAAATATCTGTAGAATTAGAATATTGAATTGAAATGAATACATTATAAAAAATATGTATAATGGTTTTAAATGATGAAATTGTATTTATTAATTCATAATAAATATGTACTCAATTTTTAGTAACGAAATTTTATTTTTTGAGATTATGTTTTCTTGAAAAATAAATTCTTATTACACAATTGGCATTGAAGTTATAATTTATATATACCATTTTTAGAGATTTAATTTTATATATTAAATATATTTTTTAAAATCAACTTTTCATTATTTTCATAGGGTGAAGGTATGGAAATTTTCTAAAAATATATATTTTCACTGAATAATTGAAATATAATATTTTTTAAAACTATTGTTTATTTTTATTAAATATTACAATTACAATTTCTCATTTTTTTAAATTTAATATTAATTTTATATAAGTATCAGATAATTATAAATATTCGAATTAATTACGTAGGAATCTATAATATACATGATTTTGGAAGAATTTCATTTTTGTGATTAAAAAATAATGTTTATAAAAATTGTTTTTATATGAGAAATCTATATTTATAATATATAATTTAATTAATCTCCCTTTCATAAGGGTTTTAATTATATATAGAGATTATATGTTAAATAAAAAATTTTAACATCTATTATGAGGATTTTAGAAGGGATTTAATTGATGAAAATTTTGTTTATGCTAAAAATTACATTTTTCTAAAATAGAATTTCGTTACAATTTTCATGATTTTTAAAATATAAAATTTTAAAAAATAAAGAAATTTAATCTAATAAAATTTAATCTATATTTGGAATCATCAAAATTAATATATTTTGATAGATATAACTTAACATTTTGGTTATAATTAATAATAATAATAATAAAACATTACTATCATGATTAATGATAAAACAAGTTTATAGGGGGTTAGAACAATGAGATAAGTGTAAGAATTCATCATAAAATTATCTAATAATTATTTTTTGAATACAATTAAACACTTTACATTCATACCATTACTTACATATTCATTTTAAACACTTTTACATTAATGTGACCCTATATCCTAGACTATATATATAATAAAAGGATTATTTTTTCCTTCCTTCATCCTATATCATTGTTTTTTTTGACAAGAATAATTTTTTAGTGCTTAAAAGTGTAATCCAAATAAGGTATCTCAAAGAGGAGATATAAATCTTAATGGCCCTCTTTCTGTTTTATTTCTTCTTCCACATAATACTATTGTATCCATAAAAATGATTAAACTAGTTCTAAAATTATACTATTATATTATTATGGAGGTTTCCTAATCCTTCAAAAAATATTTTTTATTAAATGGGACATAAAAGTTTCACTTAGTCGTATGTGTGGACTACCACCTCTATATAGTGATATGAATTTTCTTCTGTCACGAACCGAATTTGGCCTCCATCAAACCGGCACCAAAACCAGCTCATGGAAAGACCTAAAGGGCGTTCCCTATCCCCATGGGATGGAGAAAGTGCTCGGGTATCATAAAAATTCAGTTGGGAATGATTTACCTGAGTTTGGGTTCATAAAATAACCAAAAACAAACAACAAACCAAATCTGAAAAATTATGCCAAACAAGACTTAATAAAAATTCATAACTGAGTATATGGATTTAAACAAGACACAAGAGGTCCAAAGGTACATATATGTAGCAGAAAACAACCCATGAGACTCCACACGACAAGGGGTCATCACCCACAAGCCGTCTCCACAACACCGCACCATCAAGAGAAACTAGCAACCCGAACCACAATCCCCCAAGGCCTTGCCTTTTCCTTTTTCAAACATGATCAATTCTACTTACACCCAAAGGTGTAAGTAGCATGTGGGACTAAGACCAATAGGGCATCACCTATGGATTCCATGTTATAGGAATTATAAAATAAAAGGCTCGAAAGAGTTATAAATAGATAGCGGTAGAATTTATTTCTAAAAGTGGAACTTTGAAATGAAAATAACATTCAATGGGGATATCTTTATAGAATGAGTAAATTTGAATAAAAAATTCAAGCTACTGGTTTTCACATCCCAAAATACCATAAAGAAAGTATAAATTACAAAAAGTCCATGAGCACCAACCATAGGAACACCCTTAGGTACTAGTTTGTTGTGAGCCCCAAGTACCTCGTACCTCAGTGAAAGTTACCATAATGAAATTCATTCTCATGAATGAGACACAAGTAGGGAGAAAACCCATAACCTAGTATTCTATAATCATCTCCATTACAGTTTGGTTAGTATTATCCATGTCATACTTACTAAGTGAACCATGGTCAAAACCCCTCCGTTCACTAGGGTACTAGTACACGTTAGCCCACCTAGTTACCCGGGTTTCCCGTATTGTGCTCATATAGTCACCACATGCTATCAAAATCAATTTTCACATATAAATATTAGTTCTGGTCACAGACATTCAAAACAGTAGCTACACCTTCTTTGAACCATTCGTATAACTCAATAAACCACTTATAATTTCCATAAAACAATTTCAAGAAAAGTAATCAAATTTTGCACATTAAATTCATCTAAAATCCCACATTTGAAACCAAATGGAGACCAATATTATACCAAAACTTAAATTTCAGCATGAAAACATTTTTATAAATCCAATCCCGGAATTATAAAACAACACCAAGAGGCATGACATGGGTTACACATGTAAAACACCCATTTTAACACAAAATTTGCACTTAAAAATCAACTGCTTTTTAAAATGCTACCGAAATCAATTTTTGCAATCAAAATAATGAATGAGGAACATAAAGGAAACATAAATACATAAAGTCAACTCATTCTACAATACCTACATATGAAATCACCTACCAAAAGAGTCAAAACCCCCAAATCCTTGTGCGTCACTTCAACCGCACATCCGCCGCACCACAAGGGAGTAAGATTGAACCTAAAACCAGAGGATTGGATGAAAAAACTCAAACCTAAAATCCGAGGTATGACGCCCCATATTCTAGACATTTGGGGATTCAATAAAAAAGAAGAAACCCTAAGAAGAATGGAGGAATAAGGAAGAGAACCAACTTACATGAGAAATATGGACGTTTTTTTGGAGCTCCAGAGGATCGGCCCTAACTCACGATGAATATGAGCTTCAAAGATGTGAAAACTAATATGGGGGTGTGTATGGTTTCAATGGGATTGTGCGAGAGGTTGAATCACTCAAAAAGGATAACAAATAAATATTTTATGGAATAATTCCAAAACAATTTTAAAACTGGAAATGGGCTTTTGGGTTGGCCCAATACCTATTTTGATCACCCAATTCCAATATGCTAATGAATTTTTAAGGGGCCAAAAATTATTTTGTGGTTTTAATATTTAAATTAAGGTCACTTTGGAAGTTCAATGGGAGAAAAATTTTGAAAAACGGAGGAGTTTTTAAAGAAACAAAATTTACTTTCAAAACTAGAAATGGGCTCTCAGGTTGGCCCAAATTTTGGAAACCCACTATTTCTTTCAAAAATGTATGGAAAACCACCAAAACAAAGCAAGGATGTAAATTAAATGAAAAATAAATTTAAAATATGTCATGTATGTGACAATTTGCCCCACCATGATGGAATTTCCGCCCCAGAAAGTCAACATGATGCTTGATTGGAAAACAAGAACAGGTACTCTTCCTCGACCCACGACTTTCGCTCCCATGTCTCATGTGTATCATTACCATGCTGCGATAGAACCCAGACTAATGGAATAGAATTACCTCAAAGTATCTTCTCTTGGGAGTCCACTATCTTTACTGGCCTCTCAACAATAGACAATCCAGGCTCTATCTCCAGTTCTTCCCAACTCAACACATGGGACGAATCCGGGTAGTATTTCTTCAACTGAGAAACATGGAAGACATCATGGATGGATGTCAAATGAGAAGGTAAGTCCAACATGTATGCCACCTTTCCAATACACTTGATGATCTCAAATGGACTGACATACCGCAGAGTCAGCTTACCTTGCTTCCCCAATCGACGATGGCCCAAACGAGGGGCCACCTTCAAGAATACTCTGTCACCCACAGAAAACTCTTAGTATCGACGCCTCCGGTCAGCATATGATTTATGACGACTCTGACCTATCAATAAACGTTCCCTGATTAATTTTACCTTCTCAAATGTCTCCTGCACCATACTCGGCCCCAGTAGTGAGGTCTCACCTACCTTATCCCAACACAGGGGGGACCGACAAGGACGACCATAAAGCGCCTCAAAAGGAGCCATTCGAATCGAGGATTGGTAACTGTTATTATAAGCAAACTCAACTAATCCCAAATGGGTATCCCAAGAACCTCCAAAGTATATGACACATGCATGAAGCATGTCCTCCAAAATTTGAATCACCCGCTCTGTATGACCCTCCTTCTGTGGATGGTATCCTGTGGTCATCTTAATCTGGGACCCCAAGGCCTTTTAAAGGCCTTCCCAAAACTGAGATGTGAACGAGGGTCTCTATCTGAGACAACTACTGCTGGCACACCATGGAGTCTCACCACCTCTTGATGATAAAAAGGGTCCAACTCATCCACTTTAGATGTATCACTGATTGGAATAAAGTGGGATGATTTGGTTAGATGATCAATAACCACCCAAATGCCATTCTTACCCCGATGTGTATGAGGTAATCCAACAATGAAGTCCATGGAAACCTCGTCCCACTTCCTTGTAGGAATGGGTAGTGGTTGGAGCAAACCATAGGGCCTTTGGTGCTCTGATTTCACCTGCTGGCATGTGTAGCATCTCGACACAAAGTCTGCTATGTCCCATCTCATACCAGGCCACCAAAACTACCGACGAACATCATAATACATCTTAGTGGCACCCGGATAAACAGCCCACTGAGACTGGTGGCTATTCTGCATCACCACCTTTCGTATAGATAACGGCACTACTGTACTGCCCTTAAAGCACCAGATGCCCTCGAGAGACGACGACCAATCAGAGGATGTCTCCCCACCATGAAAAAAATTACTTCGACCGCTGACAAAGCTCATCACTGGGTTGTTCCTGCTGAATCAACTCCAATAGATAATGAGTCAACTGGATGCTCACCATGAATGCCCATCCACTGTGTTCCTTGGTCTCCACATGCATCTGAGAAAAGATCCCCATTAATGTCCACTCATCTCTGGGCTTCTTCAAAGCCTTCACTAGAACCCTTCTGATCAAGGCATCGACCACTACATTACCCTTACCTGGGGTATAGACAATGTCAAAGTCAAACCCCTGCAATTACTCGATCCACCGACGCTGCTTCAAGTTGAGGTCCTTCTATGAGAAGATATAAGCCAATCTTTTGTGATCAGAATAGACCACAAAATTCTACCCAAATAGGTGGTGATGCCACATCTTCAAAGCATGCATCACTACTGCCAACTCCAAGCCATGGGTTGGGAAGTTCTTTTCGTGTGGCCGGATATGGCGAGAGCCATACGCCACCACGTGATCATCCTGCATAAGCACGCACCCAAGACCCATATCTGTAGCATCACAATAAACCACATATCCCTTTCCATCCTCTTGCAAAATCAGCACAGGGGAAGTAGTCAATCACCTCTTCAGCTCCTCAAATGATGCCTGAAATTATGGACCCCATATAAACTTCACCCCTTTCTGGGTGAGGGCAGTCATCGGTGAAGCAATCCGAGAGAAATCCCGAACGAATCGCCTATAATAACCAGCAAGGCCAAGGAAACTCCTGATCTCGAACACATTCTTCAGCTGCTCCCATAACATAACCGCACTAATCTTCTAAGGGTCCACTGAAACTCCGTGCTCTGAGATCACATTCCTGAGAAATCTCACCTCCCTAATCCAGAAAGTGCACTTTGACAACATTGCATAGAGGCGGTGATCCCGTAATGTACCCAAAATGACCCTCAAGTGATGTTCATGTTCCTCCTCAGAGCTTGAGTATACCAGAGTGTCATCCACGAACACCACAACAAAGGAATTGAGATATTGATGGAACACCATATTCCTAATTGCCATAAATACAGCTGGAGCATTTGTCAATCCAAAGGGAATGACCAAATACTCAAAGTGGTCTTACTTGCTTCAGAAGGCTGTCATTGGGATATCTGACTCCTTCACCCTGAGTTGATGGTACCCTAAATGCAGGTCTATCTTTGTGAACCACTTTTCCCCATTCAACTGACCAAACAAATCATCTATTCTGGGAGAGGGTATTTATTTTTAATTGTTACCTTATTCAGCTTTCGGTAGTCAATGCACAACCGGAGGGATCCATCAGCCTTTTTCTCGAACAACACAAGAGCAGCCCAAGGAGAGACGCTTGGGATAATGAATCCTTTGGATTCTAAGTTGTCCACCTATATATTTAATACCTTTAGCTCGGTGTGGGACAAGAGATAAAAGGGATGAGATGTCGGTTGTGTTCCCGGTGCCAGATCAATCGAAAACTCCACATCCCACTCCGGGGGAAACCCTAAAAATCATCTGGGAATACCTCCGGAAACTCATTCACTACATGTGTTAGTGCACCTTCAGGGGAAATACCATCCTATAGAATGAGAGAAGATAACTGGAAGATAACACTTCCCAACTCTGGGAGTGGAGGCCTTGCATGACCTACCGAGGATCCCATTCTCCATGAAAAACCTGATGACTCCCATCAGGTGTCGTGAAACTCACTCGCCGTCTGTAGAAATCGATGTGTGTCTGGAAGTGTACTAGCCAATACATCCTGAGTATGACATCAAAATGGTTTATATCTAAGACCAAGAAGTCCCACTCCATCTTGACCCCTGACACAGAAAGCGCACATGGTGGCCACCTAAGACCCTGCTCCTTCTTCTTTCTCAGCAGTGTCACCAACTCCATTGCGAATGACATCAAATCAGTTGGAAAATTCAGAATGTCCACAAAATGGGAAGAAATGAATGAAACAGAGGCACCAGTATCAAAAAGATCAGCATCTATAGAAGATGAAATCAAAATGGTTCCTCGAACAGTCGATGATCCCCCCTCTGATACTGCTGGTGCCTGATCCACCGCATGGAGATGTCCAATCTCTGCCTAAAGACGACCACTAGTATGTGGCTGTGCTGTGAACTGGCTCTGCCCAGAAGATGACCCAGCCCTACCACCATAGCTACAAAATCGAGATCCCCAAGTCCTCGATGGCTCAGATTGTGTTGTCACTCCTCTGGGAGCCATTGATCCTGGCCCACTTTGATGTGGACGCTCTATCCCGCAAAAGTGTTGCACGTGTCCCATACCTCCACACTAGGAACACGTCTTCGGAGAATGAGGGCAATCTGGAAGGATGTGCCCAGGCTTCCCACACTGGTGGCACACGACCAATCTCGCATCAGAATCCGCTGATGAAAACTGCCTGGAAGAGTTCCCTGAACTGCCTCCTCCTTTATTCACATGATCCTCCCACTTCCTTTTCTTCTCTGAGGAGCTTCCACTTCCCAATTTTGATAATGAACCATATAAACCATCCTTGCCTTTTATAACAATCTCCCCCATGCACACCCGATCAACGACCTCATCATAGGTCCTCAGCTTACACAAGAACATCTGGGAGTATATCTCTGGTCTCAAGCCTTTCTCAAACCTCTGGGCCTTCGCTTCCTCATTAGAGACAATTTCTAGAGCATACCGAACCAACTCAGTGAAATGGCTGGCATACTGCATCACAGATATATTTCCCTGAACATGTTCCATGAACTCTATAGACCTGGCATAAGACAACACCTCAGGGAAGTACTGTTCATTGAAGACAGCCTTGAAATCTCCCCAGCGCATCTGCTCATTCTTCCCAGCCTGAAGCACTGAATCCAACCATTTACGGCTGGGACCCTCCAACAGAAAGGAGGAACACTTCACCCTGAGATCCTCAGGTGTTTCCAGGAACTCAAAAAAACACTCAATCTTCTCGAGCTATTCCTCTGCTTCTTGGGGTTCTGAGCTGCCTCAAAAGGTTGGAGGCTTATTTTTTAGGAACTCATGGGCCTTGTCCTTTGTAGGACCAGTGTCATCCTCTCTAACAAGAGCTGGAACTGGAGATGGTCCATATCCTAGAGCCTAGATAGCCCAGACCATGTCCTCTACTAGCCTATGATCAATTGGTGTGGGGGAACTCTCGCTGGCTTCCTCCCGTCGGTGCATGAGATCTTTCTGGGGAGGCATGTTTCTACAAAATGAAACAGTTACAAAACAATAATCAATACCACAATTCTGAAAATTTTAATCAAACACATCAAATATAAATAATCTAAACACATTTCAGTAATAAAATAAACAACTACTCCACATCCTCCTGATGTCCACATGTGGTCTGCAGCCCACACGTCTCACCTGGAAGTGATGTCAATTTGTAAATTCCAACATCCCTTGGTGTCTCAGGCTCCTCCATGAGAGGTGCGGGCCAGACACCCTACTCACAACCATAACCCTGATCCCCAACAGTCCTAGCTCATGTCTATCCCGAATCATCACAAAATAACAATATAACCAAAAAACATTATCCTCCTCTGATACCATTTTGTCACGAACTGAATCTGGTCGCCTTCAAACCGACACCAAACCCAGCTCATGAGAAGACCCGAAGGACGTTCCGCATCCCCACGGGCTGGAAAAATTGCCCGGGTATCATAAAAATTCATTTGGTAACGCTTTACCCGAGTTTGGGTTCATAAAATAACCAAAAACAAACAACAAACCAAATCTGAAAAATTATGCCAAAGAAGACTTAATAAAAATTGAGAACTGAGTATATGGGTATAAACAAGACATAAGAGGTCCAAAAGTACATAAAAGTATCAGTAAACAGCCCATGAGACTTCACACGACAAGGGGTCATCACCCACAAGCTGTCTCCACAACACTGCACCATCGAGAGAAACTAGAAACCCGAACCGCCATCGCACAAGGCCTTGCCATTGCCTGTGTCAAACATGATCAAGTCTACTAACACCCAAAGGTGTAAGTAGGGTGTGAGAGTAATCCAAATAGGATATCACCCAAGGATTCCAAGTGATTGGAATTATAAAATAAAAGGCTTGCAAGAGTTACAAAAAGACAATGGTAGCATTTATTTCTAAAAGAGAAACTTTGAAAAGAAAATAACATTCAATGGGGATAACATTAAAGAATGAGTGAATTTTAATAAAACATTCAGGATACTGGTTTTCAAATCCAAAAATACCATAAATAAAGTATAAATTCCAAAAATTCCATGAGCACCAAGCATAGTAACACACCTAGGTACTAGTTTGTTGTGCGCCCCAAGTACCTCGTACCTCGGTGAAAGTAACCATAATGAAATTTGTTCTCGTAAATGAGCCACTAGTAGAGAGAATACCCATAACCTAGTGGTTTCCAATCATCCTCATTATAGTTTTGTTAGTGTTATCCATGTCATACTTGCTATGTGAACCACGGTCAAAACCCCTCCGTTCACTAGCGTACTAGTACACGTTAGCCCACCTAGTTACCCGGGTTTCCCGTATTATGCTCAAATAGTCACCACATGCTTCCAGAATCAATTTCCACATATAAATATCAGTTTTGTTCACACACACATTAAAAAACGTAGCTAAAACTTCTTTTCACCTTTCGTATAACTCAATAAACCACTTATAATTTCCATAAAACAATTTCAAGAAAAGTAATCAAATTTTTCACATTAAATTCATCTAAAATCCCACATTTGAAACCAAATGGAGACCAATATTATACCAAACCAGTAATTTCCACATAAATACATTTTTATAAATCCAATCCCTAAATTATAAAACAACACCAAGAGGCACAACATGGGTTGCACATGTAAAACACCCATTTTCACACAAAATTGCCACTTAAAAATCAACCTCTTTTAAAATGCTACCCAATTCAATTTTTGCAATCAAAATACTGAATGAGGAACATAATGGAAACATAAATACATCAAGTAAACTCATTATACAATAACTACATATGAAATCACCTACCAAAAGAGTCAAAACCCACAAATCCTTGTGCGTCACTTCAACCGCACCTCCGCCACACCACAAGGGATTAAGATTGAACCTAAAACCAGATTATTGGATGAAGAAACTCAAAACTAAAACTCTAGGTACGGAGCACCATCTTCCAGAAATTTGGGGATTTAATAAAAAAGATGAAACCCTAAGAAGAAGGGAGGAATAAGGAAGAGAACCAACTTAATTGAGTAATCTGGACATTTTTTTGGAGCTTCAGACGTTATGCCCTGAATCACAATGAATATTAACTACAAATAGGAGAAAACTATGATTGGGGTGTGGATGGGTTCAATGGGAACATGTGAGAGGTGGAATCACCGAAAAAAGATAAAAAATAAATATTTTATGAAAGCATTACAAAATAATTTTAAAACTGGAAATGGGCCTTCGGGTTGGCCCAATACCTAATTTGATCACCCAAATCCAAGATGGAAATGAATTTTTAAGGGGCCAAAAATTATTTTGTGGTTTTAATATTTAAAATAAGGTCATTTTGGATGTTTAATGTGTGAAAAATGTTGAAAAACGAAGGTGTTATTAATGAAACAAAATTTACTTTCAAAACTGGAAATGGGCTCTCAAGTTGGCCCAAATTTTGGAAACCCACTATTTCCTTTAAAAAAGCAAGGAAAACCACCAAAACAAAGCAAGGATGCAAATTAAATGAAAAATAACTTTAAAATATGTCATTTATGTGACATTTTACATCACCATTTTTCATTGTGGGTTATTATGATAGATTTAGTATATTTATATTTTATTTATGACATAATTATTTATAAGAAATTTTAGTATCTTTTCTAAATTCATTACATTCCATCCATAAGAAAATGATAACGTCATTCATGTGTATGTGTAGACTATAACATCTGGGAAGTGACACAAATTTTTTTACATTTCCATTTTAAATAGATTTTAATATGAATATTTTTAATAAATATATAAGATATTGATTATATAATAATGATTTTGTAATATAGAATAATTATTTATATTTATTTCACTCCATCCACCAAAAAGTGGAAACATTAGTACTTTGTATGTACTGACTACCATCTCCATGAAGTGAAGTAATTAATTTTTCATTATTGTTTAATATATAATGTTATAAACAAATATATTATAATTAAATATTATGATTATTTAATTATTAAAATTTTCTAGATGATGGATCCATGATAATTATAAATGGATTGAAACAAATGAATAAAAGGATGAATCATAAATAAAGTCACTAACTCCCAAAATGATGAGTTTAGTTAGTTATTGTTAATAAAAGAGCGAGTGGATCATATATAATATTATTAATATAGGTTTAATTATAGAATAGAATAATAATAAATATAAATTAATTATACATGAGGTTACATTGCTTATAAATCATGTTGGATATAATGTATTAGTTCTTTTTCATTTTTTTCTTTGAGACATGTTTTATGTTATTATGGAATTATTTCTTATGGTGACTATATACGGATGATTTTTTGAAGAACATATTAATCGAGGCCCTTGATGGACTTATATTAATCAATTTGACACCCCAAGAACACCTTCAATAGGTCAGGGTGTGGAGAGAATTTCTAAGATGGAATATCTATAAAACAATAGGCATTATCAAAATGTACATATACACACAAACACACCCCCAACTACATGAAACATTAAAGATATAAAATAAAATTAAAACATCTAAAGAGAAATAATTTAAAGTGGAAGCCACTATGAAGTATATAAAAGTGAAACAAAAAAAGTATGAAGGGGTAAAAATACACTCCCAACGATAAAGTGGGTCCTAACCATATAATAACTATAAAAGCTATATGCCAAGGAGAGCTAGTATCGAAATCTATGAGTCTGATCAGTGAATAAGGTCAATGGTTCCAAAAACTAGTAAACTCCTCTGATACAAGGTCCGCCAAGGTAACAATGAATCTATATTTCTTCTTCACAAGACATAATACCTGTAGGAAATACCCATGCATGGGTGTGGGTAAACCTACTCTATAGGATACCCTAAAAACTAAAAACTGAATTGATAGAATAAAATAACTTCTCAACCCATAAGTCAATATAATAAAATAAACCCAACATCATATATTTTCATTCTAAACCCCTTGGGGATAGAGAAGTATCTAAATCTCCACAACTAGATAAGATTGATGAGTTTTCCAAAACATTTAAAGTTACCATTCTAGAAACCACACATAACCTCACAAGAATTAGAGTTGAGTGGACCACACCTCACTATCTCACTCCACAAACTAGAGTGCACACAATCGAATGATGGACCTTATACTCTCTAGAGATCAATGAAATGTGAGTATAACTTCATCAATATAATAGTTGTACCCCATATAGTGTACATGAGTACTGACTCAAATTATTTATATGATCGGGGTAAATTCATACCCCAGTATTTCAGGGACGTAACAAACCATGAATTTCTTTAATGACCAAACATGATCCCATATTTTTTCTTAAGAAACACTAAAATAATTTCCCATCTCATATTACCTTTATTCATATCTTATATTCCAAAATGAATGGCACAATGACATCCAATATGAAAATATACCCAAAATGGGATACTCATGTGCCCAAATCTAAATCCAGAAGGAAGAGATACATAAGGGAGATTATTTAAAGAAAATTATATGTTTTGTAAGTTTTTATAGTGAAAATATGATATCACATGGGGAATTGGGAATGTTATTCTATGGAAATAGATTGACTTTCTATATTCCTCCAGAGGACAAGTCCTTACGTGGAAATGGTAGGTTTTTTCACCCTGAATCTCAACAGTGTTCTCCCAACACATGACTCAACATCCTGAGTTGTATCTCGTAGTGTGTGGGAATAAACACATAACTAGCGATAATTAACATGGGATAAAAATTTTATACTCCAGAAGAATTAGAGAAACATAATGTGAGTTCCTCCAGAATATGTGGTTTGTAGTCAGGATTCCCATAGACAATTTTTCCTAGTCTTTTGATCTTTATGAGATTACCCTATCCACTATTTCTACCATTATACATAATTATTGAATCATCGAAATCCAATGGAATCTATGCAACTGGCCTCATATTAGTGATTCTCATCGTCCGGTGGCATAAAAATAGAATTACAATCTTCTGAGAAGAAAACTTCCCATATATCACCACCAAACAAGGACCCAATATCAAGATTAAACATCCAAAATTCATATTTCCTCCTTGGTCCATATATATACACTGATCCCTTTTTGGTTCATATAACTATCAAAATCCACAAAGGTCAATGTTTCTCTAATTGCTCCATTAATTTCAAATCACTAACAATGTGGTCCAATGAAGATGAATGAGAAGAAGGTTACGGGAGAGACATTGTAATAATGTGAAATTAATGTTATATAATGTGATCCTATATAATGATAATAAATGAATAATCCATTAAATTTGTAAAACATTAGTGTAATAGAAAAAATTTATTAGGTTGGAAAAAAGTAATTAAATCCCATTACCACTCAACGCATGAAAATCCCATATTTACATAGATATATAATCATTGCTCAAAAATCTCAAACACGAGAGAGGAATTCCACAATATAAAAATACCTACATAGAGAATGAATACATAATTGTTGATGAATATTTTAATTAGTGATGTAATTAATTATTCTACACCATTATTTTTTCGTCCTTGGAATCATCTTGATTTGTTCGACATTGATCCATGGTCTGGAGAACACCAACAAGAGTGGTAGAACTCTTATTCCTTTGTAATATCCTAGGGTTATGCTTCTATCTCTATAAATTTTCTATAAATGTCTAAAAATATATGGGGTGGGAATGGGGTGGGGTAGACTAATATTTAATAAATTAAATTATTTTTTTATTTATTTTAATTGATGTACCCTCGTATGAATTATTCCCTAGAACATCTGAACCATCCAACCTTCATTAATGTGTTGGGTAGATCCTATGTTCTAGAAAAAACCATAGGAATTAATTTCCAATCCATGTTTCCAATTAATGAAAAAAACATTTCACCTTAAATGTTGTTTTTTCATTCTTTAATATATTTAATATTTTAAAAATATTAATTCCGGGATCCAATGAAAAATTAATCATAGTTCTAACTTTGTAAAAAAATCTATATATATATATATTAATATTTTTATATGAATATTCCAAAAATCAAAATATGAAAATCACATCTATTAAAATTTACAAAATTTTAATAATTTTTACCCTAAAAAGAAAATCCATCACTAAATAGTGAGGGTAATAAGTATGTATCCAGCTCTCACACTCCCATGAGCTGCCTATATATTCAGAACCATCCAAATCACTCAAACCAAAGGAATGTTCAAACCAAATAGGATCTTCTCCTATCGATCTCCAATCACCACTAGGTACTTTGAGAAGGTAGCTATATTCACAATATCCAGTTCACCTATGTCAATACAGTGAAATGGGTAATGAATGTTTATACTAAGCTGTGCCACATAGAAAACATCACAAACCTAGTCCAACCATAGAGGTAAGTCCAAGTAGTAAGAATTATTTCCAACCATCTATAAGATCTAGAACGGTCTGATAATCCTTAGGGATTGATTTCATACCAAACCAATTTTATGAAATCCACATTTTGTGGGGACTTTTAGGAGAATATACACTCCATTATTGAACACTAATGGTATAAAATTTTTATTTAAATAAACTTTATGATGAATCTAACATGTCCTAATATACTTGATGATCAACAAATACTTTTCTATCATTTCAATTATTAAATCTTAAAATATAGATGTCTTGAAAATCATGATCCTATGTAATGGATACCTACAATGTCCCCCATATAGTTGCTATAACAGTTCTAGTATAATAGTAGCGGTAGCACTCCTAATATGAAAAATTCATTGATAAAATGTGATCCTCCTAACTCTTTCCAAATACCAACACCCAAACTATCAATATATCATCCAGAACATGGATCTGCTTCTCATTATAAATATCTTCATTAGAGTAAAACACTGTGATCATATATTAATGGTTCATAAATTCCTCCTAAAATCCTATCCATAACCATGATGAGAACTATGTATCAAGTTTAGAGATAATCATTATGGGTATACTATGAAGGAAAATCATCTTAAAAATATACTGATTCCCAAAACTCTTTACCAATCTTTTTTCCTGGATGGTATAAAAATGTGATGTCATGAAAATTTGGTCAAAAATATACCAAATAGAATCAAGGTATCTCTCCTCTCATTGAATATCAGTCACAAAATCCATTGATATGATATCCTTATTCCATTTAAATATATCCCTAGACATTTATGCATATTAATACATGATTCTAAGCATACTTACACATGAAATAAAAACCAATGATCATAAAGTATAGTTTCTGAGGAAGAGTAGGTACCTAATTACAAAACATGAAACTAAAATGAATACAACATTTATTTAATCTCTATAATGAGCTTCTAACTACTTTTCAGATCTTATAACTGTATATGATAACCTAGGAATACATGTAAAAAATTAATGAGCTAAAAAAACACAGTAAGGGAAAAAACACGAGAACAAAGCATAACACATGAGTTAGAATGCATAACCTAATAACATAAAATCCCGACACCCTGAATAAAAATAAATAATAATTACATATATAAAATGGAATAAAATTATCATAAAAAGATAGGAACGTGGTTGTGACATATAACATGAATAAAACATGATTCATAAATAATATACAACACAGTATCACATGGTGTACAATGTCCCATAATGGTTAAAGTTTACTCCCAAATCCAAAACATGGTGTCTCATGAGACTAAACATTTCCCAATAAATTATAGAACTATATGAGTGCACCCATCATTACATTTTCATGCATATGTGCCCACATATTTAGTAAAAGAAAATAAATATATATATGAGTTACCCATGAAATGAAATTGGAATTGTAATCATGTAACAAGGTATAACCAAAGGGAGTATAAAAATGGTATCTCTGAATGAAGGGATTTTAATCATTAAATTATATTAATAATGAAAATATAATAATATATCATTACTAATGAACTCCAATTAAAGTGAAAACATTAAAAATTGTTGGTAGGTAACTTTAGAAATGTGTCACTTAAGCATGCTTTTAATGAAAAGAATAAAAAGTATTTAAAGAAAATAAATGCATAATTTTTTGGAAAAAATATAAAGGAACTCAAATAGATTTCATGATAAAATGATTTATTTTAGAAATATATTCGTGTCATCAAATATTTTATTGAGTTTCCTTGAAAATGGGAAATAAATAGAGAAGTTCTTATTAATTGGGTTTGCTTATTGAGAGTAAATGAAAAGGGATCCATTTAAAACATTTATTTCTCAATAAATAGATGATTAATTGAATTATATAAATATGTGTGGAAAATATATAAAAAATATAATATTATTTTATAATAATAAATAAAAATTACTTTTGGTTAAATAGATAGAATGCGTAACCCAATGAAATGATGGAAGTTCAAAGAGATCATTTATCTTATGTCTAAAATAATTATTCAATAGTACATAATATACTACATAATCAAATTATATTCAATAATGACTTAATTAAGAACCTATTATAGATTACATTAATTTTTTATAATCCTATTATGTTCATTTATGACCATTGTGATGAGTTATAATGATCAATTTAATCATTTTGGGAGTGTTTGTTTTAAAGTTACATGATCTGATAACTTGTGCATAATTATAGAAGTTTTTTTGAATAGAAATAAACTCCAGAAGGGAAATGAAATTTTATTTAAATGCTTAAATATTTATAAATGGTCACATATATCATTTTATATTCTAGAATGAGGATGATTAAATTAATAAAACATTTATGTTGAATTTATAGTTTATTTGGGTGATTTTTTGATCATCACGAAATTGTTTTGTTTTATTATTTATTATTAATAATATTTAATATTTATGGAACATTAACCATGTTATAATATACATACTAAAATATAATTTTATCTTAATAATCATTTTATGACCAACCTTGAAAGTGGTTATTGAAAATGAAAACTTGTTATCCACGATGATGGTAAAGTGCCGTAATTTGGACAATGGTTTCGTTTATTTGAATAAGAGGAGATTATAGATAATGTGGATAAAATATATTCCATTATAAATATAAAATTACTATATATACATGATACTAGAGTTATTATTATTTTATTGATGAATGAGTGGAGGTGAAGGTAGAAGAAGAAATGAAATTAAGAGAGGAGGTTTAAAAATGCTTCCTCTTGAATATCACCTCCTTTAAGGATCACTCAATGGGTTTGGAATTGGTAATTTGGAGAGGAAAAAGAACATAGACGTGGTGAGGATGGGTAGGAGTTCATTTTTCATAGATTTTTAAATCATCAAGGATTGGATGGTGCGAGGAGAAGGGGTTTAAGGGAAGGTATTTGTTAGAGAGGAGATATGTGTTTTTGGAAATTTCTCAAAATATTAAATTATAATAAATTAATTTGATATCCATATAACTCCAAATTGACTTTGATTCAAAGATATGATAACATATGGTTTTAATATCATCTATAAATAGAATCTATACTTGTTTTTCTTTTATTTTAAACCCTATCATTTTGATTAACCCTTAATTAGCATATTTTAATTTTAATTATTGTAACTAATGTTTTACATTTAAAGGTTATAATTTTTACTTATATAGTTTAATTAGACCATATAATTATAATTACTGAAATTTTAGATCTTATAAAAATTTCTTTTTAATTTTTAAATGTTTTATTATTTTTTAATAATTTTATAATAATTGAATCCCATAAAATTTCATTATTGTCAATTTTTGATACTATTCAATACCTCTACATTTAAAAATATCAATAAAACATTATAAAAAATAAATATATCTTTTAATATACTCCATATATTTCATAATAATATTTACAGTTCATGTAACACCTTTATTAATTAAAATTTTATTTCTTTTAATATATTTAAAATCATTTATTTGATATTTCTATTAAGAAAATAATTACTACATCAGTGTTGTGTCATCATTTCTAGTAATTATTCTCTCCATAAAAAATAAAAATAAATTAACATGATATATATAAATCTCATACTTTACAATTAATATTTAATGTCGATCATAACTTATGTTTACCCTCATATTAAAAGTATTATACTTTTAAAATATATGAGTGTGAAATTCTATCTCTTTATTTGATTTTAATAATATGTATCTCATTTTCATGGTCAGGTGTCCATTAAATGATTAAATATGTAATAATATGTTTTAGGGTAAAATTTAATTCATCTATTAATAGTTTTATGGCATTACATAAATTTTATAGTCCTTATCCTATTATTGTTTACCCTAAATTACCTGATTTACCCTTAACCAATATAACCAAAATTAACAATGATTACAATCCATATAGACTTAATAAAAGGGTTATATTTTATAAATTTCAAATTATGGATTCTTATTATAGTATCCAATTTTCAAAATTCATAACAAATAATATTTATAATTTAAATTAAATTTGTGTTAAAATAATTAAATGAAAAATAGTTTATGAGAAAAAGTCATTATAAAATATTTTTATACCATGTTCAAGTATTAAACCCAATTAATAAAAAAACAATTGAATTATTTTAAATAAAATTGAACTAATTATAATTTAAAACTATTTTAAAACATAATTTTACTTATAAAAAACATAAAAAATGATGCTTTCAATACAAATTATTATTTTTCACTATAAAATAATTACCAGAATAATACCAAAAATTAACCCTAATATAAGTTTGACATTACAATTTTAAAAATAAAATTTATTTTGTATATTATTTATTTATAATATCTTCAAAATTTTGTTTTAAAATAATTGGGCCATCAAAAGGATGTAAAACAACCTTTCAAAAAACAATTCTTTTTATGAGTGAAATTGGATTTATTTTTATATTCTATCTATAAAAAATATAGGATTAATGATCAACATTATATTGAACATATTATATATAAATTTAATTATTATAATCCAACAAGTGTTATTTTTTTATTTTATTGGAATAAAACAAACTTGGGCACATTTAAATAGTTATTTCATAAAAATATTTCCTTTTATTGTAAAAAGGTTTTTATTTTCAATCCAAATTAAGTGGTCACAATATAATTAATTTTATATACATTTGTAGACCATAATTTCATAATTCGGTTAATTATGGTCTTGCCCACCATTATAATGTCTAGGTTATTATGGTAAAATTTAAATGATAATATTTAGTTGTTCATTTAAGCTCAATGTTGCATGCAACACATGACACTGAAGAGATTAATTATGTAAAGAGAAATATTTCATAAAATATTATAGTGTAAAAATTTAGAAATTTTAAAGGGTTTAGTTAAACCCACGTGAACCAAATATTATTACATTAAAAACTAACAAATTTGGCATCAATTAACATACTTAGAAAAGCTATGCCTCATGTCATCCCACCAAAACTACAATCAAAGGTTATTGTACAATTTCTATAATCCAGGATATACCACTAAGGGGAATGTATTAAAATCCCTCAATCCCTACTTATAAAATGAGATTCTAACTAGCAACCATCCCTATAAAATCATAATGTTCTCCCCACCTTAATAAAATCAATTTGGTGCATCTCTTCAGCATAAATTCTTGCATATAGATTTATTGTCGATGTCACACAAATGTGAATATCTCACACATTTTAGAAGAGGTGGATCCACGAGAATGAAATAAATTAAAAAAATAACCCCCTCTCCTCAAGTAGGGTAATTTTCAATAAGGAAAATTTATGAATCACCTCCTCTATTAATCAAGAATGGGATTTCCTTCTTAGGATATCCAGCACCATTTTCCCTTCCCTAGAGTATAGACTATATCCATGTTATAGACTTGTAGGAAATCTAAAAAAATGTCTCTATATTATGTTGAGATCACAATGGGTAATCGTTTATCCTATACTCCGGTGTCCTAAGTAAACAATTAAATTCTCACCATGAATATAATGCATCCACACCATAAATGTGAATACTATTACTACAAAATCCTAGTTTTCAATTCTATTGTTCTTCCCATAGGGTCTCAATTTCGTTATCCCATATTCAATCACTACCCACGTTTTCTTCAACACACATTCAATCCTAGATCCAGAGGCATAAAAATACACCATATACTTGACACCCTCTATTTTTTGTCTTATAATAAGAGCATTGGCCAATATCTACCTCATATCATCAACTAGATATCTAAAACTACTCTGTCTAGGAAATTGGATTCCTATTTCATATAAAGGTTGTAATTTGGTTTGAAATATTTAAAAAGTCACTCATGAACATCTAATAGTATCGTGACAAAATAAGGAATCTCCGTACCTCTGACATGGTTTTAGTTTTCTCCCAGTCAATCATTACATTATTCGTTGTTGAGTCCATAGCTAAATAATGATTAGAGAAGACATATCCTAGAATGTGAACATATCATATCCAAATATGACACTTAAATATTTTACCATAAATTTGGTTCTCTCAAAGTAATTCAATAACCAAATTAAAATTATATGTATGATCTTCCAAAAATACAGAGTAAATGAGAATATCCTTGATAAAAATAACCAAGAATCATTCCATTAAAGGTTACAATATCTGGTTTATAAGTTCCATGAACACATTGGGTAGACTAAAAAAACCAAAATAAATCACCATGAAATCATATCACTCATTGTAACATGATAATTTTATATTTGGAATATAATACTTATGGACTATAAACTTATGGAACCTGAACTTTGTATTAATCTTCGAGAACAATATCATGTATTTGAACTAGTAAAATAGGTCATAAATCTTCAATAATGGATACTTGTTCTTGATTTTACCAAGATTTTAGTGATGAAAATCAGCAAAATCCATAATATCCCACCAAATATTTTCATTAAAAACATTTTAGTTTCCTGGGGGGACACACTGGGTTTCGTGTCACCCCTATCATGATGGTCTTCCAACAACTCCATTTGTTTTTTGATCTCATTTTGTGTCATATGATATACCACTAAATATATAAGTGTAGTCCTATGGTGTAACTCTACATATGAGTAGACATATATCATAAATGGTAGTAATAGATCAAATTTAGGGGGTAAGTTCATATAATACTACACTCCGACAGGAATCTAGATGTCTGGAGATCCATATTCACTATGGAAAAAAATTCACCAACTTATAGGTGATATCTTATAGATTCTTACTTACAAACACCACTTTCTCAATCATAAGGTCTCTGTCCTTAAAAAAGGGATCCACATCCCAACATACAATATGAATCTAAATATATTATTGTGATAGTATATATAAGAACACAATACATAAAATAAGAATGTACATAGAATGAGATCATAAGGTTTCTTCACAATGACTAATATGTCAGATGTGAAACTCTCCCAACTTCATTCTAACTCACACTAATGACATACATTAAATAAAGAATAATCTATCCGTATAGGAACCTATAGACCCAATTGATGGGTCAATGAATCTATAGAAATCTATTTCTCTTTTTCATAGGAAATTGGGATGAAGGAATTCCTAATTTATTTTTCAACAAGTTATAGAGATAAAGTATAGAATAAATTGATAATACCATGAATGAAATCATGAAGACCCTCATCATAACCCTCCAAATCATTAAAATGAACATGAAATCTACCACCAGCCCTCAGATCCTTGAATGGATAACCTTTTGGTAATGGTGATATTAGGTATAAGTATCATTATTCACTATAATCACCTCCCTATAGGGATTTACCTACCCCTTGGTCAGCACTACCTCCCTAGGGCATTCCATGACCATCATGAGAGATCCCTAATCACAATACTTCCCATAATATGGATATCTATCGTATATCTATCCAATATCTAAATAACATATAGTTAAGAAATCCCATGTAATGTGACTACACCAATCATAAGCATTGAATTGTTCCTCTCCTATATGTACGGGCCCTCCACATGATTTATGTGCTACAAATACCTGTGTATGAAACTAGGCTTGAGTATCCCGTATAAAAAAAGTTCCTGATGGTAAAAACCTCTTTGATATCACATATGATTCAACCCACTATTTACACTACCTACTCAAGATACCTAAACCCCTCTTCTAGAAAAATCATAGTCACTAAGTACCACTTGGGTACTCCGGAATTGGTGAGAACACATAAACAGACCACACTATCGAAGATATCCCTATAGAGGCATTGCCCCAACTTATACGCATGGATGTTTCCCTCCCAGACTATATGAAGAGAGTAGAGTGTGAGATTAGAAAAATTTATGGCCTACCTAGACACACACACACACACTCACTCACTCAATCACTCAGTCACACACACACAGAGATAAACACATATATATAACACAACTACATATCTAGAAACTACTAAATCATCACACAGTTTATGATCAATGGGTAATAATCATCATGTAATAAGAACATAAATTATGTCATGGGAAAAAGTATTTAGTCCCCAATGGTTCCATACTAATCTATAAATATGATTGTTTTGGAGTGAAACCATCTGATCAGTCGAGGTCATTAAAAGCAAAAAACATAGACCACATACTTAATCCATTACTCTATTACCACATGGTCTATCTATCCATGAAACCTGAGAGGTTTCTAATTGTGGAACTCATAAAATATTCCAATCTTTATGCACCATTTTCTCAAACTTATGGATCTATCAGCTTCCAAACATATAGATGATCATCCTCTGAAACCATTAAAGGTGGGTCTAGGTGCTACTCATTAGGTGCAATCACTACTCTATGATCTCTTAGTGGTAAAACCTCACAAATAGGTACTTGTATTGATTCCTCAACACTAAATAGGAAATTATCACGTGCCAATATTGAAATATAATATAGTTATCATCATAGAGGCATCCTAAAAATTAAGAAGACATGCCTTGTCCAAATAAACAGATATTTGGAGCTAACTCAAGAAAGGAATGGATTCCAATGACCCAATAATATATTATTTTTGTACCATTGGTTTATCTAGAATCATTTACTTAGTATACCATGTCAAAAAGAAGTTTTTCAGAGTACTAGTGTATGAATGCATCACTCGATTCACTATAACTAGGTTCCCAAGCCTATGATCCAATCTCAGGACACCACAACATCATTTCCCATAGTTCCAAAAACAATCCCCATTAATTGTCTAATTCTAAACACTAAAAATAGACCAAAACTAATTTAATAGAAATTTTTTCAGAACTGACACTCTACTACCCCGCTTGTACTCACAGTAAGCCGAGAGTGGTACCCCATGCCTGCCTCCAATAGGCCAGGGGAAAGGTAAAAATATTAAGTGTTATGAAAAATCTAATAAAAAAAATGCATCCATATATTTTGCGATGAGCACACCCATATGAAAAACTACCATACATATAAAATATGTACCGTGAACTAAAACATTTGATAGAAATACAATCCAAACTCATGCATCCATTTAGGTTTTCCTCGTACCTTCAGCCTTCTCCCTAGGATTTTTCTCCTCACCACCAGAATCAGATTCAACCTCGCCGTTAACATTACCACCTTCTCCAGCGACCAAACTTCATGTCATCGTGTCCTTATATTTAGTCACATCCATGGAAAATGAAACTGAAGACTTCTAATACCCATATTTTTCCTCAACCATACTATGAGATTCCAAAATTATATCCACCTTCACTGAAATTCCAATGTTCTTCTAGACCTCAGACTCATCGTCGCTAGTATGGATTCCAGAACTAGACACGGGGGTGGTTCCTTACTCATAGATCTTTCTACAAGCCAGAGAGATCTTCAAAGCTACTACTTTTATGAATTAGGGTGGCTTGTCTGAAATAAAAAATCTAGTATAAGATATTTGATGGGCTTGACTGCTCTATTTTTTTGTTTCTTCTACTGATTTTCGGCCACCATAGTTGCTATTGGATACAGTCATGCTAACATTCCTGGACATTTTTCACATGGGAGAGAGATTTGAGGTAACTGAATTCTTTGCTGAGGATTTTTTCTCTACAATGGTCGATATACTTGAGTAGATCTTCGTGGTATATCTACTATGTTTCTTCTATTCATTACCCACTTTCCTGCCACCATCATTGCTCTCATGGATAGGTGTTAGATCTGTTGCCTTTGGTTCATAGGAATGGGGATCAATAACATTAAATACATGATTAGGGGAAGAAACGACTTTCTAAATATCAAAGGAATCCCCTTTACTATCACTATTTTTCTCTAAAACAGAGTCATCGACACTCTAGCCATAGGCATTCTTGTGATCCTCCATTGCCAAGTACTTCTCCTTCTTCAATGGAGATCCTTTTTAATATGTATACTCTTCTTAAATTAAGATACATTATTAGGTGTTGTATTTATTTTTGAAATAATTTTAAGAAAAAAAGGATGTTTATTAATAAAATAAATCACCTCACATTGATTTTGGAGAAAATAAGACTCACCATAGTATTCAAAAAAATCAAAATCATAATGGATAAGAAATTAAATTTAATTGAGAAGTTTTTTTCTAGATGAAAAGGATCATTAGACTCACCTTGAGTCCAAACCAAAATAATAGATCATAATGGTGAAGAATTAGAGTCTCCATGAACACAATTTAAATGTGATGATGATTTGTGGATGTTGGATTTCTAATAAATCACAAGTATTCTTTGAAAACTTATGATAAAATTTTGATAAAATAAAGGGATAGAATATGTATAGACAATTATATTGAGAATATATTTGAAAGGGAATAGCGGATGTCAATCATATTCAAGAAAATAATAATCATGCTAAGATAGAAATAAGGGTGTTGGTTGGAAATTCATAAAACTATCCTTTATATGTAAGAATATGCTAAAGCCGATCCTCATTTTAATCAAATTCATAAAGGAAGTCATCATTCAAGAATAATTTTATGAAATTAATAATTTTGGAAGAGTTGAAGTATTCTGATATCAAGATCATCGTAATGAGTTTACTGGATGCAAATTTGTTTAAAATCCAAGTAGGATGATCGTAATAAATAGAAGAAATAGGTAAAAGCTATGGATAATGATCCATCATATTTATTATTTCATCATATTCATCAAAGGAAGAATTTATTGTGTAGTAAAATTCATTAGTATAATATTCAAAAGATAAATAATAAATTTTATTTGTTTTCAAGTGTTTTTATTAGTTGGTTCAAGATCTATCATATTAGAATTGATAATTGATCATTGGTCTAAAAAAACTATGTAGAAGTAGTTAAAAAATATTCCCAGAATATGTTTTCTTTATCGTAATGAAGAAATCAGATTGGAAGTTAGTTCCAATAATCATTATGAGATGTCTTATGTTTCTCTTTATACATCGAGTACAAATAATCGCGATAAATAAACTGTATTGTGAGAATTTGAATGGGTTGTAAGAATCAGAATGGTGTTTGTAAATATATTCAGTAGAGAGATTAACTATTTATATTATTAGATAAGGATTGAGAATAAATGAGAAGAGTTGAGAAGAATTAATTAATCCATAAATTTAACCAAAATTTATGGAAACATGCAAATTTGGAAAATTATTTTGAGTGGGGAAAACATTTAGAATCCCGCAGAAAACAAATTTAAGGTTAGTATAAAAGGGGAAAAGTGCATTATAAATTTCTAATAGAAGTATCACTAATGAGAATTAGAGAGAAGTTGGATAAAATAAGAAATTTTAAAGCGAAGAAGTGGTATCTAGCTTGTCCTTCTTGACGAAGCAGTGCAAGATAGAAGTGAAAGGAGAAGAGATAAGATTGAAAAATATTCAGGTGGTTATCATATTCAAATGATTATTGTATTTAGTCAGATATCATTTTGCGTAGGATTATCATATTGTGATTTCGAGACTGAATTATAAAGTGTTCATTATTTTATCAATTGTATTATATAGAGATTTAATTCTGTAATGATCAATAAAACTGGGGAAAATTGGACTATGATTTTTTTATTGGGATGAGTTTTATTAAAAATACTAGAATGTTTTTACTATCTTCTGGAAATGAAATTGAAGTATTTATTTGAAATTTTATATTTTAGAAAGTTTATATGGAACCATTATAACATGTTTTTTTTTCAAAAAATTTGTATTACATTATTTCTCCTAGGAAGAGCTCACAAACAATTAAGTTATTTACATATTGCTACATGAGTAAAGTGGCATATCCTAATCATTTTATTCCACACAAAATGATTTTTCTAGTATATTGTGTGGTATTGGATCATTATCAATCCATACCAAGGACGTAGCAATTCTTAATAAATACTGAACCTTGTTAAAACATGTATTCTTATGAATTTGTGTTTTAATTGTTTTTAAGAGGGATAATAATATTTAATAAGAGGTGAATTTTATTTCATAAGGAAGGAAACATAAAAGAAAATTTTATCTCTCATTCACCCCATACCCCTCTCAGTGATACAATTAGACTAGTACAAAATATGGATTTAACATTGTTTTTATGACACTGATTTTTAATCGATATATATAATGTCGACATAAAATATAAGATTTTAGACGTTAGTTTTCAAAAATTGATTCTGAAAATGATTCCATGCTTAGTTTTTTGTGCCATTTATTATAAGAACTGATGATTCAAATTGAGTGCATCCCTGTTTTTTGCATTGGTTTTCATGAAAACTGATACCATAAATAATGTATTTTTTAAAAAAATTATGACGTCGTGTTTTAAGAAAACTGATGCTGAATGAATTTATTTAGAAAATATATAATATTACACTAAAAAACAATCAAATTCTTCATAATTTAACACAATATAAAAATCAAAAAGTATTTATCTTTGACTAAAAATCAATAAAAACGTACATGATTTTATCTAGCTTATAAAAAAATATATCTATGAATTTCTATTATAAAGTAGAATTAAAATATACTTACCTAAAATTGACGGCATGAAAATTTTTGGTTATTATAAAAGCATTCATTTCATATTATTCCATTCAAACACCTATTATAATAAAAAATTAATTTTTTTAACACATGTTATTATGAAAATGTAAAATTATTAAAAAAATTAGAATATACACACATGAAATCATAATATAACTTAACAAATAGTTTTCAAACAAATAATGAAGATGGGTAAGTTTAGTTATTTGTATAAGACTCCGTATCATTTAATATCTACAATAACATTGAATGATATGAGATTAAAAAGTATATTACTATCATAGAAAATATAATAAAAATAACTAAACTTATCAATTTCAATAGTTACCCCACTTGTCATTATCTCGTACATGAGTTGTATAACATAATAACCAAATTAAAAATATCCTTATTGATGGTGAAACTACAATTATAAGAAATTAAATTAATAATAACAATATATATATATATATGTCAAAAAATAAGAACAATATCTCATGTAATAAATAATTACCTTTACTTTCACATAATTGATGGCATTTTGTTTCTTTATATACATGTGTTCTTCGATAAATTTTTACATGAACATCATTTTCAAATATATGAATTAATAATAAATGTATAAAAAATAATAATTAAACACAGTGAGCTTGTGAAAAACAAAAAAAACATTCAGGTTTAATAAGGTGGAAACACTTTTACAATCCCTCCATGATTATGAGAAAAACCAATATAAGCTGCATTCTCTTCGAAAAAATACGTCTAACATCCAATACCTCCTACACTACAAAAAATTTCACAATAAATGAAATAATAATGATCATTATTTAATAATTATGTTCATGTTCTTACTTATAAAGAAATTAAAACAAACAAACACCCAATCTCCCTATGTGATAATATCTCACATATATATGCAAATCTACTATGATTCTTCACATGTTGCACATCCATAGAAATATATTATTGATCAATAAAACCATAATTTGATGTGATTTCATTTTTAAAAGAAGCATGTGTAGATACCTAATTTAAAAAGGTAATATGGATAGTTATTATAAAACATATTTTTATAAAAAAAATAAAAATTCCAATATCAATTTACTTACATGGAAAAAAACTACAACAAAATTAGGTTGAGCTCTTCAAATTAAACTAGATGGATGATATTTTCTTTGAGTAATTGCAATGGATAATCTATTCCACATATATTGAACTTTATCTGAAACTCATATATATTATTCAAGGATGAAAAATCCTAAGATAATATTTGTATCCCATGAGAAATATTAGATGTATATAGAGTCAATTATTATTGAACATGTTATTTCAATTGTGAAATTTCTTTTTCATTCAGATAATCTTATATTAGGTAAATTTTAGAAGACATTATATGTAATTTTCAATCATATGTAATTAATATATAATAAAAACTCATACCTCATATGAAATATAATGAACAGGACCAGTTGGCCAAACTAAAAACTGACCCGAACGATCCCCATATATAGTAATATCCTCCGTAAGAAATGGAATTACGTGATTAAGATCAATAATATCAAGTACTGATACTATAACCTAACCCATATTCATAGTTTTGTTATGTAAAAAATCCCCCACAAAATATACGAGTCTTAATGAAAAAAATATGTATATGAGGATCTCTAGTAAACAACTCAAAATATATACTTTGGTCTGAGCAAGGAGGTGGTGTATCAAACTAGGAAGGTTGGGAAGGGTAGTCCGACTAGGGTGGATGTGGAGCATAAATTAAGTCAGATGGGAAGGATGGGAAGGATAGGAAGTCTATGAATATTGTGACTGTCTTTCCAAGTGTTCTAACAAAGCCTGCTGCATGGATTCTTAAATTTGATCACATGTAGACTGTTTCATCTCCTTCATCTCGGATTGTAAGGATTCTATTTATAGTTCTCTTTATTGCTAACTCTGGCAAAAAATGTTCAGAATACTAACACCCACATGATATCATATAACATGGATGGGGTGTTCATCCTTTCCAAAATAGTTTTTAGGATGTCCATCCTACCCAAAATGATAAAAGATACATGTGTCTCTTCTTCTTTATGTTCATCATGAAATGAAAAATAAAAAAGTTATAATACTGGTTATATTTAATAAAATGCAGAAATTCCTGACATATAAATAATATTTATTATAATTTTATCAGATACCTTTTTATCTTCCTTTGTAAGATACTTTTCATTTTTTCTAATTTTCACTCATTTCCATTTTTCATGTTGAGTGGGAGGAGATATAGATTCAAACTGGACCTCTTCTGAACACTACCAGATCAAGCTCTTATTTCATCAAATTTTTCTTCCATAATTTTCTTCTCCAATAACGGATATTGTGATAAAGTATGAGGGTATACATTTTTCAAATTAATCTCATGATGAGATCTTCTGGAGTTCTATTACATAAATATAAACTAATAAGTAGTTAGATAAATATATAAAAATGTTTATAATATAAAATAATTATAACAACGTTTTTTCATGAGGACTATAAAAAAATTGTTTCCATGTATCTTCTTCTATATATAGATACATAAGGCATGTGTTTTCAAAATTTTCCCTAAAAAAATAGCTTTAGTTCAGTTTTGTTTTAAAATATCTCCATCGAGCCGCTACTAAAGAGAGATATATTTTAAAATTTTCTTTTGTTTCCTAAAAACTGAATGTCATATGTAATTGGCTAAATGAAATATTTAAATTAAAATATTTAATATTCACAAGATGTGATATAATAAATCAATTGATATATTTACCCATCATGACCTCTCAAAGCTATTTCTTCGACATCTTGTCCACAAACATCGAATCGGGATATAAAATACTAATACTAAAATAGCTCTGCATTGATATATAACTAGAAAACTGAATAGCATTTGGGCCAGTTGCATTATTATTATCATCTAAATGAATATGTAATATCTCATATCAATGAGTAAGGGGTAGTTTTAGTAAACATTTAATACCATGTTTACCAACCAGAGAACTTGATTTATCTATAGTAATTAGAGATGTTTCCTCTACTGAGGACACATCAGCAGTACTGTAAAGAGAATTATAAATTAAAAGTTTTCTTTCATTAAATAATTATATTACTAAATATTTAACAATATGAAAAAATATATATAACCTGGAATCTTCTCCTCTATCTCTGTATCTAACATTAACACAAGAAGGTGTAATAAAGATCTATGTACGAGCATATCATTAGAAAACTGAATATTTAGAAACAAGGATGAAAAATATGTAAAAAAGAGGCACACATTTGTATGTTTCCAAAAAAGAAACAAAATATAAATAATTACAATAAAAACTTGGTGACTAATTTAGTGATTTCTGATATTCCTTCATCGTGATCATTATGTACTGCATGCACTATGTTTGCCTTGTAGTCATTGTAATTATCCAACATCGTATAAAAGATGAATAAGACTCATGTAGATCAATAACATTATCAAAATCATTATCATCAGCCAAATAATATATATTTCAATGAAAAATGATAGAACACTAATAATTTTATGGATTAATGACATAATCTATCCACATTGCATGTGTCACCATGATAAATGGTCACTCATTATAATTAAATCTTTTTAAATCAACCAACATAAATCCAAAATCATCTTGTTTCACACCACTATTGAAAAAAACCCAATTATAGTTAAATAGATTGAATCTAAATTTTTTCTAATCAATTTCCAATATATCCTTATGAACTTAAAAATATGCCCACAAAGCAGAAATTGGGTTATTATCTTTTTTACATGAAAAATACAGTACTTCAGCGATAACCATCACACAAATATTTTGAATGGTACTATTGTCATCCATATTTTTTAGGTAAAATGTGTACCCATTAATATCAAAACTAGTTTATTTAATCATATTAAGAGACTGTCCCCCTTAAAAACATTTCATTGTTTAGGATGTATATATACCTTTTCTCACTTTCTCTTTAAACCATGAAATAAATGTAATTTTATGCTCAATCATCAACCAATTTTCATTTCTTTTTAGATATCATCTCTTTAATTCTGCAACATGTGATGAGATATATTGTTGAAAATCATCAGTGTTGTCCAAAATATATCAATATGCCTAAATAAATTCATCATATGGAATGTAATTTACCTTTATTCTTTGAATCTCTCTACCTTCACTATCAACTGTCAAATTTTGAGACATAGGGAGACCAATATGATCCATTTGATTAAAATAATCAGTACAGAACTCATTAACATCATCCAAAACATATTTTTTACCAATAAAGGCCTCCGATCTATAATTGTTTTTAACATATACATTTAAAAATTTTATATACCTTTCAAAAGGTTACATCTAATATAAATAAATTTGTCTTCATATTCTTATCTCACACAACAAAGGAATCACTTGATGAACTATTATATTAAACAATATAAGTGTAAAGTACATTTATTATTGAAAATGTATAATAAAACATATATTCTCAAAATCATCTATCAAATTTGGATCAATAAACAAGATACACATGGATTTGAAAAAAATTATATAACCTGATGATAGTCTTTGTGATGACTAATGACAATATACCACACAGTGAGACTAGTAGTAGTTGTTACATTAATACCTGACAGCCATAAGATTTCATACCTATTTATTTTAAATCATTTACTGAAAAAAATTCAAAAAACTTTATGAATATCCATTGGGTACTTTTATATCATACAAAGACTGAAAAAAATACAACTTCTCACTCTTTCTTAGTCTGTGACAAGCCAAAGGTAAATATGTTCTATTTTTTCATAGTGGGAGCTAACTCCAAACGTATTCCCATTAATATCAAGTCTAATCTATAATTCAATTTATATTTATTCATTCCTTTTATGTATAATAAAGATCCAATAAAATTGTCACATATATTTTCCATAAAATTCATAACATCAATGTAATGTTTTATTTCAAAAAACCTCCCATAAAGTATTTTAAAAAATAGATTGTTCCAAATATTTTTTTGAAGAAAAAAACTAATTTTCTTTCCACATATAGATTAAATATTTTTCACCCTGTTGTAATATTATTCAACTGAAAATGGTTGTGGGGGGAAGATTTTATTCTGGTAAACTGTTAAATGTGTTTTTCAATCTATTATAAAGATGTTCAATTCACAAAAATCACCAATGTCCCATGTACACTATCTTTATTCAATTCTGCAATTGGTAATATTAAGTCTCTTCTTTATAAATTGGACATGATTTATGTCCATTAGAACTGTAAGCAGATATGTTTCCATATATAGGAATTCCATTTACACTGAACATTATCACAACATGCAAAAGAAAATACTATTTCGTGTGTGTATAGAAAACATCAACACCTACCTCCCATTGATGTTTAAAATCATCAATCAATGGTAAAAGATACACATCGATATATTTTCTTGGTTTTTTTGGTCCATAAATCTTTAAAATCATCATAACATATTTTCTCTTCATACATATATGTGGTTAAATGTTGTAAACTACCAAAAAAACAGACCATGAACTGTGTTGGCTGCCTAGGCTCTGATATAGATTCATTCCATATGTACACACTCCCATTACCAAATAACTAATTTCACTTACAAAATCTTGAATTTTTTTCTCACATCTCTTCCATTGTGATGAGTTAGTAGGGTTAGGTAATTTACCATCAGGTATGTGTTCATCTGAATATTGTATTATCATTATTTCATCAATTTAATTTGAAAATAAATTCTTCAAATGAGGAATTATTGGAAGGTTCCAAATTACCACAGGAGCAGCTTTGATTTGGGAAAGAATGTATCTTTTAATACCCTAATACCATTTTTCATAATATTTTCTTTTCCTCATAATTGGAATCTGGAAGCCAGTTGCCTCATAGAAGTACCTCTTTTAAAAGTGAAAGTATGTTAGAGATTCTTTTATCACTCCAACCATTACTTTTATTCATGTTAACCAATCTCAAAATAGATGATAACATTATATGATTATTAAAACCTTGGAATAATGGTTTTTTAGAATCTCAATAAAACCATTCAACTCTTGCTATTTTTTCAATGGTCTCAACACCTAATCTATGAATTAAATCTATAATATGTTCCTTGGTCACATTATTAAAATTTTCATCAAAATTATCTGTTTAATTTACGGTTCTTTCACCCTCCTAGATCCAACATGTATATTTAAGGCTAAAACCACATCAAATTAGATGGTACTTGATTTCTATATAGTTTAACTTTCTCATATTCAAACTCTTCACACATCGATAGAAAATAAAATCAATGTTTTCAATATTTCATTTATAAAATTCCAAAAACTAATCAACTATTTTTTAATATTCACTAGTAGTTCTTCATAAATTTATCTAATTATGATACATTAAATACCTGATGTTGCAATATAACTGGTGAATATATTAAAACACACATATATATATATATATATAAGCTTAAAAACTAAAAATAAATACACATTTAATATAAACTATTGATAATCAGATAAAAAAATAAGATGTGAAACACAATTAAAAATAGTAAACTTTTTATTTTCATATTATATAAATGTGTTTCATTGATATTATAATTTAATTATTTTCAATCATATAACATTTATTAGTTCATTTTACATAGTTTTTACATTAGTTTAGTGTTGTGTTTGTCAAAAGTAATGAATATTTCATTAATATGTCAGTTCATTTTACATAGTTGTTACTAAATAAATGGGGATGTTACTACTGAAACTCATTAGTCATAATAGATATGGAATTATCACATCTCATCACTACACCACCTATATATTGAAAAGAATCATTAATACTCTCACATAGCTGTTGATAAGGATGATGTAATACTATAACAATAATATCTATCTCAACATATAATGTTACATACTTATTCTTTCCATTTGGTTATTCAACCAGCAGTCATTGTATTAGATTTCTATTACAATAAAAATATAGATATATAAATAACATATAAATCCAATATAAATATACCACATGGTATATTTAAAAAATTATTGGTCATGCCACTATTATAAACATAACCCTATCAAACATGTTGTCTCACATAATCTTGGGTTATCTCGCTTTCCCATGATACCCACTCCATCTCAGATATAGAATAAAATATACAATGGATATCTAAAACTAATTTTGTATTATAAAAATGTCTAAATTCAATGGTTCTATAGAATTACACCAACGTGTCATTTTAGTTCTCTCAATACAAAATAATAATTGAAACAACTAAAAAATATAATTTAATGATAAATAATTTATATTCAAATTAAAAAAACACCTTAAAAAATTCAGAGTTCATCTTTTTCTTGATCCTTAATCCATACATAGTCCCTTCAATGTGTTGAAATAATAAACAATAACAAAGATATCTATATGAAATTTATTGTATAAAAACATTAAATATGAACATAAAAATAAAATCAAATGACCATTTGGTCCATATATAGGTTTTTGAGGAGAAAATAATATAGATATGATGATGTAATTGAACAACATGTATAATGGAGACCACAAATCCTGAAAATAAAAAACATCAACATAAATAGAGATGGAGATCCCTAGTTCACCTTTACAGTAATCGTGATTTATGAGGGATTCATCATGAGTGTGAGGGTTTTGAAGATAAAAAAATCAAGGGTTTCCCAATCCCAACAAATTTAAAAATATTCTTACCATCCATTATATTAATAACCAATGCTGAAGAGTCCATGAAAAAAATATTTAATGTCAGTTTTTGTAACAACCGACGTGAAATAGGTTTTTTTAGATTCTGCATCCTTGTTTTACAAAACCATTTCCAAAAATAAAGTCTCCAGAAATTTTTGGCATTAGTTTTACTAAAAACCAAAGAAAAAAATCATGTATAAAAAATTATCCACGTCATTATTTAGTAAAATAGATGCGAAAAATATTCCACACATACTTTTTTGCAATGTTTTAAGAAAACCGATGTCTCTTATCCAATGTTAAAAACACTATTTCCACTAGTGTTATTCTGACTAGGCAATAATATATGGTATAAGAGTTTAAGGTTCCCTTACTTTATTATTTGATGATGTTTTGAAGAGAAGTTGTAATAGAGAATATTAATTGTGTGAACCGTAAAGTTATTCTGGTTTTTGATTGTTATAATTATAAAATATAGAATGATAAAATATTTACATATCTTATATCTCTTGGATATGATGTTCTTGAAGCCACACCAAATGGTTTTTCTCATATTCATGAAAAAGTTCATCTTACATTTTTTAATAAGAAGAATCTAGAGAATGATGGAAGAGACAAGAATGTTTTATTATAATAAATATCTAAAGGTGAATTATTAAGATTTAAAAGCATTTCCACAAACAAAGGTATATAAGACAGGTTGAAAAACGAATATGAAGAAAATACATAAGTGAAGAAGGAAAAATTACAAATTTAGTGGCTAATGTATGAAGATTTTAAAAAGGGTGAGTGTGAATATATTGGGGAATTCATTACTAGGTTAAATGACATTTTCAACACTATTCTATGTCTTGGTGAAAAGTTAGAGGATTTGAAAATTGTTTAAAATATGCTAAGAATCCTTCCTGACATGTTTGATGCTAAAGTATCTTCATTGGTAGATAGAGATCCTAAAACATTCTCTCCAGATTATTTACATAGAACTCTCATCTAAAATGATATTATAAGGGAGAAATTTATTAAAATAAATGAAAATGTGGATAGAGAAATTTCATTCAAGGTGGCTAAGAAGGAACAGTCAAGGGAGATTTTTATTGAAGAAGAATCTAGTGATTCTAATTCTAAAAAAGATGTATGTAAAAATTGTCATGATATTTTATAATTGTTTTTTAAAAATATGAGTTGAGGTAAAATATAGTGACCATAAAATTTTATACATGTCATTAAATGATTTTAATCATAAATAATCATCAAATTACAATCTGAGGATCCAAATGTCTAGTGTCTTAGAAATTTGGTACATAAGAAAGCATCGGGATTCTGAAAAAAAAAATATTTAACATTATATTCATAAAGATATAATAAATTATTTTGACCCATTACATCTGTATAGTATAACCTAGGTGAATACATGAATAAAGTGATGACCTAAAAATCTCAGTAAGGAAATACACATTAAAATAAATCTTAGAATAAGGGTTAAGAGGCACAACATAAAGATACAAAAAGCATGGGACATGACTAAATATATGGAATCATAAAATATAAAACATGGGATCATATAATAATGGAATAATGGTAATGTTTAATCAATATAAAACATGAATTTTTAATGATTTAAGGTTCATTGAACAGGGGGTGCACGATTTAAGGCTAACCACCAAAATCGTTGCACACAGAGAATGATTGAAGGATAACCACCAAGACCAGTGAAGATGAACTCTCATAAGACTAAAAATTACCCAATTAATTTGCGTGATATCTAGGAACATCCATCATAATATTTTCATTAATATTTTTCTGCAAAAAGAATCATACATAAGAATTCAAATACAAACATAAGGGTTTCTCAGGGAAAGAAATGGGTACCATAATTATGTCAAAAGGAATATGAAATGACGATATCATAATGGTGTCCATAAAAGGATGGATTTAAATAATAAATGGTAATTTATAAGGTAATATTGGAATATATAATGATAAGTGATGTCAAACTGAAGTGAAAATAATTTTTAAGACATTTTAGAAATAAAACATTTTTCTACGGTTTAGAGGAAAACTGTAAAGATTCCATAAAAAAAATAATTGTTCGTATAAAAACAAAACTGAACCAAGATAGTTTTTCATGATAAAATTATTTATTTTATAAAAATAAAATTTTCTTAAAATAGATTATGTAGTGCACTTGAAAATGATAAAGAAATTGGGAAGTTCTGTTGAATCGGGTTTTCTTATCGGGAAGAATTGAGAAGAGAACCTTCTTAAAACATGTATTTCCCCATCAAAGAAGGATGATATAATTTGGATAAAAGAGTTTGGAACATATAAACATAATTTATATTAATTAAATAAAAATATATAAGTATTACATAGAAGTAATGAGTGATAAATAGTAACATGAATGAAAAATGGGGATTCAGGTAGAATTCCTTACCTTTTGTATGAAACGTGTCTACACTTCATCATAGTATACTGAATAATCAAATTGGATTCATTAATTAATAATTACATAATATTTTATAGATTTTATTATTTATTATAAATTTATTAAGTTATTTTATGCCCTTCTGGATGAGTTATAGTTATCAATTTCATCATTTGGGAGTGCTTGTTTTATTAGTTTTCTTGATTAGTTCTCTTGTATAAGAGTAAAAAAAGGTCATTTTAAGTGAAAACAGAAATACAGAATTAATTTTAAATGTTACTAATGAAAATAAATAATTTTGAATGGTTATATATTCCATTTTCTTATTTTGGGTGAGGATTAATGACTAGATAAAATTTTAATGATAATTGTTTGGATTATTTTAGGAGGTTTTCACTCATAAGAAACTTGTTTTGTTTTATTATTTAAAGTCATGTGTATATAATTATTCAATAACATTACATAATATATAATTTATATATTATAATCTTTGTTCAACCATAAAAATTATTTCATTACCAGCCTTGAATATAGTAATAGAAATGGAATACTCACATCCTTAAATGCCAAAAAATAACACATCAAAGATGATGTTTTCAGTTTTTTTTGACCAAAATCAGAGGGGAAATAATTTATGATGGATTATTACATAAAAATAATAAAATTATAGAATATTTATGGTAATACATTTATCATTCAATTTTTATTTGGTGAGGTGAGTAGAAAATAAGAAAAGAAAGAACATAAAAAGATATTTAAAGAAAAGGAAAGAGGAATTTACCTCTTGAATTTCTCCTCCTTGAGAGTCTCCTTAGGGAATTTTTTTTTTATCTTTTGGTGTGACAAAAATCTCTTGGATGTGGTTGAGAGTTTTGATAATATATTTATCAGAATTTTAACAAGGCTCAGTGTTTGAGAGGTGTGAGGAAAAGAGGTGCTGAAGGTGGTATTTATAATGGAGGAGAGAAGTGTTTTATCATTATTTTACTCATTATTTTATTATTTTTCATCAAGAATATGAATATTTAGATAATTATCACAAAAAATATTAAAATAATGAAGTATAGTTTCATATTTTTTCAATAAATTTTCCACACATAATTTATTACTCCATTACTTAGGCATTTAGCTTAAATCGTAAATTACTGTATTTTTCTATTCACAAAAAATTATTGTATTTAGAAAAATACCAAAAAATCAACCTAACCATTTTTAGACATGTATAATTCAAAAAGACACTCCTTTTTATGAAAATAATTTTTAAAATATGATAAATTTAATTTTCAATTAGAATTTTAATTTAAACGAGAAATACATATTTCAATATTATAATTGATTTTATAACACTTTGAAAAATTAAATAAGGTGTCATGAAATTACCTTATAATGACAAGATAAATAATAATAATTTTTTATTACATTTTATGGAAATAAAGTTTCTTTTTAAAACACTATATTAATTATA
Source organism: Viscum album (assembly GCA_963277665.1). Lineage (NCBI taxonomy): Eukaryota > Viridiplantae > Streptophyta > Magnoliopsida > Santalales > Viscaceae > Viscum > Viscum album. The sequence continues at coordinate 1,193,810,977 of OY728135.1, read as the reverse complement.
AAATTAAAATTAAATACTTATGTTTTATAAAAATATAAACACTTAATTAATAATTTCTAAAACATTTATTTACTTATCCTATGATATAATTATACAATATTATTATTTATAATATTACTAAATTTTATTTATACTTTCATTGGTGTGGTTACTAATCTATTGACTGGTTTAAAATTCATAATGGTCATATTACTATTCCTAAGGTCATGTTACTATTTCATCAGTATATGTTTTTCAACTTATTGAAATAGATATTTTTCATTAATTTATGATGTTTTTATTGTTATAGATATGTAATTTTTTGTGATTTATAACACCATACACAATTATGAGAAGGTAATTTTCATTGACAAATTTTTGGGTCTTTACATTCTTCCCCACTTATGAAATTTCACAGTCGAAATTTTGTTTTACGTAATATAGGGGAAAATGGTGAGGGTACTTCTACTCATCACTTCTTCTAGTTCCCATGTTGCCTCTTTAGACATATGGTTCTTCTATAGTTCTCAGACTAGGTGAGTTGTCTTCTTGTGTAGAACTTTATCTCTATAGTCCATGATGTTTACTAGCCGGTCCTGTTAAAATAGATCGTTTTCCAATTGTAGCACCTATGAATTTAGAACATTTGAGGAATTTAGTATTAAATTCATCAAGAGGGATACGTGGAATACATCATGTACTCAAACCAATGTAGGTGGATGTGCTAGTCGATAGTCCATGACTCCAACATGATCAATAATTTCTAATGGGCGAATGTACTTAGGATTAGCTTCCCTTTCTCCACAAATCTCATTATTATCTTCCATGGAGATATATGGGGGAATACCATTTCTCCAACATTAAACTCAAAGTATCATTGATGATTGTATGAATAGATATTTTGTGTATTTTGGGATACCTTGATATCATACTAAATGTTTTTCACCTTATCAACTATTTCTTCTACCATTTCAGGTCCTAGAAGCTTATATTCACTATCATCATCCCAACATGCTGTTGTTAAAAATCTTTTCCCATAAAAAGATTTATATGGATCAATTTTGGATGCTTGATTAGAATATATTGTTGTAAGATAACATGAACATAGGTAGATGTTGGTCCTATACTCCTTTTAAGTCAACAGAATATTCTTTGAACATGTCTTCCACTATCTGAATAGTCTTATAAGATTTACCATTAGTTTAAAGATGATGAGCTATACTGAAGTTCAGATCAGTACGTAGAGCATGTCGGAAAAATTTCCAGAACTTCAAGGTGAATCTCAAATATCGATCAAATACAATCGATAGTGGTACTCTATACAACCTAACCACTTCTCTGATATATATCTATGTAATTTGATCCAATGATAAATCCTATGGAATTGCGATAAACTGAGAAATCTTTGTAAGATGTTTCACAATAACTCATATATAATTATTTCATTTAGATGTCTTTGTATGTCTAGTGATAAAGTCTTTGGTGATGTTTTCCCATTTCCATGTTGGTACAGGTAATGATTAATCATTACCTTAGATTGTTCAATTCCACCTTCACTTACTGATATAAAATTAATTTTTATTTATACCCAGTGATCATATTTTTTAATATTATATCACAAATAGTTCTTTAAAATATCTCGATACATCTTTGTGTTCCCTAGTTAAATAGAGAAGTTTGAGCCACATGAATCATTTGGAAGTTCTTTCTTTATTTCTGGATTGGATAGTACACATAGTCATGACCCAAATCTCATTAATCCTTCCCCATTAATTATAAACTCTGAAGATTTATCCGTTATCATAGAATTAACTTTTTTTTGGATTTCAACATCATTTATTTGAGCATCCACTATTATCTTCATAATAGATGGTTGAGAAATAATTTGAAAAAGGATTGAATTTTTTCTTTAACAAATTCCCATGTTCATACTTTGAAAATATATGAAGATTAGATACTTCTCAATAATCAACATTGATAAAGATGCAATATCCTTTATAATTTGAGCATGTGCTGCCCTAATTTCCTAACCAAAATGGTAAAGGATTGAGTAGTCATAATCATTGATGAGATCTAACCATCTTTGGTGGAACATATTAATTTCCTTCTATATGAATATATATTTTAATCTTGTGATCAGTATATATCTCTCACTTCTCCCCATAGAGATAAATCATCCATATTTTCAATGCAATGATCACCACATCCAACTACAGATCTTGCATGGGATAATGTTTCTCATGGGTTTTTAAATGACTTCATGCTTAGGATATCACAACATATTTTTTCATCATTACAAAACTTATTCAATTCTTTGAAGCATATTTGATTACAAAAAAGAGTTCCCCACTTGTCAGGAGTGTGAGTACTGGCATAGTGACAACCCTCTTTCTGAGCTCCATAAATATTTCCTCACATTCTTGAGTCCAAAAAAACACTATTCTATTTTGTTTTATCATTGTTATAGGTTTTAAAATCATGGTAAGTTTTTCAAAAATAATCAGTAATACCCATCTAGGTCATGTAAACAATGGATCTCCATTATAGATGTTGTCATGGGCCAATAATTGATTGCATTTGTCTTGTAAGGGTCAACAAATATCAATTTTTGGGTGATTACATGCTCCATGAATGATACATCCTCTACCAATAGCTCACATTTATTGTAATTTTCAAATATTTTCTCCCTTCGCAATGTCTTCAACACAATATTCAAATTATCCTCGTGTTTCTCCTTACTTTTGGAGTATATCAGAATATCTTCAATAATCACTACCACCAAATTTTAAAGTTGATATATAAAGAATCTATTCATTAAGTCCATGAAAATTATTGGATAATTTTTGAGTCCTAAGGGCTTCACTATGAACTCATAGTGTCTATAACTTGATCATAAAGTAGTCTTGGGAATATCTTCTTTTCTCACCTTTAATTTGTGATATCTCAACTGAAGTTCCACCTTAGAGAAATAACGAACACCACACAGCTGATCAAAAATGTCATCTAATCATGGTAGGGGACGATTTTATTTTATCATGATTTTTTTGAGCTCACGGTAATCAATGTAGGGGTGTATTGATCCTTCCCTATTCTTGAAAACGAGGATTACCGCACCCCATGGTGAAGCACTCAGGCATATAAACCCTTTTCCAGATTCCCTTGTAACAACATTTTTAGTTATTTTAGCTCAACGATGTCCATTCTATAATGTGTTTTAATATAGGCAGTGATCCTAGAATAAGTTTAATTGATAACCCAACCTCTCTATTATGAGAAAGGCTATACAACTCTTTATGAAACACATTAGTGTGGTCCCTCTCAATGGGAATGTATTCAAGCATGATCCTCTCCTTTCTCTAAATCAATTGAGTTATATATACATGCTCATAAGTAATCAATTTCCAAACATGTGATAATTATTATGATGTTTATTCATCTTTTTCCTTACACTTGTATAGAATTAGATGTTGCTTTTTGATTTTATGAGTGATCTCTCTTTTCTAATAGCTGATTTTATATTTATATAAATATAGAAAATCCATTACCAATATATAATAAAGCTCTACCAAATAGTGTATGATAATATTTTATAAGATTTTAAATTTAAAATAAATAATTGGGGAGGAGTTATAGACATTGTATGCAATAATTTCACAATTTTTCATTTTATAGATAACTTAACCTAAAGGTTTTTTGGTGGTATTTTGATAGTTCTACTAAACTTTAAAGACATTAAAGAAAGAATAAAACTAGAATAAATTAGAAAATTCACTATTCTAGAAGGAATAACCAGCATACCTGTCACCGCATCATTTTCAAGATAAAACCTTAGCAGTAGTGATAACATATTCCCTTTCTTGTTGCCTTGTAGGTTGTTGTTGGTGATTTATTCCAATAAACCTTGAATTAGGTAAATATTTCACATAATTCTCATTTTCCATGTATTTGAAACATTGCACTATAGTTTGAGTATTTATATGAACCTTATTTTCTTCTTCTGCATTAGTTTAATTATTTATATCCCATCGACATTTGATAGAGATATATACTATTATTCCACATTTGAATCATTTCATGGTTCCCTTTAGACAGTTCTAAAGATGCTTCTTCCAAAATTTGATACATGTGAGATATTCTGTCTTCCCTCCAACTTGTGATTTATCTATTTATCAACCCATTTTAGACTCTAATTTAATTTTTCCTTTGACTTATGAGACCACTGAGAGTCTCCAATCTCCATTTAAACCTTATGGGAACAATGGAAAATCTCCTCCTGACATTCAATGTCTAAATTTTTCAACACTTTTTTTAGACTCATCATTAGTATGATAAATAATTAATACACATTTGTTTTCATATTCTTGATAAATCCATAGTCTTATCTGGAAAGCCTTGTGATGTTTGCCTCGTACAACCCAATATACTCATCTTCCTTTTACTTTATTCCAAGGAATTCAATTTCTATCTTCAGATAGAGGGTTTAGAAAAAATATTTATTTAAAAATATATTCATGAAATAATCCCATTCCATTGAATCAATTTTGTCATTGGAATTCCTCTTCTTGATCAGTGCCCTTCATTGATGAGCTTCCCCAACAAAATGACAGACTGTCGGTACAAATTTTTGTTCTTCTGAGCATTAGAGGACAAAAAATATACTATTAATGGAGTTAATCTATTTTTCTATGAAAAGGGTATCGAAAGATCCACTAAACATGGGGTACCATTTCCACATTAAGGATTTTTTGACAACATTCTCTTTCTTTGGAGAATGAGGGAATTTCACATGGTACAAATTAGTATTCATAAATTGGTCAATATGAGCAATTATTGTCATAAAGTTTTGAGCACCCATTCCCATCATATTTTGAATATAATTCACATAATATTCGCATTTCCTATCACATTGATTGTGGTCACATGTTCTTATATTTCTATCCATTAAATAAAAAAATAAAGTGCAATTAGAGGGTTTAAAAACATAGCTAATAAAAGAAAACATTAAACATTAATGGATAAAATTGTAAATGAAAATTATATGCAAATTTGTGATAACCTATGTTTAAATCTAGATTATCCATGATCTGTTTCTTAACATATATTTTTATAGAAATATTTTTTCCCTTTATAATGGTTAATAATGAGACTTTTAATTTAACAAATCATATCCCCCATGAGTGTCAAACCATGTGGCAGTAAGGCCTGTTATCATGTACTTGGATACCCCGAGTCAGCCCTGAAACATCTTATCATAGTATTTACTACTAGATACATCTGTGCTATAACTACGTCCGCTTATAGTAACCAAATAGAGATGTATTTTCTTGATAACCCACTTACTCTATACTAACCAAAATTTAGGGAAGTTTTCTTATACATAGCATTATCCCTAAGAATTTCCATAGAGTTTTATAATCTTAAAACCCAAAATAAATAGACCTTGCTCTGATACCAACAAGAAAAACCCTAGTATTTTATACATATCATTAAATGATTTTATGCATAAATAATAATCATATTACATTCCATGGATCATAAAGTGTAGTGTCTTTGGGATTAGGTACATAATTCATCATCAAGATTCCAAAATAAAAACAGATTTCATTTAATAATAATGAGGATATCCTAACTTATTAATATCCATCACATCTATATATGAAAACATGGGGGAATACATTAATAAATTAATGAGATAAAAATCTCAGTAAGGAAATAACCATTAAGATAAAGAATAGAATAAGGGTTATAATACATACAATAATGAAAAAAAAGCATGGAACATAATTAAATAGATGGAATTGTAGCATATATAAAATTGGATCATATAATCAGGGAATATTAGTAATGTGAAAGCAATATAAAACATTAATTTATCATCATTCAAGGCTCATTGGACACAGAGGAGCACGAGTCAAGGATCACAACTGAGACCATTTTACATGAAACATGAGTCAAGGATAACCATAAATACTATTGCACCTGAAGTTTCATGAGACTAAATATTACCCAATGCATTGTAACCAAATATTGCATGTCTATAAATATGTTTTCCACATAAATAATCATACATAAGCAATCAAACATATATGTAAGTGTTACCCATGGAAATTATTGGGTTTCATAATCATCTAAAAAGGCATATCAAAAGGGAATATATCTATAAATAATGAAAAGGTAGGTCAATCATATGTGAAAAGAGAGTTTAAGAAACATTAAAAATGAAACATTTTTGTATGTTTACTGGAAAACATTCAAGATTCCTTAAAATGGAATAATTGTTTATATAAAACCAAAATTTAACCAAGATAGTTTTTCATGATAAAATGAGTGATTTTATAACAATAATTTTTCATTAAAATAGATTATGTAGTGCACATTAAAATGGGCAAGAAATTGGGATGTTCATATGAATCAAGTTTGCTTATCATGGTGAATTGAGAAGTGGAATTTTTTAAAACATGTATTTCTACATAAAAAAGGATGATTTAACATGGATAAAAGTGTATGGAACATATAATATAATTTATAAAATTTACATAAAAACAAAAAACCATTACATAGGAGTGAAGAGAGAGATATAGTAACCTGAAGGAAAAAATGGGGGTTTGGGTAGAATCCATTACCTTATAATTGGAATGGTTCTATACATGATATTAATGTCCTAAATAATAATATTATATTTATTAATTAATAACCGAAAAACATTCTATAAATTTATTTGATTTATTATAATTTTATTAAGTTCATTTATGTCATATTTTATGAGTTATAATGTATAATTTTATCATTTGGGTGTGCTCGTTTTCTTAGTTTTCATGACCTGTTCACTTGTATATAAGCTTGGAATTTCACGTAAAATGGAAATAGAAATATAGAATTGGAGTTATAAGTTATTAATTAAAATAAATGATGTTAAATGGTTATATAATTCATTTTGTTATTTTGTGTGAGGAATCATTAGATAAGATGTTTGTGATAATCATTTAGATTACTTTTGGTTGTGTTCACTCACAACGAACTTTATTTGTTTATTATTTGACATCATATGTATGTTTTTATTATAGAACATTAAATAAGATATAATAAATATATTAAAATCTGGTTCCACCATAAAAATGGTTTCATGACTGTCTTTGAAGACGATAATAGAAATTTAAAACACGTGATTCTTAAATGTGAAAAATTAACACATCAGGGACGATATTTTCATTTATTTAAACAAAAAGATAGAGGAAAGAATTAATTATGGATTATTTCATAAAAATAGTGGAATTATAGTATAATTAAGGTAATATAGTTATGATTCCATTTAAATTAGGGTACGTGAGGAGGTAATAATAAAATATAGAACCTAAAAAGAAATGGATAGAAATGGAAAGATGAATTTACGTCTTGAATTTATCCTCTTTGAGAGCCTTCTTAGGGAAAACATTTTGGTATTTTTATGAGACCAAGATTTCTTGGACATGAAGGATAGGTTTTGGAAGATATTTTAGTAGAATTTGGTCATGGATCAAATCTTGATAGTTGTGAGGAGAATAGGTGGTGAGGGGTGGAATTATAGTGGAGGAGAGGACTGTTTTCTCATTATTTTATTTTATAGTTTATTATTTTTCCTCAAGAATATAAATAATTTGATTATTATCAAAATAATTACTAAAATAGATAATTATAGTTTGTTTTTGGGGGTTTAAAATATGCATACACCATCTCTGACTCCATAATTCAAGTACTTGGCTTAAACCCTAAATTTCTATATTTTACTATTCCCCAAAAAATTCAACTATTTTTAAAAAATCCCAATAATTCACTAAAACTATTTTTCGATTTGTAAAATTCAAAAATTAACTACATTTTACGAAAATATTTTCCTAAATATGTGAAATATAATTTATTATTAAAATCATAATTTACTGAAAAAATTCAAATCGTAAAATTATAATTGATTTTATAACACTTTGAAATATTAATTGAGATCTCATAAAATTATCCTATAATAATAAGATATAAAAATATTAATTTACGAATACATTTTATGGATAAAATGTTTTTTAAAACATTATATTAATTATAAAATTAAAATTAAATACTTATATTTTTTAAAAATATAAAAACATAATTAATAATTTCTAAAACATTTATTTACTTATACTACGATATAATTATATAATATTACCATTTATAAGTTTCCTAAATTTTATTTACATTTTCATGGGTAAGGTTACTATTCTATTAGCCATTTTACTATTCATAATGGTTGCATTAATTTTTATAAGGTCATGTTACTATTTAATCGGTATAGGTCTTTAACTTCTAGAAATACATGTTATTTAATTAATTAATCATTATAATGTTTTTATTGTGTCCTGTATAAAATTTTATGTGATATATACTATATGAAATAATAATGTGAACGAAATTTTCATTGATAATGTTTTGTTTCGTTATAGGATGGTGATGATGAATAAAAAAGTCCATAAAGATCTTGAATGAAACATGGTGATAGGATAAATATTTTTCTAGAGGGAAAGATAAAAAATTCTTCAAATCCAAAGGAAGAAGTTTCTTTTCTAAAGATGAATAGGAAGAAGTTAGAGATTCTGAACTGAAAAAATATAATGATATTTTAGTGAAAATAAATTTATTAAAATCGTGAATGATGAAGAATTCGGAAAAATTAGTTCTAAATATAAAAAAAATTGATTAGAATATCATTTGAAAAAATAATTGAAATAATTCATGAGAAATATTGAAAGGTAAGAGAAAGAAATTAGAAAGTTGAAAATTGGTTGTTCTTTATCAAATAGTCAAGATGATATTCATGATGAAAAAGTTAATTTTGTTAAAAAAATAATGATTCAAAGAAATATCTGGAGGATGAAAATAATCATATTTATCATATGGAAGTGAAAATGATAGAAAAATAATAAGACTTTAAAAATCATCAATAAAAACGTTTTAATGTTTATGAAAGAAATAAAATTTTGAGAAAATATTCCTTTAAATTTGGTGAATATTATCATAACGAGACAACTAAGAAGGATAAAAAAATGTTACCTTCAAACATTAAGAGGAAATATGGAATTGTTTTTCATAAATAAGAAAGCATTCTGAATCAGAAAATGTTTCTAATACTTATGATTCTAATAAATATAAAATGAAAATAAAGTTGAGAAATAAGATTCTAAATGATAACAAAAATGTTGGTTGCTCAGAAAAGAAATAGAAGAAGGTTGCTGCGAAACTAGTTCAGAACTCTCGTCAATATAGAAATTTTTTAGGAAAATAATATTTTTATTGATACTAGTGATATTGCTGTGGATTTATTTATATGAAAAATATGTGTTGGTTAAACAAAAACATCAGTAATATTCTATAGTTTAACAAAGGTATAGGTATAGGGGGAGTTAATCATCTCCAAAGAAGATGCATAAAAAGAATGTTTTGATGAAATATGAGAATGATGGTGTAAGAATTAAAAATAGGTTCTAACCCCGGGAAACTATTTGTGAAATATGTAAAAAACTAGGGAATATTGAAAAGGGTCATATTACTCTATTAATGGAATAAAAAAAGTTTCTTAATATTTTTTATAAGCTGCTGATGCTAAAAGATATAGGATAAGAAAAAGGTTTTGTTGTTAAAGTTTCTTAGAAAGCTATAAAAGGAGAATAACCATGGATAATTGATAGTGATTTTTATTCTCATATGATATGATATTTTATATTTTTGATGAATGTAAAATATAATAATGTTGGAACCATGACATTCTACAATGATGAATCACTAAGAATCAAAAGTGTTGTACTAGATATCATTATGAATGAAAAATTAAAATCCATGAAAGATATATTTATTGATGGGATGAAACATAACCCGCTGATTACTTCAAAATTGTATGATTAAGGTAACAAAGTTATTTTTAAGAAGGATGTATTTTTTTATAAAAAGTGATAAGGATGTAATGATAGTTACAAGAGGCCAATGTTCAAAGGGAAACTTATTTCAAGTTTGTGAGGCACGGAACTATTGTTACTTGTGTTTTGTGGAATAAAATAAAATATAGAGAAAAGTTTAGGAAACATGTGTCATAGAATCATGGGAAATTTATCTAAAACAAATAGTGTTCGAGACATTCCTAATTTTCCAAAAAAAAGATATTGGTGTTGCACTATTTGTTACAAATAATATATTACAAATTCAGTGCATAATAATGTTTATATTTGTTCAAACCAACCCTTGGACCATATCCTTTCCAATATCTATGGGCCGATTAGAAAACAAGAAATGAATGAAGATAATTATTTAATCATTATAATTAATGAATTTTGTCCCATTACATGATTTATGTATATGAAACATGAATCAGATGCTCTAAAAAAGTTTAAAAGATTCAAGAGAAAAGTTGATAAAGAATGTGATTATAAATTGAAGTAGTTAAGAACAGAAAATGGTGGTGAATCCAAAAATGAAAAATTATAAAGTTATATTGAGAATCCAAGAATTCAGTATGAATATAGTTCCCCATACACTCATTAGTAAAATGGGGTATCTAAAAGAAAGAATAAAAGTTTTGTGGAAATGGAGAGAACTATGTTACTGAAACGTAATCTTTTTCACTTCTATTTGAGGAAAACCATGAAAACTGTTGTATACATTCATAACCAATGTTTCTATAGGAAAATATATTATATGAATCCATATGAATTATTTTATTGAAAAAATCATTTTTTGAAACACTTAATTTTGTTGGAGTCAATTTATTATAAATAAGTATGATGAAAACAAGGGAAAGTTTGATAAAGAAAGGCTGAAGATAGAATTTTTCATAAAAATATTCTAAAAAGAAGAATAAACTGATGTTTCAAAAAAAATTTGGAAGATATTTTTTTCTGGTGATGTGAAATTTATTTGAAGTGGATGAGGAAGATAAACAGACTCATGTAAATAAGGATGTTGAGAAGGATTTAGATACATTTATTAATTATTTTGATAAGGATACAAACAATTGTAACCCAACTCAAAAAGTAGAATCAAATTCATTTATTTCTAAGGATGAGGAAAATATATAAAAAAATCATCCTAGTCTGAAGAAGATAGTAGAATATAAAAACATTATTGGTGATGAACATCAAAAAGTTCAAATAAAAAGAATATAAAATGCCATTACACACACTTTTTTATATTCAAAAGTGGAACTGAATGAAGCTAATGAATCTTCGAATTATCCATAATGGTTTTAGGACATGAGTGAAGAGATCGACCATGTAAAGAATAATGAATCATGGTATCTTACACCTAATAAATATAACAAAAATGTTATTGGTACAACATGGGTTTTCCAAAACAAGGATAATGAAGAAGATGAAGTTATAAGGAACAAGGAAATAATTTGTTTCAATGGGTATTCACAAATTGAAGGTATTTATTTTGATGAATCATTTTCCCTTGTAGAAAGATTTGAAACTATCATAATATTTCATGCTATTTCTGTACAATGAAGTTACAAAATATTTTAAATGGATGTGAAACCCACATTCCTAAAGAGTTATATTGATGAGGAAGCTTACATTGAATATTAATTTGGCTATATTATTGAGATTGATGAAATTTATGTGTGTAATTTAAAGAAATATTTGTATGGATTTAAAAAAGATATGAGGGCATGATATTATAAATTGGATACATGCATATGTAAGATGAGTTTTAGGAAAGGATGAGTTTATATAAATCTCTACATCAAAGATAGTCAAAAATATTACCTCATTATAATTATTTATGTTGATGACATTATATTTGCTGGGAATGATGATAGAATTTATAAATGATTTATTGAAGAGATTAAAAAGTGGTTTGACATGTCCATATTAGAAAAAATGATATAATTTATTGGGTTACAAATTTTAAAAAAGAAGAAACCCATTTTTATTTCTCAAGAAAAGTATTCATAAGAACTTATCATGATGTTCAGCATGGAAAACTCAAAAGTAGTTTCTAAACTGATTTTAGTGGTAACAAAGTTGAGTAAAGATATATAAGGTAAGGAAGTTTATCAAAAATAATTTTAGAATTTTAATGGATGTTTTTAATATTTAACTACCTCAAGACCCAACATTATTTCTTTTTTAAATTTATGTTAAAATTTTTAGAGTTTTCTTAAATATTTACATTTACTTATAGTAAAAAAGAATTATTAGATACATAAAAGGAACAAAAAATTGTAGAATTAGGTATGATACCTCATAAATTATTGATTTATTTGGGTATTCAAATACTGATTGAGTAAGAAGTGTTGATGATAAAAGATCCACATCTGGTGGAGTATTATTTCTCAAGAAAAGCATGTAATTTTTCATATAAAGAAATAGAAATTAGTATCTCTTAGTACGACTGAAGCTGGGCATGTTATTTCTACTCATGTTGTTACCCAACATATGTGGATAAAGACTCATTTAGAATATTTACTTATTGATGTGAAGTTACCCTTACTCTTAAGATGTGATAATCAATGTTTAATAAATATAACCAGGAATCTTGTACAACATTATCATTCAAAACATATTGATATCAAATGTCTTTTCATCAAAGAGATTTTAGAGAAGAATTAATTGAAGTTGGAATATGTTCTAACATCAAACCAAGTTTCGATTATTTTCATAAATTCTTTATTGGATGAAACTTTTTAAAAATTGAGGTTGAACATGGGAATCTAAACTCTTTAACATTAAGGTTGAGTAATGTTAATTTGTCACATCTCTCATCTTATCATCTGATATTTTAGTCAAGTGGGACAATTGTTTCATAAATCTATCCTTATGGAAGAATGTAAATAGAGGGAGTTTTGGCTAAGCTGTCAATCTAGAATTTTATGTGTGTGATCTATTATAACTTTTTGTTGGAGTGGTGGATGAAAAAATTATTTTTATATTCTAGTAATTTTGAATAATTAAATAAATATGAGTAACAATGTTGTGATGAAAAGATTAAAAGGTTTCATGATCACTTTTTTTAGATAGCATGGATTTTTTGTCAATAATTATTGTTCCCTATAATTAGTTATCTCATGTAGTCTTAGAATTTTTGATAAGTAATCAATAGTTTGAGGATACACAATTTAGTGATTTATGAATATTGGATGAAAACAAAATCTAAAGGGAAGTAATGTTAGGAATAAGATGATAATGATTATTTTATTCTAGTGTTGTCTTTTTTTCAACATTGTTGAAGTAGAAAATGAAGTTTAAGAAGAAATGAAATCAGTTCAATTTCATTTTGTTGAAAATAATACTGATCATTATATTCATGAAAATAAAACTTACAATGATTGAGAAAGTCTATAGTATTTATAATTTCTTTCTGGATAAAAATGATAATCAGGATCACCTTGTGTCTGGACAGGAAGAAGAGATCATAATAGGAGAGAATGACAGTCTACATGACTGTGATTTAAATGTGACGATGAATTGATGATTTTGAAATTATAATAAATCATAATTATTCTATATAAACTTATGATGAAATGTTTATTAAATAATGTGGGAGAAGAAGTCATGGAAATAATTTTGAGAATTTGATTTAAAGAGAATTGGGGCTGCCAATCATATTCCAAAAAATCATAATCAGGATGAGAAGGAAAGAATGTTATTGATTGGGAAGACACATAAAATTCCATTGTAAGATAGATGATTTTGAATATGACATTAAATGAAAAGAAAGTCATCACATAAGTCATGATATAAATAGAATTTTATTAAAGAAGGAAGTTTGCATTGTCAAAATATTCCATTCTCAAACTCATCATAATGAATTTTCCAAAGGCATATTTTTCAAAAGATGAGAAATATAATCATAATAAAGGGACAAGAAGTTAAAGCTTTTGATGATGATCTATCATATTCATTATTTTATCGTATTCATCAAAGGAATAATTTCATGTTGATGAAAAGTTATTAGTATCATATTTTGAAAAGGAATAAGAAATTTTATTTGTTTTAAGTGAATTTATTAGTTAGTTCAAGAGACATCATATTTGAATTGATATTGGACCACTGGTATGACAGAAAATAAGTATAAGAGGTTAAAGAAAATTGAAAAAATCTTCTATTTCCATCATAATTAAGATATTGGAATAGAATATTTTTATAATAATCATAATTTTCAGCCTTATATTTCCCTTTATACATATTGTACAGAGCATCATAATGAAGAAATCATACTGAGAGAATCAGAATAGAAAATTAGAATCGAACTAGTTTTATAAAAAAATTTATTTGAGAGATTATTTGTATAGAAAATTTGAGAAGGATCGAGAAGTGATGAGAAGATTTGAGAGGCATTAAAAAGTGATAAATGTATTCAAAATTCAAGGAGACATGATATTTTAGAAAATTTGGTAGAGTAAGAAACATTTTATGAATCCCACCCAAACCGTATTTACGGTGAGTACAAAGGTGAAACATACATTGTAATTTTCCGATGAAAGTATTATTCAAGAGAAGTAGAGAGAATTTAGAGCATTTAAGAAATTATAGAGAGATGAATCAAAATTTAAATTATTTTTATTGATAAAGTCATGCTGGAAATAAGTGAAATGAGAAGATACAAGATTTCAATGCATTAAGATGATTATCATATTTAGTCAACTATTGTATTGGAAATGATTATCATATTGGGATTTACATAATAAAGCATAAAGTGTTTAGAATTCTCTAAATTTTATTCTGTAGAGATATATTTCCATATTGAGAAATCAGACTGGGAAAAATCGGACTGGGGTGTTTTGTTGGACTGAGTTTTATTACAATGTTCAAGAATTTCTTACCATCATTTGGGTAATAAAGTGAAGAATTTATTTAAATGTTTATATTTATGAATGTTGATAAGGAAGCACCACAACATATATTTTTACAAAAACTTTGTATCACACTAGTTTTTCTTGAATATCACACACACAATTGAAATATTTACATAGTTCAACATGAGTGAAAGGGAAAATCCTACTCTTTTTATTTCACACAAAATTATTTTTTTCTAGTGGAATGTGTGGTATCAAATCATTTAAAAACCGTACCAAGGACGTATCTATTCTTATTGGATAGCTGACCTGGTAAATTCGTGTGTTCCTATGGTTCTATGTTCGATTTGTTTTTGGTAGGCAAAGTAATATTTAGAATGAGGCGAAGGTTCTTTCATAAACAAGGAAACATAAAAGAAAAATATATCACTGATTCACCCCTCACCCTCTTTGTGATACAATTATCCTATATGGGAAATTACACCAAGTAGGCATTTCACATATATGGGAGGCCTTATCAAAATTTACCTATATACAAAATCACACACCCACCTAGCTCTATGAAAGATTGTAAAAAAATCAAAAATTTAAACATGTATTGTATAATAAATGTTTGAGAAAAACTATAGGATATACATCAATGTTCAACAACAAAATTTTATAGGGTTAAAATACATGCGTAACTAGACAGGATATACCAACTCAATGAAAACTAAAATAGTAAAATACCGAAGAGATCATAGCTTACAATATCTAAGTATAACCACCATGCATGTCTAGTGCCTCCAAAAACTATTTTCTCCTCAAATACTAGGTCTACCAATTCCAGTATCAATCTATCTATCATTTTAATAAGACATAATATGTGTGTGAAAAACCCATACATGGGTGATTATAAACATACTTGGTTGTATTCCTAGAAAACTAGAAGGAAGCATATAAAATAAAATATTAAACTAAAGCCATATGTTAATGAGAAAAAAGAAACCCAATGTTAATTATTCTCATACTAAAACCACAGTCGAATGGAGTAGTATTCAATCTAAACAAACAACGTAGAATAATATTATACCTAAAAGTACAAATGTCCCATGAAAAAAACCATGCATAATCTCATATGAATCAGGGTTGAGGGACTAATCCTCACTATTATGCTCCACAGTTGAATTTCAAGTGTCTTTAGTGGAGGTATTACTCATCATTGGAGCTCGATGATAGAGGAGTACCACTCTAAAAACAGAGTCCCTACACCCTCTTCAGTGTGGGGGAGTTACAAATCTACCAGTATATAGGTTTAAAGGAATCCAATGAGAAATAAAATATTTTATACTGGTTATTCCATGATTTATTTCATAATTATACACTTAATACCATCCTAAAAGATCATGAGTCTAATTGCATTTGGGTGATTATATACATAAAAAATAACATTAAATAAAAGTACAATTAAAATATTTAAAAACACCATAACATTCCATTTTATTCCATTGAAATTTTAAAACTTTTTATGATACATTGGGGGCATACATAAGATTGCGGTGAGATATAAAGCCGTGTAGGGGTATTATAGAAGAACAACATGAATAAATTAATACATGTGATTAAAGAGGTGTACCAAGGTGACATACATGGGTTGCAAATCATAAACATGAACATTGAAACATTATATAATATTATACCATCAAGAAATATATGAATACAAAAACAACATAATACATGTTATCATAAGAATAATTCAATGATAACTAAAAAAATCATAAAATAGCAGGATTTGGCTAACCTCCCATGCACCACACAAGGTTTTTAACCAGATAGAAACATTAACCAACACATTGTAGGGATATATAAATTTGGGCCCACATGTTACATTCATATCATAGACATGTATTTTCATTCCACATAGATCATACAACACATGTTTGTATTTCATTAGATATAATCCCTAAAATTTCATGTGTATTTATTGAATACATGGGTGTCCAAAATAAATGAAGCTTATTTTCATCTAGGTGAATAAAATTGAGTGTAAATGGGGGTGAGTATACACAACAAAAATGTTTGGAATCAGATATATCTAGGTAAATTTAGTAGCATATTAGGTGTATATATGTGTTTATGAATGGGTCTATTGAGAATTAAAAGAGGTATCTAATAACATTAAAATCGTATAAAAAATAGATATATGGGTAAAAACAAATTTTGACATTAAAAACTAGGAATCAAAATAGAGATATTAAAAATGTTCTTGAATAAAGTGGAGGATTATAGAATCTACTTACAATGAGACAGACCTTCTAAGAGAATGGAAGGTGCATCTTAAGAGATTGGGAACACCATTAGATGGATTTATAGGGGTTATGGAAATAAAATTCATTCTCAAAGGGGATTTTTTAAAGAGGAGTGTGGGTTTGGTAGGGTACTTAATAGAAAAAGAGAGGGGAATTATTTATGAATTTCCAAACACAGATTTTGGAATCTATATGATAAAATAATCATAAAATCAATTCTTACCAAAGTTATTACCCATGGTTTCTACCAAATAAGAGTTATTTCAATGTTTTATGATACCATAAACCTAACATTTTAAGATAATACAATTGTTGAGGTATAATTGAGTCATGTTCATTAAGAATTGATTTTAAAACCATTAAATATAATATTGATTTTTTGTGGATTCATTAAAAATTAAATAAATTAGATTAAATAAAACAAATTAGTTTAAACGGTAAATATATATTTATTAATGATGAATTTTATAGAATTTATTAAATCAATTTTGAGCCATTATGATGCCATAATAAGTACTCAATATTTATAGCGTTCAAATTTTTTACACAAAAAATTGACTATCTCATATAATTATGAAAAATTATAAAATGGATTTTTTCAAAATTCATATTTTAAAATTATTATTTATTTTATAAAAATATGTTTTTAAATTTTAGAATTTATACCTTTTAATAATATTTTTTATTCACTAGAAAATGATCTCTTTTATGACAATAATAATTTTATAACCAATATAAATATTATATTAGACTACAATAAATTATATTATAATTTTTATATAAATATATATTATTTTATAATAATATTATATGAGAAGTAAAATTTAATTAAAATTCATGAAATTATCCAGAAGTGTATTAAAAATATATATTTATAATAAATAAAATTTTTGTTTCTTCATATAAAAATGTAATTTTCATCAACTCATATATAATTTTATATATAAATTAATAATTAAAAGGGATAATAGTATCATTATTTTATTATAATGACAGATTATAAATTAATACTAATATAGTGTAGAAACATAATCCCTTATTATGAACTTATATTCCATGTGTGTGAGGTGTGCGATTATGAAAAATTCTTAGGGTGGTCTGGTGAATGTGTTTTGAGATATAATCTCGATAGACTTGAACTTCCCCTATAAACAGTTTCACTCATGTTTCAATTATTCAATATTATATTCGTCTTAGTAATGGTCAAATCCCTATTATTCCCTCTCCCTAGGAATCTCTAATACATGGGATCCATAGGGTATAATCCTACACGTTGAGGCCATAATTTCTTCAATCTATGTCAATTCAATTTTATCACAACCCTTAATTTATTCTTATATTAATGGTCCCTATATAAATGCTATATCATAAAAGGTTATGATGCTAAACATACCTTTAAATAAAATATAAAATACATTATAATGGTCTAAAATATTAAATTTTGTGTATGTGTTTTCTAATACTAAATTACGTAATAATGTATTTATTCATTCATAAATGGAATTTAATTTATATATGTTCTAATCATTACATTGTTCCCTTAATAAAAAGATGTACCTTTAAAATTTCATTTCATACAATAAAAAAGTTAAAGGTACTTCTATTTAATTTTCCTTATAGTTTTTGTATTGAATCATCAAAATTATAAATCCACTACAATACATTGACCATTTGAATTTTCCTTATTCATAAAATATTACCTCTTTAATATAATATCTTCATAAACTGCTCCTCATATAATTGTTTATTTTCAAACTGTACCACATAACTATTTTGTATATGTGAGGGTTCTATTAATTACTTTTTTAAGAGGTGCAGATAGGACATGTAATTTAATTCGTATTGGTTAGGTGGGAGTCAAAGTAAATAGGCTACAATAATGATGCGATCAAAGATCTAAAAGGGGTTAATGTATTTAAAATTTAGCTCCACCTTCTTTCCAAATCAAATAACCTTATTATATGGTGATAAATAAAAGAACTTATTATCTATGAAATCAAACACATATTATCATGGATGATTTTTTGCATAGTTTTTCAATAATTTTTTTTCAGATTTTATAAGGAATTGAATAGTTTGAAAATTCTTTATTATCTCTCAAATAAGACCAGGTCCCATTAGACATCATCCTAGAATGTTGAAGTCTGTAATATCATCATATAAAGAGAACATGAAGGTTTCAATTGATTTATATAAAGAAAAATGTTGTTATATGTGAACATTATTAGGGTATAGTGGTGATCCCAACATCCAAGTAAATCCATTTTACGTGATCTGAACACATACTTTAGAGTTTTAATATTAATTTCAGAATAAACATCTATCTGAGGGTGGTAAAAAAATTCTAAAACTATTATTTGTATATAGTGCTTATTGAATCCTTCTATAAAACCTCAATGTAAACCTCAGATATCAATCAGATACATGGATAGTGGTACTCCATTCATAATTTACAGTTCCTGTATGTATATCATACATTTTTTTCAGGAGAGAAATCCTCCTTTGTAGTAATGGAATGCACTGATTTTGAAAAAAGATTTACTACTAACTGGAAATCATTTTTGTTATATTTAACAGCGAGTCCAATGATGGAAGGCATTGCTATGTTTTCCTTTTCCCATATTATTAGGTGATATGGTTTCATTATACGGTAATTGTTCATTCATCCATCTCTTACTTTTTAGGAATACCATTTATTGAGATAAAAAAATTTCAATCTCTATCTTTATATTATCCTAATCAAATGTTTTCATTACATCTCTATACATATTATATATTTCTTTATGAATAGTGAAAGATAATATTTGAACATTATCTATATGTTCCATTCATATCTAGTTTTTATGGGACATATATTTGAGTTCCAAACCATATAAATTAATATATATCAATGTAAACCAATATAATATTTTATTAAATATTATTTTTACCCTCATCATCCCCTTAAGATTCCATGATCACATCCAGAATAGATATTTGTGTATTTATTTAAACATGGAAGGATAAATATTATATTATTATTACCATGTTTATTATTTTCATGTATAAAATGATTGAATCCCATTAAATCATCAATAAAGATATTGTTGTAGGACTATTTATTCTCAATGAATCTGATACTTCGTTTTTCTTCCTAGGATAGTAATAGAATTAAAAATTATAATCCATCATCTAATATAAAAAAATTCATTGGCCCATGTTGAGGTCCTTTTATGTGGATATCTAGTTGTGGAAGTAATTATTCCTATATATTTCACACTTCTCCCTTTAGATATATTGTAACTAAATCTTCAATATAAAGATCACTACAATTGATTCCAGAGCATGGGTTGGTTATTTAATTTCATGGATATTTATTTTCTTGGAAGAAAATAATATCCCTTTTCCTATCTTTCATGAGTACACAGCCAAATCCTTTAGGGAAAATCACATTTTATCATAAATCATCACCACTCGGGGGAAATATGATCACAAATGAGGTGATCAGACTCTTCTTTAACACTTTAAATATCTCCTTGTATTCATCAGTCCATAAAAACTTCTCTCCATTCCAATATATATTGTTCTGTATTCTTGAAATTATAGAGACGTAAATCAAAAATTTATGATAGTTACTAGGTAATCTATGAAATATACCCATATGTGTCATATATATTGGTCTAGGCCATATTTTAATTTCAACAGTTTTAGAAGTATCCAGATATATCTATTTTATAGTGATAAAATTCTCTTGGAATATACTTTCATTGTGTATAAGTATGGATGAGAACATCAAAAACACGTTAGGATGAAGTTAAACCCAGTCATTGAGGAAAAACATAATTCACAAAAGGCATGACATCAAGGATGATCTTATCCTTAGTCTCGATCATTTTATCTATATATTCTTTCTCATAATGAAATAATATCTAAGCCTAGTATAATTATTTAAAGTGAGATCCATCCCCCTATTTACCCTTGTATAAAATTTGATGGTGATTAATGATATGATAGTTTAATTCCTTTTCCTAGAAATTTATATTGTCTCTATATAAGAAAATATGATCCATACCCATAATTTCATTAAATAATAATAAAATAAGTATTATAAGGATTTATAAGATATTTAGTTCCCAAGTATGGCCAGGGGAGAAGAAATATTATTGGGATCAAATAATTGCACAATTTTTTGTTTTCAATGATATCATTACTTCCATATTCATCAGTGGTATTTTAATAAATCTACTAAAAACACATGATATTTATTAATTCATCAAACAACTGTTACATTATAAATTTGATGATCAAGAATTGATAATAACAATACCATTCATTATTTGATTAAGGTTCTAATTGTTTAATTTATCCTAAATAGATATTGGAAATGTATTTTTAAACTTTTAAACATATAGAAGTGAAACTATGAATATTTAAGGATAAATAATCAATTATATACATTCCTTAACCAATTTATTTATAGGATTCAATCTATTATATTAATGGATTTATTTCCCACCATAACATTTTTGGGGAATTTTTTATCCCCTGATAATGGTTTTAAAAGTGCATGTAAATTTATTGAATCATACCCTTCAAGAGTTTGAATCTAGGTGTAAAAATGACCACAATATTTCTCACCATGTGATGATTGATTTAATACCCAACTCATGCTTTCTAAGGTTATTATCCCTAGGTAAAACTTTTCCAGACACACATCCACTTATAATATAAAACACATGATTTTTTTTCTTGGAAATAATTTAATCTATACTTTAACATATTTTAGATATTTGATTAAATTTTTAGTCTTATCTTTAGGGATTTCACTATGGTTTTATAATTCCAATCCAAAAAAATTACTTAAACTTTCCTCTAATACCAACTATGACAACCCATATCTTTAATAAACATTATTCTATGATTCATTTTATAATGATACACATAATACAATCACAAAATATCATGGGGGATAGGGTATTTGTGTCACTGGATATATAGAAAAATAACATGAATTAAGAATAAAAAACCACTATTAGAACACTATATGGAGAGTCCCTATATTACATTGTTTTTCAAAAACAACACAGGATATCCTGGTGATGTATATACGAAATAGGTCAGATATACAACCCTATAAGAGAATAATCAAAGAATAACATGATGAATATAATACATGTGAGCCAAGAGGTATTTCAAGGTGATGAAATGGGGTGATAATAATAAACATGATCCTTGAAGCATGATATAATATGATAATATCAATCTAAAATTAGAATGTGGTAAGAATATAAAACATAAAATCATAAGTGTATGTTAACACTAATAACCAAGACAACATAACATAGTGCACATAGGATGACCTACCATTAACCATACATGGTATCTCATTAGAGTGAAATGGTAGTGACACAATATTTTATATATAGATATAACATTTTTAGATTAATTTTCAATATAATACACAAACACAAGCTAGAGGAACATAGTTGTTTAGTTTATATGGATATTAGGTACAAAATCATCTAATTTTATAAAAAATCTTAAACATATCCACTAAAGATCTCCCCATTTAATAGATTTCACAAATATACTCAATATAAAACTTTTCTTCATAAAATAAAAAAATGAAACATAAGAAATGGAAATCTTATATGCTTGGAAAGGGTAAGAAAGTTGGAAATAAATGATCAAATAATATTAACATGAGCATAAGGGTATGAGAATATTATATTAACTTTTTAATATTATAACATGCATATTTGTAACGCCCGACCATAGTTACCCAGAGCTAGTGAATTATTTTAATACATTTGCATAATTACAAGGAATCAAGTCCCGAAGGACTAATCAGTTTAGTGGTCTTGGAAAATAGAATATATATACATGAGCATTACATTACATAAAATACATAATAGATAATCCTTTGAGAATCCCTTTATTCTTCTAGCTTAAACCATCATGTAAATCATAATACAGTTCTTGGCATCCTTTGAAAATAAAACATAAGAAAGGGGTGATCTCAGATGCTATGTAAGGGTAAATAATTTAGCCGAATATATATACTTTTAAGGAAAGATATGCAATAAAAACAAAAGCCTTATTAAATATAATCATGAACATAATATGGAAAAAATAAATAATAAATTACCATATAAACATGCATATAGATATTCTACTATTCTAATAATCCCATGTAATAATTAATTTCATAATGAGGGAACGACTAATGCCAACCATCATTACCACGTAGTCAAGGCCTCATTCCAAGACTATAAATAAACAATCTTTCAAGGTCTTGTGCCAAGAAAATAATTTCTCTCATGATACCCACCAATGCATCAAGAAGCTATAGTGGGATCGACTCATCACTTACTAAGCCTAATACATTCCTCATATGAAATTTTTGAAACATAACATAAACAGTCATATAAAAACTAGCATATGAAATTTCAATACTTTACTCATAAACCATGTATGGTATAGAAGTAGCATATACATAGTAAAACATATCATAATGCATTCAATACAATATTGATGATTTTATTATAATAAATTAAACTCAATAAAGAATAATATTCAGTAAATGATAATCATATAGTTTAAAATGATCAGTAACAATCTTTGAGTGAAATACCCCTTTTTCATGAAATCATTTAAAAGTTTCACAATTTATAATGGAAGAAATTTAAAAGATATTTTTGGACAAAACGTTCCCATAACACATTGAATCTTTTTAATGGAATTAACATTTTAAAACATTTTTTCCATATAAATAAATCATTAAAACCATTTTGAAAACACATACAATAATGAGAAAGACTTAGAAGAATAAATATTTAAAAAATATAAAATGTGGTTTTAGTTAAATAGCCCACTAGAGAATAATTTAAAATTTTCTTTTTATGAAACATGGACATGGATAATAAATATGTCCCAGAAAATACCTACACATAAGATATCTCGAATAATAATGAGATTGAGGAATTAACCCTTACATGGTACTTTCCTTTAGTCGAGGGTACATTTAACCTCTTATATAATGACCAAATTATGTTATTAAATTATAATAGAACCATATTAATATTTATTATATCATTCATGATTCATTTATTACTTTATACATCCCATTAATAATAATTTCCATGTTATAGTAACATTTTGGGTGATAATCACTTTATTTATCATGTGTGTTTTAACCTATTATTCTTGATCGTATCATTTAGATCATTATTTACATACATCCAGAATATAAAACGTTATTTATATATTATATATATTAATAATATAAATTTTCATAATAGTTATATATATATGAAATGGGAACACCATTCATAGAGATTGTAGTATGTACATACCAAGGATGTTGTTTCCGTTTTCATACTGTATTGAATGGAAGTGCGGGAGATATATGTAAACAAATATATACATACATACGCATACATACATAAATAAATAAATATATATATATCTAGTATCATTATTATTTCATGTACTACATAATTATTAATAATATATATTTTTATAAGCATCGTTTAATGATGAATGTGGAAATGAATCTCATCGTGTTGTGGAGATCGTAATCAGTATGTACTCAGGAGCAACGATATCATTTTCTTAATGATAAAATGGAATATAATTGGATGGTATATTAAATATAATGAAAAATTGACATGTTATATTAATTGTTTACATAAATTATACTCATTATTATACCGAAACAAATAATGAAGTGTTGAATAGCAAACTACACCGTGACATTGAGATGGTAAGCCGTACGTACGCACGTATGGTGACATTGTCATTCAAAGGATGGATAGAATAATGAATATGGTCTAATATATTTATAATAAAATTGAAGTTTTTAGAAGATAATAGACTTATTATTTTGTTATTAAATCAAAAATGAATGTGGAAGTGAAAGAAGAAACGAAATCTAAAAGAGGTGATAATATAATTACCTCTTATTTGGGTGATTCATTTCGATTTGATCAAAATGGATCCTCAGGTTTGATTTATGATTAAATTAATGACTATATTTTGAATTTATGGTAGTTAGGACGATACTTGAGGATGGTTTGGCGGAGCCAAATAGCTTTTTAGGTGTGAATTTGAGAGAAGGGGAAGTTCCCTTTTATAAGAGAGGTGAGGGGAACATTAGGAAAAGATAGAAATATTATTTTATTATAAAATAATTTTCTGTTTCTAATGCATCCAAATGGATTTAATTACAGGATATGGTGGTTATGGGTTGAAAAATCTCAACAAATATGGTTTAGAAATGTTTAGGTCACCATCGTAACCTTATCCTTTAGATTTAACTCTTAGTTAAATAGTTTAACATTTACCATGTCTCCTTGTATTTTTATATAATATAGAAAATAAATTTATTATAAAATGACAAAAGAACCTAAATTGGTGCATTAATAAACTATATATTATTATATAATTCCTTTGGCATAGCTGTATATTTTTATGATTATTATATCATTTCATAATGTTGTATTTGTTTTAAAAACATATATATGTCAATTTTTACACTATTTAGTATTCATTTTTTTAAAGTAATAAAAACATCATGAATTAGAATAAAATTTATTTAATCATGCATAATATGTCATATTAACCTATAAAATTTGTGTAATGCATCAAAAGTCTCCATTTACATTTATTCTAATATTTATAATATCAATTATCTAAAACTTTCATTAATAAGGTAAATACTGCATCATCATTCTATCATAAATAAGTTTAATAATTTTTTTAATAAAAGTTATAAATAAAATACCATGTTGTATGAAATATTGTCAGATTTATAAAGAATATTTATTGTTGAAAATATATTATGTATAACCCAATATTAAAAATGTTTTAGTTATTAACATTTGAATTTAACACTTAACTCTTCTTTAATTAAAATAATAATAAATGTACTAATCTAATAAAAGTGGATAAAAAGATCATATTTTTTATAAGGTTGATTTTGTTTGAAATAAACCTATCCAGTTGAATTAGGACATGTGTTAGCGTAAATATAATATCATAATTACCTTTAATTACCCTATTTACCTTTAACAGTGGGAAATAAAATTCAAAAGTAACATTTCAACAAAAATTATTTCCATCTTATTGAACCAAATATTAATTAGTTATATAAAACCTATCACTCATAGTTTTGAAATTAAATTAACAGAAGTATAAAAATTACGTTTTATGCGAATTTTTAAATGTGCCTAGAAGGTGGGTAAAAGACATTTAAAAGTTCAATAAAATTATATATATCTAACCTTTTTATAAAATGAAATAAATGAATTAAATTGGAATAATATATTTATATATTGTATCTATTTTGAATTTAAAATAAATCTAAATAAAAAAATTATTTATTTAAATAAAAGTCGGTTTTAAACAATAACACATTGTTTTTCACTATTCATTAAAAATTGAATGTTTTCAGATAAATGCCAAAAATTCACCCTAAACTAATTTTGATAATCCAAATTAAAAAATTATGTTTATTTTACCAAATTCAAAACCTAGAAGTTGCATTAATTAATTTAAAACTAATTACTGTTCTCAAAACCAGAAATCAGGTTTTTGATAAGTAAAAATTATCAATAGATTGATATGTGTTTATGTCCAATTTAAATGTTATATTACATACAATTAAAAACATTGAATTAAAAGATAAAAATAAAATCTAATTATACTTCAAAAAAATTAAAATATATAAGTAACACTGTAAATTATTTAGATTAAAAATGTTGTTTTCAATTAAAATTTAGTAATTTTCACTATTCATAAAAATGTCAAAGTTATTAGAAAAACATAAAAATTTTATCAAAACTATATTTTTATGTCCCTATTCTAAATAAGAAGTTTTTTTTCAAATTAAATACATAAAAGTTTTAAATATTGTATTTAAAACGGGTTCTGCATTAAAAGGCGATAAAATTCCATTTTTTTTAAAAATACATCTTTTATATAAAAAATTGAATTTTTTCTATATTATGTCTCAGAAACCCATAATATGGATTTTTAAATTATTTGGAGTAAATATAATTCAAAATGTAGTCAACATTATTCATATCATCTTTTTGAATGACTAGATTGGTATGTCGTGGTGCGCTTGAACTTAGTGTTGTGTACAACACAAGCTATTGAATTACTTTAAAGAGATAACGTACTATGAAATCATGGGTTGTAACATTATACCCTCCTTAAATAATTTTCATCCTCACAACTTGAATTTTTTTTTGAATATAATATAAAATACCTTTGTGGAAAACCTACATAAAAAATATGGTCAACATAATTTAGTCTTAATAAGAGGGAAAAAAAATAAAAAAGTCCCTACCAAATTAGGGGTTTGAATAGGATATCATTATTGGAAATTATAGTCAAAAATGGGGAAAAAACTAAAATATTTATAGGGAGTGATTGAGGTCATCGATCACAATCAAGTGTAAAATTGAGGGCCTCAAAGTTATAAATCTATAATGATTTAAAATATCACCGATTCAAGAAAAAATAAGGTATTAGTATAACATGTTTTCGGTTTTAAGATCCCATCCCGAATGTTTAAGAATTAATTTCTTCATAGAATAAGAGAACAAAATATACATAACAAGTAGAGTTCCATCCTTCAACTAATATCTAACACAAAATCATCTTTCACTCTAGAATATAATATAATTCAAAAATATTTTATTTATCCTAATCATATAGAGATCAAAAAGTAATTAGGAATTTATAATTCATTTTTTAAACTATTTAAAAAAACTACAATATTCAAACAAGGACATCATGTAGGCCAGTGGTAGGTGATGAACCTTTGTCGCCCTTCGGTTGTGGGTTCAAGTCTCACTTCCTTGACAGATGTGATGGGTTGTCACCTGATCTCTGGGTTGTCCATTTTATGACAATAAAAATATAATCTAAAGAAATTTTTTATCCTTAACAAAAAACATCCAATGTACAATATAATTCATTTCAACCATTAGACTTATCCAAAATAGATCTGCCCAAACTCACAGTCCAAAATTTATAAGGAAGGTAAACATAATGAAGATCTCTTTTTCCACGCAATATCATGTTAATACCTTCATCATGTATTCTCTTAAAACATGGTAACACCATGAATTACCATACAACCTTATTGATTATATTCATTATCCGTTATTCTTTATAGAATAATGGAAATAATATTTATATCAAAAAATTTTGATTAACTTGACAATGATGGAATAAAAAAACCAATAATCAGTTCCATGGTGGTCAAGAATATCTGATATTATTTATCCAAATAAATAATCTATTATTCCAAAATCACTACTTCGTTATCAGGACCATTGTAGGGTTTATCTTGTCTTAAACCATGTATTTTTCAAAAAAATTAACCTTCTACTGATTAACTTTTCTTAGTACCATATAATATCAAATCCTTAATGAAATGGTACTGCGTTACATCCCTTATATACTCCATAATTCTTATAACTTGTAAACCATTAATACAATAATCCAATTACACAATAGATTAATAACAATATAAGATCACTAATCATCCCTCTCCATCTACAATGGTATCATAACATGATTATTATCCAATGAATCATTTGTGGTATACACTGATGATTGAGACATTGATGCACGTAGTGTCTCAAATCCTTACAAATGTAGTATTGTACATTTGAAACCTTTTTCTTACCCTTGCAATCATGTAATTAGTGTTCTTTTTTCTCTACACATATAAAAAACTCACATTCCATTCAAGCATTTACCAAGGGGATTCTTTCCATAGTTATAATATATGGGAAAGTCTTTATTTCCCTTCGCACCTTTATCCATTTTGATCTCTACCATCCTTTTCTTCTCTTTCTTCCCTTCAAAGCCACAAAACTCAGAAAATTAATTACTTATCTTATTAACAGATGAAACTATTTCTTCATATTATGAGAGTATGTGGTAGACTATTTTCCTTCTAAATGTTGTCTTATGACCATGAAAGATATTATCCTTCTTACTCTTTGGATCATGCGTATTGGTGGAGTTCGCATTCCATCTACTGGGCTCCATTTCTAAACAATGGCATACACTAGGATAGTTTATGAATAAAAATGGATAATTCCAAACTCGTAAAATATCTATCAAAAATTGAAATTTTTATGCATATAATTCATAACCATACAAGTGTTTTATTTGAGGAAGTATTTACTAATAAATACTTAATAATGGATTGCAGAGAAAATTTGAGTTATCCTAAGCATATCCATTGGGAGTGTTGAAACCAAGAGTGCAGCAAGGCCCGTTGTCTTGTACCAGGATACCTCAGGTCAAGCCTGAAACTCCTTGTCGGGGTTTTCAATCCTAGGTACATCTGTTCCAGAGCTGCCTCTACCTACTCGTATCTTGATAGGGATGTATTACTTCAAAAAACCACATAATATTTACACTACCAAATTTTTTGGATTTTCTTTTATACAAATCCTCATAATCTATCTTAGGGAAATGTTCTCTAATCAGATTTTATCTAAATCTAGTTTTCCAATGTTGGTACTAAACATCCTCTATTAAAAACAATAATTCCCCGAACCTAGTTACCAAGAGTTGGTGTATTATTTTAATACATTGGCCTGATTACAAAGAATCAAGTCCTCAAGAACTGATCAGTTTTGAAGTCTTGGAAAATAGATTAGATACATGAACAATACATTGCATAGAATACAGAATAGATAATCCTTTTATAATACCATTATTCTTATTGATTAGACCTGAATGTAAATCATAAAACACTTCTTGGAATCTTTATAAAATAAAACATAATAATGGGGTGATCTCAAATGATCAGTAAGGGTAAATAATTTATCAGAAGCTGTAAACTTTTAGGTCAAGATATGTAATAATAAACAGAAATTTTAATCATAATCATGAACATAATATGATGAAAAAAAATCAAACATTACAATATAAACATGCACAAAGATATTCTACTAGTTGAATAATCACATGTAATAATTAATTTCATAAATAAGGAATTCCTAACACCGAACATCATTGCCACATAGTGAAGGACTCATGCCAAGACTAAAAATAAATGTTTTGTCATGTCTTTGTGCCAAGACACTAATTTGTATCATGAGACCTATTGATGAATCAAGGATCTATAACGGGCTCCTCCCATCACATTTTAAGTCCAATGCATTCCACTTATAAAATTGTTGAATCAAAACATAACCATTTGTATTAAAGCTAGCATATGAATTGTCAATAATTTAACAATAAAACATTATTTGTATAAAAAATCACATACATAATAAAACATATCATAAATAATTCAATATAATATCGAATAATTTATTATAATAAATTGACCACAATCAGTAATAATATCTAGTAAAAGATGATGATATAGTTGAAAATGATCAGTAATACTCTTTGAGTGAAATACCACTTTTCATAAAATAACTTAAAAGTAACACAATTTATAAAGGATGAAATTTAAAAGATATTTTTGAATCAAAGTGTCCCATACAACTTTGAAAATTTTCAAATATATTAACATTTTAAAACTTTCATGTCCATAAAAACAAATCCAAAAAACTATTGTGAAAACATGAACATTAATGAGAAACATTTAGAGTAGTAAATAATTAAAACATT
This sequence comes from Viscum album, assembly GCA_963277665.1. Lineage (NCBI taxonomy): Eukaryota > Viridiplantae > Streptophyta > Magnoliopsida > Santalales > Viscaceae > Viscum > Viscum album. Next base: position 1,193,780,281 of record OY728135.1, on the reverse strand, counting down.
TAAAATAATGTTTTGGTTATAGATTCCCATAAGATAATAATTTTTATATTTCTTGTATGAAAAATTGAAATGGATAATAAATATGTTTCAAAAAATACCTACACTTAAATAATCTCAAATAATAATGAGATTTTGGAATTAACGCTTACCTAGTATTTTCATTTAGTCAAGGGTATATTTAGCCTCTTGTATAATGACCATAGATTGTTATTAAATTCTTAAATAACCATATTTATATTTAATTTATCATTCACGATTCATTTATGACTTTATACTGCCTATGAAAAATAATGTCCTTGTTAAAGTAAAATTTCGGGTAATAATCACTTTCTTTATCGTATATGTTTTAAATTTTTATTCTTGATCTTATAATTTAGATAATTATTTACATATTTCCAAAATATAAAACATGATTTATTTATCATATATATTCAGAATATAAATTTGTATAATAGATATATATATGAAATCGAAACACCATTCATGGAGACTATAGTTTGTACGTAAGCATGGACGTTGTTTCGGTTTTCTCATCATACTGAATGGAAGTAAGTGATTGAGATATAAGTATATATATATATATATATATATTTCCAGTGACATTATTAGTTCATATATTATATACTTATTAATAATATATATTTTTATAGGCATCATTTAATGGTGAATGTGGAAATGAATCTCATTGCGTCATGGTAACGGTAAGTCATACTTATGCACGAGCAAAGATATCATTCATTTAATGATAAAATGGTATTTAATTGGATGTTATATAAATTATAAAGAAAATTATACATGTTATATTTATTATTTACATCAATTATACTAATTATTATACCCATTCAAATAATTAATTGTTGAATAACAAATTACCCCACGACATAGAGATTGTAAGCCGTACGTATACACGTATGATGACTTTTTCATTAATAAGATGGATATAATAATGAATTTGGTTTTAAAATATTTATAATAATATAAAATTATTTATAATATACTAGATTTATTATTTTGGTATTGAATCAACAAATTAAGAGGAAGTTGAAGAAGAAAAGAACATTGAAAGAGGTGATGAAATAATTACCTCTTCTTTGAGTGCTTCCTTTTGATTTGATCAAAAGGGTTCCCTAGGATGGATTTCTGATAAAATTAAGGCCTATAGGTTTATGTGAGGGTATTTTAGAGGATATTGTAGTAGGTTTTAGCCAATCCAATGGCATTGGAGGTGTAAATTTAAGAGAAGGGGAAGTGCCCTTTTATAAGAGAGGTGAGGGGAACTTTAGAAAAAGATTGAAATATTATTTTATTATATAATAATTTTCTGTTTATAATGGCTTAGAAGGGATTTAATTAGATAATAATGTTGTTATGAGTCTTAAACCTCTCAAATAATAGGTTTTATAAAAGTTAAGCTCACCGTTTTAACCTTATCCTTTAGATTCAACTCTGGGATTAATAGTTTAACATTTACCATGTCTCCTTGTATTTTTATATTATATGGTTAATAAAGTTTATATAAAATGGAAATAAAACCTCATGTGGTTCATTAATGAAGTATATATTATTATATAATCTCTTTTTCAGAACCTTATATTTTTTTTATTATATTTTTTAATAATATTGTATTTGTTTTAAAAACTAATTTATGCCAATTTTGAACCTATTTAGTATATGGTTTTTGTTAATGTAATAACAACTTCATAAATTAGAATACAATTTATTTAATCATCCATAAAATGTTATATTAACCTAGAAAATTTTTTCAATGCAACAAAAGTCTCAATTTACATTTACATTAATATTTATAATATCAATTATCTTAATCTTTCATTAATAAGTTAATTACTACATCATCAGTGTGTCATATATAAATTTAATTATTTAATGTCTAAATATTATAAATAAAATACCATGATATCGGAAATCTATTTAACTTTCTAATGAATATTTATAATACAAATTATCTTATGTATAACTATATATTAAAAATGTTTTAGTTATTAATATTTGAATTTAATACTTTTTACTCTTCTCTAAATAAAATAATAATAAATGTCCCAATCTTATCCAAGTAGATAAAAAGGGTAATATTTAATTTATAATGTTTATTTTGGTCGAAAGAAACTTATACAATGGAATTATGACATGTGTTAGGGTAAATATAATATTGTTTTTACCTTTAATTACCCTATTTACTTTTATCCGTGGTAAATAATATTCAAAAGTTACTATTCACAAAAAAATTATTTTTATTCTATTGAACCACATTTTACTTACTGATTTAAATTTTGTCTCTCATATTTTTAAAATTCAATTCAATGAAGTGGTAAAATTATGTTTTATGAAAATTTGCAAATGTGCATAGAAGGTTAGTAAAAGACGCTAAAAAGTTCAATAAAATTTTATATATCTAATCTTCTTATAAAATGACTCCAATGAAATAAATTGTACTAATACAGGTATTATGTTTCTATTTGGGCTTTAAAATAAATTAAAATAAAAAATAATTATTATTTAATAAAAGTCAGTTTCTAATAACAACGCATTGTTTTTCACTATTCATAAAAAATTTAATGATTTCAAAAATATACAAAAACTCCACCCTAAGATAATATTGATATTAAAAATTAAAAAATTATATATATTTTACCAAATTGAAAACATAGAAGTTTCATTAAATAATTTAAAATTAATTCCGGTTGTCAAAACCAGAAAATTGGTTTTTGAGAAGTAAAAATTATCAAAATATTGATATGTCTTTATGTCTAATTTAAATGTAAAATTACTTCCAATGACCAAAATTGGATTAAAAGATAAAAATATAATCTAATTATACTTCAAAACCATTCAAATTTCTAAGTTAACTGTATAAATTATTTTTATTTAAAAACTTGTTTTCAATTATAATTTATTATTTTTCACTATTTTTCAAAATATGAAAGTTATTTAAAAAAATTCCAAAATTTATCCAAACTAAATTTTTAAGTCCCTCTTATAAAGAAAAATTTTATTTTGTCAAATTTAATATATAAAAGTGTCAAATATTGGATTCAAAAAGGGTTCGCCATTAAAAGGTGGTAAAATTGAATTTTATGAAAAAAACTCATTTTATCTAAAAAATTGAATTTGTTCTTATATTATATCTAAGAAAAAAATGATATGAATTTTAAAATTATATGGAGGATATAAAATTCAAAATTCAGTTAATACTATTCACAACTACTTTTTGAACGACTAGTTTGGCAAGTCATGGTGTGCTAGAACTCGGTGTTCTGTGTAGCATAAGCTATTGAATTACTTTAAAAAGATAACGTATTATGAAATCTTGTTGTGTTATAATATTAATGATTTTAATATTCAAACATGGCATAAAACATGAATGTTCATAAGACATGAATCATAAAAGAACCAAAAAACATTATCCATGAGAGAACAACATTTGATTAAGACATAGATTTTTTTCATACTCATAATCATATAAAAGAATTTAAACCATTGTCAAGGATTACAACCAAGTATATCATAGTGGAATGAATTCACTCTAAAAAACTGTCATAGTAGTTAGGGTTCACTCCTAATACAATTATAGCAGAAAAAGTCCCTTACCGAACTAGGTTCACTCTTTTTTCCTATCCTATCTATCCCTTTAGATATAAATATTTACCCAATTAATTAAAGGGAGATATAGGTAACAACCATTACATAATGAAAACCCTATAAATGTGTGAAAAAAGATCATAATAAATTAATCATATCAGAACCCATGAATTTAAATGGGTTTTAAAAAAATTATTATAACATTACCTATGTAAAACAAACGGGGTTTATAATCATTTATTCATTTCATAAATGTATAGCCCTTGTAAAATGAATAAGGTTTCATAAGTATTTTATTTTTTTATAACCCATTGAAGAGAAATAGGTTTCATGAACATATTTGCATCATAAACATAAACCATTGAGATAATGAATAATAATGGTATCCATGGATATTTACCATAGTAAATAAAATGTAGGATCAAATTATGACATCTTAGATAGAAAATTATTTTTAAATGAAAATTTGAACTTTTCTTGGGGAAAATAAATTTTTAATGAAAATAAATTTTTAAATCTAAATATCCATATATTTTTTGAAAATTATGTTCGTTGGAAAAACAATTTAAACTAATAAAAGTTCCTTTAAAAATAGTTTAAAACATTTATTGAGAAAATATATCCTTTACACTTTTAAAAAACACTATCTAAATCCCTGAACCATTTGAAATTACTTTTATTTAAAAATATCTCTGGAAACTTATAAAAGAACTTAAAAAATTATTTAAATCATTTGTTTAGGAAAATAACATTTTTTCTTTGAAAATCGCTTTTCAAAACAAAAATTATTTTAAAAATTATTTTATATGAAAATAAAAATGAAAACATATAATGAAAAATTCAATGAAAATAATGGTCTTGATGGTGGAAAACTCCATCCATGCCAAACATGTTAAGAGAACTATTTGTATAACAATATTATTAAAATTCATAAGAGAGTTTTTTGGAAAACATCATGGATATTCCTTTCAAAACAATTTGTAAAAACTAAAAAAAGTGTATGTTACATTGTAAGTGTATATTATGGCTATAAGAGGAGGGAGAGTGGGCTTGAATTGTAGTTAAAAAAATTATAATGAAGACTTAATTATAATCCTCTTATGTTAAAAGGATCAAACTCAATGACTTTCTGATGATCATAGTATATATATATGATTTATTAATAATGAGATATATCATTGTTTTTATTTGTCCCACTGATATCATTATAAAACTAATATTAGAAGGCCACGTAAAAACATTCTTTCTAAAGTATATGCACAACTAAAAAAACATGTATCAAAAAATTATAATAGTAAGTATGAATTAAAATATTTATAAAATAATTAAATAATTAACGTTATTTGTAAAGGAAGTCAAACATCCTAACATAAGATATCCACTATTTTCGTACCTACTATAATGGTCTATATTTCCTTACCAGGAATGCCCTCGATATGATGATCAGAATCTTTGTCTTCCTAACCCCCGTAATCCCTCAATACGATGATCATTCTCTTTATTCATATCATATGAAGCCCTCGATATGATGATTAGTTTTACTTGTCTTCCTACCCCTGGAATCCCTCAATTAGTACCATGATTTAAAAAAATGAATACAAAAGCAACTTGTTCTAAAAAATTTATAATTATCACTCGAATTCCTTAAATCTTGAACTCTATATGAAAATTAACGGTTTTTAGAATAATATGTTCAATATTTAATAAATACATGACTTTATTTGTGAATAAATTAAATCCAAACAATTTAAATGACCTCATATTTATAAAACAATTTCCAATGGTTATATTTTTGAGTTGGTTGTAACGACCTCAAATAGATTGGAAATTGACATCACATAATTATCTAGATCTTTATCCTAGAAGCTAAGAATTTCATTGATCAAATTCATTTATTTTTCCTCCATTGAAATTATATTAATGTATGAAATATGACATAAACAAATCTATATACACTGATTACAAAAAAAAATTAGTTCAATAGACTTCACAATTATTTTCAATAAGATAATCTAGAAATATTTTGTCCAATGTATCGATAACAAAGTTAGTCAACTAGTCATGGATCACATTAGTCAAATATACATGAAATAATTCTAACCATTGGTTAGAACAATACCTAATCCAATGTATCTAACACACCAGAAGTTATATGGATTTTATTGAATAATAAATTTTCATATTCATTTTATATTAGAATTATTTTTATATTTGATATAAAATAATGTTTTATAAAAAACATTCTAAAACTCATGGTATATATAAACTTAGTAAAATATAATTTTAAGAAAGTGTTTTTGATTTCCAATATTAATTTAATGAAAAGTTGAAAGTATAGAATTTGACTCGAAATTTTCACCATTTTTGGAAATCACAAAAAAAACCCATAAAATAAGAAATTAATTTTTTTGAAATACTTAGACCCCATTCTTTGTTTTGTGATCTTCAAATATATTCTAAATATCTAAACTCCCCATGATTTTATGAATCCATTATGATCCAAAAGATATTATTATTTTGGATTCTCCCCTTTAGTGAATTTTTTTCCTATGATAGAACTACCCTTTAAACAATTATCTAAAACGTATCAAAGCCACCCCAAAGCCTCTCCCCCAAAATTTATCCCTAGAATAATAAAACTTATACCCCTTTGTGATTTGAAAAAAAGGAATAAGGAATCTTTATAACATACTGAAATGTTATAAAAATATAATATTTAAAACAAATATATTTATTTAACTAAAAACCCATGGTTTAAAATAAACATAAATTTAAAAGAAAATGGAATATATTAAAATATATAAAATTTCGATAAAGATTAAATAAAAATAAATATCCATTAAATTTTTTTATGATATCAAGAGTTTTTGTAAAAATGGAATAATTCATTCCTATATAGTATCTTAATGATTGACTTTAGATTATCCACTTCTTTATGGTCTTTCCCGTCTTCAACAACTAATTCCCCAAGAATCAAAATATTCACCTCCATGAATACTTGTTTCTAAAACTTTTCCTTCTACCATTGAAATTTATCAATATATTCTTATTTTATTCCTTAATAAGGAAAAACTCAACCTAAAATAAATGGGGTATATTGTTTTCTAATTCCATGTTGTGAACCTTTTCTTCCAAAATGTAAACATTATCATTCTAGTTATTAGTATTTCATTTGAATTATTTTAAAAAAACTACTCTTTCTGAAATATTATTCGATATCTCCTCAAAAGAGTTATAAATGCCAAGAGATAAATTATTAATTTATAAAAAGTGGTTCTTAGGTACCTTTATATCATTTTAATTATATGTCACACATCTAACCATCTGGATGAAATATATATTGTGTTACATTGATTTAATTTTCATAGTATTTAATTCAGATTCATTATAAATGACAATCTCTATTATCATATTCAAATATTTATATTTTTAATTTGTGAAATTATGAATTTGTTTTCATCTTACATAAATATTTTAAAGGCATGGTTTTTAATAAAATAACATTTTCAATGTCAGGATAATATAATCATTATTTCTCTGAGCCTATACTATAACAAGGTATGATGAATTTTTTGAACTTCTGAAACATGTGATCTTGAGGGTATGATATATATCTTTATATAATATTGAACATGAGTTTCTTCAGAAATATCTTTCCCTTTAATCTTTTATTTGACTACTAGTATGATTGATGCAACTATAAAAGTTTCCACAAAATCTAAGATAACATCTAGAATTATCTGATTGGTATGGGGGATTATTCTTTACACTTGTATTGGTTGTACAAAAGATAAGGGTGATGAATATAATATTGGGTATACTAATTATTTTTTCACATATTTCATTTAAATTTATATAATATTTTCCAATATTATCCTCTTCTTAAATTTCATAAATTTTTTTATCTTATATTTATGAAATTGATATTTGAAAATTTAGAGATATTGCCTCATCCTTGTTAAGACCAAAATAAGGATCACTAAGTTTCTTTTGGGACTTATGCTACATTAACTCTTTGAATTCTTTACCAGTCGTGGTTTTTTTCTTCTTTTTTACTTTTAGAGGAGGGGATTCAGCACTCCTATTTTTTTTCATAACATGCTACAAATATTATGTTTATAAAATAATGAAACCATAAAATTTTCAATTTTATTTATCCATTATGTATTGATTCCATAGTAATGAATTTTTTTACAATGCTGATATGTATCATTTTCATAAGATAATATCCAAATAAAGATTTCCAATACTTTGAAGGTACCCCTATCACCCTTTCTCAGCATTTGATAACTACACATCCAAACAAGTGATGACCCTTGTGTCCAGTATGAGATGTGAATCAATTAAGAATTTCTCGTAAGAAGTAAAAAAAGAGGAATCAACCTTCAAATTAACAAAACATCCATGTAATAAGGTAATCTGTTATATGGGAGATAATATTCACTCTGAAAAGGCACATACCCAATATTTATGACTTGGTCATAATAAATATCATATTTTCCTTTACAAAAAGTAAAGGCTGCTTATTTCATATACTATTCACAAAACATTTATGTTGAAGCATAAAATTATCTATCTATCTTAAGATTATACAATTAAAAATCATCTAATTGATGGAAAATATTTTTACAAAAATAATAAATTTACAACCCTTTGAAAAAATAATATTTCTTATACCATGCTTTATCCATGACTCTTTCCCTAACAACATCCATTTTTTAAAAAATATTTAGCAGTTGCCATCATACTAATATTTTCACTAGTGTTCATATGAATGTATAAACATTAGACTAAGAACAAAAAAAGGTAGTGGGAGTGACGTGAAAAAATATAATAATCGATTTGGGGAATAGGGTAACCCACCCTTATATATTCTTTGGGGCGATAGTCCGCATTCAAATATTTTCAAGGGAAGAGATTAGAAATCATTTACTTATCCATCAATCTATATTAATTTGAAGAATGTTTTTAATTATAATTTTGACCACCTAATGTTATTTATAAATAATTTTATCAAATTATAGAATAGTCCAATTATAAAATAATTCATTCATGTTTATAATAAATGTTTATAAAAATAAAATAATATGTAAACACGAACATGAATATAATAATGTAATGAATAAGTGTGAAAAATTAATGAAGAATACTGTTTTGAGTATAAATTTTTCATCAGTATGAGAAAACCATTATTCTTAGTTTCTATAAAAGAAATTGATTACAAAAATGTTAAGAATAGAAATATTTTTGCAAAATTTTATAAAAAAAATTTTCAATTCAAAAAAATGACTTTTATAAAATATTTGTAGAAAAGAGTTATTCAAAATTTTATATATAATTATTGAGTCTAGAAATGTATTACAATTTTTGAGTTTGGAAAATTATTATCTCTAGAAAATATTTTTATAAAACATCGACATCAGAATGTTTATACAAAAATTGATTCTAATTTATTATAAATATTATTATATGAAAAATTAAACATGAAAACTAAAACTTTTCAAAGAATAAAAGGTTAAAGAAAAAAAACGTTTCATGAAAACAAAAAAAATTAGAAACATTAAAACATATATACTCCCCTTTGATAAGGATTTCAATAATTTAAGAATATTGTTATACAATAAGTATATATGCATAGTAATTTTATATTGGCCCTTCATAGATTTTTTTTAATATTTTAAAATCTATCTAAAATAAGGTCTTTTTTATAAATGTCACTATGTTATTCTTTTATTATGATGATTTATAATATTTTTTATCCTTTTTCTATGTTATCATATAAGAAATAGTGTCTTGTTTTTATTTTCGTAACACATCATTGATCTGTTGGGTTTTAACTTAAGGTAATGACCCTTTTTGGTTACACTATGTTTGAGTTTTGGTAAAACTAATTCCATTATTAATAAGTGTGTGTTCCATTTGCAACACTTGAGTACAATAAATTTTAGATACCGCATATCTAACTCCAGTAGTGGAAATATTTATTGATTTTTGTTTCATACAAGATCGTGAAACTAAATCTTCTCCTACGAAATGACATGTTGGATAGGAAAATTTTCTATCCATTATACAAACACCAAAGTTATAATCATATTTGTTAACATAAAATCACATATAGAAAGGTAAAAAATATATAAATCCATAGTTACATTAATGTAATGAATTTTAATTAATAGATTTAAGAATAGAATATTTTGGATTGGCTTAATATCTGGCTCATAATAATAATAAAATCAATAAATTTGATTACTGGATTTTCTGTTAAGTAAACATCTAATAGAACATATAAAAGTATTTCAATCATAATTTCCCCAGCTTTATCAATATCTATAGTATTAATGGTTCTGATGGGAGTACTAATAGTTTTATTTTTTCCATATCATAATTTTTATACTAAATCTCATATATATATTTCGAGATATATAAGTTTCATATGATTTTTGTAAAATTTGAAAACCTAGAAATTATGTTTACTCACCCATCATACTTATTTAAAACTCCAACTTCATATGATTCATAATGGAATATATGAAGGATTTTTAAGTTCAACCAAATACAATATCATCATTATGTATTTTTAAAATCATAATATATTTATTAACTTCATTTATAAAAGTATTTGGATCCATTATACACATAATATAAATATTTTGTAACAAAAATAGATTTAACATATCATACTAGGATTTAGGGTCTTTTTTATGTCCATAAAGATAATTGGTATGTTTATACACATGTTTTGGATGTTTTTTATTTTCAAAAATAGGTGGTTATTATACATAAAATTACTCTTGAATGAATCCATTAAGGAAAGAGAACTATACATTAATTAGAAATATTATTTAATTTTAGAGTGATGTATAAGGTAGAATTATATGAATAGTCTCGAGTCTTACTATTAGAGAATAATTTTTTGCATAGTCCATTCATTATTTTAAATTATAACCCTAAGCCAAAAGTCTAGATTTATTTCAAAAAATTATTCTATTTTCTTCCCACTTATTCTGAATGACCCATTTTACCCTAATTATTGATTTTTATATAAGATGTTCCAATAGAGTCCAGACATGGGTCCCTTAAAATTAATTGATTTCATGTTGTGTAAACATTATCCAAACCTCATCATAAAAATTCTTATTAGGATTATATGTTTAAATTTTTTGATAAGAAAGATATATTTTCAATTTGAAATCATAGTGAACTTCTAGTCTGAACTAGTTATTCAACATCAGCAATGATATTATCACTATCATGATTCATAAGAAACAAATGATTTCTTGTATTTTCAATAGTTGATTATTCAAAAATTGTTAGAGAATATTATTGAGGAATAATGTTATAAACATATTATTCAGTTGTTTCTTGATCAAGAGAACTTTCTAGCATAGTTTAAAAACCTATGTTATAAATAGCTTCAGATTATATTGGTTGAGGTTATTTATAAATGAAAGTATTTGTTTCATTAATCATAAAAATTACTATTTACTCAAAAGTACATGTATTAATATTAAAAATTATACAATCCGTACAAGTTATGGAAAAACCTAAGAATATACCTTCATTATATTTTGGATAAAATTTTTGTATGTAAAGATCAATATTTAGAATAAATAATATGGATCTAAATACTTTGATTTAAGAATGTCTTGGTTTTATTCCGATCTATAATTAATAATAAGTTTTATTAATGAAAGTTCTAATTAAATCATTATTTATAGTACATTAGCTAGGAATAAAAGATTCTATCTAAAAATTATTCTAAAATGAGTGTCCAATCATCATGTTTCTAGTAATCTCTTGAAGAACTCTATTTATTCTATTAACTACACCATTTTTCATTAGAGTTCTATGTTCCAAAAAGATATGTATATACCTTTCTTAATAAAAACAGTTTCAAAACTATAATTTATAAATTATACACTATGATCACTAAGAATAGTTATCATGGAGTGGTTTTTATCATTTTTAACTATATCTACAAATGTTTAAAAATAAATAATGTCATTGAAATTCAATGATATATTATATACCCAAGTATATCTATTGTATTCATCAAAAAAATCATATACATATTATATCCCACTGATATATCTAGTTTGTGAAGGACTAAATAATTCCATGTGCACTAATTATAAAGCATCCGAAGTTGAGACTTCACTAATTGATTTGAAACATTACCTATGTTTCTTCCAATATTGACAAATATCACCCACTTTTTATTTATTAAACCTATGTTCCATTAGATCATTAAAAAATCCTTTCTTAGATAGCTTATATAATGTTATAATATTATATATTAATAACCTTCTATTCTATAAAATATATTGATCTTCCATTTCACTAAGTCAAGGAATGTATTATCTCCTACGATCTTATATTTTTAAAGTGTAAATATTATCATACCAATTGGAATAAACAAGAAATTAATCTTTATTAGAATGGAAAATATATTTTTAATTCCCAAAGTTCACAACACAACCCTCATCACATAATTGAATTATTCTTATATTGTTGTGCTTAATAATTAAAAAAATAATACATTTAAAAGTAATGTTTTCCAAGAATAAAACTATTATCTATTATAATAATTTCTCTTTGAACATTATCTATGAACGTTACTTTCCCACATTTCATCATTATGATCTTCCTAATGAAATTTGTTTTCCAGTAATATTTAAAAAAACACTGAAATTGTACCAAATATTCTTCTGTTGATATATTATTTATATTTCTAAGAAAAAAACATAAGTGTCTCAGAACCCAACCCTTTTTGTGTCTGGTATTGTCAAATAATTAAATCATAGGTACCCACATTTATCCAATATTACTATGTTGGGAAAAAGTATTTTATTTATAAAAATATTCTTTATAGAAGCCTAAATAATAAAATATATTTAAACAAATTGTACTCTTAAAATTTACAATACTTTTTCATTTTGTTAAAATGTTTCTTTTTTAGAAAAAAGTAATTATTACTAAAAATAATATTTTTTTCTGTAAAACCCATTACAAAAATATCTCTTTGAGGTCTAATTTGTTTATACATTTTTTCATAGTTTTCCTTTCTAGTAGTAAAATTATACAAAAGTTTATTCAAAATTAAATTTAGGATTCTAGTTTGTAAATTAAGTATTTATCCTCATTACAATTAGTATAAGAACAATGTTTTAAAAAATCACTTTGTAAACTAGTTTTTTTAGAAATAGTTTTGAAAATATTTTTAGAAGGAGTATATTTTTAAAATTATAATTATAAAGATATTTAGAATGATATGTTATTTCCTTAGTTAAAATAATTATCCTTGAATTTTCATTTGAATGTTTTTCTTGGTTATTATCATGTTTTTTAATAAATTTTATCAATTTCCTTTTAAAGAAGTTTAGAGAACCTATATACTTTTTAAATCAAGGTTTAATAGTATTATTTTTATAATAAGAAGAATATTCTTATGAAAATATATAATTTTTTTCATTATTACTATTTTTATAATTTTTATTTAAAGTGATTTAAGTGAGAGATTCACTAGTTTGTACCTTAGCCATATGGTATTTATTAACCATTGGTATTTTGGTACATTAACTAAGGTTTCATTATCTGTAATGCTCCTTTTATGAATAATTTTTAGAAAAAATATCTCCACCAATTACACTCCAAGTGTAAAAACATTTAAAACTATTCTTTCTATTATGCTTATAATACTTTTTTATATTTATATCTGAATACCATTCTTTCTTATCCTTCCTTTTCATCATTGGCTAATCAGGACTTATATATATTGTTTTCATACATTCATATCATATAACCTCATAAGATTATTTTTTATAACTATGATTCCTTATGAATGTTATATATCTATACTGAATATATATCTATACAATAATCATATTCATACATTCAGCAAGATTTACTAATTCATTAATTGTTTTTTGATATGATCTAGATTCCGTTTCAATAAAAAAAATTATAAATCTTAAATGATTTTAGACATTTATTAGTTGGTTTTTCTATAGTATGATAAAATAGGTGTAGTTACAAAAAAACACCTACATTTTTATTTTTATTTTTCTTTTGACACCTCTTTTCAATATTCCTTCTAATTCCATGTTCATACCAATGAGATCATGGAGAGTAATATTCTTAGTCTTCATTCTATCATTCAATTCTATCCATTTCGATTCCCATTTATTAGGAATAATCTCTATTATTTTATCATCAAATATTCCATCAGTTATATCATTCTCTCTAATGTAATGTAAACCAGTAAAAATATTCATTATTCTGTCATGCATCTTTGCCAATGATTCAATAGGTAATAAATAGAATTCTAGATAATAATTTCTCATAATAGTACTTTTATGCTTAACAACATTTGAAGATAAAAAGTTAGTAACCTCTATATTTTTTTATATATGGTGTAAGCTACATCACATAAATAAATTTACTAGAGATATTTCATTTCATAGTACAAAGTAAAGTATTCTATAATCTATAATTTAGTTGATATTTTTGACATTCCTGATTTTTAAAGTTAGTAACATCATTCCCATGAATCTTATAATATATCTTCAGCATGAAAATGTTTTCAAAACCATTATTGATAAAAAAATTCACCATTATGTATCTCAATTATTAATATTCATTCCCATAAAAAATAAGTGGTCAACTGGGATTATTATTTTGAAATGATCAAACATTAAAACTACAATATTTTCAAAATTTAAAAACTTTTTTAAAAATGAATATTAGTGTAACAATTTTTATTAAAAAATAGTTTTTTACAAAACATAATAAAATTAAAATTAAAAGTAAAAACATGGATTGTATAGCAGGAGAACATGTTGTGATACGAATTGTTTAATCATAAGAGTGTATGATTGAAATAAGTGGGGGTGAATTATTGTTTAAAAAATTTAAACTAAGACAAAATAAAAATCCTCTTAATTAAAAAAGATCAGTCTCAAATATATTCTGAGGACTAGAGTATATAAATCAAATCCAATAAGCATCAGATATATTAGAGCTTGATACTGGTCTCATAGAAAGTCCAATAAAACTAATATTTGAAATCTATGTAAAAAATTTCATTCCTAAGTATATGCATAGTGGAAAATAAAATTTTAATAACAACTTATTTTTTAATATTAATAATGACTTAAAAAATTTATAAAAGGATTTATACATTTAGATTAATAGTTTAGGAAACCATAAGTCCTGACTTAATATATCCACATTTTTAGTACCTACTCTGATGGTCGTCCTTTCCAAACCAGGAATAACCTAGATATGATGTTGATAATATATATTTTCTAATACATGGAATCATATAATATTATGATTGTACTATTTCTTCCTAGACCCATAAACCCTTGATTCGATGATTGATTTCACCGATCTTCCTTTCTCAGGAATCCCTCGATCAGTACCACTATCCGACACAACAAATAGAAAAAAAATCGTTATACAAAATTTATAATAGTCCCTTATATTTTTTAAAATTCAATTCTATAACAAATTAAAAATAATTTAGAAAGATATTTTAAATACTATAAGAAACTTAGATGACTTGAGTTGCGAATCCATCAGCTCCATTGATTCAAATGACATCATATTTATAGGAAAATATCATATGATCCTATTTCAAAGATGGTTTCAATTCCTTAGAATAGCATGCACTTTGACAGATCAGAATGATCTAGATCATGATCATAAAAGGTAATAATTTCTTTTTTGACTTTATTTATTTCAGCTCCATTAATATACTACTAATGTATTTTTCTAATAGAAACAAATATAAATATATATTTTGATTATAAAATTTGTATAGTTAGATGGACTGCAAAATTGATTTTCAATCCTATAATATGATCTTAGTTTAGTCCAATGTATTTATTCCAATGTTGTTATGATAGTCATGAAATATTTTAGACAGATAGAGAAGATATAATTCTCACTACTAGTCAGAATAATTGTTGATCTGATGTATCAGACACACCTTCAGTCCCATGGATCAGATTTAATAACAAAAAATTATCTTCATTATGAAATAATATTTCATAAAAAATCGTATTAAAACAATTGGAATATATAATGAAAAAAATATCATTTTAAGAATGTGTTTGTGGCTTTCAAAACTAATAGAAGGAAATGTATGAAGTATAACATTCAACTCAATAAAGTAAGATTGTCACACCCCGATAATTGAAATTCCTTTTTTCTGTTCTTTCATTGGTTTGGATCTTTTTTGTTGAGGTTTGGGTTGATTCCAATTTAGAGAATTTAATTTTTTTTATGTTTTGGATGTCTTTTTGTCTTGAATACAATTTCCACACAATTAGTGAAAAAAGTTCACCTTAACCAAGAAACCTTGCAGCTGGGTGTCTCTCTAAGGTAGTGGTGTTTGGCATCATTGGGACACGTTTTGAAAGCCATGTGGCCAAACCATGTAGGGTGTATCCTTTATGTCGTGAGGGGGCACAATTAGTGCATAGTTTGGAAAATTGTGTGTCCAAATCGTTTGATGTTCCGAGTTCATTAAAAAGTTATAATTCTCTGATATACCCTCCCCTAATTTTATCTAAAATTGAGACCCCTTACCTTGTATCATTTTTTGTGAATGAAGGGAGAACCTTATCCCACTCTCCTTTGATTTTCCTCCTCCATGGATTCATCTTCAGTGTTACGAGGTAAATGTGTAAGGTTTTAAGACATTTTCCACTTCTTCCGCGCTCACTCCCTTGGTTTCTTAGGGTTTCCTGGTGGGTTTTACCTCTGGGATGAACCCCATGCATTAGGGTTTGTGTGTGATTAAATTTTTTTTGGATCTAGTGTGTGAGAACTTTGTCTTGATCATGTATCTCCCTTCTCTTGAATATTCATTGCATCCACACTCTGTCGAGGTTGAAGTTTCCATCTATTTACATTACAATTAACTCCATTTGATGGTTGGGTATTTTTAAATTAATTATAAATCATTTTTGAATGTCTGTGGTATCATTTATTGGTTGGGTATGATGTTTTTGTGTCGAAAAAATTGACGAATGTGGCTTAAAAGGGGTTTCTTGAATTATGTTTGTTAGTTATGCACACAATGAAATTGTTAAAATGTAAAATATTCTTTGAAAAATAATTTTTTTATGTGGTGATAAACTTCAATTATATTATAATAACATTTTTTGATTATAAATTTGATTATGTGTGTGAATTGTTAATTTTTTATGGTAGGACTCTTACATGTGATTTTTTGTTTTGGTGGGAAAATATGTGGTGTTTCTTTAAGAATGGTTTTGGGTAACTTTATGGATTCATGTGGTGAACCATTGGATGTAGGAGCATCCATGTTTGCTAAGGATGCACACATGGAAAGGAACATAAATGAAAATGGTCTTAGATGATGGAGTCCATGATCATTTGGAATCATTAAGAGTATTATGTGTTTTCATCTTGGATTTAACTGGAATGAGAAAGGTAATTGAACATGAAAGGTAAATGAATCATTTTCATTGTATATATTTAATGGTGGTATTTTATATTACTTTAGAAATGGTTTTGTAAATGTTTTGTAAGTGTATTCTAAATGGACTCGGTGTAAGGCATGTTTATCACTTCATGATTTTTTGGAAATGAAATGTGGTTTTGATAGTGAAAATGCCTGGTTAGAATCTTTGAATGTTTTTGAGAAATGTTTTATAAGACCTTGTGATGGGATGACCTGGTTATAACTTATGAATGACATTTGGTGTGATAGGAACCCCTATAAAGTACTTCTCTATATGGGTTATCGTATAGGTGGTGTCAATATTTGGGGTAGGTAAGTTAGGTGAGGGATGGAAAGGCGAGTGATGCATGTGAGTACCTCCTACATACAAAATATTATATTACCATGGGTTTCATGGGAATATTTTACAGGTTCGGGTGATAGTTTCTTGTCAAACCCAATTAGATGTGTTGGTACCCCCTTAACATGATTGTTCTTGGTGGGATGTTCCACTAGATTGGTTTATTTAGAGAGGCCAGTTGGTTATAGACTATAGAGTTGAACCACTTGCTTGCAGGTGATTTTGAATCGAGTTCGTCTAGGGATCGCTCTAGGGATGTTTTGGAAATTCCCATAGTTAGATATCAATATTTTCTTGTTTATTTTTCTACTCAACCTGGTTATTTATTTACACTAATTATTTATTCCAATCATTACTTTTTATCGATTTTTTTGGATTTGGGTTTGTGGTTTTGTTTTAAATGGTAATATATTTTGAAAATAAAATATGGCATTTTTTGGCCTTTAAAAATAGAAGGATATATTTTCTTAATAAAATGGGGAAAATATATTTTTATTCATTCAATTCAAAATAGTTTTTATGGACTATTTTCAGGAAAAGAAATGTATGGATTTAGTGGTGGTTGCCTACTGCGCAGTTAAGATCAAACCCTACTTGTGACACTCATCATCAGTAGAACATAGCTACATTGCTAGTGTAAGTTTCTATTTGGGTTTCTTACAGTTGGATCTGGTAGGTCTTCTAGTTGGTGGTGACCAAGAGGTCATGTTGGGATCTTGTGGGAATACTCCAATTTTAGTTTAGTTTTCTATTTCTATTTTGTTCAGTAATTTTGGTGGTATTTGGATCAGTTGTTTATTTATTTTAGATTCCGTTTTTTATAGTTCTTTCACATGTTCTATTTATTTATTTAGATCTGGGTTTATGAGGTTAAATCATTCCCATTGTGATTTATTGGATGATCAGAACTAGTTACTAGCCCATGGGAATAGGGAATGACCTTCAGGCCATGTTTTGGATATTGTTGGGTGTCAATTTGGATGGAATCCTGAGTTTTTTCATGGAAATGTTATCAGAGGAGGCTCATTCATATTTGGTATGCCAATTATATTTAAGACTAGTATTATTGGGGATTTGGAGGTTAGTTGTGGGTGTTTTTCGGGTCACTACCACTCATAATGAAACATGACATTCTAGGGGTGTATCGAAAACCAATCCTTGTAGTTTTTTTGCTCTTTTAGGATTTAGCGATTATGATGGGGGGGGGGGGATTTAGTTTCATTTTGTGACCTCACATGGAGTAGTGAACCACGAGGACTTTATGTATATAGTTCAAGTTCCCCTTAGTGTTGATGCTTAGCTAGGGCATGGACCCCTACAATGTAGTTGGGCTATGCATGGACACTAATCATATATTCCAGTAGTTTAGCATGAATTATGTGTTTTTAGGTTTTGGTTAATGTTAGTGAGATTTCAAAATGCAAATAGTTTTGGAAATGGGAATTATTTCTTTGAAATGGTTTTGTTTTGGAAAAATGGGTTTTGAAAGTGAATGTTGTTCATAATTTTGAAAGATTTTTCTATTTATTTGGATTTGATGATTGGATGGTATGAGTGACCCTCAATATTCCTCAGTTACATTAATATATTTTTGGGTATGTATTGTATGTGAATTCTGGCACATGTACATGGATGATGTGGGAGAAAGTGTATAGATGCATATGTGTTATTTCTTGGATTCCATATGTGATTTTCCAAAAAAAAAGTCTTTTCTTGGATTTTTCCAATGGGTTTGAATGGAGAATGATTCCATAATATTTTCCTTATTTTAAAAAGAGGGTTTTTGTCTTATGAAAAATTGCATGAGTGTTTGGTTATTAGCCAGGGATGAAGGTGGTTTTGAATTTTTAAATAAAAGTGTGGTTTATGAAACAGGACTTTTTAGTTGTGTTTATGATGTTTGGAATGTTAGTTATATGTTTTTACCTGATATGGTATTTTGGTTATGATTTGGTTGAATGTTGATTTTTGGATTTTTTTTGATGTTGTTCATAATATACCCCCCAGAAAGGTTCCCAAAATTTCATGAAAATCTTTCCCAGAACTGGTTCTTTCAGAATGTTTCCTACCTATTGTGGTGATAAAGGCCTATTAGTAGTAATGGAGGGGATTGAGAACGTTTTGGGTGTCTTCATATAATTGTAAACTATCAAATATACTAGATTCCAGTATAATTTTGATTTTTTTGAAGGTAAAACTTTGGAAGAATTAGATATTTTCCCCATCATTGATGCAAGATGGGATGACATGGGAATTGTTTAAGAATACTTTCATCCAGAGGTCTATACATGAGAAGGTGATGTCTAAGATGTTGGCAGAGCTGCAAGATTTTCGGAAGGGCCGATGATCAGTGATATCTTATGGCAACCACTTTAAAGGGTTAGTTTCCTTATTTATGGAGGAAATGTTAGAGGATCAGCTGAAATATCCCCTTTAGTTTGTAATTTGATGTCTCTTTTTTCTCATGAGGGTTCCCCATCTGGTGAGGCATGCATTCTAGAGGTACCTATCATTGAGGACTATCCTTCACAAATTCATACTTACATCTTGTTGAGATGGTCACTAGTCTTCCAACACTGTGTTCAGTTAAGTATTCAAATCCATCATGTTGTAATCATACGAACAATTTCCATCATTGTTGTCACTAGGACCATGTGGAAAAGTTTTTTAGCTAGATTTTCCTAAAGAATAAGCCTTCATTGGAAGATGTTAGCACTTAACTATGAGGTCAGACATACTATAACCATCAAGGATCCACCCATATGATTTATAATTAATCTCGTGTGCTGTAAGGAGTTCATTGAGGGTGTGAGAAACTGTTCCACATTATTTTCTCAATTGTTGGGGTGGATAAGTTTGATGTTTTCATTTTAATTATTACTTCTATTGTGAGTTTCTCATTTTTTGTTAGAAACATGGTGGTTATGTTTATCCAAATGTCACTCATGGAATTATATATTATTCATTTAATGTGTTTATCCATTGTGTGGACTAGTCTCGAGTTTAGATGTTCTCATTTAAAGATTCTAGAGTTTGGTGGAATTGATGGGTTGTGGTTTCATTTCGTTGTTTATCTTGATATACTTTTAAGGGTTTTCCCCTTGTGTTGGATTTTTTTGGACAGTGTGTAATTTTTAGTTTGATTAGTTGTGTTGTTTATATCATGATAAATAGTTTGAGCTAGTTGTGTTGGGAGATCCCAGTCTTAGTGGGGGTGTTTTTCAGTTAATTTGATGAAATAATATTTTGTTCCCTCATTCTACCGATGTGAATTCATGCCAAGGTGGTAGTTGAGTTTATATGGTTGGGAGAACCATATCATGTTCTCCCATTTTTTCACGTCATATATTTTTCTAGGATTAGTGGGGAGTGGCTTATAGAGTTAAAGGTCACCATAAGGTTCATGTTTTCTTTAAATTTTGTTTATGTATGGAATCAGGTTTTGTTTACCTTTCCGTTGACTGAATTTCTAGGGGCTTAAAGTGTTTATGATGGGGAAAATTTTGACACCACAAACTTTGAAATTAAGTAATTTTATTCTTTTCTTATCTTTATATATCTTTGGTTGAGGTTCTAGTTGGGTCCCGGTTTAAAATTTTTAATTTTGGTTGTTTTGGGGTAAATTATTGGCAAGCGCACGGTTTGCGAACAGTTAGTGAAAATCATGAACCTTACTCAGGAAACCATTTGGATAGGATTATCTCTTGGGTAGTTGCAATTGGAAATTTTTTCACACTATTAGGAAACCGTGAGTCGAAAATGTGTGGGGTGTCTTATTTGGGTAGTGAGGGGTGCACAGTTGACACATGGTTTGGAAGACATTGCGGCCAAACCATGCAATATTGTCCGGTTATTAAAAATTTGGAAACCTCTAATCTACCCTCCCATAATTTTTCCCCAAATTGATCCACTCCCCTTGGATCATTTTTTATCATTAATAGATCCCTAATCCCCCCTCATTGTCTCCTCTTCCTCTGTGGATGCATCTTCAATTTTCTAAGGTATGTTTTTAAGGTTTTGGACATTCTTCCCTCCTTTATCTCTTCCAATCTTGATTTACATAGCTTTCCTTATGATTTTTACCTCTTTTCTGAACTCTAGGGGTTAGGTATAGTGTTTTATTAGATTTTTTGTTGTTCAAGGGTGTACAAATTGTGTCTTAGCCTTGGATCTCTATTCTACCGAAGTTTTGTTGCATCCGCACTCTGCCAAGGTCGATGTTTCTTGTTGTTTCCTTTCCTATTCACTCCATTTGATTCTTGGGTAATTTTAAATTAATTATAAATTTGTTTCTTTTGTTTTTATTATGATTTATTATTTTTATGAGGTTTTTATGTTTGAAAAAATTGATGAAAGTGGTTTCTTTAATTATGTTATTTAGTTATGCACACAAGGTATTTGTAAAAATTTTAATTTTTCCTTTAAAAAGAAATTGTGAATTTTTAGTGGTGATAAACCTTGATTATATTATAATAACATTTTTGGGTTATGAATTTTACATTTTTTGAGTGAATTGGGGATTTTTATGTTTTCAATCATACATGTAGTTTGTTGTGTTTCTTGTAAAATATACAACATTTCTTTAAAAATGGTTTTGGGTAAATTAATGGATTCTTGTAATGTACTATTGGATATAGACACATTCATGCGTTCTGAGGATGGACACATAGAAGGGTGCACAAATGATAATGATCTTAGATAAATTCGTTCAACACAAAAACCTATTTTTCAAAACAGTTGTCTTTCCTCCTAATTCTCTCCAAACTATTGATGATTTAAAAATGAACCATGGGTTATAAGATGAAATGAAAATTTGTTTCAACTATGTTTTTATTAATTTATTGTTTGGTTTTTTAAAAACTATGGGTGGTTTCAAAATAGTGTGGAACCCATTTTTCTACTGTTGGTGTATTGTTTTTTTCATCTTGGTTATAAATGGAATGGGTAATGGAGATGCACATGAATGTTAAATGCCCATTTGGAATTGTATATATTTCAAGGCAGTGTTTCATATTTATTTAGAAATGGTTTGGAAATAATTTGATAGTTTATTTTTAATTGATTTGATGTATGGCTTGGTTTTTACTTCATGTTTTATTGGAAATTAAATGTGGTTTTGAAATTGAAAATGATCAGTTTGTATGTTTGAATGTTTTTAAGAAATATTTTATAAAACTATTTTATGTGATGGCCTATATGGTGCTTATGAATGACATTTTGTATTATGTGAACCCCTATAAATGATTTCCCTATATGGGTTATCATATAAGTGGTGTCAGGGTTTGGGTTTGGAGAGTGTGTTGATGGAAGGTAAGGAGAGTCATGCGTGTTAGATCCTCCTAAATTTGTAGTGTACTTTTACCATGGGTTTCCTTATAATATTTTGAGGGTCAAGTGATGGTTACCTATCAACCCTAATTAGACTGGTTGGTACCCCCTTGACATGATATGGCTTGGTGGGATGTTTCACTAGATCTGTCAATTTTGGACGGCTAGTTAGTTATAGTATATGGAGCTACACCATATATTCACAGGTGATTCCAACTCGAGTATATCTAGCAATATTTATAGGGTTGCTTCATAAATACCCATGGTTTTATATTTTTTTTCTTATTTATTTTTCTTATACACATGGTTTCATATTTACACTGATTATTTATTTCCAGCGTGACTGGTCAGCACATTGTTTGTATTTGGGTTTGGGGTTTTTGGATTTAAATGGAAATCTTTTTTGAAAATGGAATGTGGTGTATGTTCACCTTTAAAAACAGAAAACAATGTTTGATTAATAAAACTAGTAAAAAATATTTCTATATATAAATTTCAAACTAGCATTTATGGACTATTTTCAGGAAAGGAAATGTATGGATTCTGTGGTGGTTTCCTACTGTGATTATAATATCACACCATACTTGTGCCACTTGGTGTCGATAGACCTGAGATCTTTTGAAGGTGAAGGTTTATATTTTAGTTTCTCACAATTGGTGGAGGTTTTTATTTTAGTTGTGGTGACCAAGAGGTCATGTAGAGATCTTGTGGGTGTTCTCTAGTTTTAGTTTTGTTTTCTATTTTTGTTTTTTTCAGTAGTGGTAGTTATATCTGGATCATTTTTTCATTTATTTGATATTTAGTTATTTATGCTTCTTCTAGTTGTTTTTTTATTTATTTAGATCCTAGTTTATTGGGCTAAATCATTCCCATGGTGGTTTATTTGATGCCCAACACTAGTTTCCATCCCATGGCAATCAAAAACTTCATTCAATCCTTGTCTCAGATTAGGTCGAGTGTCGGGGATGGATGACATCCATTATTGGTTCAAAGAAAAAATTGAATTTGATAAATCATTTTAAAAATGTTGGAAATATTTTTGATAAAAAAATTTCAAAATGTGGTTTTTGAGGGAAAAATGTTATCAATCGTAGAGGGAAATAAATTTAAGCTTTAACAAAAAATTTATTTTTAACTCCTGAGTACATAAAGAGATTAAAATGAAGGGAAGAAAGGTATTATCATCGAATAACTATATGAGTTAAGAAGCAATGAGTTTCATTTCTAGTGGATTTTATGATATTATCATTGGATGCATAATTATAAATAATCGTGATAAATGATGAAAATTTAAGATAAAAACTCGAACAACATTGGTAACATTGAATTGTAATCCCCATTAAAGAATAAAATAAAATTAAAATAATAATATCATGGAAACAAATAGATTCCAGATACAATGTGTTAATGTCGTAGTATATAAACCTCATTGAATTTGATAGCTACATAACATATCTTATCTCCATATGAAGGAAATTTTATTTACATCTGTTACCCATTTGGTATCTTTTGAACCATAAAACCTATTAAAAAGAGATCATAAAATGGATATTTAAATAACCATAAATTTATGTATAAGTATCATAATATAAATTTATCCCCAATATATACACCACATAAAATAAATAGATGGAGAATATGGCATGTGGCTCACATAAAAATAAAAGTGAGACAACAATAACTTACTATATGTATTGACATCATTTGTAAATATTATAACCTCACTTAAAATAAATATTATCTTATTATAGATCAATTATATAACCATACATATGTGTATCATACTTTATTTGATATTCTTATGAATGTTACTACATATTTTTTAAAAATTCCATGTTAAAGTTACGTTTTGGGAAACAAATGCTTTGTTTTTTGTGTATGTTTTGATATCTTTATTTGGGTCATCATAAATTGATATTAGTTCCATAATATAAATAATGTTAACCCTGATATAAATATCATTCATATTTTTTATTAACTAATTTAGATTGTTCCATAAAAGTTAGATATAGAAAATGAAATACACCATTCATGGAGACAGTAGGTCATATGTACACATGATCTTTATTTACATTTTCTTATTGTAATGAAATAAATAAGGTTAAATAATATATTACCTTTATATAATAATTTTTATTCCATATATATCACATATGTTTTTAAACCCATCCATATTACATTCCATATAATGTGTGAATAAATTACATCACTTCGTGAGGTGGTAATCCGACGTACAGATGGACAAAATTATCATATTCACATAGAATGATAATTCAGAAGAAACATGTGATATAATTATTTAATAAAAATAATAATATAATAAACATAATATATAAATAATAAATACTTCTTTATTTCCTTCTGTGGGATGTGAATTTAGAAAAAAAATAACAACAGTCCATGAGGCGACAGTCTGTAGTATAAACAAATGATGATTTCATAACCCATTTGATAGAATAGGATAAGGGTTTAGGTATTTAAAATAACAGAAAGAAATCATATTATACAGTATATAGGAATTTTTTATATCATAATTTTTAATTCATAATTTAATATGGAAAATAATAAACAAACTGAATGAACTTAATGTAGACAATTACCTTTGTTTAGAAGCACCTCCTTTGGATATTTTATTATAGAATGAAGGATTAGTCTTTAGGGAGGAGATGTAGATGTAGAAAAATGATAATGATTTTACAGAGGTAATTTTTCATGGTCTCGAATAAATTTATGTCGTTAGAGGAACAAAAAAAACCCCATTCCTCATGAACGAAATCTCACCACCCCACGACCAGTAGAGTACCTAGAACTCAATTCATACACCTTAGTATTGATTTAATTAGAAAGGAAAAGGGGTAGCACAGAAGTGAAAAACCCATTCCTCAAGAACGAAATCTCACCACCCCATGACAAATAAAGAGCAACCTCCAGAATGAGATCACACAATGGATCTTAAAATATAACAATATGAAATGATGACTTAGATCAGAAAATCTCATAAAAAACCTAATGGTGATACCAAGATCAATAGAAATAAATAAGTGGAAAGGTCACTCACCCGAAGAGATGCCCCACTATCCCAATAGAGATTGAGTGCCAATAAAATCAATATTGACGGAGAAGAGTCTTCAAAAATGCCTAGGAATATCCTTGGGTTAAGAGAAAATAACATCCAATGAAATAACTAAACCAAAAAAACCGCACATATATTTTAAAAACAATTTGTGGACTATTACACATCATGTAACCCAGTTACATGCTTCTAAATCCACGGTGGTCAAGTACACCAAATAATCTATCGCATCTGATTAAAATCAATTATTTAAAACATTCCTGATGTGAAACCACTATTCATGATGTGTAACCACTCACTACATAATCCCTCTCATAATTTGTACTCTACAACCATTACAAATCATGTAACCCAGTTACACCTCATGAAATCCTCCATCAGCCAATAGAAAACACTAGTTAAGGCTAGAATTCCAAAAAATCTTTGACATCACCATTATACGTATCCTTCCAATCCCTTCTTGGGATAATTCATACAATGAGAAAAGAAAAACCACAATGAGGTTAATGGCATACGAGATGGATCAGTAATAGGATGTTATAATTTTCCACCAAATAATTCATTTTATATTCATGTGTAAATAATATATTATCATAATTTGGTTAATCATATTAAAAATCACCATTCCAATGTATATGTGTTAACTATAATTTTAAAAAATAATATTATAATCATATGTCATGTTTAGTTTAAACTCAACGTTTCATACAATGAAATCTATAGTCAATGTTGTGCGTAACACAAGATAAACTTATAATTTCACGTAACACGAGAAAAATTAGTTTTTTTTATAATAAAAAAGTTTAAATTTATTTTTAAAAATGAATTTAAAAAATATTTTCATGTTTCATTCTACCCCCTTAAATAAATATCTTCTTCACAATTTGTTATTATGGTAAAAAATAGGGGTTTAAAATCATAAACTCACTTTGTGGGAAGCCCACATCATAAAACTGGTTTATAAAACATTATCTTGAATTGATAGAAAGGGAAAAGGGTAGTTAATGGGGAGTAATTCATATTAGGTTTCTAGATATGAGAACATAGATAGGAAGTGAGTACATGGACATAGAATATGAAACTTACCCCTAAATACTGATGGAGAGTGATAAAGAACATAGTTATGGGAATGTTAATTAACAAAAATATGTAAATATTTTTTGTGAAAAGGTAATTGATATCATAAAGAATGATAATAATAGGACAATATTTTTTCAAGATCATTCTATTTAATGTTTCATAATTTCCATGAGATGATATCATAACATTATTTCATTATTTTTCATAAGAAGAATCTCATCATATAGTTGTGGTTTTATTAATTTAAAATTCATCTATTAATCTAAGTGACTAATTTTTCATGTCTATATAACTAAATAAGATCAATGAAATAATGATAATTCATTATTTCTATCTCTATTTATTATAATAAAAAAATAGTTTGCAAAAGTTATGAAAAAATATTCATCTAGTGAAATAGTACATTAATCGATAAAACTATGTCCAAAATTCAACATAAACCATTCCATTGATGGTTAATATCATAAGGCTTCCAAAATTCAAAATTCATAAATATGGTCAATAAATTTATCAAAATCAATATAATTGTAATTCACCAGAAAACTTAAAGTAGCACTTAATTTTCATTTACCAATCATGTGAATACATTCATCATGTATTCTCTTGAAACATGATAATAACCTAAATTATCATAATAAATTTTTGAAAAAATAAATGATTCCTTATTCAATAAATAAAAACATTGATTATTTAATATATAAAATCAATCAAAAAATGTAATAAACTACATCATTGTGAACATATACCACATTTTCAAAAAAATAATTAATCAGTTATGGTGTTATCAATACCATCTAGTTACATTTCTCATATCAATAATCTCTTTATCCCAAAATTAATATCTTAACATCAAGTACATATTAATTGATATAATCTCTTAATAATGTGTTTTTTTGTTAAATATCACTGTTCCATTAAATCCATTTTTGGTGTCATCAATACCATGAATAAAAATATTGAAAATATATAATGAAAACCTTATTCTGAAAAAACATTATATATATATATATATATTGATTCATATAACATATTTTTTGAATTCCAATACATAAGCACATAAATCATCACACTTTATTGTCAACACATTTACAGGTCTTCGTTATCTTATTCCTTAATACCCTTTTACTATAATATAAAATATAAATCATGTCATAACATTCATCAACCCCAATTTAATCACGATTCTGAAATTTAACATTAAAATAATATTTGAACAACTCATAAAATTATTATTTCATTATATTCTATTTATCATCAGTAATATAACTATAGAATCCCATCCTAGGACTCTCTAAGTAGTGTCCCTAGTAGGTTGGCTAGAATACCTCAATTGTGCCTCCCTATACACGAGAGGATTCCAACTAGTAATGGGGGTTTATATTCATTCTGTTGGTAGACTATCCCCCCATGATCAAAGTGTAGAGAAACAGTATATAAAAATGGAAAGAAATAGAAACACAAAGGAATAAAATTAATAGAATAATAATCAATGTTTTAATATAACTAATAGATCGAAGATAAATCATTACAAGATACAAAAATTATTATCATGCCAATATACTATAAAAAACAGAAAGTACACACAAAATAGTGGTATAAGCATATTAAGCTTACATAGATAAAAAAATGAAAAAAGATGAATATACTTAAATCATGATCATAGACTCTATCCTATTATAATATACTATATCCTTTTATTGAAAGTTAAACATTGGAATCTAGTCGATTCCATTTTTCTCTACCTATAGTCATAATGTCTATTCATGTACTATTGATGGCCCAAATAGGTTGAGAGATATACTCAGTAGGCCACCACCAATAGTGTTTAAAACTATCTAGTCAATACATATAAAATTATTAGTTTGTAGGAAAATAATAAATGTAAGGAAATAAAAAAATATGCTACCTTGGACGAAGATTCTCATGGGACCTCAACAAACCCTACCTACTTCGAACGAAGCCAGATATTTCTAATACAATAGTCAACCATTATAGATATAAAATGGGTTTATAAATTGGACATCAATGATAATGTATCAATAATGGACCGAACCAATCATGTCATTTCGATTAGTGGATGTGTCCTTAGGTGAATATTTTTGTATTCTTAGAATTTAATAAGTGGAATTTTGATCCCACCCAAGGTGATCCGTAAAAAGGAACCCAAGTATCACTATAGGTTCACTATAAATACCCATTACCATAAGAGTCCATCCTAGGTGATATATAATTGTAATCGTGAGTATCACCCATAACATAATGTAAGCCTTACAGCCCATCCCATGTATACTACACATGCGACTACGTATTCTTAATGGAATGGTATAACCAAATCTCCCACCGTGCCTATAAAAGTTAACTCCCCCATGGAACAAGTAATAATCATGGGTAGGTAAGTGATATTCACAGTGGGCATATCAAAGGCATCCTATATAAAATACAATTATCTCTCCTAATGTATTATGATTTATTTTATGTTTTAATTATATTTCTTGATGATCATATCTAGGTAATCCTTAAGTCTATATGTTTATGTTTCCCTCATATGCACATGTAGGTTTGGCTTTTCTATGAAGAACTCATAAAATTTTAAAAGGTATTTCATCCATAACAATTTAATGAGGTTGGAATATTTATTCAATTCAAGTAATGAAAACTATGGAATAATTCAAAATGGCCAAAAACATGGCCAATAATCTATTTTATTTAAATTCACTCATCTAAGATAAAATAAATAAAATTTTTATATGAAATATTGATATATATCATTAATAAGGGAACACCCATTGGGGCGGATCATGTCTAGGTAATCACCTGATGGCATTGATTCACTGGTATCTTGGGAACCATAAACATGTAAATAAAATCTAATTAAATTAATGAACATTTATGGAGGTTACTCTAAAGGATTCTAGATGTGGCACAATGGGGATGATAAAATGAAACGATAATTTTAGGGAAATTAACTTGAACACCTACCTTTTTCTAATTGTACACTCCACATCTAGTATCAACCTTTGAAGCAAACTAGAACAAAAGAAATAATAATAATAGACGAAATCCTTGAAAACAGGGCATATGAGCTGACACAAAAATAGAAAAAAGATATAGAGATAAAACAATAAAGTAATGATTAAAAATAAGTATCTTAATGTTTAATATTCAAAGTGAATAATAGGGAAGGAAATGTAGATCGATTGAGAATGATCATTCAATGCCTAGGTTAGGTGTGGGGAGATCCAATGGTTTTTACCCCACTATGTGAGGGAGAAGAAATGAACTCCTACATAAAATAATGTTTTTTATCCCGTTTAAAAATGAGACATGAAATTTACATTGTGAGTATTATATATAAAAATCATGTATTATTAAATATGACTATATATAATATAGGGTGTGTGTGGGTCAGGCCTTTCCTCTCTTAGAAAAAAAATTCCTGATACACAAGGGGTTTTGAATGACCAAAACACCTTGTGTATTTAAATACATGATATTTATTAAAATACACACTGTGAATTTTTCCTATATCCGAGCTCTATCCCTCTTGATACATTCTTCTGAGAGTCAATCCAATTGGTATATGGGTCAATTCACTGGGGTTTATGTTGATAATGAGAACTCGATGTGGGTTTGAATAAAATTAGAAGAAAATATAACTCACTAAAAATCTTATATGTTAAAACATCCCCTCATTAAAACTATTGATCTATGTCATTTCCTTAAAAAGGTTATAATGAAACATATGCTAAATTTTCCAACCATTGAGCATGTACGTTGGCATCTCTATGACCAATCTTGTCATGTACACAACAGTGCTACCATTGCACCTAGTCAAGAGGAACCAATCTACCTTAGATCGCCTTAATTACATGATCAATTATACATAATGAATTATCCTTATAGGATGAATCTACACCATTATTAGTATCCTAAATACAAAGAAAATGAGGTGGGTAAAGATGACAATGTCAATGTGTGATACATGGAAGATGTTGTGCATGGTCTGGTACCTCGAAGGTAAGTACAATACATATGCTATTAGCTAGACTCTCTCTAAGATCTCTAAAGAAATGAAATCACAAGTTAACATCTTGACATATACATGAACCCACCAGTGACCCAATCTTCGTGAATCCTATAGAATGAACTGATGTTCCACCTCAAACATTAGAGGTCATCGATGATTAATGTTATAAAAATTATTCTTAGACTGAGATATATCGATATGACTCTAAATCAATTGCACATACTCTGAAGTCTCTTTGATAAGGCTACGACCCATTAGCATTTTATAACCTACCTCTATCCAGAACATGGGTGAAAAGAACATCCTACCCTAAAGTGTATCATAAAGATCAATCTAAATAACTTCTTGAATGATATTATTATAGGAAAACACAATGATGGGTAATTGTTTCTTCAAAGGAACTCTAAAATCAAAGAAACATTCCTAAATTATTTCATCTGATACCTATATCATTTGACCGAACTTCCCATAATTCATAGGGTGATAGGTTATCCTTAGAAGCACCTATAAACCCTATGTTTTTTCAACCCTTCAATAAATATAATGAAAACTGGCCATATTTATAGAATACAATATAATTGGAGACACCATAAAGGAAAAAATATCCTAAAAATAAATCCTTATTATTTAATCAACTGAGAAGATCTAGTGGATAGGTATAAAGCATGAACCCTCGGCCAACCTATAGATGATCACCCACAATGCATCACTACATCAAGGGGATCATGGAAAACACATCATAGAATCTCTGCTCATGATTCCCATTTCCCATTAGGAATAGATATAGGCTATAAAATTCCAATAGGTCACTAGTTTTATTCCTCCATCAACTAATAGTTTGAGAACCATGTGATAAAACATACAATCTTCCTCTACAAACTTAGAAACTAATACCGATGATGTCTGTCTTTGTACATGTTGGTAAGACAAGGGTGTAATGACCATACAGAGGCATAAGATTTCCACATCTAATCCTCCCATATATCTGAAGGATCTCTAATACTTACATGTCAGTGAATTACATTGTCTTCATTTATAAGAAAACAATTTAGTGGGTATTCAATTAAGACACTCTCCCTTAGTTCTAAGCCCTTATTATTTGAAAAATATCTCATCTTCCCCCATATTAGAAGGGAGTATGTCACCTCAAAATTTTATAAAACCAGCTTCCCCAATATTCATAAACATATAGGGACATATTAGAAAATAGGACCCTCGATAACCACTCGCAACTAACCTCTTAGATGTCCTGTAACTAAGTCTTCTTTCTCAAGGAGTCAGCGACCACATTTCTCTTTTCAGGTGTATAAGTAATAAAAAATTCACACGAATAAAGATTCTTTACCCACAAAAACTACCTTGTAATCATGTACTACTATGTGAAATTGTATTTGATAGTTTTATGATCCTTGAAAATGAATAAACATTCCCCAATAGATAATTCCTCTAAAGACAAAATGCATTAACTATAGCTTCCAGATCAAGGTCATGCATAGGATAATTCCACTCATGATGTATCAAATGGAATGAACCGTACTAAAAACCCAATCTCATTACATCAAAACAAATCCCATAATAAATTTTAATGAGTCAAAAAAACTAGAAATATTCTTATTTTCTATGCATGAATCATGATCATTGTTGAAGTTAGTCTCCATTTAATCTCTTGAAATGTTCTCCCACATGATTATGAATGTAAAATAAATTACACCATTTTTAGTAAAGATAATAATATATACTTTTAGGCTTGAAAATTACTAAATAAAATTCATAAAATATCCATCCAATAATTGTAATATGAGAATGTAAAATAAATTCTTATGGTTCTCCCAGGAAACTACAGTGCTCACCTGATCTGGGTCAATAGAAAGTCTTTCCTTTAAATTGATATGAACCACAAAGTGAACCTTATTAATCTGAAAGTGTATTTTTTGAGGTTATAAAATAATTGTTTCTCTCTTAGTGGGTACATAATGATTGAAATATATTTTTCATGTTCATTTTGAGTGCTTGAATAACCCAAGATATCATCCATGAAGATTACTATGAATGAAATCAAATACATGAGGGAAATATAATTAATATAAGATAAAAAATCTAGAATCTCATTCATAAGTCCAAATAAAACAACTAGATTCTTATATAAGTTCTATCTAATATAAAATACTGTATGTTTTAGGTATGATGGTACCATCCACAACTAATAGTTCCCATCCCCCAATAAAATTTGGAGAAAACAATCACTCTTAAAATCTAGTCAAAGATGTCATCTATTAGTTGAAATGGAAACTAGTTCTAAACTATAATCTAGTTAAACGGGTGATTATCCATTAAAATCATGAGACTAATATTTTACTTCTAGTTTAAAGGGATAGGTGAACCCCATGATGATATATTGGCCATATAAAACCCTTGGATTATAAATCCCCTAAATTCCTTTTATGTTCATGGACCTCTATAGGTGGCATCCTATAGGGAGGAATTGACAACGATGTCACACCTAGAACTAGCTCAATGATGAACTATACCCACTCCTCAGGAGATAATATACTAAATTAATTAGCGAATACATCTATATAATGATACAAAGACAGTGGAAATTCTATGAAATACATTATCTAATTATTCCAAAAGAGAATATCTATCTGGACTATCACTCGGCTCATCCCATGATGCTCAGGTCCATCTTGACTATTCCATTCTAACTTATAAACCAAATTACCACACTATGGTTTTTTAAAGACTACCCTATGATGAAATTAATCAACATTGGAATGGAATTGAATAAACTATTCCATCACAAGAATGATATTAATTCATGTTATATCAATAAAAATGATTCAATATGAAGAGATATCCACCCAACTCAAAAGGTAAAAACCTAAACTAGTGTATACTCTCTGCTCTCTCCCCTGATGGTGTGTCAATAGTCATCACACCAATGTAGTGTTATATTTCGAAGCCCAAATTTTCAATAATTTCAAGATACAAAAATTAGTGTGATGTGCATATATGAAAAAGGTAGAAACAAAGGTAGTGGATATTCAAATTGTACCTTATATGGTAGAGGGCCCTAGACTCTACTCATCGGGAGTACGAATAACTTCATATATATGTCTGGATCTATAACCCTAAGATACAACCTATGTAAACAAAGCATGCCCATTGTATTGGTGTTGTACCTCTTAATTACAACTACCGTAGCCACAACCATCTCCTCGGTCTGATTCGCTAATAGTTTCCATCTCCCTGCATGATGTGGATCTAATGATCCTATACTTCAATAAAATATGGTTAAAAAAACACATCCCACTAGGTACTAGAGGGAAGTCTATGTATAAATGATGAATTTTACCCATCCATCAACTAACATAACACTTGATTGGGTTTGTTATATAGTGGGGCTTCTAATGCCTTTTCTAACCACACTGGTGAACCACTACATAACTATCGGTGCATGTAATCTAACTGGATCTCCCCCATGAGAAACATAAAAATGTCATTTTCTGCCACTATAAAAACAATTTCCCTCTCTCTATTTGTTCCTCATTGTCTCAAAATACCAAATTTCCTTTTCTTCTTCCCGATGATGAAGGATTTGTTTAATATCTATAAAATATTATGTAATATAAATATATTCACATATGATCCGATGGAGTATGTGAGCTCATCCTCAAACCATATCATAGTTGTAAAATCCTCACTGGTTAGGGTTGTTGAGAAATGATTAAGCTTGGTAAAATGAAAGGAATACTCTATAATAGGCATATCACCCTTTAATAAGTGCATCAACTATCTAGATCGGTCCACTCTCACTATCTTTAAAAAGATATAGTCATTAAATACTACCTAGAACTCCACCTAGACTATACCCTGATGTCAATCATCCTGAGATATAGAATCCCACTAATTATTCATTGAATCATGGAGAATATATTTTTAAAATTTGACCCTCTAATATAGGGGAATTTTTATGTGATATAAGATCCATAACATGGCTTCTAATAATGAATCAGAAGCGTAAGGACATCCATAACCCATGAGGTTGAGAGGCAGTTGATGCTGGAATTCATGAGTTAGATTCGACATAGAAGATGTATTTCTGCTATATCCCTACCCTGACTACATAAAATTCAAGAACCTCTCTTGAAATTGGGCATCGAATCCCATTGGAGGATCTATAGAAGGTTCCTCCAGTGGAACTTCTTGAGGTAATAGCGGTGGCTCATGGACCACCACATCTTAGTAATGGTCATATACACCCTCTTGGAGTATGAAATAATTATTTCATTTTGGTATACCTATGAAATTAAAAATCACATGAATCAGGTGATATTTAACAATAAATATAATATACAATACAAGAAAATGGTAGGTGTAAGGATTCTTATAAACAAGTCACACATCTCTTCCTACTCCTAAATCATGGTCTAGGTGATAAGAAAGATCTGAATAGATCAAAAATTACAATAAATACTTCCCACTACAATTATTAGGTCAGGGTTTAGGTATCATATAAAACAACATGGGTTTTAGTTTATAGAGTCTCAATTGCAAGGTATAGAGGAAAACACCCATTACATTTCAATTGGAATCCCTATTTACTAAGAACGATTTCATTCAAAAATAATTATTTATTTAAGGTTATACTTATATATATAAAAATAACATAGTCTAGTTAAATGTTTCATGATTCCTAATTTATAATGTCCCACAGTCTTTATAAATTGCATTTCGTGCATGAATTAACATTGACTAGACGTTTATATCATGTATGTAACAGGACATGTGATGTGATTTTATTAAGTGAATCCCCATTCCCAATTTATAGAATTTAATACCTCATAAATTACAATTGTAACACATATAATCAATATCATATAATGTTTTACACAATGAAACCAAATGGTTCGTGACTAAAATATTGTTTAATTGGCCAATTATGGTTTCATCACCAATCTATATAAGGAAAACCATTAATATTGATATATAAATATTAATTGTTTCAATTATTTTATCCCTTCAAGAATTTTATGCATATTTACAATTATATAATGAAATACACGTAAAAAATTCACAATAAATATTGGAAATGCAAGAATTAAATAGTACTATTTGGAATTGAATAATGCCTGACATGTGAATCCTCGAGTTCATATAATGATGCATGAGATGATATCTCATTTCCATAATTTGATGAGGAAATGGAATTCCATAAAATTGATATAAAAAATAATAACATCACAACATATGTATGCCATCCAATGGTGGAATAAGTATATATACAATTGGTGTAACAAAAATTGAAATTTCCCATCCTAGGTAATTTTTGGTTCACCTGTATGTGGGGAATACACTCCCAAGAAAAGCCTCATTACCAAATCATGATTCTTCCTAGTTTTATGTATAATACCCAAGCAATACTATAAATGGAAAAAATAAATCTATGATACCAATTTTTAGTATCCCATCCCAGAATCCACTAAGAAGTTCTCTGAGTCGGTTAATAACATGATCCCAAGCATACCTCCCCATATGCCAGTGGTTTTCAACTAGTATCGTGGGTCTATGTTGCTATAGTGGGGATAATCTACACCCATGATCAGAGTGTGGAAGAATGGTATATAATTGTGGTATGAAACCAAAATAATAATGAATAACATTAGACAAATAATTATAAATCTACCAATATAACCAACACAAAGCAACTAAATAAATATTAGATACAAAATGATAATGATTCCATGATATTATACAAAATGGAAAGTACATGTGATACATGGGTACATTAATATAAAACAAAATAAATAATAGAAAAAATACCAGAAGCTACCTTTATCATCATCGTGAGTAATTACTTGGTCAAATTCTCTCGTACTCTAACAAAGTATTGAATGTCAATCATCAGAAGATGGCCACATCCCTTTGCATATACATGATGTCATAAAGTCTATTTTGGTACCATATGTTGACTAAATAGGGTATGATATATACTTAGTAGTTCACAACAAATAGTTTCTAGAACTATCCATTATGTGTATACAAAAATGAACAATGTTTAGGTAAATAATAAATATAAGGTAATAAATAAGTATTCTACCTCAGACCGAGTTCCTCATGGGTACTCTAACAAACACTACATGCTTCATCCAAATATGGAAATCTCTAACCCGTGGTTAAATTGTACAGAAATAATATGGGTTTATTAATGGGTCATAAAATATCAAGTATCATGAATATATTAGTCCAAAGCATGTAATTTGCCTTGGTAGACACATCCTTAGGTTAATAGTTTAACATTCTAATAATTTAGTATATTACATCCTGATCCCATCTAAGGTGATTCATAAAAGGAACCAAAACACCACTCTTCGAGGAATATAAATACCCATCACCTAAAGAGTCTATTCAATGGGATATATTAGAGGAATCCCATGTATCTCCCTCTAAATGGTGTGAGGATATAACCCTCTGAGCCCATCCTTTGTATACCACATAGGGGACCAAGTATCAGTCATAACATGGTATAACCATGTCACCCACCAAGACCATCTATGGTAACTCCCCTAGCGAACCATTATCACTCATGGGTATGTTGGTGATCTACCCAATGAGCATGTCCAATAAATAATATACATAATCCAAGTAACACACCCATATTTTTAATATTTATTTTCAATTCTAATGATAAAGATCCTTGATCCTGCATAGGGATTTATTAATTCAGGACCCCTATATTGACCTTGGCTAGACATGAAGGTATAGATTATCTATCAAGATGTCATGCCATTTGACAAGGTATTGTATCAATAACAAATTAATAAATGTAGAAAATTTATTCAATTTAAGTGAAGAAATGTATAACATAATGGATAAGGTAACAAAACTAACTTATCATCTATTTTAGATTAATTCTTATGTCCTAGATAAAAGAAATTAAATTTTTTTCAAAGCGAAAGGGATCTAATCCATTAAGAAGGGTACGCCTATAGGGGTGGATCATGTCAATGTAATCACCCAATGACATTTATTTTTGGGTAGATAGGGAAATATAACCCATGAGGAAAACTATAAATTTAATTAACAAAATTTTATAAAGGGGGCACCAGGTGAGTTCGGCATGCAACATAATGAGACCTGATAAAATGAAACAATACATTCAGAAAAAAGGGATAGACGACCTACATTATTTCGATAGTACCCTCTCTCTAGTGTCAACAATTTAATTGAACTAGAGTGGTAGAAATCAAAAGAATATATATAGTCATTGAAAATATGTGATATGATCTCATTCCAAAATAGTCCAAAATAATAGGAGATAAATCGAGGATGTAAGGAATAATAATCCGAATCTTACTGTTACATATCCAATAGGAACTTTTGAAAAGTAAAAAATCTCAAATTTAAAATATCCATCAATGCATTGGTTAGGTCTATGAATCTCCAACAGTGGCAGCCATGTTGTGAGAGGGAGAATAAATGAACATCTTCCTAAAATAAGGGTTTCTTTCCACTTTAAAAATCATCTATGAAATTTACATGGAATATATAATATATTCATGTCATGTCTAGTTCAATATGTGTATATATAGTAGACTTCTTGTAAGTCTCAGGTTTTCCCATCCTAGGAAAAACCAACTCACAACATGAAAGTTATCTTTCTATAGTAATACTCATCTTGTATTTAAATAAATTCCATGTATTTATATACACAAAATGCGTTTGACCAGTATCTAAGCTCAAAAACTACCGATCCTTTCCTTCCAGAAGAAAATTGACTAGCATTAGGGACTTTTCACAAGGGTCTACACCAAGAATGAAAACTAAATGATGGTTTTACAAAATTCAAAGTAAAACATACCAAACAAAAACGTCTGGACATAATCATTACTCATACCACCTTTCAGATCTTCTTTTTGATATTTACCCTTAAGACATTAAGTTCCATCATTACTATACTTAAAAAATTTCAAAATATTCATCCATTTAGGAAACCTTGGTGCACACTATTCTCATAAATTGTAGTGACTAAAAATATCATTTTTCTTTAGTAACTAATTTCCTCTTTTCCATTCTTTTCCATACTCCAAAATTCTTCTAATTCTAGTGAGACATTCACTTGAGTGATTCTTCTCACATTATTGATATATTGAAAATTGAATCCTCTTTACCCTATGGTTACCACTACCCAAACTCTTTATAAACTCTATCCTTCTATGTTTTTGATGATTTCAAGAGTTTGTTAAGGTGATTATTGTTAATCATGTTCTATGATAACTAATTAGGAATAATAAAATATCCATAACTAGGTTCATAATCTCATTTGTCTACTCATAAACATATTTTCTTTCACATTCAATGTTAATCCAATTCTTTTAGCTCCCTCCATTGATTAAACAAAAAATTATAGAGTGAGTAATATGTATCATAGCGGGGAACCAGATAATCCTAAAAATTACTTACAGGATAATTAGATCATGAAACATTGATTTAAATATATGATAGATTAGTATTGACATATGTTTTCCATGCTCAATATATATTGAAATTATTCATAATAGTTCCTATAGTGTTTTCTGGAAGTGTAAAACTAGATGTGTAGAAATGACCTTTTTCATGAACCAGGTAATGATTGAGTCATACTCAATGATACCTTTTTAGAGTTATTAACCTTAGGTAACTCTGTACAAGATCCAAATCAAATTTTTTCATCCATACATGGATGTAATTTCTTCAAAACAGCTTATTTTAGCCTTCACCAAAATTCTAAGGCATTTTCATATACTGTAACTCATCCCTAGACTTATACATAGTCATGTCCATATGCATCTCACTAAGGATATCTCACCATAGTTTCTAAAGGTTAACTAGTCCTTTCCTATGATGCCAACTATTATGAATCACTATTTTTATACAAGGATATTGAATGTTTTTAGAAAATTATTAATACTTTACAAAAACAATTTCTTGAGGAACATAATTATTTAGTGTATTTCGAGACAAATACAAAATAATCCACTTTGGGGAAATATCTTCAATATCTCCAACAAATAACTCATGGTTTGTTACTATTAAAAGATAACCCACTTAAAACATTAATTCATAACATTGGTAAAGGAAACATAATAAAGAGATAGTTCAGATGATCAATAAGGGTAAGAATTTTTATACCAATGATCACATAATCATGACATGATCATAAGTTTGTGGTAACATGAGCTCAAAAATTGAAAACCATACCATACATATCAGAAATACAGAAAAGGTTGGGTTCAAATATTTTGTTATTAAAGGAAGAGAAAAAATATAAGTATGAATGAAAAGGGGAAAGATGATGAAGGGGGTCAGACAAAGAATTCTCTCCCTTAGCCTAAAATCAAAGACCAAAAAAAGGTACAATGAAGAAAAACACTATAAATCATAATAAATATTATAATAAAAACTCTATTTATAACAGTTAGACTCATCACTCATTGGGATAAGAATGTTGGGGTTTTCTATAGTCTTTATTTCCAAGGGTGTGTTCCCAGTGCTAATCATTGACCTGACATTAGAGTAGTCCTTTTTTGGCTACTCATCCTGACAGGAGAATGGGATACTCCATTAGCATCCATCCTCCTTCCATGTATCACTATATATTTATCAGAATATTTTCACCCTTTATTATTATATTATTTATTTTACTCAATATCTCCCCATTTTCTTGTAATTTTTGAGGAATTATAATCCTCTTTAATGGACTACTAATAAAAAATTCCATGATTCTCTTGAACAAAATTGAAGTCAAATCCAATGGGTTCAACATTGGAGATTAAATCATTCCTTGGATCTCACTTTTGAATAACCATAGTGCGATTCTTTGGGGAATGAACTTGATCTAGGGAAACCTCCATATATTCCATCATTTCATGGCCTGGTCGAAGGCCTGCCTAACTAGAAACTATTGGTATGAAAAAAAATAGAACCTGATCCACCAGTTGAACTTCTTCATGGTTGGAATAATATTTATAGGGGCTAAAATATTAGAAAAATTAAATTAATATACCTAAGATAAGGACTCTATTTTTAGAAATATCTTGACCATCCATGAATATCACAACCCGGATGTTCATTATCCCATAAAGATGCAACCTCATATGAACACTTCTTTATATAACAAGCCATACCTTTGAGATCATATACAAAAATAGGTAGTTGATGGTGATGTAAAAGTGACATGTTCAAGGTCATTAACCATACATGAAGGATTATTCCTATATTACTTTTCATTTATATCATTACAAGTGTAAGTGAAAGAATTCTTATTGTGATAATGCTCAATAACACAATAAACATTTTTTCCATGGTTAGAAAATACTTTCTTAGAGAAAATGGAACCATGACCACTACTAAGATATGTTGAGTAGGTTAGTGCTTTCATTCATGAAATCATAGAATGGCCAATTTTCATAGAATTAATGAAAAATAGAGGGAGGTTCTCATAAACAACATGTATTATCAATTCATCATTCTGTATGGAAAAAATAGTTTCATAGTTAGAATAATCTCAAATCAATATCCATTAAGACCTTAAAAATGTATCCAAATCTATCCTTAAGAGTGTTATAATACATCTTAATTGGCACTCCAATTGATGAAGCTCAATAATACAGGATCTTAGGGAGCCACCAGATCCAATTTAAAATAAATAATTTTTCCTATACATGGGAAAATGATTTTATAACAAAAAAAGTATTGAAGCTCGAGTTCTGCTGCTAAATTATCAGAGCCCTTGGATTCATAAAGATTGAACAATATCCCCAAGCCATCTTCATCAGTTCTAAATTTATATAAAACATGTGAAAGAAGACCCGCTAACTGGGATTCATTTACAGTAAAAAAATCCACAATTGAATGAATATTATTTACTAGATCATCAAGATTCCATAGTTTCTACCCATTTGGAAGGACAAATAGTCTGATAATGTAGTGATAGAAAAGACAAATTATTTCAAAGAGTGAATGTTTCCTTATGATCACACAAGAAGAATTACTTTTTTTTGGAATATCCTACATGATTCTCTATCATGAGGTGATGAGAAAAGCCTTAAATTCAGATATGAAGGATTGCCTTCATATATATCTTCCAAATTAATCTCTCTGGAAGATGAGTCCACAGGGATAGTTTGAGAAGGTATAGATTATTTCAATGAAGAGTGATTATAGTAATACTCACTGGAATAGTATGTGAATACTCATGGGCCGAGGGACTCTTTTCTTCCCCATATGTCTTATTTACTTTGAGTTGCTGAGGGAGTATTCCCTTTGATGATTTGATTGAATCGTAAAAAATTCAACAACATTATCGGGGAGATGAACAATAATCACAATATCCAATGTCACAGAGGGAGATACAGTGACTGTGATCCATCATCCCTATATGGGTATTCGTCATAAATATTTTTTATCATAATCATGAGACATGGGGTAACGACCCTGAAATTCCATGATTTTTTGAAATTAGTTGGGATTTTTGTAAGTCTAAGAAAATTGACGCTTCGTGATTTTGAGGATAGGTGTGCCAGGAATGAATTTTTTATCATTTTTTAAGATACGTTCAGTAAATGTATGAGTGAAATTTTCTAAATATTGAACTAGTGCTCGGAATTAAAATCTGAGAGCACTATTGAATCAGCAGCACCGATATTTGCTTAAGGGAAGCATCAATTAAACAACAATATGATGGTAGAAAAAGATTGTTTTTGTGAATTTTAATGAAATAATAAAATAACATAAATTGTTATTTTATTTAATTTTTTCCCTACCACCTATTGAGCGGTAGTGGTAGGCAACACAAAGGTTCTAAGACATTCAATTTGGGATATTAAATGCCCGGTTACACCTTGTCTTTATAACCGCCCCTCGTTTAATTAATGTGGCACATTAATTAACTCACTAAATGAATCTAATTATTTCCTCAATGAGTTACACACCTTTCCCTATCATATTTAAAGGGAACTCGGGGGTGGGGTTTTGGAAAGACGTTTTCAAGTGAGGAAACTCTAGCGAAGTCATGCGACAACATCCACCTGGAGGACGAGACCAAATTTAGCGAGTGGAGACGAGCGCCCCCAAATCAAAAAATGATAAAAATGATAATGGAGGATCCATCGATCACCATCAGAGGACGTCTCATATAGGTTGGGGTGTAAATTTTTTATGCGTTTAAATGATTTTCTCTCTTCATTCTTGATTAATATCAAGATCCTAGATCAAAAAACTGACTAGTTGATCCGCGACTCATTCGTTTTTGCAGAAGGTTGTCACAGGGATTCATATTTGGGTTTTATCAAATAATATTAATATTTTTCTTTCACCCATATGTTATAACGCTAATGCAGAGGGCACAATCCAATCTGAACAAGTCCAGGACCCACCAACGAACTTGTT
This sequence comes from Viscum album, assembly GCA_963277665.1. Taxonomy (NCBI): domain Eukaryota; kingdom Viridiplantae; phylum Streptophyta; class Magnoliopsida; order Santalales; family Viscaceae; genus Viscum; species Viscum album. The sequence goes on along the minus strand of OY728135.1, from coordinate 1,193,736,912 downwards.
CTTGATGCATTCTTCATGATTGAGTGATCAAACTGTCGGAAATGCAGAAATGAGAGCCAAATAGTTAATGTGGAATCCTAGGAAGCTCGTATACATAGAAGACACGACAAACAGACCACCAGAGCACGTTCGGTAGCCTGTGGAAAAAACCACTGGCACACCATTCCTGCAGCGGGTGGCTGTTGCCGAAGGAGGTACTTGACAACTAGTCGCGGGCAGGGGGAAGGCGGAGCACCGTCATGAGACACGGTGGCCAGAGATGGATGGACTGAGATGGCTGCACTAGTGAATGGAGGTTCTCGCAGGTGTCACTAGCAGAAACAGCCATGATAGGAGGGGTGGTGCGTCCCTGCGAAGTGCCGCATCAGCTGAAGACCAGTCAGCCCGGTGGCTGACCATTAAATGCAGGGGGGCAGCACCCCACCGTCTGGAAGAAACGACCTCGCATCTATGGGGCCACCTAGAGACGCTCTTCCCTCAGGTGGAATGGGCATGACTCAGGATGACCGAAGGGATGAACAAACATAGCGGGCCGGACTCACGACCCACCGGGCCAATGCGGGTGGGCTGAGCCCGACCTAGCGGACCGGGCCAACCGCAGACTAGGTCAGCGTACGAGCTCGGCTGACCCTGATGATCCGAACCCAGTGAACCAGGCTGACCCTGAAGGGATGGACCTAGGTGGGGTAAGGTGGACCCAGGGACCCTTTGCATTAGGCTGACCTGATCAAGTCAGATCGGGCCCAGACCTAACCGGCCCCCGAATAGTGAAACACTTGTAACTGAAGATCCAAGTGTCTATTTGACACACCGTTAGCAGAGTTGGGGACAATTTTTTGAAGCGTTCCCTTTGGAATATTCTGGAAAGCCCGACCATGTTGGGCTAGACTGAGGTGAGATCACCCCCGTTTCATGGAAAGGTGTGTAACTAACAGACCGAGCATCCAATCGACACGCCGTCTATCGAATAAGGACCCTTTGTATACAGAGGTCCTTTGGAGATACTCTAACTGAGTTTGACAAAGTTTGATGTGTGACCTGGGTGGATTATAATTGAATCTAATCGGTCCCTTTTTATAATGGTGTTCATATCTCACATACCAGACGTCTGATCGACGCGTCGTCTATCACGTTGGGACCCCTATGATGGGGAGATCTCTTGGGTAATCGTTTTTTATGAATTTTTACTTGTTGAAATATTACCGATGGATGGAGGTGAATTGTCTTTCGTAGATCAGGCATGCTTCGTGCGGGAATCGAGTGGATAGTTGTGACATGAAGAAGAAGAGCGACCAATACGGGTCAGCATTAGAAACTCCATAGTGGTATGGTCTAGATGTACGACTAATCATTATTACCTCTATACCAACAACCAATACAGATTAGCACCAGCTACCAATATGGGTCATCACAGGTGACCAATACGGGCCATCACCTATGACCAATACGAATCAGCACTAGTGACCAATACAGGTGAGAACCAATGACCAACACCATTCATCACCAGCAACTAATACAGGTCAGCATCTTCTGACCAATATGTGTCAGCATACGGTGAACGATATGGGTCAGCAATAGAGTTACTACAGATAAGATGATCTGGATTAATGACTAATGATCCCTATCCCAGTAACCATGAAGTTATACAGTAACAATGAGCTATCTATTTTTCCTTATGACTAATGATTTAGATCGTGCTTGGGATTTTACCTTTTTGGTATTTCTTGTGATATTTTCCTTTTTCGAATACTATGTGAACTTTGGGGGTCTTAGGGTCCCCTATAGAGTTGTTATACTCACCCATGCATGGGATACGCCTGGACATATGTGTCTGGCACAGACCACTGATGCTCCGAGGAAGAATTTAACGGTTCAAGACGTATTTGATATTGGTGTGATGGGTGCAGTCGAGATCCACTACACCAAATTCAGACTTACAGCTACAACCCCCCAGGTAGAGTTCCATGGTAGATGCGACAAATGTTTAATTTCCATACAGTTTCTATGGCTTCTTTTATGGCCCACTATTTTATAATTGTACTTGTGGTTGTACTTTACCTTTGTGGTTATACCATACTTTTTTTGTTTGTTTACTTTAGTTTCCATTTTTGAGTGTGTACAGATCTCTAAGAAAATGCATTCCCTATTTGGTAAAGGCCTTCGGTTACTCGTCACCAACCCATGTCCTGTGGAAGGCGGGCTTAGGGTAGTGACATCCAGGCCCTATGGGATGGATCATAACATAGTGGTATCTGAGGGAGGACGATTCTACCAGAATAAACAAGAGTATACTTTTAATGAGGAAATGGTATATAGTGTATTGATTTCATTTTTTAGTATAGAGGGTCTACTGTTGGTGCGGTGGTTGATATATCCATACACCAGGACCCTGAATTTTGTTTTTGACTTGGTAAATGAAAACACCAGTTGATAGTGTTTAGAAAAGTTTTCTTGATCTTTATTGAGTGATCTCACCATGTATAAATTATTGACCATTGAATATCTCATTCATAAAGTATGCCTCCCTAAATACTGCCAGCCAGGATTCCAGTAAGAGATCATGACAGTGGTCTATCGAGTGATGAGGTGTTGGTACATGGACTAATCACAATGATTGAACCTTTGGGTGGTGTACAAGCTGCACCACCACCCATTGACCAGCATATGCTTCTGATGGATCATGAATGCTGGTTGATCATATTCCACAAGCTTTAGTGACATAGGGCTCTACGGTTTAGAGGCGAGACAGACCCCCAATAAGCAGAGGAATGGGCTGAGGTGGTTTCATGGGTCTTTTGTATAGTTGAGACACCCACAGAATAGATGGAGATCTTGGAAGCTAACCTTCTTCAGGTATCAACAGGACGATAGTGGAGCTCAATGCTCTAGGTGCATGAGGAGATGACACTCACCAGGCTGGACATTGAGAGAAGTTTTACGGAGGAGTACGTGGTAGTGACACTATGCTCGGTGCGTATTCAGGAGCTGGTGCATATAAAACAGAGCATCAATACTGTGGATAAGTACTCAACCATATTTAATAACCTCTGATGATACTCCACCAATATGGTACACGATTCTTACATCATGTCTCATACCTTTGAGCAAGCACTCCAATGAGATATTAGAGCTACAACAGTTTCTCTTAGCATCTCGATGTAGGATGGGGATCTAGAGAGAGATTTGATGATGCTGAGATTCCTTGCTGAGAAGGCATCGATAGTGAGAGCCCCTACAGATGATAGGTATCAGAGTCTTTTACAGTTGATAGTAGAATGAAAATGTAGAATCCCAAGCAGGATAGACCTTCCATAGTGTGACCTTGGGATATAGGTTCAAAGGTGCGAGGATCAAGAGGCCGACCAACGAGGCATGATATGTTCATCCTATGGGGGATAGGGTCACAGAGCTTGTGAATATCAGGCTCCCTACATGGATGATTGACATACAATGGAGGGGCCACAAAGGAAGAAACATCGGCAGGATCACGAACATCAGCCAGGTGGTGGGTGAGACAGCGGGGAAGGACATGCAGCGGAAGGTGGTCAAGGTCACCAGGAACTACCACCGCCACCCCCAGGTGGTCCACCATGAGCTCAGGGAGCAGGTGGATGGGAATATGCCCAGCTACAGGCAGTAGAGGCTCATGATCCTGATGCCCCTGAGATGATACGAGGTATGATCTAAATCATCTCTACTCTACCAGCAATGCTTCTATACATAGGTGATATAAATTATTTCCTTATCGCGGACAAATTTAGGGACCCCGAGACTATGACTGAGCTTTTAGCTCAACCTTTTCATTTGGATATTCCTACGAGAGAAGATTTGGTGATTAGACACTGATTCCGAAAGTGTGATCTTACACATGGGGGAGTTATTTTCTGATTGTATCATCTAGTAGCAGCATTGAATCCCTACAACATCATTCTAGGTATGGACTGGGTATCAGTAGTTCACACACTGTTTGACAGATTGAGACGTACAGTGCGTTGTATGCGTAGAGACAGAATCCAATTTTCTTTTGTTGGTGAGATGAAAAAAAAATCATCCCGAGATGTACTTGTGCTCAGGAGGGTTCAGAATATTACCTATCAGCTAGCTTACATGACCTTCGACATGGTGGATGAGGCGAGTCGATAGTTTCCTGTGGTGGTGGACTAGTATGAGGATGTCATTATAGATGATGTCCTAGGACTGCCTCCTTGTAGAGAGGTAGACTTTCACATTTACTTGTACCCAGAAACAACACTGATATCTACACCAACATATCTGATGACCCATGTAGAGCTCTAGGTGCTAAGGGAACAGTAGGAGCACTCATAGAAGAAGAGATTTTTAAGGCCTATTGTTTCTCCATGGGCATACCCAGTGTTGTTTTTCAAGAAGGAAGATGAAATTTTGAGGCTATACGTGGACTTCTAACACCGAAACCAGGTGACTATGAAGAATAAATATCCTCTTCCAAGGATTGATGATATTTTTGATTAGTTGAAAGGAGCTAATTGGTTCTCAAAGATAAGCCATAGATTAATATATCACCATATCTGTGTGCAGGATGAGGATATCCCAAAGATGACATTTAGTTGTCAGTACAGACATTACGATTACCCAGTAATACTGTTTGGCATGACGAATGTCCCTGATGTGTTCATGGGTCTCATGAATTGGATCTTTCAATCTTGATTAGACTATTTCGTAGTGTTCCTCACTAACAACATCGTAGTGTACTCATCGTCTGAGGAACACACGATGTAAACTTGTGGATAGTTCTAGACACAATTTGGGAGCACCATATATATGGAAAGCTCTCAAAGTGTGAGTTCTTGATACAAAATGTCCACATCTTGGGACATCGCCTCTATAAGACTGGATTTTTAGTGTATCAAATGACGATCGAGGTAGTACTTTCGTGGGAGTCACACAAGAGTATTAATGAGGTGTAGAGCTTCCTTGGATTTGCAGGATACTATCATAGGTTCGTACCCGATTTCTACAGAGAAGAAAAACCTATGAATTCCTTGACGATGAAGGGGAAACCCTTCCTGTGGTCACAGAAATTCCATTACATCTTTCAACAGGTGAGGAAGAGCTTAACCAGCACTCCTGTATTGATGTTTCCGGAAGAGGAGAATAGATGCATAGTTTATTTTGATGCATTAGGGACCAAACTAAATTATTTCCCAATGAAATATGATATAGTTATTGCTTATGTATCACAGTATATGAGTCCCTGTGAGCATAATTATGAGACTGACGACTCAGAGTTGGCAACAATACTCTTTGCAATGAAGATGTGGTGACATTACTTGATGGGAAAGCGGTTCATTGTTTACTCATACCACAAGAGTCTTGGATATATCTTCATACATAATATCTAAATTTGAGAAAGTGAAGTTGGCTAGAGTTCCTCCAAGACTATGAAATCGAGATAGTATATTCTACTAGGATGGGGAACGTAGTGGCAGATGCACTTATCTAGAGATCGAGTTCAGAACTACTGAACAAATATTTAGAGCATCTATCATCACTTCATATATCATATGTGGATAGAGATGAGACAGTCTACCAACAGTCAATGGTATTTTTCCTTCTACTCATTCAATGATTTGGGGAGGCAAAACATGAAGATAACTGCTTTGAGACTACACATGCTCAGATATCCTCAGGCCAGGCACCTCACAGATATTCTGAATTTGGGGAGCACACTATACTTTTTAAAAGACATATAGTTGTACCAGTAGCGCTATGAGAGGATGTGCTAAGGTAGTTCCATACACCCCCTTGGCAGTAAATCCCAATGTGATAAAAATGTATCAGTACCTCCAACATCAGTAATGGTGGTCTGGAATGAAGAATTTTGTGGCGTAGTTTGTTTCAAGATGCCTCACTTTCCTACAAGTGAAGGTCGAGAATGAGGTACCGTAGGCGTGCCCCAACCCCTCCAGATACCAGAGTTGAATTGGGAAGGGATATCGATGGACTTAATGATTGGTTTACCATGTACGTACATAGGGAATGATTCCATTTGTGTTATCATTGACCGACACACCATGTCAGCCCACTTCCTTGATATTTGAGATAAGGTTTTGGTAGAGAGCGTGGGATGTCTCTATGTTTAGAAGATCATGCGACATCATGGGGTGACTTCAACGATAGTCTCAGAACATGATGAACTCTTCACATTGCGGTTGTGGAAATAAGTTTAAGAGGCTTTCAGGACTCATCTTTCCTTGAGAACAACTTTTCACCTGCAAATAGATGGTCAAACTATGTAGACCATCCAAACTATGGAGGACATGATTCATGAATGTGTCCAAGATTGTGGTTACAGTTGGGAGGACCACCTAACCTTGGTGAAGTTTGAGAACCACAAAATATATCACTCCCCCATTGGTATTTCCACTTTTGAGGCATTGTACGGAGGATTGTGTAGATCACTCTTATGGTGGATAGATCTAGGAGAGCCAAAACGCATGGTCCTATAGATGGTACGGCTAACACTGAAAAGGTGTAGGTCATTCAAGAGTAGATAAATAATTCCCATAGCTGACAGTAGTCCTATGCTGATAAGCGATAGATACCACTAGAGTTCTAGGAGGGGGACCATGTATTTTTCAAGTCTGACCTCAATGGAGACTACAGAGATTAGGCTGAGGCGGAAAAATCTCACCAAGGATTATCGGACCATTCCTGGTACATTGGAGGATTGGAAAGGTGGTGTAACACATGGAAATTTCACCACTGTTGGAGAGGGTGCATGATGTCTTACACGTATCCCAACTGAGGAGATACGTGAATGGACCATCTCAAGTCATCAACCAGGGCATGTTGGATATTGATGATGAGGTGACTTTTTAGAGTTCTTGGTGGAGATAGAGGATTGAATGGAGAAGTTATTTCATGGGAGGTTAATACCTCTGGTACACGTTCTGTGGCTGCATGAGAATCTCTAAGAGAGAACATTGGAGCGAGAGGCTCATATGAATACCCAGTACCCATCTTTGTTTGTGTATCCTTGTTTAGATTTTGGGGATGAAAATCCTTAATGTGGAGAGAATGTAAAGTCTCGAATATTCTATGAATATTTTTTAATTAATTTGGATGTTCATGATTCTGCAAAAATTGACAGTGCATGATTCCAAGGCCCGATCGGCCCAGAAGGAATTTTTTAACTTCTTTTAAGGTACTTTCAAAAAATGTGCGAACAAAATTTTATAATTTTGGAACCTGTGCTTGGAATTGAAATCGGAGGGTACCGCTGAATCCATAGTGTCAGGATTCGCTTAAGGGAAGATTCACTTTGACCAAAGTAGGTCAGGTGAAAATGTTAGTTTTTGTAACTTTTACAGAAATAATAAAATAAAAAAATTGTTATTTTATTTCTTTTCATTCCCTACCACCTATTTAGTGAAAGTTGTGGGGACCACGAAGGTTGTTATAAATTTAATTTGGGATATTAAATTCCCAGTTACACATTGGTTGCGTAACCACCCCTCGTGTAATTAATGTGGCACATTAATTACTTTAATTAATGAATCTCATTAATTCCTCAATGCGTTACTCACCATTCCCTATCCTTTTTAAATGGATATTAGGGTGGGGGTTTGGCATAGAATCTTCAAGAGAGGAAACTCTGGTGAAGTCCTATGAAAAAATCCACCTAGAGGATGAGACCAGATTCAGCGAGAGGTGACGAGTGCCACTGAATCATGATCTGACGACAATGATGAATGAGGTTCCATCGATCATTGTTAGTGGACATCTCACCCATGTAGGGTGTTTAAATTTTATATGCGTTTAAATGATTTTCTACCTTCATTCCAATTTAATACAAATAATGTGGATCAAACAATTAATGTGTTGATTTTTGACTCAATTGTTTTTTCATAAGGTTTTCGCGGAAACTAATTTTAGAGTTTTATCAAATATTATATTGTTTTTTTTGTTTCAACCATATGTTATAACACTAACGCGGAGGGCGCGGGACAATCTGAAGAAGGTCTAGACCCTCCTCTGAACTTGTTTTTTATGTGTTCTTCATGCGTGAATAATCAACTTGGTGACAGTGTAGAACCTAGGGCCATGCAGTGATGATGACATCACGGGAGGTTCATAGGCATAAAAGAAACAAAAAAACAACCAGAGCATGTCCGATGGCCCACAAAAAGAACCTCCAGTGTGCCATGCCTGTGGAAGCTGGCGGTGTCCAGGGGAGGCCCGTGGAAACTAGCCACAGGCTCTAGGAAGGTAGTGCACCATCGCGTGCTGTGGTGGCCAGAGGCAGCTACCCGAGCCAGCTGCACGGGTGAAGGGCGGCGCCCGCAAGCGCTGTTGGTGGAAGAAGCTGTGACAGGAGGGGGTGGCGCATCCCCACGCCGTGCCACCTTGGTTGAAGACCCGTCATCCTGGTGTCCAACCATTCCATGCAATGGGGAAGCACCCCACTATCCAGATGAAACGACCCTGCATCCGCGGGGCCAGCTAGAGATGGTCCGCTCTCAGGAGGGTCGGGCGGGACGCGGGTTGGCTGAATGGTTCCGACCCGTCCCGCGGGCTGAGTCTGACCCTCTACCCAGTGGGCTAGCGCTTGTGGGTTGAGCCCCATCTGGAGGGTCGGGCCAACTGCGTCCCAGACCCACAAACTCGGATGGCCAACCCCGACGGGCCAAACCCACTGAACCCATCCAACCTGAACGGGCTGGACCTAATCAGGTTTTGGTAGACCTCGAGACCTGTTGCGTTGGGCCAGCTTGACCGAGTCAGACCGGGCCCAAACCCAACCAGCCCTAGAATGAAAAACACACATAACTAAAGAACTAGGTGTCCGTTTGACACACCATCATTAGATTTGGGACCCATTTTGGGAAGCTGTCCCTTTGGAATATTCTGACAGGCCTGATCGAGCCGGGCCGGACCGAGGTTCGATCACCCCCGTTTCATTGAAAGTGGTGTAATCAACATTCTAGGAATCCAATCGATGTGATGTCTATGGAATAAGGACCCTTGTGACAAGGCAGTCATTTGGAGATAATCTATTTTAGTTTTGACTTAGTTTGACGTGTGGCCTAGGTTAGATTGGACTTGAATCCAACCGGGAACTTTTTACAAAAGTGCCCATATCTCAGATATTTGGGGTCCAATCGACATGTTGTCTGTCACTTAAGGACACCTATTACGGGGCTATACCTTGGGTATTCATATTTTGGTACTTCATACTAGTTGAAATATGACTGATGAATTGAGGAGTAGAGTCTTCCAGAGATTAGGTGTGCTTCATGCGGGTATCCAATGGATTATTGTGGCATGAAGAAGAAGAGTGACAAATACAGGTCATATCAGAAACCCTAGAGTTGGATGATCTAGCTAAACGACTAATCATCCCAACCTATATACTAGTGACCAATACGGGTCAGCAACAACGACAAATATGAGTCAGCACCAGCGACCAATATAGGTAAGAACCAGTGTCCAATATGGGTTAGCACCATCAACCAATATGGGGAAACATCATGGGACCAATATAGTTCAGCATACAATGACATATATGGGTGAACAGAAGAGTTACTACGGATATGATGATCTAGAATTATGACTAGTTTTCCATAAAATGGTGTCCTTGAAGTTATATTGTAAGAGTGAGCTGTCACTTTTTCATTGTCCTTCATTATTTAGATCATGCTTGTAAATTTAACTTTGTGATATTTCTTGTGATGTGTTCCTTTATGGATTACTGAACGAACATCTGGGGTATTGGGGTCCCCTAATGAGTTATTATACTCACCCCTGCATGGGCTCTGCTCGCATGTGTGTGTCTGGTGCAAACATGTGACACATGGAGGTAGAATTAGGAGGTTTGGGACTTGGTGGAACTTGGTGCGATGGGAGCAGTTGAGATCCTCTTCTTCGACATCATAATTACAGATTCTACCCACTAGGTATAGCTCTAGGGTAGATGCAAGAATTGTTTACATTATTTTCTAGTTCTAGGGCTTGTATTCTGGGCCACTATTTTTAGTTTATAGTTCTACCTGTTACTGTACTTTACACTTGTGGTTATACATTACTTATGTTTGTTGTTTACTTCTGTTTCTCTTTTTCAGTGTGTACAAATCTCTCATACAATGCCTTACCTATTATGGAATGACCTTCAGGTTCAAGTCACCAACCCCTGGCCTATGGGAGTCGGGCATGGGGTAGTCACATCTGGGCCCCGTGGGATGGGTTGTGACACATGGAATAAATAATAGTAGTTTATAAGACATGATTCACCATGTACTCAAAGAAAAGATTCCTTGACTACATAAAAGTGAAAAAATAATACAAATTATGGCATACACATATGAATAGAAAATAATTTAGATAGTATCCATATATCACTACCAAGGCTATCATAGTTAAATGTGTTCACTCCCAAAACCATCCTAGTATCGAAGGTTCACTCCCAGGATTATCATAGAAAAAAAGTTACATAATGAACTCATGTCACTACACATTACATCCCTGTATATCTCATGAGATATAAATATTTATCCAATTTATTAGAGAGTGATATAGGACCCACCCAAAACACAATGAAAATAATACATATGCGAGACATAAGATAATTAATCAACCATCATATTAGATCCCATGAAATGAAATGGGTTTAATTAAAATTTCAGTAAAACATAATCATTGGCAAATAAAAAGGCTTCATAATCATTTATTCACTTCATAAAATCCTAAAATGATGAAAAATAATAGGGTTTCAAAATCATTTTTTCATGGTATTAACCATGTAAGAGAAATAGTTTTCAAAAACATATTGTCACAAAAAAAAAATTATTCATAGAAGGAATAAAAATGATAACCTTGAATAATATCCCCAACAAATCAAAATTTACATCAACGAATTTCATCTTATATGGAAAATTATTTTTAAAAGACACATAGAACATTTCTTGAGGGAAATAACCTTTCATTTAAAATAACTTTTTAAATATAAAAATATATAAACAATTTAGGTATCATTTTCAAAGAAAATAAATACTAAAACTTATAAATAAAATTTTAAAAATATAATAATTTATTTATTAAGGATAATATCCTTTCCACTTTGAAAAAATAATTTTTAAAATATAATAAATTTAAAAAATTAATTTCTATGAAGTTACACTTGAATAATTATAAAGGAATATTTAAAAATCATTACAAACATTTATTCCGAAAGACAACCTTACCATATTGAAAAAAAAATTAATTTTTTTAAAAAAATAAATTTAATTAAAATAAACATGAAATATTATAAAAGACTATTCAAAGAAAAAAATGGTCAGGAAGGAAATTTATTTCATGCGATACATGTTAAAATAGAGATTCTATTCACATTATCGTTAAATAAAATGTGAATTGTTTGGAAAAAATAAATGAAGATTCATTTTATTTTTTTAAACAATAATATAAAGGTAAATATGAGTTAAATAAATTATTTTAATAAGGTTAAAAATAGTTTTGGAAACATTTTTATAAAACATTGTTTTTAAACGAAAAGGGTTTTCAATTGGAGGGATAAATACATATGTATTTTCATAGAAGAATTATACTAAATTATGGTGTACATAAAGAGATTAAAATTAAGGTAAAACATGTATTCTAATGAAATAAATAGACTATTAGAAAATTCATGTGATTATTGAGAGATAGGTCATAATGTTTCATCATTGGAAGCATAATCTTAAATGACCTCGATAAGTTATGTGATTGTATCATGAAACTCTTACCACTTTGGAAACATTGAATCGTAATCACCATAAAAGAATAACACTAAATGAAACATATAATATAAATAAAATAAATATATTATTGATATAACTTATCAATGGATCAACATAGACACCACATAGCTAATGATATTTTCATTATATGACTTCTGTCCAAAGAAAGTAATTTGAGACAAAAAAATCCCATTTTTCTTTGGTAACTTTTGGACAGTAAACCACATAAAAGAGAAATAATAAACTGGATATGTAAATTAAAAATAATTAATGTATAATAATAATAAAATAAAATAAATTCTACTTCATAAAATACATAAAATAAATGTATTTTGAATATGGAATGTGTCTGACAGAAAAATAATTGTGAGATAGAGATCCATCCCAATAAATCTAATATTTATTCAAGAACTTTCAAAACTCATTTATAATAAAAATAAGTTAATTATATATATATATATATTACATAACCATACATATAAATATATACAATAACATATATGATTTACTAGTGAAAATTATTGACCTGTTTTAAAAAAATTATGTGTTAATGTCCCGATTTGGGAAATAAATACAATGTTTTTCTTTAATGGTTTAATTTTTTTGTCATATTGCTTTGATCATTGTTCCATAATATCTATAATGTTATCCAGGACATAAATATCACATATATTCACTAAAAAGTTAATTATTGTGGTCCATCAAAGTTAGTGATTGAAAAAGAAGTACACCAGTCGCCGAGATGGCAGGCCGTACGTATACCTAAATGCCATTTATATTTTCCTAATAGAAATAAATAAATAAGGGTCAATAATATATTACCTTTAAAAATTAATTTTTATTTCTAATATATAAAATAATTTTATTATAACCATCATTATTACCTTCTATGTATAGTCTGAATGAATGATATTACTTTGCGAGGCGGAAGTCCGCTATACACATATAATTCGTTATCTTATAACCACATAATAGAAAGTAATATTTCACATGTAATTTGATGATTATAGAATAATAATAATATCATAAATATTATACATAAATAATAAATACATCATTATGTATAGTCTTTTGAGGTGGTGATTGAAAAAAAATAACATCGGTTCACGGGGCAGTAGTCTGCCATATATGTGAATAATGATTTTTTATCCCATTTAATAGAAGTCGAGAAGGATTTTGGTTATTAAATTAAATAAATAATATCCTATTATATTTTATATAAGTTTTATATTATATTTTATGTTTAAATACATAATTTGGGGTTTAAAATAGGAAATAAAAATAATTATCTTTGTGAAGACATGTACTTTTTCGTAGAATCATTTCCATTGGATCTCTTGTTAATGACCCTATTGTTTTTATTTTGGGAGGAACTACAACTATATAATATATATAATTATTTATGAAATGTATATGGAAAATTAGTTTTTAAATATATATGTCTTTAGATGTGTGATTAAGTGAAGGGAAGTGGTGTCCTATTATAAGTGTGGGAGATGAACCGGCTTTTAAAGTAGATGGAAATTTCCAAAAAATCCAAAAATTATAAATTAATTACCAATAAAAATGCATAAAATTACCATAAATTGATAATTTTGAAGTATAATATTTAAATATGTCTATAAAATAGTAATTTTACAAGTGTTATAGTCATTTTAAAACTTATCCCATTAGTTTAACCACCTAGTAAACCCATTTTTACGTGAATCACAATAAATATTTTTTTTACTATTTTTACAATTAATTTTTTTAAAATTAATTTAACCATATTTTATAATATTAAATATTCTAATTTTAAATATTGAATCAATTTTTTTAAATTAAATTCACATATCTGTAAAAATACAGGTTAAATTTAATCCCACAAATGAGATGAGAATGCTGGTTTTTGAAGAGAAAATGCTCAAACGTTAAAATGTTTTTATATCAAAATTTTTTATGAGAATGACTAAAATCACATAAATTTGATTAGTTGATATATTAATGAGCTATTTTTTATTTTTTAAAAATTTTAAACCAATTTTTTTATTAAAATTCATTAAAACAAATTTTTATTTTTAATAACAACTTTTATTTTTCACGATTAATTGAAATGATACCTTCTCTGAGAAGTGAAAAAAAACACCCAATTTTTTTTTTGAAACATTGATTAAAAAAAAACTTAATTTTTAAAATTAAATTTCTAAATTAATCTGAAATTATATTTAAAACATGTTCTAAAAAGATGGTAGCACATTTTTTGAATAATACAATTTTTACCTAAAAAATTGGATTTATTTTTATCACTTTTCCAGAAAACACATAAGATGAATGTTAAATTTTTTATTAAATATATAATATATAACTTTCCATAAAATCATTTACAGTGTTTTTATTTTATTTTGGTAAAACATATTTATTTTCATAAAAATAGTTTTTTAGAAATAGATTTCAATTATTTAAAAGTTATTTTTTACATTTTAAATAAATTTTTCTACAAAGTATTAATTCTATATACATATGTAAACCATATATTTTCACACATCGGTTAATATTAATCATAATAGAAATTTCAATATATAGGTGATAACCTTCATAATAAATAATAATATTTTAATACTGTTCTATGATTAGTTTAATCTACATGTTGTGTATAATTCATGCTAAACTCAGTGTTTTTGTGTAACACGAGATAATCTTAGTGTTACATATAATGAATGGTAAATATAGTCTTGTGTATAATATAAAATACTAAATAAATTTTATATAAATGTTCCCAAAGTCTAGGGGTTTTATAAAAAGATAAACAAATTCTTTGGAGGTAAATATAATCCTGGGTCCACCCGTCACATTTTTATATTACAAATGAATTTCTGTACACATATATCATAAAACATAAGGATATACTTCATAACATTTAAATACAATGATTAAAGATCATGGTTTTTAAACATGGGATTCTCCAACCAATGATGGATTTGTTCATATATATGAATAACCAAGAGTGTAAATGGCGATGATTATAAAGAACAGAAATAATTTTGTGTAAAATCAAGGGATAATTTTAGAAGAATAACAGTTGTACAAAATGGTTTACTGAAGGGTTTAATGGGAGTGAAATTTCTTATTTAATAAACTTTTAATGATAAATATAGTAATGGTTTTTGTAAAAATTATACGCAAATATGAGAAAATGGAAAACAAAAGGAATAACTAAGAGAAAGTGTTTGGATAAATTAGAGGAAGATAGAATCCGCATACCATAGGAGGGTGATTATCAAATACATAAAAGATATTATTATAAACCTGGAAACACAATGGTATAGAATTATAGTTGTATATAAAGAGAAAATTCATGCTAAAGGGTTTTAGATTGGATAGTAGTGTGAGGTCAAATGTGTATTTATAGAAAAATATTAGGGAGTTATTTATTAGTTTCTCAACATAGGATTTAGACTCAATTTGATAAAATAATAAAAACCAAAAACCTTCAAATGGATTATACCATTGTATTAATCCAAATATGAGTGTTTTGTAATATTTTATGGGGCCTATAATAGAATATAAAAATTTAATATCATTTTTAATGTTGAAGTAATTCAATTTGATGAAAAATTTGATTTATAAAAATTAAATCTTGAATAAGATTGGTATGAATCAATAAATTAATATAAATTAATAAAAAAACATATATGCACGTGATTTATATTTATAATATCTATTTGGTTTCATATTATTTTTATATAATTTATTAAATAAATTTTGGGCCCTTATGATGCCTTATACAGACCATACATTTATTTATTATTTAATTTTCACACAAAATATTTATTATCTCAGAAAATTATAAAAAATTTACAATTGTATAAATTTGAGTGAATTATTTAAAAAATAATATTCATTTTATCTAATTAAATATCTAAATATGATAATTTAAACATAATTTTTTTTATTTATTTGGAAATACTTGTTTTTACGAAATTAATAATTTTCTAACCCTTATAATTATTACATTGGATTTTGTTAAATAATATTCTAATTTTAAAATATATAAAAATTATTTAATAAAAATATTATTTGAATGTAATATTTATTTTAAAATTATTTAATTCTCAAAAAACTGTGTATAAACCATATATTTCCCAAAAATTAAAATTTCGATTCAATGTATCAAAATCAAATATTCATCAACTAATTTATAATTTTATATAAAAATTAACAATTCATAGGGATATACCCAATTATTATTTTATTACTATTAAAACATATAAATTAACACTATTAGGGTCTAGATATATACCCCTTTTTAGCCCATTGTATGCCATGATGGTAAGGTGTCTCATGTTGGTACATTATTCACGTCGATCATTAAATATGATTAGGGTCAAGATCCGAATAAAAATTTACTTCTCCCACATATTATTTTTTCATGTTGAAATTATTGCATCTCATATAGATATTGGCTAAGGGGAAATCCCAATATTTCTATCTCCCATGAATTCTTTGATAAATGGTATTCACAAGGTACAATCTTAGTAGTATACGATATCATTTCTTTTTTGTTTGTATCAATTGGATTTTATGATAACCATGCAAATTTTATAAACATAATAGTAAATATAAAGAAACTATGATATCAATGGTAATAATGCTTATAGGTATTTCAAATATAACATTCTATATTTTATAATTTTCTAAAATAACCAATATCGTACATCTATTTTCTATCACTACAATACTTAATGATGAATTTATTTATTAAAAAATATAATTTCATTTATAAAAGATTGTGTCATTACTTAACTAATAAGCCTATAATTCAGGTAGTGTACCAACCCCAACATCTCTGTAATTATCAAACATAATTACATTCATTATCCAAACATCACTAGATGAAGTGTCATGCTTGTGATACGTAGCACCATATCTATTATGTGAAAAAAGTCCACTATCTTGTCCACAGTGAAAATATACCTATAATGGGTTACTCACATTCCAAAGTCTATGTCATAAAAAATATTTATGGAATGTAGAATATTCTAGAAAAACTATATGCATTGTATATCAGGGGTAGATAGATTGTGAAATCACTTAAGGGATTGAATGTGTTCTTCACTAAAAATGGATCGACTAGCCATGTGGCTCTACAAAATGTGCCCTTATGGGGGCTTGACATGTCAATTCAGCCAAGGTATCACCATTTATCTGCAACACATGGCTTGAGATCCCATTGTGTATCACATTGGGTGTGGGCCTGGCCACAAGATGGGTGATACAAATATTTCTCCAAAACACTAACTGTCATAAGAAATTGAGAAGCATAATTTTTTCCTCTAAAATACACAGTGTTTAGATAGTATTTACATAGATATTGAAATATTATCTGTTGGTAATAATGCATTTAGAAGATGTATAAAATCAGTAATTAGACTCATCTATAAACTCACCCAAAACAACTGAAATCAATGGAAGGTACCTCAAATAAACTATTCTCGACATCTGGAGAGCTTAAGAGAAAATCCCAACCTCATGAGAAAAAGTAGTCATGCCTCTGAACATAAAAATGGATCCTAATACCCACAAGTAAAATTTTTGATCTATTATTTCTCCTTGATCTATCTGTATACTGTCGATCTGATGGTCAATATTGTAACTATCACAATTTTAAGTGTCTGATCAAGCATGAATCAGTCAAACATTGTCAACTCTCTAAACACATGGGTTGATAATAAAGAATGAAATGAAATGTGAAGGAGAATCATAATAACTAGGTGACAATATTTTTGTTCTAAGTGATCCCACCAAATGACTATAAACATTTAAAACACATATTTAAATAAACATGCGAACAATTTTCATTTATAATTATGTTTAGAAACTCAAATTAAATCCTTGGACAATGTGATTAATTGGAATCAATTAATTAATAATATATACAATCCATTCTCAACAATCAAAACACATTGGAAGAATACCAAAAAATAAAAATTCATGGATCGATAATGAATAGATTGATAGTGAATGAATTTTTCCTAGTGATATCATAGAAAATATACTTTATTTTTTGTTCATCCTATGAATTACGATGATTTTATCATCTTTGATCCTCCATCTTGAGTATGTTATCACCTATGAAGAAAATCTTAATCCTCCTCCCTAATCTCCCAGTGTTATACAAGTAATCCTTTAGATTTACCATAATGGTGTATATATAGAGGAGGGTGGGGTTCATGATAACTTTTAATAAATAAAATAAATTATTTATTTAATTTTTTAATGCATCCACAAATGAATCCCTTCCATGAAATGAGTGACACCACTGAACCATATATCATGCCCATATAAAAACATATGTTCTAAAAACACCCATGATCTAATATTTTCTATCCAATGTTTTGATTAAATAAAATACACTTTAGTTAAAAAAATAATTATATAGGTGATTTACTATATATATTATTTTTATTATATAAAGTTTTTTGGTCCCATGACATCTAAAATAATGCCAAACACTGAGGAAAAACCAAATATATATATTGAAATAATCGAAGGATCAAAAATATGAAATATGGATATACTATATCTTTTAAAATTTAATATATTATATACTTATTAATCCATGTTATTTAATGGAACAATTAAAATCATTTCACCCCACATTATTTTATTTAAAGGTTTATAATTTGGTAAGTGTTTTCCATATTAAATTATATTATTTGGGACAGTTGTTATGTTATATATCTATCTTATATTATAAGGAGTATCTAATTAGACCTTTCATATATTATATAATTAATATAATTATATTCACGGTATTAATGGTTTTATTAGATTTTATTACTTTCATAAAAATTATAACCCCAAGGATACCAAATGTACAAGGCTTTTACATTATATTATAAATTTAATGAGACTTTCTTACACTTAAATTTATGGTGATGAATTATATAATATAATTTTTACAAAACGTAGTTATTTTATTCTCTTATATATATCACGATATAGTAAATTATTTCCTACTATTTTAATCTATTTATGTAACAAATAGATCAAAATAATTTTTTATGGAAAACATAATTTATTATTATCTTTGGTATAGAATATTTTCATTCCATGTCGAGTTTTCATTTTATGTTTTTACAAATTTTCATAAAATTCATGGATGATTTATTACAGTAATATTTAACCATGATAGACTTTCTCTAAAAATATTTAAGAGGAATATTCTGTTCATTATATAAACAAGGTACCTTTGATTTGTTTTACCAAAATTTAAGGAATTGTTTTACATACACTATTAGAAAATATTTTAACAATAAAATGATTTCTAATTTCCTTAATGATTCCTTAACATGGTTCCATTATTCTTTTTAAATAAAATATTTCCCTTAATAATTTTAAATTCATTATTCATTAAATTAGTTATTTCTAAATTAAAAGGTTATTTTCCCCAAGAAACGTTCTCGTCATAATTTTTGTATATTTTCATTTACATAAAAACTATTTAAAATTTTTAAGTATTTACATGGAATATGAGACAAAATTATCGTCATGATTCATTATTTTTGAGGTTTAATATAATGATGGTGAAATATTTATGAATATAACTTTAATTTACATGTGTTAATCTATGATGAAATTTTAAATTCTTTCATAATATTATTGATTACATATGAATATGTTATGATTATGAGATAAGTGGGTCCATTATAGCTCACCAATGAATTGGGTAATGACTAATGGAGTATATTCACAAAGGATATGTGGTAGGCTACAACAATCATGAATGTGTTTACACAAGATGTTATCATAAACCCAAAAGAGGGTACATTGGTGGTTATTCCAATCTTGATGTAGTTACACAGTTTGTTAACCAAAGCCTAACACATGATGTATAACTTAGAAAGTATATATTATATAATATTTATATGTTTATAATTATTCTAGACATTAATCAACTATGTTATAAACTATTATTATAGAAATGTTATATTCTGATGGATCATGATCTTTGATTCTGTTATGATTAATCTCTTATAAACATCTAATTATTTATTTTATTATTCATGTTTTTGGAAAAGGAATTGTTGGGTATAAATTTATAATTTTATTTTCATTATATCATACGCTTATTCTTATTTTATGCTCACTTATGAGTATTGAAATATTTATCTTTTGTTTAACCTTACTGATAATATGAGCTCAACCTTTATCATTTTTCCTATCCCCATGTTATGAATAATGTTAGTAAGTAGGGAATGACTAAGATTACTATATATGATATTTTTTAGTGATATTGAAGATCATTCTTGAAATAGAACTTTTATGTATCAAATATCTAATGAAAATAATTTATGGTCCTCAAGTATGTATTATTGTAAAATTTATTGAATATTCATATAAAATGATGTAATATTATGGTATATAACACTTTGTGTGCCTGGTCCTATACTTATATTTCATGGAAATGTGGATTACTTTTTTATAATATATGAAATTTTATTTTTCATATGTTATATATTTTGGATTAATGTATATTTTAATATAATAGGTTTTTTACTTTAAATTTTTATTTAAAGGTAATTGTTTAAAAATGGAATTCCAAATGAATATGGGGTACTTAAATTGAATTATTTAAAAAGGGGACTTAAAAAAATACTTTTTTTTTCAAATTATTTCACTACATTTCTTCTAATTCGCCCGACTGAGTAAATATTCCATGTGATTTTATTTTCATATTATTATTAAATTTGTTTCTAACACAAACATTAAATAAAATTAAAAAGGTATTTTTTTGATAACATATTTATTAAGGTTTTCTTCAATAAGGTGACACAAATTTTTTGAAATAATATATAATTGTGTGTGCCCTAATTATTTATGGACATCATATATTTTAAATAATATTACATGATGATGAAAGATATCATTGTAACTATATATATGAAACCTTTAATTTAATTTTATTTTTCTTATACTAGTCTATGATCAATTGTGAGATTCTCAATGATGGGATATGTTTGGACATTGAGATCCACCCTTTGATAATTAAAAAAATGTTTAGGACTCTTTTGTATCCCTAAAACATGGAGTGATTCAAATGGAGTTTCAATATATATCTATATATAATGTGGTTAAAAATGGGTTTTGATCATATCAAGATAAAAACTTTAGATTATATGAGATATATTGTAATTTATTATGTCCTGGATGAGAATATTAACCATTATCTTTTAGTTAATGATTGAAATTTTTATGAGTAGTTTTTCTCCAATGTTTTTATAACATATTCCTTTTTATTTCACCTAATAAGTATGCTGGGAGTTAGCATCAATGATTTTTCAACTCATTGATAAGGATGGATTTCTTGTAAGCATTCTTAATATTATGATGATACTTACTACAGATTGAGATATTTGATGTGTAGTTTTTAAGGTTGAATACATAGTTTTTTTCATAATAGAAGTTTGAGTTTCAGAAAAATATATTTTCTCTTATTAAATTATATAATGTTGACACTATGTATGGATCCTGTAAGGGAATTTTACACGGTTATGAACATCTTTTTAAAGATATAACCGAAAATATTTGATTTATTGAATGACCACAGTGATAAATTATTATTCTAATGCTGAAATATTAAAATTATTTTTAGGTCATTTGTATTGACTATTTACCTGGTTTAGATTGGGATTTCCCTTGCTGGAACATCATCATTGATAGTTTATATTTATCATGGTAGATGAATATAAACTATGTGATAAAATAGATGGTGATTAGTGTGAGTATTGAGTTACATGTGTGAGAGAATACATATTTCCACCATGATCCTCCTATTGTAAGATTGGATCCAAGGAACACCCATACTGCTGGTGAAATGATTCAGGATATATGGGATTAATGTAAACTTTATGATTTATAGCCAAGTGAATATATAAAAATATATACTTTTATAAAATCATGGGGTGGTTTCCTTCGCTTGTGACAACTCATGATATATGGGATAGAGTCTATGTTTCACTATGTGTAGGTTAAATGATATATTGATGGTGGCTAGTCGTATAAGACAGTGAAAGGCATGATATAAGAAATATATATTTCATATATCCATATTCAAATTTATTTTTTTTATTTTTTATGGATAATGTAATTTAATTTTTATTTAATATCATGGGGCCTAATTGAAAATCATTTTTTTCAATAATATTTTACTTTTTTAATAGTGGTTGTGTCTCCTTTGATTTCTCAATTTTTATATTTTCTAATATTATTATTATTTAAAATGATATTATAGGTATTAGTTATTTAGGGGATGTGAAATGACTAATAGGTCACTTGGGAAACTGATATAGATTCTTTTATATTTGTGTAGTGATGAATTTTGGGGATTTATGTATAGTAATATAAGAGATAATCTTTGGTTTTCCTCATTATCTAATAAGGGTATATGTGTCTTAAAATATAGGCATTAGGGTACATGGAATGATTTGAGACACATGATTCGGATTTTATAGATTGTGTGTTCCTTCTAAACATTATAGAACACAAATATGTAAGTGAATGAGCGTACATGGATTAAGTTCCAATGTGGGATATGATTTAGTAGTGTGAGGTTGGGTTTATAGATCAGGATGACCACTGTATTAGTGGAAAACAATTCAGAATGAGTTGAATTGTGAGTTAGGCCATAGAAAATTCTATTTTTTTGATTACTATATATCGTATGTATCAATAAATGGGCCTTATAGTGGGGTATATAACCTAATATATAAGTATTTATTCTTCTACTACATTTTCAACTATTTCATTACATAGAATATTTCTTTATATCTATATTATACACAATGAGGTTCCCATTGAAAACTCTACATTTTTATACATTTTTAGAATATATGTTATATGAATGGTTCATGTCTTTTTTTGTTAAAATCAAACATAAACCTTAAATGTTATATTTTATAGCATAGTCTCCCTATATTAATTTAATTCTGGTTCAACTATTCAACTACTTATTGTTTTTTTGGGAGGTGTCTTTGATGTAATGTGGTGGTATGGATCATGAAACATTTAATAAAAATTATTCATTGTTTTAAATAATGTAATCTAAGATTGTGTTTGTTTAATAAAAAAGTATTTTGTTATATAGATATGATATCATAACATGGGTGTTTGATTTTGAGCAAGGACTGGTAGCAAGGATTTAGATGATATTTTTTTATATCAGTATTAGCCTCTCTAGGTTTGTGTGGGACCTTAGTATAGAATAAAAAAATGGGTGGACTCATGATATAACATATTTTTCAACTATGATAAATTTTGATTTTCTAGGAATCATGATAATGGAATACATGAAGAAAGACAAAAATGTTATATTAATATTAGTATATGGGTTTGTTTACTGAGTTTTTTTTGACCGCATCTTTTTTATTTGATGTTATATGGAAGATATTTTTACGGTTTTATGTTTTGATAAAACATTTTTTTACAAAATAAATTGGAATTTGAAAATAGTTCTTGTGTAATATTGTTTAACTTATTTAATTATCATTAAATGTAACATAGATCGATTAGTTTTGGAATAAATTATTTTTTAGGGAACACTATTTTTGAATGTAGTAATTTTTGTGAATTCACAGTTGGTGAAAACCCTCTTGTATGGGTTAATTTCATAGACAGAATAAATATAGATGGGTTTTTTGGAATTTTTTGAGAATTTTTTTAAAAAAATAATTAAAAATTGGATTTGAAAAAAAAATAAATAAAATATAATTATTTTTTTAGATAATACTATATAATATAAAAAAATTAGTTTTGTTAGCTTTAATATCAATCCATAAATTTTGATATAGTTTTATAAAAGTTATATAATTTTTAGTCATATAAAACATTATCACCTCTTTTAAAACATATGACCACTGATTGGGAAATAAGGTAATTTTGGTTTTAATGATTTATTCAAGGATGACCTATCTATTTTGAATTATTTTTTTTACTGTGTGGATCATTTTATTTGAAAAAAAATATTATTTATGATAAATAGATTGTACATTAATTGTGGATTGTGTCCTTTCATATTCCATTAATGGTTTTATAGATCAAACCATATTTAATTTATTTCATGTAGGTTATTCCACTAGTAGGTTTAACCATTTTATGGAAACATATTTTGTATTATTAAATACTATAAGGAGTCCTCTAAAAATAATTTTGTTATTGGGTGTTTCTTTTTAGGATAATTAGTTGTGTTTTTCTCTATATTAGTTTAGTTATTATGGATACATATAGATTTACCATTTAATTAGAATTAAGTTACAATAGAACTGGTAGAATGTTTTTCTAAGAAAACATCATTAATGTTATGGAGATCATAAGATAAAGAGTTGGAGTCTTGGGGATCAGTGTGCATAAACTTTTTCACATAACATAATAAATACTTATAGACATTTTATTGAATATATATTTTAATTAGGATATATAACATAATGAATTTTTTTGGGATTTAATATCTGATATAATCTATATTTTCATGTGAATATAAATCAGGGTTCATTGATTATGAGAAGTGTTATGTTAGAATATTTTACAGTCAATTTTCATTTTCTTAAGAAATAAGGAATATTTTCATTCTATTGACTGTGTGAGGTGGGTTTAGATTTTACGATTTTGGATATATAAATAGGTTGTTGAGAAATCATTTATAATTCAATTGCCACATATCCTAAAACAAACATTTATTTTACACATGTATCACTTCATTATGAACTATAAACCAATTTTCATTTCGAATTATTAAATTAATTTATTTTAACCTATCAAACATTTATATCTACTGAAAACAAGAATTCTGAACACACTAACTAATTTAAACAAACACAATAAGAAATATCATTAACACCACTTCAATAATTCATATGTAAAAGGAAATAAAATAATACTCATTCACCACATTAGAAATTTTTTTCTCTACAACTAACACATAAACAATTTGTTGAGAATAATAAAAATAAAATAATTTACTAATATCATGATTCCCTGTTTATTTATATTTTCATGATCATCATAAAAACATAAAACATATATTCTATTTTTAATTCCTTATTTTATTACCTTCTTTAAATATTTTAATCAATTAAAATATTTTTTGTATAAATACAATAATATGAAATCAAAAGAACATTTTAAGCACAATAATAGTAAATAAATAATTAAAAAATTAAAAAATTAACTTGTAAAACATATTTCTCTCATATAATATATAAAATTTCAGTTTTATTGGTATATTTAATATCATATCCTTACTCAAGGAACATGAAATAATGACTCATAAAAATTAGTATAGATATAAATAAATAGAGTATGAATTATGTAACTAAAATGAAGCATGATGAATAAAACAATGAACAAATGAAATTAAGCTAATATGAAATGATAACGAACTCCCATATATATTTAAATATCAATGAGGACATGATTAACTCATCAAACATTGAACCAAACTTCACTAAAATTAAGCACCAAACACTAACATAGACTCCTCAAGAATTTAGAATGAGATTAAATAAAAGGATGTGAAGAGTGTATAACCCTATAATATAATTTATCAATCATATCAAGATGATGGTTTAAGATACCACCAAGGATATACAAGATCACCCATATTGATCAAAAATATCAATAGTTTTTGAGAGAAATAAATCTATTAAATCAAATGGAGAAGAATTCAATACATATAAAAGAAAAATTCAAGTGAGTCTACTACAACATTGTAAGATAACACTAAGTAATCGTATATATATGTTAACAAATAATTGGGGGCCACAAAATACGAATTCCATATAACATTAAATATAATTTTTCATTTCACTCATTTGAATGATACTCCTAACAATACAATGGTGTATCACAAAATAATGTGAATTTTTTTTATATCTCTTTATAAGTTCATGATTATAAAAAACATTGTGCTCACCATAAAATGTAATAATACACCACAAAATAAAATATAGGCATTTACTTTATCCATGGGGTATAAATATATTTATCTAAGACCCAAACCAAAATAAGACATCAAAAATAAGCATTAACATGTAAAGATTTTACATCACAATGGAAAATTAATTTTAAAATATATAAAACAACACCATCTTCAGAAAATTAGAAATATATCATAGAGACCATGACCATAGACAAATCATGAGAAAAAAATATACTCACTATGGAATAATGGGAACATCATGATGATTTTATTTAAACAAATTATAAAATCTACTTAACTACCTACAACAACTAAATGCAAAATGAAATGGTCTTGGAAAATCAAGAACTCTATATTAAATACCACTCAAAGGTTTCTCATTTTTTAGAATAAAAAGTAAATAAAGTAAAATAAAATAAAAAACCCTAAAAAATAATGAGGTATCTATCAAACATATATTTCTCTATCACGAAATGACAAATATAATAAATAATAAGTAAGAATAATTTAAATTTTGTTAATATAAAAATCAATGGAAATACAAAGTATAAAACTCAAAATAACCAGTATATATGGTCAAAATATACGACATTGACTCCCCCATAAATTCCTCTTCTATTTCAAAAAAATACATGAACCAATGTTAAAAATCACAGTGTCGACAACATCTTATGATTTTCTTGAATCTAAATAGTTTATTCCAAAAATCTATCAGTATCCTCAATAACCAACATACACCCAAAAACTATTTTCAATTCAATATTATTATACAAAAAACTGTTTTAAATATAAAAAAATAATGAATATATATATATAAAGAGACAACTTATTTATACAAAACTGACTCCCATTAACAACATAAAACATCTAAACAAAAATGGATAAATCTTATTTCCGCTCCAAAACTACAACTACTCATGGTGAGTAAATACCATTAGAAACACATAATCTCCAATCTAGAGCTTAAAATTTCCTCCTCCTCTAACCATCCAAAGTCATAATGATCTTGATATTTCATATAAAAATAAATAAAATATACCTTTTCTATCATTCTATGAAACAAACTTTGTAAGGTAATTTCAAACTCCCTATCCAAATTATAATTGAAATAAGATATTTAAGGCTCCCCATAAAACACTTTTAATAGAGATAGTCTAATGGAAATTAATTTTATATATATAAAAGCATATATCATGGTGTATTCTTCCTCCATGATCATCTAAAAAAAGAACACATACACACAACATAGATTCAAAAATATTGATCACCCACTCTATCCAGTCATCTGAATGAGCATAAAAAATTATTATAGGTTATAATTTAGAGAAAAAATGACATTACCTCATATTACAATGTCTTGAGGTAAAATGAAGATATAAAATAGAGATGATATTTACAAATAATTTAGATCATTTATATTCAACCTTTCAAAATAATCCACGATAAATGACACATTATTTACCATTGAATGAACAAACTACATCAATAAATATTTTAATACATAAATGGTGTCCCTTTCATAAAATTAGTAGTGGGAAAATGATATCCACTATTATGGAATCCCATTTCCACTAGAAAAAAATAAAAACATTATACAAACCCCCCCAGAAAACCTATAATCTTCTTTCACCCACAAAAAAACCAAACACTATGACCTAAATACTACATTGACCTATTAATCACTAGACACCTGAATATCATTCTTAATGTAAGAAATATCTTAGAAACATCAGGATGAAATACTAAATGTCAAACATGATTATGACCATCTTATGGTGATATATAGGTTGAAAATCTCTAAGAAGAATGTATATCCATATATCTAACTATGATATCCCGACCTAGGATTTTCCACATACCATAAAAGGAAGACAACACTTTTTA
The DNA here is from genome assembly GCA_963277665.1 of Viscum album. Classification (NCBI taxonomy): domain Eukaryota; kingdom Viridiplantae; phylum Streptophyta; class Magnoliopsida; order Santalales; family Viscaceae; genus Viscum; species Viscum album. The sequence goes on along the minus strand of OY728135.1, from coordinate 1,193,709,318 downwards.
TATTATGTGGAAATTACACTAAAAATTTAATCCATATCCTGATGCATATTTATTATCTCCCCCATAATCCTTAAATAATACCTCAACTCCCATGAAAAAAAAGAATATCTACTACTAAAATTATATTCCTATTAGTATAATTGATATTGATGTCAATATATTTTCAGGACTGAATCCACCTCGATGAAAAAAATTAAAATCCCTCAGAAAACACTATTTTATAGTGTTATATGAAACACAAAAATCACTAACTTGCGATCAATGGTTTTATAGTTACGTTCACGGTGGTGAAATGAAGAAAAACCATAACAGGTCACATTTCTATGCTATATCAAAAATAATCATTGTATGAGATGGTAAGAATAAAAAATTACCATTAAAATACCTCTAATAAGAAAATTTATAACATGATCATAATTTTTCATTCCATTGAGACACTCAAATGCTTCTTAACAGTGACCCGACCACAAGAAATCCTGACTGTTGTAAGTCAAATATTTCACAGGAACTTTAATTTGAGTGAACTAAAAAATTAAAGTACTATAATTACATACCCAAAATTCCATCAGAGGATAACCCGCTAGCCATTTATTAAATGAATTAAAAGGGCATTAATCAAGTACCAAAATCTAAAACAGAACATTACATATCAATGAAACCATACCCTCTATCACATCCATGATAAGAAGCCTCCTCCGCAGTAGCCCATTCCCATTCCGAATATTCATAATGTTTGAGAACCATCTCATACATCCTTCGTAGGTTTATTCGTTTCGTGTAGAGTAGCTCTGTGTTCCCAGACGATGACCTGGTGGGAATCTATAATTACATTTAATATAAAGTATAATATACATCACTAACATATATTTGTTTCTCGCCTAAATAAATTGCAAATAATTCGATGGATTTGTTGCCACACCTTCCCAAATAATTAATTTCATAAAATAATTTATATTATAGGCCGATAATTATCTACATTATCATCCTATAATTTCATATAAACCAAGATATCATTCTACAGAAGTAAAAAAATCTTATCCAAAATATCATCAAACACATAATTCACTATCAATAAAAAAATCATTGCGGTGTTCATAACTATCATGTGAATCCCAATAAACAAACGGTGTTTATAAAGATACCTCAACATATTCATTTATATATCTTCAACCTTTACAATAATATGATTATACCCAAAATATATGTAAATCTTTAGGAACTAGTAATCTCCATCCAAATGATCAAAATTTTTTTTAATACATGGATGGGTATAGTTGTCTTCCATAGTTGATTAGATTGATTCATAATAATTGATGCACAAACAAAAAATACCTTTTTCCATAATCATGAAAAATAATAGAGCTCCCCAAGGCTATGAACTTGTATTGATAAATCCATTTTATAATAGAGCATTGATCTCATTATGAAACTAAAATATCATTTAATGATTTATCCTACAAGTATACATAGAAATTATAGATATAATATGTTCCAAGACTATCATAAAATACATGGAACATTAATTTATTATCATTATAACATAATTAGGAAAACAATTAATAAGATTATCACCATCTTTTACAAACTCTTAATATTTAATTTATTTTTAACTCAACAACAACTCTACATGTTGAAAAAATTTCTCTTAAAATATTAATGATTAATTTAATGATCTTATTCATAAATAAACACTATACACTTTCCTTGCATGTTAAGGAAACAAATTTTTCTATAATTATAAATAATTAGACTATAACGAGAGATCAATAAATCATATTCAAGATTCCATTGTATTATTGTATGTGTAATAAAATGATTATGTGCACTAAATAATGTTCTCCTATAATTACCCTGCATCTCAAGCATGACTTAAAAACATTATATGATTTTAAATGGATTTTTTAACACTATGGGAACTATAAGAATACCAAACTTAACACCTAAGTCATATAGTAAGGAAAGAAAAACAAAGGATAATGATGATCCTTTACTAAACATGGCATAAATTATAATGGACTAGTGATAAATGGAACATGAAAATAGCACTATCACATAAGGAATAGTAAACTCCATAGAATACAGTTGAATTAAACTTTCTTCTTTACCTCACTATCCCCAATGACATTTACTAGCACAAAAATATTCATACCTACAACTAGAAGGATGGGAAACATTGTAATGAAATAATATTTTTACTAAGTCACCCATACATAGTATAAAATTATAAAGACGCAACTATTATTGATATGTATTAAAAAGAAAATAATGCTAAAGTTTCATCTAATACTGACCAACTTCTATTGGTTGATCACTCATAAGGGTCATACATTATAATGTTTTATATCATTGACCTCTATAAATATAAGAAACGAGACTAATGATCCTAATGGAAAAAAAATAACTACTATCGTAGGATGAATGAGAGGATGAAAACTATTATCTAATTCCCTCTATTACCAACATGGAGTTCATAGAGAAATGAGAACATCCCTCCAAAAAACTACTCCATAATACATTTTGTTGACTTCATTATTAGTAAATACTCATCTCTAATTGTGTATTATTGATTACCTCATTCTTTATGAATACATAAAGATATGTTAGAATCATGAAATGGGTGATGAAACACTAGATATCTTGAGATATAACCTCTAAAAATTTCTTTCACTAGCCACATCAACTAGAATAATTTCATGATCCTAGTGAATGAAATTCATATACTCAACTCCAAGATCAAACTCATGCTAACATAAAACAAATTTAGTATATCCATATATTATTTTGACTTCCTTTTAAAAAAATTGATTTATATTGTACTAGAGAGACACATAGACGGGTTAATGAATTATTGTGTTTTTCAGTATCATCATTTTCATTACTTGGTATCCTCATTATTGGATATTTTTATTACGTTAGTTATTATTTGTGTTGAGATTGATGATAATATTAATTGATCCGCAAACATATATCATATTCATAAATAAAATCAAAAAATAGAGAGATATATTTTTTTATTCACAAACACATGACATTATCTTAGAAATATATACTTAATACTAGTGTGGTGTTAAAAAAATATAAATTAAAAACATGTTTTTTGATAAAATATTTTTGTGGAGATAATTCTCACCAAGGATCACAACATGTGCAAAGGTTTGTGGAATATCTCACTACCATATAAGGTTTACACCATTCTCCTCCAATACACATTACTCAAGAAGATATCAGTTTATTGAAATATGGGTATCATCTTAGTTTATTGACATGAAGTTAACTTAATGATAAGCATGTAAATATAATGTAAAACATAACATAAATCCATATGTCATATATAAGTAATCAACATATGTTTTATGATTACACTAGACAATATTATTCTATATTTTTATAATAAGTGTTTAAATATATTATTGAAATATGAACACTCTATATTACTAAACAATGTTTTTATATATAATAACCCAATAGTATTAATTATACACAATTACTTCTTTCCTTTTTAATCTAATATGCCATATGTACCCATGACGGTCCACTAGCCCTTGACGATACTTGTCCATTTAAAATGTTACATGACAATTGTGATCAACCTACTATGATTCCCACTACATTAGACTAAATATAATATATGCTATTTACTTCTTCTAAAAGTAGTTATATATAAAAATATTATTCAAATAATAATGACCGATTATTCTATAAAAAATTAAAATCCTTTAATAATCATATGTATGGTGATCCTTAATATTTTTCCACACACCATTCCTCCAAAATATTTTTTTGTATCCATATTTTCTATGATTACAGTTTTATCAAGATAATTTATCATTTTACTATTTCAATGAAGCACCAAATTTTTCTACAAATTATTTAAAATATAGTTTTAAATTAAATATATTAATGACCATCAACATTTTATGTCTCAAATTAATCCCTTGGGTTGTTTAAAGAAGAATCAAATCTATTTATCATAATATAAATATCTAGCGGTCATGCCAAAAAATCACCAATTCATCATTCATGTTTTAATGTAGTAAATTTACATAAAAAATATCACATTTGAACAATCATAGAGTGATGAATTTAATTGTATAGTAACTTGTAGGTTTATATTTCATTTTTATCAAAGTACTGTCTGCATTTTTGCAAGATAGTATTTTTCATGGTGAAACCTTGATTTTTGTTACCAAAGGAGCTAAAACATATTTTTTATAGACATAAACCATTCATTATTCATTTATTGTTATAGTAATGTTTCATATATCATATCATAATATATATAATAAAACATGATATAATTCAAAAAATAGAAATTCATTGAGTCATCTCCCATACCTTAAAAATTATGTCTTCTAATATTATTGAATAATCAAATGTAGGTTAATAAGATTAAAATTGTACATGTTGGATATAGAATGAAAAATAAGTTAAATTGGTAATTATAGTTAAAAATAAATAAAAATTCTTATATTAATATGATATTTCATTTCTGTTAATCTAATGTTATGAGACTGTAGTGTGGGGGACAAAATATGGAACCATTTTTTATCAAACAACATAAATAAATAATATAGTAATATGATATTTGTCAAGGTGAAAAACATTATTTAAACAAAAAAAAAAGTCCTCTATGAATTGATCCTTATATTAAATTGTGATTAAATCATTTTCTAGGGATGCACCTGAAAATAAACAATAAAAATATCATGATAAATCCTAATAAATCAATCATTGTCTAATTTCTTTCAAATACTAAAATCAAGAAGAATAATAAACTTTTGATTCATTATTCCATTCATTGGTTCTATATGAATAAAAAATCAAATAATTTTCAGGTAATAATTTATATTCATTCCCCACCATAATAAAATGGTTATGATATGATCTTCCATAAGAAAACCAATCCATGATTCAAAAAGACCTAAGTGATCTCCATGATTTAAAATGTTAGGATTCATTTAAAAACTCTATAAAAAGGAACTCCCATAATTTTATTGATAGAGTCCCTATCAAAATACAACGACTCAAAGACTTACTACTCTTGATCCATATAAGTATATTTTGATTCATCTCTAACATTAGAACCACATATATTATATAAATACATTCTTCATTAAAAATATAGTTTCTATGATTATTACCCTATATATTCTATAGCTCTATGTGTAAAATGACTTCTACATAAATCTCTATACAACATCGTCTTATTATACACCCTTATTTCGTAGTCCGTCAAAGAATTTATATTTTTCACCTATATCAAGAATTTATTTCAATTATTTTCAATATATCCAAATAAAAACATGTTTGTAACATTATTATTCACCTATATATTTTTTTAAAATGTTTCATCAGATTATAATTCTCCTCCATTATCAATAAATTATAATTATAATCTTCTTAATTAGATTAAAATTAAAGTATCCCAAATTTATCTATATTTTTTATCTTTTTATGACCTCAAACACAATTAATTTTCATTATATACATTAATGAACACCTATTACAAATAAATTTCTGGTAACTCTCTATTTTTAAGGAACCACTAAACATGATCCCACTTAAATGCCATTTTTTTCTTAGTTAATCATCCACATTTAAATTTTATTACATAATTGTATCTTTATAAATTATATTCCCCAATGTTAGGATAATTTATGTGCTGAATTTAATGATATGATACTTTATAATTATCATAATAAGTTTTATCCATCAATTTCTAGGTCAAAAACCACTAAAAATTGAGTCATTAACCATTACATTAAGCCTAGTAACTCAGAACATGTTGTAGGATACTATAGTTAATGTTGATGAATTCAATACTCTATACATTACCAAACATCGTAAATAAAATCCCTAAATCATAAAAAACCTTTTTATTCAAAAATTTAAATATATAATCTCAATCACACAATACAAAATTATCAATAAATAATCATAAAGGGGTATGTTTTGTTTACTACATGACTTTTAATCCATGATCATATTTCCAAAATATGGTATTTCAGATATGATATATGGGGAAATTAGTATTTAGATCATCCACACCAAAATTCCTAGAATTACATGGGTTTTGGACACAAATTATATAAATAATCATTATCATGGAATTCTTGATTTAGAATATTTTTATTTCTTTTAAAATTCCATTGATACTAAATGGTTTTCCAATAAATAAAATATAAACTCTATTAATGGTGGTAAATATTACATAAGTCGTATTATAATTTATTTAGGCTCTAATTACATAAGATATGTCATGATATTAAAATTTGATTCCCAAATAGTGTGTGTAGTCACATGAAAACAAATATAGGAATTTTTCAAAACTAGAATTTTTTTAATGATTTGTAAAATATAAAGATCTATAACAAGAAATAAATTATTGATTAAAAATGATTCTTTTTGGATTAGAATATTAATATTTTATAGATTTTTAAATTTCTCTCGCAATCGCTTGTTACCCTATATTTTACATTGGTCGCAATAGTGACAACTCGAAATCACATTAAATTTAAAATTTAATAATATCTTCTTACATAGGTATAAATATTTATAAAATTCATCATTATTTAAAATTTACATACCCCTTATATTATTTCATGACTCCATCCTAAATTTATAAAATTATTTGATATAATAATTTAAACCATATGGTAAGGGGAACCTCATTTGTTTTCTTTTATATTAATATAGATGATGAATATATGTAAATCCAATAGTTCATTTTTAATTCAATCTTTGATGTTTTTTAAATTTAATGAAAATACTTCATTAAAAAAACGTCCGAATATATTATTTCAAACCATCTAATTCTTTTATATCTTCCACCTTCTTCAATGGAGATTAAATATTTATTTATAATTTTCATCCTTTGGCATATAATTGATTTTACATTCACCCCATCGATTATTTCTCCATGAGAGAGCTAGTCCCTTGGTATTACATTCATACCATGTAATTGAAAATGCAGATACTGTTATCCTTTCTTTATAATTTTCATTCAATATTTGTAGTAAATAATCATCTGATTTGTTTATCCTTGAAGGTATTTTTTAGAAAAAACCAACCCAATTTCATCAATAGGTGTATCTTTATTTATTTTTCCTAATTTATTCTTATAATTCCATGATAATGGATGAATATAAGGAATAATTTATACCTAATAAATTCTCCTTTACCTTCCAACACCATAATAATTAATCAATAAAAATATATATTTTAATTTAAACAAATTATTATTCTTCTATTCATGTATTAATATTTCTATATGAGTATGAGAACTCATTTTTGAACCTCCTATAATTTTTTTATTACATCTACAGTCCATATACAGTGGTTTAGCACAAATATATCATGTTATAATGAAATAATCTAATGTATAATTTTTTTTAACTGAGATTATTTTATATAAGGTATTTACAATTTGTTAAATTTTATAGATTTGATGTTCACACTCATTTGATGTCCCAACCTACCAAAAAAGATTATTTTTCACCTAAACATTCATTGATAGGAAACTTATGTTGACTTTTTAAAACAATTTGTTTCAACTACAAATATCAAATTAGAGACATTAATTAGTTAAAAATCATTGATATCACTTAGTTAATATGTATCAATTAATTTACATTGATAAATTTTAGATCAAATTTTTTATTTTTTATTTTTATATTTTTTTTAATTCACTTGAGATGTCAGTAATAGTATTATTGGGATATCCTCTCATTAAAATTTAATCTTATCTTTATGATATGTTCTGATAAGGATAATTCTCACTTTTATTGAATTATCCATAGTTATTTTCTATTATATATTGTGTCTGTTATCCGATGTCATATAACATTATCACAGTCTTTAAGAACAAGTCCTATTATACATCTTGCAAAATTAGAATCACTAAACAATTTTTCCGAATTCATAATCATATTTATACAAGATTTTCAATTGATCGACTATATCATGTGAGGTCTAGATCTATTTTTAATCAATAATTTAATAACCACCAATAAAAAATATTACATTGTGCACATGTAATTACAAGAATAAATACATATTTAAATATTTATAGGAGAATCCATATCCCCTCATATAAATTAATATTTCAAAAAATGATAAATTTTAATAAAGTATTATAACTTGGTACAATCCATTAGAGTAAATTCTCCACCATTTGAAGTGAATAATTCATATTATTTTCTATTTTATTCCTATATTTGGATAAAGAAAACATTTCTTCACCAGAGTCACATACTATGATATTTAATGACATTCTTCTTCACATATTTTACAATACTTTCTCTTAAAAAACATTCCAAAATTATCCACATGTCCTTAAATGTTTATTAGTGAGATATATACTTGAATATTTGATATTTTAATGTATCATTTAGGGGATTATTAAAGAAAGAAGAAATATCCACACTTAATTTATCCTTAAAAAATTTAATTTCATGATGTATTAGAAAATACCATTAACATGATGTAACAATTTATTACAAACTACACCTCAAAGAATAACATGAACTCTTTCTTTTAATTATAAATTTTTCCATCAAATATAATAGCCTTAATAATTTAAATAATATATACAAAATCATTATATCATCATAAAATTAATAGTCATGTTTTATCTATATATAACTTAATAGCTCTAATAAAAAAATTTATAAACTGAGAGAGTCCCTGATAGTGGGGTGGAGGGGGGGGGGGGTTAATCCCATTATTTCCCTATATAAACTTTTTATTTAACTTTATTTACTTTCTAATTGATATTTTTCATGTTTTAGTAAGAACCAATATCAACTAAGATTTTAATCTCAACTACATCTCAATTATAAAATTTATAATGAAATTAAATCAAGTAATGGACATAGAGGTTTTGCATAGATCACATGAATTTAGATATAGATATAAATCATACTATCAAAACTATTATAGTTTAAAAAAATACACTATAAAATCGCCATTATGGAAGATAAAATATTTAAGTGAAGTCAATCCGTACCATGGATCTCTACCTATAGAATGTACTGAGAATAAATCACTACTTCCGAAGATTCACTACCACATCCTCTAAATGTTTCTTCAAAAGATATTAATATATTGGTTTTTTGGTCTCATCAATTTTTATTAACATGGTGATCACCCGAATTTCACCATTTATATAGGATGAGAACGACATAATACTAAATATGTAATGAAAATTTTTTCCCACTGTTCTTTCCCCGTTCTAAAATCATGACTATATCTACTCTAAATAAGAAGATATAAAATAATAAATTTCAACATAAAAACTCAACTATTTTAAAAAATATTCTCTATATTGTGTAATTATATATGATATAAATTATCAATAATATATTTTTAACTCCTTATTTTATCAAATTTGATATATCCTGGACATTCCACAACCCCCTGATCCTTCTTCTTAACTCAAGAAAATATATAACATTAATGATCAATCTCCAATAGTTTTCCACTCCTTTAGATGAGATCATATATATTATATCCTATTAATAATTATGTAATTAGATATGAATATTTTCACCTCATAAACAATGATCTATTACTATATATAAAATAAAATTATTTTAATGACACTCTATATAACGAACCTTAATATTTTCCTCCCAATCTTCATCGAAACTATTTTTGTGTCTCAATATTTTCTTGATTTTTAGTTTTTTCAAGAAATTATCCCTTTCAATGGTTTTAACACCCTTCATAAATTTTAAATAAGTAAAATAAAAATTTAAATAGATTAACATCAATAAACATATTATTAATTAAATTAATCACTTGTATTATTTCCTGTTGAATCACCAATATTAATTACATTTTTTAAATGAGTGGTCCAACAAAAAACCATCAATACATTTTTCTTGTTCGATGTCCTAAATTATTTTAAAAACAAGTATTTTTACAATAATCACACTGGTATGACTATCAATATGACACAGATAGTTGGTTTCAATAATAATTTTCTCATATTTTATGATCCACTATAATGTGATGGGATATTTCATTATGAATCGTTCATTTTTGTTACCAAAAAACCCAAAAAATAATTTTCTTTAGCATTCAACTTTTATTAGTGTGAATATCATTGTTATGTGATCTATTTAATCATAGTGTAAAAAACATATTATTTTGTAGTCCATTTCATATCATAAATTCATTAAGGACTAGAATATACCTTCTTGGTTGAGTATTACATACATATTTTTAATTACTGTCATAAAAGAATACATGTAAAATCTCATACAGGTCTCTATTGGTGTGAATAATTCCTTATGTAGTGAATAAACATCATTTTATTATATATATATAAATATTAACTAAACATATATGTTCTATTAGTGAAACATTTCTCAATTAAAGTATGACGAACACATTGTTTATTGATAGTATCATACATAGCATTGAAAAAAATTGAGAAAAAAGTAAAATAATATATAATACCTATTTATTCTTACATAACCTATTCATCATTACATAATAAGTATAAATTTTCATTGATTCAGTCATTTGTCAAAAAAAAAATTTAAAAACCATAGGCCAAATCCCCAACTATCTACTAATAAACCAACTATAGAAAAAAGTTATCTATATAATAAAATATTCATGAATAATTAATTTATTCTTTATTATACCATTCATTAATACTAGATGAATCTTTACTCTTCATGTAATAATATAACATATTTGTTTTCCATTACCTACTTTTAATATTAGATCTTTAACAGTGAAAATAGGTACAAATTTTACCATCCTTAAGAGATCATAAGGAATATTTTATTATGGAATCCATTGGTGACTTTTTACTGGGAACTCTCATCGTTTTTTTCTATATCCTAATTTAGAATATATTGAATCCATAAATTACTTCCTTTGATCTTTTCAAGGATCATTTTTTATCATTTCAAAGAATAATACAGAACATATCACTCACATAAGTTCTTCATCAAACATATAGTTTCTCGGATGATTACTTTATCTTCTCTAGAGATCCATATATATTTTCCCTTATATATATATATAAATATATACTAAATAATTATATAATACATTATAATTTTTATGCTATTATATCGTATTATATTTTCCTATTATATATGTAATTATTTTAGTTAATTGTTATCATCTAATAAATCTTAAAACCTCTTCATTTTAATAAATTCATCTCAATGAACGATTGTAAATTCAAAAAAAATTACCTCAAGAACATCATGACCACCTAGATAAAGAGTAAACCACTTCCTAGATACACATCATAAAATAACTAAAAATTAATTGAATCAAGTTATATGTATGTTCTTGGATCATACCTAATGTAATATAGACCTCCTCCATCCAGATCATGATTTCTTAATCAATTATCAAACCCTCATACTTTTTCAAATTTTGATGTTGGAACTCATGAAGTGTCCCCCTCAATGAATTAGTATCATTAGGATCAAACCACCTATGATACCTACAGTATCTTGTTAAATTAATCTAATATGAATTAAAAAGGATGAACATCCATGATTAATATATATAATAAAAAGTAATAAATCATAATCTTATAATATTTAATTATTTAAAGGTTACATTAAATAAAATAATTTTAGTATTCTGAAATTTCCATAACAAAAACACGGGTAAAGAAAAGAAAGAGAGTTGCACATCACAGATGTATTTTACCTAAATCCAATATAATATCACTTTAGTATTCTCAGTAATATTTAGTTTTTTATATAGGATCATGAGTTCTTTGGAGACTACCATCATGGGTTTAAAACATACATATGTACTAAATTTATATCTATAATACTAGGAATACTCAAAATAGAACACTAATAAATTTCATATAAATTAGTCAAAAAACCAATAAATCCTATAAATATATAGTTCATGTAATATCATATAGAGTATAACGATAGGTTTTTTTTCATGGGTCATGAATCATAGGAGAAAAATGTCTCATTTTCCTCTCACCTCTCCACCTCTTGACCTCAACTGCATCTAAGGATTCCACCTGAATCCCTTTTCTTTAGAATATATGGTACATATAAGCATTATTATTATTATTATTATTCCTTTACTCCACTCTTCTATCGCCCTATATCTCTATTTCTTCAGTTTACTTTCTCTAGTCTCTAGTTTTCATTCATGAAATCATATTCTTTTATCAGATATTGGGGTCCTAATATTGGTTGTATAATATTGATATACTCAGACATTATTCCCATGGATGAAACCCCACGTTCCAAAGTGTCTCTCTAGGTCTGATTTGGCTTAGTGGTTCAATGATTTTTTTGGGTTTTGAAATTCAGTGGTTGATTTTTCTTAATGTGCTACCACGGTCAGTTTTATCCACCTTAGAAGGATCCTAGTTTTCTATCTCATTGATGTTACTTTCGTTGGGAGCCGTTGTATGATCAAACCAATTCCCTAAACTTACATTCCAATAATTCTATTTGGTTTGGTTCTAGAGTGGTGAAAACATTTGTGTTTTGGGAGGTGTGGTTTAATGACCATCAATGTTCTAGGTGCACGTCGTTCTCCATTGGATACGGTTCTTTCAATTTCTTCTTCCTAATTTCAATGAACATTTTTTATTATTATATGTGGTATATCAATATGTTGATGTTACATAATTTTTTATTTGTGGTTTTGGTTGTACTTGTGTTTTCTTTTTTTTTTTGGTTTTTTTGGGGAACATTGACGACTTGGTGCAGTGAGATGTTCTATGGTAGGATAAATGGATTCTATTATTTTTCTTCTTGGTTTTGGTGATTTGGTTATCACTAGATTAATGGGAATATCAATGTATTGTTGTATTGTTTATGGGTGATATAGTGGTCTATTATGTCTGGTGTGGTGGTTGGATTGTCATTTCAGTGTAGTGATGGATGATGATTACATCAATTATAACTCATTATAGTTATGACTGGTGAATTAACTTTTGGTGATTTGGGTGGTTCTCGATCCTGATCTCTTTGGGTGTTGTGATTTTTTTGAATTTTGTAATTTTAAATGGAGTAACTTTTATTTTTGGTTATCTATTGGTATGTAAGTTACTATACAACTATAACATATTTTTGAAAACCAAATAAAAATAAATTTTTATTCAGTGGTTAAAAATGTGATATCATATAATGAAATATATGACTATCCCCTTGTAAAATACTCATATGAGTTGTTATAGAAGAAAATCCAACATTATATATCAACATGACATGATATATTAATGGTTTTCAAACTCGTTAACATGATATAAATCTATAAGAAAACTGTATAAACATGATAAGGGTTATTATATAAGTATAATCAGTTTATTCCTCCCCAAAAACACCAGATGAAAAGTGGAAAAGTCATACTAAATAATATTTGAATAAATAATAAAATTAATCTATTCCAATATATATGTAAATATAAAACCAAACCTCTTAATTGTATACATCTTGGTTTCAATTCCCCAATACCTATGTAAAAATTACATCCCAAGGATATACATCTTGGTGCACTACTCTATTACATATCATTACACCACAATATTATTAAATGTCATATACAAACATCCATAAACAAATCCACATATATCGTCATTACCAAGATACAATATAACCACATCACTTATATATGTCATCACAACATTTCCATACTGTCTCGAAATGATATTGGGAGATTTGGAGTAATCATCAACCAGTATCATCTATATCATAGTTATTGAGTGTACACGGATTACCCAAAACCTATTATTAGCACACATAGGTTCACGATAATTATGTGTTAGAGATCTTGAAGAAGAAAAACTATAAATGAGAAATTGTTACAATCCAGACCAACCTATGGTTCACTTCTCAAGCCAACAACACCACAATGTTTGTCAATAATTGCCTCAGGTTAGCCCAACTCATCATGAGATATATATAACACCATATGATTTTAAAATATGGACATCATGTTATATAGTGTGTATGACATGAAACAAAAATAATATAAGATACTGTAATATGCTATGATATTATGATATATTTTGATAGTTTTTGGAATATGTAACCCTGAGTCTAATTGAAATATAACATAATATACAGTTCTAACATACCCATTAATATTGTGGTTATGATTATAACCAAATAGATTATGAAAATAATATTTTAATATATATATATTTAATAAATTTTATTTTTATCAATATAATATAAATAAAAAATCAATTGAAAGAAAAAAATATTTTCTTAAAAAATATTTTTCTATAAGGCGGTTTTGTGTAATTTTTTTCACAGAATTTAAAATTGTTTTTCTACAAAATTTGTAAACATTATTTTATATAATAAAGTTAATATTTTAAATATGAATTTATCAAATATATTTGAGTGTTATTTTGATTTTTTTTAAAAGTGATTTTTTTGAGAAATAGAGAAAAATAATGGTTTTTATTAAAAACTACCATTTTTTATAAATTATTTACATAGAAAAATTACATTTTAAATTTTTCTAAAGAAACAGTAGTTAATTTGTATAATAATTTTAAAAATCTATGTTTTTTGGAATCAATTTAATATAGAATTATGAAATAGAATATATGATAACTGTAGAATTATTTTCATTTGAAAGAACTGTTTTTCAACATATGTGTGGGTTTAATTATAAATTTAATTATTTCTCTTCTATGAATTGAATTTGGAAGAATAGATTCCATTTTTTTAATCATTATAATTAATATTAATTAAAAATTTAAATATAATTTTTTAGCAGAATGAATATAAAAATAGTAAAAACTAACTATAATAAGTAAGATAAATATTAGTTTATCAAGAGGTTAAACTATGAAGAAAATTTGTAAGGTAAAAAATTAAAGGTTAAATCTGATCTAAAAATTTTAAATAAAATATTTTGTGTCTATATTTAGCCATTATAACTTATAAGGTTCTATAATAACCCATTTTACAAGATTTTTAAGAGAGAAAAATGTGAAAGTCACTTTATCTTTTAAAAAATTCCATGTCCGTAATCTCACCCATATAAAAAATATCCTCCTTTATCTTTACCTAATCATAGAGTAAATATCCATCATTTATTCAAATATATTTTTATATATCATCCATAATTACCTCCCCATATCATAGCAACCTTAGACTTATTATGAATGCCACTTAAGAAGGTTTTATGTACAAACCATAAGAGGCTCTCTGAAGAAGGGGTACTTTTATTAAACATGTGTATTCATTTTAATTCAAATTACACATAATAATAGTAATCATGAACTATAATAATATAATAAAACAAGTATATATTATATACTAACATTTTATTATTTTAATTTAATAACCTCTATCCATCTCCATTTCCATTGAATGGAAAACAAAACCATCGATTGTGTGTATAGAGGACTACCACCCCATGAACCGATATAATTACATTTCTCTTATAACCATATAAGGATTTATATAATTATGAATTTAGCATTTTTATATGATATTTAATAAATTATTATTCTTTTCAAGTTATGATATCATATATACCATCTTACATTACATTATGTGGGGGGATATGATAAGGCCAACCATTTCTACATTAAACTACTGCCCAATTAATTGATGGGATTCGTTTCTCATGTATTACATACATGGAAGGTATTTAGGATACATTTAAGGAAGTTATGTGATATTTATAACCTAAAAATACTTTTGGAAATATAATATCATATCTTTATCCTTAACGTACAATCTTTAGGGAAAAAATAATGTCGTTTGTGCATATGTGTAGAATATTGACTCCACATAGCATGTGAAATGATTTTAATTTTATTTTTAAATGGATTTTAATAATGAAATATTTTATTAATAAACATGGTATATTATAATTTAAATTAATATTTATTTTTATTTAATTCCATCTATTGTGAAGAAAAATTGAAACAACATTCATGTGTACACACGATATGCAGTCTCCATGAATGATGTAATCAGTTTTCTATCGCTTGTATTTATAGATTAATATGAATAAATATATAATTATTATATATGATATATATATCATGGTTTAAATTATTATATAATTTATTAATGATCAATGTAATGGGATTGAAATTACCAAAAGTAAAACCCACATGAAAAAGAATGAAATTATTACACAAATTAGTTATTTTAACAAAGAATTGTTAATATATGGGGGATAAAAGAGTATAAGTAAATAATTTATCATAAAAAATTTATGAATTTTTAATAATATATTTATAATAAATCTATGTTAATTATATAGGAGGTTCAAACACGTACAATGGAAGGTGGAGCTCGGGTAATTAATTTTTGTAAGAACTTGTCTTATATGAGACATATGACATGATATGAACATATCTTCTTTTATGAGGTGTATATATATCAATTTATACAAGTAATATCATGATTATATTTATTCTCATGTTATATTGTGTTTCATTTATTTTTATTCATTCATGATTTTTATGATTTAATGTTTTGAAAGTGGCAATGCTTTTATGTCACAATATCATCATTTATTAGGATTATTTATGTTTATGATTCTGATAATGAGATATTGAGATCGATATCTCAATAAACTCCTAAATTTCATTCTATAAATCTAATTTTATGAGAATATATGTTTTCCCTTTATTTTCCTCTATTTATGAAATAAATGGTTCAAAATAATATTTTCAAGGGAAAATGTCTTTATTCCCCACTTTGGTCAAAAACCTATTTTCATGAATATCCAAGTTTTCTATAAATGATTTCAAAAATGTTTTTAACATTAAAAAAATGGTTTAATTCAAACTTTTCTATCCAATTTTTAATTTTAAAAAATCTTTTGAATATAATCTTCACATCATTTCCCAAACAATCTCCATTTGATATTTTCCAAAAAATGTGAATGAGATCTATGTTATAACATGTACAACATTAATATAATTTTCTCCCATCATGAACAATCATTTCATTGAATCATTATTTACATGTATGAAATTATTTTTTAAAATAATATTTTTTAATATTCAAAAAATTTAATATTTTTGAAAGTGATTTTCAATGTAAAAAAGTATAGTTTCATCTTGATTTTTAATGGATTTTTTTACATTTATGTCAATACATGAAAATATCCTTTATTTTACTTATAAATAATTATGAATGTGTTTTAATTATAACGTGTTTATTATTTCCCTAAATGTAATATGACTAGTTTGATTGTGGATGTACTATTGTATACCATTATCTATATTACCCTAAATGGTTTATTATTATGTTCATTGGCTAGGGTAATTATTAACCATTTGAATATTATTTTTTAAATATGAATGTATATTTTGATTATGTTTCAACCTTATCATATGTGGAATGAATTGAAGATAGAAGGTTATGGGAAGGGCCTCGTATAGCCACTCAATGTATCGATAGGTCTCATGAGACATACTGACATGGTTTTTTAATAAGGCCATACGCATTTATATAACATGTCTTAAAATAATTCCTTGACAATATATTTATGATGTAAATAGATTTTAATTCCTTAATTATGAGATTATTTATTGATTGTTCATGTGATTATGCAACTAGTTATAATATCCATGGTCATGTATCAAGCTCATGTGATTATTTATATGACATTATCTGATCATAATTTATTCTTACCATATTATTCTCATGTAATTGATTTAATTGAATCCATTTTATTTATTTACAATTCCATACTGATTATAATTGTTTACTCATGATATATTCAATTGTATTCATACCCTTAATAATCATTTGAGATCACACCTTTCATATGTTTTATCTTCAATTAGATAATAAAAAGAGTTTTATGATTGATGTATAGAGATATGCTAAGGGGAAATATGACATTTTCAAAGAAAACACTTTTTTATATTTTATGTTTTAAATTGAAATTTGAATTTAATGTATGAATCTATTTTACCTATAATAGAAACTATTCAGCCCATAATATTCCTTTCATCTTATGGCAATGTAATAATGTAACCACATACTCTAGGATACCCAAGATGAAGTATTAAGATTTTTTATAGAATGATATTTATTACAAATAATTTGAACTAGGTTTAGGAAAAAATTTATTAGGGAACATAAAACTATGATAGGAAATGATGATAAGTATAAAAGACCATCGTATTTTTTTGGAATTATATAGATTATGTATGTTTCCTAGAAATAAATCCTTATATAGTTACTAATAAAGGATGTTATTCTATAACAAATTTTCAATGGGGAAATTATTATGAAAATGGAATATTGGACCTGACATAAGCATTACATATCACACGACAAAATCCCTTACTAAAAAACTGGTTTAACTATATTGGGGATATGTTATAATTTATTCACATTTTTTCCAAATAATTATTATGAATTTGAATATATTTTAATGATTTGACATATTTCCAAATAAAAATATTTTTCTAATTATGTAAAATTCCTTGAATTAATTTTTTCAATTTATGTTATGTATTTCAATATTTTTTATTATAAATTAATGTTTCATATTTTTATGATCTGATGTAGCACATTCCATTTTTTGTGAAATGTAACCTAGGATAAGTAACATTAACTATATCAATTCATGTACCCCATGTAGAGATTTACCTCTACGGAAAGATAATGAAGTTGGAGATGTAGCTAACACTGTAAATAATGAAATTATTACCATATTTGGGAAGTTGACTCAGGTTATATGCAATAACCATTCCTGTATAGAAACACTAGTATATCCACTATAAAGTTTAACAATGTTAGAAAACATTATATGGTAAAAAACTCCATCATTATATATTAAAAAAATCATTTTATAGATGATAAATGAATAGGTTCCATAAAAAAAATTTATTACTTTGGGGAGTAATGTATGAGAGATAGTTTTTATGGAAGTTTATCATCTATTAGGAGTTTATATCAAAGGTGGACATTTTAAAAAAAACAAAGGATGAGGAAGATATAAAAAAATAATATAATAGAATGAATTTAATGTATTTTTCTTGGAAACAAATTTATATCATGATAAATTATTGGATACAAAGAAAATTCCTCATTCTAAGAGAAAAAGAGGATGGTAATATTGAAATGTATAAAGAGAAACTCGTAAGGATAATAAGTCATGCTACATACTAAATATTCAATATAAAGAATAATACTAACCATTTTATTGATGATGTTAATCCTATACATTGAAATAAACTAGTCCCTCAAATATTATAATCATATGATAATATATTATCACCTGATATCAAGATATAGAAATATTCTTTAACATATTATGGATCTAATGGTAAGAAAGAGAATAAAAGGAAAATAGAGAAAAAAAATTGAAAATGGAAGAAGGGGAAGAAGTATATTCACACATATGACAATTATAGAATTAAAAATGGTACTTTCTTTAAGGGAAGGAATGTTTTATATAACTGGGGAGAGAAATGCCACCATGATCATGATTTCATGGGAAATAATGAATATTTCTTTGTGAAATGATTTAAATGAATATAGATGGGTAAATATATAAATGAATTACCCAAGGGTAAATTTAACATACCTCAAAATAAGAATGGGGATCAATGTAAATCTTATTATATTTTTTCAGATGAAGGGGAATAGTTAATGTTCATGTTATTGGATTCAAAAAAAATTCATAGTTTTTTTATCTATGATATTCTAGTTATAATAATTATTAAATATATAATGATTTTACTATAGTAATATTTAATTTATAATTTGATAAAATTTATTAAATGGTAATGATGACAATAAATAATGATTCTGTGGAATTTTTAATTTCTTGGAAAAAACATGATTGAGGGAGGATAACCCTTAATATTTCCATGATAACAATTTAATTATGATAGAGTAGTTTTTATATATCCTTTGGTAAAATTTAAGGTTAATCTTATAATTTATGTTGAGTTAATTATGGGTTATTACAATTTGTTAACATTATCAAAATATATTATTAATTTTTTTGGAAAAATTAAAACCTTTATATCGGGTGACAACCCATCACATCTATCTTGGCCACGAGGTTTGAACAAACAACCAATGGGTCAAAAGGGTGTTGCGTCTACCGCAAGAATACATAATTTTCAAGTTAATATTTCATTATATTTACTTAAAGGGTTTGATAAATAAATATTAAAGTTGATTTTTTGGTGTTATTGATGAGGTTATTATTTTAATATATTATATTAGATGACTTTTACTAAATATAATTTTTCTGGTAAAATATTTATAGAAAAGTTAAAAAAATTGTCACTCTTTTATGGATCCTACAATCCATTCAAAGATAATATTTTACTTCAGGAATATGAAATTCATTTTTGGATTTTCAATTCATTTTGTAAGAGTTGAAGAGGAACTGATCGAATCATAACCAAAATATGAAATTGTACTTATGAAATAAAATTATATCAAGAAATTATATTCATTATATTTCTATAGAGTAAAAAATTTCATCAAATTTATGAAATTGATCGTTGGAAAAATATATATCATATTACCCTATTGTCTAATGATTCAAATTCACTTTTAAATCATCATATTGTTTTTGTTTCTAAGACCTTAAATTTACATTTATGAATCAATTTATTGTAATTTATGACCTAAATAAATCTCTATAATTATTTATGCCTCCCTTAAATTCCTATACCTTAACATACCACTGATGTTCTCATACATGGAAACTTAGTTATGTGCTATTATTGAGGAAATTTTTTACTTCACTATCTATTATCAAGAAGATTTGTTTAACTCTTTTATTTTGTTTGTTTGCAATAAGGGTATTTTCAAATGTCAAACACTTATTTTTTGCGATCAAGATTATATTATGAGGGTGGAATTTATTTATGTGGTTTAGTGTGTAACATCTTGAAATTTTAAAAGAGTAAAATCAATTTATATATTATATATGACAAAAAAACCAATTATAAAATAGAATCTATCACACTATAACATTATGATATATTTAGATTGCTTTTGGAACACACAACCCAAAGTCATAATAAACCACAATATAGTATATCATCATAACCTATCCATTAAATTAGTTCAAATGAGTATGAAAAATATATTAATAAAATTATATAATTTACACATAAATAATATTAATTACATGTTTATATATTTGTAAAAAATAAAAATATAAAATCATTTAGATGAAAACGTAATATTTTTATAAAATCTATATTTTCCCAAAAGGCATTTTAATTGTGAATTGCGAATATAATTTAAAATTATTTTTTTAAAATTTTGGAAATATGTTTTTGAAAAAAAAACATTATTTTTTAAATGCACATTTCACAATTATATTTGGTATAATTTTTTAGATATCTCATAAAATATTATATTTTCTTGAATAGTTAAAAGTACTGAGTATTTTAAAACTTCCTTTTTATTTAAGTTATATATATTGTTAAATTGTGTTATAAATTGGTATTAAGGTAATGTTAGATAGATTATATTAAACTAATATAATATAGTTTATTTGATTAAATTTCATATTGAACTGTGATGTTTAATATATTTAATATTTTGAATGTTTTTCTTTGGAAGAACCAATTTTTCATCATGTCTGTATGATTGATTTTATATTTCATTCTGAAACTTATGTGACATTAATTTTAAAAAATGGATAAAATATTTGGAATCAGAAAGAGTGATATTATATAATTACCTCAACATAATTATTTACAATAATGAATAGAAAACAATGTAAAAATTATTCATCGTGGTTAAGGAAAAATGGGTTTACTAGTGGGTTAAACTACAAAGAAAATGGTTATAAGTGGCATAAAAAATATTCAACACAAATTTTATGGCCTTATTTTGAAATTATCAACTACAAGAGTTTATTATTAACCACCGTTTATGCTTTTTGCATGATTAAAAAATGTGGGTATCCCTTTATCATTTCAAAATTTTCATAAGTGTCCTCTCCTTCAATTATAAAAGGCCGCCACATATTTTATGCTATTCATACATAAATAAAAATTTTCTCTGACCATATCTACCAAAATATCCTTTATAAATAATTGAAAACATTTTCGTACAAATTTTTATTAATACACCCTAAGAAGGATTTAGGTATAAATGTTAATAGGCTCCCTTAAGAAGAGGTTAAATTATTAAATGTGCATATTTTTTTAATTTATAATTTTGCCTCTTTCAAATCATATTTAAATATGATAATATAATAATCTAATATATCATCTATAATAATATTTTATTATATTAATTTAATAAAATATATTTTTATCAACTTCCATAAAATTTAAAAAAATGATTTTTCCTTTATAGGGAAGACTACCGCATCATGAACCGATGTAATTCACTTTCAATGACTATCTTTCTAGGATATATATAATGATGGATTTATTTTTTTTAAATTGTAACTATGAAATTATTATACCCACATAGTTTTCATATCAAATATACCTTTTTACCTTACCTTCAATGCCGAGATATAATAACATATTCTGTTTGTTTGTTTGACAACCGCCTCATGGAGCGATGTGATTAATTGTTCTTGTAATAATTAAATATAAGATAGTAATGATTAATTTAATTAATACATGTGATATTTATGAACTAAAAATAATGTTATAAATAAAGTATTATAAATAAATTCTTAAAATCTTATATTTTTGAAAATAATAACACAATTCACGTGTACATGTGTACTACTCCTCCATATAGCGATGTGAAATAGTTTTCTTTTTATTTTTATTTATATGGTAATAAATAAGTATTTGATTAATATAAATGATATATGTGAAATTAAAAAGATTATATAAGGGTGAATTAATGGTTATCTACATTTTTTTCAAACCATCATTAAAAAATGGAAATGGCATTCATACATATATACAATGTACCATCTCTAAGAATGGTTTCCTCTATCTCTAAAACATTTCCTGTATAGATTACTCTAAATAAATATATAATTAATGTGTATTATATTTATATCATGGTTTATATTTTATAGATGATTAAACTAGGATGAATGTAAGAGGAATCAAATTTCCAAACCAAACATACATGAAAATTAAATCAGTTATTACCTAAGACATTGATTCTAACAATGAATTGATAATAAAAATGTGATAACAGATTATATATTCATAATATATTCTATGATATATATGAGTTTGGTTTTATGATATATTTTTAATTATCCAATATATATTATATTTGAGTTTTTAACATATACAAAGGAAGTTTTACCTAAGGTAAGAGATTTTTTGTCTATTTTTTCTTTGAGTCATATGTTATGTGTAAGAACCCAATTCTTCCTTTGAGGTATGGTTTCATCTTTTCATTTTTATATTGATTTTTTTTTGAGAGAAAACAGGGAATTTGGGAAAAGTAACGGAATTAGGGGTTAAACACCATGGAATCCTAAGCATGAACAATGTAGTATGGTTGTGTATGAAGGGAATACATGTTGGGTGGGAATGTTAGAAAGAAAACGAGGAAAATAAAAATACACACTGTGTACTTCCTAGTACACACTATGTAGTCATGATAGAAGACCATGGAATGTAATTCAACGGAATTCAGCCTCTAGATGAACTGTTTAATGATATATACATTTTGTATATGGACTTATATGTTGTGTACTTTGTGTTTTTATCTTAATAATGGGTAGTATCATCATTCTTCTATCATTTGGACCGGAGGATAAATGGGGGAACTCAAGAGGAGTGCCGAAACATTAACCCCTTAATGGTTGATCATTTGAAATTTGAATCAATCGTTGTCTGTATTATTTGAAACCAATCAATAAACTATCAATTACTCATGATCCGTTCTTGGTGATTTTTGTTCTCAACTATTTTATTTAAGGTTGAGTGAATATCATTTTTTCCTAGATCTACACTAATCTAGAATGAATTGGAAGTATATTCTGGATGAGGAGAGTTATAATACGACGAGGTATGTGGAATCATTATTATTTATTAATGTCATATTGTTTATATGTGTTGTGGTGCTGTGAACCCATGTTTTGGGTGTCGCTTTGTCGAGACTTTGAACTGCGTTAATTCCTAACAACGATTAAGCAATTAATCATATGAATTAAAGCATGTTGATACTACTTGTTTTGATTAAGGGCCAACCCACAGAGGTGTTTCCATTGTTCAACTATTTTTGTGCAGTTTGGGTTAGGATAATAGTGGTTATGCCTATGTTTTCCCTATTATGGGCTCTTTAAAATGAATTGGTTAATTAAATTCTTACCAATGTGAATTTTTTCCTTTTTAACCATGTAATAGTTTAAATATATCATGTGTTGCCAAAATATGAATTTCTTGTATGTCGGGCTTAGCCCTGTTGAGTTATTCTGCCAATGGGAAGATATTTTTCAGTCTTGTCTATAAGGCCTTCTGTGCCTTTGGACAAGGATATGTTATATCAATAGAATGCCTGAGGGAAAGGTTTTGAACTGAGGTTTTACTATTGTAATGACTTATGATGCATCTTCCATGATAAATAACAAGCTTGGATTCAATTTTTAGTTTACACGATAAATTTTCTAATGAGGTATCTGATGTGTTTTCTTGAATAGGGCATTGACTAGCCAGGGATGGAACCTAAGAACATGCGATTCAATGTAATTGAATTCAGTAATGAACATGAATTGTATACATGGAACAAGACTTGTAGGATTCTTTACTTTTGAGTACTTTTTGGTTTAATTATATTATTATTGTAAACTACAACTGCATATACTAAATGATTGATTAGAACATACTTTTGATAGTTTTCTAATGGTATTTATTTCTCACACTCTATTTAGATCATGTTTTTGGGCCCAAACAAGATTAAATTGTTGTAGGTTTCAATAGGGGAATGGATCCTTTTATAGGTACTTGATTGCTGCTTAGGAGTATGAGATCATGGGACCAAGACAACGATTGCTATGATTCTAGGTTTCATTTTGTATTTTTATACCTTATTATTTTATTATACTTGGTAGAAGTGTATATTTTTTCAATGATTTCTCAGATCATGTGACATGTTGCATCTTTCTGATATTATATGTCTTCTGGTTATCATTGCCTTTCATTATTTCATTGTTTACTTAAGTTTCATGCAATTTACTACTAACACTATTGTTATTATTTATTACACTATGTTAAAATCTAACAATAAGGGAATAGTTTCTCCACTATCACAACTTAGTCCCTCAATTATAGTCAGAAGCCTCTAGCATTTTGGGAAATTTTCCTAAGGCCATGTGCCCAACCAGGTACGGGGAACCTTTTAATGGCACCTAGATCTGGGATTTTACAAAGTGGTATCAAAGGCAGTTATTCTATAGATTGACATATTATTTGGAATCATTATACATTAATAGGAATGAAATGGAGTTTGGTAATAAATTGTGCTTTGGAGTATCAATCTCGTATATAGGGAAAAGCCAAATTGCCTCAAATTGAATTGTGATTTTAGTATTTTGAGTTGTTATAGTTGATTCGATTTCACCATCAGGTGATGCATTTTTTTTTCGTTGTTATTATTGATATTATCATGGTTCTATTTTATTAAAACCCAAGAAGATGAGGGTTTTTTATCTTATTCATAATATAGGCACTTTTTAGAATTCACATGCCATGAATTCATTCCACATCATTTAATGAGAATTACTGATTGCATGATATTGTGATATATTTTGTGCTAGATATACATGCTATTGTGATAGGATTATTGATAAATTTTAAGTATTAATTAGTATGGAAATAAACTTTGGTTCCTGAGCTGTATGGGCCATTTTGGACTGGAATTTAGAGAATCATGATTCAGCCTTTTGTACAGAATTATGTTGTGTTATGTAATGTATTGGTTCCCAATATTAATTCATGGGGATTATAGGACCTCACGAATCTGAATTTGGAATTTCATGGATTTAAGTTGCAAAAAAGGGGTTTCGAGGAAGTTTTTGATGCTTACTGTCTAGAAACTCATACAACACAGTGTGTGGTTCTATGAACACACGCCATGTTTTCTTTCTATTCGGGGAAGAAAGACTTTTCCTGAGTACACTCCTTGTACACAGTGTACATGTTGTGTATTATATGACTATGTAACTGTCCGTGTGAGGGGAAACATGAGCTACTGTTTTTTGATCAGAATACACTTTTTATTTTTGATACACACCGTGCGTAATACCCTAGAATTTCCCATGTATACCTAGACATGTGGGATTACATGTAAAGGACATGCCTATGTACACACCATGTGTGCATGGCACACACCATGTACTAGGGTTGATACATTCCTGGGATAGTGGTAGAGCATGAACATGTGATATCATAAGGGTACACACCATGTATACCCTTTTTTCCTAACATTGAGGATCTTTTCCTATTATTTTTTGGCACTATTGAACAGTAAACCTTGATGAAAAGCTTTAACAAAGGTGTGTCCTTGACCTTGTAATGTCATACCACCATGATGAACACAAGCTGTATGCTAGGAGAAAGGTGATGATCATACTCTAGAAATGGTAGGGCATGGGCTACCAACAGATCCTCTAATTGTGACAGCTATGGAACCAGCTATTATACCAGATGCATGTGCATATGCACAATTTCGTAAAGGTTTTGTGAGGTTCATGTAGACCTTTCAAGAAGCACTGTAGGATGACACATCTATGGAAAAGATGATGCCAATATTATAGCAGCATCATCTGGCTACTTATTTAGGTGGTGGAAGACCACATGCAGTAGAATCATGTATGGAATTAGTGATGTCTATATTAGTGCATCTGGAGATGCCTCTCAAGAGGAAGGTCAACCTCACACCATATATACTGTGTGATTATTCCAATAGATGGTGAGATGCTATCACTCACACATGATATCATAGGGATATGACATGGGAAGACTTTTAGGTGGACTTCAATTATTATTAAATTCTTGAGATGTTAAGGGATGACCGAGCATGAGAGTTCATGCATATAGAGTAAAGAACACTATCAATTATGGACTATTCTTCCTGATTTACTATGCTTCAGTGATTCACACCTATAATGATGGGTGATGAAGTATCGAAAGATAGATGATTTTAGGGTGGTTTTAGGTTTGATATCTATTCATAGTTAATTGTATCATGGTTGCTTTCAGTCTCTACTATTCTGAATTACTCTCTGATCACCGAGTGTAATATTCGGGAAGCTAGTGGTGCGAATCGGGGCAGTTCAGCACCGGGTTATGGTACTATCTCAATTGGAAAGAGGGAGTGTCATGTGGAGTGATCTCACGGTGATAGTAGAAGCTATAACATTTCTTTTGGTGGTCAGGTGATGTGCTAACAATGTGTAAAGGTTGGGCACAAGAGACCTCAATGCCCAGAGGATGTAGTTGAGTGCTGAGATTGTGGAAAGATGGGCCATATATATCACTAATGTAGTGATTCTTGACCATTAGATATCGAGAGTAGTTATGTATAGACTCCACGTGTAGAAGTAGGGTAAGTAGCTTCTCCCAAGTTATAAAACTGAAATACGTCGGGGCATTCAGGCCAAGGTGTTGCTCGTGGTTGTGGCCATGGTAGTGAGAACCCATGATCTCAACAATAATAGGAAGAATTAGATCCAGGTAGACAAGAAGTGTCTCAGGGATGCAGTGAAGGTCAGACTTATGTAGTTAAATAGATCCATCAAGAGTAGTATCCCAGAGCTATTCCTATCAGAGGCACTATCCTAGTCGCCACAGTTTGTCTTCTGTACTTTTTGATATTGCTGCTACACATAGTTTTATATTTGTGGCCATTGTGGAAAGTCTTGGGATATGTCTTTATACTTTTCATAATATTATGACACTAGAAACTCTAATAGGGAATATAATGATTCGTGTACATCAATGCAATGATTTCCCCATTTATATTGCTGGGTATAAATTTCTATGGAACCTCTATGTCTTAGAGATGAAAATATTCGATGTCATTCTTAGAATAACCTGGTTGGATTCTTTTCATGCATTTGTTAATTTTCATTATCATAGGGTGAGTTTCACTTAACTAGTGGAATGAGATTTTCACAATATGGGTGAATGGGATGTCCATGTGAGTAGATATGGACTAGAGAATCGTGGGTTGGGTGGGATGACTATCTATATTGTGAGTTTATTTTTGGATGACCAGGGAACATGTCTGGCATATTTCCCCCAATGGTTGATCATTTTAGAGATGTCTCCTTTGATGACTTCTCAGGATTAACTATGATCAGAGAGGTGGATTTCACTATTGAGCTAGTGCCTGGACCTTCACTGATATCTATTCCTCCTTACAAGATGGAAAAGAAAGAGTTTAAAGAGCTCAAGAGGTAGTTGGATGATCTAGAAGTTAGTGGTTTTTTCCTACCAAGTACTTCTCTTTCGGGATGACAAATACTTTTTGGAAAAATGGAGGACCATACCCTTACGATATGGGTGAACTATCAGAAACTGAACCAATTGATGATTAAAAACTGATAACCCTTTCCAAATATAGATGAAAATTTTGATCAAATTTGCATAGCTCAGGTTTATTTAAAGATGGACTTGAGGTTAGGTTATCGTCAGGTACATGTTCGACATGCATACATACCTCATTCAATGTTTCATAGTAGGTTTGGTCCATATGAGTACCTAGTTATGC
Organism: Viscum album; assembly: GCA_963277665.1. Lineage (NCBI taxonomy): Eukaryota > Viridiplantae > Streptophyta > Magnoliopsida > Santalales > Viscaceae > Viscum > Viscum album. The sequence continues at coordinate 1,193,680,678 of OY728135.1, read as the reverse complement.
TATTTAGTCTCACGAACATTCTTTCATTTTTTGTAGTGTTGATGAACCGACTGTTCTATCGTTACCTAGACTCTTTTTTGGTATTTTTAATGGATGATATAATCATGTATTCTCACAATATAAATGACCATGCCAAGCATCTAATGATCATTTTTAATACACCGAGGGAGCATCAGTTATATGATAAGATTGAAAAATTCCACTTTTGTATGGATCAGATTCACTTCCTTGGACACATCATCATAGAGTCTAGAGTAGCAGTGGACATAGAGAAGGTAAGAGCAGTGGTTACCTGGGAGCAACCCAATAAGTTTTTTGAGGTACATAGTTTTTTTGGGGATACCTAGCTACTATAAGAATTTTATATAGGACATCTGTTTTTTAGGAGCACCGATGATGGTCTTGACAATGAAACATGTGATGTTTGAGTGGTCATAATCTAGTGACTTTTCCATTCAGGAGTTAAAGGGACATTTGACTTCAACACCGATACTGATATTTTCATAGTCGATAAATATTTACACTATGTACTGTGTTGGATTAGGTATTTGGTTGAGAGTAGTGCTTATGAAGGGGGGTTGAGTTGTAGTGTACAAGTATCAATAGTTAAGGCCACATGAGAGGAATTACCTAAGACATGATCTTAAGTTAACAATAGTTGTTTGTGACTTACTCTATTAAAGACATTGTTTATTGGGAGAGTATTTTTTTCTGTACAGAGACCACGAAAGTATCAAATACATCTTTACTCGGTGTCATTTAAATATGAGTCATCGAAGGTGGGTGGAATACCTTCAGTCCTTCAATATTGAGCTTGCCTATATGCCTGAAAAAGGAAATGCAGTGGCTGATATACTGAGCAGGAGAACTCAGATATAGGAAGAGAAAGAGACTAGTGGTGAGTGGAATATTACGGCTCTGTTCATTGATATGCATTCAGATGTGCACAATAGTTAGGTACATACTTATCTTTCTTCTTTGAATGTTACTTATACTATACTAGACAATGTGATGATTAGGCAACTATCAGATTATAAAGGCCTAGTTCTATGAGGGAGTGTAGTAGGTGAGGACCCTCATACTGGATGGACGATAGGAAAGGATGAAGTTCTATATTTCCATTGATGTGTGTGGGTTCCATGGGATATACACTAGGATATGATGCTGATGTTTCAGGCTTCATCTTGGGAAGTGCATCCCGGAGTCACCAAGATGTTCCATGACTTGCATTGTCAGTTCTGGTGGCCAAGTATGAAGCGAGAAGTAGTTTGTTTTGGTACAAGATGTTCCACCTATTACTAGGTGAACGCAGAAGAGTAGCATCCAACTAGTATTTTATAGAAGTTAACTTTTATTTAGTGTAAATGGGATGATGTCGCAATGTATTTCATGATAGGGTTACCAAGGTCACCTAAAAGAAACGATGATTTGTGGTTTATAGTTGACATGATTACGAACGTCGCTCACTTATTGCTAATCAAGGAGGCCTTCGGTGTTAATGATCTTTGAAAGATGTATATTAGATAGGTGGTAATACTACATGGGGTCTCTCAGTCTATCATTTCAAATAGATTTTTTTATTTACATCTCGTTTCAGGTAGAATTTTTAGAGGGCATTGGGTACATAGGTTCTTCTGAGCACAACATACCACCCTCATACTGATGGTCAGTTAGAGTGTATGATCCATGTTCTAGATGACATGTTTCGTGCATTTGTCCTAGACTTTGGGGGATATTGGGAGAATCATATTACCCTAATATTTCTCCCCAACAATAAAATTTTCTATTAGACTATACAGATAGTACCTTACAAGGATTTATATGACAGAGCTTGGCGTTCTCCCCTCCGCTGGTTAAAGACAGGTGAGGTAGCCTTACTGGGACCACATCTCATGCAGGAGACTTTTTGAAAAGAACTACATGATTCATAAATTGATGGATACTATGTAGTCTCATCATGCATGATGTCTTCCATGTATCTCAACTACACCACGATCACTTAGACCCATTTAAAATTTTTAACCCTAAAGAGGTTGAGCTTTATGTTGACACATCTTTTGAGGAGCATCTTATTTATATAGTTTATAGGAGCATGAAGGGTCTCTGAGGCCGGTTAGCTCCTCTCATATGGGTTCTAGGGTAGCATAGACGAATATAGTACGAGACTCGGGAGAGAGAGGCCAATGTACGTGCTCAGTGGTCGGAGTTATTCTCATATATTACTTCAACACCATGGGAAGGAATATTCTGTTCCAAATTATGTTAAGGGGTTATGTTTGTAAGAACCCATTTCTTACATTGAGGTACAATTTCTTATATTCTTTTTTTCCTTTGATTTTTTTAGAAATCAAGGGAAATATGGTAAAAGTAATAGTATCATGGGTTACACGCCATGTAATACTAGTCACATCCCATGTAGTACATTAATCTATGAAGGGAATACATGGTGTGTGGGTATGTCAATATGGGAAAGAGGAAAAACCAACTACATGCCATGTACATCTAAGTACATGACATGTAGTCATGTTGACAGGCCTTGGAATGTATGTCTCCAGAATTCAGCCTCTAGATGAAAAATTAAATGCTACACACGTGATTTATATAGACTTACACATCGTGCACTTAGGGTTTTTTCTTAGAAAATGAAGTATCCTTATTATTATATCATTGTTATATAAGGGTCATAGGGGGAACTCAAGAGGAGAACCAAAACATCAACTCCTTCCCAATTGATCATCGAAACTCTGAATCACTCACCATTAGTGTCATTTGAACCCAATCAGCAATCTCTCAATCAGTCTTGAGATGTTCTTGGTGATTTGTGTTCCCATATATTTTATTTAAATATGAGTGAATATCATTTTTTCATATATCTACACCATTCTAGCTTGAGTTTTAAGTAGATTCTGGATGAGGAGAGTCACACTACAACAAGGTCGGTGGTATCTTACTTAATGGTTAATGTCATATTGTATATATGTGTTGTTATGCCACACACACATGTTTGGGGTGTCTCTCTGTTGGGAAATTTACCGATGTTAATGCTTAAGGATTTATTAAGTGATTAATAATTTTAATTGAAGCATTTTGAGACTTTTTTTTGATTAAGGGCCACCCTAGGGGTTTATTTCCCTTGATAATTGTATTTGGGCCATTTGGATGAGGATAATCGTGGTTATGCATATGTTTTCCCTATTATGGGTTGTTTGAAATGAATTGGTTAATTAAAGTCTTACCAATGTGATTTTTTTCCTTATTAACAATTTAATAGTAAAAGGATTTCATGTGTTTCCATATGATGAATTGATTATATTTCGAGCTTGGCCCTTTTTAGTTATTCTTCCTGCAAGAAGATATTTTTAATGTATATGGGAATGGTTTAATATGCTAATAGGTGACGTTTTGTTATTCTTGTGAGAAATTGTCTTTGGAAAAGGATTTTTTGTGTCTGTGGAATGCCTAAGTGCATAGATTGGAACTATGGTTTGACTGTGGTAATGAATTATGATGTCTCTCCCAAGCTAAAGGACAATCATGGATTCAATTTTCATTTTACTTGATATATTTCCTACTGAGGTATCTACTATGTTTTCTTGAATAAGGGATTTATTGATTATGTTAAAATCCCAAGAACATGTGATTTTATGTAATTTAATGGATTAATGAATATGAAAGGTATAAATGGAACAAGAATTATAGGATTCATTACTTTTGAGTAATTCCCGGTTTAAAGCATTCATTATTATACACTATTGACACATATACTCATCAACATATTGGAACATTACTTTGGTGGTTGACACTAATATTCATTTAGCACACCCTATTTGGGTCATGTTTTTCAGCCAAAATAGACTATATTTCAATAGGTGTCAATAGGGAAACAACTTCTTATAAAGGTACATCATTGCTGCTTAAGAGTAGGAGAGCATGGGACCAAACCAAGGATTGAGATGCTGCGGTGTTTCATTTTTTATTTTTGTACATTAGTATTGTAATATACTTGATAGTAGTTTATCTTGTTTTCACTGAATTCTTAGAACATGTGACATGCTACATCATTCTGATATTATATGTCTTATCGTTATCATTACCTTTTAACCGTCCATTGTTTATTTCAGTTTCATGATATTTACATATTCTACTATTGTTATTATTTATTCTATTGTGTTACACTCTACCAATGAGGTAATTGTTTCTCCATTATCATACCCTAGCTCCTCACTAGTAGTCGACAGGCTCTGGTGTTTGGGGAAATGCACTTGTGGCCATGTGGCCAACCGGGTATGGGTCCCCTTTTAGTGGAATCCAGATCCGGGATGTGACATTATGTTATGTGCCTATATTATTTTATGATGTATATATACATCCACATTGTAATATCATTAGTTTATTTATTACAATTATATTTTATGTTTCTTTTAATGTTATTATTTCATTGAGATTATGATTCAAGTTTTCGAATGTTGAAATGATTTTTTGGAACAATCTCATCATTTACTAGATTTTTATATTTCTTCTTCAGATGATGAAATATTATGATATATATCTCAAGAAACACATGGATTTTATTATCCTTTTATTATATCATTATAGTATATGTTTTCCCATTATTTTGTTATCTTTAGGTACACAAGATTTTAAAAGATTTTTTATGATTTTTTTATTTCACTCGTTGGTTAAAAACACAATTTATTCTATATCCTTGATTTATAAAAATAAATTAAAAAATGTTTCTATGAATATTTAAATGATTTAGTAGAACATTTTTTCACATATTTGAACTTTTAGAATTTTTTTAAAGGAATATTTATGCCATGTTCAAAACAATGCCTATTTAGATTTTTCCAAAAATATGAATTTAAAATTTGTTTTATTATGTACAACATGAGAATAATTTTACACCTTCATGGCAAATAATTTATTTAAATATACCATTAAATGTTTAAATTAATATTTCGAGGGAAATATTATTCTTTATAAACTAGAAATTTATTTTTTTGAAAAGTGATTTTCAAAGTAAGAAAATAAATTTTCCTCATGAAATTTTTAATGGAATTTTTATAGTATTTATACTCATCAATAGAAAGAATTTTTATTATTATAATATATTAGGAATATGATTTAATGATACCATAAATATTATTTCTCTTAATTGATTATGATTATTCTTACTGGGGATGTACTACTTTTATTACATTCTCTATATTACATTGAATGGTTTTTTTATTTTGTTTATTGAATGGGGTAATTATTAAAAATTCTCATGTTAGTTTTCCAATATGAATTTTTGTGTTGATTATGTTTCACTCTATTTAAATGAATAAATAATTGGATATTTTTTTGTGATAGTTGGGTCCTGCTATATCCATTGATGTATTTGGATTTCTCATGAGACAAACTATATTGGGTTTTTAGCTGAGGTGTTACCCATTTAAGTAATATGTATTTCCATCAGTCCTAGAAAGTATGGTTATTATGTATGAAATTACTAATTTACTCATTATGAGAATAGTTATTGATGTTCCATCTAATTATTTGATTAGTTATAATATCCATAGTTTTGTCTGAAGATTATCTGATTATTTATATATAATTATATGATAGTATTTATTAAAACCATATTATGATCAAGTAATTAATTGAACGCCATTTGTTTCAGTTATATACCACTCCATATTGATTATTATTATTTATTCATAGTATATTCTTCTATAAAAATACCATTTCAAAGCATTCTAGATCACCCCATTTAATTTTCTATTTTCCTCAAGACACCAGGATGTCTTTTTTATTGATATGTAGGTATATGGAAAGAGGAAATATGGAATTCTCAAAGTAAACCCATTTTTATTTTATGTTTTTAATTATAATTTGAATTTCAAGTATGTGTTTATTTTTCCAATACTACTTATCTATTAGGTTCTTCAGGAAGAAATTATTTGAAAATTATGCCTATGTAATAATGTAGCCACCAATTGTATAAAACTATTGCTGAGGCCTTTATAATCTTGCTCACAATAAGTTCTTATGTGTTCCTCCAAATATGCTAGAGGACTCTTACTACTAGGGAGGGCCTAAAAGGATACAATGGGAACACCATTCCCCCAAATAAGAGTTTAATAAATATGGAAGTAAACTGAACACATATAAATCCATGAATATCAGAGTGTCCAAAAATAAATACATATCAAAACTAAAATATTAAGGAAATGAATACAATATAAAAACTAAATGGAAAATATATAGATATTGGTCACCCATTTGGATAACGATAAATAGAATAAAAGAAAATAAAAAAACATAACGATGTACTTCTACATCAAGACGAACCACATACCCGGTCACCATGACTTATAATAAACTCCAATATAAACCAAAAATACACACAAGAATATATAATTGACTGTGAAATACTAGGCCTCTTCCTAGTCCATTACACCATGCCCAATCTAAAAGTACATATAAGGTCTATATATACACTATAGTGCCAGTATAGGTAGTAAGAAACAATATCTTAGTAGGACACACCCAATTTTGATCCTACCTTTTGATTTCACAACATGTGAATGCATATAATTTATTCATATCATAGAAGAAAGTAAATACTAGGATATTGATAAATTAAAAAATTAATGGAATAAATTTTAATAAAAACAAAAATGGAAACTGTTGTTTATATCTTGATATTATAGGTAAATCTTCCTCATCTCTGGCAGTAGACCATGTAATTATGAAATTTTTCTCACATAGACACAATGTTAAGAGTGTCCACCTAATCGAGAAGAAGATATAAAGTCTACCATAATTAAAGTATGAATTCCATACCCTATCATCTCATACTAGGAATCTAACCAACTAGACACATATACTAAAAACTAGGAATATAATTTTAAGATATAAATTGGTGGTAGGGACTCAATTTTATTTTCAAGAGAATATTAACATATCGCAAATGACATAAATAACCAAATGGGTAATAATGAACATGTCAGTGCATCTCTCGGATTCCATACCTGGATCAATGGAATGAATGTTTCCCTAGGAGCGAAACAATGTCCATGATCCACTACCCTTAGCCTTTGAAGAATTGATAGACTATGAGAGTCACACTCATCTGAATCTCCTAATATCACCCTAGACCCACCTCACCACAACCGACTATACAAAAAACATATAGATGCAGATACAAATTAAAGGGAATGAAACCGATATTGTAATATCCCTATGGTATACTCGCACATCTAGTCCAAAACTTGAGAAACCTCAAACATCTAAGACCACAATCTCTATCACCATGTTCGACTGACACTTAGACCCACAAACTAGAATTAATGAGACCATTATGAGGCATATCACATGCCAATAATCATGGAAATCTTCTACGGTTCTCTAAACCTCATATTAGTAAGGACACCCTACGATAGTTACCTATATCAAAATGCATCCTCAAGCTAGTATTTCCAAAAGAATCATCACCTGATATCAAATATTATTACCTACATATCGATCATGCAAAAACAAAAACCTCAACAACAAACTTGTCGAAAAGAAAAAACTCCAACCAAATCACTCCCATAAGTGAATATTCATGCCACATCACAAATAATGGAAACCCCAAGAAACACCATTTCTAGAAGGAAAACCTCATGCCACATCTACCAGAAGTGAATAAATAAATAAGACCACTCAGAGTTATCACAAACTCTACCAAACAACACCCATACATTCATGAAATTCTAAGATTTATTCATATCCAAAATATTCCTATTAGTCATGAAAATAGAAAATAGGATCCAAACTCCATGAAATAGTTCTAGTGATACGATATAAGAAAACACTAGATTCCTCCTCCAGTAATTTTTCTAAAAACCTCAAAGGAACTCACCTGTAATTCCTAACCAATGCGATCAAAAGGTGAAAAACCTCACATGGGACTCAAAACTCATAACCACATACCCCAAAGGAAAATTATATTTCAAAATACCCAAAGGAATATTAAAACTAAAATCTATCATTCCAAAATAGTATATCAATGGCCTCTAAATGATGAAAGTATTCCACCATTGTGATTTACACCAAAAATTTCCCAAATTGCACTACTCACAAGTTCAATACTGAATAAAAGGTATAAATACAACCAAAAAACCATTTCTATAAAACGATTTGTGAAATGTACTTACAGGTACACAATATGTACCCTCAAGGGTCCACCTAGTCCTATAATTTGAAAAGGGGAGGAAATTCCTAAGTTGTTCCCATTACCAATACAAAGACACAACTCACTGAGGCTTGACTATGTACAATTACATAAATAGGGAGTATATGGGTTCATAACATGTAAAACTACATGACCATATGACCCTCATGTGGGTTGTGTTCCCAAATACCCAACCACATGGACACATCCCATGACACAACATGTAACCACCGTACACAGTCTATACATTCAAAAACTCTACCTGACCATGTAATTGGACAACTAGCTAGATATATGGCCAATGCATACTATACGGCATGTAATAGATGTTCATGGAATGTTCATTGAAAATTTCATCTTCCCAAAATTTTAAGAACACAAGGTGTGTGTTCATCAAACCATAGGTTTTGTGATCAGGATTTCCCAAACTAAACTCCCTAAGAACCCCCAGAAAAAACCCAGTTTCTTGAAAACCACTATATCCACCACTTTGGGGTTCCCGAAAATCTAAAACAAGATTACAAATAAAAACCAATAACTTATAATTATTTTTGTGTAAACATTAAAATGGTTATACCAAATTATGGAAACCACATAAGCTATGGTTTATTCCTAATCCATAGTTGTTGCATGATGATCTTACATGACCTGATCTCTATGCTGGAACATCCTTCACCAACTCCCCCACTTTCCACTAAATAAATCTTCCTATACTATCTTATAGATTATTTACGAAAATGGAGGTACATTAAAATTAATATAAATTTGGGAAAAGAATAAAATTGAATAAAAATAGAAAATAATAAAAAATTGAAATAAAGATGAACAAGAATAAAATGGGTCCAGGATCGCACCCAATGCTAGATAAAAGGTTATTCCTCACCTAGGTTAAAACACCCATCCTATAGGTATACAAAAAGAAATAATTATGATTTGAGTCTTCAAATAGATTATGTAACTGAAAAAAAATGCATGAATAGACAATATTTAATTAATTAAATATTAAATATTCATCAAAAATTTGAACAACATGGAATACCACCATGCTACCTTACTAGGGGAAACCCTATTATGAAACTAATGTAAAAGTTATATAAATTAATAGATATATATTTACATGAGAAATTACCAATTTTCCCTTAAAACCCACTCAATAGAAAAAATCCAAATTTCCCATGTTTTTCTTAAATGTTCATGGAACAGTTCTTAAATATATCCCCACCATAAATGATTCTCTCCCCTTGATAATCATTGGTTGACCAATAGTTACAAAGATTAAACTTAGAAACTAGATCATCAAACACAACCTCAACCATCCACTGACCATTCTCAATGCACCCATAACAGTACAACCATAAGGGTCATTCAAATACAAATGACCTAGTAATACCCTCTATAAGAGTATCCTTATCATTGAATCTCATCAAAATTTCAAATTGCATGGTCCATGCTCTATCCACTACTAGACACAATAGTTGGACAGGTCCAAACAACCCACACTACAGATCTATCTTGGAAGACAATTCACCACCCATTCTGGTATCACCATGAATGAGATCCCCAATACTCAAAAAACCTGTAAAAACTTGTACCACAACACAGGAAGTCCTATGGGACACTATCCTCCATAATACTATCTTTATACTGATCTTCCTGTGCCAATATCATGATATTTCCAGCACTACAGTTTACTAGCATTGCCATTCTCTCTCATAAAGGATGTAAAAAAATTCCATATCAACCACTAATATCCTCCTCAAGGAATAATGATTTTCTAGAAAACTATTTCAATAATGCCTATTCAAATAATCCATGACCAAGAGAGCCTATTCTAACATGCCTAATTCCACTAACCATTCTCCTTACATAGGATATCACCAATATTCCAAATTACCCTCATTACTTCTCCCCTATAAAGGCTTCTCTCTCATGATAAGGTCCACCACATTACTACCCTCCAAATATGATTTAATATGAAATAATAGAATAAAACTATACTGTCACTATGCTACAAAATATCCAAAAAACAGAACATGGAATGATTCTAACCAAGAATACATTCTCAAGACGTCGATTATTCATAAAACCAGTATCAATCTCAGTTATCCACCACAAAATCCCAAGGAATCCTCATCCTCACCATATAAATTGTTAGAGAAACCAAAACATCAAGGGAACTTAATTACAATCCTATAATCACTCAAGAATCCAGGTCTTCATCAAGAAAACAAAACCACCAGCAGTGCATCCCAAAGCCAGAACCAATCCTAATGTGTTTCCACACATCCATCATGGAATGGAATTAATATTTATCACTAGATATCAACTATTAAAATAATCCACATTTCCTTAAATTAAAATAAAAATACCCACAGTTTAGTAGAGTAGAATTCCACCATATAACTACATGAGGAAACACCATATGTGTAGTTTCTAATACTTTAAATAACTAGATGTCCATTTTTAATAATAGAAAACATATTCAAGAAAGATTCATGGGGATTATATGTGACAATGATGATTCATAAACATAATCCTTTTATAATTTGACCAAGATCCAAAAACCCATAAATAATAAAACCCACACACATATAAGAATATGAGTTAAAAATCAAACAACCATAATATCAAAAACCATGAAAAAAATTTACAATCCCTGAGTAACCTAGAATTTTAATTGGAATAGGTTTTCCTGATATAAATATACCGTTATCCTTATTAGAATACAACATAATCCTTGATCATATATCTACCAACTACCTATGTAGTATGTTAAAGAAAATGAATGATCTGATGCTATTTTAACATGAAAAGGCCCAAGTTTACCTGAAATGTCACCCGATCTGACTCAAAAAAATCCTCATGTCATCCTCTTTATTTTATATTGGCTTCCGAATGGTGGAGAGAGTTGAAAAGGATTCCATTGGGGGTAAATTTCATTATATTATTGTGTAATAATATCAAAACTAAACTAAAAACACATACATCCATGTACATCATATTGCGTATAAATAAATAAATAATTGAAATAAAATAATAATGCAATAAATTCAGCATAATTATTAAAAGAAAAACATAAGGACATTAGTTTTCCACCAGGATTTCTACAAGCAGAAAATATAAAAGAAAATAAATTAAAGAGGATCTACTGTAATAATGAGTGGAACCAGATACACAGTATCCATGACCGTATAATGTATCTAGCATTAACCAATAATTTACATGAGTATCTATAGTTGAATATGAAAAAATGGGCCAATTTTTGAACTATTGTACAGTGCATAACCCTAAATTATGATATATGGTCTATACATACATTGAGCTATGCATACAAAGAGTGAGAAAAAATATTTTTAATCCACCCCAATGATGGTTCTAACATCTAAACTAATATATTTATCATGAAAAACATTTTATTCTGAACCTCGCAAAATATTAGGACTTGATTAATGATAAAAAAATTTAAAGGAGGAAATAATTATTAACAAAAATAAAACAACAAACCATTGGTTATAGCCTAAAATTTTATATAAATCTACCAATATCATTCCCCATCTATATGAACTAGGAAATATGGGTCACACAACCACTATGTTAAAATAATCCTCTAGATAAATAATAAGATATAAATTCCCCACATGGATATAAAATAATTTCAAACCCTAGGATTTCATTCTAAGAATTTAAATAACAAAAGGCATCTACCAAGTGAAATGACTCCAATGGTATAATATGAACCGTTATTATGGACTCTATATCAACCTCAAGAGAATACTACATTTCCCAAGAATTCCTATAAAACTAATTAGGTGATATAAAATCTATCAGTGCATCTTTGACCAACCTTAATAGGGTAAAATAAAAGACCAGGCCCCAAGAGCACAATGGCCTTAATGTTCAACCCCCTAGATCTAAAATAATAGTCCACATAGGAGGATTTAATTATCATGATAACCCACTATCTTCTTATACCCACATCATAATAACCAACCATCACATAGGAGAGAGAAACAATGAAAAATCATAGGGCCTATTCGAAGTCAAATAATAACTCATAGGTCTCCACTGACATCCAAGTATGAAAATGAATGACCTAAAACCTACATGACCACATGATCAATTATGTTTTTTACTTGATACCCATACATTCCAATTAGAACTGATATGTCTGACATTATGAATCTTATAGGAATATAATCACAGGAACCCTATATGGTCCTCTAAATCATATATCAGAGAGAACACAATATAAGGATATCCTCCAATAAAACCAAACCTCAGGCATCACCCACAAAAATAAACCTCAGCTGGGCTCACAGTCGGAAACTCAAATATCACTCTCCCAAAAGGGTAACCTCCTCCATCACCTCATATAAAATAAAGAGCATCAACCTTTCAACATAAATAAGGTAAATTTCAAAAACACTACCTCTAACTGAAACCATAATATACATCATATAAAAAAGGGTAATCATATTCTAAATTTCAAATAATAGAATTCATAAAAAGGTACGTCAGACCTATATCATACTCTTCATAATGGTACCCAACCAAACTTCATATCCCACAATTTCATCTCATCCTAAAAGATATTACACATCCTCACCTCAGGGGACTAAACTCAAACCCCAAAAAACAAAAAATATAATCTTATATAATAAAACACATGATCTCTCCTCCCATAATCTATCGAAGAAAATCAAATCAACTAACATGGAATCTTCAACCATGATGATTATTAAGTTAAAATACTCATATAATAATCACAACTCAAAACTCAAACCCTACCCAAAATAGTATTCTAGAACCACAACCAAAAAGGAATCCTCTAACTATACTCTCTCAATATAAAACACCATCTAGAAGGCCTTTAAATGCCAAAATTACTCAACCGATGAGAACTGCCAGAAAAAATTTTCATAATGAACTAATAAAAAGTTCAATTAGGAATCTAGGTTACAGAGACTTCCAGAATTTCCTTATTAGAAAAGGTACATGGCATGTACTTCCAAGAACAGGATGTTTACCCTCAAAGGTACACCTGGACATGAACTTTTACACATCCAGGGAACACCCAACGTTATCCAATGTACTAGTACATAGCCACAACTCATATTAGGTTTGTACACATACTATTATTGGTCAATGTCATACATAGTTCTTCTAGTGTATTTTTAAATTTTCTGGTACCCCTCACATATAGTGTATTCCCAAATAACCATCTACATGGTGAAGTCTCACTACACAGTGTGTACCCTTGGTACATGACATGTACTTCCAGAAACTCAGTATTCCCATGTACATAGCCACATGGCCATGTACATGGACAAAATCTTCTATATGAAATTTACTTCAGGCACTCAATGTTTAATTTAAAATGTTCATATTACCAAAATTAGAATAACTCATGAAGTGTTTTCATAAAACCACATGCCGTGTGATAGGGATTTCCTGAATATATATCCCAATTATCCACTAAAAACTCCCAATTCACAAAAATACCACTAGAAAGACCATCACGGGGTCCCCAAAAAACCCCAAAACAATATTAAAACTAAATAACCACCTTCTAATAATTTATGTGAAAATAAATAAAAAAAAATTACCACTGGGTGGAAAATTCTGAATCTTTCATTTTATTCATAATCTATAACTTCCACATGATGGTCTGGCATGACTTGAGCTCCACATTGTCACCTCCTTCTCTCACTCTCCCATATCACTCCCAATCACTCTACCCATACTCTATCTTAGTCGAAGAACAACACGGGAAGGGAATCCACCAACAGATAAAAAGTGGAAATTATAAACATTTAAGAAAAATTGAATAGAAAGAAAAATAAAAATAAGAAATGAAGAAATAGTGTTTAGAAATACCCTAATAAGTAACATAAGATTATTCCACTCCTAAGATAAATCATCTATTATATAATAAACCACAATTATGGAATACTAATATGATACTCTATATAGAATATATTACCAAAAAACAGGCACCCATAATTTATATACATTTAATTAAATATTAAATAATCTTTTAAAATTAAAATATCATCGAGTCCCACAAAACATAATTCTAGGGTAAACACCATGTTATAGAACCAAATGAGTGGTCAAAAAAATTATCTGAGTCCTCTTGGTAAATGGAATTAATATTTTCCCCCTTAAAACTACCAGAGATAGAAAATATAATTTTATCTTTTTTATAAACCATAATGACATGGTTCTTGAAGATCACCACCCCAATCCGAATTTACAGTACCTCACAACTACAACATTGGCCATATACATACTCACATAAAAAACAACACTATATTTCAATTATTTAGTAACCACACATTGAATTCCTATTTTCAATACCTCATTTATATTTTATTACCTTCATTAATTCACTAACCACATTGATTTTGTAAATATACCTCCAATTGTCATCATTGATAATTCAATTACTAGTTATCATAACTAGAATAAATATTCACTAAATATATCTCTATTATTATATATAAACACACTTCTATTTCATATTCTTAAATTAATTTATATAATTTCATCATACATATATTTCCTTTGGAATCTACAATAGTAACAATGTCCACCCCTCTAAAACAAAAATGAACTTAAAAACCAATTCCAAAAAGTATAGAATAAAATATATTAATAAAAATATTCTAACACAAAACAACCTCATTAAGGCCTCCAACATTGACAAAAAAATGATATCATAATAGTAAAAAATTAATTCTCTATTATAATTCTTCGCTATTTATTTATAAATCCATGATTATCAAATTTATATTATTTATCAATTCAAAATTTCCACTTATTTATGTCACTACATTATTCAAAAATTCTAACTAATTTAGAAATTCTTTTTAATAAAAATAGTAATAGAAAATTATAATAACATTATAAGAAAAAAGCATCATCAAATTACATAACTATAATAGTAAATCATGTATAAAATATTTGTCTAACTTATGAAATAAAAATAAAATTAAATTAATAACATTATTAGATAAATCTAAACTTTTTAAATGTGGAAAATTAAATATTTTTTAACCACAATATTATAGAAATGATATAGAATGAATCTAAAAACCCTACCCTAAAACTAGATTGATAAACACCATTGTATGAGAATGGAAAAAAATTGATATAAAACACCGATGAAAACACGAGGATAATTTAAAAATGTAACATACATCCACAAATCATAAATTTTTATCTAAACCTTATATATTGATCATAAATACCTAATTTGTATAGATTTAGAAAGAGGTAAAAAATAATGATATAAATTGAATAAAAGTATATTCGATCACAATAAATCAATCACAAGAAGGTAATATTTTCATAAACCATGAATGATGTCCAAGATAACTGAAACTAATACATATGATACCAAGGGTATGATAGAATAAAAAATAATCGATCTATTAAAGGGTAATTCCATATAATTGTTGTAATTTTTTTAGTAATAATTTATTTCAGTATGAGACTATACCATGTCATAGTGTTGGTCAGTCAAGGAATATAAATTTACCACAACCTTCAAAAAATTATGAACCATTAATTCACCAAACATTTCACTACTTCTAGTACTCCATTGAATATTTCCATGATGCATCCCTATAGACCATGATTTTTTGCATCCTATTTCACTATGTATCCCTTAAAATACCATAACATGGTTCTTTCCAATAATTTATAGAACATAAAATTGAAATGAAAAGATAATTTTCCAATATCTACATGGAAAATAATAGTTTCTACCAAACCCAACATAGACCAAGGAAACTAAGAAAACATCACCAAATCATGGTTTAACACTCTGATGTAAACGTACTTGAAAATGGATAAAAATAACCCCAATTATACAATATCATAAATATAGAAATTCGACCATGACTTGGGGAAATCTACAACAACATCCAAATAAAAAAAGATATAATAGAAACACCAACACGGTGCAGCTTATGTAAAAATTAAAATGATGATATCTATAGTCCTAGACCAGCTTCAAAAAACCCTCTAAGTATTAAAAAGCATAAAGTTATTCACTGAGAATGTTTTTCCTCTGGATAGACATCAAATTAATTTAGATTATCTTTCACTAACTAATAAATTTAAACATTGTAATTACTTATAACCTTTTCAATCAAAAAATACATTTAAATTTACCAAGGATAAAATAGATTTGTTGAATACCATTCCATTATTGATGATTCATCCCTAACACCACTAAAGACATGGTCTAATTATAACTGTGTAATAGAGTTTCCGTAAAAAACCATTAATCAATAAAAATTAGCAGCAATCCTCATATATTATCTATTGTAAACCTCTAAGAAAAAATAGATTAATGGAAAAATAATAATTGTTTTAAATAAAATATTTTAATCTACATGAATTCATCCTCTCAGAAGAATATTAATAAAATAATTAAGAAAAATATATTATAGGGTATCAATAATTCATTAAAGGTCACAAAATTTCATGATAGTGTTGTGTATAACAAAATTGAATGTGACTAACCACATGATTGTTTATTTTACAATAAAATCCCTCATATTATGGAACAACTCATTACTTAGTTTTGAAATGGGGTTTGGCTAAATATTAATACCATACTCATTGTGTGTAACCTACATCCCATCAATTCCAACAATATTTTAGAATGAAAACTCAAAATGAAGTATATAATATCGTGGTGCAATGATAACTATTAGAATAAAACATATAATCCTTGGGAAAATAAAGGCCTAATAAAATGGCCTAACCACTCACCATAAACAACCTAAAGTGAACAAAATAATTAATACTAAAGATATTATCTTTTAATATAATAGAAAAAATGAAAATTATATAAATCATAATGAAATTAATAGTCTATAATGGCTAAATGCAACACCACATTCTCAAAATCTTATAAGAAAACAAAATACAGAATGTCACCCCTAGCCATTATTTTTTTATTTAATGATTTTAAGTGATTCCCTATAGTATCATTAATATATTTCATGATACCATCCCTTCATAGGTACAAATCATATGACATTAACAAATTATGAACCAAAACAGTCCCCCAAGTACTACCTCCAGTTGGCCTTAGGATTGTGAATAACACTGAAAGTATAAACATGCCACACACAGAAGGAATTACCCATAGTAATTATATATTATGAAGAGATATAATGAATAAACACCACAGAACTCCAACGACTAATACTTATTAAATCAAAACGGATAGAAAATTCATGAATAATTTCATCAATTTTGGAAATTACTCTCTATGTAAATATTTAAAGACAATTTCCACAATAATGATTCAATAGTAACTGAGATATCCAATATAGTGATGCTAATAATTATCCTCAAGAACCAACTTGAAACCTAAAGATAGTATATATATTTATAGAGTTATAATAACATTTTTACTTAGGAGGATTATTCCCAAAGTCACTCATTCACGTGTAGGATGATCATAGTAATGAAAACATGAATAAAAACATATCTAAAATTAACATAAAAAAGATAAAAAAATCCAATACCAACATTACCGTGTCACCAGTCAATAATAATTCATCCAATATATTAACATTGTGTGAATGAATTTAATAAAATGTCCTATATAACCACTTCCACACTAATTTACCACAATCATACTCCACCATCTATTGTTATATACCCACATCCCTTCCATGAACATATTATTAAATATCTATATAACTTTGATGTGGTTTAGGATGAATCTATACTTATCAAACCCTCCTATAGGGTTAAGAATCTATTGTTTTTTGGAAAAAAGGCTGGTCATTTCTATAAATGGAGCATGGTTTGTGAATGATTTCAATAATCACATGTAATATCAGGGAAATTTTAAGGAAATGGGTCTTATAGTTTATGCGAACAATAGTATTGAAGGTGGTGTTGTTTCCTTGTATTTGCCAAAAAAATTGGGTCTAGAAAATTGGAGAATATAGAAAAGCAATTTAGAAAAGGGAGTTGTGTTCTAGTGTTACAGAGGATTTTAAAGGTTTATTCATGAATTTTTCAAGACCATTTTATAAAAATATGGAAAATGAAAGAAGGGTGTGATAGTTATGGATTGGTGCACATGGTGAGTTACACGAAAGAGGCTATGGAGATTAAGAATTGCATGTTCGGGTGAAAGTTGTGCACCTCACATGCAGGGTCACCAAAATTAATATAAACTGATGAGTACTTACAAACAAGACTTATTATGTTTTTCCAATTAACATACATTTTATTTATGTGCAAGGGATTTGCGTGTAAATGACCTGTATTTAGTAAAACCTGTACACATGTGTTCTTTTGGACATTAAATGACCTAGTAAATCATATGGTTTAGCTGAATGATAGATAAAAGTTGTGCAATAGAGAAGGGTTTCACAAAAATTAAGGGTTGTGAGAAACTTTTCTTTTTTGACATTCCCCATACTTTCATTCTATAAGTAGTGTTCTATGTAATTGCATCGTTGAGCATCTAATAGGATTTGTTTATCCAGGTTGTTTGTTTAGTGATTTCAAGTTCATCTATTGATGAATTCAATGTGAGAAGAGTATCATGATGGAAAGATACATATAATCAATGAAAATTTATTTAAGGGACATTCATGTTGATAAAATGAGTGAGACTTCACCTAAGGCAGTGATCAAGGGGAAGTCAATGAAAGTGCTCTGAAAGACACAGTTTGATATCCCTAAAATATTGTAATGGTAGTGTTCTTGGAATATAGTGGTTGTCTATCAAAATATTATACTCATAGACTAGAAAATATTATTATAATTTGGTACTATTGAAATACTATTGGTGTATTCTTATTGGACTAGACTTTAGTGGTGAACTATGTAAAATATTATGTCTTCTCTTTCCATGTGATTGTTTGTTTTCGTAAAATTCAATTTAGAAAGGTTTAATAGGTTCCAACCAACATGGGAACAATATCATTATTTTTAGAACAAAATGTTGACACCTTGATTCACCTCTCCTTTGTCAAGGTGTTCCAGGGTCCTTAAATTTGTATTATAGGTTAATGGTTTCTGTTGTTAAATTTGTCCCTCTTTGTTGTTTTGGAGAATTTAGTTAATCTCATCTAAGATATCTAGTAATTGATTTAGTCTTTTCCATTGCATAAGGAATATTGGTCACTTTTCCAATAGGGATGTATTTGACTTATACAGATAGAAAAATTCATGATATAGAAGCTAAAGAAGAAAATTCTCTCATTTCAGCTCTTTCTGATCATATTTATCTAAAGGTGATGAGATATACATTTTCATAGTCTATGTGGGAAAACTGAATAATATATATTAGGGAATAAATAAAGGGAAGGATGAGAAAATATATGTTTTGCACAATAGGTTTAATGATCTAAAGATACAACCAGATGAAAATGTAGATAACTTTTTCTATCGAATTACTAAAGTTAAAGCATAAATTGGCAGGCATGGGGAATAAATAAAAGATATTGAATTTGTGATTAAAATATTTATAATATATCCAACTCTCTACAATCAAAAAAAAATTTCCCTTGAAAAAATGGATTTTGAAAAAATTTCTATGGATGATTTTCTATGCAGTCGGGTGGCTTATGAAATGAGAGTCAAGCCAGATGATGTGATGAACTATGTTAGTAAGGACATGGAATTCAATGAAATTGTGAAACTTCAAATTTCAGAAGATAGTTATAATTAATTTATTATATAAGAATAACTCATTCAAATCTTTTACAAGAAATTAAAAATATTAAAAGTAATATATGAAGGAAGATACCCTTGTCTAGTATTCCTTGTGGTAGAGTTAGGCACATTTCCTCGTGGTGCTAAAGGAAGTTCAATGATGATGAAGATGAATCTAGAAACTCAGAAATGCCTCTGAAAATGTTCTCTCAAAAGAGAGACTTCAAATATGGAATGGAAATATATAAAAAATGTTTTTATGTAAATAAGAAGATGATGATACTGAATTATTTGAGGAATAAGAAATAGAGTTTAAATCCAGAATCTCTGAATCTATGAGGGTTATAGATGAAGAGTTAGAACCATCAAAAGATAAGGCTAGAGATAATCGGTTGATTGCTTATTCTAATATCATGTTTCAAATTTAGTATTCTCTTAGTAAGATAGATAATCAATGTAACATATTCAAAAAGTGGATAGCAGTTTTGGAAGAATCATCAGAATATGTTCATCTACTTGATGTGAAAATTGAATGACTGGAAGAAGTGGTTAAAGAACATTCAACAACCTTTGAAAGAATATAAGCTATAGTGGATATGTATCTTAGAATATAAGAATTCAAAAAGGTTATTAATGACATTGCATTTAGACTAGTGGATATTTCCAAGACTGTAGAGGGTCCTGAAGAAGAAGTTGTTAATGGTAGGAGTAAACTAGAAAGTGAAGGAAATTCAAAAAAAAAGTATAAAATTCTACCTGGATGATTCTCAGATATTTAGTTGATAGGGAGAGCTAAGAGTGGTATTGATGGAGTATATAAGGATTTGGATGATCAAAGAACCACATGCATGGTAAAAAGATGAATGGGATGAGAAGCTAAAACAACAATGCCTGAAAACAAGATAAACAAAAAAAGGGATAATGAACATTAGACACATCACAATGCCACTTGAAGTATTAAAAAATAAATCTTCAAATAAAACTGAAAGTAGAACTGAGTCCTATCTACAGGTTTTCCAAAATGATAGGTTGTGAAAATATTTTCCTAAGGAAATAGACATGAGGAGGAATATAAGTGAGAAGGAATTCCCTCTTATGAAATGTAAATTCTATGGCTATCAGGGACATACCATGTCATACTACAAAGCGGAAAGGATCAATTTGAATAGGGAATTGAAAGGAAGTCAACACAGGAGAAAAAATTCATATCTTATATATTTTAGATGAAATAATTTCGATGGATACTATTTTCATTTTTCTAAAATTGTTCATAAAGTTGTTCATTGTAGGGAGAGGAGAGGCATGATAAATACATACAAAAATCAGAGACATGTCAATACTCATTAACAAGATGGGATTTTTCTTACAAAAAGATTTTCTACTCTATAATAAGATAATGAATATGAAGAGCCTTCCCTCATGAAATAGATATATGAAGTGACATCTTTATCCTTCACTCAATCAAAAATTTCATGAATGGAAAAGAAGACAATTGAAAAATCCAACCTTGTAGAAGTAACCCTAAAAGATAAAATGATAAAAAACACCTAGATTCATGGTAGTAGATGAACATCTTTTATGATGGGAAATACAGACCTATTAAACAATGTTAAGAAGGGGTTAGGTGGAATGGTATGATTTGGTAATGATAGTGATATGATGATCAAAGGTAGTGAAAGTACTAAAATATCTAATAATGACCTGAAGTAAACTGAATTTATTTTTGTGGATGACTTATATCAAAATATCCTTAATGTGATTTTACTCTATGAATTATGAATTATAGTGACATTAAATCAAAATGGATATACTATAAAAGTAAAGATATGAAATTTACTCATGAAAGTTTGCATAATAGATTGAAACTTATACCAGGTTGATAGTAGAGGGAATATTTTCTACATAACTATTGATGAAGAAAATGACTTGTGGAAGTAGATATTGGGGATAATTAATAAACAAAATACATGTAAAATGTATATAAGTTGAATATAATAATGTATATACCTTATCTGAAGCATGAATGAGAAGAGACATCATATTCATGCATACGAGGTAAGCTGGTCTGCAGTTCATATCGGCCACAGAAGAAGAGTGCATCAAATCATCATGATCACATTCATACAGATGAATGTTATCTGATATATGTTTCTGGAACATATATAGAATGGTAATTCATTATTTTCATTGATTATTATAGTATAATGTCTAGTATAATGGTTATACATAGGAAATGACAAGTGATTGATCGAATAAAAAGATGTCAGTGAATCATCGATAATGATACTATATAGAAAATAAAAGTGTTTCTGTTTTCTAATGGAGTAGAATACCCATTCATTGGTTTTGGAAATTATTTAGATAAACATGGAATACTACATGAGGTTGATTCTATGATAACTCGACAAGAATGAAGATATTTATCTAAGGAATCAGTAGGTGAAAAAAATGGCCATAACTATATTGATTGTGAGTCGTACATATTTCCATTAATGGAATGTGCATGTTCAAGCTATAGTGTATATTCCAAATCAAATAGGGATTTATATGTGAGAAACAAGTGAACCATATGATTTGTGGCATTGAAGTAATCCCTCCTTGAAGTTTTTTCATGTTTTTTGAAGTAAATGTTTTATTAAAAAAAGGATGAAATCAAGGGAAGTATGGTGATGCTGTAGATGAAGGAATATTCCACAGATATTCAATGAATAAAAAATCCTATAAATGATTAAATAATCATCTTGGAAGAATTTTCGAATGTATTGATGTTAATATCATTGAAGATAAGACCACAAATACCTTTAGGGGATCTTATTCTCATATAACTGAAGATGTAGAAGATAGTGGATATGGAACAAAATAAAATGCAGGAGTATAGGAAGGTGTTAAAAACATTCATAGGTCACAAAGTGATGTCAATTCAGAAGAGAAATCTGATGTAGAAACCGTGGTTGATGAGAATTCTTCTAAAACTTATAAGACAAATTGAAGAGGAGAAAGTGATAAATAAAATATCATTCGGGATTGGAAAAAACCTACATAGATAAAGAGAATTAGAAAAAGTGCACAATATTCCATCATATTAGTTGTGGAACCATCCTAATTTATAGAGGTTGCAAAGGATAAATAATGAGATAAATCCACGAATAAAGAGACAGATCAGATCGGTAAGATCCAAACATGGGAACTGGTTAAGAGACATAGAAATCAAAATATTTTTGGTATGAAATGGTTCTTTAAAAATATATTATTTGAGCATTGAAATGTGGTCATAAATAAGGATATATTGGAGTCTAATGTCTAAACATGCAATTAAGGAGTCAATTATGAAGAAATATTTTCTCTAGTGGTGAGACTAGAGTTAATCAATATTTTTCTTTTATAGAAATTCAAAGAGGATATAAAGTTTATCAAATGGATTTAAAAACAAAATTATTCAATGGTTTTCTTAATAAATAATATTATATCTAACAATTGGTCAGTTTTATGATCCTAAATTATGAAATGAATGTTTTTAGACTGAAAAAGTCTCTCTATGGTCAAATATAGGCACCACGATCATAGTATTCTCATCTGAATTTTTATCTAAACAAGCTCAAATTTAAAATTTGTGATGTACACCAAAAAATCTATATGAATAATTTAAAGGAAGATAAATTTATGGTGTTGGTGTTTGAGGATGATGTTAAATTTCGCAGAAGAAAAAAAATACCAGTGGAAGAATTTCAAAATAACATGAAGTTAGAATTGAAAATGTCTATAAATGGTGAACTCACATACTTCTTGGGGATAAAACTGATTCATAAGAAAGACTAAAATTTTATTATATATGAAAAAATATCACAAGATTTTTTTGAATAAATTCAATATGCTTGACTCAAAACCAATGTTGACTGCACTTTCTATTGGAAAAAACATGGAAAGCAAGGGGATGTGACTTCTGTGGATCGTACCATATATAATAATATCATTAGAAGCCTATTTTACTTGACTAAAACATGAATTGATATCAAATTTGGAAAATTATTGGAATCCCACATTCAATTTAATCTCAATGAAGAATATATGGAGGTAGTTAAACCAATTGTAAGGTATATTAAAGGTACACAAAATTATGGATTATATTTTTCTATAGGAATAGATAATAGACTAGAGTTGTTTTCTAATGCGGACTAGGCTAGATATATTATGGGTAAAAAGAACACAAGTGGTGGAACATTCATTATTAGGGATTAATGCATGGTTTGGTTGAGAAAAAATAGGAAATGAGCTCCCTCAGCACAACTGAAGGTGAGTATATCTCTAATATAAATAATTTCACTAATATATTGTGGATGAAGTAATAACTAACTAATGTGGTGATGAGTTGAAACAACTGAAAGTGATTTACGATGATAAAAAGAGCATTATTTATCTTATGATGAATCTTATTTATCATTCTCATACAAAACACATTGAAATTATATATCACATTATCAAGGAAAATTTTGAACAATGAATGATTAAACTAAATCATGTTGGAATAGCTAATCAGTTGACAGACATACTAACCTAGACATTGTCTGCACATGTGTTCGAGAAGCATCGGTTGAACCCTTTGTGTTCGTCCACCTACGGATGATTGAGGAGGTTATGAGTGGTATTGTCTCCGTAGTTGCATTAAATATTTTAACTTGTTTATGGATGTGATGTAGGTTTATGGGGGAGATACAATCTAAGGGAATTGATTTTATCTCTATAAGTAAAAATAATGTACATTGGTTATATATCTAATGGGGTAGAATTGAAAAAATCAATGGTATAAAGGATAAATTATAAAAAAAATATAGTGGAGTGGATTGATGAGTTATAATGGAAGAAACTAATGAGAGAAAATAAGAATGGAGAAATCATTTCTGTGTTATAAGGAAATAGTCAGATCTTATCTTGTACATCATTAGGCATTCCAAGACTTGAGAATCCAAAACATGATTCTCAATTGTTTTCTACAATGAGAATTTATCATGTAAACATAGAGTTTTAGATGATATTTTATATGTAATATTTTTTATGTAATGACTAGTTCTTCATTGAATTTATCTAATGATTTCCAACAAACCCAAAGTGAGATACTATTTAGACAAAGGTTGGTTTTTTCTATGAATGAAGCATTGTTTGAATTTTTTCTTTAATACTCACATGTAAGATAATGATGTTTTCAAGGAAAGGGATATTATTGGCAAAGTAGATAGCATTATTCAAGGCGGTGTTGTTTCCAAGTGTTTGCCATATTTTTTTTGGGATAAAAAATAGAGAATGGAGAAATGTGTTTTGGAAAAGGGAGTTATGTGATAGTGTTAAAGAGCATTGAAAAAAATTTCCCATTATATTCTTTACAGTAGTTCATCAAAATATGGAAAAGGAAAGAAGGGCATGTAATTTATGGTTTGGCGTGTAAGGTGAGTTTCATGATAGATAATAAGGTGGATGAGACTTTCACGATTGGGGAAAATTTTCACACATCATGCACAGGGTCCCAAAAATTCCTATAAAGTGTTGAGTACCCCCAATCATGACTTAAGAAGATTTTCCAACAATGATCTGTTGTATTTGTGTATAAGGGAGTTGTGTATGAATGACTTTCACAGAGTTAATCTTATGAACAAGTGTTCATTTTGTCTCTAAAATATCAAGTGAATCATATGGTTTAACTACATAATAGATAAGGGTTTCATGATATAGAAGGGTTGTGCAAAAGGTAAGGGTTGCGTGAAAGTTTGCATTCATGACAATCCCCATACATGCATCCCAGAAGTGGTGTTCAAGGCTTGTGGAGTTTTGAGCTTCTAACGGGCATTATTTATCTAGGTTTTTTATTCTATTCTTTCATGTGAAACTATTTAGGACTTTTATGTGAGTATAGTATCGTGTTTTTTTAAATTCAAATTCTTTTATTCGATTCTATTGAAGAGACCTTCAAGTTGATAAACTGAGTGAAACTTCACCCTAGTCATTGATCAAGAAATAGTCGATAGAAGTGCTCCTTGGGAGATAGTGTGTTATCACTTAAATATTCTAAAGGATATATTCTTAGACTATAGTGGCTATGTATAAACTATTATGATCCACAACTAGTAAAGATTAGTGGAATTTTGTATGAATGACACACTGTTGGAATTTTTTCCTTTGACAACCACTTAATGGTTAACCATGTAAAATGGATATGTCAAATCATTTCATGTGATTGTTTGTTTTTTACAAATTCTATTCTATAAAGATTAACATTTAACTACCAAAATAGGTATAATATTTATCTTTTTATAAGTGAAATTTAACACTCTGATTCACCCCTCCCCTCTCAGGGTGTCTTTGGGTACTTCATTATTAGCATATGTAATCATCTGTAATCATTTCCCCATATCAGGGAAAACTCTTCCACATAACCATGACTCAAATATAGGGAAGTCACATACCATGAACATGATGGACAACAACATCATTCCCTCCACCTCTCATGCATAAACCCCACCACATATCACATCCTCAAAATAATTGGGTTATCTATAAAACTGACCCATATGTTCACTAGGTAATATCTAAAACCAACAAATTCCATCAATAGGTTGTCTTGAACACCAATGTATATCATCACTACTATTGGAGGGTGTGATGGGATGTGGTGGTAGTTTCCACCTGATTCACCACTAACCAGGATATTTGGGAAAACACACAGAAACAAAAATATTTAGGTGATGGAAAGGTTATCCAACTTGATTGTGGTCCAAATAGAAATAATTTGAAAATACATGACACATATAAAGAACATAATACATAAAATATTGTTTATAATTATCTATTATAACATTTTAAACATAACCACCATTGAACCACATGAAATAAATCACAACAACTCCACCCAGAAATTTCCTTACACCCCACAATCATGGTACATAACAACACAATTTCCACTTTCAGAAATAGGACCCACAATTTTATGAATTAATTGGTCCATAATATATCAAATTTAATAATAGATTCCATTCACATTAATATAGATAATTCATTTTACCTTCATTTAAATTAATCCAATTTCCACTCATCAATTTATGCCCATTCTTAGATTCAATTATATCCCATGTAATTTTAGTTCCAATATTCAATTCTGTTTCATGGCTAGATAGTAAATGAATAGAACCACTCTATGAAACAACTCATCCACACCCCATCAACCATTTCCTCAACTCAATATATACATATCCATCATAACCAACCAAACCAACCACCACAATTACAACACATCACAACTATCATGTGTTAGCCCTCATAACATCCCATTTCTGTTAGCCATCACTTTAATACCTAACATATACCTCAACGTATATGGTAACCAAAATAAACATAAAATCTCCAAAATGGTAAACATAAACACCATATATTCACTATAATAAAATCAACATACAAAAAAGTTATATCTTTCACAAAAAAACATTTATGGTTTATCAAAGATGGTTTTAATAACACTACAACATTACATAGCATGGGTATTATCACACAATTCAAACATTATATGGGAAACCAATTGTTTAATCTTATATTAGTTATTATCTAGTTCATTCATGGTGAGTTAAAATAGTCTTCATAACAAGGTATTGAAAACTATCAAAATTATAACATATGAAAATATTCTAATAGCCTTGTTTTTCATCAATGTCAATAAGAATGTATAATCAAATAAGAAACATTACAAAACTAGTAAAAACATGTGATCTCTCTCCTTTACCATGAAATTTTTATATTTATAATATTAATTATCATAAAATTATGACCCATAACATCAAACAAGAGAAATGAAATAGTATAAAATCCACATATTAGCACATAAATAGGGAGAGAACAAGGATCAAATACCATAAAGAATATTTTTGAACTTTTGCGCACAAGAAGGATGATAATAAAAAAGTAGATGGAGAAAAATGAAAACACTATATCTACCTGAATCACACTTAGGGCCCATTAACATGGCTACACAATCATACCCAGATAAAATAAACATCACTGGTATAAAATTTCCTAGGTAAGGAATAGGTGAAATCAAAGGAGAAAAGGATTTAAATAGAAAATATAGCCAAATATCAAACTCATAATACCATTGATCAAAGTAAGAGGAAAGGGAAAATAATATAATATAACAATTCTTATCATTATCAAAAAAACCTAAGTGGAATTAATTAAATTTTGATATCTTTTGATTTACAAACATCCTAGGCCTTGACACATTATAGAAGTGAAAAACCTATTCACACTCTATGTTTTGGTGTTTCCTAATAATCTAGTCCCTTAAATAGATCCAGGATGTGAAATACTTAAAGTAAAAAAACATGATTATAATATGAATCATTTCATGGATCCTCAGGATATAATTCATTTTCTAATTGAATCATAATTTTGCATCATTTGTTTATTAAGAACATATATCTTTTTGTGGAAAATAATGAGATGAATTTCCAACCTCCAATCGATAAACTCAAATTCACTTCATGTGCATTGATTCACATCATGAGTAAACCTCAATGAATAGTATTACTGGTATAAATTAAATCTAAGTCTCATATATATTCCTCTAAACACCTCCAACACTCAAACCATAAATGTAATGGACATAGAAGGAACTGGAAATTACATTAGATACCAATCAAATGATTCTAATACCCATAAATAAAAATCCCAAATGTAAAGGAAATAGTATGATTTTTTTTCATGATATACCTCTTAGGGATCTCATTACCCCACAAATAATACCACTAGAGAATAAAATCATTAAAAGTTAAAAATTCTCAAAAAAACCCCAACATAACCATATAAACATTTCCCAATTGAGAAAAAACTACACCATTTCACACTATCCATAATCCACATCTATTAAAAACCCATATATAATATATTTTATCCTTTCAAAATCATAATAAAAAAAACCATAAAACCACTACATAAATGTTCTCCATGAATGTAATTAAAGGAATCTCACCCTACCTACTAAGACATTGTCCATGTTGGGAGGAACTGACTCAATTGTATAGTTTAAATTTTTTTGATAAATATAACAAACATATATTGGGTTGAGGATTTCCCCTATTCATATGTTGAAATCCTTGAAAACATCATCAATAAGGGAAAAAGGAACTTCTCTTAAATTAGGGACATTCAGACATTAAATAATCAAAGAAAAAGAGGGAAAAGAACTCAAATATAGTTTGTATAATAGGAAGATATATTCATCTCACTCAAAAATGTAATCTCATCCATGAAACCGTGACTCCACAAAACAAGAGATAAGGGTATGATTCATCTAGATGAAAAATTTTCTTGACAATTATTCGTTTATACTGGTTTCTATATGAATGTCACATCATCCTCGATATCCAAAAATCCAAGGTAAATTATGTGGGATTTATTGTTAATATATAAATGATGACATAACATGTGGAATACATTATGGATCCAATCTAGCCATAGTGTAAGAAATAACTTATAATCCAAATTACTGAAACACCAAACACCTCAAAAGACCGGATAAATTTGGGAAGGAACATAATTTTTCCAAACCTCTACTTCCCCTAACAAGGAAAGACTCTCAAAAACACATGGTATCTAACCAAAAACACATAGTGACTCTATGTATGACCGTAATATACATTTTTACAGCCCCTCCACCCATATCCACTCTCAAACCATTACTTTCATCCATGTTAAAAACTACAAAATATCATAACCCGACACCATTAACCCCGAATCTATGTACAATGCATCTATGATTGTAAATACCACACTTAAAATACCTCAAATGGAAATATTTATATGGACTACTGATAGATATTTTTATAAGAAAACTCAATTTTCAATTTCATTCTTTAACCATAATACCCAAAAATACAATTCCCAAGATCTAAACAAATCCTTTAAGATATGGTTGTTCCATTCTCTCTGTCCATCCATATGAGGGTGAATATTAGTGCTAAATCACAACTAGGAGCCTATATGATACGGAAATTCCCTCTAGAAATGTGAGGAATAATGAGAATTCAAAAACATACAATGGTTCTCATTACCTTACAAATACTAACCATGTCATCCATATACCATTATTTAAAAACATCCATGAACCTAGATTTATGAATCACTAGAAAATGATCTGACTTCATCAATCTATCAACTACCATCGAAACTGTCTCACATCCTCTATGATCTTGTGGTAATCTCGGGAAATATTCCCTGCAAATTTACACCCAATTCCACATAGGATCTTCCAAGGGATACAAAAACCATAATTTAACTTGGTGTTTTCGTTCACTTCCTTAGAAACCAAACACCATGCCACAAACTATCCAGTCGACTACTTCTTCTCCGAACAAAAAACATTTCCCCCAGGCCATGATACATTATTATCAAACCATCATATTCTATTAATGGTTATTTGTAAAATATAGGGATAAATGTTTTATGAATAAATATTTGGAAAAAATCCTCCCATGTAGCAACATCTAATTCTAACCATCCTCTAACAATCCCTCTAGATAATTTCCATGGATAACATGGTCTTTCATCTCCATTTCTATTAAGTCTCCCCATGAAGACTCCTCCACCTAATACCTCAAGGTTGATTCCACCATAATTTTTTAAGGAAAATATTATTCATTACCCTATACCCTATTTTTATTAATCATTGTTATCTCCTTTATCCCTATCCAAACATCCTCAAACTCTCAAACCATATAACCCCATGTATTTCATCTTAGTTCACCAAAAAATAAATTATAATTTATTTTTATATTTATATTTAATATCTTAATATTGTAATACTATAGAAAATATATATATCTTCATTGGTGTAGACTCAAATCCAACTGAGAGAATACATATTTTACGATCTTGTGGTCTATAAAAAATCAAAAAACACATTGATTAAGTAATTACACAATAACATAAATTAAAAACCATCACCAACTCCATATCATGGGTGGAATAATTATTCTTTTGGGGGTATAAATGCATATAACTATATTATATTACCACCTTTTCCAATATCATGATGCATATTAAACCTAGATGGGATGCGTCAAAAAAAATCTTGAACTTTACACCCTCTCTAGGAAACCAATTAACTCTGGAACTAATTAATATCCCCTTAAAAATATCAGTGCCACATACCACTAATAAGAACATATGAAATTATTTTCAATTATGATAAAATGTATTAGTGGGGCTTTAATTCTTGAGAAATTAGATAAAAACAACTAGTAAAATTCTGTACGAACAAGGAAACTATGAATTTATTTTACATTCATGGATTCTTCCCAAGGAAAGAATACTTCAATAATGGCTGATTCCATGTATGCACACGTGTGAGACCCCACATTTCGAAATAAATTTAGAAATCATATACAAAATATACCTTTGGATAACATTCCCCAGATTAAGTGGTGTATATGTTACATTCAGATATCATTGATATGGATGGTATCATTATCCTTTATTTTATTGTAGATAATTTTTTTTGTAAACAAATACATAAAAAAATCCATGATCTAATAGAACATATAGTTCATGAGACTCATAAACAACATTGGTGTTCTTGTGACACAAAATAGCATGACTAAAAATTCAAAATTTCTATATCTTCACCTAACGGTAGATTTTTAGTTATCCTCATCATTTACTATAATCTAAGGATATAAATAATGAATTTAATTATTTTAAAACCAAATATATCCCATCAGTTTGGGGAATAGATCTTAGATCCTAGGAAGGGGATAAAATGTCTTGAAAATTACCAGATTGAAACAATAATAGATTGCATAAAACCATATACTATATTATTCCTTATTGATGTAAAACACAAGAGAACCCCAAGGAGATACATTATATTGGATGAAACCCATATTAATCAAATCATCAATCTACATCCTCAATTCACACACATCTATTATTATTATTTGATAAGTAACCATCTATATAATATATTAACACTTTTGTAACTCTATCTCAAAGTTGACAATGTTTAAATAGATTAGTGTTATGTCCTCTTTGGTTAAAAAATTGAGGAACACATACAAAACCCTATTAATATTCTCTTCTTAAGAATACACTGAGATATGTATTAGTATAGAAGAAAGAGTCTCCACTTTCTAACCACACATCCAATAATTCCATTTTTTTTAAAATACCACTTATTATCCCAACACATTAAAAATGGATCTGATGATCCTATGAATAAAATGTGAAAAATATATACTATATATAACAATATTTGATTTTATATACAGGTAAATGTAATACTACATTGATTAGTTCTTCCCCATCACATGTCTATAACCTCAACATATATAAAACAGGATAGCATGACATCCAATTGGTGTGGATAACAACAAGAGAACAAGATGTCTCTCCAACTCCAGTCCAAAAGAAGAAAAATGTATTGGAAGAAAAAGAGTGTATGTCTCCCACAACTAATGTTGAATATATAAGGTTAGATCAAAAATTGGTCATACATAAGAAAACCAATGACCCTACTTATTCTCCCACCTTCATAACTTGCATCTACCCACAACCTTCTCCTCTGGCTCTCTGCTGATGGAATCCATGGCCAAAATCTGGAATATGTTATTGAGATTTGTAACTATACTAATGTTTTCACCATCTAATCCATATACACATTTCTTATTAAATAAATTTGGTATACCAAGTAACTGATTATTCTTTGATAGAAAACTGATGTGGCTATTGAAAAGGCTCACAACTACACTTCTGAAACATTTATATATAACATTTTAGATACTGGGATTAGTAGAGGCTACAATCCCCACCGAAATATTATGAAAATGGGAATCTACTAGTAGGTTCCTAGATTTATCCTACATTAGAATGACATAAATTTGATGTTAAAGATGGTTGCATAGCTGTTGGAACCCTTATTATCTAAACATTAATGATCCACCTCATGAATAACTTCTCATAAATATTACCTTTTAGCCAATCCCTAAAGGATCACATTTAATTGAAATAATATTCCTACATACCTTTGAATTTATCTACAATTATAGACAATTAGGAATCATAAATGGTGTGACCTAATACGTAATAACAGGTCCCAAATCCCCCAATAAATGTTGTGATTTAGAATCATCATTTATAAATACATTAGTTGTAATGTGCATAACATATTTGTATATCATCTAAATCTATCACATTATAAAGCTCTAATACTGAAGGGTGGGAAGTTCTTTCCCCCTTTCCTACTTTATTAATGATGATAATAATTTCATGTGGAACTTCTTATAGAAGTAACTTTACAAAACATATTCATACTTATATTTATCAAGATAATATATCTGCTGATAATGTGTAGCTCCCTATATTTGGATGACTACAAACTTCACCAAAAACAAAACATGATACAAAATCAGACCAAATGAAACCTCAATATTCATCAACTAGTTCTCTATCAGTAAATTATATAAATTTCTTCCATAATTCACAATATTATACCATTAAAATGCTAGAAATACACTATTCATGACTCATCCTCTTCTATTGGGTCGATCATATGAAGATCAACTAGTTCATATTTCTAAACATATCCTACATTATTTTCACATGTATGATGACTAGGATAATATTTTAAATGAAATCATGGAGAAACCCAATGACTATTATTATGGGATATTATCAAGATTTATTTAATTATTTTTTATTTTATTCCATAAATTCACCTAAATTTAGAAAGGAATTAAAATAAGTATTATATAATTACATCTATTTGGTCTCCATAAAATAAATGATACCACCTCACATGGACATTTGGTAGACTCATGGTCTTTATATCAAATCATAGGGGGTCCTAAAATCTAATATCCTTGTAAGTATACTAAACCTATATCTAGAACCATGATGAACTTGTACTGTTTCCCAATTATCCTATTCAATCATTATAGTGACTATCTTTAAAATAAATATTATCTCTAAAATAAAACCCTTGAAACCACTCTTTCATGATCCCCTTACCTTCAATGAAACCTCTCATGTGTTGGAAATGAAGGAAAAGTGATAATAATACCGGAGCCTCTTCTCCAGAAGGCCCCAAGTTGGAGACAATCATTGAGGGTATAAAAATATCATGTAAGGAATGAATTTATTTAATTAATGACATATGATCTGAATATGGAAGGAATAACCACCATGAAACTACACCACATAATATTAATGTATTCTAAAACCATCCCATAATGCATGCCTATGTTGAAAAATACACATATTATCCTTTTTTTAAATTCCAAAAGGCTTTTCCCATGACCGTGATTCAATATTAGCTTTAATATCCAAAATATTAATTCCCAAATTAGTCTGTGAAAACCTCCTAGAAACATAAATAATATATTATTGTTATGTGTGGTCAGTATAACATGTATACTCAATTTGGTTATACCTTTGGTCTCTCAAGAACATGTGGAAATTGAATACCAACACACAAGTAAGTAAATAGTATACCAAACATAAAAATGAAAAGGTCATCTATCTAATCCCATCCTCTCTATAAAATGCTCAAAAAAGCACATTCAATATAGTAACATTACACTAATGAATTTAAATCAAAGGCACCCTAAAAATGATTCCTCACTAATTTTCTACTCTCAAGTCCCAAAATCATACATAATGTAATCTAATCCTATCCCATCCATGCATATTTATTCACAGATATAATCTTCTCTAATTTGGTTTAGGATGCATTCGTTTTATCTCATCCTCATTAGGTTCGTGAAACCTATGATATATACATTCATCATCATATATCACAACTTTATCCATAAAATCTTGTATTATATATAGGTAAGCAGGGTATCATGAATGTGAATGACATCAACATCATGACCTCATCATTCCACATATGACCCCCAATATATTTCACATCATCAATATCATTGTGTGATCTCGAACAATAACTTTTATCATCCCTAGGTAATATACAAAAACAATTCATAGCATCCCCCAATAATCTCCAAAACCAACTTGTATCATCAATACATCTTATCTGAGAGTGGGGAATAGGGGGTAGTTAGCCATCTGATTAACAAATTTCCTAGATATTGCAGAAATCAGTCATAACCCAAATCTTTTGATAATTCATATGGTTATCCATCTATGGTGGGTTTCTTATAAAATTAAATAGAAATTACATATTGATAGATGGAACCTAACACAATTATAAATGGTAAAAGTTAATGCATAAATATACTACACATATTTCACACTGCACCAAATGGTGTCTTTCAAAACCACTCCTAGCACTAAATAGATCACACCACACAAACACAACATGTATCATTAAATTACCACATTCAATCATACATTATAATTTTTTTAGAGTTAATTATTATCCATTATCTCTCATTTACATATCATTTTCATTCACAATAACATATCCCAACCATTTAACATTAATTTAATTTGAAAAAATTTCAACAATAAAATTTCATCCAATTATTATATTTAATTCCTTCCCAATTCATTTTTTTTCTATATTCGAGTTCATTCCAGGTAAAACTGAGCATGAAACCCAAATAAAACACAAACGATTTATCCATATTATGTCTTCTATCAAAACAACAAAAAATATTACCA
Organism: Viscum album; assembly: GCA_963277665.1. Taxonomy (NCBI): domain Eukaryota; kingdom Viridiplantae; phylum Streptophyta; class Magnoliopsida; order Santalales; family Viscaceae; genus Viscum; species Viscum album. Next base: position 1,193,645,124 of record OY728135.1, on the reverse strand, counting down.
TGTATGACAGTATCACAAATATCACAAAAAAACAAAACATCACGACCATCACACATCATCCCATATCACATATCATATGGCCTTTATTTCATAGGATTGGAAAAAGTATTTCTATTATTATTTATCTATGTATTGAATCAAAATTTATATATTTTTTGGATAATTATAATGTTTCATTATTTTGGTGAAAAACTATTATAATATTTGAATTAAATGTCTAAATGTATTAATTTTTGTAATTTAATATATGTTTTCACATTTTAATCTTATAATTTTAAATATTTTAGTAATAATTTATAGAGTTAAACTATATTTTTCATTATTTTTATTTATTTATTTTTAATATGTGTAGTTATTTAATTGTATTTATTTCATTGATGTGACTAAATTTATGGTATACAATAATTTAGTTCTCTGAATATGATAAATTATTTAATGTAGCATGGTTAATTATTTCAAATAGTAGTTATGTAGCCGCATAAGACAAATTGATTCTAAACATTTCATATGATAAAATTTATTGAAGAAAAAAATTCCCTTAGAAGAGAAACCATGTACGATAATTCATATGTATTATAATTTCCCTCGCAATTCATCTAATAAAAACAAAGGAAATATTAGAGTGGCTTGAAGAGTTCTTCAATGATGGTGAAGCTGGTATTTTTTTAAGATTTATTTAAAAACCACACAAAAAATCAAATAATTTGGGTATAAATGCTATTTATAAACTGAATACATTGATATTGAGGTTATTGTGGATGATTAATTAATAGATGAAGTCAATTGGGGAATATTATTCAAATGATTTTTATGACTTGTTTGGATAAAAATATGAATCCGAGACGACCGAGGAATAATATGACCCAAAATCATTATATGTTTGAATAATTTTATTTAGACCCATGATTGAAGATAATGGATTGATGATGAGTTGTTTTGTAATAGAAAATAAACGGTATCAACCAAAGAATACCAAATAATTGAAATTCTGTTGATAATATTAGTCATATATTTATATTCAACTACAGATATGATTAACATTTGTTTAGTTTATACATATTAAATTCAATGAAGAAAAAATCATGTTTTATCCATGTTTGGGTTGCATGGTGATTTGATGAAGCTCAGCTCAATTTTTTTAATTATGGTGATACTGTTTTTTGTTCCTCTCATGGGTACATTGATGAAGGGGGATTCAAGACATTAATTTATATCTAAATATTTATGGTATTAGAATTAGTTAAATGTGTTCAATAAAATTAATCATAGATTTGATCTATGGAACTTCATTATAGACTACCAAAGGGGTTTATAAGACAATTTTTTTTGATGAATTTGATGAGCCTCATGTCTGAGAGACTGCGTTGTGTTCATTTGGTAACATTTGGTTTCCTAGTATCTCTTCAATTAAGATTTTTAACTATTATATCATGATAATTTATATTGGACAGAATACCAGTCAAAATTTTTGACTATTCGATGAATTTATGTGTGAATCATGTTTGATATATGGAAATTATTGTTTAACTGAAGAAATATTGAATATTCATTGTGAAATTTTTAATTAATGTTAGAAACATATGAGAGGATTATGAGAATTTATTGAAATAAATGAATACATTTGAAGTGGGTTGAAATATGTTTATTTTATTTAAGGATGTATGATGTTGGAAATAAACCAAGATAAATCACTTTGGATACATTAATAATTCACATGGGGCTGGTGTTGTTTTCAAAATAAATCATCCCACATCACATAGAGAGGATAAAATATGGAGAAGGATGAAACATAGAGTGATCAACCTGTAAATAATATTTTTAAATATTTTTACATTTTTTAAAAAAGTGTGTGTTGTTGTTTTTGCGGGAAAAGATTCATAATTTGTTTTGTAATCTCTCTCTGTCTCTCTATCTCCACTTTTCATTTCTCTTGATTAGGTAAATCACTATTTTTTATTAAAAATTAAGTGTTGTTACAAATTTTATCACTTTTTTGTGATCTCTTACCTCTAAAAATGGAGGTATAATTTGTTGATATTTCTTAAGGAGGATAGAATAATTTCTTATTTGGGATCATGTATTTGTTTGACCATTGACATATTCTATAATCTTGGTAAATTGAAATTATGAATAATGGAGATATGACTACACACTCATTAATATAATTTTTTTAATTACCTCTATTCTATAAATTTTTTCTCTTCTCCTCCAACTAATTCAATAATGTGTCTTATATTTGGCCACATGTTTTGAATATCCCATTATAATCAATTTTTAATGAAATACATTATATGAGAATGTTATATCACCTTTGAAACATTCAATATTTAAGATAGTACATATGTAACGAATGGTAATCCTTGCATGTTTATTTGTTATTTTTTATAGATAGAGTTGTTTTTTATTATATATAGAGTATAAACTGAGTAAGGATGAGTGGTGGTGGAATGATATTGTAGATTAGTGATAGGTAGTTGAGATATGATCAATCATGAACATGATTTTTTCTCAATTACTTTTTACAATTTTCTAATTTTATTCTTCTTATTTACTATTACCTCTTTTCCTTAATTTTTTCTTTTAATCAGCTGCATGATTCACATAATAATTTTAAAATAATTAATAATAAATTATGGTGAGAAATCACTAGGATAGACACACTTCTTCCATGAGACTGCTATTGAGTTTATCCACTATATAATATTATTTGAAATTATAAATTTATATTTGATAGTTTTGATCAAAGGATACCAAAAATTTATTTCATTTTAGTGGAAGTATACTCCTCGTAGTAATTTTTCCATATCCATTTAGTTATTTTTTAAACATGAATGACATAAAAATTCATGAAGCTTTTTCATTGTTTGATTAACCTCTAGTATATAAGATTATATAAGTATTAGAAGGATTCCAAAACATCAGAAATGTAATGATGATCATGGAAACTTATATGTATTAAATTTTATATGTTGATAAGTTAATGCATTTCCATGAATCTATATTTTCTATAAAAGAATACTATAATGTTATAAAAACTCTCCAAAAACCAATAACATAAGACTCTATAAGGATTATGTGTAAAGAATATAAAATATGTTGTTATAAAAAATATGAAGATAAAGATTCATTTATTTCAGCTTTATTTACATCAAAATTCTTAGATGAAATTATAGAATCTCCCATTAATGAATTTTTTTAAGGGATGGTAAAATAATGGGTGAATAAAATTAAAAAAATATAGAAATATATTGGAAGGTAAAATTCATTTTATTTTTCAATGGGATAATTAAAATTACCCTCACTAATATGAATATTTTTATACCTTTTTACTTATTAAACGAGTTGAAGATACCCATTACTATAAATTGGATTATCTTAAAATTTAAAATTTTTAAGCATGGACTAGAGGAGGATTACAACCTCCCTAATGACTCAAAAATATTCCATGTAGAATAATATAATATTTAAGAATATAAATATGAATAAATTGATATATATTTTTACTTAATTGAATAATATTTCCTATTATTTGATTATAAATTTTATGATATTGATTTTTTTGTTACATATTATTGTATAAGTTCTCTAGAGTCATCTTAGGTTTATGATTTTTAGGTGGTACATGAAAAGGTTGTTACTCCACCTGATAATCAATTTTTGAAACTCCCTTAATTGAATTGAAATCCATTCATGTGACTGTTTAAAGGGAAAGATGAGGTGTTTGAGTTGTGATATAGTGAAGAAGTGGATATTAATATATATATATATGTGTGTGTGTGTGTGTCTGTGGTTTTAAATAACACATTTATAAGGATATTTAATTAGAGGGAAATTCATATCTTATATTTGACTTTTTACATTCTATGCACATCACTCTTCCAGTAGAAGAAGGGAGAATATACCTCTATTTTTTCCACTACCCAGTACTCCTATGATCTTATAATGACAAAGTATGATCACTAAAATAAGATGAAATGTTTTATTCTAGAAGCTATTTATGATGAGTACTACAGATGGAAAGAATATTTTATGGTGGTTCTTAAGGGAGAATACAAATTCACCATCTAATTCGAGTTATATCAACGTGTCTCCAGATATATACAATCTAAATCCACCAGCCCTTGGTGGGTTAAACCAATGATTATATTGTTACTTTATTTATATTTTATATTTATCAATCTATAATAAAGTGTTTTTATTGTGTTTTTTCTTATGTAATGTATGGAAATAAACATCTTGTGTGAAACCATATTGTGTAACTTCATTCCCTTATATAAAATTTCCATGTTTTTTACTTATAACATTTACTTTTAAGAGTTAAAATTCTTATTATATACATCAAAATAAGTATGGGGGAAGGGTATATAATTTTTTGAATATTCTAAAATTTATAATGATAAATTATTTTTCTAAAATTACACATTATTTATTTTTCTAAAAAATGTTATTTTATGTTTCTGACGTAGAATAATATCATATACATTATAATATCTATTTTTCATGTTTTATATTGAGAATAATTTATCATCCCATTAATGTATAAATTAAATGGTTTTCCAAGACAATTAGAAATTTTATTTTAGAAAAACTCTGAACCAAAATCCCTTATATTTTACTCTTATTTTCAACATTAAATTATTTAAATTAATGTATATGATCCCACTTATTGGTGCTAGAATTTGGGATATAGGAGTTCTTTATGAGAATGGAATATAAGGGAGAATTTTTCCAATGATCTCAAATGAATAAAGTTTCTATAAAAAGGGGTGATTGTTTAAATTATACACTATTTTTTTCATTAACATGATAATACACTACTCTATTTTTTGTTGAAATAAATTGTTTGATGTTGGATTTGAAAGTAGTTTTCATGGAAAAATCATCTTGTGAAATCTTCTGGTCAGTGTTAATTTCTTACTGCATCAGTATAGTATACTTATTGTACACAATAATATTATAATAATTTTTTATAAAAAAATAGTTGGACATTATATTTTTATATGAAGATTCATTGAAACCCATGAATATGTAGAGAATTTGTTAATGTATTAACCATTGGGTATATTTTATGCATGCATTTTAATTTTTTTCATTTTAAAAAAAAAAAGAATTTTTAATTTTTATATAAACCTTTAAAACTATTTTAACTACCCAAATATAAATATATTAATAAGCATTAATGTGTTTCTAATCATTTATTATAACATAATAATTCTACATTGGGGAAAATATTGAGTAATAAATAAGGGGAACGGTCTTTTATGATCTAATAAGTTCATTAATGGTAAATCCATAAGAAACCCTTTAAATATTTTCAAAATTATGAATTTTTAAACATACCTTATGCATCATTATTGGGTGAAAAGTTCTACCAAATTTAAAGGAATTTATGCCAATTTGAGGACATGAATTATTATTAAAGTATGGGTTTAATTAGTTAAGTCATTTTTTATTCCTTCTTGATAAATTTATTCCACTAAAAATTTTGGGAGAATATTATACACTCATAGTTTATCATTGAAAATATTAATTTTAATTGAACAAGAAATATGTGAATACAAATGTTTATGAAATGAAAATCCCAAACCATCCCATGTTCCGTATTCATATGTTTTTAGCCTTTATTCATCATCTATTAGATATGTTATTTATTCCACCAATAAATTTTCACTCTGTATCATCTAATGATTTTTATATACATTACGGTACTTGTACATATGTGAGTATATTCTACTAGAGGTAAAAATAATTTTCAATCATCTATATAGATAGAAATTGATGCTTGTTAAATTATCATTATTATTTTCAATTTTAATATTTTTTTCATATAACATAAAAACATTTCCATGAAATATATTTATTAATAGAGGACATTGATTTTTTTTATACCGTAGAATCCTTGGTGGAAATCATATTAGAAATTAATTATTTTTGGAAATTTTTTAATATTTATTTATTTTCTACCACTTAATTTTACTAAATAATTTCATGAGGACTTGAGATATATTTTTTATGGAGAAATTTTATGTAAAATTTTTTTCATATGTTTTAAAACATTTATTTTATTTATTTTTCTTTTTTTCGAATGATAAATTTTGTATTTTTTGGTTAATTATAATTTTGTGTTATTTTTTGTTGAAATATGAAAATAATTTAATTCCATATTTAATTGTGTTGCATATTATTTTAAAATATAATTTTTTATTTATTTTATTTTATTGTGTTTCTTAATTTAATTAAAATTTATTGAGTTAAAATATTTTTATTTTCATATATTACTTAATTAATTTAAATTTAATTTATTTTTTAGATCTATAAATGTTGGGCATAAATTTAGTGCATATGTGATTATAGTTCTACACATATGATAAATGATTTGAACAAATAAGATAAATCATTTAAAGCATTAGTTCATAATTCACATATGATAAATTTGTATTTCTCTATTTGTAAGATAAATTTGTGTAAGAGAAATTATATTTCTCCTAAGATTAATCTCACAATAGAATTCCCAAATAAGAAAATTTTATTCGCACCACATCCAACCAAAAATAAACAAATCAGGGGGAGGCCTAAATATTTTTTGGAGTGTGTGAAGATGGTTTCATTATGATTTCTCTTTTTAACCCATGCAATAACACGCCTAAGTGGGTGTGGATGATAGCTAAGAACTGAGGTTGATATGATTGGGGCTATTGTCGATGATTTATACATTAGAGGATCTATTTACTGAAGACCCATCCGGAGATTTCAAAGATTTATTGGGGTGAAAATCATACTCCTCCTATGAATATAGAAGAACAAGACCTAAAATTTTTCAGAGGATGAAGTAATTGAGAAAAAACTTCTTGATTAAAAATGATTCATATATTGGTGTTTTTGAATCTAGAATTGAAGGATAATTCAACTAAAAACCGAATGATTGAAATCAAGAAGATTGCCTAAGTTAGATGTTAGAAGTTAGTTGTGTTGATGAATTATATTAGGTGAGTTTATAAATATTAAATTCTATTGATATCATTTCATTTATTAATAATATCATAGAATTATTTATTGGGATCAGAGGTGATTTGAGGAAGATTGATTTGAGCATGGAGATTTATGTTGTTGCAGGTTTTTATTTCTGATACAGACGTGTTAATAATGGGAGCTTCAATTATATTTTTTTGGCATATTTTTTCTAGTATAAGTAATCCAATGTGTTTGTTACAATTAATTAATGATTTTCGATATGAAAATTCTTGAAAAAGGAATTATAGGGCCATGAATACAAACATTCTTAATGATTTCATTGAGTCTCAAGTCAAGATGTTTGTGGTTTATTCATTTGGTGACTCTTAGTTTATCATCGGCTCTTAAAGATAATGTTTCAACCAATTTATCATGTTAATTATTAGTTGATAGTAGAGTTTTTGGAATGGTTGAGTAGTATATTTTTTCAGAATTTTGTATGATAAGTTGAAAGAACTAATAGCTCAAAGAAATCCAACAAGATGGTTACAATATTCATTAATGAAAGATAGGCACATGAAGAATTTTTTTCAATAATTTAATAAAATAAATAATTAAAGCAGATGTGAGATAAATTTTGGTGATTTAAAATATGTTTTTATGAATTTGTAATTATATACAGATATATCCCTTTGGATCCAACATCATTGAAAATGGGTGAATTTTTTTTGGAAGAAGTTATATCAAGTCACATAGAGAGGGTATAATATGACGAAGGTTGACATAATGATTTCTCTTCTTATTAATAATCATTGTAAATATATTACCAATCATTTTTAAATAGTGTTTTGTGGGTTTTATTGGAACAAATTTGAAATTCTATTCTAGACATCCCCTCTCAACACATCTCCTTTATAATTACTATATAAATGTTCTATTATAAATAAATTAAAGAGGTTTTATGTATTATCTCTCTTCTTGGTGATCTCTAACCCTTATAAAATGGGGAATAACTAATATAGATAGTTTGAGGATTCAAATAAATTTTTTTCTTAGCGATTAATAATTCAGTTCGACCATCGTCATATTCTATGAACTTGGTAAATTATTTATGTTCATATAATATTTGTGTCCAAAAACTAATTTATAGGAATAATTTTATACTTTATACTCTATTATACATTTTCCCCTTCATCTATAATTTATTTGAAAATTTTTATTTAATAAATATTATTATTTTTTTCTCATAAGATGATTAATTTTAGATGGAACAAATAATGTGATAAGTTGGTTTGAAAATTTAACCTAATCTATAGTTTGGAGAGAACTTATATACAAGATGGAATTATATTCATGTTTGTTAAAATATTTAGAGGGATATATTTTTTGTCAAAATATCTTACATATGATGAGTAAGGATGAGTTCTGGTTTCATTATATTGTAGATCAATGATAGGAAATAGAGAGTTGTTTATTCTGGAAAAGTTTTTGTTTTCACTGACTTTTCATCATTTATTTTTATATTATACTTTTCTTCTGTGTTTCAACTAATTTTTATTTTACTTCATTTTTTTTAATTTCATGATTTACTTATTCCATTATAAATATTAAAAAATTACATTATTTGTTTTGAGAAATATCTTGGATAAACACACTACGTCATTTGGAACATCCTTGAGGCTAGCTCTTATGTTTTATCATGTGATATTAGAAATTTATCCTTGATAATTAAGATGAAATGCTACATACAATTTTCATCATTTCTAGGGAATCATATTCATCTTAGTTTTTTTATTTTCTAGCAATTATATATATTAATTGTCAATGACATACAAATTTATGAGATATGTTCACTGTTTTATTACACTCATGTGATGAATCTTAGTGAAGCATTAGAGGTATTCCACAATAGGAGATAGTAAATAATGTTCCTGAAAACTTATTTTTATGAAATAATAGTTATTAAGATATCACTGAATTTGAATAATGCTTTAAATTCAACTCTATAGGACTATAAGAGAGATACAACACTCTAAAAACAAATAAAATAAGTCTCTATATTGTAAGTCTCTAAAAAATAAAAATAAATAAGTGAGGAAATATCAAACTAGAGATAACATTATTTGAGCATGAAGTTCCTCAAAAAGTCATGATAGTATTACAAAATCCACATTATAATAATTTTTAGGGATTATACGTGAAGTGTTGATCATAATTTAGTAAAGAATAACATATTTTGGAAGATCAACATAATGTTAATGTTCAATGTGATGATATAAATTGAAAAATAATTTTTACAGATTTTTGAACCTTTTAAAGGATAAAATAGTTATAGATACCCTTAACTTTTATTTATAAGATTCTAAAATATAATATTTTTTATTAGAGTTTTTAAGAGTTTGAATAACTAATTACTAACATAGAAAAACTCTAATGAGAAAAAACTATTCATGAGGAAGATAAAGATGATCAAATTGAGGGATATGTTCACTTAAGTGAACAATATTTTCTATTTTTTGGTCAATTTTCTATATAGCTTATTTTTAATGTTTATTATCCATTTTTAGGTTCTATAGAGTTAGTTTAACATCATTATTTACATTAGGGGACTGAGAGAGCTATTACTAGACCTAATAAGAATCTTTTGAAACTCCCAGAATAGAATGTGATTCCATGTTTAGGAGTGGTTTAAAATAAAGAGGTGTTTTTAGTCGTTTAGTAGTGAAATAGGGGATGTTGATACATATGTGGTTTAAAATAATTAATTTATAGATAATATTTTACTCAAAGAAGAATCACATCCGAGATTTGAATTTTTACAGTCTATACACACCACTCATCATAATTATGAAGAGAGAACACACCCCTATTATTTATTTAAGATATTAATATTTCATGACATATTATTTTTTAGATAAATTTCTTCTTTTCAACATTCAGTTTTAGACCTAACAATTAGTTGAGTTTTCATTACATGTAACCATAAGTTTAAAAAAATGTTTCATATCTGTTAAATATATTTATATAATAGTTATCATTTACAAATAGTAATGAAAGGTATGAATATTATTGAATAAGTTATAAAAATATATGGTTTACACAACTATATAAAATTTATTCTTTTATCAATAATTTATTAAAAAGTTCTTAAAACTATTTTAAAATAAATGAGATATTTTTTATAAAAAATGATTTTTTTTCAAAAAAAAATGTTATTCCAAAATTTATAAAAAAAAATTAGTGGATTATTATGATTATATTAATATATAATATGCACATCCAATAGGTTTAGATTAGTATTATGTGTTTTCATGATAAGAGAGAAGAATAAATCCATTTTTATGATTAAAAACTGTATTTTTGTGTCCTTTGGGCACACTTATTATAAAATGAATAATTGCACTATTATAATTTTTTAAAATAATAAAGTTATTTTTTAAAATAATTATTTCAAAATAATCTTTGGGTTAATTCTTGATATTTTTTCGAAATGATTAATTTTTTATAAATAGTGAAAAATACTAAATTTTAATTGAATACTATATTTTTGGTTAAATTATTTATTAATATATTTAATTTATTAAACTAGTTTTAAATTATCATTAGATCAATTATATATATATTAATTAAATTTATTTCATTGGAATAATTTTTATCTTGATATTTTATATTAAAACCTTATATAATTTGGAAGTGGTTCTCTTCGAAAACTTCCTTTTTTATCACGTCTATGAGATTAATTTGGATTTAAAATTTTCTAATTCTTTAAATTGAATTTTGAAAAATAGATTAAATATTTTATATCAGAATAATTTATAATATTTAATATATTTACAATAAATTTTTACCATTATGAATAATGAACACAGTAAAAATTAATTATTGGAGTAAATATAAAATGGTTTTATCTGGGTCAAACTAAGAATATAAGGATAAAAGGACTTATAAAAATGTATAAAATATAATTTCTTACCATAGATTGGCCCTATCTAGTATAATTCTTCAAATACTCTATTTTTATCCTTTTTTAATCAAAAAACATAAGTACTCTATTTTATTTTAAAAAACATTCAACTGCGCCATTCACCTCACTTGTAAAAGGCCACCACTATCCTCACTTATTACCAACTCAATGAAAATTACCGTTTATCTAATACATAGCGATGTGATGATATTTTCATTACTATAACAAATATAAGACATGTATAAGTATATTTAATTATATAATATGGTATTTATTATATTATTATCAAATAGTAATGATAAAATATAACTTATCTCTTTTTAATAATGATCATCAAAAAATTGAAATGTTACTCATGCGTATAAACGATCTACCATCTCCATGATCCAAATTTAAATCATTTATCAAAACCAAATTTCACTCTTGGTATTAAAAGTATAATTGACTTATCAATAGGATAATTATTTCATCATTATTAATTTTTATATGGTGGAACCATGATGAACATAATAGGATCTAAAATAAAAAATCAAAACATATACAAAAAACAAAGTGGTTATTACCTAAAACATGATTTTAACATGGAATTGTTAATATATTGGTAATAAATGGTCATAATTAAATAATATATGGTATAATATAAATAATTATGGTTTTATAATAGCTATATAAATAATTATTACTTATTATATAGTAGGTAAAAATGTGTACAAAGAAAATTGAGAATAAAGGATGGACATTTCTATTCAATCTCTTATTTATGTGAGACATATTAAAATTCCCCACACATTTCATTTGTGTGGTGTATGTACATAGCATTTGATATATTATGTCCTTAATACACTAATTTTAATGATATTAAAATATTCATTTGATTATATTCATTTTGGTTCTTACAATTAAAAAGATAACTAAAATGGTAAAGATTCTCATCTCACTTTTTTACTTTTGTGAGACACATACGATATTCACCACCTATTTAATTTATATGATATATATATGTTAAACATAAATGTATTTTTTTGATGATTATCATAAAAAATATGTATATTTTCATATCCATTTAATGATCTTTCGGTCATGGGGTTTTTAGTTTAAAAATGACCACCTATTTCTGTCCTAGAGACATACATTATATTATGAACATATATTATTTTATGATGTGAATATATATTCAATATAACATTTAATGTCAAGAATTTATTTACTCTTATGATGTATAAAGTATAATCATAGGTTATTATTTAATTTGGCTTATGAATCAATGATTCCAAAGTGTAAAGTGTTTTATGATACAATCTTATCGTTTATCATGATTGCTTGTGAATATGTTTCTAAAGATAAAAAATAATGACCCATCTCTAAATGAAAATAATAATTTTCATATACACTTTTTATGTAATGAGATATAAATTTTCCCTATAATTTCCCATATTTAGGTAGTTATGTGTTCAATATAATTTCTTATGAAAAAATATCATTATTTATCTATTTGGTTGAAAAAACTTATTTATCAAATTAAATAATTTCTAATATTTTTTAATTTTTTAAAATTATTAAAATTATTTATTAATGATATTTATACACATGTTTTATTTTTAAAAAGTTTTTATGGAATCTTCATGAATTTTTCCAAAAAAATGCCATTTGTATTTTATCAAAAAATTGAATGAAATATTTTTTTAAAGTATACCGTATGAATAGAATTTTAAAATATCCTGACCATTATTTTCATTGAATAATAATTAATAATATTTCAAGGTTATTTTTATAGTGAAGGATTTTCCTAATATTTTATATTTAAAAAAATTGGTTTTTAAAGAAATGTATTTTCTCCCCAATAAAATTTCAAGTGATATTTCAGAATCATTATCCATATAAGATGATATCCTTCAATATAACTTTTTAATTTCTTGGAATATGAACCAATGATACCATTATTATACTTTCTTTAAATGGGTTTTCATGTCATTTTATTTATCAATACCATTTCTATTCCATGAGTTATACCATGAGAAACATTTTATAAAAACCACTTCTTCTTCCACTAGTAATGTTATGAAAAATTGATATAATGATTATGAAACCTATTGATTTCCCATAGGTTAGTATATGATGAAATGTTTTTAAAACCAAATTAATTTTATAGTTTTTGATATGATGAATGTTTTCTGATCTAGTGAAACACATACATATGATTTTTATTATTTGATGGGTGGGACCGATATCTCCCTCAACTGCATTTAGTAAAGATTCATAAATACTTAGAAAACATGTTATTCATAAACCCAATTACATGTTAACAATGCAATTCATGAAACTGATTATAAGTTCACAATGTTATGCATGAACCAGATTACATGTTCACAGTGTTACGTGTGGACCTATCTTTCATGTCAATATTATTATAATGGACATAATTTCATGTCTATTAGTTTATTCATGGTCCTAATTTCATTAGGTTAATGTAATGAGGTAAAATATATCTATTTATTTGTGCTCACAATTTTATATGTAGATGTGTATGAAAAAATTCCATGTCTAATTCTAATGGAATGCTCTCAGGGATCATGTTCTATGATTTCCTTTTGATTTTATTTGAACAATAAATATTTATTACGTGACTCAATATTCAAATATTTATATCCATGTTGTGGTTTTTAAAGTTTTTTACTCATATTCTCATACCCATTTTTTCTTTTTTATGCTTGCATATTTCCCTTTTTTTACCTTACTCAGATTCTGAGCTCATGGTTTCTTATGATTCCATTCCCTAAGATATGAAGAATTTTATTTAATGGTATGATTATGAAGACTATTAAAGGAGAATATATTTAAGAGTTATTATTAAGGTCATTCACCAAATAAGAATATAGTGTACATATTCTCCAAATACATTAAACTTTTATGGTCCTCAAGTGTGTGTTTGTGTAATGTATTAAATATTAATCTAAATGGATGTAATATCCACGTATCAAAAGCATGGGTCTCTATATTATGTATCAAAGGAAAGATTTAAATAGCCTTTGGGAACTAGCAGGATAAAATGTTATGAAGATAACTTATGATATTTCTAAGGATATATCAAGGGTTGTTTCTATGGATTATACTAATAATGAGTTTACATACAAGAAAATTCCCTAGAGTTTTGTTAAAGGATAGATAAAGTTGTTTACACGAAATTAATTCTCTATAGGGATACTAAAATTGTATGTGGATATACAAATGAGGTACATAGTGGTAGCAAAAATAAAAAGGGTTAATTGATCTAGACACGATCGTCACATAGTTAATGAATATGGGCCTTACTACACACCTATTTTGACAGTCCCATGAGATGTGCTTTGGAAATTGATAAACACTTTAAAAACCATCATAAAGGATTTAAATAGATGAAAAATGTGAATGCATAAGGATAAAACTATAGTTTCATTGATTAAAATAATGTTTCTATGATTTTTACTCCATATAAGTAATTTTCATGATTATTTTGATTCCCCGTATTATTACAGTTGCTGACACTATGCATTTTTGGTTTTTGTAAACTATCAAAACCTAAAAGAACTGGGAAAACATTAAATGAGATTGATAATTTTATGATTTCTATCAAAATGGGATGGTGACCATGTTGATGGATATTATGATTATGCTTATTCATTTATCATACAACATAATTAAAAACATATATATTAACCAACACAAGATTTCACCAAATAATAGAAGAATATGGTACCCTTTGAGTTCATGTAGTGGAGACCATAGAGTAATAAAGATTCATATTCTTATATGTTGAGAATGTGGAATCAAGCATTCAAGGTAATGTATCATAAGGAAGAGAAAATATTTTTGGTTTAGAAATGAAGGAAAAAATAGTGTAACATCAAAAAAATGAAATGCTTGGTTGATGAAATGGATGAGAATAATGGTCTTCTAAAGGTATCATTGACTATTAAATGTATTAAATTTTTAATATAAGTTAATTATAAAGTTTTATGTCATACGGGGGACTCTCATGAAAAGAATCATAAATTTTGTTTGCGAAATGGTTATATTTTTTATGACTAAAAGACCAAAAATGAAATATGATGGGAAATAATGGTTAATAAATAAGATGATAAAGCCTTGTTATGGTTTGATAAGGATGGAAAATTATTTATGTGATTATGTATTAGAATTAAAGAATTATGTTATATAAATCATAAAATATGTTATGACTATTTTGTATAAGTTATTTGGTTACGATATTAAATAAATATGTAAAATGGTACTAATGTAATCAAAAAGTGATTTAATAGCATTATTTTTGATTATGGGATGAAAAACAATAATATGTATAGGATGTTTAGATAATATTGTTGGGATAAAGATATGTTTGATAGGAATTTGTTAATTGGATAATAGTGATTACCTTAACGGTTTATTGACAATGTGGATTTTGATATCATTCATTGAGTTTAATGATTTTTTATAATTAAGGAATATATCCAATAATATTTTTCAGTAGTGAGGATAAATGTATTTTTTTGTTAGGGTTTTATGTCAATTTACTTTATTAATATGTTTAAAGATAACTCATGATGAAGTTATTCACATTTTTGTTATGTGATAATAAAGAGACACTTAATGATATATGGGGGATTAATTTTGAGTTTATTTTGATAAAATTACTTCCCTTATTTATAATTTATGTTTTTTTTAATGTTTATAAGTTTAAACTATTATGTAATGGTTTAAGTTGATATTTGGATGAGGTTTTTGAAAATAACGTATTGTTGCAACATATATATATTTATACCTAATGGATAACAAGTGAATTTATTGATTAAACTAGAGGTAGATTGAATGACATATAATTTTATTAGGGATATTATTCATTTTTTCAGACTTGAAAAACTCATCCCATAGAGTAAGAGATGAAGTGGAAATTGACCCATGAACAACTAAAAGATGAAATTGGGCCAAAATAAAAAAAAATTCATTAATTACATTTTTAATATCTTCTCATTCATGATAGAAAAAAATTACTCAACATTAGGAAATAGAGATTTAATTAAAAATTTTCCTTATATCATGATTTTTTTTATATTAATGATCCTTTTAACACCTATTTTGTTTATGAATTTTTAGTCATTAACATTTTCTAGTCACCCACATTATTGTGATCAATGATCTATATCACTCTTTATAATAATTTATTATTTTATTATATGTACATATCTTCACTCACCACCTCTTTTCTCATATATGGAAACCAAGTATCTATTATTCTAGATGATTTTTACACATCCATTTCTCTTATTCAAGATGATATTTTACAAACCCTTTTTTTATGATGTGGGTTTCTCTGAATAAAATTTCAATTGTTAAACATTTAATGATCGAAAAAAATTTAGAGGGTGAATTTAATTT
This sequence comes from Viscum album, assembly GCA_963277665.1. NCBI lineage: Eukaryota > Viridiplantae > Streptophyta > Magnoliopsida > Santalales > Viscaceae > Viscum > Viscum album. The sequence continues at coordinate 1,193,628,800 of OY728135.1, read as the reverse complement.
TAAAGGTGGTAGAATAAAACATCACAATATTTTCAAAAATATTTTGTTCAAATGAATTTAATATTTTCAATATTTTTCATTACATTTAACACTAAATTTAGTTTGAATTACATGAATCACTGAGGTTAAAAAAACATGTCATTTTATTAAGATATTATTATATGATAGTTGTCAAGTATATTTTTTCAAAAAAAAGTACGTATAGGACAAAATAAACTACAAAAACATATGTTTTACTCAATTATATAAAATAAATTCTTTTATTACCAATTAATTGAAAATGATAATAAAAACTATTTGGAAATAGAGGATATATTTTTCTAAAAAACTATTTTTTCTAAGAAAATGAATTAACCCAATATTTAAATAAAATAGTTTTGGTGATTGATTTTAAAGAATATAATATATTATATATTAAATCAACTATTTAACATTTATCTTATGTGTTTTTTTGATAGGAGATAAAAATACATCAAATTTTATGCTTAAAAACTCTATTTTTATCACCATTATGTGCACTTATTTTGAATATTTTTTTGACAAAATTTGAAAAATTATTTAAAAATAATTTTTTTGAAGTAAAAATTTTTAAATCATATTTAGGTTAATTTTTTATATTTTTCAAAAATGAATAATTTTTTGTTGAATAGTAAAAAAAATGAAATTTAATTGAAAAATGACTTTTTATTTAAATTATTTATAATGTTATGTTATGTTTTAAATTTATTTAAAATTGTAATTTTATAATATATATATTAAAATGAATTAGTTTATTATAATAATTATTATATTTAATTTTGATATAAAATCCTTATAAACGTTTTAACTTTTTCTCTTTGAAAACTCACTTTTTCATAGTTTTTGTTATATTTATATTAAATTTAAAATTTAAAATTATTTGAATTTAATTTATTAAAATGGAATACATATTTGGGATAGGAATCATTTATATTACTTATAAATTTCAACTTTTTTTTACCAATATTAATAGTGATAAGAGAAAAAATATAACCTGTTGAAGGAAAAAATGGGTTTACTAGGGGTTAATCTAAAGATATAAGTGTCAAAATAACCTTAAAACATATCTAAAATATATTTTATGTAAATATTGAGACCATTTAATGTATAAAGGTCTATAATAGTCCATTTTTATATGTTTTACATGATAAAAACATGCACAATTTTTTTTAAAAACAATTACTAGTGTTCCACTCACATCACATATAAAAGGCCACCCCTCCCCATTCCAGTTCACACATTAAAACCATTTTATAATTACCAATACCAGTCAATATCCCTTAAAAATTTCTATAATCTAATCCCATATTCTTTGTTTTTTCATAAAGCTAAGCTAAGAAGGGTATTATTGCAATCCTAAGAATGATACTTTCCGAATATGTAGAGTTATTCAACGAGCATTTTTATTTTCGTTTTTCCTCAACGAATTTTAATTATTATAAAACTATTATGATATAAAATACATAGTATAATCAATATAATTATAATTTTTTATGTTAATTAACTACAACAATTCCTAATTCCATCAAATGGATTTCAAAATCATCATTTGAGCGTACAATGGACTACTGCCTTACGAACTGATGTCATTCATTTTTAAATTATTACTTATATTTGATGGGTATAATGATGGATATAAGGTATATATATATATATATATAATATATAAACCAATTATTCCTATGAATTTAACATATTATATGAAAATGTTAATTTTAAATTCTTTAGGGGGAAAAATAACGTCACTCATGTGTATGACCGACAGCCACCTCACGAAGCGATGTGATTTATATTTGATGAATACTTTTAGTGAAAGATAATAAGGATAAAGATAATGAATATATATTATAGAAATGAAATAAATATGATTTTAATGAAATATTTATCATTATTACAGGATAATATACACGTATATTTATTACATTTTCACTCACGAAATGATGATAATATCGTTTGTGTGCGTGTGGACTACCATCCTCACGTAACGATGTCACTCTTTTTTCATCACCAAACAACATGGATGATATGTATAAATATACTTAAATAAAATATGATATTTATGATATTATAATCACACATTAATGATAAAATATTACTTAATTTATTTCAATAAAATTTGTCAAAAAATTGAAAACATTACATATGCATATGTATGGTCTACAATCTCTGTGATCGCAACATACCCCATTAATCCAAACTGTCTTTCTTGATTTTTATTAAAATTAAAAATAGTGTGTATAAATGATAATTATTTCATTATTATTATTCTACATATTATGTAACCATGATCAATAAAAAAGGACTGAAAATAATAAATCAAAACATATAAAAAAAATAATGAAAATATTTCCTAAAATTCTATTTTAATAAGGAATTTGTAAGAAACCGGTAATAATTGTTCATAAGTAAATATTATATGTTATAATATATATAATTATGGGTCTATAATAGATTTATAATAAAATAATATTTATTATATAGTATGTTCAATGATATGTGAAGGAAGTAGTGACTTAAGGTAAGGGATTTCTAGTCTCTCTTTTATTTGTGGGATACATATAAAAATTCACCACTTGTTTCCATTGGTTATGGTATATAATAAACCTTTTACATGTTATATTATTAATATAATAAATTTCATGATTTTATTTTTTTACTATTATTTAATTCATTATTGGAGATTACGTTTCAAAACATTACTAATGTGGTAGGGGATCACATTCTAATTTTTTTTTTACTTTTGTGAGACACATGTCATATTCATCATATATTTCATTTATGTGGTGTATATACTACACATTGATTTATTTTTTTATTATTATCCTGATAATTATTTTTAATTACATATACATTTTAGGATCACTTGTTTTTTGTATTTATGGTTCAAAATTTAACAAAGTGGTATAAGAATTTTATCTCGATTTTATTTCCTTGAGAAATATGTTATGTCATGCACATATCTTATTTTATTTTGTGTATATAAATCTAATTTAACATGTAATATCATTAAATTATTAATTTTAAATATATCTTAACATTCATTTAATGTTTTTCATTAATGAATCTTATGATTCAATGTTTCCAAACTGGTAATGGTTTTATGATAAAATATCATCATTTATCAGGATTATTTATGAGTTTTTTCCAATGAACATATATTAGGGTACATCTCTAAATAAACTCATTATATTTATTCTAATTTTGTTATGTCATTATTTATATGTTTTTGATTCATTTTACTCTCTTTAATTACTCCATATTTTAAAATAATGTTTTTAATAAATACTCCTTTATTCATCTCTTCAACTGAAAACCATTTTTATTCTAAAATCATGCTTTATAAAAAAAATTAAATATTTTTTTATGATTTATCAAATTATTTTTCAAATAAATATTAAAAAAAAATTTATTTTCAATTTTTTAAATGAATATTCAAGCTATTTAAAAAAAATGTCTATCTAGAAATTACTAGAAATGTAAATGTATTATTTATTTTAATCTGTATGACATTATTAAAATTTTATATCATTATTGATATGTGTTTTATTTTAAGAAGAACTATATGGTTTGAATTTTATTTTAAAATAAAATGATTTTATAAATGTTTCATAAATATTTAGTTTTAAAAAGTGATTTATAATGATTTTTTTCTATAGAAACGATCCATGTGATATTTTAAAACTATTCTCTAAATAAGATGATATCAATTGATTTAACTTATTACTTAATGGGGATAAAATCAAAGGATACCGGTATTATTATTTCAATAAATAGCGTATCCTGAAAAGATGTTTATGAAAACAATTTCTATTCCATGAGCTAAATCATTATAACATTCTTCTGAATGTAACTTTTATTGCTGGTTAATTATATGATGAAATGATGAAATGATAATGAAACATATCACCTCTATATTGGTTATGATATTAATAAAGTTTATGAAAAAATTTCTTTTCTAGGGTTATGATAAGTTGAATGGTTTATGATCTTATGGAAAACATAATTATGAATTTTATTATGTGATGGGTGGGGCCTATATATCCTTTCACTGAATTGGGTAATGATGGATAAATCATGATAAAATATGTTATTCATGAACCTGATAACATGTTCAAAATTTTATTTATGAACCTAAATACATTTTTATAATATTATTCATTAACCTTATTATATGTTCAAAATGTTAGTGTTATGAGTGGACCTATATTTCATGTCTATAATGTCATGTATAGACCTTGTTTCCAATATTTAAGCTTATATGGGGGTATAAATTTAAATAATTAATGTAATTTGTGACCATTTCTCTATTAATACATGTTAAAAGTGTTATAATATAATGTGAATGCAAAATGCCATGTTTTATGCGATGTCATGCTCTCATTTACCATTCTCTTTTATTTCCTTATAATTAATGTCTTATAAACTAAAAATAAGTATGCCATGGTTTAGAATTTTGTTCGTTGATATGATTTGTATGGTTATCTTATAAAACGAACATTTTTCTTACCCTTATGTTCATGTTATTATTAAGTATATCCTTTATTTATCTTTACTGAGCATTTAAGCACACCAATTATTATTTTTTATTTCCTCAGATTATGAAGAAAGGATTTAATTAAGGTTTTTCTGGGATGAGTAATAAAGAGGTAAATATTTAATGGAGATGCGTAATATACTCCACCAAGTTAAATGATTGTGTACCCAGTATCAAAATAAACCAAAATTTTATATTCCGGAGGTGATTATTTGTCTAAAGTATTGAATATTAATATAAAAAGATGTAATATCCATGTAAAAAAGATTGGATTGTTATATTTTGAACCATTACACTACTCAAAGAATATAGAATTAAAAATTTGAGTATTTTAAGGAATCTAAAAAGGTTTATTAAATAATTAATTTTATTGAGCATTGCATCTAGAAAAATCAGATTATAGTGGATCTTAATTGAGAAGTCATATACAACATCTAAATGGAGTTGAATCAATAAATCCTCAGATGTGGGTACTATAAATACAAAACCCTTGGGGAAAAAATATTATATTGTAACTTTTTTTTGGTTTTTATTTTTATTTTTCATTACTGAATAATATTTTTTTTATTATGTTAATTTTTGTAAGAATTAAAGCATGATACTTCACATGGAAACCAATGTTGAGGATCTTCTTTCACTATAATAAAATTTCTAGGTTGCTTCTACCCACCATAAAAATTTTAATAGTTTAAATTTTTATTATATTCTTAAAAATAATGATAGATTAATAGTACCCAATTATTTTTTCTGTTTAAAAATATGATATTGAAAAATAATTGTTAAAAATTACACTTCATTGTGTTTTATTTTTAAGAAATTTATTTAAATTTTATGCATATACTAAATGATAATTTATTCTAATCTCTATTTTATAAAATATTTTTGGAGTACAATTATCTATCCATTAAATAGTAGATTCAATACTATTTATAGGTTAGGAGAAGTCAATTTCTAGGAAAACATTGTAGCAACCTCCCATAATTTTGACTTGATTTCTATTGTTATTAAATATATATTATATAAATTATTATAATTGTTTCCACTTATAGAAGATGAACTTTCGGAAACAATATAATTTTACCCCATGTTAAATGAATGGATAATTTTTAAAATGTTATCAAAATAATAGAGATTATATAACAGGGGATCAATAGTATAAATATGTAATTTATTTCCAAAGAATTAAAATATAATTATCAGTTTTTGATTTAAATAAATGGTTAGATATTGAACATTATGTTATTTTTAATATTTAAATTATACAGTTAAATTGTATGTCTATTGATATATTTTTTAATAACTTTTTATGCTAATATTTTCTTGTGCATTCTAATTCTAATGATTCATTGAAAAGTAGTATTTGGATATAAAATTTGAAATTCATAAAATTTTAAAACCTTGAATATGTTATAAATTAGTTAATTTAGTAACCATTGGGTATCATTCATTCATGTTGTGTGATTGTTTCAATTTTTTGTAAAATTATTGATGTAATTTCATATGACCCTTTTACAGTATTTTTTAGGTGTTGAATTATAAAGATATATTTGTGCTCTAGTGTGTTATAAGTTTTTTCCACAAAATTAATGTTTATATATATGAAAATTGTTTAGTTTTATGTGTGGATGAGTGGTTATTTATAATATTATATATTTTTCGATGTTAAACCAATCAGAAACACATTAAAATAAATCAAAATTTAGAGTTTTAAACATTCCTTATCTATCTTATTTTGTGAAATGTTTTACCAAATTTAATGGTTATTATGCCACATTGATGATATTAATCATTATTATCATATGAATTTAATTATTTTAATCATTTTCCTACATTATTATAAAAATTTTCTTTTAGAAAACATTTTATGATAACGTTATAAAATCAATATAATTTTTTCTAATTTTAAATTTGAATTTAACTCATAAGTTAATCATAAAAATGGAATCTGAAAAAAAAACAAACATCAATTCCTTATCATAATATTATATATTCGTTATCCATGTACTATTGGATGGGTTATTTATTTGACCAATAAATTTTGACTCCACACTATCTACTGATGTGCTAGTTCATTATGATCACTTACCTTATGTTAGTATGGTCTTCTATTTTTAATTTTATGTTTGGAATTATAATTGGATATAAATTATTTTTTTTCTAATTTAAAATTAACATTTTCAATTTTACAGATTTATTAAAATAATATCCAATTTTTCACCAGAGATATTTAATTCAATATGACATTAATTTCTGATCCAAATAGATCATATAGTGATAATCATTTTCAAAATCAATTCATTCTATCATTATTCATTTTTTTTGATTTTTAGTTTTATTTTTAACTTATTAATTTTAATAAATGACTCCTCGAGGACAAACAATATTCTATGTGTGGGGAAATTCTATTTGGCCAATATTTAATAGATTTTTTACATATAATTTATTTTCTTTTCTATTTATGAATGGTAAATTATGTCTTTTATTGTTTATTATAATGGTGTGTTAATTTTGTTGAAATATTAAAAGCATTTAATTCCATTTTAAAATGTGTTATATTTTATTAAATTGAATTTGTATTTATATCATTTTATTTTTTTATATATTTATATTTAATTTATGAGAATAACTATTTTTATTTATTTCCCTTTATAGTAGAAAGATAAATTATTTAATGAATTATTATTATATCCATGTAAGATGAATGGATGTCTCACTCTCTATGAGATGAAATTGTGAAAGATATATTTTCTCTCTCTCATAATATAAATACTATAAAATAATTTATGCATCAGATAATTTGTATAATGCTGTATCTAAGAAAAACTAACCAAACCACAGGGAGTCCCGGAGAATTCCTTCATGTTTGTGAAGATGGTATCATTATCTATACACTACATTGAAACATGGAAGAAGTGAGTGTTGATGTAAGTTATGAACTTATGATATTGAGATATAGGATATTTTGGATGATTAAGCTGCACAGAAGTCAGGTCACCAAAGACCCTTTCCACGATTTTAAAGACTAATTTGGATATAAAAATGATTCTTATTAATCATAAGGATAAATAAGAAATTAAATTTATTAAAGGATAAATAATTCTATCAAGGATCGTGATTTCTAATAACATCTTCATAAATATTAATTTTCAAATAATGAAATGAATAATAATTCTACCAAAAGAAACCAAATGATTGAAATCAGAAAAGTGACCGAAGTTACATGGTTGCAAGAATTTTGTTGAGGGTAACCATTTTTTAGATTATTATTATTCCATGGGATGAATATAGTTTTAATATAGTCAAATCATATTTAATCTTTTATTATGTCTCTAGTTAATTTTATTTACATCTTTTTGAGTTTGGTGATTTATAGTGCTCTTAGTTTTTGTCCCTTATGCTAGGGTTTAATGATTGGGATTTATATTCTTTTATTTGTTGCTATGTTGATTTGGACACAAAATGCATCAAATTTGTTTAGTATAATTCATTGATGATATGGATATTATTATACTTTATTTATAAGTTTAAAGGGTTTGAATATGATTGTGTCTAATGTATTTTATGAGTCTCAAGTCTAGAAGATTTTGTTGTGTTTGTCTGTTGACTCTTAGTTTCTCCGTCACTCTTTAAGATAGAGTTTAAAATGATTTTTTATGGTCATTGTTATCAAATAGAATATTGAATTGAATTGTTTAGTAACCAATTATTACTATTTTTTTGAATCTTGTTTGATATGTTGAAAGCACTGGTTAACTAAAGTGATGATTAATTTTTGAAATGACATGAATTAATGAATGTTGGACACATTGAGATTGGTTGAAATTAATTTAAAGAAAAAAATGAATTAAAATAAAGTGGGGTAACTTATTTTGATAATATATAACACTGTGTTGCATCAGAAATAAATCCAAATATATCCTCTTTGTAATAATTCCAATGCATATGGGAGAAGAGACATTTTATAAAGAAGATAACATGTGTAATGTGGAGAGGTTAAAACATTGTGATGGTTGACACTTGTAGTTATATTGTTTTTTATCCATATTTGTAAATGTATTCTATTTTTGTCAATATTATGTTGTTGTTTTTGTAGGCATATATTTGGAATTTTATTCTGGACTTTCTATTTATCTCCACTTCTATTTTCAATCTCTTATATAATTCCCTATTTGTTAATAAAATTGATCGTAGTTACATATTATCCCTTTCAATGGTGATCTATATTCTAAATAAATGGGTAAATAACTCATATATATGGTTTTAATAGATGAATCTTGTTGATTTCTAGAGATCAAAAATTCACTTAGGTCATCATTAGTTTCTAGTATATTCGAGAATTGTGAATGTAAATAGAGCATATATGATTACACACATTCACATGACCAATATTATATATTTCTTTTCTATATCCATAATCATATTATTTTATGATTATTTCAGTAATGTTTCTTCAGATAGATAATGTTTTATGAAGATATTGTCTTTGTCACTTTTTCATGAAATAAATTCTTGGATAAATTGGTTTGAACATTTGACCCATTACACAGTTTGGATAGAAATTTTGTACAAGAAGTACTTTCATACATGTTTGGTCAATATTTTGAGAGAGATATGCTTTTGTGTTGATATAATGAGAATACACAGAGTGTGGTTTATTGTTTCTGGTATTATCCTATGATCAGTGGATTTTAATAGAGAACTGATAATTCAGTAACTTGTTTTGTTCTCACTCATATTTGTTCATTTCTTTTTATTTTCTTCTTCTATTTTTAATTTTTAATATTCCTTCTTTAGCATCAATTTTTTTCATCACTTTCATTATTTACATACTACTTGTGAAACATTTAAAAATACAAAAAAATGAATAATAATGTAAATAAAAAAAAATTACCTTGAGATCATCCCGGAGAATAGAAATTATGCTCTATATAATGAGATTATAAGAGTATCCTTATTAGGTTAGAGGGCATATTATCAACATCACATTGCATCCAACCATCGGTTTGATGCCAAAAATATACCATGCCCATGTTAGTGACCATCACCACCATAGATGATCCAATATGTTCTACATACTCACTATAGATTCATAGTAAGCATAAAAATACACAATAAAATTTTCTATATTTAAGAAAACACATTATAGAATCATAAAAAATTATTTAATTACATTAAATCATTACTTAACATGATAATTATCACACATTTCTGACATTCCATGGAATACCAATCATCTAACCATATAAAAGTTATTATCCACATCATTAATGACATGTTCAAAAAATCATCACAAGAAGGGTTTAATAGTTATAATAACTACAACACATGAAAGTATCCTAGTAATCATGATTTCTCGAAATAATGACAATCATGTTTAATCACACAGGAAATATCACAAAACCATTATAGAAAAGTGAGGTGTCCCCTTTTCTATTTAGTTTTTAGATTATCCAATTAATCATATTTTTTGGGAAATCCATATCATCCATCAAAAGGTAGAAAAAGTTGTCAAAACCACATATTCACTTATTTAGGGATAGAATGAGGATCCCCTACCTGAAGTATTCATTCTGATATTCCACACATAACAACGAGAATAAGGAACATTTGAAACACACTAATTTGATAAAGAGACCAATAATAATCTTGAATCACACCAATACCTCATCAAAATAGTAGTATAATTATACTAAAATTTGATCAACATCATAATATAAATATTTCTTGAGAAATAATAAGATAAATTAATGAATATAAAATTATTTACTCTCTATATATAACCCAAATTCATACTCTAGAAGCCATGGATTAATGTTATAAGAATTAGGCTTCAATATCCTCTAAAAATTTGAATCCCTATTACAATACCTGATATGAATGAAATAAATGAGGATATATCTAGAATTTATAAAAATTCCTAGAATTGGTACATTAATTTCATGAAACACTTATTCTTACTATGAGTTTTTTAGGTAAAAAAATCCATCTTTAAAATCAATTAGGTCAAAACCTGATGAACATATTTCTAATTTCGTGGTGAATTAGGTATAAATTAATTTATTTAAAAAAAAATTATTTCACATTATGATTTTATTTATCACTGATATTGTAAATCCCTAACCTCAGAAGTCTGGAGCTGGTGCATTACTTTACTAAATTGGCATAATTATAAGAAGTAAAATCCGAAAGGAAAATTTAGTTTCGCAGATTTGGAAAACTATATCACATACATGATACACATATTAAATTAAAAAATAGAAAATAAAACATTATAAATAATAAAATTAAAGTAATTTCATTCATGAAATATTTTTTAAATATTTAATCATCACAACCTGGGGAAAGAAGAAAAAAATAAGGTCGTGCATAAATACTTAGTAAGGGTAAGTAAAGTGGATGAAATAATGAATTGATGTGAATAAAAAACATGTAATGTTAAATAATTGATAACATAGGGTATTGAAATAAATATATGAGAAATAATAAATATGTTAAGGATATAAAATGAAACACATTCCATTCTTCAAAAAAAATTGAATAGAATACATCCATAAATTTCTAAATAAAAAATATCATAGATAAATAAAAACTGAGTCTAAATTGGGGATATGATTTATTATTAGATTCTATATTTCCTAGGTACATGGTACCATTACTGTCAAGACCTTTTATATGACGTTTTAGCAGATCGGGTAAAAACCCATCTAATTTGGACAATTGATTTGTCTCATGAGACTACCAATGCAATATGGGGATATATATAAAAAGGCCCCACTAAAGTCATTCGTGTCCATATAATTATTCATATATTGAGTAATAAATTTAATTAATGACCAATTTTCCTTTTAAAATGTCTATATTGAATAAAAGATACAGATTTATCAATAATTCTCCAGTTAATCAAATTACTGTTAATGTGAACACCATATGTAAAATGGTATACAGTTTAGGAAATAATATATCCATTAGAAGAAAAAATGGATGTTTTTGACGAATATATTGTACTATAAAAATGGTCATAAGGATAGTGATTATTTCAAGATAATGTTTACAATCACAAAAGAATGTGAGATTGAAAAGGTAATCATTTAACACATTCTTGAGGGAAATAATCATTAATCATTTCAATGTATCATATGCTACTTTGAGACATTTGAATCATAATCCTAATGAATGAATAAAGTAAATTAATGGTTTAAATACCATGTCCATAAATGTAATCATGATATAATATATTAAAAGGGGAGTTATATAGACCACACAAGAGAAGTAAGTGGAGGATTTGACATTTATCTCACAGATGTACAAAGTGATATTAAAATCTCTTACCTTCAGCCTAACATATCTCATGTGTCATTTTATTTAGAATAATAAAATAAAATTAATTATTTACTTTCATTATAACAATTTTCAAGTTTATTGTCAATTTTACTTCACTTATTAAAATTTTGTATACAAATATTTAAACAATTAAGTTTACATCGAGTCTTTTTACTAATTCCAGTTCATGTAATGTCCCAGGAATTTTATTTATTTTTTTCAAATTATATGGAATTATTCTATGACCACACACTTTGAATGCATGTGATTTTGTGGCTCGGTGAGCCCAAATTGGAATGTCGATCCTTTTTTAAGGTAGGTTTAGTAAACGTGAAAGTGATATTTTTCTAACATTTAAGACATTGCTTAGATAAAAAAATTCGAGGGCACCATTGAACTCAGAATGCCCGGATTCTGGTAGAAAAGACTTAACTTTAGTCAACAAGGGTCGAGCAGAAAATTTATTTTTCATACATTTTGAGAAAATTAATAAAATAATTTAAAATAATTATTTTATATCTTTTATAACTGATGAGCGGTGACATGGAGATGATGTGGTTTAATGCTGATGAAGTTAAGAGCCTCAATAATGGATCGTATCACATAGCGTAATGATGAAATAAAGTAAGTGTAACAGAAATGCTATTTCAAAAATGAAACAACGTAATTATTAAACATTGCAGAAAAATTGAAATACTGTGACAAGTTCCCCTTAAATTTTTGGACACATTAGTGCAAGGAGGATTAATCATTATAGACTCTTTGAAAACCACTAATCTTATTCCTCTACAATAAAGAATGACGAGCTGACAGATCACCCCCGACATCGACACACCTCGAAGAACAGAGCCGGAAGCGACGAACGACATCAAAATCTTGATACCTTGAGAGTAGATGTATTTGAACGTAAAAATGTAGGTTTTGTCTTATTTTGATATTTTACCCACTCTATTCTAGAAACGATGAACACAGATCAACCCAGGAAAAGGTTGATCCGTGATTCTTGCATTAAGGTTCGAGGATAACATTATTTGGGATTTAAACATTTCTGGATATGATCGAATAAAATCCCAGAGGCTCCCCTATTTTAATACTCTATCACAGAGGGCATGGACTGATACGATCTAGGCCCAAGCACCTCCAATATGTGCATTCATTGTGGCCACACCCTCAAAATAGAGGAAAGAAAATTTTGGGACTTTTGCTGCAAAGAGGACGCTCCCTGAACACCGTAGGCACACGCGGTGGAAATAACGGACCCCTGAAGCATGTTTGTTGGTCCGCCAAAGGTTATACTAGCATAGTTGTGGAGGTGGAATGTAGTGACACCGACCACATACAGGATGGAAGGAAGAGAGGCCACTGGCCATGATTACAGTCGAGATGAGCGGCGCGCTCATCGACATTCCACAGTGACAGGAGACCATGAAAAACTAGAAATGGTGGAAGAAGGGGAAATTCTTAGTGGAAGGTGTGGTTCTTGGAAGGCACTGCGGGGAGTGATGACCCCCCATTCGGGTCTTCCGAGTGGCTGGTGAGCTGCATTCCGACGATTGTAGCTGGATGCAAGACCCCACGTCGATGGGGCCAACTGGGGATAGGATGTGGAATATTACCGCATACGAGCTTGATGAAGCACCACTAGCTGAAACAAGTGTCTCGGCTTTGGGATGGTGGGTTGCACCCCTTGCTTGTGGCCTGGACACACACCCTTTAGTTCAGGTCGCACTAGACCGGGTCTCCAGGCGTCCTCGACGGGCTAGACCCTCTGTTAAACCGGGCCGTGTCTAGCAAGTCCCATTGGGCCTGGCCCATTGGCCAGGCCAGACCAGACCAACCCATACCCGAACTGGTTTAGGTCAAGTTATTCAAATCAAAACTGGGGATGTGGGAACCTTGGGCTGGGTTGGTCGGGTTGGTCTGACCGGGTCAGACTTGGCTGAGAAACAACTTACCCCTGCTTACAAAAATACTTATATCTAGCAATCTGAGTTTCTGATTAAAGATCCACTTGAAGCATTGGGACCCTATCAACAAGGAGGATATTTTTGAGTGATCTATAGTAACTTTGTTGGATGTTGAGCTGCAACTAATGGCTTGAGGAGTTGTTCTCCCAGGAGCACTATATGTGGAACCCTCTGGTTGGTTGAGACCTGATGATTGCTAAATTTCAACTCTGTGAATCTCTATTATGGCCTAGTGAGAAGCACATACGTGTGAATTGGTAGGACCATGGGGATAATACTTCTGTGTGTCTTTTCGGGCCCACAATACCCAATGAGTATGTGTACCTAAGCACTCCATGTTCAGTGTAAATCACTTCTGTGTAACTTAGATGTCCCACTGAACTCGATAGAGGAGGATTTCTCCAATGTCGAGGTGTTTGATGATATAACTGATGAATCTTCTATAACTACCATAATAGTATACCTGGTGTGATATGTATTTTTATTTGTGATTATGCATCATTATTGTATTTGAGGATTTATTTTTGGTCTTTCAATTGTGTTTTAGGTTCCCCTACTGAGTATTTTGTTACTCATCCCTATACAGGGTTCACCCGCACATGTTGTGTATGGTGAAGACGATTGAAATTTCAACAGGGGTGCTAAGGGAGACGAGAATGACAGATTCTACGGTGGTGGACTCGATGGCCTAGGATCAGGCAGGGCCTAGTAAGACCGGGTGGACTTGACATTCTACTTCTACTTCCTTTATCTATACTACTCTCACGATTATGTGGGGTTTTCTTCCTGATGACTATCAAAGTATCCTTTGTGAAGTTTTTTATTTTTAGTTTATTTGTTGGGTTTATATTATGGCTTAATTATATTACTTAAACATTTAATTATCTTTTTTTAGTGATACTTTTTTCATTATCAGTATGCGGGACTTGGTTGGCCTCATTTGTGCATACAACTACTCAAGAAAATTCCTCTCAGTTGTTGGTTGACGCCTTAAGTGATTGTCTCTAACCCCAGGTTTTTTGGAGGTGGGATTGGGGTAGTCACGGCACAAACCCTGGGGGATGGGTCGTGAAAAAGTGGAATCAATGGGATGTCATTCCTACCACAAATACCAGGAGTCTATTTTTTTATTTTGGGGAAACATTGTTATGTGTTGTGTGTTCGAAATTCAAATTTGAGGAATCGTGTATTGGTGTGGTGGACGACGTATCCATTCGCCAGGACCATGAATTATACTTTTAGGCTTAGTACATGAAAAAAATGGTTTCATAAGAGTCTTCTTTTGTTCTTTTGAATAATAGCCAGATCACCAGGTATAATGTTCTGATTGTTGTACATCTTGATCTATCTCAGGATGCCTCCACGTAGATGACCATCTAGGATCCCGATACACGGTCATTAGGATAGACCTCCGAGTGACAAGGCACCCATTCAGGGACCATTTCTAGAGATGGCCCCATCATTTGGTGCACTTTTTCTACCATCTCATGATAGTCAAAAACTACAACAGACGGTCTCTAAAGAGGACATGAAAAAACCCAGTTCCCTGTATGAGTTTCAAATACTGAGACCTCCCAGGTTCAAGTGGGAGATAGATACTTAGGTCACTAAGGACAAGCTTGTGGCCATGACTGGGGTCTTCTGCGATGTGAGGAAACCACCTGACAAGATGGAGATCTTGGAAGTGAGCCTTATACAGGGCTAAATAGGGAGAAGGTGTTGCTTAACCACCCTGATGCATGATGTGGCGACCCTCACCTGAGAAGACTTCGAGTGCCTTTTCAGGGTGGATTTTCCCCCACAACCTTTTACTCATTGCACATTCAGAAGTTTCTTCACCTACAACAAGGCATAATTTTGTGGGATGAGTACTCGGTGAGGTTCAAAGATATTTCTCATTGCTTGACAGATATGGCGTGATACCCTTTCTTCAGGGCTTGAGCATTTGAGTAGGGACTCGGGCTAGAGATTAGCACGTCAGTGTTCTCTCTCATCATCCCTACTTTGTTTGGGGTGATAGAGCAGTCACTTCTATTAGAGAACTTCTTGGTAGAGTAGGAACCCATTGATAGAGATACCAGAAGACCCTAGGTGGCGGTGTCTTCTACAGGCAGTAGATAGTAGATGTAAGGGCCCAATCGGGCCAAGTCATACAAAGGATGGCCCCAGGTCTCAGGGTCATAAGTGTGGGGATCCAAGCCCATAGGGATTCAGTAGGGATCCCGGTAGTTATTTTCATGTGTCAAGAATGGATACATGGAACAAGACTATCCGACGCACTATTCAGATGACCGATAGTCGGATGAGGGGCCGCTGAAACAGAGGCAACTGTTCGAGAAAGGAGTTTCGTAGGGTGACAGATGTGGCATGGGAGAAAGTAGAGAAGTAGGCGGTGGGTGATGGTTTTAGGTGTCCCTGACTCCACCCTCAGGTGGTCCACCCCAACTTCAGGGAGAAGAAGGATATGGGTTATCCCTAATATATGAAGAAGATACTTAGGAACATGACACTCTAAAGATGATCTGAGGTATGATATGTGTCTTCTCCACCCTTGATATTTTTCTTATAGACACTTGTGATCATAACTCCTTCCATTCCAAGGCTTTCATTAGGGGCTCTAAGATTCTACTGGATCCATTGGCTTGATCTTTATGGATAGAGACTCCTAAATGAGGTGATTTTATTATTACACAGTAGTTATGATAGTGTGAGCTTACTCTAGGAGGCAAGAGATTTGGATGATATTTCCTAGTAATAGCATCGAATCCTTACGACGTCATCTTGGGTATGGAATTGCTATCCATAGTCCATATTCATATTGACTGTTTTAGGCGTACAGTGAGGTGTGTCCGTAGAGAAGAGACTAGGTTTTCTATAACTGGTGAGATGGAAGCCCTTATAGCCTAGAACAAAATTTCATTGAGGATGGAGCAGTGAATAACTCACCAGTTTTGTGGCCTCATCCTCAATGTAGTGGATGAGAGGGGTCTAGGTTTTCTAGTAGTGGTGGATGAGTATGAGGATGTTTCTCCTAAGGATGTTCTAATACTACCTCCTCGTAGGGAGGTATATTTCGATATCAACCTGTACCCCAGGATGATATCGATATCCACACCGACATATCACATGGATCCCAGAGAGCTTTATAAGAAGAGGGTTCAACTGGAGGAATTGTAAGAGAAGGGGTTCGTAATGACTAGAATTTCAACTTTGGTAGCCCCAATGTTTTCTTCCAAGAAGTCAGATGGAATTTTGGGGTTGTTCATGGAATTCTGGTGCCTATACCAAGTGACTGTGCAGAACAAGTATCCACTATAGAGAATTGATGGTCTTTTTGACCCACTGAAGGGGAAAAGTGGTTCTCAAAGATATTCCTCAGATCAGGCTATCACAAGCTTTGGGATCGTGGTAATGAGATCTTAAGATAGCCTTGATGTGCCGATATGGACACTATGAGTTCCTGGTGATGCCTTCCAGTATGAATAACGCCCCATCCATGTTCATGGGACTCATCAACATTATCTTTCAACCTTACCTTGACCGTTTTGTTGTGATCTTCATTTATAAAAACATTGTGTACTCGGCATCAAAGGAGGAGCACGCTACCCACTTGCAGAAAGTCCTAGATACACTCTAAGAGCACCAGCTTCACGGAAAGCTCTCGAAGTGTCTGTTATGGATTTTGGAATTCCACTTTCTAGGACACTCCACCTCAGCGACTGTAGTTTTTGTGGATCCATCGAAGATAGAGATGATTCATTCCTAGGAGATACCCAGAAGTATGACTGACATGTAAAGATTCTTAGGGATTCCTGGTTAATATCGAAGGTTCATGGCCAACATTTTCAGAGTATAATCACCTTTATCACCATGGACATGGAAGTTAAAACCCTTCACGTGGAAAAAGAAATGTTAGAAGAGTTTTTAAAATCTGAGGTAGAGAGTGACTAGTGCCCCCATCTTGAGACAACTGGAGGATGAATTAGGTACGTAGTTTTCTGGGACACATCGGGACCTAACATGGTTTTGTCCTGATGTAGGAGCAAGCAGTGATTGCCAACGACTCACAACATTTGAGAAAGAATGATTATAACTATGGGACCCATGACATAGAGTTATTAGAAGTGGTCTTTTATTTGAAGATGTGGTGACACTAATTGATTGGTGAATGGTTTATGGTTTAATCCAACCACAAGAGTCTTTGGTATATCTCTCCTAGAAGGAACTGAACATGAGATAGTAGTTATAGCTAGAGTTAATATAGGCCTATGAATTTGAGAAAGTCTATAAACATAGAAAGGGGAGCGTGGTGGCAGACGTGCTTAGTAGGAGGACAAGTTTGTGGCTACTGAGTGAGGGGATATAGCAGTTAGTCATGATGTAGATATCCTTCATGGATAACGGTGGAGCTTCTTACCTTCCATCGATGATTATTACTCCCCCACACTTATAGCTAGTTAGGGAGTCACAAATGGAGGATGATGAATGTGAGTCCCAAAGTGCTTAGTTATCATCAGGACGAGCTCCTGAAATATTTTTCTATAGGGAGGGATCACATCATCCTTTTCAGAGAGCGTACTGTAGTACCAATGACGTTGTGGGAGGAGGTTTCAAGGGAGTTACATACTTCCCCTTTGGTGGTACATCCTGGAGTGGCGAAGATGTACCATGATCTCCGACTTATTACTTGTGGCCAGGGATGATGAAAGCATTGGCCAAGATCGTTTCAAGATGAATCACTTGTCAGTAAGTGAATGATATGAATCATGTTCCAGAAAGCATAGCCCATCCACTTAAGGTACCTGAGTGGAAATGGGATGGTATCTTAAAGGATATCATGACAAGGTTACCAAGTACATCCAATGGCCGGAAATCTATCATGGTGATCATTGACTGACTCATCAAGTCGACCAACATCCTACCCATCAGAGAGCAGGGACCGGTAGAGGCTTGGTACACCTCTACATCTGAGAGATAATGCATCTTCATAGGGTGCCTTCGATGATTGCCTCAGATCATGACACCCTCTTTCCATCCTGGCTATAGAGGGGATTACAGGAGTTGATCAGGGCCTAGTTACACTTGAGCATAGATTTTCATCCCCAGACAGATGGTCATATGGAGCAGACCATATAGACCTTGGAGGACATGCAACGTTTTTGTGTCCAAGAATTTGGTCACAGTTAGGAGGGCCACCTTCCACTGGTAAAGTTTTCATACAAGAAAATATATCACTCCACCATTGGAATGGCACCATTCAAGGCTCTATACGAGTATCCTTGCAGATCACTTATATTTTAGATAGACCCATGGTAGTTATCATTCATGGGTCCAGAGATTGTATGGGCTACCACTGAGAAGGTGTAGATCATCCAATAACAGATGATGAGTGCATAGAAAAGTCATAAGTCATATCTTGATAGGACATAGATACCCTTGGAGTTTAAGGAGGGTGATCAGGTATATATTCAGGTCTCTCCCCAATGAGGATTGTAGATATTGGACTAGGGAAGAAAGAAATATGTAAGGTTCATCAGACATTTTCAAATACTGAGTTGAGTTGACAAGGTCTCATATCACCTTGCTCTTACCCCACATATGAATCTGGTGCATGATGTTTCCCACATTACACAGCTGAGGAGGTATGTGTATCATCCATCACACACCATCGACTGGGGATAACTAGACTTTGATGATGGTGTGTCATTTTTAGAGTTCCCGGTGGAGATAGAGGATCGACATGAGTGGTTTTTACGTGGTTGGTCGAATCCTCTAGGGTGCGTCCAGTGGAAGCACCTTAATCTCCACTAGAGAACATGGGGTGGGGAGGCTTAGATTCGTGCATAGTACCCCTGTTTGTTTGATTAGTTTTTGTTTTGGATTTTAGGGACATAAATCCCTAATGTGGGGATAATTTACAGTCTTAAAAATTCAGTGTGATATTTTTAAAATTATTTAGAATTATTATAAGACCACCGATTTTGAAAAGACATGATTTCAAGGCCTAATGAGCCCGGAATGGAATTTTGACCTTTTTTAAGTTATGTTCAGTAAAATTTTATATAGGTTTTTTCTATCTTTTGAACTTGTGTGGGAATAAAAAATCTAAGGGAACCTTTGAACTCGGAAATTCAAGGGTCATCTAGAAATCACTTAACTTCATTCTTCTAGGACCGAAAGAATTTTTTTTTTGAATTTTGAAGAAAAATAATAAAATAATTTAAAATAATTATTTCATTTCATTTCTTATCGACGAGTGATGACACGATGAAGATGTGGTGCAGTGATGAGGCAACACTGAGGTGAATTAATCTAGAACATTAATGGCCCATATCATGCATCAAACCAATGAAATAAAAGAATCACAGTAGCGATGTTGTTTCCAAAATGAAACAGCGTAATGATGTAACATCGTAGCATAAATAGAATTTTGTAAAATGTTCCATTTTAATTTTTTGACATGTTGGTTTAATGAGGATTAAACCTTAGTGACAGTCTAATGAACCACCAATGGTCTTCCTCTCTAATGAAGCACGAAGTGCTGACAAATAATCACTGACTTCAACACAACTTGAAGAATGGAGTTGGAAGCGATGGGAAATATATACATCTTGAAACCACAAGGGTAAAACACTGCAGCTTCAAACGCAAAAGAGGTAGGGATTGTTTATTTTGAGGTTCTTCCCATTATATTATAGAACCAATGAATGTGTATTAACCTACAAATAGGATGATCCACGATTCCTGCATTTATGCAGGAGTGAAAATTTAATTGGGATTTTCTCTACCCAAGATGAAAACATTGCAGGATATGATCGAAAAACAATCCATGAGCCTCCCTTGTTGTAATCCTCTGATGTGGAGGGAGTGGGACAAAATGAACAAGGTTTGAGATCCTCTTCCTTGTGCATTCATTGTGGCCATAACCTCAAAACGATGGCATGATGATTTCAGGACATTCATGATGAAGAGGATTCTCCCCGATGACTGTAGGAACATACATCATGATGATCGGACCAAAAGAGTGTGTACAGTGTTCCACCAAAGTTTATACTCTTACACTGGTAGCAGAGGTAGTGACAACATGCAGTGGTGCTGACAGTTTGTGGGAGCGTCACCAGCCGCACCAAGTAGCCGACCTTCGGGCTGGCAGGCTGCGCCCCCAGCTAGTGGGCTACGCCCCCATCCAATGGCTCGTACCTGTAACGGTGGGCCAAACTCATAGCCCAGATGGATGATCTCACCCCCATTAGGCTGAAACTATGTCGGCATGCTGGACTCGTGCCCTTTGGGCTATGCCAGTGTAACACCCCAGGTAAATAAAGAATAGGACATTTTCATATTTATCCATATTTGTGAATAAAATATTAATATGACTTTAAAGGGGACGCTATGCTCGATGGCGTACCCAACACGTAACAACGAGTTTCTTGGGAATCTTACGTTGCACTCTAATAATAAAATAATATTATTTTAAATGGTAGTTAACATGTAGCTGTTGTATTGGCGGGAATGGATAGAAATAACTAAAATATGATTATATATGTTTTTTAAATGTTTTTACATTTATCCAATAAAGGATAGAGGCTTAAAATATGAAAAGAATTCAATTTTAGGCGTATATGCCCTAGTTTTCACTAAAGGTTCACTTATCACCTTTTGATGTTGAACCATCATTAAATATAGTTTTGTTCACTCTTAAACATTATTTTGGACCAAATAAAGCTCTTATTAAGAATCGAGACATCAAAATTTACTTTGTGTAAATTTTTGGTATCTTTCCGATAAAGTTCATTTTTTTAATGAATAGTGTAAAATGTTGTATTTAAATTCAAAACCTATTTTTAATATAATTTATTTATATGATTATATTATGTTTTGAATTGGTTTTAAAGTGAAATTTGAATATATTTTTACCATTAAATCCAATAGTGGTCGTTGGAATTAATTTCACTTTGAAATCAGACTTAAACCAGTGTCAATCTTTTGATACTTATTGTTTCATAAAAACACGCTATTTGCTCTGACAGCGGGAATTAATTATTAAATTAATTAATCTTACTTATATGTTTTGAATTTTTTAAAATAGACTTCATTTTTGAATTCAAAATATCAAATATAGCTTATGGTGAATTTTTGGGATTTTTCTGAAAAACATCAATTTTTGATGAATAGTGAAACCACTAAGTGGTACTTATAAAAACTGATTTTTCCGTTTAAATAAAATTTTGCCTTCTTTGTGTTTTGAATTTCAAAAATCCGACATAAATGGTTTTCATTAAGAAGTAAAATGTGGTTCAATGAGATAAAAATAATTTTTTGGTGAATAGTAACTTATTAAGTTTTTAATCGCGATTAATGGTAATTAGTGTAGTTTAATGTAAAAATAATGCTTTAATAAAATAAGATGAGCTTGACACATGTCCTACCCTCATTGGTTGTGTCATGGCCGTCCAAGAAAAGCCCTGGGTCAACTGGGGGACCCCATGGAGCCACTTTGGTTGGGAAATGACATAAATAACTTTTTATTTAATGTAAAAGTAAAAATGACACAAACATCATATGTTTTAGGAAAACAATTTTTACAAGGGGTTATAAAGATCAGATTTTTGATTATAAATAGTCATTGGAAATCTAAAACGATTTCCTACATCATAGTAATTTTTTATAATTTTTAGACACTAAATAAATTATATTATTTCTGACATCATGATGATGCAACGATGACCTCATTATTTAACAATTTAAATAAAATGGAAAGATAATGTAAAATCTATGAACTACACATGTCCAAAACATATTGGATGGGTGTATTTCTAACCCTTAACACCTTATACACGAATTATATCAATATGAGACATTTTGAAACCGAAACACATTTTCAAATAAAGTAATATTTCTTACTTACCAAAAGTGCCCCTCCTCTCCTCTTATAAAAGGCCCCCACCTCTACCTCATTTCACACACTCCTCAAGACTTTGGCTCGGCCATACCCTGCCTATTTAGTCTCTCCACATCCCTATCCTCATCCTTGAGGATTCCCTTTGGGCAGAATCCTTTCAATGGAAGCCTTTAGGCTCAAATCAAAAGGAGTTACACTTTTAAAGGTAATTCATTCTCTCATGTTCATTTGTTTTATTTTGCTTCTCCAACCCCATAAACTCTTTTTATTTAATTTATTTGTAACAACAACAGTATCTTAAATATACTAGGATGTTGTTATAAGATTTATTCGAGCTACACTCTCACACAACTACATCAAATGGTTAAAGAACATACGGTTTCCGTGGATGACAAAATTCTGCCTCCCGAAACGATGATTGTTCAATACTTATTTAACACCTTCAATGGTGGCCATTATGATGTCACTATTTTTATATATGATATATAATATGTTTATGTTTTCTTTAATCTTCTGTTTTTTTCATTTTGGGCATACCATTATGGTTTCCATTATGGGTAAATGTGATATCTTCATTTAAGGAAGTGCGGACTACCGCCCCCTCAAAGTGATTTGATTTGTTAAATACCATATGTGGGACGTATAAAGGATGGAACTATGATATTATATATGATATTATACTGGAATTATAATATACCTTTATATCATTATTATCCCATTATATAAAATACGAAATAGAAATGAAAGTAGCGTTCATGCGTACGTACGGCTTACCGTCTCCATGAACGGTGCATTTCATTTCTTACCTCTAAATGATTATGTAATGTTATAAATGCATGAATGTACTGGAAATATAGGACATATATGATATCTACATCATGAATACAATTCTGGATATAATAAACATTTGGCCACACGAACAACATGTAATTGTAAGAAGTCCACTTTCGACTTAAGAACCAAATATCAGCAAAACAAATATTATTAACATAAATGATTACATAATGTTTATGACATGGTAATAAGTGATATAAATGGAATAATGAACTTGAAAAAGGTTCTTAATGAAGTATAAATTAACTCAAGTTTATTATTCAGGAGATTAAAGAACGATCGAGTCAAGTCGGACCCGAGGTAAGGGATCCTACTCCTCTCGTTCTTTTTAAGTACACACTTTTATGTCATTCCTTTTAAAGCTCATATTTCTTGTTATTGGGATGATATTTTATATTACACATACTATAATTTTTATGTTCATGTTATGAGAGACACTATTCTTTCTCATCAATCCATTTTGGAGGTTTTGAGTGGCGCAATTAGGCTGCCGAACTTTCATAAGAGATCTAGCCTCTCTCTTTCTTTTTCAGTACTCTCCTTTATGTCACTTCTTTTAAGCTCATCTTTGTAATGTTGGGGGATGTTCTTTTATATTCCTATTACTGTACATTTTATTTTAATGTGATGATATACCCTATTTGATCTCATCAATCAATATTCAGAAGTTTTATGTGGCGCCGTTAGGCAGCCGAGTTTTCGTAAGGGATTTTTCATGTCACTTTTATTCCCGTGAGATTTATGCTACATTTGCCACAAATTCCATTGAGTGGTGTATGTACTGCCCGTTATTCTACTCTTTTTGTAATATACATTCGTCTATGAGTATTTACATCAATTATCTATTGTCCTTATTTCATGGGGTGTATGTTTTGAAAGATACCCAAGTCGGTAAGGGAACCTTTCACCCGCCTCTTTTTTAAAAGACTTCTTCTGATGGGTCTTTTAATTTACATATTGTTATGTTGGGATATGTTCTCATAAATCCTTATTGAAGTAAATTTTATGTCCAAGTGATGAGATACACTTTTTATCTCTCATCAACTCATTTTGATGTGATGCCGTTAGGCTGTCAAGGGAACCTTTTAACCCAATTTCGATTTCTTTGGGTTCAACATGTAGTCATTGAATATGTCATCCATTGAATATGTGTGAATGTCCTTTTATTGTTTTACACTTAATATCCACTTATATTGGGTGTATTTATATTTTTCACACATATTTTTGATATTGGATTGTCCTTAATTTAAGGATACCTTCTTTATAAGGGATTTCGTCACATTTGACATTTCTATTGAGGGTTCATTGTTGTTATGAACCAATTCACTCTTATATGGTGTATATACTGTCCTTTGGAGTATTATATCTTGAATCCATTTATTATCATGATATTATAAAGTTCTGACTAAATGTTATTCCTCTATTATTGTATTCAAGTGTCTCTAATTTTGGTAAAACCCGTTTAACCAAAATATCGTTTTAAATGTTTTAATTATTTGTTCTTATTAATATCCATGTTTGAAAAATGGTTTTAAGGATTTATTTATATGGATATTAATGGTTTAAAATTTGAAGCTTTAAGGTGGAATGGGACACTTTGATTCAAAAATCTCTTTATTAAATGTTTTAAAAGGTTTTGGAAATGGTTTCTTTTTGAATGGATTCATTATTTAAATATACTAAAATGTTATATTGTGATTGAAATGTGGAAATGTTATGTTTCCTTTATGAATGTTTTATGTGACACATTTATGTTATGGTTCTTGGGTATTGTTATGAAAAAGGGTGGTTTCGTGATAAACTAAGGGCGGGTGAGCCCGATATAGCTCTCCAATGCATTGGGTAACGCGAAGGAGTGAAACGTTAAGGTTTCTCCGAAGAGATTTAGGGAAAATACTATGATGGGTATTCAAAACGTAACCAAGAGGGTTAATCCCTACATAAGAATGTTATGAATGCCTCAAGTTACCTTTATGTCTTATGATTTCTATGATTTATTCATTGTTTGATGAGGTATGTTAAAGTTCCTATGTTTTATGGGTAATGTATGATTTCATTCTTATGTATATATGTACCCATGTTTCCTTTCCATATTTTTATAACCCTTATTGAGATTTTTATGCTCAACCCATGTTTTTTTGAAATGTTTTTCATAGGTCTAGGGAAAGTTACAAGATGTGATGATAGTGTCAAGGATGTGTCATGAAAGAATCCATGTTTATTTTCAATATGTTTCCATTGATGGGAAGAATGAATATTGTCTTTTATGTAACCACTTTGTTTAAATGTGGAATGTAATGCAAGTTTCATGATCTAATTCTCTAAAACTCTAAACCTGAAAAGATCCTCAACGTGTAATCTTGTAATAACTCAAGATTAAGTAAGGTTTAAGGCTGGGGCCTTATAGTTGGTATCAGAGGTCGGTTTAGATAACTTTAGAGGTTAGGGTATTCTTTAAGCATAAGTGACAATTACCATAATGGTTAGGATTTCAGAAAGAGTTTTAGTTTTAGATAAAGTGAATGAGTAAGTATATCGTAGTTTTTATCTTACTCATTAGTACATGATGGTTTTGTTGATATACTCACACTGACCTTTTTGGTTATAGTAAATGGCTGGATCTAGCAGGCACCAAAGTAACAGTGGATGTGAAGGAAACTGTGACAGTTTTTTGAGCAAGAAACTGAGGGATATGGGAGCTGCAATGAGAACTCTTGTGATTATCCTCAACCAACTATCTGGAGTCATGATTGACCATGTAAACCTTGGAGATTTCTCTAAGGCATCATATATGCAAGAAACAAATCCCTACGGATGTACAGGTAATAATCATAATGGTAAGTCTGTTCAAAAACCTATTTGTCAAAGATGTGGAAAGAAACACCTAGGAAAATGTTTCAAAGGGATAGAATTATGCTATTTATGTGGAAATGAAGGTCATAAAGCAAGAACCTTCCATGGAAAAAGGAAGCATCCAGTTGACTCGAGGAAAGGGAAAGAAGTTCTTTCTGAGGGGTCAATTGAATGTTTTAAATGTAGTGTGCATGTTCATTATGCAAACACATGTCCTATGTAACAGCCCGAGATTTTATGAAAAATATTCTTTTTTATGTCTTGTGTTGTACGCTACACCAAAAGGAGCTTGCACAACACGCATCCTTGTATTGCCTTGCATTACACGCAATCGCGACCTTCCTCGATAGCGTGTGTAATACGCAATACCGAGTTTCACTAAACAACGATGTGCTATTAAAATATTATTAAAACTAGCCGTTATGAATAGTAATAACCACTTTTTAAAATTCTGTAAATCTTATTTTTCAAAATGAACTTCATTCTTGGATTCGGAGTATCGAATTTAGCCTAAGGTGAAATTTTGGTACTTTTCGGATAACTTTCATATTCTGATGAATAGTGAAAAATTACTAAATTATAATTAAAAACAACTTTTTTAATCGAAATAATTAATAGTGATAAATCATTAATTTGAGTGGTTTTAAAGTATATTTAGAATATATTTTTACAATTTAATACAATGTTGGTCATTGGATGTAATTTCACATTTAAACCAGACGTAATCAAATGTCAATCTTTTGATAGATATTGTTTCTTAAAAACACGCTATTTGTTTTAACAGCGGGATTTAATTATAAATTTAATTAATGCAATTTCTATGTTATGAATTTGGTAAAATAGACTTCATTTTTGAATTCGAAATATGAAATATAGCTTAGGATGAAATTTTGGCATTGTTCTGAAAAACATCAATTTTTGATGAATAGTGAAACTACTAAGTGGTAGGTTAAAAACTGAATTTTGTATAAAACATAATTTTACCGCTTCTGTGAATGGAATTTCGAAAATCCGAGAGACACGGTTAATATCAAGGACTAAAATGTGGTTCAATGAGATGAAAATAATGTTTTGGTGAATAGTAACTTTTTACTTTTTTTTTACCACGGTTAATAGTAAATAGGGTAACTAAGGGTAAATATGATATTACTATTACCCTAACACGTGTCCTAATCCTATTGGACAAGTGTATTTCGACCAAAAACAAACTTAGGAATAAAATATGACCATTTAGGCCCACTTGGGTTAGATTAGGACATTTATTATTAATTTATTTAAAGAAGGGTTAAAAGAGTTAAAATAAAAGTTTATTTACTAAAACATTTTTAATATGGGGTTATACATAAGATAAATTCGATTGTAAATATTCATTAGAAAGCTAAAAAGATTGCCTACATGATGGTATTTTATTTGTAATTTTAGACATCAAATAATTTAATTTATTTATGACACAAAGATGATGCAGTAATTATCTTGTTAACGAAATATTGACATAATTGATGTTATAAACACCAAAATAAATGTAATTTGAGACTTTTTATGAATTCCACTAATTTTATAGGTTACTATGATATATTAGTGTTGATTTCATCAACTTTGTTCGAACATATAATTCTGTTATGACTTTCACAAAAATCATATATCAAATAGTGTCTAAATTGACACAAAATAGTTTTTAAATCAAATATTATATTATTAATTGTTATTTTATTCCTAAAAATCTAAGGTTCGGCCAAATGACATAGATAAGGATATATATATTAATAATAAACAATTTGGGGTTCGTTTGGCATGTTATAGTAAGTGTATTAACCATATAGGGAAAGAAAACAAAAAGACATGGTAAAAGTTAAATTATTTAACTTAGAGTTAAATCTAATTGATAAGGTTAAAATAATATCCTAAACTTGTCTAAATTCTATTGGTTGATAGGATTTCGACCCATACCCACTTTAGCTTCGAAATAAGACCCTTTGGAACCATTATAAACCGATTTTGACTTTAATATAAAATAATATTTTGAGATATTCCTAAGGTGCCCCTCTCCTCCCTTATAAAAGGACACC
The DNA here is from genome assembly GCA_963277665.1 of Viscum album. Classification (NCBI taxonomy): domain Eukaryota; kingdom Viridiplantae; phylum Streptophyta; class Magnoliopsida; order Santalales; family Viscaceae; genus Viscum; species Viscum album. The sequence goes on along the minus strand of OY728135.1, from coordinate 1,193,600,306 downwards.
TCCTCCCCCTCCTCCTCACACCAATTTGAGCACTCAAGCTCGGCCAACCCCTGCCAAAATCTCTTCTCCACTTCCCTAGAAACATCCTAGAGGTTCTGGTCTTCCTCAAAGACCAATTTATTTCCCTAAGAGGAGGTCTCAAAGAGGCACTTCAAAGAAGAGGTAATTACCGTTACCAATTCTTTCATCTTTATTTCTTCTTCCACTTCTTCTTCTTAGGTTGTTTCATTATGAAGTAATAACATCAGTATCACTAATATACTGATATGTTATTATAAGTATGAAACAACCCTATTTCACCATCTATCCATCCTACGGAAAAAGAAATCACCGCGCGTGCGTACGTACGGAATACCGTCTCCACGCCGTGGTGTAATCCATTTTCCACCACCGCCTTACATGGATGGGTATAATGGTGTAAAGAATAACTATACATAGTTATTACAACATCATATTGATTCTGATATATTGTATAATCCACTCCAAATCAATTCAATATTTATAGAAATGATATCATCGCTCGTGCGTACGTACGGAATACCGTCTCCACGACGCGATGAGATTCATTCTCCATGTTAACCATTTAAGAATGATTATAATGTATATATAAGAAATAATAATGAAATATATGACATTATAAGGCTACTGGATTTGTGTATATATATACATATGTATGTCATCTACTTACTTCCATTTCAAGACAATAAGGAAAGGAAAACAACGTTCATGCGTACGTACGGACTACCGTCTCCATGAACGGTGTTTTTCATTTTATTTATCTACCTATTATATATATATATACTGAATATATATGATATATAAATCATATTTTATATTCTGGAAGTAAGTAAATCATGATATAAGTAATAATGATGTCAAGAACAACAAGTCAAAACACCTACGATAAATGAAACGATTTTACCCAAAACGCTTCTTTAACATGGAATTTACAAAAGAACGGGTAATATAATGTCATAAGTGAACCATATATGATATCATAACAATGAATATGATTCTTTAATAAGTCAATAACATGATTTAAATCATTATACAGGAGGTTCGGACACTTACAAAGCAAGTCGGACCTAAGGTAAGGGAAAATATCACAATCTCATTTTTATTCGAGATTTTTTATTCGTAAGTATTTACTGGGGTGTATTTTATCATCCACATCCATGTTCCCTCAATATGAAATATTGTTTCCATCCACATGCAATAGTTTAAATCCAATTTTACCCTTAGGTGAGTTTTTAGTAAAGAATATGAAAGGAATCTTTTGTCGTTTTTCCGTACGAGGTACTTTTTGACTTTTCCGACAAAAGTACGAAGAATGTTTTTTTTAACTTAAACGGCACGAACGGATTTTTACGGTTTTATAAAGCCTTATTTTTATGAAGATTCCTCCAAAAGATTTCATGACTATTTTCAATAAAATCTCTTTCTTTTAAAAATTTCATGATGTTTTGTGAAAAGAAATTGATTTTGAAGAAGAAAGGATATTTTCCTCAAGAATTCAATTCAAGTGTTTTATCAAAATTATTTTCCATCTAAGATAATAAAGGGTTCTGTTTCAATCCATATTTTTACATTGATTTGACTATGTTGTGATGGAATTATGTTTATGAATTCCTTTATCTTATATGAATGGTTTTATGATGTCATGTTGTTTAAGAATCCCATTTTTATTACATGGGTTATGCAATGATGTATGATTTATGATTTTGTGGCACACATAAGAAAGGATTCATTAAGAGATGGGTGGGACCTATATCTCCCTCCAATGCATTGGGTAAAGATTTTATATCTCATGAGATAGACATGGCTGGAATGGTAGGTTATACCGGTTCAGTGAAACAGGACTGAAACGAGGATTACTCGATTCAGAAAGGGACTTTGTCCACTAAGATAGTCTTGGCAATGAGTCTTGACTAACAAGAAATGATTCTCTATGATTATGTGTGTATGCCACAATTAGTAATGTTTTAAGTTATGATTTCATTTCACTACTATGATTTATCCCATGTTATGAAATTATGCTCTCTTTTGCAGGTTAAGATTTCCAAAAATGTTATGTTCTTATGAAAATTATGTGATTGATATTTCTTTTGTTTACCCTTACTGAGCATTTGAGATCACCCTTTTATGTTTTCTTTTCCCCAGGATATAAAGAAAGGTTTTAGGTAGAAAAAAGGGATGACCTTTATGGGAGATATTGAAGGACTTTCACCACGATTAGAAGATTACGTTCCGAGTTTCCAAAGACACTAAACTATTACGATCCTTTAGTGTGTGTTTTTGTTATGTACTAAGTATTCCGCAAATTTAATGTAATGTCCATGTACGTCAAGGATACGGGTCTCTACAGTTGGTATCAGAGGAAAGGTTTAGTCAACCTTTGGAAACTAGGACGCGAAAACGTTAGTGAGATCCCTAGAGATATTTCTAAGGTATGTCTAGGGATGTCTCTAAGGATAAGTATACGTATAGGATATAGTTCTAGAACTACGGTAACGATCTTAGAATTTAACCTAAGATGTTAGATATTGAGGGTGCTCCCCCTTTACTATGTTGTCTTCCCTAGCATGATTTCGCCTCTCACAAAATTCTTTTTGTGTTTTAGTTAATGGAGGGAACCAGAAGGAATTCGGTTAACATTGAATCCAATGGACAAATTGGTGACTATGAGCAACAAAATTGTGTAATTCCTAGAGATAAAGATATTGTGATTATGCCAAATCAGCAATCTCACAATATGATCAATAAAGTAAAATTCGGTAAGTTTCCTGACTCGACTAATAAGAGAAAGATGGAGTTCCATGATGATCATAGAGGAAAGAAAGTTCAATTTCCCCTATGTAAATCATGTGGGAAGAGGCATCAAGGAGAATGTTTCAAGGGAACTGGAAGATGCTTTGGGTGTGGAAAAGAAGGACACAAAGCAAGTAAGTGCAAAGGAAAAGGGTCGGTTAACACCATGGATGAGGATAATGGTAATGCTACGACATCAAAAATGGTTAAGTGTTTTAAATGTGGAATGTATGGGCATTATGCAAACAAATTCCCTAAGGGAAAGACTCATGAAGAGAATCAGTATGGTCATATGGGTAGTATTTATGTGGATGATGATGAAGAGACTACAAATGATATGTGAGATGAAAGAATTTTTGAAGCTCGGTCAATGGTTTGAGAATGTAGTGGAATGATTACATGTTTATCATGTGTAATTTTGGAATAAAGAGACATCTATGGATTGTTACACTGTTGCCTTTCCTTGTGTTTTGAAAGTGTATGATTAATGTTACCAGTATCCATGAAAGGTTATTCAGATATTTTTGGAATGTAGATGATATGCGCATAATGAAGGGATAAGAAGAAAATTAAATGTTTGATAGTATTCATGAGCTCATGATTGATATAAGGACTAAGTGATATCATGGTTTGAGTATATAGAATTTTGAGGATTTTGGTATGTGGATAGTGTTAACTTTTAACTGCACTCATGTTTTCACTAAGGTATTCAAGAGAATACACGATTAAGGACTTTGAATGTTTGGAATGTGACCAACAAGACATATCTTATGATATGTGTGGATCAACGACAGTATTAAATCTCTGGTAATCGATGTCACTATATTATGAGAGTGGACTGCAGTATTATGTATAAGCCTAAAGATTAGACTGGATTATGTTGGACATAAGTTAGTATTGTTTAAGGATAGAAGATTTTCGATATTATTGATGGGATGTTATAGTAACGTAGTTTTAGAAAAAGGGACAACCTACAGGACGGGCGACAGCCCATCGCTTCGGACAAGGCTGTGGGAATCGAACCCACAACCGAAGTGCGACTGACCTTTATCGCCTACCACTGACCTACAGGAAGTCTCTGTTTATTAGAAACTAGTTTTATTATATTAAGCAGTATGATATATGAAGTATAAGTCCATTTTAGGAACCATATGTGATTAATCTCACTATAGATCGACTTATGTATATAATTTTTGCTAACCTTTTGTTTGAGACAGGTGGAATGACCCGTCATTCTATCACATGATCTGCTAACACTTCACGAATAACAAATTCAACTTCATTTATTTAAGAGATGAAGTGGAAATTGTTAAAGGCACGAACAACAGTGAGATTGTACCAAAATAAAGTAAGTATTTATTCTAATTTAAATTCTTTAACTTTAGGGAAATGATCTTGAAAACCAAAAATGTTGTCCTAGTTCTCTTATACCTGATGAATCAGATGGTACCTTAGATCGTCACAAATTTATGGATTTGTGATTACTGGCTTTTCCATAGCCATGTTCTCTACCACTCTCCATCAGAACATGATGGTTAGATTTCTCTTCCATATCCATATTTTCACCTATGTGGAAACCCAGTGATTAGTTTATTTGGGTAATCGTTACATTTCATACTTTAATTTTTAAAGCCAAGTTTTGGTATTCCCTTTTACGATGTGGGTTTCTATTAAAGAAACTTTCTAATAGTAAACCATTTATAACCCCGACGAATTTCGAGGGCGAAATTCATTTTAAGGGGGGTAGAATGTAACAGCCCGAGATTTTATGAAAAATATTCTTTTTTATGTCTTGTGTTGTACGCTACACCAAAAGGAGCTTGCACAACACGCATCCTTGTATTGCCTTGCATTACACGCAATCGCGACCTTCCTCGATAGCGTGTGTAATACGCAATACCGAGTTTCACTAAACAACGATGTGCTATTAAAATATTATTAAAACTAGCCGTTATGAATAGTAATAACCACTTTTTAAAATTCTGTAAATCTTATTTTTCAAAATGAACTTCATTCTTGGATTCGGAGTATCGAATTTAGCCTAAGGTGAAATTTTGGTACTTTTCGGATAACTTTCATATTCTGATGAATAGTGAAAAATTACTAAATTATAATTAAAAACAACTTTTTTAATCGAAATAATTAATAGTGATAAATCATTAATTTGAGTGGTTTTAAAGTATATTTAGAATATATTTTTACAATTTAATACAATGTTGGTCATTGGATGTAATTTCACATTTAAACCAGACGTAATCAAATGTCAATCTTTTGATAGATATTGTTTCTTAAAAACACGCTATTTGTTTTAACAGCGGGATTTAATTATAAATTTAATTAATGCAATTTCTATGTTATGAATTTGGTAAAATAAACTTCATTTTTGAATTCGGAATATGAAATATAGCTTAGGATGAAATTTTGGCATTGTTCTGAAAAACATCAATTTTTGATGAATAGTGAAACTACTAAGTGGTAGGTTAAAAACTGAATTTTGTATAAAACATAATTTTACCGCTTCTGTGAATGGAATTTCGAAAATCCGAGATACACGGTTAATATCAAGGACTAAAATTTGGTTCAATGAGATGAAAATAATTTTTTGGTGAATAGTAACTTTTTACTTTTTTTTACCACGGTTAATAGTAAATAGGGTAACTAAGGGTAAATATGATATTACTATTACCCTAACACGTGTCCTAATCCTATTGGACAAGTGTATTTCGACCAAAAACAAACTTAGGAATAAAATATGACCATTTAGGCCCACTTGGGTTAGATTAGGACATTTATTATTAATTTATTTAAAGAAGGGTTAAAAGAGTTAAAATAAAAGTTTATTTACTAAAACATTTTTAATATGGGGTTATACATAAGATAAATTCGATTGTAAATATTCATTAGAAAGATAAAAAGATTTCCTACATGATGGTATTTTATTTGTAATTTTAGACATCAAATAATTTAATTTATTTATGACACAAAGATGATGCAGTAATTATCTTGTTAACGAAATATTGACATAATTGATGTTATAAACACCAAAATAAATGTAATTTGAGACTTTTTATGAATTCCACTAATTTTATAGGTTACTATGATATATTATTGTTGATTTAATAAACTTGGTTCGAACATATAATTCTGTTATGACTTTCACAAAAATCATATATCAAATAGTGTCTAAATTGACACAAAATAGTTTTTAAATCAAATATTATATTATTAATTGTTATTTTATTCCTAAAAATCTAAGGTTCGGCCAAATGACATAGATAAGTATATATATATTAATAATAAACAATTTGGGGTTCGTTTGGCATGTTATAGTAAGTGTATTAACCATATAGGGAAAGAAAACAAAAAGACATGGTAAAAGTTAAATTATTTAACTTAGAGTTAAATCTAATTGATAAGGTTAAAATAATATCCTAAACTTGTCTAAATTCTATTGGTTGATAGGATTTCGACCCATCCCCACTTTATCTTCGAAATAAGACCCTTTGGAACCATTATAAACCGATTTTGACTTTAATATAAAATAATATTTTGAGATATTCCTAAGGTGCCCCTCTCCTCCCTTATAAAAGGACACCTCCTCCCCCTCCTCCTCACACCAATTTGAGCACTCAAGCTCGGCCAACCCCTGCCAAAATCTCTTCTCCACTTCCCTAGAAACATCCTAGAGGTTCTGGTCTTCCTCAAAGACCAATTTTAGTTCCCTAAGAGGAGGTCTCAAAGAGGCACTTCAAAGAAGAGGTAATTACCGTTACCAATTCTTTCATCTTTATTTCTTCTTCCACTTCTTCTTCTTAGGTTGTTTCATTATGAAGTAATAACATCAGTATCACTAATATACTGATATGTTATTATAAGTATGAAACAACCCTATTTCACCATCTATCCATCCTACGGAAAAAGAAATCACCGCGCGTGCGTACGTACGGAATACCGTCTCCACGCCGTGGTGTAATCCATTTTCCACCACCACCTTACATGGATGGGTATAATGGTGTAAAGAATAACTATACATAGTTATTAAAACATCATATTGATTCTGATATATTGTATAATCCACTCCAAATCAATTCAATATTTATAGAAATGATATCATCGCTCGTGCGTACGTACGGAATACCGTCTCCACGACGCGATGAGATTCATTCTCCATGTTAACCATTTAAGAATGATTATAATGTATATATAAGAAATAATAATGAAATATATGACATTATAAGGCTACTGGATTTATGTATATATATACATATGTATGTCATCTACTTACTTCCATTTCAAGACAATAAGGAAAGGAAAACAGCGTTCATGCGTACGTACGGACTACCGTCTCCATGAACGGTGTTTTTCATTTTATTTATCTACCTATTATATATATATATATACTGAATATATATGATATATAAATCATATTTTATATTCTGGAAGTAAGTAAATCATGATATAAGTAATAATGATGTCAAGAACAACAAGTCAAAACACCTACGATAAATGAAACGATTTTACCCAAAACGCTTCTTTAACATGGAATTTACAAAAGAACGGGTAATATAATGTCATAAGTGAACCATATATGATATCATAACAATGAATATGATTCTTTAATAAGTCAATAACATGATTTAAATCATTATACAGGAGGTTCGGACACTTACAAAGCAAGTCGGACCTAAGGTAAGGGAAAATATCACAATCTCATTTTTATTCGAGATTTTTTATTCGTAAGTATTTACTGGGGTGTATTTTATCATCCACATCCATGTTCCCTCAATATGAAATATTGTTTCCATCCACTTGCAATAGTTTAAATCCAATTTTACCCTTAGGTGAGTTTTTAGTAAAGAATATGAAAGGAATCTTTTGTCGTTTTTCCGTGCGAGGTACTTTTTGACTTTTCCGAGAAAAGTACGAAGAATGTTTTTTTTTAACTTAAACGGCACGAACGGATTTTTACGGTTTTATAAAGCCTTATTTTTATGAAGATTCCTCCAAAAGATTTCATGACTATTTTCAATAAAATCTCTTTCTTTTAAAAATTTCATGATGTTTTGTGAAAAGAAATTGATTTTGAAGAAGAAAGGATATTTTCCTCAAGAATTCAATTCAAGTGTTTTATCAAAATTATTTTCCATCTAAGATAATAAAGGGTTCTGTTTCAATCCATATTTTTACATTGATTTGACTATGTTGTGATGGAATTATGTTTATGAATTCCTTTATCTTATATGAATGGTTTTATGATGTCATGTTGTTTAAGAATCCCATTTTTATTACATGGGTTATGCAATGTTGTATGATTTATGATTTTGTGGCACACATAAGAAAGGATTCATTAAGAGATGGGTGGGACCTATATCTCACTCCAATGCATTGGGTAAAGATTTTATATCTCATGAGATAGACATGGCTGGAATGGTAGGTTATACCGGTTCAGTGAAACAGGACTGAAACGAGGATTACTCGATTCAGAAAGGGACTTTGTCCACTAAGATAGTCTTGGCAATGAGTCTTGACTAACAAGAAATGATTCTCTATGATTATGTGTGTATGCCAAAATTAGTAATGTTTTAAGTTATGATTTCATTTCACTACTATGATTTATCCCATGTTATGAAATTATGCTCTCTTTTGCAGGTTAAGATTTCCAAAAATGTTATGTTCTTATGAAAATTATGTGATTGATATTTCTTTTGTTTACCCTTACTGAGCATTTGACCTCACCCTTTTATGTTTTCTTTTCCCCAGGATATAAAGAAAGGTTTTAGGTAGAAAAAAGGGATGACCTTTATGGGAGATATTGAAGGACTTTCACCACGATTAGAAGATTACGTTCCGAGTTTCCAAAGACACTAAACTATTACGATCCTTTAGTGTGTGTTTTTGTTATGTACTAAGTATTCCGCAAATTTAATGTAATGTCCATGTACGTCAAGGATACGCGTCTCTACATCCTATGAAGAAGTTTCATGAATGGGGTCACCAAGAGCGTGCCAATATTCGTTTACCAATACCTAATGCCATTCTGATTGAGGATGAAGAAACTGACAATGACCAATCAAAGGTATGTACTATTTCATGACTATTGTTTTCCTATTTTGGAATCTTAGGATATGATTCATCATTTTTTTTGTAGGAAAGAGGTATTTCGGAATAAGTTGTAAAGTAATGGATAATGGATCAGGAAGAATGTTGAATGAGTAAGATGTCAACATATAAGGGCTTCAAGAGTTATGGTGAAATTCTTAAGAGTATTAAGTCTCTTTTGATGATGGGGTTACATTAGAAGAATTTTTATATTATGTGTATCCCTGATGTTTTATATAGGCAAATTTTATCCAAGTAATAGTTATCTTTTCTTTTGTGGACATAGTTATAAAGAACCATTTGGGTTTATATGATCCTTACTTTTGAGGTAATTATGGGTTACAATATTTTATGATTGAAGTGAAAGGCATGAGATAAAATTGAGGTTAAATTATGTTACAATTATTTTTGATGATTTTATCCCTTTTGTGGAATGATTTGAGAATTATATAGTTTTGGAAAAAGGACAACACGTAGACCGTGTGACTACCCGTCGCGTCAGACAATGTTGTGGGAATCTAACCCACAATCAAAGTGCAACTGGTATTTATCGCCTACCACTGGACTACGTGAAGTCCCTGGATAGTTTGACTGATTCTTTTTTTAAGAGTATGTTGATTTTGGGTAATTTATGAAAATTATTAACCTATCATAGAGGATATGTGATTAGGTTAATTACTTTTCAATACGAGACTTTAGGAGCAACTGATGTTGTTTGGAGATAAATATTACGATTTAACTTGGAAGACTATGTGACTAAATCCTTCAAATATTTGGGTTTCAATCTTATATTGGTTTAATTTGAAGAATTTTATGTACAAATTGTTTATCGGATGGTCCTCGTTGAACTTTTGGTTTTGATGGACAAATTTTGGAGATTAAGCATGGATTTTCTTTTTAATGGGTTATCCGTTTCTGGATTATCTGACCTTGTACTAACCTTTTTGGTTTTGGTTTTGGTTAAAGCCTAAATAAATGGGATGTATATAGTTATATTTTTTGGATTAGGTGATTCTATAGAAGTTGATAATAGTACTCTTAATGTGAACAAGTCTTCCTAAATACTCGTCTTTTGGAGAAAATATGAGTTTTTGTAAAAGTTGAAAGTCAACATGATAAGTGATTATGTTTCCTTATGAATAAATTACTCAATAAAAAGTAACTTAAAACAAAAATGTTTTCTATTAACCTTTCCTACTGGGGAATCGAATACCGTTTAACCCATCACAAGTTTGTGATTTTCTTGTGGTTAGCTTTCTCCTAAACATGTTTACTATCACTCTTCATCAGAACATGACCCTATGTTTTCTCCTCCATGTCCATGTTTTCATACTTGGAATCCTAGTATGGGTTAACTCAGGTGACCTTTGTACTAATCTTTCTTTATTTTAAAGTGATTGTTTTACCGACTCTTCTTCTGATGTGGGACTTTCAAGGATGTTACCAAGCCCAATTTTAAAATTGCGAGGACGCAATTCCCAAAAGGGGGGAAGGATGTTACACCCCAGGTAAATAAATAATATGACATTTTCATATTTATCCATATTTGTGAATAAAATATTAATATGACTTTAAAAGGGACGCTATGCTCGATGGCGTACCCAACACGCAACAACGAGTTTCTTGGGAATCTTACGTTGCACTCTAATAATAAAATATTATTATTTTAAATGGCAGTTAACATGTAGCTGTTGTATTGGCGGGAATGGATAGAAATAAATAAAATAGGATTATATATGTTTTTTAAATGTTTTTACTTTTATCCAATAAAGGATAGAGGCTTAAAATACGGAAAGAATTAAATTTTAGGCGTATATTCCCTAGTTTTCAATAAAGGTTCACTTATCACCTTTTGATGTTGAACCATCATTAAATATAGTTTTGTTCACTCTTAAACATTATTTTGGACCAAATAAAACTCTTATTAATAATCAGGACATCAAAATTTACTTTGTGTAAATTTTTGGTATCTTTCCGATAAAGTTCATTTTTTTAATGAATAATGTAAAATGTTGTATTTTAATTCAAAACCTCTTTTTAATATAATTTATTTATATGATTAGATTATCTTTTGAATTGGTTTTAAAGTGAAATTTGAATATATTTTTACCATTAAATCCAATAGTGGTCGTTGGAATTAATTTCACTTTGAAATCAGACTTAAACCAGTGTCAATCTTTTGATACTTATTGTTTCATAAAAACACGCTATTTGCTCTAACAACGAGAATTTATTATTAAATTAATTAATCTTACTTATATGTTTTGAATTTTGTAAAATAGACTTCATTTTTGAATTCGGAATATCAAATATAGCTTATGGTGAATTTTTGGGATTTTTCTGAAAAACTTCAATTTTTGATGAATAGTGAAACCACTAAGTGGTACTTATAAAAACTGATTTTTCCGTTTAAATGAAATTTTTTCCATATTTGTGTTTTGAATTTCAAAAATCCGACATACATGGTTTCCATTAATAAGTAAAATGTGGTTCAATGGGATAAAAATAATTTATTGGTGAATAGTAACTTATTATGTTTTTAATCGCGATTAGTGGTAATTAGTGTAGTTTAAGGTAAAAATAATGCTTTAATAAAATAATATGGGCTTAACACATGTCCTACCCTCATTGGTTGTGTCATGGAAGACAAAGACAAGCCATGGGTCAACTTGGGGTCCCCATGGAGCCACTTTGGTTGGGAAATGACATAAATAACTTTTTATTTAATGTAAAAGTAAAAATGACACAAACATCATATGTTTTACGAAAATAATTTTTACATGGGGTTATAAAGATAAGATTTTTGATTATAAATAGTCATTGGAAAGATAAAAAGATTTACTACATCATAGTATTTTTTTATAATTTTTAGACACTAAATAAATTATATTATTTATGAAATCATGATGATGCAGCGATGACCTCATTATTTAACGATTTAAATAAAATGGAAAGATAATGTAAAATCTATGAACTAAACATGTCCAAAACGTATTGGATGGGTGGATTTCTAACCCTTAACACCTTATCCACGAATTATATCAATGTGGGACCTTTTTAAAACGAAATACATTTTCAAATAAAGTAATATTTCTTACTTTCCAAAAGTGCCCCTCCTCTCCTCTTATAAAAGGCCCCCACCTCTACCTCATTTCACACACACCTCAAGCCTTTGGCTCGGCCATACCCTGACCATTTACTCTCTCCACATCCCTCTCCTCATCCTAGGGGATTCCCTTTGGGCAGAATCCTTTCAAAGGAAGCCTTTAGGCTCAAATCAAAAGGAGTTACACTTTTAAAGGTAATTCATTCTCTCATGTTCATTTGTTTTATTTTGCTTCTACAACCCCCTAAACTCTTTTTATTTACTTCTTTTGTAACAACACCAGTATATTCAATATAATAGGATGTTGTTATAATATTTATTCGAGCTACACTCTCACAAAACTACATCTAATTGTTAAAGAACATACGGTTTCCGTGGATGGCGAAATTCTGCCTCCCGAAACGATGATTGTTCAATACTCATTTAACACATTCAAAGGTGGCCATTATGATTTCACTATTTTTATATATGATATATAATATGTTTATGTTTTACTTATGTCTCTGTTTTTTTCATTTTGGGCATACCTTTATGGTTTCCATTATGGGTAAACGCGATATCTTCATTTAAGGAAGTGCGGACTACCGCCCCCTCAAAGTGATTTGATTCGTTAAATACCATATGTTGGATGTATAAAGGATGGAAATATGATATTACATATTATATTATACTGGAATTATAATATACCTTTATATCATTATTATTCCATTCTATAAAATATGAAATATAAATGAAAGTAGCATTCATGCGTACGTACGGCTTACCGTCTCCATGAACGATGCATTTCATTTCTTACCTCTAAATGATTATGTAATGTTATAAATGCATGAATGTAATGGATATATATTACATATATGATATCTAAATCATGAATAAAATTCTGGATATAATAATCATTTGGCCACACGACCAACATGTAATTGTAAGAAGTCCACTTTCGACTTAAGAACCAAATATCGACAAAACAAATATTATTACCTTAAATGATTAAATAATGTTTATGACATGGTAATAAGTGATATAAAAGGAATAATGAACTTGAAAAATGTTCTTATAGAAGTAGAAATTAACTCAAGTTTATTATTCAGGAGATTAAAGAACGATCGAGTCATGTCCGACCCGAGGTAAGGGATCCTACTCCTCTCTTTATTTTTAAGTACACACTTTTATGTCATTCCTTTTAAAGCTCATATTTCTTGTTATTGGGATGATCTTTTATATTAAACTAACTGTAATTTTTATGTTCATGTGATGAGATACCCTATTCACTCTCATCAATCCATTTTGGAGGTTTTGAGTGGCGCCGTTAGGCTGCCGAACTTTCATAAGAGATCTAACCTCTCTCTTTCATTTTGAGTACTCTCCTTTATGTCACTTCTTTAAAGCTCCTCTTTGTAATGTTGGTGGATGTTCTTTTATATTCCTCTTTCTGTACATTTTATTGTAATGTGATGAGATACCCTATTTGATCTCATAAATCCATATTCGGAAGTTTTATGTGGCGCCGTTAGGCTGCCGAGTTTTCGTAAGGGATTTTTCATCTCACTTTTATTCCCGTGAGATTTATGCTACATTTTCCACAAATTACATTGAGTGGTGTATTTAATTCCCATTATTCTACTATTTGTGTAATATAATTTCATTTATGAGTATTTACATCAATGATATATTTTCCTTCTTTCATGGGATGTATGTTTTGAAAGATACCCAAGTCGGTAAGGGAACCTTTCACCCTCCACTTTTTTAAATGACTTATTTTGTTGGGTCTTTTAATTTACATATTGTTATGTTGGGATATGTTCTCATATATCCTTATTGATGTAAATTTTATGTCCATGTGATGTGATACACTTTTTATCTCTCACTAACTCATGTTGATGTGATGCCGTTAGGCTGTCAAGGGAACTTTTTAACCCAATTTCGATTTCTTTGGGTTCAACATGTAGTCATTGAATATGTCATCCATTGAATATGTGTTAATGTCCTTTTATTGTTTTACACTTAATATCCACTTATATTGGGTGTATTTATATTTGTCACACATATTTTTTAGATTGATTTGTCCTTAATTTAAGGATACCTTCTTTATAAGGGATTTCGTCACATTTGACATTTCTATTGAGGGTTCATTGTTGTTATGCACCAATTCACTCTTATATGGTGTATATACTGTCCATTGGAGTATTATATCATGAATCCATTTATTCTCATGATATTATAATGTTCTGACTAAATGTTATTCCTCAATTATTGTATTCAAGTGTCTCTAATTTTGGTAAAACCCCTTTAACCAAAATATAGTTTTAAATGTTTTAATTATTTTTTCTTATTAATATACATGTTTTCAAAATGGTTTTAAGGATTTATTTATATGGATATTAATGGTTTAAAATTTTAAGCTTCAAGGTGGTATGGGACACTTTGATTCAAAAATCACTTTATTAAATTTTTTAAATGGTTTTGGAAATGGTTTCTTTTTGAATGGATTCATTATTTCAATATACTAAAATGTTATATTGTGATTGAAATGTGGAAATGTTATGTTTCCTTTATATATGTTTTATGTGACACATTTATGTTATGGTTCTTGGGCATTGTTATGAAAACGGGTGGTTCCGTGATAAACTAAGGGCGGGTGAGCCCAATATAGCTCTCCAATGCATTGGGTAACGCGAAGGAGTGAAACGTTAAGGTTTCTCCGAAGAGATTTAGGGAATATACTGTGATGGGTATTCCAAATGTAACCAAGAGGGTTACTCCCTACGTAAGAATGTTATGAATGCCTCAAGTTACCTTTATGTCTTATGATTTCTATGATTTATTCATTGTCTGATGAGGTATGTTAAAGTGCCTATGTTTTATGGGTAAAGTATGATTTCATTCTTATGTATATATGTACCCAAGTTTCCTTTCCATGTTTTTATAACCCTTATTGAGCTTTTTATGCTCATCCCAAGTTTTTCTGAAATGTTTTTCACAGGTCTAGGGAAAGGTACAAGATGTGATGATAGTGTCAAGGACGTGTCATGAAAGAATCCACGTTTATTTTCAATATGTTTCCATTTATGGGAATAATGAATACTGTCTTTTATGTAACCACTTTGTTTAAATGTGGAATGTAATGCAAGTTTCATGATCTAATTCTCTAAAACTCTAAACCTGAAAAGATCCTAAAAGTGTAATCTTGTAATAACTCAATAATAAGTAAGGCTTAAGGCTGGGGCCTTATAGCCAGACTAGACTGGGTCATTGGGTGACCAGATGGGCTAGACCGTCGGCCAAACCGGGACGGGTCCAACAATGCCCATTGGGCATGACCCACTGGCCAGGCCAGATCAAACTAAACAAGGCCCAAATAGGGTCTAGTAGATTAATTTAGAACTAAATTGGGGTATGTGGGACACACATTCTTTGTTTTTCAGGTCGGTCCTACCGGGTCAGACTGGGCCTGGACGCAACCAGCACCTATTTACTAAAATTCTCATATATGGCAAACTGTGCACCCAATTGACGATCCATTTATAGAGTTGGGATCTTATCAACAAAGAGGATCCTTTGTAATAATTTTAGTGACTTTAATGGATGTTTATATGGTAATAAAGGATTTTGGAGCGGTTCTCCCAGTCGTGCTATGTACGAAACCCTACGGTTGGCTGAGAACTTATGACTGTTGACACTCTGCATAGTGAGACACGAAAATGTCCCAATGGGATGCACTTATTTGTTAATTTTGAGTCCCATAGTGGGAAGAAATGTGGTTTTAATTTACAGGCCCATGATACATGGTGAGGAGTACCTGAGGTGGTCAATATTAGTGGGAAGCATTTATTTGGGACTTTGCAGGCCCATTGTATGTGATGAGGAGGAGTACCTAAGCAGTTCAGGGTTAGTGAGAATCCCTTTTGGGTTACTTTTTAGGCCCACTGTTCTTGATAGAGGAGGAATTCTCTAGAAATCAAGTTGTTTGGTGATGTGAATGATGATTATTCATTAACTACCCAAAAAGTATACATGGTGTGAGATGTCTTGTGCTTCGTCTTTATTATTTATGATTATGCTTCATTCGTTACATTGATGATTGATTTTTGGTCTTTAAGTTGTGTTTTAGGGTCCCTTACTATGTATTTTTTTACTAACCAATGCCCGGGCTTCACTCTGAGTTGTTGTGTCTGGTGTAGATGATCGACATTTTGATAGGGGTGCTCAGGGAGATGGGACTGAAGAACTCTACAAGAATGGGCTTGGTGGCCTAGGACCAGGTAGGGCACAGTAGGGTTGGGTGGGCAGGAAATTCTAATTCATCTTCCAGTAGCTACACTACTCTTATGATCGATTGGGGTTTTATACAGTTGGCCACCAATGTTTCCTTTTTGATCATTGCGGTTTTCAGTTCTTTTGCAGTGTTTGTATTTTGGCCCACATATATTAGTTGTACTTGTACTCAGATTTGTTTTAGTGATACTTGATTAATTTTTAGTATGTGGGACTTGGTTGTGTGTGTGTTACTAAAATGCCTCCCACATGAAGGTTGATGCTTTTGATACTTTTCACCAGCCCTTGGCCTTCAGGATGAGGGATTAGGGTAGTCGCGACCCGTGCCCCAGGGGACGGGTCATGATAGTTCATGTGTTAAAAACATATTTGGTAGGACAAATATAGTCAAAGGGGTCATTAAATAAAAAAATCAAGAATAAAAATCATGAAATAATTATCATATATTTACATAAATTATTATTTTAAAACAAATTATGAATGATGTTTATGAAAAATGAACCAACATTGCAATTAAGGAGACAGTTGGCCATACATGTGCATTAGTAACGTTCCAATTAATAAATTACCCTTATGGAAAGATGGTAGGTAAATTTATTTATTTAAATAATAATAATTACATTATAAATAACATATTAAATTATCCATATATGATTTTATATAAAATTATTGATATTTAAAAGGAATCACATCACGTCGAGGTGGCGGTAGTCCACACATCCATGAATGACGTTATCACAATTTTAGAGTGTTCAAGGGGTAATAAATAAAATGAAATATAATATTTATAGAAATTATATTATATCATAAATATAATATAGATGCAATATAAATCATGTGTGTTCAATTAAATCGATCCTTAATACATTCCATGTATAGCGTGAATGAATCAGATCACTTTGACGAGGTGGTAGTCCACACATCCAAAAACAATGCTATCATATTTACATAAAATGGAAAGTATAAAGATACATGTTATAAAAGCATTTAAGATATGTAAATTAATAATAAATATCATATATATTATATATTTATAGTATGTCCATCATAATTCCCACTGTGAGAGGTGGTAAATGAAAAAATGAAGAATCATCATTTCATGAGGAGGTAGTTCACTATACACAAACTGTATGTTTGTGACCCGGTTAATGAAAGTGTGTATAAGTGTAGGTAGATATATTAATATAAAAAAATTAGTATATTTATTATAATTTTTTTATGAAATAATAAAATAATAATATTTCATATGGTGGATAATGATAATAAAACAATAAAATTTGAGGAAGTATGTTACCTCAACTTGGGGTATCTCTTTTCAGTTTGCTCTAAAGGGGTTCCTTGGATAAAATTATGCCAAAATGGAGGAATAAAAGATTAAGGTATCTATTTGAAGATATTATTTGATTATATTTTTTGTGATTTAAAGGTCTTGAAATGTGTAAATAAGTTGTAGGGGTGAGTGTCTTTTTATAGTGGAGGAGGAGCAGTTTTCTTGTAAATTTTGAAAAAAGGAATTTCACCCACGTTTTTACCATTTAAAGTGGATCCAATAATGGTAATGATATGATCCTATGGATTATAAGGTCTATATATGGATATCTAATGGATTTTTAAAGTTTCTAAGTCATTTTCCCTCTTAGGTTTAAGGTTTAGTTCTTTGTTACGCTAATTTTTCACTATATCGCTATAATCAATTTTAATCACATTCAAAATATTTTTGGTCAAAAACCATGTTAAGATTACTAGAAATTATACATTATTATTATTATAAATATGTAATTTTTTTCCCAAATTTCATTCACATAACTTCAAAAAATTAATTTAAATTTAATCCCATAGACGAGATGACAAAACAAATTTTTAATGTAAAATCGTCAAATGTTTGATATAGTTTTATATTAAATTGCGAAGTGAATTTGACTCCAATAAACTAAATTTTAGTAATTGATATAAAATATAACAAATTATACTTTCAAAACAATGAAAAATATAATTTATCCTTATAAATAAATTTGGAAAGAAGCAGTTTTGTATTGAAATTCAATATTTTCACAATTCATAAAAAAAGAAACTTATTAGAAAAAAAAATCACCATAGGTTAATTTTTATGTATTTTATTTTAAAATAATTTTTAATTTTTAATTTCTATTTTTTAAAACTTTCATAATTCAGTTTTAAAATATGTTCTTTATTAAAAGGTGGTAAAATAGTCTCTATACAAATATAGTTTTCATGTGTTAAATTTAGTTTGTTCATATATTATTCTTATAAATCCTATTGGATGAATGTGAAAAATATTTTACTGAATATGTAATTTATAAATTTCATTAATATAATTCAATAATGGTAACTGATTAAGATAACTTTCCCTTTTCACATAATAATAGTATTTTATAAAATCATTCCCTTTATATTCATTTTGTTTCTATATCCATTTCAATATAATAGGTAACCAATGAATTGAAATATTGTTTCTATTATATTATTTAATAATATTGATTAACATCAATTTAATGTATAGGTTTTATAATATTATATTAAATTATAATATTTTTATTACTATAATCTTATTTGGAAAAACCTATCCATTCATGTCATGCATGCCATCAAGGAAAGTCGGTTCTGTGTGTATTGCAAGATAACATCAGTTTTCTAAATAAAGGATGAAATATTATATATTTGGTGTAACATAATATTAACTTGTTTTTTATATAAAAAATATAGGGAAAAAATAAGTATATTCTAAACAGAAAATATTATAATGTCTTGGGGGTGTTACATTCTCCCCACATTAAATAAATTATGTCTTCAAAATTCAAAATTGATCTTGGTAAAAAATGGATTGATATTTCAATATAAAATATTGTTGAGAAACCCACATCATTAATGGGGTTAATAACACATATTATTAATAAGAGATAAAGGGTAGTACAATATTAAAGTAACTACGTTCCCTAGCAGGAGAACCTAGGTGGGAATTGAAAACATGGATACAAAAGAAAAATATTACAATCATGTTATGATAGAGGTTGATAGAGTAAATGTTCAAATAAATGTTGATGACCAAAAATAGATAAACAAAAATTATGAAAAATGTCCTTGATATCAATTAAAATTATTATAATAGGAAAAAACATTCATTTCAAGAACATTTATCATATAGTGGAGGAATTAATTAACTCTATTATAATATAAGTAAAAATAAATTTCCATTTCCTAAATGAAATATTATCCTTTGGTTGTGTATTAAAAAATTTATACTTCATTTCATAGAATGAGATGAATCATATGGTGAAGTAATACATTAACCCTTAAAACATTGCCTAAAGATCAACATAAACCATTTCATAAAAGTTTAATTTTTTTCAAAATTGTATGATCTGACACTTTGGAAGTAAAGTCACTAAATTTACAAAATGAACATATCCTTTTCCTTAAATATACATAAAGTAGCTATGTACTCATTATATACCGAACATGTGAGCACCTTCATCATGTATTCTATTAAAATATGGAAGTAACATAAATTACATGAAAACCATAATGAAAAAATACATTCTTCCATATCCATTATGTAAGACACATGTTATTAAATATATTACACAAATAAAAAAGTGTTATAAACTCCATCAATGAAGGAATAAATTTTTTTTTCAAAAAACTATTAATTAGTTCCACGGTATTCAGAAGTATCCAATTTACTATATCAAAATAGGTTATTGCTTTATTCCAAATAATTATCTCAGTATCAGGAACATGTTAATGTTTATATATCCCTTAACATTGTGATTTAAAAAAATACTTACTTTTTAGTGAATCACTTTTCTTTACACCATTCAATATGTGATCTCAAATCCTTAATGAAATAGTAATACTCTATTATCCTCATATATCCCATAATTAAAATAACCATTACGTCATTGATAAATACTCAAATGACATAATTCATTAATCCAAATATAAGCACATTAATAATTCCTCTTCTTATGTGGTAGTATCATATTCACTATGATGATCCATTAGCCTCTTTTAGTTTATGTTCCTTTGGTGCATGATACATTTATTTGTTTTGTGTCTCATCTCTTTGCATTAGAAGAATTTCACATTAGAATTTTCTTTCATTCTATTCATTTCATGAACTTTTTTGTCCTTTTTCTCTATACTTATATCAAACTCCCATTCCTTTTAAAAAATTATTGGGTGTTTTCTTTCCACAATTATCTCATTTGGAAAAATACTCCTTTCAATTTTCCATTTATACATCTTTGACCTACCTTTCTCTTCTTCTATTTATTTCCTTAAAACCCATATGACCTGGAGAATTCTTTACCAATCTCATTATCACCGGATACTATCTCTTTATATGATGATAATGATTGACAGACTATTTTGCTTCGAAATATTGTCATAATACCATAAAATATATTATCCTTCTTATACATTGAATTGTATATTAATGTGGTTAACATTCCTTCTACGAGGTTACATTTATAAATGACTAGATACATAAAATAATTTTATATCATTATAAAACATTACGTGTAATCACATATTAAATAAATTAATTAACGTAAATCGAAATATTTACTCATTAATTATATAATAATCATAAACACGGTTTCTTGGGCGGGATTTTTAATTTTAAATACTTTATAATGGTTTATAAATAAAATGTAAATTATCCTATGAATATCCCACATGAGTGTCAAACTAGGTGCATATAAATACTTTTTTTTGTGTACGAGGTTATACTGAGTCATGCCTAATAGAACATTTCATACTTTTTACCCCTATGTAAATCTCTTCTAGAACAACCTCAAATTCTATTGTCTTGGAAGGGACGCATTACTAGGAATACCCACATAATCTCAACCATTACAAAATTCTAGGATGTTCTTATATATTTATCCTTAAAATATATCTTAGAGTTATGATTAAAAATATATTTTTCTTAATCTAGTGACAAACTTTATATTAAACTAATTTTGATGTCAATTGTAACAATCTGACATAAGAAGATCAGAGATAGTGCATTACTTTATTACATTGGCATGATTAAAAGGGAAGATATTATAAAGGAATGATAAGTTTATTAGTTTTGAAAACCAAATTACATACATGTTATCCATATTACATTGGAAAATATAAAATTAAACATGATAAAAAAGAAATTTAAATGAACAACATCCTTGAAACTTATTTAGATATTTATTCTTCACAACTAGGGAAAATGAGGAAAAAATAATGGTGAGGTCAAATGCTTTATAACGTTATGTAAAGACAAAGTAATAATGAATTAATGATAATAAACATAATGGTGAGGTAAATAATTAATAACGCATTCCATTAAAATAACTATATATAGAATAATAGATATGGAAAGGTATTATACTAAAATGTATTTCATTTATTCAATAAAATGATAATAGAATGCATCCATAGATATGCCAAAAAACTCACATGGATAAATAAAAATTGAGTATAAATGAGGGAAAGGTTCTATTATTTGACACTATGTTTTGTTAGGTATGTGTTTTCATTACCGTGATGACCCTTCATAATATGGTTTAGCATAATGGGTAAAAACCCGTCTGGCTTGGCCAACTGATTTATCTAATGAGACCAAAAATGCATTAAGGGACAATCTATAACCAAGACCCAATATAATGAATTTATTATTTATATATATTTTTCAATTTAACTCTTGAAAGATTTTCCTTATCAAATAACCATATTGTATAAATGATAAAAATTTATCAATAATTACATAGTTAATCAAATTTATGTCAAAGTGAACAAAATATGTAAAATGGTATATATTTTATGAAATAAATATATACATTGCATAAAAATATTGATATTTAAGACAAATGTAATTTTCTATAAAAATGATGATAAATAATCTAAATGTTTCAAGAGAAAGTTAACAATAACAAAATAATGTTAGGTTTCAAAGGTAATTATTTAATACATTCTTGAGGAAAATAATCTTTAGACATTCCAAAGCGACACATACTACTACAAACCATTTGAATCATAATCCCCATGAATAAATCACATTAAAATAATGTTTTTAACATCATTGAGATAAAAGTATTCATTATATATTATATCAACAGGTGCAGTAGATACACCACACATAAGAAGGTTGTGGCTAATATTACATTAATGTCAATGATATAAAAAAGTGGGATGAAAAACCCTTACATTGAGTCTGAATTGAATCGCCTCTATTTATCATCCGGAATAATGAGTATATATTAATTATTTAGTTTCATTAGAACCTTATTAAGGTTTATTAGTTCTTTTACTTCACATATTATATTGTTTTATAAAATTACTTAAACAATTAAGTTTACATTGAGTGTATTGAAGAATTTCGATTCATGTGTTAAAAATGACATTGGAAGGTCTACTATAGTAAACGAATCCATTTTATAAACCTATAAAGGATAATAATCAAGGAATAATTATAATATTTATACATAAATTATTGTTTTAAAACCAATCATGAAATATGGTTATGAAAAATGAACCAACAATACAACCATGGAGATAGTAGGACATACATATGCATGAGTAATGTTCCCATTTTTCAGTAATCTTTTTGAAAATAAATTAAGTAAAATTATACCATTATTGAATTATATTGATATCATAAATACCATATATTTAATCATGTAACGACCCAAAGTATCTTTAATGGTAAATCCCTCTTGATCCAGTTAAATGTCTCTTTATGAAAAATGTTTTTGTAAGATGTCAAGTTTTTTGGTTTTATTTTAATAATTGTGACCGCTGTTAATATAGTCGTTGAATAGTGATCACATTATTAGTATAAATATAAGGCTTTAACGAACCCAATTTTACTTAGACAAAGGAAGTGATGGCCTCATCCAGTAGAATTGCCCCATATGAAGCCCATTTGTCGGAGCTCGGAAAAGAGGTGGTGTTATTGGGCTTCGCCCCTGACCAAGCCCAATATGAGCTTCACTATGTCAAGCTCGAATGGGACCGTCTATGGGAAAAGTGGAAGTTGATTGAAATTACCTCTCGAGCGATGTTATCTGAGTCACCCCAAGAGTCTTTCACCATCGCACACCTTACCCTTAGGTCTTATGTGGTTCTTTTAAGGGGTTATGTAACAAATAAGTAGTACTATGTTCATGTACATTATTTCTGTATATTACAATGAATATAATTTCTAGTCATTTTTGATACATTGTAAATAGTTTTTAAAGTACAAATGGTGTTTTTAGTTATTATTTAATTAAGAAATATATTTTATTCAATTAAGGTATTTTTTAATTAAATAATATTTTAATAAAATAATAATATTATTAATTAATTAACTTTTATAAATTATCTTATAATTTTATGAATGCAATTAATATTTTATATTAAGGTTTGAAAGCCATTTCTGTCAGAACCCGTGAATTTTTTATAAATGTTGGTTTTTATTTTAAAAGTGAAAATTAAAATATTTAGAATTATTTTTAGATAAAATAAATGTCATTTCTAGAATCAGAACGTTGAAATTATCCAATGGTGAATTTTTCATAATTTTCTGAGACAGTCAAATTTTTGGGTAAAAATTAAATACCGTTTAAATATTTTATGTGCTTTATGACATCATAATGACCCAATGGTGATGTAATAAAATACTATAATCCTTATGTTCGGACAATATATGTATTATCATTAAAATAAAGTTATTTTGGGTTTGATTGACTTATTTTTCAAAACATTAATGAACCCCTAAAGACTTATTCAACACTTTGCCTTTTTAAATTATTTTACATGGGTGTGTGACTCACCTCCACACAAACAACCATATTATATGAAGAATTTCAGACCTGGGCCTTATAAAATATTGATTTCCTCTTCCCTTTGTCAAAAACCATGGGCAAAAACCATGGTATGGTTTGTGGTTTGGATTAATTTAATGTAAGGGGACCCAAACCTAAATAATAAAGAATTCCCTCATCTTTCCTATATAATCTCACCCAAGCTCCCACTTTCTCCGCACTAAAATCCCTTGGAGTTCGTCCAACCTCTGCCCTACTCTCTCTAGAATCCTCCCAAGGTGCCCCAAGCTCCCATGAAGCCTCTCAAAAGCCTCTATCTAGCCTTTGGAAGTACACTTCCAAGTAAGGATTTTTCACTTCCTTTCTCATTTTTGTCAAAAAAATTTTAAGTTGTTTTTACTTTTAATTTCAATTATGAATGTTGGGGTATGGTTTCGCACCTCCCCCATACTACCCTATTATTTTTTTAATGGTGGGAGACCCATTTCTCTCTCATTAAATGCCTCCCATGTACACCCATTACTACGCCAAAATTCTGAAAGGAACTTCACTCTCTTCTTTTACATTCAAGCAATAATTTTGTATCATGAATCTAAATACCATTAAAATTTTTGGGACATGTATCTATATGAACTAATTACTGTCCATTACATGTAAATATGACGAGGAACCCCTTTCTCTCTCATCATCCTTTTTTATGAATTCTTATGTCGCGCCGTTACGCTGCCGAAATCACACCGATTTTCTAAGCCAATGTCATTGTGTAGTGAATATCATGCCCATTTATCCATCAAGGGTATTCAACTTTATGCACATTTACTTATTAATTGTAATGTTTCATGTATGAATGCCACATTCCTTTATCGTGGAATAAATGATTATTTTTTATGAATCCATGCTTTATAATCAGTGTGGCACACTTATGCATGAAATGAAATGTTTAAGAAGGGTGCGCCCTTATAGTGCTCCAATGCATTGGGTAAAGTATAGTATCATGATACGTCATGTGAAATGAGTTTTTACTCATGCTAATTCAAGTGCAACGAGGGTTTAATCATGCTTCATGTGAAATGATAGTTTACTCATGCTTTATGTGCAATGAGCCTTGGCTCAGGCTAAATCCATGTTAAGTGATGTTGCAACATTTCCATGTTATGATTATCATGCTTTATCATGCCTTTATGTTCATGTTTCTCTTATTCTCTATTGACATGCCTATTGCCTAACATGTATTGTACTCCTCATGTTATTCCATGTTTACTCCCTTACTGGGCTTTATAGCTCACCCTTTTCTAATGCATGTCATCAGGTTATCCCATGAAATGCTAAGTACGAGGGAATGTAGTGGTCATGTAAAGGAAGATTTCAAAAAAGATGTTGTATTTCAGGTTTTATGTTTTTACGTAATGATCATAAGCCCCAAAGACACTAATCCTCTCGATCTTTGTTGTATCAAGTGAAGTTTTATGTAATAAATCATGTTTAAGTTGTAATAAAAAGCAGGGTTGTCATAAATCATATATACATAAATATTTTAATATTGTGATGTAAAATGAATCACATCATGTTGAGGAGGTGGTAGTCCTTACACCCACGAAATACGTTTTCACATTTTTAATGTGTTAATTGGATAATGAGGAAAATGATATATTATATTTCCGTAAAATTAATTTATTCATGAATATAATATATTTGTAATTTGTTACACATGTTTTTAATTAAACGAATACAAAATACATTACTTGCATTGTGTGAACGAGTCAAATCACTTTGACGATACTGTAGTCCACACATCCAAGAACAATGTTAACATGTTTACAAAAAATATAAAGTATAATGGTATGTGTTATAAAATAATTTAATAAGATTAAATAAATAATAAATATCATATATATATATATAATATTAATTACATGTATATAAAAATTCCAACCATGATAGGTGGTAAAAAATGAGCAGTCATTGTTTCCTGTTGTAGTAGTTCACTGTACATGAACAATATGTTCATTATCCATTTGATTGAAGTATGTGTAAGTATAGGTAAATCCATTAATATAAAAACATATAAGTATATTGATATTATTACGGTTATTATTTAATCATGAAATAAGAATATTTTAGCGGGTGTATTGGACTCCTCATATGTTAATCAAGTTTGAATGATCACAAATCATATACATTATATAAAAACTGTTACTCCTGTATAATCTGTCTCAAATAATGTGTACTGATGATTATAATATTTATGCTTTACGTAAAACTATCCATGATTTTAATTGATATACAATCATTCTGATTATTGTACACTATATTTAATTTACTTCATAATGATTTTTTCATGATTGAATAATTCTAACCCATTTTATGGATATCACTCTTTAAGTATGTGTACAATGATTTGGCTAAGTCTGAGACACTATGAGTCTGCCAACTGTTGGGTTTTTCTAGAAAAGTAACTAGGCACACTGTGACCACACACCATGACCAGACACCATGACCAGACACACCGTGACCAAACACCGTGACCAGACACACCCTAACCAGACACCGTGAGCAGACACACTGTGACTAGAGACACTGTGACTACACACCATTACCATTCAAACACTGTGACTTGAGACACCGTTTCAAGAAGACACTGTTTCATGAAGACAACATTTCTAGACAAATTGTGACACCGTTTCTTAATCAATTTTGTAATTTTTTTAACAGTCGAATTTGACCCTTTTACATACACTAACATATTAATGTTTCATTGTAGTCATATCAACTGATATTTTAAGGAACGGTGTGTACAATACATGAAACCTGTCAGCTCCAAAACATGAAGTCTAGAATAAAAGAGTAGTGAGACCCGAAAACAATACACATGAAGAAAGGGTATGACCATGAAAACAAAGAAAACACATAGAACATTTTTCTAGAGAGAATCGACACATGAAACTTAACATTCATGAAGAACACACGAATAATTCTCCAATCCTAGAGTCAAGGAAATATTTTCACTATCAAACACCTCCAATAACACTTGATAGATCCATCTAATTATCAATACTTTTTTTCCACATGAGGACTCGATTTCTACATTTGTTTCATCCTAGAAGTCCAGAGCTGCATAGAGACACACTAAGATAATTTATAACCTTATTTAATCATTCCTACTCTATTTTTTATTGTTTTTCTTATCTTATGAGTAGTGTTTGTATCTGTATTAAATAAAATCATTCTTTTACCATTAACTGGAGGATACCAGATATCCTTTCACATTCATCTTTTTACACTTCTGTATTCCCACTGATAAGTGTGGAAGAGTTCCATTTGTGAACTGTTATTTTGTACCCACGAAGAACTGTGGAAGAGGTCCTATGTCCTGGAAAATCCTATGTACAGTTGATAAACCCTATACAGGGTGAGGATCATGTTTATTTATAAAAACTACTTGGTGTCAGGTGATCCCCAAGTGGAGTGTACTAGGTCTCAACTTGAGATTTAATCACTAGTTTTATATCTGTTGTGTAGTTTAATTTAGTTTTCTCTGTTTTACTATATAATACAAAAATCAGTAAATTTTATTTGATAGTTAATCATTGAAAGAAGTCATAACTATTTTTCCTTATTAGAATCACTTCAAAAGTAATTTTACTAATTCATATTAATATTATTAATAATTAATCAATCTTTTAAGATGTTTTTTAAACACTCAAAATTTCATTACCGTATAACCATGATTAATGGGGATGTAATTAAATTTATTGGTGAAACATTATAAGAATAATTTTAAATCATAAATTTATATAGATATTAGATTCACCCCCCACCCCCACCTAACCCCCCCTCTTGAGTGATCTACTCCAAACAGCATTTGGTATCAAAGGTTGTTTCTTCAGACTCCATTTCAGACCCCATTCAAATTTGATTTTTGTTTAACATTAAATATCTGTAAATTTTTGTTAATTATAAATTTCTAGCTCATTCAATGTTATTTATTTTTTAGGGAAAATAGGTTGGAAGGTTCTGTAACAAAAATACCACCATTATTTAATAGAACAAATTATGCTCAATAGAAAATCGTAATGAAAATGTATTTAGAAAGTATGAGCTTTGAAATCTGTTATTCAATTCTAAATGAATATAAGATTCCTACTACTGATAAAATCACTTGGGGTGAACCTACTAAAAAATAAAACAATAACAATTTCATTTCCATGAATGCTTCATATTGTTCTTTAAGATATTAGTTATTTAAAAGAACCATTACATGTAAAACATCCCATTAAATTTTTGATACCTTATCAGTGTCAGATAAAGTAACTTCTAGTGTGAAATAAATGATACTTAATACTTACACTATTAAATATGATATCTTTAAAATTAAACCTAATGAGCCTATTTCTGACATGTATCTCAGGTTCAATGAAATTGTCATCACAATGATTTTCCTTGGAAAAGATGTCACTACTAAGGATCATATCATGAGAATTCTTAAACGTCTATATGACAGATGGAGAGGAACCTCTATCTCTATTAGATAATCATGTGGTATCTGCAAGATACCTATTAAATAACTCATTGGGAAACTGATGATGTATGAAGAGGGGCTGAAAGTCAACAAGGAAGAGGAAGATGAACCCACAATAAAATATGTGGCATTCAAGACTACCACCTCTAACCATAAAGAGAAATTAAAATTTGATGATTATGCTAAAAGTTACAGTAGTGAATAATCATCACCTGGAAGTGATGAGGAGATGGCTCAGTTATGCCGAAGGTTTAATAGATTTTACAAGAAAAATAAATTTTTCAAAAAGCCTATATTCAAGGGAAAATATGATCAAAACTGATGTTAGAAGAAGTAATCTAAATGAATTTAAATGTATGATGAGATTTTATTCTATGAGTGTAGGCGAAAAATATATTTCAAGGCTGAATGTCCCAAGCTCAAGTATAAAAAGAAATATGAGGACAAGGAAAAAAATATAAAAAGGCAATGAATGAAACATGAAGTGAATATAAGGATAGTTCAAGTGACTTGCAATATTCTAATGATGAACAAGGTAATAAATCCAATATGCGTTTTATGACAAACACATATGTGCTAACACTAGAATCTACTATACATAATTCATACTATTATGAAGATTAGAGTGGCACTGAAAATATTTATAATGAAGAAATGTTTGAATAATGTAATATTCTTGAAGAGATAGGAAATCAACTAAAAGATAAATAAAAATCATTGAAGAAATATCATGATCTTACTGTAACCATTAAAACTGATCTTATAACTGAAAAAAAGCTCTACTGTTGAAGGAGAACAATGAAATAAAACTATCTAATGAGATATTGGAAAAGTATCTTTAAATGTTTACTAATGGTAAGGATACCTTGGTATAAATTCTAGGTAAACATCTCAATTATAAATATTCTAGTAGAATTGGATATCAACCCAGTAAAAGATGTTTTGGAATAAAAAACATTGTTTCTAAATCTAGGACATACAGCTTTACTCCCGGCTTTGGATACAAATCAACAAGTTCAAGTTATGACACACTCTCTACTGTTTCATGTTTTCCTTGACCAAATAGAGTTTATTTTTCTAGTACTCGACATAATTCTTATAGGAAACCTCTGAGGTAGATATGGGTTCCTAAAGAAATTATCACTAATATTACTAGACCCAAAAAAGTCTGGGTACCAAAGATTGTTTTTATTTGACTTTTTTATAGGAATGTTTGTTAAAGAGTTCCTATAAAAGGATATGGTACATGGACAGTGGGTGTTCAAGACACAAGATAGGAGAATACTCATGCTTCAATAATATAATAAAAATTTATGGAGGACATGTAACTTTTTGTGACAATGCCAATTGAAAGATTATTAGCCTTGGACTAATCGGTAACTCTAACTCAATTTTGGCTTCCAAATTTTTTTTTGATCAATTAAAATTTAATCATCTTAGTATTTCCCAATTATGCGGTGATTTATTTCATGTCAAATTTTAAAATGATGGTTGAAATGTTTTTAATTCTAAAAATGAATTAGTGTTTTCTACATTAAGAAATGAAAATGTGTAGTATATTAATTTATATTTTTTACTTTCTAAAACTACTTCATGATTAAGTGTATTTCATAATGAATCGTGGCTTTAGTATAGGAGACTAGGACACTGTAAAACTCACTCCCATAGAATGTTGAATAGAAAAATCATAGTCAAAGACATACCCAAAACATTTGTTTCCAAATTATAATGTGTGCAATCCCTATCAAAAGGGAAAGAAACACAAAATTTCTTTCAAACCAAAGAATGACGTTTCACCTTCTAAACCTCTCAAACTGGATCACAAAGATTTTCTTGGACCATATTGAGTTTCTAGATTAAACATTAAGCACTATGTTTATGATATTGTAGATGAATTTTCTAGATATACCTAAACTTTATTTATGGCTCACAAAAGTGAAGCCTGCTCTCATTCTACCAAATATTCCAAAACTCTAGAAAATCGTAGTGGAATTAAAATCAAATCCTTAAGAAGTGATCATAAATGTGAGTTTGAATATTAAGAGTTTTAATTATTTTTCTCAAAAAATAACTATAATCATAATGTATCTGCCACTATAACACCTAAAAAATGGAGTTATATATAGAAGAAATAGAACCCTGTAAGATATTTCTAGAACCGGGATTAGTGAATATGAACTACCTATTTATTTTTGGGCTGAAGATGTAAATACATCATACTACATTATCAATAGAGTGATGATTATACCTATTCTTAAAAGGACTCATTATGAGTTATGGAACAATAGAAAACTAAAAGTTGAATACTTCAGTGTTTTTGGATGTAAAGTCAGTATCCTTAATAATAATGATAATCTTTAAAAATATTCATCCATGAGTGATGAAGGAATATTCTGAGGATATTCAATCACTAGTAAAGCCTATATAGTATTTAAAGAAAACTAAATGTGTGGAACAATATATCCATGTCAAATTTGATGAAACATATACACGTGAGCCAATAACCTCTGTAGATAACTTGGAGGATGATGTATAAAATATGGACATTAATTCAAAATCATAAAATCAACCAATGAAAGAATCTATGAAAACTTCCAGTTTTGAAAATTCTTTAGACTCAAGTCACAATGATCCTGAACTTTTTGATGAACCTAAAATCACTAGTCCTTCTCTTTCTAGAGCTGTTAGAACACTTAAGAACCATCACATAGATGTTATTGTAAGAGAATTAGACAAAGGAACTCAAACTATAGATTCTCTTAGAAATATGAAAAAACATCAAATCTACTTATCACTTATTGAACCTAAAAACATTTAAGATTCTATCAATGATGAATTTTGGGTAATGGCTATGCAATAATAACTTAATCAGTTTGAAAGGAACATTGTTTAGAAACATGTTGAAAGACCCAAAGGCACATTCACTATAGGCACAAAGTGGGTGTTTAGAAATAAGGTAGACGAATCTGGTAATATAAATAGAAAAAATGCTAGATTAGTGGAATAAGGATATATTCAAGAAGAGGGAATTGACTATGAAGAGGCCTTTGAACGTGTAGCTATATTTGATGCCATCAGAATTTTTCTTCCTTAAGCTACACATAAAAATTTAAAACTATATCAAGTGTATGTTAATACTGCATTCCTAAATTGTTATATAGGTGAGGATGTATTTGTTGAGAAACTCCTTGGGATTAAAAATACTCACTTTCTGAATCATATTTTTAAATTATCAAAAGAATTATATGGTTTAAAATAAGCTCCAAGAAATTTGTATGATAGACTGATTACTTTTTTTATTTCTAAAGGTTTTACAAAAGGAATAGAATATACTACCCTTATTATAAAACGAATTTCAAATGATGTTTTAGTTGTTCAAATTTATGTAGATGACATTATCTATGGATCTTCAAGAAATTATTTATGTATTGATTTTTCTAAATTTATGTGAAACTAATTTGAAATGAGTTTAATGGGTGAACTAAAATTCATTCTTGGATTTAAAATCTTCCAAAATAATAAAGGTATTATCTTAAATCAATGTAAATTTACTAGAGATATTCTAAAACGTTTTAAATTCAATAGAACTAAAATTAGTGACACTTTATTGAGAACCACATGAAAGTCGGATCATGATGAAGATGGAAAATTTGTTGATCAAACAACTTACAGAGGAATGATTATAAGTTTTCTCTACATAACTACTAACTAAACTGAAATTATGTTTATTGTGTGTATGTGTTCTCGTTTTTAAGAAAATCCAAAGAAATCTCATTTAAATGATGTTAAGATAATTTTCAAATACCTAAAGTACACACCAAATCTTGTACTATTCTATCCCAAAGAAAGATAATTTGATCTAGTTAGTTATTTTGATACTAACTTTGGTGGTCGTAAGTTAAATAGAAAAAACACCTCTGGAACATGTCACTTTTTATGCAAGTCATTAGTGTTATAGTGTAGTAAGAAACAAAATTATATTGCATTATCTACTACAAAAGATGATTAAATAGTTGGTAGTAGTTGTTGTGTACAAATTTTTTGGATGAAACACACATTACTCGATTATGGATATCAATACAGGCATGTAGATATAAATTGTGACAACAAAAGTGCTATTAAAATCTTGCAAAATCCAGTTTCACAGTCTAGGACAAAGCATATTGATGTGAGATGTCACTTTTTGAGAGACCATTGTCAAAAAGGTGAAATCAATTTGGAATTCAGTGGTACTGAATATTATATCGTTGATATATTCCCCAACCCAATAAATTTTAAAAGAGCATACAACATCATACAAGAATTGGGTATGATAAATTTTAGGTAGTTATCATACTGTTTCATATCTTACTGTTTCATAAATTATTGTTTCATATCTTACTGTGTTATATCTTACTGTTATACACTTTAAAGTTTCAGAAGTCACTTTCTTAAGAATATTGTTTAACTTTTACAGTTCAATAGTTTTTACGGTCTTATGAATTGAAATTTTAAGTTTACAGTATCACAATTACTATTTCTTATTTACTGTCTGGCACATACTATCTCAAACAACACTATCGCACAGTTTAGAAATCACATAGTTACTGTCTCACCATGAAGACTTGTTACTTTCTCACTGTGAAGACTTGCTACTATCTCACCGTAAAGGCTTGTTACAGTATCACACTAAAGATGCTATATTTTATTATTTATACATTATATCTTGTTTCATGATAATTACCTATTTTACTCTTTTACGTTCCCATGCATTTGTTTTTGTGAATAATGGTATTCTTATATGATAAAATAAAATAAGTTTCACTCATTTTTCAATCGATCTCTCTTATCTTATCTCAAACCATAACCGAACTTCAACCCTTCTCTCTCTCTCTTGAACCTTTAGTTAATGCCCAGGATAAAACACCCTTCGTCGTCAACTCCTGATAAGTGTAGTTCAAAGAATTAGTTGAATATGACACAAAAATTAGCACATGATGGTCCTCAAAATCCTAACCTATTAAATAGAGTAGTGGTACTTGAGAATTATATATTCCCTAAGAGTCTTCTATCATGTAAGTCTTTGGAGTTGAAAGTATTAAAAGAGAATGGCGGGATATATTTGTTTACTAAAAAGGATATCCCTATCTACCCAAATCTAGTTTCACAATTATAGCATTATATACAATTTTATTTTAATCTAGAATATAGGTATGTTGTGCAAAAATGGATAAATGGTCATAGATGAACATTTTCATCATGGTTAGGGGCTGAATTCCATAGGATACATCATGGAGGTATTTGTGAGGACTACCTGAGGGGTCCTCCACCTCCAAGTGAAGTTTTTGTCTTAGAAGAAGCTTTGAAGAAGGTTAACTGTAAATGAAACCAAATATAAGAGCCATAACATCCGAACTAGATGGTGAATGTAGGATTTTATTTAAATTAATCCAAAATTTGATTATCCCCATAAAAGGTGATTTTGATATACTCAAATATTAGGATGTATCTTTGATACATATCATGACGAAAGGTCATAGATCAATATTTGAAATATTTCATACACAATATGTGTGAATTTATCATAACCACCTCCATGTCAACCTCTCTATTTTATTCTATACAAATCTTAGTTATGCTTCATGCAAAGGGATTGATTGGAACAGTTGAAGAATCCATTAAGGATTATGAGTTATTTATTCTGAAAGTTATTGAAAAGATAATGAAAATCAATTTGAATCCCTAGAGGAAAGCATGGGTGGATGATAATTATAGAGTATATGAGATGTTTAACCCAGTAGAACACCCTTCAAAACCTAATGATGACTCTGATATTGGTTTGAAACTAGATAAATTGGTTGAGTATTCTGAAAAATAATAAAATAGAAAAGTCAGTTTCACCAACAACAGAAACAATCCTGAATAAGGAAGATAATGAACCTATTCTTCAAGACTTAGTTGTGAAAGAAGTGATTATTCCTAAAAAAGTTGTTTATTTTGAAGAAAAATCGTCTTCAAAAGAATATTCTCAT
The DNA here is from genome assembly GCA_963277665.1 of Viscum album. NCBI lineage: Eukaryota > Viridiplantae > Streptophyta > Magnoliopsida > Santalales > Viscaceae > Viscum > Viscum album. Next base: position 1,193,565,683 of record OY728135.1, on the reverse strand, counting down.
TTCTGTTGAAATAGAAAATAACGATGAAGAAGACCATATAGAAGATGATCTATCTCTTTTCCAAGAAGCTATTGGTGAGGAACATGTATAAAAAAACTACTCTTGAAGTTATTCTTTCTACTGAAGAGAGAATGGATCTAGACTTTCAGTTGGCTAGACAAGAAATGAATCCGGAATTCAGGGATATAATAGTGGAAATAGATCAAGGATCTAAATATCTATGTCGTGATAAGGATTCACATGTTGAGGGGGAGCAGACCCCCAGTATGGAATCTGTTGAAATCCCTAATTCTTTGGATCCAATATCATTGGATATATGGTATAAATTTCCCAGTTATTTTGATGTGACCGATTCACAGGATGTCTCAGTCAAAGGTCTTGATCTATCTATAAGGATCCAGTTGAAATATTTTTCTGATATTGTCACTTCCATAGTACCTGAGACTGTTTCAGCTCCTGTCTTTGTGCCCTCACAAGAACCTTCACACTTAATGGCTAAAGATAATCTGAATGAATTTGGTGCTACCATATTGGATGAGGTTGAAAAAACCATGGATATTCAACCAGATCCTATGACACATTTAGGTGTAAGGGATGATTACTTGTTATTGGAAAAGATTATATGGCATATTAAACCCAAGATGATCTGTGAAATTCAAGAAACAATAATTGAGAATAAATAGCTTAGTGATGAAGTAATGACTCTAAGAGGTATGATATAAGATATGAAGAGAGTGATGAACTCGAGACCCGAACCTTCTTCTCATATTATTGAGGATATTGTTACTCTGACTCCACACAACATAGCCTCATTGATTCAACCTAATCAAAACTCTTTAGAAAAAAATGCAGCTGAAAGAAACAAGCAAATTGTTTAAGATATGCATGAACATGTTATTAGTGTTAACAAGATGACTGATGAGTATAAGGGGTGCCTTCAGAAAGATCTATGTCAACTAAAATCCCTTACCTTAGCTGTCACTACATTTAATGCCTCTGGTTAGTAATCTCATCCTTCCATTGATAGTGATCTGTTGAGTGCAATTTTCAATGAATAACTTCAGGTTGTGCTTAATAGTCTTGACAAAGAATCTCTCTCTGAAGTTGTCAAGGAAAATAAAACAGTTCTTGGTTTAGTAATAATTCATTCCATGATTCCCAATGATGCACCGAAAGAAATTTCTAATAAATTGGACGCCTACTTCAACCAGATCTTCTCTGATAATGACATGACTAACAACTACAATTACATTTTTTGGAGTCTAAAGATACATCATGTTACTCAATATTTCAAGAATCAAGTTCAGAAGCTCACATAGTTCACTCGTTTTTTGACAAGTTTATGGTGAACATGGATTACTTTGAGAAATACTTGCAATATAGTGGAGAGATCATTGCTAATTTTATCAAGCTTTTGAGGCCTTATATTCATGTTCATAGTACTACCATTATGGCCCCTATAGCTGCACCAATGAGATCTTCCTTTCACAACTCCTTTGATTACCTTACCTCTACATCTATGTCTGTATCTCGGGATTTGAGATAGATCATACCTATTATACATGATCAAAATTTGAATTGGTATTATACTACTCCTACATTGGAAACTTCTGTCTTTGAAGGTATTACTTTACCATCTCATCAACCAGTTAACTCCCTTCTTCAACTTATACCTCTTATCCCAGGGCTTTTTCTTCTGATGTTGCTGCCAAGGGAAAAAAGAAGCCAAGACAGTGATGAAGAAAAATGATTACTATCTTCTTATAGGGATACCATCGATATTCTTGTTGTTTACTGTTTTTACATTAATTTTTTCCATCTAATTTGATGTGCACTTTTGTTGTCTCTTTCATATTTACTAATTTTGATAATCTTAAAATGGGGATAAATATGCACTAATTATGCACTACATACACATTATGCATAATAAATAAGAGACTCATTAACTGAGAATATATCCTTCACTCACATGAATTTTTATCATCAAAAGGGGGAGATTTTTAAACTACTCATGATTTAATCGTGTTTTAATGATCACGAATCCTACAAATTATGTGAAACCAGTAACTCCTATAAAATCTGTCTCAAATCATGTGTACTGATGATTAGCATCTTTATGCATTATGTAATGCTACCAATATCTTAATTTCTATACATTCATTCTAATTATTGTACACTATATTTCATTAACTTCAAAATGATTTCTTTGATGATTGAATAATTATAAACCATGTTATGGATATCACTGTTTAGCATTGTGTACAGATATTTGGATAAATTTGAGACATTGTGAGTCTGCCCCTAGTTATGTTTTTCTGGAAATGGAAGCAGGCACGCTGTGACCACACACTGTGACCATACACCATGACCAGACACACCGTGACCAGACACACCATGACTAGACACACCGTGGCCAAACACCATGACCAGACACACTGTGACCATAGAAATTATGACCGGAACTATGACCAGACACCGTGACCATGAGTCACTGTTCCAAGAAGATGTTGGTTCATTGAGACAACATTTCCCGACAGACTGTGACTCCCCTTATTAATCTATTTTTTCATATTTCTAACAGTCATATTTAAAACTTTTAAATACATTGACATAATTAATGTTTCCTTATAGTCGTGTTACCTGAGAGTACGAGGTATGAGGTGAATAAAACATATAACATGTCGGCTCCAACACATGAACTCTAGAATTAATGATAAGTGCATCCAAAAAACAACACATGGGAAGTAAGGGTGTGAGCACATCAAAAAAGAAAACACATAGAGATTTTTTTAAAAGAGATTTGACACATGAAACTTGACACTAATGAAGAACAAATGAAGTATACTCAAATACCATAGTCAAGGAAATATTTTTACTATCAAACAACACGAAGAATACGAGCCATATATAGCTAACTTGTGATACTCTATTTTCCAAATAAGGACTAGATTTCTAAATTTTCTTCAACCCAGGAGTTTAGAGCCTCATAGACAAACACTCAAGGAATGTTAACTATATCTCATCATTCCTTCTCTGTTTTGTATTATTTTTATTATCTTTCAAGTGGTGTGTGTATCTATATTAAACAAACACTATATCCTACATTAACATAAAGGATACAATATATGCTTTCTAATTCATCATTTTACACTTATTTATTCCCACAGATGGGTGTGAAAGAGGTCCATGTGTGACATATTAGTTTGTACCCACGAAGAACTGTGAAACAGGTCCTATGGTCTGGATAGTCCTATGTACTATTTTTTACCTCGATCTAAAGTGTGAATCAAGTTTATTTATTTAATCTACTTTGTGGTATGTGATCAGCATGTGAATTATATTAGGCCTTTTCTTGAGACTGAACCGGTTGTTTTATATCCATTGTGTTGTTTAATTCAGTTTTCTCTATTTTACGTTATAATTCAAGAATCATTAAATTCACTTTTATAGTTAATCTAGGAAATAAATTATAATTTTTTTACCTAGTTAGAATCACTTCATAATTAATTTTAACAACCTATATTAATATTACATAGAATTAATAAATCTTTAGATATTTTATTTAAACAGTTAAACTTTCATAATCGTATAACCTCAATGAGCTGGGTTGTATTTAAATTTATTGGTGAACCTTTTTAATAATACTTTTTTAACAAGAAATTTTAATAGATACTAAATTACCCCCCCCCCACTTTAGTGATCTACTCTAACCAACATGGTGCATAATGAAAACAAAATAAAATAGCATGAGGAAGGATGTTACCTCTTATTTGGGTAACTACTTTTGGTTTTCACCAAAGGGCTTTCTTGGATGGACTTATTCTAAAAGAGAGGAAAATAAAATGAGATGTTGGATGTTTTGAGCTTATTTGGGTATATTTTTGGAGATACAAATTGACTTATAGGTGTGAAAAATGGGAGGTTTGAGTTCCTTTTTATTGTATAGGGTGAATAGAAATATTGTAAATTTTTTAAAAGAGAATTCCACCAATCGTTTCCCATATAAAGTGGCTCCAATAATGGGAAATATTAGATAAGAAGGAATACATGGTCTAAATATATACATACAAGGGATTGTAGACAACATTCTCAGTCTTTTATTCTCTTATGAATGATGTTTAGTCCTTTAATAAGCTAGTTTTTCTTTTAATTTCTCTAATTGATTTTAATCACTTTCATTATTATTTTTGGTCAAAAAATAATATGAACTCATTATACATTATAAATTATTCCAATTACAAATATTGAATCCATCTTTACATATTCTAATTATATATGTGGAATAACTTAATTTCAATTTAATCTCGTAGATGGGATGACAAAGCAGGTTTTTAAAGTCTATTGTTCAAAAGTTTTCTATGTTTTTTATTCAATTTCAAATATAAATTGATTCCTATAAAATAAATTGGATTCATTTATAAAAATATTATATAATAAATCATTAAATTAAAAAATATATAATCTTACCTCATTAATAAATTAGACGAAAATAAGTTTTGAATTAAAATTCAATATTTTTTATTATTCATCAAAAAATGAATCTTATTAGAAAAATACAAAAAATTAAACATAAACTAATTTGTGTGACTCAATTTAAGAAATTAATTTTATTTTTTCATATTTTATTTTAAAATTTCTAAAATTCTCATTTAAAATATCTGCACCATTAAAAGGCAGTAAAACTGCTTTTATAGAAATATTGGTTTTAATGTGTAAAATTAGGGTTGTTTTTATATTATAACAATAAATCCAATTGGTTGAATACTAAAAATACTTGATTGAATATATAATATATAAATTTATTTAATATCATTAAATAATAATAACTTATTAAGATAAATCGCATTTTTCTAATAAAAATTGAATTTTATATAGTCAATCCTTTTATATTCATTTGGTTTATATATTCATTTAAATTTTATAAGTAACCAATGAATTGTATTGTATTTTTTCATAGGTTATTTAATCATATTAGTAACTATAAAGTTAATGTCTAGTATATATATTATTATATTAAATAATCATAGTATTAATAATATATTATTGTTTGGTAGAATTCAGTCTTGTGTGTTACAAAAGCAATTGTGGAATGTTAGTTTTTTGTAATATAAAAGATAACATTGATTTTACAAATATAGAAATATAAAATTTATGTTGTTTGTAACATAATATTAAATTTTTTTATACAAATAAATTAAGGAACACAAATTAAATTTATTCTAAATGGAAAATATTGTAATGTATTAGGGTGTTACAGATATCATTTGGAAGGACCCATTCCATGAATCCATTTACTCTTATAATTGAATACAAATTAACACCGTGAAGACAAAATCATGTTATAAGAAAATATTAATGTCACGAAAAACCTAATACAGAATAGTTATAGATATAACCTTAACCAATCACTACTTTATAATACTCTAAACACCTTCATCTGTCAAACCAGTAATGGAATAGGTTGTTGAGTCATAATTTATGACACATATATTTATTAATATTTAGGATAATCAAAGGGAATCTAATGTCAGATGTTTAAATCATTGGTAGTAAAAACACTATGATGAAAATTCATAATTTCATTAATTTTTATAAATCCTATTTTACATTGTCGGAAAATAGATTTATAAATTGTGTAGCCAAACCTTATATGTGTTCCGGATGTAGCCAAGGCTGGTTGTTCGATTGAAAAAAAACATTCCAAACCATAAGATAATATAGTGCATCTCCCCCAATGCCTTATAAATTTGTGAGATTTTCAATCTATACTTCACTAAAGAAAATAGGATTTTTTTACCTTCTCTCATTCTCACGTGACACACATGAGGGTTGACTGTGATCCCTTCTTTATATGACCCCTCCTCCCCCTGTTACATGGATTCATGGTCATTCTCCCACTATTTTCATGTTGTATATATCTATTTTTGGATTTCCTATTCCATTACACCTTTTATTACACCTGTCTTCCTATAATTTCTCATCCCTTTCACTATGTATCATTAAATTTGAAACCTTGTGCATGGTTTAAATTCTAATTTAATTATGAATCACGATTTGAGGTTATGAAGAGGCTTCCTTTGTCCTTTTTTAATTATATTATAAGGGTTATCTTTACCTATGTAAATGTTATATAGATTCAAGGTAGGTGTTTCCATGTTTCATAATTTTATAATTAATTCACATAATTCTTGATTATTTAAAATACCATTTCCTTGAAATTATTAATATTATGAATTCATTTATATATTAAAACCATATTTCTAAAGCGATTAAGGTTATAAAATAGCATCCATCACCTTTCACTATATGTAATTATCTTAGGTTGGTGATTTCAATTGTTTTATGATATTTTATTGATTTTATGTATTTACAATATTTGAATATATTTTTATAATAATTGTTAAATTTTTTAAAAGTAAATTTATTTAAATATATTTAATTTTTGGTTTATCCTCTACTTTAAAAGAGTTAAAAATTGGTTTTAATTAGATTTCCAATTAATGATTTTAAATCACACCCCAAAAGCTCTTTTTGTAAATTAAAATGATTTTGATGGTAGAAATGGATATTTTAGTTGGTTTGAAAAATATTTTTGATAATTAAAATATTTTTTAAATTCTTTAAAGAAATATTTGTGACATTGATAATAGTTTTTTTAGAAATAAGGTTGTTTGGTAATGGTTTTTAATTATTGATTTAAATGTCGTAATACATGTTTTCATTAATGGTCTTGTTGGATATTATAAAAAAATTATATTCAAAATGAAAATTACCATTAAAACTAAGTCTAATGTTTTATTTGAGAATATATTTTTGGATGATTGAGAATATTATATATTGATTTGTTATTGAAGTTGGTGATTCAATAAAAGGGTGTGTAAAGAATGATTTGAGGTATACTATTTGCATGATTCCCCTAGAAATTTATTCCTGAAAAGTGTCTGACATGACACAAATCCTTTATTATCCATTTAGGGATAATATCATGAGATTTATTGGAATCTTAGTGAGTGATAAGAAAATAATTCCAATCAAGTTTCAATTTGAGCGACCAGATCCCCATTATTATGTAATAATACATGGCCTTCATAGAATGTAACTAGTGACTCATGTTAGGGGAATCTAATTGGTTATATACTAGAAAAATAATGATTAGAAAACATGTGGTTCCACCCATTTATTTTTAGTTTCATCCCACTAGAGTTAGATCAGTCACCAATGATTATATATATATTTATCATGATTGATTTACTTCTTATATGAATTTTCTACTATATATTTTATTATTATTATTATTATTTAGAATGAAATTTACATTATTATAAATTTCATATTATATGTATTATTTATATTTGATAGTTTTATGTTTTACATTGATAATTTGATACTTATTAAAATTTTAAAAAACTAGATGGAAAAAAAATTTGAATGTACTTTTCAAAATTTGAATTCAATGATAAAGTTAAATGTTTTACTTTGGAACATCAATTAAATTTCAAAAACGTTTTCTTAATTTATTTTTAGATTTTTTCCTAAAGAGTATAAGAAATTCATATTTTTAAATAATATATTTCAAAGTATAATTTCTTGAATATTTTTAAAGGAAAAATCATGGACTCATTAGAGAAATCCTACTCGGAAATCACACTAAAACCTAAAATATCCAATCATCATTGGTAGAAATGACAATTTTTTTGGTAAAATGTATTTAGATTTTGGGAACTCAATCATTGTGTTAGTTATTGAATAGAGATTTTCCTATGGTGAAATGACGATCTTGACCTAGTATATAAATGTTATTTTAGTCATAATCTTTTTTTTCATTATAGTCATATTTTCTATTAGATTTAGTATATTTGTATATCATTTTTGTTAAAATTTAATTTCTTTTATATATGTCTTGTTATTTATTGTTCTATTTATTATTCATGTACATCCATCATATAGACGCGTATTTCTTGAATTTAATTAAAAATTTTCCATAACTAGTTAGATATTATATTATTTGGTGAAATCATCCCCTATTGGTCACTATTTGATTCCTTATATGTTTATTTCATACCTGGGTGACTAGGAATGCACATTAGGTGTTATAATAGATTAATCTGGGAACTTGTGGAACATGGGGACCATGAAGGTTCATGAAATTCCACCAAATAAAAATTCACAAAGAAATGGTAATTCAAATGGTGTTATTTCAATATTACCAGAATTGTCATCTCAAACCAAATTTATCTTCAAGAATTAAATCCCTAAATTATTAAAAATAACTACAAAATTTCCAATACATATTATAGAGGTCAACGTAAACCTGTTCAAATACATTATAAACATTTTAATTCATTGTTCTCTTTATAGGAAAAAGGTGAAACAATGTAATTTTTAAGAATGAAAACATGTAAGATATATATCAAACCAAAACATCACCCTCAAAATATAAAAATCCAATAGAAAAGATAAATTAAAATGTCAATTATTTTAGAATAAAAAAACTAAACATCACTACAATAATTGAAACTCATATTATCCTTGGATAGTATGATAATTGATTTACTACCACTCTCTCAATTATTCCACTAGAACACCATGTATACACAAGAAATGGAAAAAATAATGAAATGTCCTTATGAAACCATAACATAATGGTCCTACATATAATGAATCCTCTCACTATGAATTTTTAAATTCATGGAGAATGTTAAACATTGGATCCACAGTTTGGACAATCAACAACCGTGATTTGGATTATAATTCTATTTGTAGGAATTTATTGAGATTATTTTTTTGATGTGGATAGAGGATTAAAAGACATTTCAATTGATTGTATGAGAATTGGGGAGGGTTAGAGGTTACCTATACCCTTGAGTGTTTTTCTGTTTCCAAAATCAATCATGCCACAAACTAGATATGATATCATGAATGGACATAAGAATGACCATGTCATGAATCATGGAATGTTGGTAATGTCCCAAGGCCAAGGGGCCACACAACGAAGTTCAAAGGACTATTTGTGATGTCTTGTGGCCTATTGTGTGGCCCAACCATGGGGATCATTAAAAATTAATCTATGAGGATAAATCTATGACAATGTCTAGCTATTAGACATCCCCTCTTCATAAGAGTTGGAGCACCATGATATAAGTATCTGGGGTTTTCGGACCGCTAATAGAGGGATGATTGCTTTATAACCCATTAAGTCATTACATGAACAATATTTAAACATTATTTCTAAAATTGTGAAAGACTAATATTTTTTGGTCATTCCCATCATGATTTTTGAGGTAATTTTGTTGTAATGAACCGTTTCAGCAGGCCCTCTATCTCCCTATGATTAATTTCAAACCTAATGTATAGGTCTACTTTAAAGGGAATGTTTATTAATATTTAAGGTATATTTTTCCTCTATTGTCATTCACATTCATTTATCTCTATATCCATTAATTGAAATGCTATTTAGATAATGATTTAGTGATAATTTCCAACAAAGATTTCTAGAAATCATCCAAATTGATGGAAGATTCTCTAGGTATAGACATAGGACATCAAGAGAGTATGATCTCATATATTTTAATAAATTTTAAAATAGGTTTGTCTTCCTATATATTTTTCATTAGATTCAATTAAATCATAAAAAATAGATATTTAAGTCGTGTTAGTGGATAAAGATTTTCCTCTAGTTGGCAACAGAGGTATACCATAGGACTTCTTGCTGTAGTTGGTTAATGATTTAGTGTGTCAAGATTGTTATTGAGTTTTTTAAAATTTTTATTAGTTTAATTAAATATAATAAATAATTAATAAATTCAATATTCATTTTACTTGAATTTTCTTGTATGAGATATATACTGGAATATGATTTGTTTCTTAGATGAGATTTAGCCTTGATGAGAGATTTTTTTAAATGGAATTATTATGAATGTGGAATACAGTTCCTGAAAAATTACTTATGGTTAATGGATGTATTAATATGAATTTGATATGAATAATCTCTATCTTGTGTGGTCAAATATTTTTCTAAATAAATTATTTCATTAATGGAATATTCAAATTAGAATAACAGAAGTCTTAAGTACCCTAATTTATTCTTGAACACTAATTGTGTTCCATAGACATAAATAAAAAATTCTTGGTTATGGGTATGTACCATAAGTTATCTGTACTCTTGGATATTATAAATGAAATATTATGAATGAGCTATAGTAGAAAATTATATAATATTTTTTTAGTTTACATATATAGAGAGGTCTAATAGACCATGTATGGTTATGATTAACATAGATGTTAGATACTAAGGAGTGGATATGTTGGAAATTCGTTTCCTTAGAACTATTGAGATATTTTATATGAGTGAGGGGTGTTTTCTCCTACCCAATTTCCATGTTATTTCTCAGTGAGTATACCATGAGGAGTGTGAGTGTAATTATATCATATACATAGTGTCAAAATAGTATGGTTTTTTCTAGTATGTATAATGTAGATTTGATATGAATAGAAAAAAATTAAAGTATAGTATTCCCTTTAGAGGTTGTGATTTAACACTAAATTTGAAAATTATATAGATTAATTATGATACGTTTATTGGGTAATGATGTGACATAAAGGACTATAGAGGGTTCCCTAATCTTATATTAACACCTAAGAAGGGTAATACTGTGGGATTTCATGTTAATATCATTTGGAATAACCTGGAAATCTGAAATTAAAATTTTCCTTTAAATTTTAATTTTCCCAGTAACTTTCTTCACACTCAATAGGGGACATGAACAAACCATGTAATATTAAATAACAATTACAATGTATTTATTGAATTGTTAGGAAAAAATAGATGGTACCAAATTATGAATCTACTTCTTAAATAAAAATAAATATCATTTTCTATCTTATTTGATTGATAAAATTAAATTTGTGTAAATCAATTACTAATAAAATAATTTTATTTTTAGATATTTATTTTATTAAAAATTTAGTTCGTTAAACATTATATGTGATTATATTATGGATAAATTTTATTACAAATGGGAATTGAATGTGATGAAATGGTTTTCATAATTAATGTTACGATATTCTAGTTATTTACCAATAGCAAGTTTATTTTAAAATTATATTTCCAATTATGAATACTATTTACCAATGTAATGGTAAAATGGTAATTTTCAAATTATTAATTTTACAGTAGTTTTGAAATTTTTATAAAAATAAATCAATATGATATATTTTAAATTATTACTCAAATACCAGTTTAAACACTTTTTCACATTTTATGATACCATTTTAAATAGTTATTAATAATGAATTTGGATAAGAACACTCGATGATTAAAAATAAATTTTACTATTGAAAAATGTTATTCTATATATTATATGGTTTAATATTGAAGATATTTTTCTCATGTTTAGATATATATTTTTTATATTTAATGGAGCCAAAATTTAGATTTATAAAATAAATATTTTTTATAGGATTGAACTTGTATTTTTACAAATAAAATAAATATTTTCATTATCTATACATTGGGTTAATGATTATAAAGTGGAATTTCACTAGCCTCAAATTTTCATCTATTAACACGACACATAGAAATTATATAACCCATCTATTTTGTTTGAGAGTCACATGTACTTGTTTCACTAATATGTCACCGCATAAATCTCCAAATTATCATAGAAGTCAAATCTAACCCCTTACTTATTGTTCTCTTATAAGGGTTTATCGTTATCTTTTAATAATAATAGTATCCCCCCTCCACATAATTTATTCAATAATTAGAAATACTTTTTCTAACAAAAAATATAACCTAAACTCGCTTTCACTCTTTCCTGATGTCATATAATCCATTTTCAATCTAAAATACAATGTTATAGATCCTAAAGTTGTTACCCAAGGAGACCATTCAAAGGTATAAGTAATATTTTCCACAAGGATTTTATAATTTTATTTTTATAATACCCCATAAATCCTCTTTTATGTAGGATGAATTTGATAGTATTAGTATTAATAATATAATGTAACACCGTATATTGTTATAGGGATTAATGTTATAAATAATATAACTCATATCAATAAGGTGATACCTTATTTTTTAAAGCCTACATAATTATAACTACACCATTTATTTTTCTTATCATAGATTAGTTGTCAATATTTGAGACATCTTAGTATTTTTCCCTTGGTGTGTACGAGGGGGGTAAATAATTGTGCTACAATAATGGAGATGATGGGCCATATGTATACATGTGAAACATTTCTATTTTTCAATAAAAAATATTTGAAAAAGGATAGTATTATATTTCCTTTATAAACATATCATACATTCATAAATAAATTATTATTTATTTAAATTTAAATATATATATATATAATCCATGGTTTTTGGGGATGAAAAATGAATAACATCGCTTCATAGAGGAGGTAGTCCACATGTATTCCTGAACAAAAATAAAATTTTTCATATGTAAAAAAGTATGAAAAAATGATATATTTTTTTTAAGAATGTTACATTTATCATTAATATCATAATTATTTCATATATATCACATATATTCATTAAATTTAACCCTGTTACCTTTACTATAAATAGATAGGAAAAAAGGAAACACATCACTCCGTGAGGCGGTAGTCTACCACACATGACTGACATTCTTGTATCCTACCAATAATGAAAATTAAGAAGATATATATATATATATATTATATAATAAGATAAGTAGTATATTTTTATTTCAGATATAATAAATATAAAATTTAAATCCATCATTATAACACTCCATGAGGGTTGCGAAGAAAAACAAATCACGTCGGTCCACATGGTGGTAGTCCATTTTACACATGAATGATGATTTTATATCCCATTTTCTATTAGTGGAAAAGTATTTTGGATAATAAATTAACAAATTAACATATAATTTTATGGAATAAAATGGTGGTATTATATCATTAGAATTTAATAATACTTTAAGGTTGAGGAAGAAGAGATAAAATAAAAATTCTTGGTTAAGAGTGATACCTATTCATAGATAACCTCCTTATGTTAGCACCAAAATATATATTAGGATTGATTTATGATCATTCTAATGGATCTTGGAAATGGTTGGGGAATTTATTAAGGTATTTGGGATGGTATAGCCTAAGCTAAAGGTCTTTGTAGTGTCTAAGAAAACAGTGAATTTTAGACATTATATTGGAATTAGAGGAAGAACCCATCCTGAAGTGTGGTTCCACTACCATGGTTGAGATATAGGGTCTACAATGAGGACATTGTAATCCAAGGGGTTTGTGATTTTAACACCCCATATTTGTTAAGGGTTAAAATTATAATTGATTCGACTCATGTAAACATGTTTCGCGTTTCTTTTCATGAGCTTACCTAATCTTAAATTCGTATATAAAAATTCTTCGCCTAAACCTGTGTTGGCCTATGAAAAAAATCATTAGTATGACGATATGTTTGGGAATGAGGGTTGTCCCTAGTTAGTGAATTAAATTTATGTGGGGAACATGGTGTTTCATATAGGACCATGACTCATCAACCATGTTAAGGTGGGGGTGCTTGTGCTTTTAGGGGAGCCTAATTGTTTCATAGGTATTAGAGGATGAACCCAACCAGATGTGTGGTGGCATATCATGGTTTGATAAGTATGGTCCAGAATTTGGATTTTGTTATCTCTAATTTGGTGAATTTGACACCCTATAATTCTAAAGGGTTAAAAGGATAAATTATATGACTCATGTCAACAAGGAACACCTTTATTTTTAGATGCCTAATATATTAGAACCCCACAGTTAAACATTCTTGGACTAGTGTAGTGATAAGGATGGGTGATCTCATGGGATGTTTCCTAGGGTGTGTGTGAGTAAGGTAAAAGAAAACTGAAAAAAAAGTATTCTATTATGGGAAAATTTAATAGTATGATGATCCATTAGTGTATGTGGGTGGGCCATAGGCATGAGACAATGTTTCTGTGGGGAAACGTCCCATGAATTTCCATACAGGACCCAACGACACTGTCATGGTGGTGTGTCTATGAAGTCTAAAATGCCTAGTAGAAATACATGATAAGTTGTTATTATAATAATTTTATATCGAATATCTTCCATCCTTTAAAATAATTTTAAAAATTAAGATGTTTCCATGCATACTTGAAGACTATAATATTTATAAATGATATTGTTTATTTTTTCATAACTTATTTACATGAATAGTGCTATACATTAGTATAATAGATTAATAATATATTTATAGAATTTATAAGATTATAAATTTATAGTATATTCCATTTATTCCTCCCTATTGATGTAAAAGGAATGATTCAAATGTGAATACACACAGACTACCACCTCCGTGAAAGGGACATATTTAATTGTCATTATACTAATTTATTCATAATAAAAATCTATTAATATATGAATAAACACTATAAAAATATATAAATGATATCTTTATTGTTTTTTTAATATTGAAATTGATCCAAAAAATCAATTCCTTAATCATACACTCCAATATATTTAGTTGTTTCTATTGGGGAAGGTTTAAACAAATTATTGAATGTTACTATAAAATTCATTCAAGGATGACTTAAGAAAAATCAATACAAATTTTATTATAATTTTTTGAGAAATTAATGCTATTTTTATGGTTATGGAATTATTTTATTAATATTTAATATATTCTTAATTTACAACAATTTCTTTGTTAAAAATTACTAAAAGGACCTCATCATTAATTTCAATATAATGAATCCTAACTAACTTAGTTATAAAATTATACTAGAAAATTAAAACTAATTGTTAAAAAATATATACAACATCTATAATGATTTTATAATGATGATCTTTTAATCTATAAGTAGGAATTCTCCCCTCCATTATGAGACTATTATAGAGATACAAATCAAAATTTATAACATCTTACAAAAAATATAAAATGAAAGTAACTAATAAAATTTTCATAAATGATTAGAAAATTTGGTTTTTAAAGGTTATAGTAATTAATATGGTTATTAAATTAGAGACAATATTTTTTACCAATACTAGAGGTTAGATCATGTTCGGATAAGAAGGGTTAAATGCATGGTTTTTTTCTATTCAATGTTGCTTCATTTAAAAATAATGTATGTTCAAAAAAAAATTCTCCTTTGTTCTTGTATATATTATCAACGATTTTATTTTTATAAAAATTAATAATGAATTATAATAAATTTATAAATAAATATCAATTTATACCCTTCACGGGGTTTCAATGAAAAATAAAACATCTAGGTAAGGGTTTCTTGGTATCAATTCTTACACATTAAAACATGTTACAATTTGTGAATCATGTTTACTTTTATAAAGTGAAATTTTGATTCCCTGCCCATTAATTTAATTCAATTTTTTATGTAATTCATGGAATATAAAAATAATAATCATATTCCCAATTTAATTGGATTTTGATTAAATTGTAAACCAAGTTGTAAGGGTTTTAGTTACCGTAATTTTCGATTATTGTGATGTGATTATTTGTTTTGAACATTATTTTTATAAAAGAATATTTTATTCCATGGATTTTTTTTATTCTAATTATTATTTATATCATATAGATACATTTATTTCATATAATATTAATTTATAATGATTATTCCTTTAAAATGAGATATTTTTATATGGTATTCATAACTCAACATAATATATTTAAATTACAATATTTCATCTTGATCATCTTAAATCTGTAAATTTTATGTTCCACAAAAAGTTTTTTTATGTTACTATATCTTTCTATATAGGGAAATTAAATAATTTGATTCATGTAATATCTTTATCAGAACAATTGGGTTCGAGACTGAGTTCCGTATGATCTTATGAACTCCTCCCCATACGCTAAAGGTTATTGACCAACAATGAGGGTCTAAGGTGGAACCTAAGAAGACTACACCTTGAGTAAAAGTATGAAAAATTAACTTAATCAATCATTTTATCATTTTAATTTCATATTGCAGAAAATCCAAAAACATTTCATCTCATTGAATGGATATGAAAAAAAAATATAAACATGATTAAAATTCATAGATCACCTATCAAGGTGAGGAAAATTATTAAAAAAAAGAAAAATGGTGCAAGAGGCTTTGAAACACCCAGCCCCAACACATCCATGTTTCCAAAACAATATCGACATGTCCTACTAAATGAAAAAATTGAAAGCCATAACCATACATGTACTACAATAAACGATGGATACTCAGGTATACAAGTGTCATGGCTACTCGAGTTGGGTGAGAGTATAACTGACTAGGACACAATCAATGAATTTTAGATCCCAACTAGTAAATGGAGTGTCAGAGAATTTTAAATTACATATAGAATACAAATAATAAAATACATGAATACACACTCATTTAATATTATCACCATTGCACAAGTAAGAACAAATGATGAAATACTAAGTATTCATTCACTTACCAAGGCACCACAAACCCTATAGGTACCAAATTCACTCCCCATTAGAAATAAAATTATATCGATATAACAATTGTCTAAGATAATTATATAATGATATTAAGCATTTCACATAGCATCCTAACGATATCCAGCATGCATGATAATTACCTTCCAAAAGGTTTGATTTTCAAGTACACTACTTGGTATCAATAAGTTATCAAGTTTCATGGAAGGCCATTAGGCTATTATGATCCAACCCCACGATCAGGTCTATTTTCATCATAAAAATTAATGAAACCCCCCTAAAAAGCATAAAGTTATAACAATTGTCGACTTTTCCTTAAATACAAGAATGATAAATCCAATATAAATATTATGAATCATACAACAATGAAAAAACTCATATAAATTGATCATGGAATATCATCATGGGTATTTAGAAGCAATATAAATATAGATGAGATCATCATAAAACATTGTAAAACTTGATACACATGAATACTCATAGAAATAACCATCATAAGGAACTCAATGTTAACAAACACCCAGATGAAATAATTATCATTAATGAATAATATGTTATACTTATATAAGTATCACATTAAGGAAAATAAGAGTTCAAATATAAATAGATAAAGTAATATCATCATGATTTATATCAACTGCACATGTGATAATGATCAAACAGGGGTAAATATGTTATTTAAGTATACTCGTGGAATAATTAATCATACATGGTATCATTGCAGCACCCACACTCAAACATGTAATGAATCTATTAAAAATGGTCTCACTGGTACTAGATATCTAATATAATAACCACAAATCAATGTGGTTCCATAAAATATTTGAAACATGATAGTGATCAAGACTTGAACATCGATGGATTAAATCAATCCAGTGTATAAGGAACCCTTGGGGTCCGTGGATCTTTGCCAAATTATATTAGAAATTGTTTTGTTAATTAGTTAAGTTGTATGTATTACAAATTAATAAAGAATTACAATTTGTTTATAAGACATGGTGAATTTTTGGACTTCCACCAAAGGTGTTAAACCTCATACCACAATTCAATAAAAATACATAATACAATCGAGTAGAGTATAGAGGGCCACTTACCACAAATTGGGTCAACTTCAAGTCATTAAAATCTTGACCGCTTTCCCTATGTTTTTCCAAGTCCATTTGGCCTAACATAATCTCAATAAAGATATTATTATGAAGAATATTTTGCATTAAATTATTAAAATTTAATTTAATTAAATAAAATATGACATGAACTAACATTTAAATGATAAGTAATAGCTTCCAAAGACATAAAAGATAACACCTCAAATGAAAACATAATCCAAGAAACCCTAAATAGAATACTAAAAAATTCCAGAATTCATTTCTTGAACTATAAAATTATGTGGGAACATAGTAATAATAATTTTAAAATAATTTATTTTGTAGATATTAAAGGAAACCAGCCAAATGAAATACAATATCCAAAACATCATGGATCCACCCTTAGCACTGTACACGTTCTAGGGAAATTACAATCCAAAAACCATCCACGTTATGATGGTTTTTCCAACAATTGTTGAAAACCCCCATAGAATTAATTATAATTCGACATGAATTAATAAAAACACTAGACAACGGTATGTCTCCATTATCACTGGACATCTTGTGTTCATTTTTATTGTAATAACCACCAAACATAGACACTTAATTTGTTATTTGATTGAAATTTCTTATGATTCTACATTTATAATAAAGCCAATGATCAATCATGAAGGAATATGATCATGGGGAAGAGGATCCAAAGAGATTTGCGACCTCAAAGGTTTAAAAATTCGTAAACATACCATGATTATCAACACTGATGAATTCCTACACAATCTATTAATGCACAATGAAGAAGGAGGCCATGATCAAAGGAAAACAGAGCATTTTCCCTAGATTTTCAGAAGAATTTTGTCTATAAAAACCATGCATCAAGGGAAACTCTTAGTGTCTTAGAGAGATATGACTCTTCAAATGTTTATATCAAAAAATAAATCCTAGGAAAATTTTCCTAATGGGGTTGCAGTGGTGAAAAGTCTAAAATATTCATCCACTAAACCATTTCTAGTTCACCCAACCAACTAGTCAGTCTGGGTACATAGCTGGCTTGTGCAATCTATTGGGGAGTAGGGCTATTGGCTACCCCATAGTCTATTTTGGATTTTTAGTAGGATCCAGACTACACCAGGTATCCCTTGTTGAAACTTATATCTTCATTTCACCCTCAATAATTCCATTCAATTCAAAAATAACCTCATAATGATGTTGAAACATGAAGAATCCTGATTCAACACCTAGTTCATTGGACATGTGATACAGTAGATGAAATGTTCATATTCAATTCAAAATTTGTTACCCATAAAGACACCATTATTTACTATATCTCCACCACAATACATCTTATCCCCGATATATTGTGGTAGCACAACAATCATGCCCCTTGATCATCCCCGATCATCATCTTAAAGGATTTCATTTTGTTCCTTCCATAAGAGGCACATCAAAACATTTAGGCCACACCCATTCCTAAATTAAAAATAATAATCTTGAGATGATATTCTAGTCATGAACATTAGAAGATGATTTAAAATCTCATTATTTTATAACATCAAGGGTGTTAGCATAGAATTTATATAACTCAGAACACCATAGTGTGTTCAACTAATTCCATTCAAGGAATCACAATTCTCCCCCCAAATGAATTATCATACAGAATAAGATTCCAATAGTCTAATGAAAATCCTAGAATGATTTTTTTCGATCAAGATCCAACAAACACAATACATAGTTTAAGTGTCAATACTAGCAAATAATTTTGTGTTCAATGTTAAGAAATGATTCTCTACAGAAAAAATATATACACAAAAAACTCAACATTCTAAAAGTCCCTGGAAAATTCGTACCACATTAGTTATTTTGAAAATGAAAATATCAAAGTGGTTTCTACCTACACCATTCAGCCTCAAATATATACAATAGTTGGTTCAACAACTATTACTATATACTCTACCAATCATGATGCCTCATGACTTGGAGGAACTATTAAATTGATCCAAAATAGCATAAAAAAAGTTCAAAATGACTTCAAAAGAGTTTCAATAGTTTGTTAACCAGCCACATTCACTAGTTAAAAGGATCTTAAATTTGTGTCAATAAACAGATGATATGAATCCCTCTCCAAACTCATTGATTTTCTAATTTTTACAATGATAACATATAATATCTATAAAATAAAATATCTGAATGAAAAATAAAAAATTTAATATTAAACTGAGTACTCAGGGTCTATTAAAGAATAAAAATCTAGAGTAACCATAACTGTCTAATGGTTTATCTTATACAAGACCAAAATTCTTTTCGTAAGATAATCATTTCAAACATGACTTGATAAATTTTCCTCATCATAGGAGTATATTTATAAACTCATTGGGATGAAAAAATCAGTCTTCATAGATCAAAACTAGTTTATCTCTGATCATGATGAATATATTTTATTTTCTATTCAACCAATTACCATGAACAATACTACAAATAAACCAGACCATGTTTTTATAGAACATGTCCACCTCATCCAATAATCTTTCCAAAATGTGCATAATGTTTAATATTATCCAAGGTGTTGTTTATGACACATAAATGAGATGGGTGTAATCCCCTTATGTAAATCACTACATTAAACAATGACATGTCTATCGATGAAAAACACGAGTTAAGTACACAAGAGTACTCGTATCCATTATCATTTTCATATTCATCCATAGAGAAAAATAAACAAGCATTAACCACTGGGATACCAAACAATGTGAGATTATAGGTAAATTAATTGGTTTTTAACAAAAAGGGAGATCCTAAACCAAAATAATCAATCAATTAACACTAATATCTCTTATGGGTTCGTCCAAAGAACCAAGAACAATACCAATGGTCAACTGAACTCCCCACACACAATAGTTTTATTATACTCAATTGTAACTATAACACAAATGCTCACAAACTAGATCTTATTATCAAGAATATATAACATTACCCATTAATCTTATAGAGTTATTATTCCACCCAAGTTATGGGACACCTAGTTGGAATCACATGCCTTTTCACTATCCACATTAAAAAATTCACTAACACCACCAAGTAAAGCACTCAGAATGATCTACTTTAGAAAAGTAAACACCTTTCTACTAAGTGTCACCAAACATCATCCATATCATTAGTTTCAAATCATGATGTTGTGTGAATTTCATGCATCAATCCCAACCTTATATCATGAGTAGCTGTTCTCAATGGATCTATACTATTAGGATGTAGGGTAACTTGCAAGACCCTCCTTTAATATTTCGATGGTTTCTCACATGAACCTGTGATTTTTATCAATGAAAAATTCCCTGATCTATATAACTATCATTATATCTTAAAAATAAATGTCCTTCATCAGTTAACTTTACATAACAAAAGGGACTAACATTCTAGTAACTATAGTAACATTTTTTGGGAAATAATGTCTTGAAATGGACTTGATACATGGTTTCATTGAGGGTTAATCTTCCTCGACCCTCATCTAGGACCATCTATAAGATATTACGTGATAGATTTTATCTAATAATAACAAGTTAATGAGTCCATAGAAAACTATTTTGACTAATTTTCATGCCACTAGATTCTATATATATGATTCTACATAGTCATAAGTTTCCATATTAATTAATAGTAAATATTTATCGGATAGTGATGGAAGGAAAATAAATAAGTAAATTTATTAATGAACCTGGCATAATAATCCTACACTACACTAACCATGATGATAGGGAATATATCATCCTTACCATCATCATATCTATCACTATCTTCCCCCTAGTTCACCACACCATAGTCGTACATGACCTAAAATTAGAATTAAATATACAATTGAGTTCAAGTAAAATAATTTCACCATGAACTCATATGTGACACACCATACAAATTATTTAATCTAAAGTATATATGTAATTAATCAATTATAAAATCAAACATAAGGTTAATTTATGCAATTTGAAACCTACACTCTGAACATGATGCACCGAATTCTTATTTATGATATGGCCAAGAGTCAAATCATTAAAAAACAATAAACCTCAAAATCCATGATTATCACACCTGGTGAAATTAGATAACCATAACTGTGTAAACAATGAACATAAATATTATTACCTATTAACCTTGGAATCCAGCTGAAATATTATTCATGGAGAACCATAACCATTTAAACAATGAAAATTAAGTTTTTTCCCTATTAACCTTGGAATCTATCTGAAATATTAATCATGGAGAACTATACCAATTTTCATCAAATGATTAGAGAAATTCCTATGTTTTATAACTACTAACACCCCGAAATATGAATAAAAAATGATTCATATTCTCTAATATAATTTTTTAATATCCCAACAAAAATCTCCGGGTTAGAACCATAATGACACATGACTTAAAGAACACCTTCTTTTATGTTAGAAGTTATGGAATTGAAGAAAGGGCCTAACGTGGATAATGTGGTGTTTATACCCTCAAATAGAATTTTCAATTACAAACTCATTATGAAATCTGTAAATAGTATACCGGCATACTAATATGAAACACAAAAAATACCATATAAATGAATAAATATTGAAAAAAACTCAAACCTGAATACAAGTCATAGATTTCCCATAAAGAAATTCACAAGTAAAATAATGTAATGAAAACACATACAAGAGGCCCTGAAACACTCACCCTATACTCTTCCATGTATCTAGAACCATAGTGAGATATCCCTATAAATGAAATCACCTAGGGCCTTAACACAACCTATATCTTTAACATGTGAGGGCTTCTCTTGTACCAAAGTTCCATAACCACCTATGAAGGGTGTCTGTATATCTTAATAGGACACCACCAACATGTCTTGTTTGAAACTATTTCATATAGTGTATGTACCCATGATAAATTAAAAATAAATTAAATATTAAATACATAAATTATCAAAAATAGAATATAATCGCCTAATAATACTTTTTAAATAAACACTCATGTACCAAGTGGTCATATACTAACCCTAACACCTCAAACCGTGACCACATATGCTTTATCTCTGGAATGGAAATATAATGTTAAGGATGATAGGACTGACCAAGATAAATATGCAAGTCTAGTAAAGATTCCACTCATCATCCATAGGTAATAGAGGGAAAATTATACTTATTATCCAAAAGGCTTTATGTTTTATCATGTTACTCGGTATCCAAAAGCTATTGAGTATTGGTAAAGGCCCCAAGGAAGCTATGATACTTTTTTTTTCTTAGTTATATTACTTCCATCAAAAACTATGTGCATGAACCAATTAAGGGATATCCATATCTAATCATTCCACCATTCTTTGAATAATAAAAAATTACCATCAAAGTCAGTATGATCTATCACATGATAGGGAAAGGAATACATAAGTTTTGATTATAACATAACATTATGAGTAATTTTTAGCAACATAAAAAATACATGTGGTAATAATGAAACATGGTGAAATAATATAAAAATTTATACTCTTTAAATAAGTTTTATAAGGTTCAAATGAACTATAGACACTCCCACAAATGATCACTATTAAGCATGTTCAACAGTTTTATCCAATACAGGTATCATATCAAGTGAAAAAATATTCCATATATTAATAGTGAATGGAAAATGATCATGATTCATAAAAGATACACATATGACTAATATCATAACCCATAAAATAGGTTATCTAAGATTACTCATGGAATATTAAATCGTATTTAGTCAAATGGATTCACACGCAGACATGCTTTTTCAATCCATCAAACATCAATTCATGGTCTGTAGGTCATCTAGAAGAAAAACATCAAATAGGTTCAATTTAATCTAAGGAACAAATTACTGATCATATCTCAACTATCAGAGGATGACATTAGGCTAGTGAATAAGGGATCTTCGTTGCCCTTAACATATTATCCAATTACACTAGGAATGGTTCTTTTAATTAACAATGACATCTATGAAATTAATTAATAAAATATTAATTATTATTCATAAAAAAAATTTAATTCAAGGTTCATTTCCAAATTTTTTTACCTTATAATACATTTTGATAAACATGAATAATATCATAGGATAGACTACGTGAGATAACTAACCGCAAATGAAGCCAACTCTAAGACAATAAAATCAAAATAACTTCCTCTGTGTCAATTATTGTCCATTATTTCTTTAATAATCACCATAGGGTTATAGTTATGAAAAAAATTTAATTATATAATTATAATTTAATTATGATTAATTAAAATATTTCAATTAATTCTATGCAAGGGAGAAGGAACAAAACCCACAAGACATTCTATAACAAATAACCTACTCAGAACTAAAAAATCCAACCATGGATATTCTATAACATGATTCTGACAGCATTATGGGGAGATTAACTATTTTGTTACAGAATAATAAAAACCAATTTAATATAATTAATATGATAACCTTTAAAAAAACTAAACCAAAATATAACTTCAATAAAACATAATCCTATAGAGTTTGACCCACCCCTATAACACTCATAGTTATAAGACATATAAAATTCCCAATTAAATTCCATGTTATGATGGAAAATTCCACACAAACAAGCCAAAAAAACAAGGGAAAAAATGACATGCATTAATCATTATGAGAAATCTCCTATCATTTCCAATCCAAATAAATTTCAAATATAGACAATTATATATAGACCTTATGGAATTTTCATCTGATTTTTAATTTGGAAGTAAAAAAATAATCAATCAAGGGGAAGAAGAACAAAAGATAATTGTGACATTTATAGATTTTGAATCCTTTAACATAGCAAGATAACCATCCATGTTGAGTGATAACACAAACAACCATTTCATTAAGAATAAAGATGATACAATAAAAGTAAAATAAATTATATTTCTGGTGTTCTCCAATGCATTGAGTCTAGATCCTCCATGGATCAAATAATAGCCCTAGATGGAGAAGAGATTATATTTTGGGTAAACATATCCCAAAAATTTGAGCCAAAACTAATAATACTGAGGTGTTTCTGGTGGTAAAAATACCAAAAGGTCTCCCCATTAAACCATTTATGGCACAACCAACTAGCATGTCGGTTAGGGCCCACCCGCCTATTAGAGACCCATACTAGGTAGTAGAGGTACTGGTTTTAACACCGACCAGCTAGTGGGGCCTATTGTCTAGAAGATGGTGTTGCAGTGGAGAAACTAATCAAGGTTGATCCATTGAAACATTGAAATTATTATAACCGATTGTGCATTTATTGAAGTAAAATATCACATATCAAATGTTTTCATATTAGAACCACAACAGTTCGAAACTCGATTCATCAAAAGGGAAATCCAATAGGCAATAATTTCCATTTTCCTCCAAACATTATGACCCATAATTATAGATTTAATTACAATTAAAAGTTAATTTTTTGATGAATTTATTCCCCATTAAATGATGTCATTTATAATAAATTTTCACAATCCTTTTAATAATTTTCTATTAGTTTCCATATATTCGCTTCACAAAAATTTTATCTCCTACATTTTAATGAATAATTATGCGTTATATCATATTACCTTTATATATCCCTCTGTTACATCTCGATTGAGGTACCACACACTGGTTCCTCAAGATAGTTGTTCAAATGAACTCAAGCATGCCTCCATATATACTAGAGTCTTCCAACTTGTAGTGAGGGTCTAATATAAATCATAGAAAAACTGTACCCTCATTTTATCAGAGTAATACACTAGTGGAAAAAATAAAAAATACCAAATGATATAAAACAAATAGGATAATGCTAGTATCCAAAGATGATCAAAACTAAAAATAAAATATTAAAGCTTAATATTAGACATGCTATGCTAATGTACGTGACATGTTTCAAAATGAAAATCAAAAGTAAATACATTGAAAACTCCAAAGAAGATACTGAACCATGTTTGATTTTCTCATCCCATATCCAACCCAAATCATAAATCTAACGCAGTGCCTTTTCCATTGTATTTTCTAGTAAATATGAAATCTATTCACGTACAAATTAGGTAGCCCAAGTAGGGTGTGAGTACAACTCAATTTTCCACCACCAACAACATCTAAAACAAAAATCCAATAAATAATAGGGTAAGTAGTTGTATAAATAAATATTTAAAATGCATATGTAAATGGTTATAACATTATCAATTATCTTTTATTTGGACACATAACCATTGGGTTTCTGAGGACACCCAAATATTAATACATAATTCGTCCAATGTCGGGTCAGAACAATGCCATATATTCAATTCAGAAATCATTAGACATGGGATTTCATTTAAAATTTTAGTTCAATTAATTATTACATCTATATGGAACTGTAGTCTAATGCCAATATTTTGGGTGTATAACTCAATCTCTAGTACATTATGAGTATTTGGAGCATGAATCCATATTTCTCACCTCATGGGTATTTGGAGCATTAGTTCCCATCCTATAAAATTTATTATTCATGCTTAGGTTGTAGAAAACCATTTATAGCACCCAATGTGTATTTGGAGCATCAGTCCCTGTCTCACGCCTCATTTGTCAATCATTTACACATATCATAATATATCACATTTATCTCAATATCACATATTTACTCTAGATCAAATTATCTAACATTAATCAACATTAATCCTCTTATTATACATAACCATCACAATATTCTATTAATTAATTCATAAAATAATTTATCCAAGTCCCTTAATTAATTAAAAAATTGGTTGATCACCTTTATCCCAAAATTTAATGAAAAAACTAATGAATCGGATTTTCCCATTAATTAATAAAATAATTTAATACTGATCATAAATGATTTTAAAATTTTGATAATTAATTCATTAATTTATTATCCCAATACACAATAATAAAATATAAATAAATAATTCACAAACCAACTATCCGAATTTAACAATCCCAATAGCTCAAAAATTAATTTAAAAATTAATTATCTTAACTAAAAGTCACAAGATATCAATATTTAATTCATCAATTAATTATCCGAATTCATAATAACATTATTGAATGACTAATTCATCCATTAATTATTCCAAATCACAATCAAATTTTTCAATAAAATCCTTAATCCATTAATCAACTAATTAGCTACATTAATAAATTCAATTTAGAAGATTAAAATTTCTAAACAAACACTAGAAATTATACAAATTACATTCATATAATTGAATTCATGACTATGTGATTTTAATAGTAGACCAAATACCTCAATTAATTGATACACTATTCTCCATAGTAAATCCCCAAATTCAGCAGACTGACGACATAGAATGAGATTTGAATATAAAACCAAAATCCAAGATCAAATAAATCAATACCCATAAAATTTATATGTAGATCCACAATCCAAGATATATATCCACAAAACCAGATCTATATCAAATCAAAATAAGAAGATAAAACCCTTTCTATAATATGATAACAAATGAAGAGGAATGAGAATCCAAACAAGATAGGATTCACTTACTGGGATAGGTACAAATCTTCCATATGGAATATAAATTGAAATGAAGGGATGTTATAATGGCTTGGAATACATAAAAGTGTCTTTTTAATTGATATTAAATGATTATGGGTCTATCGAAGGCGTTCACTGGTATGGATGGGGGTTATGATTTTTTAAAATAAAATTTGAGGGGTTAAAATAACATACTCATGTTCTCTATCTTGAGGTGCATGATTTACCATTAATGTGTGCCTTAACCAAGGACCTATTCTGGGGGGGGGTTAGGTTTCTCCTAATAGGGCCCATAGTTTGAAAAAAATTGTGCCATCCATGAAAAGCCCCCATGTCTAGGGATGTACGGTTTGCTAGGGCAGGGAAAACGGTTAGTGAAGAACATATTCCAACTATGCGCTACTCACTTTCTTTTGTTTTTCTTATATTTTTACCCAAAACATCCCAAAGTAAAACAAAAATGAAATGTACCAAACCCAAGAAAAATGAGTACTTACAAATGAACATAAGAAATATCTAGAGAAGGTTGATATTTTGCACTCCCCCCACCTTATAAAGATAATCATAAATCATTACTCCCATGAATAACTAAGATTTTGAGTCAAAAATATTGGGCCACAGATCCCTCATATCTTATTCTATCTCCCGGGTTTCCTTATGAAAATGGTTTTGTTTCTAAAACACCTAAACTATCAATATATTATTTTCCCACAAAACTTTTTCACTGTGATCTAACACATGTATGAGATACTTCTCAAATAATGAATCAATCTCAAGGTCAACATCATCCACATCAGTCATATGAGAAAGGTCGGGGTGATACCACCAATGTTGTGACCCAAAAAATTCATTCATAGAATTGTATCTTTGTGTAAGATCCAACTAGTATGCCACCAGTCCAATTCTCTCTAGAGCATAAAATAGTATGATATACCTGGGTGCTATCTTTCCCAACCACTGTATCAAGTGGTGACCCATTCTAAGAAACACCCAAATAAATTCATGATCCCGCCCTGTAAACTCTAGGGATTTTCAGTGTTTGTTAGAATATAACTTCTATACACTATGGGACATAGGAATACACTTATAAATTAACTATACCTACTTCAAAGTAACTTTCACTTGACTCAATCCCAAATACTCTAAATCACCAGCCTCCATCCATCAGATTGGTGATCTAGATGATCTACTATAAAGAGCTTCATATGATTCCATATGAATAGTTTTCAAATAACAATTGATTTAAGTGCATTAAAAAAGATAGGGGCTTCTCCCAAAATACAAAAATATCAAGGACAAATGATCACATAATATCCTCAAGAACATTTATAGTATGATCTGACTTCCCATATATCCATGGGTGGAATGCTGTACTCAATAAAACCTTTATACGATGTTGATTCTATTTTCCATACCAGAAGTGAAAAGTAAAATGTGAGTATTAGTATGACAATATAGTGTTTAGAACCCAATGAAGACATACTATATATATAACATAGAATTCAACCAACTACTCTACTGGTAGGGTTTCATAAATGAAAGAATTGACCAACCTTTGTCAAAAAATCTATAATAACCCAAATAATGTAATCCTTCTGATGTGTACTTGGGAGAAACACTGAAAAATACATAGTAACATCATCCCACTTCCATTACAAAATGGGACACGATTATAATAAACCTCCTCGTCATTGATGATTATACTCCACCTACAGACTTGTGTAGCATCATGTCACAAATCTTGCAATCTCCATATTCATGCCCGACCACCAAAACTATCATCATTGGTCCGAATACATTTTGGTAACTACTAGATGTACCTCAAACATTGAGTCAAGAAATTCCCATATCAACTCCTCTCATATGCTCATAGGTACAACATACTCGTTACTAACATAGATGATTGCATCCTTATCTATCCTCCAATCTGAAGGTGTCTCCCCACCTTCAGGGATTCCCATCTAGGTAAACCACTCGATATCCGCATAATTTGAATATATACTCCTTATCAAGTGTGTAGTCTAACTGATACAGACATGATTTTTAATTGCTACTGACTCCATTGAACCTCAACATGCATCTCATTCAGTAAATGCATCATCTCCTATTCAGTACTAGGCTCCTGATCATATTGAGTGTGATTTTTACTGCTTAATGAATCCACAACATTGTTTCCATTCCCAAGTGTATATTCCAGATAATTGTAGATTTACTTCATATATTAAACTTATCTCCACTACCTGAGATTTGAATCTCATTTTAAAAAGATGTACTTTAAGATATTTTGATCTTTATACATAGTTAAAGTTTCTCCTAATAGATAATGTTGCTAACAATTCATGAATAAATGACTGTAGTCAAGTCAAGGTTGTGAATAGGGTAGTTTTGTTCATGTATAATTAATTTCTAAGACCCATATTCCACACCTAGATCATTAAGAATCAGTATTATTCCATGCCCCACTGCAGAAGCATCATAATATACTGTATACTCCTCACCTGGTTCTATTAAGATCTGGATCGATGCAAATGTCAGATGCTTCTTTATCTCCTACAAGATATTCTCACATGCTTATGACCATTAAAAATTTATCCTCTTCTCAATCAATATTGATAGTGGTGCTAGAATCCTGGAAACGTCTAATATGAACCTCCGATAATATCCTTCCTACCTAAAAAGCTATGGATATCAAAATAATTATTGGGTATCTCCCTACATACAACTGCATGTACCATCTTTGGGTCTATTAAAACAATTTCCTCTAAAATTATGTAACCTAATAAGTGTACGTGGTAAATCTATAATAGAAACGTAGATTTTTTTGGTCATATCCAATTATCTCTCGGTGCATGTAGGATGATTTCAATATGTCGGGAATGATCATTGTGGGTCTTAGAGTACTCCAAGATTCCATCCAAGAACACAACCAAAAACTGATCTAGGTATAGATGGGGGATTATTTTCATACTGAAAATAAACACTTTTAGTATATTAATTAACTTAGATGACATTACAAGGAACTCATATAGTCCATACCAGCTTCTAAAACAAGTCCTTTGTATCTCAGATGGTTTTACTTGCAACTGATGCTACCCGGATCTCAAGTCAATCATGGAAAAGGAAAAAATCCCATCAACCTGTCATAAATGATCGGTGATACATGGTATTTGATATCGATTGAATAAACCCATCTATTTTAAATTATGGCAAACAACACACAAGTATAGAGTCCCATCCACCTTTTTAGAAAACAAAATCAATGAACCCCAATGCAACATACTCAATTAGATACATCTTGTAACACCCAGGATTTTGCTAAAAATATTTTTTTGAATTAACATAATATTTTTGATAATTTTATATTCACATGAAATTGAAAATATTGTATTTATATTAAATCATTATGTTTTGATTACATTATAAAAAACCATGTTAATCGTTCACTACACGCACCATAAATTATATTTTTATTGACATGGAACACCAAGGTTATCATGAATTATATGAAAAAATGAGTTTCCTTTATGGATTGAGTAACAATCAAGACTATGTTTTCTTAATCGACAATATATTATTATTTAGTATAAAAAATTATCAATCTGTTGGATGTTTTTTTATTTAAAAACCTGCAATGTCATCATGCCTGCATTATTTATTTTAAATTAATATCTAAAACTTATGTTATTGAAATTTGAGAAAAGGGATACTATATTTAGAATTAGAATAATTTATAATGTCTAATAATGAAAACATAATTTTTGACCAAAAATATTAGAGAATGCAGTTAAAATTGATTGTAGTGATTACTGTAAAATTAAGCTTAACATGAAAATAAATCTTAAAATTAAGGGCCTAAACGACCTATAAAATTGTCCAAAACCCATTTTATGGACATATTTCGTCCATAAAACATCTTTTCTTGTTTTTCAAGGTTTGGTATTAATTGTTTTTGTAGAAGTGAGTGTACACTTAATTTTTTGAATGATTATGATGAGATTCAAGACACAAGGTACACAAATTTCTCCTCGCTTTTATTTCTATGAGAAACATGCTTTATTCACCCCCCATTCCTTTTGTGTGGTGTGTATACTACCCATGGATGTATTATATTTTTAATATAATTAATTTCATGGGTATTTAAATACCCATTTTATTCTATTTATTTCATGGGATTTTTTTTAAAAGTTACCAAATTATTAATGTAATTTTATCTAAATTTACCTTTTAAGACACATGATATGTTACACACCCATATTTTTCCATGAGGTGTATATACATCATTTGAAAATATTTATCAATAATATTCTTTTTTCAAGATATTTTAAGCTTCATGTAGTTTCATAATGAGCATGGGTAACGATTTTATTGTGTTCATATTTTATCAAAATGACATCCTCGCTTTTCAAGATTGTTTATGTTTATACTTCATTTGACGGAATTTGATAATTCACCTCTAAAAACACTTGTGAATATACTAAGCCTTAGTTAATCCATGATATATTCATGTTTGGGTACCATTTTTACACTATTTTTTACATAATATAATTAAGAAAGTGTTTTTTATGAATCATAACATTACCCTCTCTTCGATTAGAAATCCATGTTCCTTAAAAAATTGTTTTCTAAAAAAGGGTTTCCTATAATATTATATTATTCTCCAATAATTTTTAATATACAATTTGATATTTTTTCTTTTAATGATTGATTCAATAAAATTTTCTTTTTCACTTTTGAAACTAGGAAATTTCTTATCTTTTGTACCATGCATAAGGAATGTTATTTTTACCTCATAAGATACTTATGGATCTACCCATCATCAATTCAGTGAAGCTTCCTTTTTAAATTTAAATGGATAAATTGGATTATTTTTTTATAAAAACTAATTTTAAAAGAATTATTTTTCAAAATAAATTTAACTATTTAAATTCATGTTTTCAAAGCATTTTTCAAAAATATTGTATTTCAAAAGGGTTTTAAGATTTTTTATATGTTTTCCAAGTAAAATTGTTTTCAGAATGTTTTCAAGATTATTATATAAGATTTAATTTAAAATGTGTTTCAAAATGTTTTAAATCATTATTTATATTTAATCAATGTATTTCCAAAGAAATGGTTTTTAAAACATTTTCATGATTATTTTATAAGTTTTCAAGTGAAATTATTTTTAAAATACTTCAAATCATATTTATCTGTTTTCAATGTATTTTCTATAAAAATGATGTTAAAATGTTTTTTATTTTAAGGAGTCTTTTTAAAAGATGAAAGGATATTTTACACTAGAAATATTTTCAAAAAATATTTAAATATTACATTTCATATAATATGATATATGTTGATGTTACTAATGCATTTCGAGGAAATTATCCAATGGTTTCTTTCAAATTCATTCTTGAATAGTTTATGTTTTTATTAAATGATTCTTATGACAACTATTTCTCATTAACTTGTTCTCTGATTTTAAAGCTGATTATTTTCATAGGTTTTGATTTGATAAATTATAATGAAACCTCCTTATTTTCTATAGGTTATGATGTGAACAAATTTTAAAGATACCAATTTTATTTAATGGGTTATGATTTGATGTTTATAGAACCCATTTATTTTCATGGATCATGATACGATGAAATTTTTATTATCGTGTGGAACATGTGGGGGTGATTTATTATGAGATGGATGGGACTTATAAATCCCTCTAATTTATTTGGAAAGGATTCGTATATCAGGTGATAATAATGGAAATCATGTAAATGGGCTTGATCAACTATGACAATATGGGTAAACCCGATACCTGATTATGAAAAGACTGTGACTAAGGATTTATGTGTTTCCCACCCAGTAGGTGTAGTCACCATAATAATATAAGATGGGGAAATGTAATCTACAATGGGAAGATGGGGAATCCAGATCTACTATGTGAAGATAGGGAAACCTGATCCCGTAAAAGGAAAGGACCGTGGCTAAGGATGGTTTTGTGTCCCTCTTAGTAGGTGAAATTCCTATGAACTTCCTTGATAATTTCATTCAATTCATATTCACTTATAAGGAATTATATCAAATGTTTAGGCATAACACTATTCCATGGCATGTTCCT
This sequence comes from Viscum album, assembly GCA_963277665.1. Classification (NCBI taxonomy): domain Eukaryota; kingdom Viridiplantae; phylum Streptophyta; class Magnoliopsida; order Santalales; family Viscaceae; genus Viscum; species Viscum album. The sequence goes on along the minus strand of OY728135.1, from coordinate 1,193,532,597 downwards.
AAATTTTGATTTCATCCCTTATGTTATTTATTTCAATGTGATTCATGTCTTATATATTACCAAGATCTATTCCATTATTCATGTTTATGTTCTTTGATATACAGGGTCTTAACTTGTAATATTATTATCTTAATTCCTTACCCCGATGATCATGTTTATGATTACATATCTCCCTTGTTTACCCTTATTGAACATATGAACTCGTCCATTTTTATGTTTCTTTCCCATCTTATGAAGATATGTATTATTTATGATGTGTCTAACAAAGGATATACTCTGGAATATCCAAGTGGGAGATAGTTTATCTCGCTAACATACTGGTGTTTGTATTTCCATGTTTCATAAGGAAGAAAAATAATATGGTCTTTGGGTGTCTATTTTTATAATTTTTTTAGTATTCCGTAAAACTATTCTAATTTATTTGTACGTTAATATCGGGTCATTATGTTTAGTATCATTGCAATGGTTTAACTGAACTTTGGAAACTATGATCAAGAAAAAATAGTGAAAACTATTAGGAAATGTGTAATGATAGGCCTAAGGATAAAGAATAGTTTTGGAAAATGACCTTTCATTTTGGTAAAGGAATGAGAAATTGGTTTCCAAAAAATACAACTATGTCTAGATACTACAAGTTTATGTTTCTTTAGTAAAAATGTACCTAAATGTAAAAACTCTAAAAAGATGTCTCATGACAAACTTGGGGTAATCTGGTACATGATAATGGTACTAACATAACACATAGTTTGACACTCCCAGGTGATTTTCTTTGGAAATTCAGAAAATATTCATGAACAATTATTAATGATTTTAAGAGATGATAACTATGAATAAACATGGATAAACCTAAGGTGTCATAGATTCAGCAAGTTTTATAACACAAGCATCCTTTAAGTGATTTTTTATGATTATGTGGTTCCTCTGTATGATTTTTTTTATTATACATTACATTCTGGTTTTACCTAATGGATGGAATCAGAAGGAACATGATTAGTGATAAATGTGATGGATAATATACTAATGCGAAGTAAAATGGCACATCCATTGGAGTGAAGGATGATATGATCATGCAAAATCACTTTTCAAGGAACATGATCTACAACATTTACCTTAACCAACTTTTGGACTCACCAAAGAAGTGATGGATGGATTTCACTAAGATTTTAGGTAATACAAACCATGGTGGAAAGAAGATTCAGTTTTTTTGTTAATAAAGTGAAAATAATTACCAATGTGAATGTATTAGAGGACAAAGAAGGTGTTTTTACTATGGAATGGAAGGATACACAACAAGTAACTATAAAAGAAAAACTAATGGTTCAGTTAATGAAATAGATGGGAATGTTGGACTCTCTAACTCATAAAATTATGTAAAATTATTTAAGTGTTGAATTAATATTAATTATACAAATTAATTTTCTAAGGGGAAAGATCCCGAAGAGAATCAGCAAGGTGTTGTGAGTAATGGTTATATTTCTATTGATGATGAGAATAAATATAAAATTTTAATGGAAAATGTATTAAACAAGAGGATGAGATATCATTCTTAAGGATTATGGATGAAGTGGAATAATTGACGTTTTTAATTGTATTTTAATTCAAAAATTATGTTATATGAATGGTGAAATATACAAGAATTGTTCTGTTTATGTTTTTCAATATTTACATGTTTATGTATAATGTTTTTGAGGGAATGGTAAAGTTATTTAATGATAAGGTGATATTTTGACTATGGGAAGAGAATCCTTAATATGTTCTTTATGTTAAGATAGTGTTTTTTGGATAATGATATGTGGGATATGAATAAGTAAACTCAACGGTACAAATTAATGTGAATCTAAGGACTTGCTAACAAGTGGTTTAAGCTATCATTGATGTTGTTTTCAATATTTCTGGATTCAATGAATTGATCCAGTAGAATTTTGATTAATGAGACATGAATTTTTTTAATACTGATTTATGGTAATTCGGTTGATTGCGATTTTTCAAGAGTATACTTGATGAAGGTATTCATATATTTTTAATGTAACATCCAGGAGTTACATTGTGATACTTAGGGGACCAATGATAAGTCGGTTCCATGAAATTCCTTCTACTATTTTGGATTTTCATTTTTTAAAATGGTTATATGGTTAAACATTCATGAAACGTCTAAGATAAATATTATAGGAATCATTGAGGTATTTAGAATTTATTGAAAACATTAGTTAAAAATTTATTTATTTATTAAACTTATTATAAGAATATTTATCATATTTGTTTAGAAAATTATATTAGTATTGTAACAGCCCGAGATTTTATGAAAAATATTCTTTTTAATATTATTAATGTCTTGTGTTTTACGTTACACCAAAAGGAGCTTGCACAACACGCATCCTTGACTTTCCTTTCATTACACGCAATCGAAACCTTCCTCGATAGCGTGTGTGGTACGTAATACTGAGTTTCACGAAACAATGATATGCTATTAAAATATTATTAAAACTAGCCGTTATGAATAGTAATAACCATTTTTTTAAATTTTAGAAATTTTAGCTCTCAAAATGAACTTCATTTTTGGATTTGGAGTATCGAATTTAGCCTAAGGTGAAATTTTGGTACTTTTCGGATAACTTTCATATTCTGATGAATAGTGAAAATTACTAAATTGTAATTAAAAACAACTTTTTTAATCGAAATAATTAATAGTGATAAATCATTAATTTGAGTGGTTTTAAAGTATATTTAGAATATATTTTTACAATTTAATACAATGTTGGTCATTGGATGTAATTTCACATTTAAACTAGACGTAAACAAGTGCAAATCTTTTGATAGATATTGTTTCTTAAAAACACGCTATTTGTTTTAACAGCGGGATTTAATTATAAAATTAATTAATGCAACTTTTATGTTATGAATTTGGTAAAATAGACTTCATTTTTGAATTCGGAATATGAAATATAGCTTGGGATGAAATTTTGGCATTGTTCTGAAAAACATCAATTTTTGATGAATAGTGAAACTACTAAGTGGTAGGTTAAAAAACTGAATATTGCATAAAACGTAATTTTACCGCTTCTGTGAATGGAATTTCGAAAATCCGAGAGACACGGTTAATATCAAGGACTAAAATGTGGTTCAATGAGATGAAAATAATTTTTTGGTGAATAGTAACTTTTTACTTTTTTTTACCGCGGTTAATAGTAAATAGGGTAACTAAGGGTAAATATGATATTACTATTACCCTAACACATGTCCTAATTCTATTGGACAAGTTTAATTCGACCAAAAACAAACTTAGGAATAAAAGATGACCATTTAGGCCCACTTGGTTTAGATTAGGACATTTATTATTAATTTATTTAAAGAAAGGTTAAAATAGTTAAAATCAAAGTTTAATAAGTAAATCATTTTTAATATGGGGTTATACATAAGATAAATTCGATTTCAAATATTCATTAGAAAGATAAAAAGATTTCCTACATGATGGTATTTTATTTTTAATTTTTAGACATAAAATAATTTAATTTATTTATGACACAACGATGATGCGGTAATTATCTTATTAATGAAATATTGACATAATTGATGTTATAAACACCAAAATAAATGTAATTTGAGATTTTTTATGAATTCCACTAATTTTCTAGGTTACTATGATATATTAATGTTGATTTAATCAACTTGGTTCTAACATTTAATTCTGTTATGACTTTCACAAAAATCATATATCAAATAGTGTCAAAATTGACACAAAATAGTTTTTAAATCAAATATTATATTATTAATTGTTATTGTATTCCTAAAAGTCTAAGGTTCGGCCAAATGACTTAGATGAGGATATATATTAATAATAAACAATTTGGGGTTTGTTTGGAATGTTATAGTAAGTTTATTAACCATATAGTGAAAGAAAACAAAAAGACACGGTAAAAGTTAAATTATTTAACTTAGAGTTAAATCTAATTGATAAGGTTTAAAATAAACTCCAAACATGTCTAAATTTGATTGGTTGATGAGATTACAACCCTATCTCATCTAACCTTCGAATATGAGTCATTTTTGGAGGTTTTTAAGTGGGGTTAGATTTATTATAAATTAATATTTTTAAGAATTTCTAAGGTGCCCCTCTCCTCCCCTATAAAAGGACACCTCCTCCCCCTCCTCCTCACACCAATTTGAGCACTCAAGCTCGGCCAACCCCTGCCAAAATCTCTTCTCCACTTCCCTAGCAACATCCTAGAGGTTCTGGTCTTCCTCAAAGACCAATTCTAGTGCCCTAATAGGAGGTCTCAAAGAGGCACTTCAAAGAAGAGGTAATTACCGTTACCAATTCTTTCATCTTTATTTCTTCTTCCACTTCTTCTTCTTAGGTTGTTTCATTATGAAGTAATAACATCAGTATCACTCATATACTGATATGTTATTATAAGTATGCAACAACCCTATTTCACCATCTATCCATCCTACGGAAAAAGAAATCACCGCGTGTGCGTACGTACGGAATACTGTCTCCACGCCGTGGTGTAATCTATTTTCCACCACCACCTTACATGGATGGGTATAATGGTGTAAAGAATAACTATACATAGTTATTAAAACATCATATTGATTCTGATATATTGTATAATCCACTCCAATTCAATTCAATATTTATAGAAATGATATCATCGCTCGTGCGTACGTACGGACTACCGTCTCCACGACGCGATGAGATTCATTCTCCATGTTAACCATTTAAGAATGATTATAATGTATATATAAGAAATAATAATGAAATATATGACATTATAAAGCTACTGGATTTATTTATATATATACATATGTATGTCATCTACTTACTTCCATTTCAAGACAATAAGGAAAGAAAAACAGCGTTCATGCGTACGTACGGACTACCGTCTCCATGAACGGTGTTTTTCATTTTATTTATCTATCTATTATATATATATATACTGAATATATATGATATATAAATCATATTTTATATTCTGGAAGTAAGTAAATCATGATATAAGTAATAATGATGTCAAGAACAACAAGTCAAAACACCCACGATAAATGAAACGATTTTACCCAAAACGCTTCTTTAACATGGAATTTACAAAAGAAAGGGTAATATAATGTCATAAGTGAACCATATATGATATCATAACAATGAATATGATTCTGTAATAAGTCAATGACATTATTTAAATCATTATACAGGAGGTTCGGACACATACGAAGCAAATTGGACCTAAGGTAAGGGAAATATCACAATCTCATTTTTATCCGAGATTGTTTATTCGTAAGTATTTACTGGGGTGTATTTTATCATCCACATCCATGTTTCATCAATATGTAATATTATTTCCATCCACCTACAATTGTTTAAATCCATTTTTACCCTTCGTTGAGTTTTTAGTAACATCTATGAAAGGAATCTTTTGTCGTACGAGGTACTTTTTGACGTTTCTGACAAAAGTACGAAGAATGTTTTTTTAAACTTATACGGCATGAATGGATTTTTAAAACATTATTTCCAAGAAGCTTCCTTTACAAGTTTTCAAGTTTATTTTTAATCAACTTCTTTTATTTTAAAGTTGTATGACATGTTATGAAATGAAAAATGTTTTTGAAGAAGAAAGGATATTTTCCTCAAGAATGGAGTTCAAGTGTTTTATCAAAATTATTTTCCATCTAAGATAATAAAGGGTTCTGTTTTTATCCCTATTATTAAAATTGATTTGATCATGTTGTGATGGAATTATTTTTATGAATTCCTTTATCTTATATGAATTTATTTATGATGTCATGATGTTTCAAGAATCCCATTTTGTTACATGTGTTATGCGATGATGTATGTTTTATGATTATGTGGCACACATAAGAAAAGATTCATTATAAGATGGGTGGGACCTATATCTCCCTCCAATGCATTGGGTAAAGATTTTATATCTCATGAGATAGACAGGGCTGGAATGGTAGGTTATACCGGTTCAGTGAAACAGGACTGAAATGAGGGTAACTCGATTCAGAAAGGGACTTTGTCCACTAAGATAGTCTTGGCAATGAGTCATGACTAACAAGAAATGATTTTCCATGATTATGTGTGCATGCCACAAAGTTTCAAGTTTCATGTTATGATTATGGGGATCTCATTTTCACTTCTATGATTTATTAAGATTTTATGATCTCTTTTGCAGGTTATGATTTTCAAAAAGATATGATATGATTTTTATTTCCTTTATTGCCCTTGCTGAGCATTTGAGCTCACCCTTTTATGTTTTCTTTTCCCCAGGATATAAAGAAAGGTTTTAGGTAAAAAAAAGGGATGACCTTTATGGGAGATATTGAAGAACTTTCACCACGATTAGAAGATTACGTTCCGAGTTTCCAAAGTCACTAAACTATTACGATCCTTTAGTGTGTGTTTTTGTTATGTACTAAGTATTCCGCAAATGTAATGTAATGTCCATGTACGTCAAGCTTCGGGTCTCTACAGTTGGTATCAGAGGAAAGGTTTAGTCAACCTTTGGAAACTAGGATGCGAAAACTTTAGTGAGATCCCTAGAGATATTCCGACGGTATGTCTAGGGATGTCCCTAAGGTTAAGTAGACGTATAAGTTATAGTACTAGAACTACGCTAATGATCATTGAATTAAACCTAAGATGTTAGATATTGAAGGTACTCCCCCTTTATTATGTTGTTTTCCCTATCATGATTTTTGCCTCTCACACTATTCTTTTTGGGTTTTAGAAAATGGCTGGAGACAAGATGATTCACAATAATGGAGGATATGATGGACAATGGAATGATATTCTTCATAATGAAATGGGATTTGGAAGTCCAAACATCATTATTATGCCGAATCAGCAATCTCATAATATGATCAATAAAGTAAAATTTGGTAAGTTTCCTGACTGGGCTAATAAGAGAAAGATGGAGTTTCATGATGATCATAGAGGAAAGAAAGTTCAATTTCCCCTATGTAATTCATGTGGGAAGAGGCATCAAGGAGAATGTTTCAAAGGAACTGGAAGATGCTTTGGGTGTGGAAAAGAAGGACACAAAGCAAGTAAGTGCAAAGGAAAAGGTTCAGTTAACACCATGGATGAGGATAATGGTATTGCTACGACATCAAAAATGGTTAAGTGTTTTAAATGTGGAATGTATGGGCATTATGCAAACCAATGTCCTAAGGGAAAGACTCATGAAGAGAATCAGTATGGCCGTATGGGTAGTATTTATGTGGATGATGATGAATAGACTACAAATGATATGTGAGATGAAAGAATTGTTGAAGCTCGGTTAATGGTTTAAGAATGTAGTGGAATGATTACATGTTTATCATGTGTAATGTTGTATAAGTAATCTCATGGTACTATGGAATAAAGAGACATGTAAGGATTGTTACATTGTTGTCTGATTAATGTTACCAGTAACCATGAAAGGTTATTCAGATACTTTTGGAAAGTAGATGATAAGTGCATAATGAAAGGATAAGAAGATAATGAGATGTTTGATTGTATTCATGAGCTCATGATTGATATAAGGACTAAGTGATATCATGGTTTGAGTATAAATAATTTTGAGGATTTTGGTATGTGTAAAGTGTTAACTTTTAACTGCATTCAAGTTTTCACTAAGGTTCAATGGGTATTCAAGAGTATACATGATTAAGGACTTTGAATGTTTGGAATGTGACCAACAAAACATATCTTATGATATATGGGGATCGACGATGGTGTTAAATCTCTGGTAATCGTTTTCACTATATTATGAGAGTCGACTGCAGTATTATGGATAAGCCTAAAGATTGGAATGAATTATGTTGGACATAAGTTAGTATTGTTTGTTTTTTTGATATTATTGATGGGATGTTATAGTAATATAGTTTTATAAAAAGGACAACCTGCAGGACGGGCGACAACCCATCGCTTCGGACAAGGCTGTAGGAATCGAACCCACAACCGAAGTGCGACTGGCCTTTATCGCCTACCACTGGCCTACAGGATGTCCCTGTTTAGTAGAAACTAGTTTTATTATATTAAGCAGTATGATATATGAAGTATAAGTCCATTTTAGGAACCATATATGATTAATCTCACTATAGATCGATTTATGCATATAATTTTTGCTAACCTTTTGTTTGAGACAGATGGAATGACCCGTCATTCTATCACATGATCTGCTAACACTTCACGAATAACAAATTCAACTTCATTTATTTAAGAGATGAAGTGGAAATTGTTCAAGGCACGAACAACAGTGAGATTGTACCAAAATAAAGTAAGTATTTATTCTAATTCAAATTCTTTAACTTTAGGGAAATGATCTTGGAAACCAAAAATGTTGTCCTAGTTCTCTTATACCTGATGAACCAGATGGTACCTTAAATCGTCACAAATTTATGGATTTGTGATTACTGGCTTTTCCATAGCCATGTTCTCTACCACTCTCCATCAGAACATGATGGTTAGATTTCTCTTCCATATCCATATTTTCACCTATGTGGAAACCCAGTGATTAGTTTATTTGGGTAATCGTTACATTTCATACTTTAGTTTTTAAAGCCAAGTTTTGGTATTTTTTTTACGATGTGGGTTTCTATTAATGAAACTTTCGAATAGTAAACCATTTATAACCCCGACGAATTTCGAGGGCGAAATTCATTTTAAGGGGGGTAGAATGTAACAGCCCGAGATTTTATGAAAAATATTCTTTTTAATATTATTAATGTCTTGTGTTTTACGTTACACCAAAAGGAGCTTGCACAACACGCATCCTTGACTTGCCTTTCATTACACGCAATCGCAACCTTCATCGATAGCGTGTGTGGTACGTAATACTGAGTTTCACGAAACAATGATATGCTATTAAAATATTATTAAAACTAGCCTTTATGAATAGTAATAACCATTTTTTTAAATTTTAGAAATTTTAGCTCTCAAAATGAACTTCATTTTTGGATTTGGAGTATCGAATTTAGCCTAAGGTGAAATTTTGGTACTTTTCGGATAACTTTCATATTCTGATGAATAGTGAAAATTACTAAATTGTAATTAAAAACAACTTTTTTAATCGAAATAATTAATAGTGATAAATCATTAATTTGAGTGGTTTTAAAGTATATTTAGAATATATTTTTACAATTTAATACAATGTTGGTCATTGGATGTAATTTCACATTTAAACTAGACGTAAACAAGTGTCAATCTTTTGATAGATATTGTTTCTTAAAAACACGCTATTTGTTTTAACAGCGGGATTTAATTATAAAATTAATTAATTCAACTTTTATGTTATGAATTTGGTAAAATAGACTTCATTTTTGAATTCGGAATATGAAATATAGCTTGGGATGAAATTTTGGCATTGTTCTGAAAAACATCAATTTTTGATGAATAGTGAAACTACTAAGTGGTAGGTTAAAAAACTGAATTTTGCATAAAACTTAATTTTACCGCTTCTGTGAATGGAATTTCGAAAATCCGAGAGACACGGTTAATATCAAGGACTAAAATGTGGTTCAATGAGATGAAAATAATTTTTTTTGTGAATAGTAACTTTTTACTTTTTTTTACCGCGGTTAATAGTAAATAGGGTAACTAAGGGTAAATATGATATTACTATTACCCTAACACATGTCCTAATTCTATTGGACAAGTTTAATTCGACCAAAAACAAACTTAGGAATAAAAGATGACCATTTAGGCCCACTTGGTTTAGATTAGGACATTTATTATTAATTTATTTAAAAAAGGTTAAAATAGTTAAAATCAAAGTTTAATAAGTAAATCATTTTTAATATGGGGTTATACATAAGATAAATTAGATTTCAAATATTCATTAGAAAGATAAAAATATTTCCTACATGATGGTATTTTATTTTTAATTTTTAGACATTAAATAATTTAATTTATTTATGACACAACGATGATGCAGTAATTATCTTATTAATGAAATATTGACATAATTGATGTTATAAACACCAAAATAAATGTAATTTGAGATTTTTTATGAATTCCACTAATTTTCTAGGTTACTATGATATATTAATGTTGATTTAATCAACTTGGTTCTAACATTTAATTCTGTTATGACTTTCACAAAAATCATATATCAAATAGTGTCAAAATTGACACAAAATAGTTTTTAAATCAAATATTATATTATTAATTGTTATTGTATTCCTAAAAGTCTAAGGTTCGGCCAAATGACTTAGATAAGGATATATATATTAATAATAAACAATTTGGGGTTTGTTTGGCATGTTATAGTAAGTTTATTAACCATATAGTGAAAGAAAACAAAAAGACACGGTAAAAGTTAAATTATTTAACTTAGAGTTAAATCTAATTGATAAGGTTTAAAATAAAATCCAAACATGTCTAAATTTGATTTGTTGATGAGATTAAAACCCTATCTCATCTAATCTTCGAATATGAGTCATTTTTGGAGGTTTGTAAGTGGGGTTAGATTTATTATAAATTAATATTTTTAAGAATTCCTAAGGTGCCCCTCTCCTCCCCTATAAAAGGACACCTCCTCCCCCTCCTCCTCACACCAATTTGAGCACTCAAGCTCGGCCAAACCCTGCCAAAATCTCTTCTCCACTTCCCTAGCAACATCCTAGAGGTTCTGGTCTTCCTCAAAGACCAATTCTATTGCCCTAATAGGAGGTCTCAAAGAGGCACTTCAAAGAAGAGGTAATTACCGTTACCAATTCTTTCATCTTTATTTCTTCTTCCACTTCTTCTTCTTAGGTTGTTTCATTATTAAGTAATAACATCAGTATCACTCATATACTGATATGTTATTATAAGTATGAAACAACCCTATTTCACCATCTATCCATCCTACGGAAAAAGAAATCACCGCGCGTGCGTACGTACGGAATATCGTCTCCACGCCGTGGTGTAATCTATTTTCCACCACCACCTTACATGGATGGGTATAATGGTGTAAAGAATAACTATACATAGTTATTAAAACATCATATTGATTCTGATATATTGTATAATCCACTCCAATTCAATTCAATATTTATAGAAATGATATCATCGCTCGTGCGTACGTACGGACTACCGTCTCCACGACGCGATGAGATTCATTCTCCATGTTAACCATTTAAGAATGATTATAATGTATATATAAGAAATAATAATGAAATATATGACATTATAAAGCTACTGGATTTATTTATATATATACATATGTATGTCATCTACTTACTTCCATTTCAAGACAATAAGGGAAAAAAACAGCGTTCATGCGTACGTACGGACTACCGTCTCCATGAACGGTGTTTTTCATTTTATTTATCTATCTATTATATATATATATATACTGAATATATATGATATATAAATCATATTTTATATTCTGGAAGTAAGTAAATCATGATATAAGTAATAATGATGTCAAGAACAACAAGTCAAAACACCCACGATAAATGAAACGATTTTACCCAAAACGCTTCTTTAACATGGAATTTACAAAAGAACGGGTAATATAATGTCATAAGTGAACCATATATGATATCATAACAATGAATATGATTCTGTAATAAGTCAATGACATTATTTAAATCATTATACAGGAGTTTCGGACACATACGAAGCAAATTGGACCTAAGGTAAGGGAAATATCACAATCTCATTTTTATCCGAGATTGTTTATTCGTAAGTATTTACTGGGGTGTATTTTATCATCCACATCCATGTTTCATCAATATGTAATATTATTTCCATCCAACTACAATTGTTTAAATCCATTTTTACCCTTCGTTGAGTTTTTAGTAACATCTATGAAAGGAATCTTTTGTCGTACGAGGTACTTTTTGACGTTTCTGACAAAAGTACGAAGAATGTTTTTTTAAACTTATACGGCATGAATGGATTTTTAAAACATTATTTCCAAGAAGCTTCCTTTACAAGTTTTCAAGTTTATTTTTAATCAACTTCTTTTATTTTAAAGTTGTATGACATGTTATGAAAGGAAAAATGTTTTTGAAGAAGAAAGGATATTTTCCTCAAGAATGGAGTTCAAGTGTTTTATCAAAATTATTTTCCATCTAAGATAATAAAGGGTTCTGTTTTTATCCATATTATTAAAATTGATTTGATCATGTTGTGATGGAATTATTTTTATGAATTCCTTTATCTTATATGAATTTATTTATGATGTCATGATGTTTCAAGAATCCCATTTTGTTACATGTGTTATGCGATGATGTATGTTTTATGATTATGTGGCACACATAAGAAAGGATTCATTATAAGATGGGTGGGACCTATATCTCCCTCCAATGCATTGGGTAAAGATTTTATATCTCATGAGATAGACAGGGCTGGAACGGTAGGTTATACCGGTTCAGTGAAACAGGACTGAAACGAGGGTTACTCGATTCCGAAAGGGACTTTGTCCACTAAGATAGTCTTGGCAATGAGTCATGACTAACAAGAAATGATTTTCCATGATTATGTGTGCATGCCACAAAGTTTCAAGTTTCATGTTATGATTATGGGGATCTCATTTTCACTTCTATGATTTATTAAGATTTTATGATCTCTTTTGCAGGTTATGATTTTCAAAAAGATATGATATGATTTTTATTTCCTTTATTGCCCTTGCTGAGCATTTGAGCTCACCCTTTTATGTTTTATTTTCCCCAGGATATAAAGAAAGGTTTTAGGTAAAAAAAAGGAATGACCTTTATGGGAGATATTGAAGAACTTTCACCACGATTAGTAGATTACGTTCCGAGTTTCCAAAGACACTAAACTATTACGATCCTTTAGTGTGTGTTTTTGTTATGTACTAAGTATTCCGCAAATGTAATGTAATGTCCATGTACGTCAAGCTTCGGGTCTCTACAAGTATGGTTTTAGAAATGGAAATCATGTATGTTGGGTGAAAACTAATAAAGTTCGGAAAGTCTAGGTGTACTAAACACATGACACAAGGACGATAAAGATTTTGCACATACCATTGACCTACACGATGTCTTTATTAATGTGTAATTATTTTTTATAAATAAATACTAATTTTTAGAGTGGAGTATTACTTTTTATTTTTATATATTAATGTATTAACATTAATTATTTTAAAGAATTATTAGAAAAAATTGTTATAAATTTTCTTTTTATGAGTTTTAATTTGAACTAAAAGTGTAATTTAAAACTTCAGTTATAAATGTTAATTTTTTGACATATATTTGTTGAAGTAATGGTTGAGTTAGAAATTTGTTATATCCCAACCCAAAAATGAAATATTGTTTACAGAAATATTTAAATTAAGTATATTTTCTTATATTCTGGTTCAATAAAATAATTACTAAACATATGTAAAATGGTCAAAACAATGTTTTCCTAATACATTAATTCTTGTTGAACTAATATCCTTTTAAATCATCATTGATTTATGACTTTAAAGGCCTCACATTTTCATTTATCATCCACTTTTTTTGTGATTAATGACCACAATCACTCCCTATAAATATTTTCAATTTTCCTCTACGTACAATATTCACTCCCAACCTATGTTCTAATATGTATAAACCTAGTTAAATGTTACTTTGGATAACTATTATGGTTCCAAATTTCCCTTTTTTAGGGAACTATTAGAATTCATTTTTTATATGTGGGTTTCTATTAAGGAAACATTAAAGTATAAAACCATTAAAAATCCAAAAGAATTTCAAGGTAAAAATTTATTTTAAAGGGGGTAGAATATAACACCCTTATATTTTGTGAAATATATATATTTTGAATTTATTTAATCTTTTTGATAGTTTACATTTAACACAACACATAAAATAGTTTATTTATAATAAATCACTATGTTTGGCTTGGGTTATGTGCAACAACAATTTAATATTTCACTAAATGTAATATATATTTTATGTTTTTCTATATGTAACACCAATGTTAGCTTCCATTACATGAAATAATGACTCTTGTCGTTGGCTTGCGTAACAACCAAGACTGAGTTTTACCAAAAAATAAAATTTTATTTTTTTAATATAGTAACATATAAAGTAGACATTAAATTAAAATTTATTAATAGTATTAACTAACTTATGAAAAATATGTTTTTTACAAAATTATGGGTACAATTCATAGGTTACTGATTAATTAGAAATGAAAATATAAGAACCAATTTAATATAAAGAATGTATTTTTATTTTAATGTCCTAAAATGTATTTTTTCTAAATAAAATAAATTAATTATAATTAGAGAGAAATATTAATACATATATTATATATTCATTAATTTTTTTTTGATATCAATCAAATATAATTGATAGAAATTTGAATGAACAAACAAAATTTTATTCTTAAAACCATATATTTTTATAAACGTAGTTTTACCACCTTTTAGTGGAGAACCCATTTTAAATCCATTTTTTGAAACATTTATAGATTTAATATGTCAAACTAACCTTCATTTATGAAATATAAACATAAGTATTAGTTTAGGATAAATTTTTGGTATATCCCAATAATGATTCATTTTTTATTGAATAATTTACAATATTGAATATTATTCAAAAATGCCTTTTTATCTAATTTACTTATGATTTCGAATTTTATTTTAATTTGTTTTCAATGATTAATTAGATCATATTTTTATAAATTAATCCAATTTTGGAGATTTTTGTCAATATTAATTTGAAATTGGGTATGAAAACATAGCAAAATTTGGACGTTTTTTTGTACATTAAAAACCCACAATATCATTGCATCTGTAAAATATATATTAAATTAATTTATATTAATTATTTGATTGGTATGTGTAAAAATGGATTACATATTTGGAATTAGACTTATTTATTAGGTCTAATATGGAAAACTTGATTTTTGACAAAAAATATTATTCAATGAAGTTAAAATTAATTATAGTGATTAAGGTCAAAATAAGGTAAACAATGAAATAAAATTTAAACTTCAGAGAAAATATTATCTTAAAACTTGTTCCAAACCAATTATCAGGCCATATATAGTCCATAAATGTTTCATTACTTAATTTTTATGCATTTTTATGAATTTTGTTTGTTAAAACATGGGTACACCTAACATGTTGTAAAAAATGACAGGTGTGACCTTTCCCTTACATACAAAAGGACCCCACCTATATCAATTAATCACTCCTATAAAAAAGTTATTATGTGGAATAAATAACAAATAAACTTCCCAAAAACCAATAACTTCATCCTTTAACAATCCATTTATTCATAATTAATTCTAAATAATCTCTTCGGTGCAATCCAAAGAGAGTTACCTGATTAAGAGGTGACACCTTCCTCATGATCCTTTTTTTTATTTTCAAACACTACTAAATAAACTATTATTATTACATGATTGTATAAAATTAGAATTATCCAAATTATAAAAGGGTTTTTAATATGTTTTTTTACCTTCACTTACTCACCCTTCCATCTAATTGGCAACAAACATACTGTTTACAGGTACGGTGAATTACCACCTCACGAAACGATGATTGTTCATTTTTCCTTTACCACCTATCATGGTGGAAATTATGATTGAATATATATGATATATATATATATATATATATATTATTTTTAAAATATTTCAGTTTATTTAATTTTTATATATCACATACCCTTATTCTATAAATCTTGTGTAAATCTGATAATTTTATTTGAGGAAGTATGGACTACTACCCCTCGAAGCGATGTGATTCGTTCACACACTACATCGAATGTATTGAAGATATTTTTTTTGAACCTATATGATTTATATTATATAATAATTATACTTTAAGAATACTATATATATATATATCATTTACATTCTTTCATAATATACATCAATAAAATAGAAGCAGTGTTCTTGCATACGTAAGACATACTATCTCCATGAATGGTGCATTCCATTTAATACTTCTCTATATTATAGATTATTATATTACCAATATAATGAATATAAATTATATTTATATCATGGTTTACATTATGGAAGTCAAGATATATGTACAATGACCAATGATATAACAAACTAATACACAAGCTAAAAACAAACAAAATATTACTCGAAGCGTAACTTTAACATGAAATTGTTTAGAAGATGGGAATAGAAAATCATAATAAATCTATATATGGTATCAGATATAATAATATGGTTCTCTAAAGTATGTATAATAAACTTACATTTACAACACACTATATTTTCATTAGTATAATGAGATTCAAGACACATGGTAAGGAAATTTAATCTCACTTTTATTTTCATGAGAAACAGTGATTTATTCACCACCCATTCATTTTTGGTGGGTGTATAATTTTAATATATGTATTCTATGGTTTATATAATTAAATTTATGGATATTTAAATACCCTTTTTATTATAGTTATTTCATGGAGTTTATGTTTGAAAAGATACCAAATGAGAAAATTATTATTTTTATCAAATGTTTTTCTTTAAGACATATGTCATGTTGTGCACCCATATTTTTCCATGAAGTATATATACTAACATTGATATTTTATATCATGAATCCACTTATTTTCATGAAATTTTATGCTTTATGTAGTTTCATGGGTAGTAAGGTTCAAGGTTATAGAGTTGTAAGAGTTTATCAAAACAATCTCATTGCTTTTCAAGATTGTTTATGTTTATGCTTCATTTGATGGATTATGATGATCCTTATCTCAAGAATAGTAAGGAAGTTTATTGTCATATGGTTATTAAGGATATATTCATGTATTTGTACCATTTTACCACTATTTGGTAGATAATATTATTAATAATTTTTTTAGTAAATCTTGACTTTACTTCTTTACAATGTAAAATATTCGATCTAAATAAACCATGCTTATAGAAAAGGGTTTCTAAGAATATTCTACTATTCTCTTGTAATTTTTAATCTTTTTAATCTTTTTATTTTACTAATTTTTTCAAATCAATTTTATAGTATCTTATTGAATAAGTCATGTTTATGACAATTTTTTAAAGAAAAAGGAATGTCCTATTCACCTCGTCCTACATGTATGGATTCACCTATCATCATTTATATGAATAATCATTTACATGATTACAAATATAATTTTTAATAAAAGTTTTTAAAATTAATTTTCAATGAAATGGTTTTAAATATATATTCCATATTTCTAGAAAAAATTTCAAAGTATTTTTTCATGGAATGTGTTTTTAAAATGGATTTAATATTATTTTATATGTTTTAATGCAAAATTATTTTCTAAATGTTTTCAAGATTCATTTATAATTTGTTTTAAATTGTTTTCAAAAAATTATCAAGCCTTATTTATGTTTTTTAAAATAATTTTAAAAGAAATGGTTTTCAAAAAAATTACAAGCTTTTATTGTAAGTTTTTATAGGAAATGGTTTCCAACAAATTTTCAATTATTGTTTCTATATTTTCAAAGTAGTTTCAAAGATTCTTCATTTAAATTTTTTTTATATTTTATAGTGAATTTTTCAAAGAATAAATTATATTTTTCTCAAGAAATGTTTTCAAATGATATTTCAAAATTATTTTCTATATATGATTACATATGTTAATGTTACTCATGAATTTCTAGGAAATGATCCAAAGGTTAAATTCATATTATTTCATGAATGTTTTATATTTAAATCCAATTATTTTTATGAAACCAGATTCTCTACCATAGGTTATATGATTTTGAAAACAACCTTTATTCATGTGTTATTCTATAATGAAATGACTATGAAACCTATCTCCTTTCCATAGGTCATGAAGTTATGAAATTTTAATGATACCCATTTCATTAAATGGGTTATAATTTTGTGTTTATAGAACCCATATCTTGTTATGGGTCATTTTATGATGAATGTTTTTTATACTGTAACACTTTTTTGAATGATTTTATTATGATATGGGTGAGACTTATATCTACTTCCAATGCACTGGGTAATGATTTATGTATCACAATATAATTATGATAATTAAGTCGACAGGATTAATCTACTATGGGAAAATGGAAAACCTCATCCCTTATAAGGAATGGATTACGGCTGGGGATGGTGGTGTGTCCCTCCCAGTAGGTGTAGTCACCATGAAGATGGAAGATTGGGAAACCAAATATACTGTCAGAATATATGGAATCCTAATCCACTATGGGAAGATGGGGAATATTGCACCATTATAATCAAAGGACTACGACTGGGGATGGTGGTGTGTCCCTCCTAGCTGGTGAAGTTCCCATGAAGTACCTTGATGAGTTATAGAAATGATTATTGACGTATAGGGAATGATATCACATGTTTATGAATGACAAAATTTATGTCATATTATTAAGTTATTATTTCATGGTTTATGTTCTTAATCTTTATGTGGTTCATGTCATATGAACTGCCAAACTCTATACCATTATTCATGTTTATGATCAATGATATGTAGAGTTTGATCTCTTAGTGTTATGATAATGATCACATATACCTATACTCTTGTTTATTCTTACATGTATCCCTTGTTTACCCATACTGAGTGTAACACCCCAAGATTCCATGGTACGCTTCTCTTTGAATAATACAGTAGCATGTGTTGAACGCAACTTCGAGTTCTAACACACCACAACCAATCAAACTAGCTGTTATGAATATTAATACCCAATTTCATAAATTTTATACATTTTCTCATTCAAAATGGACTTCATTTTTGGATTTGGAATATCAAAATTAGCCTAGGGTGAAATTTTGGTATTTTTCCGAAATCATTCAATTTTTGATGAAAAGTGAAAAACACTGAGTTATAGTTTAAAACTGAATTTTTATTTAAATAATTTTTAATTTTATATAAATTAATTCTTGGTAAAAATAGATATATAATACCTATATAAGTTAAATTTAACTCATTGGAGTTAGTTTATAATAATTTTAGATATATAAAAATTTTAATGAACTTTTCACCATTTTTTACCCATCTCTTAGGAGAATTTACAAATTAACATAAAACATAATTTTCCACTTATGTGAGTGGAATTTCAAAAATCTAAGAGACACGGTTGAGATCGCTATGTAAAATGTTGTTCAATGAGATGAAAGTAATTTTTTTTGATTGTAACTTCTTAATTTTATTTAGAATGGTTAAAAGTAAATAGGATAATTAAGGGTAGAAATGATATTATTATTATGCTAAAACATTTTCTAACTCTATTGAATAAGTAAAATTCTACCAAAAACAAACATACGAATAAAATATGAACCATTTTGGTCCACATGGATTGGATTAGGATGTTTATTATTATTTAATTCAAAGAAGAGTTAAAATAGTTAAAATAAATGTTAGATAACTAAAACATTTTTAATACAGGGTTATACATAACATAAATTATATTATAAATATTAATTATAATGTTAAATATATTTTATACAAAATGGTATTTTATTTTTAATTTTTAGATATTAAATAATTTAATTTATTTATGACACATTGGTGATGTAGTAATTACCTAATTAATGAAATATTAAAATAATTGATATTATAAATATCCAAATAAATGTAATTTGAGACTTTTTATTAATTACACTAATTTTATTGGTTAATATGACATATTATTATTGATTAAATGAATTTTTTTTTGAATTATTAATGTTTTTATGACTTTACCAAAAATCAATTATTAAATAGGGTCAAAATTGACATAAATAAGTTTTCAAAACAAATATTATATTATAAATTGATATAATATCCCTAAAAATAGTTGGTTTGGCTAAAAGACTTCTATAATGATAGGTGTATCATTAATAAACCACTTAGGGTTCACTTTGAAGTATATAGTATGTTTATTAACCATATAATATAAAATTACAAAGAGACATGGTAAATGTCAAACTATTCAACTAAGAGTTAAATATAAATGAGAAGGTTAATATAGTAACCCAAACTTGTCTAAAATCTATTGGATGAAATTATTTAGACCCATACCCACCATATCCTTTAAATAAGTCACTTTGGAGCCATTATAAACTGAATATAAATTTATTATAAAATATTATTTTAAGTATTTCATAAGGTGCCCCTCAGCCCTCTAATAAAAGGGAAATCCCCCTTCTCTCAAATTCATACCTTCAAAGCCTTTTGGTTCGGCAAAAACCTGCCCAAATATCTTATAAACTTCCATAACTTCATCTTAAAGGCCATCCTTTAGTCATAAATCCCACATAAGGATCTCTTTTGATCAAATTAAAAGGAAGAACCTGATGAAGAGGTAATAATTTCACCACCCTCTTTCAAGTTCATTTCTTTTTCCACTTATTCTTTCTTTGTTATTTCCATTATAAAACAATAAATCCAGTATCTTCTATATACTGTGATGTTGTTATAAATATATTATAACCATATTCAGTATTCTATCCATCATTTTAATGACTTGTCACCATACGTGTGTACTTACGGCTTACCGTCTCCACATCGTGGTGTAATTGTTATTCAAAACATTATTATATGGATGGGTATGATATTTATGTGTAATTGAAGTAAATAATAAATATAAAATTATAATGATTCAGTATATATGATATACCATCCAATTTTATATTATTTTAATATCAAAAGACTGATATTGTCGCTCGTGCGTACGTACGGACTACCGTCTCCACGAACGGGTTGAGATTAAATCCCCATCATATCCATTAAAGTATAATTCTAATTTTATGATTACAAAAAATGTTGAAGGAGTTGATATCATTCTGGAAATTAATAAGATACAACTTATCCATAACAAACACGACTTATGATACATAATTTTTAAAAGAAAACGAGTAAGTTAACACCCGAAACGACAATAATACTAAGATATTATTAACAAAGAAATGTTAAAAGATCATATATGATATCATATTAATGCATATGATTCTTGTATAATTTAAGAACTATTATTTCACCACCATACAGGAGGATAACCTACCCTCAACCATGGAAAAGTACAAGGTAAGGGTTAATTTCACAATCTCTTTATTATCCGTGGTTGTTTATACGAAATTATCTACTTGGACCTCATTATCACCCACATTCATTTTTCTTTAAAATGTATTCCAAAACATTTTTAATATTTACTATACTATGGTTTTATGTAATTTATACTCTTGTTTGACTTTTTATAAAGTGGTTTGAAATGAATCTTTCTGTCATTTTCCAAAAAGGTCATTTTTATCCTTTTCGACAAAATTAAAGTAAGAATGTCTTTTTTTAACTTATAGGGAGGGTGCAGCTATTTTGCACCATTATAAAATCATCTAA
This sequence comes from Viscum album, assembly GCA_963277665.1. Lineage (NCBI taxonomy): Eukaryota > Viridiplantae > Streptophyta > Magnoliopsida > Santalales > Viscaceae > Viscum > Viscum album. Next base: position 1,193,511,378 of record OY728135.1, on the reverse strand, counting down.
TCTTCCCATAGAAGCTTATAAGAATATTTTCAATGTAAATATTTTATTTTATAATTATGTGACTTTTAAATGATTTAAGAAAAGAGATATTTCTCTCAAATAGTTTTGATTTCATCTATGTCAACATCCTTTGATGGATTTTAAGCTTATTTGATGTTGATTTATTATGACTCAAAACTTACATATTGTATTGAAGGACTTGTGATATATTTGACTATAGATGTGTTATTTTTATACCTTTTATGGTTTATGGATAATGTATTGACATTTTGTATGCTAGTTTTAATACGAATCATTATGTTATGTAAAAACCTATTCATATGAGGAATGCATTGTACATAGTAAGTGACAGGTGGATCCCACTATAGCTCTTCAATGCACTGGTATGTTTTATGATACAAACTAGTGTGTTGGCACAAGGCCTTGAGAAAATCATATTTTTAGTCTTCATACAAGTCCTTGACTATGTGGTTATGATAGTTTGGCATTATGCATTCCATCATTATGAATGTGGTTATTGATTTTTCATGTGATTATTCGACTAGTATAATATCCATGTGAATAATTAAATGACATTATTTCATTTTTTTTCTATAGTATGCTTAATTTAATGTTTAAAAGGCTTTTTTAGTTATACATTTCCTTAAATGTTTATGCTTATTTATGAAATTTTCTGCTATATTGTAATCCTTACGAAGAATCTGAGCTCACCCCTTTCTATGTTTTATTATTCCCAGGATGTGAAGAAGTATTTTATGAATAACCTACAGGGATAGTATGAGGGGATATGGGTGTGGTCTATGGAGAAAAGATGTTGTTGTAGTTTTTCACACTATGATGTAATGTAACATTTATGAATTTTCTAGTGCTTCCAAGGATACTAAACTAATACATCCTTCGAGACATGATTTTTTTGTGATCATTCCATTGTTATGTAATAATGCACTAACTATGGGTAATTGGGTCGGGGAGTTATATTTGTTATCAGAGGATGTTTAGTACAAAATTTGGAAGCTAGATTTAGATAAACTCGAATTAGAGCACATAGACCTAAGATGGACTCTGAGGATTAGTATATAAGAACTTCATAGAATTTTGGTATTTTAGATATTTTGTGAGTTTTCTGAGCAATACATCCCTGTCTAGATACGATCAGGTAGAGGTGGCTCTGGCATAGATGTACCAATGGGTAAAACCCAAAAACACTGCTTTGAGCTTGACTCCAATGGGAACTACTACCCAATAATGGCCCTTGCTGCACTCTTGGTTACGACACCTCCGGAGGATATGCATAGGATAATTCTCATTTTCTTTACAAACCATTATGAAGGGTATATGAGTATATAATTCCTCAATGAATTTTTTTTTATGATTATGGATTATATCCATAAACTGTTCAATTTATATTAACTGTTTTACAAGTTTAGATTTATTTATTGTGATTCATAAACTAATCTAGTGTATGACATTATTTAGAAATGGCACCTCGTGGAAGCAATGGGAACTGTATTAATGCACGCAATCCATGTAGGGATTTCCCTCCTTCTAAAGATAATTATAGGGGAGTTGGTGATACAACTGGTCCTGATCATATTATCACCATACTGGGACAACTCACTCAGGTTATGAATAATAACCTTACACATATGGAGCACTCTGATCTACAGTGTGGAGGATTAATGTTAGATCACATCATGAGGAAACAACCACCAACATTACATGGGGGTACAAATCCACTAGTAGCTAAGCAATGGATAAATTAGTTAGAGAAAATATTCCACACCTTGGGGAGTAGCGAAAGGGAAAAGGTCGTCATGGCAGTTTACTGCCTCACTGGAGATGCTGATCAATGATGGTCATTGATTCAAAACATGAAAGAATATGATGAATTATCAAATATTGAAGGGAGGGAGTTTAAAGAAATTTTCATAGAAAAATACTTTCCTTATGACCATCGAGTGGATATGGAAAGGCAAATTCTGAGTCTGAGGCAAAAGGATGATGAGAATGTTGCAAAGTATGAGGCTAACTTTACAAGGTTAGCGAGGAATGAAGTAGATTATATATGTAACCCATAGATTAATATTGATCGTTCCATTTATGGTTTAAAACTATTTCTTTGTCGAGCATTATTCTCACAATCCTTCTCGTCATACGAAGATATTATCTTATGTGATATCAAGAGAGAAAAACAATTCTCTATGTCTTATGACTTTAAAGCAAAGAAAGAGATGAAAGGATCTACTGATCACTCTAGAAATAGAAATAAGGGGAATAAGGGAAAAGTTGAATATCCATACTGCAGTAAATGTCAAAAGAGACACCCTCGTACTCTTTTGATGGGAATGTGTGTCTATTACAAGTGTGGTGAAAACGGCCACCAAGCACCATATTGCAAGGGGAAGAAAGAAGTTACCGATGTTCAATGCTAAAATTTCAGGGAGATGGGAAATTATTCAACTGAATGCCCTAAGATTTAGTGGAACATACCTTAGAAAAGGCCAAGGGATCAAGGCCAAGATTATGCTATCACTACTCTTGAGCAAGAATATCCTAAAGAGGCAGTGGTAGGTAATTTAATGGGTTCTTAAAGTTTATCAAATGCTTTATTTGATTCTAGATTATCGCATTGTTTCATATCATCCCAATTCGCTAATTTTTTTTGATATTTCTCATTTGATTTAGCAAGGGTTTTTTAGTCAAAACTCCTAAGGGAGGTATCATTACTACAATGTTCTTTAAATCAGTCCCTTTTAGATCATATAAATATTCTTTATCTGTTGATCTCATCGTCATACCTATTATTGAGTATGATATAATCCTCAGAATGATTGGTTTTTGTACCATGATGTGAATATTTATTGAAAGAAGAAGCAGGTTATTATTTTTGATGATTATGATAAGGAACACCTTATCTTAAGAGAAGAATCATCCCCACCTAATTTTTATCTAGATTCACCCCCAGTAGCTCAAATAAATTCAATTATCGGGGAGGCAGATAATGTAATAACTGTCGATGAGGAAAGGAATGTTCAAATTTAGGATGTACCTATTGTGAATGAATATGTAGATGTGTTTCCGGAAGATTAACTAAGACATCCTCCGGAATGAGAAATTGAGTTTTCCATTGATTTAATTCCTGGTTCAAGGCCTATATCGAAGACCCCTTATAGAATGGCCACTGTGGAATTTGTGGAACTAAAGAAACAACTAGAGAAATTGAGTAATAAGGGATTTATTCTCCCTAGTGTTTCTGCATGGGGATCCCCTGTCCTTTTTGTTATGAAGAAAGATGGATCTATGAGGTTATGTATGGACTACAGGGAGATCACTTCTATAGCAATAAAGAACATGTATCCCCTACCACACATTGGTGACTTATTTGACCAACTACATGGAACTTAATAATTTTCCAAGATTGACCTTTGATCAGGATACCACCAGTTGTATGTGAAGAAGGAATACATTCTGAAGACAGCATTTCGAACCAGGTACGGGAATTACGAGTTTACAGTAATGCCTTTTGGATTGACTAATGCACCAACTGCCTAAAGAGTTTTCAAGGAATATCTCGATGATTTCATAGTGGTTTTTATTGATGATATCTTGGTATACTCTACAAGCTACGAAGATCCTGAAAATCACTTGCGCATTATTCTGAAGACTCTTATAAGACATGAATTATATGGGAAGTTTAGAAAGTGTGAATTCTAGCTTCAGGAGATTTATTTTCTTGGTCATATTGTCTCTAAGGATGGAGTCTCTGTTAATCCTTCTAATACAAGGGAAATCCAAAAATGGCCAGAACCAATGAGTATAACTGAGGGATATAGTTTTATTGGTTTAGCATTTTATTATCGACGTTTCGTCCAGAATTTTTCCTGATTGGATAACCCATTAACGAAGATCCCAGATAAAGGGGTTAAATTTTTTTAGAAACAAGAGTGTGAAGAATGTTTCAAGGAACTGAAGAGAAGATTATTCAATACTACTATATTGACTATACCATTTGGGAATGATGTGTTTGTTATTTATAGTGATGATTCAAATAATTGACATGGTTTTTTCCTTATGTAAAATGATAGGGTTATTGCCTATGCATCATGACGGCTGAAAATTCATGAGAAAAACTATCATATTCATGATCTTGAGTTAGATGTTATAATATTTGCTTTAATGATTTGGAGACACTATCTCTCTTGTGATAAATGTGAGATTTATTATAATCACAAGAGTTTGAAGTATATTTTCTCACAGAAAGAACTCAGCATGCGGAAAATGCGATGGCTTAAACTACTCAAGGATTATGATTTCAAGATACACTACCACCCGGGGAAGGAAAATAAGGTGGAAGATGATTTGAGAAGAATGAAACATGGAGTTTTGAACAAAATGAGAGTTGAAAGGGATCCAATTTTCATGTATCTAGTAAAGTTGGATATGGGAATAACAATGGAAGGTGAAACATCGATACTTTTTCAAATGGTTTCCAAACCATATTTACTAGAAAGTATAAAGAGTTCTCAGACCGATGATAATGAGTTTTAAAATAAGATTAAAGCTGTGAATGATGGGAGGTTGAGTGAATTTGTGTATGAAGATGGAATTTTGAAATTTGGGAATAGAATTTGTGTTCCTGATATAACTGATCTAAAAAGGGAATTGTTGGATGATTCTCATAGTTCCAATTTATCTATACACCCTAGGAGCACCAAAATTTATAGGGCTTTGAAAGAACATTTTTGGTGGGACAACATGAAGAGGGAGATTGCTGATTTTGTGTCAAGATGTATGATTTGTCAATAAGTGAAAGATGGAAGGAAATAACTTAGAGGGTTCATGAAACCTCTTCCCAAACCTGAGTGGAACTGGGATAATATCACGATGGACTTTGTCATGGGACTACCAAAGACACCTAGGAGGAATAATTCAATATGAGTCATTATTGATCGCCTTACCAAGTCCGCACATTTTCACGCTATAAGGGAAGATTTACCACATGAACATTTAGCAAAACTATATATTAATGAAGTTGTGAGACTTCATGGATTAACCCTATTGACTATTTCTAATCGTGATCCCTATTATACTTCAAGATTCTGTAAATGTCTTCAGAAATCCCTGGATACGAAACTTAGTTTAAGCACTGCCTACCACCCCCAAACTGATGGAAAATCATAACAGACTATTCATACCCTATAAGACATGTTGAGATATTGCTCACTTGTCTTTACAGGTATGTGGGTTCAATATTTACCTCCGGTAGAATTTTCCTATAACTATAGCTTCCATTCAAGTATTAGGATGGCACCGTATGAAGAGTTATACAGATAGAGATTTCACACACCAACTTGTTGGGATGATATTGGTGAAAGAAAACTCGTAGGCTCAAAACTGGTGGAGGAAACAATGGAAAAGGTGAAGGTAATCCAAATCCCCATCAACGTAGCTCAAAGCAGCCATAAGATCTATGTTGACAACCGAAGGATGGATTTGGGATTTTAGGTATGAGATCATGTTTTCATGAAGGTATCTCCATAGAAGGGAGTTATATGTTTCGGAAAGAAGGGTAAATTGAGTCCCAAGTACATATGACCTTTCGATATTATAGAACAAATTGGGGATGCTACTTACCATTTGGAAATGTCACCAAGTCTCTCCAAAGTTCATGATGTGTTCCACGTATCACTGTTGAGAAAATACATGCCTAACCCAATGCATGTACTCACCTATGAGGAAGTAGAACTAGAAACTGATCTATCTTATTGCGAAGATCCCATCAAGATTCTTGATACCAGAGAACAGGTGCTGAGAAACCGGATGACTCATCTGGTAAAAGTTCTATGGAGAAACCATAAGATGGAAGATGCAACGTGGAAACCTGAGGAACATATGATAAAGAACCACCTGAGTCTTTTCATGCGGTAGTATTCTGGAAATTTCAAGGATGAAATTATTTGAATGAGTGGATAATGTAACACCCCAAGATACCACGGTACGCTTCTCTTTGAATAATACAGTAGCGTGTGTTGTACGCAATTTCATGTTCTAACACACCACAACCAATCAAACTAGCCGTTATGAATAGTAATATAAAATTTTTAAGATTTTATACATTTTATCATTCAAAATGGACTTCATTTTTGGATTTGGAATATCGAAATCAGCCTAGGGTTAAATTTTGGTATTTTTCGGAAAACATTCAATATTTGATGAATAGTGAAAACACTGAATTATAGTTAAAAACCAAATTTCTATTTAAATAATTATTTATTTTATTTAAATTTATTTTAGGTCAAAATAGATACTTAATACCTTTATAAGATAAATATAATTCATTGGAGTTAGTTTATAATAAATTTATATATATATAAATTTTATTAAACATTTCACCGTCTTTTATCCATCACCTAAGAAAATTTTCAAATTAACATAAAACATAATTTTACCACTTTTGTGATCAGACATTCAAAAATCTGAGAGACATGGTTGATATCAGTATGTAAAATGTGGTTCAATGGGATGAAAATAATTTTTGGTGAATAGTAACTTTTTTCTTTTATTTACCATGGTTAAAAGTAAATAGGGTAATTTAGGGTAAAAATGATATTATTATTACCCTAACACAAGTTTTAATTCTATTGGATAAGTATAATTCGACGAAAAACAACGTTAGGAAAAAAATATGAACCACTTTTGTCCACTTAGATTGGATTTGGACATTTATTTCTATTTAATTCAAAGAAGAGTTAAAAGAGATAAAATAAAATATTAACAACTAAAACATTTTTAATATAGAATTATACATAAGATAAATTAGATAATAAATATTCATTAGAAATATAAATCGATTTCCAACATAATGGTATTTTATTCATAATATTTAGACATTAAATATTTTAATTTATTTATGACACAATGGTGATGCAGTAATTACCTAATTAATGAAATATTAAAATAATTGATATTATTAATATCCAAATAAATGTAATTTGAGAATTTTTATAAATTCCACTAATTTTATTGGTTGGTATGACATGATATTATTGATTTAATGTATTTGGTTATAATTAATAAGTTGTTAAGACTTTAACAAAAATCAATTAATAAATATTGTCAAAATTGATAAAAATGAGTTTTTAAAACAAATATTATATTATAAATTGATCTAATATTCCAAAAAAATCAACGGTTAGGTAAAAGGACTTATATAATGATAGGTGTATCATTAATAAACAACTTGGGGTTCTCTTGGATGTATATAGTATGTTTATTAACCATATAAAAAAATACAAATAGACATGTAAATGTCAAACAATTTATCTAAGAGTTAAATATAAATGATAATGTTAATATAGTTTCAAAAACCTGTCTGAAATATATTGGAATAATTATTTCAACCCATACGCACCTTATCCTCGAAAAATGTCACTTTGAAGCCACTATAAACCGAATATGAATTTATTATAAAATAAAATTTTATATTTTTTCTAAGGTTCCCCTCACCCCTCTTATAAAAGGGCACTCCCCATTCTCTCAAATTGTTACCTTAAATGCATTTTGGTTCGTCCAAACCATGCCCAAATATCCTCTACACTCCCCTCAATTCATCTTAAATGCCTTCCTTTAGTCATAAAGCCAACTTAAAGAGCCCTTTTGATCAAATCAATTGGAAGAACCTGAAAAAGATGTAATAACCTCACCACCCAGTTTCAAGTTCCTTTCTTCATCCACTTCTTCTTTCTTTGTTGTTTCCAATCTAAAACAATACGTGCAGTATAATCTATGTACTATGATGTTATTATAAATATGTAACAAGCATATTCTGTATTCTATCCGTCCTTTTAATGACATGTCACCATACGTGCGTACGTACGGCTTACCATCTCCACGTCGTGGTGTAATTGTTATTCAAAACATTACTTTTTGGATGGGTATGATATTGATGTGTAATTGAATTAAATAATAAATATAAAATTATAATGATTCTATATATATGATATACCATCTAATTATATAATATTTTAATATCAAAATAATGATATTTTCACTCGTCCCTACATACGGACTACCGTCTCCACGAACACGATGAGATGCATTCCCCATCGTATCCATTCATGTATAATTCTCATTTCATGATTAAAAATAATGTTTAAGGGCTTGATATCATTCCGGATATGAATAAGATAAAACCTATCCATAACAAACATGACTTATGTAACAAAACATATAAAAGAAAATGAGTTAGTTAACACCCGGAACGACGATAATACTAAGATATTATTAACAAATAAATGTTAAAAGATCCTATATGATAAAATATTAATGTATATGATTATTGTATAATTTAATAATAATTATTTCAACATTATTTAGGATGTTAACATACCCTCAACCAAGGAAAAGTACAAGGTAAGGGTTAATTTCACAATCTCATTGTTATCCGAGGTTTTTTGTAAGTAATTATCTACTGGGACCTCTTTATCATCCACATTCCTGTTTCTTAAAAATGTATTCCAAAACATTTTTACTCTTTACTAGACTATGGGTTAAAGTCATTTATACCCTTGTTTGAATTTTCATAAATTTTTTGGAACGGAATATTTCTGTTGTTTTCCAAATAGGGTCCTTTTTAACATTTTTGGCAAAATTTAGGTAAGATTGTCTTTTTTTAACGTATACGGTGGGTGCGGCTATTTTCCACCATTATAAAATCATCGAAGCTTCCCTTATAATCTTATAAGAATGTTTTCAATGTAAATGTTTTCTTTTATAATTATGTGACTTTTAAATGATTTCCAAAAAGAGATATTTCTCCCAAATAGTTTGATTTCATCTATGTCAACATCCGTTGATAGATTTTAAGCTTATTTGAAGTTGATTTATTATGATACAAAACTTTCATATTGTCTTGAAGGTTTTGTGATATGTTTTACTATGGATGTGTTATTTTTATACCATTAATGGTTTATGGATAAAGTATTGACATTTCATATGCTAGTTTTAATACGAATGTTTATGTTTTGTTTAAACCACGTCATATGAGAAATGAATTGGACTTAGTAAGTGACGGGTGGATCCCACAATAGCTCGTCGATGCATTTTTAGGTCTCATGAAATAAACTAGTGTCTTGGAACAAGTCCTTGAAAAAAATCTTATTTGTATTATTGGCACAAGGCCTTGACTATGTGGTTATGATAGTATGCCATTATGCATTCCATCATTATGAAATTGATTATTGATATTGCGTGTGATTATTCGACTAGTAGAATATCCATGTGAATAAGTAAATTGAATTATTTAGTTTTATTTTCTCCATATTATGCCGATGTTAATGTTTAAAAGGATTTTGTTTTAGTTATACATTGCCTTAATTGTTTATGCTTATTTATGAATGTTTCTGCTATATTGGTATCCTTACTGAGCATCTGAGATCACCAATTTCTATGTTTTATTTATCTAGAATGTGAAGAAGTATTTTATGAATGAACTTCTGAGATAGTATGAGGGGATATGAGTGTGGTCTTTGGAGACAATATGTTGTTGTTGGGTTTCACTTTATGATGTAATGTAACATTTATGAATGTTTCTAGTGTTTACAAAGATGCTAAACTAATCGGTCTTTTGGGACTTGATATTTTGTGATCATTCCAATGTTATGTAATAATGCATTGAATCTAGGTAACTGGGGTCAGGGCATTACACTGATCATCTGATCTCACCCGATATTTTGTTTCTCTCCCCAGGTTATGAAGTTATATATTATGTATTATGTGTTTAAGATGTTTTCTAGTCATTAAGAACCTAGTAGGAGATAATTTAGCTCACTAATGTAAATGTTTTAATGTTTCTATGTTTCCAAAGGAATTAAACAATTATAGTCTTTTCACTTTTATTTGTATAATGGGTTATGTATTCTGCAAAACTAATGTAAAGTTTATGTACTTTAAGACTGGTTTGTTATAAATCCATTATTCTAAAAATCCTCCAACTGAGTCATTAGATCATGAATCTCTAACAATTCCATTCGGTATGGTGAACTAGAAACTAGAAAAACCCCAAACATGAGATCAATATTGAATTCTAAATATCTCCCAGGTGGCATCCTTGGGCAGTCTTTAGGAAACACATCCTGAAACCAATCCACTATAGGTGAAAAAAATCTTAATTTTGACCTCCATTGTCCTAAAATAGACATGAAACCTAGAATATGATTAATATTAGTTTCTAAACAATTAGACCTTCTTGTAATGTCCAGATATCCCACTCTCCATAGTGAATATAGTTTTCATACTTAGGTGGTGTAAAATACACTCTCTTGTGCGAACAATCCATTTGGGATTGGTATGATACTAACCAGTCCATACCCAAAATTATTTTGAAGCCTATCTTATCTAGAATATAGAGATCCCAAATAAAACTATACTCCCCAGTCTTGATAGAACATCTTTCAAAAATATATGTCTTTAGATCATACTCCCAATGGTATATCTATCATCAACATCTTGCTCACGAATTCCACTATTAGGAGCACCACATTCACAAGTTGTACAAAAATAAAGTAATTAGATTAAACAATTACAGACGAGGAACTAGATAATGTAGAAACTATTAGAATGGTACCTCTCATTGTCAATGGTTTGGCCTCTCTATCCACTAGTATAGGACATATGACATGTAAATGTCCTTCCCCTATTCCATGTGTTGTATTCTGAGCTCCCTAAGACACCCCACTTATTTGATATGGAAGAAATTTATAAGAGGAACCAGGTCTACTTCCTCTACCACATAATCCATTAGAAATTCATCTACCAAACTAACATGGTTTATAATAGCCCCTTCCTACACCCTGGTTCTATCTTGATCCTCCAACACTACCCATTTATCATCAGTTCCTACGTAACCTCTAAATATTACCTATTTTGATGTAGAATAAACACTCCACTATTGGTCGGGTACAATGCTTATGAATGTGACCTAACCTACCACACTAGCGAAAAATCTCTTGGGTAAGATCCAGTGTAACTAATCCATATGTATGGCCACTTTTATTCTAACTATTATGGCTAATGTTCAGAAAACAACACATCATGATCTCGGAAATCACACATCCTAATCATCCAGTAGAATCCACATATCATTTAATAGAATACCCCTTTATGTTCCCCTCAATAATGAGATCATGATTAACCACATATAATAACTTCCACAATCTTAACATATAAACCAGTGACTTAATTTTACACTTAATTCCATCCTGAAATCATTTTGTTGATATAGCCTTTTACACTCCTAACATAAGATAAAAGCACTAAAAATATGTAAAGTGTCCACAATATTCTATCACTAACATTCAACCCTAATTCAATCTAATTAACATAGATTCTATCTCCTAACTGAGTGTCTCTCGATAGAAGCGCTTCAAGAAAATCCCCTATATGGACTTCCACTTCATAGTCTCCATCATTCCATCCCATGTCCGGATGTCCCACAAAAACATTTCTTGACCATGAAACATGTAAGCCTCCATCTTGGATCTAGTCTCCAAAGGAGTCTCCAAGTGGTCAAGTATAGTGTAGAAGGATTCAATCTAGAACTTTGCTACGTCGGGTCATCCCTCTACAATAAACATCATAGGGTGATGTAATTGAAACTCCCTGTCAAACCAGATAGGCTTTTCACCACCCCTCCTGGGTATCTTTCCATGAACTGTAATAAGTGAGAAATGTTCTCACCAAACTATTCTATATCTTCCTCACCCACCACTATCAATGCCTTGGGTTACACTATTGGAGAATAATCTAAAATCATGTACTCTTTTCATCCTCTCTACAAGCATACTCATGGAGGCATACTCTCTATAATTACAAACACATGACTCGGGTCACATAACACATCAATAAAATGTTTTTATAAGAGGAAAGCACAATAAGACCCCACAAGTCTTTTACCAAACCCAACCATAAGGTTAAAACTGAAGAACTATCACTACTATTAGCAATCATACAATAAGTCATGGTTATCAATGTGTATAATCAATCCCATTTCCAATTTCACATTAGAAACCCATTTATTATTGTATATTACCACTTTACAATTCTCAAATTCACATTAATAAACATTTTTATTTTAATTTCATGAGCAAGGAAAAATATTTCATGATCAAAAATTTACACAAAACATGTTTTCCCATGCATGCCTAAAATGAAGAATGTTACAAAATAATACTGAGTTACAAGAATAATGAATTAAACTGAACACACATTCTATACTAAGACATGAGTCAAATCTCAAAAAAATCTAAAAAATATTATCACATCACACCACATGTTCATCACCCAAAGATAAATAACATCAACTAAAATACCAAATAGAAAAACAAAACAATACCACATGGGGAACTTATGTTCTCCCTTGTACATGGGTTTGGTACTCCCATGCTTGTGCTCATAAAAAACATGAAACTTCCTAGTCTCCTGCATTAAATTTACAAAGAGTAATACAAAAGAAATGAAAATAAAACTAGACTTGTATACTACATATTTACATTCTGAAATGAGTGCCACACACTGGTTCCCTAAGATAGTTATTCACATGACTTCAATCATGCCTCCCAATAAACATGAGGTCGCCGAGTAGTAGTGAGAGTCTAATATAAATCATAGGGAGACTATGAAATCATTTTATTAGATTAATACATCATAGGAAATAATAAAAAAACCAAATGATATGATATAAAAAATAATTTCATCATCACAACCTAACCAAAACAAGAACTATAATATCAAAACTAAATAGTAAACCACATATGCTAATGTACGTGCCATGTTTCAAAATGAAAATAAAAATAAAATGCAATAATAACTCCCACAAAGAAGCTAATCCATATTTGATTTCCACGTCCATGCTCCAATGAAAACCAGCCATCTAACACAAGGCATTTTACCTTTTCCAATCCTATAAACATGATGTCTATTTTGGTATCAATTAGGCAGCATGAGTAAGGTGTAAGTACCACTCAGTATCCCACCACCAATTGTTTCTAGAAAAATAACCATTCAAGAATAGTAAATATGGTTGTATATATAAAATTTTGCTGATTAAAATCATGTTCACATTGTTTTCTGCTTGGGGACCATAGTTTCCCATAAACGTGTGACATAATAGTGCACCTTTTATAGGGAAGATTGGTTTCTCTTAGGAGGGAGAAACGTTTTAAAAAACATGTTCCATCAATGAAAACCCCTCTTTACGTGTTTCAAGGTTTCGTTGGCTTGGGTATATAGTTATGTAAAACCTTGCGCAAAGGATGCACTACCCTCTTTATTCTATTTTCTCATGGTTTCACCCCAAACAAACCAAAGTTAAACCCAAAGGAAAATCGACCATCATAGGGAAAAATAATAACTGTAAACAAACTCGAGAAATATAGACAAAAGGAAAGGGTTTTACATCCTTATTCTATAATCAAAATTAATTTTTATTATACATTTTTAGGATGTTGTGGTTATATAGTGGTATTTTCAAATATTAAATTGGGTTTCCTTGCATGATCATATTCTTTATATTACACTCCCCATTTCCTAAAAACAATTATATAGTATTCATGGATATATTATTAAAATTATATTCGATATATTTATTTAATGTTCTATCATGCTACATCTTCAAAAATGTCTTTATTATGTTACTCATAAGTTTGTATTTTTATGGAATGGGTAAAAATGTTTTATAAAAACACTTTTATGATTTTAATTAAATTTTACTTCTTATGTTGAATGTAATTTACATACATCTATGAAATTTTTCATGGATTACCTTTTTAATAACATCTTATTATTTTATTCTGTGGGATTATACCTTTTGAAATACATTATAGTTTTTTCACTCACAATAATCCACTTTTTAAACGTATTTTTTTATTCCAAAACATTTCCTCTATAAATACATAATTTTTAGTTTTTTTAAATGGTACTGACCGATAAACATCTATATTGATAGATTTTATTAAATTAACAATATTACCATATACCATTACTCTACATGATGATAGTTTGTGGGATGATTACATTGAAATCTATTAAATTTACTAATTGTGAAGATATTTACACTCTTTATGCTCATAATTTCAATATGTATGTTTATAAATTACTAAATCATGTTGGTTTTTTGTTATACATATTTTCCATTCAATCAGAAGATGAATGCATTGGATATAATTTGTGATGAGTGGCATTAAAAATTATATATCCCCTCAATGAATTTATGCATCTCCTTAGACAATATTGTTTAGGTATTTGGTGTATTGCTATCCATTTATTTATATATCTTCATTATCATCACTATAGAAAGAAAAAATCATTGAAAAAGTCATTTAATTAATGAAATTTCTTATCAAAAGTCCCTGAGAAGTACATAATTATGCATCATAAATGATGCAAATATTTATTTCTATCCATGTGATTCTTTATTTTGTTAGGTCACCCATGGATTTTTTATTGAAATTTCGATTATTTATACGGAAATATATTATTATAATTTACATACATCCTTATTTTTATGTCCTCTTCTATTAAATGATATATTCTGAAATATACTTTTTATTATTCATCATTTTCTCAATGGATTATGTTTATATTTACCCATGATATGAAAAATGTGTTACGCAAGATATGTCTAGAGGAATAGAATGTATTGATAAATAATGGGTGATTCTATAAAATAATTATGGGTTAAGTAGTTCCTAATGAAATGGAGAAAATTTACATTAGATGGAGTGAAATGGTCAATATTTTTTAATTAAGTATCATAATTATTTATAACTATAAGAATTAAAGGTTATAAGAATGTATGTAATGTAATATTTTTTATAAATAATTTAATTCTCATAAATTCTTCTTTAGGTAGTTATAGTAGTTATCAATTTGGGGTTTAAATAACTATCGATGTTAGTATGTTATCGATGAGGATAATATGATTTAAAGGAATTATAAGATAAAGAGGATAATTATTTGAATTTTATAGACAACCCATTAGGTAAATTTGGGTAATATTGAACAATTTATGTCATTTATGAATGGGGATAATAAAATATTATAGAAATTTATGTGGATTTATTTATTTATTTTAAAATATCCTAAATATTGGAAAAGAATGGAGTGTATGTTTTCCTTTTCCCTTATATCCTATGCTGGATAAAGGCAAGTGGATTCAGTTGTGTCCTTGATTGATATATAGTTTAATGACCAAGAATTTCCATGTAATTTTTTAAAAATAAATTAGAAATTTACAAATCCGTGAAAATTGTAGGTGCATAATTCTGAGTCCCAGAGTGCTCGGAATCAATTTCTAAACTTTATTTCAATTATGTTCAATAAACGTGTGAGTGGGTTTCTCGAACATTTCAACCAATGCTCAGAATTGAAATCTGAGAGCACCATTGATTTCAAAGTGTTGGGGTTTGCTTAAGAAGACCTTCACCTCGACTGTAGTAGTTTGAGGGTGGAAGTTCGCTTTTCACATAGTCATGAATGAATAAAAAAAATTCTGTAGCTTTTTTTTATTTTTATTCCATGTGGATGTTGAAAGTGGGGACAAAAATACCTAAACCACCCTTGAGAGGTTATGATGGTGGGAACCACCTGAACTAACCTCCCATGAGAGGTTATCGTAGTGGGGACCAACTGAGGTATAAAACCCCTTGAACTCCCCTTTAATGGGAAACCCTCAAACATCCTATTAAAAGTGGGAGAACCTCTAAAACTCCTCCAACATTTATTATTCCAAATCTGTATAATTAAATTAGGCTATTTTGAATTTGTGCCAACAAACTAAATAAAAGATATCATAATCTATTATCTTTGGCTACCTTTTCATTTTGGTGGAATTTGATATAATGTTTGGAAAAAGAGATAGAAATGTAGAACTTGTGAGAATGCTCTCCAATGAAGAACGCCGACCTCTATATCAACTTTCTTCCTTGGGACATCCTCAAATGTGGGACTTCTTTAATCTACGATCGTCTTCTCCTCCCCAATGACGTCATCTTCTACCTCGTGACCTCTATCGATGAATCAAAATAGGTAGGGGTTTTGTTCCCATGTTCATCCATTCTATGTTTCTTTTGCGGGAATGAGATTAGTGATTGACAAAGGTTGTGGGAATTTATGTTCTTAAATATCATCCAAACATGTTCATAATCTTGTTGAGTCGCTTGTTACCGCTCTAACATGGAGGGTTCGGTCCAAAAAAACATGGCCCGACCCCTCCGCCGTTTTTCTTGAATGGTGTATCCTTTACGATGGATGAAAGTGACATTGATGACGGAGATCGGTGATGGCGGTCAGCCCCGTTGGAACTGGAGAACCACTGACAAAGTTCCTACATGCTCCTACCCCACAACCTCCACTCCCCGTAGAGCTCCGTCATCCTTGTCCACCACCACCTCATGGCCATTGCTACGCCAAGACCTATTCCGCTCTGCACTGTCCGCAGCCAAGTCTACCGGAGTCACCAACGCCATCTGAGCTACCGCTTTCGGGCCGATCCGCCACCACCGTCTGAGCTTAGTCGCCATCGCCGCCATCAGGATCACGCCACTGGTGTTGTCTAAGCCTCCACCACCTTTCGGGACAAGCCTCCACCACGATCTGGGCCGAGCCACCACCATTGTCCTGGCCGAACCACCATCGTCATTTGGGATGAGCTGCCACCGAGCCACCACCACCCTTCCTATCGAACCGCCCTAGATGATCCGCCTCGCGGCCTCACGCCTTCAGGGAAACCTTTCATGCCTCGCAGCCACCCACGACCCTCTTTTGCCCCTCACGGCTTGTCGGGCAGGACCCAGCGGGCCGGGCCACCCAACATGCTGGGACAAACCCAATGGGATGGGTCGACCTGAACTGGGTCAGCCCAAGATGGGTCGGGCTGGGTCATTTTGACTGGGTCATACCGGACCTGGGCCCAGTATGACCCATTTACTTTCTTTTGACCATAAATTTGTCACAAGAAGTCTGTTTGATGAACCGTCAATGTCACTGGAAATCTTGGAGTGATAAGATCCCTTTGATTATACCCCAACAGATATTTGGGTTAATATGGGGAATAGTTGGGCTGGATAAAGCACAATTCCAACCAAGGCCCCGGGACTAAAAGGCTAATAACTCACAGACCAGGCGTCTGATTGACACACTGTTAATTTTGTTTAGACCCCTATGACTTGGTCTTCCATTGAGATACATCATTAGGGGACATTGTGTAAGTTGGAAAATCAAACAGTGGTTTGGTGAGTGGACTCTCCTAGAGATGAGCAAGCCTAGTACGGAAACCCAGGAGCTGGATGTGACAAGAAGAGTGCTCTCCTGGCCATCCTGTGTGGGTCGGCTTCTAGCGATCTTATATGGGTCATCTCCTAGAGATCATATGTGGGTCAGCTCCTAGCGATCATGTGTCGGTTAGCTCCGAGCGATCTTGTGTGCGTTAGCTACAATGATCCTGTGTGGGTCAACTCCTAGCTATCCTTTGTGTGTCAGCTCCGAGCGATCCTTTGTGGGTCATCTCCTTGATACCCTATGTGGATCAACTACGATGATCTAGTGTGGTTCAACTCATATAGATCATGTGTGGGCCAACTCCTAACGATCTTATGTGGGTCTGATCCTAGAAATCCTATATCGATCAGCTCAAGCGATCCTGTGTGGGTTAGCTCTGAGCGATCCTCTATGGGTAAGCTCATAGCGATTCTACGCCGGTTAGTAGCAGAGCCACATAATGGAGTAATATGATTCAGTAGATATAACTAATCATTTCTACTACCTTAACTATGTTATAGCTAGTGTGAGCTGATTTCATACTTATGTGATACTTCCCTTTGTTGGTTTCCTTCCTTTGTTGAACAATTGATCTTTAGGCTTTTGGGTTGGACCTTATGTTTCCTCATGATTGAGATAGGTATGCTTGATTACTTAGGTATATATATGGGCTTATACCTTAGTAGGGTTGATAGTTTACTTATTTCTTTGTGTTTTATCCTTTGTGGATTTGTGTGACCACGAGGGCCTAGGGGTCCTTAGTGAGTATCGTTATACTCACCCCTTCACGAGCTATTCCCACACCTTGTTGTGTAGGTTGCTGATTACAGACAACCCTGACTGACGCTGAGAGTACCAGGACTGGACGGTACCTAGAGGTGGACCATATGGCATGTCGGTACACAGAGGAGACGGGTGGACGTGGAGTACTGAGGAGGTAATTTAGACATACTATTTAGGTAGGAACCTCATAGGATGATCCAGTAGATATATTTTTTATTTATTTAGTTGTAATGTATTTTTGCTGTACTTTTATCTTTACAGTTGGGCTTTTATTCCGGTCCCTTTTACATTCAGCACTCTTTTTTATATAGTTTTCTTGTGTTTGTATCATTTTGTGTGCATGGTTACGTGTGTTTACAAGATATAAAGTAAATTGTTTCCTAGTTGTAAGACGTACACCTTTCAATGCAAGTCACCAACCCCTGGCCTATGGATGGTGGGCTTGGGGTAGTCCCGACACGGGCCCCGGGGGACGGGTTGTGACAAATTGGTATCAGGGGAGTCGGTTATACCACAGAACATTGGAATATACTCATTCTTGTTAACGAAAATAGTGTTAAGTCTGATGAGTTTGTTATTAGTTTGGGGAATCCAGTGTTGGTGTGGTGGCTGACGTATCCATGCACCAGGACCCTGACTTTTGATTTCTAACTCAGTTCACGAAAACACTAATTGCAAGTGTGTTTTCAAGAGTTTTCTTTGTGATATCCTAACTCAACTCAACAGTTTTAACTTATTGACCATGGAACACCTATTTATTATCAGGATTCCTCCACACAAACACCCATCCAGGGTACCAAGAGTAGCACACACTGATAGCCCACCGAGTGACGAGGCCTCAGTGCAGGTCCCTTTTCCAGTAGAGGCACCTGCGGAGGAACCAGTGGTACAATTCCCCATTGGTCCACCGATTCCACCAAACCCAGTTGCAGACGGTGCATGCCGCTTGAGTGTGTTTCATGAGTTCCAACACCATATGACAACAAGGTTCAGGGGAAAGATGGAACCACATTCAGTTGAGGATTGGATGGAGGATGTTGGGATATTCTTCTGACTGGTAGGGACACCAATCAATCCCATGGTGATCCTTGGCGCCAGCCTTCTATAGGAAGCAACTAGAAGATGGTGGATCTTGATGCTCTAGGTTCATGAACAGATGAAGATTCTCTAGGTAGACATCGAGAGCCTGTTTCATGTAGAGTTTTTCCCAGTGACTCTTCGCGCAATGTCAATACAGAAGCTTCTTCATCTACAGCAGGGCAGCATGATTGTAGTTTAGTACTCAGCTAGGTTCACTAACCTCTTACGCTACTCCACTAATATGGTGTGGGACCCTTTCTTCAGGGCTTTGACCTTTGAGCAGGGACTTAGGCGAGAGATCAGGGCTTCAATGATCTCACTCAGCATCCCGACGTAGGCAAGTGTGTTAGAGAGAGCCCTCATAGTGGAGAGTCTTTTTGCTGAGCAGTCACTAGAAACGAGACTCACCACTAGGCGTCACATAGTATACTCTTCTGCAGCTAGAAGTAGACAAATGTTTCAGAGGTCCAAGAGGACCAGACCAACATGTGGATGGCTGAATGACATAAGATTGGTTGTGTTGGGAACCCGAGGTGGATCCATTCATACCATGGGTGGGCAGTGTTACACATGTCGTAGGGAGGGTCACATGGCTCATGAATATCCGACCCGCCATACAGATGATCAGTAGTCGGACAAAGTACTGCCCAAAAATATACAGAGGTTCGACAGAAGATTTCAGTAAGGAGCAGGTGGATGTGGTAGAGGAGCTGGTCTTACAGCTGGCAGTGGGCAACGATTAGAGATGATACCACCACCACCACCATGCGGTCCACCCCGACCATAGGGAGTAGGTGGACATGGGCGAGCTCAGCTTCAGGTAGCTGAGGCCTACCATCACGGTGCTCTAGAGATGATACAGGGTATGATCTGCATCTATTCCACCTTAGCTTCAGTACATATAGAAACATGTTCTAATCATTCTTTTATTTCCACTTCCCTCGTTCGGAGCTCAGAGATTCTGACGAAGCCGTTGGAATTATTTTTACGGCTAGAGACTACTACAAGAGATGATTCGATGATTACGCATTAGTTCTGGAAGTGTGAGCTTACTCTAGGAGGTGAGAGCTTCAATTGGGATCTCCTAGTAGCATCATCGATGCCATACAGTGTCATCTTGGGTATGGACTAGTTATCTATAATCAATGCTCAGATATACTATATTTGGAACAAAGTGTAGTCTGTCTGCACGGATGGGATGAGGTTTAACTTCACTAGTGAGAAGGAAGCCTTTTTCGTGTTGGATGGACTAACCCAGAGGAGGGTGTAGCTAATAACACATCAGTTGGCTTGCCTTATCCATAGTGTGGTGGATGTGAAGAGTCTAAATTATCTTGTAGTGGTGGAACAGTATGAGGATGTCTTCCATAATGATGTTTTGGGTCTACCTACTCATAGATATGTGGAATTTTACATTGAATTATATCCGAAAATGGCACCCATATCTACACTAGAATATTGGATGGCTACCACAGAGCATCATGAGTAGTAGGTACAGCCAGAGGCCTTATAGGGGAAGGGATTCCTTTGGCCCAATGATTCTCCTTGGGAAGCCCCGATTCTATTCTCTAAGAAGGTGGATGGGAGATTGAGGCTTTTTGTTGACTATTGGCGCTTGAACCAAATGAAAGTGAAGAAAAATTACCCACATATGATGATTGACGACCTCTTAGATTAGCTGAGGGGAACACGGTGGTTCTCAAAGATAGACCTCAGATCAGGCTATCACCGTCTCAGAGTACAAGACATGGATTTGTAGAAGACGACATTCAGATGTTGGTACGACCATTATGAGTTCTTATTTATGCCATTAGGTGTTACCAACTCTCCAACAGTGGTATTGGGACTCAAGAATAGGATCATTCAGCCCCACCTTGATCACTTTGTAGTACTCTTCATCGATGACATTCTAATCTACTCAGCTATTGAGGAGGAGCATGCCTGTCATTTACAGGTAGTACTGGAAACACTCCAAGATCACCAGCTTTATGGTATGCTCTCGAAGTTCCAGTTTTATATCCGAGAGGTTCACTTTCTGAGAAATGTCATATCGGAGGCTGGAGTTGCAGTGGATTCAGCAAAGATTGAGGCGGTACTTGCTTGGGATCCACCAAGGAGTGTGACTATTATTTGGAGTTTCCTGGGTTTGGCGGGATACTACATGAGGTTTCTGCTAGACTACTCTAGAGTTGCAGCACCACTATCAGCATTGATGATGAAGGGGCAACACTTCGTTTGGACGGAGAAATGCCCGCAGATTTTTTAGGAGATGAGGCAGAGGCTGACTAATGCCCGCATCTTGAGGCTTACATAGAAGGGTGTAGGGTACGTAGTATACTACGATGAATCAGGGACCAAACTCAGATTTGTACTAATATAGGAGTGAGAAATGATCACATATGGTTATTGACAGTTGAGACAACCTGAGAAGAACTAAGCTACCCATCACCTGGAGTTAGTAATAATGGTCTTCACCTTGAAGATGTGGTGACACTACCTGATGGACGAACATTTTACAATCAACCCTGATCAGAATAGTCTCAGGTATATCTTCTCTTAGAAGGAAATGATCTAGTGGCAGTGAAGTTGGCTTGAGTTCCTCAAAGAATATGACTTCGATATATTCTATACTCCTGGGAAGGGGAACATTGGAGCAGATGAACTCAGTCGGAGGTCTGGTATATAGCTTCTACATGACGTGACGAAGCAGCTAGCCGCATTCCAGATATCCTTCATGGAATGTGATGGAGCAGTTTTCCTTCAATCTCTTACAGTTACTCCCCCACTTCTTCAGTGAGTCAGGGAGGCACAGAGTGGTGACGATGACTGCAAGGAACAACTTTCTCATATATCCATAGGACATGCACCCGATATATTTTTTGAATGTTGGGAGCACGAAATCCTCTTCAGAGGATGTACCATGGTACCGGTGTCACTTCAGAAGGAATTGATGAGGGAGTTCCACACATCCACTCTAGCGGTACATCCAAGACTGGGGAAGATGTACCAGGATCTCTTATGATAGCACTAGTGGCCAGGAATAAAGAAATTGGTAGCAGAGTTTGTCTCTTGATGCCTCACATATCAGCATGTGAAGGCAAAGCATCAGGTACCAGCAAGATTTGTTTAGCCATTAGATGTCCTAGAGTGGAAGTGGGATGAGATATACCTAGACTTCATGACATTACTTCCATGTACATCCTGGGGTCATGACTCAATTTGGGTGATCGTCGACCCACTCACTAAGTCGTCCCACTTTTTACCGATCAGAGAGCTTGGTTTAATAGAGAACATGGGACGCCTCTATGTGCAGGGGATTTTTCTGCTATCGGGAGTAACATCTAAGATTTTCTCCTATCATGATGCATGTTTTACTTCCTGGCTATGGAAGGGGTTTCATGAGGCTTTTGGGATGCATCTTTTTTTGAGCACCAACTTCCGTCCTCAGATGGATGGTCAGATTGAGTGGACCATTAAGACCCTCTCGGACATGAAACGTGCTTGTATCGTCAACTTCAGTCGGAGCTTGGGAGGGTCACTTTTCTTTAGTGGATTTTTCATAAAACAAAAGCAATCACTGCACCATTGGGATGGCACCTTTTGAGGTGTCGTACGGGTGACCTTGCTGATCACCTTTGTGTTGGATTGACCCAGGGGAGTCAACACGATTGGGACCTGAGATGGTACGGGATACCACCGAGAAGGTTTAGATCATCCAAAAGTAGATAAAGACTACACAATGTAGGAAGATGTCATATGCCGATAGCAGACGGAGACCTATGGATTTCGAGGATGGAGACCACGTCTTTCTACAGGTCTCACCTTGAAGAGTTTTACTAAGATTTGGCATGGGCGGAAAGTTATCTTCGAATTTCATCAAACATTTTTATTACCTAAGTAGAGTTGGTGAGTTGTCTTACCACATATCTCTTCCAACACAGTTTCACTGGGTGCATGACGTCCTCCATGAATCCCAGCTGAGGAGATACATTGACAACCCTTCTCACATCATCATCCATGGTATGCTGGATATCGACCATGGGGATACATTAATGGAGGTTCCAGTATAGATTGAAGATCTACCGAATCAGGTCCTTCGTGGGAATCCAATACCTCTGGTGCACGTTCGTTGGTAGCATGGGAACCTCCAGGAGAGCACATGGGCGTGGGAGGCTCAAATGGGTGCTCAATACCCCCACTTGTTACCTTAGTTTGAGTTTTTCCTTATGGGGACGTAAAGTCTGAATGTGGAGAGAATGTAAAGACCCAAAATTTCCATGTAATGTTTTTTAAATAAATGGGAATTTTACAAATCTGTAAAAAATTACGGCACATATTTTTGAGGGCTGGAGTGCCCAAAATGTATTTCTGAACATTATTTCGGGTACGTTCAGTAAATGTGCGAGTGGTTTTTTCTACGTTTTGAACTTGTGCTCAGAATTTAGATCTGATGGAACTGTTGCACTCGCAGTGCCGATTATTGCTTACGGAGACCTTCACCTCTACCATAGTATGTCGAGGGATGAAGTTATCTATTCACATATTCATGATAAAATAAAATAGAAATAAAAATTTTTAGCTTTTATTTTTATTTTTATTTCATGTGGATGTTCAGAAGTGGGGACCACCAAACCTAAACCTCCCATGAGAGGATATGATGATGGGGACCACCCGAACTAACCATCCATGAGAGTTTATGGTAGTGGAGACCAACCGAGGTATGAACACCCTTGAACTCCTCTTTAATGGGAAACCCTCAAACTTTCTATTAAATGTGCGAGAGCCTCTACAACTCATCCAAAATTTATTATGAAAAGTATTTTTATTTAAATTAGTCTATTTTGAATTTGTGAAAACAACCTAAATAATAGATAACATAATCTATTATCTAATTCAACATTTTAATTTTGGTGGAAATGGAGAAACGGCTTGGCAAAAGAGAGAGCATTCGAGAATTTTAGAGAAAGCTCTCCAATGAAGAATGCCAACAAAGAATGTCGACCTTGACTTCAACATTCTCCCTTGGAACATCCTCCAACATGGGATGTCTTCAATCGATGATCTTGTTCTCCTCCACAAGTACGTCATCTTATCCCTCACGA
Source organism: Viscum album (assembly GCA_963277665.1). Taxonomy (NCBI): domain Eukaryota; kingdom Viridiplantae; phylum Streptophyta; class Magnoliopsida; order Santalales; family Viscaceae; genus Viscum; species Viscum album. The sequence goes on along the minus strand of OY728135.1, from coordinate 1,193,487,100 downwards.
TATCTGTCGATGAATCAAATGAGGTATGGGTTTTGTTCCCATGTTCTTCCATTCTATGTTTTTATTTTGCGGAAATGGGATTAGTGATTAACAAAGGTTTTGGGGATTGATGTTCTTAAATATATTCCATTCATGTTTTTGTTCTTTTTGAGATTCTTGCTACTGCTCTAAGGCCAAGGGTACGAGCTAAACAAGCATGGTCTGACCCCTCCTCTATTCTTCTTGAATTGTGTATCCTTCGCAATGGAAGAAGACGAATTTGGGGACGATGACCGATGCCAGCGGTCGGCACTGGTGGAACTCGAGAACCGCCGATGAAGGCACAACACACCACCACCCTGTGGCCTCTGGGCCTCGTGGTGCTCCATCGTCCGAGGCCGCTACCGCCGCGCGGCCCCCGCCACACCGTGACCTCCACCACCCTGTGGCCTCCACCGCTCCGCGTTGTCCTCTGCCGAGCCGACCGAGTTGTTGTCCTAGTCTGAGACACCACCACCATCCGTGCCTCCACCACCATTCGGGCCTCGTTGCTACCACCTTCCGAGCCGGCACCACCGTCTGGGCCAAGTCACTACTGTCGTCTGATCCACTGCCATCGTCTGGTCCAAGGCGCCGCCACATTCCGGGTCGAGCTACCATTGAGCTGCCACCGCCGGGCCGAGATGCAGACGCTGTTAGGGATGACCCACTGCCCGAGTTGTTGCCGAACATCCGGTAAAACCACCCCAGCCGAGCTTCCCCAAAGCCTCGTTCCCTTGCGGTACCCTCTGTGGCCTCGCACCCACCCACGGCCCTCCATGGCCCCTCATGGCCCTTCGGGATTGACCCCACGGGTCGGGCCACCCAGCGGGCTGGGCCAAACCCAATGGGATGGGCCTCCTAGTAGGCTAGGTCGAACCCAATGGACCAGGCCTCCTAGTGGGTCTGGCTGGGTCGACCCAAATCGGGTCAACCCAGGCCGGGTTGGGCTGGATCAGTTCGACTAGGTCGGACCGGACCCAGTCCCACTATGACCCATTTACATTCTTCTAACCATAACATTGTCATTGAACGTTCATTTAATGAACCTTCAGTGGAGATAGAAATCTTGGAGTAAGAGGGTCTCTTTGAGTATGCTCTACTTGAGATTTGTGTTAAAATGGGGTACGGTCGGGTTGGATCAAGCATGAATTAAACCGGGCCCGCAAGACATAAAATATAATAACTCACAAACCGCATTTCGGATTGACGCGCCGTCTGTTGCGTTGAGACCCCTATGCTGTGGAGGTATTTTGAGGTACTTATTAATGGGACATCATGGAAGCTGGTTAATCGACCAGTGGTTTGGGGATCGGACACTCTGGGAGACAAGAAAACCTCGTGTGAAAACCCAGTAGCTGGCTTTGATGAGAAGAGTGCTCTTTTAGCAACCCTGTGTTGGTCAGCTCCATGTGATCCTAAGTTGTTCAGATCCTAGTGATACTCTATGAGCCAGATACAAGAGATCCTATGTGGGTGAGCTCAAACCGATCTTTTGTGGGTTATCTCTAGCGATCCTAGGTGGGTTAGCTCCTAGCGATCCTATGTGGGTCAGCTCCTTGCGATCCTGTGTGGGTCAGCACCGTGTGATCCAGTGTGGGTCAGCTTCATGCAATCTTGTCTGGGATAGCACTAGTGATCCTATGTGGGTTAGCTCCTAGTGATCTTATGTGGGTCAGCTCCTAGAGATCCTATGTGGGTCAACTCCTAGAGAGACTTTGTCGGTTAGCTCCAGTGATCCTATGTGGGTCAACTCCAAGCGATCCTATTTGGGGCAGCTCTATGTGATTCTGTGCGAGTCAGAAGTAGAGCCTCTTAATGGAGTAATATAATTCAATATATATTACTAATAATCTCTACTACCATACCTTAGTTATACGTTGTGTGAGCTGAGTTCGTACATGTGTGGTACTTGCCTATGTGGTTTTCCTTCCTTTGTGGAACATATGAGCTTTGGGCTTTTGGGTTGGACCCTGTGTTTCTTCATGATTGAGATGGCTATGCTTGATTAAATAGGTATATGTATGGGGACATACCTAAGTAGGGTTGACAGTCGACTTCTTTCATTGAGTATTATCCTTTGTGGATTTGTTATACCATGATTATCTCGGGGTCCCGACTTAGTATCGTTATACTAACCCCTGCATGGGCTATGCCTGCACCTTGTTGTGTTGGATGTAGATGATGAACAGTCCTGACTAAGGCTGAGAGTACCAAGACTGGACGGTACCCTGAGGTGGACCATACGATGTGTTGGTACGCAGAATAGATGAGTGGACATGAAATGAAGAGGAGGCAATCTGCACGTACCCTTCAGCTAGGAACCTCATATAATAGTACAATAGCTGTCTTTTCTCATCCTTCAATTGTAATGTATTTCCGTTGTACATGTATCTTTACAGTTGGGCTTGTATTCCGCTCTCTTTTACATTCAAAACTCTTTTTTATAATGTTTTCTTGTGTTTATATCTTGTTTTGTGCTTGGTTACGTGAGTTTACATGTTATAAAAGAAAATGTCTTCCCAGTTCTACAGAATACGCCTTTCAGTGCTACTTTCCTGCCCCTGGCCTATAGAAGGTGGACTTACGGTAGTCATGGAACGAGCCCCGGGGGGCGGGTCATGACATATACGTAATCACAATGAAAATTTCTTATTTTGTATTTACTAAATAATCCCTTGGTTTATAATAAGCGTACCTATGAAAATAAACCTATCCATCCCCCTTCTGATTTTATTTTTAGTTAATAAAAATTATATATAGAAACAATTATGAATTATTTGAAAAAATAACTAATTACGGTAGGGAATTTTTTTTTAAAAGACCTTAGATAATATATATTATAATTTAGAGATATTTGTGTAAGGGTATATATAAACTTATGTGTGATTTAATGGAGAAATGGTATGTTTAATTTTAAATCATATAGAGAATTGATTTTTGGGTTTAGAATATTATATGAATGTTCATGATAATTTTGTGTGTTTTTTAATTAGTTTAAAAAGAAGAAGATATTTTCTTAAGATGACTACATTTAATAAAAAGTATAATATGTTTAAATTGAAGTCTCATAGTGGAAAAAATAATAATAAAATATTCTGAAATTCATATTTAATCTATTTTAATATTCCCATAATCATTTTGTCCTAATATTATATTTTAAACATGATCAAGAAAATGAATTTATTTATGGTATATATATATGAATTACTATAATATAACTACATTCTAATACTCTAAATAAACTTCTAAGACTCTTAATATGTTCCTATTATGGTGGAAAATATATATTTCCAATTCTTCCCTAGGAAATAATTGTTTATATATAATAAAAATCTATATTTTGATACATGAATATATATTAGACACCCTTTGATATTGTAACTAGTATTTTATAATTAAAATTAAGTGGATTTAATTTTTTTATATCAGGAGCATGTAACACCCTATGATTTTAAACATTATTTTTCTATAAAACCTAATGTCTCTAATAGATTTCGTCACATGAAATACCAAACTAAAAAACAACATAAAATTATAAAAACATTAATATTTTTATGATCAATTTTTTGGAAAATATACAAGTATAAAAATTATTAAATTTATACCGAAATATAAATAACAGTAATTTTTAAAACCACTTCATTGATAAAATTCAATTATTATAACTAAATAACTAATAAAATAATTTTATTCCTAAATATTTATTTTATTATAAATTTAATTTTTTTGTGTAACATATTCATACATTAAAAATAATTTGTATCAATACTAGAAAATTAATTTTATTAAATGGTTTCTATATTTGGAATCATCATATTTAAATTTTTTTAAAAAGGTAACTTTTATTATAAAAATATGTTAGCAATGATAATGATAAATTATCATGTTAAAAGTAAAATTTTTATTTTAAAAAATTTATTTATAATATTTTTATATTTTTTATATTTATAAATACCTTATATAGATTTAAAATATTGACACTATAACTATTTTTATACATATATAAAATCATAAAAATCACATTTTTATGTTTTTGATATGATATTAGGTTAAAAACACTTATTTACTAAGAAAACATTTTTATGCCATATTATTTCATCTATATATTATATGTTTTAATTTTGATACTAATGAAATCATGTCTAGAGATAAATATATATTAAATAGAGTCTATTTTTTCATTAATCACATTGTAATTTGGTAAGAGGGGACAACTTTTTTTAAATAAAATAATCACCATGTTTAGTTTTTAATCATAGTTAATAAAGGGTTATGGGTAATATGAAGATGCTCAATTTTTATATATTAACATAAAACATATAACTTTTATAATAGAATTGTTATATTTTAATTTCTGAACAAAATGTATCACAAATATTTTCTTTCTGAAATCCCCAAACTCTTATGAAATTCCCTTATAAACCCTTCTTCAAAATTAATTTACAAGGATGTATTCTTATGATTACCAATTAAAAGGAGTTCATGTCAACTCCATTTTACCACTAATAATAATGAATATGTTTAATCCAAACACGTACTATGTCATTTCTCCAAAATTACCTTACATTATAGAAGCCTTGACCACATCAAAATACAATTATATCGATCCTTATGTTTTTACCGAATAGAGAACATCCAATGGGATTCATAATTTTCTCAAGTGAGAACACTCAATTACCTTATTCTTTTATCCCTTAAAAACATTTCCTATAAAAAATTATGATAACACTAGTAGTAATTTTATGGTGAAATGTAAATATACTTACAACATCCCAGAACATTTAGGCATATTCTTATTATAATTAATATTTAATAAAAAAATTGTTTCATAATTTGTAAAACCAATTGATATATATTGTTAAATAACATATCATGAAAAAAAAATTTCTATAATCCAATTAATTTTTTATTATAATATATTCAAATTATAGTATATTTCTTTTATTTTTATAAAAATAATTTTTTAATAGAGATATTTTTTAATATTTTAATTCATTTATACTTATTAAATTTAATTTACTTTTTAAAATAATGATAAAATATATTTTATGGTTGTATTTAAAAATATATGAATCTTTATTTAAAAATAGTTTCATTTTGATATAAAATTTATATCTTTGAAATCAACTAGTTTTTAATTTAGTGGGTTTTGGAATGTGTTACTATTTTACATGAAATAATATTATATGAAAATATATATTTAAATATATTTAAAATATGATTTTAAAAATGTTTAATTATTTATATTTTTACGTGAATAGTTTAGTTAGTTTTTATAAAATAAATATTTAGTGTTATTTTTAGGAAAATTATTTAAAAATAATTCATCAAATATACCAATATTAGGTGAGTACATATGTGGTAAAATGTGTTTATTATTTTAAAATTTACATTATATCATAGGTGATTATTAATTATTTTTGAAGAACTATTATTTTGATTATAGATTTATAATTTTCAAAAATAGTATAATACTATTACATTAAAATGACAAATTATTTTAAAATTTAATTTTATATCCTTAGAAAGCTATTAATTTTAATTTGAAACTTACATATTATTGTTTTTTTTCAAAGAAATAATTTTTAATATTTTTATGTGGTTTGAATACTGTTTATTATAATATTATTAATTATAATTTTTTTGAAAATACAAATATTAAAAGGTTTATTTAGTATAATAAAATTTAATATTTGTTTACGTTATTAATTTTTATTAAATAGTTTAAATATTTAACTCATTAATAAATGGGTCCAATAATGGGAATTAGTGAGACAATTTGACCATATGTGTGATAGTTCAACCATGGAAGGACCATGGGGGAAGAGGAACCTAGTTCCCACATAGGCAGAATAACATGCGTAACTGGCCATGTATAAGCCCACATGATTGTTTGGGAATTGTGGCCACATAGTTTCCATTAGGCTAGTGAATGGTGGTGCGGCCCATGTGCCATGTGTTTTTGGTGTTTCAAGAGCCAAACCCGACTACTATCTCAAGAGTTCAATTAGTTGAGTTAAATTATAAATCACATTCTAAGGGAATTTATGATCAATGTGGGATGGTTGAAACACAGACACTTTCTATCCATCTTAAAAGTTCCATTTGTAACCACTAAAATATGATCTACTTAATCTGCATTGATTGATCCACCAATGCTTAGTCTATAACATCTAGTCAACCCAACATACCCTTGGGATTATTTTTCATCCATTCCAGTGATGTTGGCTTCATAACTTGACCATTCAAGAATACGGTCCAAACATAAAAATAATATTAGTATTCACTATTATTATTATTTTTTAAAATCACATTAATTTTTTTATATCCATAGGAACAACAACATAATATATATATATTCATATATATATATATATATATTATTGTTAACACATATCTAATAAAACTTATCTCAGGATTATCCTAGACTCATTCATCTGACACTAATGATTCCTTGGTATTTTTTGATACCCTTTAGGTATATCAAAAGACTATATATATAAATATATATTTATATATATATATATATATTATATTCATTATCAAAATAGGGCATCATGGCCACTCATTTGATTTATAAATATAAAAATAAATTACTATCTCCTTCAATATTTAAGGACTTTTTTCTATTTTTAAAAATATAAAAAGAAATCCCATGAAACAATACCCTTGGACGATTCAAAATTAGTGTTTTTATTTTTATTTAATGTAATCCAAAAATATATTATACTATTTATATTATTTCGATAATTTCATTATTCAGTTATTTTTTCAATTATCCATATTGCATGGACGAGGATTCAACCACATATATTTACATATTATATAACTATTGATATAATATGAACATGAATATTCTATTTATATAACATTATACTATATATTTAGAGTTATAGATATATATAAAAGTATATTTAGGGCTATTCAATCTATTGATTCCCTTGGGAAACCCAATTTTTTTAAACTGAGAGATACTGAGAGAAAAGAGAGAGGGAATGAAAATTTGAAAAATGAGATACCATGAATAGAAGGGAATTCGATATGATTAGAGGTAAGTGTATTATATTTTATGGTAAATTATTTTTATCATTCATAAAAATATTATTTTATATTATCAAAATTCTCTCGGAGTATGGAAATTAATTATTTTTAACATAAAAGATTTATTTTAAAAGGTTAATTTTAATTAGTGTAGGATTTTTATTTTTAAAATTCTAATTTTAATTGGTAATTTATTTTTATTTTAAAATGTGAATTTGATGAATACATGTTTTTATTAAAATGTTTATTTCAAAAGGAATATTATTTTAAAATATATTTTCTATGGAAATATTTTTTTATAAAAACCACCAACATATTTTTAAAACTCATATTTTATAAATTTAAAAATCTTAATTTAAGGTAAATTGTTTTTTATTATATTATTATATAGACTTTTTAAGATATATTTTAATAAATTTAAATGTTTTTTTTTTGAAAAATTAATAGTATAATTATATGTGAAAATTTTATTTCAAAATTTAGGGATGTTTCACATGTATATAGTTATGGCCTCACACTACGTATGTTAAAAGAATTAATTTAATTTTAATTAAAAGTAATTTTCATGTGTTTATAAATTCATCCCAGAATCAATGTATTAATTTTAAAATTGTGTATTTATCTAAATAAATATAATGTTTTGAGGAAAGAAGAATTTGACAATGTTTTAAATGATATAAAATTATTTTATTCATTGAAATTAATTAATTTATTTATCATGATTTTTATTAGAATATATATGAAAATGGAAGACTTGATAAAAAATTATTTTCTAATAATCAAACATGTCACTTTGGTATCGAATGACATTATTAGGAATGTGGTGATCCCATGAACATAAGGGAAAACTATCCCAAAATTGATACTACTAGTGCACTAATGTATTTCTTATGGTTTAATATGTGTAATTATAATCCATATGAATTTTTTATTTTCAAAAGTTTGAAAAAAAAATTCAAGGAGAAATGAAATTATTTTTAAATGTTATTTTTTAAATAAAAATGGTTTTTAAATTAACAAGTAATTTGAATGGATTTTAAAATTATATTTTGTCTAATGTTTGATCAGAATTTATTATGAATTTATTATGAATTTTAATGATAAAATTTTTCAAAGAATTTTTTCCAACAATTTTTCCATATTATATATGAAATCATTTTTTTCATTGGTATTAAAAACAAGTATTAGGAAATTGTTTTCTCACCCTATGTTTAAAAAATATTCTTAATTAGTTATTTATACATTTCAAGGTGTTTTTTTTCTTTTTTGAAGCCAGTGAGAATGCAGAAAAATAACTATATTATGTTTTAAATTTTTAAATATTGATATATTTTAAGAAATTTTCCTATTTATCTAAAAAAATGAAAATAACATCCTTGTGTATTTAATAGAAAATATAGTTTCAGTTACTTATTATAAAAAAATTACTACAAAATTTTTCAGCGGATCTTGAAGTGCATTTCCCAGCCTGTCAAAATTTTTATTAGAGAAACATGTCTCCCAAAAATGGATATTATAACATTTTAGTTTAATTATAATTTAAGAGTCATCGATATCCCAATAATATTTAGTGATTTTTTTGATGTATAGAATTTTAAAGCCATAAATTTCCAAATTCTGAAGCTGAAATTTTTGAATTTTATTGGGTAAAAGTATTATGAGGAAATGATTCCTTTAAGGAGTATTAGAAATTAATATCCTAGAAATTTTTTGAAATTTCATATTTTAATTTGAATTTATTGAATATATATTTTTAAAATTAATTAAACTAACTTAGAAATTTTTTTATATTATTTTATGAAACAATTGTTTTTGTAATTAAAATAGATTTGTATCATATGATATTAAAATTTTAAAATATTACAGTTATTTTCCATGAAATAAATTTTTTAGTTAAGTATTTTAATATTTCAAAAAATTAATACACCACAAATTATGTTAATTTTATGAAATCAATATAATATTTATTTGAAGATGATATTTAAAAAGGTATGATTATTTTTTTATTATACATTATTTATGCTTTGAAATTTATAATTTTAAACACCTAAAGTTTTTAATATTGTATGTTTTTGAATATATAACTAACTGACCAGAAATAATATTCTTTGAGAATAAATTTATAAGTTTCTAAAAAAATAGTTTTAAAAATGTTTCATAAATTACTTTTTTATTATAATATTTCTATTTTTATATATATAATAATTTAGTATTATTTTAGTAAAAATATTTAAAAATAATTATGTAAATATGGTAATCATATGTGAGTAAATATATGATTAAATGCATTTAATTTTTTTTAAACTACCTTACATCACATATTATTATTAATTATTTAAAAAGAATTGGTATTTTGATTTGAGAAATTATAATTTTGAAAATAGTATAATACAATTATTATAAAATAACTAATTATTTTAAAAAATTATTTAAAACCATTACTAATTTTTAAATGTTAATTTTTCGTTTATAATGTATAATATTTTCACTTGATAAATAATAATTAATATTACTATGTTTTATTAAAAAACTTTCTTAAAATTTTAATAAAAATAAATATGTTAAGAATAAAAATCTTATAATGATGATTTAGTATAATGAAAATAATTATATAGTTTGAATTTAGTTTTTCTCCAAATAGATTAATGATTTATTCACTTAAAAGTGGGTCTAACCATGATCCACCCAAGGGAACCCTCAAACACATGTGGGAGAGGTAAATCATGGCTAGCCCATGGAGTTAGAGGAACAGAGTGCCTACATAGGATGAATCACATGTTCTACCTGTCGTATATCATCCAACAAAGTTTTTGGGAATATATCCTACATAGTTTCTAGTGGACCTACCCATGGGGGAACAATCCATGTAAAATATGTGTGTGGTATGGTAGGTTATGAATCCCTCGATATTCTCAAGAATTCAATGGGGGTGATTTTAATTATTAAGAACTCTCCAAGAGACCAAATAATTCGTGTGGGATGTTTGACATAGGGAAACCGTTCATGAATCTTAAAAACATAGTTTATATCCTCCCCCATATTATCTAATTAATAATAACCATTCAATCCACCCTTTTTTTCATCAACCACAAACTAACCCATTAGTCCCTCATTGCGTTTTCATCAATTCCTCTAATGCTTGCTTCATATTCTCCCCTAGAAAGCGTACAGACAAAACATGATACTAGTTTATATGTTTTTTTTTGTTCTTTTTCAAAGGCATAGTCATGTAATTTTTTATATCCATGGAAAAAAATGTAATATATAAATATATGTTTTCTATTGTTATGGAATATTTGAAAAAAAGAATATTCTTGGGATTATCATTGACTTGTTCAAGGTATGTTGATGATTAGTTGTCTTTTTTTAGGTTCTTCTAGTTATGATGAATAATATAAATATAAATATAGTTTATAGTTTATATCTAAATATATCTTCATTTACAACTAATTTGATTATAAATATAAAAAATATTATTATCCTCATCAATACATAAGGTTGTTTGTCAGTTTTCTTAATCATACTAAGTTAGACAGTGAATCGTAACCCTCTAGAACCTTTATTTTTTTGTTGTTTTCCAATTAAATGGAATCATAATATAGAGCATGTGATATTTATATTAATTATATTGTAATTATACTATGATATTAACAAATATGTTGATTCCATGGATGAGGATTAAGCCATATATATTTATATAATATGTAATCCTTTATATCATATAAACTATAATCATATTTTAATATTATATATAACAATACAGTGGAGTTATAGAAATATATAACAGAATCCTTTGGGTTATTACCATTTTGTGTACCCATTGAAATCCCAGTTTGTTTTCATGTGAGAAATATTGAGATAATAAGAGAGTGATAAAGAATAATTGATAATAAGAATATTACTTGAAGAGGAGGAAGGTATTTGGTGAGATTATATGTAAGGGGATAAGATTTTATAGCAATGTGTTTTATCAATTAAAAACTGTTATTTTATATTATCAGAATTCAATTTAAGTAAAGTAATTAATTATTTTCAACTATTCCTTTGGAATTTTTTCTTACAAGGATAATTATAATAATTAACGTATTTTTTTCAAGATTATATTTTGGAAAGGGTAATTTCATTTCATTTTTCAATTTCTATTTTATGTATAAATGTTTCTTCTTTAGCATTGGTATCAAAATGTTTTTTAATAAAAAATATCTAATTTTGTGAAATCCTATTTTATAAAATCATATTTCAAATTATTAAAAGCATACCTGATGAATTAATAACCATAATTTAATGGAAAATGTTTTTCTGTTATATTATCATGTAGTATTTTTTCTATATTGTTCAAGAATTTTAAAGTTGTTTTTGAAATATTAATGTTGTCAATTTATGTTCAATATTCTTTTTAAATTTATGGATCATTTACATGTATATAGGAATTTCCATGGACTATTCATGTTAAAAAACTAAACGAATATTACTTAATAGTAAATTTTTTAAGTGTCTATGAATTTCACGTTGATTCAATGTATTTCTTCTAAAATTGCGGTTTTCTGATAACTCTATCAATGCATTCTAAAAAACATCATTCACTATAATTTCAAATAATATAAAATTATATTCCAATTTTAAAATAATTTATTTATTCGTTTAAGGGTTTCTAATAAATTATAAAAGAGAATGGAAGACCTAAAAATGGGGTTTTAAAAATAAAACATAGAAATAGGGTACTGAGGGAGTTGATGAGGAAAGGGGTGATCCCATAACTTCATGAAGATGTTGTCCTAAAATTGATACAACAAGTGGGTTAATGTATTTCTTATTTATTACCATAAACCATTATACAATATAGATAAGTTATTATTATTTAAACATTTAATATATTTTAAAGGAAAAATCCTAGTATTTTTAAAGGGTGTTTATATTTTATATAAATTTTTATCAATGAAATATGTATTTTTCATGGGTTCAAAAACTGTATGTCTAAAAAACAGTGATATTTTCAGTGGTTTTATCATTATCACTAATGTGTATTTCTGAAAAATCTAGATTTATGTTTTTGACATATTATTTATTACATAAAATTTTAATATGTAATGATAATTTTTTTCAATAAATGTTTTCAAAGGAATGTTTTTCAGAGTATATATATATTTAATTTTTTAAAATTTATATAACCTCTTACTGGGAAATTTTAGGCTCACCTTGTGTTTTAAAATGTTTTCACATGATCTTTATATGATTAAATGATCGTAGTTTGGTTTAAGGAACTATAATGAGTGAATCCAAATTTATTTCATGTTTTTAATGTTTCTATACTCTGATATATTGTATGGATTTTTTCTAATACTCCGAAACAAATACCAGAAAAGATCCTCGGGTATGTAAATGATTTTATGTTTTTAAATTACATTTTTTTAAATATACATATATATTTTTAGTAGATTAGGATTTCAGTGTATCAGTTTATCATAATACTAATGTAATATCAATTTTATACCTTTATATATACCTATATGGAAATGAAGGCATGGTCATGTGTACATGAGAACTACCACCATCATGAATGGTGTGCTATATTTTTTCATTGAAACCTTACATATCATGTTATAAAATCATATTTTATATATTAATATTATATGTATAGAAATATTATGATTCCAAAAATTATTCACTATTACCTCTCTTCACATTGACATATGTAGAACATACTCATCACCCATTTGTAAGCATATACTACTGCTTACATAATAATCATAAATTTTTTAAATATACCACTTTATTATCTAAAATATTAATAAAATGTGATTCACCACCATAAAAGAGTCTATATAATATCATTATTCCAATGAAATAGTTATATAATTCAATAATAATATGTTTTGTTAGCATAGTTTCCCATATGTTATAGTTATTTTTGGGATTGGTTGGATTTACCAAATACTTAAAAATTTCAATAATTTTTTCCATAGATGAAAATAGAATTTTAAATAATTTTTTTTATTAAAAATTAATGTGAAAATAATTTTTGGTTTATGGTTCATGAATGGTTATTTTAAAGTTTATCTTATTATTAATGTTCCATGCTTTTTTGTTAACAATTACCATAAAAATCATGTTGCATACATATTAATCATGAATATTAAATTGAATACCTATGAAATTAAATTATATAATCTATTCTAGTACATATAATGTTTTCAAAATGATTAAATTTTAATCAATTACAACTAATACACACCGTCATTACAAAAGTAGTACTATTAACCATTGAATAAGTGACATCAGATTATGATAATAAAATAAAACTAACAAATTAATTTATAATAAATGATTGTAAATGAAGACCATAAATTGTTAATTACATGAATAATTTTATGAAATTTTTCATTAATATATTTATTGTTTTTAATATAGGATGTTATAGAACATTAAAATATTTGGGATTATTCGAAAAGGTCTTTGCATCTCAATTTCACTTCATTTTGGTATGTTGTGTATTCACAAATTACTTCCTTTCTGTTGTTTATATTTTAAACTAAATTTTATTTATTGTATTTTTATATTATTTATAATGGATTTTTAAATCCATATTATCTTATAACATTCATTAGTATTCAATGTATAAGAAAATGATGTTGTATTAGTTTTTGGTTAACAATTCGAACTCTTTTAGATATGTTATACTGTGGGTACCATGATTTCTTTTAAAGGGTGTACATATAATTTACTATCAATTAATTTCAATTAATATATTTACGATGTCGTTTATATGATATTACAATCCTAATTAGGTTCCTATTATCAATCAAATTTATATTTAAATTTTACCCAATCATTAAGGGGGGTTAAACTCAATTTTCATTCACTGAGTTTTTATTGTTATTTTGGAACATTATTCTAATATATTAGAAATTTCACACCATGTGATTTCATTATGATTAATTTCATATTATTTGTATTAATATTTCGTTTTAATTAATAGAATTAAAAAATTCAACCTTTATAATATAATTGGTTTAAATATTTTTACAAACTCATCTTCTTTTATATAAGTTATAATGTTTCATCTTGGACTTCTTAAGTTTATACATGGTATTTTTAACCATAAATTTTACAATCTATATTCTCTTTATATGTGTGGAAGACTTCTCTTTTTTATTCAAATATTCCACTTAGATTAATTTCTTCCCCAATAAAGTAAGATATTTTTAAAAATAATTATAATTTCTTTAAAGGAGGTTATTTATTCCATGCCCATAATTTACCATCCCACTAATGTTATCATTAATATTTGAGAACCCAATTATATATTATCCTAGGTGACCTTCACATTTCCCATATCATATTTTTAAATTTATGTTTTATTTTAACTTTTTATAATGTAGGATTTCAATAATTTTATATTAAAATATTAAATTGGATATCATTCTATAAACTTATATTTTATTTTACACTCTACATTTAATATTGAAAACATTTTTGTAATTTTCAAGTATATATTATTGGGATTATATATAAATTATCTTATTAAAAGGTTTTTCTTATTAACAGTTAAAAATTAATATTTTTAACTGACCTATAAATTCCACTTTCATTAGTATTGCTACAAATTATTTTTAGAAGATAATTTTTGATTTGGTTTATATTTCGTTCTTTATATTAATTTGGCATTACCTCCATATTTGAAATATTTCACAAATTAACTTTTAATTTATATTGTAATATTTTATGTTTTTATATTTAACTACATGAAATCCATTACATCATTTTTCTTTCCTAATAATCTAATATTTATATGAACAATTTTTCATCCAATGCATTTCCATTATTAATTTTGTAAAATATCGACCCTTAGAAATATCTTGGTCAATTGAAATTTTTTAGAATATAATATCATTGTTACCAAATGGAGGATTTTTTGGTGTATAATGTGTATCATAGGATGTCCAAAAGGATTTCAAGAGGATCAACAGATGCATGATAATGTTTCATTACCACTGAGTCGTTGATACAGAGCTATTGACTGAGTAGTGTCCATGGATAGAAGTGAGTCCCTCTACTTGAGTTAATTGATAGGTGTCAACCTATGGCAGGCTAGTCATATTCTCATACACTATCCAGTGATCCAACATCAAGCTTGTGGCCTTATATGTGGAAATTTTATTTGGGGTTTCCCCGTAATTTAACAGGGTTACACCCTTATACACTTTATTAGAATTGGACACCTCCCATGGCGAGTAGTTGCATCCCAAATGGGTCTCCCCCTTTTTCTCTTTCCATTATAGTGTATTCCATTCATCTGGGGTTTATTTAAACATCCTTCAAAAGTATTTTATATCCATATGTAAGGATAAAATTCATATTCATTTCTATCTTCATTTAATTTTCTATCAAGTCACCTCTCTCTATTTGTAGATGATATTCAATAATTTGAGAGATTTTTTTGTTTTCAAATTTATCCCAAGTTGTTATAGGAAAAATATTGATATTAAATGTGTGAAATATAATAAAGATAACACATTTGGCACCGTAAATTAACACATACTGTAACATATTTTAAAGGGAATTGGTCGTCAAATCTCCATTTTTTTCAAAGTAATGACCTCGATAATTTTTTGGATACTTTTTTATATATTTGAATCAGTAGAATTATTATTTATATATGTTAAATTCCTATGTTATAGGGATATCACAATAGGACATGTTACCACAGACATGACTTTAATTTTTCTTAATGAACACTTTAGCTTATAAACATGGCAAAGTGATAATTGGGAATAATTTGACATAGTTATGTTAAATTAGTAAACCCAGTTCAAATAGCAGAATATGATGTTTTTTCTAATTATTTCCAACAAGGTTCATAAAATATGTTGCTAATTTTCACTGTATATTATCATTTTTCAAAGGCATGATGTCTCCACCACTATGACTAGTCTTCTTGTCTCCTCTATAAAAAAGGTAAAATGGAATGTTGGTTCCTCTGTCACTGGATTAGTTATTATAAATCTTTTCCTATTTAGGTTCTCCATCAAATATTTGTGTAGTGTTTGTGAAACAGATTCCAAATTTTATTCTAGGGTGAACCCCTTTTAGTTTTACTTCTTATATCACAAAAGGGGATCAACCTTCGCTCTGAGTAGACTGTAATATTATGAATCTATGAATATTTTTTTATTTTGTGTTTGTTAAGAACCTATAAATTATTCCTCTTTTAATGTCAATAGTATTTCATGTGTGAGTTATGTTTGGTGTTGAAACCCTGTAATCCCATTTCAGCCATGCAGTAGCTGACTCTATAGGCATAAGATTTATTATTATTTTTTACCCCTAGAACCCCATGTATATTGTATGGGGTATAAAATTCTAGATTAGGATAAAAGAATAGAATTTTTTGGGGATATATAGGTCACAAAATTAATGTATTGTTGGGATAGTTTATTCACATGTTTAAAAGTTTGTTGGGACATGTAGATCATTGGTTTAATTTTTTTTTGAGATAGGGTGGTCATCGGTTGAACATCGTGTCAAGAGTTGTAGGTCCCAATTTTAATATATTTTGGGGATATGTAGGTCATATGATTAATATATATTAAGGACATGTATGTCTCAAATTAATAATGTTGTGGGTACGGGTAGGTAACAAGTTTATTATCTTATAGATAATAGTAGGTAACTTGTTCAAAATCTTGTGGGGTCATGTTG
This sequence comes from Viscum album, assembly GCA_963277665.1. NCBI lineage: Eukaryota > Viridiplantae > Streptophyta > Magnoliopsida > Santalales > Viscaceae > Viscum > Viscum album. The sequence continues at coordinate 1,193,470,339 of OY728135.1, read as the reverse complement.
GTAAAATATTTATTTTTGTGATGAGGTAAAAAGGTGGGGTGAGTGTGTCCCAAATGTGATATTATCAAACTTTTATTTTAAATTATTATGAGTTTAATACATGTATATATTATGGGAATATTTTGTTTTCAGGATTATACATTTGGGAGGCATCCTATATTCCATATTAGGAGACATGGATCAAATTCCATGTAGTTTGATGTCTTGGTTTAAGGGTGCATGATAGAACCAATCCATGTAGTTTATCATCTTGTGGTATGAACACTAACATCACGAATGGATTAAAAAATATGGGATAGTCTAGATATTTCTCATAGAGATTTCCCAATATAGAATTATCATCCAATAGGGATAAAGGATTAGTCCTTCCATGATGATAATACATGGGGAATATTGAGTTTATTTAATTGGTTAAGAGAAAGGTGTCATCCCTTGTCAGTCATGCATGGGGAATCATGTGTTCAATGTATAGTGTGGGGATACAGTTTAACATTATTACTGAGGAAACAACTATTGAGTTTTATATCATACGATAGGGATTTTGGGCATGGTATTTATACATCACGCATCTCAGACATGGTTGGGGATAATGGATGGAGAAACCCAGGTTTTACTAAGGATTAATGATTGAATGATTGGGGATCAAATGTGGATGATACTAAGGTAATGTTGAGGGGATGTGGAGGTATGGTTATTGATAATGCATCCATGATTTCTAGGTTATCATATGGAGCATTAATAGTAAGAATAGGGATTTCATGTCTAGGATGCTCATATGCTACTTTTGGGAAGCAATGATGAGGATGAGGATTCTGCAGTTGGGCTAATCAAGTGATGTTATATCATTGGGATGGTATAAATGGGGATTATGTAGTTTGGAATCCTATGTGATACTATAGATTAGTGATGGTGTGAATGGGGATTACATAACTAGGGTTCTAAATTTTCCCTATATAGAGGCAATGGTATGAATGGGGTTTACAAAGTTGGGATTCATGGGAGATGCTATGAATAATTTACTATATGAATTAGGATTACATAGTTTCGATTCCAGGGTGTTACAATAAAATAGACATCATATGAATGGGAAATAGTCAACTAGGTAGCTTTGGGTGATGTTATGGAGAAGTGATGGTATGAATGGGGATTATACAACAAGGTATCCTAGGAACTACTATTTATTATCATTGTTATGGATATGGATTTCATATATATGTTTATCAGGGGATGTGGTATTTTCTCATGCATATCACATGAGTCATCCTATTATCATCATATGTTTCATCTTCCACTTATAACGTAAGTAATACCATGTTAATTTCTTAGTGTAAGACACAATTTTACTTCTTGTGTAAGGATATTATTTGTGAGTCTCATGCATTCAGATTCCCATCCTTAGTAACTTATATTAGGTCATGAGGGAATCTTGACCCATGAATGGGTTGAGGAATATGATTGGTTTGTAATCCTGAGGAGGAGACCTCGGGTGGTTATTTGTAAATTCTCACATGATGAAGAATCTTACACTTGAAACATAAATAATATCATTAATTCCACATAAGGCATCCTATTCTTATCACACTAGGTATATTACTATTTAACATCTTATAGTGAGAACTAATACTTGGTTGTCATGTCATTATCATTACATGAGGAATATTACACATGAATCATAAAGTATATCAATCTTATTATTGGAGAAATCATATTCTAATCACATAGGGTATACTATATTTTAACATAATGTTGTATAAACTACTATTAAGGATTCACATTGAAATGGATGGTGTGAGACATATAATAAAGCAGCACATCCTGGTTCATCCTGACATAGGATTTATGTTAATGGATTTCTGGAAATTCATGGTTAGTATTTCAAATAAATTCATTCAAGACAATAGTTAGGGGAATCTCAAATCATGGAATGGTATAGTGACAAGAAAAAGTATGCCAAATTAAGTTATATGTGAGAGTATAGAGAATTATCTCAACTCATTGTATTAAATGGGGTGGATATTGGGTCTGCATAGGTCCCAATCAAATATTTCATTGACTCAGACCAAATGTATGTCAAAAAATGAGTCATACAAAATGATATTAAAAACACTATTTTATGAAAATTTGGATTTTTTTAAAATTAGAGCTTCACGAAGCATGGTCATATTACACTAATAATGTTGTGTGTGGATATAAGTTTCATGAGGCATCATAAAAAACTATCCCTTAAATGGTAGGGTTTTTGTGAGGGAATATAGGATATATTTGTCAATAGGGAAAATTAATTTTGGGAATTAATGAAAATAGTTATAATTTTTGTGAATTGAGTTCACATTGCTGTAGCTTAGTGAATCATCTTCTAAAATAATTACCTTAATTGGAATATATTGGTTCCATAGTTTTCAGAAGATATGTATCAAAAAATTTACCATCGTTTTCATAAGATCATCCTTTACAGTATAATATCCCCCATTATTTAATGACTGATATTTTAAATAGTTAGAGTTTTGTGAAATATTTATATTCACGAATTTTTGTGTTTTTTGAAAATTTGGTATTCATTAAAGAATTTGTATTATGATATTTTTTCAATTTTTATTTCGAATAACCAAATTTTGCTGTTTTCAAAATATTAGATTGGATAACCATAAAATTTTATTCTTCTGTCAATTTGGGCACCACAACTAGTCAAATAAAATCAATAGAAATTAACAACTCTTCCAGATTTAGGCCTTCATCATTTTTTCCATTATTGGACAAATTTTTATCACAAAAAAATTCGTTTATTAGATTGAAGATTTTGAAATATAATTTCACAATAATTTCAATTATTTAATTATCATTTAAAAAATGAAATCACTCATGAAATGATATTTGTGTTTTGTAAAATGATATTTGAATTATTTGGATAATAGGTATAGTGAGTCAAGAAGAGAACCATATTTTATTTGTTTTTAAAAATGTTAATTTTTTAGATAAAGGGTTGATGAAATGTGAATCTGGTTAAAAACTGTGAATTATAGTGGCTTTTTATATCCCTTTTAAAAAAATTAGAAAATAAAATAAACATGATATTAAATTGTTTAATGGTAACAATGAGGCTTGATTTATTAGGGAATAGAATATTGTCAATTAAATAGGTAATCAATTGGAATGTAATGACTTTATTTAATTATTGAGGGGATTACATTTATATTCATCCATGATTTTGTTATAATTATTTATAGATATTACATGGATTTTTTTGGACATTATTAGTATGAAATTCTATACATAAGCATTGATTTATTGCAGCAGGCACAAGTTAATGATTCGATGTGATGAAACTATTTGATTCATTGATGGTCGATGTTATTGAATACCTTGATCAGGCCATGGATTCTTTATAGATTTAATATTGAAAATTATTTGGGGAATTTCCACCATATATTTTGATAACATATTTATCTATCTAATTGTATTTATTAATTTTATTGATTCTAATAGGGTAGCACAATTTAATATCATAGGATGTGTTCCCCAAATGATTCTTGATATTTTTGGGTGTAATGTCTCAAGCCTGAGTTGTATATTCCCATAATGTCATGTTTGTTAATATCATGGTAGATTCTTGGAGTCCATATTAGTACACTGGATTATCTGAATTCCAAACATCACCTCCTTGGATTCTTTATTAGGTTTGGCTGAAGGGAATACCCTGTTGAGAAACAAATATTTCCACACAATACTATAAACAAAGATTCCTTTGTTGTAAAAAATGGAAAAGCTGATTCAAATCATTAATAATGATTAAGGACTCATTATTATTATCAAAATCCAGTGTAGACTGATATTGAGTGTCACATGTATCATGGGAATTAGTGGATGCTCAAATTTTTTTTATTTAATTTACTAAATTCTTACCCATGAAACCATAAACTAATTTATTGAACAACTAAATATTGATAGATCATTAACATATAAATATTATATACGGGTTATTTTAGGGATTTTGTTAGTTGTGGAATACAAAGCTCTACTAACACCCCGCTCAGGATACTATGACACATGGTTAACCGATCAGTTGTTTCTTTTCTGTCGGACAAGACTTGGTGAGTGGCCTAATTAAATGAAATTTTTTTTATACTAGGATAGGCAAAGAGAGTTTCATATTGGGCAATGAATTGGTGCCAATTTAGGTTTTTAGTTTTCATTTTTCATTTAGTATTTCTTGTTATTGTATATAGTATATTGTTATATGTATTACTGAAATTATACATAGATAATTCGGTATTATATATTTTATTTATTATTAATATTTTTTAGTTTTGTCCTTAATGAAATTATACTACTTGTTTATTTGTATGATTTATGTGATTTTGTTTATTTATACTATTTAATTACTCAGATATGTGGGTATAGTACCCCTACAATACCACATTATACCCATGATAGTAGTTAATATTTTCTAGTGTACGGGAAGGTTCCCCAGAGGTACAATATTGACCACTAACCCATACACTGATTAATAGTGTGATGTGGTAGGGAACTATAAATGGTATCAAATGAATTTTGTTTTATTTAATGGGGAGGGTAGACAAGAGACATGATGTTTTCAAAAAATGATATGAGGCTTTTTCCTGGGATAGTCCACCTCATGTTTAAGGGAAGTACATGTTTCTTGGGATGCTATTGTTGTTCTTATTGATCACTTTTACTATTGAAATTATTTAACCTCCAGTGATATACCTAATTATGAGGTCATTAGTTCAAGATATTTTTACACTTTTTATGGTATGGATAGATTGTCTGTGTGTGTACATTCATTATAACATTCATGTTAGATTTACATTTATTTTTTTATTTGAAATTATTTTCTATGTTGACAACAACAAAGGTTAGTTATTTAAAGTGTCTAAATGTATTTAAATATTTATTTTTATGTATATTTGTATAGTGGAATCTTAATTAAAAGATATTTTAAATATAGAGAAGAATTTTTATGATCATAACCATTATTGTTATGCAGTTGTAGCTAAATAAAATTCTACTAACAACATGATGATAATTTTCCTCCATAACATATAATTTTAATTTCATTTAACATTGCCTAAATTATAAAAAATTTCTAGTTAAATCAAATATTTAAGAGTAAATTATTGGAATATTCATTTTTATACTATGATATCTAAATAAATTTCCATGAACAACATATATGGTGTTTTCCTAAAAAACATATACTTCAAATTTCATTTAACAGAACAACTTCTCTTGTAAATTATAGTTAAAAAATATAATGGTGTAAAATTTTGTATCTACTGTATATATATTATGTGATATTATTAGGTAAATGATATTTGAACCTAGATAAGAGCAGTTAGGGTTTTGATAGAACCAGAGTTGGGTGTTATCCCTTATTTCCTAGTGACCCATGAGGTTTTAGGGGTGGTAACAGTTTTCAATTTTTTCCTAACCTAGTAATGAGTAGGGTGGGTAAGATTTAATTTTGGGTATGAGGCACCTTAGTGAGTGTTTGGCATGTTAGATGTGTAAAAATGGAATGTGAGTGAGTGTTATCCATGGTTTTTTGTCCTATGTGAGATATTGTGGGAAAACTATGAGGTAGTTCCTAGTAAATATCTTTAGCATGAATTTAGATTATGGAGTTGGATTATATTGAAATTTGAGAGTGACCCATGATGAGGGTTATCAAGGAATGATAGTATATTTATATTGATAATGAATATTTTGATTCTTCAAATAAAAAATTAGTACACAATAGGTGATTCCTAGTGTGTATATTTGGAATGATAGATTATTTTTGAATCCTATAAGATGAAGTTATGTGGTTTTACCTTTTGTTTGAGGGATATTTCTATGAGGGGTATCCTTATTCTAATAGAAATCCACATTATCTTCTTATTGTGAGTTATGGTTGGTTGATCAATGAAAATCATGGATGATAGACTCGGATACAATAAGGATTATCTAAATTATCAGGTTTGATGATGAAGTATAAGTAGTGAATGGGGTTGTGTAGTTAATTATATTAAAATCCATGAGAATGTTAGTAAAAGAGGGATAGTCCTAGTGGTTATAATATGAATTGTTAGTGAGGTGATATAATAATAGAATACCCATGTAGGGGTTTAGTCTAATATTTATGGATATGATTTTTATTCCTAAAATGAACAAAATACTTGAGTTTTGGTTCATTGGTACTGTAATAGGTTTTTTTGGGAATGAATAGTCTAGTACAAACATTAAAATATTCATGATATGACTTTGATTGTATATAAATAGAGTGAGTTAATAAATTTTTTTTTGGAATGTAATTGGTTGATGGAAGTTTTTTTGATTGCCTCTATATCTAATGAAGTTCCATTTTAAAGATGATATAATTTTTCTATAGTTTTTGGTTGAGAATCATATTCATGAGCGAAACTTCAGTTTTCTAAAATAGTGTGTGAGGATTGTTTCAATGATATGTGACTCCTATATCAGGAGTTGGTTCTATGATTTTGCCTTTGTGGGGGTTAAACCAATGGGTTTTATAGATTTTATGGGCATTAGTACATGTTTTTTTAATTGAATCTTTTTTTTCTGTTAATCCTGATTCTTGGGAGTGACAGCCATTATATTTTAATAGGAAATTTATTTGGTGTCAACAAATTTCACAAGGGCCTATTGAATTTACAACTATTGTAATGAGCCATGTAATGTTAGTTTATGTTTATGCAGGTTTTGGGAAACTCCAACAACTCATTAACAAAGTAGTTAGATCATTTTTAAAATAACACGTACCTTATCTAGGGTTGTGGATTTTTTTGTAGTATAATATACCTTGGAATGTGGGGATCAATTTTTTATATGCGCCTATATATAGGATAATGTTGAGTTTTTTGTACAATTTTAAATATTATATAGTAGATGAGGTTATGGAATCATTTTTACGTGTATACATAGTTGATATAAGGTATAACTAGTTAGTTTTTTGAGGGTGGAAGTCTATGTTTAGAATGGATTGGGATGAAAAAAAAATCTCTTGTTGTTAAAGGAACATTTTTGTGTTATGATCGAGGAGAATTTTATGTATCATCAAATAGTGGGGTTTGAACCATAAAACATAATTTCGACTTCCCTATATTAATATGTCGATATTATTAGAGGACGTGAATGATGTCCATATGAGCCATGAGTTGGAGGTGACAGATATTTCTCCAAGATTTATGGAAATGGGTTGGATATCGATGATCAACCATTTTGATTTGGTAATATATGGACATGGTTCATGGAGTTTTGGAACCTCAGTTCAGTAATAAAATAATGTATAATCTTATATGTTGTAGAGTGTCTCATCCATTGAGTTAATAATACACTCATATGTAAGATTCAGAGTTATATTGGGATTAGTATTTAGGTGATCTATTATAATTAATATTACATCAAGTTGGAGAATCCGGTTTTATTTGGTTCAAGTATGAATTTTTTATTGGGATTCAGTGTGATGTTGATGAGAGACAGAGTGTTGGATTTGGGTTGGGCATGACAGTCGATGGAATCTAAGTGTGATTCATTTATTCATATGTTGATGTTGTTGGTACATATTATCGGGGGTTTTAGTGGGTTGAGGGACTATATAGTGAATTAACATGGATAATGGCTTCATATATGGATGCTCATGTTCAATCAATCATGGGGTACCCTAGCATTCAATGTACTGTGAGTGATCTGTTCATAAATGTGATGGCTACTAGAAAAATGTTTTTCTTAGAGTAGTTATTTTAACGACCCAATGTTTTATCCATGGAAATCCTTTATTATAATAATTCCTTACTATATAATCACATTAGGAATCACAGTGAAATGATACTATATACAATGTGACCATGAACGATATTTTTTCCACTTTTATGTTTTGAATTTTGAAAATCTATCACACACTGTTGTGATCAGCATGATGTTTGGAGTCTGATAGGAAAAACATAATTATTGGTAAATAGTAACATACCCTTATGAATAGTAACCTACCCTTATGAATAGTAATATGACCCATATAAATATTAAATAATCAGAAATAATTGTAACTATAACCTTGAACGACTAAATAAAATATATCCATCTTATAAGTAATTATCTAACCATCGTAAATGTATTAGTATTTTTTACATCATAAATAATTTATTATAATTAATCAATTATTTAATTAGAAAAATTATTCTCCAAATATGTGTTTATAAATTTGAAATTCTCTGTCTTTTGAGTTTTAAGATAATATTTTAAGATCTAATGTAATATTTGAAAGCATTTTGAAATCAGTTTTAATTTTAAAATATGCATTTCTCAAGAAGATTATGATTGTAATTAAAAAATAAAATAATCATATATAAAATATTATTTGGAAAAAATTGACATCATTTGTGTATTATACAGGTCAAAAAATGGTTAGGGTTAATTTTTTGGATTCTTCTAAAATACTTCATTTTTTCGGGTGAATAGTAAAAATACAGTTTTTCACATAACCAGTGTATCTTAAATTACATCATTCATGATGTAATGATGAAATAAACTTTATAAAACAATATATTTGTCCATTTTATATTTAATTTCGTAAATGGTTCATTAAAACACAATAAAATCAATTTCCAAACCTAAATATAACTTTCAAAAGACTAAATTCAAAAGGTGATTTTGTAAAATATCTTTTTCTCATTCTTTCACTTTCCTTTTAATAAATTAATTAATTTTAATTATAAAAACGATTTAAAGACTAAAATTAATTATATTATATTAATATATTATTTGTGATATCAAAAATCTACTATTACAGGTCAATCATTTGATATTTTATTTTATTTGGTATTTTATTCTAAAAACACCCCCTCCTCATTGATAAATATCCCCTCACCCTCCCCATTCCAAACCACACCAATGAAGCTTCCAGACATGTCTAAACATTGTAAAAAAAATCATTATCTCCTCCACCACATCCAATACAGATGGTCTCATAAATAGTCAAATCCATGGGTTCTTAAAGAGGATCACTAGAGGAGGATTCAAGAGGTAATTTATCTCCCTCTTTTCCTTTAATTTCCTTTCAATTTCAATTACTTTTCTTAATCACTCCCAAAATATCGTAGTCCAAATGGTATCTTAATACCAGTATCATACATATAATTTATTTTTATGATACTAATGGGGTAATATATCATCCATCCCCCTTCCCATCTTCTTTTTTATTTTGGAAAAGAAAATGTTGTTCCTGATGTGTTAATTTATCACCTTCAAGAATGACATGTTTTTTTAAAATTACCACCTTTATATATTTTCCTGAAACCATATTTCCGGTAAAAACAGATTATGTTATAATAAATATATCATATTTAATGTTTTGGATCTAACTTATGTACATACTACTAAATGATTAAACAAAAAAACACCTTTGTTGTCGAAAAACCGCCTGAATTAACCCAAACGATCATCATTAAATTTTAACTGATGATTCATCCACATGGTATATAAAATAATTCATTATAAGATCATTTAAAATCATGTAATTTCATTAATAACATGAAATACCAGTTTTGGATGTTTATCCATGTTCTACACAAAATTCCTTTCATATATACAAGTGAAAAGTTCAAGAAAACCATTAAAACGAATATTCCCAAACAATAAATTTAAACTATATAACTCATAGAAATTCCATAATTGAACTTAAAAAAACCATATTAAACCATATTAATGTATAAAAGGATCTTTAATTGTAAATAAATAAATCTAATGTTGGTATAAATGACTTTAATGTGAAAAATCATTTGGATACAAGGTAAGGGGAAATTCTCAAACCCAACTTAATCTTTTCAGGTTCTCCCTCTTTCACTCAATTTTTTGTATGGTTACACAATAAAAATAATTTTTTAACCATTATATTACCAATTCTGTGATATATCTATTCTCCACTAGATTTAATATTAAATACATTGTTTTCCCAAATAACTCTTCTTTCGAGAACACACCTTTTACTTCTCACTCAAGGTTGATGGTTCTTGTATCATGTATGTTATTCCCACCTCCTTTTGGAAACCCAAAGATTAATATTGTGTTATTTTGAGTTGAAAACCATTAAATTCCATTTTTGTTATTGATATATGTTCTATGTGGCATTCATGATAATTAAAATGTTATGATGTTACTGGTGCAACCGAAATTATACAGTGTAATATAAATGTTTGTATATGACGGGTGTGCCCGGAATTATATAGCACTCCAATGAATTGGATAAAGTGATGAACCTCATGAGTTAAAGTGAAATGATGTGCGAACATGACTCTATATGTTTTCAGAACTATGTGTGGTGGATGACCACTAATACATGATGTTTTATTTTTTATGCATTGCCACATTTCAAGTTTTTTATTAACATTTCCTCCAATGATTTTGATGATGATGTTATAATTATTCTTACACCATTATATATTGTTCTTATCTACCCTCTTACTAGGATTTTAGATCATCCCATGCTGATGTTTATCCTCAGCTGACTACACGTACTAAGGAGAGGTCAAGTGACAATAAGAAGCTATAGAAGAAGGAATTAAATAAATTTTAATCCTTTTTGTTGGAATGTTATATTTGGTCCTAGTTTTTCCTTGAAACTAAACCTATATATCCCCGTGCTGTAATAATATTATGTTTCTTATATTTAAAAGTAATTAATAGTAATGTATGAAAAGGAATGGCCACTATATTTGGTATCAAAGGTAAGGTTTATTTAATTTGGGAATTAGGATTAGTGAACCCTAGAAAAAATCTCTTGCAAGAGACTATGTACAAATATTCATTCAAGATGCTTTACATAAGGATCCCATAAGTTATGATTTTAGTGTAAATAGTACAAATTAATAATTTATTAATGACTTTTTTACTTATGTTTTGTTATAATCATTTCTATTTTAGAAAAAAGTGGGAACCAGGAGAAACCAAGCCAACAACTCGTGCAACGTTCAGTGAAACGAATGACCGAACTACATCCCTAATGCTTTGGGAGGTTGAGTTCAAAACAACATAGAGATGCTTACCCAAATATATTAGGTTATGAAAAAAATGAAAATAATGGGGAATGTCTTCGGTCACCAAAGATGGAGCTGCTGGCTATCGAGTGTCTTATGGGGTAACAACCACCGACGTTTAGGTGATCTTCTGATCCACTAGTTACGGAACAGTGGGTCAACTCCATGGAGAAGATATTTTTTGTGCTCCACTGTTCTGAGATAGAGAAGGTGACTCTATTCTGTTATCATTTAGGTGGAGGGGCCAATAAATGATGACATTTGATTAAGAATACCATTCCAAGAGATAAAATTAAAGAGATGGAATGGGAAGACTTAAAGATCATGTTTCTTAACATGTATTTCCCACAAACTCTTCATATGAAGATGGAGAGAGAATTTATAGAGCTCAAAAAAAGGAAGGAGAATATTTCATCACCTACAAAGTGAATTTTAATAGGCTTGCATGGTTTGCTAGGGGTTTTGTGATCAACAATGATTGAATAATTGATAGATTTATGAGTGGATTAAAAACACAAATTCGAATGGATCTTGAAATTATAGACTTTGGGAGTTATTAATAAGTTGTTAGATGTGATCTCAAAGTTGTGATAGAGGTTGGAGAATGGTACCAAGACTATGGTGATAAGAAATGAAATACATAGTTTCAATCTAGAGGAATTATTGATAAAGGTGGGAAGAAAACTCAATGAACGAATTGCCAATAATGTGGGAAGTTTCATCCTGGGAACTACCTCAAAAGGATGGGGAAGTGAATCATGTGTTGGAGAGAACAAAACCAAGATCAAGAGTTTCTAAAAGACAATATAGGGAAGGAAAATGTATTAGAAGAAAAGGTAGCCCCACCGACGGATCAATGCTACCACCATAGGGAGAAAGGGAAATATGAAAACTAGTGTACGAAACATCAACTACTTAAGGGTAATAAGCATCACATGGCACCAATTCCAAAAGAAAAGGTGAATAATTTTTCCATTACTACTGCAGAAGTGGAGAAAAATAATGAAGTCGTACCACGTATAATTCCTATTCACTCAAGAATGGAAAAAGTATTATTTGATTCTAGTTCTATTCACTCCTTTATATCTTGAATGTTTTATAAAACTATACAATTGATCACTTGAAACATTGAAGTAAATATATATGTAAAAACACCAAGTGGTGAAATCATTGCAACCCATGTGTCAGAATCATCTCTTATTGTTTTATGTTGGAATATTCTTCCAACGGATCTCGTAATACTTCCTGTGGTGGAATTTAATGCTATAATAGGAATAGATTGTCTCTATTTATATAAATCACATATCAACTATCGGTAAAAGGAAATATATTTTCATATTTTGAACCATCCAAGGATACTATATAAATGAAAGGAATGTCATGAAACTCATTTGAGAAATACTTCAATAGTGTGTCTATTTATTCTCTATAAAGAAGAATATCTCACTAAAATGGTTGAGTCAAAGGAAAGTGATAACCATGGGTAAATACTCATCACGAGGGAGTACATTGATGAATTTCTTGAAGAGTTACCCAGACTTCCACTAGATTGTGATGTAGAGTTATCCATAGAACTCATAATCAGAGTTAATCATATGTAAAAGTGTCCCTATATGGTTTCTCCCTTCAAAATATAGAAGTTAAAGAAGCGTCTTCACGGGAATTTGGAAAAATGGTTCATACACCATAGTGAATCACAATGGGGTTCACCAGTTCTCTTTATGGAGATGAAGGATGGAACAATGCAGCTGTTCATTGATTATCAAAAATATAAAAAGATCATTGTACAGAAAAAGTATCTTATTCGAAGGACTGATGACTTTTTCGATCAGTTAAGAGGAGCTCAATACTTCTCAAAGGTGGATCTTCATTCTGGATATCATCATCTAAATGTGTATAAAAAATATATTCAAAAGACTACGTTCTATACTACATATGGGCACTATCAGTTTCTGGTGATTCCCTTCAGACATACTGATGACCCTATAATCATCATGGATTTGAGGAATAGAGTCTTCAAACATTACCATGACAAATTATTGGTAGTTATTATCAATTAAATTATAATATACTCCAAGATATAGTATGTAAATGAAGGGCATCTAAGATTTCTATTGGTGGAATTAAAAGAGGAGATGTTGCATGCCATGTTTAGAAAGTGTGACTTTTGGATGAAGAAGGCCATGTTTTTGGGAAATGTGATCACTAGTGAGGTAATTTCTTTGGACCCTTATAAAAAAGGTGATTGAGGAATGACCCAGGCCCTCTAGTGTCACAGAAATATATAGTTTTTAGGGATTAGTTGGGTACTACCGATGTTTTGTGAGAAATTTATCATGAATTTCAAGCGTGCTAACTATGTTAATAAGGAATGCAGTAAAGTATGCATGGATGGAAGAATGTGAGGGATACTTCAAAGAGAAAAATATAAGGCTGATCACTGCACCTGTACTCACACTAAAAAAAGTGGATATTGTTTTGTGATATACACTGATGCTTCAGAAAAATGTATTAGGTTATTTACTCATGAAAAATAATAATGTGATAGTCTATGCCTCATGGCAGTTGAATATCTATGAGTAGTACTACCCTATGAATGATCTTGAGCTGGCAGCCATGATTTTTTTCATTAATATATAGTGGCACTAGATTTATGGTGAGAAGTGTGACATATACCATGACCAAAAGAGCTTAAAGAATATATTCACAAAAAAGTATCTCAACATGCATAAAAAAAGATGGTTAGAGCTAATCAAGGACTACATTTTATCTATTTACATTAATCTTGGAAAGGTGAACAAGGTAGCTAATACTCTAAGAAGAAAATTACTTGCTACTCTATCAATGTTACGGATTGAGAAAGACACTATTTTCATGTATATTCAACGTAAGGATTTGGAAATCATAAGGACATGGGAAAATCATACCTTACACAAATTATTGTGCAACCATCTATACAATAAAAGATTATGAATGCACAAAGGGATGATCAAGAGTTACCAAAAAGGGGAATGTATCAAAGGAAGGGAATATGCAAGAGATACATATTGATGAAGATGGTGCGATTCAATTTGGAATGAAAAATTATGCACCTTCATCACCCATGATAAATAAAGAGCTATAGGATAATACACATAGCTACATATTTTATATCCATCCTGGTAGTACCATGATGTACCGTGACCTCCGAGATCACTATGGTGGGAGAACATGAAGAACTATATTTCAGAATATATCTCAAGGTGCTTGGTTTGTTACAAATTTAAAGAAGAGGGATAAAATTCAAAAGGGATGATACAACCATTTCTTATACACATGTGAAAATTGTAGAATTTCACAATGGTCTATATCATAGGTCTCCCAAAGACAACCAAGGGAAATAATACGATATGGGTTTTGGTTGACTGACTCACCAATATTGCCTATTTTATCAATATTAATGAATATATATCACATGAACAACTTGTAATGATATATCTGAAGGAAGTGGTGAGACTTCATGGTGTTCCACTATAACATCATAGGGAAATAAATAATATTAAATTCTAATGTTTGTCAATATTTGTGAATAGAATGTTAATATTACTTTAAATGGAATTATATGCTCAATGTCGTACCCAAAAGGCAACAACGAGTTTCTTTGAAATCTTACGTTGCCGACTAATAACATAATAATATTATAATAGTTAATGCCTAGTTGTTTTAATGGTAGTAATAAATATAAATAACTAAAAAATGGTAACATATGTTTGTTAAATATTTTTGCAATAAATGTTAGAGGCTTAAAATCCAAATGAATCCAATTTTAAGAATAAATACTCTAATATTTTGAAAAGATTGTTTTACCGCCTGTTGATGGCGAACCTTTTTTCAAATCTATATTTTGAAAATTTTGTAAGCTCTATTTGTCAAAACAAACATACTCTTTATTATTAGGACATTTAAATTTACTTTGGAAATTTTTTTGGTGTTTTTCTGACAATGTTCATTTTTTAATGAATAGTGAAAAATACTGCATTTTACATCAAAACTGCTTTTTTATCTAATTTAATTATATGGTTGGATTGTATTTTTAATTTTTATTAAGTTTTAATTAGAATATATTTTAACCATTTAATCCAATGGTGGTCATTGAATTAATTTCACCTTGTAATTGGGCATAAACAAGTTCCAAACTTTTCATAGATATTATTTTAATAAAAAACCCGCAATTTTTTTGACAACGAAAATTATTTTTAAATTAATTATTTAAATTTATATGTTTGGAATTTGGTAAAATTAATTACATATTTATAATCTTATGGTCCAAATTATGTAATTAATACTCTTTTGTTTTCGGACATTATGAATAGTAATGATGTTAATTATCTTGATTAATTAGTAATCGGGTAGTTAATGATAATAAAATAATATCATAATAATAACAAATGACCCCAAAATGTGTACTGGTGCTACTGGTTGTGTCATGGGAGACCCTGGGATTCCTTGTGCCAAACATTGGGACCCCATGAAATCACTTTTGGGTGAAAGTGACACTTTATCAATTTATTTTTAAGGAAAGGAGAATATCACTAAAGAATGTATCACCTGAGTAAAACATTTTTAGTTTTGTCTTTGTAAATAATATATTAGATTATAAATATTAATTGTAAAGCTAACAATATTTACTATATCATAGTATTTTGTTTATAATTTTTAGACATTAAATAAAATAAATTATTTGTGACATCATGATGATGCATCGATTATCTCATTAATGAATGATTTAAATAAAATGAAAAGATAATGTAAAATATATAACTTACACATGTCAAAGATATATTTGATGAGTATATTTAGAAAACTTATCACCTTATCCTCTAAATATATCAAGGTGGGACATTTAAAATCAGAAAATCATTTAAAAATAAAGTAACATTTCTTGACTTTCCAAGAGTGTCCCTCCTCTCCTCTTATAAAAGGCCCCCATCTCTACCTCCTTACCCACAACTATCAAGCCTTTGGCTTGGAAAAAACCTGACCATTTAATCTCTCCAAATCCATATACTCATCATTGAATCCTCAACTTAGGAAGAAAGCACTTCAAGAAACCCTTTTGGTTCAAACCAAAGGGAGTTACCAGATTAAAAGGTAATGTCCTCTCTTATGTTCTTTTGTTTTATTTTTCTTTTCCAACCACCTAAACTCATTTTATTCATTTATTTTGTAAAAAAAACAGTTTCTTAAATATACTAGGATGTTTTTATAAGTAGGATTCGAGATACACTTACACACACATCCGTCTAATGGTTAAAGAACATACTGTTTCTGAGGATGACGAATTACTGCCTCATGAAACGATGATTGTTCAATATTCTTTTAACACATTTAAAGGTGGAAATTATGATGTCACTATATTTTATATATTATATATACGGTATTTATGTTTTATATATGCTTCTGTATTTTATATTTAAAACATACATTTATTCTTTTCATGTTGTGAAAATGTGATAATTTCATATGAGGAGGTGTGGACTACTGCCCCCTCAAGTGATGTGACACGTTCATGCAATACATGGAATGTATAAAGAATGAAATTAATGAACATATGTGACCAATATTACATATATATTATACTGGATTTATAATATATATATCTCTCAATTAATTTTAATTGAATTAATACGCTAAATAAATGAAAGTAGAATTCATGCATAGGTATAGCCTACCGTCTCCATGAATGGTGAATTTCATTTCTTTTTATCTCCCAATGCTATGGAATAGTATAAAATGAATATGTACTCGATATATATGATATTTAAATCATTAATACTATTTTCTAGATGATGTAATTATAACTACATGGACTATTCTTTTCAAAAAAGAACATTTTTGGCTCATGTACCAAACATCAACAAAAAAATTTGATTTGAACTCACATAAATAACTGATTATTATAACATTATAATATGTGATATGAATTTAATAATAAAATTTAAAGTATTTCCTTAAGAAATTATAAATTTACAAAAGTTTATTATTCAGGAATATAAAGAAACAAACATGACAAGTCGGACTTGAGGTAAGGGATCCGACCTCTCACTTTCTTTTCAAGTTCCCTCTTTTATGTCATTTCATTTATACTCCATGTTATTATGTTAGAAGATGTTATTTCATAATATCCATACTGTAATTTTTATTTTAATATGATTAGATACCCCCACTTACTCTCCCCAATTCATTTTTATAATTTTTAAGTGCCGCCATTAGGCTGTCGAATTTCGTAAGGGATCCGACCTCTCTCTTTCTTTTTAAGAACTCTTTTTTATGTAACTTACTTTAAGCCCCTATTTATTATGTAAGGGGATGTAATTTTATATTAATCTTGAATTAAATTGTATATTAATATGATGAGAGACCCTATTTTATCTCATCAATTCATTTTTTGATGTTTTCTGTGGCGCCGTTAGGCTGCCATATTTTCATAAGGGGATTTTCATCTCACTTTTTATTCCCATTAGATTCATGCTACAATGGCCACTATTTCCTTTTATGTGGTATATGTACTGCCCATTATATTACTATTTTTATAATATTATCTCAATTATGGGTAATTAAATATTTATTGTATGACCCTTCTTTCATGGGGTGTACGTTTCGAAAGTTTCCCAAATCAGTAAGGGAACCTTTCACACTCCTCTTTTTAAAAGACTTATTTTCTGATGTCTTTTAATTTAAATATATTTATGTTGGGATATGTTATCATATATCCTTATTGATGTAAATTTTATGTCCATGTGATTAGATACCATGTTCTCTCTCATCATCTAATTTTATGAATTTTAAAGTGACGCCATTAGGCTCTCGAATTTTACCAGGGGATCTTCTTAACCTAATTTCGATTTCTTTTGGTTCAACTTGTAGTTATTGAATATGTCACCCTATGAATATGTGTGAATGACCTCTGGTTGTTTTACACATAATATACACTTATATTGGGTGTATTTATACTTTTTTCACATAATTATGAGATTGATTTATCCTTAATTTAAGGATACCTTCTTTATAAGGGATTTCATCTCATTTTTACATTTCTATTGAGACTTCATTGTTGTTATGCACAAATTCACTCTTATATGGTGTATATACTGTCCTTTGGAATATTATATCATGAATTCCTTTATTCTCATGATATTATAAAGTTCTGATTAAATGTTGTTCCTCGATTATTGTATTCAAGTGTCACTCATTTTTTTAGAAACCCTTTAACTAAAATATCATTTTAAATGTTTTAGTGATTTATTCTTATAAATATTTCTCATTAATATCCATGTTTTCTAAATGGTTTTAAGGATTTATTTATATAGATATTAATGGTTTAAAATGTTAAAATATTCAAATTGATATGGGAAACTTTGATTCAAAAATCTCTTTATTAAATGTTTTAAAAGGTTTCAAAAATGGCTTTTAGAATGGATAATTTATTTCAATTTCTTAAAATTTTATATTGTTATTTCAATGTGGGAATGTTTTTTTTATTTTATTCTTAATCTATGTGATATGATTATGTTATGGTTTTTGGACATTGATTATGAATACGGGTGGTTCTGTGATAAACTAACGGCGGGTGAACCCGATATAGCTCTCCAGTGCAATGGGTAACGCGAAGGGGTTAAACATTAAGGTTTCTCCGAAGAGATATAGGGAATATACTGTGATGAGTGTTCCAAATGTAACCATGAGGGTTACTCCCTACGTAATAATGTTATGAATTCCTCATGTTACGTTTATGTCTTATGATTTCTATGCATTATTCATAAGTCTTGTGATTTCATGATGTATGTTAAAGTGCTTATGTTTTACTGGTAAAGTATGATTTCATTGATTGTTATCTATAAATGTGCTAATGTTTCCTTTCCGTATTTTTATCTCCCTTACTGTGCTTTTTATGCTCATCCCAATTTTTTGAAATGTTTTTCACAGGTCAATGGAAAGGTACATTATATGATGATAGTGTCAAGGAAGTGTCAAGAATGAATCGATGTTTTTTTAAAATATGTTTTCGTTGATGGGAAAAATGAATATTATCTTTTATGTAACCACTTTGTTTAAATGTGGAATGTAATGCATGATTAAGGATCTACGTCTCTAAAACACTAAACTTGTAAAGATCCTCAATGCGTATTCTTGAAATAACTCAAGATTAAGTAATGTTTAAGGTCGGGTCCTTATAGTTGGTATCAGTGGTCAGTTTAGATAACTTTAGAGGTTAGAGTGTTGTTTAAGAAAAAGTGACAAGTTGGGTATAACCACAATGGTTAGTATATTAGATGGAGTCATTGTTTTTTTGAAAGTTAGAATGAGTTTGAGATAACTTGGATAAGTATATCTAGGTGTTAGAATGAGTTTAAGATAACTTGGATAAGTATATCTTGGTGTTTATCTTCCTCTTTATTATATGATTATTTTACTGATATACTCACACTGAACTTTTTGGTTTTAGTAAATTGCTGGATCTAGCAGGCACCAAAGTAACAGTGGATTTGAAGAAAATTGTGACGGTATTATGAAAGAACAATTGAATGATATGGGAGCTTCAATGAGAACTCTTGTGGTTATCCACAACCAACTATCTGGAGTCATGATTGACCACATGAATCTTTGTGAATTTTATAAGGAATCATATATGTGAGAAAAAAATCCCTACAGACTTTCAGGTAATAATAATAATGGTATGTATGTTCAAAAACCTATGTGTCAAAGATGTGGAATGAAACACACAGGAAAATGTTTCAATGGGACAGAAAGATGCTATAGATGTGGAAATGAAGGTCATAAAGCAAGAACTTTCCATGGAAAAAGGAAGCATCTAGTTGACTCCAGGAAAGGGAAAGAAGATATTTCTGAAGGATCAATTGAATGTTTTATATGTGGTGTTCATTATCATTATCAAAACACATGTCCTATGAAGAAGTTTCGGGAATGAGGTCACCAATATCGTACAAATATTCATTTACCAATACATAATTCCATTCCAATTGAGGATAAAGAAACTGACAATGACCAATGAAAGGTATGGATTATTTCTTAACATATGTTTTCCTATTATTAGAATCATAGGATATGATTCATGATTTTGTTTTTATGAAATAAATATTTCAGAATAATTTTAAAATTAATGGTTAATGGATCATGAAGAATGTTTATTGAATAAGAAGTCAATATATAAGGGATTCTGGAGTTATAGTAGATTTTAGGATGGTGAAATTCTTAGATATATTAAGTATCTTTTGATGATGGGGTTACATTAGAAGACTTTTTATAGTATATGTAACCCTAATGTTTGATATATGAAAATTTTATTCAAGGAATAATTATCCTTTCTTTTGTGGATATATTTATAAAGAACTATTTGGGTTTTTATGATCCTTGAATTTGAGGAAATTACTGGTTAATACATTTTGGGTTTCAAAATGGAAATTATTAGATAACATTTTTGGTTAAAATATGTTATGGTAATTTTTTAAGATTTTATCTCTTTTTGGTGAATGTTTTAAGAATTATACAGTTTTGGAAAAAGGACAACATGCAGACCGTGTGGAACCCGTCGCGTCGGATGAAGCTGCGAGAATCGAACCCACAACCAAAGTGTAACTAGTATTTATCACCTACCACTGGACTACATGAAGTCCTTGGTTAGTTTGAATGATTATTTTTAGTTAGATTATTTTATGAATTTAGAGTAAGTTGATTTTGGGTTATCTATGGAAATGATTTTCCTATCATGGAGGATATGTGATTAGGTTAATTACTTTTTAGTATAAGACTTTAAGAGTAACTGATGTTATTTTGGAAAAAAATGTTAAGATTTATCTTAAGAGACTATGTGATTAAATACTTCAGAGATTTGGGTTTCAATAATAGTTTGGTTTACTTTGAAGAATTTTATGGATTGATGTTTATTGAATGGTCTTTTTTGAACTTTGGGTTTTGTTTGACAAATTTTGGAGATTATGAGTAGTGTTTCATTTTGTAAAAAACAAATATCCTTTTTGGGTATTATCTGATCTCGTACTAAACATTTTGGTATGGTTTTGGTTAAGATCTGAAGACATGGGAAATATATAGTTCCGTTTTTTGGATTAGGTGATTCTCAAGAATTTGATTATAGTACTCTTAATTCGAACAAGTCTTCCTAAATACTCGCCTTTTGGAGAAAATAAGAGTTTGAGTAAGGAATCTAGTAAAACCTAAAAGTCTAAATGGAAAGTAATTATGTTTCATTATGATTTAGTTAAGCTCAAAAATAAATTCCTCAATGAAAAGTAATTTAAAACAAAAATGTTATCTGTTAACATCTCATTCTGGGGAATCGAATACTGTTTAACCCATCACAATTTTGTGATATTCTTGGGGTTAACGTTATCATAGACATGTTTACTATCACTCTCCAACAGAACATGACCCTTTTATTTATCCTCCATATCCATATTTTCCTACTTGGAATTATAGTATGGTTTAACTCAGGTGACCTTTGTACTTCTCTCCCTTTCTTTTAAAGTGATAGTTTTACTGACTCTTGTTCTGATGTGGAACTTTCAATGAAGATTCCAAGCCCAATTTTGAAATTGCGAGGATGCAATTCCCAAAAGGGGGGAAGGATGTAACATCCAAGGTAAATAAAAAATATTATTGTATTCTATTTTTTATCAATATTTGTGAATAAAATTTTAATATTACTTTAAAGGGATTTCTATGCTCGATGGCGTACCCAATACACAACAACGAGTTTCTTTGAAATCTTACGTTGCACATTAATAATATAATAATATTATAATAGTTAATGCCTAGCCGTTTTAATTGTAGGAATAAAAAAAATAACTTCAAAATGATTACATATGTTTGTTAAATATTTTTACAATAAATGTTAGAGGCTTAAAATCCAAATGAATCTAATTTTAAGAATAAATACTCTAATATTTTTAAAATACTGTTTTACCGCCTTTTGATGGAGAACATTTTTTGAATATAACATTTGAAAATTTTATAAGCATTATTTTTCAAAATAAACTTGTTCTTTATGATTGGGACATTGAAATTTACATTGGATAAATTTTTGGTATTTTTCTGACAATGTTCATTTTTTAATCAATAGTGAAAAATACTGCATTTTACATCAAAATTGATTTTTCATCTAATTTAATTATATGGTTACATTATATTTTTAATTTGTATTAAGGTGTAATTGAAATATATGTTTACCTTTTAATCCAATTGTGGTCATTAGAATTAATTTCATTTTGTAATTGGTCATAAACAAGTGCCAAACTTTTCATAGATATTATTTCAAAAAAAACATGCTATTTGTTTTGACAACAGAAATTATCTTTAAATTAATTATTGAAATTTCTATGTCAGGAATTTGGTAAAATTATTTCCATAATTGGAATCAGGAGGTCCAAATTATGTAATTAAGACTTTTGTTTTTGGATATTATGAATAGTAACGACGGTAATTATCATTAATTACATTGATTAATTAGTAATCGGGTAGTTAAGGATAATAAAATAAAATCATAATAATAACAATTGACCCAAACATGTGTTCTAGTGCTACTTTTTGTGTCATGGCAGACCATGGTAGGCCTTTTTCCGAGCATTGGGACCCCATGGAATCACGTTTGTGTGAAAGTGACACTTTATCATTTTATTTTTAAGGAAAGGAGAATATCACTAAAGAATGTATCACCCGAGTAAAACATTTTTTGTTTTGTCTGTGTAAATGATATTTTATACTATAAATATTCATTGGAAATATAATAAGATTCACTACATCATAGTATTTTTAATAATTTTTAGACATTAAATAAATTAAATTATTTATGACATCATGATGATGTAGCGATTATCTCATTAATGAACGATTTAAATAAAATGAAAAGCTAATGTAAACTCTTAGACATAAACAAGTCAAAGACCAATTAGATGAGTATATTTCGAACCTTTATCACCTTATCCTCGAAATATATCAATTTGGGACCTTTAAAATCCAATAATAATTTTAAAATAATGTAACATTTCTTGACTTTCCAAGAGTGCCCCTCCTCTCCTCTTATAAAAGTCCCCCACATATACCTCCTTACCCACACCACTCAAGCCTTTTTCTCAGCCAACACCTTCCCATTTCATCTCTCCATATCCGTATCCCCATCATTGAAGTGTCACTTTAGGCATAAATCTCTTCAAGAAACCCTTTTGGTTCAAACCAAAGGGAGTTACCCTATTTAAAGGTAATGTGTTCCCTTATGTTCTTTTGTTTTATTTTGTTTATCCAACCCCCTAAATGCTTTTTATTACTTTATTTTGTAATAACACCAGTATCTTAAATATACTAGGTTGTTTTAATAAGAAATATTTGATATACACTTACACACACATCTAAATAATGGTTAAAGAACATACTGTTTCTGAGGATGATGAATTACGGCCTCACGAAACGATGATTGTTCAATATTCTTTTAACACATTTAAAGGTGGACATTATGATGTCACTGTATTTTATATATGATATATATGGTATTTATGTTTACTATATTCATCTGTATTTTATATTTAAAACAAACCTTAATTCTTTGCATGTTGTGAAAATACGATAATTTCATATGAGGAAGTGTGGACTACCGCCCCCTCAAGTGATGTGACTCGTTCATGCAATATATGGAATGTATAAATAATGAAATTAATGAAATTATGTGACCTATATAACATATATATTATACTTTAATTATAATATATATATCTCTCAATTAATGTTAATTCCATTAATATGACAAAGAAATGAAAGTAGTGTTCATGCGTATGTACAGCCTACCGTCACCATGAATGGTGCATTTCATTTCTTTTTATCTCAAAATTCTATGAAATAGTATAAAATGAATATATACTAGATATATATGATATTTAAATCATTAATACTATTCTGGAGATGATGTACATATAACTACATTGATGATTTTTTTCAAACAAGTTCATTTTTGACTCATGTACTAAATATCGACAAAAACATTTGATATGAACTCACATAATTAAAAAATTATTATATCATTATAATATGTGATATGAATTGAATAATAAACCTTAATGGAGGTAATTGATAAATTATAAATTAATTTTTTTTATTATTCAGGAATATAAAGAAACGAACAAGACAAGTCAGACTTGAGGTAAGGGATCCGACCTCTCTCTTTCTTTTGAAGTACCCTCTTTTATATCATTTCATTTATGCTCTATGTTCTTATGTTGGAGGATGTTATTTCATATTAACCATACTTTAATTTGTATTTTCATATTATGAGATACACCCTATTACTCTGATCAATTCATTTTTAGAATTTTTAAGTGGCATTGTTAGGCTGCCGAATTTTCATAAGGGATCATACCTCTCTCTTTCTTTTTTAAGTACTATTTTTTATGTAACTTAAATTAATCTCCTATTTATTATGTTGGGGATGATATTTTATATTACTCTTTCCGAAAATTTTATGTTAATATTATAAGAGGCCCTATTTGAACTCATCAATACATTTTTGGAAGTTTTCGGTGGCGTCGTTAGGCTGCCGAATTTTCATAAGGGGATTTTCATCTCAGTTTTTATTCCCATGAGATTCACACTAAAATGGACACTATTTCCTTTTTTCTGGAATATATACTGCCCGTTATTTTACTATTAGTATAATATACTCTCATTTATGGGTATTTACATCTTCATTGTATGACCCTTCTTTCATGAGGTGTACATTTCGAAAGTTGCCCAAATCGGTAAGGGAACCTTTCATACTCCTCTTTTTGAAAAGACTTATTTTTTTATGTCTTTAAATTTACATATTTTTTTGTTGGGATATGTTATTATATGTCCATATTGATGTAAATTTTATGTCCATGTGATGAGATACCATTTTATCTCTCATCAACTAATTTTATGAATTTTAAAGTGACGTCGTTAGGCTGTTGAATTTTACCAAGGGAATTTCTTAAACCAATTTCGATTTCTTTGGGTTCAACTTGTAGTTATTTAATATGTCACACTATGAATATGTATCAGTGACCTATGGTTGTTTTACACTTAATATACACTTATATTTGTTGTATTTATACTTTTCACACATAATAATGAGATTGATTTATCCTTAATTTAAGGATACCTTCTTTATAAGGGATTTCATCTCATTTTTACATTTCTATTGAGACTTCGTTGTTGTTATGCACTAATTCTCTCTTATATGGTGTATATACTGTCCTTTGGAATATTATATCATAAATTCCTTTATTCTCATTATATTATAAAGTTCTGATTAAATATTGTTCTTCATTTATTGTATTCAAGTGTCACTCATTTTGTTAAAACCCCTTTAACTAAAATAACGTTTTAAATGTATTAACAATTTATTCATATAAATATTTCTCCTTAATATCCATGTTTTAAAAATGATTTTAAGGATTTATTTATATGTATATTAATGGTTTAAAATTTTAAAAGCTTCAAATTGGTATGGGACACTTTGATTCAAAAATATCTTTATTAAATGTTTTCAATGGTATTGAAAATGGAATTTAGGATGGATTCATTATTTCAATTTCTTAAAATATTATATTGTTATTGCAATGTGGTAAAGTTATATTTCCATTATGCGTAGGTTATGTGCTATGATTATGTTATGGTTCTTGGGCATTGTTTATGAAGACGAGTGGTTCCGTGATAAACTAAGGGTGGGTGAGCCCGATATAGCTCTCCAATGCATTGGGTAACGCGAAGGGGTTAAACGTTAAGGTTTCTCCGAAGATATTAAGGGAATATAGTATTATGGGTATTCCAAATGTAACCATGAGGGTTACTACCTATGTAATAATGTTATGAATGCCTCAAGTTACCTTTATGTCTAATGATTTCTATAAGTTATTCATAAATCTTATGATTTCATGAGGATGTTAACGAGCTTAGGTTTTATGAGTAGAGTATGATTTCATTGATTCTTATATATACATGTTCTAATGTTTCCTTTCCGTATTTTTATATCCCTTACTGAGCTTTTTATGCTCATCCCATGTATTTGAATTTTTTTCACAGGTCAAGGGAATGTTACATGATATGATGATAGTGTCAAAGAAGTGTCAAGAAAGAATCCATGTTTTTTTAAATATGTTTCCGTTGATGGGAAAAATGAATACTATCTTTTATGTAACCACTTTGTTCAAATGTGGAATGTAATGCATGATTTATGATCTAATTTTATAAAACACTAAACCTGAAAAGATCATCAATGTGTATTCTTGAAATAACTCAAGATTAATTAATGTTTAAGATCGGGTCCTTATAACTACTCTTGATTTTATCTGATCATGAACTAAGATTCCCATCTAAATTCTGGAGGAGTCATCAATATGATTTTAGTACTGAATTAAATTTGAGAATAGCCTATCGCCCCCAACCTGATAGCCAATCTGAAAGGTCAACTTAGAATCTTGAAGACATGCTATGATCCCGCTCTTAGGAATTAAAAGGTGGATAGTATTAGCATCTCCCAATGGTTTACTTTTCAAACAACAATAGCTTCCACTCAAGTATTCATATGGCTCATATGAAGCTTTTTATGGAATGTAATGTTGATCTCCAACTGGTTGGGATGAAGATGGATAAAAAACTTCAAGGACTTGATGTTGTGAATGAGATGATCGATAAGATTCAAGTCATCCAAAAACACATGAAAGCTGCTCAGAGTTGGTAAAAGATCTTTTTAGAAAAATGTTGAAGGGACTTGGAGTTCAAAATTGGAGATAATGTCTTCCTTCAAATATCACCATGGAAGAGAGCCATGCGGATTGGAAATAAATGGAAGATAAAACCAATGTTATATTGGCCCCTTTGAGATCCTTGACTACAAATGAGCCATAATGTATCATCTTTAACTTCCACCAAATATGGATCAAGGTCATGATGTGTTTCATGTATCTCTCATGAGGATGTACATACCAGATCCATCACATGTACTGAACTAAGAGGTGGTATAGTTGGAAGATGATATCTCCTATGACGAGAAGATAAAAAATATTCTAGACACGAGAGATAAAGATCTACGAAATAAGAAAACCCACCTTGTCAAAGTGTTTCATTAGAACCATATTTTTAAGAAGAAAATTTGGAACTTTAGGAGATGATGAAGGAGAGGTACCGTCACCTGTTTGAGTAAAATGAAATTTCGAGGGTGAAATTTTATAAGGGGAGAATATTTAACGACCTAATGTTTTATCAATGGAAATACCTTCTTAAAATAAATCCTTCTAGTATAATCATATTTGGAATCATAATTAAATGATACTAAATATTATGTGACAATTAAACATGATTTTTCGACTTTAATGTTTTGAATTTTGAAAATCTGACATACACGGTTGCGATCAGTAAGATGTTTGGAGTTGATAGGACAAACATAACTTATGGTGAATAGTAACCTACCCTTATGAATATTATCGAACCCTTATGGATAGAAATATGACCCTTATGAATAGTAAATCATCCAAATAATAGTAACTTTACCCATGAATGATTAAATAAAATTTAGGTTTCTTATAAGTGATAATTTAACTGTAGTAAAAGTATTGGTTTTTTGGTAAGTCATAAATAATTAATTATAAGTAATTAATATATTAAATAGAAAAAATATACACCTAAAATGTGTTCATAAAATATCAATTCAATTTATTTTGGGTTGTATGATAATTTTATAAGAACTTATATAATTTTTGAAATCATTATAAAATCATTTTTAATTTTAAAATATGTATTTTTGAAGTAAATTTTTATATTAATTAAATATTAAATTAATAATATTTATAAAATTTGCTATAAAAAATGGAATTGATTTTTTTATTCTAAATGTTGAAAAATGGTTAGGGTGAATTTGTTTGGATTTTTCTAAAATACTTCATCTTTCGTGTGAATAGTGAAAATATAGTTTTTTACATAACCGGTGTATCTTAAATTGCATCATTCATGATGAAATGATGAAAGAAAATTTATAGAACATTATATTCGGTCATGTTATATTTAATTTCATAAATGGTTCTTGAAAATATAATAAACTCAATTTCCAAAGCTAAAAATAACATTCCCAAGCCTAAAGTCAGAAGGTGATTCCATAAAGTATCTTTTTCTCTTTCTTTCACAATCCATTTAATAAATTTATGAATTAGAATTATAAATATTATTTAAAATATAAAAAAATTATATTATATTAATATCTTATTTATCATGTCAACAACTACTATTACAAGTCTAAAAATTGATATATTATTTATTTAATATTTTATTCTAAAAACACCCCTCCTCATGTATAAATAACCCCTCTCCCTCCTATTTCTACACCACACCTATCAAGCTTCAAGACTTGTCAAAACTCTATCGAAAAATATTTCTTATTGCCCCCACATCCAATATCTTCTGGTATCATCAAAAGGAAAATCCGAGATCTTTAAAGAGGATCTTAAGTGGAGGATTCAAGAGGTAATTTCTCTCCCTCTTTTCCATTAATTTCCATTCAATTTCAAGTTATTTTCTTAATCTCTCCCTAACTATACTAATTAAAATGTTATGTTAACTTCAATATCAAACATATACTGCAATATTATGATTATGACGGGGTAATATATCATCCAACCCCTTCCCCTCTATTTTTTTATTTTGGAAATGAAAACGTTGTTTGTGAGGTGTTAATTTATCACCTTGTAGAACAACATGTTTTATATTTCCATTACCGCCTTCATCTATGGTCATGAAACCATTTTTATAGTTGAAACATATTATTATATATGTATTATATCCTATTTAATTTTATGGATCTAACTTATGTATATATTAATCAATTATTGAATAAAACAAGTTTGTTGTGCTTGAAAATTCTCCCGAATTAACCCAAACAATCATCATTAAATATTAACTAATGATTCATCCACATGGAATATAACATATTTCATTGTAAGATAATTAAATATATTATTATTTAATTAATAACATGAAATATGAGTTTTTTATATTTATCCATGTTCTACATGAACTTTAATTCATAAATAAAAGTGAATCGTTCCCGAAAACCATAGAAAAACATTCTCGAACAATAAATTTAAACTTTATAACTAATCCAAAAGACCATAAATGAACCTAATAACACCTTAGTGAATATTATTAATTTATAAAGGGTTATTTAATTGTTAATTGATTAATCTAATGTGGTTATACAAGAATTTAAGGTTAATAAAGCATTTATATACATGGTAAGGGGAAATTCTGGAACCCAACTATCGTTCTTCGGGTTCTCCCTCTTTCCCTCCATTTTTATTATGTTTACACCTTAAAATATTTCATCATTATATTAAATATTCGAGTATATAAATTTTCTACACTAGATTTTATGCAAACACAATATTATGCAAAAGAACACTTATTTCAAGAACACACCTTTTACATCTCACTCATCGTTGATGGTTCTTGTATCAAGTATGTTATTTATTCTTTATTTTAGTAACCCAAAGTTTATAAATGTGTTATTATGAGTTTATAACCATTCTTTTCCATGTTTATGATTGATATATATTCTATATGGTGTGCATTAAAATGAATATTTTATGTTTTGATAGGTGCACCCAAAATTATATAGCACAATATGAATGTTTGAATATGACGAGTGGTCCCAAAATTATATAGAGCTCAAATGCATTGGGTGAAGTGATGATCCTGATGAGGTAAAGTGAAATTATTTTTGAAAATTATTCATGTTTTTTTCACAAATATTTCTGTTAGATGACCACTAATACACAATGTTTCATTTTTTTATGCATTGCCACATTTCAAGTCTTTTAATGGTGTTTCCCCACATGATTTGGATGATGATGTTATATTTTTATCACCCCATGATATATTATTCTTATCAATACTATTAAAAAGATTTTATATCACCCCTTTGTGATATATATCCTTTGGTGACTACATGTACTATGTAGAGGTCAAGTGCCTATATGAATCTAGAGAAGAAAGAATTAAATAAATTTTTATGATAGATGTTGTAAATGTTATGTCTGGTCCAAGTTCTCCAATGACACTAAACCTATAGATCATCGTCATGTAATAATATTATGTTGTTTATATTTATAATGAAGTAATCGTAAGGTACGAAAAATCAGGGTCACTATAGTTATACATTAGAGGCTTGACCATATGTACCACATGGTTTTAGGTATGGTGTGTTGGAAACAACACTAGGTGAATGGTATTAAATGAAACATGTGTAGTTAAGTACTGGAAAAGGAAATTGGGTGAGGCCAATTTGTTTTATGAGGTGTGATTGGTAGGCTATGTCATGATCTAAAACAATCTAGGGGAATCATGAGGCTAGGGCTGTATAATTGGTGACACTATTATGAACCAGTAAAAGAATGTGTTCTAGAATTTCATATTGGATAGATGGTTTGAGAGAGTTAAAATGTGTGATTCGTATAATGGTGATTATAGTGATGAACATGGAATTAGAATCTATTATGAATGAGTTCTTGGTGGTGGAATACTAATAGTGTCAGAAATATATGGTTTGAGATTTGTGGTTTGAAAATAATTGTTATGTGATATGACAAATTAACTTTTAATCATGTTCTATTGGAAACATCAATGACTGTGAAATGGAAATTAAAATCTGTCAGTGACTATTAGTATTATTAAAGGCTAGGAGTTTAATAGTACACCTAAAGCGGGGCATTGTTTTTTATGTAGTGTTTGGATCCATTAATCATGGGATTATAATGATTTGAGAGATAGATCTTGTCTATGTGTGATACCTGTGTAGCCATATACAATATTCCTGGAACATTTGTTCAGGACCAGAGTCTTGAGATTTTTCTAGGAGGTTCTAAAACCATGACACTTGTATGGACCTAGGTCAATCAAAAATTTTCAGAACCTCAGAAACCATTTCATAATGGTGGTTTTTAGGGTGAAGGACTCTTATTGTATGTATTCTTAAAGGAGTTTGGGTGGAGTCATGGGTGCATAATATTGTCACAATAGCACTAGATAGATTGTAATAAAATGACCCATTCTTAAAAATTTGCATAATATTGTGTTTTTATACTAGAATTATCTTTAAAAAAGTACAATTATCCTTACCATTTAGTGCTTTAAATAAAAAGGTCATAAATCTTATATAACAAACCATTATATTAAAATATGGACAATTCCACATAGTATCAATTTTCCCCACAATATAAGACATTCAATATTGAATATAATTTACTTTATTTCCAATTATTCATGATTTTACACTTAAATTATTTTTTTCTATTCGTTCTTAAAACCCTTGATAATCAATTTTAAATGTGGAATGAGAAAAAAAATTATTAAGGGATATAAATGGTAGAATATGTTAATATAGAGAAAACATAAACACCAATATAGTTTTTTCACTTCTCTATATTCTTTGAGTATATAAAATATATAATATCCACATAAAAACACATCTTTTTTCAAATATTACCCCTAAAACTCACAACTAGAAAATTGAAAACATTTCAGAGAACATATAGATTCATATTTAACACTTATGCTTATTCAAGTAAGAATTAACAGGAACCCTATTAAATCCATTAGAGAAACATACTTGATAAACTTCTTCCTTTCCTTTTAATATAAGGAACCTTACCAAATACATCCGGTACATATATCGAGATTACCCGTCATATATGTTCTATCAATATTACTCATCGAATAAGATATATCAGGATAACCTTTTATCATCTATAATTCTAATGTTCCACATCATAAAAAATATTTTTATGATTTAACATTTTCATGAAAATATCCCTGAAAAATATTTTTTTCCCATAAAAAAATCAATTTATATTTCCACATAAATATAGTGATAAATACCACATTATTTTGAAAAAAAATAAAATGAAAATTTCATGGAATTTTGATGATATTATTTAATTGTAAAATAACCATATAAAATTATAAAGGAGTCTTCAATGAAAATAAAAGTCATGATCTCAAGAACTCTATTTCATTCCTTATATATTAAATAGAAACATTTTTTATACTTTGATAAAATGCATCAAATGTGATAGATATAGTTTTATTCAATAAGAATATATTTAAAACTATAATATAGAATGTAAAATACAGTTGAAAATGAACTTTATAAACCATTGAAACCTGATAATAAATTTATTGAATCTTTTAAAAGTACATGGATATGGACTAAAAACATGTTTAAAAGGAGACTTTAAAAGTAGAATTTTAAAATAATGTCCCATACATTAATTATCGGCTAGCATCATACATTCAATAAATCTTGAAATATTAAATTATATTAGTAATTTACTTTCCAATGAACTATTTTTTGGTTTATTCAAATAAAATAATCCATTATTTTTTAATTTATAACCATTTTTAAACAGATAATCAGTTAAGTATATATCAGATGTTTTGAGGTTGTTCAATTCACAATCCTAAAACAGATTCTATATGATAACCACGGTCAATTATGTCACTATTAAATAATTTCTAGAATCATAATCAAAAAATTATTATCATATATATATATATAATAAATTTTTATAAACATCCACAAAATACATAAAATAATATAAACTATACTGATTCATGGATATGCTAGTGCACACATAATCACGGATGACGTTTTTCATTATTAAATAAATAGAAACGTAATAAAATAGATAATATATTATCTTTATATAATTATTATTATGAAATTAATACCATATATATTTATTAAATAAATCATAATATGTATCCTTCTGAGGAAATGATGAAAATAAAACACATAATTTCGAGGAGGTAGTAATCCAACCATATGGATGAGCGATGTTTTCATTTACCATTGGACAGAGAAATAAATAAAAAAGTGGTATACCATATTCATAATAAAATATAAGTATTTTTAATATACATTATCTATTATTTAATAACATTTTAATAATATTTTATTGATTTCAAAGAAGAAATAAACTAGAAATAGGTCTCTTAGAACTTATACATTCTCCTCAGATAATTTCATTGGATTACAACTTATGGAATCTATGTTTGACCTTTTGGTGTTTCCATGAACTCTATGACTTATGGAGTGATTATTGTGGTAGAATTGGTTAGTATTTGGGTAAAAAATAGTTGTAAATTTTTTCGAGGAATAGAAGAGCGAATGTTCTGTTTTATAAGTCAGGAGAGGAGAACTATTAGAATTACTTTAAGTACGAATTTATTTAAATTAATTTACATGTTTATGTGGAATAAATAGAGAAATATTTCAATTCTACATCGACTAACTATCAAAATAATCTCATATAATAAAATTTTGGCATGTTTAGGTTATTTTTTCAACCTTATATATTAGTTTTTACACCTCATTTACCCTTTTAATTATTCTCATGATATTAGAGTTTTTTACTATTTAGGATTATTGAAAGATACTATAAAAATAAATTTGACTATAAGTTGACCAAGGTTGATATTATTTACTATATCGCATTTATATTTCTTAAAATAATAAATTTAGGAAATTTATATCATTAAATAAGACATTATTTGACATAATATACCATTAGAGTCATTTTTGGGACTATAGAAACAATTTAACCGTAATGTCAACAATATATTAATAGAAATTGAATATATATTTTTAAAACACCACTATAATATTTTATTTATCTATATAATTAATGGGAGGTAAATATTATGCTCTATCACTTGAACAAGAACTATGATAGTTTTTCATAAGAATATATAGTAATTAGTCCATCACCAAAACAAAAAATAAATCAAAGTGATAAACAATTCATCAAAACCTTATATAGCCATTTTAAATTAATATGACTAGTTTTTATCCTTGTAATAAATTATTATAAATTAAAAATTAATAGAGTGACATTTTGTATTTATCCATTACATAAAATATTATAAATGTTATAATAAATGGAATGTGGAATGAAATTTACAACCCATTGAACATTGTATAGTTATGGTCAAATAAATTATAAAATTTTTATTTATTTTGGTATTCCTATTCATATAGTTTTAATATTTTTTAGAAGTTTTACTTTTACTATGGTGAAAATTATTTACTAGAGATACTTTTTATGATTACAAAAAATAGGGAACTATTTAGAAATTTTAAACTTCCTAATAAAACTTTGGGAATGAAATTTTTATGGTTGAATTTCTATATTTTTTAGAAATTATTTCATTATAAAAATAAAAAACTCTATAAATAATAATTTTTAGAAAAAATGTGTTTTTATGCCTAGAAATATACTTATATAAAAATCATGTAAAATAGTTATTCCTATACAATTAAATTGGTTATTTATAATAACTTTTAACTATGTTTATTTATGATCAAATCCAAATAATAATAATCCATATAAATGAATAAAAACCAATGTTTTATAGAAATAATAATTATTCATTATTTACAAGAAAATAAAACTTTTTAAAAAAAATACAAAATTTCCTCAAAAGCTTATTTTAATATTCTGATTTCATAAATAAATTTATCTTTTTTTTAAAAAAATTCTATAGAAATTAATATTTAAAATAAAACATTAAATTATAATGAAATTAATTTAATAAGGTATGAATTCTTTCCATTATGATTAAAAAAGAAAAAAATATTGTTATAGTGAATAAAATTATATAAATTCTAAATCATGAATATTTATAAGGAAAAAAATTAATCTATTATTACTATGGTTGTAAATTCCTCCCTTTTTTGAAATTGCACCCTTGAAATTTTATCAATACTTAAACAATTGCGTATATTATTCCTTTAAAATATTTAATGATCCCCATGTTTCTTTATCAATGATATAGTTTTTTACAAAACATGAACATGACGGATCACCCTATTCCTCAATAACTTTTTTCTATAGTAATAATTTGTATAGGTTATTGCTTATCTTCCAACTAAATAAATTTAGAATTAAAATCATCAGATGAATTTGAAACATATTTAATTAACAATTATATATGTAATACATCATGTAACATTGATAAATGTTGTTCCAGTGTCACATGATAAGAAACAAATAAAAATTTACCCGTAATTTCATAAGGTGAAATAAACCATGGAGTAACCATTCTATTTTCTTAACAATTCATATAATTTTTTTGTGGAGATACATAAGATATAATTGAGCACCTTTATCAAATAAAATATATTTCCTCCGATTATATTCATTTTTTTTATATTACGAGATTCTATTATGTGATGTTGAATTTTATTTAACTTCTCAACCATATTTTTGGAAAATTCTATTCCAACTACCACCTAACACCCACTTCATCGCAACAAGATATATCCCGACAACAAATTCAATATAATTACTCAAATGATTCCATATATAAATTAGAGTAAAACCTATTATTATAACAAAACACAACTAATAAAAAATGATATTCCAGACATCCCCGGAAATCGATTGAACATATATATTCCAATTCTTGAATCTCTTTCATTTACTATCCATTACAATTTCGATAAAATTTTGTATGAAAATTGTATTTAGTACCAATAGAATTACAAATTCCTTCGAAAAAACAATATTTATGACTTGGATCATGGTAATATACAATAGATAGTAGAATAAATTGTATCATCTATATCTTTTTGATATAAAATCATGAATGGTGCTCTATGTGAATAATATATCATATAGAAAATAAATATTTATAATAATAACCAAATTTAAAATATTATTTCAACATTTCTTTCCCAATATAATTATGAAATCCATGTATATATTTTCCCATCTCCACTTCCAAACTAGAAAAGTATGCATAATACCTTTCAATAATTTTTGTTCGGCTTTATACTATTGATAACTCAAATAATTGGATGCAAACTCTATAATGTCTATTTTCATTCCATCCCAACATTTATAATATCATATTTCATTATACATGTTATTATTATCGAAATGAAAAGAATAAGAAGATCAATGAACTTCAGTCAAAAAATTACTTTTTCAATTTAGATAAATTACCCTTATTTACATGTTTAAATATTTCATTCAAATAAAGGTCTTCATTCTATGATTTTTCTAATTCTATTTTAAAATGAAAAATTATTTGAATCCTAAAATAATATAGGGTAATATCCTTTATGTAAAATTTATAATCCATTATTCATTAAATAATTTACTAATGGATCGATCCCCAAACATGGAATAGTTATTGATGAATTAATTTTCTTTTTAATGTATCATATATTTTATTGTTCCTTTCCTAAATTGAAATTAATCAGGTAATAATATTAATTTTTAGATCTATCCATCTTTTCTGGATCTTTTTTATATTACTACATGTGAATATAATCATTAAAATTTTATCCTTGGTATGTATTTCACACATAATTCTACATAAATTTTTATCTATATTTTTAATATAAAAAACCATAGTACGTAGTCCTATATAAAATATTGGATAATTGAAATCATTTGGTTTTAATTGGGATGAATTATTAGAAATTAATTGACCATTTGGAATCAAAACACTACCTTGTACATTAAAATAATAATCAATGGAGATGAAAAATTCTCCATGATCTAGAGGTAGATAAAAAACAATATAATTTTGAACCATTATTTTTCACTTCCATGAAAAAATCATCCTACTCTTATATAGATTAATTTACACCATTTGGAGTTTACTAAGCTAGTGGGTTAGATAAAAGAGATATTTTTTCAATAACCCGATGGTATTAACATGCTAATCCATATAAGATATTAATAATTATGACATTTATTGGTCTTGTACATTCTACAAAAAAAATATCTTGTAAAAGTCAACAATTGTTCAATCTGTATAAATAAATAATCTCTAGGAAGGAAATATACTATAAATAAAATAAACATTTATTAATTTTTTTTATATAGATTCATTTTTATTTAATGTTTTCAAAAAAATACTTAAATTTATTTTTTGATAATCATGAATTTTAGAATATACTAAAATATTAATAAAATGCATAACAAAAAATTAAAGAAAATATTCATAGAAAACACCATTCATATATCCCGTAAATACTTGAAATTCATTAAACAATCCAAATAGAATAATAAAAAACTCTTAATGACCATATCTATTCCAAAAAACCATTTATGGAATATTGTACTCTTTTACATTCAACTAATGGTACAATGATCACAGATAAATATTCATGAAACACTAAACTCCTTGGAGATGATAAAAAATCATTGATATGAGAAAAAAAATATGTATTCATAATTTTGTGACTATTCCTAGCTATATAATCAATGAAACACCTCATTGAAAAATAATAGTTCTAGGAAATAAAATAAGATAAACCCATTTTGACATTCTAATAAAAATGAAACCTTTATCTAGAAACACATTCAGCTACTTTTTTAATTCCAAATGTTCTAAATGAGTAATTCAATTAGGGGGTTTTGAAATTATAATAACATCAGCCACTATTTCAATAGTAAACTCAAACTCTTGATTAGAAATAATTCCATGAAAATCAACAAAAAATACATTATTTTTTTAATCTATCATAAAATGATAAGAAAATATAACCCCCAGACAGAATAATATCAAACTCAACCATGGGTAGATTAAAAATATTTTTCAGAAAAACCAACCCACTAATAATAATGGATAGATTTTTATGAATCATGGATTCATTAAAACATACACAATGATTTCTAACCAAAAAATATATCTTCTTTTCATGATGTGGTATTCAGAATTTACATGAAAAATTATTATAAATTAAGGAATATGGAGAACTATAGACAATAATATTTTCAATATCATTTAAATAAACATATAATGCACCACTTACAACTTCATTAGACATCCCAACATCAACCATAATATTATATAATTATTTTAATTGAGTTTGTTTATCTAATACTGATGATTTCCACATATTTCATGTAACACATTGAGATTTATTGAATTATTTCTTCCAATTAATTTATAATTTTTTGATATTTTTCATTTCTTGCAATGCTGAAAATAGTCTATTTTTGTAGAACTAATTTTTGATTTATGTATACAAAACACCAATTTAATCATGCACTACCCAAAACATAATGTTTATATTTCCCTAAACAGATCATCGAGGTTAGATTAGGTTACAGATACTATTGGATTTCCTCAATGATTTGTGTAACATGGAAAATCATGTTTTACAGAAATTACGTTATATTTTTAAAATATAAGAAGATATGACATTAAAGATAAATTAATTGTTATGAATTGTGTTAACTACATTTTGAAAATATATGTTTTACACAATTATAAAACGAATTCATTGGTTGAAAATTAATTATTAATGAATGTGAAAACCTACTGACTATAAAGGAAAATATTATTTTTTATACCCACAAAGTTGTTTTTCCCAAATAAATTAAATTAGTATTAATTAGTGAGTGATATTAATGAAATATATATATATATATGTATATATATATTATAATCAACCAAATATATTTTATATTCATCCAATATATTTGACAGGCTTAATATAAAAAAATATAATTTTATAAATAAAATACAATATTTCTTATTATGGAATTTTTACAGCATTTTAATTGAGAACCAAATTTTAAATAATTATTTATAAACATTAATAGAATTAATATTTGAAAATAAAATTAATAATTTAAATATAAACACAATAATTAGGCTAATACATTGTTTGGGTATTTTTTTGTAAGTTTTAAATTCTTAATGAATGTTTAAAAATAGTGAATTTTAATTGAAAACTGATTTTTTATATAAATTATTTATAAGGATAAATTATATTCAAAATTAAATTCAAATTTTAATTTCATCAAATTTTTATAAATTAATCCAATTTATGAAATTAGAATCAATTTTACATTAAAATTGGGTATAAAATCTTAGCAAACATTTGGTTGTTTTTACTTTAAAAACCTATTGTGTCATCCTGTAGCGGGATTAAATTTAAATTAATTTCTTCCACTTCTATGATTTTAAACTATAAAATTGATTTAATAGCTATAATCATCATAAATTATAATGTGTACTATTTTCAACATAGGTTATTACCATAAATATTAGTGAATACTGATAAAATAAATTAAAATTATTAAGTTAAAATTAAGCTTTACCAGTGAATAAACATTAATATTAATGGCCCAAATGACCTAGAACCTTGTAAAAAACGCATTTATTATCCATTAAATGGAAATTAATCTTACATTATTTATGTTTCATTGTTTTGTTTACTTTTTAGGTAAAAATGTGGGTGGACCTAACTTGTTCTAAAAAAATTCAAAGTTTGTCCCCTCAATTCCCTATAAAAAGTCACCTCATTTCCAACCTCTTCACAGATATCAAACCTATTAGGCTTGGAAAATATCTTAAAAATATGTTGAAAACCCCTCACATCATCTTATAATACCATATTTATTATTAATTAAATCCATGGAATCCCTTTGGTGAAAACCAAAAAGAGTTACCCAAAAGAAGATGTAAAATCCATCCTCAAGATCCTTTAATTTATTTTCTATTATCCAAACACTCAAAAATTATTAATAGTTGATTATATAAAAAGAAAAATATACTTAATATACTAGTATTATATTATGAAAATGGTTAAACCTACACTTAAACAATCTTCAATGTAATTGGTAAGGAACATAAAATTTATGTGCATAACGAACTATCGCCTCATGAAATGATGATGGTTCATTATTCCTTTACTACATCTCATGGTGGAAATTATGATGGATATTATTCTTATATATTATATATATAATATATATAATTTATTGATTCTTATGAAATTTTCAGTTTTTACTTACCGCTATACTTTCCATCTTGTGTATATTCAATAATTTCCTTTGAAAAATTGTTGACTACCGCACCCTCAAAGCGATGTGATTTGTTCACAAAAAAAATAGAATTTATTAAGGATATTATTATTGATAATATATGATATATATGAAATAATAATTATTCTTAACTTATTTTATATACATATCTACAT
Source organism: Viscum album (assembly GCA_963277665.1). NCBI lineage: Eukaryota > Viridiplantae > Streptophyta > Magnoliopsida > Santalales > Viscaceae > Viscum > Viscum album. The sequence continues at coordinate 1,193,430,214 of OY728135.1, read as the reverse complement.
ATACATATATGTCATTTTTGTTCTTTCTTTCAATACATCAATAAAATGAAAGCATCATTCATGTGTACGTACGACCTACCATCTCCATGAACAGTGTATTCCATTTAAAAATTATATATTATATATATTATTATAATACATTTATAATTAATATTAATGTTCTTTATATAATGTTTTAAATTCTTGAAGTCATCATATAAGTATAATAACTAATGATAAAAAAAATTAAGACACATGCAGAAAACAAAGCGAATATTACCTGAAGTGTAACCTCATCATAGAATAATTAACAACTGCACAATATAAATTCATAATGAAACCATATATGGAATTATATATAATAATAAGGTTCTTTAAAATATATATATATTTAACTTATATTTATTATATAAGAGGTTTTTATGAGCATGAAGAGAGTGAAGACACAAGGTAAAGGAACTCTATTTTACTCTATATTTCCTTCAGATACATGTCTTATTCACCACTCACTTCTTCTGTGTGGTGTATATAATTCACATAAATGTATTATATGACTTTTATAATTAAATTTATAGACATTTACATAACCATTTTATGATATTTTTTTCATGGGGTTTAAAAGATACCAAGTCAGGAGTGTATTTTTGTCTCAATTTTTCTTCATTGAGACACATGCCATGTTATAAACCAGTATTTTTATGAGGTGTATAAAATGAATTTGACATGTTGTAATCAGAATATCTTTAATTTCATGATATTTTAATGCACCATGTAATTTAATTTTTCTATACAGAGAGTATTATTTAATGATACCATGTGGTAGTAGTCTGTTGAAAAAATATCACCATTTATCAAGATTGATTATGATCAAAATTTCATTAAGGAAATCTCATGATCCATATTTCCTGGACACTCAAGAATTTTTTTCTCCTTTGGTTAGTATTTATGTCTTCATATATTTTTTCCATTTCCACTCTTTGTTAAATATGATAATTAAGAAAATATTTTAAGAAAATACAACCTTACCTCTCTCATTAGTCAGAAATATGTTTTTATTCAAAACTATATTTTCCAAAATGGATTTCCAAGAATATTATACTATTATCCAATTATATTTATAAGAAACATTTACCATTTTTTTATTTTACCAATGTTTTCAACAGAATATTCCAGTCACTTTCCAAAGAAGTAAACTTTTTACCCCTTTACCCTGTCAAAAGAATGTTATTTTTACCTCACACACCATGTAGGGATTTTGTTGGAATCATTTCGTTGAAACATATATTTAATTTTTAAAAGATTAATTTTTAGAAAATTTATTTTTAATATAATTTCTAAATACTTTATTGAAAACATTTTCAATATTTTTAATGGAAAGTGTTTTTCAAATGTTTTTTTAGATTCTTTTATATGTTTTTAAGGAAAATAATTTTAAAAATGTTTTCAAAGTTATTTCATATGTTTTGAAGGGAAAATGTTTTAAAAATGACATATACCACTCTTTATATGTTATAAATGAATTTTAAAAGAAAATGTTTTTCTAAATGGCTTATGATTTAAAAATAATTTTAAAAGAAGAAAGGTTATATTTACTCAGGAAGTGTATTGAAAACATCTATCTGAGTTATTATCTATCTATGATGAAATTTGTTAATGTTACTCCTTACCTATTAAGACATTATCCAAATATTCCAATAATATTCTTTCTTTAATGGTTTAGTTTTTTATTGAATGATGTTCCTGGAATCGGGTTCCCTTCCATTATTTATATGCTTTAGAAACCCAACTCTTTTCATTGGCTGTTATATGATAAAATTATTAGGAAACCTATCTATTTCCATTGGTTATGATGTGATGAAATTTTAATGATACCCATTTCATTTCATGTGTAATTATTTGACGTTTATAGAAACCATATCTTTTTATGGGTCATGATATGATGAATGTTTTGTGGAACACGCATGTATGATTTCATTATGTGATGGGTGTGACCTATATAACCCCCCAATACAATGGTTAATTATGTATGACTCATGAGTATAATTGATATGTGTAAACATGATTACATGATCACAATATTTAGGATGGACCTGCCTGTATGTCAATATGATTATTTCTAAACCTGATTACATGTTGATAATGATATGAGTGAACCTTATTATATGTAACTAATGTTTTAATGTGATTATATGTTCAGAATATTATTAATGGACCTAGTTTCATGTATGTTAGTGTAAAGACCCAGAAATTCCGAGGATTTTGTTTCTTATTTCATTTGGAATTTTACAAGTACGCGGTTTCTGACGACGCCTAAATCTGAGGCCCGGTGTGCCCGGAATCAATTTCTGAAGTTTAGTTCGGGTACGTTCAGTGAACGAACGAGCGGGTTTTTTTCTATCTTTTGAACCGATGCTCGGAATCGAAATCTGAGAGCACCGATGAACTCACAGCGCAGGTTTTCGTCTAAGAGGACTTTCACCTTGACAATAGATGATCGGGTTTGAGAGTTGCTTTTTGGGTTTCACGTGGATTAATATAATAAAATAAGTGACAACTTATTTTATTTTGTTGAACCCATGCCATGTGTATAGTGTTGGTGAAAAGCTCCACATGGGATTTGGTGGTGGGACCGCCACACCCTAACCTCTCATGGGAGGATTATTAGGGTGGGGACCACCCGAGAAGCATAACCTCCCACAAGAAGTTATGACATGGGGTCCACACGGGGCTTAACCCCCTATTTAATGGGAGGGGAGGAAATCTCTCAACATTCCCCATTAATGAAGGAGAGCCTCTTGGACTCTAACTCCCATCTTAATGGAGGAGAATAAAACCTCCTCAACCCCCCCCCCCCCATTTAATGGGAGGAAACTCCTTGACCCTCTCCTTGTTAATTAGGTGGGGACCACCCGGGCCCCTAAACCCCCCTCAAAACTCCCCAATTTAATTATGTCATCCACTCGGGCAATTAATTTGGGGGAGCCTTTCAACTATTTGATTTTTGAATTGTTCCAACCAACGTGAACTTAATTAAGTGGGGCCCACTTAATTAATTTCCTCCACCATGAATAATAGATTATATTCTATTATTTTGGCACATTCTTGTGCCTTTTGGTGGAGAGCTTGAGAGAAATTCTTTCTCCCACGAAGAACGCAAAGAACGCCGGCGACGCTTCTTCCCCGACCTTCTTCGGCCTTCTTCCTCGGAGCCCCCCTTTCTGACGTGGTGCTTCTCCGACGACCCTCCTTCTTCCCTCCACATCGTCAACCCACCGACGCACGAACTCGGAAGTGGAAGCATGCAGTGAATGACATCATCATCTTCCCCCGCGACGAACGTGCCCCCCGATGAATCAAAGGTAGGGGTTGATTACATTTTGTTCGTGAAATATCCTTTGTTGCTCTTCGTCTTATTTTTTTGGCCGCTTATTATCATTGTAATGGTAGAAGGTCAGACCACCCGAACACGGCAGACCCTCCTCCCACTTGTTGTTGATTATGTTGTGGCTTGGACGATGGCGGCACGGTCCAACGACACCATATGGAAACAAAGAGGAACACAGTGAAGAAGCGTGGCATCGTCTTGCAATGCCATTGAGGTCGAACGAAGCTGAAACGCCATCGCGCCGCGCCAGAAAACCACGAAGAGGACACGATTTGTTTATTTGAGGTTCCGATCGATGGGAGATGATGAAGAAAGTCGCAATGGCATTTGAATCCCTTCGCAGTGAAGATCGGGTCCTGGGAGGACCGTTGGCGAAGACGGCAGGAGAAACAGACAACCGGAGTGCGTCCGGTGGTCCGCAGAAGGCGGCGATGGTGCGCCGCCAGAGAAAGCTGTCGTGGTTGAGCCACGGTAGGGGTGGAAGAACCGGAACGACTTCATCCATTCCGGATTGGGGCAGTACGACTTATGTCGCGCCGGTTTGCCTTCCACGGGGGGTTGTAACCCCCCCCCCCACAACCGCTACCCACACGGGTGTCGTGCCTATGCCAGGCCAGGCCGGGCCACTCCCTATTTGGCCGGACCAAGACCCGGGTCAGGTCGGCCCGGTTCAGGCCAACCCAGGGGTGTTATCGGGTCGGGTCAGACCGGGCCCAAACCCCCTATTTTCGGGATGTTTTCGTTCAAACGCCCATATCTTAGGTTGTGGACTTCCAATCAATGCACCATAAGTTGAGATGTGATCCTACAATCGAGATGTTCGTTTCGGTATTTTACACTAAAGGTTTTGGAGAACATTGGGTATGGCCGGGTTGGTTCGAACACGATACCAACCGGGCCCTCAGAGCGGAAACAGTTATAACATGAGCTCCGGACGCCCGATTGGCGTGCCATCGACATTTTTGGATTCCTCTTGATGAGACGGAACTTTTGGCATACATCACCTGATATTTGGATACAGTTGGATAGTGGCTATGTTGGATTGTACCCAAAATCCAACCGGGCCCCTTGAATGGAAAATCTGATAACATTCAGACCGGGCGTCCATTTGACGAACCGTCAGCGGCATCGGTGATCACGTTGAGAAACTATCCCTATGAGTATACCCTAATATAGTTCGGGGTAAAGTTGAGATACACTCGAGTTGGTTCATACATGAAACCAACCGGGCCCCTGGAACGAAAAATCTAATAACTCACAGACTGGGCGTCCGATTGACGCGCTCTCTGTTGCGTGGAGACCCCTTTGATGAGGCGGGCCTTTGAGATACTTCTTAGTGGAACATTGTGATACATAGAGTATCGAACTATAGCTCATGGAGCAGACCCTCCCAGATATGAGCGTACAGAGTACGAAGACTGTGTAGCTGGCAGAGACCTAACGACTGCTTGACCGACTCGACATGGAGTGAGTCGACTATCCCAGTGGACTGAGCACTACTATGTTTGGGTGTAGACCCATTGTGGATAGAGAACTACTGTGTTTAGTTGCAGGCTTACAGTACTCAACAGAAGGAGTACCTCTACATGCTATTATGGAGGGGGGGTGAACTACTGTGTTTGGGTAGCAGACCCTGGCAGGGAGCACTACTGTGTTTGGGTGGCTGACCCGCAGTACTCGACAGGAGGTGTACATCAGAACTCATTGGTTAGTGAGAAGTACTCAGAGTCGTGATAGGTTCTCTGTACATGTCAGAGACGGGGCACTTCAGCAGTTACAATTTCAAAAAATAAAATCCTAGTTTGAGCTGAGTCTATGACCTTTGTGTTTACCTCATTATTGAGATGTGTCACTTTATAACTTAGGTATATCTATGGGAATATACCTAAGAAGTGGTTATCCGTTGATTTCATAACCTTTTGTTTATTCATGATTGAGATGGGTTACTTGATAACATGGGTATAAGTGTGGGCTTATACATAAGTAAGAGTTATCTATTGAGATCCTTCTTTGTTGTTATCCTTGTTGGATTTAGTGAGACCTTGAGGGTCTCGGGGTCCCTACTGAGTATCGTTTACTCACCCCTGTACGGGCTATGCCCTCACCACATTGTGTTGGTTGCAGACGACATGCACCGCTGATGGAGGCCGAGTGTTCGAGGACTGGATAGTACTCGGTGGTGGACTTCACGATAAGACGATACTCGGAGAAGGTTGACGGGCGAGAGCGTTGTGGAGGCTATCTATACCTACCATTCAGGTAGGATCCATGGTGGATGATCTAGGAGCTAGGCTATCTGTACCTACCTTTCAGGTAGGATCCGAGGTGGACGACCCCAGAGATGATTTTATTCTTCCAGCTGTTTGTCTCTTCTGTTGTAATTCCTTTCAGTTGTTGCTGTACTTTTCAGCTGGGTTTGTATTCTGTCCCTTTTTTCTTTTCAGCACGTTCTTTTCTACTTAGTGTATTACTTTCACTTGTACTTTGTGGTGTTTTTTTTACTTTTATAAATTTAATGCCTTCCCAGTTATCGGGATTTACGCTTTTGGTGCTAGTCTCCAGCCCCTGGCCTGTGGAAGGCGGGCTTGGGGTAGTCACGACACGGTCCTCGAGGATGGGGTCATGACAAATTGGTATCAGAGTTCTTTTAGGATGCCTTTCCATGGATGATCAGCTAGTTCCCCGAGAGTTGTGCGTACTGACAGCCTGCTGAGCGATGAGGCTTCGGTATAGGGCCCTCTTGCAGTTGAGGCACCAGTGGAGGCACCAGCGGTACTACCATATGTTGGGCCACCGATGCCACCAGCCCCAGCAGTAGGTGATGCACGCCACTTAAGCGTGCTGCACGTGTTTCAGTGCCAGAGGCCACCCAGGTTCTGGGGAGATACAGACCCACAGGCGGCTGAGTATTGGCTGGATGCTCTGTAGGGAGTTTTCAGGATAGTGGGTACACCAGCAGACTTCATGGTGATTATTGATGCCAGCCTCCTTCAGGCAGCAGCTGAGATATGGTGGAGCCACTTGTTCCAGTTTTGCAATGGGATGACCTTCAAATGGGGAGACTTTGAGACCTTTTTCAGGGTGGAGTTTATACCAATGGCTCTACACCCTGAGCATGTTCAGGAGCTGCTACCTTTGCCGCGTGTTTTCCCAGTAGTAGCCGAGTCATCTGTAGGAAGTAGACTAATGATGCAGAGGTCCAGGAGGACCAGACCAGTAGATGGGAAATCTCGGGTTTCTTGATCGGTGGTGCGGGGAACCCGGGGTGGGGTAAGAGCCAGGCGTGCCAGAAACGGACAGTGTTACTCCTACGGTAGGAAGGGTTACATGGCACGTGACTGTCTGACTCCCCGCACAGTTGATCCACAGGCATTGGAGGAGTCACCGAGTCAGAAATAGCAGCGGGTGCTTGAGCAACTGCCGAGCAGTGGAAAAGGTAGTAGAGCTCCAGAAGCAAGTGGACAGGAGCGGAACTAGTGGATACCTTTTTGTTCTTGGTACATCTAGTTCCACGTTGCTGTCGTATTTGTGTCTTTGTACTAGGAGCTGCAATAATAAAAATACACTTATCTTTGTGATGTTTGCTTTCTTTCTTTTTGTTTACTATGAGGTCCCGTTTTAAAAAACTATTGACGTGACCCTCACTTTCGAGATTTCTACTAGAGGAGACCCAGTGATCTCACACTGATGCAAACAGTGTGAGTCGACCCTTGGAGGTGAGAGTGACGGTTGGATCTCTTGGTAGTAACGTCGAGGCCTTATGATGTCATCCCTGGCATGAATGCATCATTCATGTCATGATTTACTGTATTAGGAAAGGAACGTGGTTTATCCAGGGGATAAGACCAGATTTCTCTTATCGTCAAAGAAAAAATCATAGAAGCTCTTGTGGGACCAGAGATGGTCCAGGCCACGACATAGAAGGTGAAGATCATCCAGGAGCTGATAAAGATTGCACAGTGTAGTAAGAAATAGGAAACTGTTGACAATCATAGAGACTCGGTCATATTAAATATTTCAAGAAGAAGATTCATTAAGGAGAGATGAGTCTTTGATGTAGCAGACGTGGAGGCAGATCTAGGAGAGTAGCATGAGGTGGTGTACATTTCAACATGCTACAACCACCCGCCTTAGTTTTCCCCGCCATGCTCAGGGAGCTAGAGGGTAGGGGAAGAGTGCGGTTACTTACGGTCTTGGAGTGTGACCCAACGACTCTAAAAATGATTCAAGGGATAGTCTGTGTCCACTACTATCTGTCGTAGTAACAAACGTTGATTTGAATCATTCCTTCCTTCCACAAATCTTGTCCCAGGCCTAGAGTTTCTGGTAAGCCGTAGACTGGACCCTCACGTATAGAGATACCTTGGGAGGAGACACGATAATCACACTTACGCCGATAGTGTGGTCTGACCCTCGAGGTGATAGTTTCGGTTGGAATCTCATGGTGGCAGCGTCGAGGCCTTACGACGTTGGTCGCGGTATGGATTGGATTCACAGTTCATGCTCAGATTGAATGTATTAGGCAAAAAGGTTGTGGTCTAACTACAATGTCGGGATGTGTTTTCCTTGGTTGGGAAAAAAAGGATACCCCAGGAAGCACAAGATGAACTCATGCCTAGGAGGGTTTGGCCAATCACTCTTGGGTCGACCAACCTTACCCTCGTGGTAGAAGGATTTTTGAGTTTCAAATCAATCAGGAAGTGAAGGCTTCTAGAGTTCGAGGATGGCAATCGCGTCCTTAAACGGGTCTCACCTCGATGAGGTGTATGGAGATGTGGATAAGGTGAAAAATTATCTCTGTGGTTCATCGAACTTTTCTAGTTCCTTAGTAGGGTAGGAGAGGTGGTTTACCTCTTGACACATCCACCTCAGTTTCACCAGGTGCACGACGACTTCCACATATCTCAACTGAGGAGATACGTGCTTGACCCGATGCATGTCATCGACCATGGGGAACTGGACTTTGACGATGGGGTGACTTTTGCGGGGTTCCAGTAGATGTTGAGGATCGACAGGAGAAGATCCTATAAGGATGGATGATTCCTCTTGTATGCTTTCGTTGGTAGCACGAGAACCTCCAGGAGAGCACATGGGAGCGGAAGGCTCAGATTCACTCTTAGTGCCACTTTTGTAACCCTAGTTTGTGTTAAAGCTTTACGGGTACGTAAAGCCCGGAGGTGGGAGTAATGTAAAGACCCAGAAATTTCAATGAATTTTTTTTATTATTTTCTATAGAATTTTACGAGTACGTAGTTTCTGACGGAGTCTGTTTCCGAGGCCTGGTGTGCCCGGAATCAAGTTCTGAAGTTTAGCACAGGTACGTTCAGTGAACGGACGAGTGGGTTTTTTCTAACATTTGAACTAGTGCTCGGAATCAAAGTCTGAGGGCACCGATGAACTCGCAGCGTCGGTTTTCTCTTAAGAGGACTTTCACCTCGACGGCAGATGATCGGGTTTGAGAGTTGGTTTTTGGGTTTCACGTGGATTAATAAAATAAAATAAGTGAAAACTTATTTTATCTTTGTTGAACCCACGCCATGTGGATTGTGTTGGTTAAAACCTCCACATGGTAGTTGGTGGTGGGACCGCCACACACTAACCTCCCATGGGAGGATTATTAGTGTGGGGACCACCCGAGCAGCATAACCTCCCATGAGAGGTTGTGACATGGGGTCCACACGGGGCTTAACCCCCCATTTAATGGGAGGGGAGGGAATCTCTCAACACTCCCCCATCAATGAGGGAGAGCCTCTTGGACTCTAACTCCCTACTTAATGGAGGAGAGTAAAACCTCCTCAAAACCCCCCATTTACTAGGAGGAAAATCCTTGACCCTCTCCTTGTTAATTAGGTGGGGACCACCAGGGACCCTAAACCCCCCTCGAAACTCCCCAAATTAATTATGTCATCCACTCGGGCAATTAATTTGGCAGAGCCTCTCTACTATTTGATTTTTGAATTGTGCCAACCACCGTGAACTTAATTGAGTGGGCCCCACATAATTAATTTCCACCACCAAGAATAATAGATTATATTCTATTATTTTGGTACGTTCTTGCACCTTTTGGTGGAGAGCTTGAGAGAACTTCTTTCTCCAGTGAAGAACGTGAAGAAAGTTGGCGACGCTTCTTCCTTGACCTTCTTCGGCCTTCTTCCTCAGAGCCCCCCTTTCTGACGTGGTGCTTCTCTGACAACCCTCCTTCCTACCTCTGCGTCGTCAACAAACCGACGTACAGACTTGGATGTGGAATCATGCGGTGAACGATGTCATCATCTTCCCCCGCGACGAACGCATGCCCCGATGAATCAAAGGTAGGGGTTGATTACTTTTTTTTGTGAAATTACCTTTGTCACTCTTCATCTTATTTTTTTTGGGCCGCTTGTTATCGTTGTAACGGGAGGAGGTCGGACCGCCTGAACACGGCCGACCCTCCTCCCCCTTGTTGTTGATTATGTTGCGGCTCGAACGAAGGAGGCACGGTGCGACGGAACCATGTGGAAACAAAGCGGAACACGACGAAGAAGCATGGCGCCGTCGCGCCCCATCGTTGAGGTCGAACAAAGCCGCAGCACCATCGCGCCGCGCCGGAAAACCAAGAAGAGGCCGCAGTTTGTTTATTTGACATGCGGATTAACGGGCGACGAAGAAGTGGGCCACAATGGCGTTTGAATCCCTTCGTAATGAAGATTGGGTCCCAGGAGGACTGTTGGCAAAGACAGCACGCAAAACGGACCACCGGAGCGCGTCCGGTGGTCCGCAGAAGGCGGCGGCCACGACGGCGCGCCGCCGGAGCAAACCGTCGCGACTGAGCCGTGGCGGTTGCGATAGAACCGGAATGGATTCGGCCATTCCGGATTGGGGTAGTGCGGCTTATGCCGCACCGGTTCGTCAACCGCGGGGGGTTGTAACCCCCCCCCCCACACCAGCTGGCCACGCGGGCACCGCACCGGCCCGGACGGGGCGCACCCACTGGGCTGGGCTGCGCCATATTGGGCCAGACCCAGACCCGGTTTTGGCCAAACCCGAGGGGGGTATCGGGCTGGGTCAGACCGGGCCCCAACCCCCTATTTTTGGGCAGTTTCCATTCAAACGCCCATACCTTGGGCTACGGACCTCTGATCGACGCACCGTCAGTTGCGATGCGATCCTTAGATCGAGATGTTCATTTCAGTATATTACACTGAAGGTTTCGGAAAACTTTGGGTATGACCAGGTTTGTTCGAACACGAAAACAACTAGGCCCTCGGAGCTAAAACACTTATAACTTGAGCTCCAGACATCTGATTGACGTGCCATCGACTTTGTTGGATTCCTATTGATGAGACAGAACTAATGGAATACATCTCCTGTGATTTGGATGCAGTTGGATAGTGGCCAGGTTGGATTGTACCTGAAATCCAACCGGGCCCCTGGAACAGAAAAGCTGATTACTTTCAGATCGGGCGTCCGTGTGACGAACAGACAGCGGTGTTGGTGATCACGTTGAGAAACAGTCCCTATGAGTATACCCTATGAGAGTTTGGTGTACAATTGAGATATGGTCAGGATGGTTCGTACATGAAACCAACCATGCCCCTACAATGAAAAGGCTAATAACTCACAGACCCGGCGTCCCATTGACGCGCCGTCTGTTGCATCGAGACCCTTATGATGAGGCGGTCCTCTAAGATAGTTCTTTGTAGAACATTGTGTTACATGGAATATCGATCGGTAGCTTTTGGAGCAGACCCTCCCAGAGACGCGCGTACGGAGTACGGGGACCGTGTAGCTGGCTGAGACCTGATGACTGCTTAACCGACTCAACATGGAGTGAGTTGACAGCCCAATGGACGGACCGCTACTATGTTTGGGTGAAGACCCATGGCAGATGGAGCACTACTATGTTTAGGTGAAGACCTGCGGTACTCAACAGAAGGAGTACCTCTCCTGGCTATTAGGGGCTGCACTACTGTGTTTGGGTTGCAGACCCTGGCGGGGAGCACTAATATGTTTGGGTGGCTAACCCGCGGTACTCAACAGGAGGAGTACCTCAGCAGTCATAGGTTAATAAGAAGTACCTCAGAGTCATAACAGGATCACTATACTCGTCAGAGATGGGGCTCTTCAGCAGTTACGGTTTCGATAAACAAAATCCAAGTTTGAGCTGAGTCTCTAAACTTTGAGTTTATCTCATGATTGAGATGGGTCACTTGATAAATTAGGTATATGTATGGTCATATACCTAGGTAGTGTTTATACGTTGATTTCATAACCTTTTTGTTTCTTCATGATTGAGATGGGTTACTTGATAACTTAGGTATATGTATGGGCTTATACCTAAGAAAGTGTTATCTATTGAGATTCTTTTTTGGGATTATCCTTGATAGATTTAGTGAGACCTTGAGGGTCTCGGGGACCCTGCTGAGTATCGTATACTCACCCCTGTACGGGCTATGCCCGCACCTCGTCGTGTTGGTTGCAGATGACGGGCAGCGCTGACGAAGGTCGAGTGTTCAATGACTGGGCGGTACCCAGTGGTGGACTTCACAATGAAACGATACTCGGAGGAGGTTGACGGGCGAGAGCGTTGTGGAGGATATCTGTACCTACACTTCAGGTAGAATATGTGGTGGACGATCCAGAAGCTGCGCTATCTGTACCTGCCCTTCAGGTAGGATCCTAGGTGGGCGAACCAGGAGCTGCTTCTATTCTTCTAGCTGTTTGTCTTTTCTGTTGTACTTCCTTTCAGTTGTAGCTGTACTTTTCAGTTGGGTTTCTATTCTGGCCCTTTTTACTTTTCAGCACTTTCTTTTGTACTTAGTGTATTACTTCTTCTTGTACTCTATGGTATTTTTTTTCTTTTATAAAGGCAATGCCTTCCCAGTTATTGGGATTTATGCCATTGGTGCTAGTCGCCAGCCCCTGGCCTATGGAAGGTGGGCTTGGGGTAGTCACGGCACGGTCCCCGAGGACGGGTCGTGATAGTTAGCTTATTCATTAACATGATTCCAACTTCAAAATATTATGTGTGAACCTAATTAAATGTTCACAATGTTATGCATGAACCATATTGGATGTTCACAACATTATGTTTGGACCTAGTTACATGTTTATATGTCAATGGGAGGCCCTGATTTCATTTCCATAACATAATTTGTAAACATATTTCAACAAATACATGAAAACTATGTTATATGTTAATGTTTATCAAACAATTTGACGTGTTATTTTTATGTTATGTTGTCATGAGTTATTCTCTATATTCCCTTATGATTCATGCCATATGATTTACAAATCGTTAATACAAGATTCTTATTAATAATCATTGATATGTAGGTTATGATGTTATAATGATCTTGATTAGGTTATTATACCCTTAGATTCATGATATGCATGTCCATTCTCTTTATTTATACTATACAAAATTTCATTTAACCCATTTCTTATATTTTCATTCCCCAAGTTATGAATAATTTTTTTATATGAATTACTAAGGGGGACGATATTTGTATGAAATATCAAAAATCTTTCACTATGCTATAAATTTCATTAATGTTTCCTAAGAAACTAAACCAATATATTCTTTGGGCCTCTATTTTCTGAAATTTTTATGTATTCTTCAAAAGTGATGTAATTTCTATGTAGATTAATAATAGGTATTTATAGTTCGTAGCTTAGAAAATTATGTAATTTGATCCTTGAAAACTCTTACCTATGAACATTGTGAAAAGCATGGTTCCCTTACCAAGGGAATCATGAAAAAAGGGATTCCATTGGGGATGGTGGTGTGTTCCGCCTATGTGGTGTAGCCTCCCATGGATTTCTTTGATTGGAATCAATTATAGTCCACTGGAAATAATCCAAATCCATTATAGTTGGTATCAGAGACAAGGTTTATTCAATAATTATGAAAAAGAATGTGAAACATTTATTGAGACACGTAGGTATATTTCAAAAGACATTTATAGGGATGTCTCTAAGGATATCTATATGTATGAGTAAAAATTTAGGACAATGTGATTTAATTTTAGTAAATAATAGAGTGTTTTTTTAGAAATAAATTTGTGTCTTGATATCAAAAGTGAATGTGGCTCTAGCATAGATGTACTTAGGAGTAATAAATATGATATGGTGTGTAAGGTCAGACTCAGTGTAACTATATACACAACAATGGGGCTTAATTCACAACTAGTTTTTAACGCTTGGGGGATATGATTTTAAAATTCACAAACTCTCAATGAACCATTGTGAAATATTTAATGGGAAATTTCTAATGAATAACCTAGAATAAACCTTGTGTGTCATAGATAAATGATTGTGTTGTGATTTAGACATAATATATGTAATTTTTCATGATTATGTTGTTTTCATTTATGATATGTGTTTCTCACCCCGTGATTTATTGTTTTAGTCAATGAAGAGAACTAGAAGGAGGAAGGTTAATATTCAATGTTTTAGATGTGGAAATTATGGGTATTATAGAAATTATTTCCCAACTGAAAATCTCATAAATGGGAATTATGAAGGTGGTATAATTATTGGTTATACTTCTAAAGATAAAGAGACCACAAAAGTCATGTGAACAGTATGTTATGTTCTTCCAGAATCATTTACATTAATCATAAAAATCATGATTATTTTTCGGTTGAGTAACCTTAAGACATAATTCATATTTTATATTCTAGGAAAAGGAAGTAGTTATGTTTTTTTATTCATTGATTATGTTTTATGAATCATATAATAAATAAGTATATTTAGTAGATCTATTCATCAAGGATTGAACAATAAATGATTAATGTTGATAAAGACATAGAAAATGAGTTTTTAATTAAATAAAGGTAACCCTTAATGTGACCAAGATTTCGTGAAGATTGTGTTTCACTTAGATAAAGAGATTATTGGTTGGGATAAAGTAAATTATGTAGCACTGATTAACCTAATGATGATTATTATTTGGGGGAAGTCCAGTCTATATCATTATCGATGAAGTATATATGTTCATGGATTTAAGGAATATATCCAGTAAAATTTGGAATAAGGAATAATTCATGTTTTCCAAAAGTATTTATAGTAATTTATAATATTATCATGTTTCAATATAATATATGATTAAGGTATTCACATGGTTGAAACATGAAAACTGAGGGATAATTTTTGATATACGGGGGATTAATGATAAGAGGGTTTCAATGTTATTTCTAATGTTTTGGATTTTCATATTTTTGAAGTGTTATAAGGTTAACTATTATAGAATGATTAAATTAAAATTAAGATGATGTTTGTGAAATAATGTACGATTTGACCACATGAGGATTTTTGCATATTGGATAATCTATTATAAAATCTCAATGTTTATGATAACTAATGATAGATGAGATGGAATATAATAGATATCATGATATGTTAGTGCTTCAAGAATAGAAAAAAAATTAATTTACTTTTTGGATAAACGTGCGAAGTGGATCAAGAACAATAAAGAGTGAGGTTTTACTAAAAACATGCAATTATATCTTTCCATGCAAATTATTTTACATTAGAAAAAAGGATATTTAAACCAAAAATGTTACCCCAATAACTTTATTTTCAAATAATCAAATGGTCCCTTTGTTCATCAAAGATTTCTGGATTTGTGATTTTTAACTTTTTATCAACTTTATTATCTATCACTATCAATCTAAAGATGATAATTAGATTTATCTTAAATGTACATGTTTTTACTTGAGACATTTGTTCCCCAATGTGGAAACCCATCTATATATTACATTAGGTAACTATTATGTTTCCAACATTCTTTTTTAAAAGCATGTTTTAGTATTTATTTTAATTATGAGGGTTTATAAGAAAGGAAATTTTGAATTATAAAACATTTAATAATGAAAATTAATTTTAAGGGAAAAAATAATTTCAAGGAGGTAGAATGTAACACCCGGTGTTTTTTGAATTATTATTTATAATTAATTTACTATTTTTGATATTTTTAATTTCATGTAACACTAAATATAGTCTATTTTATTAAACATTGATTAGTTTTCATTATAAGAAACACCAAGTTAATTGTTCACTACATAATAAAAAACTTTTCAGATTCACATAAACATAATACTAATGTTAATTGATGTTACATGAAAGACTTTCTTTCCTCAGTGGCTTGTGTAAAACACAATATCTAGTTTTACTAAATAACTATATATTATTTATAGATTATTTCATATAATAAGATATAACCTAGATGAGAAATAAGTATTTATTAAAAATGTAAAATAACTTATGAAAATATATTGTTTAAAAAATATAAAATTATTTCATTGGTTACAAATTAATTAGAAATGAATATTAAAATAGATTGAATATAAAAGGAAAATAATATTTTTATACCCATAATGTTATTTTACCATATTAAATTAAATTTATTAAAATTAGTGAGTGATTTTAATTTAATATATACATTTTATATTAGATTAAATATTTTTGATATTCTTCGGATATATTTGATAGTCTAAAATTAAAAACAAACCCAATTTTATGTATAAAATTCCACATTTATTTTTATGGCATTTACCTCATTT
Organism: Viscum album; assembly: GCA_963277665.1. NCBI lineage: Eukaryota > Viridiplantae > Streptophyta > Magnoliopsida > Santalales > Viscaceae > Viscum > Viscum album. Next base: position 1,193,414,305 of record OY728135.1, on the reverse strand, counting down.
TTATGGAGAACCCATTTTAACCCATATTTTGACAATTTTATAGATTAAATATACATAAATAAACTATATATTTGAATTATAAACATAAAAACTATGTTAGGATAGTTGTTTCCTATTTTTCTATAAGGTTTCATTTTTTAATGACTAGTTAAAAATACTGAATTTTAATTCAAAACTGCTTTTCATCTATTTTATTTATAAGAATATGTTATATTCCAAATTTATTTAAAAGTATAATTAGATCAAATTTTTATTAATCAATCCAATATTTTTCATTAAAATAAAATTCAATATGAAATTGGGTATAAAATCATAGCAAGCATTTGGATGCTTTAAGTTTAAAAACCCATAGAGTCAGCACGTCAACAGGATTAAATTTAAATTAATTTCTACCACATCAGTAATTGTAATTTTAAAAATTATATTCCATATTTTGAATCATAGTAATTTATAATTTCTAATAAGGTAAATATAGTTTTTTACAAAATAAATATTAATGAATGTAGTTATAATTAATTAAAGTGATTAAGGTAAGATTAACATAGCAAGAGAATAAACCCCAAAACATAAGTGCCCAAATGACCAATAAACATTCACAAAACCATTTCTATGGCCATTACATAGGCATGAAACTTACATTTTTTTCTTTTATGACTTTTTTTAGTTAAAAACATTTGTACACCTAATGTGTTTCCAAAAATTCCAACTGTGTCACCTCTCATCCCTATAAAAATCCACTAGATATCCCTCCACATCAAACCTCTCGAACCTATTTTTTCATAATAAATCATCCCAAAAAACATCCCAACATACCAATATTACCACTTCAATCGTAATTTTAGGATGAATGAAATCTAAGAAAGCCCTTTCATAAAAACCAAGAGGAGTTATCCAAAAGAAGAGGTAACATCCCTCCTCATTTTCCTTTCTTTAATTTTTCATTCTCCATCCCCTAAACTCTTATTATTCCATTATTATATAAAAAATTATCATGAATATATTATTATTCCTTTATGACATGTCCTATACATATAATTAAACACAATTCTATCTTATGGGTAACAAACATACTATTTATTTGTAAGGATAACTACCGCCTAACAAAATGATGATTGTTCATTATTCCATTACTTCCTATAATGATAGAAATTGTGATGGAGAATATATTTATATATGATATATATATGATATTTATAATTTATTTATGCTTGTATAATGTATCTTTAGAACATATCTTTTTTTCTTCACATATTTTTTTAAATACAAAAATTTCTTTTGAAGAAGTATGTACTATCACCCCCTCAAAGTGATGTTATTCATTCACAACCTACATAAATTTTATTAAGGACAATTTAAATGAACATATATGATATATATGAAATAATAGTGATACTTTAATTATATTATATACATTTAAAAACATACATATATTACATTTACTTATATTCTTTCAATACTTCAATAAAACAGAAGTAGCATTCGTGCAAACGTACGACCCACCGTCTCCCTAAACGGTGTATTAAATTTAATACTTATAAATTTTATATATTATTATAATTAATAGATAATAAATTTTAATTATATTTATATCATGTTTTAAATTATTTAAATCATGATATATTTAAAATAACCAATGATATAATAAGACACATATGGAAGGCAAAGAAAATATTACGCAAAGCGTAAATATTACATAGAATTATTGAAAAATGAATAATATAATATCAAAATAAAACAATAAATGGAATTAGATAATATAATATGGATATGTAAAATATGTTCATGAAATTTATATTTATTATATAGTAGGTTCTTACCAACATGAAGAGATTCAAGACATGTCGTAAGGGAATTTCATATCACTCTTTATTTATATGAGATACATGATTTATTCATCAAAAAATTATTATGTGTGGTGTATATACTTCACATGAATTTATTGCATGAATATTATACACAAATATATTTTTAATTAAATAACAATTTATGTTATTTCTATCATGGGGGTTAAATGTTACAAAATCAATAAGATAATTTTGTCCCAATTTAATTTCATCAAGACACATGCCATGTTATACACCTATACAATTATGAGGTGTATAAAATTCCATTTATATTTCTTAAAATGAATATATTTTTATTAATGGTATTTTAATGATCCATGTAATTTCTTTTTATTACACAAGGAGTTTGATTCATAGTTACCATGTGGTAACCGTTTAGTGAAATGATCTCCCAGTTTATTGAGATTGTTTATGATCATGTTTTCATTAATGAAATATCTAGATCTATCTTTCAAAAAAAATCTGATGAATTTTTTTATCCTTTATTTAGACTTTATGTCTTTATGTATTAGTACAATTTTTCAACTCTTTCTTACATAACATGATTAAGAAAATTTTATTATGAAAATATAACCTTACCTCTCTCTTCTATTTGAATCGGTGTTCCTTCAAAACCATGTTTTCAAAAAATAGTGTCTAATAATATCATAATATTATCATATAATATTTAAAATAAATTTTTACCCTTTTTATTTTTCCAATGTTTTGAAATGAATCTTTTTAATCTTTCTGAACATGGAATTTTATATCATTTTTACAGTGAAAAATGAATTTTCTTTTTACCTGTCATGACATGTATAGATTTACCCATATAATTTATTTTATTCCTCCATAACATGTTTAAAATGTTATTATTTAATTTTTTAAAAAAATTAATTTTTAATGAAATGTTTTTCAAAACATTTTCAATATTTATTTATTGGTTTTAAAAGTATTTTTATTATAATGTGTATTTCTAAGGGATATTTTGATTCTATTATATGGTTTTAAGGAAAATTATTTTACAAATGTGTCCACTATTATTTTATCATTTTTAAATGGAAAATTTTTACAAAATAATTTCAAGTGTCATTTGTAAAAATTTAAATAATTTTAAAGGAAAATTTTTTTCTAAAGAGTTTGTGTTTTCAAAACCATTTTCCTAGAAGATAGGATATTTTTCCACTAGAAATGTATTGAATATATATTTAAAAGTTATTTTCAATATATTATGACCTCTCTTGATGTTACCCATGACCTTCTAGGAAATGATCCAAAGGCTCTGTTAATATTTATTCTTGAATGGTTCATGTTTTTATCGATTGATGCTTAGGTCATCTTTTTCTATTCCATAATTTATTTTCTTTTGAATCGCACTTATTTTAACTAGTTATTATTTCATTAAATTATTATGAAACCTATCTTTTTATATAGGTTATGATGTTTTGAAATGTTAAGTATACCATTTTTATTTCATGGGGTATGATTTAATGTTTATAGAACCCATATCTTTTCAGGGGTGATGATATGATTTTTTTGTGGTACATTGATGATTTATTTCATTATGTGATGGGTGGGAACTATATCCCCCTATTATGTATTGGGTAATTATAAATGAATCAATAGTATAAATGTTATGCATGAAACTGATTACATGTTCACAGTGTTATGCATATACCAGGTTGCAAGTCCATAAGTTTTTGCCTGAACATGATTACAAGTTCACAATGTTAGGTGTGAAACTTATTATATATGTTCATAATGCTATTCATGATCCAAATTAAATATTCATAATGTTATTTAGGGATATGGTTTTATGTCCATAAATTTATGTGTGAACCTAATTACGTGCTAATACTATTATGAATGAACCTGATTACATGTTCACAATGCTAAGTGTGAACTTGAGTGAATGTACGAAACATTATGGATGAACCTAGTTATATGTCAATAAGTCTATAAGGGGCACTTATTTCACATCATTAACATAATGTGTGAACCTGTTTCAATATATACATGATCATTGTGTTATATGTTGATGTGTATGTCATAATTCCATGTCTTATTCTTATGTAAATATTTTAGGACATATGATCTTGATTTCCTTATTATTAATGTCATATTAACTGAAAATATTTATTTCATGATTCATGTTTATGTTATTTGATATGCAGGGTATGATCTTATAATGATCATTATCACATTATTGTACCCTTATACTCATGATATGCAAACAAATCCTTTATTTACCCTTTAATAGAAATTGAGATCACCACATTATTTTGTTTCCATTACCAAGGATTAAAATAAAGGTTTTAAAGTACATTTACTAAGGGGGTGATGTTTGTGGAAAACATTGATGATAATTCACCGAGATAAATTATTTTTCCCAAGTTTCCAAATGCACTAAACTAATATTGTCTATTGGTGTCAATTTTTAATGCTTTTAGTATTCTTAAAAAGGGATGTAATGTCTATATACATTCATACTAGGTCATTATAGTGAAACTAACTAGGAATATACATTATAATAATTTCCCACATTTTGTAATTAAAAAACTCATAATTGGTAATCTATTTGTAACCCCATTATAAGATTTTTCAGGAATCATTTCATTGTACACATGATCCCTATCATCAAACATACCAAATATATTACACTTTTTAGAAAATTTAAAAAATTACATAAATGTTTTATACCTCACATGGAAGATAGTGGGAGTGAATAACCATATTTATTATATTAAAACCCATATACTTCAAGACAACTTGAAAAATTCTTAATCTTATTTTAACAATTATAATATGTGTCATAAAACACCATATCAACATTATCATCATAATTAAAAACATTATCATGACATTTAAATTCATGTGAGACCAATTATCATTTTAAATAATCACTAAATAATGATTAAAATCTATTTTTTTATTATCAATATTTTGAATACAATTCAAAGTGTACCTAAACTATCTTATAAACAATTCACCATTAAAGGATCCTAAATACTCCTCCTTTTTCCTTAATTAAAATAACTATTTCTCTATTTTTACTCAAATGTCGTTAAGAAAATATTTATCCACTAAATGATTATTAAATTTATCATATTTCATGGATTCATGATCTTCCCTATCTATAGTATTCTTAACAAATTACCTTTATTGAGAAGCTTCACCATTAAAATTATACATGGAAAAAGATACCTATTTATGTAATGGATATCCCATGACTTTGAGTATATTTTTCATAACATTGATACATCCCATAAATACCACATAATATAATTATTCACCTAAATTTGGAGGGTTCTATATCATAAAATTGTCGCTTATCACAATGTTTCACTATGGTAAATATAGTTTCTAACTAATATGGATTATACATTGACTTATATAATAATTTAGATGATCTATCCCTATAAAAACAATAAAAATCAAATTAAAACAATTAATGGCTGCTAATTTGGAATTATAACATCTTCTTGATACATTTCTACATTATCTTCCCTATTTACTCTAGGGAAAACGTTTTAAACTAACATTAATTAAATAAGGTATTATGGTAATAATAATATTAGATATCATTTAAAATTTACCATGAATTAGAATTAGTCATTGGTATTATATTATCATTATCCTAACCTTCAATGTTTTCTAAAACATTATTCTAATAAAAAATATATACTATTCACAAAACTTTATGTAATCTGTGGTCTGTAGACAAGAATTTACTTTCTTTTATTTTCATGATCTTTACTATTTAATGTTTTTGAGAATTAGGACAAAACTCATTCATAAAAAACTATATATTGAAAAATGAAAACATCCCCCTAGAATAAATATTCATTATAATATAAAGCTTTAATAATTAAACATTTTTTCTATTAATAATAAATCCCCCTGACATTAAATTTGACATCTTCTTTATTGATACATGAACCTAAATTTTATAAAGAACATTTTAAAAGATGTGATATGAAAAAATGTTATTAAGGGATATAATTAAATGGACCCTTTTTGCCTAGTGAAAACATGAAAACCTACAAAATGTTTAAAATTTTCATGTTTTTCCTTGGGCATATGACACAAATCATATTCACATGTTAAAACACCTATTTCTCAAGGAAAAAACTAATAACACATAGTATGAAAATTAAAACCCTCATAGACAAATTATATTTTCAAATTTATTACCCATATAAAATCATGTAAATTTTAACTGGAGTGTAGTTAAATATATACGATAAAATTACCTAGTAAACTCCTTTCATTATGCTATTTAAGATAAAGAACAATAACAAATCCATTGGATAACTATATCAGGTTCAACCATTACGTAAACTATTTATGGATCATTTATCCTCAAGTATGATTATAATGTACCATATCATAACCAAATAAATTTATTCTTAGAGATATTCATTATAAAACCCTTTAAAAACTCCTTTGAACCCATAAAATCATTAGTTTAAATTTTAGTATAAAAATTGGTTGAAATACCCCATTCATTTGAAAAAATTTTGTATAAAATATTACCAAAATATTATAGAAATGATTTTATTTGGAAATGACCATGTAAAATTATAATGAAATTTCATGATATCTTGAAATTCTATTCCATTTTATTTTATAAATAAAAAAATCTTTTACAATTTTGTAAAAACTATCAAAAGTGACCCGTATAAAAAAAATATTAAAAGTTTTCCTTTTTATATAATTTCATAGAAAATAAAAAATATTTAAATATGAGATTTATCATATATTTAAGTATAAATAATAGTTCTTCAGAAATAATTTTAAAGACCTTTATTGAAAATAAAATAAATTGATGGGATACTTTAATTGAGTAGTTTTAAAATAAATTCCATGAACTTAAACCCCATATAAAATTATATGCTCATTAACTAATGAATATTAATATATTATTAGTTATTTACATAAATAATAACATTATATTATTTTACTACGTTATCATTATCCATTTATTAAAATTTATTAACATAGTTTATTTTTCTACTTAATTAGTTTAATTTATCTTGGACATTTTGAGGATGTTCAGTTCATAATCACAGAAATTATTTGGTATGGTTCCTATGGTCAAAGGGATTATTAATCAGTAATATCCAAAATAATAATCATGACATTATTATTATTTATATACAATAACTAAAATTTTATGACCATCCATGAATGATGTATATGATAAGAGATTCACATTTCTTCATGGAGGTGGTAGTCCATATAAATGGACAAAAGACAATATCAATCTTGAATGGATGTAATGGTTAGTAAATTGATGATATATTATCCATATAGAATGAAACATATTTCATGAATATTATTTAATTTATTAAAAACATTTTAATATCCATCATTATTAAGTGGTGATGAAATACAAAACACAATGCTTCATGGAGGTGGTAATCCACATATATACCTGACTGCTGATTTCATTTTTAATAAGATGGAAAATTAAGAGAAAATTGACTATATCACAATAATGATAAAATTTATTTATATACAATATAATAATTTTATTATTTAATCATTTTATAGTAATATATGGAGGTAGAAGAATACATAAACATGGAATATATCAATTAGGACTAATACCTTCTCCTCAAATAATTACTTTGGATTACACCATAAGCCTACTAGGTTTGGCGTTTTAGTAAGACAATGACCAATAAAACATGTAGAGGGATTTTTTGGAAATACATGGGTTGGTATTTGGGGACATAGATTTCTAAAAATTCTTGAGGAAGGGAGGGGAGGATTTTAAATTTTTTGTTAGGGGATAAAAAATCATAGATTTAAAGAAAATACCAAATTATTATGAATTAATATTCATGATCATGTGGAAAAAAAGATATTTTTTAATATCAAATGTGAATGATTTTATGTAATATCATAAAATAAAATATATAAAATATTATTTTATGTTTTAAACTATATATATTTGTTTTAACACCCACTAACCCTTTTGAAAATTAACATGATATCAAAGGTATTTATTCTTTAGAGAATACTAAAGCTACCATAAAAGGAAAAGTGACCCATTAGTTGACCATGGTTAATATTATCTTTTATATATCATTCATGTTTCGATGGAAAATATTTTTATGAAATATAAATCAGTTAATACAATATTATTTAACATAACATATCATTATATACATTTTAGGGATTATTCAAATAGTTTGAATATAATGATAAAATGATAACAATGGAATTAAAATATAATATACTAAAACATAACAAATATTATTTTCATCAAAAAATTATTTTTCAAAATAATTCATCAAAATTATATTAAATATAGTGTTTTTTTAAATAGTTTACATGATTTTTATATCACTCAAAATGGAATTGTGTCAGTGTTGTGTACAAGATTAACTTCAGTACTACTCCACTAAAATTTTAAATAAATTACTATCATAAAAAATAATTAATAATTTAAGTGAAAATTTATTAATGAATATAACATGTTTTTATATACATCATAAAGTATTGTAGATATTAAAAAAAGAGAGTGGAATTATAAATTTATGTCTTAATTAAAATATTATAAATGTTTTAATCGAAGGATAGTGGAATGAAATTGGAAACAATTGAACGTTGAATGGTTATAGTAAAATGATTTAATCTAATAAAACAAATATAAGTTTTATGGGGATTTTAGGCATTATTTCATCTTTTTTAAATCTATTTTACCCATTTAATCATTTCTGAGAGGACAAATACTTATTATGGTTACTATTTATAATGAATAACAACAAAGGATACCTATTTAGAAAATTTAATCCTCATAGTTAATAATATGTAATCCATTTCTCATGATTCAAATTCTAGAATTTTGAAAAAAAATAAATTTTATATAAATATACCAAATTCAATGAAAACATGTTTTAAGTAAGAACCTATATTAAGATGAAAAATGAACTTATACAATATTTATATGTAATGATAAATCCTATATAATTTATAAAATTATTTATATTTATAGGAAAGTTATGATACTTTAATATATAATTCAAATCATAATAATAATTTTCATTGAAAAGAAATGTATATTTTAAGAAAATATTTAGTTTTCACGATTCCCTAAAAAATAGTTTTTTAAAAAAAAAATTAAAATTTCAATATAAGTTATTTTTTATATGCTGATTTCAAAAGGTATTTTCATATTCTCAATTCAAAATTATAAAATTTATAAATTTAACTTTTAAAGAAAACATTATAGTATAAGAAAGTGAATTTAATAATAATATAACTATTTTATTTTTCGGGGGAAAAATTACTTAATATTATCATATGAAATGATAAAATATAAAATACAATTAAATAATATTTATAAGTAATAAAATTTATCATTTCTTACTTCATTTGCTATTAGTTCATAGATAGATGAAAACTAATGTCATTTTACTATAGAATTTTCCTCTACCAAGGCTCACTGGCTAGCTGGTGTCTTGTAAAGAAGAAATTTTATTATATAAATCCATGGAATATTACTAGGGCCACCCCCTTTATAACCTTTCTTTGGTTTTTCCCTCTCCCAAGAAAAGTAGTAGTGCCATATGGGGTGTTGAAAGGGCGTTGTCGCACGCGCTCTCAAAAGAACTTCAAAAGTGAGTTACGTTGGATAAAACTCCAAGCACAACACTCTATGAAGCTAATGTTTAGTTTACTTGGTGTAGCATAGGGGGCTAACCAAGGTCGTCTCTCAAAGGAGGAAGTGAATTAAAACATCTTATTAGAGGTATTCTAAAAATAAAATAAAAGAGAATAAAAACACTACTAGAAAAGGATGGGGGTTGTTTATAGTTTATGAATCTAGAAGAAGTTTGCTGGAAGAAGATTGTATTTTTTTTGTTTTTAGTTTTGAAATGAATTCCGATTAAAATAACACAACAAGAAGATGTTTTTTTTAGAAAATATTTTAAAAGGCGTAATCGATCTAACTCTACCTCTTCATTTACATATTAATCATTATCATTTAAATGAATATCCACTTAATTATGATCCTCTAATTTGTTAACCCTCGAACCCTACAAGAGTTAACTTAACCACAAAGATGGAATTACTTAAACCCTAGGCTAGCTTCGGAACATGCAATCGCAGAACCCTGCTTTGATTGTTGTTCTAAGGTTAGCTTATGGTCAGTGGTTAATTAGAGAACAAATCCATTCTGGAAATGAGGATGAGTTGTGTTTAGGGATTATATTTGAACTCTACAAATTTATCCCAAGTGGTCTTGTATTACCGATTAAGCTCGCACTCTCACAATTTACACAAAATCCCAACCTCGCGTGTTTTTGTATTAATTGTTCAATTGCTTGCTTAGTTTCTTAAAATTTAAAAACATAATTCATGGATCATATTAAGTGAATTATAGTAGGCTCAATGATTCAAAATAATTAAATGAAGAGGGTAGAAGATAGATCGATCACTAAAAATTACTCTTCCATGGGTGGCGTAATCATCGAAGAAGCGTTTTGCATGTGCAAAGGTTTATAATGGGTATAACCCAATATCGCTTCTACTAAAGAATTCCAGCCCCAAGAGGAAGATTAAGAGAAGAATAAATTTAAATAAAACAGAGGAAAATAGAAGAAATAAAAGAAGAACAAAGAAGTTTATTACACAAACAAAACAATTACAACATGAAGGAGAGAAGGAGGCTTCGATGAGAGGATCCTTGCTTCAAGAGCTACCTCTCTTACAATGGTTGGAGAATTTGGTTGAAACCAATTCTCCTCTGCCTCCAATCTCCCAATGCACGAACCAGCCTCTCCAAATGAGAAAATCACTAATTTATAGAGTGGAGGGGAGGCTAGGTTTAAAGTGGTTTCAAGTGTGAATGCAAAATCTCGGCCAAATATTTTAATGAAACTTGCACCGCCCATTTGACCTCAAAAACGCGTGAATTGACCGGCCTTCCAGACGGATGATTTGTGCCACATCATGTTCCCGAGCTTTCCTCAAAATTTGGGCTCAATCCAAGCTTGTATGTAGAGGATATGGCCCAAATACAGAACCTTCTCCATTCTGGCGAACCCGGCCCAACTTTGACTTCATGGCCCAATTTCAACAACCGAATTAACTCTTTAGCTTTAGTGTCATGAATAAAAGTTGTATATAATTAAGTTAGGAACACTGTTAAAAAATTTCAAATTCAAATAATAAATATAAAAATATTTATCTTCGAAATAATACAGTGCACTATTAAGGGTAAAACTGGAATTTTCACCAAATTTTCAAATGAATGATCAAATCCCAAATATTTTATAAATAAACATATTTAACACAATGTGAGGAAATTATATCATTTATTATCAATAAAATATTCAATAAAATAGTGTTTTATCAACTCCCCCATACTTACCCTTTTGCACACCTGGGCAAAACCTCCTATCAAGTAAACATCAATATCAAATCAAAACCAATTTTAAAACACATATCTTTAAGATCAATCAATTTCACACCAAGAATAAAAAAGATATCACGCCTCATAAAAAACCTTATTTCAGGTTCTCCATTTATATCATTCAATATATTTCCACTTCATTTATCCACCAATGCACAAAACACTTAGCTCGCTTGAATTTTCTCTCATCACTCAAATATCAATTTTTTTGCAATGTCTTTCTCATCCAAACTCATACAAGGGTCACCATAGGCTTGATAGATTCCTACATCGCTACCCGATGTGAGTCAAGGACATATGTTTATCATGAGGACTTTTCAGGGTTGTTCTGTGGCTTTCGGTTGGTAGGATTAAGATGTGTAAAACTCTGAGGCTGAATGAGGAGGGCTTGACTCTTTTAAAGCAAAATTGCATTAATCTAATTTTCACTTAAATATGGTCTTCTCTTCAATCCCCATAGTATCAATTCAGCTCCATCATCATGAAAATTCATGAAAGGTTTACACCATTCATCATTTCAGCATAAAAAATGTCAATCTTCTAAAACATGATTTTCTTGAAAGCTCCAGAACGGCACAGCTTTCCACCTCAATTAGAAGTTCCAGAAAAGGCACAGCTTCACTTGTCATGAAAGCTCCAGAAAAGGCACAGCTTTCAATATAATGACTTTCTTTAGCAGCAAACACATCTCTTCAGAATTTAATTTTCCACCCAAAGTATCACATAATGTGGTGGCACAACACAAGACAGCTTCCCCCACACTTAAGCTCAACTAGATTATGCAATTTCACTTCAAGAGTTGGTTGGATAGGGAAAATTGGCTTGTAATGTGGCTTAACCTAACAGGTTGTGCATGGCTTCTAAGGGCTACAAGGATTAAATATTCAAGGTAGGCCATTATAAAAAAGGATTATTTGAAATAGGGGTTTTAATACCAAACAAATGCCTCAATCATTTAAACACAAGTACCTCAAACCCTCATGTTTTGACAGGAATAGATCAAATTCTGGTTAAATAAAGTATGGTTTGGCTCTCTCAAGAAGTGAGGTGAATGTAAAGAATATGAAAATAATGGTTTAGAAGCCTCACAGGAAAGTGATTTCAAATATAAAGACAGTGAGATTGGCATGGGATTCAAAATTCAGCGTACTTTGCATGAAATTACTAAATATTTGAACTTGAAACAAAGTCATTTCAGCATTCATTTAAGCTTAGTTTCAAGGGGTAAATTGTTTCACTTATTGATATGGATTTAAAAATGGCGATGAGAATCATTTCAGCTCAAAAGTTTCAAAAACACACAGAAAATTTTAAAATAAACACACAAATTTTGAAAAACACACAATTTTTTTTTTGGTTTTTTTTAAACAGGAAAACAATTGAAATTACTAAACTAAAAGGTTCCCTCCCCACACTTAAAATATTGCATTGTCCTCAATGTGAACCCGTGAGATGATATATTCACATGAAATGCAGAATTTTTAAATAGGACAAATAATATAAAAGTGAAAGGGTTAGGAACAGCCTGATGTGATCAAGTGATGATGGGGTCATGCAGTGTGATAAAATCCACTGCATCAGTAGGATGTCCCTCAATGTATCTCTTCAAACGTTGCCCATTGACTGTAAAGCTCCTTCCAGTGTCCTCTTGTGTGATCTCCACTGAGATGGTATAGAGATGCTCATCGGGGAAAGTGTCCCGAAGTGGTACCTGGTCCAAGGTGTCACCCTCTAGTGTGTGAGTAAGCCTACTCATGTGGTCTGCCACCAAATTCTCTGACCCCTTCTTGTCCTTTATCTCAAGGTCAAACTCTTGAAGAAGTAGCATCCAACGGATAAGTCGTGGCTTTGCATCTGGCTTCTTTAGGAGGTACCTCAAAGCTGCGTGGTCAGAAAAAACAACTACTTTAGAGCCCAATAAATATGAACGAAATTTATCTAAAGCAAATATAACAGCAAGAAACTCCTTTTCTGTTGTGGTGTAGTTTGATTGGTCTGAATCTAGTGTCCTCGATGCATAGGCGATCACATGTGAACGTCCCTCCACCCTCTGAGATAAGACAGCTCCAACCGTGAAGTTGGAGGCGTCACACATAAGCTCAAATGGAATCTCCCACCGTGGGGGTTGTATGATCGGTGGAGTGGTCAGACACTTCTTTAGCTCATCAAATGATACCCTGCATGAATCATCAAAATTGAAGTCAATATCTTTTTGAAGTAATCGAGATAAGGGTAGAGCGATCTTACTAAAATCTCTGATGAAGCGTCGATAAAATCCAGCATGTCCAAGGAATGATCGAACATCACGCACACATGAAGGGTAGGGTAAGGATGAAATGATGTCTACCTTAGATCTATCAACCTCTATCCCATGTTTTGACACTACATGCCCTAAGACAATGCCATGCTCTACCATGAAATTACACTTTTCAATGTTCAGGACTAGATTCTTCTCAATACAACGATTCAACACATTTTCCAAACTACTTAGACATTCATCAAATGAAGATCCATACACTGTAAAATCATCCATAAATACCTCTATGCAGGTCTCAATAAAATCAGAAAAAATATTCACCATGCATCTCTGGAAGGTACCTGGGGCATTGCAAAGTCCAAATGGCATCCTCCGATAGGCAAATGTCCCAAAGGGACAGGTGAATGTAGTCTTCTCCTGATCCTCCGGAGCTATAGGAACCTGAAAATATCCAGAAAATCCATCCAAGAAACAATAGTGTGTCTTCCCAGCTAGTCTCTCAAGCATCTGATCAATAAATGGGAGGGGGAAATGATCTTTGCGAGTGGAATGATTTAGTTTCCTATAATCAATACACACGCGCCAACTGTTTTGTACCCTCATTGGAACTAACTCATCTTTCTCATTTTTAACAACAGTAACACCACTTTTCTTAGGCACAACCTGAATAGGACTTACCCACTGAGAATCTGAAATGGGATAGATTATACCTGCCTCGAGCAATTTTTCAACCTCTTTTTTAACAACCTCCAGAAGGGTTGGATTGAGTCTCCTTTGTGGTTGCCTCACCGGTTTAGCTCCATCTTCCAAAAGAATCCTATGAATGCAAATGGAGGGGCTAATACCTGATATGTCAGCCAAGGTCCACCCGATTGCCCTGATGTTCTCCCTCAAAAGATTCAAAAGTTTTTCTTCATGTTCAAAAGAGAGATTGTTAGCAATGATAACAGGTAATTTTTCACCACTTAACAAGTATGAGTATTTGAGATTTGGTGGCAATGGCTTTAGTTCCAGTGATGGTGGCTGCTAAATGGATGGAAGCATGAGTGGCGTAGACATCTGTGCACAATCATACATATCATCTGAATGAGAGAACAATGCATCAAATCCATCAGAAAAATTAGCATCCATATCATAATCAGAGTATACATGCTCAGAATTCGAATATGATTGGACAAATGAACCAATCCCAAGATCAGAAAGATCATGAATTAAAGGGGATGAAGTAGAATGAGACATCAAGTTGGACCCAATACTCATTATTTCATTAAGAAGTGAATAGTCCCCAAGAGATTGGGAATCAAAAATAGAGGGACTATCACATGGAGACTCAGAATGAGAGAGAAAGAATGCTGAGTGTTCCTCTGGTTGGTACTTCATAGAATCCAGGATTTTAAACGTCATGATTTCATCCCCGAATTCCATGGAAAGAGTACCCTCATGAACATTGATAATGGTCTTAGCAGTTTTGAGGAAGGGTCTACCAAGAATGATAGGGGCATGAGAACTTACCTGGTCATGTTCCATGTTTAGTACATAAAAATCAGCAGGGAAGATCATGTCCTTTACCTTTACCAACACATCTTCAAGGACACCAGCCGGATATGCTGTAGCTCTATTCGCTAGCTGCACCACTACCCTTGTAGGCTTGAGCTCACCAATCTGCAATGAAGTGAAAATAGAGTGAGGCATCACATTTATTGAAGCTCCTAAATCACAAAGAGCATCAGAGAAGTGAAACTACCCTATGGTGCATGGGATGGTGAATGTCCCGGGATCCTTGCACTTTGTTGGAATTGCTAGAGTTGGTGTAATGAGTGCTGAGACATTCCTTCCAAGGTTGATCCTCTCATTTCCCTTGAGCCCTCTTCGATTGGTACAAAGTTCTTTTAAGAATTTGGCATACCTTGGGATTTGCTTAGTGGCTTCGAGTAGAGGAATGTTGATCTCCACACGCTTGAATGTGTCCAAAACCTCCTTTTTCATTGCTTCTTCAGCCATCTTCTTGGTTTGAACAACCCTGTTTGGAAAAGGAAGTGGTTTAGGAGGAACATCATCAATCTTTTTCTTACCTTTATCTTTCTCCTTGGATTGTTCATCAGTTGGTATGGAATGTGGCTTCTCTGAAGTTGAGGTGAATCCCGGTGGAATGGTAGGTACAGCTGTATCGTTCATTTGCTTCCCACTTCTCAATGTTATGGCACTAACATTCCCCTTTGGATTTGGAGTGGGTTGGGAAGGTAGATTTCCAGAATTCTTACTTACAAGTTCATGGAGGGCAGTGGCAATCTGGCTCATTTGAGTCTTCAACTCCCTCAGCTCCGAACCTTGACTTTTCAGCTCATTCTGTTGATTAAGAACAATTTGTTTCAAAAGATCATCAGTGTTAGAGTCTACCTTGGGTTGGAGATTCCCTTGTTGCTGACTTGTTGATGTTTGAGCTTCAAATCTCCTTTGGGGTTGTTGGAAACCCTGTTGGTAAGGTGGAGGCTGCTGGAAGTTTTGTTGAAAGGGGGGCCTTTGTTGTTGTCCAGAGCCATACCTCATGTCCAGATGATCTTTCCACCCTTGGTTGAATGTTGGATCGAACTTCTTCTGGGGATATGGTTGTTGCTGCTGCTGCTGATATGGTCTCCCAGGGAACACTGCTGCACAATCTTCTGTTTCTTGGAGTTGTGGGCAACAGTCAGTTGGGTGGCTTGTCTCAGTGCAAATATCACAAGCCCTTGAAGGAGGAGGTAAAGATGTCTTTTGTGCCAAAGCAATCTGCCTTACCATAGTTGTCAATTCTTCTAACTTGGTATCAATCAAATGACTCTCAAGAGAAGAAGGACTTACCTGATGTACTCCCCTGACATGTAGTGTACCTCTATCGCCAAATTGTTGGGAGTTTTGGGCCATCTTGTCAATCAATGCACGTGCGGCTATTGGTGTCTTGTCCACCAATGCCCCTCCAGCTGCGGCATCCACCATGCTTCTCTCCATAGCTGTGAGTCCTTCATAGAAGTACTGAATGAGGAGTTGCTCACTGATTTGGTGATGTGGACAGCTTGCACACAACTTCTTGAATCGCTCCCAATACTCATACATGGACTCCCCTTGTGCTTGCTTGATCCCCGAGATCTCCTTACGAATGGAAGTGGTCCTCGATGCTGGAAAAAATCTCTGCAAGAAAAGACGTTTCAAATCGTTCCAACAAGTTACATCTTCAGGTTGTAAATAATACATCCAATCTTTTGCAGCTCCATCAAGTGAGAATGGGAATGCTCTTAGTTTGATTTGATCTTCAGAGACATTTTTAGGTTTTAGGGTTGAGCAAACCACATTAAATTCTTTCAAATGTTTATTCGGATCCTCACCAGAGAGGCCATGAAACTATGGAAGTAAGTGAATTAACCCTGATTTTAGTTTAAAGTCCGATTCGAGATTTGGGTATGCAATACAATTTGGTTGATAGTTAATATCAGGTGCAGCCAATTCTCGAATGGTTCTATTAAGTTCATTTCCATTATTATCAGCCATTGGTTCCTCTTTTATGTTTGAATTTGAATTTCTTCCAATTTCAATGTTCTGATATTGGAGTAATTCTCCAACTGGTTGAATGTTGAAACTTCCCGTAGACTGAGAATGTCTGATTCGTGCCCTAAGGCTACGTTCAATCTCAGGGTCAAGATCTAAGAGATCTTCGGGATTAGTTCGTGTCATAGATCAAATAAAAATGAAAAGAAAGAAGGTGGACCATAGTAAAATAAAAATGAGAAGTTTGAGTTGATGGTCCACAAAGAAGTAGGAGAAAATAAAAGAAGAGGATGAAAAATCAGATTGGGTAAATAAGGAAGAAAGAAGAGAGGAAAATAATAAAATGTAAAATAAAATAAATACCTCTAGTTGGTTGAAATAATTACTTGCCTCCCCGGCAACGGCGCCAATTTGAAAGAGCGTTGTCGCACGCGCTCTCAAAAGAACTTCAAAAGTGAGTTACGTTGGATAAAACTCCAAGCACAACACTCTATGAAACTAATGTTTACTTTACTTGGTGTAGCATAGGGGGCTAACCAAGGTCGTCTCTAAAAGGAGGAAGTGAATTAAAACATCTTATTAGAGGTATTCTAAAAATAAAATAAAAGAGAATAAAAACACTACTAGAAAAGGATGGGGGTTGTTTATAGTTTATGAATCTAGAAGAAGTTTGCTGGAAGAAGATTGTATTTTTTTTGTTTTTAGTTTTGAAATGAATTCCGATTAAAATAACACAACAAGAAGATGTTTTTTTTAGAAAATATTTTAAAAGGCCTAATCGATCTAACTCTACCTCTTCATTTACATATTAATCATTATCATTTAAATGAATATACACTTAATTATGATCCTCTAATTTGTTAACCCTCGAACCCTACAAGAGTTAACTTAACCACAAAGATGGAATTACTTAAATCCTAGGCTAGCTTCGGAACATGCAATCGCAGAACCCTTCTTTGATTGTTGTTCTAAGGTTAGCTTATGGTCAGTGGTTAATTAGAGCACAAATCCATTCTGTAAATGAGGATGAGTTGTGTTTAGGGATTATATTTGAACTCTACAAATTTATCCCAAGTGGTCTTGTATTACCGATTAAGCTCGCACTCTCACAATTTACACAAAATCTCGACCTCGCGTGTTTTTGTATTAATTGTTCAATTGCTTGCTTAGTTTCTTAAAATTTAAAAACATAATTCATGGATCATATTAAGTGAATTACAGTAGGCTCAATGATTCAAAATAATTAAATGAAGAGGGTAGAAGATAGATCGATCACTAAAAATTACTCTTCCATGGGTGGCGTAATCATCGTAGAAGCGTTTTGCATGTGCAAAGGTTTATAATGGGTATAACCCAATATCGCTTCTACTCAAGAATTCCAGCCCCAAGAGGAAGATTAAGAGAAGAATAAATTTAAATAAAACAGAGGAAAAGAGAAGAAATAAAAGAAGAACAAAGAAGTTTATTACACAAACAAAACAATTACAACATGAAGGAGAGAAGGAGGCTTCGATGAGAGGATCCTTGCTTCAAGAGCTACCTCTCTTACAATGGTTGTAGAATTTGGTTGAAACCAATTCTCCTCTGCCTCCAATCTCCCAATGCACGAACCAGCATCTCCAAATGAGAAAATCACTAATTTATAGAGTGGAGGGGAGGCTAGGTTTAAAGTGGTTTCAAGTGTGAATGCAAAATCTCGGCCAAATATTTTAATGAAACTTGCACCGCCCATTTGACCTCCAAAACGCGTGAATTGACCGGCCTTCCAGACGGATGATTTGTGCCACATCATGTCCCCGAGCTTTCCTCAAATGTTGGGCTCAATCCAAGCCCGTATGTAGAGGATATGGCCCAAATACAGAACCTTCTCCATTCTGGCGAACCCAGCCCAACTTTGACTTCATGGCCCAATTTCAACAACCAAATTAACTCTTTAGCTTTAGTTTCCTGAATAAAAGTTGTAGATAATTAAGTTAGGAACACTGTTACAACATTTCAAATTCAAATAATAAATATAAAAATATTTATCTTCGAAATAATACAGTGCACTATTAAGGGTAAAACTGGAATTTTCACCAAATTTTCAAATGAATGATCAAATCCCAAATATTTTATAAATAAACATATTTAACACAATGTGAGGAAATTATATCATTTATTATCAATAAAATATTCAATAAAATAGTGTTTTATCAGGTGTCTTCCACGTTCTTCTACCATAGTGGATTCCTTTCTTCAATGTTCTTTTTCTCCCTCCATATGGAGAAATTGTGACCTAAAGGTACAACTATGAATCCTATTATTTTATCATTATTCAACCCACATTCATCTTTTGTTCCCTATTTTTTTGATAATGTGTGACTTTTCTAAGTGTTTTTTATAGATTCTCAATTTATCACATTTTAGTTGAACTTATTCTTCATATTGGATGGGTGGACACTTATATGGATAAGGGAGGTGACCTATCAAAATAACCAATATCATTTATTAATTATAAATTTGGAAATTTTTTCAACCACAAAGATTTTATTACAGAAATTATCTAGAATTATTCAGATTATTTTGTTATGTTTTTTCATTGTAAAATAATTATATGAATGTTTAATAGAATTATAATTTACCGAGATCCCAGTGATATGTTTTACATTGATCTTTATAATATAATATATTATTGAACATTAAATTTTCTTAGAATTATAAAGTCAAAATGTGGTGTACCTTGACATGGTTTTATAAAATCGGTAAACCATGTTGAAATGGCTCTCCAAAAGTAATATTCCATGAATTTATATAATAAACTTTCTTCTTTACAGGAGACCAGCTAGCTAGTGATCCTTGGTAGATTAAAATTCTATAGTGAAATTACATTAATTTTTATCTAGTTATGAATTAATAGCAACCGAATTAAGAAATGATAAATTTTATTACTTATAAATATTATTGAATTATATTTTATATTTTTTTATTCCATATAAATCTATGGAATATTACTAGGGCCACCCCTTTATAATCTTTCTTGTGTTTTTTCCTCTCCCAATGAAAGTAGTAGAGCCATGTCGGGTGTCATCCACATTCTTCCAACATAGTGGATTCCTTTATTCAATGTTCTTTTTCTCCCTCCATATGGAGAAATGGGGACCTAAAGGTAAAACTATGAATCCAATTATTTTATCATTATTCAACCCACATTCGTCTTTTGTTCCCTCCTTTTTTGATAATGTGTGACTTTTCCAAGGCTTTTTTCTAGTTTCTCCATTTATCACATTTTAGTTGAAATTAGCTTTTATATTGGATGGGTGGACTCTTATATGGATAAGGGAGGTGACCTATCAAAATAACCAAAATCATTTATTAATTATAAAGTTTTCAATTTTTTCAACCACAAAAATTTTATTACAGAAATTATCCAGAATTATTCAGATTCTTTTGTTATGTTTTTTCTTTATAAAATAATTATATGAATGTTTAATAGAATTATAATTTGTAGAGATCCCAGTGATATGTTTTACATGGATCTTTATAATATAATATATTATTGAACATTAAATTTTCATAGAAATATAAAGTCAAAATGTGGTGTACCTTGACATGGTGTTATAAAATCGGTAAACCATGTTGAAATGGTTCTCCAAAAGTAATATTCCATGGATTTATATAATAAAATTTCATCTTTTCAAGAGGCCAGCTAGCTAGTGAGCCTTGGTAGAGGAAAATTCTATAGTGAAATTACATTAGTTTTCATCTAGCTATGAATTAATAGCAACCGATGTAAGAAATGATAAATTTTATTACTTATAAATATTATTGAATTATATTTTATATTTTTTCATTCCATATAAATCAGTGGAATATTACTAGGGCCACCCCCTTTATAACCTTTCTTGTGTTTTTCCCTCTCCCAAGGCAAGTAGTAGAGCCCTATCTGGTCTCATCCTCATTCTTCCACCATAGTGGATTCCTTTATTCAATGTTATTTTTCTCCCTCTATATGGAGAAATGGGGACCTAAAGGTATAACTATGAATCCAATTATTTAATCATTATTCAACCCACATTCATCTTTTATTCCCTCCTTTTTTGATAATGTGTGACTTTTCCAAGGCTTTTTTCTAGTTTCTCAATTTATCACATTTTAGTTGAAATTAGTTTTCATATTGGATGGGTGGACTCTTATATGGATAATGGAGGTGACCTATAAAAATAACCAATATAATTTATTAATTATAAAGTGTGAAATTATTTCAACCACAATAAGTTTATTACTGAAATTCTCTAGAATTATTCAGATTCTTTTGTTATGTTTTTTCTTTGTTAAATAATTATATGAATGTTTAATAGAAATATAATTTACAGAGATCCCAGTGATATGTTTTACATGGATCTTTATAATATAATATATTATTGAACATTAAATTTTCATAGAATTATAAAGTCAAAATGTGGTGTACCTTGACATGGTTTTATTAAATCGGTAAACCATGTTTAAATGGTTCTCTAAAGGTAATATATACTTATGCTAATATTGATATTAAATTTTTCCATAGTAATAGTGGGAATTGATTATATAATGAATCAAATATTGTAGATTAAATGGATAATTCATGAATATTTAAAGAATATTTTTAATGGTAATGTGGATTGAATTTTAATTTATTGGTGGCTTTCGTGGAATGAATTGGATAAATTCTGTGGATTCCATAATGAAATTATTGGGATGAAATATTTTAAGTGATCCCTTAACTCTTATTAGGGACTCAAATAAATGTTAGGGTTTTATGGAAACCTTTGATTCATTAAGGGATGATGATGTGAAATTAATCTACCAATCCATTAGATTACACTTAGATTCATTATCATTAATACATTAAGGATAATCCTCCTTTTATTTGATTAGTGTATTTATATATTTACTTCAATGAATTAATTTCATGGATTCATAGATGGAACCCATGTTGAATGTCATAGGATGAGTTGAAAAAATTAGGCTAGATCTTTTTATATATAATGATTCATGTGTGAGATATAGATTCCAATAATTCTATGTTTATAAATTTAACTAATGGTTCCCTGAAACCATACTTGTCGTTTTTTTAATTTAATACAATTGGTTACCCCTTAGATTCCCATTGGGATTTTTTCATATGGAATTATTTATTTATTGATGTAGATTATATCAAACTATAATGACCATATGTTACATTATTTCATACCATGAAACTTGTTGTCCCATATAAAAAATAATGAATATGGATTCAATTTCATTTGATAAAGTATATATCGAACTCTACCAGGTTTCATAGCAGAGCCTAGGAATCAGTGGGTGTGAAATTTTTTTTAATTTCCATATTATTTACTATTAAATTATTAACTATTGGATAGTATGAATGTTTATTGATATATAACCCGCATTCACATTATCATAGAATAGTAATTTTATGGATGTCATTCAAGGTGGAATGTGTTTTTGGAAACAGACCCTACTTGTGCTACCATGGTAGTTATGTACCCAAGTAGATATTTATTGGTTTCCAGATGAATCTGGGGTTTAGGACTGATGTTTTAGTATTATTTGGAAATCTAGGATAGATCATGGGTTTTTGGGACTAGTTTGTGACTAATTTAACTTTTATGGTTTTGTTTCCTATTTTTTACTTTTATCATTCAGTTTTTTTATATGGTTATATATTTTTTATTCCTACATAACATTTTACATATATCATCTGATATAACATGATTTATTTAGTTTAGCAATTTGTTATCATCCTTCGTCAATACGTTACAATTAATATTCGTTAGTATGATTTATAAGACGTACTTTATTTAAAATTTGGATTAATATAATAGGTTTTTATTATACCCCCAACATACTAGGTTAGACTTTCTATGATTTATGTCACCATATTTCTTATGGGTAGGTTCACCTGAGGTATAGTATCGAATGTTGGTAAGGGCTTAGATTAATGGTCCGTGGAGGAAGGTCATTATAAATAACATATTTTTTATTTATATGTCTGAATAGAATTTAAATAAATATCATTACTTTGATCGATTTGGGAAAATTATTCACTTAATCATATACCATTACTCTATATGGTGTTAGATTAAGGGATGTATGTATAGAAATTTATTCAATACATATATTGGGTAAATATTGAAAATATTTTAACTTTTCATTTCAATAATAATGATTATTGATTATGATGGGATGCGAGTTATGTATATCAAAACTTATTAATTAATTAATTATATGAGTACATTGGAATTAATTAGTGATAGGTGGGGATCAGGATTATATTATCCCTTTATGCCTTAGTACTTCTATGTAGACAAACAATTTTGGGTCTTTTGTGTATGATTTTAATATTTTATATGACCTGACTATGGTATTTAAAGCAAGTTTATGTCATTGAATATGGATTTGATGGTACATAATGTCTTGTAAAGAGGACATTAAAAGACCAATATTATGTATTCTATCACTATGAAACTTATTATTCTTATACATGTGATTTATTATATTTTTATGTAATCCATAGATTTATTTAAAGCTCGGGTGATAATATATATAAAGTTATTTTTTAAATTTAATTATTTTATTATTAATTTCATGTTTATTATTTGATTTCTTATAGTATATGATTTCCCTTATTGTGACATTGAACTCACCATTCTTATATTTTTATTTCCATGGGTTATGAAGAAACATATTACTTAAGATATGCCTAATATTATATTATTTATAGAGAATTTACAAGATTTTATAAACATATTTTGGAATTAGTATTTCTTAATACAGTTTGAATATATACATTTAATTATAAAGAAAATATTTTTTCCAAATTGTATAGAACTACCTACCTAAAGGTTATGAAAATTTACATAATGTAACATTTTCTATAATCATGTAATTATGGGATTATTATAACCTTGGTACTACAACTTGGGATAATGTAGCATAAGTGATATGTTTCTTTCTTGATAATATGATCTTGGCTATGTGGAATGGGGTAAAGTGTATGTAAAACCCAAATATTCAGGATATAAAATGTTATGTAAGGGAGGAAATTTTTATTATTTATATTATGAGACAAACAAATGAGATTCACTTTCCAGAAATTTTATTAGGATATGGTCATGTGGGATGCATTACCACCACCCTCTCTATAATAAATGACTATAATACAAGAGATAGATGGACATGATACATTCCCACATGATTTGAAATATAGAAATATATATTACATAGATGAGAGGGAGGTACTACCCCTGATAGAGATGAATCTAATGGATGTGATTTTCTTGTGGGATACACTTTCCCCAAAATATGATATGATATATATATATATATATATGAAATGGATGGATGAAATGAACTTCACCTTGATAATAAATGAATTCAAAATATGAGATATAAGTTAGGGACACTACCCATGATATTAAATGGATGAAATAAATTATATATATTTTTAGTATGTTATTCCACCTGATTACATTTATATATGAAATTGTATTGGTGGGATGTACTAACCCTAAGTGAATTTATATTATTGAGATAAATATTTTATATGAATCATGTGGGATTATCTTCCCCTATTTTATCATATATACTTTTCTTAATTTCACTATTTTATGCTTATGTGAACATTATAATGGTTCAATGACATGATTATATATTTCTAGAATATGATAAAACATTTAAGATTATCCTCTGGAATCACCTTATAACTCAATTATTAATGATGAATGTTTTATTACAGTTTAGTTTTTATCTATTTAATTATGTTGAGGAAAAAATGTATACTCTACTAAAGTAGTTATATTAGAGGAAATGGTGGTTATAGCCTAAAAAATTTTGCTCATAATTTATGTTAGAATCTTGAGCACTTTAGAAATTTAGGATACCCCATTTATCCAATGATAATCTAGAAAAGGTTCCAATTGATTCATTATAATTCATCTCGAACATATGAATTCAATAAAGCTATTATATGGTGCTTGTGGTTGGCAGTAGAGACACATAGTCCTAAAATAATCCTATTTATATCTATAAATGATTATCAATGTGGGTGATTAGTTGGGATCTATGATTTTATGCTTCATTATAATATTTTTCATAGATTGATTCTTGTTTATTAGGTTCTATTCTTTATATATTTTTGTTGATAATTACCAGTTATTTTTTCAATATGGTTTTACTATTTTATGATGGTATAGGCTCCCCGAATTTTTACCCAAACTCATTTCTACAAAATCAAAACATTCCGAATAAGGGGTAGAATACCTATGCTATTATGATGTAGCATCCTAGACTGTAAAAGAGTGGTCTTTGACTAATAAATTACCAGGACTCATTAAATGTTTTTTTCTTACTATTTTTTATAAGCTAGATATGTAGGAAAAATGTGTCATATCATGTTATAGACTTTGTATGGGGGAATCATATAAAAATTTTCATTGATTTCAATTCAAGATATCTAATGATAGGGGTGATCGGTTCTTAGTACTCACCATTACTATTGAGATATATATTAAAGTATGATGTGAAAATTTGAGATTATTATAGTGGTTTTATATTTTGGTCCACTTGAAAGAGGAATGTGTAAATGGGTAATTTTTTCCATAGGATTCACATGACTGTCATGTCATAATCTACTGAGTTGACAAACAACATAGGGTTAAAATGTATAATGTTTCAGCGATATCCCATATAGTATTTTCCCAAAAAACATACCATTGGAATTATACTCAATCAAACTATATTATATATATTATAATGACATGTTCTATAGATCATATGCTAGGTATGTTCCTTTGTATGGACTTTATATTCTTTCATTGTAGAGGTTGTATAATAGCCCTTAGTGAGTCAGTATAGGCATTGGATTCCATGATACATTTTGTTGAAGTGAAAAATGATATGATTACCTAAAGTGTCCAAAAAACATATACATATTTTATTATATATCTCCTTGGTTTAATTTTAATTTTTTGAACCATGGGATTATGGATTACACAATATAGATCATCAAAGGGTGTTGCTTTTATACATTGATAGATGAGATCATGGACGTCATTTTGGGCAGTTTGTCATACAGATGTTTGATGATGATTAGTTTCTATAATAAGGATGAAGATATGGAATTTGGAACCTGAAATTTTTCTATATATATATATACTATAACCTAAGAGTAAGAGATTTAGAATTAGAGTTTCATTGTGAAAATTTTAATGAGATTTGTAATGTTTTCTATTGAGTAATGGAATCTTTTAGAAATATTTCTATGAAATTTGAGATAGACTAGTAACCTTGATATATGGTTCTACATGTTAATTAGCAGACAATTAATATTGAATTTACAATTTCCTTCCCATTTTTGATTGAGATGATTGAGATATTTCAATGTAACCTAAGATAAGGGTAATCCTAGAATTGTATGTTCCTTAGAAGTGAGATTCATCGATAAATTAAATCTATTGATCTTAATACATTAAATTTTATATTAAATGTGTGGTATAGAAATTGGAATAAATTATCCATTTTGGATTTGGATACCATATTGTTGTATAATGAAATTAAAATAGATTTTTTTGGGATTTTTTATGTTATTAAATTAGAGTGTCTTTTGAAATTTATTTGGATTTTAGGGGAAGTATAGGTGGGATGGTTATACCTATTAACTTTTGGTATCATTCACAATGATAAAGTTGATTCTTATCAATATAAAATTAACTTGAATAAGTGTGGATATATGCATTTTTTATTAAAGATGATACATAGATTTTGGAAAAATGCATGTTTTACAATGAAATAAGTGACATGCCTTAGGAATGATAGAGATAAATCAATGAGAAATATGATTTTAGCTAGATAAGATTGTCATGTAGTGAATGTGGTATGTTATTAAGGCATGTGAGCCTATAATTGATGACATAGAACTTGAGTTGGATTGAGTATCATTGTATTTTAGGGAAAAACAATTTGTACCTCTACTTGAGTATGATTCACTTAGATAATGAGTTCCATTGTGATATATTATAATGGAATAGATGTGATTTCATATGATATGTATATTAATACCCTTATATACTTGTTTCAATTGAAATTTACAATAGAACATAAATTTTCAAATGGTTGGTGTGTTAATTATTTCCAGACATTTTAGTGGGAATGAGAGTATCTCCCCATTTGATGAGTGGATTCCATTGAGATGGATTCATGTACTATAAAGTATTCAATACAAAATACCTTTTTGATAGACACTAATAGGTTGAGATGTGGATTACTTGAGAGTATTGACACACATATGATGTTGAATATCTATTTTGTAAGAGCATAATGGGAAATTCAAAAGAAGAAATATGATGGATAGTGATGCTTTTTTTTCAGAGGATGTACCCTTGTTATTCATGGAAATTATGTAATTGACAATTTTGATTTTTTTTGGGAGACTAGAATGGGTATAGGTCATTGATTTGGGTTAATACTTGAGTATGGTGGTGATAGTTAGGTATATTTATAATGTGTGGTAGTAATTTTAATGTTGTCCATAAAAATTATTGTTAGGGATTTAGTGGAGTGATAATGAGGATACTCTTATGGAGGATAACCTATTTTCAATCATAGTGGTATCACCATAATTTTGTACGATTCAAGGATTTAGTGATACCAATCATTTGTTTGTCAAGCTTTATATTTGGATATTGACATGTAGATGGATTTAATTTTATCTAGTATAATAATAAAAAAATTTGGATCTTGATGTGGTCAATGATAGATTCAAGATGATTTAAGAAAACATGATATAGAGTTTGATGTGATATAAGGGAGGATCATATCAGAGGATTGTTGATGATATAGTGATAGTATGATGGATAATTTCTTATTGAGGACCCAAACACAAAATAAAATGATGGGTTGATTTCAAATAGTATTGTGTGTATTTGGATTATCTCATTCTGATATTGAGAGTTAAAGAATCATGATTTAGTAATTCTACATTTCCGTGGTGACTTTAGACGAGTGTTTTGGACAATGGTTGGAAAGAGAAGGCTATTCTAGTGTTTTTCATGATCTTTCTTTCATAATGTGGAAGCTAAAATGAGTGGGTCTATGAACCCATAATATAGTATATCAATATTCAATTAATATGATGGGGATTAAAAAGTGTTAGAATTTGATTTTATGAGTAGAGTTTTATGGTTTAGAGATTAATAATGATGGAGATGAAGTGACACATGATAATTTAGTTTCATTTAAATCATGAGGATTCTTTAGTAACACTTTGATACTAAAAATAGTATGAATAAAGTAGATTAACATTTACTAAATAACAATGACTTCTATTTTGATATGTGTAGAAGAATATCATTCGTCCTTTTGAATTAAACGTGGATTTTTAATCATAAATTACTGATCTGGGTAGATTATAACAATTGGTAGTAGGGACATTGAGGCCTCTCAAAAATTATAAGTGTTATGGGAGGGATATTATAAATTGTATCATATTTACATGCTTTTAAATGGAATGGGAATTTTATATTTCTATTCCAAGGAAGTTTGTGTTTCATAAAAAACGATTTGTATTAGGACTCCTTGAGTGGGAACAACTTTGAAATATGTTTCTGAATGAGGGTAAATTCAAAGAAGATGTTTTGGGTTCATAGTTGTGAATTAGGGTTGGTTTCAGATTTCCTTGACTAGTTTCATTTTTGGGATACAAGCAAAGGGCATAGAGTTAAACTTCGGTTACACTGTAATGAGCTATAAAGTGGTTTATGATGCAGTATAGGGAATAATGGTCATGTTGAAAGGTTTTGGGATCTTATGTGTGATTTTTTCAGGGGTAATATAGCTTTATGATCTAGGGACTATGTTTCCATAATTTATATATAAGTGCTAGACCCTTCTCTTAGGATAAGATTCACCTGACACATAGAGGTCACATAGTAGTAAAGGAATATGGGGCTTTGGGATCTCTAATCAGAATATGACCACAATTTGACCCTTACTATAATTCCATGATAGAATTTTATAATTTTTTAATAGGTCATTATTAATCTTTTTATACTCATACCCTCATGATTGTAGGTGGAAAAGGGATTAAGGTAGATTCATTTTGGTTATCCCTATATTTCCCACTTCCTCCTTCCATCCCACATGGAATGTAGTGAGTTCATATGATTTTTTATACCAATTTTAGTCATTTGTTTCTAAAATTATCATTATATAATGTTTCTAATTTTTATAATTTAATTATGAAGTATTTTTTAGGTATTTGGAATTAATTTTCCCCAGAAGCATATGTGCAATTTTCTAAGATAATGGATTTTCGATTCTATGTGGATATAGGGTATTACCATATACAGATTGCATGTTGTATGTCACCATTTATCTAATAATAGGTTACCATATGAGTTTATAGATATTTTTATGAAATTTGATGAAATGTTCTATTTATTAGATACTGATGAATTGTGATTTTTAGGAGATGGTGTGGTAGTACACCATAGATGTTACCAACCAACAAACATTATTTTTTAAAAAAAATCATGATTGGAAATACCCCATAAAAAAGACTAAGGAGGTCAAAAATAATGATTTCCCAATGAATCTGACCTAACAAAGTTACTGCATACTGGTGGAAGAAATCTCAATGTGGAGAATAGAAGACTTTTATTGATGATTGTAAACCCGGAGGCCAAAAAATCTGCAACCTTGTTCTCCTCACACCATGTGTGACTAGGTATCACCTATAAAACCAGAAGACACATAAATTTGAGAATAATGTAGGCAATGTTCCATGGAATATGGAGCATCCCTCACATCGAACCGTGAAGAATAGCTAATTTAGTTTCCACTAACTCAATCATATGATTATGGGAATAGAATAGATCGATACCTTTCATCATTGCATATGAATCTTCCATAAGAGAGTCTCACACTCCAAGGAAATCACTGAATGTCAGTATCACTGCTCCTCAGGGGTCTCAACCCACTCGCCCCTCACATAAAACTTGACACACAGGACCCATCGACATTGATCTTCATAACATTTTCAGGATGTTTCCACCACACCCAACATCATGTATTGTTCACCACCTTGGAAATGGTGTTACATGAATTACTAGACACTAAAATCCTTAACTCATGTATTATCTCCCAACCCTTGATGAGTCGAATCAAATCAATCCTGGTAGTCCTGGCACAAATGACTAGAGCTAAGCGCAAACATAATGGACCCCACGCGTCACATCTGGTTGTGAGCGCTCCAAAGATTATATCATCCCACAACAAGTAGTACCACCCCCTCCTTTTTCTCAGAGATGCTACTGTCAGTTATTGAGAACTAAGAATGATTATATGACATAGCTGAGACCACTTGACCTATATATCATAGGTCCTCACCCAGGAAACCCCAAACAATGACCACCCCATCGTTGGTGAAGAAAAAGTGATCAGTCGACTCTTCTATAGGAATCCAGAATTATAAGCATTTAGATGAAAGTAAATTCCTCTTGCACTTCACATAATAAACCGAAGGAAGAAAATGATTCTGAAGGTGCGAAATATTAAAATTATACTTCACTAAAAGATTATTACAAAAAACTACATCATTTCAGATATCTGGTAAACCATGAACCTGAGTCACCAAACGATACCCCTTGGTCGAGAACATCCCTGAGGCCTACCCTATGATGATATGGTTATCAGGTTCATCTTTCAAGGTGATCCTCTTGAATACCTTCAATTTATTTTTAATGATAATGTCTTGAATAATAGGTATGAAATTACTATCTTGAGCAAAGGAAATCTCCAAAGTCAGGCAACATGGGAAGTCAAGCGCTAAACCTGCCCAATTATCATTCCATAAATTAATCTTCCCACAAACAACTATCCAATTAGAGTGTGTTAGAAGAACTAATAAGTAACTAGAGATTGTGATCCATAGATGATAAATAGCTCCTCTGCCACTAGTTATTGGGTTTCCATATCGAATATTAAATAACCTTGACCACAATGATTTTTGTCATAAAATTCTGAAGAATGCTTATCTTAAATACATTGCATTTCCCCTATTACAATTTGGACATTAATAATGTCTTCATAAACCTCTCTAGATATCCTTTCCCATGAGCACCAATGTATTCTTCCCACGTTATGTGAATCCCATATGAAAATTTTCAACACTTTTTCAATATTTTTCAGCACCACCATTGGAAGGGTGAGAACTGAATGTACATCCATGGGAATATAATAAATAACACAATTAAAAAGCGTAATAGCCCCCCCCCCCCAATGAGAGGAACTGATTCTTCAAATTTGTAAACCATTTTTAATTGTTCCAATTATTCCACTAAAGTGGGTAATCAGGGACCTAACCGGAACAATAGGATCTACATGATATTCCATTATGAATGATTTTTTTATGTATGCCCAACTCCTCTTCAATCTTTTCCCCCTTCTTTCTGAACACCATTTTAAGATAAACACACTAATTTTCTATATGTTGATGGACTGACCGCTCCACTTGAAATTGGTGTCATTGATCATGTCAAATTCTCTAATGTTTCTCCTATTACCATTCCAGAATAATAACATGTAATTAGTAATAAAGATATGTGAAATGTTTCTAGAGTTCCCTCTACCACGATATGTCTGAAGCATTCCACTAAATATTTTCCCCTAAATATATCTATTAAGAGTGTCTTGAACCAATCTAAAAATATTGGGAGAAAGAGTCTCTCCCTACCGTAGTCCTTGGCTGTGTTTTCAGTACAGTTATATAGATAAATTATTTTGAGGAAACTATTTACATTTGAAAGAAACTGAAAAATTAATTATAAAATTTTGTATTTAATTAATATGGAAATTGGGTCTTGTTATATGATCTTGGGAGATCATGGATGGATTTAATGAATTTAGGTGTTTATTGTCTAGTTTTGATCAATGGGAAATAACTCTAAATGTGTTTTGTGGTCCCTAATCATCATCATATATTATATAAATGTTTTTATATTCATGGGATATGTTTTCTCACCACAGTCAGTTTTCAAAAATTTTAAATTCTTTAATTATAGAAAAATGCATATGGGAATAACGTATTTGTAAAAGGACACAATAAACCCTATAATAATAATTTTATGTCATTAATACTAATTGATAAATTATTTATTTTTCACCTATACCATAGATTACATGGGACCAAAATGGATATGAATTAAATTGGATGAATGAACCATATTAAACCATGATATTGGTATATTTAGTTCCATTGTGTAGGGAGCACGGGTATACTAGGTACAAATAACTTTTGGTGTAACCTTATAAGCAAAGTACATGTCTTGTGATACATAAGACAACTCAGATCTATTAGGCATGTTGATGTTAGTGTGGAGAGAGTGTTCCACCACTATTAATATTTCAGAGGTCAGGTGGGTATATAGTTGGTAAGATACATGTTTGCTGGGTTTGAGAGAACCAACCATGGTTGACATGAGGAGTTAGATGGGAATTTGTTCATCCCCTCAAGTGATGTGGTAGAGTTCTTCTAATAAAACCAATTAATCCATGATATGAATACAAATATTACATTAGATATTATTTCATTTGATTAATTGTATAGATCCCTATATTTAAAACTGAGATAAATGTACCCATGTTTGTTGTATGGGTTATTTTTTAATTCAGGGTACCATGATGGGATCCCTAGTTTTATATTGACCCATAAGATGGATATTGTAGAGGGTTATCTTTGTTGAAGTATAGTAATGATACAGAGGTAGTGTTTTTTTGGATATATGAGAGGATGATTATTACTTTGAATGATGGGTTTGGGTAGATGTATAACCCATGTGATGGTGACACTATATTTTAAACATGGGATACACTACATCACCCAGATATTATAGTAAGTATTTTCTAATTATAATATGTCATGTTGAGTAGGTCGCATTAAACTTAAAATTGAACTAATGTGAACAAAGATATAAATTATTTTAATGTAACGTAAATAATAACACATTATGAGTGTAGAATACGAAACATCACTATAAAAATTAAAATAAGTATAAATCCTCATGTAAATTAAATGGTACCAAAATTCATTATTATAAAAATATAAATTTCATATAAATTATCATTATTTATTTAAGGAATGATTATTTCTGTTTTAATACTAATTAATTAATTAAAAATACAACAGTGAAAAGAAATATGTTAAAAGTTAGATGATTACATCCATTTCATATTTAATGGTTTATTTTTAAAATAAATATTTTTTCAATGATATAAATTAAAATATTGAATTAAATTTTAAAATTTTAGATAATTATTGATTTTTTCCACAATTTATTGGAAAAATAAATTAATTGTGATTGAATATTGAGATGAAATAACATTAATAACTTTTAGTGACTAAGTATCATTGGTCTAGAAAAATATAATTTAAATTTTTTATTTTATTAATAGAAATTTGAGTTCCAAAACGATTTAATTTTTTTATTAAATGAATATTATTTTTATAATTCATCATATAAAAATATACGATGGGTTCATATTAAGTTTTTTTATAAAGGTTTATTTTTATCATAATTGTGAAAAAACAATTTTTAAACCTGTGATATCTTTTATAACATCATAATGATGTAATCAGGAATTAAACTTTTTATCAGAAATTAGTTGAAAGAAATATTTATTAAATTATTAAAATAATAACTTAAAAATACTTTGTTGAATTTTGGAAACAAATGATTGCCTATTTTAAACATAGATTATAATTTATCCTTTTATAAAACTATTTTTCGTTCCTTTTAATTAATATATCATTATGATGATTCTGTTTAGTTTTTTCTTGGTTTTAAAATTGAGATCTCTTAATTTTTAATTTTAAACTATGAAAGTTGGCAATATATTCTATGAATTATTTTTATTTAAATTTATTTTAATACATGAAAGTAATTTTTTCTAAAATGGTTGATGTTTCATTATTTATTTATTTTTAATTAATTTTTACCACATTTTAAGCATATCATATTAATTTTTTTACACTTTCAGTACATCATATTAAAATTAGTTAATTATGTATATTTCATTTTTAATCATATAAATAGTTTACCATATTAAATATTTGTCACCTCAGTAATGGTCGAATGCATTTAAATGATTATATTAAAACACAATGTAAAAAATATCCCAAAAACATATATTCAAATGGTTTGAATATATCAATATATACCTGGAGTTGATCCCATGCTAATTTTTTTTGATATTGGATTCATTTTCATTGATATAAACATCACCTTTTCAATTAACAAATTAATATTAAAAAGTTGACACACTTTTCAATTATATTAGGATCCAACCTCCACCAAATTGAATTAAAAATATAATATACCATTTTTTGAACAGTATTTCCATGCATAATGATCTAATATCATATTCATGATCTATTTTTCCCTAGAAGATATCATAAATGTCTCATTTACAAGATATTCTTCAAAAGAGAATTCATGCTCACAACATAAGCCATATTGCCTTCATATTTATTCTCCTATGTACTCATCCTAAAAAAATTCTTTAATACAACTTATTAGATTATTTTTAAACAAAAAATATTCAAGAAACATAAATTTATAAATAAATTATAGAATTCTCATTCATATATTATAACTTTTTCTTATTTTTCACAGTTTTACCACTTATATGGATATTTTTATATCATTATATCATGAATGAAAAGGAGAAATTAAATACTATTAATAATATGTAAAAAAATAATTCTATTATGTTTTCATAATTATATAGTGGTAATATCAAAAAAAATATTTACTAATAAATTGAATTATTTCTGTGAATTTAGTAATAACTGAAAATGGAAATTTTTTGGTGTTTTTTGTGATCTATCACCTTATGTTCTGTAAAATGATAAGGGAATAAAAATATAACAAAATAATTATCTACCTAAAAGTAATATTTTATAGGTGATTAACCAAATACCATTAATGATAAACCAAAATAATAACACTAGACCATGTAATAGAAATAGAATGGTCGATGCCTGAATGATAAATTTTGAAAATAAAAAATTAATACATGGGTAATAAGGAATAATAAGTGGGAATTATAAGGTAAAATTAATATGAATATGTTAATTTTTTATATAATTTTTTATTCCAAATTAATTATTATTGACACTTAATTCCATTTCATTTATTAAAAATTGGAAGAATGAAATACCTTCGAAGAAAGGGGAGAAAATACAATGAATATTTGATGATTTGTGAAAGTCAAAATTAAAATCACCCTAGTTGAGCTGAATTACCATCGGTGTATAAGTACCTTGAGCACCACCAACTGGCATGCTTCCCACTTGTCCAACCAAATTCAATTTTCCCAGGGTCCT
The DNA here is from genome assembly GCA_963277665.1 of Viscum album. Lineage (NCBI taxonomy): Eukaryota > Viridiplantae > Streptophyta > Magnoliopsida > Santalales > Viscaceae > Viscum > Viscum album. Next base: position 1,193,378,876 of record OY728135.1, on the reverse strand, counting down.
ATTTTTTACTATAAATCGACCATTGGGGTCTTCATTATTACAAAACAATTTTGCTGAAGCCTAATTACTCCTTAGGTCACCATAATGCTTCACACACATATTTGGAAACCTCCAAGGTAGTTAATTAACAAATTAGGTGAGGTGATTAAAGGAGTATCATAGGACTTATGTCCATTTAGTCTCAGAAATCCATGACACTTACATGCCCAAAGCGCCCAACCTCCCTAAATCAAGAACACTTGTGCCCCGTCCATTACTTATATAGGATCTTGAGCGACTCACTTCTAGAAATACATGTGAGTCTCTTGAAGGCTTGAACCAAGTTTATCCAAAGCCTTTTTCTTGAGTTTGTTCATCACATAAGGTGAGATCAGGTTTCCCAAGCCTACTAACGCACCCAATACACGCATGATAGAGACTTGAGTGCCCTCTATATTTCACATAACCTCTTCTGCCTCTTCATGCCTTTCAATAATCCTCCATAAAATCAATTTATGATAGAGCTTCTTCTTCCTTGGATCCCTTTTCTAAAATGAGTCATGTTGAAACCTCCACCAAGACCTTCTTATTTTGAAAACATTACGGAAAGACACACTAGTGTTCCCCATATTTGGATTAATATATCTATGTTCAGAGGTTTCTCATACTTGTCCTATTAGGAAGATAGGGTTTATTTTTATGTATGTAGATTTTTATCTATATAGTTATAAGGGATATTATCCCCGAATCAATGTTTAGGAGTTCCTGGTTACGAGGATTAGAGTTTTGGCCATGTTTGTCACTTATCGTTGAATCCTAGAGCCTTAGTTTCCTTGTAGAGAAGGTACAATTCACACCTTCTTTCCTTTTCAATAAAATAAAATGCTCCCTTCACTACTAGGATCAATTTTAGGCCATACTATTTAGATTAATCCCTTCGTCTTTCACATTGGATCCAATGACCTTCACTTCCATTTCACATTGATGGGTTCATTTCTCCGCACCCTCATACACCATCACCACATCTTTTTTCACCATAGGCCCAATCTCTTCCATTAATGGATGATAATGTGTGTGGTTTTTTAATCATTCCAATCCTTTTATTTATCACATCGATCATGACTCATGTTGGTTTGAGATTTGTGATAAGTACAACACCCACATAATCCACAACACTTATTGGACTATGAGATCTCTGATTCCCACCATAATTGGGATATGTAAGAAGACTTCACCTTGTGCTCAATCTCACTAAACATCATCCTCAGGAGTACAACCCTAAATCCCTTAATCCAGGAATCCTCCTTGGATGTGAACCCTGAATTATTCCGCCCTAAATCTCCATGAGTAAAGATATATCTCATGAACCCTGTTAAAAGGGCATCCTATTTAGGAAGTATCCCAAAACTATTTCTCACAAAGGGCCATATTACCTTGAGAGACATACCAAACTACATGGACATCGATTCCCATCTAAGTGGGACATGTAGGAATCCTCTTTTAGGTTCATACCCAACACTCAAAAAAACTTTTTCTTTCTTGGGATATGTTCCCAATAAGGATTATCTAATTTAGAAACTCATATCCTTTACAAGTTCCATGGGATTCTTAGACATAAGTCCCACACCAAGATATTACTAAGCACCTTCTGCCTGAATTTCCTTACCACATGACATTAAACTATATGGTTTTGTCTTTATCACATGACATTAAAAGGTATGATATATCCCATTAAGTAGCATCAAACTATGAGGGTTCTGATTCCATCCACAAGGACACATAGGTAGCCCGTTTATGGGTATGATTCCATCACCAAAATATCTTCTATGTACCAAGATGGCCATAAATTCTATAGTTCTTAATGACTGTCTTTAAAGCTGTAATCATCGTAATAATGGATACCGAATCTCTATGTAGTATATGTGAGGATACTATTGATGGAGAACCTCGAATACACAAGGATATCTCCATTGATAAAAAACCTCAAATACAAACTAATGATTCTAATTTTCATACATGCTAAATAATTGTTTTCAATCTCAAAGGGAAACATACATTATAATTGGTAAATTAATAAGGATCCATGAACATATATTAGATGTATAAGAGAGTCCTACTGTAGGAAATAATTTCCACCAAAAGAGTGTGATTAGCCGAACCTCTCATTATCTAAACCAATGTGAGTTATTAAGTATAGTTGGTCAAACAAACCTAACAAACACATACCATGGGAAAATAGGTCCCTTTGGATATAGATCCCTAGGATGTTTTTGGTTCCATAAATAAATCTGATGGAAACCGTTTAGAAGTAGTGATTCTTAATCAGAACACATGTTCCAATGGAAACAAAAAAAGGGTGAACCCAACAAGAATCCATAACCAATATGATATTGTTAACCATCTATTATAACTCTATCAATTGATAGAAGAGGGCTAGAAAAGGGAATCAATCATGAATCTATTCTTCTAAAATATGCTACTTTGTAGGAGTTCATTGATTTTATTTCTCAAATACACATGAACTCTGTTTCAAAGAACAACCTTCATTCCTAATGGATTCCTTCTTGTTGGAACCCATGAATGCACCGACAACTGCTTAAGCTGGATCACCATTCGCTCAAAGGATGTCATCACCAAATTAGCATCTTTAACATTGGGTCTGCAATTCATTGGTCTAATATTACCATCAACAGAATATTATCTGGAAATGGGAGGATTCCCGAAAGGCCCTCCAAGTCAAAAATAAACCCTAATAATTCCATCAATGATGACCAGTAGTTCAGAAGTAGATGGTATTTACCACCATATTCAACCATTTTGGGAGTTTATCCTTGGAATGAAATCACCAATTTCTCCCCTATTAAAGGGGTGAAGATGAAGAGAAAATCCATGGAGTCATATTAATGAAACATGGTTCCCTCTTAATGACTCCTTCCAATAATCTCCACTACCAACGCGTGTTGTAGCAAACCCTCAAAATGATAAGGGTGTTATCTTTAGTTATCAGGCCTAGGTCTCTCAAACCCGGTCATGCAAGAAGAACTCATTGGAACAAAAACCATCCAAAAAGGTGCATGTTCCCACACATTGTTTCTCCATAGAAGTCCATCATCCCAGCTTGATGGAAAATAGAGAATGTGCACATGCACCCATTCGTCTTAAATTCATTAGCCTATGGACTCATCTAGAAACACCCAACCAATCCCACCATTCCAATCCAATTGAGTAATTTGAGAAGGCACAAACAACTTCTTACAATATTTCATCTAGTTAGTAGATTATTCTGGATGCAATCTTCAATGAACATCAACCAAGTGTAGAAACAACTTATAAACAAGAACATACACCTGCCAACATCAATCAAGACATCCAACAGTCTCTTTTGGCAGCACTTAGAGAAGTCTGTTGGAAATCTCTAGCAATAAAACTGGGGAAAAATCAAATCTCTAACCCCATACATGAGTACTGTCAGTATCCATTGACAAGAAATAGAGGACATTATAAGGTACATACAAATAATTTAAATATGGAATGGGCGTATATTGTTGTTCTATCCACTAAAGTCACCGAACACATTTTGAAAATAGTGAAATGAAGACACAAATTCCTACCCATATCCTTGAAGTTTTCTAGAAAATAATAACGGCATCTTTAGCAATACCATAGGGAAATACACATAATTATTTCCCCATACATGTGAAAATTCATCAGCATTACATCATCGAGGGGATATATACCTCTTTTCCAGTCCGAGATGGTTACAAGGCACACTGTCCCATGTCATACATGCAATGAGATTGGGTATATACACTCAATCCAATAGAAGATAAGTGGTCTATTCTAATATCCACTCTTAATCAGGCACATAAACCTTCTAATGAAAACAACTTTTCCTAGTACGAATCCCCAATTATTTGTAATTGTTCGACTAATAAGAATTCTCACCAAGAGGAGTTGGGGAATCAAGAGTCGATATTGTGATATAGATCCTCTTAATTCTAGATTTCTTTAATCCCTCAAACACAAACAATTTCATCCCTATATCCTAACCTCCTATTTCCAAATTATGGAAGTTGTACCAATAATTTTAAATTTCTCCATTGGGAACATCGTCATGAATTATTCCTTTATACCAATTTGATCAATTTAGAGAACCTATCTCTAGATGTGAGCCATGGTATCCCACTGTGGGTCAAGAAGAACAAGGACCAAAATGATTTATCCTTTTCTATAGTCCACCATTTTGTTCCTCCACATGATAGAGTTTGTTGCAAAAATCCTCTCTGTAGTAGTTTTTTTCAATGTCAATAAAATTCTCCAGCAAACAATGTAGTGATTAGTAATCTCTATTATCTTGAGACACTTTTAAATGTAACGCTAGTCAAGGTTGATGCCTTGTTACTGGTGGGTGAAAAAAATTATTCAGAAGATAACCCAACATAATGGTCATTATATGAACCTCTTTTGAGTCATTTGACTTCTAAAATAGTATAAGAAACATCAATTGATCCAATTTCTAGTGATAAAGTAATCAAGAAACGTCCACTTTGGTCAGACCATGTTGAGAAACCTCTAGAAAAAGATGAAGATGATATGTTTTATATGAGTAAAAAACTAGATAAGGGTGAAAGACTAGTCATTTTTTGGCCTTTGGAAACCTCTCAATACAATATTCCTGAATGTTTGGATGATGATTCAATTCATGATATCTGACTCAACTTATGGATGGCTTTTTGTCATTTTAAAATCAAAGTATTTCCATATGATGAATATCTAAATAATTACAATGTGATAGAAGGTTTGCAACACCGAAATGACTTGGAATTTCACTAGGTTTCTTGACATCCAATGAATGAGAAGCAACATGAAGCCCTTCAATGTTCATGCCTCAATTCATTAAAGAGATTGTTAAAATTGGTTGTAGAAACTACATTTTGTGTTCATATCACACGATAGGGTGCACATGTAGCATTTCATTTCACCATGCTCTAAAATAAGAAAATCCCACCAAAAGTGGTCTCATGAGATGATATTTCCCCATTCTGGATACAAAAAATATTATGGTCGTGACTGAAGAAATGCTCTGCAAGAGGAGTCCTTGATTGGTTTTCACAAAAGTGATCCCCAAATACAGAAAGTTATTGATATTATTCTGCATAAATATTCTAAAAACATCAATCATGATACCATCTTAGAATATTTCAACAATCAGATCATAAAAATATATGAAATAGTACATTTTTCATCCATAATAGTTTATTTAAGTGGGTGTCAGATAATGAACCCAGCCAATGTTTAAACCATAATTCATAAAATCTAAACAGCAACTATACAAATATAATCCATTGAATTTCTGAACCACCATGGCCTATAAGGCTGAGGTATTTTTTAACCCAACCTCTAGGGTTAAAAAATAGATCCCAAAGGGTTGATGAAGAATAACAAGAGCATCCCCAGCCTGTATGGATGGGATATTGTTTACATCTACAATCCCCTCTGCAATAGAAGTCAGTTTTCTCCTAATTTGGGGAGAATCTATAAATTGAATATCAAACTGAACAATCCAATGATTCCCTTTGTATGACTATCAATCAAATAGTTCATGGGGAACCAAAAATAGGAGAACAAAGTCCCATTGAGGTTAATGATGTAGTAAATCTAAAAAAGATAATGGTAGAATGTAATTAAAGTGTTATGTGTTAGTGAATATCATTAATTCTATTATGGAAGATCATCCAGAAAATGAGTCCAATTTTTGGGAGCAAGAGGCAGAAGTTCTTATTCATAATACAATACAAACAGAAGCAAATTAAGGAGGTCTGCATACCCAAAATCATAGGCCTACACAACATAATATTCTATCGAATAATCAACTTTCACCTCTTCAAAAAGCACCTGCCAAGGGTCAAAGAAATGGTCAGATCATGTATCACTTTTTCTATAGAGAATTTAACTTTCTTTTAACTGAAGAAATATTTTTACCACAAGAGGAGGAAATGAAGGAGTTGAGAAGACTCAATGTAGAGTTACTCTAAAGCAGTATTCCTTCTAGACATGCTTCACAGAAATATCCTCTGCTTGTGCTTCTAATAAGATCTCCTCAGAAAAGTGGGTTTGTTGCAATTATTCATTTACATAATGAATCCACTCCATTGGGTACACATCTACCATAAGATCAATAACATCTTTACTTTCCTGCCCCATGGATTTTCCAAGACAAGTACCAGTTACCCCATCACCGGTGGTCTTACAAGATTCCACACTAGTTTGGACTCTAGGCGTTGTACCTATATAGGTCCCAGCTCTTCTAGATATTCCTCAAATGCTCATGAATACCATTTAGTCATTAAAGAATATATTAGAATCTATTGAAGTACGGATCACATAAACACAATAAGAAAATAAGGCTTACCTTGAATGGAGAGATCTGATCACTCCCCAACCAAACTTTGTGAATACCACATTTCAAATATTTAATGGTTCATAATATCTGGAGTAGAACATAAAACATATCTTTTCTCTCTATGATCCCATGATGGGGACCCCTCAACAACAAGAATCAGAAAAACAAATATGTTTTGTGCAATCACTATAGAGGACAACAATTGTTTTGTTTTCAAGTTCACAATCTCAATCAATTACTAGATGGAAGACCTCTATCAGAAATTCCTTTTGAAATTCATCTTAATGTTGTAGAATAAAATGGTATTTGGTCTTACAAATAGAAAAAAAGGGACAATGAAAGTGTTTTTTATTACATTTCTCAGTGGAAATGATTATCCTAATCCTTGAATATACAAATCCCTTAAGAAGAGTTGATGCTAATATATGTGGAAAATCTCTATGATGAGTTTTGTGCACCTCTAATCCCTATAAAATACACAGGAGGATGAAGAGACACGAATTAAATGACCTTAACATATGGATAATTCCACCAAAAATACCAAATCTATACCTCATGTAATCCCATTAGCACTAAGAAGGCGAATGACAAAAGAAAAATTTTTCATAGTTACAGTCAATAAAGAAAATGTAACTGCTTCATCTTCAAATACCTCATCATACCATAGGGATCCTCATCTTGAGAATCATAAACAATGATCACCTCATAAATATGATCAAAAATACCAAAGGTGAATATAGTTTGAGGAGTTAATGAATAAATTCTACTATTTTTGGAATAAACATGTTCTTGGTTACTTTATTTCATCCTTGGAAAACAACTTAGTCCAGCTACCAAGTCCCAAAAAACTAAACAAAGATGGATATGATTACATCCCAATCTACTTTCCCTTCCATAAAATGTTGGGGAACCCCATCCATAAGAGTTCTATTTTCAAATATCTCCAGTAATAGATGGTGGAATCTCGACAAGTGGAACTAAAAAGTTCATCATCCCAGGTAGAATGGATTACCATTACTGATCTAGAGGAGGAAGAAGAATAGTAGAAAGACAAAAGAAATAATGTGTAGAAGTTTGATGACTTTATGGTCATTAAAATGATCTATCAAACTCATACCATTCTACAAACATAGTTGAATCAACATAAAGTTCCTCCTTCCACATGAGCTGTAACGAAGCTATCTTCATCAAAAGATTAGACCTCTAAAGACCAATCCCCAATGAATTGACATGGTCAGAAGGTTAAAGAGAATTCAGAAAATGATGAGCCTGTGTCATGGTCAATGTTTTCCTTGACTTTGGAAGATTTAATTCCAACTATCTCAAAAGCACATTCACCTCCCCACCAAATGGAAGAAAAAGATAAAACCTTTTAGGAAGAATCATCCTCAGATGAGGAGTGGATATTTTGTTCCATCAAAGTTATCCACTTAAGAAACCCCTATTCAAATGATGATTCTGAATATGACCCCAAATTTCATGTACATGATTGGGGAACTAGGGGAATATGTCAATGTTAAGGATAAGTGGGAATACAATGGTATTATTTAAGCCTCTATTTTAATTATATCCCTACTCAAACCGTTTATGGAATAAAAATCGTGGGAGGGCCCTTCATCAGGCTCAGAAAGAACACTGGAACTCTCCCAAACTTGATCGGATCATCCCTGGCATAATTTTATTGGAAGACCAATTAAAGGATATGCCACCACATTCTTAGCAAGTGGGTATACCTAGTCAGTATAACTGATCATGGGAAGAAGTATTCCAATATTTTACCAAGATACTTGGTCCATTGACTTTAAGAGCTTTAACTTCTATGACAGCTACAAAACCAAATATCCAGGCTATAAAATGAAAACATTTGGAATAGAAATATAGTGTTTTGAATTTACTGATACAATTACCAGCCATGTTATCAATCCTAGATGCTCTGAATCTGTCACGAGATCGTTGTGATGCACTTATTAAGGCTTTGTCAAGTCCAAAAGAGTTTGAACCTGAGTTATCTTATACTGATGTCTATTATATAAAGAATTATCATACATAACTTCATGAAGTCATATCATTTGTAGATCAATATTGGTATTATTTTGTACATGGGCACATTAGGCCCTTGTAATTATCTAGAAAGGTTAATGATACTGAAATTCGAAGATCCTTCATTGATAATGGCTTAGGATTAAACATTATTCCCATCTATACACTTCCTTGGTGGGGTCTCATTAGATCTTAGTTATCTCCCTACACCTTGATATTTCAAGGTTATGACAAGAATGAATAAGAAACTCTAGGAAATATTACACTCAGAAAATAGTTTGGGGATCTTGAATCCAATTAATATTTCATGGTTTTATGACAGGGCACAAATTTTAACATTCATCATGGAATTACATGGCTACATCAACATGAAGCCATTCCGACGTAATACCACCAATGTATCAATTATTTTCTTAATGGTAAAATTGATACATTTCATAGTTACATCGCCCCGTTCAAAACATGTAGATCTAAATATATTAAAGTAGAGTTCTATCACAGAAAGGGAAGACGACCTGTGGAATACGATATAATAATAATCAATGCTCCCAATGGTCTGGAAAATAATAGGGTATACCCAAATACAAGCCATCATCCATTGACTTCTATAATGTCAGTTGTTATAATTGAGCCTCATATCACATGAGAAATTTTTGATTTACCAAATAGTTCTGAAAAGTGAAATGGAGATGTCTTCATTCCATACACCAATCTTTAGCAAGTATTTGATCTATATGGCATGATATAATATGTTTTTTCATTAATAGATAAATATAGGGATGATGATTCCCAAACCATAATTTTCAATTCAATACTCTTGGAACACCCTTCATCATCAGTAGGATTTGAAATGGTAGATTTATCATTAGGATGTCTAAATAATGACTCCTCTCATAGATATGAGGGCCTTGTTTCATCACTTACCCTTCAAGATGAAATAGATGATAAAACACATGAGGAAGATAAAGAAGATGAGGATCTCTAAGATTCCCCTCTGACATTTGAGGAAAGATTCTCCAACACTATGGATGATCTTGGAGAAATAAATTTGGGTATAGTGTAATATCCACACCTTACTCTAATTAGTGCAGCCTTGAATTCAGAAGAGAAGGAGGTGGATAATTCATTTATAAATAGACAAAGAGATATATTTGCTTTGAACTATAAAAAAACATACATGCCTTGACCCCAACATGGAAATTAATCATTTGGATTTTCTAGAAGATCATTGGGGATTTAAAGAGGCGGCAAGAAGAACACACCCATCCCTTTCCATCAAAATTGAGGCTGAAGTCAACAATCTTATCAAAGATAAATTTATTAGAGATATTACATATCGTAAATGGATCGCCAATATTATCACAATTAAAACAATATTGGGAAAATCATAGTTTTTATTGATTTCAAAAACCTTAATTGGTATTTTCCCAAATATTACTTTTCTTCCAATCATAGAACTTTTGATTAAAGAAATATCTGGCTTAAAGAATCTCTCCTTCATGGATGTCTACTCTGGGTATGAAAAAAATCATAATAGACCTAGAATAAGAATACACTATATCTTTTAGATCCCCTCAAGTCATATTTTGCAAATTGATTAATGCCATTTTTCTGGGAGAATTCTTGTGCAATATATCAACATGGAATGCACCATATTTTAAGTCTTTTGTTGGAAAAATTCATTGAATGTTATATGGATGATCTAGTGGTGATCTCCAGATAATGTTATGATCACTTGGTTGATCTGGAGACCATATTCAATAATATTTAGAAACATAATTTGATGACAAACCCCATGAAATGTTCTTTCAGGATAACCTCAAGGAAATTTATTGGTTTTGTTGTATTCCATTATGACATCAAAGTCTACCTTGATATGACTAAGGCCATCCTTATCATGTAACCTCTTTGAATCTTGAAATAATTGAGAGGAATTTAAGGAAACTTGTCCTATATCTGGTTCTTTATAGACAATTTGGAAGACAAGTGTTTTGCCTTCATTAAATTTATGAAGAAAGGGGTCATATATTAGTGGACAAATGATTGCCATGAATCATTTGATACACTCAAGAAAGACCTCTTGATACCATCAGTATTAATTCCACCTATTAAAGGAAACCCTCTAATTCCTTATGTGATATCCATAGATCGATAAATGGTCACCTTACTTGTACAAATGAATGATGATTCAAATGAAAACATCCTTTACTCTCTCAGTCAAACCATGCTTTTTGTAGAGACTTGATATTCAGATATAGATATAAGCTTCATAGAATTATTCTACGTTGTTCAAAAATTGAGACAATATTTCCAGCATCATGAGATCCACTTTTTATTTCTTAGTTACTTTCTTAAATTTATCCTCAATTGTATTATTCTTATTGTATTTCTGGAATGGTGGGTGATTATTCTGCAATAGTTTGATATATTTTTTTTCCTCAGAATGTAGTAAAAGCCCATGATTTAGAATATTTCATTACAAAACACCCATCTATAGAAGATACATCATTAAATATTGAATTTCATGATGAAGAAATATTCTCCATCCAATAAAGTACATGAATATGGGAAATGTACTTTGATGGTGCTTCTAGAAGTCCAATAGGGAAGAGAATGGAAAACCCTAGACTGAACAAATTTGAGTGTCTAATTGTTCGTATCTCCCTAGAGAAGGCAATAATTTCATATTCCTTTATGTTATCAGACGGTGGTACAAATAATGAAGCAAAATATCAAACTCTCATTACAATCCTTTAATTATCAATCCATGTGCTATTGGATTACATGGAGGTGAAATGTGATTTAGAATGGACAATCTAACAAATAAATGTTGATTACACCATTAGAAATGAATAACTAATCCCCCAATATAATTATGTTCTAGGTTTAATGGAAGAATTCCCCTTAGAACCAATATTGTATTATATCGCGTGATTGAAAAATTCTTTAGATGATGCATTGTAGAATTTATCCACAACCTTGGCAGATTCAAATCTCGATGAAATTATTACTAGCATTGCTCATCATTGAGTAGTTTCACCTTTTGATCAAATTAGAAAAGAGGAAATAAATGAAATATGTCCCATTTTTGAGCCATATGGTCATACCATAGTATGGATAACACCCATCATGGAATATCTCTATAATGAGATACTTCCACTAGAAATAATTAATAGAGAAAAAATTCAATGAAGATCAGTTAATTTCACTCATTAGGAATTCCCATATCATCATAAGATCTGTTATAGATGAGGCATCAACAAAATTCATCTCCGATGAATTTATGGGGAAAAATTGTGATTTTCATGAAAAAAAAGTACATATAAGATCTTGTGGTGCTCACTAGTCTGGGAATAGGCTTTCAGATCAAATCTAGTGGCTCAATACTTTTGGCCTTTGATGACACAATATTTCATAGATTTCACTTAGAAGTGTCATCCCTAATAGATTTATCCCATATTCATTCATCAACCCTCAAAATTTATACATATGACTAAATACTCTTGGGTATTTTCTATATAGGGAATTGATGTAGTAGGGCCTATCTTATAGAGACGATTATGAATTTCAAGAATAATTTTACTACTACATATTTCTTATTCAAATGGGTTGAGTAAATAACAATAAAAGTAGTTGAGGCAAAAAAACCCATTAGCTTTATCAAAGCTAATATCATTAACAAATTTGGTGTCCCTCATACCATATTGACGGACAATGTCACCAATTTCTATTCTTCTAAGTCAAAGAAACTGTATCATGAGAACAATATCAAATCCAACGATTCATCTTGTAACTATAAAATGGACAATGGATAGATAAATTATTCCAACATGACCCTATCAAATATACTCCAAAAGATAGTGGATAAATATAAAAGGTCAACGACTGATGAGCTCTTTCATACCTTGTGGGATTATCAGACTACTAATCATACTGAAACATGGTAAAATCGGTATTTTTTGGTGTATGGGATAGACATAGCTCTACCTATTGATGTTCAATAGCATTAACTTTGAGTTTCCATCAATGAATAGTTCTCAATAGTTGAATTGTCAGAAAAGTGATTTGATGAGTAAGAATGATTATAAAAATTGATTTTACATTCATTTCATAATTTGTAAGTCTGTCAAAATAGAATAGCTTGGGATTTTAAAAACAAATATCTCCCCCTCTCATTTCTTCAAGGAAAATTTGTATTAGTACTCAAGACTCTGATGACTCTTAGAAAGAAGCCTACAAAGCATGATCCAAAGTGGGAAGGACCTTATTCCATACATAAGGGGCACTATAATAAAGCTTATTACCTAATATAAATGGATGGGGAACTTATTAAAACTACACGCAATAAAATATTATTGAAGAATTTATTTTTTTTAATGACATAGAGTAATAACCTTGTTGAAATACATTAAAATTCATAACAACTATATGCGTCCGTGCTACATGAAGTTAAAATTCATATCATCCTTTTCATTATCGCGTGACATTAAACTGCACAACATCATTTTTCCTCGCTATATGAAATTAAACTGTATGTTCAATGTCTCATTCATTTGATGTTAAAAATTTATACTGGATACCACAAATTTAAATTCCTTTTGGTTGTTTAAAAAATGATTAGTTTCCAGGAACAAGCATTGCTCACATCATTTCCACTCCTTAGTGGCACATGAGTCCCATTTATACCTGTATTTTAATCCGATATGTATAGATCACACTATTCAAGAACTACATATGGAATGATTCTCAATAAAATGAAATACCTAGAGACACCTAGATCTAAAATATTGGTCCCAACCATGAAAAAAAATTAGAACATTCATTATGTTTATGAGTCAGATCTTCACAGGGAATATTATTTTCATGAATTATGTATGGGTTGATTCTCATTTCAATTGGATACATAGTGACGGCCAATTATCCAATTTTGGTGCCATCTGTAACCATAAAAAAATTTATTTACCATTTTCCTCCAACATATTAACCAAATCTATATAGATTATTCTTCCAGAATACATGGTTTGATCTTCATACCCTATTGTGTCTTATGTTTAACCATTATTCTAGAATGCATTAAAATCCACCATCTCTCACATTAGACTAAATTGGTGTGGGGAAACATATTTTCAAGAACTACATTTGTCTTTATCAACATTTAAATGGGATACAAAGAGACACCTAGATCTCTAATCTTGGGCCAACCCATAAAAAAATCCTTGTTTCCCATGTCATAGCTTGATTGATATGGGGAAAAATCTCAAGCAATACCCATGGATTAATTCTTACATAATCAATATATATAGTGATGTAAGGGGTCCTATAACCTAGTTCATCCAACATGTAATTAACATTCCCGGATCCTTTACCTATTATACCATTTTGTTGTAGAAGATACCTTTTTCCACCCCTTATTTCTCACACTGGGCATAGATTGCATGGGCTTATAAATTGGGTAATGAACTTATCTACATAAATAAGGTATATCAATTCATGTGTTGAGTAATATATACATATTACATGATAATAAACTACATGATCTTTATAAAAAACATTGTGTGTTATGATTCTCGTTTATATTAGATTTGTAGTAATTTCACAATAGTTCAACTTCATCCTCACTACAAGACTTTAACCAAGATTAAATTGGTTGATTTCTTATTTATATGAGATAAGTAGGGTAATTTAGATTTTCAATCCTAGACCCAGCTGCAACATGATGTAAAAATGACTCTTCTCTCCCATGTATGATTAAGATCTACAAGAGGAAATCAAAATGCTATTTATATCAAAGCCATAAATGTCCTTACCACATGACATTAAAATTTCACATTACCTAATGAACTAAATATGTATATATCCTCATCCTTTTGAGATACTTAGTGAAAAATAAGATGTAGTTCTTAGTTATAGAAATGGGATAAAACCAAATTTCCAATCCCTCTCATATAATTAAAAATCCATTTAGAATCCCTTTATTTTAGGTCCTCTCCTTAGAGAGACTACTAAGGAAACAAAAGATATTCCCATTATACATATGAGTAAAAGATATGTAAGGTACTCCAACCTTATTGACAATATATATTAAAATATTTATCCTATACATTGAATATCACCCCATGAAAATTTCATACTCTTAATCATGAATAATTTCAGATCTTCATAACATTTCATCAGTTTCTGGTGGAATATATTTTGAAAACTAAGAACTATTTTGTTTGAATATGCAACATGTTCCCCTAGGTTACCTCACATAAAATTCTCATACGTAATGTGCATTTCATAAAATGGACGCCACATTTTGGCTATGGAACAAATGATTTAACTAGGCCTATATAATACAACCCCCATAATGGGTTTCTCAAATAGTGGTAACAACGTTCTTGGTAGAATCCTCTTCTATACCATTGAATATTTGATAATGATATACAAGGACGCATATTTTAAAATTTAAATCCATTTTATATTTGTAACATATACTTTATCTTAATGTAAAAGCCTCCAAGACCATGGTTTACATATTTTCCCTCTCCATGTTTTTAATGAATATTTAAATGACCATAAACCATGACTAGAAATATCTCCTCTATATTTATCCAGACTAAGTGATTCCCTAGAATCTTCAATATATTTTTCACCTTCATTATGGGTTTCATCTATGATACATAGAGTTGAATTTTATCAGATTTTGTTGAAGTATTTGGTTTTTTTCCTATTTTCAGATGGTCTGTTTCATTGTAGTAGGAATATCATGGTATTCAAAAACATAAAATCCCAATGTACTAAACAGAGATGAAATCTATGGAATTAATTAAGATTGTTCCTTAAGGGGAACCTTAAATATTTTCTTCCAAATGTTTAACCAGGCTTGGAAATGTGAAAGGCAAAGATCATTCGTCAACTCTGGATCTAATTCAGATCCTCTATCATAAGGGGGATATATTTTGGGATTAATTCACATACAGAAGATCCTTGTTATTTTCCTTACCTAACTGTGACTGCTTTACTACAAGATGCTGGTTGAGATGATGCAAAAGTTTCACCTTTCTACCTAGCCAATGAAGATAATTATTCTGTATGATGAATTTAAATCATGACTAACTTCAAAGTAATACAAAAAGATGGAATACAGACAATGTGTATAACCATTACCTCACAAAATATTTACAAATTGATAGGACTTCTCCCCATCATTTACAGCATTACCAATTTTGTTTGACCCTTGTTGGTGTGAGGTACCTTCTTAAAACTAATCATTGTTCTCTAGTTGATCCTCAGGAAGATTTTACATTTTTAGGTTCACCTAACCCAACATGTCTACATTAGTGGGATTGAAAATGATATCGACGCTTCCTACATGCATTATAATTGATGTTGTTTTTATATATGGGAAAAAACATTTCAACCGATTAATGTTAGAAAATTTGACATGAGAAGATTGTTGGAACATATAATAAAAACTCACATCCACTTGGTTATGTATAATAAAATCCACTTTCTTCTAAAGCACCGGGCATATTAATATGTTACAATGTCTTTTAAAAAGACATGACAAAATTTATTATATCTTCACAAGACATCCAATGTCCCATATTAGTCTCACCTATGAGAGTATTCTAAGATATTGGTTCATGGCCCTCCTCTAAAAACATCGAACACTAAAACGCCTCCACAATGACGGCTGTAAGTTGAATATCAGTAGTCACATGATTTTATGGTGCATGCGATGAGACTGAAACATTAATGAAATGAAATTAAGTTGATTATACACATAGTTTTTTATGAAGGACATATGAATTACTAGAGTTCTACTCTCTCCTAGTAGCTTTAATAGGAGAACATCCAAAAACTTTTTATGGTTCCTTTAGCCTAGATACCCCTTCAATCAAAGGAGTCTCTTAATATGTAAATATTTTCACATGACTAGAAGTACCCTCCACGGTTCCATAAGGATCATCAGAAATTTCTATAAGGGAAGAAACAATATAGGTTCCTGTAATTTCAAGAATTTTATACACATTCGACAGATAAGGAATAAATTAATACTATCAGGAATGATTACTACTACTGATAAAATTTGTTACCATAGTTTTTTTCTTCATTGTATTTTCAACCATGTTTTCTTTTTGGATATAATTTAATCGTCATCTCAAAAAAAATGTATTAGAGACATCAATCCCCTTGCAATATTATCCTCCATGTCATGTCATCCTGGAGATATATCTACCGATTCATGGGGTGATCCAATAGCTCCAAATATAGTAACTACAAGGCTATACTGTGGTGATGGAACATTAGTCGACTTTCCCTTAGTAAACTATAGTTTAAAATGGTATTTTCCCTGAGAAATTATTCTTTGAATATATTCAAACAAAAAAGAAGAAAATAATATGATAAAAAAGAAAAAAACATCTTCAAGATTGATAAAATCTTGTAATTATTCATCAAACAAGTTGATAATCCCATCAGTGGTGCCATGATGTATTATCTTGTCCACTATTTTTTTTGGTGGGAATTGATTCATCAGTTAAATTTATGATAATTTTGAACTCTTGGATATGAATCCCTACTTCCATAAGATTATTCTCAATTTGGATATTAGATAAAGCCCGTCGATCTCCTATTCCCAGAAATGTAAACATTCACATAAATTTATCCATGTAGTTTTAGCATCAAAATGTAATATTATCCATGTTTGAACCAACTATGGTCATACATATTAAGAGTATATTCCCATGGTTGTGAAGATGATCCCTTTGTCTTACATCCATCAGGATTCCCAATTCCTACCGTTATAGAGGGAGGGTGAGAAAATGGGACCCGCTGCTCTTCTGAACGATGAAACCTAGGCCATATCAACACAGATTTAGTTGGTGATGATGTTTTAGACTACATGACTCTGGTAGGTGTATTGTATCTTTCATGGGGCACTTTGGTGATCTTGGATCATCTTCTTCCTTACCCTTTGACTCTGATGAATCAGCCTCTAATGATAAAGAATCACATTCCAAATGAGAGGTTTCCTTCCTACATCCTCTCTTTATTCTGACTTGAGATACAACATTATTTAGAACCCCTTTAGGGTATGTTGAAACCTAATCTCAGTATTCAATATACTCATTCCATTAGTGACAATTAAATTAAATATTGTCCCAAGATTCTCTACAGTCATCAGTAACTCTTGTTGTGGAGCCACTATCAGATGGTACTCTAATATGTCATTCACTGGAGGAGATACAATAATTTTTCTCTTGAATTTGAATTGATGTGAAAATCAATAAGGATTATTGGACTCAATTTTGATTTCCTCATTAATCCTGATTTCCAATACAATATCAATGCAAGCCATCCTATATACCCTTATATCTAAGATAATCATCTTGTCATCAAACAAATCTCCCTGTATGCGGATTCCCATAAGGTAAAATAAATAACTCATTGAATATAATAATCTTTACATTAATGTCATAGGGTGTCACGAGAAAAGGTGAAATACTGGAAAAATCTTGAACAGATGGTCTGAATAAACTTCTGAGTACCTGGATCCCACTATACATAGCATTGGTTCTTAAATGACCGGTAGTACATCACAATAAAATATAAAATGTTCCATATATTCTAAAATAATACTTCCCTCCATTAATATGATAATTAATCCTATGGATCTTCACCAAAATAGGCGTATCCAACCCCCCCCCCCCCCCATATTCCTCTCATCCAGTTTAGCCACTATAACAAATGTTTTAAGCCTTATATCACATTTGGAATCTTGAAAAGGAAAAAAATATTCACCTCTCCACATATCCAAGAAACCCACAAGATGTGTCTTCATAGGAATATTATAGTAAACATTATAATCCCTCTTTTCAAACTCCCACTTCTCTAATGTTGGCCATAAAGTGTTAGGCACACCTCCATTTTGTACCTTCAAACAACTCATCAGACGTGTGTAGGTGGGAACATTGTCCTTCTTCTTCTCTAGTAATATTTCCATCCATTACTCTAAGTGAAAATGACTTATTTTATTAAAATTTTTCCGTTTTTAATTATTTAGTTTGTAAAATATTTTCAATATCTCACATGCCAAGGCTGGTGTCTTTTATGCGTCATTCCATGACATCATTGGAGGAATAAATTCATCGTACATATCTCCAAGGATCGAAGCTCCAGAAAACTTATTGACATCCCACAAATTGATTCCTACTTATCCACGTCTCTAATGGAAGTAATTTGCCTCTGGACTCCATTAGATTATTAGATCTAGAACAAAATATCCATTTCTATATACATTGGTTTTTACAAACCATATGGATTTATAAATTCCATAACCTTTAAATTCATCCATAAATTCTACACCTTTTTGCACACCCATTATTCCCACATCCATCTGAGTATAAAAACCCTTCTTGGGTGAATGTCCAAGCTCTACTTTTATCCCATTCATTATTCAGGTTGAGAATCTTGAAAAATGGATGAATAGTAGTGTGGTTACAACTCTGGTGTATGTGATTTCAAAGCTAATGAACACAACGTATGATGTATGAAATGGTGTTTGGCTACCATTCCGGCATTGATATGTGTGCCCAAAACCGAAACATTAGTAGATGAGAAATTGGTATAGTCTTGAAATCAATAAACTGGAATATAATTGTTTGGATATGTTATATTGGCATCATGCAAATGACCATAACTATAAGGCTGAAAATAAGCACTCCATGTAAAATCTCAATGATACATATTTAGATACCTTTCCAAGTCAGGGATATTACTATCATATACATCAATGACATTATTCTTGACGATCTCTTTCATATTGTCAATACTCTTGCAAGCCAATTCAAAAGAATTTCCAATTCTATTTTGATCCATTATATAAGGATCCATTGAACTTGGAAATGGGATAAAAATTACTTTTTATTTGATTTCATTAATGAGATTTTTTCAAAAAAATTAGAAAAGGCATTAAGGAGGGAAAGTGAAATTGTGACACACAAGGGTATCAACCCACATTTGGAGCACCAGTGCATCTATGGCACATAAGTGTGTTACCCACGTTTGGAACACAAATAAAAAAACTTTCAAAAAATTGGCAACCAAAAGTTTCAACAAATTCATCTGTATAAAGGTACTTTCATGAGGGAATATTTATTTCTAATAACCTTTATGTTTTTTTCTGACTTGAAGGGCCTATATATAGACACTGAATCCAACTTTTGATCCACTACCTTGCATGCCACTATCTTTCATGCCACTACCTGAGCGACTTATTGACCATTTTCTTCATCCCATTACCTCAGCATAAGACCCTTTTTTCTTTTGGATCCAATCATGAGGGGGTGATTTTTAACACTTCTTTCCATTTCATTTAAGAAAAATTGAAAAATGGAAATACCTTAGAAAAAAGAGGAGAAAATACATGGAGTATTTCAATATTTGTGAAAGGACCAAATTGAAATAAACCTAGTTGAGGAATGTCACTGTAAGCACGCATGTACCTTGAGCACCACCAACTGGCATGCTACCCACATTCACGGAAAAACTCAATTCTCTTAGGGTCTTGTTTTTTTTATAAATAGACCCTTGGGTTCTTCATTTGTATGGATGAATTTCCCCGAAGCCTAATTGCCTCTCTGGTCACCCTAGTGCTTCACCCAGGTCATCTGAAACCACCGAGACCGTTATTTAACAGTTAAGGCAAGGTGATTAAAGAGGGATTATAGAACATAGGTCCATTTCGTGTTTGAAATCCAGGTCACTTGCACTCCTAAAGATCCCAACCTCCCAAAATCAAGAACACTTGTGCACCCTCCATTCCTTATAGTGGAACATGATCATCCCACTTATGGGAATACCTATGAGGTCTTTTGAATTATTGAACAATGTTTCCACCAGGTCTTATCCTCCAAATTTTTTGTTACCTATGATGACATCAGGTCACCCAAGCTTACATGGGTGCCCAATAACTTCGACCTAGAGACTTGATAACTTCATTTTGGTTCACCTAAAATTTTTATCCTATTAGATCCTTTCATGAAGCCTCCATAAAATCCATTCTTAGAAAGGATTCTTCTTTATTGGATCCATTTTTAGAAAAGAAAATCATGTTTAAAGCATCCACCAAGACCTCATGATTTCAAATACCTTATGGAATGTCTCACCATAGTGTGTCATATTTGGATTTGTATCTCTATGGTCATAGGATTCTCATACATGCAATATTCGGAAGTTAGGGTTCTAGCAATTTCTATGGAGTTTTATCTCCACAGTAATGAGGGATCTTCTCCCAAGAATAATGTTGAGGAGTTCCTGGTTTTGAGTATTAGGGTTTAGGCCATGTACGACCCTTGTCTCTAATAAACTGAGCCTCAGTTCTCTAGTAGGTATGGTACAGTTTACACATAATATTCATTTCGATAAATGAAAAGTCTCCATCCTCTATCAGGATCAATTTTAAAGAATCCCTCATAGAGTACGTCCCTATTTTTTTGGGCCGTATCTAATGGCCTTCACTTCAATTTCTTATTTATGGGTAATTGCTTCATGACCTCTTCTACTTTCCTCTCATCTTCTTTCACCATAGGCCCAAACTCTTCCATCAATGGTGGATAAGGTGTCTCGTTCTTTGAATATTTGACATCCTCTTGTTTCTCACACCAATAACAACTCACATGGGCTTCGAGATTTGTGATGAGAACAACATCTGTACAATCCACATCACTTCCTGAACTATGAGATATATGATTCCCACCATAATTTGAGATATTTAGTAAGCATTAACCTAGGGCCCGAGCACACTGTACATTCTCCTAAAGAGTCTAACACCAACTCCCTTAATCTAGGCATCCACTTTGGAATTAAACTCCAATGTAAGCCCCCTAAATCTCCATGAGTTATGATATATCTCATGGACCCCATTATTGGGACATACACATTAGGAGTAATACCGAACCTATTTCTCTAAAAGGGCCATATTCCATAGTGATACTCAATGATCAACATGGGATTTTATTCCCATATAAGTGGGATACGTAAGAGGCCTCATAGAGGTTCAAATCCAAAAATCCAAATCAAACTTATTCTTCTTGGATATATTCAATGTAGGTTCTAATCCAACATGGAAACTCATATCCTTTCTAGGTTCATGTGGATACTTTGGAATAAGTCCCACACTAAGCTTTGACTAATCACTTTCTGCTTAGATATCCTTACCATGTGACATTTAACTGTATGGTTAGGTCCCTATCACACGACTATAAAAGGTATGATGTGTCCCATTAAGAGGAACCGAAATATGAGGGTCCTGATTATTTTCATGAGAATACATTGGTAGCTTGTTTATGGGTTCGATCACAACATCATAACAACTTTTTCCTACCTCGATGAACATAAATTCCAAAGTTCCCCACAAAGTGGCTTAAAACCCAACATCATCATATTGATGATAGAAGAATATCTGTGTAATATATGAGAGGTTACCATTTATGGAGAAACATTAATACAAAAAGATATTTTTATTGATCATGAAACTAGATTATATACTAATGATTCTAAAATTCATACATATTATATAGTTGATTGCATTCTCAATGGAAACCCTACATTATACATGGTAAATTAATACAGATTCATGAAAAAATCTCAGATCTATAAAAGAGCCTCGAATTTGTAAATAATTCCACCCAAAAGGGTTTGATGATCATTACCTCCCATCCTTTTGACCAATGTCAGCTCTAAGTATCTGGGGTCAAAAAAACCTAATGAATGACTGAAATTAAAAACCGAATCCCTTTTGATACAAAACCATTGGATGTTTCAGGTTCCATAAATAAATCTGATGGAAACTGTCAAAATGAAGTGATTCATAATCAGAACGCATGTTCTAGGGGAAATAATTATACGTGTACATTAGTGTGTTTTTTTTGGAAATTTATGTCTGAAGAACGGGTTTCATACCTCTCAATTTCTTTCATTTGGACACATTTTTCATAATTAACCTAATTTCATTTATATCAAGAATCTAATCTCTCATTTAAAATATCTATCATGTATATCACATTATTTTTTTTACATAATATTATATTTCTCGTTTTTTATTTCAAGGGATTTGGATTCAAATTTTATAGAAGTTTTCATAATTCTTGATTACAATTTCAATACCTTGAGAAATGTTTCTTATTTTGAAATGCATTTACTTTCATATTGTGCTTCACTATTTTCTACAACATTAATGTACTATAATATTTCTTTCATGAAATCCTGATATTTACTAAGATAAAACAGGTTATTTATTTCAATGGAATTAGGTTTGAGTGCTATAAATTGTGGAATTGTTTTTCATATCTGTTTCAATAAGTTAAGATATGATTCATATTATAAATATATTTTACATTAAAATTTTTATATACAACCTATTTGAAAAATCATATCACATATAACATACTCATGATATTTATTATTCCATTTAATGTTCTCACATTCAATTTTTATAGAGTAAAATAATAGTAAATTAGTAAGAGATTATTTTATAAACATACCAATATTATGGTTAGAAATAATTCAATTTCATTTCTATATTCTATATTATTATTAATATTATTCTCTGTACTTCAATAATTTTTTATGTTCCACTTCTATATTCCTCAACTATTTATATAAATTTTTAAAAATTAATGTTTTATCCATTTTCTACATGAGTCAAGTTTATCTTTCATTGATAAAGAGGGACAATAAATTTTTTAATTTTATCCACTGGAACACATTTTCACCCAATAATATAAATTATTCAATATAAATATTACATTTAATGTTTTCATGGGTTTTAACTAAAATTATATTCCAAATGATTTATTATTTTTTCATTTTAAAATATTCACCAAACGAAAAAGATCATCCATTCTTTTTCTCATTGAAAATTTCTAATTCTTTTATAAAAGTTTATTTCATCTTTATAATTACAATTTGATGTTTATTATTATTTAATAGGGAAATGATATAATAATACCATCAACATTACTACCTTTGTGTGGATTTTAATGATCATTTTTATATGTTATAAAAAACCAATTTCATTCCCTTGTTAACTAAGTTATGATTGAATTGTGATTTTCAATATGTTTCTTATAGTATTCTGTTATACCTTCCTTTTTTGATGAAAAATGATCTTATGTAATCCATTATTAAATTTTAATATTAGGTTCTATATCACTCTTCAACTTCTTCATGACTTTATTTTTCCTTGATTAAAATTATTTTTTAACTCATGGGTATATTTTATATCATTTCTAATTTTCAATAGTGACATTTACTTAATCATATAACCATATAGTTCTAGTTAATACGGTATATACATAGAATGTTAATTCATTTATTGAAAGGGGAAATGATCACATTTCAAATATTTTTTCTTTTAATATAGATATTTATTTATTATTATGTTTTATTGGTTATTTTTTGTAGTTATTATTCAATATTTAACATGATGAATGGATTTACATAATATAGTGATAGGTGGGGCCCAAATTGTATATCCCCTCAATGCATTAGTAGCTATAATGAGATTTATTATTTTATATTTGGGTTATTCCAAACAAAGTAGTGATATTTTATTAGAATGAATCCTTAATTGTTTTAATTATCTATAATGAACCGACATGGGGCCTTTATAATAGGATTACGAAATATATCATTTGGTATTCTATCAATATGAAATTATTTATAATATTATATTTGATTATTTAAATTTTTATTCTATCAATAGATATATTTTTGTCTTATGGTATTGAAAAGGTTGAATTATTAAATTATTATTAATTCCATACATATTATTATGATCTTTATTATTCATGGATACCTTACTTAATATGCTAACCATTACTAGACCATTGATCTTACCATTATTATATTGTCATTTCCCTATATTATGAAGAAAAATATTATGTAATATTTTACTAGTTTGGTATTAGATGAATATAATGATATTATAGATGTATAATAATTATTATAAAAGAAGGAATAAAGGTCTTCGTTAGAAAATTCTCTATTTGTTGAGAAAGATATGGGTTTTGTTACATATAGGCTTCCCATTATAATATAGTTTTATAATACTAAAATGACCTCAGTATGAATGTGACTGAAGTATTTTCTATTAAAATTATGATTATGGAAGTCTATAAATGTGTTCCATAATTTCATATCAATCCTAGTATAAAAGAGTATTTTTTTTCAATGGATTCAGGTGTATGGGTCTTGGGGTGTCATGCACAACTCCTCGATTTTATTATGAGATGGTCAAGTTTGATGCTATTCCTCCAATAATATTATGGTATAGACTACTAGAAGGAACTACCCTGAATAAAAACTATTGTAATAAATGATAAGGATTAGAGAGATGCACTACGCCTTTATGTAACATATATACACATGAGAATTATTAGAGGGAAGAACTTCCCCCGTATAATAAATTACTACCATAAATGAGGTGTCCAGGAGGAAAACACTTCCCCCTAATGTGATATATATCTGAATATGAGCTGGATGATGGGATGAACTATCTCCCACCCCTAATAAATAATGAATGTAATATATGAGATGAAAAGGATGGATGAAATTTCAACTTAAAATAAATTAATCTAATTATTGAGACGAATTTGAGGGGCCCACCACCACGAATGAGAAATTTAAATGAAATTATATTTTTAGGAAACAATTCTTCCTAATTGATTATATAATCTTATGATGATATTTCAGGAGGGAACTTACTCATACCCAACATGGTATGTTTCTTGACTAAATACATATAGAGCTGATCATGTAGGTATTGTCAACATCGGGGATAAAATTATATTTCATGAATCGATGGTGGTAATTTTATTATGTTATAAATTTTAACAATATATTTATTTTGAGTGTATTGGATGAAATGATTGACCGGCTATGTTAGGGATACCATTTTTTCTCTACTGAGTTCTACTAACACCCTAATCAAGAACCCATGTCACTTTTGTACCCAAGGAAAACTCATTCATATAATGTTTTAGTAGGGAAGGGGACCATCATTTCATGATATTTTAGTTTTATAGTAATGATTTTGTATGGGGATATATTGGATGAGTCTTAGGGTTGGTAATATAGTATCCATTTTTTCAATATATTTATTTTTATATTTGATCAGATTAGTGAAGGATTAGTTGGGATATACTATTTTTTGCTTTCACATTACATTTTCTATAGTATAATTCTTTTTTATTATACGTTTTTTTACTTATATTAGTATTCTAGATGTTTTTGGGATATTTTTTGTAGTCATTTTAATATAATATATGGCTATAGTCTCACCACAAAATCACTCCTTCCGTATCTAATATTTAATATCCTCTAGAATATTGGGAGGCATTTATAAGGTCATACAATACCCTAGCCTAGGAACTTGGTTATGCTCCCTAGACCCACACACCTATATTTTCAACTAAATTAATAAAATTTACACACTGACATTGATAATGATCCTTAATTACAAGATTTTTCAAAATTTGGTAAACATTAAAATCTAGGTTCCATTTAAGTATTATAAATTAAGATCGATATGAAAATGTTTTAACTAGTATAACCCATGTTCTAGGAATCAAATTGGATTTCCCCCTCTTTATAAGATGTTACAGAAACCATAAAAGGTATTCTACATCTCCCAAAAATCCTCCAAAAATCTCACACTTGTAGAAAAATCATACACATTACTTTTCATCATAACCATGTGATATTGAAACATAATATTGGGTGACCTCAAATACAAATTAAGTGTAAACATAACAAATAATAATGATAAAAAATCAAGTATATGATGATCATTTTTTATAATAAAGTTAATTATGAATTTTTTCCCGAAAAAACACTGATAATAAAACATAGTGCAAGGAAAGGCATAACATAATTAATGAATCAAAATTGATTTGAAACCTGGGTCTATATACATGATCAATGATAGAATAACATAATAAAATGACCGTGAATAAAACTATAACCCAAAAATTGTTATAATAAAAATATCTTTCCAGATCCACACCAAGAGAAAATATGATAATAATGTCGATCATTTTTAAAATACAACACATATATTAGTATGTGAGACATTACTTTATTGACCTATAAAATTAGATCCCATGATTTAATGGAAAACAAATACTCTCAAATACATTATCTCATGATATATACATAATTTTAATATGTTAATTAGATGGTGATATAGGACTCTGAACCATAAACCATACATTTATACATGCTCTATAAGAAGTCAATCACTCATTTTGATGTTCCGAACCGAGTGACAGACACCGGTTCTCTAAGACGGTTGGCTATATGACCTCAAGAATTCCTCCCCATAAATCAAAAGCTATTAAATATTATTATGAATGTAATATTGATCATGGAGATATTATACTCTCTTAATCAAATCAACACAATAATAAAAATTAATAAAAAAATATCCAACTGAATAACCAACATGAATTACATAACGAAAACAGACCAGTATGAGATGCTGAACCAAAACAAGAAACAATATCCAAAACAAAAAATTAACTTATTTCATACAAAAATATATATTAGGATCTGATAAAACTCCTTTTTATAAAATATTTTATTGAAAATATATTAAATAAATTTCATCAAATGGTGTAAATATATTTATTTATAAAATATATCGGATTAGATCAATCATTTGAAAATTTTATTGAAATTCTAATTTTACCCTTTAGAGGGAACTGTAGTATTTCGAAGATAAATATTTTAATGTTTATTATTTGAAATTTAAATTTTTAAAATATTTTCCTCACTTAATGGGATACAACTTTTGTTTAAGACATTGGATCTAAATCGTGCATTTTGTTGGACGAAAAGGACCATAATGTCAAAGGTGGGCTGGACCCGCCAGATTGGACATTGGTTCTGTATTTGGGACATACCCCTTCCTCAGAGCTTGGAGTGGGCCCAAATTCTGAGAGGATCTCACGAATCCAATTTGGAACAAATCATTCTTCTCGAAGAAGAGCTGGTTCATGTGTTTTGATGGACAAATGGGCGGTGCAATTTGGATTAAATTATTTGGCCGAGATTCCCCATTCACACTTGAATACACATTGAACCTAGCCTCCCCACCACTATATAAATTTGTGTTTTCACTATTTGGGATGATTGGTCGAGGATTTGGGAAGGTTTGACCAAAAGGTTGGCTCCTGGTAACCCCTCACAACTCTTGAAATAAGTAATTCCTTATGAAAACATCTCTTCCAAAAAGGCTCTCCCCTCCCACCTCCACTTTGTTTTTTCTTTGTTATTATGCTTGTAATGTGAATTTTCTTCTATAAATATTTAGTGGTTTACTCTTTTAATCTACATATTTTTCTTCATGGTCTGGAATATAATATTGGATACGATATTGGGTGTCCCCCTTTCAATCCATTTATTATGGAAAACGTCTACACGATGACAACTCCGCCCATAGAAGAGTGATTTCATTCGTAGTTGATCTAATACCTACTCCCTACATTCATTTATTTTTAATCCATAAACATACTTCAATTCATAAATTTTGACCCATTAATTGAGTTTTAATTTATATGTTACTCAATCTGCTTGCATTTAACCACGTCATCAGGCTTGTGTAAACTGTGTCAGTGAAACCTCAATTGAAAAATCTAATCACTTTGGGATAGAATTGTAGGGTTCAAGTCTCATACCTGAACAAAATTAATTCATAAAATCTAGGTAGGGTATTCTTCCCTAATTGAAAACAGACCACTAATTGACTTTTGGATCACAATCAAAGTAGGGTGCGACAATTGGAGGTCTCGAAGATAACCTGAACTCATCTTCACAAATATTTGGGATTTGTCAATTTTTGTTAGGTTTAGAGGTTAATAAGTTTAGGGGATCATAATTGATGAGTTATAATTATATGGTATAATGAAAAATTATTGGTTAAAGGGTTAGATTAGATCAAATACATCTTCTCATATAAGTGTTTCTAAAGAAATTTTCTCTTGATTTTTGCTTCTCATTGTTTTGATTAATTGTCCTCACTCCAAGAAAAATGAAATTGGAAACACTTATAATTCCAACTTCAAAGAAGAAGAAACAAATGAAGACAATAAAAATGAAATTAATATAACCCTTAAATAATTGGCTACACTTGACATTAATTATCAACCCAATTGTATTGGATACCCAAATCTCAAATCAGACTATGAACTGAAATCTAAATTAATTCAAAAACGTTAAAAAATTCATGGATTATCTGGTGAGGATCCAAATAAATCATTAAAAGTATTCATGGTGGTTTTCTGAACCTTAAAATCTAGAAATGTTTTTGAAGATAAAATCAAACCAATATCATTCCCATTAATACGTTATAGAGCTGCAAAGGACTGTATGTATTATTTACAACCTGAAAATGTAACTTGTTGGAATGATTTAAAACATATTTTCTTACAAAGATTTTTTCTAGAATCAAGGGCCACTTCTATTCATAAAGTGATCTCGAGGATCAAGAAATCCCATGGATAATCAATGTGTGAGTACTGGGAGATATTCAAGAAGTTTTTTGCAAGCTACCCACATCACAAAATCAGTGAAAAACCACTCATCTAGTACTTCTAAGAGGGACTCCCACCTATGGAGAAGAGAATGGTGGATTTCATAACTGGAGTAACATTGGACGAAAAATCTCCCATAGCTGCACATGCATTGATCGACATGACGACACAAAACTCTCAGCAATTTGGTGATCTAGGTACACAATATGTTAGGGGAGTATATCAGGTAAGACTTTCTTCTCTTGAGAATCATTTAATTGATACCATGTGAGAATAATTATCCACTATGGTGAGTCATATCACTTTGGATCAAAAGACATCCCAATCCACTCCTGTGAGACCTTGTGGCATTTGAACAGAGACAGGCCACCCAACTGATAGTTGTCCCCAACTACAAGAAACAGAAGATTGTGCAGTAGTGTTTCTTGGGAGACCATATCTACAGCAGCATCAACAACCATATCTATAAAAGAAGTTTCATTTCATTTCTCCAACATACAACCAAGTGTGTAAGGACAAACCAGACATGAGGTATGCCTCTGGACAACAAAAAAGCTCTTCCTTCCAAAAAAACTTCCAACAACCTCCACCTTACCAACAAGGATTCCATAAACCCAAAAGAGATTTGAATATCATGCATCAAAAAGTAAAGTAAAAGTGACTTATCAACCCAAGGTGGATTATAATACTGAAGATATTTGGAAATAAATTGTTCTTAATCAGAAGAATGAGTTGAAGATTCACAGTTCAGAGATAAGGGAGTTGAAAACTCAAATGATCTAGATTTCCACCGCCCTCCATAAACTAGTGTGTATGAATTCTATAAATATACCTTCCCAACCTACACTTAATCCAAAGGGGAATGTTAGTTCCATCATAATGAGAAGAAGGAAGCCAACAAATGATGCTTCACAACCTACCATTACACTGGGATTCAACTCAACTCTGGAGAATCCCAATTCAAAACTGGCAGATCAGCAACCCAAAGAGAAACATAAAGGTAAGAAGAAGATTAATGATGTTCCTTCTAAACTGATTCCTTTTTTAAATAGGGTTCTTCAAACCAATAATATGACTGAAGATGAAATTCAGAATGAAGTTTTGAACACATTCAAGTGTGTAGATATCAACCTTCCTCTACATGAAGCCATCAAGAAAGTACCAATGTATACAAAACTATTAAAAGAACATTGTACCAATCAAAGAGGGCACAACGGAAATGAGAGAGTCAATCTTGGAAAGCATGTTTCAGAACTCATTAAACTATATCTAGAAATGGCAACAAAGTGCAATGATCTAGGGACATTCACCATCTAAGGCACCATAGGGTAGTTACACTTTTATAATTCTTTATATGATTTAGGTGCTTCCAAAAATATAGTGACTAACTCTGTATTCTCTTATTTGCAGGTTGGTGAGTAGAAACTGATGAGATTAGTGGTGTAGTTGGAAAATAGAGCTATGACATATCCACTAGGATTCTTTGAGGATGTAATTTTCTAGGTAAAATACCTGATCTTTCCAATATAATTTTATGTTATTAAAATGGAGATTGATCAGGTAAGTTCACATTCTCCCATTATCTTAGGTAGGACCTTCCTCAGGATTGTAAAAACTATCATTAATGCCAATATGGCTACACTTTCCATGGATTTTGGAGACGAGGTTGTGATATTTAAGGTTATGGAATCCATAAAGTACCCCCTCAGAGGACCATTATGCATTTTCTATCTCCCATTTAGAACCACAAAATAAAATCCCATGGAATTTTATTTTCCTATGCTTAGGGAGATTATAAGTATTTGTTCTAGTTTGATGTCTAAGTGTAATTCCACACCTATTTACAATTCACAATACTCTCTTAGAATTTATTTTGAAATGGATTTGTATTATGATTTTGATCATGTTCACTCTGATTATGATGTGGATGTGGAGTATACTGATGGATTTAATGCTTTATTCTCTTATTTTGATGTTGTATATTCTGATACTAATGTTTATTGTGAACATATTTTAGTTCTTTCAATTTCTCTATCCATACACCACCCCCTACACTAGAAATCATGCCATTTCCACCAAATCTCAAATACTCATACTTGTTGAGTGGTGAGAAATTACCTGTTATCATTACTAAAAATATCTTTGTTGAACGTGACAATTTTTTTGAAACATTTGAGGGAGAACATCATGTAAATTAGGTGGAACTTGGGTGAAATATCAGGTATTGGCCACTCCATTTTCATGAATAGTATTATTTTTTAGGATGAGGCTAAACCGATGAGGCAGCCGAAAAGGAGACTCAATCCAACCCTTCTGGAGGTTGTTAAAAAAGAGGGTGAAAAATTGCTCGAGGTAGGTTTAATGTATCTCATTTCAGATTCCCAGTGGGTTAGTCCTATTCAAGTTGTGCCAAAGAAAATTGGTGTCACTTTTGTTAAAAATGAGAATGATGAGTCAGTTCTAATGAGGATGAAAAACAGTTGGTGTGTGCGTATTGATTATAGGAAACTAAATCATCCCACTCGCATTGACCATTTCCCCTCCCATTTATTGATCAAATGCTTGAGAGACTAGGTGGGAAACCACATTAATGTTTCTTGGATGTATTTTCTATATATTTTCTAGTTCTTATAGCTCCATAAGATCATGAAAATAATAACTTCACCTATCCCTTTAGCATATATTCTTACCGAAGGATGCCATTTTGACTATGTAACTCCCTAGGTACCTTCAAGAGATGCATGGTGAGAATTTTTTTTATTCTATTGAGACCTTCATGGAGGTATTTATGGATTATTTTATAGTGTATGGATCCTCATTTGAAGATTTCCAAAGTAGTTTGGTAAAGCTTTCAAATTGTTGTGTTGAGATGAAGTTGATTTTAAATTTGAATAGTTTCATTTCATGGTAGAGCATGGCATTGTATTAGGGCATGTAGTGTCAAAACAAGGGATAGAGGTTGATATATCTATGGTAGGTATTTTTTCATCCTTACCATATCTGTCAAGTGTGCCTGATGATAGATCTTTACTAGGGAATGCACCATTTTATTGATGCTTCGCCAATGATTTTAGTATGATTGCTCTTCCTATGTCATGATTACATCAAAAAAATTCTGATTTTGTGTTTAATGATTCTTTTAGGGCTTCCTTTGATGATCCAAATAAGTTTCTAACCACTCGACCAATCATACAGCCCCCAAAATGGGACATTCCTTTTGATATTATGTGTGATACCCCCAAATCCGTAGTTGGAGTAGTCTTATCTCTGAGGGTAGAGGGACGATCACATGTGATTTCCTATATATCGAGGACATTAGATTCATCCCAATAAAACTACACAACCATATAAAAGGAGTTTCTTTCCATCATAGTTTCTTTAGATAAATTTTTTTCATATTTATTGGGATCTAAAGTAGTAGTTCTTTCGGACCATGCAGCTCTGAGGTACCTCTTGAAGAAGCCTGATGCACAGACCACGCTTATCTGACGGATGATTATTCTTTAGGAATTTAATATTGAGATAAAAGACAGGATAGGGTCAGAAAACATGCTGGAAGACCACATGATTAGGCTTAGTCACACATTAGAGGGGTACAACATGGACCGGGTACTACATAGGGACACTTCCCCCGATGAGAATCTTTATTCTGTCTCATGTACAAATTCCTTGGTATATAGATTTACTTTACTACCTTGTTGCCTCTAAAATCATTACAAATTTAAAGAATCATCATGTCCATAATTTAAGGAGTGAGTCAAGATTTAATGTTTGGGATGATCCATACCAATGGTGCATGTGTAGTGACCAAGTTATTAGGATATTTGGTCTTGATCATGAGTTGAAGTCTGTTTTACTTTTTTTTCATGAACTTGCTTGTGGAGGACACTTTGGACCCCAATGGACTGCTAGGAATGTTTTTGACTCTGTATTATATTGTTTTAGCTTATTCAATGATTCCCATGTGTTTTTTAAGTCATTTTTTTAATACCAAGACATTGGAAACATTTATAATCAACATGAGATTCCCCAACATCCAATACTATTCATTGAGTTTTTTGATGTATGGGGCATAGTTTTATGGGTCCTTTTCTGAGTTTCTTTGTTTTTTTGTATATTCTGGTTGTTGTTGTTTATGTGAGTAAATGGGTGGATATTAAGCCCTCCAGGACTAATGATTATCATTTTTTGGGGACTTTTCAATGAATAGATTTTTTTTTGTAGATTTGGAGTACTGAAGGCCATCATCAGTGACCAAGGGAAACACTTTTGAAATCAGAATTCGGCTTCCTTGCATCGGAACTATGGGGTGACACACAAAACATCAACACTATACCACCCCCAAAAAAATGTCCAAGCTGAGGTTTCAAACCATGAATTGAACATATTTTGGTGAAAATTGTGCAGTCGAATATGAAGGATTGGAGCAAGTGCATAGATGATGCATTGTGGGATTATAAGACATCATACAAGACACCAATTTTTATGTCCCCTTTTTAGATTTTTATTGGGAAAGCATTTCATCTTCCTGTAGAAGTCAAGCCTTAGGCTTATTGGGATATAAAGAAATGAAACATGGATTTGGCCCAATATAAAATTTAAAGGAAGCTGCAAATTCAAGAGATTGAGGTCATTTTATTGACTTCATTTGAGAACTCAAGGCTCTAGAAGAAAAGATCAAAAGAAGCTCATGAAAAAACGATCCAAGAAATAGAGTTTCAAGTTGGAGAGAAAGTCCTTCTCTGTAGTTCATAACTGAAGCCGATGGCTGGTAAGCTGTGTTCTAGGTGGTTATATCCTTATTTTTTGACTAATGTTTTTTCAAATGGTGAAGTAGAGATCACAGAAGAGGACATAGGAAGTATATTTACAGTTAATGGGAAACTTTTGAAGAAATTCATTGAGGGACTTCATACCAACGTAGTGGATTTCATCACACTACATGGTCCCACCATCACTTGAGCATATCAGGTTGTTCCTAACCCTTTTACTTTTATATTATTTGTCCTATTTGAAATTATGTATTTCATGTTCATATATTATCTCATGGGTTCACATTGAGGACAATGAAATATTGTACCTATGGGGGAGGGAACCATTTAGTTTAGTAATTTCAATTGTTTTCCTATTTTTCAATGATTTAAAAAAATATGTGTTTTTAAAATTTTGTGTGTTTATTTTACAAATTTTTGTGTGTTTTTGATACTTTTGAGCTAAAATTATTCACATCAATATTTTAAAATCCATATCAATAAGTGAAACAATTTATCCCTTCAAACTGAGCTTAAATGAATGCTGAAAATAACATTGTTTCATGTTCAAATCATTAGTAATTTCATGAAAAGTACTCTGCATTTTGAATCCCATGCCACATCTCACTGTCTTTATATTTGAAATCACTTTCTTGTGAGGCTTCTGAGCCATTCTTTTTCTATTCTATAAATTTAGCTCATTTCATAAGAGAACCAAAACATTCTTTATATAACTACAATTTGATTTATTCCTTTCAAAATTTGAGGGTTTGAGGTACTAATGTTTTAAATGAGTGAGGAATTTGTTTGGTATTAAA
Source organism: Viscum album (assembly GCA_963277665.1). Lineage (NCBI taxonomy): Eukaryota > Viridiplantae > Streptophyta > Magnoliopsida > Santalales > Viscaceae > Viscum > Viscum album. The sequence goes on along the minus strand of OY728135.1, from coordinate 1,193,344,303 downwards.
TACCATAATTCAAATAATTAATTTTTTATTATTTCTTACCATGAACATTTAATCCATGTAGCCCTTAGAATCCATGAACGACCTATTTGGTAAGATACATTACAAGCCAATTGTCCTTATTAAACCAACTCATGAAGTGAAATTTCACAATCTACTTGAACTTAACTATGGGGGAATCTGTCGTGTGTTGTACTATGACATATTTTTATACTTTTTGTAGAAAATTAAAATATGAAGAGATGTGTTTTTGGCTGAAGTAAATCATTATATTGAAATTTGTGCCATTTCTGGAGCCTTCATGATAACTGAGGATATTCCTTTATGGAGCATCTAACAGAGGAAGAAAGTTGTGCCTATCTAAAGCTTTCAACAAAAAAATACTAAACAAGTAAGACATTTTTACTGCAAAAATGGTTATTGGGTGAAAATTCATTTATTTTTCATGATGATCAACATGAATTGATGCTATGGGGATTAAATAGGAGACCATATTTAAGTGAAAGTTAGATTAATGTAATTTTTCTTCAAAAAGATTCAAGCCCCCTCATTCATCCTTATAATTTTTCACATTTAAATCCTACCAACCAAAAGACCTAGAAAACCCCAAGAAATTACTCTAGATAAACATTTGTCTTTATCTCACATTGGGTGATTATGTAGGAATTTATCAACCCTATGTTTACCCTTATATGAGTTTAGATGATAAAGACATTGCTAAAAATTTAACATTTATTTGATAGGAGAAAATTCAAGTAAGGTATGCATTTTTGTGCATTAGAGGATAAATAATGTGGAAATATATTGAATGATATAAATGGAGAACTTGAAATAATTGGTTTTTTATGATGCATGATATCTTTTGTTTCTTGGTGTGTAATTGTTGGATCTCAAGGAAATGTGTTTTAAAATTTGATTTGATTTGATATTGATGTTTACTGAATATAAGGTTTTTCCTAGAAGTAAAAAAGGGAAAGTATGGGGGAGTTGATAAAACATATTTTTATTGATTATTTTATTTATAATAAATGATAAAATTTCATCACATTGTGTTAAATATTTTAATTTATAAAATATTTGGGATAAGATCATTCATTTGAAAATTTGATGGAAATTCCAGGTTTACCTTTTATAGTGCAATGTATTATTTCAATGATAAATATTTTAATGTTTATTATTGGAAATTGAATTTTTTTAAAATATGTTCATGTCTTAATGGGATACAACTTTTATTCAGAACATTAGAGCTAAATCATACATTTTTTTGGACTAAATGGAACCTGAAATCAAAGGTGGGATGGACCATCCAGATTTGACATTGGTTCTGTATATGGGCCATACACCTTTATCCAAGCATGGAGTGAGAAAATTTTTCAAAGGATATATCCAACCCAATTTGGAACAATTCATTCTTCTGGATGAAAAGATGGTTCACATGCTTTGAAGGTCAAATGGGCGGTGCATGTTGGATTAAATTTTTTGGCTGAGATTCCCCATTCACACTTGAAACAACATTGAACCTAGAATCCCCACCACATTATAAATTTGTGTTTTCTCTCTTTGGTATGGGTTTTCGGGTCATTGGGATAGTGTGACCGAATGGGTGGCTCTTGCGAACCAAACACAACTCATGTAAGAAGTAATTCCTTGTGCAAACATCTCTTCCTAAAAGGTTCTCCTCTCCCACCTCCACTTTTTTTCTTTGTTCTTATTCTTGTAATGTGAATTTTCTTCAATAAATCTTCTATGTTTTTCTCTTTTAATCTTCTTATTTTTTATCTTGGGCTGGAATATAAGAGTTGATACGAGATTGGGTGTTCTCATTTAAATCCATTGCTTATGAAAAACATCTCCATGATTACAACTCCACCCATGGGAGAGTAATTTCTTTCATAGTAGATCTAATCCCTACTCTATTAAATCATTTATATTGAATCTATAAACATATTGTAATTCAAAAAATTTGGTCAATTAATTGAGTTTTAATTTCTATTTTACTCAATTAACATGCGCTTGACCACATGGTTGGGATTGTGTAAACAATGTGAGTGAAACCTCAATCACAAATCTAATCACTCTGGGATAGAATTATAGGGTTCAAGTCTCATCACGAAAAGAAATTAATTCTCTAAATCCATGGAGGATATACTTCCCTAATTGTCCACTGACCTGAAGTTGGATTTTGGATAACAATCAAAGCAGGGAGCCATGATTGGAGGTCCTGAAGTCAACATAGGACCAATTTTCACAAATATTTGTTGTTGTGTTAATTTCCATTGGGCTAGAAGGTTAACAAGGTCAGGGTATCATAATTAAATGAATTATAATTATATGGGATAATGATAAATTAATGTTGAATGGGTTATATTTTATCAACTACATCTCTCATATAAGTGTTTCTGATGAAATTATCTCTTGATTTTTTTCTTTTCATTTTCTTATTTAATTTAGTATTTGAGGAGTCACAAAACCAAACCACCAATCTTTATTTTCATTTGATTTTTAATATTTAAATACATACTTCCAACCAATTTATTGCAGTTTAATTCACTTCCTCCTTGAGAGAATGACCTAGGTCTGCCACTGTGTTTCATATAGTAAACTCACAAATAACTATTTTGAGTGTGTGTGCGACAACGACCTTTCAAGTTAAAAATGTAAAACCCAAAAATAAAGACACTGATAGTCTCCAAGAAAGTCTCGACACCATGTCTGGATCCCTCATCCATACTCTATCTCAACTAATCCATCTATCTTAGGGATCTTTCACATATCTTATCCTAGACATGAAGTATATTTAGGTACTAATCAGGAATCCTGAGTAGGGTGTGTGTAAAACTCAGTATGCCGCCACCAATGACATGTAAAACAATATCAAATAAATAATATTGTATGAAATTGTATAAATGAAAAAGTGAGATCAAAAGTAAATAGTTTCTCATAATTAATTATTCTTTATTTTACCACCAGATACCCCCTGGGTTTAGGATGAAACACAAACCACCAATACCTTCCTTGACCCATCCCAGAGTTTGAACTATATAATAGAGGGAAAATTACAATTCATTAAAAAAGATATTTCTCTATTAATTTAATTTTAAATCATAAAATGGTCACTTGGAATCATAGTATAATTCCATTCTCCTGGCCATAGAACTTCGTGTATAGGACCCCGTGGATATTTGGACTATTAGACCTTGTCCCATACTTCATGGGTATTTGGAGCATCAGTACATATCCCATATAATAATATTTTCATGAATTAATTTGGGCATAGAATGCCATAGATAACACCCTGTGGGTATTTTTAGCATCATTTCGTGTCTCATGCCCCATTTCCCATCAATAATATATATCAAACATATGATATTTAACAATAATTATCAATATTAACCCTCTAATAATCAATTCATATCATGATATACAATTTCAATTTTTAATTCAATCATGTTCCTTTACTTTAATGACATTGAATAATATGTACAATTCACAATTAAACCATATATGAAATGTTATTCACTTAACCCATTAACACTTCAAAGACAATCCAAAGGTCCCTTAATTACTATTATAAATCAATTACATATCTCAACAAATAATCAATTACAAAATCACATTAATTTACTAATATTATATACTAATTATCCAATCAATATTATAATCAAACCATTCCATTAATTTATTATGTAATTAATTAATCCAATTTAAGATGAGATTTCTAAAATTGTAAATTTCTATTTAACAGATACATATACACCTTTATAACCAATACTATGATATTTTAAATTTAGACCACCAGCCTCAAGATCATTGATGAGCATTTTCCAATCCATAATTACAAAAAATAAATTAGTTTGTTTAATTTCACAATAAAGAATGGGATAGATATCCAAAACCTAGATCCATGAAAAATCCTATTAAGATCCGTCAATAACTAAATCTAAATTCACAACAACAGATAAAAAAACACTCTATTTGATCTAGAAAGAGATTCATGAGAAAGAGAAAACTATAAGTGAATGAATCACATACTAAGATGGGTTCAGATCATTTAATTAAATCTTAAAATATTTATGAACAGAGTTTTATAGGCCTAATAATTTTTCCAAGAACCTCTAAAATCAAAAACCCTTTAGGGTCATGTTGGGTCAAATGAGAAAGTAATATAGGTTTTGGGAATTTTAAAATAATTTTTCGTAGGATTAAAACTACTGCGCATGGTTTTCTAGGATGGTAAATAGGGTTTTCCAAGATGTGTATCCTAACAATGTGCCTCATTTAAGGTCTTCATGGTTACTACTATGAGGTTACACAATTTGGAAAACCATGCATGAGTTATTAAATCCTCTTCTGCATGGGGTTGGACTACTTGTTCGGGGTTAGAGCATGGTTTGGGAAGACTATGTGCCAACCGTGAACAACCCCTCTTCCTTCAAAATATTACAATTTTGGCCATAATTCCCAGAAACAAAATCACACCCAATTTTTTTCAAAATAATGATAGAAGAGTACATAGAAAAGATCTTAAGAGATCTCTGTAAAAGTTGATTATCTTAACATCTCTATACCCTATTACAATATGTCCTCAAGATGTACTCCCAAGAATCTCTAAGATTCTGAAGTAAAAATATCGGACCACTAATCCCACATATCAACTTATCTCTCCCTTGTTTCTTTCTAAACGCGTCAATTTTTTTTTCACAGTAATCGATCTATCAACACATTCTTCCCCCAAAACACTTTATCACTATGATAAAAAATATGTATTCCATGCTAATTATGGGATGAAATGGTCTAAAGCTCAACATCATCAACATTGATCACATGATGAGGGTCTGGGTGATACTTCTGAATCTATGATGCATAAAAACCTAGTATATACCATTGTATTTCTATAAAAGAGCCTATTGGTATGACATATTTCTGGTTATCTTCACAACCTCAAACGGTCCTTGAAACATGGGTTCCAACTTTACCTACATCGATGATATGTAGTGACCAAATATAGGTGACACCAAAATGAATTCAAAACCACTATATATAAAATCATGGGGTATTCAATGTCTACCAGCATTTTAATTCTACATACTCTGATCCATATCCATAAATTTCCAAATCAGCTGAACCTTCTCTGATGTATCATGCATAAGTATCGGTCCCAATAACTCCAAATCACATGCTTGCTTCAAACAGTGTTGATATGTATTGACAACCATAAAGATCCTCGTATAGTTATATTAAAATAGTTTCATGATAACTATTGTTCTAGGAAAAATCCATTAGTGATGTGTTCTTCTCCCAAGATCCAATAAATTCAGTAAAAAACACTCATAAAATATCCTCCAAACCCTGTAGAGTACATTCAAACTACCCAACTTCTTGAGGGTGTATATCCATACTCAGTAATACGTCTAGAACAAGCACATTACATAATAACTTTCAGAAGCACAAAGTAAAATGTGAGTTGTGGTCCGAAACTATACTCTTTAGCACCCCTAAAGATGGACTATCTCCCTAACGTAAAAGAATCCCAACTATTCCACTATGAAAATATCTTGTATAGGCAAGAAATATGTTACTTTCATTAGTAGGTCTACAATTACGCAAATAATATCATTATTCAAAATAGTACTCAATTAAACTACCACAATGTCCATGGTAATTTCATCCCACTTCCATTTTGAAATGGGTAATATATGTACAAATACAGTAGGTTACTAATGTATAACATTCACCTATTTATAGAAGTAGCATCATGTCATGAACCTCGCAATAACTTTTTTCACACATGAACAGAAATACTACCATCTAGGCCATGGTATATTATTTTCAAACCTGGATGTACCACCCACTTCAATAAATTGAAATTCCACATAATCTCATTTAGTATACATGTAGGCACAACAAAATATCCTAAAAAATATATGATATTGTCCTCATATAAAGTCTAATTGGAAGGTGACTCCCCACCTTCAAGGAATTCCCTTAAGGAATAACATTACAGATCCTATTAATTCCTTTCCCTGATTTTGAAAAGTTTGTAGACTCCACTAACATAAATAAGAGAGTCATCTATTCCTGGACCCTTGAAACCCTGAAATTCATATAAAACATCAATGTAATAATCTTCCACTCAGAACTAGATTCCTGAACCACAAGAGTTTGTTATTTCCTACTCCAAGCATCCATCACACCATTCTCTTTTCCTAGAATATATTCTATCTCAATATCATACAAATTTATATACTCCACTAATATTGTCTGCTAGAGATTCATGTATTGTTGTAAAATTATATCCTTTAAGCTATAGTTATTTTTATACACACTGAAATTTTCAACCAAAATATAATGTCACCAGCACTCCAAAGCACACACCACTTTAGCTAACTCAAGGTCATGTGTAGGGAAATTACAGCAATGTGGACTCAATATTCCTTACCCATACACCACCACTTGTTCTCCCAAAATCAACACTACTCCAATTATTATCCTAGATGAGTAAAAAATCACTATATACTCTGCACCTGCCTCAGGTATGATCGAGATGGGATCAGTAGTAGACCACTTCTTTATCACCTAAAAACATTCTTACATGATATATACCATTAATACATTACTTCCTTATTTTTAAAGAATGAATGAGTTCCTTATAAAAAGTAAAATTCGTTTCTTAACCTCAATAATAGCCCACTAACCATAGAAATGTATGGATATCAAAGCAATTATTGGAATTCTCCTAATAATACTCTGACTGAACCTTCTCTAGGTCCACTGAAACACATTTCATTGTGATTATGTGACGCCAGAAATGTACATAGTCAATCCAAAATTAAAACTTCAATATCTTTTCTTATTGATGATCCTCTCTCATTCTGCTCAAGATGATGTTAAGATGTTGGGTATTATCATCATGACTCTTGGAGTACACTATGATTTTATGTAGAAAACAACGACAAACTGATCCAAGTATGCGTGTAAGAGTTGGTTCACCATGTACATAAACACAAAAAAATAGATTTTTTGAACCCAAATGGAATCACAAATAAATCATAAAGTCTATGCCTACTTCTGAACACATTATGAAGAATATTTGATGCTTTAACTATCATTTAGTGATACCCTAATATCAAGTCAATTTTTGATATATAAAAATCTCATATCTACTCATAAATGAGATCATCGATACATAGATGATGATAATGGTTCATCACTATCATCTAGTTCAACTTCTAGTAGTCAACACAGAAGTGAAAAGTTCCATTATCCTTCTTTTCAAACAATACTCGGGAACACAAAGGTGATATACATGGATTAATAAAAAACTATTATATCAACTCTTCCAGTTGATTCTTGAGCTCTTAAAGTTATGTTCCTACCATTATATATGGTAGTATAGAAACTGGCTCAACCCCCAACATGAGATCGACTAAAATTAAACATATCTATTTGATGTAAACCTAGATAAGTACTTAAGAAACATATCTTGGACCCATCCATAATTGGAAGAAAGATATAATATTTCACACCCGCCTTCATCTAGTTACAAACTTGAAAACTAGGTATTAAACTCCCCTAGTTGCTTATGAATTTCCCCGACATAGTGTACTGGAATATCCCACCATCGCTTCACCGATCCCTAAAACCTATAAACTATCAATTTTACTATTTTATTATAAATAGTTTCTAAGTGGTCACGATTGTTTTGGATTGACATAATATAAAACTCAATTTCCTTTGGTCCACAATTTCCCGTGAAAGGCATAGTGTTTTGTAATTAAAATACTTTTCCAAAATCACCCTATGTTTTATTATATAAGCTGGATAATATAAGAAACGCTCTTACAAAACTACACTCTATATTACTCACCTAGAACAATGATGGCCTCTAATTTCACTCCTGTTGTACCATTTCTATCTTTCCCCTCCTGTCAACCCACCAATAAGCATCACTGTGGAGGTATATATATACAATTCCAAACTTACACCATAAAAAATGAAACACAACACTATTATCAAATTTATAGGGATTCACATAAATCCATAATAATTCATCCCACTAGTGCAGAAAACATTTTTACGTCAGTTATTTTTCATTTTTTACTTTGGTTTCTAGTCGACGTTAATACATGCGACATTATAAATAAGGTTTTTAACATCGGTTATTTAAAAACCGACATCAAAAACATAAAATCGCGATGTTTATCACGTTGGTTATTTTAGAACCAATGTCATAAAGAAAATGGGAAGGGTTTATCACGTCGGTTATTTAACAACCGATGTGATAAAAGGCCTAGAAAATGGTTTATCAGGTCGGTTATTAAACAACCGAAGTGATAAATAGGGGTGAGGGGGGTTTATCACGTCGGTTCATATAGAACCGACGTGATAAACCAGGGGTGAGGGGGTTTTATCACGTCGGTTCTATAAGAACCGATGTGATAAACCGGGGTGAGCGTGGTTTATCACGTCGGTTCTTAAACAACCGACGTGATAAACAGGGGTGAGCGTGGTTTATCACGTTGGTTCTTAAACAACGTACGTGATAAACAGGGGTGAGGGGGGTTTATCACATCAGTTCTATAAGAACCGACGTAATAAATTGGGGTGAGCATGGTTTATCACATCGGTTCATATAAAACCAATGTGAAAACTAGGGGAGGCGGATTATCACGTCAGTTATTGAATAAATGACGTGATAAACCATTATCCAAGCATTTTATCACATCAGTTATTGAATAACTGACGTGATAAACCATTGTCCAGGACTTTTATCACGACGATTATTGAATAACCGACGTGATAAACCATTCTCCAGGCCTTTTATCACGTCGGTTATTTAATAAATAACGTGATAAACCATACTCCAGGAATTTTATCACATCGGTTATTAAATAGCCGACGTGATAAAATATTTTCCAGGCATTTTATCACGTTTGTTATTAAATAACCGACATGATAAACCCATTTTTTTAAATAGAATGCAATCATCTTCTCTCCACCAGAATCAACCAGAAAACAAATCATGAAATCATACCACAAAAATAGAAGTAGATCAAAATTAAGCATGTACATTGATAACATATAAAACATACCCCCTAGACACCCCCCACCCTCATTTATACCCCATGGACAGCCCTCCCCCACCCCGTTGGAGCCCTCACCCTCATGTATACCCCCTGGACAGCCCTCCCCTACCCCATTGTAGCTCCCACCCTCAAGTATACCCCTTGGACAACCCTCCCCCACCCCATTAGAGCCCCCACCACACTCCTGGACTGCCCCCGACCCCCGGACACCCCCAAACACCCCTTGACAAACCCCCACCCGCCTGAACTGCACCCCCTCACCCCCTCACCCTACTTGATAGCCCCCACCACACCCCTGGGCCGCCCCAAACACCCCTGGACAACCCCCCCCCCCCACCCCTGGATAGCACTCCCACACCCCTAGACCACCTTCCCACACCCCTGGACATCCCTGCCACCCCACAGGACAGTCCCCCCACCCCACTGGACAGCCCTCCCAGACCGCTGGACACCCCCCAACCCCACAGAACACACCCCCACACCCTTGGAACCCCTCCCCCACAGACCCAAATCCATATCAGAAAAACCATCAAAAGTAGAGCAAAACAAGAAGTAGAGAAAAATTAAACATTCACTTATATAACATTCAAAACATACACTGTCAACTTAAAAAAAACTAAATCCAACCTAAAAAACTAATAAATACACAATTAATTGGACAATATTCAAAATTACATTTTACATTTCAAACAACTAAAATTCAATCAAACCTGTAAAATAATTTGACCACTCCACTTGTACGTGTTTGATGTCTTCAGCAGTATAGGGTTGAGGGTCATCAAAAAGCTACAAATGAAAAAGAAGATAGTTAACGTGTATAATGAATAAATCAAATTGAAATATTATGGCAAAGTTTAAGAGGAAATCGTACCAGGTCAAAATTCACAACTCTCCCAGTTGTTATTATTTCATACATAAATCTTAACATATAATATCCGAATTCGATGACGCCTTGTTGTTCATGAAAATTCTGTTTGAATGAGTGTAAATTCAATATATTATTTTTATGTAATAAATCAAAAAGTACAAATTATAAATGGAAATTTACCTTTGCATTTACATATTTGATCTTTGCATTTATTTTCTTTGTGTTTTTTCTAAAGTAGGCCCATGCACTGTTAGAAAATTATACGAATGAGGTAAATTTCAAATTCATTATAATATATAAAACTATTGAGAAATTGAAACTTAGTTTTCCAATATATTCTGAAAACTTCCCCACACATCACCATGAACAGATCATATCCAATAAAGAGCTTTCTCCCTTGGGCAAAAAATCCCTAACATCCAATGATCACTGAACAATGGATATTTAATGTTAGTGGTTTTTTTATGTTAAAAGGTAGTTAAATCTTTGAGAGAAATGTGTTTCATACCTCTCACAAAAAGGCATCATCCAACATTGTGTGATTATATTCTTTTCAAATCTTTCAGCAATATAAACCATTCTTTGTTCCTTATTCAGTGCATAGGCTTCAGGGGAAATCAATTGCATGTCCATGAATCCATATACATCTGTCAGCTCATTCCTCTGAAAAATTTTATAAAGATACCTAATACAAAACATACATAAGTATACATTTTAAATTAATATAACGTAGGGAAAAGGTGTTAAGACTTACATGGAAAAAATTTCAACCACGTTGATGCGCAACTTATCTCAAGTAAAAAGCTCCATGATATTAGTTTTTGTAATCCCCACACTTATTTCACGTCCACAAACAAGAGATTCCATTAGAAACTCATAAAAACCCAACAACAAATGTGAATATCTTGACAATCTGTCAAGACCACTGGAATCTATATCTGATGTCATAGCCTGTTGTCTTTGTTGTTGTGTATACAATATTTCTTTACCTTTGAAGTATTCCTGTGAAAAAAAATTGAAAAATATAGTAGTTTTCAAATAATAAACCATCTTTAAAAAAAATAAAAGATATAACATTCATACCTCTATGGTAATGAGTCGAAGAAGTCTAGATGGACAAACTAAAAAATGGCCGATACTCTATCCAATTGTCGCCACCTCATCTGTATATATTGGTACCCTAGCTGATCTATCTATAATATCCTGTACAGTGACCCTTTGATTCTCTACCTCTAATTGTTGATGATGAACTGTATCTCCTATACAATATACCAACCCGTATGCTACTATACGATGTTGATAATCATAAACATACAATTCTCAATATGTAAGAAGCTGCAGCAGAGGCGTAGGATAAAAAATGGGGTCTACAGGCTGAGGTGGGGGAGTGGGAGCTACTGGCGGAGGTGGAGGATAAATAATGGGGTCTGCAGGGGGAGGTGGAGGAGTGGGAGCTGCAGTCTAAAATTGTCTTTGCATTTCTGCAAACATAGACTACACCGACTCTCTAATCATCTCCTCCATCATCGCATTAATATTTTGAACTTCAGCCTCCAAGGATTCTATTTTTTTTATAAACCCACTCAATGTTAGAAGTTGATGAATGTGGAAACACTTTTCTTACCGATACACCTGCCGGATATCCTCTTACACGACTAGGATGTTCGGGCCTTCCCAATGCTGCAAATAAAATGTCTTCCCTCCCAGTAGCTGTAAATGTCCCCTCTGAACTCTGATCCTCAAGAGAGTCCTGTATTAATTAATTGAACATTTCTGTAATGATTGAAACTTATATGAAGAAGAAAGTTAACTTAAATAAATTAAATAGATATCCTACAATCCTCTCAGCTACAATTCTCGATTCTTCCTAAATATATTGCCCTTTTTTCCCTTCCGAGCTCTCTTCCATTTTTCATGTATAGATGGAGGTGATGGAGGGGCCACCTCTCCAGAGCTTGAAGACTCAGCGCTTAGTTGTTTAAATTTTTCCACCATCATTTTTTCTTCCAATAATGCATACCCTCCTCGAGATAAACTATGAGGGTATACATTTTTAGATTGGATCTCCTGATGAGATTTCCTTGTTTTTTGTAATTTAAGAATAAGAAATCATTAAAAAAACATTAATAAAATCATTTATATAAGAAAGTTTAAAAATGTTTACATTGCCCTTACCAGAAATGACTCTTTTTTCTACTTTCAAAAAACTGTCTCCATGTGTCTTTATCTATAAAAGGATATATACGACATGGATTTTCATAACTCCTATGACCATAAATGAAATCAGATGAGAGGGTTGATTTGAAATCCCTCCATATCCTGGCAGCCAACGATGAGCATTTCTTCTTGACTCCTCTAGTGTCAGGAACATCAAATTTCATCTGATAAAGAAGAGGTTAAACATATTATATATACTAGAAACATTAATAGAATAGTCAAACAATGACAAAAGATCTTACCAAAATCGTCTCCCACAACTGAGAGATAATCGCTTTATCCACACCTCTCCAATCATCATACAGAATTCTTACTTTTTTCTTATCCTGAGTTGCAACAAAACTCTTAAAATCTTTGGCATTCGGACCTCTTGGAATAGCATCATCATCAAACTCAACGACTATCCTCTGATCCTGCGTACAAGAAAGTGATAATTTTGGTAAACGTGTGCACCCACGTTTACCAAACTTTGAACTCTTTGTCATAATAGGATCATGTGAATGTTCATCCCCATAGGTATGACCAACAATATGCTCCTCTCCAGAATCTTGTGGTTCATCATCTGAATGATTTGTCATTATCCTTCAAATCAAAAAAACAAACATCAGTTCACAAATATACAAAATTAAAATATTTTAATACTACTGTATTCAGAAAATAGAGAAGTTTACTAAGTTACATAATAGTAAACATTGGTAATATGGTAAGCATGTTAAACAATGGTAAAGATGGCAAAGATGGTCAAGATGGTCAAGATGGTAAAAATGGTAAAACTGGTAAACCTAGTAAACATTGTAAACATGGTTAAGTAATTCTCAGTGAACAAAAATAAGCATTTTAAAATTCATGTAATGGTTATAAACATGATAAAGTAAACTAAACAAACATAAAACAAACAAAAACATATACTTATTTTATTTTAAAACATGTTTTAATAAACAAAAAACTTACAATATCTTACATTTATGGAAAAAATAAATGTAAACAAGAAATAAACATATGTTACCTGTAATTTTAAGAATGTACAAATGAATTGTTTTCCCAAATTCCTTCGTCGTGATCATTCCTTATGGCACAAACTATGTCTTCAACATGATCATCATTATGTTCTATTAATATTTCCATGGAAGTAGGGATCTCACATAAATCAGCATATTCATCAAGTTCATCCTCACCAACATATTTTTTCTTCCCTTTTAAAACAATAGCCCACTGCATATCTGGTTGATCTACTACATAGAATTTTTTTTTTCATGTGTTTCCATTATAAAAGAATCAGTTGTCTGTTCCAATCTATTCAGATTAACAATTGTCATTCCAAATTCATCGTGTCTGACACTGTTGTTACCGTTAAACCATTTACAGTTAAAAATGGGAACTTTAATTTTAAATTAATCATCCTCCCATATGTCTTCAATCACTCCATAATAATCACTTGATGCAGAAATTGGGTTTTTGTCCTTAGCACTCGAAAAATGCATTGCTTCTGCAAACACCAATACACCACTATTCTGAACTGCACTTCTGTTGTCCTGATCTTTTGTATGAAATATATAACCATTAATGTCATAATCGGACCATGTTATCACATTTATGCATGGACCACCCACTATCCATTTTAATGTCTCTGATACATCTGATCTACCAAGAAAAGACTTTTTAATCCATGACAAAAAAGTTTTGGTGTACTCATTCAAAATCCACATTTCTTTCTTCTTTGGATGACATTGCTTCAACTCATTAATATGCAATGTGATATACGGTTGAGCATCAGCTATGTTATTCAAGATGTATGATTCTAACTTCTTCATCTGTTCAGCTGACAATGATTTGACTTTCAAGCCGTGAATCCCCTTTCCATCATTATTAACTTGTTCATGGTGAGATAGAGCCAAAACTATGTGTTGCGTCGTAACCAAGTAGCTCGTACAAAACTCTGATACCTCCTCAGAAATATAATTTTCAATAATGGAGGCTTCAGGTCGATATAGATTTTTAACATACCCCTTTAATATTTTCATATACCTTTCAAAAGGATACATCAAACGAAGATATACAGGTCCACAAATCTTTTTTTCTCGAACTAGATGAATCATTAAATGCACCATTATATCAAAAAAAGTTGGAGGAAAATACATTTCCAATTGACAAAGTATAAAAATTGCATCCTTTTCCAAAATGTTCAAAGCATTCACATCAATCGCCTTGTTAAAAATTGAATTGAAAAAATAACACAACTTCATTATAGTCTTTCTGACACGAATGGGAAATATTCCACACAATGCAACTGGAAGAATTTGATGCATCATGATATGACAATCATGTGATTTCATACCTATCAACTTCAAGTCCTTCAGTGAGACAAAATTTTTTGCATTAGAAGAATAACCCTGAGGCACTTTGGTATCATGAAGACATTGACAGAAGCTAATTTTCTCCCTCTTCGATAATGTATGACAAGCCGGGGGAAGAAATGTTCGTCTTCCTTTAGGAGTGGGAGCTAACTCCAAACGTATTCCCATTGATATTAAGTCTAATATTGCATTCAACCCATCTTTAGTCTTTCCTTTAATATCTAACAATGTTCCAATCAAAGAATCACAGATATTCTTCTCCACGTGCATGACATCAATATTATGTTTAACTTCATGATACCTCCAATATGGTAGCTCAAAAATATTGACCTTTTCTTCCAAATATGTCTATCATTACCAGATTTATGTGTCTTTCCCAATGTCACGTCACGGTTTTTCACCCTCTCAAAATACAAATCAGGGGATAAAGGTTTTTGAGCAGTATCAAATTCTTGTGAGCCATTGAATGCCTTTTTGAGTCTTCTATAAGGGTGTTCCATAGTCACAAACATTCGATGACCCATGTACACTTTTTTCATCCCATGATGCAATTGACAATATGACGTCTGTTGTTCGCAAATAGGACATGATTTATGCCCATTAACATTGTATCCAGACAAATTTCCATACGCTGGGAAGTCATTTATAGTGAACAGAAACACAACATGTAGTTGAAAATATTCCATTTTATAAGAATCATACACCCTAATACCATTATCCCATAACAGTTTCAAATCATCAATCAACGGTGACAAGTAAACATCAATATCATTACCGGATTGCTTTGGACCAGAGATCATTGTAATCAACATGACATATTTGGACTTCATACAAACTTCAAGAGAGAGGTTGTAAATTACGAATAAAATAGGCCATGAACTATGTGTGCTACTGAGTGTTCGGTATGGATTCATTCCATCTGTGCACAACTCTAGTCTGAGATTTCTAATTTCATTTCCAAATGTAGAATATTGCGCATCAATTTTCTTCGATTATGGACAATCAGCTGGATGATGTATTTTCCCATCACATACCCGCTCTTCAGGATTCCATCTTAACGTTTTTTCATCATGTGAATTAGAAAATAAACGTTTGAAATGATTAATTATAGGAAGATACCAAAATACCTTGGAAGGGAGCTTTGTAATCTCTACATCAGCCTGGGATTTTTCTTTCACCTTATACCGTGATGTCCCACATTTAGGACACTCTGACAGAAATTCATATTCTTTCATGTATATAATGCAGTCATTCGGACAGGCATGTATTTTCTTGTATCTCAATCCCATTAGGCATAATATTTTCGTGGCTTTGTAATGTGAATCTGGAAGAACGTTATCTTTTGGAAGAATTTCTTTCATCAATTGTAGCAGCTCTGTAAAACTTCTGTCACTCCATCCATGCTTCGCCTTCAGGTTAATCAATCTTAACACCGCCGACAAAACTGTAAAATCTGTACAACCAAGATATAATGGTTTTTCAGCATCACCATATAGACGCACAACTGTTGGTTCTATCTCAATTTGTTCTACTACAATATCACGAATCATTTCTTTAATTCCATCGGAGTTACCATCTTGCGAATCATCATCATCAGTGACATTCCGTCCAGTTTCACCATGCCAAATCCAAGGGTTGTAACTCGGATTAAAACCATGACAAATCAGATGATCTTTTATCTCTCTACTTTTCAACTTCTTCATATTCAAGCATTTCAGGCATGGACAGAAAAAAATGTCAATACTTGGAACATTTCGTTTTGAAAATTCCAAAAAGGCATCAACACCTTCCTCAAATTAATTTCTCATTCGATGTGCCATAATCCAACTTCGAAACATTATTACATATAACTAATATGAACAAAAAATACATATTTTTATATAAGACAAATATATGTTTATATGAAAAAAATTCTAATTTGAATGTAAAACAATTTAAAATATAAAACAAATCTATAGGTATTTAAAAAAATATACTTGAATATTATTTTTAAAACAAAATATAGTTAGATATAACAGTTTTAAATTTCATTGAATCAAAGAAAACCATGACGCCTACATAGTTTAATATTGATTGCGGTTTTGATTTTTTAATATATCAGATAAACTACATATTTAACATGTTATTAATGGTTTCTGTAGACCCTAAATCCATTTGGTAAATAATTTCACACAATTATAAAAATCAATGGAAGTGTTTTTGGGAGGAATATGTTCAGTCATTTGATTTTTATGTCCCATATTCTATAAAAAAAGGCAATGTTGATACCAAATCCCTTAGTTTGGTTTTTTATTCTCAAAGGGTTTGTGATGAAAAAGAATAGTTTATGTTGATGTATATGATAAATAAAATACAACTATATTTTATTTATGGTTATGATAGAATGAATTCATACCATATCATTTAGGATCTGCCCCCACAAAAAGTAACCCTCCTCAGTTTGAAATGAATAAATTTAGATAATTATGCATGAATTCATACATGTATTGTTGTACATAAACCAAAAACAAGAATATTAGTACTAAAAGTAAAACTAGGAAGAAACAATCAACTCTATATACTCATGAAAGCTACTCCACAACACTTCCATGATACTAACATCTATTAAAAACTACATATTGTTTTTAAAAACCAAAAAAAAATTTTATATATATTTATGGTGGGCATAACATGTATGCATTGTAAGATCCTCCCTAAAACATCTCATGAAAATGTTGAAGAAAGAACACTAATGCCCTATGGAAAAAGTAATCTAAATCATCACCTAAACAAGGAAAAATAGTTTCATATACTCACTATGGGTCACTCACAAAATAATTCATATAAATAAACCTTTTCGTATAAAAATTTATATATATATATATATATATTAAAATTAAGGTTCTCGGATACCACTTCTCCACTAGTTTTCCTCTCACACCCCAATGCGCTACACCAAAACACTTCCATGATACTAACATCTATAAAAAACTACAAATTGCTTTTAAAAAACAAAAAAATTGTTTATATTTATGTATGGTGGGCATAACATGTATACATAGTAAGATCCTCCCTAATACATCTCATGAAAATGTTGAGGAAGCACACTAAAGCCCTATGAAAAAAGGAATCTAAATCATCACCTAAACATGGAAAAATAGTTTCATATACTCACTATGGATCACTCACAAAATAATTCATATAAATAAAACTTTTTGTATAAGAAATTACATATATATATATATTTAAATTAGGGTTCTCGGATACCACTTCTCCACTAGTTTTCCTCTCACACCCCAATGCTAATGTCATGGTCTCACCCCGCCCATAAATCATCCTACACCATGTGAAATTGTATCACTTCCATCAATGAATCATATGTATATTAGATTATCGCATCAACATCTTATCAAAATAGTAATGATGTGCATACTTGGAAACCACTACATATTGTTTACATTAAATGTACTAAAATCGCAAAACATAATTATAGAATATCTACGAAAAAAACGAGTGAAATAAATTCGTGGAAGGCTTACATGAATGTTGTGAGTTGAGATGATAGATCCGAGAGGAGTGAAGAAGATAAACAATGAAGGAAAAATGAGTTTAACGTAGGTCGATCGACGAGACGATTTGGGTTTACCGCGTGAGAGAGACGAGTTGGCAGACTGTCAATCGAAAAATCGTAAATGACAATCCACAGGGCTTTAATTTCTTTAAAAGTTTTATAACATCGGTTATTATATTACCGACGTTATAAACTATTTTTTAAATTTATTACATCAGATATTTTAAAACTGACGTAAAAAAGCCTCTGCGCTTTGGTTTTTTACGTCGGTTATTTTATAACAGACGTAAAAAATCCCCCCGTGCTTTAGTTTTTTACGTCGGTTATTTTATAACCGACATAAAAACCCCTTGAAATCTCATTTTTTATGTTGGTTATAAAATAAACGATGTAAAAAACCCCGCTCTTTTGTTTTTTACATCGGTTATTTGATAACCGACGTAAAAACACGTAGATATCGGGTTTTTTACGTCGGTTTCCAAATAACCGACATAAAAAACCCCCGCGCATTGGTTTTTTACGTCGGTTATAGGATAACCAATGTAAAAACCGAACAGGAGCAATTTGTAACGTCGGTTATTAAAATAACCGACGTTAAAAAGCTACTCGCCGCATTTTTAACGTCGTTTATATATAACCGACATAATAAATGGTGACGTAAATATCCTTTTCTACACTAGTGTCCCCAAAACAATGAATCATGGTTTAAACTATGGTTTTATCACTACCCTTAACCATTATAATTCTATTTTATAGTTTGAAAGGGTAAACACATTCTCATATTCATGTTTCTAATTAGAAACCCAATTTTTATATTTTTCATCATTTTACTATTTTGATGTTCACATTAGGCACATTTTTCATTAAAATTTACACAAAAAAGAAAATAACAATCAAATAAGAAACCCATAAAAAAATTACTTTCCACTGAAAGACTAAAATCATGCATGTCAAAATAAATCGTGAGTTCCTATAATGATTCATTTATACTCAAATATCATTTTATACTTAGCCACAAGATAAATGTTAGAAATATCTGTAACATAAATTACATAACATGACAAGTGCATCACTGGAGATAAAATAACAACCAACTGTAACATCAAACATTAATAACCTAAATCCATCTTAGGAACATGGTTTTACCTCCATACATGGGTTAGTTACTCCCATGAACAAGCTCTTAATCATGGATTAAATAATCCTAGTATCATGTATACCTTTTATAAATAGTAAGAAAAAATAACAGAAAAAAAAACCTCCTTGATACCAATTTGTGATGTCCCGACCCGAGTTCCACACAATGGTTCCCAAGGACAGTTGGACATATTACCACAAGAATTCCAGCCTATATACCAAGGGATTCATACTAGTAACACAAGTATAATATCAATCATGGAGAGACTGTACCTGCTATATAAAATAAAAAAAATGGGAATAAAAATATAATTTCCAACAAATGGAGCACACTAAATGTCACTAACAAAACAAGAAAGTATCACATGCTGAACCAAAATAAGAAACAATAATAAAAACAAAGATAGAAAATTTTTAATTATATAATATGTGACATGTTTCAAATGAAAAACCTAAAAATAAAGGCACTGACAGCTCCTAAGTGGAAATAGACACCAAGTTCTGTTCCCTCAACCATGCTACATCCCAACTCATCCATCTAATATAGGGCTCTTTCCATTATTCTATCTGACAATTATCAATAATCCCATGTAGAGTGTTTGTAATTATCATTAGGCTACCACAAATGGCTTCTAAATAAACATATAGCGAACAGGAGTGTATTCATTTTTATAATGAATAACTTATAATAAAAAATAAATAGTTTATCACAATTTATTATTCATTATTTGACCACATGAATACCCATGGGTTCAAAATGAAAACCAAACCATCGATACCCACCTCATCCCATTCTAGAGTCTGAACCATAACACATATTGAAAATCACAATTAATTATAACATTGGATTCCATTATCCATTTTATTAAAATTCATAACACAATCACATGGAACTATAGTCCAATGAAAATATCATGGGAGGAGAATGTTGGGTATATTAACCCGTGGTTATTTTGAGCAGTAGTCACAGTCCCACAACTCATGTGTATTTGTAGCATCATTCAATATCCCATATAATAATATTTTTTTCATGTGTTTGGGTTTAGAATTTCATAGAAAGAACATTATGTGTATTTGGAGAATCAGTTTGTGTCCCACACCCCCTTTCTCAATCATTCACGCATATCATACATATCACATATAACAAGGAAAATCAAAATTAACCCTATAATAAAATATTCAAAACAATAAATACCATTTCATTCATTAATTCAAACATAATACTTTCTTTTAATCACATGGAATAATATGAAAAATTCACCATTAAAACATTTATAAACATTTATTCATATAATAATGAAAATGAAGAATATGTATTCACATAAACCGTTAACCCATCAAGGTTAATCCAAAAATCCCTTTCTTCCCATTATCACGAAATTCCAAAACTCGGCAACTATCCAATTCAAGAATCCCATTACTGGACCAATCTCATATTCCAATTAATTAATCTAAATCAAGATCCGATTTATAGAAAATGAAATTTATATTTCCCATATTCATACATTAAAGTATGATGATGATTATGAAATTTTCAATTTATTTCATATACATGAATATTTTTTAAGTGATTTTTCCAAACTATAATTCCAAAAACTGATGTGGAACATTCAATTTCTCAACAAATAACAAGATCTAGATCCAAAATCTAGATCCCAGATTAAGCAGATTAAGATATATCAAAACCCAGATCTAAATCCACACCAATAGATAAAAAACACTCAATTTTTTTAGAATGAGATATGAAATAGAGAGAAAACTATATTCTAATGAATTAGATACTAGGATGGGTATAGATCGTTCAACTAGATCTACAAATCATCAATAATGAAGTTCATAAGGACTAAAAAATTTTCCTAAGCCCTCTAAATTCATAGGAAATCATTTATGGAAGATTTGGTTTGAATTATTGTGAATTTTAGGGGTTAGATTGTTTAAAAATAATTTTTTTTATTATAACCCACGTGTATGGTTTCCTAGAATGTGGGACAAGGATTGAAAAAACATATTCCCTAATTACGTACCTCACATAGGGGTCACCTAAGTACTACTAAGAGGGAGAACAGTTTGAAAAATTGGTTCTCAACCATTAAATAACCTTCTTTCGTGGGTTTCATGGTTTTTGGGGGGTTGGTTTAGGGTGTAGTAAAACTGTTCACCAACCATGTATTACCCCCTCTCTACCCAATTTTTTAAAAATTTCACCTAAATCTACCAGAAAAAAATCCCTCTAAAATTATACAAAATTAAGACTAAAATAATAATTATAAAAGAACTAGATAAATTTCCATTAAACATTGTGGTATTAAAATCATCATATAAAAAATCACATAAGGGAAGAAAATGATTTTAGGATAACACAATATAAGGTTCATATGGAATGACAATTAGATTCCATCATCACATCCTAAAGATCTCATGAAATGAAAATGAGCTTCATGTAATTTTAAAATGATTGACATAAGTAAGTAATCAATACTAACATCCATAATCATTTACATGACAAACCATGTAAAAAAATTGGAATCTAAAGATATTCTGTAACATTCATGGTAAATACCCTTAAATTCTGATATTGAATTATATGTTTTTATATGTTAAAGAAAAATGGAATACAACTATATTAATATTTAGATCAATAAGTTTATATATGACATATATTTAAACAAAACATAATAAATGGTTGAAAATATTTAGTGTTCAGAAATAAAATGAATAAAAAGAAAATTAATTCCATTTCAAGAATTTTTGTTAGGAATGGAAAAGGTTGTGATAGATGATACCTTTAATAGAAAATAAAATTATATAATCTATATAAATAAATATAGTTGATAATATAATTTTATTAATATAATTTTTCATGTATAAGATATTTTTATTGAAAAAATACATATATTTTAAAAATTTTAAAAGAATTTGTAGAAAACTGAATTCTGAAATTAGAAATATCATTAAAATTTTTATAAAATTCTAAATTATAATTTTTATTAAACTTTTTGAAAAATAATTATTTTTGGAAACTATGAAAACATAGTGGGAAATATTCAAATAAAATGAATAAAATTTTGGAAGTGAATGTTCCCATGAAAAATGTTAAGAAGATATTATTTTACTATTTTTGGAAAAAATATCCCATATAGAAAATATTTAAAATTAATATAAAACTTTTTAAAAATATTTATTAGTTTAATAGTACCTGAATAAATTATTGATGCATATATAGGATTATTCAAGAAATTAACTAGTGAATATGGATAGGAAAGTGGAGGTTCTTTATCGAATAGAAGAGATGGTGTTGGTTTCAATTACATGAAAACTTCCAGAAAAAATATGAGATAATGGGAAATGACATATTGAAGTGAATTTTAGAAACCCATGAATATAATTAGATAATGATGATTTTTTTCAAAAATATTATAAATTCCCTTGATGGAATAACTTTTAAGAACAATCTTTACATAAAGTTATTTTTTACAATGGAAACCAATACAATATGAGAATGATTGTATTCAACCATTTTTTCTATTTGAATAAAATAATATTAAAATAAAAACATAACATGGATCCTGAAACACCATTAATTAAATTCATATTTTAAAATACATTCATTTTTTAGTAATCACTCATTATTTTAGTGGTCATGGTGCGAAATATGAAATTTGTTGCCAGATATAAAATTTGAATATAGAACCCATTACCTTGTAGTTTTAAATAGTAGAATGAACTATACCATATTATATGACAAAAATAACACTATTAATTTCTCAATTTAGAACCATATTCATAACTATACCCCTTTCAAACAATAAATAATAATTATTCTATACATTTAAAATAGTTAGTTAGTATTTATATTCAATATCATCTTTGAGTATTCAAGGTAAATATTAATTTTTATAAAAGTGGCCTTCTTATTTATTATTTTTATTAGGTTAATAATTTAATTATCTTATATGGTAACATAATTTATGGATTAAAATGATTTATATTATTATAATTTAATTTTATAGGACTTTTCATTATGACAGTTAACGAAAAAATTAATGATAATAATGTGTTTATGTAAAACCCCAAGATTTTACAAAAAAAATCTTTTTAATTTCATTAATGTCTTGTGTTGTACGCTACACAAAAAGGAGCTTGTACAACACGCATCCTTGACTTTCCTTGCATTACACGCAATCACGGCCTTCCTCGATAGCGTGTGTAGTACGCAATAACGAGTTTCACTAAACAACGTTATGCTATTAAAATATTATTAAAACTAGCCGTTATGAATAGTAATAACCACTTTTTGAAATTTTGAAATTTTTATTTTTCAAAATGGACTTCATTTCTAGATTCGGAATATCTAAATTAGCTTAGGGTGAAATTTTGGTACTTTTCGGATGACTTTCATTTCTTGATGAATAGTGAAAATTGCTAAATTTTAATTAAAAAAACCTTTTTAATAGATATAATTAATAGTGATAAATTATTGATTTGATTGGTTTTAAAGTATATTTATAATATATTTTTCCAATTTAATACAATTTTGGTCATTGGATGTAATTTCACATTTAAACCAGACATAAACAAGTGTCAATCTTTTGATAGTTAATATCTCTTAAGAACACGCAATTTATTTTGACGACGAGAATTAATTTTTAAATTAATGAAACTGATATGTTTTGAATTTGGTAAAATAAACATCATTTTTGTGTTCATAATATCAAATATAGCTTAGGCCTAATTTTTGGTATTTTTCTGGAAACTTTCATTTTTTTGATGAATAGTGAAACCACTAAGTGGTAGTTAAAAAAATGAATTTTTCATGAAACATAAGTTTACCGCTTCTGTGAATGGAATTTCAAAAATCCAAGAGACACGGTTGATGTCATTAAGTAAAATGTGGTTCAATGAGATGAAAATAATTTTTGGTGAATAGTAACTTTTTACTTTTTTTACCACGGTTAAAAGTAAATATGGTAATTAAGGGTAAAAATGTTATTAATATTACCCTAACACATGTCCTAATTCTATTATATGGGTTTAATTCGACCAAAAGAACATTAGGAATAAATATATGACCATTTATGCCCACTTGGATTTGATTAGGACATTTAATATTAATTTATTTAAAGAAGGGTTAAAATAGTTAAAATCAAAGTTTAATAACTAAATAATTTTTCATATAGGGTTATACATAAGATAAATTCGACTATAAATATTCATTAGTAATATAAAAAGATTTCCTACATAATGATATTTTATTTGTAATTTTTATACTTTAAATAATTTAATTTATTTATGACACAATGATGATATAGTAATTATCTTATTAATGAAATATTGACATATTTGATGTTATAAACACCAAAATAAATGTATTTTGATAATTTTTATGAATTCCACTAATTTTTTAGGTTAATATGACATGTTAGTATTTATTTAATTAACTTTGTTTGAACTAATCATTCTGTTATGGTTTTCACAAAAATCAATTACTAAATAGTGTCAAAATTGACATAAAATAGGTTTTCAAACAAATATTATATTAGTAATTGTTATTTTATTCCTAAAAATCTATGTATCTGCCAAATGACTTAGATAAGGTTATATATATTAATAATAAACAACTTTGGGTTCGTTTGGCTGCTTATAGTAAGTTTATTAACCTTATAGTATAAGAACACAAGAAGACACGGTAAAAGTAAAATTATTTTACTTAATGTTAAATCTAAATGATAAGGTTAAAATAGGAACCTAAACTTGTCTAAATTCTATTGGATGAGAGGATTGCGACCCATCCCCACCTTAGCTTCGAAATAACTCAATTTGGAGCTATTTAAAACCGAATTTTACTTTATAATAAAATAATATTTTTAGTTATTCCAAAGGTTCCCCACTCCTCCCTTATAAAAGGGCACCTCCTCCCTCTCTTCCTCACACCAATTTGAGCCTTCATGCTCGACCAACCCCTGAAAAATTCTCTTCTCCACTTCCCTAAAAACAACATAGATGTCCTGGTCTTCTTCAAATACCAATTTTAGTACCCTATGAGGAGGACTCAAAGAGGCACTTCAAAGAAGAGGTAATGTTCGTTACCGATTCTATCAAAATTATTTATTCTTCCACTTCTTCTTCTTAGGTTGTTTAATTATGAAGTAATAAAATCAGTATCACTCATATACGGATATGTTATTATAAGTATGAAACAACCCTATTTCACCATCTATCCATCCTACGGAAAAAGAAATCACCGCGCGTGCGTACGTACGGAATACCGTCTCCACGCCGTGGTGTAATCTATTTTCCACCACCACCTTACTTGGATGGGTATAATGGTGTAAATAATAACTATATATAATTACTGTAAAGTGATATTGATTCTGAAATAGTATACATACACTCCAATACAATTCCATGATCATGAGAATGATATAATCACTCGTGCGTACGTACGGACTACCGTCTCCACGATGTGATGAGATTCATTCTCCACGTTAACCATTCATGAATGATTATAATGTATATATAATAAGTAATAATTAAATATATGACATAATAATGATACTGGATTCATATGTATATATATGTATTTCATATACTTAATTCTATTCATCTCAATAAAGAAACGAAAACAGCGTTCATGCGTACGTACGACCTACCGTCTCCATGAACGGTGTATTTCTTTCCATTTACTGATATATTATATATATGTATATTCTGAATATATATTATATATAAATCATGTTTTATATTCTGGAATTAAGTAATCATGATCTAAGTAATCATATGAATAATTAAAAGTCAAAACACGGACGACAAATGAAACGATTTTACCAAAAACGCTCTTTAACATGGAATTTACAAATGAACAGGTAAAATAAAGTCATAAGTGAACCATATATGATATCAAAACAATGAGTATGATTCTGTAATAAGTCAATGACATTATTTAAATCATTATACAGGAGGTTCGGACACATACGAAGAAAATCAGACCTAAGGTAAGGGAAATATCACAATCTCATTTTTATCCGACATTGTTTATACTTTGGTATTTACTGGGGTGTATTTTATCATCCACATCCATGTTTCATAAATATGTAATATTATTTCCATACACCTAAAATTTTTTAAATCCAATTTCACCCTTCGGTGTGTTTTTAGTAAAGGATATGAAAGGAATCTTTTGTCGTTTTTCGTACGAGGTACTTTTTGACTTTTCCGTCAAAAGTACGAAGAATGTTTTTTTAACTTCTACAGAATCAATTGATTTTTAAAACATTATTTCCAAGAAGCTTACTTTACAATTTTACAAGTTTATTTTTAATCAACTTATTTTAGTTTATAATTTTACGACATGTTAAGAAAGGAAAAGTGTTTTTGAAGCAAAAAGGATATTTTCCTCAAGAATGGAGTTCAAGTGTTTTATCAAAATTATTTTCCATCTAAGATAATAAAGGGTTCTATTTCTATCCCTATTATTAAATTGTTTTGATTATGTTGTAATGGAATTATGTTTATGAATTCCTTTATCTTATATGAATTGTTTTATGATGTCATGTTGTTTAAGAATCCCATTTTTATTACATGGGTTATGCAATGATGTATGATTTATGATTTTGTGTCACACATAAGAATTGTATCATTATCATATGGGTGGGACCTATATCTCCCTCCAATGCATTGGGTAAAGATTTTATATCTCATGAGATAGACATGGCTGGAATGGTAGGTTATACCGGTTCAGTGAAACAGGACTGAAACAAGGAGTGAACTCGGTTCAGAAAGGGAATTTGTCCACTAAGATAGTCATGGAAATGAGTCTTGACTAATAAGAAATGATTCTCTATTATTATGTGTTTATTCCACAAAGATTCATGTTTTAAGTTATGATTATTGGGATTACATTTCACTACTATGATTTATCCCATGTTAGGAAATTGTGATCTCTTTTGCAGGTTAAGATTTCCAAAAGATATGTTCTTAGGAATATGACGTGATTGATATTTCTTTTCTTTACCCTTACTGAGCATTTGAGCTCACCCTTTTATGTTTTATTTTCCCCAGGGAATAAAGAAAGGATTTATGTTTAAAAAAAAGAATATCGTTATGGGAGATCTTGAAGATCTTTCACCACGATTAGAAGATTATATCCTGAGTTTCCAAAGACACTAAACTATTACGGTCCTTGTGTGTGTGTTTTTGTTATGTACTAAGTATTCCGCAAAAGTAATGTAATGTCCATGTACATCAAGCTTTGGGTCTCTATAGTTGGTATCAGAGGAAAGGTTTAGTCAACCTTTGGAAACTAGGATGCAAAAATGTTAGTGAGATCCGTAGAGATATTTTTAAGTTATGTATAGGGATGTCCCTAAGGATAAGTATATGTATAGGAAATAGTCCTAGAACTATGGTAATGATATTAGATTAAACCAAAGATGTTAGATATTGATGTTAATCCCCCTTTATTATGATTTTTGCCTCTCACACTATTCTTTTTGGGTTTTAGAAAATGCCTGGAAACAAGATGATTCATGATAATGGAGGATATGATGGACAATGGAATGATATTCTTCAGGAGAAACCAAATGAAATGGGATTTGGATGTCCAACCATCATTATTATGTCGAATCAGCAATCTCATAATATGATCAATAATGTAAAATTTGTTAAGTTTCCTGACTCGGCTAATTAGAGAAAGATGGAGTTTCATGATGATTATAGAGGAAAGAGAGTTCAATTTCCCATATGTAAATCATGTGGGAAGAGGCATCAAGGAGAATGTTTCAAAGGAACTAGAAGATGCTTTGGGTGTGGAAAAGAAGGACACAAAGCCAGTAAGTGCAAAGGAAAAGGATCTGTTAACACCAAGGATGAGGATAATTGTATTTCCATGACATCAACAATGGTTAAATGTTTTTAATGTGGAATGTAAGGGCATTATGCTAACCAATGCCCTAAGGGAAAGTCTCATGAAGAGAATCAGTATGGTCGTATGTGTAGTATTTATGTCGATGATGATGAAGAGACTACAAATGATATGTGAGATGAAAGAGTTGTTGAAGCTCGGTCAATGGTTTAGGTATGTAGTGGAATGATTACATGTTTATCATGTGTAATGTTGTATAAGTAATCTCATGGTACTATGGAATAAAGAGACATCTAAGGATTTTTACACTGTTGTCTTTCCTTGAGTTTTGAAAATGTATGAATAATGGTACCATTATCCATGAAAGGTTATTCAGATATTTTCGGAATGTAGATGATATAAGCATAATGAAGGGATAAGGAGAAAATTAAATGTTTGATGGTATTCATGAGCTCATGACTGATATAAGGAGTAGGTTATATCATGGTTTGAGTATATAGAATTTTTGGATTTTGGTATGTGGAAATAGTTAACATTTGACTGCATTCATGTTTTCACTAAGGTTCAATGGGTATTCATTCTTCAAGATAATACATTATTAAGGTATTAACATGTTTGTAATTTGACCAACAAGATATATCTTATGATATATGGGGGATAAATGATGGCATTCACGTGATTGTTATGTGACATTTCAAGTAATCATTTTCTTTATACTATGAGCATGGACCGAAGTATTTTAGATAAGCCTAAATATTGGAATAGGTTATGTTGGAAATAAGTTAGGATAGAACTTTTTTCGATATTATTAATGGGATGTTATAGTAATATAGCTTTAGAAAAGGGACAACCTACAGGACGGGTGACAACCCATCGCGTCGGACAAGGCTATGGGAATCGAACCCACAACCGAAGTGCGATTGGCCTTTATCACCTACCACTGGCTTACAGGAAGTCCCTGTTTAGTAGAAACTAGTTTTATTATAATAAGCAGTATTATATATGAAGTATAAGTCTATTTTAGGAACCATATATGATTAATCTCACTATAGATGGACTTATGTATTTTTTGATAACTTTTCTAACCTTTTGTTTGAGACAGATGGAATGACCCATCATTCTATCACATGATCTGCTAACACATCACGAATGACAAATTAAACATCATTTCTTTAAGAGATGAAGTGGAAATTGTGCCAAGAACGACAAACGGTGAGACTATACCAAAATCACGAAAGTATTTCTTCTAATTCCAATTTCATCAACATTAGGGAAATGATCTTGAAAACCAAAAATGTTGTCCTAGTGCTCTTATATCTGACGAATCAGATGGTACCTTAGATCATCACAAATTTATGGCTTTGTGATTGCTGGCTTTTCAATATCCATGTTCTCTACCGCTCTCCATCAGAACATGATGGTTAGGTTTCTCTTCCATATCCATATTTTCACCTATGTGGAAACCCAGTGATTAGTTTATTTGGGTAACCGTTACGATTCATACTTTTGTTTTTAAAAATAGGTTTTGGTATTCCTTTTTACGATGTGGGTTTCTATTAAATAAACTTTTGAATAGTAAACCATTTATAACCCCGATGAATTTCTAGGGCGAAATTCATTTTAAGGGTGGTAGAATGTAACACCCCAAGATTTTACAAAAAAATTTCTTTTTAATTTCATTAATGTCTTGTGTTGTACGCTAAACCAAAAGGAGATTGTACAACATGCATCCTTGACTTTCCTTGAATTACACGCAATCGCGACCTTCCTCGATAGCATGTGTTGTACACAATAACGAGTTTCACTAAACAAAGTTATGCTATTAAAATATTATTAAAACTAGCCGTTATGAATAGTAATAACCACTTTTTGAAATTTTGTAATTTTTATTTTTCAAAATGGACTTCATTTCTGGATTCTGAATATCAAAATTAGCTTAGGGTGAAATTTTGGTTCGTTTCGGATAACTTTCATTTTCTGATGAATAGTGAAAATTACTAAATTTTAATTAAAAAAACCCTTTTAATAGAAATAATTAATAGTGATAAATTATTAATTTGATTGGTTTTAAATTATATTTAGAATATATTTTTACAATTTAATAAAATTTTGGTCATTGGATGTAATTTCACATTTAAACACAGACATAAACAAGTGTCAATCTTTTGATAGTTATTATCTCTTTAAAACACGCTATTTGTTTTGACGAAGAGAATTAATTTTTAAATTAATGCAACTGATATTTTTTGAATTTGGTAAAATAAAAATAATTTTTGAGTTCATAATATCAAATATTCCTTAGGCCTAATTTTTGGTATTTTTCTGGAAACTTTCATTTTTTTGATGAATAGTGAATCCACTAAGTGGTAGTTAAAAAAAATTAATTTTTTATAATACTTAATTTTACCGCTTCTGTGAATGGAATTTTAAATATCCAAGAGACACGGTTGATGTCAGTAAGTAAAATGTGGTTCAATGAGATGAAAATAATTTTTGGTGAATAGTAACTTTTTAATTTTTTTTACCATGGTTAAAAGTAAATATGGTAATTAAGGGTACAAATGTTATTATTATTACCCTAAAACATGTCCTAATTCTATTGGATAAGATTAATTAGACCAAAAACAACATTAGGAATAAAATATGACCATTTATCCCCACTTGGATTATATTAGGACATTTAATATTAATTTATTTAAAGAAGGGTTAAAATAGTTAAAATCAATGTTTAATAACTAAATAATTTTTAATATAGGGTTATACATAAGATATATTTGACTATAAATATTCATTAGAAATATAAAAATATTTCCTACATAATGATATTTTATTTGTAATTTTTAGACTTTAAATAATTTAATTTATTTATGACACAATGATGATGTAGTAATTATCTTATTAATGAAATATTGACATAATTGATGTTATAAACACAAAAAATAAATGTAATTGGAGCCTTTTTATGAATTCTACTAATTCTATATGTTAATATGACATGTTGTTATTGATTTAATTAACTTTGTTCGAACTAATCATTCTTTTATGATTTTCACAAAAATCAATTACTAAGTAGTGTCAAAATAGACATAAAATAGATTTTAAAACAAATATTATATTAGTAATTGTTATTTTATTCCTAAAAATATAAGGTTCATCAAAATGACTTAGATAAGGTTATATATGTTAATAATAAACAACTTGGGGTTCTTTTGGCTGCTTATAGTAAGTTTATTAACCTTATAGTATAAGAACACAAGAAGTCACGGTAAAAGAAATTTTTTTACTTAATGTTAAATTTAAATGATAAGGTTAAAATAGGAACCTAAACTTGTCTAAGTTATATTGGATGAGATGATTTCGACCCATACCCACCTTAGTTTCTAAATTACTCAATTTTGAGCTATTTAAAACCGATTTTTACTTTATAATAAAATAATATTTTTAGTTATTCCAAAGGTGCCCCTCTCCTCCCTTATAAAAGGGCACCTCCCCCCTATCTTCCTCACACCAATTTGAGACTTCATGCTCGGACAACCCCTGCCAAATTATCTTGTCCACTTTCCTAAAAACATCATAGAGGTCCTGGTATTCTTCAAATACCAATTTAGTACCCTAAGACGAGGACTCAAAGAGGCGCTTCAAAGAAGAGGTAATGTCCGTTACCGATTCATTCAACTTTATTTCTTCTTCCACTTCTTCTTCTTAGGTTGTTTCATTATGAAGTAATAAAATCAGTATCACTCATATAATGATATGTTATTATAAGTATGAAAAAACCTATTTCACCATCTATCCATCCTACGGAAAAAGAAATCAACGCGCGTACGTACGTACGGAATACCGTCTTTATGCCGTGGTGTAATCTATATTCCACCACAAACCTTACTTGGATGGGTATAATGGTGTAAATAATAACTATATATGATTAATGTAAAGTGATATTGATTCTGAAATAGTACAAATACACTCCAATACAATTCCACGATCATGAGAACGATATCATCGCTCGTGCGTACGTACAGACTACCGTCTCCACGACCCGATGAGATTCATTCTCCACGTTAACCATTCATGAATGATTATAAAGTATATATAATAATTAATCATGAAATATTTGACATAATAATGATATGGGATTTATATGTATATATATGTATGTCATCTACTTAATTCTATTCAACGCAATAAGGAAACGAAAACAGTGTTCATGCGTACGTACGACCTACCGTCTCCATGAACGGTGTATTTCTTTCCATTTACTGATCTATTATATATATTAATATTATGAATATATATTATATATAAATCATATTTTATATTCTGGAATTAAGTATTCATGATCTATGTAATCATTTGAATAATTACAAGTCAAAACACGGACGACAAATGAAACAATTTTACCCAAAATGCTCTTTAACATGGAATTTACAAAATAACGGGTAAAATAAATTCATAAGTGAACCATATATAATGTCATAAAAATGAGTATGATTTTGTAAAAAGTCAATGACATTATTTAAATCATTATACAAGAGGTTCGGAGATTGTTTACACTTTGGTATCAACTGGCGTGTATTTTATCATCCACATCCATGTTTCATAAATATGTAATATTATTCCCATCCACCTACAATTGTTTAAATCCAATTTTACTCTTCGGTGCGTTTTTAGTAAAGGATATGAAAGAAATCTTTTGTCGTTTTTCGTACGAGGTACTTTTTGACTTTTCCGACAAAAGTACGAAGAATGATTTTTAACTTATACGGCATGAATGGATTTTTACAAAATTATTTCCAAGAAGCTTCCTTTACAAGTTTTCAAGTTTATTTTTAATCAACTTCTTTTAGTTTATAATTGTATGACATGTTACAAAAGGAAAAGTGTTTTTGAAGCAAAAAGGATATTTTCCTCAAGAATGGAGTTCAAGTGTTTTATAAAAATTATTTTCCATCTATGATAATAAGGAGTTCTGTTTCTATCCCTATTATTACATTGATTTGATTATATTGTGATAGAATTATTTTTATGAATGTCTTTATTTAATATGAATTGTTTTATGATGTCATGTTGTTTAAGAATCCCATTTTCATTACATGGGTTATGCAATGATGTATGATTTATGATTTTGTGGAACACATAAGAATGGTATCATTATGATATGGGTGGGACCTATATCTCCCTCTAATGCATTGGGTAAATATTTTATATCTCATGAGATAGAAATGGTGGGAATGGCAGGTTATACCGGTTCAGTGAAACAGGACTGAAACGAGGATTGAACTCGGTTTAGAAAGGGACTTTGTCCACTAAGATAGTCTTGGCAATGAGTCTTGACTAATAAGAATTGATTCTCTATGATTATGTGTGTATGACACAAACATTCATGTTTTATGTTATGATTATTGGGATTAAATTTCACTACTATGATTTATCCCATGTTAGGAAATTATGATCTCTTTTGCAGGTTAATATTTCCAAAAGATATGTTCTTATGAAGATGACGTGATTGATATTTCTTTTGTTTACCTTTACTGAGCATTTGAGCTCACCCTTTTATGTTTTCTTTTCCCCAGGACATAAATAAAGGATTTATGTTAAAAAAAAAAGATCTTTATGGGAGATGTTGAAGATCATTCATCACGATTAGAAGATTATATCCCGAGTTTACAAAGACACTAAACTATTACGGTCCTTATGTGTGTGTTTTTGTTATGTACTAAGTATTCCGTAAAAGTAATGTAATGTCCATGAACATCAAGCTTAGGGTCTCTACAGTTTGTGATTTTCAATGAACTGATGTCAGAATATTAATTTATGAGATAATATTAAATTTTATATTTTAAAAAAATCCTACAATTGTTTCCATATTTATATCTTATTTTAGAAGAAAAAAATTCTTATAGTCATCCATGATTTAAATTCAAAACATCATTCATTTTGTTTTTTAAGGGAACCCAAAAAAGATATTTCCATAATTAATGGATGATTATGAAGTGGTTATTTTTAATATAATTATACTAGATTCATAAAGAACTTATTTATTTATTAATAGTTTTGTAACACCTTGAGTTTTTGTGGACCATTTTTTGGAATAAATTAAAAATCTCATTTATATCTTATAATGCACTTAGTCAAACATTCCTTTCACACTAAATCGACATGTCGTATATTACACACAACACCATGTTGGCTTATGATACACGAAACACTGATTATTTACTTTTCAATGTATCAATGAACTATTTTTGGATTGTCTTATACACAACAACAAATGAATGTTTCACTACACGCAAGACTGACTTGTCTTGCGTTACGCACAAGAGTGACCATCCTCGATAGCATGTGTTGTACTCAATACCGAGTTTCACTAAACAAAGATATGTGATTAAAATATTATATAAACTAGCCATTATAAATAGTATTAACTGAATTTTGAATTTTATATAACATTTACAATTATATTATGTATTTTCTAGAACATGATATAAGAACAAATTCATTTTTCTGGATAAAAGAAGTAGTTTTGAAAAAAAATAATGTTTTACCGCATTTTGATGGTTAAAATTTTGGAATCATTATTTTAACAAATTTATATATTCTATTTGACAAAATAAACATCTTCTTTAGAAGCGGTACATTAAAATTTCCCTTGGTTGATATTTTGTTATTTTTCTGATGAAATTCATATTTTGATTAATAGTTAAAAATATTGCATTCTTATTCAAAACTAAAATTTCATCAAATTTATTTATATAGGTAGATTATTATTTTTAATTGATTTTAATTATTAATTGGATTATTTTTTTATCATTTAATTATTATTTTTTCATTTTAAGTAATTTTACATTTAAATATGACATAAATACATGATAATATTTTGATAAGTTTTTACTTCATAAAAACCTTCTATTTATGACAACGAGAATTAATTTTAAATTAAATTATGCTAATTCTATATTTTGAATTTTGAAAAAAGATTCTATATTTTGAATCACTTGGTCTAAATTATTTTAATATGTTACTTTTATTTTTGGATATTATGAATTGTAACTGTAGTAATTTTTATTTACCATTGTTAAAGGTAGATCAGGAAATATAGGATAACTATCAATTTTATAAACATAAGAAAAACATCCTAACACTTGATAAAATCCTATTGGATGAATTAAGGTTGACCAATATCACCTATGGTTCATAATTGATACATTTAATGGATTTTTCCATGAAATTCATATAAATATAATTAATCAAACGAAGGTAACAACATGTCACTCTCATCTATCTTATAAGAATAATACTCTAAATACGGCGATAAACACGATAAAACTTTGAACATAAATAGTATCTATAAATATAATGAAATTATAAACATCACGTGAATTTATTTATAATTATTTCAGATTAAAAAATTACCATTAATGATGACACAATAGTGGTAAAGAAATTATTGTTTTGATAGAATTACCAAATAAATGGTTTTAAAAATATAAAAATAAATATCCCATGAACTAATTAATGTGATCTATGAATTTTATAGATAATTATGACATGTTATAAGTGTATTAAATATTTTTTTTTCAAATTTATCTTCTTTTTGGATTTTATTTAAAGTCAAATAAATGAATAGTGTCAAAATTGAAAATATAGATATTTTTAAAAAATAACATATTATTATATTATTTAAAAATCACAAAAAAATTTAAAAATTACATAGTGAAAATTATTTGTTTGAGCGTTTCATAAAATATCCAATATTGTATAATTGAAAACACATAATAAAATATTTATAACCACTTAATATTTAGAATATTATTACCTCAAATAAAATAAAATCGATTAAATAACGAAAAATCAAAATGATAGGTTAAAAAGAAAATCAAAACATGTATCTATTTTATTGGTTTAGATTATTTACAAACATAACCATATTATATTCTAAATAAGTGAGTTTGGGTTCATTATAAACCTGAAAGGAAATTATAATAATTAAATATTTCAAGACTTTCTAAAGGATCCCCTCCCATCTCTTACAAAAGGAAACTTATCCTTATCTTTTAATCATACCTACAATTCCCTTTGGATCAGATAACACCAACCCAAATCTCCTCCCAAATTCCATAACATCATCATAGAGGCTAGTCATTGGGTAAAAATCCATCATAAGGAGTGCTTTTTTGCATACCAAATAGAGATAACCGAAAAAGAGGTAATTATTTTACCACCTCTTTGAAAACAATTCTTCTTCTACTTCCTCTTATTATATTTTTACCTTATTAAAGTAATAAATATAGTTTACTATACATTTTGAGATGTTATTATAATTATCTTACAACCATATACATCCTTTTATCCATACAACAAATAATAATATCACCATGCGTGCGTACGTATGACTTACCGTCTCCATGCCATGGTGTAATTTGTTATTCAACAATACATAATTTGGATGGGTATATTTATGAGTTTATGTGATGTAAATAATGAATATAACAATATATTGTTTCTTTAAAATTAATATACCATCCAATTTGATACCATTTAATCACCAAGGGAATGATATTGTCGCTCCTGCGTATGTAAGGCTTACTGTCTCCACGATGCGATGAGATTCATTCTCCATGTTAGCCACTCAAGAATGATTATAAAGTGCATGTAATAAATAAGAATGAAATATATGAAATAATAATGATATTGTATATATGTATATATAAATGTAATTTACTTTCTTTAATTCATTTTAATAAGGAAACAAAAACCACGTTAATGCATACATAACACCTACCATCTCTATTAACGGTGTATTTCCATTCAGTTATATATCTATTAAATATATTTATAAACTAAATATATATGATATAAAGATCAGTTTTATACATTTTAGTAGTAATTAAATCATTATATTTGAGATAATATCAAGAATAAAATGTCAAAAAACATACGATAAATAAAACGATTATTACCCAAAACGTTGCTTTAATATGGAATTGATAAGTGAATGGATAACATAAAATCATAAGTGAACAATATATGATGTCGTAAATATTATTATGGGTTTTTTACAACATAATAATGTGTTTAAACACACCATACATGAGTTTTGGACAGGTATCTATGAAATTAGACCTATGGAAAGGTAGAATTTTGCAATCTCATTGTTATCTGAGATTGTTTATACATAAGTATTTACCAGGGATATATTTATCTTCCATGTATATGTTTTCTAAAAATGTTATCATAAAATGTTTTATATTATGATATTTATGTTTAAAGGGATTTTTAACCATTTTTTACATTTATTACCTAGAATGGAAAGAATATTTCCTTTTTTACCAGACGAGGTACTATTTTGACTTTTCCTGCAAAAGTAAGAGGATAATGATTTTTAAATTATATTGAATTAATGTATTTTTTACGGTTTAATGATGCCTTATTTTCATGAAACATATTCTAAATTATATAAATTTTCTTTTTAATTAAATTATTTTCTTTTAAAATTTCTTATAATTTTTAAAAAATAATATATTTTAGAAGAAGAAAGGATATTTACCCCAAGAATTAATTTCTAGTGTTTTGACATAATTTTTCCCATCTAATATGACACTCTTTAATAGTGTTATGTTTTTATCCCTATTATTACTATGATTTGTTTTTTTGAATGATGGAATGGTATTTTATATGGACTATGTTATGATGGAATGTTGTTTAAGAAACCCATTTTACTTCTTGTGTTATGCTATGATGAGTGATTTATATTTTTGTGGCACGTGTAAGAATTATTTCATTATGAGAAGGGTGGGACCTATATGTCACTTCAATGAATTGGGTAAAGATTTATATCTCATTATATAGACATGATATGAATGAAAAGTAAATACGATTTAGTAAATATAGGGCTGGAATGACAAGTAAATCCGGTTCAGTAAAACAAGGCTGGAATGACAAGTAAACCCGATTCAGTAATGGACTTTTTCAACTATGATGGTCTTGGAAGCAGTGACTTGGATAATATGGAAATCATATTATGAACTTATTTTTTTCTAGAAATCAATGTTTTATACAATCACTATATTATCAGGGTAAATGTAACTTTTTGATTTATGCCTTACGTACTGCCAGATATTTTCCATGACTCAAAATTTTGATATTGAAAATTTATATTCATATTTTTACATTCTTATATTTATGTTTTGTTTTATGTTTTTCATGTTTATCATTAATGGGAATTTTATGTCATCCTTTTTATGTTTTCTTTTCCGTAGAATATAAATAATGCATTTAGGTATAGACACAAAATGGGAATAACTTTATGGGAGATGTTGAAGATCTTTCAAAAAGTTATAAGATTATGTTCCATGTTTACAAAGACACTAAAATAATATGGTATTTGGGTGTCTTTTTCTATCATGTGTTAATTATTCCTCAAAAAAATGTAATGTTTATGTTCATCATGTTTGGGTCATTTTATTTGGTATCAGAGTGAAGGTTTAGTTAACCTTTGGAAAATGGTATGAAAAAACATTAGTGAGATCCCTAGAGATATTTCTAATATACGTTCAGGGATATACCTAAGGGTAAGTATAACTATAGGTTAGAGTAATAGAATTATGGTAACGATCATGAATAACCTAGTATTAAATATATGAGTTTAGATATTGAAATTACTCCCCCATTATTATATTATTTCCATGTTTGACTTCACCTCTCATACTATTCTTTTTGGGTTTTAGAAAAAGGATAGAAAGGGTAGTATTCTTGTTAAGTATGTATATTATGGAAAATGGAATGATATTACTAATGAGAACCCAAATGATATGGGAGTTTTAAGGGGAAACATTATTATTATTCCTAATCAAAAATCATATAAAATGATCAGTAATGTCAACTATGGTGAGTTTACTGACCCAACTAATAAGATAAAAAGGATTCTAATTATGATCATGAAGGAAATAATGTTCAATTTTCTTCATGTAAATCATAAAAGAACATGAATCAAGGGGATTTTTTTTGAATGAATTAGATGATTCTTTGGGTGTGTAACAGGAAAAAAATATAGTAATTCCATAAGAAAACTTCTGGTTAACACAATAGAGATGTATAATAGTAGTTCAAAGACAACAATGACAATTATATGTTCTGAATGTTAAATGTATAAGAATTATACAAATTGATTCCCTATTAAAAAAATATCATCATGAGAATCAGGATTATTGAATGGGTAGTATTTATGTTGCTGATGATGAAGAGATTAAAAATGATATATTAGATGAAATATGTGTTATGGAACAAAATGATGAAGCTCATTCCATGGTTTAAGAAAATAGTGTAGTGATTTCATGCTTATCAAGAATAATTTTGTATAATTAATTTTATGGTACTATTAAATAAAGAAACATATCTGTATTGTTACACTATTATTTTCCTTATGTATTTGAAAGTACATGTTGAATAATACCAATAACTGCGAAAACTTATTCAGATATTTTTGGAAAACATGTGATATGTGAATAATGATGGGATAAAAATATAATATGTTTTATGATTGTATTAATGAACTCACGACAGAGATAAGGACGAATTGATATTATAATTTGATTATATAGAATTTTTGGTATTTTTTGTGCGTGGATATAGTTAATTTTGACATAATACATGCTTTCACTATGGTTTTATGGTAATTAATATTTTTACAATGTTTCAATAGAATACATGATTAAGGCATTCAGATGTTTGGAATGTAACAACCATTTTAAAAATTATGGGATAAAAGAGATAAATGTTGTGTTGATTTAGTTTACCTATTTTTAATGTTTTAGTTTTCATGTTTTTGTATGGATTGTAATGTTATCCATTTATGGAGATTATAAGTAATTTTACAATAGATGTTTGTTAGATTAATGTATTATCTAACTATATGTGGACATATGCATATTAGAATACCTCTGTTAACCTTTTTCTGAGACAAATGGAATGTCCTATCATTCTTTCACATGATCTGCTAACATTTCAAGAATGAAAAATTCAACATCATTTAACTAAATAAGAGAAAAAGTGGAAAATATTCAAGTAATGACCAATAGTGATATTGTACGGAAATCATGTAAGTGTTTATTCTCATGTTCCTCAACTTTAGGGAAATCATATTGAAAACCAAAAACATTTATCTATGTACCATCTTTCTAATGAATCATATAGATCCCTAAATCATAACAAATTTATGGCATTCTAGTTGTTAACTTTCTCCAACCTTGTTCTCTAGCACTATCCATCCGAACATGAAAGTTAGATTGCTCTTCCATTAAATGTTTTCACTTACCACCTATGTTGTCCTCTATTGGAACCCAGTGATGAGTTAGTTTAGGAAACTATTATGTTTAACTTTCTTTTTTAGAATGAGGCTTTAGTATTCGTTTTTACGATGTGGGTTTCCACGAATGAAACATTCAAGTAGTAAACATTTTATAACACCATTGAATTTTAATGGTAACATTAATTTTAATCGGGGTATATGAAACACCCCATGTTTTTATGGACCATTTTTTTGAATAAATTAATTTTTTTATTTGTCTCTTGCAATGTACTAAGTCAAACATTCCTTCCACACTAAACCGACTTATCGTATGTTACATGAAACACCGATTTGGAATACGATACATGAAACACTAAGTATAGAGTTTGTTAAATGTATAAAAGGACAATTTTTGAATTATGTTAAATAATACACCAAATGAATCTTCCACTACACGTAACACTGACTTGGGTTGCATTACATTCAAGACCAACCTTCCTCGATAGCTTGCATTGTATGCAATACCGAGATTCACTAAACAACTATATATTGTTAAAATATTATATAACATAGCCACTATGAATATTATTAACCTAATTTTTAATTTTATATAACATTAATATTGATATTATTTATTTTCTAGAACATGAAATAAGAAAGAGTTCAATTTTATGTATAAAAGAAGTATTTTTCAAACAATGCAGTTTTTCAACCTTTTGATGGTACACCAATTTTAAATATATTTTTTAATAATTTTATATATTATATTTAACATAATAAGAATATTCTTTAGAACCATGATATCAAAATATAAATTTGTTGAAATTTTGGTATTTTTTGTTATGAAATTCATATTTTGATGAATAATGAAAAATAGGGCATTTTAATCAAAAATCAACTTTTCATTTAATTTATTTATATAGTTAGATTATATTTTTAATTTTTTTTAAATTATAATTGTATTATATTTTAATCATTTAGTTCAATATTGGTAATTTTATGTAATTTCACATTTAAATTGGACATAATTACAAGACAATCTTTTGAATAGTTTTTACTTCTAGAAAACCCGCTTTTTGGTTTTTGACAACCTGAATTATTTTTAAATTAATTTATTACAATTATATGTTTTGAATTATTACAAATAGATTCCATAGTAAGAATTAGTGGTTCCAAATTATGTTAATATGTTAATTTTTTTTTTCTGGATATTATGAATAAAAACTACAATAATTTTTATTTATGAGAGTTAAAGATAAATTAGGTAAATTAGGGTAACTAACAATATGATTAAGATAATAATATTACCCTAACACATGACAAAATATTATTGGATGAATTAATCACTACCAATAACACATATGGGTTAGAATTCATTAATTTAATGGACTTTTTTCCAGGTAGGTGATATAATTATAATTAAGACAAAAGAAGGTGACAACCTATCACTCTCATATATATATTATATGTTTAATAAATTTTATGTAGTGATAAACATGATATAATTTTTAATATATATAGTCTATAAAAAGATAATTACATTATCTGCATCGTCAGAATTTAATTATAATTTTTAGATATTAGAAAATTACCATTAGTGATGGGACAATAGTGATGTTGGAATTATTTTATTGATAGAACTATCAAATAAATGGTTTTGAAAATATAAAAATAAATATCATATGAACTAATTAATATTATCCACGAATTTTATAGGTGACTATGACATATTTGGAGTGTATTAAATATTTTTGTTATAATTTACCATCTGTATGGATTTTATTTAAATTCAATTAAATGTATAGTGTCAAAATTTACACATGATCTTTTATTAAAATAATAGAGTAATAAATTATTTAAAAATTAAAAAAAAATTAAAAAATTAAAAAGTAAAAATTAAATGGTATGAAATATCATAAAATATCCAATTATGGAAAATTCATAACAAATAAGTTATTATTTTTATCCTTTTAATATTGAGAATATTATTTCCTTAAATAACATTAAAGAGATTTGTTGGTCCGAGTAGAGTACTCATGAGTGGGGGTGAATTGATTATCTATAAAAATTTATCTTAAAAAGTTAAATTTAAAATATTCTCCAATAAAAAAGAATACAACACAGTTCATCAAGATAATATAGTTATAATAATTTGACCGTTCAAGAAACATCTCAAAATATTGATTAATTCTATTTAATATAAATGTGAGTTATTGATAGTACTTTTGAAGCTATTGTAATACGGCATAATAGTTATAACTACTTTCCAAGAATAACTACCAATGTAAAATCTAGAGTTTCCTAAAATTTATATTAAATAAGTGAAAGAATAATTTAAAATACACAATAGTTAAATGAAGTGGTTCAGTCTCAAGACAATACCTAATCCAATCAACTTGGTGATCCCCTACCACTGAGGAGTTTATATTAAAAAAAATTGATCCACACCCTGGACCAGGATACTCAATAGTACATAGTATTTTCTAGGTTACACAACCTCTACCACAGTTCTTCATGTGTAAAAACTACCAGTTAACATAAGTACTTATTCTATAATTATCCATGGGAATAAATATATATATAAGAAGTAATGAGGGGAAGGATATCTTGTATCCTTCAGTTTAGTACAAGAGACAGTTTATTCTTTCAATAAAAACACACACACACACTGCTCAAAATCTAAAAACTGCACATTACAGATCATATATGATGAGAAAGGGTGATAAGTGCTCAAAGTTTCATTCTATGCATCTCTAGACTTGTATGATGAAGTAGATACAAGTATCTAAACCTCTTTTGAAAAAAATAGTATCACAAGTCTGTTGATCTGCTTCCCAGCTCGATGGTGTAGGTTGTCTTGCTTGTCCTCTTCTTAGAGTTGGTACTATGAATATCTTTTTGGCTCTAATCTATTTTTGTCCAGCCTTTTGGAATAGAGAGTGTGTGATTCATGTGTTCTTCAGTTGTATCTTATTGCATGTATCATCTTTCATTTTAAACTCTCTTCTTCTGCTTATCTATTTCTCTAGTGCTACACATTTACTTTTATTACAGAGTGAATGTGTTGGATCTGATAGGATGCATGTATTATACACCTTGTAATTCATTCTGTTAGGTGAAATTTCTATAAGGAATCATAAATTATGTCAGAACGAATAAAATATTCAAATATGACCATTATAAATTCAATTGAAACAACATAATATATTAAAGGATGTTGTCACAATTTATCTTGAAATAGTACACTAGGAAATGGTGTCACCAAAAAATGGGGTCTTTTACTTTTTCTTTTAGTTGTGAGATATTCCTAGTGCCATTTTTGTAGTCAGATCAGAGACAGGTAGCATAGTTGTGGTGTTAGGATCACGATGTCTGGTCCTTTTCCAAACATTGAACAGTGTCTCGGTGATTTTAGCAATGAACCCGTGTCACAGACTTCATGAGGTCTGAAATTTGTTGTAGCTCTTGGGTTACGATGGCTTTGTTACTGTGCATGGGTCATGGTGTCTGGTTCATGGTGTCTCATTCATGATGTCTGGTTCATGGTGTCTAGTTCACGGTGTCTGGTTCACAGTGATTGGTTCGCGGTGTCTGGTTCACGGTGTCTAGTTCACGGTGCCTGGTTCAGGATGTCTGGTCCTTTTCCAAAAAACCAGAACTGGTGGTATACTCATGGTTTCTTAGACATAGATAAATATATGTGTTTTCATAAGATATAAAATGCACAAAATGAATTATACATAATCATTCATAGAAGAAATAATTATAGAACAAAATTAAATATTGTTTACAATTATCACACAAGATTTCTATGAATAAAGATCTTGTGAAATTATATTTATAAAATAGGTAAAACAACCATCCCTAAACATGATATGAGATAGATTAAATAAGAGTAACATGATTTTTGATCATTAAAAATATTAAAACATGACAAGTCCAACAATCTCCCCCTTTTGATGATCAAAAAGAATATGAGTTAAATATTTGTTCATAGTGTGCCTTTCTCCCCCATAGCGCCTCTGTGTTCTTTTCTACCCTTTTTGGGATTATCAAAAAGAGTATATGAAAAAAAATGAAAGTAAATAAGAGAATAGATAACAATATTTCACCTTGTATTGGATGGAAAAAGATGAGTCATTACAATCAATAGGAAAAAATTACAAAACATCCCTATCAAGATACAGTTTTTTCTTTTCTTCAAGACTATCTATATTCTCTTTTCCCTTGGAACAAACCTCAGAAGGAGCCATAGGACGAGAAGTAGAGGTTGAAGAAGGTAGGGAGCCAGTTTTCAGAGAAAGAAGCTGGAGCCCTTAAAAAAATAGGGTTCCAAAGTAGGTTTTCTTGAATATATAGGTA
The DNA here is from genome assembly GCA_963277665.1 of Viscum album. NCBI lineage: Eukaryota > Viridiplantae > Streptophyta > Magnoliopsida > Santalales > Viscaceae > Viscum > Viscum album. The sequence goes on along the minus strand of OY728135.1, from coordinate 1,193,299,586 downwards.
AGGTTTGGTCATGGATAACAGGATTGATCTTGCTCAGAGCTCGAGATACTGACATCAATGAAATATCAATGGTAGTCGATGATGATGAATGTAAACTAGGCTACAAAGGGCCAACTAAATTAGCCACAATGGAAGTGCACTGCACACGAAGATAAGTCTTCAACAACTGAATGAATTCAGTAATGATCTCACCACCAGACTACATTGATTTCTCAAAAAAGTATGTGTTATCCACAAACTTATCCAATAGAGTAGTTAAATCCTTCTACTTCTGGACTTGAGTCATGCATGCTTGAGTGATAGTATGAATTTTCCAATTCTCTACCCAATATTAGATATTATTGGTCATATCATTCTTAAAGAAAATTCTATTAATGTATAAATACATATTCTTAGTAATTTCATCCTGAGCATCATAGGAAATATTTAAATTAATCCTCACTAAGTCAAGTACTATTTCACTTTTCTTGAAAACAGTATATAAACTCTCCTTGTCGATTCCACTTAACACTGATTGAAGTTCCTCATTAACAACAGTTCTGAGCAGATCATTGTCAATGGGTTGAGATGACTGTGGAGAGTCAATGGAGTCTATAATAGCTTAATTGTGGGACTTGAGCTAATTTAGAACTTTTTAAAGACATCCCTTGTACTCAATAGTAAATTTGTTGAGACCTACAGCAAGATCATGCATCTCATTGACTATATGGATGTTTCTATCAGCCACATTGTCAACTATTAATGACAAGTTCTGTTGAATCATATATGAAACCTTCTATGGAATCTGACCACTAACATCCTAAACATGATAACCAATAGCTGTTTGTACTGATTGATACACATTTTTCATATCATTGACCATATCTCAGTTATACTTCACCTCATCACTGAATTTCTTGTTTTAGATAATAACCTCTTGTATTTCATGAATCATTTTCAGTATAATATTCCATATGATTTTAATTAACAAAAGGAAGCATATATTTTCCTATGATTTTTCATAGGAGTAGTCTGTGTGTTCATGCTATTTTAAAATCCATCTAACAAAGTAACTCCAAAATCGTTCAATTCACAATGACTTACAGAAGTAGAAGTTTCTTTTTGAGGTTCAGGAACAGGAGCTATGATAGGCTCAAGCTCCATAGAAATGATTATTTCTAGTGCTGAAAATAGTTTAAATTGAATCACAGTATAAATGATTATGAATTTAACCGAGGCTTCCTATGCATTATCCACATAAAAGGATCTTGGAAAAAAATGCATACTATACACAATGCTTTGATAAACAAGATTAGTAACTTCAATACATTCTAGACTAGGGTATTTCTCCTCCTTAATAGGTGCATCTCTCTTAGTACTAAGAGATTAAAATTCGTGATCTATTTCAAATATTTCATCTCTAATATCATCATCCATTTATTTTCTAGTGAGATATAAGGATTGTTCTATTCTTTCCTCAAAAGATAGTATAATTTTAGGACAATATTGTTCCTCTAAATGTTCCTCAATAGTAGCCTCTTCCTCAAGAGGATGTTTTTCTTATAGATTATCCTCAATAAAAATATTTTCTTTTACACTAATAGAAGATTATTTTGTAGAAATAATTTATTCTTCTAAATCAACACTTTTTTCAGTAGAAAGTACATCTTTATCAGTTATATTTTGTATAACAGGTGGACTATATTCTTCCTTGTCTAAGACAGTACCTTCTGTTGGTGCCACAACTGCCTCTTCTTCTTCTTCATCAGATTAATCAACAACTTCATCTAGTTCCAAACTAGGATCAGTTATGTTCTTAGGTCTTGAAGGATGCTCAACCAGATTAATCATTTTTATAAAACCTTTCATTGTCCTCCACCCAAAACATTTTCCATAGATTCAAACTAATTTTCATCCTTTTGACTATAACATTTGAGATACAAAACTCACATTCATTGATGACTTATTCATTTAGTATAACAATTCCTTTATCATACATCAATGTAAAGAATAACCTTGAATATAAAAAAGTGGTTGACTTTGAGGTTTTCTTAATAAAATCACACATGTAATGTATAATATACTTACACATGTTAATCATCAGTACATTTTCAATAAGATGTATCAAGAATACATTTTGATACTCAAAGGTAGAAAAATCTACTTTACATAGACTAATCATACTCTGGATAAACTTAAACAACAATCTCTTTTCACATTATAACATAGAAAAAATTGCTCTTATCTTCTAATTATTGAGACTCAAACTTCTCAAGGCCTCTTAGAAGAAAAAAACATCAATAAGAGGAGGAGGGCCTCTCTAGTAGACCTCAAAAAATCCATCATGGGGTATCCCTAAGAAGCAATCCCATAACCCCAAGGAAAAAGTGCATATTTTTCCAATAATTAGTCTTTTCAAAACAATATCATCATCAGAATTGAATGAAAATAGAACAAAATGAGCAAACTGAGAAATAAATTTTGGATAAATTTGCTTTTTTTATTTTGTGAACCAGTTCTGCCATCCCTGTTCTTCTAGTACTTTCAAAACTAACGAATTACTTGTCCGCAACCACTTGGGACATGTTTCTTTTAATGGAACTAATATTCTAACAACAAGATTCAGTATCAATGGTCCTTTGAGCGCTACTTTTGGGGTTCTTTTCATTTCATTCATGATCTATGAATCTTAGGATTAATATAAGATAGGAACATCATTATGGGCATTCGATGAGGGTTCAAGGGCGAGAGAGAGAGAGAGAGATGAAAAGATGAATGAGAACTTATGTTTTGAAAGAGAGGTGTTTCGATTTTGAGAGAAGAGATCTTGAGTGACAAAAATAGTGATTTTTTTTTTGTTTTTATCATTTAGAGATTTCAAGAATCGTGAATTCAAAATTCATGGGAAAATAATAAAAAAATAATCAACGCATAGATATAGGTAATAGAATACAAATAAAACGAAAAAGTGTCATTATAGTGAGACTAAATCAAATATTCATAGTGTCATATTTATGGTGTGACTCCAAACAGTGAGACTGTGCCATGCTAGATAGTAAGTACAAGAATGTAACTAAGAGAAAGTAACTGTGAGACTGTATACATGAAACTTTTACTTCAAGACTGTAACTTGTAAGCCTATGAGAGTGAGACAGTAATATTAAGATAGTAATCATAAGATATTGACTTGTGAAACTGTAAATCATGAAACTATAAAATATGGAACCGTAAGCTGTAAGATAGTATTTTATGAAATAGTACACTTTCTACTTGAGATTTATCATTCCTAATTCATGTATGATGTAATCAATCTATTAAGAATTTAATGGTTAGGTGAATATATCTGCAAGATGATTTTCAATTCTAATGAATTTTAAAGTGATATAACTTTTTTGATAATGATCTCTCAAAAATTGATGTCCTACATCAATATGTTTTGTCTTAGAGGGTGAAATAGAATTTTCTATATGGTTAATAGCACTTTAATTATCCCAATTTATAGGTAACTTCCTGAATTAAAATACATAATCTATTATTGTGTGTTTCAACCAAAATAATTTTTCAAAAAAACAACCACCAGCTATGTATTCATCTTTGACAGTGGATAATGCAACAATGCTTTGTTTCGTACTACTCTGTGATATTAGAGACTTTCCAAAAAGATGACATGTTCTAGAGGTGAATTTTATATCTAACTTACAACTAGAAAAATCAACATCAGAATAACTAACTAACTCAAATGATTTACCTCTTGGATTAAACCATCCTAGTTTTACTGTATGTTTTAGGTATTTGAAAATCCTTTTAATATCATTTAAATGAAATTCTTTTGGATTTTCTTAAAATGGGCACAAATACCTACACTAAACATAATATTAGGTTGGTTAACAGTTATGTTGAGTAAACATCCAATCATTCTACTATAAGTGGATTGATCCACAAATTTCGTATATTCATCAAGATCCAACTTTAATGTAGTAATATTTGGAGTATCAATACTTTTAGTGTTATCAGGGCCAAAAAAATTACAATATATTATGTTTATCTTCATTGATTTAAAATAATATCATCTTATTTTGATATATTTTTAATCCCAGAATAAATTTAGTTCACCCGTTAAATTCATTTAAAATACATTTCTCATCCTTTTAGAAAACTAAATAATTAATTAATTTTTTGATGACCCAAAAATAATATCATCTATATAAATTTGAACTACTAAAAATCATTGGAAAATAAGTTTATTATAATATTAGGATCAACTATATGTTTTGTAAAACCTTTTTAAATAAGTAGAGTACTCAATCTATCATACCACGCTCTTAGATCTCGTTTTAAATACAATAAAGATTTTTATATTTTCAAAACATGATTTGAATAGTGATGACTTGTGAAACAAGGGGGTTGTTCAACAAAGGCATCCTCATCTATATACCCATTTAGGAATGAACTCTTGACATCCATTTAATATAGTTTGAAATTCAGATGGAAATCATAAGCAAGCACGATTCAAATGGCTCTATGTCTAGATACTGGTGAAAAGTTCTCCTCATAGTCAATTCCTTCTTCCGAAATATAGCATTGTGTAACCAATCTATCCTTGTTTTTAACTATGTTACCAGATTAATTTACATTATTTATAAACATCAACATAGTACCTATGGTAAATATTTCTTCAGGTTTGTTAACTAGTTTCCAAACATTGTTCCTTTCAAACTAATTATATTCTTCTTTCCTAACCATCACCCAAAATTCATCATTGATAAAATAATTAATGTCATTAGGTTCATGTTGGGACAATAAAACATGATGTTCAACATGATTTCTATGAGAATATCTATTTTGAGTTCCTTTTTCTAATTCAACTACCACAGCATCTAATGGATGGTTCTTAAGGGTTCTAAAAACTCTAGAAAAAGAGGGTCTTGTGATTTCAGGTTCATCAACAGGTTTAAGTTAATTATGACTTGAATCTGGATGATTTCTAGAACTAGACGTTTTTATATATTCCTTTCTATGATAGTTGGAGGATTTAGCATTGATAAAGAGATCTGACATATCATCCTCAAGATTCTCTAGGGAGGTCATAGGCTCATGTGGACCTCTCTCACCAGAAATTACACGGAAAAACTCTTCAACACATTTAGTTTTTTTGTTAAATACTCTATAGGATTTACTATATATTGAGTATCCTATAAAAATTCCACTAGTAATTTTAGTTGAAAAATTGTCAAGACTATCCTTACTATTAAGGATATTTACATTGAAACCAAATACTTTGAAGTGGATTACATTGGGGTTTCTATTATTCCGTAGATCATGTGGATTTAACCTAATAATGTGATTAATAAACACTCAATTAATAATATAGGATGTTATATTTACAACTTCCTCCCAAAAATAAATATGTAAGTCATATTCACTATGAATGGTTCTATAAATTTCATTCAAAATACTATTTATTCATTATACAACTCCATTTTTTTGAGGTGTTCTAGGGAAGAGAAATTATGGCAATAGCCATTTTGATAGAAAAAGGATCCAAACTATTGATTTTAAAATTCACCGCCATGATAACTTATTATGTATTTAAGTCTAATTCCACTAATGTTTTTTAATATTTTACCATACTCTGGGAAATCATAGTAGGGTTCACTTTTGTGTGCCAAAAAAAGGTCCAAGTTTACCTAAAAATTCATCTAATAGAACATAATCATAGTACATTCTATTTAAATGAGGAACTCTATATTGGACAGAAAAATCCTTGTGAACTAACTCATGAGTTTGAGAGGCTGACACTTATTTCTTCGGTTTAAAATAAATTTTTCATTTATTTCACTTTTGACAAGCAGTACAAACATTATCATTTGGAAACTCTAGTTTGGGTGGGTCTTTCACTAAACATTTTCTAGTTACCTTTCTAAGGGAGTGAATATTGATGTGTCCTAGTATTCTTTTCCAAATCCAATGCTCATTTTAAAATACACATAGTCATGAATCATTTCTAGAAACTATATAATCTATGTTAACATAATTTACATTTTATTTTTTTAAGGCATAAAATAATAATTAATTTATAGAATTAAAAAACAATGCAGGCATCATTTTCAAATTTTACATGATATCCATCATTACATTGTTGTCAAATAATAATCAAATTATATTTCAGTCCATCTAGAAAAATGACTCTGGAAATTAAAACTGGGTTAGAGTTACTGATTTGGCCAAGTCCAATATTTTTTAATTTTGCATTATCACCAAAATTGACATGACCACCGTCAATTTTATTATGTTCTGGAAGCATGAATAGTCTCCTTTCATGTGTCTTAAACACCCACTATCGAAGTACCATAAGCTCTTACAGGATCTATTTGAACAATTTTCCAACAATATAGTAAATTAAAAATAGACTTTGGTACCCATATTTTTTTGCCTCTAATAATATTAGTAACCAGTGCATTAAAAACCCACATATTCCTCATAAATTTTCTATAAGAACTATGTAAAGTATTTTTGAAATAAACACTATTTGGTATCGAATGACATAAAATAGTAAAGATTGTGTCATAATTTGAACTAAAAAAATTATTTCCAGAACTAGGTGTATTGTTGTATATTCTAGATTTAGAAAAAAAATTGGTTTGTCTAAAATTTATTTTACAAGGTTGATAGCCTATAATAGAAGTATATTTATAGGAAATCTGTTTACCTATAATTTTTACCAAGGTATCTTTACCATTAGTAAACCTTTTATGATCCCTTTTTAGTTTCTCATTATATATCTTTAATTCATTTTTTTCATTGAGTAATTGAACGTTTTTCTCTATTTCTACAAAAGGTTTAGATTTAATAGTTGAGGTACGAGAATGTTGTTTCTTTATGGACATGTATTTATCTTTGATTTCATTACATGTATCTTCAAGAATATTTCAATAATAAAACATTTATTTATTATAAATGTTTTCATAATCAATTTCCTCTAAAGAATAATTTTAATTTTGTACATGAGATTCCAAGATTACCTCAAATATGTTTGTCATAAAACATATATTGTCTTTGTTATCCTCTTCATCATGTGAAGACTTTGAGTCACTTAAACTATCCATAGAATCACTCCATGTTACATTCATTTCCTTTTTATACTTTTTATCCTTGTACACATATTTATTTTCATACTAGATCTTGGGATAGTCAGTATTTACACATACTTTTGGCTTACATTCATACCTACTATCTCATCAGACTTGTCATTTATTTTTTGAAATATTTCATCCAACATTGCTTTTGATCATATATACTTTTAATGTATGGATTTCTGAAAAATTTCTTCCTTGTTTAAAATTTATTAATCCTTCTGGATAATTGATCAATCTCCTCATCACTATCAGGTGATGACTATTCACCAATGAAACTCTCTACAGTGACTTTCAGTATCTTCTTTTCGTTGTGTTTAGAAGTGCTAGTCTTGAATTCCCAATAATTTCTTTTGGGTTCATCATTCTCTTCCCTGTTGACATTCATCTATTCTTAATACATCATCAGTTTCCCAATTAGTTTTTTATGTGAAATATTATGATGTCTTATGACTCTATAAGAGAGAAAAAGGTTCTTCTCTATCTTTTAGGTAAGAATCTTAGAATTATCATGATTTTTTCTTTAGCAGTAACTTCTCTACCTAGAAAAATAATTGTGTTGGCAATTTCATTGAACCTGAGAAACATGTTAGAAGTAGGCTCATCATGCATCATTTTAATGTTATCATATTTAATAGTATAGGTATTTAGTCTCATTTATTTCACACTTGTAGTTCCGTCATGAGAAACAAACAAGTTGTCCTGAATTTCATGGGTAGTTTTACATAATGATATTCTGTTAAATTCTTCATATTCTAAGGAGAAATATATGGAATTAATGTATTTTAAATTATTATTGTAATCTGTCTTGGTTAGGTCATCCCATGTAATTCTATAATTAGTAGCAATCTTATACACATCTACAATTGAAGACCAAATTTCAAAACCCATACTTACAAAATGCTTTTTTATTTTAATTTTCCATTGGAAATTATTTGATGCATCAATGAATGGTGGTCTGTAGGTTGCAGAAACTTCAAGTATATTATCCATAATAAATAAATATTTTTAATGATCTAGTAATTTATAATTAATATAAATTTACAGATTTTTAATATAAAACTAAAATCACAGTTGAACAAATTTTAAAATAGAGACTTAACATGAATAAACGCCTTTGATACTAAATATTGGTCAGAGTATAGTACTCAAGAGGGGTGGGGGTGAATTGAGTTTCTAAAAGAATTTATCTTAAAAAGTTCTCTTAAAAATATTACTGTTGATATTTCTTTTTCGTCAAATTATCAAAAGGAATGTAAAGGGAAATGACTTAGCACAAATTGATTAATCCTTTAAAGAAATCAACAAAAATAGACAAAGTCATGAACAAGGCTTCAAAAGCACAAGGTCGCACAAGTTCCATAACTATCACGCAAGTATACTTGCGCGCCACCTAATGGTAGTGCATGTGACTTGCTCACCCTAAAGGATAAATGGTCGGGGTCTTCTCCAGCCTATAAATAGACCCTATGGGCCCCACATTTCAAGGGGGAATTTTTTCCAGAATTCACTGACAGAGCTCTGAATGCCCAAGTCTCTTCTCCATTTCTTCCGAACTCTTCTATGGTAATTCTTTACCTAAAATGGAAGGCCTAAATGGTAAGAGTAAGGTATATGTTTTAGAATTCAGTGACACTTGCACGCCTAAGTGTTTTCCCCTTAATGGAAATAAACACACTTTTGTGCTGCCCTACTTCTTCATCATAACATGTGCACCATCTTTTAGAAAGCCTCTAGGGATAATACTAGGGGTTTGAGCCACATCTTTCCCAAGTATTACTCAATGAATGAAAATAATGCATGTACCCATGTGTCGCGTAGGTATACCTGTGCGACCAGAACTTGTGCACCCACGCAGTACCTACGCGCCTGCTAGGACTTGCGCGCCCCTACCTTTTTGGGTACCTTTCCTACCCATTTCACCCCTCTTATGTCACTCCACTTCTCCTATTAAAGATTCATTCTTCAAGACACTCTTCAAATCCATTTATGGAATGATTTCTTGATTTTTCTTCCTTATCTGAAAGGAAATCCGTGGAACATCTCTCAAAATCTATTGATTTATACATATTTATTTCACTAGAGATTGAGATTTTATTCATTCAACCTCATCCTTTAAGATGAGAAAATCCATAACCTGGTCCTCCTTTTCAGGAATAAGCCCCAGTCATAATTCTCAAATCTGGGCCTCCTTTTCAAGAGTAAGCCCCATTTCCCCTAACCTGGGCTTCCATTCTAGGAGTAATCCCCTATCATAATTCCCCACATTATGGGCATCCTCTTCATGAGTAATCCTCAAGTCCCATAATTTTTTCAAGTCCCTTAACCTGGGCCTCATTTTCAAGAGTAAGCCCCAGTCTTAATTTCTCTTAACAAGCTCTAATTTACTTTTGATTTGGGGCTTCTTTCTTAGGAGAAAATCCCATTCATAAGTCCCCTCCTAACTTGGGAATCTTCCTTAGGAGTAAGTGCCAAGAATAGAGTATCCAAATATCCATAAAGTATATATACCTTTATGGAACCTGTTTCTAGATTTCTTCCCTAAAGTAAATCTTAATCCTCCTCTATTTTGGGCAGTCATAAACTCATAAGCCCCACATTATTGCATCTTTCATGGCACAATTATTTGGTTTCACCAATACCTATTGTTTCTCACACCGAGCATGACTCACGTGAGATTAGAGTGTAAAAGTAATCATGAGTTCTTTCTCTGAGCCATCAATCATGCATAAGCATCATACTCCCTTACTCGAACTATGTGGTTTCTGATTCCTTTTCCAAACAAAGGATATATAGGTAGCCCATCTGCAGGTACGATCTCAACACTAAAATAATCCATTTCCTCCTGAATGACAATAAACTTCAAGTGCCCTACTGTGTGGATTTAAAATTAGTATGGTCATCATAATGACCAAGAGACGTTTATGTATTTTAAAGAGACCATCAACTACGAATCTCTAGCAAATACAGATGATTCTTCATCGATGAAGAACCTCGAATACATATAAAAAATTCTCTGAATTTCTTACAAATCAATCACTGATTGTCAGACTATTGGAAAACTCATGTTATACATGGAAATTTAATAAGGATTCATGAACATAACTTAAATATATAAAGAGAGTCCCGGAGTAGACAATAATTCCCCTAAAAAAGGTGTGATGAGTCCAACCACCCATCCTCTCTACCATTGAAAATTCCTAAGCCTCATTAGTCCACAACTAATGAGCACCTACATTTGGAAAGTAGGGCCAAATGGATATGGAAACAATGGATGTTTTCGGTTCTAAAAACAAAACCATTAGAAACCGATTGGAATGTTTGAACCTTCAATCAACAAGGTCATCCCCAATTCCAGAGGGAAACAAAAAATGGTGAACCCGACGTGAATCCATAACAATGTTAAAATGATGTTTTTTCTTATTTGTTTGGACCCTATTTAAACTCAATGAGAGGGCCAAAAAAACTAATCATTGGAATATGTGCTCATCCAAAAGATGTAGTGGCTGAATTTATCTTGATTACGTCTGTTATATGAAACATGCACTCTATTACAAGATCTTCTGCATTTCCAGAATGGCTTCTCTTAAGTTCACATCTGTGAATACATCTACTATGAAAACCTCTACTGCAAATGCTACTACTGCTACTGCTGCTGGATCATCATCCACTCTGAAGATGATATCACCTACTCAGTGTCTTCAATGCTGGGTATCAAACGTTCTGGTTAAGGAGTACCATCAAAATTATACTATCCCAACTCTAGAGACTGTTCAACAAGCCCTCCAAGTGAACAATTCAACCTGGTTGTCCAGACAACGATGACCAGTGATCGAGAACCAGATGGTGCTAACTACCGCCTCCAACGGTTTCGGGTCATTATCACCAGAACGCAATCACCATTCACTCCCATATTCTGGGGAGGTGAATGAGTAGGTCCCTCAGGGCCTTAATTCAAAGATGCAGGAGTCCTTCGTGAGGGTTCCTATCAATAATCGTCGCCAGACTCATGTGGTAGTGCGCCCACAACATGATGAGGGTGTCGACTCCAAGAAGTAGGCTCAGGTTCCTCGAACCCGAGAAGGAAAGATGAACTTCCAGAGCTGGAATCCGGTCAACAGTGAGAAGGTTCTCATCTCTGCCATATATGGAGAATTCCACCAAACTAACTTGGTGGCACGCAATGAGCGGGCACATACACCTGCCCGTTCTAATTCTGCTGTTCAGCAGACTCTTCTGGCAGCATCACATCAATCCCGTCAGGCAATTTCGGCGGAGTACTATAGGCAGGAACATACACCTGTTTATACATCATCATCTAGTCAGCAGGCTCGTCTGACTACATATGATGGAGCTCATCAACCACGTTTGATGAAGTGCGATCAATAGGCATGTACACCTGCTAGTATTAATAAATCCTACCAATAGTATCTCTTGGTAGTACATGGAGAAGTCAGTTGGAAAGCTTTGGTGAAAAACAGGAGGCAGACTCACCTCTCTGCCCCCACACTTGAGTACTGTCAGGATTCACTGACAGGAAAAGGAGGACAGGAGCAGGTACATACACCTACTCCAAGCATGGAATGGATTTATATCCTCATTTAGGTAGTTTAAGTCACCAAGAATATTCTATCAATGGTGAAAGAGCACAAGCATATCCCGACTCATATTCTGGATGCCTGCAAGGATATTATAATAGGATCAGTAGCATCTCAGTGAAAGACACATAAATCTATCCCTACCAGTGGAGTGACACATCAACAGTTCACTTAGAACAGACACACACATCTGTTCCAGTCCAAGAGGGTTTGGGGCATACTCCCCCATATCAACTGGACAACCAAGTCAGGCACATACACCTCATTTGAGTGGATATCGTTAGCCTAACCTATCCATCTCTCCTGATCGGGCACATACACTTTCTCAGAGCAGCCACTTTTATCAACAAGTGGTTTCAAAGGCGAGTAAGAAGGCGTCTAAGAAGAAGACCCACCAAACACAGTCAGGAGATCAAGAGACAATATGTAACCTGGATTTGCTTGATGCTGGATTTATTGAAGCCCTTAGACAGTTATCTGTTGGAATTCAAGATTCTACTCCCTCATTTCCCAATAGTGGGATCATTAATTCCAAAGGTCTTCAATAGACACTTCCTCTTGAAGGCTTGATTCATGACAATTCGGTCGATCTTGAAGGTTCATCTTCAGATGAGAGCCACAGGAACCCTCTGTGTGGTTAGAATACCAAGGAGAAATAGATCACATCTTTTGTTGTAATCCACAATGGTGGTCCTCCCCATGATGATGAATTTTGCTGCGAAAGTAATCTCCACAGTAGTGATGCACATTGCCTGGAAAATGCTCCAGTGGACAATGTAGTGCCGAGAAATCCCTCTTATATTGAGGCACATGAAAATGTGAAAACAGTCATGTCTGATGCTTCATCGATAGCAGGTGAAATACTTTCTCAATCAGAATATAGCCCAGGGTGTAGGTCATTATCCGAATCACCCCTAAGTCATGCATCTTCTAGTTTGATCAGGGATTTCTCTACTAATTTTATTGAATCCGATGAATCAATAAGGAATCACCAACTCTGGTAAAATTAGGTAGAAGAATCTTCATTGAATGATAAAGTGGAAATGCTGAACATGAGAAAACAACTGGCAAAGGGTGAAGTGCCAGTCATGTTTTGGCCTCTGGCTGACTCTCACTATGACATTCCAGAGATGTTGACGGAAGATGAGATTCATGATATTTGTCTCAACATATGTAAAACTAATTTTCATTTGAAAAAGAAAGTATTATCTTATGATGAATATAAAAATCATCTTAAAATAATAGAAGGGTTACAATGTCATATTTATTTGGAATCTCTATCAGTCTCTTGATATCTGAAGGCTGAAAAGTAGCAGAGAGCCCTTCAGCGTTCATGCCTTGAAATACTAAAAATATTGCACCAGTTAATTTCCAATTCCCCGTCAGGTATTCATGTTAGAGGATGGGGTGTTCATGGAGCACTACATTTCATGGTGCTATCCAGTCAGCAAAGCCAGCCGAAAATGGTCTCATGCAATGTTATTGCCCATGGCCGGCCACAGTCAATGGGCTTTGTTTGTAATTAAAAGCTTTCCCTAGAACAAGCCTCAAATAGTTCCTCTCAAAATCCAGAATACATAGAACAAGTTGTTGATTTAATCCGGCATCAATCCAAATAGAATATTAAAAAGACCTCTCGTATGGAGGAAGGACATCAACAAGTGACAAAATTGTCAGAAATCATCCAATGGTCTTTTGAACTGGGTGATAAAATTGGATACAGGTTGATGCATCCAGCTAATTTCCAGACTAAGGTATGCAAGATCAAGACAGATTTTACAAAAGTCTCAAACATTGCATGTCAAGAGCCACCCCAGCTTTCCAGACTGGGAACTCTTTTAAACCAACCCTCGGAATAAACACATAGGATTCGAGGAGTTGAGCGGGAACAGCAGGAACAGCCCCAATCCACAGGATTGGGGACTTTTTCAAATCTTCAATCCCCTCCTCAGAGAAATTTTGTCTTTTCTCAATTGGGGAAAAAGCCTCAAGGGGAACGAAAGTCCAAATTATCTGGAGATTCCCTCCAAATTACGGTTCACCAAGATTTTCCTGAGGGATTGAATCAACAAAATGAAATGTCTCATCAAAGACATGGCAGAAGAGAATATCACATAAATGTTGATAAAATGGATGTGATGCATTTTGCATCAGTCAATGTCATCAATGTCTTTGTTGCTGATCCACCAGATGAGGCTCACTCAGGAGACTCAGATGAAGAGGTTCATGCTCATGAAGTTGTACACACAAACACAAATGAAGAAGGTTTGCATAAACGAAATAAAAGGTTTACCCAGAATCTGGGTGTTCCTTTAAATAACCCACTTCACCCTCTCCGAAAGGGATCAAAGAAGGGGAAGGGAATGAATCAGGTTACATATCCTTCCACAGGAGAAGACCCATCGCTCTCACTAGAGCAAAGATTTGCGCAATAGGAGGATGAAATGAAAGAAATGAGGAGGTTGAATGCAGAAATACTTCAGGGTAGTCTTCCTCCTAAATATACTTGAGTCAGCCAGGCAAGGGAGTTTGTTGCAACTACTGAGATGGATCATGAATATCCTTTTTTATCAGTACACCCTCACAGGTCTAATCCTATGGGTCAAGTGCAACAACAATTGGTAGTGCTGCCATCAGTTGCAGTACCAGCTGCCATACCTATCCAGACTCCAATCACTACAGCTGCCCTAGTCCATGATCAATTGGATGTTTCTAAAAAGTTAATAACTACAATTGAGTCATTAACATCTTGCTTAGAGACTATTGAAGGTAAGCGTGCGGAGGTTCAACTGGGAGAAAAAGCTTACCCTGAATCGGTAGATTGAATCTCTCCCCCATCAAATTTTCGGAATCCTGTATTCCCTATTTTCAATGGATCAAGCGATCCTAAACAGCATTTGACGCATTACATGTCTTGTTGCGATCCTATGATGGGAACTCCAGAGCAGCAAGAAGCAGTGAAACTCAGATGCTTCGTGCGAACCTTGCAAAAACCAACTTTTGTCTGGTATACAAGCTTGATATACCATTCAATTACTGGATGGGAAGATCTCTGTCAACGATTTATTCTTCAATTCAGTTCAACATTGCCAAAAACAATAGTTTTTGACCTTAAAAACTGTAAGCAAATGGAGAATGAAAGAGTCTCTAATTTCATTTCTCACTAGAAGGGATTAACATATTCCCTAAGCATAGGACTCCCTCAAGAGGAACTGTTGTCAGTATGTGTGGAAAATTTGCGTGACGAATTATGCACGCCGCTGATCCTTGTAAAATACACAGGAGTGTTTCGTGACCTTACCTCAATCGCTCAACAGAATGAACATTCTCTTATACATACTAAGGCTAAATCTCATGTAATTACATCAGCTCCAGGAAGGAGAATGGGTAATGCAGAAACTGCTATAGTTATGCTTAAACAAGCACTTGTACCTGCTTCTACCTCAAAACCTTCATCTTTTCGAAGGGATCCACCTCTTGAGTGCCAAAAACAAAGGAAGTTTCATCAAGACGATAAAAAAGATCAAATACGAAAACAATTTGAGGATTTTAAGAGAAGAACATAATCTTTCTAAAATAAACAAGTTCCTGGTTACTTCATTTTGGATTTGGAAAATAATTTGGTTAAGTTTCCAAGGCCCAAAAGGCCAAACAAGGAAGGAGATGAAAACCGTCCCAATTATTGCCCCTTTCATCAAATGTTGGGGCATTTCATCCAGGATTGTTTTGTCTTCAAATACATCTTGCAAAAGATGGTACTTGGAAAAAGTCAAACTGAAACGCTCTTCAGCACAAGTAGCATGTTTTACTGGTACAGTTCCAGAGGAGGAAGGCGAGTGGCAAGAAGTCAAAAAAAAAATGCACAAAAATATGATGATTGGATGGTCAGAAAGACGATCAACTGAACTCATGCTATTTTGCGAACACAATTGAAGAAACCAAATGTACGTTCTACCATGAATGCCGCAACAAAATCCTCGTCAGAGAGAAATTCCTAAAAAGGGTGCTATAATTCCAAGAAAGATAAAGAATTAGAAGATGATGAGTATGTGTCAAAGCCTAATTTGTCTTCGAATTTGGCAGAATTCATTCCATCTACTTCGAATCAATGGGAACTGCCCCACCAAATGACATAGCCTAAATTGGCTAGTCAGGAAGAATCCTCATTGGATTAAGAGTTGATTTTCGGTTCTCCTAATATGATTCAATTTATAGATACATATGCTAGTCACAGTTTTGATTTCGATGAGCCTAAATTCCCTGTATCAAATAGAGGAATCAGAGGAAGTTCCAGTGGCTCAGGATACAGGGGAAGACCTGAATCTTTTAGAAGCCACTATTGAAATTCTACCCCTGCTAGAATTGTGTACGTAGAAGAAACTCGTGGAAGAGCCCTTCAACGAGCTCAACAAGAACAAGAAAGATCTTCCACCAATAGAAAAGTTAGTCCTGGCATAGTTATTTTGGAAGACCGGTTGATGGTTCCATCTTCTTCCTCTTAACAAGTAAATATACCTAATTAGTCTAATCTTCCAAAGCCATAAGTATTACCAACTCTTATCCTAGTACAAGATGCATCAAATTCCAAAGAATCAACTTTCAAGGCACCGATTAAACCACATGTTATTTTTGGGAAACACAGACCTCTGGATCAAAAGTATGATGTATTGAAACACATGTCCCATGTACCAGCCAAGTTATCAATTCTGGATACTTTCAATCTATCAAAAGATCTTTGGGAGGCACTCATCGAGGATTTGTCAAGTCCTCGGGAGTTTGAAACTGTAATTGCTGCAGCTGAAGTCTATCACATAGAGAATAATCCTACATAATGCCATGTAATAATATCTTTTACTAATGAAGATGAAGATGATGTTTTGAATGGTCATATTAGAACTTTGTACTTATCTGGAAAGGTCAATGGCGTAGACGTCTGAAGAGGTTTCATTGACAATGGTTTAGGAGTCAACTTCATTCCCATTCGTAAACTTCGTCGATTGCGCCTCACAGAATTTGATTTATCTCCTTCTATCATGATGTTAAAAGGATATAATAAAAATGAACACGAACCACTGTGTGAAGTTACACTCAGAACTCATTTTGGAGATCTTGTATCCAATTTAGATTTCATGGTTGTTGGTCAAGACTCATCCTTCAACATCTTTCTTGGGAGACCCTGACTACATCAACATGCGATTATCCCTTCATCATACCATCAATGTCTCAAATATTGTTTCGATGGTCAAGTTGGGACATTATATGGTGATAAGGCCCCATTCAAGACATGTGAGTCTCAATACATTGAGGCAGAATTCTATCATATGAAGAGAAGGGATAAATCCACAAAAAAGGATATTACCAAAGATATTGCTCCGTATGGTTTGGAAAAGATTCCAGTAAATCAATTTTCACATGTGAGTACAGATTATGTATTTCCTATCATTAAAATTGACAAGATAGACCCAAATCAAAATACTCTTATGGAAAGATCCATAATGTCAATTACGGAAATCAAGCCAAACAACATTGGAGAAATTGGTGATCCTACAAGCAGTGATGAAATCCCAAATGGTGACGTATTCATTTCATCTGCTGAAATCCAACAATTCTATACATCGCCAATAAGGTTAAAAGAAGTTATAGCAACATCAGAGGTGAACAATGATGTTGATTCCCAATCCATCATCTCCTCTTTATTTTCCATGGAAGACCCTTCATCATTAATCGGGTCGGAAATGGAAGCTTCTTCTTCAAGATGTGCAAATTTTAACATTCCTTATGATCATGAAAATTCTGCTTTATCATCTCTTATGCAAGTAGAAATGGAAGAAATAACACATGATGAAGAAGATTAGGAAGATTTCAGAGATGCTCCTCCAGCATTTGAAGAGGGTATCTCTACCACCGTGGATGAACTCGGAGAAATAAATCTGGGTACAAAAGAAGATCCACGCCCCACTTGAATCAGTGCGGCCATGACTCTTGAATAGAAAGAGATGTATATTTCATTTCTAATGAAAAATAGAGATATATTTTCTTGGAATTATACAGAAATTCCCGGGAATGATCCTGATGTTTCTACTCATCATTTTGGTTTTCCAGAAGAACATCGAGGATTTAAGCATGCCGAAAGAAGTTCACACCCAACTTATGCTTCCAAAATTGAAGCTCAAGTGGATAAGATTATAAAAGGTAACTTCATCAGAGAAGTTCAATATCCCAAGTGGTTGGGTAATATTGTCCTAGTGAAAAAGAAGAATTGGAAAATTAGAGTTTTCATCGATTTCAAAGATCTTAATCGGCATTGTCCTAAGGATGACTTCCTAGTTCTAATTACAAAACATTTAATTGATGCAACAGCTAGCTATGAAGCACTTTCCTTCATGGATGGATATTCTGTATATAATCAAATATGAATGGCCCTAGAATACAAGGAATCCACAGCCTTCAGAGCCCCTCAGGATGTGTTTTGCTACCAGGTAATTCCCTTTGTCTTAAATAATGTGGGTGCAACATATCAGTGTGCCATGCGTCATATCATCAAACCATTTTAGGGAAGTTTGTTGAATGCTATGTAGATGATTTGGTGGTTAAATACAAACAACGTTCAAATCACTTGCTAATTTGGAATTCATATTCTGCAAGCTTCGACAACATAATTTGAAGATGAACCCCTTAAAATGTGCTTTGGGGGTAACCTCAGGAAAATTTCTCTTCTTTGTTGTATGTCATCATGGTATTAAAGTCGATCTTGAGAAGACAAATTCAATCCTTGGTATGTCACCTCCTCGAAATTTAAAACAATTAAGGGGACTCCAAGGACACTTAGCCTATATTTGGCATTTCATCGCCAATTTGACAGGAAAAAGTTTACCCTTCACCAAATTGATGATGATGAGAGTCGCTTACGAGTGGACTGAAGAATGTCAAGAAGCATTCGATATTCCCAAGAAATACCTCTTATTTCCACTGGTACTCATGACACCTATTGAAGGAAGACCACTTATCCTCTACATGACAGCTCTAGAGCGATCATTGGGTGCCATTATTGCTCATAAGAATGACGCTAGGAATGAAAATAGCCTCTACTACCTCAGTCGAACTATGCTTGAAGAAGAAACCTGATATTCAATTATTGAGAAGTGATAGCTGGCCTTAATCTTTGCAGTTCAGAAGTTAAGACACTACCTGCAATATCACGAGGTCCAATTGATATCTCACAATAACCCGTTCAAATTTATCCTTAGTCGTCCAATGCTTATAAGACGTTTGGAAAGGTGGGAAATTATTTTGCAGCAATTCCATATTCAGTATGTGTCTCAAAAGGTAATAAAGGGCCAAGCTCTGGATGATTTCCTTGCTGAACACCCTTCAGTGGAAGACACATCTTCAGATATTGAACTCCCTGATGATGAAGTCCTCTCTATTCAAGAATGTCCTCACACATGGGAAATGCATTTTGATGGCTCTTCCAGAAGTCCAACATGGAGGAAAATGGAAAATACTAAATTCAATAAAGATGGCCTAGGAATTGTGCACATTTCTCTAGAAAAGTCAGTGTTACCTTATTCCTTTTTATTGTCGGATGGTGGTACCAATAATGAAGTAGAATACGAAGCTCTCATCGCAGGCTTGGATTTGGCGGTTCAAGCACAAGTGAATCAAAAAAATGTGAAAGGTGATTCAGAACTGGTAATCAAACAATTCAATGGGGATTATGCCATCAGAAAAGAAGAACTAATCCATTTGTATGATTATGTCAGAGAGTTAATGGCATAATTCCCTTTAGAACTGAGATTCTCTTATGTCCCGTGATCACAAAATGCTCAAGCTGATACACTGGCTAATATAGCCACAGCTCTAGCATATCCAAATCGGGACGAGACAACCTTCAGTATTGCCCACTGTCGTGAAATTTCAAATTATGTTCGAATTAGAACAGAGGAAATTAATGAAATTAGTCTCATTACTGAATTGTATGGTCATATTACAAGATGGATATCACCTATCAGGGAATACCTTCAAAATGGAACACTTCCACCAGATAGAGTCGAGAAAGAACAAATCTGACGACGTGTGGTCAATTTTACTCTTAATGATAGCTCAGATCACCTTGAGAAAATTCTCTACATGTGTGGTTTTGATGGAGTTCTATTCAAATGCATTGATGGTGAAGAAACAATGGCTGTCATGAAAGAAGTGCATGCAGGAGTCTGTGGTGCCCACCAGTCTGGACATAGACTGTCTGATCAGATTCGAAGGCTTGGATACTTTTGGCCTTCAATGGCGCAAGATTGTGTTGATTTTACAATGAAGTGTCGTTCAGGACATGTACATGCCAACTTCATTCATCAACCTCTAGAGTTTCTTTATACAGCTAAATACTCATGACCATTTTCTACATGGGTAATGGATGTGGTGGGACATTACTCTTCAGCTATGGCCACATTGTTTAAGTATATTCTTTCTACTACTGATTTCTTTTCCAAATAGGCAGAGGCAATACCTTTTAAAGAAGTCATTTCTATATGCATTGTTAGCTTCATCATGTATAACAACATTACCAGATTTGGTGTCCCTCATACCATATTGAAGGACAATGGCATGAACATATGTTCATCCGAGGTCAAGAAGTTGTATCCAGAATACAACATCAAATCCAACCATTCATCTCGGTATCATGCAGCGGCCAATGGCCAGATAGAAGCTTTCAACAAGACTCTGTCAAATATACTGCAAAAGATGGTGGATAAAGATAAGAAATCATGGCATGATAAACTCTTTCATGATTTATGTGCTTATCGGACTACCACCCGTACTGGAACTCGATCAACTCCATATTCATTGGTATATGGAATGGAAGAAGTCTTTCCAATTGAAGTTCAACTACCCTCACTCAGAGTTTCCATTTCTGATCAATCATCTACAGATTAACAATCTCAAAATAGATTGAATGAATTGGAATGGTTAGATGAGAAAATATTGTGCACTTTTCACCACTTTGAAGTCTATTAGAATCGAATAGCACGAGCTTTTAACAAAAAAGTTCGTCTTCGTTCATTTACTCAGGGATAATTGGTATTAGCTCTCAGAACTCCAACGATACCAGGAATGAAACCTCCCAAGATTGAGCCAAAATGGGAAGGACCTTACACAATACATAGGGTCTACTCCAATGGAGCTTATTCATTAATCTCGATTGATGAATAACTCATCACTACTCCAACCAATGATATATTTTTGAAGAAATATTTTCTATAGACACAAAATATATCATCACTGGTTGAGTATGACCTTAAACTACACCACCATCTAGAAAGATGTTAAACTGCATCATCAACAGTCCATGCATATGACTCTAAACTATTTCCAAGTCCCTTACGTCCAGCAAGACGTTAAACTGTGAAAAAAATTCCCTAATTTGTCCTCACTACATGACATTAAACTGCACAATCCCCCTTCAGTCTACCATGACGTTAAACTGCACCATCCACGGTCCATTCATATGACCTTAAACTATTCGTACTTAATTCAAACATGACACTAAACTATATCGTCCGTTTTTCATCCAACATGACGTTAAGATGTGAAAACGTCCCTAATACGTCCAACATGACGTTAAATAGTGTAATCTTTTGTCCTTACTGCATGACATTAAACTGCATGGTCCTCTTTTTGTCCAACATGACAACGAACTGTGTTGTCCCCATCGTCCTAACTACATGACGCTAAACTATACAGAAAGACCTTTGATACATCCTAAATGACATTAAATTGTGCTTTGTCCCTGCTACATGACACTAAACTATGTAGCACCAGTATTCCTAACTGCATGACTTTAAACTACATATTCCCTTTATATGTCCTACATAACATTAAATTGTGCATCATTAAGGTTGGTGTTACCTCTTGTTTCTCACACTGAGTTTGAATTACATGAGATTAGAGAAAATTTCAACCATAACACTCTCTCTGGATTGCTAACCACACATAAGTCCCAACTTCTTTTTTTGGTCATTGTCCCCAAGAAGAACTTGATCATTAATTCATTCATTAATTGATCTACGCAGACTTTGATCCTTTCCTTCGAGGCTGGGTACGTAGGCAACCTCCCATGGTTCAATCCCAAAACCAATCTCTTCACATTGGATCACCTCCAGCTCATACGATGTTGACTCTTGAAACCACCCCTAGAATCAATAACTTTACATTGGTTCAATTTCATCCTAGCTATATGACGTTAAACTATACAACACTTTTGTCCAGTATGACAATAAACTATAACATTCTTTGATACCCTCACCTGAGAAGAAATCGTTATTTTCATTGATTTTAAATCATGTTTCATTCCATAAACTATGTGCATACTTGGAAATGCCAAAACCTTTTATCTTGGGATAAACCATCATTGCACTAAAGTCCCTTTTCACCCTTCACATGTACGAAGAAAATTTGTACAGAGGGTAGTTCTAGAACTACGAGGTATTGATTCCTATCCTTATGGGATACGTAGGAACGTTTGAGTGTCCCTCGAATCAAGCCCCAAGTCTTTTGGGCCTAACCCAAAATTCCACTTTCAGTCCCCTGGTTGAAAAGTCCCCATGAAAACACACACTGTGTATTCCTAATAAGGGTCGAAGCTCTATGACCCTAAAATAAGATCTCTAATCCTTTTGACCCACACGATGTTAAACTATAGTTAAATAACTACATATGTCTTGATTCCCATCCTTAAGGGATATGTAGTGAACTCCAACATTTCCATTCAGGACCCAGCCACAACATGATTATGGTTAGCATTAATCTGTGTGTCTCTGTATACATTGGACAATACCCATCATTATGTGTCATAATCCTAACCTTATGTATTTTTAGATCTTCATAACCATTTTTTTGACTTTTATTCACAAAAATATCAAATTTATGAGAGTTCATTTTCCTGACTATGCAGAATGTGCCCTTAGGCGGCCTTGCATAAATAATCTCCATAACAGATTTGTCAGCCAAAAGATACTATTATCTGACCATGCAGCCAAGGCCCTTAGGTGGCCCTGCATAATTCAACCCCCTAACAGGTTTTTTGGATAATGGTAACTTCATTCATGGGAATAAAGCCTCTTTTGTCCTTATTAGTCTTAAATGACAGTATGTAGGGATCCGCAAAAATGGTCATCCTTAAAAAATTTGCCCCATATCATTTTTTCATGTCTAAAAGTATTCAAGTCTATGGTTTATATTCTCCTTCCCTACGTTTGGGTCAGAACTTCGTAGGAGTGATATCCATCT
Organism: Viscum album; assembly: GCA_963277665.1. NCBI lineage: Eukaryota > Viridiplantae > Streptophyta > Magnoliopsida > Santalales > Viscaceae > Viscum > Viscum album. The sequence continues at coordinate 1,193,276,590 of OY728135.1, read as the reverse complement.
AGTTCTTCGATAATCTTGTTTGGAAATATCTTTTCCATATTCAAGTACCTCTTTCCATACAACAGACTCTTTACATTGGAAAATGTGAATCTCTATAAACATTCACTGGCTTTTTAGCACTAGGAATGTAAATTTCTGAGAGTTCTTTTGCCTAACTATGCAACATGTGCCCTTAGGCGGCCTTGCATAAAGAGTCTACATAACAGACTTGTCAGCCAAAAGATTATATTTATTTGACTATGCAGCCAATTCCCTTAGGTGGCCCTGCATAATTCAACCCCCTAACAGTTTTTTTAAATAATAGTAACTTCATTCTCAGAAACTACTTATTCTAATATCTTTTAGCTCTTTTTCATATCATTCCTCAGATTCAATTATTCTTAAGCCATTGTTTACATATTTTCCCTCATACTTGAGTGTGGTAATGTGTTTTCAGATAAATTTTCAAGGAATTGAGTCAATTCTAATTCATTTGGTCAAAGCTATTTAGACCTTAAACATTATCCTCTATATATCTGACGTGCATGACTTTAAACTACCCACAAAAGACAAAGGAATTCTGAATAAAAGTCATGTTTCAGATCACTAAACATACATTTTTGTATGATTTACATAATATTGAGTAATTAAAATATTCAAAGCTTGTAGGGTTATTTATAATATTCCCATTAAAAATCAAACTATGCTTACTAGGCCCATTGGCTTCGGTAAAATTTAAAGCATGTAGCAAAATAATGCAGGTACAAGTGATTGAAGATAGAAACATTATTTCCATTTTGATGCATAAGAATTAGAGGGGCATCCACAGATTGGAGCCTCTTCTCTTTTTCAGGACATTTCAAAAGACCGTCAACAAAAGTCTTCAATTGATGAACTGCATCCCAAGCTTCATCAGCAGCTACTTGAAGCTCATGAACTCGACCAACTTCACTCTTTTCAGCATGATGGAGTGCTTTCTTGGCATCCCCAATGGTCTTCATACCATTCGTTTTAACTCCCTTCAGTGAATTATTGATTTGGTTAAGTTCCCCAGTAACAACATCTAACTATTGCTGAAGGTGCATCTTTTTGTCTACTTTTTCACTGATCTTATGCTTCAGCTCATTCATCTTGGCAGCATAGTCAGCCTCATCTAGGGATACCACAGCCTCAAATTCACCGATCTTGACTGATTGTTTCACCCTAGTCAGATCTTCGCGACACTTTTTCTCTTGATCCCTCCTAAATATGACTTGTTACACCGTGGTATAGATCTCTTCCAAAACGGCCAAGTCCTAACATGATAAACTTGGAAGACAACCGGGAAATATTTTATGACAGCTATTCTAAAGGCACCTCAGATATGATTTTCCATATTTTGTTCCATGCCTTGTGTCGTGAGAAGCTAAGCATCTTAAGCACCTCTGGGTCTGACTCAACATCATCATCCCAGGGGGGAATGTAATATGGGATTAATGCACCTAAGGAAGTGCCTTGTTCTACTTCTTCCCCCCTAACCCTGGTTGCTTCACCTTCTACTGATGTCTGGACAGATGTTGAGACCTCACCTCCAGTTCTAACCATTGAAGCTGATAACCCTGTTTGATCAATTAAAAGTATGGTTAGTTTCTTAGAATAATGGAAGTTGGTTGTCTATCATGAAAACTCTGTCCAATCATTACCTAACAATATATCAGCGGCTTGAGAAGACTCCTCCCCATCATTCCAAGTTTCAACATGATCTTCAAGAAGGGAATCATGAGGGTTTACTGGTTTACTTCCACCTAAGCTAACATTTCTGCAATGGTAGGGTTGACATCAATGTCCACACCCTCTTCAGGCATTGGCAGTTCAACATCTTCTATGGATGGAACTGTATATTATTTTTAGTCATGATTAGAAGTTTAAATTAAAAAAAAATTACTGGGCGAAGGATAAAACTCATGCCCGAGGTCTTCTAAATCACATGACAACTTATCCTGATCATAAAATTCTTCGAAAGACATTCCATGATTCATCATTTCATCCAATGATATTTCAGAATCCTGGTTAGTCTCACCAGTGGGTGCATTTTATGTATCCTCTTGGAAACCCTCATTCTACGGCCCCTGACCCTAGACAGCTTCCTCAAGAAGGATGGAAGATTCGGTTGGTGCGGGCGCCAATGATTCTGGTGCAGGTTCTTCTCTAGCTGTGGCAAAAGCATGAGCAGTGCTGGGAATAGATGCTGGCTCTTTTTTAGAAGCATCCAAGTCAGCATGAATTTGCGTTTGTTCTACAGCACCCACTACGGTCATTAAGGGTGGATCAGTCCTTTCCCTCAGAGGGGAAATTGATGAAGCCCCTGCAATCCCCAGAAATATGAGCATCCTTTTCATGGGTATAGACTCATGATTACCTAAAGGACTTACCGCTACTAATGAAGTGTTTATTTGTGGACTTCATCCTTCTTTGCTTTGGCTTCCTGGGTTTTTTGGGAGTAACAACAGACTCCTTTATTGGAACCTGGATTGGAGAATGAAAAGCTATTGTCAGCTCCTCATTCATGGCCTGTTATCCTGGAGATATATTGCCCGATTCATGGGGAGAATCAGCAGCAGCCCTGATGGCAGTACCACCAGGGCTATACTGTGGTGAAGGAACCTCAGTAGTTCCTTTCATTTCAAGCTACAAGATTAAGAAAATAACTTCTTTAAGTAACAAAGATTCGACTGAAATCATGTTGCAAAGAAAATTAGTAAAGAAAACATACATCTTTAGGAGCCACGTAATCATGCCACTCTTCATCAGTCCCCTCAGCGGTGCCATGATCAATCAATTCCTTCACCTGCCTGGTGACAGGAATAGACTCATCAGTGGAATATATGATAATTTTCAGCTCTCTGGAATGGACTCATCAGTGGAATATATGATAATTTTCAGCTCTCTGATGTAAGACCACACTTCATTGGGGGTTATCCTCGTATTGAATATCTATTGAATCCAGAATATTCCCTATTCCATGAAGTTGTAGGGCCTCACACAAAGCCAGCAAGGCGGTCTCAGTACCACAGTATAAACTTTTCCATAACTGGACAACCTCTTGTCTTAGATATGAAGGGTGCAAGGAAGGTCCTACAATTTTTGAATTCAATTTCTTCCCAGCCCCTGCAACTGTAGATAGAGAATAAGAAAATAGGACTTATTACTTTATAATTTAGCAGTGATTAAATTACCACAATGGAGTAACTCACTAGGAGTTGATGAAGTAGGTATCTTGATTCTAACGAGAGGATTATATCAGGAATGAGGTCGCTTTCCCACTTGTTGTACCTCATCATCCCCATCATGGGAATTCTGTGAATCACTCCTAGATGAGGTGTCTGGAAAATCAGCTTCAGGTGGGGAAGCATCACCTTCATGAGGGAGGGTTTCATTATCTGCAATACTATTCCCTTTCCCCACCTGATAAACTGGGTGATTCAGTACCCCTTTTGGGTATGATCCTATCCAGTGCTCGGCATAATATGTAGTCAAGTTATGTGCCACTTTTTCAACTGGTAGATCAAATACCACCCCAGTCTTCTCCCTTGACGTCAGCTACCACAGTTTTCGAGAAACTATCAGATGTTTCTCTAACCTGACATGTACTGGGGGAGATACAACAATCTGTTGTAGACACTTAAATTGACGTGCAAATCTATATGAATCATATGCCTCGCATATAATTTCTCTGTCAATCCTGGCAACTAGGACACCATCTCTACAAGCTAGCATGTATGCCCTCAAATCCAAGTGGGATGTTCCATAATCAACAAACCGCCCGGTTGGCGGATTTCCATAAGGAAAGAAGTTGAATTCCTTAATCATGCTCAGCCTCACTTTCATGTCATAGGCATTAACATCTAATGGAGCAACTCCAGATAATGCTTGCACTGACGGCCTGAAAGAACTTCTAGGAATTGGTAATCAATTCTGTACATTGTAAGTCCTAATGTGAGTGGCATTCCATCCCCATAAAACTTAGAATGGTCCCAATATTCTTAAAGGAGATTTACCCATGAATACATGAAGTAAACTCTAGTGAATATTTTCTAAAATAGGGGTAGCCAAATCAACCATTTATCCCTCAGACAACTTTTCCACAATGACTAAGGTCCCTAGCCTGACGCCTCCCATCAAATCTTTGACTGGTAAGAGATAAGTGATGAACCACACAGCCAAAAATCCCGCTAGAAGAGTCTTCTTCAGGATCATTTGATTCACCTCATATCCCTATTTCTTAAACTCTCCTGCTTCTAGAGTTGGCTAGAATGTTCCAGGAGCACACCTCTTCTCAGGTTTTGGGAAGGTGGTTGGAAGTTTGGGCCTCTTATCCTTGGGTTTCCTTTTCATGGATCCTTTCTCCTTTAAATCCTTCTTCTTTGGCTCCGTCTCTTTAAGAAATATATTCATCCACTCCCCTAGATGAATATCTTTTCTAGAATGAGGTGACGAGGTCTCTGAACTCTTGAGCCTGTGGAAGATCTTAAATAATTCCCGAGCTAATGCAGGAGTCTTCTCTGAATCATTCCAAGTCACCTTGGGAGGAATGAATTCTTCATACATATCCCCCAAAATTGGAGCCCCTGAGATCTTGTGGACATCCCACAGACTGATACCTACTTCTCCATGATTCAGATGGAATGAATTGGTTTTTGGGCTCCAGTGGCTGAGTATCTCCGACATGAAGTAATCATGTTTGTAAACATATGTTTTCCCAACCCAAACAGCTTCATATATCGCCACTCCATTCAGATCCTCGACAAACTCTGCACATGTTTTTCGCACCCAGTATGCCCACATCCAAGTTGGCTTCACACCTCCCCCAGGACGGAAGTCCCAACTTTTCTTCCAGCCTTTGGATTGATCCATCTGATAATTTTGGAAGTTTGAGGGACAATAATGTGGTCACAGCTTAGGCATATGAGGTTTCAGATCTGGCGTACAAGGGCTATGTTGCATCATGTGGGCCTTCTCCAATGTTCTAGAACTTATAAATACTCCCCCATATGAGATATTTGCTGACGAAAAGTTGGTATAATTCTGGAACCATTAAAATGGGAGATAGTTCTTTGCTTCTAGAATAGTAACTTCTCGCAGATGACCATAGCCATACAAAGGAAAATAAATGCTTTGGGGGAAGTCGTGATGATATTTCTTCAGATACTTAGTAAAATCCTAAAGAGTGCTACTTTTGACGGCATAATAATCGTGACCAATGATGTTCATCATATCATCAATCAACTTGCTAGCCAGTTCATCAGCTATTCTAGTTCTAAGAGAAATTCATTCTACACAAAAGTTGAATAAATTATCTTTTATGTAAGTTGATTTTTCATAAAATTTGTGAAGGAATTTCAATAAATGGAAAAGGCATTAAGGCCCACAAGTCTAAATCTTAGCATGCAAGTATGGATGTTTCGTGCAAGTGTTAATGTGCCGTAAAAGGTTTTTGCGTGCAAGTATCACCGCGTAAGTCCTATTACCATGAAAACAGCGAGGCTTTGAAGAAACAGCAGAAAATGAGTGACTTGCATGGCGAAGAGGACCTACGCGGCGAGAGCTCGAATATCCAGAAATAAGATGCTATGTGCGGAAAATGACCACATATTTATAGGCCAGGCGGCCCACCTGCGTGCCTACACCCAGCGCGTTCCATCCCGCGTGATTCATCCCTGCGCGACTCAAACCTGTGTGTCAAGTGTTGCGTACTGAACACTTGTGCGTCTCCATTCCTTTAGTTTTCTTCTTTTCCTCAAAGTCACATCCTCATTTCTTTCGGATCCAACTCTGAGGGGGGACTTTTGTTGACACTCCTTTATCATCACATTGTCTAAAGGAATGTAAAGGGAAATGACTTAGCACAAATTGATTCATCCTTTGAAGAAATCATCAAAAATCGGCAATGGCATGAACAAGGCTTTAAAAGCACAAGGGTCCCCCAAGTTCCATAACTGTCACGCAGGTATACTTGCGTGCCACCTAATGGTCACGCCAGTGACTTCTTCACCCTAAAGGATAACCTCCCAGGGTCTTCTCCAGCCTATAAATACATCCTGTGGGCCCTCCATTTGAATGAGGAATTTTTTCCAGAATTCACAGACAGAGCTCTGAACACCCAAGTCTCTTCTTCAGGTCATCCAAACTCTTCTAAGGTAATTATTTAGCTAGAATGGAAGATCTATATAAGATTAGTAAGGTCTATGTTTTATAATTCACTAACAATTGCACGCCTAAGTGTTTTACCCTTAAGGGAAATAAACACACTTGTGCGCCGCCCTACTTCTTCATCAGAACATACGCGCCATCTTCTGGAAAGCCTCTATGGATAATACCAAGGGTTTGAGCCAAGTCTTGCCAAATTATTACTCAAGGACTGAAAATATCGCATGTACCCATGTGTCACACATGTATACCTACGCGACCAGGACTTCCGCACCCACACAGTACTTGCACGCCTGCAAGGATTTGCGCACCCCTACCTTTTTGGGTGCTTTTCCTGCCCATTTCACCCCTCTTATGTCATTCCACTTCCCCTATTCAAGATTCAGTCTTCTAGAAACTATTCAAATCCATTTATGGCATGATTTCGTGATTTGGCTTTCTTATCTGAAAGGAACTCCATGGAACATCTCTCAAACTCTAGTGATTTATACACCTTTATGTCACTAGAGATTGATATTTTATTCATTCAACCTCATCCTTTAAGATGAGAAAATCCTTAACCTGAACCTCCTTTTTAAGAATAAGCCCCATTCATAATTCTGAAATCTGGGCCTCCTTTTCAGGGGTAAGCCCCAGATCCCCTAACATTGGCTTCCTTTTCAGGGGTAATCCCCAGTCATAATTCCCCAAATTATGGGCATCCTCCTTTGGAGTAATCCCCAAACCATAATTCTCTTAACCTGGGCCTCATTTTCAGGAATAATCCCCAGTCTCAAATATGGGCATCCTCATCAAGAGTAAGAATAAGGCCCCACCCTTAAACATTACTTAATCTGGAGTTATTAAAAGATTACACATTGGGGATCTTTTCAGGTTTAGAGTTTTGGAGAATTAGATCATAAAACTCACATTACATTCCACATTTAAACAAAGTGGTTACATAAAATATAGTATTCAATTTTCCGATCAACGGAAAAATATTTAAAATAAAACATGGATTATTTCTTGACACTTCCTTGAAATTATCATCATATCATGTACCATTCCATTGACCTGTGAAAAACATTTCAAAAACTTGGGATGAGCATAAAAAGATTAGTAAGGGTTATAAAAAAATTTGAAATGAAAACATTAGTCCATACATGAAATCATTCTTTACTCATAAAACATAATCACAAACCTCATCAAATCATGAATAAATCTTAGAAATCGTAAGATATAAAGGTAGCTTGAGGCATTCATGACATTCTTACGTAGAGAGTAACCCTCTTGGTTATGTTTGGAATACCCATCACAGTATATTCCCTAAATATCTTTAGAGAAATCTTAACGTTTAACTCATTCGCATTACCCAATGCATTATAGAGCTATATCAGGCTCACCCGCCATTATTTTATCATAGAACCACCCATCTTCATAACAATACCCATGAACTATAACAAAAACGTATCACATAAAACATGCATAAAAGAAATATAACATTTCCACTTTTCAGTCACAAGATATCAATACAAAACATTGATATAAAAAAATTATGAAAACCATTTTCAATACCAAAATAAAAGAAAAGTAAAACATGGTATTTATTTTTCATTTTAACCAAATCTTATGGCTTGTAGAGGAAGCCGAAGTTCAAATAATGGTCACGGCGGCGGAGAAGTCGTTGTCGCCGCATACATATGACAAAAACATTCCCTTTTGTCATTTAGTAAAACCCTTCGTATAAAAAATATTTCTTTTGAATAATCCAAAAATTAAAAGGGTTTTATACACCATATAAAAGCATGTTGTGTATAAAACAAAATATGCCTCAATGAAAGGAGATTGAGACAGATTCCCTTACCTTGTGTCCGACTTGACTCGATCGTTCTTTAACCACCTGAATAATAAACTTGAGTTAATTTATACTTTCTTAATAACATTTTTAAAGTTAATTATTCCTTTTATATCACTTATTACCATGTTATGAACACTATGTGATTATTTATGTTAATAATGGTCATTTTGTCGATCATTGCTACTTGAGTCAAAAATAAACTCTTTATAATTACATGTTTGTTCATGGGGTAAAATATCCATTATATCCAGAATTATATTAATTATGTAGATATCATATATATCATATATATCCATTATATACATGAATTTATAATATTACATAACATTTAGAGGTAAGAAATGAAATGCACCGTTCATGGAGACGGTATGTCGTACGTACGCATGAATGCTACTTCCATTTCTATTTCATATTTAATGGAAATAAAACATAATGATACATAATAGTATTATAATTAAAGTATGGTATCATATATAATATCATTAAATCTCTCCTTTATACGTACCACATATGGTATTAACGAATCAAATCACTTTGAGGGGGCGGTAGTCCGCACTTCCTAAAATGAAGATATCACGTTTACCCATAATGGAAACCATAAAGGTATTACATAAATAAAAAATACAGAAACATAAGGAAAACATAAACATATTATATATAATATATAAATATAGTGGCATATTAATGGCCACCTTTTAAGGTGTTAGAAGAATATTGAACAATCATCATTTCATGAGGCAGAAATTCACCATCCACAGAAACAGTATCTTCTTTAACCATTAGATGTAGGTGTGTTTAATTTTAGTTCAAATGATTCTTCTAACAAAATCCTAGTATATGGAAGATACAGGTGTTTTTATAAAATAAATTAATAAAAAGATTTCATGGGGTTAGAGAAGCAAAATAAAACAAAAGAACACAAGTGAAGACATTACCTTAAAATCGGGTAACTCTCTTTGGTTTGAACCAGAAGGGTTTCTTGAAGATCTTCCTACCTAAGGTAAGGCTTCTAGGATGAGGAGAGGGATGTGGAAAGAAAAAGTGATCAGATATTTTCCAAACCAAAGGCTTGATAGGCGTGGGTATGGAGGTAGTGGTTGGGGCCTTTTATAAGAGGATAGGAGGGGCACTCTTGGAAAGGTATAAAATGTTACTTTATTTTCAAATGAGTTTCGGATTTTAAAGGTCCCAAATTGATGTATTTTGAGGTTAGTAGATAAGAGTTATAAATATACTCATCCAATAGGTTTTTTACACGTGTAGGTCTTAGATTTTACACTATCTTTTCATTTTATTTAAATCGTTAAATAATGAGGTAATCGCTGCATCATCATGATTTCATAAATAATTTAATTTATTTAATGTCTAAAAATTATAAAAAAAATAATATGATGTAGGATAACTTTTTAGATTTCCAATTAATATTTATAGTCAAAATTGTTACTTCTATAACCCCATGTAAAATTGTTTTAGTAAAACAATACATGTTTGTGTCATTTTTACTTTAACTTTACATAAAAGGCCTTAATGTCATTATCTTACCAAAGTGGCTCCATGGGGTCCCAAAAATCGACCCATGGGTTTTCGGGGTCGGCTATGACACTTCCAATAAAGGTAGGACATGTGTCAAGGTCATTTCATATTATTAAAACATTATTTTTACCTTAAACTACACTAATTATCTCTAATCGCGATTAAAAACTTAAAAGTTACTATTCACCAAAAAAATTATTTTAATCCCATTGAACAACATTTTTCTTCCTATTGAAAACCATGTATGTTGTATTTTTGAAATTGAAAACACAGAGGAGGTAAAATTTCATTTAAACGAAATATCAGTTTTTTAAGTACCACTTAGTGGTTTCACTATTCATCAAAAATTGAAGTTTTTTCAGAAAAATACCAAAACATCACCCTAATCTATATTTGATATTCCAAATTCAAAAATGGTGTCTATTTTAAAAAATTCAAAACATATAAGTTAAAATAATTAATTTAATAATTAATTCTCTTTGTCAGTACAAATAGCGTGTTTTATGAAACAATATATATCAAAAGATCGACACTAGTTTAAGTCAAATTTCAAAGTGAAATTAATTACAATGACCACTATTGGATTAAATGGTAAAAATATATTCTAATTTCACTTTAAAACCAATTCATGAGATAATCTAATCATATAAAAAGTATTTTAAAAAGAGTTTTTGAATTATAATACAACATTTTTCACTATTCAAAAAATGATCATTAATAGAAAAATGGGAGAATTTTATCCAAAGTAACATTAAATGTCCCAATAATCAAGAATATGTTTATTTTGACAAATGTAGCTTATAAAATTGTCAAAAGACAGATTTAAAAATGGTTCTCCATCAAAAGGCAGTAAAACAATATTTTATAAATATTAGAGTATTTCATGCTTTAGGTTGGATTTATTCTCATTTTAAGCCTCTAAAACACTATCTAATTCATATATAGACATAGATAACTATATCTATTATTCATTACTTACATGGGATGTTACATACTTCCCCCCTTTAGAAAATTAAGTTCCCATAATTTATTTACTTATCTAATAAGTGGGGGTATTTATCCCTCATAAAATTTTCAGATTCCCACGTTGCCTCTTCAACCATATGGGTTTTCCACAGAACCATTACCTGAGGAATTGCCTTATTTCACAACACTTGCTCTCTTCGGTCAAGAATCTAGACTGTTTGTTCTTCATAAGAAAGATTCTCTTCCAACTGAACTACCTCTGGGCTCAAAACATGATATGGATCTGGCATATACTTTCTCAACATCGAGACATGAAAAACATTGTGTACCTGAGATAAACTCAAAGGTAAAGCCACTCAATATAAAATTTAGCCAACCCTTTCCAAAATTTCATATGGTCCAATGAACCTTGGACTCAACTTTCCTTTCTTACCAAATCGCATCACACTTTTTCGTGGTGATACTTTTAGAAAAACCTGATCACCTACCTCGAAAGATAGATCCTTCCTCCGATTATCCGCATAACTCTTCTGCCTGCTCTGAGCTGTTCTCATGTGTTTCAGAATCAACTGAATTTTTTCTGCCATCGCTTCTACCAATTCTGGTCCCATCAGCTTCCTTTCACCCAATTCATCTCAAAAATCTGGAGTTCTTCATTGCTTCCCATATAATTCCTCAAACGGTGCCATCTGTATACTGGAATGAAAACTGTCATTATATGAAAATTCAACCAAAGACTGATGTTGGTCCCAACTTCCCTGAAAATACATCGAACAAGCACTTAGCATATCTTCCAAAGTCTGAATTTTTCATTCTGAATTCCCATCTGATTGAGGATGAAAAGTTGTACTAAAATTTAATTTAGTACCCAACGACTTCTGATGGCCTTTCCAAAAGTTAAACGTCAACCAATGATCACGATCGGATACAATGGAGAGGAGAACTCCATGAAACCTGACTATCTATTTAAGATACAATCTAGAAAGTTGATCTCGAGACAAAGTATCTCAAATAGGAAGGAAATGAGCAGATTTAGTCACTCGGTCAACAATAACCCAGATTTCATTATTACCTCGAGGTGTCTTCGTCTATCCCACAACGAAGTCCATGGATATATTTTCCCATTTCCACTCTGGCACTGGCAAAGGCTGAAGCATCCCTTTCGGTAACTATCACTCTACTTTAAACTGTTGACATGTCAAACACTTCACAGTAAAATGAGCAATATCCCTTTTCATTTCGTCCCACCATTAATACTACTGAAGATCTCTATACATCTTATTACTGCCATGATGAACTAAAAATGGAGAACTATGAGCTTCAAATAACAACGATCTCTTCAACTGTGAATCACAAGGCACACACAATCTCTTCCCAAATCTCAAAAAACAATCATTATAAATTTTGAATTCAGGCAACTTACTTTTCTGAACCAGCTCAACAATTTTCTGCAACTCGTTTTCATGCTTCTGTGGTTGCTTAATCATGTCTGATAGAGATGATCTCACTGATAACTGAAACAAAACAGAATAACTTCATGCACCAACAAATTCTATTCCAAAGTTTATCAAATCCTTAACTAAAGGATCATGTTCCAAACGTATCATTGTTAATGAAGCATTACATTATCGACTCAAAGAATCAGCCACTTTATTTGCTTTTTCCCGGATGGTAATGAATTGTACAATCATAATCCTTGATTAATTCCATCCATCTCATCTGTCTCATGTTCAATTATTTCTGAGTGAATATATACATTAAACATTTGTGATCAGTATATATTTCACACTTTACTCCATACAAATGATGCCTCCAAATTTTTAGAGAAAAAAACAGCAGCTAATTCGAATTCATGTGTAGTGTAATTTACCTCATGAGTTTTCAACTGACGTGAAGCATATGCAATTACCTGATCATTCTGCATAAGCACACAACCAAGTCCTTTCAATGAAGCATCACTTTAGATAACAAAATCACCATTCATGGAAGGTAGTGCCAAAACTGGAGCATTCACCAATCTTCTTTTCAACTCCTGAAAACAATCATCACATTCTTTTGTCCAGATAAACATAACACCCTTCCGAGTGAGCTTAGTCATTGGAATAGATAACCGTGAAACATTTTCAACAAACCCTCTATAGTAACCTACCAAACCAAGAAAACTACAGATCTTGGTAACATTTGTGGGTCTTGGACATTCTTCAACAACTTTTGTTTTAGCAGGATCAACAATTATGCCATCTTTTGAAGCAATGTGACCAAGGAAACAAATTTGTTATAACCAAAACTCACACTTGCTGAATTTTCCATACAGTTTCTTTTATTTTAAGGTTTTCATGATAACCCTTAAATGACTTTCATGCTCCTATTTAATTTTAGAAATCACCAAAATATCATCAATAACACAACCACCATTTATCACCTAATTCAACTAAGCCATCACTGCAACAAACTGTTCAGTTCCAATCCTGACCATCTCAGGATGCTGATTCGGAAGGTTATTTCCTTCTGTATGCCTTCCTAGCACTGATTCCCTATTTCCTCTGTGGAAAACCATTCTGAATAAATATGTCTTAGATGAAGAAACATGGTAATCTTCAAATGCTATATCATTTCAATTTGACCATAAAAAATTATTTTTGGATAATCATTTAATAGAATTCTAACTCTTATAGTTATCTAAACCGACCTATGATACCAATTATAAGGCCTTAGCCTTAAACATTACTTAATCATGAGTTATTACAGGATTACACATTGGGGATCTTTTCAGAATTAGAGTTTTAGAGATTTAGATCATAAAACAAGCATTACATTTGGCATTTAAACAAAGTGGTTACATAAAATATATATTCATTTTTCCCATCAATGGAAAAATATTTAAAATAAAACATGGATTCTTTCTTGAAACTTCCTTGACACTATCATCATATCATGTAATGATTAGTCACATAAAGTGTCTAATATTAATTGTTAATATCTTTATATTCATTTTTCCAAAGTCCATAAACATTTTTTTTAGTGCATTACATAAATAGAACTTCATTTCTCATCAAAAATGCAATTCATGCTTAAAATGTCAATTTGGTCCCACTCAATACTTTGCTCGTGGAAATTACAATATTCATCATTTTAATATGTAATTTTGGGATATGATTGATCACTTTGTTTGGAACATTTTATCTTTTAGGTATGATGGATGAATCTCAAAGGAAGATGGAGAATTTTGCGCCTGAAGGCAGAAACTTGCTAGAAAAAGCATAATGGGCCTAAGGCCCATCAAACAAATGTGGGGCCTAGAAACCAAGCCCAATGAAGCTCAAATTTATACAGTAGAAATATAAAAATATGAGGATCATTTTATTCAACTGTGTCCGGAGCTAATTCTGATGTTTTCATGATGATAAAGGGTATGAAGTTAAGATTTAAATGGTGGGCTCGTCATTAATGAACAGAAATCCGTCCCACCATTTCGACCATAACATCCAAACGGATGAGCCAAATTTCCTGATATTTTGAGAGCTTCTAGAAGACACATGTAAGAAGATAATTTATATTTATGACACCTTCGGATTCTGCCATATGAACTGTCAAATTCACACGTCAAAATGGAGGACGAATCTGGACAGTTTTCTGGGTCAACTTCAAAACGTCAATTTCCTTTTGATTCTTCACCCTCCTTTTGACTCTCTTAATTATTGGGGGGTGAATTTAATGTTGGGGGTGGACCTAAGGCTCCTAATATTCCTATATAGAGAGATGGTGGTGAATGAAATTAGCATCTAACATTTTTCTTTGAATCCATGTTTTTCTTTCATCCATTGTATTTCTTTCAATTGTAATTTTCTTCTTTCAATTTGTAATGGCATCGTCATGTTTTCCCATGTAAGTTTTTCTTTCACGTTTATCATTTTAATAAAATTTATTCTTTTTCACTTTTTATTTTCCCTTTATTCACACGTTGATACCGTTGAATCTTAGTGTGAATTTATTCACACCCGCACTTTTGAATTCATCACACAACGGTGGAGTGTTCATTCTTTTAATAATTTTCTTCTTCTTCAATTCCGCCCCCATAAGTCTACATACCGCTTCCATTTGTATAATGGAATCAATGGAGGGCTAACCTCTTATGGTTTGATCCAAGGGACTAGAAAGGTCATGGATTGAATGTTATTTCATGTAATTAATATTTAAATCTATTCGTTATTTTAGGATTTCCATTTGATGAGTTACATTCTTTCTCATCTTTGCCAACTTTAACGATGACACATTTTGAGTGCTAGTACGATCTATTTCCTTTGAGTGATCATTAAAGTGATCCTAAAAGTGAATTATTTATTGGCCTTGGAATTGTGTAGGGATTAAATAGGTGAATGATTTGGAAGAACTATCTCATTGTTTGGATATGTCTTGAATTAATGACATGAAATTTTCTAAGAAAAGAAATTCATCCAATCCACCACAAGAAAAACCCTAAGATCAACCCACCATCAATAATTGTTTAGTTCAAATAATTATTTATTATATCTTATTTAAATTATATCTTTAGTTCTCCAATTAAAATCTACCTCAAAGTTGGCCACTTCATAGCCAATCCATCAATAAATCATAGCGTCTCAAGGTTACTTCTTCGGTCCCTGTGGATTCGATCCCTACTTGTACATCAATGAACGCTTTTTCCAGTAGGGTAAATTTGGGCGCAACCAAATTTTGGCGCCGTTTCCGGGGACCCAAGTAAGTACCTTTGACCCACATATTCTTTTCTCACCCCAAATTCTCTATTCTCACCCTAATTTCTCTTCTCTTTTCCCCTTTCTATTCCTGTGTGTTCAAAAAAACCCCAAAACCAATTTTCAATCAATTCTAATGGATTATCCTCCAAAATACCCTTTCATAAATCAATTCTGTAATCAATTCAGAAATCAATATTGGGAAACACCTCACATAGGGAATTTCATTGACCAATCCTTAATTGAATACACCACACCAGATGAGATGTACAATCAATGGGATGCTGAATGTTTACAAGATCAATTTCCATACCTATCAAAGATGATTGAAGAGATCAAACATAATGTAGTTCATGATGTCCAAACATCAATCAATCCTAATTCTGAAAAATTCTTTAACATTTGTGTGAAAAAATGGTTAAAATGAATTCAAAGGATTCATCTTTAAGAGTAGAACTACAAAGCATTGAAATGGTTTTGGAACCCATTCCCACTCAGGTTGTCTCTTCCTCATCACTAATACAAGAATATTGTCTCCCACAAACCTCAAATGAATTTATTGAAGATCCAACCATTGGATTTGGGATAGTTGAAGATAATCAAGGAATTGTTGATGGGTGCTTAAATCAAGAGGAAACTGATTTTTTGTATTCACAAGAGGGAAACTTGACATTGTGGATGGAGAGGCCTAAATATTTCTCTATTGATGATTTTTCAATAACACAAATCACTGAACAATTAGGAGAAATACCAAACATTGAGCCCATACCCACACCTAAAATTCAACTAGACAATTTTGGGGATGAATCATATTTTAAAACAGAACCAATTCTTTCTAAATTTTTTGGAGAAGAAACTGACTTTCATTCAAATTTCAAATATTAATTTGGAAATTGCAATCGACCAGTACTCAAAATCATTATCCTTCCTTCCCCAGTCAAGATTTACATCGTAGGTGATAAAAAAGTCCTTGTATTTCTCGTTCATTCTTCTCAAGAAACCAATAATTTTGGAATGGTCATTGATATCTTAGGAAAGACTAGAAATTCAACCGAATCAACCATTACCAAATTTCCTTGGACTTCTACACTCATTATTGACCATGGGATTTCACATTAATCAAATTCTAAAAAAATCAATCTTAATCAAGTTGAAGTGGACAAAAATGGGGTCCTAAAAATTTTGAATGTTGGAATTGGATAAGTTGGGGGGTTCAAGTCGAGCTAACGACGTTAAACAAAAGCGCTGCATGGGAGGCAACCCATGGTTTTCATGTTTCTAATAATTTTGAAGCATTTTATTTTTCATATAATAAATTACCATAAGCTGTTGAACTGTTCTTCTTTTATGAGTAAGGATGGGTATGAACGGGGAGCGCCATATTCATCCGTGTCACGTGGTGTGATCTCTGAGTAATACCTTACCCCGAAAATATATAGAAGACAATGCATCATCAGTTTATTTTTTTTGTTTATTATAATGTTTTTATAGGTTAAAAAAAAGGACATGTTGTAAGTCATATAGAAAATCCATTCACCACCATCTAAGCCGCTGAGACTCAGATCCAGGATTGAAGGGAGACTATGGCATGCGCTATCATCATCAACCACCAGGTGACTTCATTCCATGATTTTCATTTTAAATTTGTTCTTTTAACTCCTCTCCTACCCTGTTCTAACTTTTCTTTTCTTTAAACACTGGGGACAGTGTTATTCTAAGTTGGGGGGGATAAAAAATGCTTTTTTGAATAAGAACATGCATGAAAAGAAAAATTCTATTAACCTTGAACATAATAACACACATTGCAAACTCTAAAATTGGATATCAAATAATTTTCTATGCCTTGATTCTGATTTTAATGCAAGTTTAAGTTCATGAGCATAGTTTTTGGAAAGTGCGGTTGTCCGATGTGATTTTTCAACGTTTACATTTTCATCATCTTAATAAAAATGACACAATGAACGTCTACTGGATCGTGGGTGTAAATTTGAGTTCCTGGGTCCCTTTCATTATAGCATAGGGTTCTGGGGTCACTTTTAGTTTAATTTGAGTATCCAAAAAAAAAACAAAAACAAAAACAAATGACCACATAGAGCAAGGTTTTGTCCAAATGTGTGGCGTCCGGCACTTGGGGATCTTGATTCCATAGTTGTCTTGCCCAGAGTTAGGATTTATATCTCTATTGTAGAGCATGAAATTGACAATATGTGTGGCGTCCGGCACTTGGGGATCATGACTCCATAGTTGTCTTGCCCAGAGTTAGTCTTTTCATATCTATTGTGGATAAAAAAAATCATCGAAAAAAATCAAAAGAAAAATGGATACTCATCTTAAGGTTTAATGTGATTCCCACCTAGAGCTTCCATTTTTTCCCCTTGAACAATAAAATGGGCCCCATATCTTTTGTGATGCACAACACTTTGTAATGCTTAATTGAAATTGGATGAAATGTGGCGATGAATTTGAACAAAGGAATGGGCTTGGGCTTGGGATATGCATATGGACCTAGCTTGTTTTAAATTATTTTGATGGGTTCCATAATTTTTTTGGTATGGGGTCTTTGGGTGAGCAATGTGTATTTAAATGTTTTTGGAAAAGGGGATTTGAATTTCATATTTGTAATTTATTTTGCTCGGGACTAGAAAAACTCAAGTTGGGGGGTGTGATTAGTCACTGAAAGTGGCTAATATTAATTGTTAATATCTTTATATTCATTTTTCCAAAGTCCATAAACATTTTTTTTAGTGCATTACATAAATAGAACTTCATTTCTCATCAAAAATGCAATTCATGCTTAAAATGTCAATTTGGGACCACTCAATAATTTTCTTTTGGAAATTACAATATTCATCATTTTAATTTTAACATTTGGTATATTATTGATCACATTGTTTGGAACATTTTATCTTTTAGGTCCGATGGATGAATCCTAAAGGAAGATGGAAAATTTGGCGCCTGAAGGCAGAAACTTGCTAGAAAAAGCATAATGGGCCTAAGGCCCATCAAATAAATGTGGGGCCCAGAAACCAAGCCCAATGAAGCTAAAATTTATACAGTAGAAAGCTAAAAATATTAGGATAATTTTATTCGACTGTGTCAGGAGCTAATTCTGATGTTTTCATGATGATAAAGGGATATGAAGTTAAGATTTAAATGGTGGGCTCGTCATTAATGCACAGAAATCCGTCCCACCATTTCGACCATAACGTCCAAACGAAAGAGCCAAATTTCTTGATCTTTTTATAGCTTCTAGAAGACACAAGGAAGAAGATAATTTATATTTATGACACCTTCGGATTCGGCCATATGAAGTGTCAAACTCACACGTCAAAATGGAGGACGAATCTGGACAGTTTTCTGGGTCAACATCGAAACGTCAATTTCCTTTTGATTCTTCACCCTCCTTTTGACTCTCTTAATTGTTGGGGGGTGAATTTAATGTTGTGGTGGACCTAAGGATCTTAATATGCCTATATAAGGAGATGGTGGTGAATGAAATTATCATCTAACATTTTTCTTTGAATCCATGTTTTTCTTTTATCCATTGTATTTCTTTCAATTGTAATTTTCTTCTTTCAATTTGTAATGGCATCGTCAAGTTTTCCCATGTAAGTTTTTCTTTCACGTTTATCATTTTAATAAAATTTATTCTTTTTCACTTTTTATTTTCCTTTTATTCACACGTTGATACTGTTGAATCATAGTGTGAATGTATTCACACCCGCACTTGTGAATTCATCACACAACGGTGGAGTGTTCGTTCTTTTAATAATTTTCTTCTTCTTCAATTCCGACCCCATAAGTCTACATCCCGCTTCCATTGGTGGAATAGCATCAATGGAGGGATATCCTCTTAAGGTTGGATCCAAGGGACTAGCAAGGTCATGGATTGAATGTTATTTCATGTAATTAATATTTAAATCTATTCGTTATTTTAGGATTTCCATTTGATGAGTTACATTCTTTCTCATCTTTGCCAACTTTAACGATGACACATTTTGAGTGCTAGTACGATCTATTTCCTTTGAGTGCTCATTAAAGTGATCCTCAAAGTGAATTAGTGATTGGCCTTGGAATTGTGTAGGGATTAATTTGGTGAATGATTTGGAAGAATTATCTCATTGTTTTGATATGTCTTGAATTAATGACATGAAATTTTCTAAGAAAAGAAATTCATCCAATCCACCACAAGGAAAACCCTAAGATAAACCCACCATCAATAATTGTTTAGTTCACATAATTGTTTATTATATCTTATTTAAATTATATCTTTAGTTCTCCAATTAAAATCTACCTCAAAGTTGGCCACTTCATAGCCAATCCATCAATAAATCATAGCGTCTCAAGGTTACTTCTTCGATCCCTGTGGATTCGATCCCTACTTGTACATCAACGACCTCTTTTACTGGTAGGGTAAATTTGGGCGCAACCATGTACCATTCTCTTGACCTGTGAAAAACATTTCAAAAATGTGGGATGAGCATAAAAATCTCAGTAAGGGTTATAAAAAAAATGAAATGAAAACATTAGTCCATGCATGAAATCATACTTTACTCATAAAACATAATCACATACCTCATCAAATCATGAATAAATAATATAAATCATAATACATAAAGGTTACTTGAGGCATTCATAACATTATTACGTAGGGAGTAACCCTCTTGGTTACGTTTGGAATACCCATCACAGTATATTCCCAAAATCTCTTCAGAGAAACCTTAATGTTTAACTCCTTCGCATTACCCAATGCATTGTAGAGCTATATCGGGCTCACCCACCCTTAGTTTATCACGGAACCACTAATCTTCATATCAATTCCCAAGAACCAAAACATTATTGTATCACATAAAACATGCATAAAGGAAACCTAACATTTCCACATTTCAATCACAAGATATCAATACAAAACATTGATATAAAAACATTATGAAAACCATTTTCAATACCAAAATAAAAGAAAAATAAAACATGATATTTATTTTTCATATAAATAATGTTATGGCTTGTAGAGGAAGCCTAAGCTCAAATAATGGTCACAGCGGCGGAGAAGTCGTTGTCGCCGCATAAGTACGACAAAAACATTCACTTTTGTCGTTTAGTAAAACGCTTCATATAAAGAATATTCCTTTTTAATAATCTTAAAAGTCAAAGGGGTTTATACACCTTATAAAAGAATGTTTTGTATAAAACAAAATATGCCTCAATGAAAGGAGATTGAGACGGATTCCCTTACCTCGTGTCCGACATGACTCGATCATTCTTTAACCTCCTGAATAATAAACTTGAGTTAATTTATACTTGCTTAAGAACCTTTTTCATGTTCATTATTATGTTTATATCACTTATTATCATTTTATTAAAACTATGTAATTATTTAAGTTAATAATGGTCGTTTTGTCGATCACAACTACTTGAGTCAAAAATAAACTCTTTATAATTACAAGTTTGTTCATGGGGTTAAATATCAATTATATCCAGAATTATATCCATTATGTAGTTATCATATATATCATATATATCTATTATATAGATGCATTTATAATATTACATAACATTTAAAGGTAAGAAATGAAATGCACCGTTCATGGAGATGGTAAATCGTACGTACGAATGACCGCTACTTCAATTTCTTTTTCATATTTAATGGAAATAAAACATAATGATACATAATAGTATTATAATTAATGTATGGTATCATATATTATATCATTAAATCTATCCTTTATACGTACCACATTTGGTATTAACGAATCAAATCACTTTGAGGAGGCGGTAGTCTGCACTTCCTAAAATGAAGATATCACGTTTACCCATAATGGAAACCATAAAAGTATGCCATAAATGAAAAATAAATAAGCTTATGGAAAACATAAACATATTATACATAATATATAAATATATTTATATCTTAATGGCCACCTTTGACGGTGTTAGAAGAATATTGAACAATCATGATTTCGTGAAGCAGAAATTCACCATCCACAGAAACAACATGTTATTTAACCATTAGATGTAGGTGTGTGTAAGTGTAGCTCAGATTCTTCTTATAAAAACATCCTTGTATATGGAAGATACTTTTTTTGTTATAAACGAAATGAATAAAAAGAGTTTAGGGGGTTGGAGAATAAAAATAGATAAAAAGAACACAAGTGAAGACATTACCTTAAAATCGGGTAACTCCCTTTGGTTTGAACCAAAAGGGTTCATCGAAGAGCTTACTACCTATGGTAAGGATTCTAGGATGAGTAGAGGGATGTGGAGAGACAAAATGATTAGATCTTGGCCGAGGGAAAGGTTTGAGAGGTGTGGGTAAGGAGGTAGAGGTGGGGTCCTTTATAAGAGGAGAGGAGGGGCACTCTTGGAATGGTATAAAATGTTTCTTTATTTTCAAATGATTTTCACATTTTAAAGGTCCCACATTGAATTATTTTGAGTCTAAGGTGATAAGGGTTAGAAATATACTCATAAAATAGTTTTTGGACATGTTTAGGTCTTATATTTTACATTATCTTTTC
Organism: Viscum album; assembly: GCA_963277665.1. NCBI lineage: Eukaryota > Viridiplantae > Streptophyta > Magnoliopsida > Santalales > Viscaceae > Viscum > Viscum album. The sequence goes on along the minus strand of OY728135.1, from coordinate 1,193,254,838 downwards.
ATTTTAATTAAATCGTTAAATAATGAGGTAATCGCTGAATCATCATGATGTCATATATAATTTAATTTATTTAATGTCTAAATATTATAAAAAAACTACTATGATGTAGGAAATCTTTTTATATTTCCAATGACTATTTATAGTCAAAAATCTGACAGGTATAACCACATGTAAAAATTGTTTTAGTAAAAGAATACATGTTTGTGTCATTTTTACTTTTACGTTAAATAAAAGGTAGTAATGTCATTATCTTACACAAGTGGCTCCATGGGGTCCCAAAAATAGACCCATGGGTTGTCGTGGTCAGCCATGACACATCCAATAAGGGTTGGACATGTGTCAAGATCAATTCATATTATTAAAACATAATTTTTACCTTAAACTACACTAATTACCTCTAATCGCGATTAAAAACTTAAAAGTTACTATTCACCAAAAAAATTATTTTAATCCCATTGAACCACATTTTACTTCCTAATGACAACCATGTATGTAGAATTTTTGAAATTCAAAACACAGAGGTGGAAAAATTACATTTAAACGAAAAATCAGTTTTTTAAGTACCACTTAGTGGTTTCACTATTCAAAAAAAATTGACGTTTTTCAGAAAATTACCAAAACATCACCCTAAGATATATTTGATATTACAAATTAAAAAATTATTTTTATTTTACAAAATTCAAAACATATAAGTTACAATAATTAATTTAATAATTAATTCCCGTCGTCAGAACAAATACCGTGTTTTTATGAAACAATATATATCAAAAGATTTACACTAGTTAAAGTCCAATTTCAAAGTGAAATTAATTCCAACGACCACTATTGGATTAAATGGTAAAAATATATTCTAATTTCACATTAAACCAATTCAAAAAATAATCTAATCATATAAATAAATTAGATAAAAAGAGGTTTTGAATTAAAATACAACATTTTTCTCTATTTAAAAAAATGAACATTATCAGAAAAATACCAGAAATTTATCCAATGTAAATTTTAATGTCCCAATCATAAAGAATAATTTTATTTTGACAAATATAGCTTATAAAATTTTCAAAATATATATTTAAAAATGGTTCTCCATCAAAAGGCGGAAAAACAATCTTTTAAAAATATTAGAGTATTTCATGCTTTAGGTTGGATTTATTCTCATTTTAAGCCTCTAAAACACTATCTAATAAAAAAATACACATAGATAACTATATATATTATTCATTACTTACATGGTATTTTACAGTAAGCACAAGTCCCTTTATTTTTTAAAGTCCCTTTAGCTGGGCATCCTTTTCAAGATTAAGCACCAGTCTTAATTTCTCTTAACCAGTTCTAATTTACTTTTGATTTGGGGATTCTTTCTCTGGAGTAAAACCCAATAATAAGTCCCCTACTAACTTGGGAATATTCCTTAGGAGTAAGTACCAAGATTAGATTAACCAAATCTCCATAAAGTACATATACCTTTATGGACCATGTTTCTGGATTTCTTCCCTAAAGTAAATTTTAATCCTCATTTATTTTGGGCAGTCATAAACACATAAGCCCCACATCATTGCATCTTTCATGGAACAATTTTTTGGTTTCACCAATACCTCTTGTTTCTCACACCGAGCATGACTCACGTGAGATTAGAGTTTAAAATTAATCACAACTTCTTTCATTGAGCCATTAATAATGCATAAGCATCATACTCCCTTACTCGAACTTCATGGGTTCAGATTCCTTTTCCAAACAAAGGATACGTAGGTAGCCCATATGTGAGTACGATCTCAACACTGAAATAATCCATGTCCTTTTGAATGAAAATAAACTTCAAGTTCCCCACTGAGTGACTTTAAAACCAGTATGGTCATCATAATTTCCAAGATACTTTTATGTATTTTAAGGATACCATCAACTAAGAATATCTAACAAATATAGATGATTCTTCATCGATGGAGAACCTCGAATACATATAAAAGATTCTCTTAATTTCTTACATATCAATTATTAATTTTCAGACTAAAGGAATTCTGACCTGACCTGAAAGTTAATTTATTATTATAAAACACTTTTATGGAAAAGTGTGAAACCTGCAAGCACAACCAAGAGCATCAAACTTCATAACAGGTGACAACGTTGTTAAAGGCCAACTTAAAATGAGAAGATGCATCTGCCATATATAATTTCCATGAAAGAGCTGATACTTGTGTAATCGGATCTTCCTTGATGGCATCTTCAAATTGATCTGTAAAGAGAGTCCCAGAGTAGACAATAATTCCCCTCAAAAGGTGTGATGAGTCCGACTTCCCATCCTCTCCACCAATTCAAATTCCTAAGCCTCATCAGTCCACAACTAATGAGCACCTACCTTTGGAATGTAGGTCCAAATGGATATGGAATCATTTGATGTTTCCGGTTCTACGAACAAACATGTTAAAAACTGATTGGAATTCTTGAACGTTCAATCAACGAGGTCATCCCCGATTTCAGAGGGAAACAATTACCCAATAAAAATGAATACAACCCAATTAATAAATGTAATACGGTTATAATAATTTGACTATTCAAATAACCTCTCAAAAGATTTATTAATTATCATTAGAATCAATGTGAATTATTGATACTACTTTTGAAGCAATTCTAATAAGGATGAACAGTTATAGCTTCTGTCCAAGAATAACTATAAAAGTAAAATCTAGTGTTTCCTAAAATATATAGGAAAGGATAGAAAGACAAAATTAAAATACACAGTGGATAAAACAAGCAGTTCAGTTTCAAGATGAGACCTAATCCACTACACTTGGCTATCATCTACCACCAAACAGTTTATATTAATTAACATGATCCAAACCCTTGATCGGGGTAAGAAATAGTACAAAGGGCTGTCTTAGTCACATAACCTCTCCCACAGTTCCTCATGGGTAAAAACTACCAGGTCACCCATGGAAATCTTCCACACATAACTAGGGGAATAAATAGATATAAAAAGTTATTAGGGGAAGGATATCTTGTATCCTTTAGTTTTGTTTAGGATAAATTATGTGTTTTTAATACGAGAACACACACTTATCTAAAGCTAAAAACAGTACAAAATAGATCAAAGGTGATGAGAAAGTGTTAGAAGTTCTCTGAGTGTTATTATTCTCAACTCTGGACTTGTATGATGAACCAGATGCATGTATCAAGTCCTCTTATGTATAATAATGAATTGTATGTCTGGTGCCCTATTTCCTAGCTCGATGGTGTATGCAATCATTCTCATGTTCTTATTAGAGCCGATACTATGAAAATATTTTTTGATCTAATATACAGTAGTGCATACTTTTGGAATAGAGTGTGAGTGCTTCGTCTATTCTGAAGTTGTTTATTGTTTCATGTATTAGTTTTTTTAAACTCTCACTCTTCTGATGCTCTATTGTTCTAGTGCAAGACTTTTCCTTTTATTACAGGGTTCATGTATTGGATCCACCATGATGCATGTATTATGCACATCATACATCTATCCATCAAGTTTCATGTCTATAAAGAAACATTAATTATGTATGTGCCTTTAAATGATTTAAATATGATCGTTAAAAATTAAATTGAAAAATACAAAATAGATTAAAGGACTATGTCACTGTCTATATTGAAGTGGTATCACATGGAAACGGTGTTAACACACAATGGTGTCTTCTTATTGGTCTTTGAAATGTGATACAATCATGATGATACATTTTCATTGAGATAATGAAGTGGTTGAACATTTATAGTGTTAGGATCATGGTTTCTTGCCTTTTCCCCAACTTTGAATGGTGTTTTGGTGATGGTAGTAAGGAACTGGTGTCACGGACATCGTGAGATCTGAAACGGGTAATGGTGTTTGGGTTACAATGTCTGGATTACGGTGTCTAGGTCATGGTTTCTAGTTCAAGGTGTCTGGTTCACAGTGTCGAGTTCAGGTGTCTTGTTTACAGTGTTTTGTTCATGGTGTTTGGTTCACAGTGTCTTGTTCATAGTGTCTAGTTCACTGTGTCTGGTTCACGATGTCATGTCCATTTTTAGAAAACTAGAACTAGTGGCAGACTCATGGATTCTCAGACTTAGCCAAATATCTGTACAGTCATAAATAGTAATATTCATACAATCAAGTAGACTTAATCATTCTTAGAATAAAATATTATAAAAACGTTAAATATTTTGTACAATAATCAAACATGATGTATAAGAATAAATATATTGTGAAAGTTTATTTATATAATAGGGAAACCAGCCATCTCAACACATGATATGAGATAGATTAAATAAGGGTAACAAGATTTGTGATCATTAAAACATTATTAAAACATGAGGACTCAAACAAGATTAAATAAAGTTAAATAAAAATGATAAGGTTCAAAATAAAATAAAAACATGTCTAAATTTTATTGGTTTAGAGGATTTAGACCCATAATAATCTTATTATATAAATAAATTAGTTTTAAGGAATTATAAACTAAAAATTAATTTATAATAAATTAATATTCCAAGACTTTCTAATGGTTCCCCTCCCCTCTCTAATAAATTGGAACATATCCTTATCTTGAAATCACAACTCAAAATCACTTTTTCTAAAACTACATCAACCCAAATCTCTTCCAAACATCCCTCATTTCATCTATGATGACACCGTTTGGGTATAAATCTAAATTAAGGATTTCTTTGTACATACCAATAAGAGATACTAGAAAAAGAGGTAATTGTTTTATAACCTCTATCAAAATTATTTTCTTCTCCCACTTACTCTTTTTATGTCTTTACTTTACTACAGTAATAAATCCAGTATCTTCTACATTTTAATATGTTATTATAATTATGGAAAAACCATATACCTTATTTTCTCCATCCTACGAATAACAATATCACCATGCGTGCGTATTTAAGGCCTACCGTGTCCCCACTGGGGTGTAAGTTGTTATTAAACAATACAGAAATTATATGGGTATATTTATGATTATAATGGATGTAAATAATTAATGTAACATGATATTATTTCCTTCAAATTCATATGCCATACTATTCCACACTAATTAACCATCAAGGGAATGATATCATCACTCGCTCACTTGTATGACTTACCGTCTCCACAAGGTGATAAAATACATTCTCCATGTTAACAATTAATTAATTATTATAAATTATATAATAAATAATCATTAAATATATAACATATTAATTATAATGGATTTATTTATATATATATATATGTCATTTACATTCTTCTATTCAATTCAATAAGTAAATAGAATCAACATTCATGCATCTCTACGACCTACTGCCTCCATGAACAGTGTATTCCATTTCATTTATCTATATATAATATATATTTATATACTAAATAAATTTCACATGTAAACTAGGTTTTACATTTTTAAATTAAGTAAATCATGATCTCAGTAACAACATCTAAAATAGAAAGTCAAAACACATATGATAAACAAAATAATTTTTACCCAAAATACTGTTTTAACATTGAATTGATAAATTAACTGGTAATATATAGTCATATGTAAATCATATATGATGTAATAAATATTATTATGGTTCTATTGAAAGTTAATAATATGTTTAAACCAACTATATAGTAGTTTTGGACACATACTTATGAAATCATACCTAAGGTAAGAGATAATTATTCAATCTCAATTTTATTTGAGATTGTTTATACATAAGTATTTACTGGGGATATCTTTATCATATATGTCCATGTTTTATAAAAAAATCATAAAATGTTAACTATTCTTCTATTTTTGTTTGATGTCATTTTTACCGATTTTTTAATTTTACTACATGGTATGGAAGGAATCTTACTTTGTCTTATAATACGAGGTACTTTTTGATGTTTCCAGAAATAGTATGAGGAGAATGTTTTTTAACTTATAAACATGAATGAATTTTTATTGTTTCATGAATCATTATTTCCATTAAGATTATACTAGACTATTTAATGTTTATTTGTAAATAAATTATTTTCTTTACAATTTTATGGAATTTTGATAAAATAAAATGTTTTTGACGAAGAATGGATATTTTCCTCATGAACTAATTTCAAGTGTTTTATCAAAATTATTTTACATATAGGATAAAACTCTTCAATTGAGAAATGTGTATATCACTTCCATTACTATTATTTTAATTTTTTTAATGATGGAATTATATTTTATATGGATTATGTTAGTATAGAATGATGTTTAAGAAACCCATTTTACTTCTTGGGTTATGCTATGATGAATGATTTATATTTGTGCGGCATATGTAAGAATGATTTAATTATGTGATGAGTGGGACCTATATATACTTCTAATGCACTGGGTAAATATTTATATCTAATGAGATAGAAAAGACATGATTAGAATTTATATCTAGATTAGTAATACAGGGCTAGAATGGAAAGTAAATCTGGTTTAGTAATGCATGGACGGAAAAAAATGTAATCCCGGTTCAGTAGTGGACTTCATCAACTATGATAGTTTTGTAAGAAGTGTCTTGGATACTATAAAATTCATATTATGTGCATATATTTTTTTCCACAATTCCATTTTTTATTACAAGGATATTTTATCAGTGTTATCATTACATTATGATCTATGCCTTATATAATGCCAAGATTTATTTCATGACTCCTGATTTTGATATTCAAAATTTATGATCATGTTTTCACATTTTTATGTTTATATTTTGTTTGATGTTATTCATATTTAACCTTACTTAGAATATGAGATCAGTATTTTTATGATTTCATTTCCGCAATATATAATGAAAGGTTTTAGGTAGGAAAACTAAGGGAGAAGGGAGATGTTGAAGATCTTTCACCAAGCCAGAAAATTATGTTTCATGTTCCAAAAGACACTAAACAAATATTGTCTGTGAGCATTTTTTTGTGTCATGTATAATGTATTTAAAAAAAATTTAAGGACTATATAAGTCATGTTTTGGTCATTTCACGTTTCATATATAATAATTGTAATTAATTATATGATTAAGAAAACATGTACACAATTATTACTTGATTTGTAGAAATCAATTTTCCCCATAGTGTGCCCTTTTTGGATGGTTGAATTTACAATGGTTGTTTATTGCTCATATGTTTAATACTATTTCATATTTTACATATCATAACCATAATAATTTCATAAAATTTATATTTATCCCTTAAAACAGGTCTTAGAACCATTTATAAACAGATGTAATAAAAGAAAAAATACATCATTCCATTGAGGTTGTAGTTCGTATATGCACATAAATGCAGACATTATTTTACATAGATTTGAAGAAATTAATAATATTTTTTTCATTTAATAACATAAAGAATTTTATAAATAACAGAAATATTTAAATTAAATTATTTTTTAGGATTAATCATTTTGGAATTGATGTAAAATTAATCACATTAGGACACGATGGTTGTAGTCCGTTCCTATGATTGATTACTGTGTTTGATTTTATTAAGAGAATATGGAAATAGTAGATAATTTCTATCCCATAGAATTAGAAATTAATTCAGTATATAGGTAATAATAATGTTATCATTTCATAATAGGTAATATAATTTTATGAGAATAAATATTAGTTTGTAAAAAATTTGATATTCAAAATTAATAACATTAGGAAATTTAAGGTTCTCTAAAAGTATATCCTAGAAATAAAGAAATTTGGAAAATATAATGTGATGAAAAGTATAATAGAGTGAAATAAGATTATATTAGAAAGAAATAGGGATGACTTTCATAAATAAACATAATTTTTTGAGTGGTTTTGATGGGGTGGTGAGATTCACTATTTATAATTGGTGAGAAAGGAATTTTTTTAGTTATAAAAAACATAATAATAATGGGGCTCATGTTAAACAAGTATTATTGATCCAAAAAATGGAAAATGAATATTTTTCTGATTATAAAGTCTTAATCATCCTTCATCATTTTTACACATATTTTAAAAATATTTTATTGCCTTTTGGTCCTACAAGGCTCATATTTACAATTATTCATTTTACCATGGATGAAAATTTTTACCAAAGTAATTTACATTTGATGAATATAAATAAATTAGATATTATTAAATATTTTTTTAATACTAATTTGAAATATGAAATCAATTTTATTATATAAAAAAGATATGTGAATGAGAAATCCATTTATACATTATCACATGGAATGTGTGGAACCCCATTTTTAGAAAAAGTTTATTATTAATATTAATATGTATTTCTATTTTAAAATTTTATTTGTCTTAAATTTTTATAAAATAAAATTATATTTTGAAAAAAAATAAAATTAATGCATGTTTCCATGAATGATAATTATTTCCCAAATTACTATTTAATGAGAAGAAATTATGAAACAAAATTGGAAAATAATTCCAATGTTACTAAAATGTTAATAACAGATTTCCAAAATTAAACAATTTGTTATGAGAAATAACTTTGGTTTTCTTCTGAAATACATCATGGATTAAAATTCCTAGAATTTCAAATATATTGGTAAGGTTACAAAATTTATAACTTTAGTAAAAAATTCATTTTTCTCAATTTATATAATTTTAATTATTTTATAAAAAACCTAAAAAATCATATTAGGATAATGTTGACATGTCGAATAAAAAAATGAATATAAATTTTTAAAGTAAAACAAATTGAAGAGTCTATAAATTACTATTTAAATTAAATTTAAAATATGAAGGAAAAATAGTTCAATTGAAAATTGAATTTTAAATATAAGTGTTCATGATATTATATAACATTAATTTATAATTTAACTATTTATTATATACTAGTTCATATATTACAATATGATATTTTTTCATAATAAACTTTTAAAAAGTTTTGATTTATTTAATTAACACCTTAACAAGTTTCTTGATAAATAATAATTATACAATATCAATTATTTATCCCCTAAAAAATAAATTTTAGTTCATTATTATATTTTTATTTATTATAATTTTTAGTCATTTTATATTTAATTAATAATGCTCATGTAATTTTATTGGGATAATTTTGGTTAGGTTTGTCTTCTGAAACATGTTATAAAAATATTGTATTAATTTAGTTAAAATATATTCTAAATCCTTGATTGTTACAATATACACCACATAAATAAATTATACCACAAAATTTTAATTATTAATGACATATGAAAGTTGGTACAAATTTTCATAACATAGTCACTATTATGGATTAAACATCCAATATGGCATATACCTTACTCTCTTAGGATATATCATGTTACATATATTTCCATAATTAATTTTAATCATTTACACAATTAGATCCCCAAGGATATTTATATCATATATTATCCAAAAAATACCTTTCCCAAAAAAATTAAATCTTTAAGATATCAAATCATAGATAAATAATATATTATTTGAAACGTTAAATCTACATTTAACTCCAAAATTTTATTTATAATATTTTATAACGTCACACACAAAAAAAACAAAATATAATAATCCAAATATATAGATAAACATCCTACAAAATATAATGGATAAGATGTTTAGTAAATCAATAATAAATTTTAAGGTTTTCAATTCTATTTGACACACTTTTATCAAAATCAATTATCCTACTAAACATAATGTTTATCCTCCCCTCGATTACATTCTTTTAAATATTTATCCCCAAATATATAACAAATACATATATATACTATTCAAGCTTATTTTATAATTTTCTGAAACAGTTAAATGAAAGAAACTAAATAATAATCCTTATATATTCCAAATAATACTCGTAACATCTAGAATATTACATAATATCATATATAAATATCCCTCACAAATTCTAATATATAAGAGTTTTAACATTTTATTTTTATTAGGCTATCAACCTAAATACCATGGGTATGACTTGGAAATATACATTTTCCATCATAAATGTCTTAGACTAAGATTCTTAACCATTTTTTTGTCTCTATTTTTGGTTATAAGACATAGTTATTTCTATAAACATACCATCTTTATGACAATTTATTTGAACATAATTCAATGAAACACTAAATATTTTGTTAAGATAATATCAAAAATATGAAAATGAAAACATCAATTCAATGATGTATTCCCTTTGAAACTTCTATTATTAATATAAGAAACCTTAATTCCAACCAATGATTCACTTTTATATATTTTGTGTTATCCACGGTAATGTTTCTATTTTTTTCATTACCCTATTTAGATAGTATTTTAAAAACCCATACTTTTTATTCGTAGATATTACATATAGTTAGATGAATATTCATTAAACAACATAATGATTCATGTCATATTAATATTTCTCTAGTATCTTCGGAAACTTTTATACATAATCAACTACTCTGTAAAATGTATAAATCATCTCCTAGATAATTATTCAAAATTTTACCCTTCTTACACATGTTAGTGTAAAAAATTTCCTCCGTATCCGTGGAAAGAAAATATAAGTAAGGGTGAGCTCAGATGCGTAGTAAGTGCATGAAATTGAGATATCAATGATGACCTAATAAAAAAATAAGAATATGGGTATAAGAACATGAGGCTGAAATTTTAAAACCATACCCTACATATCCAAGAACATAATATTAAATCATGAAATAAAAATTGGAACTTTATGATATGTGATTCATATCGTAATTAAATAAAATAATCCATGAGAACATAAAATTTAAATATGACATAGATTTGTGACATTAACATATGAATAGAAATTCATTCAAAAAGTAGTCAACTCCAATTTCCATGACTATCGTAGTTTATTGTGTTCAGACCCAATTCCATATTTTTGGTCATGGTTAACTCATTAGACAATCATAGTGGATAGAGTCCCTTATTGGAATGGGTTGAATTAATATTCTAGTCTTATTTATCCCTTGAGATATCTATAATTTCCCATTTCATTGGAGGGATATATAATTATGGTCCCTCCTATCCCATAAGAAAAATTATAAAAAAGTGTTTCACATGATCATAAAACATTCATTATTTCATCAACTATAAAAATTAAATGTAGTTCAAAAATATTTCATTATGTAATTATAAATGTAAAAAGTGGGTGTCAAAAACATTTCATCATTTTATCATATAATATCCCATGGAAAATGTTAATGATTCATAAAAATAATGTTATAATAATTTTATACCATCTTGAGTAATAATATTGATGGGGAAATTTGATAACATCCTCAGTGAAGGTTATTTAACCATAATGTATGCAGTCTTATATACAAAATTATTTTTAATGACCACTTGGAATATTTCATGGGAAAAAATTTTATATTTGAAATAAATTATTTAAAATATAAAAACTAAATTAATAATAAATAAAAAATTCATTTAAAACCCATAGAGAAATATAATGGGAGCATCAAATCAATGAGTAATCATAAATGAGGTAAATTATGTTTATCTGGTATATGTTAAAAAAATATACCTTTCATACTTATGTTAAAAAGTAAAATGTACCTTGTTTGAAAAAAGAATAATCATTTTATAAAGCAATTAAAAAAAATAATTAGATAATGGAAAACAATCCTTGAAAACATTTTTAGGAAACATGGTCATGGATGAAAAAATATTTTTGACCAAAGAGAGAAACAAATTCTGTTTTCCTTAAAGGTGTTATCTTGGTCTCATGAGTGTATAATATGAGAAAAATGAAAGAGAAACATATAATAACTTGAAATAACTACAGGATAACAATCTTCATGATCATTCTTGAGATATAGACCATAATAATTCATCATGAGAACTTAGTCATAAACAATCGTGATAAACAATGAGACTGACACATAAACCATTACCTCAAGTATTATATATTTTCTTACGTATTTGAAACAAATATATAATAAATATACATTTAGTATTAATTTTTTATAAGACCATAATCATATATATAATACCATATATTATTCTATTATAACATTATATCACAAATTTATTGACAATTTGTTTTAAAATTCCAGTTTTGGGTGACATGTGTTTCATTTTTTAATGAATGTATAGGTTTGGATGTATTTGTATTTATATTATGATCATGGTTCTATAATCTATTAAATTTTATACATTTTTAATATCATATATATTCATTATATATAAATTTAAAAATAAAATCTAGAGAATGAATAAATTAAACTATTTTGGGAGATGGTAGGTTGTATAAATGCACTTACTACAGTTCCAATTTTCGATGGATGAAATGAAAAACATTTATATAATAATTAAAATATAAAAAATTACAATTATATGATAAAAATTATATATATTTAGTAAACCCAATACTATATTTATCCCAAAAATTTGTGATAAATAATGAAATATCCCACTACATGGAGACTATAAGTCGTACATTCACAACAGTGATATTTTTAATTTATTTTGGATATAAAGAATGTGTATAATGATTATTCCATAATCATAATAGAAATTTGTTATATTTAATATATTTATGTAAATTGTTGTTAATTTATTCCATTTATTTTGAATAGGTTGAAGTATAATGAAAATTAAATTTCTTAGTTATGAGTTAGACCTAGTCATCGAGAATCACGTTATGGATTACACCTTATTCCTTGAAGAGATAATATTTTAGAAAAAAAATATTCTCTAGGACTTATTTTCTGAATCTGGTAATTTAATGGTTTATTTATTCAATGATATATAATTCTGTAAAGGTGTGATTAATTGAGGTGGGGTTTCCTTTTATAAGTGAAGGTAGGTTCACTCATGCAATTTAAAAAAAGGAAAAATGTATTTGATTTATTCTCAAGTAAAATGATTCAAAATGGAAAAATATTCTAATATAGTCATTATAATATTTATATATCATAATATTGTAAAATATAGATATATTTAGGTTCCATTTTATAAATTATACATTTAATTAACCCCTTGGTTAACAAATTTTATCCTTAACTACTATAATGTCTTTAACCACATTAAGGGGTAATATTTTTATATATAAGTTAACAATTAACATATAAATGGACCAAAAATGAAATATTTTACCATATATTATTTGTATTATTTTATGTCCATGTACACCAATTTATTAAATAATTTAATTTGATATTATTTTCATAAAATATCATTAATGACATTTTTCAACTATTCATTTAATTTAACGTTGAAAACAACATGATAGAAAAATAATTCAAATATAAATATTACAAACATTAGTAATATAATTTATTTATCTAAAATATTAATAAAAATCAATAATTCATCATTATTATAATACATATAATATTTTAAAATTCATTTCTTTTATTTTTCTATTAATTTAAAAAATATTATGTCGCCTTTGCATAATAATTTAGGGAAATTTTTCAATTACTAAAAAAATAAATTCATATGATATTATAAACTAATTAATATTTTAATTAAAAATTTATCACTAATTTTTTTCCCATTTTTTTCCTTATATAAACAATTCTAGATATTTTATTGTCAAGAGAGTGGCATTTTTTATTTATTATTTTCTTAAATTAATATAAATTTTTTAATGAATGAAATATTTTACCGCTTGAACATATATTTTAGAAATTTATATAATGGATGAACTAAACACATATAATAGTATAAGTACAACTTTAGAGAACTTTTAAAGCCCTATCCCAATGTTTTATCCATATTTTACTGGTTTTACCCTTACCCATGTGATAGAAAATTTACGATTGTTAGTATTTATATTAAATTAAAATATAAGTGTTATATATTCAAATTTTGATACTCATGATTCCAAACGTGGTATTAAATTTTTTATATTTATTTTATATGAGGATTAGAAATTAATTTTTAAATAACTAAGCGAAATGAGATGAAAACGTATTTTTAAAAAAAATTATTTTTCAAGAAAAAAACATAATTTATTAGTATCCCATAACTAGAAAAAAACTTCTACAAATAGTATGATAGATTTATTAAATATACAACATATAAATTCCTTTTATAACATTCACCAATAGTTATTAATTTAATTTATTTAGCAAAAATGTCATTTCATGCATAAAACTGAGTTTTTGTTAGAAAACATATCTTTTCATTTAGACTATATTATAGTTAATTTAGACTAAATTGTTCTTGTATCGCAATATTTCAATGAAAATATATCATAAAATATCAAGGTGTTACATTATCCACCCATAAAAATAAATTATAAATATAATTTCATTAATATGATGAAATAATGAGGATATATCTATTTCATCAAACCCTTAGGTTCCAAAGAATATTTATTGAATTTATGATTTAAATAGATAACATTAAACATGTGATTAGTCTTTTTGCATATAACATTATACAAAAAATAAATTTCTTTTTTTCATATAATGTATCATGATCCATTTGAATGACATATTAGTTCAATACATGTGTTGGGTTACATATGTAATTTCTCAGAAGAGATACATAGAAAGCATCATCAACCGGTGCGAATTTTGGTAGATGCACAAACTGATAAGCTACCATGGCTATAAGATCATGAATCTTCAAGGATACAATAAACACATGGATCAATTTTCAAATTTTTCTAAATATCATCTATTAATTCAATATATAAATTCAAAAAATTACTTTTTCACTATCATCTAATTCAATATTTTACAAAAGACTATTATTACAACATTTCTTTTGAATTTTAGATTCCTTGATGTTCTTTTAAAAGGATCTATATTTCTCAAATTATTCCATATCTATATTATTTCCTAATAGATTTCTTTCTCCAACTTCATATCAAAAAATTGATATTGTAAACTTATTTCCATAGTGGGATTTAACGAGACAACTGAATTCTCATGTTTAATATATATTGTATGAAAACTCGACTTGAGTATACCGTTGATCCAAGACACCATTTAAATACATATAAAATGATCTATTCATATCTCTTAATCTTTTAATAGTCAACTTAGAATATACATATGTTTTTATATTATAACAATCTCTAAAATTCATCTACGTTTCCAGATCATACTGAAGACTTCAAATGAACTTTTATGTATACCATAGATATTAATCAAATATAATAACATAATATACTCCATGTATCCTAACATCTTTATGAATATAAATTTTTGTAATGTGATCAAGAGATAAATCTTATTTTGTACAAATGATGTGTTTTAACTTCGTATGGTGTTAAACTATAACCCAAACTACATTATAGAGAATAGATGTTTTGGGGAGTCCGATGAAAAAAATCTGTGGTGATGTTTTTTAATTTCCATTATGATATGGATAATGATTGTAGCTTCCCATTATACTTTTATCCCTTAGAATTAATATAACATCTTACCACGAAACAAGTTAAAAACTAAAAAATATATATCTTCATATTTTCCCAATATAAATACTCTTTCACATCATTATACATATGCCTATTTTCTTAAAAAAATATAATAAAAGACTATGAGACTCATTCAATTGATCTTTCTTGATATATTTTACGTATATAACTGATACACCATTCCAAAAATGTAACATTTTATCATAATTAATGTTAATATTAAGAAAATTTAACACATTATTCTTTAGTTCCATATTTTCCTTCTATAACTCTTTGATCCTCACTAGGATGGACAGCAAAACACTCATTTTTGATAGATAATATTCCAAACCATCCATAATGTTTACTAAATTCATCGATTTAAAATCCATAATTAATGGATCTTTTGTGATCCTCAATATACATAATATGGCATGACTCATTAAACTCCTAGAATCTTCCACATAGTTCTATTTCTAAGGGAGTTGGTGTATTGGAGATTCATAATCATTAATCAACTACTAATATGTTCTATGAAGAATATTAAGATATTTATTAGTTAATATATTATTTAAAATTTTATTAACAACATATATATCACGCCTTTATCTGTAAAGATAAGGCCTTAAAACATTTAATGAATAAATTACTATAGCTAACTCAAAATCATGAGTTATATATATTTTCTCCTGAATCGTTAATTTTGATTAGAAATCATCTAAAACAATATCATTTTACATGATAATTAATCCTAGTAACATCTTTAATGAATCACTATGATTCTCTAACCCTTATCCCCTATACAGAGGTGTAAGATCATGTATGATAACTAACATTTACATCAATAACAAAAAATTCTAGTCATATTAATATTTATAAAAGAACACAAACCCATTTTTGAGTCAGCATGGTGAGGGTATTAGATAATCATAATAAACTCTCTAAAAAATATTTTACACTATCATACAAAACAAAAAATGCTATAAACATTAGTCATAGTAGTTTTTCTAGGAAAATTTTTATATATACCATCATTGATGGATCCAAAAATATAGATAATATTTAAACTATATATCCCAAAAAATGAAACTTTTTAATGTAAAAATTCATAAATGATAAATATTACATACATATTATCCTTATTTATCATCCGTAGTACATTCCTGATGTTATCTTCTTGTGCTTCCTTACACTTTCAATATATAAAAGTATTTTATATAATTTCTACCAAAAAAATATTTAATGTAATCTAAAATGACTCTATTTATTAAATCCCTAATGATAGTGGGTTAATTAGTATGAACACATGGAATAAATATAAATTACAATAGAATATAGTTTATATATA
The DNA here is from genome assembly GCA_963277665.1 of Viscum album. Lineage (NCBI taxonomy): Eukaryota > Viridiplantae > Streptophyta > Magnoliopsida > Santalales > Viscaceae > Viscum > Viscum album. The sequence continues at coordinate 1,193,238,255 of OY728135.1, read as the reverse complement.
ATTATGCCTTAGTTATAACCTCTGTTTTCATAATCCATTGAAGATTTCTAGAATGAATCTCAACCTTGTAAACATATAGATCTCTAAAAAGTTAATCAAACAAGTCCTCAATATGGGGTAGTTGATACTATTTATTGATATTTATATTTTAATATTAAATATATTCAAAGTAGTGTCACATTAGTTTATCTTTCTTATTAACAAAAAATATGTGCACCCCAAGGAGACACACTTGGTTGAACGAATCCATTTTCATGATTCTATCAGATAACATTCCTTAATTTACACAATACAATCATGGCCATTTTATATGGATTTAGTGAAATATAGGTAGAGTAATGTATGTGTTTGATTGAAAAGTAAACTACATGATATGGTGGAATATTAGGGAACTCTTTTTTAAATACACTAGTAAACTCCCATAAAATAGGACTATCTCAAATGTGGATCTTCTCCCAAACCATATGATATAAAAACCAATTTTTAATAAGAATCAAAACTCCTCTAATGGATGATGTTTCTATTATAAGTTTATATTTATCATCTCTCTGATATATTATCACATGCTGGTTCATAAAATCAAATGTGATTTACCTTCCCCAGAAATTGATGTGACATTTAGGTAATGAAATCTATTCAATTCCTATGATAACATGAAATTCAACTATAGAAAGAATAAAAAATAATTATAATAATAATATTCCCAAAAATATAAACTTGGAAAGAATCATCTACATTATATTTTATCATTACAATGATTCATGTATGCACTAAAAATTTAATATCTATTGATTGAGGATATGAATGAATATTCCTTGAGACTTTTTATTAAATAGAAGAACATATATTATTAAGCTTATATAGCGTTGTTGAATATTTTAGTATACCTACAACCACATCAACATTATATTTCAATGTTCAATAATTTACTAAACTAAAAATTAATATCTTGACCATAATATATCATTAACTATATTGATCAATATGATAATAATGAAACAATATTTTTATAATGTTTAAATCAAGAAACCTTTTATTCAATATGTGAAACTACAGGATTAAACATGGTCTTCCTAGGTCATAATACATTCAAATGCATCATAATAGTATATAAATAAAATATGAATTATGTCAAGAATATCCCATTAGAGTGGTATTCTATGTTAACAGAAAATACACAATCACATTACACCAGAATAATGGATGAGTTATAATTTACCAACTATTTTTATGGTTGTTACCCTAAGATACATCTATTCCAAAATATAATCCACTTATAGAATCTAGGTAGTAGTGATTTTATTGTAAGAACAAAAATCATTTATTACCCTATAATTGGATATTATCTAATAAATAGGATTACCCTATGTGTATTCAATAATGTTTCCTCATCTTAGTTTCCAAAGGTTTAACAAAAATTGATCTGGGACCAACTATGTTGACCCATACATTCCATAAATAGATATTAAATATTATTAGAATAATATTTACTATAAAATATAACCATACAAACTAGAATCATATTGATATAGTATCTTTTGAAACATGGATTACTTAAGAATTTGTTCTGATAAGATCTATTTCATAGCCTTTTTAATTCATCAGAACAGTTACCCTTTATATACATATCATACGTAAAAAATTTCATTCATGTACATGGGAAGGGAAACATAAGAATGGGTGAGCTTAAATTCTCAATAAATGCTAACAAGGGAGATATAAATATTCAAATAAACATAACATGAGAAAACGAATATGTGCATATGATAAAAAAATGAAAAGAAAACCGTATATATCACAGATTGTAATCATGTTTCATGGTAGAAACATTGGTAGTTCATAAGATATAAATAAAAAATTAATCAATAAACATGATCCATGATATAATAACATTGGAATAAGAAATATATTTTTGGAATACACATATGAATAAAATCATTTCCATAATTTTCAAGTCTCACATCCAAGAATATTATACAATATTGGATTCATTCCTCATTCTATCTTATTATCGATGGTTCAATACAATGATTATCATAGAGGAATGACTGCCTTACTAAACTAGTTTTACTCTCCATTATATCATTTATTTATCACATGACATATTCATATTTCAATAATGCATTGGAGGGATGTGTAATTAATATCCCACATTTCACATAATGAAAACCTTATAGAAGTGTTCAATAAGATCCTAAAACATTCATCATATCACAATGACTAAAATTGAAATTTGTTTCATAAATATTCTATCATGGAAGAACTAGGCGAATGGAAATTATTTTCATAAACATTTCATCGATTCTTCAAATAATGACCCATAGAAAAGGTGTGGGTTTAAAAAACATCTTTTCATCATAATGATAGACTATATATAGTAGGAATACTGATAATATCATTAGATATTATCCGAATGAATATTATTTCTCATCAATGAATGTAATCATATATGGAATATTTTTTTTAAAATATCACATTCAATATTTCTTGAGAAAAAAACTTTTTTCTCAATTAAATAACATATTATAAATCTAAAAATTTACCAAATAACAAAAAAAATAATTACATTGAAGTTAAACTTATAATATTTTAATTGAAAATTCAAAAAAGTAAATATTCAGGACATAGTTAAATTCTTTTCATGTTATATATGTTTAAAAATGATTCCTTTCATATTTTTGATAAAAGATAAAAAGAACCTAATTTAGAAAATGACACGAGTTTCCTTTTAAAAAATTAAAATAAATAAAAACATGGGTAATTATAAATTTTAAAAATAATTGGTGAATAATAAAAACACATTTGATTTTTCTAAAACATGTACATAGAATAAATATGTTTTTCGATTGAAGCAAGAAATAAATTTTGTTTTCCTTAAAATTGTTCTTTTATTATTGTGACTACATAAGGGAAATATAAAATTAAAATATTGAATATCCAAAAATAACCACTAGATAAAAAAATTATTATAATTATTGAAAGGTATACCATAATATTTCATCGTCTTAACTTAGTCATAAAAAATCCTAATAAACAATGAGATTGCAATATAAAACCCTTAAATCATGTATCATCATTGTTCATAGGAATTAGAAAATACTAAGTAATAAATATAATTATATATTATATATTTATTTTAGAACAATGATTATATATAAGACTATATATGATTGTTATATAACATCTAGTCACCCATCTAAAAATAAATCTTTATTAAAATCACTATTTGAGGTGATAACATTATCATTTTCATGCATGTTTTGGTTTAGAGATTTCAGTCTTTATAAATTGATAATATTTCAATAATATAAATATATTACTATTATATTAATATAATTAATGTTGAATATATATATATAATATTCATCAATATAATTAATTTATAGGAAAATTAATTACATCATTCATAGAGATGGTAGGTCTTACGTATGCTTGAACGTTGTTTCCATTTTTAAATGGATGTTAGGAGATAAAGCTAAATATTATTTAAACATAAAAAAATAAATACAACATCATAAATAATATATATTTCTAGCAAACATATATTAATATAAATCCGATTAATGTGGTGATATAAAATCAATTATGCCGCTACTGGGACATGGTAAGTTTTATGTACGCATGAGTAATATTTTCTATCTCTATAAGATATAAATTACGTGGATAGTAGTTATTACATAATCATAATAACAACCCATTATTTTTTATATAATTAATTCACTATTTTATTTTGGATTTCATGTTTTTAAATGAGGTTGAGAATGATATATAATTGATAACTCTCTGTTAACAGTTATACATATTTATTGAGAATCCACTTCTATATTACACCTTAAGCCAAGTAGGAATGGTATTTTTGAAATCCATGAATCCCTATAATGTTGTTATATAATCCAAGAAGTTAATATTTCAGAGGTTTATTAATCTATAAGGCTCAAAATATATTATAAATAGTGGATAATGGGTTCCCTTTTATAGGTGAGGGGAGGAGAAATCATGGAATTACATAAAAGGTATAAAATATAATTATCTCATTATCAAGAAAAATGATTCCAAATGGAAAAATATTAATATAACAAGATTTTAAGGTCCATGTATCATCAAAAAAATGAAATTTAGGTATCATTTTTGTATTAATTTTAAACCTTCAATTTTTTATTAACCCCTTCATTGACTATTTTTTATTTAAATGTGGTAATGATTTTTTGTCAATATTAATGGAATATAATTTTACATATAAAGTAAAAAATAGATCATAAATAACCAAGGGATGACTGTTTTGACAATATATTATCCTTCTTGTCCTTTCTAAACATTTTTATTATTTATAAATAATTTAATAAAATATTATTGTATGGAAATATCATTAATATAATTTTTTCATAATAGTTATTTAATTTTACATTCCACACTACATGACAATGAATTATTTTGAGTACAATTCATTCACACATCCATAATATGTAATATATATCAAGAAAATTTATACAACAGTTTTGTGCTTCAAAATTTTATTTCTTATATTATTTTTAAAATCATTTATATTATATTTATTTTAACAAAATATATACTGTGTCATCATTTTCTAGGTTTTTAATGTAATTATTAAATCACTAAAAATAAAAAATAAATTAATATGATAATAAATTAACTCATTTATTATATGAAAATTTAATTTTGGAGTTATCCACTATTGTTTATTATATGAAAAATTCATGATATTTTAAATTCAAGAGAGTGGCTTTTTGTATTTATTCTTATATAAATTAAAATAAATGATATTATCAATGAAATAAAACACCATGTTACCATATTTTTCTTTATGTACAGAAATGAAAAAATTCAACACATCTAATAGGATAATTTATAGATTTATAATATTATAATGATTATTCCCAAAGATTTATCAATATTTTACCCGTTTTACCCTCTCGAGGGTGAAACAATTTAACATGGTTACTAATAAAATTGATGAAAAATAAAAGATACATATTTTTAAAATTTGATACTCCTGATTCTAAATAATGAAATTATTTTATGATACTCAATTTAAATAATTGAGAGAATTTAATTTTAAATAAGGTAGAAAACCATGATGGAAATAGTATTTGATAAAATACAATTTTAAGCAAAAATATTGATTTATTCTTCTATCAGGTCCATATATAAAATGGATGAGTGTTAAATTTTTTACTCAAAATGTTATATAATCCTCTAATTAAAACAATTCATCCATTATGATAAATTTAATTTATAATAATAAAAACACGTTTATATCATAAAAAATATTTTTTAGAAAAACATGTGTTTTCCTATATATTGATTTATATTTAAATCTAATAAATTGGTAATAATTGAATTTATTTAAAACCATAATTGTTTGATAATTTTTTTATTATTCAATCCCACCAATCTAAATTTATTATTATTATTAAATATGATATTACAATGCATTTAGACTCTGGGATGCATGTATCACAACCTATTGATGAAAATATATCATAAAGCATATTTATGTTATAGAAATAATATAAAAATTATGAAACAAGTTTATTTTAGATAATTTAAATTAACCATAGCATACCTTCAAGGTGTGTTAATCCATGTGTACATTTATGCCCATTTTTGTGTACCAAGTGAAAATTGAGTTAATTAAAAATCCCCTATTTTTAGAGGTTTTAGTCGTAGGAACATTTGTGTGATCTAACATCCACATCTAATATCTAGATAGTGATGTAATTTATTTAATAAAAACACAATATCTATAAAATAAAAATTTAACAATTTTACCACATATATGTATTTATACATACTTTTCCATTCATTTTAACTCATATTATTCCTTATCCAATGTAAAATATCTAGTATAATTAACATAATGGTTTATCAATTCCATTGAAACTAAGTTATACCTTAACCTATCAATCCTTAATAAACGTTATCTACCAATAATTATGCTTATATTTTAATATTAAAACCAATAATTATTATCTAATGCCTCCATTGATAATAATAAAGGTTAACGTACCTCTAATCCTGAATCAAATACTAAAAACAACATACTTTACACATTGGTTTTGATAACATCTGGTATCAGAAGTCTATTCACAAATTAAAAAACATTTACAATTCAATCATAATTTTAGGTTTAATGTTTTATAGTGATAGGAAAAATATTAAAATATAATAGTCCATGTTCATTGTATAAAACATAATTCTTACCACTATATAAGAAAATATGAGATACATAAAAATTAATTGAAATATCCAAAAAAAAATCTCCAAACAATATAAACTTATAGAAATATCATACATATTAATTTTCTTCAGAATAAGGGTATGTGGAAACATAAAAAAGTTTGATATTAAACCCCCATTATATGTTAACATAAGATATAAATATATTTTTCAAGAAGTGATTAGAAGATGAAAATATGGGTATAATAAAGATACTTTATATAATAACTCCTAGATAAATTAAAATGATAAAATATAACATAAGGGATTGAATATAATAATACATGGAAAGCAATGTCTCCAAAAATTAGTTAATAATCAAGATCTATGAGAGGATAACGTAAGAATGAGTTTAAGCATTAAATTATCACACAAACACTTTTATAAGAAAAATTAAATTCATTAGCCACACCAAGAGAGAATAAGATAATAATATATAACATAATTCAAATAAAGAATATATATTAGTAAATGGAACATTCTATTCATGATCTACTCCATTTGTTAACATGCATAAGAGAAACTAAAACATACTCGTGAATACCTTATATCATGAGATATAAACATTTAACTAGTCAAATAAAGTAATATGTGAGACCACTATAGTAAATAATACATGATTACATGATTCATAAGAAATAATCAATTAGTCACACAAAAAATGACTTCTAAAATGGAAATTGTTTCATTCAACACATCACAAAGAACATATAGAAAGATGACAGGTTTCCTTCATCACATCAAAAATAACCAATGGATTAAAAATGTGTTTTTTATGGTTTCACATAAAAATGTTGTTAATAATTACACTAATAATAATAAAATAATAAATTCATGAAAAATTAACTAGAATCCATAGATATTTGATAGTTTTATACTAAATACCATTTAATAAATATAATAGTGCTTATGGTATAAAAACTGAAGAGATTAGGGCAACATGGTTATGTTAATAATTTCTCCAATAAGTTAATTCATTTCATATAAGTGAACACCCATCAATCATAGTACTGAAATATATATGGTTAACAAAGGAATGGAATTGGAATAAGTGTTATTCTTATTCACAATGGATGGATAAGAAATATAATTGATGTGATAGATCATATTTTTGAGAGAGACAAATTTTCAAAACACCATCCAAAGAATATTTTTTATTGAATCATTTTGTAAATATCGTCAATAAATAATAAGGTATATCAATGGATAACGACATAAATTCTAAAAATATATCAATCATTTTATAGGAATCACCATCATAATAAAAAATAAATGTGATCAATTGAATGTATTTGGATATAAATAATTTTTAAAAAATGGAAAAAATAATTTCTTTTACAAACCATGAAAATATAGAGGAAATTATTCTTAAAAATAGAAAATGTGGAAAAAATATGTACCCATACAAAAACTTTACAAATAAATACTTTTCACATTTTTATGAAAACAATGCATATGTAAAATAATAATAATTTCATTTAGAATACTAATCAAGGTAAATTAGTATAAAATTAACATAATTAGTGTTTAGGATTATATGAGAACATTCAAAAATGTATCCAATGAATTTTGACATTAAAAATGGAGGTTCTATATTGAAAATAATTGATGGGGTCACATTCACTTATAAATAATTTTTTAGGAAAAAAATACAGAGGGAAATATAATATTTAGTGTAAATGTAAAACCCAATGAATATCTAAAAATGTGAAGTGGTTTTTTGAGTAAAAATAATGATTCCCATAATGAATTATTTTTCAAAAACAATCTTACTTTTTAGATAAGGTTGTATTTATATACCTTATGTTTCTAGTAACATTTCATTCAGAACCCCTATCAAATTTGGTAACATTTGGATAGAATTATATTTAATGAAAACAAAAAATATTTATCTTAAAACCATATAAATTAAATGAATATAGATAAAAGTTAATTAGGTAGTATTATTATCAAATTAAAGAGATCATGGTGTAAAACAAGAAATAAGCTTTACGAAATTATATTTGTAATAAAAACCACTTAACTTGTATTCCTGGATTGTGGAATATATTATAACCCCTTGTATGAAAATTATAACAATATTAATATCTTATATTATAACATAATTTATGATAGTAACAGTTTTTTAACAAAAATGTATAATAATTTTTTATATGTATATTAGTAAGTTATTATTTATGTTCAATATTAGGTTTAAGTAATCTTGAGTTTTTCTAACTATTTTTGCAATAGTAGTGTTGTTATTAACTTATTTCCAAAGTCTAATAATTATGAGATTATACAAGGTGATATAATTTATGGTTTATATTAATTTATAATTTTAAAATTTCATTCTAGGTGATTTTAAATTATTTTTCATAAAGATGAAATTGAAAATAAGAATGTTTCATAGATTGTTTTCAAATAATGGATTGTATCATTATTGATTTTAATGAACTGAGTTTTTCTACATAAATATAAAATATGTTTTATGGAATTACATATATGGAACAACAAAACACAAACCAATTTATATCACTATAAGGTACCTATAGAATTGGAAATTATAAACAGTGGTAACAGAATTATAAAATATATAAATAAATGAATATATGTATATATGAAAAAATATATAAAATTCACTTTAAACACTAATATGGCTTGACATGAATGAGTGAATATAATGGGAATCCTACATAAACATCTATATTAAATTTTTAGATAGGAAAATATTGTTTTATAAATCTCATTAAAAGAGGTAAAATCTAATATACCGCACTCCATTCTTAGGGACGGTGATTTCACAATTTTCAAGAGAGAAAGGTTAGTGAATATCCTTTTTGACTATCTTTGAAGCCATATTATAGAAATAGATAAAATTATGACATTATGAAAAACATTATTCCATACTTGACTAGTGCATATGATAATGTTAGATAAATAAAATACCCCTTATAATAGAGATCATAGAGGAATTCAACCTGAACACTCATAGATCACTTGGTATAGATGGATTATAAATTGTTTTCATCTAATAATATTGGGATGTAATTTAAAATAAAATTTTCATAATAGTAATAATTATCTTATATAACAACTTCCTTATATGTGGTTTTAATGAAAAAATTATTTCCTTGATCCCTAAGGTTGAAAATTTTTATGAATCTTATTTCCCAAACATATTACACTTGTTAACATAAAATACACAATTATTATTGAAATATTTTCTAAAAGACAGTGAGAAATCTCCATTGATTGTATTTCAAAGAATAAAATATGTTTCATTAGTAGAAGAATCGTCAAATATTTTGTTTTTACAACTTAAAAATGCAATAACCTCATCAATAAACCATCACGAGGTCGCTCAATTCCTTTGAATAATATCATTATAAAGAAAATTGATACAATGGATTTGAATATAATTCCAAATGTTTTAAAAAAAATTGGTAGCATTGATACCTTCATAAATTTGGTCTACACCCTATAAAATTATAATTCCATTTCTATTCACATTAATTTCACCTGAAGGTTATATGTTTTCTATTCTTGGTTACTTGAATAAGAAACCCCTTCTCTACTATTATTTTCTCCATTGGTGAAGGTGAAACTACTATAAATGTTTCCAAACTAATGAATCAAGGTGACTTGAAGACCATCCTACAGTGAATATGCCATTTTTCCCCTTAACACCACATTTTTAATGATGATATCTTTTTATTTATCAAGGGACAAAAAAATTCACCTATAAAAAAAATATTTTCCACTATAAAAAAGTCCCAAAAAATATATTTGATGGGAAAAATAATAATTTTCTAATTTGGGATGAATCATATCCCAATATTGATGATTAAAATATTGAATGAATTGGGTATAATATATGGATTCATGAATTTAAAATACCTTTGGGTTACCTTACTTTTGTTTAGGCCCATGGATTTTTTAATTAAGGAAAATATGGAATATGTTGGAATAATTTTTTTTTCAATGGAAAATATTTATCCTTGGACTGAAGGGTGTCCCTCAATATATTCTCCCTTGTATAAAGCATGGTTTAATCAATTATGGTTTATATATGACCCTACTCTCTTACTAAAAGAATTAATGCTTATGTCAAAAAAAATTATCCGACATCAAATATCTTGGAATGAAGGCTGGTCATTGTGAAATATCTTATGCCTAAGGGTTTTCCATATTGGGCCTCTCTGAGGACATATGGTGCACAGGTGGGGAGGCCATCCCAATACCTCGTTACCGAAACAACACTTTTTTAAATACCTTAGGTCATGGGATTGTTGGTTAAAAGATTTGGAATTCTAACCTAAAAGTTTTGGATTTGTGTACTCACAAGGAAGCGTGCACTATATGCTAACAAACCTCTTGTGGGCCACTCTACCCCATTGAGAACTGGCCTATGTCTATGGTTTATCCACTTTAGGCCTTGTTGGGGATGTGCAGAGCGTAGGTGCGGAGGCCACCCCAATAGCTTATTACCCAAAAAATATGTTTGGCTATTGATTTGGCACTAGAGAATAATGATTCAGTGAAGGTAGTGCCTAGAAAAGGAAAAAGTTCTCAAGTTGATGAGGGTGGTCCTATTGATCGACCAGAATTTTTTCCTGAAATTCATGGGAAACAAAATCTAGAATATGAAGAGAATATTTCAAGGATTCAAGGGGAAATTAATAAATTAAGGGAATCCCAGAGCACCAATGGAATGTTTGATGATATCAAGGATTATTCCCCCAAAAATCATCTTATAGTCAGGTAGTCTTCAAAGGAAAAATTGATGTTATGGATGATGAAGGTTTTCAATCTGTTCCTCCAAGGAAAGCTAGATGTAGGAAACATTATTCCTATCTACAACCAACTATAGTCACTAGCTCTCATGGTCCCTTAGACGACCTCTTCTGGTATGTTGATTATGATGATTTATATTATTTTTATTATGATGTTTGATCTCTTGTCAAGAGGGAATAATGCTTGTATGAACCCATCCTTTTCATATATATTCTCTCTTTTTCTTTTAATAATAGTGTTTTTCCTGAACTCTCCTGGTAATAACACTTACTATTATACTATTCGCTAGGTCTTTATTAAATATTTTTTAGATAGATATTTCCTAAATATATTCGAGTATATTGAAAAAATTATCAGTGATTATTATTTTCTTCGACATAAAACCCTTCTTTATTATAAGCCTTCCATGAAAATCTAGCACAATCCTAATCTCTTTGATTTTTTCTCCTCTTGAAATACTATAATCAATATACCATTGATTCATATGTTCAGTATGATATGGAAAAAACCCTTGAGAATCAACTTGATATTGATTATTTCACATATAAGATTCACATGGTTTTCTCTCTAATTTTATTTAGAATGTCCCCATTCTCCAAATGTTGTCATTGTAATAAGAATAGGAAAGAACATACAATGAAATATTATTTTATGACACTAAATTTTCCTTATTGAAATCTATTTTCTATTTTTTCATCATTCCACAATGAAATTCATCATATATTACAATAATTATCCTTTATTACATTATAATTCATACCTCAGTACAACTATTCAACATCTTTATGGCTATTGTGATAGAATTAATTCATATCATTTAGAATATTCGGAATTCAATTATCCACAACCGATCCTAATTCAACCTCTATACCTCACTTTAAGATATTATATATGATATCATGGATGCTAAATAAATTCAAATAGAATCATATAACAAATCAATTATTGGTTCTATTATTTCAAAAGCTGTAGAATATCAGGATATTTCAACCCCCCCCCCCCACAAGAAAATTCAGTTTGTTTGTTAACCTACATCTATGTGTTGGAATAAATCCAATATGGATGGTACTTTTAAGGAAAGTCTAATGTCTCAAGATATGGTGTTGTCTTCAGGAATATCATTGGAAACATCATTGTGTTCCATCATAGTGCTTTTAGTACCACAATTTCATTAAAATATAATATCAATGGAGTAAAAAATGTGATGAATATTTATTAAAATAGATATTTTTTAAAGATGTTATTGGAGAGTGAATCCATGACTATAGTGTGTGAAATTAGGAAAAACCACATGCATCACTCATATAGAGTGATTATAAAATGGATAGATATTCTTGAGTTCATGGAATCTATTGATTATATAATCACTAATAAATATTGAGATGGAAACATGGTATAATATTGTTTATCCCAATAAGCTAATGGAAGAAGTATCCACATCTAGATGGATAACCTTCTGCTGACCTTTTCCATTTCTCCATGAGAGACTATTGTAAAGAACCCCATTTTAGACTCATATAATCTTTTCTTTTTCAACAATTGATAGTTGGAACTGGATAAGGTATCACTTTTCAATAAAATTTATCATTTCTCTCAATAACACAAATTTTACAAGAATAATTAATATACCAATAAATGATTTTCTATAAAACAAATTAATGAATTTTTTATTTTATTAAAATATAAAATATATAAATTTTTGGATATGAATTTGGATAACATACCATAAATTCTCTATTTATCATGGTCATAAATCGTTATGAACAATTTTTGGAATTTTTCATAAATAATTAATTTTTAGGTGATTAGTGAAAAATATATTCTTTAAAAATACCATGTATTTTGTAACCTAAAACATATGAAATGAACTTTTTGACCAAATATGTGTCTTTAAAATTAGATATTTTAAAATTTTATTTTATATATACAAACAAGTATTAGATATTTTAAATCATACAATATATTTTCTCAATAAAATGTTTTCAATACATTATGCATTATTATTTTGAACTTACTAACTATCAAGGGAATAAAATAGAAGTTATTTTAAATTTATAAATATTTGGTCGAAATTATCTAATAAGGGTGAATTTATGGTTAAGTATTAATATTTAGTTACCTTGTTTAAATATTATTTAACCTGGTAATATGATTATTTTTCAAAGAGTAATACATTTCTAAATATTTTGGATTTTTAAGATCAAATGAATTGATTTTAAATTAATGTTATAATATTTTTTAGTCATATATAAAAAATAAACACTCATTTAATAATTAATAAATTTTAAACAACACTACGAACAGATAATAAATAAAATGAAATTTTTTTCTAAAAATTATTTTTTGACAAATTATATTCAATGAATAAAGAGATAATTTTATATTATTTAGAAATTTAATTCAGATAAACAAATTAAAAATTCATATTCATAATGTCTAAATTTGGTTATAAGGGTCTACTAAAATTTTTAGTATTCAACTAATTGACTTTATTAATATTTAATTTAGAGTAATAAGTATTTAATTAACCTATATTTTGTTGGATAAAATTTTCCTAAATCAGAATGACCTTTTTATCTTTTTGAAAAAATTTCTTATCTTATAATGTCTTACGTACATGTGTTACCATCTTTTACTCACTTAAAAGAGATATTATTCGTGCAATTCTATTCATAAACCATACATAACTATATCTTATATGGAAATTTCTACAGTCTTCATGTTGAGGAGGAAACATATCATTATTTGGATAAAAACATTATAAAAAATTTCGAGAGTCTCCAAAAATTATAAAATATAGAATAAAATAAGAAAAATAAATACTCATAAAGGACTTTTGACATTGGAAAACTCCCCAATTAATAGTATTATTAAACAATGGGACAATTCCAAAAAATTTACACTATAAACAGGGTGTCTAAAAATTAATGTAAATTATAAATAATGAGTTGATTATATAACAGAGAAAATATAATTGAAAATACACTCAATGATACACTGCCATATTCTATCTAATAATTTTCTCATGGGAATTTTTCACCTTTCGTATATCTTGATCTAAGCAAGCATCATCGATAGACTAGCCCCATGTCCCATATTTGTTTCCTTATTTTTTTTTCAATTAATTAGCCCCATATATATATATATATATATATTAGTCCATAAAATATTCCGATTTTATTTTTATAGTTCCTCATAAGCCATATATCTCAACCAAATAGAGATTTAAAGATACTTCACTCCCCACGTGTTATTTCATTATGAAATTTCCATAATAATAATACAAATAAAACATATGTCATTAAAAACAACTTTTCAAGATTCTATAGTAAGGATACCATTTGAATTTACAAAAAAATATTTTTATATATAATTTTTTTCCTACAATCCACTCTAAACCCCATTAATATACCCTTTAAGACATCAATGAAGGTGATGAATTCAAACAAATTCAGTTGGATCATATATTGTTTGGTATTATAATGAAATTCATGTATTATATAAGACATTGGGATAATATTTTAAAACATTGATGTAAACCTAAAATCATCCCAACAAATGAAATATCATCATTAATATATTTATCATATATATAAATTCACATTCAATAGAGTAATAAACAACTTATATCTCCCAAATAACTATAATACCCTCATAATTTGTATAACCAGTAGGTATTAATTGCCCCCTCTGCACAAAATCCTCTAGGAAATATAAAATTCATTGTAAAACACATCAATTTTTCATTTTAATTTTTACTTTACTAGAAACACTATTTAAATAATTGGAATTCTTTTTATAACCTCCAATACATTACCTAAACTACTTTAGATTCCAAATATTCTTTCTTTTCTATTTAATTTCCTTCAAATCATGTGTGATCATTACCCATGCCAAGAATTTAATGAATTCATGTTCATAATTACATTCATCACATTATCTCACAACATTACATCTATCCTTTAAATAATGTCACCCATTTTACCCATGAATATATCATAAATAATCATGTCAATTTATATCTTCCATTTCTAAATAAACTAATAAATCCATCATATCATGAGTTTTATAATATAAATAATTATATGTATACGTGGAACATGTAACAAATCATTCAAGATTATTGTACAACATACATTTATATTCATTCAAATATCAAAAACCCCAATAAAATTAATTGAATATTAATTTTCCATCTTCTTTGTGGAATGTTACCTTCTTAATATAAATAAAATTAATCTACCTTTAGTGTAATATGGCTTCAACCTATAACATAAATCACCCATTAACTCAATAAAGATGACCAGGGAAAATAAATGGTTACTTAATATAACTACCATCACATTGAATAAGGCTAACACCAATAAACATAGAATCATTATCATATATATGATTTTATTCTTGTTCTTTCATAAGGATTAGAGTATTTCCTACACATGACCATCTTCATCTTAATATAATCGTTTTAATTTTACTTTTCTCTTTGTTCCACCTCTCTAATTACCATATGGATATCTCATATCCACAATACCACTATTACACAAGGAATCAAAATTGTTAGGAATTAATTCAATCTCATTCATCAACAATGATTAAATAACATCATCCAAAATCAATTTTTTTTGGTAAATACTAATATGGTGAAAACGATATCATATGAATTTAGTAATGAACCTAGGAGAGTAAAATATTGATATCCATATTCCTTTTCATCATAGGAATATCATATATCTTTTCCAAAACCAAATATAACTCCACATAAATTTATGTGAACTGATACATATGGCTATCTAAATCTCCATTCTCTATAATTCATAAAAAATAGAACCATTTTTCAAATATAAATTATTTGTGAGGTATTTTGATTTATAATAGCATTATAGATTCACCTAGATGTCTCTTTCATATCTTAGAATCATAACATCGTATAGTGTATTATAATGAATATATATTTATCATACGTATCACTAACTATCTCATATATTACTATTCACTAGGAATCATATTATATAGCTTCTCTGATTTGTTTCTTCAATGTCTTCATTATCTTCTCAAAAACCAAAATATTATTTAATTATTTATCAAATAGAGTAAAAATATTTTACCTTATGAATAGTTTAGTGCAAGTAGAAATCCCTTGGTTTGAATCAACATATCTAATCAACATGAAACATATATAAACTTCTTTGATCATCTTTTATGGAGATGAAATATATTAATCCCCAAATAAAAATAATTTGTTGTAAAATATTTATAAAATATCTTATGAAAATGGATACAAGAGAAAAATGATAATAAATAAACCTGTATACATGATTCTTATTATAGGAAAACCCACCAATGAAGAGGACTAAAAAACCATGAGGGAACAAAAAAAAATTAATATAATTAGTTATTATATAATATTCTTTTAATTTAAGAAAACTTGATTGAAAAATATATCAATGTAATCCATTGTGAATATATAATCCCTGACATGCCAATATATTCTCTCTAAAAATTACTTAATAAAAATTATACATCATTATAATATCTTAATATAAACACACATTGTTGATAGATCCTCCACAAGCCATATATTTTTTTGTTATTACTTTTTAGGTTATACTGACTAATATTTAGAACACATCACAAGTGATGCCTCTTTCTACTAATAGGCCCCTATAATAAAAATATCTAATTCAAATTGAGATATACATATATACCACCGACCATATGTTTCGAAATAAAAAATATTACTTCAAAAAATAGATATAAAAATTTATGTTTTAAAAAATTACCTTGCATCCAGTGATAATTGTGCCTTAATATTAATTTCAAAAAAAACATATATTTATAACTCAAAAGAATCCCCTGATCCGAGATGAAGCACATCACTACGCATTTAAAATTAATATCACATCCAGTATTTAAATACTAAACTACTCTATTGAAATCTAATACATCCATTACTTAAATAGCTTAAAAATTATGTCTTATTGCTACCCGTGTGCCCCTGGTCACAAAAAATTAATGGTATTTTAGAATAAATATGATTACCACCTCCCCGAGGAAGAACATACGATTTTCCAACAATATCTCATGGAAATTATTTCTAATGGCATTTCAGTTAAAATATGATTAAAATAAATTAATTTAAAAAAATTGTAACTTACATTAATCATTCACCACTATAATTAATTGAGTAATGGAAATGGAGATTGTGTGTTGTGTAGACTATCCCCTCTATGACAAATAATTTTATTCATTTTTCTCTTATTTTTATTAATTACTTAATAAAAAAAATATCATTCTAACTCTGAAATATATCATAATATTATTATTTTCAATATGTTATAATGTTATTATGTCAAAATGACCACATAATTAACCATATTCACAAATCAAGTTAAATAATGTTCAAGAATGGGTAGGTTTTACCACGTATTGGTAGAATTATCTGAAATTATATCATAGATTACAATGAAAGTATATTTTAAAGGATAATATGAAATAAAAATTTAAATTAAAAAAATTAAATGGATATGAAATGGATACACAAATATTTGACTTATTGATTAAAAAACACTATTTCTATATTAGAAATAATCCAAGAATTTTCATGGTAGATATTATATTTTATAATTAAGAATAAAGTAATTATGAACGGAAAATATGAAATCAAAAATATTTTTAACTCATAAATTATAGTTATATTAATTAAAATTAAATTTGTGTTTTTGGATGAAGAAAAAACACCGATTACACTCATATGAAACTACTAAAACTATAAAAACTATAAACAACCAATGTGGGATAATATGTAAAACAATAACTACCATTCATTTATAAAATGTAAATAAATGAATATTATATATATTTTTATATTTAAATATGGTTATTAAATAATATAATATATTTTTTATTTTCTTTTTACCAATGGTTTGAGTGCATTCAAATGAGTTGGAAAATAAGTTAAGGGGTTCTACTCTAAACTTCCTTATTTGGGAAACACGTTCTTTATTGAAACTAACTTATTTTAAATGGTTTATATGATACTATTTGGTTATTTGATGTCATTTACTAATATTAATCATGTTATTTTCACTTTATCTCCAATTTTTCTTTCTTGTGAGGAGTTTTTTTTGAATTTTTTTTATCTTTTGGGTTTTTCATAACCCATTTTAATTTCATTGAGTACTAATGGTAATTCTAAAACACTATTATATTAAGTGTAGTTTTTTATCAAATAAATATATAAAATTTTATATACACTTTATTCATATGGTACTACAATTATTTCCCATGTATTATTTTCTAATGGATCACCACTTGAATGATTTTTACATTTAGAAGGGTTTCTTTATCTTGGATTTGAGTTTCTTGATACATTTTTATCTTATACACCATGAATAATTTATGTTGGCTTAAATACTATTCCATTATAATTGTGCACAATTATTTAATTATATATCAATATTTACAATGTTTTATTACTTTTTTATTTCTCTCTTTTGTTTTTCATTCAATATATTCAAAGGGTGTATGAGTTTTCATCTCAAATTCTCTTCATTGAGACGTATTTTAATAGTTTTCACCAATTTTTTATTTAAATTTGTATATATTTACCAAGAATTTATTTTTCATAACACTTTGATTTTATAAATTTTTTTCTAAAAACATTATAATATTTAATGTTCCATTATCATTTGATTCAAAATATTCAAAAACAAATTAGGGCTTTTATATGGATCAATTTTCATCATTAAGATATAATCACTAATTTTTTCTATTTTCTATAATGATTGATATATTTTACCATATTATTAATTTAGAATATATTAAACTTTTTTCACAAGTGAAATCATGTTTTAATATAATTCCTACTTCATTGATGATTTTATTATTTTTTTAATAATAGTTTTTTATTATGATTAATATTAATTACCTTTAATTGATTTTCATCTATTGTTGATATTTTTATTCCAAACTAACACTAAATATTACCTAGTGGAAAATGAATATTTTTACCACCAATAATCCATTTCTTCACCTTATATAATGGTAAATAAAATATTTATTTATCCATTATAATGATGTAGGTTCTTGAAGAGGTTATTTTTAATTATTTGAATGGTTTTTATATCTTTTCTAAATAAATGATTTTAATCATCTACTCAACTTTTTCTTTTAATAAGTTTTTTTCTTTATCAAGATTTCATTATTAAGTATTGTTTAGAGGATATTTGTTTTTATTTATTTTCAAAATCCATTTTGAACTAATTTAGGTATTTTTAAAATTGTTAATATGAATGATTCATTTCAAAATAAAATGTTTTCAATGTATTTTAACATAAATATTTCTTACTTGATTTATCTCTTGTGAGGTAATTTTTTTATTACCCTTTTTATATTTTAATATTTTGAATCTATTTTAGAATTGGTATTTTTATATATAATGATTTATTATGATAATGTTACTTTAATATTTAAGAAACATATAATTTCAAAGGGTTATTTAATATATGATGTTTTTTATTTAATATAGCACATATATGTATGAATTATTAAGGTAATTATATAATATATACTCCAATGCATTGGTTAATGTTTATATCTCATAAGTTGTTCACTAATGGATATAATGAGTTTATTCAAAAGGCATGGTTATAATGGGATTTCTAATATTATTAGTTATAGACACTATGGATTTTTTCACATATGC
Source organism: Viscum album (assembly GCA_963277665.1). Taxonomy (NCBI): domain Eukaryota; kingdom Viridiplantae; phylum Streptophyta; class Magnoliopsida; order Santalales; family Viscaceae; genus Viscum; species Viscum album. The sequence continues at coordinate 1,193,218,538 of OY728135.1, read as the reverse complement.
ATTAATAAAATGCGTTTGATCACATATGTTTTCCAATTATTATAGATATAACAAATTTTAATGTTTTTCAATATATGAAAAAAAATTTGTAGTTCATAATGATATTCTACATTTTCATGTTTTTTATAATGTTATGCCAGTTACAAAAGTTATTTGTAATTTTATAAAAATTTTACAAGATGCATTTCATTCCAATGAAATGAAACATTTTCAGGTTCATGCTTTATTATTAATGTATTCGACACTTTAATATCATTCTTATATATTTTATTATTATTGAAATATCTTTTTTTCATGTCATATCTTTTATTCTTCCTTATTTATCTTATTATGATATTATGTTTCTCTATGATCTATTTTTATTATCATATGTGGTCTTATTATCTTTTATTGATATATATATATATATATTTATCTTATTCCCCTTAATTTTTATTATTTAATACCATATGTTATTTATTATCCATTTCTATTCATTTGAAAACATAACTTTATTTTTTATCCCCTATATTGTGAATGTGTTTATGTAATTTGTGGTATTTAGATAAGGGTCTAGTAGAGTATAGTTATGGAAAAATATTTACTAGTTTTATAAAATAAGATTCATATGCAGCTAGTCTCTAAGAGACTAAACATTTAATTTCTTTAATTAAGAAACTATTTTTGAAAATATTATTTAAATAATTTGATTAATAAATTTTTTATGTCATTTTTTATTGGGTTTAATTAGTTGGTATTATATGAGGTATAAGTTTTTTTTATTAGTTTAGTTATTTTCAAGATATGTTTAGAGATAATTAGTTAAAACCCAAGATATGAGAGTATTTATAAGATGATATCCGAAAATATTGGTATAGTCTTTAGTAAATAGCCTTTCCTATAAATTGAAATAATTTTGGATATTGATTGTGTATGTGACTATGGAATTGATACCCTATGGTGTAATCATTTTTAAAATGGTTGGTTTATCATTGAATTCATAATCACCCTCAGGAAAAATTATTGGGAATAAGTCTATATAACTATTTTGATACTCTTAGGGGATATAATTGAGTTCATCATATTTTATATAAGAACCACAATTATGTAATCATTTTTTATTCAATTTTATGTAATATATTTCTTTGTATAAGAGATCCCAATTTAAGGTAAACTAGGATGATTATTAAAGTATATTGGTTAAACGAAGGATGATATAATATAATATAATAATGGTAAAAGTTTAATTGTGTATGATACTGGTTAAAAAATTGATATAGACTGAACTAAAATAATTAGACACTAAAATGGTGGTATTATAAATAGAGAAATATTTTAGTTAAAATTCTCTTTGGTTATCATGGACACAACTAATGTAATGAGACATTATCATCACTCAATTAGCATATTTTTTGGTTTTTGTGATGGATATGGAAATAAATAACTGAGTTAAAATTATGGTTAATAGACTATGTGATTACTATTTCAAAAAACAACCCAATATTATGATAAATAGACTATCTTATATAGTTATTATACCAAACTAGATATCATAAGACATGATTAACAATGTAACAATTGATGAAATCTTGAGTCCCCCCAATGAAAAGAGGTATAGAGGCTCTAAAAAATTTAGTAAATGAAGATGATGAATGAAAGGATGTTGAAACACAAATATATAAACTATATTGTAATATCGATCAATGTAATTTCCTTATGTGGAATAGAATTTACATATCTTTTTATAATAGTGTCCATCAAGCATCAAACTAAATAGAGAAAATTAAGAGTTTTAGTTTACATGAGGAATGAATATAGAACTCATACTAGGTAACCACTATCAATTTAATGACTTATGTGTGGTGAACTACGTAATTATCAAACAAATTTACATTATAAAATGATTACATTGGGATATAGGAATCCACAAAATCCACGACCTAAAGAGAAATGAATTACTTGTGTAATTACTATCGATGCACAAGATAGAGAAAATTTAATTTTAACTTACCATCTACCCCAAATTATTAGATGTATTCTTGTTCTATAAAAAATATTGTGCCTAGGGGGTTTTCTAAGAACATCATGTGCCACCCGTTATGATTACAATTTTTATGAAAATATTTAATTATATTATCATTATTTTTTGGAAAAAACTATCCAAAAATAAAAATATGATCCTAATTTTTTTATTAGATTTCAGGAATAAAGTGGGTGTATTAACTTTTAATATACAATAATCTCTATAATAGGGGAGAATCACATTCTAAAACATGTTTTAAAATCTATTAGTGTTCAACCAATTATAAAATATCTATGTATAAAATTGAATCCTTCACATGGTTTGTAATACATAGTTCAGATGTACACTTCACAAAAATCATTGGGAAAATTAAGTGTTTTCGGTTATTCCCAATGATATTAGGGATTATATCTCAATAGATAAAATATTATAGGGTTTTCAATCAGTTCACCACCTCTTTCAATTCCTTCGAGTAAATGATAATAAATTATGAAGAAAGATTTTATTTAAGGGGTTTGAATATATCAGTATATGTTGTTTTCTTAAAATATATAATTTTCAACAATTTTATGTACATGGGACACCAAATCCCAATCCAATATAGACCATCATAACTTATCTGAAGAATATTCCTATTCATATAGCGGTAACTAAATTAATAAAAATCTATAAATGAATATATATATATAATAACAAAAAAATTTAAATTATCGATAAAAATAAAACTCAATTAGTACATCAAAGGAACTAATAAAATATAATTTTGTGCATAAATTTTTTTTAATAAAATTGATATTTTAATAATTATAATATATTTACGATTATGGATAATTTTAGAATAATGATTAATATACCAAAAAATGATACCATATAAAAAATTAATTTGCATGATATTTTTAAAAAAATTCTAATGCTAAATATAGAAATTCCAATAAATGGGTTTTACAGAATTACCCCAAATTTTTTATTTAAAAATTTTATTTTATCTTAAGATGAATTGTTTGAAATTTTAAAAATGATCTATTTTTAGTTTAAAAGTGAATATTAATTCTTTTTATAATATTTTGGAATTTATAACAAAATATATACAAAAACTTTTCATTGAGCAAATATCTGAATTTTAGATAACAATATATATTTTTAAATATCATTTTTGGATTACAAATCTATATTTTATATTTTAAAAATTTAGAAAAAAATTCTATGAAAATACATTATATAATAGTATATTAAAATTAGTTTGAATAAATTGAAAAAAATGAAATTGATAATATTTTTTTTGAAAATGTTATAATAAAAGACACATTATTTTTATGTATGAATATTTTGTTATGTATTAGTTACCAGAGTAAAAATAATAATTTTCAAAGAATAATACATTTTTAAAAATTGTGTGTTTTTATAAGTGAATAAATTGAATTTAAATTAAATATCATATATGATTTATATGAATATATATATAATAACACTATTTTAATGTGTAATAAGTGTTAAAAAATTCTAAGAACACTTAATAATAAATACTATTTTATTATAAAAATATTTTTTGTGCAAAATAATATATTTATTTTTAGAAGTTAATTTTATCATGTTTTGAAGTTTAATGAAGTGAAATGGATCCAAATATTGTATTATGAATGAAAAATTTTTGTAATAAGGTTCTAATTTTATTTTTAGTCATAAAATAATTAACATGATTAATATTTTGTTAATGGTAACAAGTGTTTAGATGATTATTCTAATCTGGATCTTTGTAAATTAAAATTACCATAAACCATCTGGATGTTTTTTGGTTTTAATGTCTTAAATCTATTATTTAAAAACATTTCCTCACATAAATCACATTAAATTAATTACCTTCCATTATTACCCCTTAATTACCATTCCTTTCAATGCCATGTCACACTTCTGCACTTTTAAAATTGGGGATCAATTCGATCCTTATAATACTCTACTATTATTTTCGAATTTACCTGATAACCTACCCAAATAACCTCTAATTAAAGTCATTAAAAAACCATAAATATTCTATTCAATTAAAATTAATGTATTTCCCTCAAATAAAATACCTTTATCAAGAGTAATTTGAAGGTGTCAACATAGGTATCACATATTTATAAACATCTCATTCTTATTTATTCCTTTATAAAACAACCATGACCACAATTTTTTTAAAAAAATCATTATAATCATTATTATGGTATTTCATTATAATAATGATATTACCATTATTTATTCCATTCCATGTACTATAAAAAAACACCAATCATCGTTATTGTGTTTGTGATGATTACCTCCTCAAAAAGTGACACTTTTTGTATGTCTCCACTTCTCATATATATTATTAATGATTTAATCATTGAGTGAATATGATTTATTTAATATAATTATTATTATTATATTACTATATAATTTCCACATTTTCACTATTCATTTGTTGAGTAATGAAAACAATAATCATGTGTTAGGCAGACTACCACCTCCACGAAGAATCATTTCTCCCCCTAGTTTATCTTTATTTTAACAAATATATTAATTTTTTTTAGAGTAATGAAAATATTAAAATTATATCATTATTATTATATTATATTAATATTTGTTTAAAATAAACACCTGTTGAACCATACACACTCACCGTGTTAAATCAAGTTATAGATTCCATTGGTTTGACCACCTACTTGAATAATTCTATTCAAGTATTTCATGGATGATTAAGAAAAAATAATTTATAGAATAATATAAATATATATATATAATGATATATTATTTTTTGGGGTAGGATATAAAACTATTAAACTAATGAATACATAAAACACCCTTCGTGGGGTGAAAATCAGGAAAACAAATTGTTCATTATTGATTTCTTATTCTTTGATAAAGGATAAAGTACACAAGAAAGGTAATTTAGATATCATAAAAAAAATTAATTAATACATTATAATGATATTAAGGAAATTTTAATGATGAAATTTAGATGAATAATGACCATAAAAACTATTCCTATAAATCAACTATTAATAGTCAAAACTGTAAACATCTGATATGGTAAAATATTAAAAAACAAACGAATATATATATGCAGATAATTATTATAAATTTAATGTATAAATGATTATATTTATGAATATACATATAAAGAATTATAATATGATAATTTTTTATTAAACATTAGAATAGAATATTCTTTGTAGGCAAACTGGGTAAGTCTTTTATCTTAAAATATCCTTCTTTGACATAGATTTTCTTTTATGCATGTATTTTATTTTAAATGCAGTATGTACACCCAATTATATATTTAGTGTCATGTATCATTCTTATTAATTTTTTTCCTCAAATTAAAGAATTTTTTCAGAAAATGGGTATTTATTAAAATACTTTATATACCTTAAGGATTTTCCATAACATATTTTGTGTTATTTGAGTTACAATGTTTATTCATGAACCCCATTATTAAGAGTTTAATTATTTAATCCTATGAGTGTATAAAATATTATTTCGAATATACTTTATCATGATTGAAATTTTTCCCATGTTTTAATTTACAATAGATAATTAATTCAATGATCATGACATTATTCATGGTTACATTATAAAATCCCTAATCCTACAATTCCATGTCTCATTCTAAATTCATAAACATTATATTTATAGTTTTAAAACCTATTAATATTACCCAACGTTACCCAATACTTAAAACATAAACAATAAATATTGTATGACTTACATTGTAGCAAACTGATCCCAAATATCATTCTGATAGTGACTGTGATCAATTACATTGGCACGATTACAAGCAATAAATCCCTAAAGGACCCATCAATTTAGAATCCTTGGTAAACCAAATACCTAAATAAGTGTTATACAAAAAATGAATTCACTAATTAAAATATGATTTTTTGCATCTTTCTAAATAAATAACTTCTTGGATAATATATAAAACATCTATTAAATCCATTTATTGTGTCTCGAGCATTTTATATAAAACATTTCATGATTTTGAGCATAATTAATCATCAGAGTACAAGCCAAGGATCGCTAAGTATAGTGTCTTTAAGACTATGTATATAAAACATAAAACATGGGGATAAAAATAAATTCTTTATTTATTATCCATAAATATCTTCTAACCTCCTTTTAGCCCTTACATCTGCATAGGGTACCCTGGGGAACACATGAATAAAGTGATGAGCTAAAAAGACCAGTAAGGGAATGAACATAAGGATACATCTCAAGCACATGAGTTAGGAGTCTTGACATAATGATATCCAAAGCATGAAACTTATAAAATAATTTAATATAAGCATTGGATTATATAAACATTGAATCATATAAATGTGATGGAATCATAAATCATATCTTTAGTATGGGTCAAGGCTAACTGCCAATCCTGTTTCCCATTTTAGTACAGGTCAAGGATAACCGCCAATCTCATTTCACATCGCCTATCATTACACATAACCGTACCCAATGCATTGGAGCTCTATCTTGGTGCACCCATATCAAAATTTTCATGAATATTCATTCCACATAAATATTCATACCACATATACAATCAAACATAATCAACCATACACAAACATAAGGGTACCCATGGAAAGAATTGGGTACCACAATCATGACATAAATCATAATCAATGGGTGTATCATGAAAGTGTCCATATAAAAAAAGAATTAGAAAATTTGTGGACGTTCATAGGGTAAAATAGGTATATAATATGGTAATTTCTGTCAAATATTAGTGACAACATATGAGAAATGTATTTTAGAAACATTAGCATTAAAACATTTTTGTGCGGTTTTAAGGAAAATCCTATAGAGCTTTTAAAATAGTAAAGATTAAATTCTTTTATAAAAAACCAGAATTGAACCAAGAAGGTTTTCATAATAAAAATTGAGAATTTACAAAGAATATTGTGTCTTAAAATAGAATAAAGAGTGCACTTGCAATTGGGTAAAAGTTTGGGAATTTCCATTAAAACGAGGGTTCTTATTGGGAAGTATCAAAACAAGATTCACATAAAAGCATGTATATCCCATAAAGAGAATGAGAGATTGATCTTGGAAAATATGTTTGGAGCATATAAACAGAATGTTGAAGTTCTAGATAAAATAAAAGACAACAACATTTTGGTAAAAAGAAAGATAGAGAAACCCGAAGGAATAAAGGAAGTTTGGGTAGAATCCATCATGGTTTATTTGCTTGGTATCAGGTGTAACTAGGAGGGCTCGATGAAAGAAATAAGGGGTTTCTCATCACATATAAAACATTAGGGAAGTATGGGTAAGGTGTATAAACTTACCCCATCAGATTGTATTACACAAAAAGGCATAAAATAGAGAACAATCTTGATTAAGAGTAAAAAGGGGAGGATCCCTTAACTTAAATCTGTTGGTGTTCACCACATGTTATTAACGACATAAAAAAATTTAGTCTTATTAATTAATAATTAAATATAATCTTCTATATTCAATTTATTTATTATAAATCTTTTTAGTTCATTATAATCCTTTTTGATTAGTTAAAAGGTTCAATTTCATTTTTCGGGCTCGTCTGTTTACTTGGCTTTAAAAGATTGGTTCACTTAAATTCATGTTTTGATTATGTGAAAGATAAAAGTGATTGTCCAGAATTGAAGTTATATTATTTGGTACATATCCAGTATATTACAAGGTTTTAATTTTAATTAGGTTACTTATATTTAAGTCGAATTATTATTTATATAACCATAGTGATAACGGTTTTTTTTAATTGGTGGATTTGATTAAAAATAATGTGTTTTGATTTATAACTTAATTCCATTTGTACCAAAAGATTACAGAACAAAAAATAGTATATATTTAATATATAATAATCTGGATCAACAATAACAAAAATGTTTTCCTGACCATATTTAATGATAAAAATAGAAATTGATAAAATGATGTCCTTGAATATGATAAATTAGCACATCTCAAATGGTGCTTTCGTTTCTTTCAAATAAAAGGGTGGGTAAAGGAGAAAAGATAATGAAATAAACCACTAGCATGAAGAAATTCCAGTACATTTATTATACAAGATTTATCATACTATTATTGTGAAGGGAGGTGAGGAATGAAAAAAAAGAGAACAAACCTTAAAAGAAAAGAAGAAATTGGGAAGAGGAATTTACCTCTTGAGACCCCCTCCTTTGAGAACCTCTTAATTGGAGAGGTTTTGGTATTTTGAGGAGGATGAGGGCTTTTGGAAATAAGGGAGGACCTTGGGGATGTATTTTTTCAGAATAATGGCAAGACACAAGGCTTTAGTGGAGTGAAGAGAAGGGGCGTGAAGGGGGGTTTTATAGTGGAGGAGAGGTGGGATTTCATGACATTATAATCCTTAATTTATTATTTCATCACAAGAAAAATAATAGTAAGTATTCCATGACCCAGAATAGTAAATGGGTCATGTGAATTTGAACCATGGGTGGTGACATTATCCATGATTCTAGGAATAATCTATTTAGCTTATAATGTATATATACGGTAAATTACAGTATTTTACTATTCATCATAAAATCAAGTATTTCAGAAAAATCTCAGAAGTTCACCCTAACCATTTTTCGACGTGTATAATCCAAAAATAAAGTAAATTTTTCAAAAAAAATTCTTAATATGATAATTTTAATAATTAATAAAAAGCATAATATGTTATAAAAAACTTTTTTTAGACACTCATTAACTCATTCTAAAATATATGTATATTTTACTTTCAACTTGAATTTTATTTTTATACTACCATAGATGAGGTTAATATTAATTAGGGTATATCACAATTCATAATGGTATTTTAATATTCATAAGGGTAGGTTTCTATTCACCAAAAATTATGTTTTTCTTATCGGATTCCAAAAAACATACTAATTGCAACCGTGTATGTCAGATTTTCAAAATTCCAAACACAGAAGTGGCATAATTATGTTTAATGGTCACTTATCACTTAGTAGTTCCTTATTATGGGATTCTATGACATATTAATATGAAGGGAATTTCCATTAAAAACATTGGGTCGTTACATTCTTCCCCCCATAAAAAATTTCACCCTTGAAATTTCATTTTACATTCTAGGACAAAAACAGATGTGTGTACATTTCCTTCATTGCTTCCTCTAGTTCCCATTTTGCCTCTTCATACTTATGGTTTCAACATAGTACCTTGACCAGATGAGTAGTATTGTTGCGTAGAACTTTGACTCTACGATCGAGGATCTTCAGGGGTTGCTCCTCATAGAAGAGATCATCCTCCAACTGTACCACCTTTTAAGAGAGTCCAACTAATGGGTCTGGTATGTACTTTCTTAAGAGGAATACATCAAATAAATCATGTACTTTTGACATGGTAGGTAGAGGTTCTAGTCGATAGAACATAGCTCCAGCTCAATTAAGGATCTTGAAGGGGCTGATGTACCTGGGAATTAACATCTCTTTCTTACCAAACCTCATGACCTTATTCTAAGGAGATATGCATAGAAATACCATGTCTCCGACATTGAACTCATGGTCTCATCGACTGTTATCTGCATAACTCTTATGTTGACTTTGTGCTACCTCGATATGTTACTGAATGGTTTTCACCTTCTCCACCATTTCATTGACCATTTGAAGTCCTAGTAGCTTACACTCACCAACTTCATCCCAACATGCCGGTGTTTTGCACATTTTCCCATAAAGGTCTTCATATGGTGTCATTCAGATGTGTGAGTGGAAACTATTGTTATAGGAAAATTCAACCAATAAAAGTTAATAGTCCCATCCTCATTTTAATTCCATTTAACAGGCTCTCAACATGTCTTCCAATGTCTGAATAGTTTTCTTAGATTGGCCATCAGTTTGAGGATGATTGGCCGTACTGATATTCAGTTTAGTGCTTAGAGCATGTGGGACACTTTTCCAGAACATCGAGATGAATCATGGATCATGATCGGATACACTAGATAGTGGAATCCATTCATCCTTACCACTTCATTGATGTAAATATGTGCAAGTTGATTAAATGAGAAGTACTCTTGAACCGAGATATAGTTGGTTATCTTCGTATGACTGTCCACAACGACCCTTATTACATTGTTAGCTGCAGATGTCCTTGGAAGTCCAGTGACAATGTCCATTGTAATGTTCTACCACTTCCATGCCGGTATGGGTAGTGGATGCATCATCCCTGTAGACTTTTGTCTCTCAGCCTTCACTCAATAACATACTAGTCACTTTGATGTATATTCGGCAATCTCCCTTTTCATATTGTCCCACCAAATGTTTTCTCGAAGATCTCAATACATCTTTTTGTTCCCTGGGTGGATAGATAAGTTCGAGCTATGTGCATCATTAAATAGATCTTTCTTTATCTCTATATCAGATGGTACACATAATTGTGTCCCAAATCATACAACTCCTTCCTCGTTAATTTTGAAATCGGAGGATTTCCCATTTTTAACAGCTTCCACCATTTTCTGAATTTCCACATCCTTTCTTTGAGCATCATTTATTTTCACCAAGAGGGATGGTTGAGCAATAACTTGAGAAAGGATTGATGACGTTCTTCCCTTAATGATTCCCATGTCCATCCTTTTCAAATATAAGAAGATCAGATCCTTTTCAATTATCATCATTGATAAAGATGCAGGATCCTTTATATTTAGAGAATATGTCACATTGTTTTCCTTACCGGGATGGTAGTGGATTGAGCAGTTATAATCCTAGATGAACACTATCCATCTTTTCTAGCGCATATTAAGCAATTTTTGTGTGAATATATATTTGAGACTCTTGTGGTCAGTATATATCTCACATTTTTTCCTATAGAGATAATGCTGCTAGATTTTCAATGCAATGATCATAGCTGCCAACTTCAGATCAGGTGTGGGATAGTTTTGCTCAAGGATTTTTAGCTACCATTAGTAAAAGGATTTCACAGTATCATTTCTCATTTGTATAAATCCTAATACTTTAATAGAACCATCACTATACACCACAAAGAGTTCTCCACTTTAAGGGAGTGTGAGTCCCGGCGCATTGATAAGCCTCTTTTTCAACTCCATGAAACATTCTTTACATTCCTGTTTCCAGAAAAACATTACACCGTTCCATTTAATCTTGTTCATTGGGTTTGAAAATCAAGAAATTTTCTTCACGAATCGTCAATAATACCCAGCTAGACCTAAAAACCTACGGATCTCCGTTACATATGTTAGCCTCATCCACTCTTCAATTGTCTTCATCTTGGGAGGGTCCACAGATATCCCTTTCCTGGTGATAACATTCCTCAATAATGATACTTCCTCCATCCAGAACTCAAATTTACTATATTTTTCTTTCCACTTCTCCTTACGCAAAGTCTTCAACATAGTTTCCAAATGCTCTTCATGTTCCTCCTTACTCTTGGGGTATATCAGAATATCATCAATAAAGACCACTACAAATTTGTCGAGGTAATCTCTAAAGACTATAGTCATTAAATCCATGAAAATTATTGGAGAATTAGTGAGTCCGAAGGGCATCACAATGAACCCATAGTGTCCATATCTTGTTCAAAAGAAATTTTTGGGAATATCTTCGTTCCTCACCTTTAGTTGGTGATATCCTGACCAAAGGTCCACCTTAGAGAAATAACTGTCCCCGCGAAGATGATCAAACAAGTCATCTACCCGTGGAAGTGGATACATGTTCTTTATAGTGATTTTATTGAGCTCCCGATAATCAATGCGGATTCACATTGATCTATCCTTCTTCTTGATGATGAGGACTCGATCACCCCATCGTGAAGCACTCAGGCTTGTAAAACCCCTCTACATATTATCATGTAACTGCTTCTTCAACTCTTCTAGCTGTATGTTGGAAATCCTGTAAGGTGTCTTTTTCGATTGGAAGACATCCAGGGATAAGTTCAATTGAGAACTCAACCTCTCGGTTAAGAGGAAGACCATGAAACTCTTCGGGAAATATATCTGTGTAATCCCTCATGATCAGTATATCTTCAAGAATGATTCTATCCTTTGTTACAATCATTTGAGCTAGATATTCTTTCTCACATGGAAGCTGTATACTAATATGAGATAATGATTCTAAAGGAGACTCATCTTCCTCCTTGCACTTGAAAAGATTTGGTGGATTCTTTGGGATGTGAAGAGTGATATCCCTTTCCCAGAAGTTGATATTGGCTTTGTACAAATACAGCCACTTCATGCCTAAGATAACATCAAACTCCACCAATGTAAGTATGACATGATTTTCTGGGAGGTTTATCCCATGAACGTTAATCGGGGAGGAGTTATAATCCATGGACATAATGATTTCCCCTTTCACTGTTCTCACAGATGACTTTTCCTCCAAATTTTGAGGTGGTGTTTGAATAGTTATACTAAGCATGAAATATATGAATGAATGTGTAGAACTAGAATCAAATAGTACGTTCGTTATTCTTGAATGAATAACGAGCGTACATATCACCAGATAATTTTCCAACTCCACCTCACCAGTAGAGATAACATAAGACCTTCCTTGTTTCTTTGGAGGTTGTTGCTGATTGCCTCCGACAACCCTTGTCATAGTTCAATTGTTCGCATAATTCCCATGATCCTTATAGTTATAACAATACACTACAAGCTGTGTGTTGATCTGAACCTTCATTTATTCTAAAACAATAGCGGGATTTTTCATATCTCTTAGGTAGTTTTTGGATAGATGACCAAAATCTCTACATTTTAAGAAATTTTTTGTTCCCTTGAGACAGTCACCAAGATGCTTCTTCCCACAATTTTTTCACAGGTGAAAGTGAGGATTCTTTCCATCATGGGAATTTTTTGATGAACCACCCATGTTATTATCCATTTTTTTCTTCTTGTCACTAGGACCATGAGACCACTAATAGTCTCCAATATCCATTTCAAAGTTGAGGGCACAATGGACAATCTCTTCATAGCAATCGAAGTCTTGAATCGCCAACACTTTCCATAGACTCAGCTTTAGTCCACAAAAGAAGTGATCCACCTTGCTTTCGGTGTTCATGACAATGACAGAGGCATACCATTAAAGCCTTGGAATGTTCACTTCATATGCCCCGATGGAATCATCTTCCTTTTACTTGAGTCCATGGAACTCTCTTTCTGTATTGACACGAACGGTTTGAGGAATATATGTGTTGAAAAACATCCTCTTGAATTCCTCCCATTCTGTGGAATCAATTTCATCTTGGGACGTTGTATTCCTGATCAATGTCCCCCAATGATTAGCTTCCCCATCAAAATGATAGGTTTCCAGTACAACTTTCTCTTCTTTCAAACACTGGAGGAATGAGAAAATATTTTCAATGGAGTTAATCGAATATTTTGTGAGGAGGGCATCGGAAGACCCGCTAAACATGGGATAACTTTTCCACATGAAGGATTCTACGGAAAATTTCTATTCCCTAGTAGGAGAGGGACGTTCCACCTGATTCAAGTTATTATTCATAACTCAATCCAGCTGAGCAAGTACTACATTGAGTTTTGAGCACCCACTTCTGTCACATCCGGCATGTCATTAGGGAAATCATCACATTGCATATCACATTGGTTTTTGGAATGTGTTCTTATATTTCCCACCATTAACATTGAAAAAGAACGTATAATTAGAGGTATTTAATACTTAGATATTGAGCATAAAAAAGAGTATTTGAACATAAAAGTATGAACTTATAAAGAATAAGTAAATCCTAACTTGTGATTCCTTAGGTTTATATCTAGGGTATCCTTGATCTATTTATAGACTTATATTCTTATGGGATTTTTTGTCCCTTAATAATGGCTTATAATATTCTTGAGAATCTACCTAAGCATATCCCATGGGAGTGTCGTAACCAAGAGTGCAGCAAGGCCCATTATCGTTCACCAGTTTCCATTCGAGTCTAGCTCAAAGCGGTGTTTTCAGGTTTTACCCCTAGATACATCTGTTCTAGAGACGCCTCTACCTGCTCGTATCCAGACAGGGATGCATTTTCTTGATAAACCACTTTCTCTATAATCACCAAAATTTAGGACTGTTTTCTTATAAATATTCTCATCCTTAAGGTTCTCACTAAGGTTCTCAATTCTTAATCTTGAAAAATAACTAGACAATTCTCTAGTACCAACTATAGAGACTCGAGCATTTTACATAAAACATTTTATGATTTTAATCATAATTAATCATTAGAGTACAAGACAAGGATCATTAAGTCTAGTGTCTGGGAAGAATAGGTACATATAACATAAAACATAGGGGTAAAAAACTTCTTTATTTAATCTCCATAAAGAGATTATAACTTCCTTTGAGCCCTTACATCTACATAGGGCACCCTGGGGAAGACATGAACAAAGGGATGAGCTAAATTCCCAGTAAGGGAATGAACATAAGGATGCATCTCAAGCACATTAGTTAGGAGGCATGACATAATGATATCCAGTGCAAGAAACTTATAAAATTATTTAATATAAGCATGGAATCATATAAACAAGGAATCATATAAATGTGGCAGAATAATAAATCATATCTTTAGTATGGGTCATGTCTAACCACCAATCTCATTTCCCATTTTAGTACGGGTCAGGCTAACTGCCAATCTCGTTTCACATCACATCTCTTGAGACTTAACCTTACCCAATATGTTGGAGAGCTATCTGTGTGAACCCATCTCAACATTTTCTTGAATATTATTTCCACATTAATATTCTTACCATATATTTAATCATACATAATCAACCATACACAAACATAAGGGTACCCATGGAAAGAATTGGGTACCACAATCATGACATAAATCATAACCAATGGGATTATCACGAAAGTGTTCATGTAAGGAAAGAATTAAAAAATATATGGAAGTTAATAGGGTAAAATAGGCATATTACATGGTAAGTGGTGTCAAAAATAAGTGAATACATATGAGAAATGTATCTTAGAAACATTAACATTAAAACATTTTTGTGCGGTTTTAAGGAAAATAATATAGATCTTTTAAAATATTAAAGAAGCCATTATTTTATATAAAACCAGAATTTAGCCAGGAAGTATTTCATAATAAAAATAGAGAATTTAAAAATATAATGGTCTCTTGAAACATAATATGTAGTGCAATTGAAATTGGGTAAAAGTTCTGGAATTTCCTTTAAAACGAGTGTGCTTATTGGGAAGTATCGAAGAGAGATTCACTTAAAAGCATGTATATCCCAAAAAAGAGAATGTGAGATGGATATTGGAAAATGACTTTGGAGCATATAAATATAATTTTGAATTTCTACGTAAAATAAAAGACACCAACATTTTGGTAAAAAGAAATACTGGGAAAACTGAAAGAATAAAGGAAGTTCGGGTAGAATCCATCATGGTTTATTGGCATGGTATCAGGTGTAAATAAGAGGGCTTGATAAGAGATAAAATGGGTTTCTCATCACTTATAAAACATTAGGAAAGTATGGGGAAGGTGTATAAACGCACCCCATCCCTTGGTATTACACAAAATGGAATATCATAGAGAACAATTTTGATTAAGAGTTAAAAGGGGTGGATCCCTTACCTTAAATCCGTTGGTGTTCTCCACTTGTTATTAACAACCTGAATAAAAAAATTAGTCTTACTAATTAATAAGTCCATAACCTCTTCTATATTAAATTTATTTATTATAACCCTTTTTAGGTCATTGAAATCCATTTCGATTAGTTGAAAGGTTCAATTTCATTGTTCGGGCTTGTTTTTTTACTTGGCTTTAAAAGATCGGTTCACTTATATTCAAGTTTGAATTATATGATAGATACAAAGTTTTTTTATAGAATTGAAGTTAAATTATTTAGTTAATATCTTGTATAATAAATTGTTTTAATTTTAATTAGTTTACTTAGCAGGAAGTCTAATTATTATATATATATAACCATAGTGATAACCATTTTTGTTAATCGGTGGATATGATTACAAAGAATGTGTTTTTCTTTATAAATTAATTCCATATGTACCAAAGGATTACAGAACCAAAATTATGATATATTAAATATATAATAATCTTTTTCAACCATAACACAAATGGTTTCATGAATAGAAATAAAGACAAAAATAGAAATTGATAAATTGTTGTCCTTGAATGGGCGAAATTAACACATCTCAAACGGTGCTTTCATTTCTTTCAAATAAAAGTGTGAGGAAACGAGAGAAGATAAATAAATATACCACTATCATGAGGAAATTACAGTACATGTATTATAATAGATTTATCATAATATTTTTGTTAAGGGAGGTGAGGAAAGAAATAGAAAAGAAAACTACTTAAAATAAAAGAAAAAATTGTGAAGAGAAATTTACATCATGAGACATCCTCCTTTGAGAACTTCTTAAGGAGAGAGGTTTTGGTATTTTTAGGAGGATGAGGGATTTTGGACGTGAGGGAGAACCTTGGGTAGATATTTGGGTAGAATAATGGCAAGGTACAAGGCTTGAGTGGAGCGAATAGAAGGGGGAGTGAAGAGGGGTTTTATATCAGAAGAGAGGAGGGATTTCCGGATATTATAATCTTTAATTTATTATTTCTTCACAAGAAAAAGAATAGTAATTATTCCAAGGCCAAGAATATTAAATGGGTCATGTGAATTCGAACCATGGTTATTGACATCATCCATGATGCTAGGAATAGTCTCTTTAGCTTATAATGTATATATACGGTAAATTACCATATTTTATTATTCCTCAAAAAATCAAGTATTTCAGAAAAATCTCAAATATTCACCCTAACCATTTTTTGATGTATATGAATCCAAAAAGAATTCCATTTTTCAAAAATAATTTTCTAAAAATGATTATTTTAATAATTAATTAAAATCATAATTTATTATCAAAAACCAGTTTTAAAACACTCATTAACTCATTCTAAAATATAGGTATATCATACTTCTATCTTGAATATTATTTTCATACTATCATTGATGAGGTTACAATTCATTAGGGTATATCACTATTCACAAGGTTATGTTACTATTCATAAGGGTAGGTTACTATTCGCCAAAAAACTATGTTTTTCTTATCAGTTTCCATAAAACTTACTGATTGTAACCATGTATGTCGTATTTTCAAAAATCCAAACACAGAAGTGAAAATATTATGTTTAAAGGCCACTAATCACTTATTAGTTCATTATTATGTGATTTTATGGCATATTTATAAGAAGTGAATTTCCATTAAAATCATTGGGTTGTTACACCATTTATCTCCTTTCTAGTATTAATCTTGGATTAATGGGTAAGGAAACAGAATAAGGGTGACAACAGATGATCTGTAATGGATAAATATAGAGGATAAAATAATTAATTAATTAAAATAGTTAATATGGCATGGTAAATAGCTAAGAAAAACATGCCTTGTAGTCAATAAATTGAATGGAATTTCATAGACAATATACTAATGGAATAATTGGAAATACATTCCATTCAAATAACTAGATAAGGAAAAATTTATATATAATGATAAGAACTTAAAATACATTCCATTTATTAAATGAATTGAAATTAAATGTTTCCATAAATATGAAGATGAAAAATAAAAGGATGAATAATAACTAAAACTAAATGAGGGTGAATAATTCTTATTATATGTCATGTCTAACACACTGGAAAATCTATTACCATCAAGACCATTCCCATGATGGATTAAAAGTAATGGCAGAAACCAATTTGCACAACTATATGTCTCATGAGATACTATCAATGCATTTAGGATCTATATAAATTCTAGGAACCAGAAATCATTTATAGTCTTATGAATTCCTCATATTGAATAATCAAAATATATAATATTCCTTATCAAATAACTGTATTCAATTAGAAATACATATTTATCAGTAATTCCAAAATTAATCAAGTAACTATTAAAGTGAACATAGTATGAAAATGATATATGGTTTTGGCTATAATAAATTCCATTATATGAGAATATGGATATTCAATTGAATTTAAAATTAATAATGATTACAATAAAGTGATTATTTCAAAATAAATTGTATAATCACAAAAGAAGATAAGATCATAAATATAATCATTAAGACAGTTCTTAGGAGAATAATATTTAAGCATTCCAATGTTTTTCATACCATATTGAAATAATTATATCATAATACCTAGAAAGGTATGAAATTAAATTAATCATAAAATATCATTATAATAAGGGGATTCATGATATAACATGAAAAACTCAGTATGTACCCCAAATATAAGTTAATTGGCATATTTTAACAAATAAGTTTCAGTGGAATTTAAATTGAGATGAAATCCCGATACCTATGAATAGAAAGAACCAAAAACAATAATACTTGATATTGTTAATTACTAACCA
This sequence comes from Viscum album, assembly GCA_963277665.1. Lineage (NCBI taxonomy): Eukaryota > Viridiplantae > Streptophyta > Magnoliopsida > Santalales > Viscaceae > Viscum > Viscum album. Next base: position 1,193,200,199 of record OY728135.1, on the reverse strand, counting down.
ACAGATAGAAAATTAAAAATAATTATTGAAAAATTATTAAATAATCTCCTTAAATGGAAATCCTTGTACTAAACATCTCAAAAAATGATATTGTGAAGTAAACCCTTGAAAATTATATAACATTAGAGTAAAAATAAATCAATGAGAATATTATGTGTAAAAATTGTAAATCCGTATTAATTAATTGTAAATACAGAAATATATAGTACCAAGTTATTACACACATAATCTTATAATATTAACGATATTTAGGATATAATATAACTCAATGAAAAGAAATTGAATTTTCTAATTTTATTCAACTTGTTAACATATAATTTAAAGAACCAATATTTCCATGTATTTTATTAAATTATATAGAATTATTATGAGTCTGTGAAAATTGGTGGTGATTGCTTCTGAGGTATGGTGTGCCCAAAATAAATTTATGAAATTTCATTAAGGTACTTTTAGTAAACTTGTGAGTGGGAAATTATAACTTTTGAACTAGTGCATAGAATTGAAATTGGAGGGCACTGTTTATCTTGCAACAACGGGGTTCGATTAAGGGAGGTCTAACCTTGATCGCTGCGGGCTGAGAAAGGGATGTTAGATTTTTAGTTTTCTCGGGTAAACTAATAAAATAAATTTTTTTTATTTTGTTTTATTTTCACATCTCTTTAGGTATTAGTGGTGGGGAAAAAATGGGGGTGGTCGGGCATTTAATGAAGGGTATTAAATTCCACGTAACACAAAATGTGTAACCCCTTTCCCCTTTATTTAATAAAGTTCAATAATTATAAATTAATGAAAAAACTATTTTATTAATAGTGATTTTAACTCTAATGTGGCGGTTTTGGAAAAACAATTTCAAAGGATTGATCTTGGGAGGAGCCTCTTGATGAAAAACTTCGGCGAAGAACGAATCCCCTCACCGAGGAAGAAATGAAGAACGACGATTGAGTGGCATCATTGGAGGCTTATTGTGGGAACGATAGACACTGACTCTTCCACAAATGCGAACGTTCTCCAACAATCATGTGGTAGGTTTTTCATATGGTTTAGTTTTAAAACAATTGTCGAATCATATTATTCCCTCATTTTATCTAGCTTAGGTGGAGGGCATGGGAAAAACGAACAAGGCCCTGACCATGTACTACTTTGTTGATCTATGCGTTCTTTGTGGACTTTTTATTTGGGTTGGATGGAACCTAGAACAGATGTCCAAGTGGTGAAGAGGGAATCATAGGGAGTTTATTGATACCTTCATATGGAAATACGGTCCACGGGAGCTCACTCGGTGACTCGCGGAAGACCGCCGGCGTGGAACCGGCACAACGGTGCGGGAAACCGGCACCGACGGGGCTGATGGCGGTGGTCTACCGTGAAGGAGGTTGTGGTGTGCCTTCATGCACCGCTAGTAAAGAGATATGTGGTATATAGCCATAGAGGACAGCGGAGGCCAGCAACGGCTACCCGTGGGCGGAGGTGAGCGACCCGCCAACGCACACTGCTGAAGTTGGACGCTTCTTGGAGGCCACATCAAAGGGTTGGGACATGCTCCCTATAGGTCTTGTAGGTGACCTAGCGGCGCCTAATGGCATCTCTGCTTAAACTTAAAAATGTGGGGTTCCATTTTCCCACCAATCCAGCTTGGGAGGGCCCTAACTAGCAGGTCGGTCTGATCCGTGGGCCGGGCCAAGCGAGCCTAGTGGGCCCCGCCCTCCATGGGTCGGGCCGCGCCTGCCCAGTGGGCCATCTAGGCCAAGAGGGCTAGGCCGATCCATGGCCCAGTGGGATGATATAATCAAGGCCCAACCCAATCTGGTTGGGTCAGGTCCACCCGAACCTGGTCGGGTCTGCCCAGACCTGGTCGGACCGGACCCAGACCAATCCAAACCCAATTTCTCTAAAAGGGTCTTATCTCCTAAACTGGAAGTCCATTTGATGTACCATATATGGTTCTAGGATCATTGGAGCGAGATTGTCTTTTTGGTATACTCCACTTGATTTTTGGAAAAAATTGGAGTATGACCATTGGGATTGAACCCGAATCCAACCAGGTCCTCGGTACTAAAAAACATATAAGTCCCAAACTGGGCATCTGATTAACCCGCCGTTTGTCTCGTTGGAACCCATGAGACATGGAGGTACTTTTTCATAATTAATCATGGAACTTAGTGGTTTTTTTGGTTTGACCAATGGATTGAGGAGAAGATCCTCTCAAAATCAAGTGTGCTTAGTGCGAGAATCTAGTGGGTGGTTGTAACATGAAGAAAAAAATCGATCCTATGTGGGTCAGCATCTATAGATCTTATGTGGTTCAACACCTATCGATCTTATGTGGGCCATCTCCCATCGAACTTGAGTGGGTCGACACTCACTAATCTTATGTGGGTCGGCATCTACAGATCTTGTGTAGGTCAGCAGTAGAGCCTCTCTACAGAATAAGATGGTCCAACGAAATGTCTTATCATCTGTACTTATTTAGTTTAGTTAAAGCTTGTGTGAGGTGAGTATTTTTATTTCTTGTAATTTTACCTTTCTGGTTTAACCTTCGTGGTGTTACTTTCTTGTAATTCATCCCTCGTGGATCATTTGTAAAAATTTCTAAAAAGTCAGTGGCTTATGGTTCATAATTAATGAGATGAGTATATTTTTATAACATAGGTAAATGTCTGGGAATATACCTAAGTAGAGTTAATGAAAACATCAATCATTGTGATTGAGGTCTTGATTTTTTATTTTTCTTATGTGGAAATCTGGGATACCTTTCGGGTTCTTGAGGTCCTTACAGAGTATTGTTGTACTCACCCCTGCACGGGCTACAACAACACCTTGTTTTGTCTTATTCAGATGATGTACATCATTGATTGAGGCTGAGGGAGCGATGACTAGATGGTGCTCAAAGGTGGACCATTTGACGTGATGTGCCATAGTGACTACTTATCGTGAGCTATACATACCCTTTAGGTATGATCTTCTGTGGATGATCTAAGAGATATTTTCTCTATTTAGTTGTACTTGTACTTTTTAGTTGGGATTTTATTCCAGTCCCTTTACTTTTAGCACACTTTTAACTAATTCAGTTTACTTCATGGTTTCTTTCAGTTGTGTTCTTGGAATGGGTGTTTGCATCTTTAAAGGCAATGCCTTCCCGTTTAATGGGATATTTCATTCCGGTGCCCGTCCTTATCCCCTGGCCTGTCGAATGCGGGATTTGGGTAGTCATGACACAGGCCCCTGGGGACGGGCTCTGACAAGTGGTATCAATGGAGTCGGTTCTACCGAAGACACATGACAATAATTTTTTCAGTTGGCAATATTATTAAGTGTTAGGAGTGTGGTTTTTAGTTTGGGGAATCAATTGTTTCTGCGGAAGCCGAAATATCCATACACTAACACCCTGAATTCTGATTTCCGACATATTGCACGAAAAAATGATTGCATGTGTTTTTCAAAAGATTGTCTTTTGATCTCTTTAAGTTATCTCACCTGGTATATCTTATTGATCATGGAACACCTATTTTCTTTTAGGATTCATCCACATAGACAACCATTCAAAATTCCTGAGAGAGTACATGATCATGGCCCGCCAAGTGATGAGGCCATGGTGCGGGGCTCATTTACAGTGTTATCACCTTCGGGTGGTGTACCAGCAGCACTACTAACTATTGGTAATCCATTTCAACCATCCCCATTAGCAGATGGTTCACAATGACTATGAACATTGCACGAGTTTCAGTGGCATAGGCCTCCGAGGATCCAATGTGAGACAGATCCGTAGGCAGCTGAGGAAAGGCTGGAGGCTAGGGCATGATTTTTTTTCTAAGTTGGGACACGAGCTGATCTGATGGTGATCTTAGCTACTAGTCTCATTCTGGGAGCAGCTGGGAGATGGTGAAGTCTGACACCCCGGATACCTGATGGGGCGATCATCTCCTGGGCAGACTTCAAGGGCCTTTCAGGGAAGAATTTTTCCCAGCGACTCTATGATTAGTGTCTGTATAAGAGCTACTACACTTACCGCAGGGAAACATGACCGTGGACCAGTACTCACTGAGCTTCACTGCTCTCTCCTTCTACTCCACCAACATTGTATGAGACCCCTACTTCAGCTCCCAGACATTTGAGTAGTGTATCCAATGGGAGATCATATAATTGATCATATCACTCATCATTCTAACATCGGATGTGGGGCTAGAGTGATCACTTTTAGTAGAGAGATTCCTAGATGTGTTGGCAAAGACAACAAAATCCACCACCAGACATCAGGTAGACGAGTCATCCGCAATAGGTAGTAGACGGATGACGCATGGGATGAAGCATATCATACCTTCTAGTAGATGACCTCAGGATACATTGTCAGTGGTGTGGGGTTCAAAAGATAGAGGAGGACAGATGAGGAGTAGAAAGTGCTACTTCTGCAGTGGGAAGGGTCACATGGCTCACGACGGCTCGACCCGTCGTATGGATGACCAACAAACTGTCGAGGGACAACCAAGGTAAAGGAAAGGATTCCATCGAGGAGGTCCGTAGGTAGAATCCATATATGGAAGAGGCGATGGTCGTGCCATTGGTAGTGGGCATCAATTCTAGGTTCTATCGCCACCACCTCCAGGTGGTCCACCCCGACCACAGGGAGTTGCTGAACAGGGATGAGCTCAGCTCCAGGCAGCTGACGCCTATGGCCACAACACTCTGGAGATTATTTGAGGTATGTTCTATGTCTACTCAACCATAGATATAGTACTAGGTGACAATAACTCTTTCATTTCCATGATATTCGTTTGGAGAATGGATATTCTGATGGGACATTTGGCTCAATACATGTGATTATAGAATCATACGGGAGAAGATTCGATGATTAAACACTGGTTCAGGAAGTGTTAAATCACTCTAGGAGGATAATGCTTTGTCTGGGATATTCTAGTAGTGGTGTTGAGGCCTAACATCGTCATCTTCGGTATGGACTAGTTATCTATCATCCATGCTTAGATTGACTACTTTAGGTGAAAAGTGTTGTGTGTATGCGAGGATGGGACTAGGTTTTCCTTAACGAGAGATAAATGAATATTTTCATCCTAGGATGGAATTACTCTGAGGAGGGTGCAGCAAATCACTCACAAATTGGAAATCTGTACCCTTAGAGAAGATGATGTTGAGTATCCAAGTTATCAATTAGTGGTGGACTAGTGTGCTGATGTCTTTCTTGATGATGTTCCAGGACTACCTCCTCATAGAGAGGTGGAATTTTACATTGAGTTGTTCCCTGATATGATTCTCGCATCTACACCAACAAATCAGATGGCTCTTAAAGAGATTCATGGGTTACGGGAACAATTGGAGGACTTATAGAGGAAGGGGTTTATAAGGCCCAGTGTTTCTCCATGGGGAACCCCAATTTTGTTCGCTGAGAAGGCAGATGGGAGTTTGAGACTCTGTGTGGACTATCGACACATGAACCATGTGACTGTGAAGAACAAGTATCTACTTCTATGTATTGATGGTATTTTCGATCAACTGAAGGGAGGTCTTTGGTTTTTGAAGATAGACCTCAGATCAAGTTATTGTCATCTTAGGGTATGAGATGAGGATGTGTGGAAAATATCCCCTAGATGTCTGTAAGACCACTATGATTTCTTGGTTATTCTATTTGTCATGACCAATGCCCCATAAGTTTTCATGGGACTCATGAACAAGATATTCCATCCATACATCAGTCGCTTCATCATGGTCTTCATTTACAACATCTTGGAGTACATGGCATCGGAGGAAGAGCATGTCTACCATCTGCAGATAGTTCTGGATACACTCCGAGAGCACCAACATTATGGTAAGCTCTCAAAGTGCTAGTTCTGGATATGGGAGGTCCACTTTCTGGGAATCGTTATCTCGGAGGTTGGTGTTGCAGTGTATCCAGTGAAGATAGAGGTTGTGCTAGCATGGGAGCCACCCAGGAGTGTGACCGATGTGCAGAGCTTTCTGGGGTTGGATGGGTACTACCACGTATTTTTACCTGACTTCTCTAGATTTTTGAAACCATTTTTAGTTTTGAAAAATATTGGACATCCCTTTGTGTGGATGTAGATATTCCATTATAGATTTTAGGAGCTAAGGTAGAGACTGACAATTACCCCCATCTTGAGGCTACCAGAAGAGGGAGTTGGGTATGTAGTCTTCTGTGACACTTCAGGGATTGGAATTGAATTTGTCTTGATGTAGGGGGAGCAGTCATAGCTTATGGTTCATGTCTGCTAAGACATCATGAGAATAACTACACTACCCATGACCTGGAATTTGCAGCAGTGGTAATTTCCTTGAATATTTGGCGACATTACTTGATGGAGAACATTTTATAATCTACTCTGATCACAAGAGTATCATGTATATCATTCTCAGAAGGACCTAAACCTGAGACAACAGTGTTGTCTAGAGTTTCTGAAGGACAATGACTTCATTATAATTTATACACCTACGAAGGGGAATGTGGTAGAAGATTCACTCAGCAGGATGTCTGGTTTAGAGCTGCTGAGTGAGGCGACAGAGTAGCTATCCATGTTGTATATAGTCTTTGTAGATGGAGATGGAGTTTCTTACCTCCAGTCTATGATTATCACTCCCCCACTTATTCAGTGATTTCAGAAGGCATGACTTGGATACATTTACTACGAGGCTCGTTGTGATCAGATTTACCAAGGACATGCACCTAATAGGTTTTTTGAAGGTGGGGAGCACGTCATCCTCTTTAGAGGACGCACAATGGTAACCGTTGAAATATTGGAGGTTGTGTTCAGGGAGTTCCATATTTCCCCTTACGCATTACATACTATTGTGAATAAGATGTACCAGGACCACCGGAGTCATCACATGTAGTTTGGGATAAATAAATAAGTGGCATAGCTTGTTTCATGATGCCTCACTTGTCAGCAAACGATGGTCGAGAATCAGGTTCAAGAAATCTCAACGAATCCACTAGAGGTGTCAGAATGGTAGTGGGATGGAATATCCATGGATTTTTTTATATGACTACCAAGTACGTCTAAGGGACATGATTTCATCTGGGTGATCATTGACCACCTCACCAAGTCATCCCACCTCATGCCCATTTGAGAGTAGGAATCAGTAGAGGGATTCGGAAGCCCCTACGTACAAGGTATTATATGACTTAATGGGGTGACATCAACATTTATCTCAGACTGTGAAAAATGCTTTACATACCAGTTGTGGAAGGGATTATAGGAGGAATTTGGGACTCAGCTACATTTGAGTACTACATTTGCATCCGCAGACATATTGGGGACATTTCAGCTTCAATTTACTCATGTAATTATGAATCCATTAGGTAGAAATTCCTCCCACACTGGGTGAGGTGTTCATCCCATCTTTTGGTTACCGGATCATTTAACATCACATGTCCAGGATGTGGGGTTACACTTATAGAAGGTAACCATGTCATTCCTTTTAGGGTCATGCTTCTAGGACTAAATTCATGGAATCTGTTTCCATAATGTCATGGTTGACCACTCACTAGGATCCCTAAGCTCAAGTGAGCTACGCTCAGTGTGAGAAATAATGGATTACGAGGATTCCAGGTCATTTCCTAGGAACATCAATATCAACATCAGAGGGAACTTGAGGCTGAAACCATTGCTCTACAGTTTAGCATTGTATGAGAAGGGCATTTTTTCCCTTAAATTTTAATGTCGTGCGGTGAGGAAACGATGATGTGAAATTTAGAGTCATGAAGTAAAGACAATTTTGGTCTCATAAAGATATTTAATAGCTTTGAGTTAATAATAATCATGATCTTTGGGAGTTACATTGATGTGAGTGATGATAGAAGGTGTAAACTACCGTCCCAAGGGAAACATGAATTAGGAGGGATGATATAGGGCTTGGAATCGATTGGGCATACTGAGATAGGAGAGGAATTTAATGTGGATTAATTTTATTTTGATTGATAGTCATTTTTATGGGAAACATATGCAAATCCACCAAGGCATTATGTGCATTGTCCAACAAAGGATTCTACAGGACATTTTCCATTGACCTCAGATGGCCATTAATGATTATGGGGAACCATGTTTTCCCAGGGTATGGAGTTTGACAAATGGGAAAGATGTGTATGGAAATGGAGGGAATATCTAGATCATGATTACCTATGAACTATTGGAACTTCCACATAGACCTGACTCATATGTAAAGTGGGAAGCATTATCTTTTTACTTCTTATGAGTGGGGCGCATGTACGAGGTCTCGTGAAATTGAGAACTAGCCCACACATAACTCTTGAAGAATTTATTTGTTTATTATCATGAAATTATGACCATTCAAGGACTCCCCATACAAGTCTAACCTATTCATGGGGAAAGGGGAATTTTATTTATGGTGGTTGGGCTAGGATGCCAAAATTGGGTTTCACTCTGTATCATGTAAGAGAAGGAATCAAGATGTGCGTAGTTCTAAATGTTCCATGTACTGAGATGGCTCGGTCCATTTTTACAAACAGCTGAGGGATTTTTTTTCAATGATGATGGATGGGATGAGATGCCAAATATGGGCATCACTACGTATCATTTGAGGGAAATAATCAAGCAATACATAGTTATGAATGTTTCGTGTACCAATTTGGCTTAGACATGGGGCTTGGAACATTTTTTTATTGCCAATGGGTGCAGGGTCTACCATACTTATCTATAACATGTCTTTGTAAGAGAATCCTTAGCATTGATGCTAAGATCACATGATTTATACTCGATGTGAGAAACAAGGAGTGGACATAATTATTCTTTTTCATGTTTTGGGATGTAGAGGATATAATGGGGGAATTTTATTTTGGTGGATGGGCCAAGATCAATGATCGAGGCATCACTATATATACTGAAATAGCCTAAATCAAGCCATATGTAGTTATGTGAGAGGTTATGCAATTTATTTTCTTGCGATTAGGAATCTTTTGGCTATGTAGTTTAACATCTTCCTACGAGGACAGAATTTATAGTTTAATGTAATGTTTTATTGATTAATTCCATACAGTGCAACATCATGTGGAAAAGACTATGAATCATATTTTAATGTCTTGTAGATCAGACCATGGATTTACTTTATTGCTACTCATAGTTTACGGTATTAGAGTTTGAACTATTACATGGGGGTAATATAAGTCATAATTTAGGGTCTTAGAGATTGAACCATTTTTGATACCATACATCTTAATGTCATGTTGGTTAGGAACAAAACTCATAGTTTAGGGTAATGGAGTTTGGAACATTCTTGGTACCGTACATCTTGATGTCATGTTGGTCAGGACAACAACTCATAGTTTAGGGTCATAGAGTGTGGACAATGAGGCTCACATTTCTAATACAAAAAATACTTATTTAAAAACATTGTATTTGTGGGAGTTGTGATGAGATGTATATCCATTGATGTTAGGGCTTATTATCTCTTGGAATAGACCTTATGTATGACATATGGTCCTTCCCACTTTGGCTCAAGCATTGGGATATTGTTCATGAGTAGCATCCAGGCTCTAATGACTAACACGATTGTTCCTTTGAGGAAAGATAGAAGGATATACTTTTTGTTAAAGGCATGTGCAATCTGATTTTGGTAGATTTCTAAGTGTTATGAAGTGTACAACATTTTTTCATCTAGCTGTTACAATTCATCAAACTATCACTAGTATTATTCATCCATGGACAGTTGCTCACAAATGGCCACATGAAGTGATGACACTTGGATTTCCATAAGTAAAACCACATGTTCCTAGTATACTAGTGAGTATGGGTTCGCTTCGGTGCTAGTGCGAGTCATGGTCTGGTAAGCCCACAAAGCACAATGGTGTATGTCTAGTCATGATTTCTTATCCTTATCAACCATATTTTGGAGTATGTTGGACAAAGTCTTATTGAAACCCTCTATCTTCCCATTGGTCGATGCATGTGTTGGCACTAGAAAACGCTACCATGTAATTCACCCAACGCTTACATATATGATCATAGTACATAGCTCATTCCGCAAGCTTATATTTGACTAGTTGTCAGTCCCAAACAGATTTATGGATCAGTTGTTATGGCTATTCAATGTCTGGCTGCTGGAAATAGCCATCCAGTATTGTTTTGGGGAAAAGTATGGATTTGCGTGTAAAAAGGGAATCTTGCACGTAAAAATAAAATATGACATGTGAAAATGGATTTACGCATAAAAAAATATTGTGCAGAAAAACACTTGCGCAGGTTGAATTTTATGTGCACCGCTTGGCGCGCGTGGGATTTTACCCACCTCTGCTAGTGCGCGTAGAATTTTCCACACCCTGCCTGGCACATGCAGAATTTTCTGCACACCCCCTCACACGCGTATAATTTTCCACGCACCACCTTACGTGCGTGGAATTTCAGGCGCACCTCATTGTTCATGCGGAATTTTACGTGCACGATTTTTCACGGAAAAACTTTTGCACGCACAGATTTTTACGTGCACCACCACCCTAGTTTCTGCCTATAAATAAAAGTGCACCCTCTTCTTCCTGGGGGACCTGGAGGTCAGCCACCACTCTAATGTGTGTAAGCCCGAATTTTCTATGTCTATGCATTAAACACTCTATCTTGCGCGAAAAACATAAATTTTGCGTGAAATGTGGCCAACCTGCACAGTTTTGCATGCAAAACATAATTTTTACAGGCAACAGTGCCGATGTGCCCAATTTTGCATGCAACCCTTTGCTATTTTGTGAAACCATTATCTATTTCATGCAACCCATTCCTATTACACACAACACTTCCCTATTGCACACAACACTCCCATATTTCAAGAAAATATCACTTATTGCACGCAAATCTATCCTATTACACGCAATTCCTTCACTATTGTGTGCACAACACCACTATTGCACGCACACTTGCCCCATTGCACACACGCCATCCCTATTACGTGCAATTACTCCTTGTGCACAACCCATCCTACATGTCGATCCTATTATGTGAAACAGTGCCAAGTCCTATGCCCACTGGTCCATACCACGGGGGCTGCGTTCCTAGCCCTCTGGGGCGGTTCCTTCGCTACCATCACTATCCCGCATGAAAAATGGGGACTCGCACCATGAATGTTTCAGGCTGGGATGTCGGAATTTTTTATTTCACCCTTATTCCCACCCACCTTCCACATATGGATTTCCATGATTTGCAATACTCCTATGAACACTATGAAACACCTTGAGTTGACTTAGTCCTCTAGGTCTTTTTCCTATGTTTGTGAGTTTATATTCTCATCATCAATCCCCCCGAGTACCTTGAATTGAACCATTCCTCAAGAAACTCATCGAAAACCCATCACCTGACTCCAATGCCCGGTTGAACTAGAAAGTTCTTCCCTTGCGTATGTCCCAACATCATCCATTGTTAGGCGCCTTATGCCTAATAGTCTTATCTACATGACTTTAAACTATAGTAATCCTTATGTTCCAAACATAGGATTCCTCTTGCTCTATATAAGATATGCCTTAAGTGCCAATCCTAAGATTCCAATAGTCATATCTACATGACTTTAAACTGTAGTAATCCTTTTGTTCCAAACATAGGATGCCTCTTGTTTCAAATAAGAGATTCCTTATGCGCCAAGCATAAGATGACAATAGTCCTCTATACATGACTATAAACTATAGTATTCCCTATAATTTAGACATAGGATGCCTCTTATTCCAAATGAGAGATGACTTATGCTCCAAGAATAAGATATCTCACGCCATGATTACAGTGGCATATTTTTAAGAGAGTTGGAATCCATTAAATCATTCCATCACTACGCCTCTTGCATTGCATGTCATTTATTCAGATATTTATCCTCTTTCATATCTGAAGGTACCCACTAAAGGCCTGGTCCCATGCTGCATCTGCTCACCTACCGTCCTAGGCTAAAGCCCCGTAAAACATTGAATAACACTTCGATATCTTGTTTTTAGAACATGGTCAGTAGTTGACCCTCATTGTTTTGTCCCCATTTAAGGCTAACACGATATGAATGATGTTTTTTGAACATGGTCAATGGTTATACTCCATCTCCACATCTCACTCATTGTGTTCTGAATGTCAGGCATGTATTTTAAACTTTTCATTTCCCTTTGTTCAGACTGATTCCAACACCCTTTGATGTTACCACACTTGTGCACTAGCGCATAGGTGAAGGCCGCAACCCACCAGTGGTTTGGGATTCCATCATTAACAGACATGATGATGACATTATAGGAAACATCCTTGTGTATGACCCATTGTCCATTGCCTCTCTATAGTGTCACCCAAGAAGCATCCTTTTTAAGCCACATTCACCATTTCCGCTCCATAGCAGCACCTGGGATACATTTATACATAAGACCCATCCACAATTTCCTCTCCTTCGTGGCACATGCGGAGATTCATTGCGTAAGCCCCATTCACCATTGTTGCTCCATAGTGGCACCTAGGGAGCTTTCTTGCATAATCCCCATCCACCATTGTCGCTCCCTAGCGGCACCCCGAGAAGCTTCCATGTGTAAACCCCACCCACCATTTTCACTCCTTCACGGAACACGAGAAGCTTTTTTTGCGTAAGCCCCATTCACCATTGTTGTTCCATAGCAGCACCCGAACAACTTTATAGCGTAATCCCCATCCACCATTGTCACTCCATAGTGGCCCCCAGGCAGCTTCCATGCATAAACCTCATCCATCATTGCCTCTCCTTAGTGTCACCTAGGCATGCTAACTGTTATTGCTTCTTCACATAACCATGCTAACGTGGACCCCCCCCCCCAATGTATCGCTGCATAACACCACCTATCCATGGCGTTGCCTATCCCTTCTCTTCTCTAAGATGTATAGGGTACCTGTTATGTAAGTCCTAGGGTTGCAGAGTGAACCCACCTCATCCAAGCTACAGGATGTTAAACTACCAAGAACCATCATCCACAACACGTGTTGTTAAACTGTGACCTCACCCCATGCCTCACACATGGGGTTCCCCCACCATGGAAATTCGTCACTCCCGTTGGTCTCCATGAGATTGAGATCATTCCTCACTTGGAATGAGATCCTCTTTATCAGAGCTGCATCTATCGGTGGGGAAAGTTCAACCACCCTGGTGTAAGCCCCTATCTTTTCCTGCAGGAGGTAGCATCACTGTCCCTCTATTCTTCGGTGCCAATCCCTCTCCTAAGGGGCTTTGTCGCCACTGGGACTCCATCTTGGAGTATGTCCAAACTTATTTGGGTTATGGACCATGTGTAAGCCCCCTGTTTCCACTTTGGGATACTAACTATGTGTAAGACCCCCTCCGCTTCTAACGGATTCACCATTCATGACGTGATCGTCAGGTCTTTTGTTGTCTCTTATTTCTCACACCGAGTATGAATCACATGGGCTTAGAGAAAGCACACACCATGAAGTCTTCTTTGGTAATCCAAGAGTGTAAGCCCCACACACCAACATAAACTATGTGGTCATTGATCCAAGCCAAGGAAACGTACGTAGGAAGCCTCCCTGAGGTCCAAGTCCACCACCCATTGGTCATTCCAACCCCCTTCACGTCGGTGCACCAAGAACCAATTCTGAAATATGAGGAATTTGATCCTTTATAAGTAAAGGTTCATAGAAAGGATCCCTGAGGATCAAGCCCAACTCCTACTTGGTCCCGACCACATTCATGTCGGCACACCAATGACCCCTTCCAAACTGCGTGTACTTTAATCCTCTGTAAAGAAAGGTACGTAGGATGCCTCCCTGAGGTTAAAGCCCAACACCAAGTCATTCCCACCATCTTCACATAGGTTCACCAATTCCCCAAGCAGCACAAAGCATAAGCCCCACAACAATACCCAAAATACGTGGACTTTGATCCTTTCTAAAGATAGGAACGTAAGAAGCCTCCATGAGGTTCAAGCCCAACAACCATTGGTCCTGACGGTATTCCCACCTGGACCCCAAAGTCACCTCTCCCGAACTATGTGGACTTTGATCAATGCTAAGGCGAGGTATATAGGATGCTTCCCTGAGGTTCAAGCCCAACACCCGACCATTCTAACCCCACTTCATGTTCGTTCACCCACACCATCCATCTGGACCCCCAGGTCCTTATTCATGTTGTTTCACCTTCATCTCGCATGATGTCAAACTACAAACCCAAAGCAATGGTATGATGTTGTGTCCCTCAATCAGTAGTAAGTCATTGTATCCTGATTGTGTTAATATACTGCGTCCCCTATTCTGTGGAAAGCCATTGTACTCCCCACCACTGGGACCCACATCTTTGGTCCGTCCTAGTGGCGTCAGACCAACCCAGCCTGCTAACCACGTGTAAGCACCATACACATCATAAGGTGGTTCTCCTATGTGTACACCCCAATTCAATCTAATCGCTTGACCCTTCCCTTGAGCCTATGTGTCTCGGGAAGGTCAGGCCCCAACCCAGAGGTTCCACTTCCTCTGGGTCCCATCCATGCATCCATTCTCACGGACAACCTCCTTAAGTATCCCATCTCCCTCCTGAACTATGCAGAATTTGATTCTTTGCCATGGAGATATGTAGGAAGTCTCCCTGAGACTCAATCCCAACATTACCGTCGTCTTTATAGTGATTTCATCCCATTCAACACCTATTCCACTTAGCACCCCATCATCCATGTTCATTCTTACCCTTGCCGCCACATCCCGGTGGGATCATGCCACCCCATTCAACATTCCAGTTAACAGTATTCAGGCATCGAACCACATGTTGGCCCCAATATCAGTGTTCCCTCTAGGGGTTGCACCCATCTTATCAACTGTAGTCATTATTCTGATCTATCTGATCTGTCTCTGCTAGACGTTAAACATGAAGCATACCATGTTTTTAACATGGGAAGCTGAGGAAAACCTCAGATACATGCCCATATAATATGATTCCCCGTGTTTGATGTGGTATTCCATGAGATTACACGCCCCCGAGAATCCCCATAATAGGTCATATAAGATAAACATGCCACTGTCCCAGTGCCTAGACACGCCATTGATGCCCAAAATGACTAGTGCCCTGACTGAAGGTTACTGCCCTAACGAGACCCCTTGAAATGTATCGAAAAAAGCGGTGTAATTATCTTGTGTCCATGTAGATATGGTGCTAGGAAGAGTTTCAAGAAAAACATGTTAAATATATAAGGGATGCATGGACTAGGTGAAAAGTTCCAGGGAGGAATCCCTGGAAGGTGGAACCGACATCCCTTCATCCCATTTCGATCAAGTAGAAAGCATCCCTGAAAGGTGATTGATTCCACATGCCTTTCGAAAGCGGGAATGTGAGGCAATAGCTATGCGTCCTCCTAAGAAGGATTCATGCATCCTGGGGAAATCGTCGGAAACAACATGGTAGTGGGATAACCAGTTGAATTTTATTTCATACACTTGGAATTGCTTTTCCAACTCAGAAGAGAAAAGTTGGAGTCATTTTCTGTCAGTATTGTATGAGGGAAACCAAATATTGAAATGATGTTGGCCTTCAAAAATTTAACGATTATTTTATCCCTAACATCATTAAGGGGTATGGCATTGGACCATTTGGAAATCAATTTAGTCTCTATGAGTATTATAATGAATTGTTTGTCTTTTACGGGAGGATATGGTCCCACAACATCCATCCCCTAGGCAGCGAATGGGCATGAATAATTAGCTGTATGATGTTAATTCATGGGTCAGGGCATAAAATTGGCATAGAAATGACATGAATGACACTTTTTGGTGAATATAGAACAATATTTCATCATTGTGGGGCAATAATATACATGCCTTCAAATTTTGTGGGAGTTCTTGGTTGCCGACTGGTGCACGCCACAAGCTCCGGCATGCACTTCCTTCATAACGACAACAACCTCTTATCCATCAATACAACTAAGAAGGACTGTGTTGAGGCCTCGTTTGCTGATAAAATTTTCATGTAATTCTCTATTATACAATATAATTTTTACTTCCCACCTTTGGTTGTGTTCACTTCCATCACTATTCAGTGATATTTCTCCATTCTGAATGTAATTTGAAATGGGTGTCATCCTACCAGTGGTGTGTTCATAAGGCTAGGAAATGGGGATAATTTCATCAATCTCCTCCATACTGATCTGGAAGAATGGAAAGACCATATGAAAGTGGTCAATTCTAATAACAATTTCATACCTTTCTCGATCGGCCAAGGTTGTGGCTGCATTTTCCCAAGCATTATCATGAGTATTTTGAGACCTGGGGACATAAGTTAGTGTTGGTTATTATGGGAATTCTGCCATCAGTTCTCAACCATAGTTCATTAAAGGGGCCAATACTCCTTTCTTAATAGAATAGTCACCATTGACCTCCTTGATGACTAGCTCTATATCACCCTTTATTTTTATGTATTTTACTTGCACATGAAGTGCTAGATCCAAGATTGCAATGAGGGCCTAATATTATGATTCATTGACTGTACAAACCTCTGTAAGCCATAAAAAATAAGGAAAGATAAAATTATTATAGGATACAAGAATAATTACTAGCCCCACTTTTTTGAGCATGGGATCCTCCATCCATTTCCCTTTTGGGCTTCTGGAAGCACTATTAAAGTACATTTCCCAAGTCTGGGGGTCCTCCTTGATGGAAAACACTTCTTCATCCAAATGATCTCCAACTAATGGTGTTGCTTCTTCCGAGTGGTGATCAGCCAATAAGTATGGTAACATCTAGCCTTTAATGGCTTTATGAGGTATGTACCACATTTCTAACTATTGTAGGATGACCAACCATTGTGATAGGTGCCCATTTATCATGGGAAGGTTGAGGATATATTTGAGCAAGTTTCAGTGGGAGACTAGGTGGACCTCAGGGTGTTGTAGGTAATGCTTGAGTTTCTGAACCACGAAGATTGGGGATAGGTAGTTATTTTTAATTTTTGAATGCCAAGTATCAGAATCAATCAATGTTCAGCTAACTTAATAAAGGATTTTCTCACTACCGACATCATTTTTCTATTCATAAAAGGCACCTAAAGGTCATTCCATGGTGGTTACATACAAAATGAGTGGTCTCCCCTCAAGTGTAGGCATCAACACTCGTGTTATTAGGATATATCTTTTGATATTGTCTAATGGTTCTTGGAAGTCATTATACCACTCATACGTAACACCTTACATCATTATCCTGGTGAAAGATAAAATTTTACCTGCCATGTTGTATATGAAGCACCAAATGCAGGTGAGGATCGCCTGAAGACCTCTCAAATTAGATATTTTGTGAGGTTTGGACATAAAATGGTTGTATTTAGTCTTCTCTTGGTTGACTTCGATGTTGTGAGGGAGTACAATGAAGCTGATGAATTTTCATAGGTAATGCCAAAGGTTCACATTAGAGGATTCATCTTTAAACTATGATGCCAAAATTTGTTGAAGCCAGTTCAATTATCATCCATATGGTTTGATCAACGTCATGATATAACCACCAGATTTTCTAAATAACACTTGAAAAACATTCCCATGAAGGGATTGAAGATGCATTGCTTGGTGTACCGGTATATGGTGCTAACATTCTCTATACAAAAGGGAATACTCTTATTATAGAACAATCCCTAAGGATCCCTAAAATTGGTATCATATTCAGCTCCTCAGGCCATCCAAAACTAGTTTTATCCCGAATATCCATCCAAGAATGAGAGGGATTCGTATCAGGTGGTTGCATCAATAACAATTTTTGTTATCGGGAGCAGGAAGTCTTCTTTTGTCTAATGATGATTGAGGTCTCTAAATTCAATGACAATTTTAATCTGTTCGTTATTATTATTGACAGGGACTATGTTCAACAGCAAGATCATATACTAGACTTCTCGTATGAAGTTGGCTTTGATAATCTTGTCAACTTCAGCCTCTATTTTGGCATCATGCATATGGTGGGTTCTTCTGGATGCCTTCTTATATCCCCAATGATCTTCTTGTAATCCCGGATGATGGGTGGAAATCATAGGATCAAGGGTTGTAA